>CM076458.1:22117151-24694034 GCA_038419695.1 Scomberomorus guttatus
TACTTAGTAACAGGCTGTGTGTTGTTTTTGACACGTTACAGACCAGAGGCTTTGTCTTCGTGAACCCAGTGACGCGGCGAAGATCTCAATCAAGTGCGCCCTGCGCAGTGCGTCGGGGACGTGCTCAGACGTGCTATCAGCAGGCAGAATGATGAGCCAAGAGTTCAGGAGAAAACTGTTCTTACAAAAGAAATAGTTTCAGTTTTCCATAGAATGACAAGACATCCTCATGATCCGATATTAACTCCATCACCATTTTTTCCTAAATTACACATTTGACAGTTCATACTGCCTAGTAAAATTAGTGTCACAATTTGGGAATGTTTATTTTTTTATTTGTGTGTTTATTGGGACCATGTACAGTGTTAAACATAAATGTTACCATTTGATGCACTGTACCAGAGTTAGCTTATATCTAATTTTCTTTTAGAAGACTTCCTAATTTGGTTTTAAACGTACTGATGGAACTGCAGCTCTTTATATCATCAGGTAGGGCATTCCACTGAGTTGTGGCTTTCACAGAGAATGGGGACTGCCCAAATGCAGTGCGACAAAATGGTACGGTACAATCTTGTATAGAGGATATTCTGGAGGATCTAATAAAACTTACTGAGCGAGTATACATAAAGTCACATAGTGGAGGAGGGGCCAAACCATTTAAAATGTTATAAACTAGGCACAAATTTGAAAATAACTTAAAATTCTCAAAGCTCAGTAAATTGTATTTCTCCAGTACCCTACAGTGATTGAAATGTATTGGCTTTTTGTCTGGAGTTTTTAGAGTTTGTTTGTATTAAGTCTCAAGAGATCTTATGGCTGTTTCTCCAGCCTGCCCCCAACATGTAATGCAATTTGGACATATGGGAAAGAATCATAGCATGCATCTTGGCTGCATCCAAAGAGAGACAGTTTCTAATATGTCTAAAATTTGCTAAGTTGTACTTTATGGTTTTAACCGTTTTTTTTTTTAAACATGATTGTTAAAGTTAAAATTTGGATCCAGTGTCACACCAAGATATTTAAAATCAGTGACTATGTCAATCCTTTCACCTTTGATGAGAATATCAGCGTTAGGAGGTTGTACCAAGGTTTTAGAGAAAAACATAACTTTTGTCTTGTTTACATTTAGACTCATATAACTTATAACTTTTAGTTATTCTTTCTGGTTTGTTAGTAAATATCAGATCAATTTGTGTACTGGAATATTTTGCAATCCTAGTTGGGCCTTTTACTAGTTCTTCTAGTTGAAATTTCTCTGTGATCATTTTTAGTTTTTTTCCTCTTAGATTGATCCTCCCAGTTCACATTAAAATCACCCAGAGGTAATAATTCTTTGTTGAGACTGCACTCTATCAAGACTTCTGTGAGTTGATTGTAGAAATTGTCATCTGCAGAAGGGGGTCTGTAGACACATATAATGTTAAAAGATATTGGTTTGGTTTACACTTTGATTCTATCTTAGTCGTGACACAATCACAGGATGTCCACACTGATGATGTCAGTCCTCATTTGACGTCATCAATGACGTCGTAAAGACCTTGGAACCGAGGTTGTAAATAGGACCTGCTCCGGGCATCAGTCTAACTTCCACTCTCCTTACAGGAGACACGTGGAGCCTCTGAAGCACCACAGCGCCCATGTCTGCCCACGCCTCCACTGCAGCGGAGGGGAGTCCTCGTTAGCCGCCGGGTAGAACCGCTGAGCTTGGGCTCACGGTGATGACACTTCGGGGCCCTACCAGCGCACAGACCCGGCCAGGTCTGTGCCTTTTATGCTTGCTGGTATGGGAGGCCCAGGCTACATGGGAGCTTCAGAGCCGATCATTAGCTGTTTTCCTTCCTTCTGTCTTGTCCTCTTTCCTTTTTTATGTTTAACTGTTTTGAAAGTAGCGAATGCGATTGGCCACGATTGTCACATTCTCTAACATTGCCAACTACAATGTTTCAAAACAAGTACGGTTCAGGTGCGCCCGGCGAGCCTGGCCGCGAATTGGCCAAAGTCAGCTGAGCACGTCCCCGACGCACTGCGCAGGGCGCACTTGATTGAGATCTTCCCTTGAGATTACTGCGCTGTGCAAATATGTGAATTATCCTGCCACTTGCCTGATGTAGTTTCCTCGTTTTTCATGTATTTGCTCATGTGCATTGCTATTTAAAGCATAGCTTCACATTTTAAAAATATTTATCCCTGTTTTTTTACGAAGATGGAATGGGTCCTCCATCACAGCGGCAGAGGTGGGGCACCAAAAACACGAGTCAAGCACTGCAGAGTAGATTTTCAGCTGTAGAGTCCGTCCTCATCATTTGTTGGTGTTTGCAAACATAACAAAGTGCATATTTATAGCTAGCATTGGTGAGCTTTTTGCAATCCTGGATAGGACCCTGTCTGGGCCTACCTGCCACAGCCCAAGCCTTAAATGCCCCCTTAGCTTCTGCACAATGTGCAGCCAGATTATGATTCCAACCTGGCTTGATGGTGTGAGTCTTATCAGAGTAAGCAAAGTATGATCTACCAGCCTCATACACAGCTCCCACAACACCATCACACATAGCACAGAGGGCTTTGCGGTGAGAAATTTCATTGCAAAAAAAAAAGAACCTCTGCTGCCGACAAAACCACCGAGGTCAAGCGCTGCTTTCCCACGGCCCAGTTTTTTTTTTTTTACGAAGATGGAATGGGTCCTCAATCACAGCGGCAGAGGTGGGGGCACCAAAAACACGAGTCAAGCACTGCTTTCCCAAGGCCCAGTTCTTGCACGCTGACTCTGATCTCCAGGGCGGGAAACCCTGGCGATACTTCAGCGACTCAACTCGGTCACCTCTGAAGGTGTGAAGGGGGTCCACCATTCCATTCCATTCCGGGGACGTGCTCAGCTGACTTTGGCCAATTCGCGGCCAGGCTCGCCGGGCGCACCTGAACCGTACGTGTTTTCATGCATTGTAGTTGGCAATGTTAGAGAATGTGACCATCATGGCCAATCACATTCGCTACTTTCAAAACAGTTAAACATAAAAAAGGAAAGAGGACAAGACAGAAGGAAGGGGAAAACAGCTAATGATCGGCTCTGAAGCTCCCATGTAGCCTGGGCCTCCCATACCAGCAAGCATAAAAGGCACAGACCTGCGCGGGTCTGTGCGCTGGTAGGGCCCCGAAGTGTCATCACCGTGAGCCCAAGCTCAGCGGTTCTACCCGGCGGCTAACGAGGACTCCCCTCCGCTGCAGTGGAGGCGTGGGCAGACATGGGCGCTGTGGTGCTTCAGAGGCTCCACGTGTCTCCTGTGAGGAGAGTGGAAGTTAGACTGATGCCCGGAGCAGGTCCTATTTACAACCTCGGTTCCAAGGTCTTTACGGCGTCATTGATGACGTCAAATGAGGGACTGACGACACCATCAGTGTGGACATCCTGTGATTGTGTCACGACTAAGATAGAATGAAAGTGTAAACCACGTCACCACGTACAGTGTGCACATTTCTTGGCAGACAGTTAGCTTATAATTACAAGAGAATACAGGAAACCTGCATGTTTTTGTAAATATTCCTTTTGCAGAACTAATCAACTTTAAAACACTCCCACATTTGCGTCACTAATTTTACTAGGCTGTATGACCTGTCACATGTGTAATTTAGGAAAAAATAGTTATGGAGATAATATGGGATCATGAGGATGTCTTGTCATACTATGGGAAATCTGATGTCCTCCTGAGTGATGTATATCTACCCAAAGGTGCAATTACGTGTTCTGATGTAAATTGCAATGAAATTTCTCACCGCAAAGCCCTCTGTGCTATGTGTGATGGTGTTGTGGGAGCTGTGTATGAGGCCGGTAGATCATACTTTGCTTACTCTGATAAGACTCACACCATCAAGCCAGGTTGGAATAATAATCTGGCTGCACATTGTGCAGAAGCTAAGGGGGGCATACAGGCATGTTCTGAACATGACTAAAATCAGGACAACAGGCAAACCGTTTACATGTAAAAGTACTTAGTAACAGGCTGTGTGTTGTTTTTGACACGTTACAGACCAGAGGCTTTGTCTTCGTGAACCCAGTGACGCGGCGAAGATCTCAATCAAGTGCGCCCTGCGCAGTGCGTCGGGGACGTGCTCAGACGTGCTATCAGCAGGCAGAATGATGAGCCAAGAGTTCAGGAGAAAACTGTTCTTACAAAAGAAATAGTTTCAGTTTTCCCATAGAATGACAAGACATCCTCATGATCCGATATTAACTCCATCACCATTTTTTCCTAAATTACACATTTGACAGTTCATACTGCCTAGTAAAATTAGTGTCACAATTTGGGAATGTTTATTTTTTTATTTGTGTGTTTATTGGGACCATGTACAGTGTTAAACATAAATGTTACCATTTGATGCACTGTACCAGAGTTAGCTTATATCTAATTTTCTTTTAGAAGACTCCCTAATTTGGTTTTAAACGTACTGATGGAACTGCAGCTCTTTATATCATCAGGTAGGGCATTCACTGAGTTGTGGCTTTCACAGAGAATGGGGGACTGCCCAAATGCAGTGCGACAAAATGGTACGGTACAATCTTGTATAGAGGATATTCTGGAGGATCTAATAAAACTTACTGAGCGAGTATACATAAAGTCACATAGTGGAGGGAGGGGCCAAACCATTTAAAATGTTATAAACTAGGCACAAATTTGAAAATAACTTAAAATTCTCAAAGCTCAGTAAATTGTATTTCTCCAGTATCCTACAGTGATTGAAATGTATTGGCTTTTTGTCTGGAGTTTTTAGAGTTTGTTTGTATTAAGTCTCAAGAGATCTTATGGCTGTTTCTCCAGCCTGCCCCCAACATGTAATGCAATTTGGACATATGGGAAAGAATCATAGCATGCATCTTGGCTGCATCCAAAGAGAGACAGTTTCTAATATGTCTAAAATTTGCTAAGTTGTACTTTATGGTTTTAACCGTTTTTTTTTTTAAACATGATTGTTAAAGTTAAAATTTGGATCCAGTGTCACACCAAAATATTTAAAATCAGTGGACTATGTCAATCCTTTCACCTTTGATGAGAATATCAGCGTTAGGAGGTTGTACCAAGGTTTTAGAGAAAAACATAACTTTTGTCTTGTTTACATTTAGACTCATATAACTTATAACTTTTAGTTATTCTTTCTGGTTTGTTAGTAAATATCAGATCAATTTGTGTACTGGAATATTTTGCAATCCTAGTTGGGCCTTTTACTAGTTGTTCTAGTTGAAATTTCTCTGTGATCATTTTTAGTTTTTTTCCTCTTAGATTGATCCTCCCAGTTCACATTAAAATCACCCAGAGGTAATAATTCTTTGTTGAGACTGCACTCTATCAAGACTTCTGTGAGTTGATTGTAGAAATTGTCATCTGCAGAAGGGGGGTCTGTAGACACATATAATGTTAAAAGATATTGGTTGGTTTACACTTTCATTCTATCTTAGTCGTGACACAATCACAGGATGTCCACACTGATGATGTCAGTCCTCATTTGACGTCATCAATGACGCCGTAAAGACCTTGGGAACCGAGGTTGTAAATAGGACCTGCTCCGGGCATCAGTCTAACTTCCACTCTCCTTACAGGAGACACGTGGAGCCTCTGAAGCACCCACAGCGCCCATGTCTGCCCACGCCTCCACTGCAGCGGAGGGGAGTCCTCGTTAGCCGCCGGGTAGAAACCGCTGAGCTTGGGCTCACGGTGATGACACTTCGGGGCCCTACCAGCGCAACAGACCGCGCCAGGTCTGTGCCTTTTATGCTTGCTGGTATGGAGGCCCAGGCTACATGGGAGCTTCAGAGCCGATCATTAGCTGTTTTCCTTCCTTCTGTCTTGTCCTCTTTCCTTTTTTATGTTTAACTGTTTTCAAAGTAGCGAATGCGATTGGCCACGATTGTCACATTCTCTAACATTGCCAACTACAATGTTTCAAAACAAGTACGGTTCAGGTGCGCCCGGCGAGCCTGGCCGCGAATTGGCCAAAGTCAGCTGAGCACGTCCCCGACGCACTGCGCAGGGCGCACTTGATTGAGATCTTCCCTTGAGATTACTGCGCTGTGCAAATATGTGAATTATCCTGCCACTTGCCTGATGTAGTTTCCTCGTTTTTCATGTATTTGCTCATGTGCATTGCTATTTAAAGCATAGCTTCACATTTTAAAAATATTTATCCTGTTTTTTTTACGAAGATGGAATGGGTCCTCCATCACAGCGGCAGAGGTGGGGGCACCAAAAAACACGAGTCAAGCACTGCAGAGTAGATTTTCAGCTGTAGAGTCCGTCCTCATCATTTGTTGGTGTTTGCAAACATAACAAAGTGCATATTTATAGCTAGCATTGGTGAGCTTTTTGCAATCCTGGATAGGACCCTGTCTGGGCCTACCTGCCACAGCCCAAGCCTTAAATGCCCCCTTAGCTTCTGCACAATGTGCAGCCAGATTATGATTCCAACCTGGCTTGATGGTGTGAGTCTTATCAGAGTAAGCAAAGTATGATCTACCAGCCTCATACACAGCTCCCACAACACCATCACACATAGCACAGAGGGCTTTGCGGTGAGAAATTTCATTGCAAAAAAAAAAAGAACCTCTGCTGCCAAAACACGAGTCAAGCGCTGCTTTCCCACGGCCCAGTTTTTTTTTTTTTACGAAGATGGAATGGGGTCCTCAATCACAGCGGCAGAGGTGGGGGCACCAAAAACACGAGTCAAGCACTGCTTTCCCAAGGCCCAGTTCTTGCACGCTGACTCTGATCTCCAGGGGCGGGAAACCCTGGCGATACTTCAGCGACTCAACTCGGTCACCTCTGAAGGTGTGAAGGGGGTCCACCATTCCATTCCATTCCGGGGACGTGCTCAGCTGACTTTGGCCAATTCGCGGCCAGGCTCGCCGGGCGCACCTGAACCGTACGTGTTTTCATGCATTGTAGTTGGCAATGTTAGAGAATGTGACCATCATGGCCAATCACATTCGCTACTTTCAAAACAGTTAAACATAAAAAAGGAAAGAGGACAAGACAGAAGGAAGGAAAACAGCTAATGATCGGCTCTGAAGCTCCCATGTAGCCTGGGCCTCCCATACCAGCAAGCATAAAAGGCACAGACCTGGCCGGGTCTGTGCGCTGGTAGGGCCCCGAAGTGTCATCACCGTGAGCCCAAGCTCAGCGGTTCTACCCGGCGGCTAACGAGGACTCCCCTCCGCTGCAGTGGAGGCGTGGGCAGACATGGGCGCTGTGGTGCTTCAGAGGCTCCACGTGTCTCCTGTAAGGAGAGTGGAAGTTAGACTGATGCCCGGAGCAGGTCCTATTTACAACCTCGGTTCCAAGGTCTTTACGGCGTCATTGATGACGTCAAATGAGGACTGACGACACCATCAGTGTGGACATCCTGTGATTGTGTCACGACTAAGATAGAATGAAAGTGTAAACCACGTCACCACGTACAGTGTGCACATTTCTTGGCAGACAGTTAGCTTATAATTACAAGAGAATACAGGAAACCTGCATGTTTTTGTAAATATTCCTTTTGCAGAACTAATCAACTTTAAAACACTCCCACATTTGCGTCACTAATTTTACTAGGCTGTATGACCTGTCACATGTGTAATTTAGAAAAAAATAGTTATGGAGATAATATGGGATCATGAGGATGTCTTGTCATACTATGGGAAATCTGATGTCCTCCTGAGTGATGTATATCTACCCAAAGGTGCAATTACGTGTTCTGATGTAAATTGCAATGAAATTTCTCACCGCAAAGCCCTCTGTGCTATGTGTGATGGTGTTGTGGGAGCTGTGTATGAGGCCGGTAGATCATACTTTGCTTACTCTGATAAGACTCACACCATCAAGCCAGGTTGGAATAATAATCTGGCTGCACATTGTGCAGAAGCTAAGGGGGGCATACAGGCATGTTCTGAACATGACTAAAATCAGGACAACAGGCAAACCGTTTACATGTAAAAGTACTTAGTAACAGGCTGTGTGTTGTTTTTGACACGTTACAGACCAGAGGCTTTGTCTTCGTGAACCCAGTGACGCGGCGAAGATCTCAATCAAGTGCACCCTGCGCAGTGCGTCGGGGACGTGCTCAGACGTGCTATCAGCAGGCAGAATGATGAGCCAAGAGTTCAGGAGAAAACTGTTCTTACAAAAGAAATAGTTTCAGTTTTCCCATAGAATGACAAGACATCCTCATGATCCGATATTAACTCCATCACCATTTTTTCCTAAATTACACATTTGACAGTTCATACTGCCTAGTAAAATTAGTGTCACAATTTGGGAATGTTTAGTTTTTTATTTGTGTGTTTATTGGGACCATGTACAGTGTTAAACATAAATGTTACCATTTGATGCACTGTACCAGAGTTAGCTTATATCTAATTTTCTTTTAGAAGACTTCCTAATTTGGTTTTAAACGTACTGATGGAACTGCAGCTCTTTATATCATCAGGTAGGGCATTCCACTGAGTTGTGGCTTTCACAGAGAATGGGGACTGCCCAAATGCAGTGCGACAAAATGGTACGGTACAATCTTGTATAGAGGATATTCTGGAGGATCTAATAAAACTTACTGAGCGAGTATACATAAAGTCACATAGTGGAGGAGGGGCCAAACCATTTAAAATGTTATAAACTAGGCACAAATTTGAAAATAACTTAAAATTCTCAAAGCTCAGTAAATTGTATTTCTCCAGTACCCTACAGTGATTGAAATGTATTGGCTTTTTGTCTGGAGTTTTTAGAGTTTGTTTGTATTAAGTCTCAAGAGATCTTATGGCTGTTTCTCCAGCCTGCCCCCAACATGTAATGCAATTTGGACATATGGGAAAGAATCATAGCATGCATCTTGGCTGCATCCAAAGAGAGACAGTTTCTAATATGTCTAAAATTTGCTAAGTTGTACTTTATGGTTTTAACCGTTTTTTTTTTTAAACATGATTGTTAAAGTTAAAATTTGGATCCAGTGTCACACCAAGATATTTAAAATCAGTGACTATGTCAATCCTTTCACCTTTGATGAGAATATCAGCGTTAGGAGGTTGTACCAAGGTTTTAGAGAAAAACATAACTTTTGTCTTGTTTACATTTAGACTCATATAACTTATAACTTTTAGTTATTCTTTCTGGTTTGTTAGTAAATATCAGATTTATCAATTTGTGTACTGGAATATTTTGCAATCCTAGTTGGGCCTTTTACTAGTTGTTCTAGTTGAAATTTCTCTGTGATCATTTTTAGTTTTTTTCCTCTTAGATTGATCCTCCCAGTTCACATTAAAATCACCCAGAGGTAATAATTCTTTGTTGAGACTGCACTCTATCAAGACTTCTGTGAGTTGATTGTAGAAATTGTCATCTGCAGAAGGGGGTCTGTAGACACATATAATGTTAAAAGATATTGGTTGGTTTACACTTTCATTCTATCTTAGTCGTGACACAATCACAGGATGTCCACACTGATGATGTCAGTCCTCATTTGACGTCATCAATGACGCCGTAAAGACCTTGGAACCGAGGTTGTAAATAGGACCTGCTCCGGGCATCAGTCTAACTTCCACTCTCCTTACAGGAGACACGTGGAGCCTCTGAAGCACCACAGCGCCCATGTCTGCCCACGCCTCCACTGCAGCGGAGGGGAGTCCTCGTTAGCCGCCGGGTAGAACCGCTGAGCTTGGGCTCACGGTGATGACACTTCGGGGCCCTACCAGCGCACAGACCCGGCCAGGTCTGTGCCTTTTATGCTTGCTGGTATGGGAGGCCCAGGCTACATGGGAGCTTCAGAGCCGATCATTAGCTGTTTTCCTTCCTTCTGTCTTGTCCTCTTTCCTTTTTTATGTTTAACTGTTTTCAAAGTAGCGAATGCGATTGGCCACGATTGTCACATTCTCTAACATTGCCAACTACAATGTTTCAAAACAAGTACGGTTCAGGTGCGCCCGGCGAGCCTGGCCGCGAATTGGCCAAAGTCAGCTGAGCACGTCCCCGACGCACTGCGCAGGGCGCACTTGATTGAGATCTTCCCTTGAGATTACTGCGCTGTGCAAATATGTGAATTATCCTGCCACTTGCCTGATGTAGTTTCCTCGTTTTTCATGTATTTGCTCATGTGCATTGCTATTTAAAGCATAGCTTCACATTTTAAAAATATTTATCCCTGTTTTTTTACGAAGATGGAATGGGTCCTCCATCACAGCGGCAGAGGTGGGGCACCAAAAACACGAGTCAAGCACTGCAGAGTAGATTTTCAGCTGTAGAGTCCGTCCTCATCATTTGTTGGTGTTTGCAAACATAACAAAGTGCATATTTATAGCTAGCATTGGTGAGCTTTTTGCAATCCTGGATAGGACCCTGTCTGGGCCTACCTGCCACAGCCCAAGCCTTAAATGCCCCCTTAGCTTCTGCACAATGTGCAGCCAGATTATGATTCCAACCTGGCTTGATGGTGTGAGTCTTATCAGAGTAAGCAAAGTATGATCTACCAGCCTCATACACAGCTCCCACAACACCATCACACATAGCACAGAGGGCTTTGCGGTGAGAAATTTCATTGCAAAAAAAAAAGAACCTCTGCTGCCAAAACACGAGTCAAGCGCTGCTTTCCCACGGCCCAGTTTTTTTTTTTTTACGAAGATGGAATGGGTCCTCAATCACAGCGGCAGAGGTGGGGCACCAAAAACACGAGTCAAGCACTGCTTTCCCAAGGCCCAGTTCTTGCACGCTGACTCTGATCTCCAGGGCGGGAAACCCTGGCGATACTTCAGCGACTCAACTCGGTCACCTCTGAAGGTGTGAAGGGGGTCCACCATTCCATTCCATTCCGGGGACGTGCTCAGCTGACTTTGGCCAATTCGCGGCCAGGCTCGCCGGGCGCACCTGAACCGTACGTGTTTTCATGCATTGTAGTTGGCAATGTTAGAGAATGTGACCATCATGGCCAATCACATTCGCTACTTTCAAAACAGTTAAACATAAAAAAGGAAAGAGGACAAGACAGAAGGAAGGAAAACAGCTAATGATCGGCTCTGAAGCTCCCATGTAGCCTGGGCCTCCCATACCAGCAAGCATAAAAGGCACAGACCTGGCCGGGTCTGTGCGCTGGTAGGGCCCCGAAGTGTCATCACCGTGAGCCCAAGCTCAGCGGTTCTACCCGGCGGCTAACGAGGACTCCCCTCCGCTGCAGTGGAGGCGTGGGCAGACATGGGCGCTGTGGTGCTTCAGAGGCTCCACGTGTCTCCTGTAAGGAGAGTGGAAGTTAGACTGATGCCCGGAGCAGGTCCTATTTACAACCTCGGTTCCAAGGTCTTTACGGCGTCATTGATGACGTCAAATGAGGACTGACGACACCATCAGTGTGGACATCCTGTGATTGTGTCACGACTAAGATAGAATGAAAGTGTAAACCACGTCACCACGTACAGTGTGCACATTTCTTGGCAGACAGTTAGCTTATAATTACAAGAGAATACAGGAAACCTGCATGTTTTTGTAAATATTCCTTTTGCAGAACTAATCAACTTTAAAACACTCCCACATTTGCGTCACTAATTTTACTAGGCTGTATGACCTGTCACATGTGTAATTTAGAAAAAAATAGTTATGGAGATAATATGGGATCATGAGGATGTCTTGTCATACTATGGGAAATCTGATGTCCTCCTGAGTGATGTATATCTACCCAAAGGTGCAATTACGTGTTCTGATGTAAATTGCAATGAAATTTCTCACCGCAAAGCCCTCTGTGCTATGTGTGATGGTGTTGTGGGAGCTGTGTATGAGGCCGGTAGATCATACTTTGCTTACTCTGATAAGACTCACACCATCAAGCCAGGTTGGAATAATAATCTGGCTGCACATTGTGCAGAAGCTAAGGGGGGCATACAGGCATGTTCTGAACATGACTAAAATCAGGACAACAGGCAAACCGTTTACATGTAAAAGTACTTAGTAACAGGCTGTGTGTTGTTTTTGACACGTTACAGACCAGAGGCTTTGTCTTCGTGAACCCAGTGACGCGGCGAAGATCTCAATCAAGTGCGCCCTGCGCAGTGCGTCGGGGACGTGCTCAGACGTGCTATCAGCAGGCAGAATGATGAGCCAAGAGTTCAGGAGAAAACTGTTCTTACAAAAGAAATAGTTTCAGTTTTCCCATAGAATGACAAGACATCCTCATGATCCGATATTAACTCCATCACCATTTTTTCCTAAATTACACATTTGACAGTTCATACTGCCTAGTAAAATTAGTGTCACAATTTGGGAATGTTTAGTTTTTTATTTGTGTGTTTATTGGGACCATGTACAGTGTTAAACATAAATGTTACCATTTGATGCACTGTACCAGAGTTAGCTTATATCTAATTTTCTTTTAGAAGACTTCCTAA
Organism: Scomberomorus guttatus; assembly: GCA_038419695.1. Taxonomy (NCBI): domain Eukaryota; kingdom Metazoa; phylum Chordata; class Actinopteri; order Scombriformes; family Scombridae; genus Scomberomorus; species Scomberomorus guttatus. Next base: position 22,129,534 of record CM076458.1, read on the forward strand.
TTTGGTTTTAAACGTACTGATGGAACTGCAGCTCTTTATATCATCAGGTAGGGCATTCCACTGAGTTGTGGCTTTCACAGAGAATGGGGACTGCCCAAATGCAGTGCGACAAAATGGTACGGTACAATCTTGTATAGAGGATATTCTGGAGGATCTAATAAAACTTACTGAGCGAGTATACATAAAGTCACATAGTGGAGGAGGGGCCAAACCATTTAAAATGTTATAAACTAGGCACAAATTTGAAAATAACTTAAAATTCTCAAAGCTCAGTAAATTGTATTTCTCCAGTACCCTCACAGTGATTGAAATGTATTGGCTTTTTGTCTGGAGTTTTTAGAGTTTGTTTGTATTAAGTCTCAAGAGATCTTATGGCTGTTTCTCCAGCCTGCCCCCAACATGTAATGCAATTTGGACATATGGGAAAGAATCATAGCATGCATCTTGGCTGCATCCAAAGAGAGACAGTTTCTAATATGTCTAAAATTTGCTAAGTTGTACTTTATGGTTTTAACCGTTTTTTTTTTTTAAACATGATTGTTAAAGTTAAAATTTGGATCCAGTGTCACACCAAGATATTTAAAATCAGTGACTATGTCAATCCTTTCACCTTTGATGAGAATATCAGCGTTAGGAGGTTGTACCAAGGTTTTAGAGAAAAACATAACTTTTGTCTTGTTTACATTTAGACTCATATAACTTATAACTTTTAGTTATTCTTTCTGGTTTGTTAGTAAATATCAGATTTATCAATTTGTGTACTGGAATATTTTGCAATCCTAGTTGGGCCTTTTACTAGTTGTTCTAGTTGAAATTTCTCTGTGATCATTTTTAGTTTTTTTCCTCTTAGATTGATCCTCCCAGTTCACATTAAAATCACCCAGAGGTAATAATTCTTTGTTGAGACTGCACTCTATCAAGACTTCTGTGAGTTGATTGTAGAAATTGTCATCTGCAGAAGGGGGTCTGTAGACACATATAATGTTAAAAGATATTGGTTGGTTTACACTTTCATTCTATCTTAGTCGTGACACAATCACAGGATGTCCACACTGATGATGTCAGTCCTCATTTGACGTCATCAATGACGCCGTAAAGACCTTGGAACCGAGGTTGTAAATAGGACCTGCTCCGGGCATCAGTCTAACTTCCACTCTCCTTACAGGAGACACGTGGAGCCTCTGAAGCACCACAGCGCCCATGTCTGCCCACGCCTCCACTGCAGCGGAGGGGAGTCCTCGTTAGCCGCCGGGTAGAACCGCTGAGCTTGGGCTCACGGTGATGACACTTCGGGGCCCTACCAGCGCACAGACCCGGCCAGGTCTGTGCCTTTTATGCTTGCTGGTATGGGAGGCCCAGGCTACATGGGAGCTTCAGAGCCGATCATTAGCTGTTTTCCTTCCTTCTGTCTTGTCCTCTTTCCTTTTTTATGTTTAACTGTTTTCAAAGTAGCGAATGCGATTGGCCACGATTGTCACATTCTCTAACTTTGCCAACTACAATGTTTCAAAACAAGTACGGTTCAGGTGCGCCCGGCGAGCCTGGCCGCGAATTGGCCAAAGTCAGCTGAGCACGTCCCCGACGCACTGCGCAGGGCGCACTTGATTGAGATCTTCCCTTGAGATTACTGCGCTGTGCAAATATGTGAATTATCCTGCCACTTGCCTGATGTAGTTTCCTCGTTTTTCATGTATTTGCTCATGTGCATTGCTATTTAAAGCATAGCTTCACATTTTAAAAATATTTATCCCTTTTTTTTTACGAAGATGGAATGGGTCCTCCATCACAGCGGCAGAGGTGGGGCACCAAAAACACGAGTCAAGCACTGCAGAGTAGATTTTCAGCTGTAGAGTCCGTCCTCATCATTTGTTGGTGTTTGCAAACATAACAAAGTGCATATTTATAGCTAGCATTGGTGAGCTTTTTGCAATCCTGGATAGGACCCTGTCTGGGCCTACCTGCCACAGCCCAAGCCTTAAATGCCCCCTTAGCTTCTGCACAATGTGCAGCCAGATTATGATTCCAACCTGGCTTGATGGTGTGAGTCTTATCAGAGTAAGCAAAGTATGATCTACCAGCCTCATACACAGCTCCCACAACACCATCACACATAGCACAGAGGGCTTTGCGGTGAGAAATTTCATTGCAAAAAAAAAAGAACCTCTGCTGCCAAAACACGAGTCAAGCGCTGCTTTCCCACGGCCCAGTTTTTTTTTTTTTACGAAGATGGAATGGGTCCTCAATCACAGCGGCAGAGGTGGGGCACCAAAAACACGAGTCAAGCACTGCTTTCCCAAGGCCCAGTTCTTGCACGCTGACTCTGATCTCCAGGGCGGGAAACCCTGGCGATACTTCAGCGACTCAACTCGGTCACCTCTGAAGGTGTGAAGGGGGTCCACCATTCCATTCCATTCCGGGGACGTGCTCAGCTGACTTTGGCCAATTCGCGGCCAGGCTCGCCGGGCGCACCTGAACCGTACGTGTTTTCATGCATTGTAGTTGGCAATGTTAGAGAATGTGACCATCATGGCCAATCACATTCGCTACTTTCAAAACAGTTAAACATAAAAAAGGAAAGAGGACAAGACAGAAGGAAGGAAAACAGCTAATGATCGGCTCTGAAGCTCCCATGTAGCCTGGGCCTCCCATACCAGCAAGCATAAAAGGCACAGACCTGGCCGGGTCTGTGCGCTGGTAGGGCCCCGAAGTGTCATCACCGTGAGCCCAAGCTCAGCGGTTCTACCCGGCGGCTAACGAGGACTCCCCTCCGCTGCAGTGGAGGCGTGGGCAGACATGGGCGCTGTGGTGCTTCAGAGGCTCCACGTGTCTCCTGTAAGGAGAGTGGAAGTTAGACTGATGCCCGGAGCAGGTCCTATTTACAACCTCGGTTCCAAGGTCTTTACGGCGTCATTGATGACGTCAAATGAGGACTGACGACACCATCAGTGTGGACATCCTGTGATTGTGTCACGACTAAGATAGAATGAAAGTGTAAACCACGTCACCACGTACAGTGTGCACATTTCTTGGCAGACAGTTAGCTTATAATTACAAGAGAATACAGGAAACCTGCATGTTTTTGTAAATATTCCTTTTGCAGAACTAATCAACTTTAAAACACTCCCACATTTGCGTCACTAATTTTACTAGGCTGTATGACCTGTCACATGTGTAATTTAGAAAAAAATAGTTATGGAGATAATATGGGATCATGAGGATGTCTTGTCATACTATGGGAAATCTGATGTCCTCCTGAGTGATGTATATCTACCCAAAGGTGCAATTACGTGTTCTGATGTAAATTGCAATGAAATTTCTCACCGCAAAGCCCTCTGTGCTATGTGTGATGGTGTTGTGGGAGCTGTGTATGAGGCCGGTAGATCATACTTTGCTTACTCTGATAAGACTCACACCATCAAGCCAGGTTGGAATAATAATCTGGCTGCACATTGTGCAGAAGCTAAGGGGGGCATACAGGCATGTTCTGAACATGACTAAAATCAGGACAACAGGCAAACCGTTTACATGTAAAAGTACTTAGTAACAGGCTGTGTGTTGTTTTTGACACGTTACAGACCAGAGGCTTTGTCTTCGTGAACCCAGTGACGCGGCGAAGATCTCAATCAAGTGCACCCTGCGCAGTGCGTCGGGGACGTGCTCAGACGTGCTATCAGCAGGCAGAATGATGAGCCAAGAGTTCAGGAGAAAACTGTTCTTACAAAAGAAATAGTTTCAGTTTTCCCATAGAATGACAAGACATCCTCATGATCCGATATTAACTCCATCACCATTTTTTCCTAAATTACACATTTGACAGTTCATACTGCCTAGTAAAATTAGTGTCACAATTTGGGAATGTTTAGTTTTTTATTTGTGTGTTTATTGGGACCATGTACAGTGTTAAACATAAATGTTACCATTTGATGCACTGTACCAGAGTTAGCTTATATCTAATTTTCTTTTAGAAGACTTCCTAATTTGGTTTTAAACGTACTGATGGAACTGCAGCTCTTTATATCATCAGGTAGGGCATTCCACTGAGTTGTGGCTTTCACAGAGAATGGGGACTGCCCAAATGCAGTGCGACAAAATGGTACGGTACAATCTTGTATAGAGGATATTCTGGAGGATCTAATAAAACTTACTGAGCGAGTATACATAAAGTCACTTAGTGGAGGAGGGGCCAAACCATTTAAAATGTTATAAACTAGGCACAAATTTGAAAATAACTTAAAATTCTCAAAGCTCAGTAAATTGTATTTCTCCAGTACCCTACAGTGATTGAAATGTATTGGCTTTTTGTCTGGAGTTTTTAGAGTTTGTTTGTATTAAGTCTCAAGAGATCTTATGGCTGTTTCTCCAGCCTGCCCCCAACATGTAATGCAATTTGGACATATGGGAAAGAATCATAGCATGCATCTTGGCTGCATCCAAAGAGAGACAGTTTCTAATATGTCTAAAATTTGCTAAGTTTGTACTTTATGGTTTTAACCGTTTTTTTTTTTTTAAACATGATTGTTAAAGTTAAAATTTGGATCCAGTGTCACACCAAGATATTTAAAATCAGTGACTATGTCAATCCTTTCACCTTTGATGAGAATATCAGCGTTAGGAGGTTGTACCAAGGTTTTAGAGAAAAACATAACTTTTGTCTTGTTTACATTTAGACTCATATAACTTATAACTTTTAGTTATTCTTTCTGGTTTGTTAGTAAATATCAGATTTATCAATTTGTGTACTGGAATATTTTGCAATCCTAGTTGGGCCTTTTACTAGTTGTTCTAGTTGAAATTTCTCTGTGATCATTTTTAGTTTTTTTCCTCTTAGATTGATCCTCCCAGTTCACATTAAAATCACCCAGAGGTAATAATTCTTTGTTGAGACTGCACTCTATCAAGACTTCTGTGAGTTGATTGTAGAAATTGTCATCTGCAGAAGGGGGTCTGTAGACACATATAATGTTAAAAGATATTGGTTGGTTTACACTTTCATTCTATCTTAGTCGTGACACAATCACAGGATGTCCACACTGATGATGTCAGTCCTCATTTGACGTCATCAATGACGCCGTAAAGACCTTGGAACCGAGGTTGTAAATAGGACCTGCTCCGGGCAGCAGTCTAACTTCCACTCTCCTCACAGGAGACACGTGGAGCCTCTGAAGCACCACAGCGCCCATGTCTGCCCACGCCTCCACTGCAGCGGAGGGGAGTCCTCGTTAGCCGCCGGGTAGAACCGCTGAGCTTGGGCTCACGGTGATGACACTTCGGGGCCCTACCAGCGCACAGACCCGGCCAGGTCTGTGCCTTTTATGCTTGCTGGTATGGGAGGCCCAGGCTACATGGGAGCTTCAGAGCCGATCATTAGCTGTTTTCCTTCCTTCTGTCTTGTCCTCTTTCCTTTTTTATGTTTAACTGTTTTCAAAGTAGCGAATGTGATTGGCCACGATTGTCACATTCTCTAACATTGCCAACTACAATGTTTCAAAACAAGTACGGTTCAGGTGCGCCCGGCGAGCCTGGCCGCGAATTGGCCAAAGTCAGCTGAGCACGTCCCCGACGCACTGCGCAGGGCGCACTTGATTGAGATCTTCCCTTGAGATTACTGCGCTGTGCAAATATGTGAATTATCCTGCCACTTGCCTGATGTAGTTTCCTCGTTTTTCATGTATTTGCTCATGTGCATTGCTATTTAAAGCATAGCTTCACATTTTAAAAATATTTATCCCTGTTTTTTTACGAAGATGGAATGGGTCCTCCATCACAGCGGCAGAGGTGGGGCACCAAAAACACGAGTCAAGCACTGCAGAGTAGATTTTCAGCTGTAGAGTCCGTCCTCATCATTTGTTGGTGTTTGCAAACATAACAAAGTGCATATTTATAGCTAGCATTGGTGAGCTTTTTGCAATCCTGGATAGGACCCTGTCTGGGCCTACCTGCCACAGCCCAAGCCTTAAATGCCCCCTTAGCTTCTGCACAATGTGCAGCCAGATTATGATTCCAACCTGGCTTGATGGTGTGAGTCTTATCAGAGTAAGCAAAGTATGATCTACCAGCCTCATACACAGCTCCCACAACACCATCACACATAGCACAGAGGGCTTTGCGGTGAGAAATTTCATTGCAAAAAAAAAAGAACCTCTGCTGCCAAAACACGAGTCAAGCGCTGCTTTCCCACGGCCCAGTTTTTTTTTTTTTACGAAGATGGAATGGGTCCTCAATCACAGCGGCAGAGGTGGGGCACCAAAAACACGAGTCAAGCACTGCTTTCCCAAGGCCCAGTTCTTGCACGCTGACTCTGATCTCCAGGGCGGGAAACCCTGGCGATACTTCAGCGACTCAACTCGGTCACCTCTGAAGGTGTGAAGGGGGTCCACTATTCCATTCCATTCCGGGGACGTGCTCAGCTGACTTTGGCCAATTCGCGGCCAGGCTCGCCGGGCGCACCTGAACCGTACGTGTTTTCATGCATTGTAGTTGGCAATGTTAGAGAATGTGACCATCATGGCCAATCACATTCGCTACTTTGAAAACAGTTAAACATAAAAAAGGAAAGAGGACAAGACAGAAGGAAGGAAAACAGCTAATGATCGGCTCTGAAGCTCCCATGTAGCCTGGGCCTCCTATACCAGCAAGCATAAAAGGCACAGACCTGGCCGGGTCTGTGCGCTGGTAGGGCCCCGAAGTGTCATCACCGTGAGCCCAAGCTCAGCGGTTCTACCCGGTGGCTAACGAGGACTCCCCTCCGCTGCAGTGGAGGCGTGGGCAGACATGGGCGCTGTGGTGCTTCAGAGGCTCCACGTGTCTCCTGTAAGGAGAGTGGAAGTTAGACTGATGCCCGGAGCAGGTCCTATTTACAACCTCGGTTCCAAGGTCTTTACGGCGTCATTGATGACGTCAAATGAGGACTGACATCATCAGTGTGGACATCCTGTGATTGTGTCACGACTAAGATAGAATGAAAGTGTAAACCAACCAATATCTTTTAACATCATATGTGTCTACAGACCCCCTTCTGCAGATGACAATTTCTACAATCAACTCACAGAAGTCTTGATAGAGTGCAGTCTCAACAAAGAATTATTACCTCTGGGTGATTTTAATGTGAACTGGGAGGATCAATCTAAGAGGAAAAAAACTAAAAATGATCACAGAGAAATTTCAACTAGAACAACTAGTAAAAGGCCCAACTAGGATTGCAAAATATTCCAGTACACAAATTGATCTGATATTTACTAACAAACCAGAAAGAATAACTAAAAGTTATAAGTTATATGAGTCTAAATGTAAACAAGACAAAAGTTATGTTTTTCTCTAAAACCTTGGTACAACCTCCTAACGCTGATATTCTCATCAAAGGTGAAAGGATTGACATAGTCACTGATTTTAAATATCTTGGTGTGACACTGGATCCAAATTTTAACTTTAACAATCATGTTTAAAAAAAAAACGGTTAAAACCATAAAGTACAACTTAGCAAATTTGAGACATATTAGAAACTGTCTCTCTTTGGATGCAGCCAAGATTCATGCTATGATTCTTTCCCATATGTCCAAATTGCATTACATGTTGGGGGCAGGCTGGAGAAACAGCCATAAGATCTCTTGAGACTTAATACAAACAAACTCTAAAAACTCCAGACAAAAAGCCAATACATTTCAATCACTGTAGGGTACTGGAGAAATACAATTTACTGAGCTTTGAGAATTTTAAGTTATTTTCAAATTTGTGCCTAGTTTATAACATTTTAAATGGTTTGGCCCCTCCTCCACTATGTGACTTTATGTATACTCGCTCAGTAAGTTTTATTAGATCCTCCAGAATATCCTCTATACAAGATTGTACCGTACCATTTTGTCGCACTGCATTTGGGCAGTCCCCATTCTCTGTGAAAGCCACAACTCAGTGGAATGCCCTACCTGATGATATAAAGAGCTGCAGTTCCATCAGTACGTTTAAAACCAAATTAGGAAGTCTTCTAAAAGAAAATTAGATATAAGCTAACTCTGGTACAGTGCATCAAATGGTAACATTTATGTTTAACACTGTACATGGTCCCAATAAACACACAAATAAAAAAATAAACATTCCCAAATTGTGACACTAATTTTACTAGGCAGTATGAACTGTCAAATGTGTAATTTAGGAAAAAATGGTGATGGAGTTAATATCGGATCATGAGGATGTCTTGTCATTCTATGGGAAAACTGAAACTATTTCTTTTGTAAGAACAGTTTTCTCCTGAACTCTTGGCTCATCATTCTGCCTGCTGATAGCACGTCTGAGCACGTCCCCGACGCACTGCGCAGGGCGCACTTGATTGAGATCTTCGCCGCGTCACTGGGTTCACGAAGACAAAGCCTCTGGTCTGTAACGTGTCAAAAACAACACACAGCCTGTTACTAAGTACTTTTACATGTAAACGGTTTGCCTGTTGTCCTGATTTTAGTCATGTTCAGAACATGCCTGTATGCCCCCCTTAGCTTCTGCACAATGTGCAGCCAGATTATTATTCCAACCTGGCTTGATGGTGTGAGTCTTATCAGAGTAAGCAAAGTATGATCTACCAGCCTCATACACAGCTCCCACAACACCATCACACATAGCACAGAGGGCTTTGCGGTGAGAAATTTCATTGCAATTTACATCAGAACACGTAATTGCACCTTTGGGTAGATATACATCACTCAGGAGGACATCAGATTTCCCATAGTATGACAAGACATCCTCATGATCCCATATTATCTCCATAACTATTTTTTCCTAAATTACACATGTGACAGGTCATACAGCCTAGTAAAATTAGTGACGCAAATGTGGGAGTGTTTTAAAGTTGATTAGTTCTGCAAAAGGAATATTTACAAAAACATGCAGGTTTCCTGTATTCTCTTGTAATTATAAGCTAACTGTCTGCCAAGAAATGTGCACACTGTACGTGGTGACAGGAATTTCAGTGTCTCCTGCAACAGGAATTCAAATCTTACCTCCAAAGCATATTTGGCACACTGTATAAGTATGCCAAATATTAGGGAGGTGTATATTTTTTTGTCTTTGGAAGAACCGTTATCTCCTGAACTCTCGGCTCATCAAACTGCCTGCTGCTTATGAGAGGAGCTTTTGTGATTGACATGAATCAAGCTTCCCTTAACTCCAGCTGTTGTTGTGAGAAATATTCTATTTATCAATAATTTGAGTTTCAGATTTTTATTTTACACTGTCATTCTATCTTAGTCGTGACGTCATCTGTGATGATATATTATGCTGATATTATACACACACAACAAGCTTTTTTCTCCACCAAGTTCATTTAAAAATTGAGAGATAACGTGTAATATTGTACAGTATAGCCTATAGTGTTGTGTATCTGTGATGCTGCATTAATTGCTTCTCTTCTCCAGGTGGAGGCAGTGTGGGACAGATAAAATAGCATTTGTTTTGTGAGGTTTCTTCATGAACATGAAGCTGTTTTAACATGTAAAGACATGATGTTAGTTTTAAAGTGTGCAGAGTGTAAAAAGACTGGGTCCCGCTGTATTACTCAGGCTGCACTACAGCGTCTATTCACAGGCGCGATCCCACTACTGAGCGGCACGGGGGCTTTGACCTGCTCCGTTTCCGACCTGGGCCGGTGCACCCCTCCTTAGACGACCTGGTGGTCCCGAGCTCCCCCAGGAGCACCATATCGATACCGAACTTAGTGCGGACACCCGATCGGCATAGTCCGCTGCAGCTCAGAGCTCCTGAGCTCAAACGATCCTCCAGCCTCAGCCTCCCGGTAGCTTGGATTACAGGCGCGCGCCACCGCACCCGGCGAGAGATACCTGCATTCATTGGAGTTTTGGGGTTTAATAAAGCGTCACCAAGGTGCACGCTCCAGCGGCATCTAGCGGCGACAAAACGAACTACAGTGTTGAATGTTCATCAAGCAGATCAACACTTTCACAAAGATCACTCACTGATAATGACTCATGATTTTAATAAAGACACATGGTTTTATAACTTATCTTTATGTCTAAATACTCTTTTAATTCTATGCTCATTATGAATTCATTGATATCATCCTCTTCTCTGATGTCTTGTAGCTTATTGACATACATTGGAAACTCTCCAAAATTTCAGTGGTTTACATGATACAATGACCCAGTTGTAGACAAATAGTGGCCCGTGGGCCAAATCTGTCCCTGCAGCAAAAACATTTGGCCCCATGATGAACTTTCATTGTTTACATCACAATTTTTACATAATCTTTTACAAATCTCCTGTGGGTATCAAAATAAACACAAGGCTCCTGTAAATCCCAATTATGATAATATAATCTTGTTACATCTAATAATGTCCCAACAGGAAGAGAGGCATTTAAACTATTGTTGCGCCATGCTATTTGAACAATGAATGGTTCTGAAATTAAGTCTAATGAACCTACCAGAAATTAAAGTTTATTGTGTGAAGTCTACAACTTCAGCCTATGCAACCATAACAGATTTGTTCTTCACAAACACAAATGGTTGGCAGACAGAAATGGGGTGTTGATGCCATCTTCCCCCCTCTGGTACAGTCCTTAACAGTGTTGTATCTATTTTGCTCTTAAATGAATTAACAAAAATTTAAAAAAGCATGTAGGCCGGACTTTTCACTGCACCGGTTAGAAGCCTGCAGTGAAAAAACTGGCCTATGGTTGAACCTATTACTGACTCCTGCAATAACCTATATGCACAATCTGTGATCTAAATGTAAATCAAAGAGCAGCTCCACCAAAATTTAAAACACTTAATATCAGAGGACTGGCCAACGCAACAGACATCAATTAGGCTAAATCTAATTCATGAAGGGTTGTTTACATCAGTACTAGGCTACTTGTAAACATCAGGCCTCCTCTGTATCTTTTACTTTCTGATACTTACTAAAAATTGACAGATCAATTTACAAAATGTTTTTCTAAACAATCACTCGGCTGTCCTTTTCCTGTGAATTCCTGTTTCTGAATTTCTCATCAATAACATGAAACCTCTTTTTACATAACAAAGCAATAGTGAAAAAAACAGACACTTCATATTTTATATAAGTTAGGACTGTTCTGACAACCAATAACCAGACAATATGATGGAATATATTCCACAATTATACATATTCACTGCAGGTGAAACAATATGTTCCTCCGTAATATAGATTGCAATTTTCATCTGATCAGTTATGACTCCCAAAAGGTCAAAGTTTTGTTTTTCATGCATTGAATTCCAAATTTAACTTTGTTCAAAATATTGTGATTTTATTGTCAAACTGTGAACTGTGTGGTGTGTACTGAACCATGAGCTGACTGTATCATTTCACCCTTAATTTTCACATTTTATGTTGATATTATACACACACACACACAACAACAACAACAACATTTTTAAAAAGTTAAATGTTTGTGATCCGGAAATTCTGTAGTTCTGATTGTCTTGCCCAAATTGCATTTTGCATTTTATTTATTGTGTTGGAAAAGTAATCGGACAGCTTTTTTCTCCACCACGTTCATTTCAAAATTGAGAGATAACGTGTAATATTGTACAGTATAGCCTATAGTGTTGTGTATCTGTGGTGCTGCATTAATTGCTTCTCTTCTCCAGGTGGAGGCAGTGTGGGACAGATAAAATAGCGTTGGTTTTGTGAGGTTTCTTCATGAACATGAAGCTGTTTTAACATGTAAAGACATGATGTTTGACCGTGTGCGCTGTTAGCTGTTTGTTGTAAAGTGTGCAGAGTGTAAAAAGACTGGGTCCCGCTGTATTACTCAGGCTGCACTACAGCGTCTATTCACAGGCGCGATCCCACTACTGAGCGGCACGGGGGCTTTGACCTGCTCCGTTTCCGACCTGGGCCGGTGCACCCCTCCTTAGACGACCTGGTGGTCCCGAGCTCCCCCAGGAGCACCATATCGATACCGAACTTAGCGCGGACACCCGATCGGCATAGTCCGCTGCAGCTCAGAGCTCCTGAGCTCAAACGATCCTCCAGCCTCAGCCTCCCGGTAGCTTGGATTACAGGCGCGCGCCACCGCACCCGGCGAGAGATACCTGCATTCATTGGAGTTTTGGGGTTTAATAAAGCGTCACCAAGATGCACGCTCCAGCGGCATCTAGCGGCGACAAAACGAACTACAGTGTTGAATGTTCATCAAGCAGATCAACACTTTCACAAAGATCACTCACTGATAATGACTCATGATTTTAATAAAGACACATGGTTTTATAACTTATCTTTATGTCTAAATACTCTTTTAATTCTATGCTCATTATGAATTCATTGATATCATCCTCTTCTCTGATGTCTTGTAGCTTATTGACATACATTGGAAACTCTCCAAAATTTCAGTGGTTTACATGATACAATGACCCAGTTGTAGACAAATAGTGGCCCGTGGGCCAAATCTGTCCCTGCAGCAAAAACATTTGGCCCCATGATGAACTTTCATTGTTTACATCACAATTTTTACATAATCTTTTACAAATCTCCTGTGGGTATCAAAATAAACACAAGGCTCCTGTAAATCCCAATTATGATAATATAATCTTGTTACATCTAATAATGTCCCAACAGGAAGAGAGGCATTTAAACTATTGTTGCGCCATGCTATTTGAACAATGAATGGTTCTGAAATTAAGTCTAATGAACCTACCAGAAATTAAAGTTTATTGTGTGAAGTCTACAACTTCAGCCTATGCAACCATAACAGATTTGTTCTTCACAAACACAAATGGTTGGCAGACAGAAATGGGGTGTTGATGCCATCTTCCCCCCTCTGGTACAGTCCTTAACAGTGTTGTATCTATTTTGCTCTTAAATGAATTAACAGAAATTTAAAAAAGCATGTAGGCCGGACTTTTCACTGCACCGGTTAGAAGCCTGCAGTGAAAAAACTGGCCTATGGTTGAACCTATTACTGACTCCTGCAATAACCTATATGCACAATCTGTGATCTAAATGTAAATCAAAGAGCAGCTCCACCAAAATTTAAAACACTTAATATCAGAGGACTGGCCAACGCAACAGACATCAATTAGGCTAAATCTAATTCATGAAGGGTTGTTTACATCAGTACTAGGCTACTTGTAAACATCAGGCCTCCTCTGTATCTTTTACTTTCTGATACTTACTAAAAATTGACAGATCAATTTACAAAATGTTTTTCTAAACAATCACTCGGCTGTCCTTTTCCTGTGAATTCCTGTTTCTGAATTTCTCATCAATAACATGAAACCTCTTTTTACATAACAAAGCAATAGTGAAAAAAACAGACACTTCATATTTTATATAAGTTAGGACTGTTCTGACAACCAATAACCAGACAATATGATGGAATATATTCCACAATTATACATATTCACTGCAGGTGAAACAATATGTTCCTCCGTAATATAGATTGCAATTTTCATCTGATCAGTTATGACTCCCAAAAGGTCAAAGTTTTGTTTTTCATGCATTGAATTCCAAATTTAACTTTGTTCAAAATATTGTGATTTTATTGTCAAACTGTGAACTGTGTGGTGTGTACTGAACCATGAGCTGACTGTATCATTTCACCCTTAATTTTCACATTTTATGTTGATATTATACACACACACACACAACAACAACAACAACATTTTTAAAAAGTTAAATGTTTGTGATCCGGAAATTCTGTAGTTCTGATTGTCTTGCCCAAATTGCATTTTGCATTTTATTTATTGTGTTGGAAAAGTAATCGGACAGCTTTTTTCTCCACCACGTTCATTTCAAAATTGAGAGATAACGTGTAATATTGTACAGTATAGCCTATAGTGTTGTGTATCTGTGGTGCTGCATTAATTGCTTCTCTTCTCCAGGTGGAGGCAGTGTGGGACAGATAAAATAGCGTTGGTTTTGTGAGGTTTCTTCATGAACATGAAGCTGTTTTAACATGTAAAGACAAAGACATGACGTTTGTGCGCTGTTAGCTGTTAGTTTTAAAGTGTGCAGAGTGTAAAAAGACTGGGTCCCGCTGTATTACTCAGGCTGCACTACAGCGTCTATTCACAGGCGCGATCCCACTACTGAGCGGCACGGGGGCTTTGACCTGCTCCGTTTCCGACCTGGGCCGGTGCACCCCTCCTTAGACGACCTGGTGGTCCCGAGCTCCCCCAGGAGCACCATATCGATACCGAACTTAGTGCGGACACCCGATCGGCATAGTCCGCTGCAGCTCAGAGCTCCTGAGCTCAAACGATCCGCCAGCCTCAGCCTCCCGGTAGCTTGGATTACAGGCGCGCGCCACCGCACCCGGCGAGAGATATCTGCATTCATTGGAGTTTTGGGGTTTAACAAAGCTGACGTCACCAAGATGCACGCTCCAGCGGCATCTAGCGGCGACAAAACGAACTACAGTGTTGAATGTTCATCAAGCAGATCAACACTTTCACAAAGATCACTCACTGATAATGACTCATGATTTGAATAAAGACACATGGTTTTATAACTCATCTTTATGTCTAAATACTCTTTTAATTCTATGCTCATTATGAATTCATTGATATCATCCTCTTCTCTGATGTCTTGTAGCTTATTGACATACAGTGGAAACTCTCCAAATTTTCAGTGGTTTACATGATAAAATGACCCAGTTGTAGACAAATAGTGGCCCGTGGGCCAAATCTGTCCCTGCAGCAAAAACATTTGGCCCCATGATGAACTTTCATTGTTTACATCACAATTTTTACATAATCTTTTACAAATCTCCTGTGGGTATCAAAATAAACACAAGGCTCCTGTAAATCCCAATTATGATAATATAATCTTGTTACATCTAATAATGTCCCAACAGGAAGAGAGGCATTTAAACTATTGTTGCGCCATGCTATTTGAACAATGAATGGTTCTGAAATTAAGTCTAATGAACCTACCAGAAATTAAAGTTTATTGTGTGAAGTCTACAACTTCAGCCTATGCAACCATAACAGATTTGTTCTTCACAAACACAAATGGTTGGCAGACAGAAATGGGGTGTTGATGCCATCTTCCCCCCTCTGGTACAGTCCTTAACAGTGTTGTATCCATTTTGTTCTTAAATTAATTAACAGAAATTTAAAAAAGCATGTAGGCCGGACTTTTCACTGCACCGGTTAGAAGCCTGCAGTGAAAAAACTGGCCTATGGTTGAACCTATTACTGACTCCTGCAATAACCTATATGCACAATCTGTGATCTAAATGTAAATCAAAGAGCAGCTCCACCAAAATTTAAAACACTTAATATCAGAGGACTGGCCAACGCAACAGACTTCAATTAGGCTAAATCTAATTCATGAAGGGTTGTTTACATCAGTACTAGGCTACTTGTAAACATCAGGCCTCCTCTGTATCTTTTACTTTCTGATACTTACTAAAAATTGACAGATCAATTTACAAAATGTTTTTCTAAACAATCACTCGGCTGTCCTTTTCCTGTGAATTCCTGTTTCTGAATTTCTCATCAATAACATGAAACCTCTTTTTACATAACAAAGCAATAGTGAAAAAAACACTTCATATTTTATATAAGTTAGGACTGTTCTGACAACCAATAACCAGACAATATGATGGAATATATTCCACAATTATACATATTCACTGCAGGTGAAACAATATGTTGCTCCGTAATATAGATTGCAATTTTCATCTGATCAGTTATGACTCCCAAAAGGTCAAAGTTTTGTTTTTCATGCATTGAATTCCAAATTTAACTTTGTTCAAAATATTGTGATTTTATTGTCAAACTGTGAACTGTGTGGTGTGTACTGAACCATGAGCTGACTGTATCATTTCACCCTTAATTTTCACATTTTATGTTGATATTATACACACACACACACAACAACAACAACAACATTTTTAAAAAGTTAAATGTTTGTGATCCGGAAATTCTGTAGTTCTGATTGTCTTGCCCAAATTGCATTTTGCATTTTATTTATTGTGTTGGAAAAGTAATCGGACAGCTTTTTTCTCCACCACGTTCATTTCAAAATTGAGAGATAACGTGTAATATTGTACAGTATAGCCTATAGTGTTGTGTATCTGTGGTGCTGCATTAATTGCTCCTCTTCTCCAGGTGGAGGCAGTGTGGCACAGACAAAATAGCATTGGTTTTGTGAGGTTTCTTCATGAACATGAAGCTGTTTTAACATGTAAAGACATGATGTTTGACCGTGTGCGCTGTTAGCTGTTAGTTTTAAAGTGTGCAGAGTGTAAAAAGACTGGGTCCCGCTGTATTACTCAGGCTGCACTACAGCGTCTATTCACAGGCGCGATCCCACTACTGAGCGGCACGGGGGCTTTGACCTGCTCCGTTTCCGACCTGGGCCGGTGCACCCCTCCTTAGACGACCTGGTGGTCCCGAGCTCCCCCAGGAGCACCATATCGATACCGAACTTAGTGCGGACACCCGATCGGCATAGTCCGCTGCAGCTCAGAGCTCCTGAGCTCAAACGATCCGCCAGCCTCAGCCTCCCGGTAGCTTGGATTACAGGCGCGCGCCACCGCACCCGGCGATAGTCTTCTTCGTTTATGGGGCTTTTAGCTTCGACACAGATGACGTCATCGGAGTCTCTGGTGACATCTAGTGGCGCAGAAGTGCAGCTGCAGTGTTGTTGCTCAGCGTTTCAACAGTTTTCCACAGTTCATCCACTGATAAAGATCATAATATTCGAGCTGAGTTGAATATAAATGTGCTCATGCTTTTAAATTCCAATTTCAACCGCGTGCATAACTGTGTAGGCTTCTGTTGTTGCTAATTTAACCTTTTTTAATATCTCAAGAATTGAACTAGATGCATTTCTGACATATATTCCTACAACAACGAAGAAAAAAATCTCACAGCTCTTTTCACTGTTCATAAAAATGTACTCCAACTAATTCCTGTGCTTACACTACAATCAGCACTTTAGGTGACATCGTCTTTGCATTCATTTCTCTCAGGACTTTCCCTTTAATTGACACTTCCCGTTCAATATAAAATCTACATTTCTACATTTCAACTCCTTTCAGTGCTTTAAACCTCACTGAACCTTCAAATTCTTTCAGAAGGATTTTTTCACTTATGTTACATACTTCTAATATATGATTCATAGTCAGTAGCAGCAAATCCAGCTATAATTATTTTTGTAGTTTTAGTTGGTAAGAGAATTGATATTTTAAGGTGAAAACTCAACGAGTGTATCATTGACATTTGGAATGGTCTGTATTTCATTTGCCTTGTTTTTAAAATTTCATGAGTAAAACAATAATTTAAAGAAATTCTTATTTGCCAGTGAAGTGAGGTATTTTCATTTGTTTCCAAAGCGTTCACTTAAAATATCTCTGTTCAATGTAATGATTTTCTTCAGTAAAACTTACTTTTTATTTCATATATTTTGTCTGCTAACTTGGGTGTCATGTTTATAACTCAGTCTTGGTTGAAAACTAATGGTCATAACCAGCTTGCAAATCTGTGCCCTCCCACATACGGTTGCATTAGCCGGTGGTCACAGTGGTGGCCTTGTGAGTGTTGATAGAAAGCATTCAAACTTGGCGGTCTCTTCCACATCATATTTAGTATAATTTATTGTCTCCCAAAACAAATTGACAATAGAGTGCCCTGTGTTGCTATTCATTTTGTTTTATATCTTGACAGAGTTGTCCTGTGATGTTTATAGCATTCATGTTAATGAGACCTACAATGTTTCTACTACTAATTTCTTAAACATCATTACATCTTTTAATGTTTGCATCCAAACACATAACTGTGATCATACTTTAGGACCTTGTTTTTACCCAAGGGTTCAGGAATATCCTCTGTGGAATTACTCAACATGACTGTAATTTAAACTGTGAATTGTAAGGCATTAATACTGTCTTACCCCGCTCTTTATGCACTCAGTTTAATAATCACAGCCTATAATTTTCCAACATTAACAAATTGGCTGACCGTTTTAATTCGGTCTGTTTGTCTACATATTACATAGCGACTCTTTAGGTCAGGTCTATGTCTAGAGAAAGAAAGCAACCTTGGATAAATGAAGTAAAATGTTTGCAGCTGAAAAAGGGAATGTTGGACAGCTTACACTTTTTTGAATGACTTGACTGGAAAAATCAACACTTTTACAGGCCAGGAGGATTCAACTAAATTAACAATTAAGTTGAAATACACTGAAAACAAGTATGCATGGTTTCCACAAACCAAAAAACCATCAATCACCTTTTATGCCTCTCTGGTGGCTAGATATTTTTGAATACCCCATCCTATTTAAGCAAGAATAGAAGTCAATGAATAATCCATATTGATAGGCATTTTTATGACAATTAATAACTTTCATAAATCTCTATAACATGATATCCATTACAATGTAAACCATGAAATGATACACATATGTTCTCAACAAATATTGACAGCAACACAAAAGTACAAATTAGAGCATTACAGGTACCCCAGTATCAGTTTTGAATCATCTCATCATTGTGTATTAATGAACATAAGACTTACAACAACATAAATTATCCATATGATCTGTCAAACTGTATTCCACACTTCCAGCTTAGCTCAATATCTCCAGTTTATACATAAAGTATGTGAAGTTACAGACCATTTTTACTAAATGTGACACCACAGTTATCAGGATCCAAAGTGAATAAGTGACAATAGTAAGACACAAACATTGAAACAAAATTTAATTGGTGGTATATTTAAATCTCATAATTTCTGAACTTCCGCAGTAGATTAGATGGTGAGTCAGCAGCCCAGCGGAAACGCCGATGGCAGTAATCACCTAGGCAATGATGATAAAAAGTTAGTTAGCTTATAGGATTTAATACAGTGCAAACAATAGATACTCCTTGTTGGTACATGGTAAAAAGTGAATGGGATAAGAAACATTTCCGACCTGCTGATGTTAAGCATTGTTAAATAATCACATAACTCATAATGTACTAATATCACATTACTACATTTTAAAAAGAAAACATGTATTGTTTAAATGATGATGTAACACCAGTGATAATATACTGACTGATTCATAAGTTAAGTAGTGGAAAAACATGTTTTACCTCTTATGAGGTTATAATCATTGCATTTTACTTTAATGTAACGGCTTGTTTTGTTTGGGTTTTTTTTTACCACACTGCTTTATGGTAATTTTATCCCACTCAGAGGATAATTTTATTATAATTTTAGCAAATTAATGTTATTCAGGTGTATTGATGCTGTTAATACAAACCAAACCCCTGCTGCTGTTGCTGCTTCACATTAAAAGCTTTTCACCACAGAAGGACAAAGACGGCTTCTACTGTGAAGCAGCTGCAGATTTTTCTTTGGGATCTTTGAGGTAAACTTGATTAATTTGAAGGGTCCTGAGTGTCCCAGAACAGTTTGGAACAACGGCTATAGCTGAAGATTATTCTAAAATATAATAAGTATCAGGATGGCAATGCATCTGAACCTGCAGAAATGTTGTCAAATGCGTTCATGGAAATGCTGTTCATACTTTGATAGACCTCTTGTCCAATTCTCAAAATGCATTATAGTGGATGTCTTTAAGTGCACAACACAACATTTTAACAAAAAAGGGCTTCATGGTGGAGTTTCAAAGAGCTTTCTATAGCCTAATGTGACACCAGAGGGGTACTTGAGTAAGAATTGTTTCCTGAGTGCTTCTCTGATCATCAAGTGAATCTCTGGTGTGACCTTAGGGCAAAAGTATGTCCTTACTATGTGCATAGAGGAGTTACCAGTGGCAAGAGTTAAGCGTTTCTGAGTCTTGAGGCTACAAGAACAAGGCTGCTAGAGGCACAGTTGAACACCAAGATTTCTATACCATGATTGGCCACTTCCATGCTGGTTTTTTCTGTTTTGTTCATTTGTTTTGTTAGAGGTTGTGTTTTACACTTGAGAAGTATCATACATTGAAATAAATTGGGTTTCCATACTTTTCCATACTTTGAGAACATTATGAAATAGACTTACTTGAGGATGTCATGGCCTCATATGAGGGGATCTGTGATGCTTCCTGCTCACAGCGAAGGTCCTCTGCTTGAGAGGTGACTGGGGTTACCGCTTCTGGGGCCTCCAACATTGGTTCCTTTTTATTTCTCACAGCCCAGTGCATTGACTGCAGATAGGTGACACAACATATCACAAGGCTTCCTAGATATTACGATTATAAAGTATTTTGGAAAAAAAAAAGAGAAGTAAAGACATTACATACGGTTTTTACAGAGTCATTCAAGGCTTGCCAGTCACGGAATGAAATAGTGACTCCGCTTCTTTTCCAAAGATCATAGTTTTTTCTTTTGGCTTCATTGCATAAAACGTCTTTGGCTTCCTGTAGCTTTTGAAAGTCTGCCACTGTCAGAAAAAAGGAAAATATCATATCTATCATGGGAGAAATAGCCTCTATTCTTTGTATGCACTTGTAAGCAGCTGTCCATTAACATAATTTGCTTTGAAGTGAAGACATCAGAGAGAGGCATTAACTCTTTGTGGGAGAAGTCAGAAAATGGAGATACAATGGCAAAATAAAATAAAAAAAATAATAACTGAGTTTACATTGACTTCAAATCTTGAACTTTTATTATAAATCTGAAATGTTTCAGCATTTAATTTTTTTTAAAAAAAGACACCAGGGTGTCACAGCAATGGTCCATAAATGTACCTGCTCTCGGGTTGTCTAGATGTTTGTCTGGGTGACATGCCAAGGCTCTGATCTTGTATTCATTGAGAATCTGTTCACCCTGCAAGGAAAAAGATTAAAGAAATCTAATTTTCTTTTGTTAATCTAACAATGTACATTTGCAGGGAAATAGTCACTTGTTTTTATTTTTGAGGGATATTATTTATTGTGGTAAACCACATTTACATGAAACATGATTTACTGAGTACTGGTATACTTTATTCTGTCTTGAAAATGATATTGATCAGTGTATTGTGAGGCCTTCAAATGCATTAGCTTACTGCTTGTCTGACACAAGTATTGAATGTTAATTTAGGTTATTTTAGTTAGCCTAAATGGTAACTTAAATGAAAAAAATCAGTCTTTAGACATGTGTGCAGATGTTACTGTTGTCAGACTTTATTATTTTGAATTATATGAACTATATATAAAATATTCTACCGACCGTCTATGACATCTCCATGGACATGTTGAAGAAGTAATTATTACGTACAAATACTGTAACACAACACATCTGACATCCCTTAGTGAAGCATCAACAGGTCTCTGTTGGTTCAGACTAACCTCTGGAACACACTGTATATAATTAATTAACCTTTTGAAATAACAGCTTAGAAAACACTTATCTCCGCGGTGTGGATCAGGTATTGTATGTTAACCTCCACTTTAATTAATCCTTACACATGTATATTTTGGTTTGTAGATCTAAACAACCAATAGGTTATGTCGCGCAGTAAATAGGCAGAGCCTTACTCACTGGCCACAACTTACCGACGATAATTCATCGCATCCCAATAACCCATAATAATCCTCCAAGTCCTCTGGTTTGCAGTTCAAAACAGCCTCCATGAAAATCTGTTGTGGAAATGTTTCTGATTTCTTGTAATGGAGCACCTTCAAATGTCTGCTGGATCACAGCTGCTCGGTTCAATGGCTGCTGCTGCGGGTCACTGACAATATCCTTCAAGCTTATTCTATTATTGTTTCGTAAGAAAGCTTTGGGCAATTAATGGAGAAACTCCCAGGTGGTTAAAAATTCTCCCGGGGGGATTTCTCCTGAGTTGTGGGCAAAAAATGAGCTGTAATTTTTCAGCATGTGACGCATGCTGCATTCACGTGTCTAGCTAAAAGCTCCCACCCAGCTCGAGATTTCGACCATTCGTGGGGACATGAAATACTGTAAAGCCAAATTAAAGCATAAGGAAAGAAAAAAAAATGAAATTGAAGTAACAGAAATAATTAGGTCATATGTAGAAATATACACATTCATATACATCCATACATAAACACATAAAAAGGAGGCAGATACTTAAATACCACAGTTGAAAACAACACAATAACACAACTTAAAAGATTTCTGCAGTCCGAAAAAGATGTCGAGTGAAGCTACAGCTTATAATGCCTACACTTTTAACAACACGTCATATTTGACCTCAAAAGGTAACATCAAACAACAAAGACAAACAAAACAGTACAAAACAAAAAACAACTTACATATCCTGTACCCTGTCCTTCTATGTCAATGTTTCTTTCGGATCATCCATTTTTATATTTGTTCAATAAGTAATTTTTAAACATTATTTTAAACTTACTAAGTGTTCCACATGTTTTCAGTCACTCATTACATCTTTCACTCATTTGACTGAAATACATAATAACATAATAAATGACCCTGTGACAAAATGATATATATTGATGCTATGCATCATGCAACATGTGGAGAAAATGAAAAGGATACATTTTCTAGAGGCATGTTATTACTGCATATTTCAACAGGCTGTATATACTGTACAACTGCCTACTATATGCATATAAAGTAACATGTCTCTTTAATGTTTTTTTAATGTCTATTTAATGTTTATCTCAGCACTCTTTGCACTCTTCTTTGCACTATTTGTATCCTGTTTACAGATCACAGAAGTGGTTCCACCAGTATATAGTCATTCCTTGTGTATATTTTTGAAGACTGTCATGTTGTTATTTTTGTGTAAGTACATTGAGAGCCACTAAACCGGAGTCAAATTCCTTGTATGTGTAAACATACTTGGCCAATAAAGATGATTCTGATTCTAATTAATGTTGTGATCAAAAATTGTAAGTCTATATGTAATACCAAAGTTAGTTTTTAAGATGTAGCTATATAAAATACTGCACTTTGAATAATAATTGGTGTCTCATACAGTTTTTTCATTAAAAATCCTTGAATTTACATCCCCTCCTTCTGTCCATTCTCAGTGTTTGTGCACTAGAGGTTTCAAGTTTCCACAACACACTTCTGTAAATTGAATATTGGACCAGGATTGGCTTCCAAACTACTTGTGTGCTGCTCATGCTCCCCTAAAAATCAGATTTTCAATGAGCTCAGAGAATCTTTCAGCGAACATTCAACTGTAAGAACAAGAAGAAAAACACATTTTTGAGTGGGAGGGGGACTTTAATTATTAACATGACTCACATGTCAGTATAGAAAACTTCATTTATTCACCATTTTGTGCCGTCATGAGCCCATGCCTTTCGCTACAAATAATCCGACGGTGTTTGAAAGCAACAATATTTTGTTATGGTTTTATGTCACTGACGTAAAACAAGTGGGACGTTACAGCCGCGACTATTGGTGGAGAGCGAGTCACGTGTTCCATGCAAATGAGCCAGCTGTGTCCGAGAGGAAGGCTCTGCCCAGCGGCTCTGCGGGCTGAAGATGGCGGACGAAGAGAACAGTCTCGGAACGGCCTTTTCAGGCGCCTCCGGTATGGACGAACCTGCCGCCAAAAGGACGAAAATCAGTCCGGTGACTGAAGTCGCCGAAGCAGACCAATTATTGTGTGTTTCTGGCGCCACGGAGAGTTGTGAGGCGGCGGGGAGTTGTGCGCAGCCAGCGGAGAAGGAAGCAAAGCCGGTGATGGCGGTGGAGCAGGCCGCAGCGGGAGCGCCAGGCGGAGACAACAATGGACTGGGACTGCTGCTCTCCCAGCCGCACAGACCGGCTGTGAAACTACACGACAGCGCTGCACTTGGGACAACCGAGGAAGGTGCTGGTAAGAAAAGAGCCGGGCACTTAACAAAGCTTCAAGTATTTACACGCCTTGTACTTGTTTTACCAACTTAACCGGCGAGTTAACTTAATGAGGAACAGAAGATATAACGTTAAAGTGTGTGTGTGTGTGTGTGTGTGTGTGTGTGTGTGTGTGTGTGTGTGTGTGTGTGTGTGTGTGTGTGTGTGTGTGTGTGTGTGTGTGTGTGTGTGTGTGTGTGTGTGTGTGTGTGTGTGTGTGTGTGTGTGTGTGTAGAGGCGTGTACTTGTGTACTTCTCACGGCGGCAACTTTAACTTTTCTCCAGGTAACGCTTAAAAAGAAAAGGGAAAACTGTCTGTGTGACAAAGTATTAAATTTCATGATTTAACTTCCCTCAAGGTACTAAACTTTGATAGCAACATCTCCTTCACACCAACATTCACATTACAAGTTAAAGTTGAGGTTGTTGTCATGGATATTGGAAGTAAGTGGTTATTAAAGCTACACACCACTTACAATAAGTTACCATTATCTCTAGATTTATTTGTCCATTTTCCAAACTTGTCTGTGCTTCAGGTTTTCTTGGGCATGACGACCTCCCCTCCAACGGCCTGGCTGTCACACCGGACCACATCACAGAGGAAGATGACAGATCATCACATGCAAGCTCCAGCGACTGGACCCCTCAACCGCAAATAGGTAAGTAGATGAATATAAGTAGGATTTGGCAAAAGCATTTCCTGCTGTACTTTTTTTATTAAGCTTCTGATATCAAGTATTAAGTATCAATAGCACGGACTGAACATTTTGGAATACAAGTCATGCATGTTGTATTCTTGGCCAGGTTCATACAGTTTCATCCAGCAACACATCAGAGAGACCGACCCAAGGACCATTCTGAGGGAGCTGCTGCCTGAGACTGTACTCCCACCAGATTTAGACGACATGACGTTGTGGCAGATCATCATCAATATCTCCGAACCACCAAAGAGAAAGAAGCGGAAGGATATCAACACCTTGGAAGATGTGGTCAGGCTACTCCATGAAAGTAAAAGGATCCTTGTGCTGACGGGTGCTGGGGTACGTATTTACAGCGGTATCACACAAATGTACTTTTTAAAAGGTGCAAAATGTAAGAATCAGAAATTCCTTCTCATTAATGACACCAGTGGCTGTTAGTGAGCTGCAGTCAGCGTCCTGTTGCTCGCATTCTGTTAGTATGAGCGAGCAGCAGCGCTAACATTAGCCAGCTAAAACCACAATATCACAATATATTTCACATGCTTTGCAGTAATGTTAGCTTACCTGTCCAATAAGAAGAAAGCCAGCTTGGGGTCGGACATTAGCTGATACTAGCTAATGTTAGCTAGTGTTATACCCTGTTGGCACTGTAGGGGGCGGGAGAGAGGCAAGGCACTGGGGAGCGTGCATAAACGTCACATTCTTTGGATTTTCCCTGCAAAACTGTCCTGAGTCATTTACATAGAAATCAGTCCACAGGCTGTTATAGGCAACAGAGAAAGTCAGGGAAGGTCTCATTTTATTATTTCTTCACATTCTGTTGATAATTTTAGTTAATGTTGTGCCAATGTGTAAAGTTTTATGTTCATGCTGTTAAGTCAGAATGCTTGTGTGCTGTTTCTGCAGGTGTCTGTTTCATGTGGAATACCAGACTTTCGCTCCAGAGATGGAATTTATGCACGGCTTGCTGTAGATTTCCCTGATCTTCCAGACCCACAGGCTATGTTTGACATTGAATACTTCAGACGGGACCCAAGGCCATTTTTCAAGTTTGCTAAGGTTTGTTTCACGTATGCTTTTTCTTGTGCATGTTTGAATTTGTACTTCTCCTGCTGACCGCCCCAAGACTCCCCTAATGTGATTCATTTAGCATTTAACATCAGATATGTACATTATGTATATATCTGACATATGATGAAGCAAAATGATAAACTTTGTTGAGATCATGTTTTCAAAACCAAACATGCTAACGGAAACCTTTGCAAGGTGCTACAGAGATAATATCATGCACAGATACAGAAGCTTCCGCACACCTGGATCTGCACACTTTTACAACGGTTTTGGTCATACAGGGAAGATGGAGAAAGTACTGAAAAATAATATACACATTAAAGTAGGACTGCCACTAACAACTGTTTTCATTATCAGTTAATCTGTCAATTATTTTCTCGTTGAATTGATTAGTTTGGTCTATAAAATGTCAGAAAATTGTGAAAAATGTGGTGCATCAGATCCTTGTGTGCAGAAGGCATCTTTGGTGTTGACATTGTGTTTTTAAAAGAGGATTCAGGTCTAAATCTAATATGAGATTCTCTAAAATCCAAAGACACCTGTAGTTTGAACTGTGGGACAGTAATAAGAACGTGTCTTTAGCATATCAGGCTGTATTTGGATTTATTTGGGGTTAAGAGGTTCAATTTGTGTTCTAAGCTTATGTAGGCCTTTTCCCTGAATTTGAAGTATTTCATAAGGTTTATAGATGAGGAGCTCAGAGAAGCCAGCACAGGGGCGATGTGCGTGATTATTGCAATGTTTTGATTTTCGCTCACAAGTGCTGAATGCATGCTCTTTGTTACAGGAGATCTACCCGGGTCAGTTCCAGCCTTCACCCTGTCACAAATTCATATCCATGCTGGATAAGCAGGGGAAGCTGCTGCGCAATTACACACAAAACATTGACACATTAGAGCAAGTGGCTGGAGTTCAGCGAATTATCCAGTGTCATGGTAAGTGATACAGCTAATGATGGATCTTGCTTATTGTCTTTTAAAAATATATAATGGTGCTGATAAAAGATCATTAATAACTCTATGTTAACTTTTATTTCAGGGTCATTTGCAACTGCTTCCTGCCTTGTCTGTAAACACAAAGTGGATTGTGAGGCTATAAGAGAAGACATCTTTAACCAGGTAATTATTCATTACAAACTGATGAATTTACAGGCAGTATTGATACTGCATTATCAAAGTCAGTGTTTGTATAAAGGTATCTCCTCATAATGGTTGTAATTAAAACATAATTAGACAGTTTATAATTAGATAAGTTGTCATCAGTGTAATGAGGTCCGGAGCATTTGGCATCAACACAGTGGTTCCAAAACTAAAGGTTGAATTGGGTTTCTCACAGCAGACATGTCAAACACATGTAACAAATAATATAATTAACTGCTGCGTTGCATTGCAATGATTGTAGGTATAGTTAATGTTATTACTTCCACCTGTGATTTTTCTGCTATAACAAACTGTGTGCTGCGGAAAAGGTCTGAATTTGGTCCATTTGTATTTGGAAACAATAAAGAAACAACAACACTCTGATGCTAGCAGGGTTATCAAGATTCAGGTTAGCAATATGTATTCAAAGAACAAAACAACATGTAAAGTACAAGATAAACTGACTTTTCACAGGGAAGAAAAAAAACTAGTAATGCTCATAAAGCAATTACTATTTTTGCTTCTAAAGGGGGACATAAAAAGTTGTTGGGTGCATTACATGCCTTTATATGTAATGGATCTTTTTCTGTTACAATTGTAATGTAAATATATATCATGAGATATTGATTATTATTGGTCATATTCACAATATACTTAAACAATATGTGATCATCTGTCATATTTATTTTGGTCTGTTGTATCACTGACATGCAGATCTTAATTTGCTAGTTCAGCTACTGCAGTTAAAACATTGTGACTGTAAACACCAACCAGTGTCCTTAGCTAAACAGTGATTTTGTATATCTGTATTGGTTTCGTTATATTGAATTGTGGTGAGCAAGCAATTTGTCTACTGTCATTTACACAAAGTAAATCATGTTTGTAGTGGGTTTGTTCAATCAAATAAATATTTTTAAAAAAACATTTTGAAATGTAATTTACCTGAATTAAATTACAGCAAAAGTTTCAAAAACAGATCCTTGGCAATCAAAACCAAACTATTTGCCTAACTAGATTGTTTTTTTTTTTTAATGTCATGAACATATTTTAAAATGTGACATGTGGTTGACAGCTCCAGGCAGAACTGACTGTAGACCTTTATATAAACATCCCTCCCCCAATCCAAGAATGTCTATCAGAGGGTTGTGAAAGTAAATCAGTGCTATAGCCGCCTACGGTGAGGATATTATAGACATGCGACCCCCATGAAAATACAGTTAAAAGAAGACATTAAATTCCATTTAATACAATTGTTTGTTCTAATGCTAATAAAATAAATTCCTGCTGCAGGTCGTCCCTCATTGTCCACGGTGTCCAGATATTCCCTTGGCAATCATGAAACCTGACATCGTCTTCTTTGGAGAGAATCTTCCAGAAATGTTCCACAGAGCCATGAAGCAGGATAAAGATGAGGTGGACCTCTTGATTGTCATTGGCTCCTCGCTTAAAGTCCGACCAGTTGCCCTCATCCCAAGTATGTTTTTTAGATGCATGCTATAACCACTGCTTTTTGTAATGTCCCTGCTTTAAATTCAAAGATTTGGTACAAAACATATTTTCTCTTTATCTCACCCAGACTCCATTCCTCATGAAGTGCCTCAGGTCTTGATTAATAGGGAGCAGCTGCCACACCTCAACTTTGACGTGGAGCTACTGGGGGACTGTGATGTCATTGTCAACGAGCTCTGTCATCGATTGGGTGGGGACTTTGAGCAGCTCTGCTACAACACTGCAAGACTCACTGAGATCACAGAGAAACCCCCTCGGTTACCAGAACAGCCACCAAGCGAGGCCTTGTCTGCTTCCAGTGACGGAGCGCAGGAGGAGCAGAAGCAGCACAGTACAGACTCAGTAATTAAGCCTCCAGAGGAGACAGAATGTCCGAATATCACAGAGACTGCTGGTGATAACATTACACCTCCAGAGCCTTGTCCAAATGTTCAGTGTCCCAGTGAGGAGACAGCTGAGCCTTCAGAGTTACCAGCAGAAGAAACGCCAAAAGAAGAGGCCGCGGAAGTCAAGAGCCAAACCTCTAACCTCGAATTTCGTAGACGATGCTGGATGAGTCGAATCAACAGAAGTCCAATCAGCAAACGCCTTGAGAGTAAGCTTTAGATCACAGAAGAGAGAACATTACTGTGTTTACACACGCTTAATTAACATAACTTTTACATGTATTTGAACGTGAGACATTGGTGTTTTTAAATACAAACTAGTCCATTAAATATAGTCTTGTCCTCATACAGCATGCAAAGCAAATGCATGCTATTCTAAATTATATTCAATTACTTACTAAATAATTATAAATGCATCTACTCCATGCCCAAAAACATTGAATAGATGGCACAGAGATATACATCGATGGATTCTCTCCAAATATTGAGCTGTAAAATGTTTCTATGTGTTTTCTACAGCAGGCCAGTACCTGTTCCAAGCACCAAATCACTATATCTTCCACGGGGCAGAGGTTTACTCCGACTCTGAAGATGAGACGTCGAGCTCCTGTGGGAGTGACAGTGAGGAGTCTGAATGCAGTGCAGATGGGGTGGAAGAAGACAGCGAGCCGGAGGAAGCTGGCTCACTAGCAGCGAGACACAATACAACAATACAACACACTTTAGCCAATGAGGCCACATCAAGTGTGCAGACAGACAGTACTTCTGAAAAGACTCAGAGCACCGCACACCTTTAAATGTAAAGTACCCAGTCGACAAAGCACTAATTGTCTTTTTATAAATATATATATATATATATATATATATATGTTTCGTATATTTTTGACTCATCAACCTTACTATTATTTTTCATAAAGTTGAAATTGCGTGACAACTTTGTGTGAATATGCAGCAATTTTTTTCTCCTTGTTTTTCTTTGTGCCTAGTTTGGTCACATGCATTGTGTCTGAAACATCATACTGTATACTACTTACTAAATACAATGCAGGAGTTTTTTTTTTTTTCCTGATTTCTTTCAATGTGCTCATCTCATTTTGCATTCACATTTATAGAAATTTAGCTGCTTTTGTCTACTGCGGCTTAGTACAAGTGTAACAGTAGATCAAGCTTTAACTCCTAAATTGCAGCCATTACAAGCAACCTATTCAAATGTCAATCTCAGTCCGTAGTGTGATCTCAACTGTGGTCTAATAATGTGTTTTTACAGTTGGTTCATGTTACAATTGCAAAACATGTAAATATGTAAGCCTACTGCCTGCTAAATAGTGGGAACTAATGAGTTTCAGACACATAAATTATCTTCAGATGGTTTACTTGAACATAATGTCTAACCTGCAATATAAATGGTTCAGCTCTGCCCTTTCATTAGGGTAAATGCTGGAGTAAAGGAACAGTACTCTTTAATTTTAGACCAAAGAACAGTTCATTGACACGCTCTTACGTTGTCATAAGCTTTGTATGTTTATTCTGTCATTTAAATCTCGGAAAAATATAATTATTGACAAGGTGTTCCTTCTGACATGTGGCAGCTACTTTTTATGGTCAAGCCTCTTATTTTTATACTCTGATGTGAGACATACTCATCAAAGAGTAGATGATAGTTTTTATCTGTACAAAAGTATACTAAGTTGTAATATTAAGCCTTAGGAATATATTCAATGAGTTCACATTGAAAAACGGCACTTTTTTCCTTCTTACAAAGCCAATTTTGTTGCCCTTCTCACTTTTCATAGAACAGAAGTGTTAGAACAGTTTCATTCATAATACAGAGGAGTCTGCTGCCTGTAAAGATCAAGTGTTGGTAGGTAGACATATTTGAGCCTGTTGGATTCATGTGTACGCCAACATAATTCACATGCCATTTCCAACACAATGTTTTGTTTACGGTTCAAGGAAATACAATTTTTTTTTTTTTTTTTTTTACATCATTCTAGTTGTTATTTCTTCTGGGGTTCTCAGTAAAAAAAATAATGAAAACCACTGATCACTCATTTCTGTTGTTTCATACACAGCTGCTATATATGTCATCATATAGAGTGGTTTACATCAATGCCTTCTAACTGATGATGCAGATGTGGATAGTGCGCCCCCTAGCACACATGAGCCCACCCTGTCAGTTCATTCCACTTTTCAAAACTGACTGGAGTGAAAGAATTACAGCGAGAGAGCAAATGAGGCACATTTTAACATTATATACTGATACAAGTGTCTTTATAAGGGCAATGCAGTACAATAATTAAGGATTTTGCATTATAAGGAAATATTTTTTGCTTTTGATCTTTATTAACAACAGCTTAACATATAGACATTTCAAGTTGGGGACTAAGAACATACAAACACCATATGAGCACGTGCAACGCATCTAAATCCAGACAGACGAGGGAAAAAACAAGACCTGAGACAAATATACAGGGGATATACTGTACATTAGCACAATACTGCCAACCTATCATGAATTCAGAGATAATCTGACAAATCATTAACATCATCCAGAGCAGCTCTTTTCTCTGATTTAAAATAATAAACACCGAGGCATAGCCTTAAAGGACACCTTTTTTCAAATCTGTCTTAAAACAACAGTCAGGTGCCCAAATAAACACTGAAACAGAATGAACATCTTGTTCATACTGACCATTAGAGGATCACTTTATAAAGCATTTACAATGTAAGTGACGGGGGCCAAAATCCACAGTCCTTCTGTGCAACAATGTATTTAAAAGTTTATCTGAAGCTAATATGAAGCTTCAGCCTCCAAATTACTCAAATCAAGTGGTTATCTGCCACATTTATCTGTCTTTTTAGTGCCAAAGTTCCTCTTTTTGTTACTATACTTCCACTGCAGCTCAACAGGGAAACACTGTCCGAGGAAACACAAAGAGGGAATTTGATGCTAAAAAGACTGTAAATGTGGCAGATATCCACTTGATATGACTAACTCACACTGCTGAAGCCTCATATAAGCTTCAGGTAACTTTTAAAAGCATTTATGCACAAAATGACTGTGGACACACTGTGGATTTTGCCTCCCATCACTTCCATTGAAAGCACATTTGAAGGGGATCTTTTAATAGCCAGTATGAACAGGAGGAATGATTACAGTGAAGGAAACTTCTTTCAGTGTTCATATGGACACCTGACTGTTGTTTTAAGACAGAGAAAATTATGAATCTGTCCTTTAGTGGCTCAGATTTAGAGTCACTCTTCATACCAGTTGGTGGAGGTAAAGTACCAACCTCGCTGTTTGCCAACAGCCGAACGACACCACGAGGTAGAAGAAGAACTACGACGTGTCGTAAAAATTCAGTCAACAACAGCCAAACCGAGATGGACGCTGCTACAGTCGCCTGACAGTTGTATCCTCATTGTTGTGTCTGAAATGTCTATCTAGTGACGCCAGGCTTCGGCACACAGGGGTTGTGAAAATGGAGGCCATGGAAGACGACAGTTTGGAAATAAAAGACGACCACAACCACAACTACTGTGCGAGCAGCAGCAGCAGCAGCAGCAGCAGTAGTAAAGTCCGCTCGTATCTGAGCAGCCAGTTGTCGGTCCCGCAGCCCGTCTGTCCGGCGCTGCCGGGAGGAGAACCGGGCACCCGACGGGGGAAGCTGCGGTCCAGCAGCAGCAGCACCGGGGCAGGGTCAAAGTTCATGGACTCGGATTCAGGCAGTGAGAGCAGCGAGGTCAGTGAGACGGACTGCTCGGCTGCACCGTCCGCTGCCGAGGGGAAATTCACCCTCGACTCGACTTCCAAGTTCCGTAAGTTGGCTTTCCTGCAGGGCCTGATGTCCTGCAGCCAGCCGGCAGCTCGGCCCGGCCTGCTGCAGTGTGACTGATGCTCCTGTCTGTCAGGGCCTTTAATCAGCTACAACCAGCTGTCTGATGGGTCAATAACCTGACCAGCTGTCCTCTTTTCTCCCCTCCAGTTCTGAATGCAATGGCTATAGAAGACTACCGGAAAAATCACTGGCCAAACCTGGAGAAGGCAATCGACCGTCTGCTGATTCAGAACCCCACAGACCACATCTCTGTTTCATATGCACAGATATACAGGTGAGGGACACCTGGAGCTGAAGGACAGTAATTACAAACACAACACGTAGGTGCAAGGCTGTTAGAAAGCAGGTAACGCCTGCACACTCACTCCATGTTCTGAAGTAAAAAAAAATGTTTTAGCTTCATATTTCTAGATCAAGACAGCTAGAAGTGCAACGATTAGTCGATTAATCACTTAGTTGCCAACTATTTTGACAATCGATTAATTGTTATGAGTCATTTTTAAAAGAAAAAAAGTCCAAATTCTTTTATTCCAGCTTCTCAAATATGAATATTTTCTGGTTTCTTTAGTCTTCTATGACAGTAAACTGAGTATCTTTGGGTTGTGGGACTGTTGGTCGGGACAAAACAAGAAATTTAAGGACGTCACCTTGGGCTTTGGGAAACAGTGATCGAACATTTTCACAATTTTTTAACATTAATCGATTAATCAACAGATTAATTGATATTAAAAATAATCCCTAAAGCCCTAAAGACAGCACAGGTAAAGGGATGTTAAAAACACAGGATGTGGGCCAGATTTGCCACAACAGCTTCCTCTGTTGATTTGAGTTGCACCATAAAGTTTCCACGTGTATCATTTATACTTTTTTATTTCAAACCAGAAATGCTGACTTTCCTTTCCACTCTGGTTTCCTTTTACTGTTTTTTTTTCTAGTTACGTCTACAAGTGTGTTTGTCAGCAGCACTCTGAGCTGCTCTACAATGATTTGACATCCAAGATAACAAGTCATCTACAACAGGTTTCCACCCATCTACAAGTAAGAGAAAAGCTGGCACCAACAAATGCAAGGACGTTACTACATAATATGCAAAGAGATTATTACACTGACTTATGATTTTGTTATTTTGTTTCCAGGCCAGCCCACCTGAAAACTTCATTGAGACTTTCAACATTGCGTTGACTCAATACACAGCTTCTCTTCAGTGTATAGTTCCTGTATTTATGTACTTGGTAGGTATCTTTTTAAGTAGTATTTTTTTTTGTGAAATAACTGTTGTAAAACATACACAGAGCTTGGACTTTTATATCAGATTTAGAACCCATATAAGCTTGTGCTGGGTGTTATTCATAATCAATTTTGTGCAAAAAACTCTTGTTATTGTTATTTTCAGAACAAGTTCTACATCGAGTCAAAGCTGAACAGAGACCTAAGAGAGGATCTGATGAAGCTGTTTGCTGATCATGTTGCAGAAAAACATGTCAACACACTGATGCGTGAGTACATTGCTTCAGTTTATAAGGATTTGTGTGTCAGGATGTTGCAGTCGCACTAAAGAGATTTGATTCCTGGCCATCAGAAATGACCTCTGAGATCTTTTGTGTTTTTTCTTTTAGCTCTTCTCATTAAAGCTCATTCCATGCCGTTTGAAGTGCAGCCATCAACAATGGCCAGTGTGGTTAAAGGCCTCTACAGCCTCCGACCAGGTGAGCCGTGTGTGTGTTTGTTACTGCTTTTGTATGTATACGAGATGTTTTAATATCACGTGTTTCGCTGCTTCTTCTTTGCCTTCACCACAGCAACCAAACAAGTGTAATTCTCCACCAGCGTTCAGAATTAGCATCACCAATCATCTTCTGATTCCTAGATTGTCCTTTTTCCCTCTTTCAGAGTGGGCCCAGTTAGCTCCAGCTCTCTTCTCCGGGTTTATTCCACAAATCAACCCTCCTGCTGTGGAGTCTCTGCTGTCTGACTACGCCGCTCATGACCAGAAGCTGCAGATGGAGCTCTCCATGAACGGATTTCCACGGTCAGTTTTGCGAGGCTGCAGTCTCACAGCTGGTTTTCATAATATAACCAGACATTCGGGCTTGCACTTTATTTCAAATGACTGATGGACTCTCTCCCTGTTTTCCAGAGGCGACCAGTCTCGCAAGCGGGCCAGCGATGACTCCTGATAGGAGGGGCCGGCGTCAGAACTGTTACTGTGCCTCCTACATCTTTATCACACGTTGGCTCACTGCACTAAGTACAATGTTAACAATGTGTCAGTTTCATCTCTCTCGACTCAAGGTCACTTAACACTGTGAAGAGCAAAGATAACATGACGTTGAGTGGAATCTACTGCATTAAAAAAACACAGAGTTGCGTATGGTGCTCTCCTCTTTGACTCTGATGCACCCAGCTTCAGTATTTGCGGGACACTGCTGTGTGCGTCGAGATTCATGTTTTCCTCATTTTTCAGAGTGCCTTTATGGTTCTGATTGGGTATCCTATCAAGGGATAGGCTGATAATGGGTATTTCATTCCTAACCTTTAACATAGATGTGTCTTGCGTCGTTTTGATAAGACTGGGCTAATTAAGACTTTCTATTGCTGCTAATAACACTGTCTATGTATTAATACTACAAATCCCCTGGTTTCACCCACTGTGTCTGTAACTCCCGAGGCTTCACTCAACACAAATGAGTGTGGGAACAAGGGGAACAAAGTCATTTGACCTCAGCTATGATTCTCTTCTTCATGTTGCCTTTACTGTGTTGGTAAACCGGATTGTATTTTCCAGTTACGCCAAAGAGGACTTGCTGTTTTTTTTTGTTTTTTTGTTTTACAACGCATTAGATTCAAGCTGACAATGTTAATGTTGTATGCTGTCTGAGTCACTGAGCCAATTTTTCTACTAACAAGTTTTAAGCTTTGGTTGACACGTTTCTTTTGTTAGATTCGAGTAAAATCATAATTTTGAACATTATTTCTGTTTGTTTTAGCCTTGCGGGTAGGAAAGACAGGGATTGCCACGTAGGACATTACACTGAGTGCCAGAAAGCTCAGACAAACACCGAAAAGTATTTGAGAATTTCTTAATTATACTTCAGTTTGTTTGACAACTTACCTGCATCATCCCTTAACTGTACATATATTGAACCCGAGGCTTCAGAAACACATTATATGCAAATGTTTGGCCCAAGGTCTGGCGCACTTGTACATTAAATGTTTCTAACATGTATAGCCTGTTCATGATGTAAATAGTTTTTGTCTTTGCAGTGTGGTCAGTGTACACTAGCTTTTGTCACAGATGCATTTTTGTTTAATGATTAATTTGAACAGAAGGATTTGATACAGGCTCTTACACTGTTTTAAGTGTGATTTAGATGTTCAGGCTTGCTTTTCGTTTTCCATCTGTTGGTCTTGGAAATGGTTCTCATTGTCTATCAAATAAATTAATTTTATTAATCATGGGACACGGGGATGAATTTATTTTCCACTCTTCACAGTTTTACTGCTGGGTGAAGCTATACAATTGTAAATGAAGTCAGAATAAAATCAGAATCACTGCAGATGCCAAACACTGGATGTATTATGTTACTTTCTGGGATTTTTTTTTCTTTAACATGCTGCAAAAAATATCCATGTTAACACAACTGTGAATAAAATTCCACTTGGCTCAAATGCTGTTTCAGAAATCTCTTGCACAGAATTTTTTTTTTTTTTTTTTTTTTGAAAAACCAAGAAAGTCCTTGACCCTGCCAGATGTTTTAGCATTTGAGGAAACCACCAACATTTTTTACAGTGCATCACACACACCCACAACGCAGTGCTTTGAAAATTATTATCGCTGTTAATCTGCTGTTTTAACATTAGTGTGAGAGGCTCAGCAAGGGGCTTCTAATTCTGTAGGAAGGTCTCTGACAGACCACTGGAGGTGGAATCCCTTTACAGCACGCTCCCGCTGGCCAATGAGCAGGGACGCCACCCAGACACATGGGCCAGGCCTACCCAAAATAACCTGAGACTACTGCACTGACAAATGTTGCTACGTTTACTGGTGACAGGTTACCCTAGCTACTCGGCTCCATATTTTCCTGTAAACTCCAAGGTTAACTCCTGTGTGAGGAAACCGGGAAGGCTGGACAGCTGCCTGTGTCCAAGATTTCCCCAGGTGGCAGCAACCAGAAGACCAGAATCTCCCTGTTTAAGCACAGGTGCACTCTGAGGATTTACCAGTCCTTTCACAGGGGCCAGCTGGCTTTATTCTGAAGGTAAAACACACCATCCCCTAATTTAATTGTTGTTCACAGTGTCCTGATGATAGTCTTTTGGCATCAGCCTCATATGCTGTGTATAGCCTCAGAAAATCTCTGACATTGAGCCCCAGACCGGCTATTTTTATTTGACAGTGAATGTTCTGCTTCTATTTAATTCAATTATCTCAGTCTGCATGGATGTGTGCTGCTGTGCCTAACCAGAGGCCTGTTCATCTGTGTGGGCTGTTTAACGGCATGTTATCTCACTCAGCAGTGTCCCATTTATGATAATTATAGTTCCATTTGTGTAATTTGATTTATGATTGTTGTGACTGATCAAAATTACGATAACAAGGGCGCACAGAATGAGGGGGACTGCTTTTTTTTATTTTCTTCATGTAAACTGACCCCTCGCTATTATTAGATATGACTTGGTGGGCTTGGAGCCTGTTTGCAAAGGATTAATGTACACAACAGCTGCAGCTTCAGGTCTGTTGGAAGGGCATTGCTGCCTCTTAATTGCGCTGATTTGAGTGTCAGTAGCATATGTGTACCCTATCTCATGTCTGTATTCAACAACTTGCCTCATGCCTAGGGTCAAAAAGTTGTGAAAAGACTAAACGTCATATAGGTGTTGGTCTGGGGTGGGCAGGAGCGAAAAAGCCTGCATGTATCCCATCAGATCTGGTGTCAGCGCATGAACCTGATAGCCTGTTGAGGATAGAGGAAGGCTGAAATTAGGCTAAAATAAAAAGCTATTTTTACCAGATAACTCCTGCTTTTAACTACAGCCTCTGCATTCATGTTCTATCTCTGCAGCAAATATTTAACATGAGACTGTTTATTGTGTGTTTATATCTTAAGTGCATATCATATGTTTGAAAAATACATTTCAGGCAGTTTTTAATCACATTAAGATATGTAAAAGGATGAAAACAAGATATTTACTTTTATTTTACTTTTTATTATTCCTCTGTTACACTCACTTAAAAGTCTGCTTAAAGTTTGCATGGTTTTGCATGTTTTTTTTTTTACTATTTACTATAAATTTCATACACTTAACATTACTGCTAATCTTACCATAAGTTTATATATTGATATTCTATCTTCCAGACAGCTACTGGTTTCAGTTACTTTCTGGCCACCATGAAACTCAACTTTTAGAGATCCTGAGACATCTGTTAAACAGGTAAGCACCCAGTAAAGATTTAGTTTCCTTTATTTTTTTGTCAGTTATTGCAAAATAAATCAGTAGCAAATGGACTGATGGTTTTAAGAAGCATTAAAATGCCACCACTGTGTATCATACAATAAAAACCTTGTGCCCTGGCTGCTCTCCAGTCAATGTACACAGTATACAGTCACATACAGTGTTACATACAGTAAAAACAAGTACAGAGTGCTTGAGAAAATTAAAGCAAAGAATTGAGATTTGACTACCAAACAGCAACTCTTTTAATGTAACAACTTACCAAATTGCTATTTTCACAATGTCCATCTTTGTCTCAAGTTCTCAGGTTCTATGGAGGTATATTTAGAACCTATTCTGACCTACCTGTGATGGAGGGAATCATTTTGAAACCTATATGTGTATTTTCCAACACAAATGTAACTGAATGCCTTGTGATAAATTTCCCCAGCATGCAAGAGAACAACATTGACCAGTCACCATCACTATCTCAGCTCTTAAGGGAGAGCTACCTGGCAGAGGCCAAAACCCAGCAACGCCACAGCGAGATGAGCCGCTCAGACGCTTCTTCCTCACGCCTTCAGATCTACGGGTCACTCAAAGCAAAGGCTGAGGACTCTGTGGGCCGCAATGACCCCCAGTTCCCAGACCTGTCAGCCTTCCTCAGCCAAGAGGAGCTAGATAAGAGTGTCAACCTGGCCCAACAGGCCATCGGACATGAGCCTCGTGAGGAGAGGGCAGAGGTCAAGGCCTCTGTCACACCATCAGCCCCCTCTAACATCTCCTCAGCTTCTTCCTCTACACCCCCTTCTGTTCCTTTCTCTAACCCCTCTCCTGCTCCCTTTGCCGAACACTCCACTGTACCCTTCACGCAGCCAGCCCCTGAAGTCAAAGAACTGCCAGCAACACACACAACATTCACAGCAGAAAGAAAGATGCACAAGGCCTCCAAACAGCAGGACAACATGGTAAGGAGCAGCAGGGACTCCAGTGAAGGATTCAATGACTTGAACAGGTCAGCAAGGAGCGCCCCATATGGTCCTGAGACCCAGTCCAAGAAGGAGTTCCTCAACAAGGCAGCAGACTTCATTGAGGAGCTCTCCTCTCTCTTCAAGGCCAACAGCTCCAAACGGGTCCGACCGAGAGCGTGTAAAGCCCACAGGAGCAGGGTCCAGAACAAGAGCCAGAACGATGGGACAGTTTATCCCCTCAGCTCAGACAACAGGGAGCGCTGTGTCATGGCCATGGAGGCGGAGAAGGAGGGACCCAGCCCTGCTGTTAGCCACCAACCAGAGGTCCAGCTGGACTCTGGGACTGAGCACGTAGAGTTTCAGGACTGCAGGATTACTGAGGAGCTGCAGTGCAATTCGGTTTGCCAGGAGGCAGAGAAGGCTGAAAGCTGTGCCTTGACAGAAACTCCCTCCTACCCAGCGGAGCCTGTGTGTGAGCCTCCTCATTTCATCCAGAAACTGAAAAGCAGGGAGGTTCCTGAAGGCAGCAAGGTCCAGTTAGACTGCATTGTAAGAGGACTCCCAGTGCCTGAAGTCCGGTAAGGAAAACTCCAAACAGTCAACCTGACAGTTTCCATTCTGATTGTTGCTAAGATGCCTGATTATAGTTGATTTTTTAGTTTGCATAAGATACAGTACTTTCTGCTTTCAGGATTTTATTTTGCATTTGTCTCATTGTAAAGCTAAAAGTCCAGTGTGCTGTCAGCATCCTAGATCTGAAGAGTAGGAAAGATCCGGTTCCACTTGGATTAACTATGTTTTCTTGTTTTGGAAACAAGAACAAGAATTGAGGGCAACTCTCTTCAAAGAGAAAATGGAGGCATAATAGTCTGTCTATATATATATATATATATATATATATATATATATATATATATATACACACATACATACATACACAAGCATCTGAGTGGGTGATTTGGCTGATTAAATCATTTTAGAACTGTATTGTCCATGTAGTATGTCCATGTCCAATATACACACACAGACATGCAGTTTGAAAGTATCACAGTATATCTGTGACACTTATGTCGGCTGATAAGTAGCAAAAAATTGCAGTACAGAAATGCCAAAGATATGTTTTAAATAATTTAGTAACAGTATTGTTGTCAGATAGTTTGTCCACCAGAGAGCACTGTTTATTTTGCAACTATAAAATGTTCTGTACATATCTTGGTCAATATTCTTTAATAACCATATTTAAGGGATCTTTATTTTTATCAACAATGATATGAGTACAAGCCGTTTTAATGTTATCACATTTTTCTCTTTGTCAAATATCGATATTGGCTTTAAAAATCCAGTATGGGTCGGGCTCTAGTATATACAGTACCAGTCAAAAGTTTGGACACACCTTCCCATTCCCTTGAATGAGAAAGTGTGTCCAAACTTTTGACTGGTACTGTACATTGTTTAAAAATCAATTTGTAGCCCATAATGTGAGCCATGACATGTGGTGTTTGAGTCTCAAATAGTACATAATATAATATAATATACTTTGCAAAGTACTTAGAGAAGTGTAAATTCTAAAGAAATGATAAAGTTTTTTTCCTCTGCGATTCTGAGATGATAGCCAACAGCTCATTTTGAGTGGTGTGAGTGTGTGTTTATGTGTGTGTGTTCTTTGGTCATCGGTTATGTCTGGGACAAATATTCACAGTAAGGTTTCTGTTCTTAAGAAGAATACCTGTAGGTTATTATCTAAATAGTGCCATCTAAATCATTCGTCATCAACAGTCAAAATGTGCCAAAATATGAGTGAAATTTACACCTCTCATCCCGTTCAGTGAACCTTTGTTATGGTAGTAAAGTAGAATAAATATTGAAAACCAACATGACAATACAACACTTACCAGTTAACACTGTTCCTAATGCTTTGTGTGTGGTAGCTTTGATGAATTTGTTGTAAAACCCTGGCTGGACATGTAATTTTCCTCGAAGGACATAGACTGAAGTGAAGCTGATGTGTCAGACTATAGGGGCCATGGGCTTGTTAGTCCTACTGAATATTGTTGCGCCACTAACATATACTTGTCTGGGGAGAATGTAGCTCTCTGCCATTTTTAGACCGGACTGTCACAGTGAGCTGTAGTCGCGTCTGATAATGGAACCGACTGAGCTCTTGAACACGCAGCAGAGTTTGGTGAGATGATTTATTCAGTTCTTGTTTGGTGGATATTTTTATATGGTTTCTTTGTTTGGTGTCGTGTCAGAGTTTTCTTCTTAACATCTTAGTTACGTGTGTTCAACCTTGATTCTTATATTGTACATTCACGTGACAAAAAGCACTTTATATTGACTTTACTGTGATCTTGTTTTTCCTGCCCATGCAGCTACTGTGTGTGTGACTATGACTTAGAAGGAGTTGAAATAGAATTGTCAGGTTCATATTTCCCATCAGTTTGCAGTGGTGTACTGTCTCTGGTGTGTCAGGGTATAGCATTGTGTGTATTCTGAGTCTATGTTTAGTTTTGTGCATATGTGATTGGGTCAGTCAGAGCTCCCAGGCTTCAGAGGGAATCTCCTCTCCGGTTCTGAACTCCAGAGGGAAAATAGCCCTGACAGGTGCAGTGAGCGGGGGCTTTGCCACACAGACCAAACATCTTCTCTACTACTCATGCTTTCAATTTAGACCCTTACTCACTATAAATGACATAGCTCGCTTCAAGCAGAACATAGATGGCATATTCCAGCAGCCTCTCCTGGAAACTGATCTTCAGTGTGGCTTCGTGTTTTCACTGCACACCACAAAATGAATTTCTCACCATAGATCAGCCACAGATTTTAAATTCGGGACATCTCTGAATTTGCCTACATACTCATTTGAAAATGTGTTCGATCATATCCATAGCTTAATGACAGCTTATGATTTATGGATGTATGATTGTCTTGCTCAGGAGTAACACATCACCTCATTCCTGTTTGTTTATTGGCTGGATTTTTATAAAGCATCAAGGCCTCATCTGCTCAAAATAGATACTCTGACATAGATGCTGCTGCGCATGTTGCTGTTCGGTACAGGGAAAGTTAGAGGTTCACTATTATAGTTTTACAATGAATAAATAGACTGTTGCCAGCTGAACCTCCAATGCACTAGATGTTACTAAGCAGGTAGGACGTTTTTCATTCATCCATCATGTTTTAATGTGATTTTGGTCTATTTATCCTAATTTGACAGGCTGTGGGTCGAAATAAAACCAGGGACTTTATTCAGGGTATCTGCAGGTCTTGAAAAATCAGTTCCTTACGAGGTATTAAAAAGTCTTCAATTTCATTCATGAAGGTGAATATTTTTTCTTGCCAGCCGTAGACAGCAACATTAGTTAGACGAACATCTATAAACTACATCTGAGCCTGGTTCTGTACTCTATGTGGCATTGAAAAGGTCTTAAAAAGTCTTACATTACACTGCACTACTGTCACTATCTAATAAAAATAACCAAAGAAATACTTAAAAAGAAAAACTGATTTTCATAAAAACATTTTCAAAGTAAAAAACTTTTCATCAACATACTAGATTCATTGTGTTGTGTTCAACATCAACAGTGTGTCGAGATGGCCTCTAAACTGGCATGGCACGCTGGTATTGCTTCTTGTCTTACAGCGAAAGGGATAGGGCTTGCTCATCGAAACGTTTTCCTCTTGGCCTGCATAACTCTACTAAATGGCACAAGGCCAGAAGAACTATTAGGAAACTGGGAACGACACCACATAGTACCAGCCTCATAGAAACAGTGGCAGAAGGTTAATGGAGGTCTGTGTAAAGAGGACTGAGTAAAGATGGGGGTTTTAATAGATCTACAAATTAATCTACAAATTACACTACAAGTAAAATTGAGCATAAGTAGTACAGAATTGCAGTTACACATGGTCACTTGCAGCATTATTTCAGTATAAATACACTCACCCAGCCAATCTATCTCTACTTTGCTGGTGCTCGGAAAGAGATGACCATCTCCTTTTTTTTTTTTTTTTTAAATTGCTACTGATTGTGCCACAACTGCACAGCTGGAGGATATCCTGTAAATTTTTCTTTTTGCCTTTCCAGAAGTAGAGAAAAGCACATGATAAAGCTACTCAGTCATTTTGTTTTTGTCCTAATATGCATAAAAAGGCCAGAATTAATTTGTACATTTTTTTTAAATTTCTGAAGTATTTCTCAGAAAGGTTTCAGAAAACATTCAATCCTACTTCAGGAAGCTATATTTTGAATTGCAGGTGGTTTTGTGAGGGCAAGGAGTTGGAGAACAGCCCTGACATTCAGATCATAACCAACGGCGAGCTGCATTCTCTGATCATCGCAGAGGCATTTGAGGAAGATACCGGACGCTACTCCTGCTTTGCATCTAATTTCTATGGCACAGACTCCACATCAGCTGAGATCTATGTCGAAGGTGATTCTTGCATTTCTTTCTCCCTGACTGACACCTTATAGGGTCATGTAAAGCACTGTTAGTGACTTGTTTGTTCGGTCCCTACAGGTGCGTCCTCTTCAGATTCTGAGGGGGAACAGCACTTTGAACATGTAGCCCAGTGAGTTTTTACTGTTTTGTTATTAACACCCTCTTCAAAATGTAACCTTAGTTACTTTATTGCAATGCTAAATGAGATCATCACACCATTCCTCTCTCTGATTTTGAAAGGCTGCAGAGGAACCAACCAAACTCAGCTCCATCTTTACCTCCATCAAGCCAAACTCTCCCTGAAGAAGCTGAAGACTCTCTGTCACCTCAACCTATAGCAGCCACTGAAGAACCAGCAGAGGAGGTCTCCTCTCTGCCAACTAGCCAAATAGTCCAAGAACCTCTTCTACCAGTCCAGACAACAA
Organism: Scomberomorus guttatus; assembly: GCA_038419695.1. Taxonomy (NCBI): domain Eukaryota; kingdom Metazoa; phylum Chordata; class Actinopteri; order Scombriformes; family Scombridae; genus Scomberomorus; species Scomberomorus guttatus. The sequence goes on from CM076458.1 coordinate 22,173,172, forward strand.
CCACCGTACTTCCAGTCCCAGAGATTTCTAAAGTATCTGTAGCATCCACAGCTCACCCTGCTCAGGAGGAGACAGCAACATTACCTGTGCAGGTGTTCCCTACTTCACCGCCAAGCGATACAGAAGCCCAGGAGGTGTCAACATCTGCCTCAGTCACATCCACACCACAGTCAGTGCAGACAGCTACATCACTGCCTTTGAACTCAGTGATCTCGTCTGTGTTGCCTGTCCAGGCAGCTCCAACACAAACACCCCAACCTGAGGTAGAACAGCTAAAATGCTTCCTTCTGCTACAATTTTTTCAATGATTAGTTCTATATATTTTGATCAACATGTCCTCTGTGGGGTTTTTCCGTTTGTTTTCAGATTCAAACATCTAACCACAACTTTTTGCAAGGATTGAACGGGCAACCAATCATGGCAGCCCCTGTATTCACAAAGGTAGGGAACTGCCTTAAAAGGATGTATCCTGTCTGCTACTGACTAATATGTGTTTACTGATATATCATACACCCTTTGTTATCACACTAGAGCCTGCAAGACCTCCTTGCATCAGAAGGCCAGCTGGTGGTGCTAGAGTGCCGTGTGAAAGGAGTGCCGTCACCCCAAGTGGACTGGTACCAAGACGGAAAATTCATTGAGGACTCTCCTGATTTCAGGATTCTACAGAAGAGTAAGCTCGACATCTCTCAATCGTGTGCTACAGTCATAAGAGAAATACATATTAGCTTTGAGAATTTTTTAGGAAAGTTGTATCTTTTGTAAATGCAAATGTTCATAATTTTGTGTTAAAATAAAAATAAAATAGCAGTTTCACTCCAGATGCAATTCCATTGTAATGGATAAGAAGCAAGATGAAAAAAAATGCAAGAAGGAGCAAAATTGTAATGGCTTAATCGCATCTTAAATCACTTCAACTTAATATGGTTTAATTAAAATGAATTCCAGAAAGTTCCAATTTGATTTGCCACCAAGTTTCTTGAGAAACTCAGTGGTCAGAAATAAAAACACAATGTTGCTACAATAAACATTAAAAAAATCCCTTCCAGACATGTTTCAAGATACATAAAAATAAAATATTCATATAACATTTGTGTAAGTTGCATATTGGACTATGATTGGCCCAAACTAGTTGTGATGTCACAAATCATGCTTGTAGATTCACACCTTTAACTGAGATTTAAGGTGAGCACAGAGAAAGTTTCCTCATTTAGCAGATGAATGTGAAAGCAGCCTTCTAGTGTCAAACTCTGCACGTTCATCATTCAAAACTGAGAAGCTCAAACATCTAACTGGAGGAACAAGAAGCAAAACACATTTTCGAGTGGGTGGAGACTCTAATCTTGTCTTTAAATTGCTTGATTTAGAATCTTGGTGCAAAATAAAACCCAAAAAACTGAGTTGACTTTTTAATATTCATACTTTTCTTCAAAATGAAGTTACTGTTTGTCCATTCAGAGACATAAAAACATTAAGTCATTTAGCCTAAAAAGTTTCATTAATATTATTATATTATTGTCAAATGGGAATTGTGTGAAGAAAAATGTTGCTATTGCAGTAAAAGAATTTAAGGTTAAGAATGTGTTCACATGAACAAATCATCACATGTTGATGCATTTTTGGCATTCCTCTTTGAATATTTGCTGTAGTTGTGGAATTCAGGCAACGTACATATACTTAATATATTTCTTAAAGTAACCCATGGTGGTATATGATCAATGATACTGAGTTCAGACAGTTTTTAAAATCTATATTAATAATCATTATTGAACCACTACCTCAAAATCCTAGTTTATTACAATTTCATAATGATTTTGGTACTCTTTTTCTTTCCAGAGCCCAGATCTCCAGCTGAATCAGGTACATATTTCATCTCATCTGTCAAAAACATAAGTGTTGACTGCAGCTGCCTGTCTGTGATGCTGCAGTGTGTAAACAGTACTCTGCTCAAGTGTTTATAGTCCTTGGCGGAGGCTTCTGCTCTTGTTCTGTACACAAGCCAGGGCTGCTTTTCCCTGACTCTGGACCTTATACGGTAGTCTTTCATCCTGTGTTGAACCACCATGGCAGATCATCTCAATCTGCATTAGCTTCAGATAGACTCTCAGCCCCAGTGATACAAAGAAACCTCCCTGCTGCAGCATTTGAAACACGAGTGATGTATCTGTCCTCACTGTATTAAGGCTCTCAGCTGGCTGAAATATGATGCAGATCAAACCAACTTGATCATGTGAGTATCATTTTTTTTTACCATTGCCTCTAGAGGAAATATGCACTTTGGTCATTGCTGAGGTCTTTCCTGAAGATTCAGGGATGTTTACTTGTACAGCAAGCAACAAGTATGGAACTGTGTCCAGCACTGCAGCACTAAAGGTCAAAGGTAACACTTTCTGTTCCACCTTACAAAAACACGAATAATTATTTCATAATTTCAGTCTTATGTAAATACACTGAATTTACTCTATGTCCATCTGATTCTCTTCAGGCAATGGCAGCAACAGCAACCACATGAGGCCTTTCAGCAGTTCAACGGTGGAGTCCAATCAAATCCAAGAAACGTCCACATCAGATCTCACAGCTCCCACTGTCAACGTCAAAACAGAGGTTACTGTGACCAACAGCATCAAGCCCCACTCCAGCACCATTCGCCTAGATCCACTAGTCTCCAGCACTTTACGCCTGGACCCCTTAAACACCAGCACCTTTCGCCTGGACCCCCACAGCTCCAGCATGTTGTGTGCAGACCACCTCCGCACCAGCCTACCCAGTCTGGAGCCCACCAGCCTGACCAGCATGAACTCTCGCAGTGCCAGCACCCCCAGCTTAGATCCTCTCCACCTCCACCAGAACCCTCCTGGATACAATGGAGCACGTCCAGAACCACAGAGCAGTGGACAGGTGCTCTCATACCCGAGACCCTTCACTGCCCCACCTGTGGTTGAGCAGGAAGTGTCCAGACCTCCGCTGACATCGCCTGACACAAGCCCCAAAGTTAAGGGCAACCCAAACCATCAGAATGGGACCCCCATTGTGGTGCCCCTCCCTGACCCACCTCCTAACTCCTGCCTGAAGACAGGCACCCAGACAAACAACAAAGACTCGCGCTCTGGCTCCAGAGTTGGTCTGCGTGTGCACTTCAAACTGCCTGAGGATGAGGAGGATGAACGAAGCGAAGCATCTGATGAAAATGACGCTCAGGCACAGCTCAGCAAAGAACCACCACCAGTGCTGGCTAAACCCAAACTGTGAGTAGAGCAGATAAATGTGCATGTAAATGAATCTCAGGAATAGTGTCCCGAAACAACCACAAGGCTGTCAAAATGCAATATAGTATAAAGAAAAAAACATTACTGCCTACAGATAGATATTATGCACATGGGTTACGCAAATCATGTTGTTAGTTTGCATTGTATTAAAGTGAATTTGATCCTCCTCCTCCATTCCAATTGAATCCTCCTCCTCCTCTGGCTCAACTAGCAGCTGTAATCAGTTGCAATTCTCAATTGAATGCATGCGGACTTCAAATGTGGACGTTCAGGCTTTCCAAAACAAAGGATGGCATTTTCTATTTGTAAGTTCACTTGCTAACTATGCAAACATTTCATTCATTACTGTAAATCTAGTTGAGTAATTTGCTGTTTACTGATGTTTTGTATATGGCATTATAGGCTTAAAACAACATGAAAGTTAGTTAAAAGAAAGAAAGTTAAATATGAAAGTTTGTCATTTACTGTTTATTTTGATTAAATTTACAGTAATTGCTGTTATATGATAAATTTAAGAGACTCTATTTAGAATGAAAGCTGAAAGTGTCTTGACAGTGTTTTGTTTGTGGGCTACTTGTTGGTAGCCCATAAAAGGGCAGAGTATTCTTCATGCTGACTTTGGCTCATTCCTGCTCGGGTATACAGCACGGACTTGCTGTAATTTATGAGAGGACTGCTCTGAGCCTCCCACATCCTCACCATGTATAGTGTCTTTTTTTTTTGCTTGATCGACAGGGACCCAGCCCAGCTCCAGCTCCTGCACAACCAGGTCCTCATGGAGCAGCAGCAGGAGACTGAACCTCCGGCCCAAAGCCACACTCAGACTCACCCCCACCCCCCATTACAGATCCAGATCCAGCCCGAGGTCCAAAGCTCCCATGATGGTCCGCTGTGGTCACCCAGAATGCACTGTGAACCTCGTCCGCCACCTTTCCAGCCCTACCTTAACACCACGACGCCCAGCTCTGCGCCTCCATTGACCACAGCCCCCCCTGCTCCCTCACTGAGCTCTGCTCCAGCGCTCAATACCACCTTTTCACCTCTCAACACGTCTCCTGCTCCTCTTTCAAGCTCCCTTCCATCTTTTCCTCAACTGAAGACCTCCTCACTGGTGACCTCTCCTCCTCCTGTGCCACAGCTCAGCACGGCTCCAACTCTCAGTTCAGCACCTGTAACCCAGATGAACACCATCCATGCCTCCCACCTCAACGTGTCCCCTGCAGCTCTTGCCAGAACCGCACCCACACCCCAATTTTGCTCTCCCCCCGCACCTAACCTCAGTATGATCTTCACAGATTCAACTGTGACCCAGCAGATCATATCTCCTGCTCCTCTGCTGAGAAGCACCCACGCTTCCCTCATGAACCTGACCGCCACCTCGCACACCTTCAGCTATGCCCGGCCCAAAGAGTTCCTACCCACCCAGACCTTCTCACCAGTTAGGAGTCCCTCCCCAACAGAATCCCCGGTCCCCCTGCTCCACGAGCTCGCTGCTGAACTCAACTCCTCTGCAGCCAGCTCCCCAACTCTCCCACCATTCTCCCCGCCACCCAGGATACTACCCACGAGGGTGCTCAAGTCTCCCACCAGCCCTCCATCCCTGGTGTCCTCGCCCACGCCAGGTTCAGTGCCGTTCCAGAACAGCATGTCCGCCATTCGAACCCAATCGCCTCCCCAGGCCTCCTCTCCCACCTCCAGCAGCTCCACCCCCAGCCCCATCCAAAACCCTGTGGCTTTCCTCAGCTCTGTCCTGCCGTCCCTGAGCCCGAGTCATCCCACCAACTCCATGGGCCTGCCCAGGAGAGCTCCATTAGGGTACACCCTATCAGACTGACTACAGTACCCATTAGGTTGGTGACCTGTCACATGTTCTAATACATTTTTTGTGTTTCTTCAGGTTATACAAGAAGATACCTAAGGGGCGCCCCCCGTCGAACGAAGACATCCGTGAGAGCAAAGAAATTCTCCTCCATGATATTGAGAAAAAGCTTCGATTTAAAGAGGATACTCCAAATTTTGTACATCAACAGGTACTAGATAGTCTACAGCTCTGTAGTACTGATCGATTTCTCCTTTTTTTATGTGCTCAATTGCAGCGATGTAGTGGAGAATAAATAGGTGGCTAAACATAAAAAAAATCATTTTCACAATAGTTATCTTTGCTCGAGAGTTGGGTTTGCTCAGTTAGATACGAATATTTTAATTTGAATGTCGGTGAATGAGTAGTTTGTTGACATGTTTGGTATGTGATTTTAAACTAACTAACAGTTTCCGACTGTTTTAAAGATGAAGAAAATATTAACTAATGACTGTGCTACATTCTCACTTGTCTCCAGATTTCTCCTCATGTATTTGGTTTGAGATAATTGCCACTCGATAAATAATATAAGACAATAAAATGATCCCTCAGATAATGAGTGACTCGGGGCCAATGAGGTACTTGCATCATATAAGTGCACTATCACCAGAGCATCAGTCATCATTCCCCTCCCAGTCATTCATGGTTATTCATCATCGTGTGTCCATGTACTACCGTAACAACATGTGCATGCTAATAACAATGGCTTGTTTGTTACCCCATCAGTATTTGTTTATATGTACAGTACGTGTGTCCTTGTTGGTTTTTATCATCCATCCCTATCCTCTCATAGAAGCTGAGTAATGAGGGGAAAACAGCGAGCAGACCCCTTGGACCAAACATTCCTGCTACTGTCATTAACTATGATGAGGTACAAGGATCTTCTCATCCCAAGCACTGCTTTGCTCGAGGCTGTATGAGTTACGATGTTTCAGACTGAGATGAAGAAACGTTCTCTCATATACTTATCTAATTACCATGGTTAATTAATATGTCTAATCAAGCAAACTAATATATAACCTGCACGAATGAGAACATATTTTAGAGTTAAAGTTAAGGATTAATGCTCATGAAATATAATGACTCTACTATTTATTGAATTCTGGCTAATTCTCCAGTGGTTTCAGTTAACTCATTTTACATTTTTCCCCACTGACGCTTGCAGCCCGTATTTCCTAATCTCATTTTAGATTTTCCCAAAACACCATCATGACATAGTTCTTGTTAACTACACTAAACTCAAGTCACAAACCTGCATATTGGCCTTACATTTCACACACTTTAATCATCTGCTTCTGTTTTTGCCTCTGTTAGCCCGTAGATTAAAAGAGCTACCTAGAGGTTCTTAATATGTCAGTTAAAAATTATGTCAAAACAGGTGCTTAAATGTCTAGAAATTATGTTTTTTCAACTGCTGTTCATCATCTTCTCTGTTCTCTGTTTTACCCTCAGTCTTTTTTTTTTTGGTTGGATGAGCAACATTTTTTTTCCAGGAGTGATACTATCAGACAGAGGCCAATGCATGAGCTTTACCATTATGTGGTATAAAGTCACAATATATACCATTTTGTTTTAAGATTGCAGTTTTGAATTGTAACTTTAATACCACTGCTGCTATATGGTAAATAGCTGCATGTTGTCTCATGTTTCTGATTATTGCTTGTTGCTTATATGTAAAATATACGCATGTTATCATAGTCACACATTTTAAAATATTTTTTCGACCAGAAAAATCCTGTGTAGTTGCGATTACTTTTATGTAGTGGTTTTCCTTTTCTAGGAGTACAAAGTGTCCAGTTTTGAGCAGAGACTAATGAGCGAGATTGAGTTCCGTTTGGAGCGTACGCCAGTGGAGGAGTCAGATGATGAGGTGCAGCATGATGACGTCCCCAAGGGAAAATGCATTGCACCCATATTTGACAAGAAACTGAAGAACTTCAGAGCCATGGAAGGTGTGCCTGTTACTTTCTCATGTAAAGTAGTGGGAATCCCTGTTCCAAAGGTGAGAGGTCAACGACTGTGCTGTGTACAAATAACAGCATGATCTTCCACTTTCGTCTCTTCAAATAATCATTCTCATCTGTGTCTCTCAATAGGTTTACTGGTTCAAGGATGGCAAGCAGATCTTGAGGAAAAACGTCCATTACAAGAAGATAAGAGAGGGGGACGGGACCTGTGCTTTACACATAGAGTCCACGACCAATGATGACGATGGCAATTACACCATCATGGCAGCTAATCCACAGGTAATACCTCACACTCTGCTTCCTGTTCATTTGTCGACCGCTTCTCCTCAGTTGCACAATCTCATTTGCTATTTGATTACTATCAGGGACGAATCAGCTGCTCGGGTCATTTGATAGTCCAAACAGGACCTCCCCGAAATCGACTGACACCAATTCACTCTCAGAGGTGAGCAGGACTGAGTGTGCAGTGTGATCCGCAGAGGTAAGAAGAATCCCTCTGCAGCATGGGGAACCAGGAATTTATTGCTTTTCCTCCCTGATAATATTTTGGGATATTTTGTGTCTATGTATGTCTATCTATATTGTAATACTAACATAAACAACAAAGACCGGAATGGATTAATGTGCGTTTGTGTTCCATATCATGCTTTGCTCACCTTTGCATGTTTTCAGGGTGCGAGCCCGCATACAGGAAGTTGAAAGTGAGCAAACGCAGGAGCGCTTTTTTCGGCCTCATTTCCTCCAGGCTCCGGGGGACATGCTAGCTCATGAGGGGAAGCTTTGCAGACTAGACTGTAAGGTAGGTAGCAGCTCAGAGCATTAAGTCAAATTCATAAAAAAAAAAAATATGCAGAATGTTTTGAAAAAGTAGTCCTTTTCATCTTCCAGGTGAGTGGCCTTCCCAACCCAGAGCTGATGTGGTTGGTCAATGGGAGGCCTATCTATCCAGACATTTACCACAAGATGCTGGTGCGGGAGAATGGCGTCCACTCCCTGGTCATTGACCCTCTGTCGCAGAATGACGCTGGCACATACACCTGCATTGCAAGCAACAAGGCGGGGCAGAGCTCCTTCAGTCTAGAGCTTAAAGTTGTGGGTGAGGACCACTTGGAGACACTCCATAAATAGTTTGCTTTCAGATGACAATTCAGTTATTATGATGAACCCCCCCAATGTGTTGTTTGGAGGTTTCCAGTAATGTAAGGCATTTCCACTTTAGAAAAAGAGATGAAGCACCCTCCCCAGTTTGTGGAGAAGCTGCAGAACATGGGTATTCCAGAGGGAGCCCCTGTCAGGCTGGAGTGTCGTGTGGTGGGTATGCCCCCTCCACTCATCTTCTGGAAGAAAGACAACGACTCCATTCCTAAAACTAAGGACAGAATCAGGTCAGTAGGAGATCTACTAACAAAAAAAGTAATGCCTCTTCATGTAGTTGTTCAGTACCCTGTACTTTTCCTCCAGAATTTAAAATCTATTTTGATGTCTTTGAAAGTTCTAATGAATTCTCAATCGTGCGTTTATGTCAGCATGCAACAGGATGCCACAGGATATGTGTGTCTCCTTATCCAGCCAACAACAAAAGACGATGCTGGCTGGTACACAGTGTCGGCCAAAAATGAGGCTGGAATTGTATCCTGCACCTGCAGGCTCGATATCTATGGTACTAGGTTCTGCAATACCTCCATAATTATAATTTGGGCATGTCACTCTTTTGTATGTACTAATCCAAGCTGTCCACTTCACCTTCAGCTCAGTGGCACCAGAGCATCCCTGCACCCATGAAGAAGGCCCCACGCACAGGCAGCCGCTACGCAGCTCTGACAGGCCAGGGGCTCGACATCAAGTCCGCTTTCCCCACATCGGAGACCAGCCCCATCCTGTTCTCCAGCTCCCCTCCGGAGGCCATGCTAGAGAGTGAGGAGCTGTGAGTGGTGCACGGTGACCCTCAGGGGGACACGAGAAGAATGATTATCTGGGCAGATGGTCATGTGATTTGTGTGATGCATTTGAAGTGATACATTCAGAATAGAACAGCAAAGAATTGTTGTGCCACCTGCTAGATGTCAAAACTATCAGCACTGATAGTGGGTTTGTCACCATTCCTATGTACTCGAGTCCTATGAGGAGTGTTTCACAGTTCACATACAGAAAAATTACAGATTTGCAAAGTCTTAGCTCATGAGCCATCATTGGAGTTGAATTTTGTTCTCTGACCGGTTTGAATGATTCACATTTGTTTTTCTACATCATATTTAGCTGTGAAGTTGAGGTTGTTGTTGCTCTATGTTGATGAAACATTAAATTTCAAGTTTTATTTAGTTTAAAATCTGTTCTTAATTGTTAAATTTTATTCTCAAGGTGGTACTTGCACCATTTATTTTTATTGAAAATCATATATATCTGTACTGGTAGTAATAGTTTCTTTTAAACTTTATATAAAAAATAGTTACAAGTTATTGTTTGTTAATAATCAGAGCTAGTTTAATATATAGGTTAATATACATTTGAATGTGCCATTCAGATCAGTTTACTTAAATGGCTCCATCAAGGCAGGATTATTTAACATTTAACTAAATTATTTCTTGAAATCCATCACTGGTTCACGTATTTGCACCATGTTTTTCATGCGCATGCATACCGATGGCTGATAGAGATGCAGTACTATATAAACTAAACAAACACGTGTCACAGTCATAGTAATAGTCTCCTGTTAAATGAGTCTCGTTCATGGTTTGTAGCTGAAACACTGAAACACTTTAACTTTTATTGCTTTCGGGTGATTTAATTCATCTTTGTTTTATCTCCTCAATTGCATCCACAGTTCAGGATGTCTTATCAGAGGAAAGAGTCAGATTAGACTAAAAACTCTTGGAAAAAGTCACCTCTTTGTTTTGTGGTAAGACTGACTGCTGACACCAAAAAGTCTGTATCCTGCAGAGGTTATTATTGAACTTTGACAGACTTTGACTGAAATAAATTCAAGTCAGTTTGAAAACATAGTGAAGAAAAGTTTGAAAGCACATGATGTAAAGTTGCACATTGTAAAATAGTTTTGTCCTTCTCAGAATAAAGTTATATTTATTCAAACAAGTGATGTTTGCTTTACTGGAACATGTGGTTATAATTCTCCATGCTGCTTACATACTATGTAGAATTATAGTTTCCCATCTTATAAAGTTTATCGAAAGGTTGATATATAGAGAATTCTCTTTTTCAGAATTTTATTCCCATTAAAATCAAGTGGTTAAATCTATGTGTAACATTAAATTGGGTTGAAGTCTAAATGTCTGCTCATTATTGTGAGCTTGACTATGCTGTAATAAGAACCCTATTAGCTTAAACTGATGCCAAATTCCAAACAAACAGGAAAGCTCAGAAGCCAATTAAGCATTGCTAATCAGTCCAATTAGAGGGGAAGAGAGTTCAAATAGGCATAAAATTACATTCACCTTACGTGACCTAATTATACTCAGAGCCTCATTTGACCAGCTGCCAGGCCTACTTGTTAGCTGGCTGCTAGTTGTATGTGTTGCTAAGTAGTAAATAGCAGTGGGCTTTAAATTAGATTTTTTTTTGTTTGTTTGTTTTTTGAGAAGAATTACATTTTTTTGAAACTTCAATTTTATTTTTTATTCCTTATTTATTAATTACACCCTTAGCTCACTTGTTTTTGTTGTTTCCATCCATGTTTCACGTGATATTTAAATTTTTTGTGTCCCCAACTTGATTACTGCAATATCAACACATCAGGTTTTAAGTCACCAATATTCAAAGTTTGTTACAAAACCAGAAAAAAAGGCACACGCCATACTTATTTTAAGCTAAAAATATTAGCACACTTGTGATACGTTCCTTAATACTCATTAAAGGAAGTATGAGCTGATGTTCATTTGTAATCCGATGATAATGAGATTTATCAAGTCAAATCACACATGCAGAGGGAATCCTTTAGTTACACTTTCTCCAGGACTGAAACATACGCTTTGTGGCCTAATCTCCATTTCTCCATAAGGAGATCTGGACTTAATATGGTACATGTTTCAGTCAGAGCAGACGGGTCACTCCTCAGTTGTGACATATGGCTTTTGACAAGAGGGCATGGCTCAGCCATCAGTGCTCAAACAAGCCAATCATGTGAGGCGTTTGAAAAAAAAGGGTGGAAGACACGGAAGGGCCGGGCCACGTCTGAGACAAGGCCCTCAGACAAGACAAGCAGCAGCTGGCAAACTACATCAATCTGTAATCAATGAACCAACTGGTAGATGGGATTATATGCCTAATTGCACAGCTAACCAGTCCATCCCAAAATGACCAGACAGCATCAGCTTGTGTCCATGACCCAATACCAGAGAGAGGCATTATTCTAGGCCTCCGACAGTGATTAATCATTCATAACCTGCCTCTACACCCAAGCTTTGAGTTTGTCAATACACAGTGACAGGAGCTACACGTCCATCCTCACAAAGGAGGACAAAGATGATAGCAGAAGACACAGCAGCAGAGGTGGAAGGAGCATTCAGCTCTTTTAATTGAGTAAAAGCAGCAATTCCATACTGTAAAACGACTCCAAGTAAAAAATCCTGAATTCACCAATTTATTAAAGTTGTACATACAAAGGTATTAGTAGAAAAGATGTACTTACTATATAAAAAAGTACTCATTATGCTGAGTGTCTACTTTTTGGGGTGCAATATTACTATATACAGTACATTAATTATTGTATCATTATTATTACTGATGTGTTAATGTGTGAACAACAGCATTTTGATGTTGTAGCTGTTCGAGATGGAGCTCATTTTAACTACTTTATATACTGTTGTACAAAGGGGAGTTTTTCCTTCCTGGGGTAATGTTGGGTCTCTGTAAATTAAAGAGTACGGTCTAGACCTGCTCTATGTGAAAAGTGCCAGACAGACAAATGTATTGGAGTAAAATATTTCATTCTGGAAAGTAGTGGAGTCGTATATGGAGTATAAAGCAGCATAAAATTAGAATGCTCCAGTAAAACTGTGAGTGGGAAATTGAAGACCAATGTTGTTCTTTTGAATGTAAATCTGATTTCTGCAGCTTCTAGGTGACAGTCAGCAGTGTGTTCCAGTGTGTGTGGATGTGTGGATGTGTGGATGTGTGTTTGTGTTGGAGGAACCTGCTCAGATCCTCCTGAATTACAGAATTCAATGTCGGCAGATGGAAAAGACAGACAGACAAATTATTCTGTCTGTCTCATTTTCTCGGACCACTACACAGATCAATTATTTATTACACATGTGGTCCCCAGTACATAAGGAACATTAATGCATCCCACATACTGTGATTCATTAAGAGCACCGATAAACACCCTGACAGACCAATGTACTTTTACTATCTAAAGTAAAAGAAACGTCTAGAAAATGTCTGATTTTTCCTGCAGAGTAAAAAACTTCTCACCAGATCTCAGATGGTGCAGTAATCTGTACACCATCTTGGCCCATATTGTCTGAGAGCCTTAATCCCCTAATGTGCTGTTAAAATCCCTCAGGTTACAGGCCACACTTACACTTCTGTTGCCTCGGGCTAATCTCAGATTATGGTTATTATCATATGGAGACCAGCTACATGAGAAGTGAAAGGAGACTTTTTGGTGGCTTTTGAAACATAATAAATCCTAATGCCTTTATTGTCAAGGAACTTTAAGAGATTTCATATTTAATTTGTAATTGATATATTAAATTGTGATAGGTCAGATTTATTTGTGGGATTAAAGACACAACAGCTAATCATAACAATTATTAGGCGTTAAATTGATAAAATTTTCCTTGCAAAAAGGGTAGATTTTAGAGATAAATTTGAACTAAAAAGAAATACTGATTAAAAAAAACTGATTAAGGAACAATTAGACAACCTAAGTATTGTAGAGTGAAGTGAGATATGTTTGTGCATGTCATGAGATAATAGCACTTTATCCAAAACGGTTAAAAAATTTGAACACAGTGCATACAGTGACATCTTATATTAGATAAAAAATTACATTTTATTGTTATTTACTGACATTTATGATGTAGTTTTTATTTTCTACTACCTCAGAGTAATCATTTTATTTCATCATTAGTGGATTCTCTGTTTAAAAATAGTAATGAACCCTTAATAGTTAATTCCTAGGTGGTGGGAATCTAATGTAAACTGGAAAATATCCACAATCTTAGCCTTTTAAAAGTTTGTTTGCACCATCAGCTGTGGTGAGTTGTGCTACCAGATGGTAGACTTTTGGTGTTTGTGACACATGGCTCTGAGTGAAGCCACGGCCAGATAGCCCAGCCCAAGATAATTGGAATTTCATTAAGGTTTTGTTTGTGTGTACATGTGTGTGCGTGTGTGTGTGTGTGTGTGTGTTGAGAGTGGGTGTGGGTGTTTATGAGTCTGCATGGGTGTGTTTCTTTATGAGCAATATTGAGGATGGGGGGTAGAGGGCAGGGACTCCACCTGCTGCCACCTGTTCATCTGCTCCGCTTTATAAAAGCTGCTCCCTCACTGTCTCCAGGATCACAGACACCTTGGACTCTTCAGGCTGTCCACTATCTGGAGATACAAATATTTGACACTCAACACAAAGGACAAACAACTTCATCGTCGACATCAACCAGGCTGTAACATAGAGGAGACCAGTGAGGACTCCTGAGACTGAAACTGGAAACATCTCAGAACAATCTGTTGACTCGTATCTGAGTCTGTCTGATCTGAGGACATTCACCGGTTTAATCCTCCAACCAAAAATTATGAAGTCCCGTCGACCCAGTTGCAGTGACTCTGGATCTGAGTCCTCAGAGCTGGACTCCAAGAGTCCAGAGAAATATGAGACTGCCACACGGCGAAGGATGGCTGCAAATGCAAGAGAGAGGAAGAGGATGCAGGGTTTGAACACAGCCTTTGATCGCTTACGCAAAGTTGTTCCCCAGTGGGGCCAGGACAAAAAACTGTCCAAGTATGAAACCCTGCAGATGGCCCTCAGCTACATCATGGCCCTCAACCGGATCCTGACAGACCCCAGGAGGCACAACGCTCCTCACAGGCAGTGGCTGGACCTGCAGTTTGACTGTGTGCAGCCTGATAACTACCCCTGCCTCATGAGGTACGACTCTCCTACTGAACAGGAGTACATCCACTCGTCGTTCTCATACCAGTTCGACGGCCATCAAGTCCATGCATAAAAATGCTGTAATTTTGGTAGATAATCAGTCATGTTGTGAGTGACAATGTGAATATTTCTCCTCCAATCCAGGAGACAGTAAATACATTTGTATTGCATTATTTTCTTTTTGTTATATTTATCTAGTATCTTTATGACAATCAGAAAGGCTTCTATTTCAAGTCTTTTATTTATTTTTGCTAGGAAACCCAGCAATGTTGAGCAGGTTTTTGTTCAAAGTATAGTAATGAAAGACATGTAGTGTCATTATAATGACCATTAGATTGTACTGAAGATGCAGGCAATGGTGTATTTCTATCAGTTATTTTGATATGGCCTTAAAATGTTGTGCAATTTTCAGTGGACTCTGAGAAAATCATCGTGGTATTAGTTGCACAGTTAAAGTCAACATGTAACTATTTTGTCAAAGTCCAAGTACATGTTTGTAGAGTTGAAAAATAGACTTGCAAGATGTTATTTTCCACATGCAGACCTCTATTTTGTTGAATTATAGTTTTTGATTGAAAATAAAAACTATTTTCTATGAAAAACATTTCTCTTGTTCTTAATTGTCTTAGAGTACAGCCATGAGCTAATGATGAAGGTAAGATACAGATTTGTTTTTGTATTGCAGAGGAAAAATGGTATTTCTATCTACTGCATGCAATTACAATACATGCTAAGTATGTTAATTTAAACGGTTTTGTCTTTATCCACAGACAAAAATACTAACAAAAATATGGCAGAAATATATATTTTTTGCATCCTCAAAGGATTCATATTTGCATGATATAAATGTGAACATACATAAAAGTGTACATTTCTGAAAGTTTCAGAGGGAGAGATAGTGATTTTCTTTTCTTTTTTTTTCATTTCATTGAATTAATTAATTAGAAAGCACTGGAATTTCAACCCTCATAATCTCAGTTGTCTCCTTTGTGTAGTATTAAAACAGGGTTATCAAGGAGGTAATTTACAACACATCCTTTGTTTTGTGTGTGTCAAGTTCTCAGTAGGAGTGATGGCAGGTCATGTCTGCTGCACTGCCTCGCTCTGCTCCCCAGGGAATAAATCATCCTTTTGTCCAGAGCTCCTGTGCTCTGAGATAAGACACTGTTACGTCAATGGGGACAACAATCTAAACATTTAAAATAGACTCCTTTTTGGGATCAGAATTCAGATCTGAGTACAATCATTTAACTATTCTTTCTCAAAAAACAAGCTCAAATTTTCTCTGTAAAAATAAACTTTTGGAGTTTAAAATAAAGTATTAGCCTATATTGATGCAATTCTGTCTCAGCAAAGTCTATTGTAAGAAGGAATGCCATCCACATTTATTTATTGTTGGAGCCACACAGCTACATTTAAATGGCAATCATTAGTCATTGAAAAGTGATTGTTACAGATTTGAAAAAGTTTGAATGGTGGCACAAGCCACAGCAGATTAAGGAAGCCTGTGTGCCAGATCCTGCCACGGCTTCAGCGGGGGAGCAGAAATTACACTCTATTGTGTGGTAATGGCTGTGTGTAATCGCTCTGTTCAGAACCGCCGAAGCATGAACATCCATAGCTGGACCTAAAGTGCATTTAGTATAAGACATCTACAGCAGTGCATTATCTGTACTGTACAATTGCTACTACTCTATACATCTAATGACTTGCAATTTAATATGATTAAGGTGGTAACATTTGAAATTATGCACTGTTTTGAGATCAATTTATATCCCAGTCTGTTTGGTTTAATGCCCCCAACTGCACAAAACAGATAAATAAAAAGAAAGGTAAATGTGTAGATGGATATTAGATACAAAATCACTAAAACAAATATGAAATACAGCTCAAGAATCCATTAATTTGTCTGCTTTACTAATCATTGACATTAGCCAAGGGCATGTGTGATTCGTGTTATGAGGGGCTTGTCAGGTTGGCAGAAGAGACTCGACCAATAGAAGAGGTGCCAAACACTGATACAGATGGTCATAATGATTCATACGCCACGTTGAATGTTTGCATACCTAATAAACGCTTTCTGACAGTTGGCATGCCAAAAATGAATAGATGGCAGAGTCAAAAGTGCGTAATGGTAATGAGGCGGAGACCGTCAGTGACACTGCAATTACGCTCCTCATTAATTCAGTCACAAGCGGCGAACAGTTGGTGACAGAAAAATAGAATTGACATGCAATTAATTGATTTCCTCAATAGGAGCACATTATTGGATGAGTTGTTAATCGATAGTGACAACAATGTGCTCAGCATGGAAGTAATTGAGAGGGCCAAACAAAATTAAAATGTCTTTCAACTGCTGAATTATTTAGCCTTCCAACATGGCTAGATGTTCTCTTTTATAAGACATTTCCAGCACATGAATAGGTGGTTATGTGGTATTGTAGAGAATACTACTACAGAATCAAGTTCCCTTAAATTTGGCAGGGTATTTATAGGATTTTAGCTCTTCACTGTCAGTTTGTAGCGAGGTTGTTGGTGAGAAGAATGAAGGTTTTTTACATGAATGGTTTTCTGGTGATATAATTTCATTTTACCAAATACATTGTCTATTGCTAACATGAAAGTTATTACTTGATTAGAGGCACCTAGTAACTGAAAGTACAATCAATGAGAAAAAACATCCTCAAATTTGAAACAGGCTTAGGACGAGATACTAGCTCTTATTTGTTAAGGGGTTAAATTCAAAGTATGCCACTGACCAAAATAAGGTTGCTTTTGTTTTTTGAGTATGTGGGTAAACCATAAAGTATCCATGCACACATAAGCCAGCCATTAAAAACAGCACACAAGTATGTCAATGTTGTGTTAGTACCACACCTACCATCACCTCAGTGTGTTTTAACTGGGTCTAAACCTGAAGACTACAAAGGCTCCAGTAGAGGACCAGCAGCTCCTCCCTCAATAAAGCTTATGTCATCCACTCTTTTTGTAATCATCTCACCAGCAGGTGTTCAAAAGCTGCCTACACTGTTCTGCTTCACTTTCCTCCCTGATCCTGACCACCAGCAGTCCAAACAGAGAAACGCAGGTGCCTCGCATCATGAAGTGCCTGAACAACCGGGCCGACAGCCACCTCACCGGGCAGGTTGAGTGTGAGTTGGATGCCATGGGCAACGGGGCTTGGGTGAACCAGGGCTACTGCGGCTCCCCTCCGCCCCTGCCCCGAGCTGTCAGCACCATCTACAACCCGCAGCCCCTCTTCCAGGGCTCCATGGACAGCATGTACAAACTGGACACCCCCAGCCCGTTCCCAGAGGAACCAGAATCTGCTGACCAAAGCCTGGGGAAGAAACGCAGAGGCTGCTGCTCTTTTATCAAAGGTAGGAACCCATTGTGCTGAGTATTTCTGCTTTGAATATAAGTTGCACAACTACAGTATGGATCACACCTTGCCAAGATCTTACTGAAGACTTTCTTTGGTACTGGTTCAGTCTTTGCCTGTAAAACCAACTAATCTCTCCCAATATCCCCTTTTTAACCTAAAATTCTTGTCAATTATTTTGTTGGCTAAACAAAGTAGGCCTTCAATGGAACATCAGCTGCTTTCTGTCTACCAAGGATTAAAGTCAATATGCCCTTTGCATGAGAGATAAATAATTTTGTCATAATGACATAAATGGTAACTTAAGCTGATATTTTCTGTAGGCTTGTGGGGTACAACATTGACTGAAAACACCTCAAACAACAGAGAACTGTTTGTGCGAACCACGCTACGGGAGTTACTGGTCTATCTGGTGTTCCTGGTGGATATATGTCTCTGTAAGTATCCTAATCTTACCATCCAAAAATTTTGTGCATTTGCAATATGAATGTCTATTCCTGACATTTGCAGTAGTCTCAAAATTCAAGACAAAAATGATGTTAAGCACCCAGGTGAAACAGCATTTGCAATTAATTCTTAATTATTTAAGGAAAGTTGTGAAACCTGAGTTAAATTTAATTTTACACCTGCTTGAATACTTGGATTTATTTTTACTGAATGGTCATGAAAGCATGAAAATTACCACTTTTCATACATAAATGTAAAGCTGCAACTAACAATGATTTTCATTATCAATTAATCTGCCAATTATTTTCTCAATTCGTTTGGTCAACAAAATGTCAGAAAAAAGTGAAAAATGACCATTATAATTTCCCAGAGTCAGAGGTGAGTCTTCAGATGATGACAGTCCAACACCTAAAGATATTCCGTTTATTATAATGTATGACACAGAAAAGCATAAATCATCACATTTTAGAGGCCAAAACCAGCAAATCTTTTGGCCTCCTTGCTTAAAATAGCAATTATTTAACTGTCAAAATAGTTGCTGATACATTTTCTGTCAAATGACTAATTGACTCATTGACAAACTGTTGCAGCTCAACATAAATGATCCATGACGTGTTGCAGGAGATAAAGAGAATTCAGCGGTGTGTCTGGGTTTTACATGTATTTTCAGTTCAAGTGAATCACATATTTTTGTTGACTGTGTCTGTATTTGTGCACTTGATGTCTCTTTATTTATATCTCAATATACATTTTACAAATACTTTATGTTTTTAGCAATGCTGATGACTTGTTAACGAGCTCACCATGTATATTTGGGAGGATGTTACTGTAAAGAGCCCTTTGGACTGTTGATTTACCATCAAAAGCTTCCCTTTGCTTTAATGCCTACAACAAATGCCCTCCCCATCCCTCTGCCTGAAAGCCATTGTCCAGCTGAGTATTAGGATTGAAAGGGACATGGGTACTGCTTTCTTGCCTTTTAGTGATAAGAGCATTTGGCCTCGTCCATTGTTGCTTTGTCTGGGTTAGATTTACATTGTTTGATGAGGCTATTTGCATCAGGCCAGTGTGCTCTCTCTTCAAACAAATTACAGCCTCTAATCTGGATCCATTTGACTGCTGTGGCATAAACAAAGCCAAACAACAAGTCTTCATTGAGGCCCCGCATGTCTGCTTCTGAGTTGTCTTATCTTCGGGCCGCTGAATGGAGCAACATTTAGAGCTGAGCCTGAGCAAAGCCAGATAGGCATCAACGACCGGGCGTTAACAATGTGATTACGTTGTCTTTCAGTGACATACGGTATGACCAGCTCAAGCACCTACTATTACACTAAAGCCATGACGGACCTGTTTGTGAATACAGCCGGTGAAAATGGGGTTAGGTTTCAGTCCATCGGCACTATGGCCGACTTCTGGAGTGTGAGTTTTTCTCCATATTCATTTCCTCTATGGTCACCACAGTGACAAATCACTGAGAAAACTTCACTATGAAGACAGTGTGTGATAATGTCAGACAACTTAACTTGCATCATACACAAATACAAACTCTCTTCTGTGTGCAATTAAAACTGCATCAGCCCTCTTTTTATATGAACAGTATGCCCAGGGACCATTACTGAACGGCCTCTACTGGACTAAATGGTACAATAACCAGTCCCTGGACAATGGAGACCAGTCCTTCATCTACTATGAGAACATGCTGCTGGGAGTCCCCAGGATGAGGCAGATCAAGATCAAGAACAACTCCTGCAAGGTCCACAAAGACTTCCAAGATGAGATCACAGGATGTTTTGATGTCTACAATGAAAAGAAGGAAGATGATCTCAGCTTCGGTCTCATCAATGGCACTGCGTGGGTTTGCTATTAGATACAAGAATTGCAGCAAGATTGACTTCAGCGTTAGGGCTTTTTCTTGAGCTATGTTTGTGCTGTCTTGTTCCTCTGCAGCTGGAACTACCACACAGAGAAAGACATCAAGGGTTCCTCTCACTGGGGCTTGCTGACCACCTACAGTGGAGCGGGATACTATCAGGACCTGAGTCAAACCAAGGAGGAGAGCTCCATCATAATGACAGAACTGGTGGAGAACCTTTGGCTTGACCGAGGAACCAGAGCAGTCTTCATCGACTTCTCCACTTACAACGCAAACATCAACATGTTCTGTGTCATCAGGTAAGAGCAGCTGAAAAATAGCAGCTTTTGCAGTCAATACCCATTGGTTGGTGACCATTTTTGTGGTTGACCAAAGCTTTATCCACTTCTTGCAGGTTGGTGGTTGAATTCCCAGCAACTGGCGGAGCAATCCCTTCCTACCAGATACGAACAGTCAAATTGATTCGCTACATCACATACTGGGATTACTTCGTCCTCGGCTGCGAGATGGTCTTCTGTTTATTCATCCTATATTATGTTGTGGAGGAGATTCTTGAGCTGCGAATACACAAGTTTGCCTACTTTAAAAGCATCTGGAACATACTGGATATTGTGGTCATAATGGTAAGAGAATGTATTTGTTATTTTATTCAAACATGTCCTTTCCTCTGATAGGCCTCAAAGAAGTAACATTGTTATCCTTTCCAGCTCGCCATTGTTGCCATCATATTCAATATTTTCCGTACTGTCAAAGTGGACAATTTGCTTGGCAAACTGCTAGAACAACCTAGTATCTACGCTGATTTTGAATTTCTGGCATTCTGGCAAACACAATACAACAACATGAATGCAGTGAACTTGTTCTTTGCATGGATCAAGGTAAAGTACTGCCATCTTCCACTCTGAAACATTACATAGGAACATTATCTGGCTGTGGCGTCATCTCCAAAGACTGTTGTGTGTTTTCTCCTTGTCCCTCTAGGTTTTCAAGTACATCAGTTTTAATAAGACTATGACTCAGCTGTCCTCCACACTGGGTCGATGTGCTAAAGATATCTTGGGATTTGCCGTCATGTTCTTCATCGTGTTCTTTGCCTACGCTCAGCTCGGATATTTGCTCTTTGGGACAGAGGTCGACTCCTTCAGCACCTTCGTCAAGTGCATGTAAGAGGTGTCCAAAGCAGCAGCGACGGCAAAGATTTAAAAAGGATTAAGCATCAACTAATCAATTCTTTTCCTTTTTTCTTCCTGCAGCTTCACGCAGTTCAGGATTATTCTTGGAGACTTTGATTATGATGCCATCGACCGTGCAAACAGAGTTCTTGGGCCAATCTATTTTGTCACCTACGTATTCTTTGTTTTCTTTGTTCTACTGGTAAGTTTTCTGCTACACAAGACATCTGGTTATGAAAAGATAGATAAGAAATCTTCTTACCTTTTCATGCATTTGTTCTTTAGAACATGTTTTTGGCCATCATAAACGACACATATTCTGAAGTTAAAGAGGAGCTCTCATCCCAAAAAGATGAGCTGCAGATTACTGACATCATCAAACAGGTATCAGAAATCCCATTGTGTTGTACATATTGTCTAAAATACTAATACAGTTTCATAGTGTTGCATAATCTTCTCCTGTAATTCAGAGTTACATGAAGACATTCATGAAGTTGAAACTGAAAAATGAGAAAATATCAGACGTTCAGAAGGCTCTACGGTCTGGATCTGGAGAAATTGAATTCAAGGACTTCAGAGAAACTCTGAAGGAGTAAGTGACAAAAATATGAAAAAGAAGATTGTTATGCCAACTTATTCCAACACCAAGCATAAAACATATCCTTCACCACTCTGATGATCTTGTAGGATGGGACATGCTGATCATGAAATTTCGGCAGCTTTCTCACGGTTTGACCGTGATGGGAACCAAATTCTAGACGAAGACGAACAAGAGAGGATGAAAACAGAGTTGGAAGAAAAGAGGGTTTGTAGTCTACATGCTGTGACTTGATTTACAAGATCAACATGGCAACTTCATGTCATTTTCATATTTTACTTTCTTCTTCTTTAGCTTGACAATCGATAAAGCAAATGTTTATAGAAATAAATTCAAACAAAGCTGTGTTTTGTTAATGTTTTTTCCATTTTTCTCAGGATGCTCTTTGTGCCGAACTCAACAATCTTGGAATGAATTATGGGAAAGATTTACTGGAGAAGCCTCCTGTGACTTTAAATGATCAGCAGAACAACTCTAGTCAAACCTTTGTGGATCGGGAACCGTTTCTAAGGTCTAATGTCTTGAAGTGCCTGTAAGAATTTAAGATAATCACAATGGACATTAAGCAAAATCTGACTTACCTCTCTCTTTCCATGAAAGACTGGCCAGGCAGGTTCTCCACCTTGAAAGCTCCGTGGCAGGCATCACATCCAGGATTGAGTTAATTATGGAGAAACTGGGGTTACAAGACAAAACTAAAGGGAACAAAACAGCAGGGAAACTATCTGTGACTAAAAATGATGTGAGTACGAAAACATATTTTTAAACCTAGAAAAGTATCAGTAGTTGTATGCATCAAATGATCTTTTAATGGTAAGCCACAGGTCTAGAACACATCGCCCTCAATGTACAAATATTAGGGATTCTTGGTTTTCATGAAGTACACCAAAAAGTATATTGACGCTATGTAACAAATGTGTTGTGGTTAATGCCAATGGGCCATAAATATAACATCGGGAAAATGTCTCAGATATTTTGTACATTCAGTATATGCACAAATATTCCAGCAAATTAGACTAGACTTGTATGTATGTCTTTTGTTCTTATAAATACAAAATGTTTAATTTTCAGTTACCCCCTATCCAGACTGATGAAACTGCCTCAGATGGGAACATCCTGCTTTGTGTGGACAGAGGGACAAAGGCTGAGATATCTTCGCAGAGACCAACCGTTCGCACCAACTCCACATTCGACTGTCATATGTGATTAAACTCTGAGAAACAGAATCATGGGTTATGTGGAAGTCAGCTGACATGAGGATAACTGGTTCATTCACCAAACAATACTTTGTGCTTAACAACTTTTCAGGAACATCCATTTGATGAAAAGATTCTTCAGGTTTTAAACTGTTATGGTCAGATCAAGAACAAAAAACACTCATAGTTTGATTTAAACATGGCAATATTCAACACTTAAAACTGCTTTTAAGTTACAGTTACTCACATTTCATGGAAATATGTAGATATTGTATAAACATGTTTTTGAGATTGCTTAATAGACATCTCGCCTAGAGCTAAGACAATAAACTGGTTAAAGTTTAAGCTCAGATATATAGAAGACTACAATGTACTATGTTGTAGAAGAGACTTGAATGTACATCTACATATTATTAGTGTTGTGTAATATAAATGTATTTGAACAGTAAGTTAGAAAATTAAAGTTGTGCAATATAATTCATTATTAGACAGTACATATGCCACGTAACATCTGACTAAGTCAATGCTTGCTTTGCTTTAGTCGTTTAATGTTTATGAATAGTTCAATTCTATTACACTTGTTCAAAAATTATTAACTTGTTTCCATAGTTTGGTGAAATAAATCTACAAAATAATTCTCAAATAGATTTTATATGTAATATATAGTTCAAGAATTATTCATCACCTCGGTCCACCTCCTGAGCTGCCAACATTAAATGTTGTAACAGCAAACTTGTGATGAATTACAGTGTCCATAGCCACGGTGCAGGTGTGGTGGTTTTATACTTCTCAACATAACTGCTAACAAAAAGGAGGTAACAGATTTTGAGCAAATGTATAGAAACTACATGCTGTCTAGTATGCATTTTACATTCAGATTGTACAAAATACAAAAGAGGTGTACAAAAACCTCAGTTCAATAATTGTTAAAATGTAATTTACTATGTCTAGTAGAACAACTGAAAAGACATAATTTACATCGAATGTATGTTTTTCTGTCAGAATTTCTGTGAGGCAAACAGCACAAATTATTAGTGTCTAATAAATATACTGAATGACCAGGTTCAAATGTTTCTTTATTTGAAGTGACTGAGTTTTCCGTTTAAATGGAAAATGGATTTCATCCTTTATTAAAGATCACTTCTGTTGTTCAACTTATACGCATTATTGTCAAAAGCAAATTGCCATTACATTCAATATTTTAAGCAACAAATATATTACATGTCAAAAGCGTGCAGTTCAAGCTGAAACATCATCTGCTTCCTGCTACTTCCTGAAAATGGCACACAAACTTAAAGATGGGAAAATCCACAATGGATGAGAATTTAGATTTGTGATGGAGCCTCTGTAAAAGTTTGAATTTACTGACATATCAATTAAGGCTTATTTATAAATCATATTGCTGAAATTTAATGATGGCATTTAATTTCATAACATTCTACCTACAATATGTACATTATTTCTTTCATGAAGGTTTGTGATCAATGTTTATATTTACACACTCAAAACCCTGTTTTGTTACATTAAGTCCCCTCAGCTCTAAACAAACCAAAACAATTACATTATTATCAGGTTTGTTGGCTAGTACACCAAGAACAGGAAAGTGAAGGAAAGTGAAGTTAACAAGGAGAGTAATACACTGTACAAAATGGCACATATGAAAATGAAATCCAAATGGCAAGATGTTTTTGTAAAATCTTCGTCACAATTTGCCTGATTTTTAAATTATTTGCCAGTGATATATGGTAAATAAACTCAGAATGCACTGAGGGGCAAAAGCAGTGCCCGCTGCCCTGACAAATTAATGACATATTTAGAAAACCTTTCACTTTAATTGGAATAGATGTAAAATAAGATAAACTAATTGCATTTTACAGGAAGTCTAACATCTGACAATTCGTCTTTACAAAAGGTGGGTGACTGAAAAGTGATGCAATATAATTAGGGGCCAGTTTTGCTGCTAAATTAAGTCTGGATCTTTGCAAAACTCTTAGTCATATGAAAGAAATGACTATAAATTAAGTGAGGTTAACAAGAGGAAGGCAAAAGGAAGGAAATATTTAAGATTTAATATTCCTCTAGGAAACCAGCCCAGAATCAGCATACAGAGTCAACTATGTTTACAAAGTTTGGGGGTTATTAAGATCTTTTTTACAACATTTTATTTATACAGTGAGCATGTCCTGTAGCATTTCCTTTGCCATGAGACACAGGATTATAAATTAGTCCAATCTAGGCTACGTCAAGGTCAACTAAACTAAAATCCATCAAAAGTCTGCAAAGAACATGCTGATCACTCCAATATTTTTAAAAAATCTAATATTTTTTGCTTTTTAGAGCTGTGAAGGTAAAATTTTCTTTGTACATAAATTTACCCAAGAGATACCACCACCTGCTTAAATGTCTATTAAAGCCACAGTTGCTTATACAAATAACATGAGTTTCTTCACATATACTGGAAAGGTAAACTACCGTCGCAGGGCCTCTATTCACAAAGCATTTTTCATTAGTATATCGAAATGAGACTGAATTTATAGCTATTGGCTGAAGCCAAGCGCAGACCAACGTTTAATAGGTTTTTGTGGCTCAGTGCAGTTTGTAACACAAATTCATTGTGACCCGCCATACCCTCTCGATCTGTACATCTGTCATCTTGGTGTGCCATTTAAAAAACAGACGTATATTACAAAAGTGAACTTAATCAATGCTTGAAGACTTGAGTTTTGTCATCTATTGTATAAAATGACAGAAAAATTCCGCTAAGTATGACAAGTAAATAAACATTTTGATAAGTCTGTAACAAACAATTTTTCCATTGAAAATGTTGAAACATTATAAACATATTGGCAAACTGAGAGCAGATATTGCTATAGTTGGATAATTCAATATTAATGTTATGAAGTTTGAGGTTCCCAAGGACTTGAATGGTTGTCATATTCCAGTGAGATGTTGGAGATACATGATGGCTTGTAGTACCTGTGCTTTTAGCTCCACTGAAAGCCTCAATCGTTTTGGTTCTACGTATGTTCATTTTCACACTTAATGTTTTTGCTCCAACTCTGAATTTGAGAGGGGGATTACACAGGTTTTGGCCCATTGATCAACTTACTCAATGTGTGATGAGAGGAATGGCATTAAATGATCTCTGTGTTTGTTAGATAGCTGTCAGTGACTAACGCTAACGCTGCAAATTCTCTTGTCACATACTGCGTAAGGTTTCCAAAGGGTCACACATTCAAAAAGCTGGTAACATCTACGTTTGACAAAGACTGTTGGTTTGGCTTTACTTCAGAAGCCCAAGAGCACTTTTCTATAACAGAACTATGAATTATCATCAAATAAACTTTTAAAAAATTCAGAGTGAAATGAACACTGTCATTTAAAAAATTACTGTTTAGGAGCAACTATTAGCTACAAAGGCTTTGTGAATATGGCCCCCGTCTTTCTTTTACCACAGCAGCTGTCCAGATGAAAGAGTGCTGTGTGGTCTAAAAGGGTTGACAAACTCCTCTTGGAAACAGACTTAGGTTAGGGCCAGCTCACTGTGTTTGGTAGCCCGCCATGCTGAAGTTAGCCAGGTTAGACATGACTGAACCGGGTGGGGCTGCAGCCTGAGCTGACGGAGATCCAAAGCTTCCCACCCAGGCCGGTGACTGGGACTGCCTGTGAAGTTTCCACAAAGATCTGGTAAGTTTAAGTGCAGTCTCTGCGTACAAAGACATCAAGTGAGTATCTATCAGGATTCGGGGTCATTTAATGACTGGCCTGTAACAAATGAGTCATACAAAAAGTTATTTATGGATTAATTGAATACATACAACAAAGCAAAACTCACTCTACTCCAAATCCTTGCTGGTTCCATGTCTGGCCGTACATGCTGTAGGAGGGAACTTGCCACCCATTGGTCACATACTGCTGCTGCTGCTGCTGCTGCTGCCCATACTGCTGTTGTGGATTCCCATAGAGCTGATTCCACTGCCCCCACTGACCATAATCAACCTGTGACAGCAACAGAGAGAAAAAAAAATTGTCCTAATTGCCCCATTAAAAATGGTCTCAGCATTCAATCAGGAGCAAATAGCCTTACAAACACTGCAAAAAAAAAATGTAAGTTATCATTTTGAAACGAATCACCATGAAAATCTTATCAGTTGCTGCTTGGCCTTTGGCATTTATTCCTTATGATATGATGTTTTCCCTACCTGCTGGGGATTTTTGGCCATGTCAGGAGATTCTTTGCCCCAGAAGCACTTCACCATGTGTCCTTCAATAGCTGTGCCATTTACTGAAACAATGGCATGAGCAGCACTGTCGTGGGATGAAAACCTTAAAAAGAAAGACAGCAGCTTAGCAAGCAAATTTATTAAACAGAAAACTAAACAGAACAGAAAAGACAAAGTATTACGTTTACTGATTACTCATAGTAGCAGAGGTGGTGACAAACATAACAGAGAAGGCCACTGAACCTGAGTCTGGTATTGACTGGCATGTTATTGAGTTATGCAATGTGGTTTTGTTGACATCTACAGGCCAGATGCTGCAACAGATCGTGGCAGTACCTGATGAAAGAGTATCCTTTCTCTGGGAAAACTCTGATTTCCATTATCTGACCAAATGGTGAGAAGGTCTGTCGCATCAAATGTTCTGAAAGAATTAAAACAGAAAAAAAGATGGGATTAGTGCTTTGGCTATTTATGGAACATTTATGGTAAGCAATGACACTACTACTGCAGTGTGACTAAGGGCTGTAACAATGGCCACTTACCAGATAGTCCTGACTGGATCCCTCCACAGTACACTGTACAGTTCTGTGGACTGGACTGAGTCACTACATCGTCGAACCTCAGCTGCTTTGAGCCATCTGAAATAAACACAAACAATCAGGCACAACAAACTTAACTTCATATACAAGGTTTGAGCTTAAAATCAAATCCAAGCCAAAGCTGTGACTTCTATGGTAATGGGATACATCAGAGCTAAAAATACAGTCTGGTCTGGTGCTTGAACTTAGTTGGTTGTCCTAGTTATGAAAAATTAACAGTAATTAACATATGTTATCATCATATCCATATTACTGACGATCATCTCAGTATTTTTTGTGCATAAATATCTTCTGAGTTTGCATTGGCAAAACACTGTCACATTAATAATATTAAGGTACTGGGTATCTAATTTTGTCAATATCACCCTGCCCAAGCCAAAGGATTTCTCTTCCTCTAACACTTACTGTCCTGAGCACTCTTTGGAGCTGGTGGCTTTCGCGTTGCCCAGTTGGTCCTGATTTGGCGTCCTCCAAGCCACTGTCCCCCCATGTTAATGATGGCATTCTCTGCATCCTATAAATCCAAATCAAACAGTTACCCCTCTGATTTTGATGAATCCATGAAGTTTATTAGTTGCCATAATCAATTATCAGAATATACATTACTGTTTGTAATTTCACTAATGTTCAAAATGGTGACACGATGTAATGTTAGATGATTTAAGATGTGACTATGGTTTTAACTATGATTAATTCTACTTTTAATTACTGCAAATGCTTTAAAAGTAGGATAATAAACAGAAAATAGAAATAACCTTCAGTCTGTGTTCTTGCACTGGAGCCTTACCAGTTTGTTGTAGAAGGACACAAATCCATACCCCTTTGATTTGCCTGTCGTCATGTCCTTCACAACACGGGCATCCCTGGAGGGAAACGTGAAAACAATGTCAGTGCACTTTCCAGTTTGAATGTTTCAAACTAAAAAGGAACCACGCAAAACACACTGAACTGTGAATCCTCTACACTGTCCTACATTAATGTACATTAGCTATCATGACCCTGGACTGAGCACTGACTCGTAATATTAACTTCAAAGCAACACTTGAAAACAAAAATTATGTACAAATACATGCAGCCTACAGTATTGGTTTTACATAATTTCAGATGTATTAATGGAGCCTTGCCACTAGAGCACCACTTCTTGTTCAGTCTTCAAAACAGTAGGCTACTGATTTAAATTCACAAAGGAACAGATTATATAGATTACCATGCATTCTTAAAATCTGCAATTGGTGCTCTTCCTACAAATAGAAATATATAGAAAATATAAAAGAGAAAAAAAGGAATTAAACGGCATACATGGCCTGTTAACAGATTTCTTTATTTTTCCTGGTCAATTCTTTACCACCAATATGGAGTATGGAGTTTGGGGAGCTGCAAATTTTGAGAAATTGACATTTTCAGAAATTTTGGAAGAGGATCATTGCACTACAAACAATACTATGAAAATCAAAATGAGACAATTTAAACATAGGTTTAGAGGAATACATTAAGTATTGGAATTTGTTAATCTAAACTAAAAATCACGTTAATACAAAGCATCTACAAAAAAAGACATATGGAAAGAATGGAATAAATAGAGAAAAAAAACTACATCTGAGTCTCCAGAGTGCACAGTTCCTTGCTGTTAGCCTTCAAGCTCCTGTCCAATCCTATGAGCATTTCTGTAAAATAACCAAAGTGCTATTACTTCACTGAGACCCACAACTAAAAGCTGTTAAGGTTCATACACAAAGCTTACATTTTGCTGACATACAAGTTACTTACCATACCCTAAATATGCAAAGAAAAGCAACACTGGACTAAAAGCTGACACTTAACATAATGTTTGGCCCTATAACATAAAAACAGAGACACAATGCACAGACCACAAGTGAATAACTGCAATAAAGCACTTAATAGCTTACAGGAATTGTGTTGTAATCAATAAATTAAATTAGGCTGTTTCAATCTGTTAAGAATGTTTTTAAAAACAAAGCAGTACATTAATATCATAGTAAAAGGTTAAGTCCATTCTGATATCTACTTTCATGTGATGCTTAAAATTATGTTGGTCCATCAACCATGTTTACATGCATGATTGTGGTACTCTTATGATATAAAAATGACAAAGAATACATCGGGCTGAACCAAACACGAAACTGTTCACCTGAACAATAACCATCTCTGTTGACTTCAAAATATTGCGCCTCACAAGATAATGACTGGGATTCTCACTTTTGTGTGAGAAAAATCTTAAACTTCCCCAAACCTGCACATCTATCGGTCTGTTTACCTGAAAATGTATTCTGTAGAAGCTGTACATAAAGTGCTCATTTGCAGTGCTGAACAATCAAAAAGATAAATAACATCCATCCAAACAGACGCTCAGTAGTCTTTTCTGCAGGGATTTG
Organism: Scomberomorus guttatus; assembly: GCA_038419695.1. NCBI lineage: Eukaryota > Metazoa > Chordata > Actinopteri > Scombriformes > Scombridae > Scomberomorus > Scomberomorus guttatus. The sequence continues at coordinate 22,203,257 of CM076458.1, forward strand.
TTGCAGATTATGAGTCTGTTCTCTCAATATTCATTCTTGTGTCTTTTTTGGTACGTTTTATTCGAAATCATTTCTTATTATTCAATTTTGGGGATTCAAGTCAATACCCATGTTGCATGCATGTAAACATGGCCATAGACGGTTGTTTAAGAACATAAACTTACAGGAGATTATTAAGAAGTACCTTAATGTTACCTAACTTTAGAGAAAACAATACGCTTGCACTGTAGCATCGAAATTATTGTATTGAACATAAAAAGAAATAACCTTTAAAGTAAAAACTTACGAGATTTTTCCAAAAGGTGCAAATGCAGCCTTGACATCCTCAGTGGTAATCTCAGGGCTCAAATCGCCCACAAAAACATGGAAGTGATCTACAATGAAACAAAAAACAAACAAAGAAAGGAAGGAAACCATTTATTATTCTCTGGTAAACTTTGATTACAGCAGATTAGAGGATCAATAGGTGAACACTTACTGGATGTGTCTTTCTTTTGGCTGCTTGGAGTGGTGGCCCAATTTACTTTGACCTCCTGAAAGCAGAAAGTTCACAAAGCGCATTTAAAATTCTGACAGACATCACTCATTTTCTATACAAGGAACATGGATCACAGCGTAGTTCAGACAACAGATGAACTGTCTAACGTGGCTATAATTTTAGACCAGAAAAATGATCCTACCTTTCCTAATATCTTCCTCCCATTCATGGCTGCAAGGGCTGCAGCAGCGTCTCTGTGTTCAAAGAACTCCACAAAGCAATAGGGGTCATTGCTCGTGTGCTGCAAGAGACAAGGTCAAATGCAAAAATACAAAAGATTATTTCAGCTTTCCTCCATTATATTGTAACCAACTGTGATGTAACTGCACATGAAAACAGTTGTCTATTTTCACTGTATTCACATTTTTCCAACAGTGGGGGCCATAAATTAGAGCTTAATAACTTTTTTTGGCGAAAAGTGGGGACATCACACCCTCCAAATGTGCAGAGAACATGCAAAGAAAAGACCTACAGAAAGATACAACAAAACAATCTTGTGCTGCTTACCTCTGTGATCATTTTACAACTTTTGCAAGGCCCTATCTGGGTGAAGAGTTGCAGAATCAAAATTTCAGTGACATCCCTGGAGAGGTTTCCCACATACCTGGCAGGGAAGGAGGAAATTAGGTTAATTTAGTGAGCGCTCTTAACAGTATCCTCTTGATAACGATGAGGTTGTATAGATAGTGAGATTTATTCTGAAAAAACTGACTTACAGACAGGTTATTTCGGGCATAATCGTGTAGTGATGGTGAGTTATTCGTGTGACGTTGTTTACATTAACTTAAATGACTTACAAGCCGGCCTAACGTTAGACAGTAGATTAACTACATAAACACATTAAGTAAGAATGTTTTTATGTTCTTTTATTGCTTACACTTAACCTCATGTTAACTAATCCCGCGTCAGTGTTGTTGTCTGGCTAGTTAACGGCACAGTAACGTAATCACCGGGTTTGTGAAGGCAGCGAGTAGCTAAGTTAGCCACCGGTTAAGCTACCGTTACCTAGAGTTATTATACACCTATTGTAACTTACAGGGTTTTGGGGTGGGTTTCGTCGTCCATGGCCGCTGCGGACAGTCACCAGGGGGAGAAAACGTTAGCTAATTGCTAGTTAGGTAACGTTAATCGACTCCGGTATACGCTGCTCCAACAAGTAGCTAACTAGCCTTGAAGCTAGCTAACCGGGACGCCAGAATAAACGTCACGCGTATGAAGTGCCCTGGTGACGTCAGAGTAAAGCAATAAAAAGCCGGTTTTTTTTTTTTGTTTTTTTTTTTTTTTTTACAATTTCAACGGCGGAGAATGATACATTTCTTAACGATATATATGTTTCTCGAAGTGATTCGCTGATTAATAACTTTTAAAAAAAAAAAGCCAGCGAACACGTCCAGTATTTATATTTAACACATTAGGCAAAGACTGACTGAAGTGGAGTGGAAGGGTGCGCTTGTTTTAGTCACCGCTGGTCGGTGGTTCACGGCAGTGGGGACCTTTCTCGAATATGATGAGCTCAGGGGGCAGAAAGGCTCCAGTGTGAGCACGTTTTGAATAACACATTCATATTTTGATTAACAAATGATCTTTTATAGCTGTGTTATTCTAACTGTACAAAAGGTGTATGAAAAATGTATTGAGACTACTGTATCAAAAGGACAATCAAATTAAGAACGATTATTCTACACTGCATAAGCAAACACTGTCTATTTTCACAGAATTATAGACATTCATTTAATGAATAAATACATTTAAAAAGATGGATATTTATTTATAAAGTACGCCTAAACTGGCACGGCACTTTCCACCGTCATACCGTAAACTAAAGGCAAAAATACAGCAATTATTACCGTCAATAAAGGACAACAGTAATAATAAAATGGGATCAAAAATGTAGCTGAGTAATATAAGACTGCTGAAAAAATTACTTGTCATACACATGGGAGTATATGGAAGGAGTGCATTACTGCCTTTCTTTGATACAAACAGTGGGAAGTCAAAAGGAATCAACATTTTGTCACATACTGGCTTTAACGACTTTATGTCATTATTATTAAAAGGCCAATAAGTATGATTTGTCCACTGTCCTTATTAAATAATTCAGAAAATCTCCATCAAAGATACTGAAGGTTTATCTTCAGTCTCTCCTCGCATCTCTGTGGTTTCAATTTGTGTTGAGTAATAACACTGAGGTCTCCACTTCATTACAAGCCACCTTAGAGAAGGGTCCAGGCAGGGCAGGGTGGTGGGTGGTTACCAAACACATATCGTTATTGAAATTCCTGCTGGTTGCTGAAGCTTGCAGAAGTCAGAGATGCTCCTTAGTCCTTGCATGCAAATATTCTGGAAACATGTTATGAAATATTCTGGAAACATGTCATGAAATATTCTGGAAACATCAACCTCATCACTGAAAGACTCATAATCATTTGGTAGTGTGACTTATGACTGGAATTTTTCACCGGATCACAATAAGAAATTTGCAAGTCACTAGTACACACACATTTGGAGTCAAGAGAAGGTCGACAGTATGCATTAGGCTACTTTTGGATTAATTTGTATCTCATATAAGCTTTCTGTTACTATATAATCCCTATAATATATTGGAAAATATTAAGATGATTTTTACAGTTACAAACAACCATTCACATGAATTTGCTCCACAGGCTATGTAATACAGGTCTTTTTAATGTCAATCTTCTCACTATTTTATACAGAAATCAATTTGTCCTCAACTGTGTTTTCCAAACTGTGTTCGAGCACATCCAAAAATCCAGGAGGTGGTGTCAGACAGTCTCCAGCCACACAAGGATGAGTTTGATTTACTAGTATTTCCCTTATAGTATGAAGCTGAATGGGAGAAGTCCTATGATTAAGGAATAACTGTCATTAGAGGTGTCATTGTGCCCACACTGTATCACACCACCACAGTTACATAACTGTGTACCAAATAAACCCAGACTGAGTTCCCTTGGACAAGATTTTTGTCAAGTGAGAGTCTGAGTACATCTATTTTGGGGGAATCTTTGGTTATGAACAAGCTTATTGGGATTCCCTGAAAATGGACGTCAAACTGGGGTTCCGGGGAACGCACAAGGGCCACAAATTAGGGTGAGGATTTCCCAGCCAGAGAGACAGAGGTGTCACAGTCAATATCCACAGCTGCAGCAAAAATCCTAAATGAGGCTCCCGAATGCAAAAACACTATTTTTTGGGTGGGTGGGGGGTGGAGGGGGTCTGCGACATAACAAGTTTAGGAACCCATGCCATCGTATCCAGCGCTGTCCGCCCCCCCAACATTTAACCCTGCTATTTCGAGAAACTTCCAGCCCACTTTTCCACGTCACTTGAAGGAATCTTTAAAGCGTCCGTCGCCTGTATAAAATGTCTCAGTACTCGACAGGCAGCAGCAACATGAACGGCATGAAGACACAGTCACCGATACTGACCATGGCAAATAATGACAACGACCCTCTGCCCCTCGGATGGGAAGTCAAAATTGACCCTCAGACGGGATGGCCCTTCTTTGTGGATCACAATAACCGCACGACAACCTGGAATGACCCGAGACACGACACGAAAAAGGTAAAAAAAAAAAAAAAAAAAAAGAAAGAAAAAAGAGCGTCGGGATAAAGTTAGGGTGTAAATATAACGGCTTTAAGGGCTTTTTGGCTAAGAGCTACGTCGCTTAATGCGCATGTTTAGTTTGATACGCTGTCAAACCAGGAGAAGCGCTGCGCGACATCACTGTTATATATTAATCTTGTTGACTATAGGCCTTGTTTGGCACCGTTACCTCCCCCTCACAGACAGCTCACAAGCCTATTATAACGGGTGATCAACCCTGTTATGTTCCCGTGTCATGATCTAAGACTATAATTACTCGATGACTCACCCTGCAGTATGTAAAGGCTACCTATGATGGGCTCCCAGTGTTTTAATGCCTCCATGGCTAGTAACACTGCGTCGTCCTGCTCATATTAAACTTTTTCCCTTACAAGGATTGAGGCTAGTCCAGTTCACTTTGGCCTGTGGAGAAAACTGTGTATCAGGAGGCGCTGGCTGCCCTGCAGATCATATGCAGCTGTGTTAAAAAACATTTACTGCAGAGGAAAAACCCGTGTAACTGTGAGGGAGTGAAGTGGGCTTCACTTGCTGCCAGTTGGTAATCTTTCGTCTGAGAGAGAGAGAGAGAGACAAAGTTAGTGTCCCGAAGAATCTGCTAGAAAGAAAACAGCTGTCAGGGGATAAAATTGGTGCAATGCTGCTGGCAGTGTCCCCTACTGAAATGGCAGAGGGCAAAGGGTCGTTCACAGCTATTTCATAACTTTTGTCTTACAGGAAAAATGCCAGTGGCTTAGCTTTAAATGCAGTTTTTGTTCTGCAGTCTCTCGTATTTGTTTTGAGAGGCTACAGGCTGAACTTTGGTCACTTTTCAGATATATCATTGACAGTGCTGAACTATTAGTGGACCTGTTGCTTGTAACCCTGCTTGGCTGTCAGTGGCAGGTGCTTAGTCGCTTGGCACACTGAGAATAATACAAAATACTATCTATAGTAATAGTGAGTCTCAAATAAGGAGCTACTTTTAGTCAGATTATTATGTTTACAAATGTATTCTGAGATCTTTTTCATAGAATTTCTAGGTGTGGTCAAAGAAGAGCGACACAAGAAAGGAAATTCAGTTATCAAATTATCTTAATAATTCACTGGAAGAGTATTGAAAAAATCGAATACTGGCTGTTTTTCTTTAAGAAAGCTGTCAAACAACAAAATAAGTTTTCTACTCTCTGAGTATGACATAATGATGATTGGCTAATAACAAGTTAGTTTAGAGGGTGTGCCAAAGTTGTGTGAGTGGGATATGTCAGGAAATTCAGCCAGTGGAATGATGTCATGCTGATTGTAGCTTAGCAAAAATCTGAAACACAAACACAGCAATTGTCTGAATGGACACGGGCTAATGTAAAAGTCCACGCTAATAATCAGAAGTTATTTTGATTTATCAAAAATCTCAAGGAGGTGATACTTTTGGCATCCCCCTGTGGAAATATCACATTTTAACCTATAACCTTTGCAATCTCAGGACCCGGAACGCCATCCTGTTTAAAATACCACCCGGTTTTGAAAACTATTTGGTTTTCTGCATTAATAATTGCAAATAGCATGTTTAGCTACACAGATTCAGATGAGACTGTTGAAATGTATGTAGCTTCATTTGTGCTGCGTTTTGGATGCACCTGATTTAAATGTAAATCTCTTTGTGGAGGAGTAAGTACCTGAATAATGTATGAGCTACAAATGCTATTACTCCCTATACTCATACACTGTATAAGCAAACACAGCTTGCATGAAAATGAAAAGCACTTTATTAGTACTTATTAAAATGATAACGTCTAACTGCTTAAATTAAACCAATCACCTGGAAAATATTTAATGTGATCATGACTTGTCTTAGGTTTTGAGATGATAATGTTAACCAAGTTTGCAGTGATACTGTAATGACATCACTGTACTCACTAATCATGTTTTGTTGCCATTAAATTGTTTTAATAAATAATTATTTAATTACCAACATTGGAGTCACCTGAAATGTTTTTAATTAACTGGTTTTATAAGTGCCTTGAGTAGTTTTAATTAGTTTGTTCATTTTGCTGGATATTATAACATAAAGAAATGACATGATCCTTGATATTCTTTGTTGTAAAGTAATTATTATCTGTTATGCGACACTTATAATAATATATCTTTATACTACTGGCTTTGTTGCAGGTCAGAGAAGTGTCAGCAAATGGACCCAACATACCACCAGAACCAAGCCCTCAGGAGACACAGAAGACCTTTGTGAGGGAGATGAAGCACCCCATTCTTCGCCCAGGTTACGTCCCAATCCCAGTCTTCCACGAGGGCGCAGAACTCAGACAGCAACAGCACCCGTGTTATTCTTACATCCAGCCAACTACTACACAGAATATCCGGACAGATGGGCGGACACCTTCCCCGACGCCAGGGCTCCACTGCAGGCCTCGATCACCCCTACATGGACCTTCAGACAGCTGCTCCCCTGAGCCTGGAATGGCCAGCTCACCTGTTTCACAAACAGCAGAGGTGGGACTTGAGTAATGAAGAAAAAATATAAGACTGTGCATGCTGTATAATTTGTATTCTGTTACAAATACTGAATTTTCACTGTTTCAATTTGATTTATTTTCAAGGCTTACACTGCCCCACATCATCAACCCCCACGGCCCAGCAGCACTGGTCTCCAAGCGGGTTACATCCCCATCCCGGTGATCCATGAGGGTGGGGGAGGCCAAACACAAACACAGGCTCAGTTAAATCCTTCTGTCTACTCTCAGCGTGTCCCCTACTCAGAGCACCAGCAGCCCTTCCATCGCCTTCAGACAGACGAATGGCCTGGCTACTCTGCGGTAATGCAGCCTCCCCGGGAAAGGGCTTCTCCAATATTGCTTCCCCAGCACCGTGATGCTGCTACTATTCACCTCCCTCCTCATATAAGAAGCCAGTCACCTATTATCACTCAGGTGATGGGAGAAAGACCACAGGTAATTTTACTTTTTTGTGTTTTTACTGGGTCACCCCTTGACACGTTCAACAAGGGTTTGATTATCATATCTGTATGTGTTGACCTAAATAGTAACATATTCTAACAATTTCTTTTTTTTTTAACTTCTAAGGCTCAACAGCATATCCTCACAAGAGACCCGCCCCAGAAAATGGAGCAGGAACCACATAGCCCTCAGCAGAAACCTGAGAACGCACAGTTCCCCCAGCCTTTGCACACAGAAGTTGATGGCCAAAAGCCTCAACAACCTCCACCTCAACAACCTCAACACTTCCAGCAGCTACCACTACAGCAACCCCAGCAGTTCCAGCAGCCACAGCAGTTCCAGCAGGCACCTCCTCAGTTATCTCCACAGCCTCAGCAGCCTGAACAGTTAACGCAGCTGCAGCAACAGTTCCAGCAGCCCCAGAAACCAGAGCAACCACAGCAACATACTGCAGACATCACAGTCCAAATACCTTCAAAACCAGAAGCCCAGGACATGGCAGCTGTTCCTCCAGAGGTTCCACCTGTAAAGGTAGAGGCCGAACAGCCTGCTCAGTGCCCTGTCCACCCAGGCTTGGCTAAAGTACAGCAGATAGTTGAGCGGGTTGCTAAACTGGAGCAGGAGGTGAAATGTTTTGACGGAAAGAAGAATAATAAGAAATACTTGTTATTGGAGGAGCTGCTGACCAAAGAGCTCTTAGCACTGGACTCGGTTGACCCAGAGGGTCGTGCAGATGTACGGCAGGCGAGACGGGACGGAGTCCGCCGTGTTCAGACCATACTGGAAGAACTGGAGCAACTGGAGGATCAGCCAACCAGGCCTGCCAGCGAGACCTCAATGGAGGGAGACAACCTGACACAGAAAGGAGAGCCCAGCATGATCACCAAGGAGAATGTTGAGATGGCAAAGGAGATATCATAATGACTGCACACGTCATAATCAAGAGGAGAGAAGAATGGCCTGCTGTTTATTTGATAGTGAACAAGTCTGCTCTGGCTTACTCACCTCCTCCTCTCTCTACAGCATTTGTGAAAGTTGCATGCATTGATTAACTGTGTTGGTATTTCCTGCCATTCAGCACATAATTGATGGTGGCTCAGCGCAGTCATGTTTTTCAAGCCAATGTTGTTGCCTTCTATGTTGTGCCAATGTCTTCATAATAAGACAGCTGTCATGATCAAGGTGTTGACAACGATTTCTAGTCAAATTAAAGTTTGAATAAGAGGCCTTTATCAATAAATGGAAGAAAAAGTATTTTCTTAAGAAATGTTACGTGTAGTTGCCTTTTGTCTTGATCAAATATTGTATGAAGCTTTTCTTAATCCAGTCAGCACATCAGTCAGTACACAAGGGCGAACATCTGGGGGCTTTAAAGCTGAACTCACTGAAAAAAACTCAGTCAACAGAAAAGCATTTTCCCCTTTATTGCCACAAGGCCATGTTGAAGCTGCTTTGTCACAAAACACAATGAGTATGTTTATTAGATGCTGCTTTTTAGTGCATTTACTGATTTTGCCGTCTTTGCACTTTGCCATCATTGAAATGTATCATGCTGGAAGATCAGCAGCACTTCATTTGAGATATATCAGTTACACAAGTTTTGATTGGTGTGTTTGAGTGTTTGTATGTGCATTGGTTTACTTGTAATTTCAAAATATTATATCAGTATTTATATCATTATATAGTATTTTGGTACATTTATGAATGTGTAATGACAAATGGACCTGAGATGTGTAACCTACTTGAGATGTCAGACAATCAGCACTTGGTGCTTATAAGGAATCACAGTTTAAGGTTGTCAGAATGTTCTTGTATAACTACCAAAGCCACAATCTGTAATAGCACTAACACGAAAATGGCCTTTAAGCCTTAAAAATGCCAACTGTGAGAAGTTATTCAACTAATGAACAACACATGAGGTGCAAGAAAACATTAATCTATCATTTAAAAGGTTCAAAATTACTTTTATTATCACCCTCTAACTGTTTGTGTAGTAAAATAAGATTATAAACCATCTGTAACGTAGAGTCACTGCCTAATACACCTTTACAAATTATGGATTGTGGCTTAGTGTTGATCACGGGTTATGAGTAGCAGGCTAATACATTGTTGAAAGCAAGTCACGCTGGTATGGTTGAAATAAAATGTATTTATGACATTCATTCTGACTAATATTTGAGTCCCTATAAATTCTGCAAAGTCTGAAGCTGTTTTTTTTAAAAGAGATTGTTAGCAACATAGCATAGTTTTGTATTATTTACATAGTCTGAGTTACTTTCTCTGTAGAGCAATAGGTAGCATAACATTATGTACATACAGTATACCTAATACTGAATTGAGGGTACACAATTTTTACTCCCTGCCAAAATAATCCAGATTTTAAAAATTCCCTCCAGACATATAAAATACTTTGGAATAATCATTTGTGTCTGATATGTTTTTTTCCACAAAAAAAGCTGGATTGGCTTCCAAACTGGTTGTGATGTCACAAAATTATGTGTGTACACATAAACATAAACACAGCTGTAAACTGAGCACATGTACTACAGGTAAAGGTACAACTTTCTCTCTTCAGCAGATGAATATGATCTACTATCAGACTCTGGACATACAGTACATCATTCTGCACAGTGAAGGTTAATTCAAGTGAAATAACAAAACACATTTTTCAGCAGAGAGGAACTTTAATCGTGTGGGATCCACCTTCAACTGTGAAGATTGACTTTCGGTGCTGGTTGAATTTTTGGCAAGATTAAAGCTATGTCTGTGTCTGAGGTCATCTGCTCTCTGCCTTTTCCCTCTGGGCTCCACTGAGTCATGACTGAGAAAATTGTGCCCCCTTATTCCTATGTGGGGGTGGGTGGGTGTGTTTTTGGCCTTTTTATATATACAAATGACCCCAACCTGCAAAATAAAAAGGGATTAAATGACATTAGTTTGATGATGCTCTCACATAAATTAAAATCACTGAATCCCTGACAGCTCCAGAGGTGCTGTAGCTATGAATCATTGCTTGCTGCACCTCAAAGACAGGAATCAACATGTTAAAAGATAAAGAAAAGATGAGATAAGAGATAAGAAAACTAATTCTGACAATTGTGACATTCATAAGAATATCTTATAATCAACATATTGTATCTTCAAAATATTGTTGTTTCCCATTGAAAAATGGGAGTTTCACACAAATTTCCCACATAGTCACAGACAAGCCACACAGACAACAAAGGTAGGTTCCATTTCCTGTAACTTGCATCTCAGAGGGGCATTTCATCAGCTGAAGGAGAACAGCATTTATTATCACATGATATTCTTTATAAGTGACAGGAAAGGTTTTAGATCTGAGAAATCCCTCATAACCGAGAGTTTGAGCTTTGTCATCATCAGAAAAATTATATTCCTGTCAATCCAGTGTTGTAAATATAGTGATTTACTCTTTCTAGTTCTGTACTCATTGTTCCATATAATAGTTTTGTGGGGAGGAGAGGGGAGGGGGAGGGGGAGGGGGAGGGGGAAGCCATGACGGTTGTTGTTTTTTTTTAAACAGCTTTATTGAAACAAGTATACAACAAGTTTACAGCATCTTGTGTACACAGCTTGAGTCTGGATGTAATAAAAAAAAACAATGAAAAAAATAAATAGTTAAGTATAGTATATAATAGTATAACAGTAGTTATACGTTTTAACAGCTTTTTTGTTTGTACATTCAGATATTGGAGAAATGTGTTGTTTGATATGGACAGTCAGCTCTGAAAAGTTTGGCATTTTGCTGAAGAATTTGGATTTGGGAATATATAATTGGGTAAAAATAGTAAGCAAATTAATCAAATAGAACTGCGAACAGAGACCCCAATCATTTTTCCAAAGTAATAAAAAGTGAGAGTATATATGATCAGCAATAAATTGTGATAATTTACCCCACAGTTGTTTTGTATGTGGACAGGACCAGAATAAACGTCTCTCTGAGCTCCCTACAAAAGGTGCGACTTACATCAATGTCTTTCTTGGGTTTCTGCCAATAAATAATGATTAGTTGGATAAAACCTGTGAAGCATTTTAAAGGATGTCTCTTTTGCCATGATACCTGCACACCGGTGATGACTGCTATAGTCATAGGTCACATGTTATTGTTTGGAGCAGGAAAACGTCGGTTGCGTCTTGAACGCGGCGCTCAGCAGCTGCTCCCTGGGACATTTCTTCACTCATTGATGCTGTGTCTGCCTTTACCCTGTCCAGCATGACCGTGGGAAAGGATGCTTATCCGGCAGAGAGCGAATTTAATTTCCAGTATGCGTAGAAAGTGGAATAAACGACATATTAGCTCGCTAAGTTAGGTGGCTAGCCGCCGTAGCTCAGCAGCCTCTGGGAAAACGAGCTAACCGTGGCTAGCTACAGTGAACCTCCAAGACGTGGAAGTTGGTGATTACCTGCACCCGGCTGTACAGGCTGCTAGTTACTTATTGTTGTGTAACGTAAAGGGACAACAACAATGGAGCTGTTTCAAGCCAAAGACGAATACATTCTTCAGAGCGGGGACCGAGCGCTGTGGTGCAGCCGCAAAGACGGGAGCATGACGGTCAGACCTGGTACGTAGTGTGTGGATGACAGCCGGCCATTTACCTGAAACTAACCCATCATTACACCCTTTACACTGAGGTGAGGGTTTCTACACCCGGCAGGAGTCCGCTAACATTATTTTCCTGCTGTCTTTGTGGATATAATATAGTCAAACTAATGTCTCGCTCGCAGCTGTCACCCGTTCATCCATGTGAATAGACATTATCGTTCACCCATGTAAATAGACATTATCGCGATCATTGCCTTAAACACTCGCAATTATCCAGCTTTCTTAACCAGAAAACAAGCTGTTTGCCATAAAAGAGACTGGCATTATTGAGATGTGTCATTCCTAAGTCTTGAAATCATCGTCCTGCCTTTCAATGCCAACACCCCAAACAGGCTTCAAAGTCCCAGCTTTGCTTCTTATGTTACACACTGAGGGGAAAACTAGACTCTCCAGTTCTTCTATACACCAAACTAGTACGTGGCCCTAATAAGACGAGATTCTGCTTTCAAATGTTGTTTGACATATGGCTGCTTACCAGACATACATTTCCTAATAGAGTGAATAATTAGAAAACTAGAACATCATCCTCATATAAAAAAAACAAACAAAACCTGTATGTGTAATGTCTTATTGAAGTCTGAATTTTAATGACGGTAAAGCAGCTCCTGGCATTACATCTTGGTCACATAGCAGAAGCGAGTCCTGCTGTGTGGCAATGAATTGGTCATGCCAAAATGAAATACCGTTGGCTGTGGGAATTACACATTCCCAGCCAAACTGAAAGCACTGCTGAACTAAAAGAAACGTTTCACCACAGATGCCAGAAAGCTGAGCGTGTTATCCTCTGTGTCGGTTGAAGTTGTATGGCTGTGCAGCCATCCTGAACAGGTTTTTAGTTGCACCACTGTTTCATTATTTAATTGGAAAAAAGGGTTTCCACTCCTCACTGGGTTTCCACTCCACCCCTTAAGCACACAGTGAGCTATTTCCATGATATTAGACATTCTGAATTGTGATATTGTTTTAGTAGTTTGTTTTTCTGCAAGACGTTCCTCGTGGGGCCCTCCCAGCCAGTTCCCTTGTACATAAAATTCTCTGGCTCGTGGAACAGGAAGAGTCATTGTCTGTGGCTGCCTACAAGTCAGTTCTCCACCCGTAACCACACCCTTTACATTTTTCCAATTTTCTCCACTATGATGTTTAATCCGTCACCAATGCTAAGCATTCCAGTTTTCCTTACAGTCACCGAGTTTGTGCCTGGCCATAACTGACTTCAGACTTGGTCTGTTTGAACATGTTAGTAAAAAGACAGGCTGGTGTTTTCTTTAATCAGATAACACTTTCTTTTCAATCAAATGACTACTTTCTTTTGCAAATGTACACGACGAATGACAGATCACCAAGATTGTAACTCTGTGTGTGCATTTACCCCAGTTGCAATTTTTAGACTTCAAGTCTTCAAGTCAATGAGGTTAAGAGTGTTTAATAGAAAATAAGTTTTTGCATAGTAACAGGAACTCACCCAACCGTGACTGTTTTTAGGTACTTTCCAATGCATCTGTTTCAAGAGATGACATGAGGCAAATTGACATATACAGTAGGATATTGTGCTTGCAAATATGCAAGTGTAATATACAAAGTGATAGCATATCTGGCCTAAAGCATACCATGCTGTTCAGTCTGGCTACACCTCTGTTCTGATGTTTCATCTCCATATTTTTATTTCAGCTACAGACCTGCTGCTAGCCTGGAACCCAGTGTGTTTGGGTTTGGTGGAAGGTGTCATAGGAAAGATACAGCTGCACACAGGTAAGTAGATAATAAAAAACTATTGAACATTTTCTCCTTAGACATTTACTGCTTTTTGCACAGAGCAGACAGATTCTTGCCACTATTTTTCTGAATGTCTGCACAGGGCATTTGGGTTATTAAATCATCCAGTAGAAAATGTGTGAAAAAATGTGTTAAAGTACTTTGAAAGGCATGTAGTCATGAAGAGGAGTGAGCTGATGGCGATGATTCAGTTGATGACGAATCTGAGGGTCTGATTTTGTTGATGTGCCTCAGGGTAGGAGGTTTAAAATCAAGCATTATACCCTTCACAAGAAAATGTAATGAACAGTCATTGTTCTAGTACATCTGATAGATTAGAGATAGATTTATTTATCAGATGTCTGCATTATTAAAAGAAATCTGTAGTCAACTGGCATACAGCTGGTTTTACACCTTTCAGAGTGTGATGAATTCTGCACCCATGATGCAACTCCCCCTTCTTCTTCTCCTCCTCTTGGCAGATCTTCCTCTCGGCCTTGTATTAATCCGTCAGAAAGCGGTGGTGGGCCATTTACCAGGCAAACACAAAGTCTACAAGATCACCAAGATAGCTGTCATCCCTCTGTCTGACGAAGAGCCCCAGGAGCTCGAGCTGGAGGTGTGCATACTAATACTGTGATGAGACATGAAAAGCAGTGTTCATGTTCTAGTGTTTAAATTATTGCACTCAGCGGCCCTTGACAATCATTACAATGTGTGTGAAAATCCTAAATTGTTATTTAATGTACCCAAGAATACTTTGAATGCGTCAGTGTGTGATTCATCTCTGATGGGCTGTCAGTGGTGCAAAATGACTTGTAGATTTTTTTTAAAAACATTTTATTAAAAGATCAGTTTTATTTCCACCCACACATTTGAAGCGAAAATTAAATGCAGAATGCAATTAAATGTAAATGATCTTAGAGGAAGTTGAATATTGCTAAGATTTCAGTCTTTCAGGGGAGCTTCATGGATGGTGAGACAGAATATTTTCAAGTGAGTAATAACGGAGGAGATAGATTGTTCCTGGATAGGCTTTTAGACCCCATCCTGTTGTACATTGTGTTTGTACTGCAGAATAATCATTCCACACCTTTTTGAGAAATCCTATAGCTCAATGTAGCTGTTAGGCTGTGTGTAGTAGTTTAGGAAAATAAAACAAATTGCATAAAGTACCGTGTAGTTTTTTGGTTGTATGTAGTGGGTAGTAATATTAGTAGTAGTGTTTCTTGTGGTGCACCAGGGTTCCACTTTGAATCTCACTGATTTCTCTACAAGACAGTTTTCCTTGTTTTGAGAACTTCAAGGTGTTACCAAATTCAATTATGTCATCATCACCAAACTGCCCCTTTTTTTTTATCTTTCAAGCATCACTATTATGTTTATGAAATTTGTAAGATCAGCATAAATTTGATAGAAGATCCTTTTTTTCAGCCTTGCAAGAAGCATCACTTTGGAATCGACAAACCAGAGAAACTGGTCCAGTCTCCCGATGAGTCAAAGTTCCTGATGAAAACTTTAAGCCAGATCAAATCTAATGTGGCTGTGCCCATGAAGAAAAAGGTATTTGTTTCTGTACATTTGATGAAAATATCTTGTCATCTTCAAACCCACACACTATCTTTACTATCTTTCACACTTCTAAAGGCTTTTAAGTCAGTATTTTTCTTTCTTTGCTTTGTCATCATATCACTCTTTTCTATCCACTTGCCCAATCCAGTATTCCCCTGCCTTCCAGGTAAAGGAAAACAAAGAGAAGGAACGTCTGGAGAGGCGGCTGCTTGATGAGCTGTACAAAATATTCATGGACTCGGACTCCTTCTACTATAGCATGACCTATGACCTGACAAATAGCGTGCAGCGCCAGGGAGACTCAGAAAAGTCCAGTTTACCCCTGTGGAAACAGGTTTGGAGAGAAACACAAACACAAAGTTGGACTTGTTACCTATTCTTTATGTACGTATTGCAAAGACGTACATCTGACTGTTGTTTTCATTCTTTGTGAAAGGTGGACGACCGTTTCTTCTGGAATAAACACATGATTCAAGACCTTATCAACCTTCAGGTAACACATAGAAATACAGAGCGGAATTGAATAAACGCATTTTGCCCCCAGATTTGATTCTTTGACAATTGCTGACAAAGTCATAGTATTTTTCATTACAAGTGTCTGCTCAGAGAGCATAGCTGGCCCTGCTGGGTAAGCGTGTCAGTTGTATGAGTGGAACATTATCAGGGTTTTATCACAAGAGTATGGAAATACTTGGTGAATAGGAGTGTTAACAGCTCTTAAGTTATGAAGGATTATCTGCTTTGGAAACTTGATGGATGCAAAATGCTTCTTTAATGAACGTGGCGAACAGCATAATAAACCTTTTACATTTTGAATCCTCCAGGTCCCAGACGTGGACTTCTGGGTGATACCAATCATCCAGGGCTTTGTTCAGGTGGAGGAACTTGTAGTGAATTACAGCGAGACCTCAGATGAGGAGAGGAGCAGCCCTGAGACGCCACCACAGGAGGTCACCTGTGTTGACGACATCCATCCCCGCTTCACTGTCGCCCTGATCTCCAGACGTAGCCGCCATCGTGCAGGTAACAATGCTAAGCTACTGTCAGTTTGGCTGAGGCTAATTCTGATTCAGCCCAAATTTATTGGTAGTGTTCACCCCATGTCCAAATAGGATTTCTTTCAGGAAAGGCTTTACATAACTTGGTAGACAATGTTTTTTTTATTCCCTTCAAGTGAAGCGTGATCTGTGATATAAATAATCTTTGACTAGTGTTTATGCATTCTCCTTGCCTAAAGGGATGCGGTACAAACGCAGAGGAGTGGATACAGATGGCCATGTGGCTAACTATGTGGAGACAGAGCAGTTGATCCACGTGCACAGCCACACTCTGTCCTTTGTGCAGACTCGTGGCTCGGTGCCTGTCTTCTGGAGCCAGGCGGGTTACCGCTATAATCCCCGGCCACGCTTGGAGAAAGGTCAGTGGAACCTACATGATCTTGCACAGTCTATAGAGAGGTTTTCACAGTGAATGCACTGGGCCTTGCACTTCAAATATTTTAAAGTTGCACCTTAAAAAAGTCACTTGTGTTTTCTCTTGGTTTTACACATGTGCCAGAGTCAGCTATGTCTTACATATTGATTTTAAAGATATTGTTGTCGGGTTATCTGTCTTTATTCTGACTGGAATTTGGAGAAATTACAGATTGGATTTGGAGAATTTGCAGTATTTTCAGGTGAAATAAAAACTGTGATTTGGTCCTTAGATCTTTATGGGATATGAAACATTGCATCAGTCTCCAAAGTAGTAATAATGTAACAGCTTGTTAAATAGTAGATCTTTAACCAGACTGAATTCAATAGCAATCATTTCTATGTATATTTTCTATGTTTTAGGAGAGAAGGAGACCATGTCTTACTTTTCTGCCCACTTTGAAGAGCAGCTTAAAATCTGCACGAAGCAGGTGGGTTTGCTTTTCTAATGTGTATACTGTATATATACTGTATGTAGTTTGAATCTTCTCACCCAGCTTTTTGCGTGTGCACTACCAAGCTTCACATGCTACCTGAAAATGACTCTGAGAACATCTGGACCAGAACTGGTAACATTTTTTGCCATAACCTCGCTAGTGTCATCTTTTAACATACTTTGTACCACTTGTGTTGCTGATTAGGTGTTGAGAGAAAGCTGTATGTAGCAGTCATGTTGTGAAGCTTTTGAAACTGTTGGCCTATTTAACATCTCACTTCATTTCCACAGGATTGGCTTAGCAGGGCCTAAATGTTATTATACACAGGGCTTAACTCTTCATTGTCTTCTTCAGGTCATCATTAACTTAGTGGACCAAAGTGGACGGGAAAAGCTGATTGGTGACGCATATCTGAAGCAAGTCCTACTTTACAACAACCCAAACCTCACCTACGTTTCATTTGACTTCCATGAGCACTGGTGAGTGAAACACTTTCCTCTTCAGTGTTCTATTTAATGTACTCATAGCAATCTTATTTTATGCCACAGTGCATTTACTTCCCCTTTATGTTTCTTATATCCTGTTTTCCAGCCGAGGTATGAAGTTTGAAAACGTGCAAATACTGACAGATGCAATTTCTGATATCATCACTGACATGAAGTGGGCCTGGTAAGTGTCATGTTATTATTTTGTAATTTTCAGAGAAATGTTAATAACATGAACTCTTGTACATCTTCATTATGACATGATTGTTATTTTTAGTTAGAAAACAATGTTTAGCTTGTTTGTAAACTTGATTATTGGGTTAAACATCTTAATGCCATGAATGCATCTTACTCTGAGTGTATGTTGCTCTGTCAGGGTGGACCAGGATGGAGTCATCTGCAAGCAGGAGGGCGTCTTTAGAGTAAATTGTATGGATTGTCTAGACAGGACAAACGTGGTCCAGGCGGCTATTGCCCGGGTGGTGATGGAACAACAGGTGAGATCTTTTTTTTTTTTTTTTTTTTAAATCATAACAATATTTATAATATGTAATAATCATCATTATGGATTTCACTGACTTAATTTATATGGCAGCTTCCTAAAATTGTGATTACAAGGTGATTCACCAGATTTACTCAGTAACATGAATCCTTGTCTCTATTAGTTTGTAGGCCGTTTATTCTGTATTTGTACAACAGATTATTGGCATTTCCCTGTATTTGTTCAGTGGATCACACACAAACAGTAGACCTTTGATGTCTGTAGAGTGCTAAATGGCAACGGTAGCAGAACAGATCTTAGGGCACACCAGCATCATAGTTTACACACTCGCATATTTTCAGCTTTCTTGTAATCCAGCAACTCCCCTGTATTCATCTTGGATTACATTTCGGATTACATTTAATGAGCAAATACAAGTGTAAATTGAGCAGTTCATGAAACTGGATACAGGCTGACCTTTCCCACTGGTGCAATGTAAACTGAAAGCGAGACAGTGTAACAGGGAGCCCATGGAGAAATGTCTCTTTTCTTCCCACAGCTGAAAAAGCTGGGTGTGATGCCTCCTGAGCAGCCTCTCCCTCCCAAATGCTACAGGATTTATCAGATCATGTGGGCCAACAATGGAGATACCATCAGCAGACAGTACGCAGGCACAGCAGCGCTCAAGGTAACATCACTGATCACTGCGCATTTGCTCACATCTGAATTACATTTTGTTTTGTTTATATCATAGTTTAAACTCTTTATCTTATCTTTCTGTAATTTAGGATGAATAAGAAACAGAGCATACAGTATTTGTAGTAAAGGTCCAGTGTGTAGGATTTAGCGGCATCTAGCAGCGAGGTTGCGGATTGCAACCAACTGAATACCGCTCCCCTCCCACTCCCCTTCCAAGCGTGAAGAACCTACGGTGACCGTGAAACTCACGAAAAACATGAAAGGCCCTCTCCAGAGTCAGTGTTTGGTTTGTCCGTTTCGTTCTACTGTAGAAACATGACGGTGCAACATGGCGGGCTCCGTGGAAGGGGACCCGCTCCCTATGTAGATATAAAGGGCTCATTCTTAGGTTACAAAAACACAACAATCCCTATTTTCAGGTGGTTATACACTAATTTACACATACTGATGAATGTTATATTCCATTTCTGCCAAGTCTGTTCTGCTAGGCGCCACTAAATTCTACACACTGCACCTTTAACCTGTGCAGGCTGGAAGTGAAGCCAGATAGTCTCTGGAAAGAACTAACCTGTAGACTGTGATGTACACGAGACCTGCATTCACTGCCAGAGTTGCAAATGCTATATGTGTGGAGGACACTGTTTCAATTGTTTATAGGGAGATTTCACCAGGACGGGGGAGAGGAAACTGGCTGGAGTGATGAAGGACGGTGTGAACTCAGCCAACCGCTACTATCTGAACCGCTTCAGGGATGCTTACAGACAAGCAGTCATTGGTATGGAAGATTCTAGCTAGATACACTTATATGTGTGTGTCAGTACCCATCTTGTCTCAAAAACAGCCTTTGATTGGATCTTCTGCCTTGCCCTGCAGACCTAATGATGGGCCTGCCAGTGACGGAGGACCTCTACTCCATCTTCAGTAAGGAGAAGGAGCATGAGGAGAAAGAGAAGGAAAGCCAAAGGGGAGCCCAGGAGCAGGTCAGCCTCCTGCTGCAGACCTACATGCAGCTTTTGCTGCCCGATGATGAGAAGTTTCATGGTGGTTGGGCTCTGATCAACTGTGACATGAGGTTAGCAGCTAGTTTCCTTCCTAAATTTTGATGTTTATTAACTCAGTTCATCAGGGGTATAGATGCAACCAACACCTTTTTATAGTATAGTATTTTATAGCCAGCTTCAGATTCAAACATTGTTTTCAGAAGTTTCTGAAATTTCTCTCTTATTTCCCACCAGCCTTATTGATGCAACCAACAAAGATGTGGATGTGCTGCTGCTTCTGTCTGACAAAGCGTATTACATTGCTTAGTAAGTCTGACTTTAATTTTCCAAAATGTTTTTAAAGAAATTGTTCTTGTTAATTCACTTATATTTGCTTATTTGTAGCTACGATGAGGAAGCAGATAAAGTCAACCAATACCAGCGGCTCAATTTAGAAGGTTTGGAAAAGATTGAAATTGGTAAGTAGTAAGTTGGCCTCAAAGGAGAAGTGAGGTTTCTTCTACACTGACTGAGTCACCCAACCCTTCCTGAAAGTGTGTTTGACATTCTCAGCAACCTTTTTAGCAATATCTCTGCTGATTATGATTCATGCAAAGGAAGCACATCACTAAAAGTGGAAGTTTTGTGTGTGTGTATTTTTTTCCAGGTCCAGAGCCTACGCTGTTTGGAAAGCCAAAGTTCTGCTGTATGCGTTTGCATTACAGGAATGAAGACACGAGTGGGTACTTTCACACACTGCGAGCAGCCACACGAAATCCCGAGGATGATGGAAAAGGTAGGATATAACATACTTCTTTAAATTCTTTGACAGGCAGGAAAAGAAAAAGGAAGCTTTTTAGATCATAAACTCTATAGTGGTTGAGAAATCCATTGTGATATATTTCAGATACATTACAATGCATTGCTGAGATGCTTCGCATTACGAAACAGGCCACAGGGCTGGATCTTCTAGTGGTTGAAAAGAAGCTGGAGAGGTGAGTTGTCATTAAGATAATTAGCATTAATATGAGTCTCCCTTTGACATAATTTAACCATTAAAATTCATATAAACATTTCAAGTCATAATTGCACAATTTTAATTTTGAACCACTGACAAGAGCTTTGAGTCATACTGTTTGTGTCTGTGCTCCAGGCGGCAGAGTAAACCTCATGAGGACATAATGGGGATCCAGAACAAACCCGCTGACCAGGTCCAGGGCAGCTCTGGTCTAGCACAGGGCAAAAGTTTCCTCCTCAACAAATTCTCCTCTCTCAATCAGAAAGTCAAACAGACCAAGACAAATGTCAACATTGGCCCCTTCAAGCCCCTCGGGAAGCTGGGAAACTTCTCTAAGCCTGACGTGAAGGTCAATTTTCTAAAACCAACTATGCATGTCAACCTGTGGAAGTCGGACAGCAGCTTGGAGACATCAGACACCAACCCTGGCACCGGAGCCCTGAAAGATATCGGTGATGAGCACTCTGAAATCTCCGACGACTCTGACTCCTATAATTCTGATCCAGAGCACCCGTGCACTGGCTCCTTAGAAAACGTGGACTATGTGCTGCCCAGCTGCGGCATTGTAGCATCAAACCCACGACTGGGCAGTCGCTCCCAGTCTATTGGTAGCGTGGAGCCAAATATCCCCTCCATCATCCAGGTCACTGGCTGTGACGAAAAGCAGGAAAGCTCCCCTCAAGTCAGTGATGACAAGTCCCCGGGGGCCGCCTCAGTGGCTGAGGAAGCCATTCTGATTGACTTTGGTACTCCCATTGATGCCTACTGCCACCAGTTTGTCCAGGATGCACAGACCAAACCTGTTGAGGTGTTTGGAGAGCAGCCGCTAGCCACTGCCCCCTCAATCAACCCTGTAGTGCCTGTGCAGAATAAGACCCCAGCAGACTCAGACAAGCAGCCAAGCTCCAAGCCGCAGCATCAGCAGGAGGAGCCCCAGCTCCCCAGGCCATCCCAGCTAGATGTCCAGTCCACTACCTCCAGTTCCAACCTCCTCACCGTCCAGAAGCCCAGCTCTGCGGCGTCAGGAGGCTCTCAGAAGAGTCTGTGTTCACAGTTGGAGGGCAGCCTCGGCCCTTCACCTGCCGACAGCAACGGCAGCCGAGTGGTGTCCCCCTTTGCCAAGATCAAGAGCTCCATGGTCCAGGTGGCCAGCCTCACCCAGGCGGGACTCACCCAGGGCATCAACTTTGCCGTGGCGAAGGTACAAAAGAGCCCAGAGCCAGATACTGTCAACGAGGCCCAAGAGAACGAGCTGAAGGCAATGTTTACACAGTGCCAGACCAGGATCATTCAGATCTAGTGCTTTCCTTGTAGCAGGATTTTGTAGTAATACGTCATGTAGAAACTTCCAGTATGGTAGCAGTAGCAAAAGCTTGCACATAGTGTCACTACTCGGCCAAGAAATGCGCTCCTAAATTTGCCCTTTAGTTAAACTTTCCCCCTGTTAATGATGACTATTGTACAGAAGTTAAAAATACAGTCAAACCCAAATGTCAGTGATCATGTTTACATGCACACAATCATGGAACAAGTCTCGTACTCCTATGAAAATACAGTTGATAGATTACAGTGTCAGGTCTCTTTTCTATGGGTTAGTTATCAGTTGCCATCAATACATTTCCTCCCTTTGGAAATTGCAGCAATTGGGATACCATGACTTTTCTGTTGTTCCAATGAATTTCTAGTAATAATGGTAACTGCAAAATGTGCAGGCTGAGTATAGAACTGATAAGCAGCAATAGCTCAAATAAACATTAAATTAAATGTTTCTAAGTATTTATGTGTCCATGAAAATTTTACACAGTAGCACATTTGATTGGTATGGGTACATCCAAATCCTAAATCACTCCAGAAATCCTGCTACTGTACTAAGATATGGTTAAAGTTGGATATTCTCATTGTGATTACCTATAGAAAAAATAATTAAGATATAAGTAGATATTTAGGTTTTTAAAATGTTTAAACTCGTACCTGCAGAGTGTTTTTGTGCATGTAAACATGTGACTGTCCTTAGTCTGAAAAGTTATTTTTTCGATTACCCCTTGCATGTGAGGTTGACGGTAACAACAGATTTTGACAAGGCAGGTAATTACTAGCTGCATGTTGAAAGACCAACTCTGAATTTCTCATGTACTGTATGTCATCCCGTATGTGCAGGTCACCTATTGGCATTTGTGATATAGACCTCGTAATAACCTTACAATTTGTAACAGTTGTTGTAGAATCCGACCAAATAACTTTTGTGATTCCCAAAGGTCATTTCTGTGTTAACTATTACCCTTTGTATAGCTGTCAGAAACTAGCAAGACAACATAATGTACGTAATTATCCTATGTAATATCAATGTTGTCAAGTGTAACTTAGAAGATATACCGTTATAGAAACTACGACTACACAAGACTTTAGTAAGAGTATCCTGGTTGTTGATATGTACAGTGAGTTTTATGTTTATCCGTTCCCTGAGTAGAGCCTTCCCTTAAGCTTTTTGTATTGATGGTAGGGTGGCAGCATAATATGTTCAAAGAGGTAAGAGCATTATATTTTGAAAAGACTTCCCAGTGCTGTCATCGCTTACCATGAAAAACCAGAAAACTACTGGTTGGAGCTGTTTTTGATAGATTA
Organism: Scomberomorus guttatus; assembly: GCA_038419695.1. Taxonomy (NCBI): domain Eukaryota; kingdom Metazoa; phylum Chordata; class Actinopteri; order Scombriformes; family Scombridae; genus Scomberomorus; species Scomberomorus guttatus. The sequence goes on from CM076458.1 coordinate 22,226,506, forward strand.
TATGTATTGAAATAACTATTCTGCTAATGGTTGTACTAATTATCTATATGAGGGTTTGTTTGAACCGAGTCCTTGGCCAGCGTTGTACGTTGACGTTGCATGTTTGACAAAGACAGGAGAGTAGCATATAGTAGGTATATATGCAATTGCACCCACCCAACTATTAGAGACACTGACGCTTTATGCACTCCCCAAACTGAAAGCATATTTGCCTTAACAGGGAATTGAAGTGGGATTATGTATATCAGGTATTTATGGCAAAATCTACCTTTTTAAGTCCATCCTTACATGTTACATTCGGTGTACTGTATAAAAGATCATGTTCAGGGTTACTGTATGTCATCAGTTTTTATCTTGGGATATTTCATCTGCAGGCACATATATTCTCCATCATATAAGGCACATTATATAAATGAGGCTTTAGAGATGTTGTGTCTTTGTACTGTTCAGTATGAGTGCGTTAGAGCATTCCCGTTGCTGCTGGTATTTCGGAGTGCTCACTATCTACATATTTATGTGCTCTGAAGCTGTAAACATTGATATATTGTACATGTTTTTCTTCCCTTAACCTCAAGATTCTTCATTAGTCCACTGAGAAACATTACAGTTGTTGTCAGTCAGTGAAAATCTCCCACAGAACCACGTTATAGTCCCCCAGAAGAAATGATAATGAACCTGGGCTACCATATCTCAGTGCTGTGGATATTGCATTTATGGTAAATAATAATAATCTGTTCTGCCTTGAGTTGGAATATCCCAAGATAAAGAGTCACACATTTCATATTTTGTGTTATGTTTGCCTGTTTTCTGCATTCAGCTTGCTCACCAGCAGATAAGATGTGGGATACTTGTGTATTTTATCTGACTAATTGTGTTAAGTGAGACTGTAGCCTTGGCTGCTTTGTGGGTGCTACATTATATAGTTATCGAACCTGCTGATAGTGTGTGGTGATGCCAAAGCTTTAAGGTAATAGCTGTAATGCAATGTTTTATGCAGAAGGTTAAAGGTTTATTTGTTTTAACTTCCTTCAGGATTGCAAACACTGGAGCAGTTCTTACGCAGAGCAGAAACTTCTGTCCTAAACTGGCTGTATTAAGCTAAAAGGAACAGTAATCCTCAACATTCCTAATAGAGACCATAATGCTAGAATATTGGTGTCTGGGTTTTATATGCAAAAGCTGGCAGTTAATATTTGATCCTTTGATTCGATTTGCTGAGTGAGATTTTTCTCCTTTCCCTTTGTTTTTACACAAAGTGCTTTTGCAACCACTTCTTTATTGTCTGGGGTTGTCCTCCCCGCCCATTTGAACCCTGGACCGTGACATCATGTGACAAGAGGTCTTTAAAGCATTTGATTTGCACTGTTTCAGCACATTTTCTAGCATTAGCGCCATTTCATCTGAATGTCTGTGGTCAGTGGTCATACCCTTCCTCTTTATCGACTGACTGTTGTCATTGTTTTCCACAGTGTACTGAGATTGTATTGTATATTAAAGTATCCTATTTATTCTTATCCTCTTTGGGTGTGTTACTTGATAACAAAGTGCACTGTACACTTTTTGTCTAGGAAGATATTCCATTGGAATAAAAAGTATATGAGTGAACAAGTGTCGCATGAGGTTTATTGTCAGCCATTAAGTCACTGCCAGCATGTCCAACAGTTTGCTCTTTTGCTGGTAACATTAGCTGAATGAATACTGAGGAAGAAAGGAAAATGCACCATGGGGAACAATTCTGCAGACTTCATTGCTTTATTTACATATTTTTTTGAAGTTTAAAAAAATTATGAACATAGAAAACTTGATCTGCAGCATCTGTCAGAAACTGCTGGCATGTACCCCTCAGCAGGCTGTGAATTTAAGGCACAATGACACATTAAGATGTTACTATATGTACAAGCCATTAATACCATTAGTCCTTTATGTGAAAATAAATCTAAACTGCACCTTGATTAGGTAAAAAATAAACATGAACTAAATGACATATGAAAAGCATCTTTATTACAAACTTTTTTAGGTATCAAAATGAAAAACAAAAGCCATCTCGTTTGTCCCTCTGTGTGATCACGGCTCGTTGCCATTGACACACTTGTGCTGCTCCATCCTGCTCCTTCGCAGCATCTCGATGTGTTTGGCTCTCAGCCAGCTGTCTCTGGACAGAGAGGTCTGTCCCAGGCTCAGAGACAGCAACCTGATGATAGAATTGCAGTCAGCCACATCCCACTCACACATCTCAGCTTGAAACAGTGCAACAAAAATCAATATTGTGGTAACGTTTGTGTTTTTTAGACTTGGCAAAAGTAAAATATATTATGTTTGTTTTTATTTTACTCCCATTAAGTAATTACCACCCTGCTTATGTCATATCTGGCATTTTCATTGTTTGTCATAATCACTTATTGTTGCATTTATTTGACACTTTTTACACCTTTTAAAGAGTGCTGCACAGGTTGTGGTTATTACTTGCCTCATAAAAGCAAAGAAATACTAAGTAAAGAAGCTTATATAAACATAATCATAGCCCACCTCGCCACAACGAGCATCCTGTGGAGGTCCTCAGCAGATATGCTCTGGGGGTCATCCTTCCTCATATCTACAAAGTCGTCCTCCACCGACTGAGAACACGATGAGAAGGAGAGGCAGTTAAATGACGGTTAATAGCAGACTGCTCAATAAACACACAAACAGGCCTCTTGGATACATGAAAGGTTCATATAACCTGAAAGAAACTGGTACCACTTTATTCGTAGTATACTGGAGGTTAATGTAAAGGACCCTCCAAATGTGATGAAAAAGTAGAAAATAAAAATAGAAGCCCAAATTTAGTCTTGTGTAAATTGTTTAGATAAATAGTTCCCTTTTTTTTTTTTTAGGGCTCGTCCATTTTCGCTTCTCATTTATGAGGATATTTGTAGCTACAACAAGCAGAAGACGAACTATGTCTCACCTTTGTCACTTCATCAGAGATACTGTAGTCCAGCAGGCGAGCAACACTTAGGTAGAGTCGGAACTTGTTCAGCTGTGATGAAGCCTGTGGATGCATGTGGATGCTGCTGAGATACTCGTCCATGTGGTCCGGGGTGACCTGAGACTGCAGGTGTATCTGACAGTCTGACTGTGGGGTCAAAGACAAAGAGAAATATTCACACTGTAACCGTGAAAACTGTTTTAACCTAGAAAAGCTACATGGATGTCTGTATTTTTTCCACAGGTGTTGCTATGCAAATTAGGCCCTCGCTGTCTCTGTGACTCAGTAATGCCGTGTGTATGCCTGGTTTGGCATATTCTCAAAACCTCACAGCATGCCGGGCAGGAGCAAAGCCTTGGCGAGCCGATGGCGAAGCATCTGATCGGTCGGAGCTTCAGCTGCTCATCAGCCAATATCTGTTAAATGTAAACACAGCCGTGTGCTTCTGACTTCTAATCAACCCTGGGAGTTGTTTACAGCGCGCTGCCCTTCACCGCAGGCCTAATAGATGGACGAGCCTGACGCCTCTCCCAGGATTGTTCCTGTGGCACACAGCTGCCGCCATGGCAACCCATTAGACCAACACACAGGAATAGCACACAGCACATTCCTCGGGCTGTTCGCAACACAGCGAGACCCGGGCTAAAGCCGCCAGCTGGAGGGGTTTCTGCAACTGGCCAATGGCAGCTGAGATGACAGTGTGACGCCAGCTGGAAACAACCTCCAGCGTCTGACACGACTCTGTCTCATGAGAGGCTGGTGGAAACCTTACCCCTCCCTGGCCAGGCCTGGGGAGGGTGGAGTGTGGTGGTGGGGTTAAGGGTGGGTGGGGGTGAGTTTTCGCCTTGCTGTTGCACGCCTCATCCCCGTTTGTCCTCACCGGCAGCAGCGAGCGGCCCTCTGACGCGATGAGCACGTTAATATTGCAGGGGAATTCCATCTGGTGGTAGTTAAAGTCATAATCAACCTTCTGCCAGGAGATCACGTTCCCCAGGGCCGTGACGTTACGCACACCTGCAACACAAAACACAAACAAACACAGAAGAAGTGGTTAGTGTTAACTCAGTCAACTCATGCTGGTAACAGTGTCTAAAAGGCAGAGAGGACATTAACTGCAGAGTTTCAGAGTCTCACTGTCGTCCCCTCGTGGTTTTCTGAAGCCTCACCTGTTGTGTCCAGCTGTCCCTGCTCCAGCTGGGTCTCATCCAGAAAAAGGGAGGTGTTTCTGGCCAGCTGCAGGGCTCCGCTCACTAGCCGGTTGGCCACATAGTCTTTCTTAGGCACCAACCGCATCTGGTTCATGTTTTGGAGGCTCATGCCCAGATAGTACGACTGCAGGGTGGCAAACAACAAAGAAAAACCTTCATCAACAATAATATATTTTGTCCCCTGAGATGACATGAATATTCAATCAAGGCTGTCATGCACTCCTGGTTACTTACAGGGAGACACTTCATCCCTAAATCAAAGTTCACTTTCATGGTTCATTTTCTTTCACAGGTTTGCAGATGAAGTGCGCCAAAAAAACAAAACAAAAATAAAGTAATAGTCCTGGCAGTTGCGTGAAGTGAAGTTCACTCACAGAAGGCACGAGCTGCTGGATGATCTGGTAGAGGCGTTCGGTGTACGAGGAGACAGTAGGGCAGCCACTCAAGTTCAGGGTGAATTTCCCCAGTGGGAGAACATCTCGTCTACTATACCTACAAGAAAATCAAGCACAAAGTTAAGTCCTTGTGAAAAAAAAAACAACCTGCTTTGGGTTTAGCATGTAGCCACAAAACAAGGGAAGCAAGGTTGCTGATTAAGCATTACAGATCAGACTGACACGTACACGTCGGAGATGAGATGCAGAATGAGGTACTCAGCGGCCAGGACATCTCCCAGGAGGACGTGAGTGAAGTATGTGAGCAGCTCTGCCCTGACGGAGGCCATCTCACTCAGGGTCGAAGACAAAACTGAAGAGGAAGGAAAAAAAGGTTAAACGCGTCTCTTCAGCAACTACTGGCATGCGAGCTTTGAAACCTTCACACTGGAAAACATTCACTGCATTATTCCTCTTCTTTGACCACTTCACAAGAAACATGAACTTTGACATAACGGAGGGTGACATGATAACACATGGTTTCTTTTGCCTCTTTGTTTGAAGCACAAGATTTAATAACAGCTGGATTCAGTGTGGCACAGAGTCTAGCAATGCTAGAACATCAAAATGACTGATGTTTTTAATATTCTTTCAAATAATCAATAGTTTCTCCAAAAGTCAAAGGACGTCTCCAAGTGCTCGTTGTGTCGGATATAGACTTATAGTCTAAGATTTCCAAAAAGTATTAAATTCATGGAAAACAGACAAAAGCTTTAACAAGCTAGTGTTTTGGATTTTTGCTTATTAAATGATGATATCGAATTATCAGGATTGTCAATTAATTCTCTGTCCACGGACTAACTGATTAACCGACATCATTTCAGCCCATTTAATGGTTTTGCCTTTTTTATGTAAATAACTCAAATGCGGATTCACACCAGGTGTTACATGTAAGCTCAAGAAAAGAATCTGTGGCTCTTTTTAGAAGCTAAACAGTCTAATTGCATTTGCCCATATTAACAAAGGACTTCACTGACACACAAACAGTACGTGTTTTAAGATGTTTCAGTTTAGAGGCACAAAATATGGGAGAAGAGAATAAAAATTTGTACAAATAGCTGCTGCGCCTGACTTATCATGCTGACGGACCACTGCGGCAGAAAACAACATCTGAAATGTATGTTCTGGGAAAAGCAGGTTTAAATTCTACAATAGTGTTTTATCAGACACATCAGAGTGTTTAAGACAGAAATGGTGAGACACCATATTTTGACTTCTGTTTTACTATGTGGACCCCCCCCCCTTCAATACGTATTTTTTTGACTTGTAATGGCTCACAATATTTTTTTCTTTTTACAGTTATAATCTAGTCAAAGAAGTTTAAAAATTTTACTTTAAACACTGATCTGTTTGCTGAGCTGTCAATATCAATTTTTTAAAATAACATTTCCTCATATAGTCTTCCTCTTGCAGAATGAATGCACACTTGGATTGTGGAAAATTTTGTCCCCCTGATGGTGATTTGCAGCAGTTTTAGTAAACATTTCACTAGATCTCTTCTGACAGTGTGATTGGACATGGCTCGGATATTGTTTGTTTCTTTTAATCCTGGAAACATCAGCACTGACATAGTGCAATAAATGAGTTTGAAATATTCATGACTACTGGCATTTACAGTGACACACACATACACTGAGGATAAATAAATATAAACTCTACTGTCTGTCCTTACAGGCGCTGTTGTCCTCCAAGGTGGTGCAGGGCAGCAGGGGGTTGTTGTGTGGCAGTGGCTTGGCGTAGAGCATGTGGAGGCGGGGAACGAGCGAGGCTGGTGGGCAGTGCACTCTCTGCTCCTCTGCCGTCTCCATGCACTCTGTAGGGTCCACGATGGATGAGGAGGCGTCCCTGTGTGGATGAGCCAAGAATGAGTAACAAACACACAGACCACCACCACCAGAGAGAAATCAAACCAATTTAAATGTCTTACTTCTCGTCTGCCAGAGCACTGAGAGCCGGACTGACGGAGAGGATCCCGTACACCTCTAGAGTGTCATTCAGTTTGAAGCTGTCCCAGTCCTCATACACCTGCCAACGACAAATATTATTACTTAATAACTCCTGTTCTCCACTTGAAAAGTCTGCTGATAAATTAAATATCATCTCTGAAATAAAACCTCAGAACAAACATTTGATTTGACATAAATTTAGTTTAGAGCAAAAGAAAGTTTAAAGCAAAAGAAAAATGTATAAAAAACACTTTTAGAGATGGATAATATACCTTGACTAAGCATGAAGGGCCTTTCTCTCCTGGCAGGGGGAAGTTGAGGTCGAGATGGGAGGGAGACGCTGTCTGGCTGGAAGGAGCTTCTGTCTCCTGTCGCTTACAGTCGCCGTTGCCGTGATGCTCTGTGGGACTTTGGGGACCTGCGGTGAGAGGGAGGAGCAGTCTGCATATATGGCAAAAATCCACACTTAGATATTCTACTTTTAAGATGCCAAATCCACTTCAGGAGTCCTGCCTGCACTCTTACTTCAGTTAGTAGTTTCCTACCTTTTCCCAGAATAAATAAACAAACATAATTTGCTTCAGCAGATGGAGTTTACCCAGTTTTCAGGGAATTGCAGATGTTGATGACTTCTGATGAAGATCACGTAATTTGACTGAAAGCTCTGGAACAGCTCCTAAACGGACCTTGTGGTAAGAATATTTTCTCAACAATTGTTTCCAAAGTCAGGAATTGACTCAGAACAAAATGGAAATTTGAACATCTACAATTTCATGACATCTGGGCAAATTATCTGTTGATCTAGATCATAATATAGTGACTGAAAGCTCCAGAAGAGCTACTAAATGGACCATGGACCTTGTGCTGTGGTGGTACAAAATGTCTATAATGTCAGTGACACTCAATTGCAGCTGCACTAAAAATGATCACTTGGTGTAATAAGTTTGGTCTGCAGGTAAAGTTTCTACTACTAAACACAAAATTTAGGAGTCAACTAAAAAAGCCTTTGTAATGTCTACTAAAACACTTCTTGGTGGACATTCCGTTTTCTGTTCAGCTACACACTCAACTCTCCACTTTACTAGCAGCTCATACCAGTATGTGGCTCCCTCTGTTTCTGCGGCTGCGTGTCCATGTCGTCCATGTCGTCGTCCTCCTCGTAGCTGCGTTTCTGTCTGCTCGGCACATACGAGGTGGAAGGAACCACTCTGGCTTGACTAGAGCCGGCATAGCTGTGCGACAGAATTAAGGAAAACTAGGCAGAAAATGACACACGATAAAATCCACATTTAACCGTCTCCTGTTTGAGAAGCTCTTCCATCAGGTAGGAATGGTAGAAACTGGACAAGATAAGGATATCTCCTTCACCCAGGGATTTTCTCCAGGAATAGGCACACAGTAGAAAGTTTGTCTCTCTGCAGTCACAGTATTTTTGGAGTTAAAATCCACCTGGAGATGAACACAAAAGTCAGTGTCATTATTGGCAAAGCTGAAGCTGAATTGAGGCATTTATGGACCACATGAATGACTGAACAGAGGAAGACTTACCCCACATTCTGTCACATCTTTGTACTTCCCACATCGCAACACCTGGGGTGTGTCAGACAGTATAATTAAGACGATATGATCAGAGATAACACACAAGCACTGGACACATGAGAGGACTGTGCTTATGCAAATAGCTGCACAGGAGAGGATGAGGAAGTGCTCACTTTAGCCTTTGTAGACGGATCAACAGTCTCGTACACTCCCATGTAGAACTCCGGATCGAACATGTCTTGGATTAAACAGCGAAACTTGACCAGGCTGTTGGGCTTCAGGTAGTGCAGAGGGACGTCGTTCATAGATGGAACCTGGATCAGTATGAACACATTTATCATTTACAAGAGAGTGAGCTCAAACAGGCTGTGACATTGAGGTTTACAGGTATCTTTTGCATCTCAAGTGTAATTTACACACGGAAAGGATCTCAGGGATTCATTACCGAGGTATGAGCATCTTTTTGTTTCAGCTGATCTTTGAAGAACTCAACCGCTTTGGCCTCCCATCCAGAGTTCGGGTTGTCCTGGGAAGCAGCTGAAATATCAACAAGAGCATAATGTTGTTCAAAGTAACAGGAACATGGATAGATCATTATAACAGCAGGAAACCTTGGTGTTAAGAATAGCAGTGAATAATTTATCAAATAAAATCGTATAGTTGTGTAATATTAGTAGGGCTGCAACTAATGATTATTTTCATTGTTGATTAATCTGTCGATTATTATCTCGATTGATCGATTAGTTGTTTGGTCCAAAAAACTGACTGTTTCCCAAAGCCTAAGATGACGTCCTCAAATGTCTTGTTTTGTCCACAACCCAAAGATATTCAGTTTACTGTCATAGAGGACTAAAGAGATCAGAAAATATTCACATACGAAGCTGTAACCAGATAATCTGGACTGTTTTTTTCTTGATTCAACATTTATCAAAATAGTTGGCAATGAATTTAATAGTTGGCAACTAATTGATGAATCAACTAACTGTTGCAGCTCTAAATATTAGGTAAATTAGATTTTTAATGTAGCTAGATTACATAAGATGCATTTGGTCACAAACTTAATACTGGGATAAACAGAAAACTAACTGTAAATGTGGTGGTGTGAAGAATTTCATACAAAGAAGAGACATTTTACTAGAATGCATCAAAATAGCTGCATGGTGTCAATGTTAGTTACTATCAGTCCAATATTTTTTCTGACTGAGAAACTGGTATTTTTGCCACATTGGCAACATAATTAAAGTATAATGTAAAAAAAATATTACTTTGAGTGATATTATCCACTTTATTAATAGATAAAAAAATAGTTTATATTGATGACTTTTACAAAACATATTGCAAGTACTCAAAAAAACCTATCAGCTGTATTCGGGTCTTTTTTGTATTGTTTTATTATTATGAAGCAAATTTATAAAGTTCATACATTTAATACTTTTCAGTAAAGTAAAGTGCTTTGCCTTTGAGGATATAAAACTGTGTTTTAATCATAATAATAATGAAAAAAAGGAGTTTGAACGAAAATCCTCCATATCCTGACAAAGAAATAGCACAAAGTTTCATAACCTCTGAAACTGTATTTAGGACACAGAAGCTGCATATATATCTCTATCTATTTATCTATTAAGACCATTTTTAACGATTTTGAGGACACTTTAAGGACCTGTAGATGCCTCATGTTATGGATTTTAGTTTAGATGTGTGCAGTTAGTCAACTGCAGAGCCAGCACTTCTTAATGTAACTAAAAGTGATAATTGTGTGTGGTGCAGGCGGCAATAAAACATAATAAAATATCATAATAACGCTCAGAAACGTGTTATTTGCTACTTCTGGGGGATAGGAAAAACACACAGGTACATGTGAGAAGCATGGCAGCTAGCATAGTACGTAGCCACCAAGCTAACTAGCTAGTTACCAAGATGTGTCTCTTACCAAACATCCCTTCAACGACGCTCAGAGGGCTGCTAATCCATGTGTTCATCCAGTCGTGTGTGGAAGGCATCATTTGCCGGTGACAGATGTCAGAAGTATATAAAACAGATCTGATAAAACCTCTGACAAAACAGTAGTTTGTTGACTTCCTCTCAAACAGGGACAGAAGGAGTCAGGGCGGGAAAGTTGCGTCACCGCTCGGAAGCGAGTAGTTCGTTTGTTTTGAGTACAGAGACCAACCGGAGCGCGGAGCTGTCATACTGGACGGATTATTTTTAATTCACTTTAACATGCTGGGTGTTTACATTCTTATTTGACGGTGTATGTTCTAGTGAAAAGGATTTACATTATTTTATATGCAATTACTCTTTTATATAAAATACATTTTCTTATTTTAACTAATTAATTATATTGTGTGTTGTATGTTATTAATACTTTAGAACTTTGAGTTTTACTATGAATGAAAAGTGCGGTACAAATTAAATGTGTTATTTGATGTGAAATTGTTAAATACCACCATGCAGTGACCCCCTCTCGCCTGTAGGTGGTAGTAGAGCACGAGTGTGTTTGTTTTTTCCACCACCAATGAACTGCGGGTCAAATGACCTGCGTGGCTTCCGCAGATCTACAAACACTGTGTACTCTGTCTTGACCGTGTTGCGCTGCTGCTCATGCTTTAGAGATCAGTATTAGAGGGAAACTCTGTGTAGCGAACTGAGCGTGTGCTGCCTGCCTGCTCCGGTAGTGGCTACGTGTAATTTTAGGGGAAAATGGCAGATAGAAAAAATAACAATGTTCCCAATACGAGTGCAAATTTACTGTTCAGCGCCGCTCCGGAGTTTAACTTCAATTTGCCTTTCATGCCGGTGAGTCGGGCCACTGGACCGGCGGTGCTGTCAGGAGGTGAGATGAAATACCGATGGAGGAAATGTCTGAACCGTGTCGTTAGCAGGCTAGTTTAGCTAGCCGGGTCGCTGTCAGCTGTTATTTAGCCTGAAGAAGATAAAACCAGAACAAAACTGTGCTTGCGCTGTCAGACGTTTGTCAGACAGGTCAGCTTAACGTGGACAGTCAGGAGTGGATTTAGTGATTTGGGGGCTCCAGACAAACACTGTCTTTCTTTATTTTCGTTTTCTCTAACTGGGAATGATGTTATTGGCAGTGGTAGAAGTACACAAAACTGTTTTCTTAAGTAAAACTATTAACCATCAACAGTAAAACTATCATTACCGCACAGTTAATGTACTGTAAAAGTCCTGTATTCAAATATTTACTTATAGTGAAGAGTGAAACAGTTATTATGAGCACAATGTACTTAAATGTACTTAACGTCTGTTCAAGGTGCTTTGAATTCTAATTATCTTATATAATGCTGGATAGTTTAATTAATAATAATAATGCATCATATTCTAGTTGTTATATTTTGTGAGTTAAATCTGAATCTGCAACCAGTAACATTTATCTGTCAGGTAAATATAGTGGCACAATGTTTTCCTCTGAAGTATACCGTTTTTTAAGTGTTTTGACGCCTTTTGTAAGTTATTTCGGGGTACAATGAGTTAGAATAGTAACATCATTCAATATTTTTCATATCTAAACATCATAATAAATCTATAGCTGTTGGGGGCTCCGGGTAGTTGCCTACCTTGCCTGATGGTAAAGTCTACCCCTGTTGACAGTGGTTTGTTTTGGTCAGACCCCTGTCTGATGTTTCATTACATGACGAGGTTGTACTGAGTTATATCAACGTTACATTTTCTATCAAGTCTTAAAATTGGTTGCAGCCTTTTGAGTTCATTTAAATACTTTTTTTTTTATTTACTCGTCAAATGTATTTGCTGTATCCTTTATTGTACTAAAGGTCTGTGTGTGGTGATTCACTACCATACAGAGTTGAAATGATTCAACAATTAATCATCTAGTTGAATAACAGAACTGCTGTCACAAACCAATGTGCTCACTGTTCAAATGAGTAAATTTAACTCCCATTTTTATGTCCATCAGATGATTCCACTGATGTTGGAGAGGAAGACAGCTTTCTAGGTCAGACATCTGGGAATGGACCAGCCCCCTCTACATTCAACTACTTCTCCAGCCCAGTAACCAGCAGTGACCCATTCGCGGCCATTGGCCAGCCGCCATGCCCGCCGCCAGCACTGTCAGCAGCTCCCACGACAACGGGCCCGATGTCTGTTCCCAGCAGTGTCGGCATGGCTCCGCCACCACCACTTCCAGGCTCACAAATGAACCCGGCTCCTCCCGCATTTGGCAGTGCAGTTTATCAGAGCCCCATGGGTCGGCACACTCCTCCCCCCAGCTCAATGACCCCACCACCTCCCCAGATGCAGCCACAGAGCCATAACCCGTACCGACACACCCCCACCAGCAGCAGAGCCAGTCCTTATATTCCAGCTCCAGAGATCCTGCCGCCGACCCACACACCTCAGCAGAATCCCTACACTCTCAGCTCTGCGCCACAAACATTCCCGCCGTCAGGACCCACATTCACAAATGTAGATAAAAGCTAATCAGTGTCAGATTCTTGATTAACTCATTAAGTTAAAGAAACGACTGTTAACAGCACCAGCTCCATGCCTAAAATGTAACCATCATGAATGAAGAGGATGTTGATAATTTAGCACATTGAATGTTTTCTCCTCTCTCTTCAGCCTCCACCCACACAGATTCAGGCGCCTCTGCCGCCGCCGCCCACCACTGCTGGAGCAATAGTTCCTGCCGGTCCCATGATGTCGTACAACTACAATGTTTACGAGCCGGTTCAGCCGCACTGGTTCTACTGCAAGCTAGTGGAATCAAAGAGCGTCTGGCTCCCTTTCAGCATTATCGACTCCCTTCAGCTAGAGGAGACGTACAACTCAGGTTATATGAAACGCTACACATGCTTCTTTGCGAATGATGTTATCCACAGAAACCTGAACATCTAACCCTGACAGTGTTGGTGTTCACACAGTGAATCCAGACTGATCAAAGAAGTACATGTATTATAATGAATGATGTGAAACTCTGATCTGCTCTAAAATTGTTGTTGTGGCCTTTCGTTTTTTTTCCAGTTCAACCAGATCCAGAAAATGTGATTGTGCGCACAGATGGAGGGCGCTACGATGTGCAGCTATACGACCGCATGCGGTCTGCCGTTTACTGGGAAGAGGAGAACACAGAGGTCCGGCGCTGCACCTGGTTCTACAAAGGGGATACGGATAGCCGCTTTATCCCTTACTCTGAGGAGTTTAGTGACAAGCTGGAGGTTTGTCTCACTACTATTTGACCAGGAACAGATGTTGTGATGCACTTTGAGGCTAATTTGTGATTTTGTGCGATATAAATAAAATTGACGTGACTACTTCTGAGAGCCAGATGTAGTTGACTGACTGAGTAGCTCTAACAGTCAAACTTAAAATATGTTATAACATATTTTTTGTTCCAGTCAAACGTATTTATTTTTAATCAACTTTTGCTTTGAATGAATGTCCAGTTTCTGTGTTGCTTAAATGGCACTGCAGTTGAAGTGGTAGATAATCTCAGGTTTAAGTGCTACATGTTGCTTTAAGTTATACATGTGTTTCTTTTAACTCCAGGCAGAATATAAGAAAGCTGTATCTACCAACCAGTGGCACCGTCGGCTGGAGTTCCCGTCAGGAGAAACCATTGTCATGCACAATCCAAAGGTAAACCATAGTCTGATTAGTATCAAGTGGTGGTCTTGTGATGATTAATCTTATTAGTTTGATTTAATTAGTGACAAGGCTTTGTTCTGTGCGGTTCTGTAGGTGATTGTGCAGTTTCAGCCCTCCTCCATACCAGATGAGTGGGGCACAACTCAGGACGGGCAGACCAGGCCCAGAGTGGTCAAGAGAGGGATTGATGATGACCATGACGAAGTGCCTGATGGTAGTCAAGTTCCTCTTTACCCAAACTAATTTAGTCTAAGTGTAGGCACTAATGGAAAAAAGTGAAGTATGTGAGATAGACAGGTCAGATAGGTCCATAGGAGTTTTAGAAAATTGATTGTCAGGATTCTTGTTAAGTAAGAGACCATTAGAGGAAGTACCAGCCATCATAATCAGTTTTATGAGGGAAAATAAAATCAGTTTTCACTGTGAGATGCATTTTTATGTCTGTAAATGTAATGCAGCTTAATTAATGATGGATGATAATAATAATAACAACAACCTTTATTTATGTTGCACTTTTCACAAACAATGAGATAACAATATGAGATGCCCAGTTTAAAGAGGGCTGTAACTGACCTTGAAGATCAGTGAGCAACGTAAAATTCAACATTTCTACTGTATGCACCTTTTCTAGGTGAGCTCCCCAAGGTGGATCATCTTGTGTTCATGGTTCATGGAATCGGTCCCGTGTGTGACCTGAGGTTTAGGAGCATGGTCGAGTGTGGTGAGTACAAAACAATCATACTATTCGCCAGTATTTTTGTACCCTCTGCGATGATTCCTTTGAAATAAATAAACTGGTAAAATCCTTGTGCTCTCAGTGGACGACTTCCGCACTGTGTCACTGAAGCTGCTGCAGAGTCACTTTAAGAAATCCCTGGATGACCACGCCATCAGCCGGGTGGAGTTCCTACCTGTCCAGTGGCACACAGCTCTACATGGAGACGCCACAGGGGTGGACAGGTGAGGAGATGCTGCTCAACGTTACGTCAGTCTAGCTAAATGTACAAAATGAGTTTCATGAGTTGGTTTTGTTATCAACTGTTATTTAGACTAATGGGAACCTATTGGACTGTCCTTACAATCACTGAAATGTCAGTTATTTGGTTGAGATCCATTCAGTGTGCACTCAAAGTTCATCGTACAGTAAGACTTAATAGACTTAATTGATTAATAAACTTTTTTTTTTGTCTTTGTAGGAGGATAAAGAAAATCACCTTGCCCAGCACTGGACGTTTACGCCACTTTACAAATGAGACTTTGTTAGATGTGCTCTTCTACAACAGTCCCACTTACTGCCAGACCATCATGGACACAGTTGCCCTAGAGATTAACCGACTTTATGCCCTGTTCATGAAGAGGAACCCAGACTACAAAGGAGGCATATCAGTGTCCGGACACAGCTTAGGTAATAAACCAGTTCATTAGTGTCAACACACCTGATCTTCAGTTTAGTTTTCACAAAGATGTTTGGTTTTACTCCTTTATTCTTGCAGGTTCCCTTATTCTCTTTGACCTGCTGTCAAATCAGAAGAATGGCTCTCCTGCACTTGCCATGCCAACCATTCCCACTGCCAACGGAGACAACAAACAGGTCATATACCAGTTGATTTTATTAAGTTAATATGTACATTAGAATTTCATCAATTATCCTGCTAATTAGTTGAAAAAGGGTACTGATGTGCTTCAAAATAATGCTGCAATAAATAATTGTAAAATGTGTTTGTGACATCAGGTGACAGCCCCTGTTACACAGACCGTAACCCCTCCAGCTGTGGAAGAGGAGCCCAAAGAAGACGGGGAGGAATTTGAGGATCTTTCTGCTATGCTGGAACATCTGGGCCTGTCTGAGTACAAGGGTACCTTTGACGAGGAGAAGATCGACATTGAATCTTTTGTGAGTTTGTAAGAAAATTGGTTGTTGCAAAAGTTATGGAGGGACGAGCTGATATTTAATTTCTAAAATCTGATTTGGGTAATGTGATAACATCTCGGGCTTTTTTGATGTTATTCCTCACAGAGGAATATGAGATAGAGGTGGTTGTTTTACTTTGTCCCTTTCTCACCTTCTTTTAGCTCATGTGCACTATTGAGGACTTAAAGGAGATGGGAATCCCACTGGGTCCAAGGAAAAAGATTGCCAAGTTTGTCAAAGAAAGAGTGAATAAACAGGTAAGTTTGGCAACATGTCTTTTGAGTTTCAGTGAGGCTGACAGTGAAAGTGATGACTAACGTGCTGTTTTTGTCTCTGTCCTGGTTTCATATTCGCAGGCTGCACGTCAGGCAGCTCAGGAGAAGAAAGCAGAGGAGGCCAAGGAGGTCAGTCAAGCTGCGGCGCCCCCACAAGCAGCTGAAGCTCTCCCTGAACCCACTGTGATGAAGCTTCCAGTGGGCAACACCGTCTCCTCCATCCACGTCAACTACAATTACTTTGAAGTTGGCACTGGACAGGTACGCGTGATTGAACTGTTAAAGGTGATCGTAAAGCTGATTGTAGATGTGACTGGATGTTGAAAGTTGGAGTAATAACTATTAATGTTTTGCTCTGTAGGTGTCAGTGGTCTACCACGCTCTGGACTTTGAACCAATGAATTTCTTTGCCTTGGG
The DNA here is from genome assembly GCA_038419695.1 of Scomberomorus guttatus. Taxonomy (NCBI): domain Eukaryota; kingdom Metazoa; phylum Chordata; class Actinopteri; order Scombriformes; family Scombridae; genus Scomberomorus; species Scomberomorus guttatus. Next base: position 22,242,830 of record CM076458.1, read on the forward strand.
TTCTCCAATTGGCATGTTCCTGACAGTCAGAGGCCTCGAGAAGATTGAAGAGACTTACCAGCTGCCAACGTGCAAGGGATTCTTCAATATTTACCACCCAGTAAGAAACCGGTCCTGGAGGACTAATTAATCTATAGCTGCTAAAACATATTTACCCACTTGGCCTAGTGTGTAAAGTCATCTTAAACATAATCAGATAGAAATCTATAAAGTATTTGTTACATATTTAATATCTATAACATGTAACATGTATGTAATTTCCTTATAATACATACTTGCTCTTTTTTCTGACTTGGACAAAATATTTGCCTAAAAGTATAATGAAACTATGATGAAAGCAAAGAGGCTGAGTCACTTTATGCACTACTATCTGATAGCTTCATTAATGACTTGTTTTCTTTTAGTTGGATCCAGTGGCGTACAGGATTGAGCCCTTGATAATACCAGACTTGGAACTGAAGCCTGTTTTGGTCCCACATCACAAAGGAAGGAAAAGGCTTCATCTTGGTATGACAATCAAAAAATGCTTCTTATTTCTGCTTAATTTACTGCTTGCGGCACCTCGGATATAGATACAAGTAAATGAAAGTATGTCATAAGTTAATACTAAATGCTGACACAGTCACGTCTCCATAAGAGCCTAAACTGAGGTGCGGTGAGGTGTTATTTTATGTCGTGTCCTCAGCCTAGGCGTCTCTTCCCCTTATGGGTGGGGTGCTCTAATTTGTGTGGTGGCAAAATACAAAGACACTATTCTTACATTGAACTTGCTGTGGTGCAATATTGGAGCCACAGCCAACAGCCTCTGCAGAGAAATGATCAAACATGTAAGCTGAAAGTCAGAATGAAGTTCTGGCTGACTGAGGTTTCTCTTGTTGTTTCTATCCATTTTTTAATGTGGCAATAAAGACTGAATGTTGGCATTTTTCCTAATCATTGTTTAAGTAAAATTATGATTAGAGTTTGCATAGATGGATAGTGACATGCAAGACATTGCTTTTAGTTCTAATTGGAAAAACCTTCATCAGTTTAATGTTTAAATGCTTCTTAATGCAGATGGCTAATTCATCTCTCTGTGTTTCAGAGCTGAAGGAGAGTCTCACCAGGATGGGCTCTGACCTCAAACATGGTTTCATCAGCTCCCTGAGGAGCGCCTGGCAGACGCTCAATGATTTTGCTCGCGCTCACACCTCGTCTGCTCAGCTCCAGGCCGAGCTGGCCATCGTGGCCAATCAGATCGAAGAGCAGGAGAAGCAAGCGCAGGCGGGTGAGTTCCTCTTTTATGATTGACAAACCGCTTGGATCACGTCGTTTCTGTATTGTGTGAGACTGATAAATTCTTTTGGGTTAGTCACAGAGCAAAAGATCCCAGAGAGCCCCGAGCCACAGAAAGAAGAGGAGCCTCAGGTGAAGATCGGGATGCTGAACGGAGGGAATCGCATCGACTACGTCCTGCAGGAGAAGCCCATCGAGAGTTTCAACGAGTACCTGTTTGCCCTCCAGAGTCATCTCTGCTATTGGTACAGTGCACTTCATTTCATTCAAGCCTATTACCTGTTCACATTCATGTTAAAGTTTTAAAGTCAATCCCTTCACCAATTTACAGTTTTAACATAAAGAAAAAATATTACTTCTGCTTGTTGGACCATTTGTCTACAAACAACCTGCAATATAGTTCACGTTTAAGTGATTGTGAATTTTCACAGCATTTGCTAATTTTCCGTAAATGATAAGTTAGCATTATTTTGTTGTGCAGTTTTCTCACTTCAATAATAATTTTCAGAAACTCCGAGTGTGGCGTTTTTCAAATACTCAAATAGTGTTGCTGTTGTGAGACGTTAGATAAGAACTTTATATTATGTTTGTTGTTTTGTAGGCAATCTGAAGACACAGCGCTGCTTATTCTCAAAGAGATCTACAAGACCATGGGGATCCATCCAGAACAGCTTGTACATTAATACAGTCAGGTACCTGAGATGAAAATAAGCCTGTCTGAAACTTTCCATTTGGTTTATTTCATTTCAGTTTTCCTGGATTTTGATTATGATTTTTTTTCTATTCTTTTCCTCTTATTTTCTATCCATGTAGTTTATTGTATACAGATGAATAATACAATTGTATTATCCCATTTGTCTTAAATTAAGAAAAATATGAAGAACCTGATAGATTAAAAGTGTCTTGATTTGTTTGATATTTACATTTTTATAGTATAAATTATAGAACTGGTCAAATTTACTGGAAATACTGTATGTATCATCTAATAAATGCTAACAGCAGAAATGACATAGCAGCCGTTAATGCAGCATTCTATAAGTTTTATTTCATGGCCATGTCAAAATAAATCATTTCCTTGCACAAGTATTTTCTGTTTGAATTGTTGTATTCTGTTGAGAGGAAGACGTTACATTTCTCCATCAGGGTGAGCAGACTGTACCTACAAAAAGCTGTAATATCTGCAAAAACATCAATTAAAAATAATTACAGTACAGGATGAGATGCAAGATTGACCTGCTTTTCTTTTGTGACAAAATAACGCACTTCTTGTTGGCTCTACGTAAGAATTTGACATCTGTACTCGTCCACATTACGCCTCTAACTTCTGACTCAGTACCTCTGTGACTTAACTGAGCAGCTGTAACGTGCTTTCTCATTATGAGTTAAATTAACAATTCTACAGCTGTCGATGCAGCTTTCAAAACAATCTCTCCAACATTTACTTTGAGCATGTAGGCACATACGACAAAAGTATTCAACATGTATGAAACAAAGAAATATTAGAAAAGTATTTACAAGTGTGACTGTCACATTCAATCTTAGTCCAGTATTCTGAATAATAGTGCTGCGAGTGATTGAACACTTTATGTATAATAATACTGGTCTACATAGACCTGATATCATAGCGCTGCATGCTATAAGCAGATCTTTGCTCCTGGCTCTGTCGCTATTTAATCAACATGCTTCTTTGTTAAACTGAAGCTCTCACCAGCAAAGGAAAATAGTGACCGATTGTCACATTAAACACATAAAAAAAAGGTCCCTTTTTTTACCACTTTGCCAGTATGAAACAACCTATAAGTATAACACCAACTGAACAGTATGGCTCCATAAACAACTAATACACTGTAGAAAATTGAAAGATTGTAAATTGCTTTGATCTCAACTCGCTGACTGTTGGAAATCAGTAGGATGCTATTAATATTTGATGTATTTCTACTTCTATTTTGGGAAAAGTGCAACTTCTTTTTGCCTTTTGTCAACAGCTGACTTACCCTTTTATAACAGTTTCTTTAGTATTAAAATGCCACTGCAAACATTGACAGCTGGTTGTATTTGAAAGTGTTTGATACCTTTTTGGATTGCAGAAATCATCTGAAACAGCTGAAATCTACTGGCTGAGGTCACTCTTAGCAGTGAAAAGTAGTGAAGCAGCAGCAGAGTGTGAACATGGTGAAGAAACTGTTGCGAGTCAGGTCCTGTGTTTAAAAGCAGGTAGGATTGCTTAATGAAGTTATGTTTCTGCAAGTTAATATTTGCATGCCTATTGAATTGATGTCAATATATAAAGTACAAAGTCAACCTAAATCCAAGAGATATTTGTTTGACATGAGTTAAGTTTACCTTCAGAAGGTTAAGTATTAACAATTTGATCATTTACTCGTTTGATACTGCTGTAGCTCTTCAATAAGAGTTGTACCATCTTGTAAAGATTCACATTGGTCAATGTTGTTGTTCATTTTTGTACATTCATTTGTCTACAGCTGTGCGGTGAAATGCAGAAGGATCCATGTACAAATGTCTTTGCTCTAGTGCGTTAATAATGTCAGCAACTCACAGTCATAACATTGGAATGATGTTGGATACGCAGAGTGTTGCTCAGTCCTCTGCTTTGCTCTGAGTCTTGAAGGCCTGCTTGCGTAGGTGAGCCTCGATCTCCTCGCGGAAAACCAGCATGCCCAGGTGAGAGTGTGAAGCCTCGTTCATGGCTTTGGACTGGATGCACATGCGGTACTGCTCCGGTGTCAGCTCGTCCGCGCACTGCTTCTCGTGCCACAGGTGGAAGAGACCTGACACTGGCGTCCGGATCACTATCAGCTCGCTCCGAAGATACTTTCTGTACAAGTGGACGTCTTCCACACCCCAGCCTTTCACTTCAAGATCGAACCCCCCTGGAAGAAAAAAATAAAATTCACAAGTGTTCAATTAAACTCAAAAACTGTTTATGTTTATACTGTTGAGTATTAAATGAATAGTCAGTGCTTACCAATATTTAGGAAATCTGAGCGATACTGACAAGTCATTCCAAAGCCGAAATCTCTCCAGAATCCAGCATCCTTTTTGTGAATCTATTAAGAACAGATATTCAATAATGTTTGGTTGAATTCAAGTTATATTTATTAATTAAACCATCTTTCTACTAATCAGAGATTAATGTGAACTTTCACAGTCCTTACCAGTTGGAGTTCGATGGGTGGAGCCAGCTCCAAATTTCCGTAGACGATGGCAGGATTGTACAGACTGAACACCACTGGATAGAAGACTTTCTTGTCTACAAAACAGAATTAAGCAAATTGCATTCAGCCACACACACAAAAGCTCAAAAAGACCATTATGGTAATAAACCTGATCAACGTGTAAAAACATACTCGGAGCAGCGTTGAGACGACAGGTGTTGAGGAACTCTGGTGTAAAATGGATGTCCACGTCACAAAAAAACATTAAGACGTCGCCTTTTTTCCAGGCATGGGCTCCGATATCAAGACCCCGACCCCGGGAAAACTCCTCCTCCACTGGTATCAGAGTGTAATTAGAGAAGCTCTCCTCCCTGATAAACAACAAATACAGTACATTTAAATTACCATGACACGTTGCACACAAAAGTAGCACAGACATATCAAAAGCTCTTTCTCAGTGAAGGGACAAACCTTGACATTCTTTCCAAAGATGACTTCACCTCTTGCAGGTTCTCTTGCCCAAAATAAACCACAGTGAGATGTACTCGTCTATCCTGTTGTATGCACACTTCCCTGAAGACATTCACACAGAGTACATTACGCATTTTGCAAATGAATTGCCACAACACACTGCAACACGATAAAGATGAAAACTGTGCTGACGTGCCTTTTGAAGCACATTTGAAGTGAACATGCAAAATCATGTCTGGCAGTTTCGGTGAAATTCACCTGAAGTTGTGTAAAAACTGTGAGAATGTTTCTACTCTGCCTGACAGCGGCACGATGATGTTAATAATCATTCCTGAAGTTTCTACAGATGTGCTCCTGACTTTCATCAAGGGGCCAAAAGGCCTGAAGAGCGTAACATGGCGGAAGCTGCTGGAATCCTCTTTGGCAAAGAAGAGCTCGTAAAGTGATCCTTTGTCTCGCTCGGTCCTGTACAGTCCTGCCAAATAAGAAAATATGAAAAAAAAAAGCTGCACTGAATAATAATGCATCATATTTTATTTGTTATATTTCATGAGTAAAATCTGAATCTGCAACATAACCACTAACATTTATCTGTCAGATAAATGTAGGGGTACAATGCGTATTTTTTAAGTGCTTTGGGGGCCTTTTGTAAGTTATTTCGGGGCCCCAGGCAGTTGCCTACCTTGCTTAATGGTAAAGTCTGCGCCTGACTCAGCCTCCCCCTCATTTTATTATTATTATTATTATACAGGCAGGAGACTGTAAGATGCTTTCAAATTAATTAATTCTTTAATTAATGCAGGTAACTTTTTAAAATAAAAAGGCTATGGACCATTTATCTTAATTGCCAGTTAGATTTCATGTTGTATTTCAGTGGACTAAGGACACCAGTTAATGGTTTGGCACACAGTATACTGGAGCAAGAGACTGAAAATAGTGCCCCCTTTTCTATTCAATCAATCGAGAATTGGTTTTGAATCAAGAATCGATTCTGAATCGTATTGCGAGATTCCCAAAGATTCCCAGCCCAAAGCACCAAGAAGATAAGAAGAAAGCCAAAGAGCACCACAGGTAGGGTGCAAACTCTTATAACAATGAAAGTGTCAGACAATAGGCTGTTGGGAAACAAAATTAGCAATAAATAGGGTTATTCATAAACCTTTGTTTGACTAGTTTATTAGGCTATTGAACCCACCTGTCACATGCCCCCCACCACCACAAATAAATTCTCAACCTGTGGGAAACACTGAGGCTCAATAGTTACAGTCACTGTTTGCCAGGTTGTAGAGAGGCAGTGAAGGTCTTACCTTCAGTAAAGTGACCCTCTGTGTAGGTTTGTCTCTGCATTGGCACGTCGTCCTCCACGCCGTCCTCCTCATCAGGGTTGTTGATGATGTCCAGCGCGGCCTCGATGACCTCCACCAGCTCATCTCTACGGTCTTTGCGAACAGGTTTCTCTTCTGGGTGCCGCGTCAGCCCCATCTCCAGCTGGTACACCTTGGACGAGGTGAAACTCTCGAAGGGCACCAGTGCGTACTCGCTGGGCAGGCGCGCCCCGGTGTTGACCTCAGCTTTGTCGATCTGAGAGTGAAGGTACTCCAGCAGATCTCCCGGCTCTTGGTCTTTAGCCTCGGCCAAGCCCTGCACCCCAGGTAGCTCCTTCTTGTCCTGCAGGAGCTTCAGCTTGTCACTCATTTCCTGCAGCTCCTGCTTGAGCTGGGCGATCTGACGCTTCAGACTGGCGGCACGGTTCAGGTGGCGCTCCTCCTGCTCCTGCAGCATGGCTTGGTAGTACTCCTTCCCATAGGTCTCGCCTGCAATGCCGGGCAGGACCAGGCTGACGTCTGCTGGAGGGGTGCACTCCAGCAGGTATGCGAACAGCAGCAGCACCAGCAGCAGGAAGAGGCCTAGGAAGAGCCAGCGGACCCGGCCCTGGAGCGGCAACCCCCGCCTGGGCATCACGCTCACATACAAGCTATAGCTGGCAACTCTGCATTCCCTTTTCCCTCTGATCTCCTCTGAGATGCACTCATTCACATTACTTACAATCTACTTCTGCACGCCATCTCAGAGATTTGGGGAGGCCTTTTATAATTTTTTGCTGAACATATTTTTAGCAAGAGAAAGTGTGGCATTCAAAGATTTCTGTCAACTTTCATTCCTGTCATATTATTGTCTTGTTTCTTGGCTCTGATGTATCAGCGTCTTCATACATTGGTCCTGTGTAAATCCATGAGATGATCACCTACAGAGAAGCACAGCAATGAGACCAAAGCACATTTTACTATACAGGGAGCAGTTCGTGAAGTCTTTCAGATAAATAGTTCCGGTTCAGATTAAAACATTACTGATCAGCAGATTACCAGCTGGATAGGCCCTACTCAGACAATAACACTTGATAATACATTATGTCACCATTCAGTCACCCCCAGTAATTAACCAATCTGCCAGTGACTGTTTCATTCACAGTAAATGATTAAAACAATTTTCTGTAATAACACGTTCAATGTGTGTCAACCTTCTGAGAATATTTTACGGATCAAACAAGGACAGCAGGAATTAGCTGCACCTGAACTGTCCTCGCTAGCACACGGCTGCTAAACAACAGCACAGAGGAAAACTGGTGGGCGAGCTCAGCACACAGCAAGATACTGAAGACTGACTTCCTGTTAAGCTGCTTTCCTTTCAAAGTAAAAGCACGACACTCTACAGAACAGCTATAAAACAAAAAGTAAAATGCCACGAAGCACTTTGTAGAGTGAAAGGATGAAAATATACACAACAACCACATTGTTAAAGGTTGTTTGTTCTAATTATCTTGTGACTTACAGGCTAAAGAGATGTCATACGAGGCCGGCCACCTTATACGTGTCAAATGTATGTGTTCATATCAGCTGTCCACAGAGCAAGACGTATAAAAAATTAAAACAGTAAGCTTGACTTGTTTTCATGGACTTGAAAACATTTCCCTGTTCCTCTGAGTAACTTCTTCAGTTCTGTTAGCAGGCAAGAAATCTGCATTACCTAGCCTCTTTTTTTGTATTTATTAGTATAGCACTTTTCAAGCTATAGTCTCCATAGTCAACATAAAAGATAATCACAAACATAAGAAGAAAAACACAAGAACAGCAAAATACAAGCACACAATTAAAAGACAGTATAAAAGAAATTTACAAATAAGCCATCCAAAAAAAGTGAAACTATTAAAACAAACTTAAAATCAGGTGGTTGCACAACAGAGCTGCATTATGTCAACAAATAAGCGAGTCTGTGAAAATGTGTTGAGTCTACACCTCATCTTATCCACCACATACCACACACATGCAGTCGAAACTACAGCCACAGCCTTTACCTGGCCTCCCAGGTGTAAATCAGTCGGCTATAATGAAAACCAGCAGGGCCCTGAGTCGACAGGGCCAGAGTTGGGAACCAATTCAACAGACTACTGCAGTTCTTTGCAGCTTGACAGCAAAAGTGAGTGTAGATTTTTCCCCCTAAGCGCTTCCTTTTTCTTTTCCAAAGCACACAGCGCTGTTTGCCAGAAAGTGCCTATTCGTGTTTCCCTGTTGAAAATGAGAGTTTAATGCCAAACGCCATACAGAAATCCAGCAGTTGAATGATAACTTAATCTAACAGAACATTACTTGAGACCTTTCCTGAATGATAACTGCTGGCATAAGAAATGTTCACCAAGGATCCATTCTGCTGATGCTAAGTCTCAAGGTTTTTAACCAGTTTGAAAAGGGGGGAACCAATAACTGTGCTTTAAGATCTCCAAAAAGGAAGTCATATTTTGCATGGTGTGAATATTTGTCCCAAACTAGGTAGACGCAAACAGAGGCGGTTTAATGGTCATAGAGTCTAATCAATGAGAAAGAGAGCATGTAACTGGTGGATTGAGTGGTCTGAACTAGTTAGGATGATTTCTGCTTTTTAACATCGGTGGCATTAAACATAAAGCTCTGCCTTCACATGGCTTGAATATTTACATAATCACACAGTGTAGTGTGCAACACCTTCACATGCAAAGACACACACATGAAACTCCCACTAGTCCCATTGAATACTCTCTCTACCTAGACCTAATAGATTGTTGTTTAAAACAATGTCCTACATTTATCTTACGGTTGTCTTTTTTCTAGCTGCCAAACACTATAATAAAGATAAAAGCAAAACAGGACTGGTTGACAGCTACAATAAAAGGTTAACACTGTGTTTTCACACTGACATCATCCTCACCTTGGTGCGAATGCAATAATCTCATAAACATCATTACATCTAGATACATCAGCAGGGACTCGTAACTCAGGACTTTTGGTGAAGCCGCAGGCCTCCTTTCGTTGCATATGCCCATCCGCACAATGTGTAATGACATTAAAATTTAATTGAATGGAACTGAAAGAAACCCACAGACCTGTCACCCCGTTTATCTTGTAAGATGTAACTTTTACAGTGAGTTTTAAATTAAATTTGGTGAATAACAATGGTTGTAAAAACCTTAGGAAAATATGGGAAGAAGACCTGGGTTGTACATTTGATGAAGAAACGTGGGAGATGATTCTTTCCAACAGTGGGGAATATATCAAAGAGGCCAGAGGCAAATTTATTCAATATAAAATACTTCATAGATATTATTACATCCCAACAAGACTCAATAAAATGGGTCTAATTAAAGCTTATGTTGGAAATGTAACACAGAACACAGTACATACATGTATGCATTATGGGAATGTCCCATGATTTCTCCTTTATAGAGCCATGTTCAGGAGTAGAGGGGTGAATGGTTAGAGTGTGAACTGCCCAGATCACCAAAGTTATGTCTCCTTGGGGACATAACTGTAGTGCCGCAGTTGAGTAAATTTGCATTTAGAGTATTAACAACTGGCTTAATAACCTGTGCCAAATTGATTCTTAGATTTTGGAAAGAGCCTCAATCTCCTACACTGAAAATGTGGAGGGAAACTCAATGTGCAGGGAAGATTGAGCCGGAGATTTGGTTAAAGAACAGTGGGACAGCTTCAGTGGGTGTATGTCTGGAGGGAGCAGCCTAACCTTGACTCTGATGGTATGGTACAGTACATCTGTAATTGTTGCCATGTGTTATTGAAACCAAATAACCGCCTTTCTTATATCAATGTCTGTTTGGTTACCTGCCTGTTCCTTTTCTGGTTCTTGTTTCTGTTTTTGTTTTCCGTTGTTGAATTTTTTAATTTATAAAATTCAATAAAAAAATAAGTTTTGGTGTATAACACTGATCTATTAAGTGTGACATCTGTCCAAACTTTAGCTTTTTCTGTCCCTCACTTACTTTGAACAATCTAACCGGATGTGGACTCGGTTCTTCAGTTAGCTTAGCGATGTTCGCAGCTTGGCTCCGCTTTCAGCTTATTTTATGTCTCGTTACACAGTCTGCTAATCAGGTTTCATACTGTAAAACCAATTACTCACCTCGGCCAGTCTGTGTCCATCTCTGCTTGTCCTTACGGCTGAGGGTTTGGTGTGAAACCAACAGCAGCAGACTGCCTGTGTTACAAAATGCCACGGAGCAAAGAGAAAAGAGTGGGACGCAACCTACTTCCGGTCAACAACTAACCAATGGGAGCTTTGCTAGCGTGTGTCATCATCAAACACGCTGAAGCTCCGTGTTCATAATAATAACATTTTTATTTTTAATGAAACATTATTTACATTATCATTACAGTACATTATTATTTACATTGTTGTTGTTGTTGTTGTTGTTTCTTGTAAATATTAATTACAGAGTAACTTTTGTTGATAACTTTTTATTAAAAAGAAGCTTTATTCTTTTAATGACTCAGTAATTTCATATTATATAATAATAATACATTTAATTCGTCATTCCTAGTGAAACTCAAAGTGCTACAGTATTAATAACATAGAACACACAACATAAAGAAAATAATAATGAGTTCAAATGAAAAAGCCCCCATATATTTCTTTTCTTCCTCTTATCACCTTTTCTTTGTCCCGTTTTAACTGTTGAAACAAACCTCTTATCTGCAATGATACACTGGCTGACAACTTTTGAAGTGGACTCTGAGACAGATTGCTTGTTTAATGTTCAAACATGGGATCTGTTGAGACTGTGGGGACTGGTGTAAACCAGGAAATGTTCCCATGAGGTTCTATTTTTATTCATTTTCTTATTCATTTCCTTTATTAATTTCCATTAAGGGTGGCAGGAGTCTGGAGCCTATCCAGCAGCAAGCAACATGTGGAAAGCACTGAGACATCACCACAGGTCACCAGTCTGTCATAGACCTATTTGAATCAATATTTTAGACAGATTTTCTTTATTTGATAGATGTGTTTTTAGTGTTTCAGTCACAAAGGAGTCAACCAATCAATACAGAGGTGTTTATCTATTGTTAACAAAACTATACCATGATCAAAATCCTAATATAGGAAGAGAAGAAGAAAGGGGTGAGGGATGTAATTTTTTTATCAGATATATTTTAATTTTATATTTTATACCAGAACCACTATCATCCCAGTGGTGTTTTCAACCTCCTTAAGACATCTTAAATCTGTCCTAATGCTTTAAATTTAGTGTTAGAATCAGTTCTGAATTAGATCCACAACCAGAAGTGGAGTGGAGCAGATTGTAGACTCAGTGGAAACAGGAAAGGCACATAGTGTAGCTGTATGTCAGTTATGACATAATTTGCATTATTCTGCAATAAAGAATATTGACAAATTAAATCGCTACTGTGTAATAATATAAAACTACTGCTCAAAATTATAATATATATAATGAGCAGATCATGTCTGAATATGAACTGAATCTAACCATTATATTATAATATCATAAAAAAATATATTATTCACATGAAACAGCAAAGTTAAGTTGCATTTGGAACATTGTAAAAATAAAAATGATCAACATTTAGGCACTTTATATCTTCATGGCTTCACAAGAGACATGAGGTGGACAGACATACTGCACATTTTTACTGTTTATTATTAATTGGAACATAATCAAATAACAACATAACAATGATAACACTCATTAGTTTACATAATCATACATTTTTCCCACAAAGATTGCCATTACAGTGAATGAAAAAGTGAACTGTAGTCTGACACGGGACATTGTCACAATCTACATCAAGTCTCATGTCCTTATACTGGAGTAGCACTCACTAGTTGATATTTTTCATGTAAAAAAAAAAAAAAAAAAACAAGAACAAAAGCAAGAAAACCGTTCACTCAACATGTCTGCGTTACTTTTCTTTGGTAAGAACAGTTTTGAAACATCTTGTGGGAGAAACACAAAATGGGTCTTTGACATTGTGAGGAGCACAATCCTCTACAGTAGAAACTTTACATTTTCAGAACAAGTTCAGCATTTTCCTTTTTGTCCCCTTAATCCCAGCTGTCTACAACAGGTGATGGTAAAGACGTCCCCTTTAATTCCTGGGCTGGAACACGATCTTCACAGTCGCACATTAATAATTGGAGGCTATTGTAGAAGCGGCACAGGCACTTAAAAAGACATTGACACTGACATACAATCTGGTACAATAGTCATGCAGTGATACAACGTGGTCAACATGACCGTGAGGTAATAATTAACATACTGAAGAGCAGAATGAAGCATGGTCTATGTTGATCCAGCCGGTTTGGTAGCAGAAAGACCCCAGTTTTAAAAGCTGAATACCCGTGCAACAGAAATAAAAGGGAACCAACTTTAGCATCAGATTGTATATGTACAGTCTCATAGAAATATACACATCTACCAATTAGTCATCTTTTCTACAGTGTTGGTTTGTCTTTAGCTATCAAGCTTGTCCACAGCTTTAGCGGGTGAAGGCAAAGCCATCCAGTTTGCATAAACACTATCATTGGCATATCTTGTAAAGACTGGATTAGTGGCATCATGTCTGTTGAGCGGTACCGGGCTCTTCTCAGGCCAGTTCGGGTATGACATGCCTAAAAATGAGAACATATCATTTTTCTGCACTCAGTGAAAGACAAACAGCGTGCAGACAGTAAGGCTCTTAAATCAAACTCTGTAGTGCCTGTCTCTGAAGAAAGCCCTGATTTGACCCTTAGAAGTGTGAAGTTATGGCTTTGTATATAAGTGAGAGATTGTATACGTTATCATTTATTGGTTTTTTTGTATCAAGGCTATAATGTTGCTCATGCCCGTTTATTTGACCTATGGCTGTCTTGCTGTATTTGCTCAAAAATGCACATTGACAACAAATGAGAGTCTACTCCGATATGTTCTTTACTTTTAACCAATGCCACCCAAGAGTCGGATTCAAAAGCCTTACTGTTACTCTGTTCAGCACTGTGGAATCATTATAGATTAATAGCTTATATACATTAGAAAGTCAGGAAATTTAAGACAATCTGGAATTCAAACCACAATGAGTGATTGATTCAGCGAGGACCTGTTTCAAATGTCACACACTGTTTCCCTCAATGCAAACAAATATGATGAAATGATGACATGGAAATGTGATGGAATGAAAAATGAACTATGTAAAAATAAAATGAAGCATGAGTTTGAGCCGTATAAATTAGGATGAAGGGTATATTCAGTATTTACAAATGTAGCATTTTTGGTCAGCATTAATGTACATTAGAAGCAGGTCCAAATAAAACAAAAAAATGCAAGACACAAGATCTTTTTTTGTCACTGAGCCTCTCATTTACGATGAAATGGGAGATATGTCAGCATTAATCAGCGAAAGGCATGCCTAGATCACAGTCACACACACTTGACTACGGAAAGCCAATCACAACTTGCCAAAAAAGAGAGCTTGTGTGTCCTGTTTCTAAAATCTAGTAAATGCATGGGAAATTCTACCATAGAGCTTGTTTTCAATCCATGTGGAGGGGAGGGTTCGAGGGAGAGGGGCGTTATTACAGTCCACTAGTGGTGTGTCCTCTTCAGAGAGGGCGTCGTCGTACAGCAGGGCGTCGGCCGGTGTGGACGCCGCCAGGTCCAGGTAATCCTGTCAAGAGCAGATGAAGATGTGATTAGGCTGATTATGGGGGGGTCAAGGCACGCTAACGCCGAGTGTGCTCATGCTAAAGGTCACAAGCAGTGAGAAATTTGTAGCCTTACTTATTGACTTACATCCAGTGACCTGCCTACTACCTCTTTCTGATAAAACTAGCCTGCTGTATTTTGGGATGTCTGCATTCCCCTGTCCTTACAGGCTCTATATATAGCCTCACTTCAACAGCAGGAGCCTGACTGGTATGCTCTGTGATTATACTGTGCAAGGCCACATTTTAGGATTGCTCTTTAAACGCTAATTATGGTATGTAAAGGGTTTGGGAAGAGAGACAGATCATAAAGTTGAAGCAGAGTGTGTGTAGCTCTAAACAGCAAGCCAACAACAGTACATGTTGTGCAGCAAAAATGATACAGTGCTCATTTTTGCTCAAACTGCAAATCCAAGAGAAGTGGAAAGCAAAAATCTCTAACTTCTGACTGTCAGATCTCAATGATGCATCATTCAAGTTTTGTCTGGATTGCACCAGTAATGCTATTATGCCCTTAATATATATATATGTGTGTGTGTGTGCGTGTGTGTATATATGTATGTGTATATATGTGTATACGTATATGTGTGTATATATATATATAATTGCTTTTTGTTACTATATTTTATGTCTTTTTATATATATTTATTTACTGTTTTTAAACATCTTGAATTTTAATTGCTTTCTCACTTCTTTCCTGAGGAAGAATATAAATTAAGTATCATAACATATTGGATAGTTTCACCATACCCGACTTTTCACCATCATCTTTTCCAGTTCTTTGCTGATGTCTGAGAATGTCGGCCTCTTGTCTGATTCTTGTTTCCAACATCGTAGCATGAGGTTGTACCTGCAAAAGGAAAAATTTTTTTTACAGTGGCTGAAGTAAGTATCATTTAATTCTCCCAGCAGAGTCATTTTCCGTGACTGGCTGTCTAAGTGTGGTGGAGGCGAGTTATTGCACTCAGTAGAAATGAGGAGATGCTGTAAAGTAACACAGAGCAGAGCTCACATTTCCTCCGTGCAGTTCTCTGGTCTCTCCATCCTGTAGCCGGTCTTCAGGAGGTTAAAGAGGCGTTCAGGAGCAATGCCTGGGTATGGATTACCTCCCAGTGTCACTATCTCCCACAACAGCACACCAAAGGACCAGCTGGAAGAAAACATAAGAGCTCATAAGAATATTTTAATTAACAGTGAATGGAATAATCTGTGTAATTGCTTAAAAGAATAGTTTAACATTTGGGGAAATATGTTTATTTGCTTTCTTACTGAGAATTAGATGAGAAGATTGATACCATTGGTATCAATCTCTTTATCTAATTCTACAACAATGAAGCATATTTCCCAAAATGTCATACTATTCCTTTTAAATAACGGCTGTACTCACACGTCACTTTGTGTTGTGTAAATGTGATCAAACAAGGACTCTATTGCCATCCATTTTACAGGTATACGGCCCTTGAAAACAGTGAGACACCGTGTTGTTAATTTTAATTTGAAAGCTTGTAGAAAATGCACCAAAATTAGTAATGTTCTGTATTTTTTTCTTCACCTTGCTCCTCTTAACATAAGAGTCCTCTTCATACACGTCTCTTGAAAGGCCAAAGTCTGAGATCTTCATCTTTCGTCCTTCAGCTACGAGGACATTTCGTGCTGCGAGGTCCCTGTGAACAAGCTGTCGGACCAAAATGCTCAATTCAATTGCCTTTTTCTTCACAAACAGAAGTAAATGCTGTGAATTGAAAAGATGCATACCTTCATTTCGGCCAGGTACTGCATGCCTCTGGATATCTGCCATGCAAAGGAGATCAGGTCACCCATGGTAAGTGCCCTGTCGTCTGGGTTCTCCAAGTAGCTGGAGTTTCGGTTGGCGTCTCTTCCCATGTAGCTGGGGCCAACTTTCCGGCTCTCACGCAGGAAGTTGCGGAGCGAACCATACTTGGCATATTCCACAATCAGATACAATGGACCTATTCAGAGAAACACAGAGCTTAGACTCCATGTGCAACACACATGCCCTGAGAGAGGACTGCAGGAGGACTTGAGGTCTTACCGTCCTGGCTGCACGCTCCATACATCTTTATGACATGCGGATGGTTGACTTGCTTCAGTAAAGTGAATTCTGACAGAAGGTCACGCAGCTCACTATGCGAGGCGTTTTCTGTTATGGAGGAAAAGAGGGGATTGAAATGATGAAACCATTCATCTCCTCAGACAGTCACTCCTCATATATCACCATTACTTTCCAGCTTGTCTGTTCTTGTCTGGCTCGTCTTACCTTTAAGCATTTTCACAGCCACGGTGGTGTAACCAGCTTTTCCTTTCAGCCTGAATGCCGTTGCCTTGACAACTTTCCCAAACTCTCCTTCTCCTAAAGTCTTGCCAAGCACCAGGTTTTTACGAGGAAATTCCCACTTTGGATCCTCCTGTTGAAACAACATAATGTCATTTCTGACTTCTCAACTGTTCCAACAAACTACTATTTAAAAAAAGTCTGTCACAGGAGCAGCTTACAGGTATTTTGAAGGTGTCTGTCTCGATGGATTCCTGCGAGCCTCTGCGTACATTGTTAGCAGGGAAGCTGATGGGATAAGCCTGAGCTGGCCGGCGGAAAGTCATCTCAGCGGAGGCTATCGGGGGCTTGGGTGAGTTCTTGTGGTACCGGTGGATGAAGTATGAGGACAGGAGGATGGAGACGATGAAGGAGAGGAGCAGAGCCGTGGCAATGATGGTCTTGCACACATCGTCACATATCACCTCTGGAGGGGACAGAGTAGAGGATGTCACACAATACTGTCATTTTTTAAGAGAGCGGCAATCATTCTTGAGACGACATGAAGTAGGACCTCATGAAGGCAGCATTTCAGTTCATTACAGAGAGTTTTGTGAAGACTCACCTTCATCATCTTCCTTCTCACAGAAGCAATTCTCAGCGTAGCAGTAGCAGGTTCCATAGCCGGCCTGGATGCCGTTCCTCAGGCCTCGTTCATGACCCCCGATTACAGTTTGCTCTTCAGAGACAGACAAAATGTGAACATAGTGAATGCAACAGTCAGTTTTTCATCTTTAAATATTTGCAGAAATCCATCAGTGTAATAAAAAAGCAATGCATTTGTTTCTTACTTGTGCAGTCTTGCCGGCATATTGACATATCTTTGCTTTCAACTGCATCACAAAAGCTATCTGGACATGTCCGCAGGTCAGGGGAGCAGGTCGAGTAATTTTCAGATATTCCTGGAATATAAGCACAAGGGAGAGAAAAGTGTAAGCGGGAAAACAGAACCAGATGACAAACAACATGCACATAAATGAACAACTAAACCACATATGTTTTACTGTCACTGTTTTGTTAGCTTGTCTTGATGTTGGAATTAAACGCAGCATGTAGCAGTTTAAACAACAATACATCGAAGTGGTGGCTAACTTCAGCCATAATATGGTGTTGTTAGAGCTTGTGTTTATCAAAATTAAGACCACATTTTCATGACTCTTGTTGCTTCCTGTTGCAAAACGGATGTTACTGAAAAGGATACACATGTTGGATCTGGTCCTTTCATTTGTTCCACCCCCACTGAGGAAAACATCTGTGAGGTTCTCATTTGTGTCTAGTTCAATTAAACTACAGTCTTATAATTAAAATAAAAAACATTCATTGATCTTAAAATGTTATATGGTGCACTGTTTTGATTTGCTGTGTGTTTAACAATAGAAACGTACCTTTCTCAGTGCCTTGCCTCCACTGGCATCTCCCTGTTGTCGCCCCCAGGCCTCTGGCGGACTCACAGTTTACTCGCCGTCTGTTTTCTGCACAAGACAGGAACTGCTGGCTCTCCTGACTGGCCTTGTTTGCTGTGAACAACAGTGCCAAAACACACACATAACCAATTTATCAAAAGGCATCTGGGAGAGGGGGAAAACTGTTGAGAAGAGTCAGCAGATGTGTGCCTGTTGAATTATGTAGGAATACATCTTTGCAAACCTGTCTTACTTCTGCACTGGTTTACTACTATGACATGAAGAATTAAATTTACCATCATTAAAAAAACCCTCTAAAATAGAAAGTAGACACTGTTACAGTGTATTTGCAGGCATCTCACCGTCACCATCTAGTATGATGTGGATCTGAGTGCTGGCCTCCTGCTGTGTGTGCTCCTCCTGGGCTACAACAAGGTATTTCAGGTCCTTGCACTCAGGTTTGAGCAGCGCCTCCGAGTCATTCACATAGAGCAGCCCCCACATCTCATCGGGGGCCTGGGTGATGCTTATGGCTGCATAGCAGGACTGCACGTCAGCAGACACGTTTTTATCTGGCACCTCAAGCCGGTATGTGACCCTGAAGCCATCGAACTGCTGGCAGTTTTCCACACAGACTCTGCCAACCTGAGAGGCGAAGGATTGAAAACCAAAACTTTTGAATGGCAGTAGGTAACTTAAGTGAAAAGATTACATAATGTAAACACTTTTATGGTATCTTAGAGATACTGATTAGTGAATTTCAGGTGCTGAGCCAGCAGATGGCAGTCAGTATTCAGTATGTTCAAGAGTCATGTTTTTTACCAATAAAATGGTTATGGCTCCTCTATTGTCTATAGCATTAACCATGTAAGACATTTCAGATACAATATTTTCCTTTTACGATAACGGGAAATCACTGCTGCATCAAACTCCCTCAGATAGGGACCCATTTTTACCCTCTGTTAACCTTTAGCATCTTTTAAAATCTGTCTGAGTTCAGGTGGACATCTTGAAACCTGTTGAGCACTGATGTGATGCCTACATGTGAAGAGGCTTTTGATGTGGATTACTGTGTGTACAGAAATGCCCAAACACAAATTATTATTCATTTAATTTATTAAATTGTTGGGAAATAATGTTATCATGTTATTTTCATGTGCGGCCTTTAATAGCTTTGCTTAGTCATGGGATATATTGCTTTGAGTGTACTTCAATGACAAACATTATTCTGCTAGTTTGACAGCTGATTCTTGACCTTTGGAAACAACATTTGAAAAAACAAGCTTAACTCAAGGTCCACTTAGTCGCTTGTTCTGGAGCTTCTGACCATATTGCATGGTCTTCATCAGCAGATTAAGTTTGCTCAGTTGTTGTTGAACTGTGGTTAAAGTATTTAAAATTTCCATTTTTCAGGCATCTTTTAGGACTTCTCATCCTGTCATGCTCAATTTTTTCAGCCAACATGGATGAAAAGTCCTGAATGTGCTGAGCAAACTCTATATGCTCTATGAAGGTTGGAAGCTCAGGAACAAGTTAGTAAGTGGGCCTTGAGTTGAGATTGTTTTTCCATTATTCTGGTCGTAGTATTTTACACTCACACTTGCTGTTAAGTGGCTAGGTGTTTAGAAATTAATATGAATTTATATGGTAAGTAGTCATGAGTACCTGTGCATAAACAGAAGCCCTGCGTGTCAGTGTGAACATATGCGTGATGTTGGCGAAGTGGATGTGGACCGGTAAGATGGTGACATTGAAGTGCAGCAACACTGTTCCCTCTAGACCAGGGTAGGTGGTGTCATTGACTAGGTAGTCCAGCTGCAGGGTGCGATTCTCAGTCACATGCAAGTTCCTCTTGAGGACAAGCTCTAAAGTCCAGGGATAAAACATGAAAAATGTTTCTTAACAGTAATGTGTTCATAAAAACGGTTGCATTTCAGTAACGCCTAGAATAGATCACTTACGGTAGTCATGGACAGTCTCTCGAATGCCTCCATAAGCAGCTTTCTTTTCACTGAAGGTGCCTTTTATGTCAAATGTTTCCTTTGTCCATGGATCACTGTTGAGCAAGGTCCCCACATACTTATTGTGACTCTGGTCTATGGGATAGATGGGGGTTAAATCCCTGTCAAAGACGAACAAAGTGCCAAAGGAGCCACCCTGAAAAAAGACAGGACAGAGAGCAATTTGAATCCTTACACACGTTCTATAGATGTGCATAACAACATTTGTATATATACAGTACCAGTCAAAACCTTGGACACACTTTCTCAATCAAGTGATTGGGAAGGTGTGTCCAAACTGTACTGTATATTAACACACATTAACATATATTAACCAAAACTGATCAGAATCAGTGTTTTA
Source organism: Scomberomorus guttatus (assembly GCA_038419695.1). NCBI lineage: Eukaryota > Metazoa > Chordata > Actinopteri > Scombriformes > Scombridae > Scomberomorus > Scomberomorus guttatus. Next base: position 22,262,872 of record CM076458.1, read on the forward strand.
TTAGTCTTCTCACCTTTGTCCGATTGTAGCTGATGACAATATCTGCTGTATCTGTTCCGTTCACATACGGTGCATTATCATCCTCATCGTTGACAAAAACATCCAGTGAAGTTTCCACCTTGGTGATGACCGTCTCCGTCCGAACTGTGCAAACCAACAGGAGCCTGTAACGTTCACTCTCCTCTCGGTCTAAAGGAGCCGTCACAACCAGCTCTGTGGTGTTCTCATTAACAGCAAATGGTGCCGGGGTATCTGCAACGCAAAAAACAGGTGTGTATGTGTCAAAAGCCATAAAACATATGGAATATACTGTGTAAGAAGTGGTATGGGTGTGATTTCATGTCTCTAACCTGATTCCACATTGTAAGAGATGGTGTAGTTGGGGCAGATGTTGAGTCTGGTGAGACGTCGGAGTTGCCGCAAGGCCCCGGGGAACCTGTTCTCCGTGATGTGGGGGTTGGAGGTGTCTCTATGAGGGAAGCACAGTTCCTTCATGTCTGTCTGAGCACACTGCGGCATTGTGGCGTTGACAAAGTCAAGGCTGATTCGAGGGGAGTTTCTGTTGATGCACAGGGACTTCTTGGTGAAGTTAGGTAACACCATGGCATGCAGGAACAACTTCTTCACAGACCATGAATTTTGATCTGATGAGACGCACAGCAAAAACAAAAACAAGAGGCATTTTAATCTCAGGCAGTGCTCCTGATGACTGAGCTCTTTTTTGCTCATATGCAATTACATTATCATCCTGAAGGCAGAAACCTGAACAGGGAGCCAAAGCATTATTAGTATGCAAAGAACGTAAACGTCACAAAACTAATTTACTCTCATGTGTATAGGATACCTGGCAGCGTATCACTAAAATGGGACCATATATTACCATTAAAAGACTTCCAACTCACATAGTAAGGCAAAGTCACTCTCCTCCAGGGTTTTGTTCAAAGACAGTATCCCAGTGTTGACGTCCAGGTTAAACCAGGAGCTGAAGGACGGTCGTCTGAGAGAGCTCATCCAGCACAAGTAGAAATGCGGCTGCTCAGAGTCACTGTCCAGCATGGCGTGGACCTGGAGGATCGGCGTCCCTGCCGGCTGGCCAACGTAAACCGTCTCAATGTACTCATTCTGAGGGAAGTACAGCGCTGTAGCTCCTGCAGAAGGAAGACATGAAGACAGATGTTTAAAAAACAGGCAGCAAAGTGAATGACAGGGGAATCTGGTTATATTCCTCTCAAGGAAAACATTGTGATAACTGAAAAATAAGGCCTGTCATTACTGCTGACACCTCGTCTTATTGCAGAGGAGGATAACAGCAGGTATCAGGCATTTCTTTCAGGATATTTAACTGTGGCAACAATACCCACTAACAATGCTGTCTGGACACTGAATGAAAATTAACACATACATACATGGAATATGGCAGGTTCATTTTTTTTTCCCCCTCTGATCTTTCATCTCTCCTGTTAGCGGAAATTGAAAGGAGGGCTCAAATGACACTTATGCAGCCCTTTTAATGAATTTCTCATGTGGTCAATAACATGTGGTTTCCGATTCTCCTTCTGTTCACCTTGAGAAGTTTAATTACAAGGGATAACATGATATGTAGGAGAAATTAATCATTACCTGCCAGAGGGTGTGTGTGTGTGTGTGTGTGTGTGTGTGTGTGTGTGTGTGTTGGGGTAATCCATAAAGAGCTAAAGCAGGCTGTGTGTTTTACAGGAAAATGGAGATGTGAGTGTTCCTCCTGTAATTATATCCCTGTTATGTTCCTCTTTGACGACGGTAGGCGACCATTTAGGGAGCGCACTAATGTCATTAGCAGACAGCAAAACTAGATTTTCTATTTCTGTTGGTGCAGTTGAGGCCTCGGCTCTGGTTTCAGACATTGATTTAATTTTGCGGGGCTTGGATGACAGGAGGCTGAACTGATGGATAAAATGTGGCCGTCCTTCCTGAAGGATGGAGATACACTCAGGGAGGCTGCAGTGCTTTTTATTAAACGTGTTCCTGAGACAAAAACAAACAGCGGGCCACTTGTTTGTTAAGCCTGCTGGGAAGATGGGAGTCAGTTTCACGACTGTTTAGATCTTGGGGATGATTATCGATTTCCTAAATCTATCCCAGACAAATCAGGGACATTCATGTTCATGCTTGAAAAATGTTTCCTGATTGAGACCCTATTTGTCTCAGCTTTGTGTTACAGCAGAGAAATGGTTTCTTTTCTCCTCAGTTTGTGTTGTATGAATCATCTGCAGGTGTCTGTGCAGATACATGTACAGTATATGTGTTGGGATACAGGTGGGGAATGAATACTATGTGCTTATGTATATCAGTATGTTTCTGTGTGGAGTACATACAGGCTATGACAACTAATTTCCTGTGGCACAATGAAGACTATATCTGTCTATCTTTGTTTTGAGCACAGTTAGGTGTTTAGATCTGTTAGATGCCACCCAAAATGGTTTTTTGATTGTGTTGCTGAAAGAAAAATCACAAAAGAATCACAACTGCTCACTGGTAATATATACTCAAAAAGACAACACAGAGCAACAAAGAGTGTTTGGCAAGGCTTTAAAAAACATAAAAAATATTATAATAATTCTGATTTACATCTTTAAATGGTGTAGTCGAAGAGTGGACACTTTCAAAAAAGCAACCACTGGAATTGGTCATTAATCAATTTCACGTTTCCTTAATTATTTCTAAGGTACTTCAGACTTTTTGGTTTTGAAAATTCATATAAGAAAACAGATTGAGAGACATGGATCCTTCCATGTGCAGCAATGGATGTGGTATTTAGGCATTTAGGCAGGATAAAAATGAGGTTAAATAAATGGAAATGTTTGTTTCTAAAGTGAATTTTGAGATGTTATCAAGCTTCAGAGACCCAGCTGTGGATGTCAAATCAGAATTTGGGACCATGAAAAAAAATAATCAAAGATTTCCTCTTCAGTTAAACAAAAAGTACAAGTGCATTAAATCATTTTTTTAGTGGATAGATACTCATTATTTTTAAAATTTGACTCCCTCACTTTTAAAGCTACTGGACAAGTCATGATGGAAAACAAAATGGTTCAATGTGGATGGTGAAGTAGTACAACACGGTATATAACCTGTTAAATGATGTGGAAACTCTTTAAATGTGACACTCAGCAACAAATACACGCATATACAGAATTTGCTGGAGGTAATGATGGTTTTATGAGAGAAAATATAGGAAATAGAGTGAAAGACATTCATACAATCTTAGCGTAGGTCTCCATTTATACCTATTATGGCCATTAGAGGGAGCCATTATCTTTCTGAGCGAAGCCCAAACCTGTCAGAGTGGAAAACTGCAGCTTAATCATTATCATAATATATTGTTAGACTGATATATGTACTAATTTAACAAAATGCTAAACATTCTGGGTTGAAATGGATTTTTTTAGCAAGCTAGAAAAATCCACTTGTTTTCTTCAGCCCTAAGATTAATAAATAAAAATGTTTTTTCATCTACAGAAATCTCACACATGACACGTCATGTGTGAGTCATGAATCAACCAGACCAGATGACAGCAGCTCTACAAATAAAAGTAGAGGGACCAACGTGTTAACCAGTGGGAGCTGAACGCATTTATGAATGCTAGCCTTGGCTTGAAGCCACAGTGACTGGACCCATGCAACACAATTCGTTTATATCATTCAAAATTCAATTTCTTTCCAGGACCGAAGCCAACAGAAAGCAAGCAGTTTATATCAAAACTAATTAATTGAATGGATCAAGCAGGCCTCTCTGTGCAAATGGCATCTTTGGTCTGTGATGCCATGATGACCATTTTCAAAAGCATGACTCATTACCTTCCCTAAATGATGCACAAGAATGACAGAAATACAGATAGTAATGATGTTTCACCTCTCCTGATCATGTAGGGTTAATGACTGGAAAACCTTAAAAGATGCAGTGCTTGTTTAATTTCACTTCTCTATGTCGGGACTGCTGGGAAAATCTTCTTTCGAGACTTTGACATGTAGATGGACAATAAGCTGTTGTTTGGGACAGCCATGACCTGACATAACTCAATGTGTGCAAACATTACCATCATAAGCAGACTTTTTACAGCCTTCAAACATCTATAAAACTGATGCTGGGCTGCCACATACAGTGTCATTTCTTCAAAAGCATGAGTAAGTAATTTTGCAAACAAAGGCAATGTTTGAACAGGAGGACTCTTGTAGCAATCCGTGTTTACAATAGATATCATTTACTGCTGAGTGGATAGTGACATTGAACTCATACAACGCTGAAACAAGTGAAGAAAAACCCACAATAATAGAACACACTATCCTCTTCTTGGTTGTCCTTCATGAGTTTCCTTTCCATGAGTTAATTATGGCCTGTGTCTCATATTTAAATGTGGAAGGACAAAAAGGACAGAAGCTCATCTCAAAATCAGAAACCGTGGTGCTCAGCCAGCCACAAACCACAGTGTGTCTCGGACTGGTCTGAGCTGATAGGGTGGGACGCCCTCTCCGTTGTCCCAGACAAAGACAGGAACTCAATTAGCTCAATGCGTGCTTCGGCTGATAGATTTACCAGCTATGAGCTCATGTGCTGGAATAACCCACTGGTTTACTAATCTACCTCTGTGGAAATCTTGATTGAACAAACCAAGGATCCACATCTCCCACCCAGACGTCCTCACTGAATATCCTTGTCAACAGCACGGCAGATCAAGAAAAGCGGCTGTTGTATCTGCTGTATGATTCATTCCCTCGCTAATCTTGTTCGCAGACTGGAGCTCCTGCAGCAAGGGCTTAGCCCATGCAATGCCCTCTGTCTCCCAAGGTCAACGTGCGCTGCATCTGCCCCTGGTAACGACCCATTGGAAAGGCCGTGTATCTGGCAGCAGACCAATCAATAACCCTACTAATCAACAGTGATGCTGATTGTTTTCCACTGATGAGACAGACGGGGAGAGAGGCCGATGGTTGCATGTGTGCAATCATGTCCGTTGCACATAATAAGGACCCACTCTTTTAGCTGTCGCTGCTGTCTACGTGCATGGCCGCAGAAATATTACATCTAATGTATGGGTTTAATTTCACAGCCAACGCAACAATTTGGTCCATCAATATCCACACTTTCAAATAACCCATCATCTATTTCAAAGTAGCTGCAGCCAGCAGCATTAAGGCACATTTCACCCAGTTATATCATGGTGATATAAATACAATAAATATCATAATCACTCTGAAACCTATCATGATTACTCTGTTCCCAAAGATGTAACAGTTATGGGAATCGTTCTCTTCAAGGATTCAATTAACTAAAAAGCTGCACATTGAGCCATAATTCCACTTATGAAAGCTATTATTGATCATAATGTTTTAAAATCTCTCCCTCTTGGTTTCCTGTGCCAGTATACACAAATGCTTCATCATACAGTATCGCACTTGATCCAGAAGCTAGGTTTTATATAGCCTTGATTGTGATGCTTTCAATCTCAAAACAATGAGATGTAATAAGGGAAGAAAGTCATTTCCTGTCATGATGACAGTCATCAAACTTTTCATCAGAGTAGTGCGATATCTGATCATTGTCTGACTCAGTTTGGAGGAGGTAGTCAGGCTCCAGGTAGTTTACTCAGTTTACTGTGGTGCATACCGTAACATAATAATCAATTACCCCATAATGTAATCCAATTAGCCCTCAGAGAATACAAGAGCTGAGATCCAATGAACCATGTTCATCAGTCATCAAGAAATCTAATATAACATCTCCTCAGGGGTTTGTTCAAGTACAAATTCAGTTTAAGAATTCCTGTGGGAATGACAGTGGCATCAAAAATTGAACATGTGGTACATCATACAGCTCCAGACTTTGAGTTTGACGCAAGAGTAATTAGACTGCTTTGATAAAACATCTCTATCCTCATCAGCGCAGTAGGAAACGCCATCAGATTCACTCACAGAAGCAGGCAGAAGACATTAGAGCCCCCAGTAACATACAGTACTGTGATTTGTATTTGCATAAATGAAGGTTTCAGCTTACTAGATGCTATCTGACCAGTGTTCACCTTTTTTACTTCTTAGTTTGACATGTGCCCCTACTAACAGCATCCAAATAAAGAACACATCTCTACAACCATTAGCAAGAGAAACGGACCCTCTACAGCTTGACAAGACTAAAGAGTCTACAGCCATGGTTACAGCTCTGTGAGGATGTATTTAGACACACTGGTGCTTTGTGTGAAATGCTAATGTCAGCATGCTGACAATGTTCACAACAGCAATGCTAATATATTTGTATATAGCAGGTACAATGTTTACAATGTCCATCATCTTAGTTTCGCACGTTAGCATGCTAACATTTGCTAAAAAAAAAACCAAACACAAAGTACAGTTTATGCTGATGGGAATGTTATTAGTTTTTCAGGTATTCGGTCATAAAGTATTAGACAAATTGAAGTGTTGACCTCATCATAAAATCATCAGGATTCAACCTCTGGGGACCATGAAACAAAATTTCATGGCAATAGTTGGTTTGATATTTTAGTCTGGACCAAAGTGGTGGACCGACCAAACGACTGTCATTTCCATACCACTAGCATGGCTAAGAGCAGGCATGTACAGTATATGTATAGGTTACCTGAAACAAACTGCATTTTAAGTTTTACTGTCATTGTATCAAGAGGTCTGTCATTCTAATAAAATAAACATGAAAAATAAATTAAATTGTGGGACCCTCCAGTTTGCACGTTAACAGTGCTACAGTATGTGTAGCATTGTAGCATCATTAAATCTTTACCACATTAATTCTGACATATCTAAACATAAAACAGCACTTCTGAGATGAGCTGTAACTTCTTGTGCTACTCGTCTCTGCACTGCTTGTTACGGTGTGTGTCACAGCATCAGGTTTCACAGTGAATCTGATGGATTACATTATGGAACAAAGGGGGGGATGCTGCTTTATGGCAGAGGACGAAGGGCACTGAGTTTCTGGCACTAGCAGGTGGAGGAAGCAGTGAAAGGCTGGTGGAAAAATCAGTCCCAGCATGTTTACCCACTTCAGTTAAGTGAAGGATCAAACAAATGGACACAGAGTGATGCCAGGGTGGGATTGGCAGATGAGGGGGAACATTGTCTTTGTGACAAGAGGGCTTAATGGGAAATTAGGTATTAATTTTGAGTCTGGTTTGTTAACAGTAATTACTTTACAAATAAATTTTTCATGATAAGCTACACTTCGAACCTTTTAACTGCAAAATACTAAGTTTACTCACATCCAGATCTGAAGTGTCACATGCACCATGTGGATTCAAATGAGCTCTTGGTTTTGTTCATCATAGTAAATGATTGGGTCGAACACAGTGTGCACCGCTAGGCAACTGGAAAATAACTTGTCAAGACCCATGTGAAACGAGAGGACTAAATGCCCCCAGGCCAAAATTTCAATCAATGTCTCCTTGTCCTTTCACCATAGCAAATTAGATTCTAACCATGCATGAGGAAGAAGTGTGACCCTGAACTGACTAGAGGATCAAGCAGAGAGCTTTGACAGGTAGGAGCAGCATCCATGCAGCAGCAGCAACACAATTAGAGGCTGGCACTAAGACTTTCAGCAACGGCAGTAATAATGAACTGGGCGGTGTCCCTCAATCAGATATGACATTTAACAAAACATTGGTGCAGTTTGTTAAAAAACTTTATAAGTTGGTGCATTTTTGCCAATATTTTGTTGTTTAAAAAAAATGCAACATTTGGCAACAGGAGGAGCTATAATTAAAGGTCAAACTGTCAGACTTTGAAAGGCTGAAACTGCTGCATCAATGCTCTGATTCTGATAAAACTTGGAGAGTTTTACTGATGGTCCCAAGAAGTGCCAGCATCATGTTTACAGTAGTTCTATGGTGTGTGTCTGTGCTCATGCCTTAACTTCTTTTGATTTTCCTTAAGAAAATGTTCATGGCTTTTACTTTCTTTTTCTTTTTTTGTCTTGGCGTGTTTTTCTGAGTTGTAGCAGTTGTAGCTTATTATCCATTCAGGGGCCAGAGAGGTTTGGGTGAGTTGGGTGGAGGGAAGCTAAGGCCAGATGGTTGGAGTGGGAAAACGATTCTGTGGTTTTAGATCACATGGTGAGGGCTGTTTAAAAAGCAACACGCTTGAAAAAAATCACCAAAAATGCAAAAACATTTCCTGTGTCAGAGCGATAGAGAGGCAGATTATAATCAGTAACAGCTTTGATTTACAGCTATAGATCGATAGTTTTTCTCCCTAAGACAAAAAGAGATGCAATGCTGTTTACACAATATAATATAAAAGACAAACTCTTCAGCAAATAACTTGCATCATGATATTTTCCAATTATACTAAAAGAGACGTAGTGACAGCAAGAGTGGAAAATTGATAAGATTTATAATGCTTCTATAGGCAACACAAGACAGAAGCTTCACTAAATCATATAATGTAATAAGGAGCTAAATCAAATAGCAGCATGTATCAAATGAGATTTATTGGTCTGGTCCCTCTCAAAAGCAAAAGATGCTGATGAAAATGATCGCTCTAATGCGAGGAGAAGGAGGAGCAGCTACAGAGGCTGCAAACATGGCTTCCTCTGGGACAGAAGAGTCATCACTGGAGATTACCACTTGGTTAAGGTTTCAAAGGTCAGAGGGCAAAGCAGGGTCACAAATACAGTAGCAAGGTCACAGTGTTAGATAAACGGGTCGATGCTTTTATGTGAAAACATCTGTGGCTCTTCTTGTTGAAGTGATGGATTACACATGAGTGTCTGTTAAAAGGATTTGGTTAATTTCGATAAAGGCTTTCATCAGGTTTGTCAAGCAGTTCAGTCGCAAAAGGTACCATCGAGTTTGAACTTTAAAGATTTTGTTTATCTCTGCGAAGCTGCCAACCAACACTGTAGGCCTTCATCAGTTCTTTAAACTAGTCGAATCATTAGCCAGCCTCCATTCAAAAAAAATCAAACAAATCAAAAGTTGTTTCAGCAAGCTCTCCAGATGCATACCAAAGTCCAAAAGCTTCCCACCCACATCAAAAACTCAAATATTAACAAAGCCATGACTAACAGTGCTTTGGATCTTTTCCCAAATGCTTGCTAAAAAACATTTTACATCCATACTCCACAATCGTTAACTGCAGAGGCAAAAAGGCATTCCGGCCTCCAATTCACTCTGATTTATGTCTTGAACTGTCTTCCTTCTTCTACTTTACCTCTAAGTGCATGGTGATGTCACGTTGCTGCTAGCCACATTTAAAAATGCTGATCACTCTTATAGTGTGCACTGATTGCCAATTTCCTTTGTTTGATTACCTCAGCAAGAAACACTAAACTAATCAGTAACCTGTAACCTGGAGCAGTAACAATGTGAATTACCCCATTTACTATTGCATCGTTTGTTTTTTTTATATCCTAAACAAATATTGCACCATTCGTTACAGTCTAACAAACATGGAAATATGTGAATGGCGATGAAGGCAGTTTATGCTTCACGTGGTTCATATTAGAGGTTATGTGATACATCAGAACATAATTTAATTACTTAGATAATGAGCAGGGACACATTTATATAATAATTTGGTTTGATAGTTTGATAACTTCTAAAGACGTGTATTGCAGGAAATGGGTATGTTTTTTAAAACAATATTTTTTATTATGCTTTTAAACACAATAATACATACATAAACACAAATCCAACAATACACAGTGGCCACAAGAATTACACATCTGACTTAGATCCCTGACACATGATATACATAGCAAATAATATACTCGAAGAGATGATTGCACACAATCACATAAACATGTTGTGGAAAATGTCATAGCATCTATGTATGTATATGTATAAGGAAATGCTCAGTCCATTACAATCGACAGTGATGCAACAACTAAACATCTGGGGCTAGATGCACAAACGACGCAAATGCACAAAAACATGCATACGTCATTTCCCGGACATGAACTGATTTATAAACACAGAATGTATGGTGAGAATGTGTGCACCTCAGGCATTCTTTAGACCAGGCCTACACATGTTCTGTAAAGAGATCTGATGGTGATGTGATGAGGTGGAGATGAAATAAAAGATGAAGGACGGAATCTTAGTAAAACATTGTAACCAGCTGTACTGATGTGTGATTGTTTTTTGCTTTTCCACAGAGATTTGTAAAATGCCAAAGACACATTTATAATCATAACGTTGATTAATTACTTTTGTGTGATTCATTTTTATCTTTCTTTTAATTTATACAGGAGTCAACATTTTATTTTGCTGTTAATATACTCTTTATGTTTTCCTTAGTTGTGTCACACTTTGTAAAGTCGGTTTAGATATGAGCGCTACAGACTGATCATTGATTACATTCCTGAGATATCACTGCTGATGATGGTTTACTGGTCCATGTGATGAATTAATGATATGGACGCTATAAAGAGCCACACAGCTGTGCGTAATGGTTGTGCGTAACGACAGCTGTTCTGCCGTTGGAGAACCTTGCCGGGGCAACACAGTCTGTGAAACGGCACTTCTTCTTTCCCGTTTGTTTCATTGACAGGTGTGACAGACTGGCGGAGCAGGCGGCGAACTGATATGAAAACGGCTGGTTCAGGGCGTGTCTTCATCCATTTATGGCTCATTGTGAAAGTGGAAATGAGGCTCGTGCACGTGCGCCCAGTTCCTTAATGACTGAGATTCATAAAACAGAACCCTGCCTACACACAGATTTATAAATCTGATGAAAAGAATGCGTACGCATGTTTCTGGCTTTTTGTGCACACAGTTTTAGTCATGAATCTACAGAGTTTTATGCATCTGGCCCCTGGAGAGAAAAAAAGGACAAAATAAATTATAATTAAATTAATTTAATTAATTAATTAAAAATATTTAGGATTTTTAGGAAAATTTTAAAAAATCAATCATCAAATAAATATCCCACCTCATGACCCAAAAATGTTACTTTGCCAATTTTCAGTAATGCAATCCATCATTCCCTTTAAAGGACCAGTGTGTAAGATTTAGTGGGATATATTGGCAGAAATGGAATATAATATTCATAAGTATGTTTTAATTAGTATAGTCCCATTAAACTAAGAATCGTTGTGTTTTCGTTGCTTTAGAATGAGCCCTTTATATCTACATAGGGAGCGGGTCCCCTTCCACAGAGCCCACCATGTTGCACCGCCATGTTTGTACAGTAGCCTAGAGTGGACAAACCAAACACTGGTCCTTTAATACAATATTTGTTAGTCTTTCACCAGCATATTTAAAGAAGAATCCGACTTTATTATGAGGACTAGTTAAACTAAGGAGCAAAACCTGAGGTTCAGTGTCAAGGCGGACATTAAAAATCAAGTTAAGTTTACCAACAATTTTACCCCAGTACTCAGTATGGATACATGACCACATACAGTGCCTATAATTTCCCACCTCCACTTAACATTTTGAGCACATTTCTGTCAAACTTCATTCATCCTGTGTCTAAACTGGAGGGTAATCTGTAAACAGTTGCTCTGGTTCTATTACATATGGAGATTTCCTTCGCACAAATTGCCATATTTCTACCCATGTGGTTTCATCTATTGTGAGATGGAAGTCATTGTTCCACATGTGTCATTAATATTCTGAAGTCATGTTGCTAGCAAGGTTAAGTTCAGCCCAGGTTCCCCTGGCCAAGAACTGATTTCTTGCCTCTGCTAAGGAGTAAACATTTAATATGTGAAGTCTTCACTAAATATCTGAAGAAATTTTTTCTGTTGGATTTGTTCAAATGTAAGCATCACTCCTTTATCAAATAAATGCCCTAGAGTTAAAATTCCTCTTTCTTTCCAGATGTTAAATCCTCCATCTGAACAGGCTGGAGCAAAATCAATGTTACATTGTATGGGAGCCAGGGAAGACAGTGCTTTTTAACGACTCACTAGCTTTCTTATTGCTTGCCAGGCTTACAGACTTGTTCGAATTATGATGTTATTATCCACAACACTCTTGATTTTCCTTAAGTCTAGGGCAAATAAAAAACTTGATTGTATATTACCTGCGTTAAATGATTCCAGATCTAGCCATGCTGATTCTGAGTCATTATTAATCTACTCAGCTATGTAACGAAGCTGTGCAGCCAACTGATAAAGTCTAACATTTGGGACAACTCCCTTCTCCACAGACATCCATAACTTAGCCATTTTTAATCTTGGTTTCCTTTTGTTCCAAATGAACCAGCCGTTTACCCTTTTAATTGTTTCATTATTAAATAGGGTAGGGACCATTTGAAAATGATAAAGAAGTCTTGGTAGAATATTCATTTTTAAGTAAGGCGATCCTACCCAACATAGACAGTGCAAGAGATATCCACCTGTCTAAGTTGTCACTAATATGTTTTAGAAGAGGTTCAAAATTGGCCTTGCACATCACTTCTAGTGATGGAGTGATTGAAATCTCCAGGTAAGTGAAACCTTTGAGTGACCATTTAAATGGAGATGGGATAGAGTGATAAGGACTGCCTACTGGTGTGACTTCAGACTTTAAAAAAATATTTTTGTACCCTGAAAATTCACTAAATTGATTTATTACCTCCAAAACAGCTGGTATAGATGTCTTTGGGTCAGTTATAAAGAGTAAGATATCATTGGCATATAAGGCTATTGTGATGTTTTTCACCAACAGAGATTCTGTAAATGGCTCTGCTGTTAATGATGTCAGCAGTCAGAGCATCCTCCAAAAGTGAGACAAAATCATCAACTCGAACATATACGGTAAAATCAATCTGATGTGTCATTTTGAAGGCAGTTTAATGTCTGACCTGCAATCTAAACGGTGTGTGCACTTGTATAACAGGCAATATTTTCCTAAAGAAAACAAACAGCCAGTGTTTGCCCAGAGATAGGAGCAGCTGCTGCACACCTGCCTGCGGCTCGTTTTTTCTCCTCTCTGAACAAGTGTAGGTCTTTTGTTGCAACAAACAGGCAGGTGAGGGACGCCCGCGTTTACGTAGGGTGTAGATTTCAGCACCCATTTAATTACCATCACGCCCTTGACATTCGAAATCAAACTAGACCAACTGTGCACATCTATAAATATCAGGAGAAATGCCTGCTTCACTGACAATACACGTAGACCAAAGCAGAGCTGAGATGAGTGTGGGATATGACTGAGCATCATATACTGTATTTGTGATGTGAATCCACATCACTCAGCTCGCTCAGCTAACTGCACAAAGCTGCTGTCACCATGAAAAATAATCAGAGGACATTACACACAACTGTGGCACCTGCACCTTACAAATTTCATTAATCATTCTAACAACACTGCAGGAAACAGCTCCCTTGGGCGATTACGTCGGCCTATAGTTTATTGGTAACTCCACTTTTGCAGACATGAAATAGCACTGACCCCCTTCACATGAAAATTTACTCCTTCGCAACTGAATTCCTCTCGAAGACTGTGACGATACTCTTACACTCCACGTCCCCGATGAAAGCCTTGATAGGAGCCTCTGTTAAGACCACTTTAAAGTCCCATTACAAATTCAGGAATTCCACACAATGGCCTATATTTGTCCAAGCATCACATCTGACATGCTTGCTGCACACTGAGATTTGCACACTCCTGAGCTATGAGAGACACTTTAAATATAGACTGCATGGGAGGACAGTGTTGGTACAGTTGGGCTGTGGGATTGTGAATGGGATTATAATATTATGATATATGGCTGTATTCATTTGACTCTAGGTTCCAATGTGCCATACCACGCATAACAACCAGCAATGCAAGTATCACTTTCTGCAGCCTGAAACAGTGCTTGCATTGAGTTCATGCCATTTCAGACACTTCTTGGACACTTCTCAGCCTCCAAAATGTTGCAATTTAGCTTTAACATGAGCAGACAAATTCAATGTGTGTTTCACAGTTGCCATCTACACTTCAGGTCACCGGCTCTGTTTGAAGCAGCTCAGAAATCTTTCCTCTCTGCATTTCTCTTCATTTTCTCCTCCCTTCATCCCCCCCCCAGTTTTACAGAGAATCTTTACAGAGAAATTTTAGGAATTTAAAGTGCATCCCAAACCAAACATATTTTAGTTCCCGCTGTGCTGTGTTGTTCACACAAGTAATTTTTGACAATGAGAGCAAGAGAGGAAGAAGATGTTAAACAATAACTGATACGGTCAGATTAACAGATAATGTCTCAAACGGAACAGAGTATTAGAGATTTAAAGAAAACACTAATTTTAAATTTCTCATCTGATTTGACCATCTAGACTCATTTTTTAAATTTTTTTATAAATAGGTTATCCCCATCTTTTTCAAGTAAGCCACAATACGTTTAAAAACATGTGCGACAAAGCTTTAAAACTCAACCTTTCCACTGAGTCTAACAGTGAAGCTGATGATGAAGCTTACCTTCCAGCAGCAGCAGCAGCAGCACAGCGATGTTTCCCCGAGAGAAACCACAACTTGACCCCATATTCGCGAACCATAAGTGAAAGTTTCTGAACGCAAACGCGATTCAAAAAAGTTCCCTTGAACGGAAAAAAAAATGTCAAAAATCAACGCGATAAAATAAACGCAGGCGGTGTGTAAACCAGTGCGTGTCCTGCGGGCGGCCAGATGAAGTCCTCAGTGTCCCATAGACAGGCTGCTGTGCGCGGCTCCAGTGGCTGCTGATGGGCTGACTGGTTGGCTGGCTGGCCGGGGGGGAGGAGGGGGGGGAGGGGTGGGGGGGGGTGGAGGAGCTGGGGGGTTGGGGGGGTCAGTGCTTCACTACTCACTGCCCCGCTGCTTCCGCAGCAGCAGGCAGCACAGCATCTACAGGAAATTTAAGAGCATAATTTAACAGCAGGTCAGTCATCTCATTAACACTCTGCGGGGGAAAAATTATTAACAATTATCATTAAATGTGTAATGGTTCATTTTAAAGGTACAGGCGCAGTTTTTTTTTTTTTGGTATCGGGCGTGTTTATTCTAATCACTGCTTCATTATAACTGTCTTGTCATCATTTATTTATGTATTTTGAAATAGGCGTGAGCTCACATCTATTATCAGTGACATGAATTTATTTACAGTGGATTTAGACTTTTTTTAGTGTCATTTGAAAACAGGTGTTCAAGTGGAGCAGCATCAAATGAACTCCTGGAAGGTGTGGCACTGGGCTTTTAGTTCAATGATGAGCCATTTTACTGCTAAGCTGCACCCCAAAAACACTATGTGGATTAATAACAATTCACAACTGACCAGCAGACATCTGCAGTGTGTCTATCTGCTCATAGGTGCCAGAACAAAATAAGCAAACTACTGTAAAAGACCAGCTGTACTGTCAGCTGCTCCTCTCCCCGCTCAGGAGAGTGTGTCCAAGGCTGAAGGCTGTGTTAAAGTGTGGGATCTCTGTGTGACTGGATAGTGTGGAGTGATGCATTGCTGCAGCCTCGGGGCAGGACACCAGTCACTCACACAGCAATCGCTCTCCAATCAATGTCTCTGCATGTAGCAAAAAACACTGGAGCTCACTGGGCCGCAGAGGGGATGGCAGGGCTTCTCAGGAGCTCCAGTAACTTTCACTGAGTGGGAAAAAAACATATTACCACCACTGCTCTTATGTTTTCACCTCTCCTTTTCAGTTTAATCAATTTATCTCATTTGTATCATGGGCAAAATAATAGTGTCTTTAAGTGAAAAGGAAACTCAAAAAAGCACAACACAAAAGAAAGAGGTGGAATTCTTAACATATTGTGTAGTCAGATTATACTTTGAATCATGCTAGCTGCCTGCTGTGATACTGCAAATATATGTTGAAAGCCTGATAATATTCAGAGAATCTATCGTATTGTTTTTAATGGTCTCAGGTACACAAGACTGAATTCAACTGTAAAAACAATATTTTAGTCCAAAAGGCTGAATATCTGTTATTGCTTAAAATCTTACAAGAATAGGTCTTACAGTTGACAATTTACTCAAGGTATCATCTTATCTTCGTGTCTGAAATGGATGTTTGTATGTTTATAATAAATAATCTGTTCGTTTTTAATTACACTGTATGGGAAGACAAATGTTTGCTCCTGTTTGCTCTATCAAGGGAGATAATGGGGATCGTTTTGTGATATAAGATGCTGAGCAGTCTGCATGAGAACATTGTAACTGGGATAAAGTTTCCATATGACAGACTATAGGTATCCTGAGACATAGGCTCAAAAATAATCGATAAGGACAAGGAAATGTGGTGGTGTAGACATGGTATGTCAAACCACAATGGTTTCCTATAACCATTTTTTCAAAAATGCTAGAATGACACTGAGTTTAGAGTCTGGAGTCTAGATATTCTTATTTTGATCCTTACAGTCTTTATTATCTGCTGTTAATGATGTTTATTTGGTTCTGAACTCGTCATGCTGCAGTTACTGTATGTCTCTCTGAATGAGTCAGCTAAATGCTTGGATTTAAATAAACACAGAAGATACAAAACATATCTTTAGCCCTCTGTGGTGAGTCTGTATTGATTTCATTTTCATCTCATGAAGACGCAGCAATGCATTTCCATTGCTGGCACTAGTTTGGGAAAGCAATTATGGACTTGAGTCTTGTTCAAGAAGGCAGGATGCACCTACTGGGATTCAAACAACAACCTCTGTTTATAAGACAATTACCAAAACCACTACACCATATTACACAATGTTGTTACGGCTTCTGAGGAGTGTGTAATGTGATTTCCTCTGGAAGAAGAGCATGATGCTGTTTCATTTCATTAACTAGATGGTCATTTCATGATGTACACACACCTGACCTGATGCTGAGGCCACACTGATCCGAATGTGCTCAACACTCTCATACATTCTACAAAAAACATGTATAAACCACCGACTACATTGTCAATCATGTGGAAATATTATAATCTGAGTCTGAAAATGACCCTGTTTCAGTATGTTAATAGCTTTGTGTATAAAAAATGTAAATTTTAAACATGTAAAGGGCTCAGGCTCTTTGAGGGGGCTTGTTGTTGTCCTCTGATGAATTGGATTCATGTAATTTCCCTGATTTTCTAATAGAATGAGTGCCAGAGGTGTCGGTCCCATTAATGACACTCCTTTGTGAGCTGTGCATCTTGACCCCTATTAAGTACTGTCACTCGGACAGCAGATGGTACCCGCACACATACACACACATAGAGAGAGGAGGAGTGGCCATGGCAACAGACTCATAATGGCTGGCCTGGTGTGTAGTGGAATCACTCGGCCTAATTTGTTAAGTACCACCTCAGTATATTTGATTTAATCAGTCTATTCAGTGAACAAAAAAGTGGCATTAAATAAATCATCAGTTGCCAAACACCAACGATGAATCAGACATCTTTTTTCAAAATTGGGTGGTGGTCTTAAGGCTGCACACATTAACGTTTTCTAACTTTTTTCTTGTGGTAGATCTTGATCTGCTTGTATTTGACAAAAAACTTTATTCTTCTTTTTAGTCTGAGCTGCTTGTTTTATCAGATGAGTGGGATATTAGTGTAATAGTGCAATTCAGGCAGATGCATGTGGGCAGGCTGTACATCAGTGAGAAGTAAACTAAACTGATTAGGCCAAGAACTGTGAGCCAGGTTTTTACTTACACAGATGTTATAATACTATCTTACCATGACAAGTGTTTGTTTTTAATAGGAAAAAAAAAGATAATTGCATCTACAGAGTGAGAGAGGGACAGATGATCATTCTGTTTTATATTTTGAGGAAGAATTTCTTCCTGTACAGCAGGTAGGCGATGAGCACCCACAGTGCAGTTCCCCACAGGCTTTGGAAGAGCCACTCCCAGTGACTCTCCTGGAAGCGCATCTCCCAGCTGAATGGGAAGTAGAAACCCAGGAGAGAGTGGCCAACATACACAAAAATGGAGTTCATCCCTGAGGAGGAGACAAATACAAGGTGTTATTGAACAGGACTTCTCTGTTTTGAAGGAAAATGTTCTCTCTGTTTTCAAGGAAAATGTTATTTTCTGCAGTCATAATAATCTTGGCACTCACTCACGCAAATTCCAACAAAGCAAGTATATTAGGGCAAGCAGTGTAAACCTCCTAAAGCTTTCCAAAGAAACATAAATTTTACATGAATCATTTCAAACACTTGTCTCTGAGTCAGACTAAGAATAAACTTATAAATGGAAGAAAAACTTGAGGTAGATTGAGCTGGAAATGGTCATGTCAAGCCTCTAACCTTAGATATTTGATTTGGATATGGAAAAAGTCAGATCTCTGTATGGTAAGCAACAGCAATTACAACCCCTACAAAGCAATCAAGCCCTTTTAGAACACTTTTTCAATATTAACCCCTGTTGCAGTAGAATAATGCAATATATGAAATTAAATGTATTACTCATTGTGGGGGTGTCATGTGCCAATCATGTGTCTGAGGTTTTTATTTCAACCAAAGCATATACACCAGTATAATACACTGAGCCCTTTGGTCCCTGACCACAGTACCTGGATATATGAATGGCTGTCCGCCCCACCATCCCTTGATATCAGTGACAAAGTACATGCCTCCCAGCAGCAGGAAAGAGAAACAGCCCATACACATCACATAGGACACTGACCTGAAGAAAACAGACCATCAACAACACTTTACAACAACAACATTTCACTGTGTACATTTGGGCATCACTAAAATGTGAGCGGAACGGTGTGAACAAGGGTGTAAAAAACACTGAGGCTATCAATCCTCCACTGCAGATAAATAACACCCAGGGGTCTCGAGCTGCGGGACAGTTTGCTGGATTGGTGTAAAGCATCAGCAGTGGATCCTTGGCACGTGCCCTGTGGAGCCGTGCCAGCCAGCCATGTCCCTGTCTGTTCCTAAGTGCAAGAATGTTTGATGTAATATCATCTAATGTAAAATGGCTGCCTCCCGGAGCCTCCTTGCAGTGGGCTTTTTTATTTTTTTTATCTCAGCTGAAGTGGGGCCAAAAAGGACTCTTAGCTGGGAGTTAATTACTTCTAGACATCCAGGCAGGGACGCGTACTCAAGAGCTCAATAACCTGTGCATGATGAACTGCCTATAAAAGCCAGGCAGGTAATGGCGAGGGATGAACGCAGCTTTAGCCGGGGCCCCTGTGGAACATCATGAAGAATTTGCTTACACATCACAGATGAAATGGTATTCTTCCTGCTGCAACATTAAAATGATTCACATTATTTTAAGGGAATGTGGGAGTGGAACAAATGCACAGGTCATAAAGTAATCTGCCTGAGGTAGTAATTGGGCTGTATTTCATGCAAAATTATTATAAACATTTATAAAGACGCTGTGCCTTGTTTTTCCAAAAAAGCATATGATAGTTTGGGAGCAGTAAGACTGCACTGTGGTTATATAGATGCTTTTCCCAGAGCCTGATCCTATTCCATCACACATAGCTGGTAAAATGTGTAGTGAGTGCCTCTGCCAGGACGGCTGGTGCGGTAGGGAGGATAAAGCATCCCTTATTTTTCTGGCTGTAAGAAGGAGTGATCATCTGGGGAGGATGTATAACAGCTCCACCTCACACTCCTGACAGTCCGGGTGATTATTTACAGTCGTAGCTGTCGTTAGAGGTAAGTAAACGCGTGTTTTAGCAGCCTTGATTTGTGCCTGTTGGAAACCCATCCTTTCTTTTGTGAGAAAAGTAGCTGGATTTAGAGGGTCAGGAAGCACTTACCAAAGGTTTTTATTGACAGGTATAAATCCTCCGTCTCGTGTGCACTTAGAAAGGATGGCTGCAGAGATTCCCTGAGGGTGGAAATGAAACAGATTTCAAATCGATGGAGGGCGATAAAGCAATCTGTACTGGGCTGCTAAAACGTAAGGCAACAGAATCAAGCGAGTCCGGCAGATTAACCGATTATCTGGGAGTCAAATGAACAAGGGCTATCAAGTCACACACACACAATATCAGACTGCAAACGCGCCAATTTGACCACCACACTGGAATGTTGCTCTCTTCAAAGAGTGTCAGACTCCAGCAGATAGTGGAGAATCCATTAAAGGCCCTGTTGACTCTGCAGCCTTAATAACAATGATACACAAGAACTGTACAATCCGATGAACTCTACATCAATAAAAGCTTTTATTGTCTCATCTATTTACCTTTACATATGATTTAGATACTTGAAGAAACATTTTGTACTCCAGAGAGAAACCCAGGGCACTGGATCAGAATCCAAACATGCTTGTTAGGTGGATATCCATCATGTGTATAGATGACAGAATCGATGGTGTGGAAATAGCCTAGCCGGGGCTGGATTGAGTCTCCAGGCTATCCAGGCAGCAGGATGTGGGATGGGGCTGGTATGTGGGGCAATCGCTCAATTTCAATCTCTCACTTCTGGAGCCTGATCGTTGGACTTTAATTAACATGGGCTGTTGTTTATTAGGACGAAGATGCATGGCCGCCCCTGAATATCAATTCGCCACAGAAATCACACTACAGTGAGCTGTGGTGTAAAAACTGGCTTGTGTTTATTGTATCAACACTTTCTGGGTCTTTGTGAACCTCCTGTGCATAATATCAATCCTGTGGTTGGGTGCCTGCAGAAATGAGCTCCCTCCTCCACTGAGGAGACTTGCTAATGTCAAGAGCACATGTCTGAAACAAGAGGCAGTTCAGTTCTGCTTCCTGCCTCCTCTCTGAGCTGAAATCATATTAGAAAAGTCAATATCAAGAGCAGGCCAATCACTAAAACTAATTTTGCTTTTTTTGTGTTGGTGAAAACACTTTGTAGGACTATAAATAGATTTAGCTACTGAGATTAAATAAGCAACCAAAGCAAACATACATAAGTAGAGCACGTGGGATGATTATGCATTCATGCTTTACACATGGTCTGTATCTGCTCCCGAAATCAATGAAAAAACGTCCTGCTCTTTCTGTCGAGCCACTGCAATGTGAGAAAATCTATTTTATTGTTATCCTTTATTTCAGTCAACCAGGATTTTAAGTCCCTGTATTGATTTGTCACTAAACACTGTATCTTGAATATATCATCTCTAACATCATAATCTTGAGTATCCACACCATCTATATATCATTAACTGGTGAACCATGAGATACAGTGGAAAAACATAAAAGCCTAATGTTTATTTATTTCATCATGTGTTACTTTATCACTTGGTGCCTCTGGGAGAAGCCAAATGGATCTAATTTATTTCAACTCCCTCCAGCCACTCGCTCCACAATGATAGTCAATAAGATTCAACACCAGGAGACAAAATGGGGAAATTTGTCATTTAAGAATAGAGGTTAATGACGTTAAATTCTCACAACAGAATTTCAATTGATTCTCACATATATAAACAGGATTTGTCCTGATTCACAAACACAAAAGAACCATTTCTTCAACTTCTGGACCTCTAATATTGGATTTAATACATTAGTATTGGACCTATTATAATCCTTTTGTTGGATTACAATCCCGTTGTTGTATTTTATTTTTAAAAAACTCTAAGCTTGTTTTTGTAATTGCCATTTTTCCACCTAAAGCTCCTACTGAATCCCAGCAGTTCAAGACAGTGGAGATCTCTCTCAATAACATTTCCTGAGGTTTCTTCCCTATTTTTTAGCTCCAGGGATGGTAATGTCGATTTATCAGTCGGTCCACCACTTTGGTCCAGACTGAAATATCTCAGCAACCATTAGATAGATTGCCACAAAATTTTGTACAGACACTCAAGGTCCCCATTGACTTTGCTGATCCCTACTTGGCTAAATACTTGCCTCAGTTGAACTTTGTTTAGTGCTCATTAGCAAACGTTAGCATGCCAACATGGTTAAGAAGGTTATATCTGCTAAACATCAGCATGTTAGCATTGTCATTGAGAGCATGTTAGCATGCTGATGTTAGCATTTAGCTCAAGTACAGCCTCACAGAGCCATTAACATGGCTACAGACGCTTGATTTTGTTTTCTTACATGCTGAGGTTTTTTAGGATTTTTTTTCTTTTCTTTTTAGAGAAGTATGGGCTGGGCAAGGATCCATTGCTAATATGGGCCTGTAAACCCCATTGAGATATATATGTGACGTTGGGCTACACAAATAAACTTCAATTGACTTGACTCAACAAGCCTGACTACATGACAGATGTAGTACTGATAAGACCAAGTTAACGAATGAAATTGTTTCCTTAATTTAAAGACCTTCAATGTGGTTTAATCACATGGTTCAAATAAATAAACCCCATACAATTACACATACCCGTCTGAAGGAACCTGATGTCTAATGTAGCAGAAAAGTCATATGCAACAACAACATAACTTGAAACTAATGGGATCTATTACTGTTTCTGTGTGTTTTCCCCGGCTGACTCTACTGGCCCCTTCTTTTCATCCTGCACAGTTTGATTTCAAAGGCTGAGTGATGCAGCCAGCTCCTCCAGCTCCATCATCGCTCCAGGTCACAAGACTGCCAGTTCAGGATGTCTGCCTCCACAGCATGCAGGCTCCCACTAACCCCGTTTTACAAATGAGCTCCATCTCTGCAGCATCTCACTGTACTTTCAAAACAGTGGCCGAGCACAGTTCATCAAAGCCTGGCCTTTCTACATGGATATCTGTCAGTCTCGTTAGAGCGAACTCACAGCCTCCTGTCACAGGTTTAGAAATGCAAAACGGGCCATCTCGTATAACACTTGGCTTCTCCCTCTGGGACATATTCCCCCTCTAAAAGAAATAAAGGCCAGCTCGGCTCTTTTTGTTTTAAGACCACCCAGAATGAACACAGAGCCAAAACAAATATAACCTCTGTGCTATCCGAGTAGATTTATGTTGAAATTTATTTATTTTTTTCTGGATTTGAAAGGACTTTCTATTTCTGTTATACCGCTTTATCAATACTGTCGTGTTTCATCTGTAAATGTTTACTGAGACTTAACCTGCAGGTGAATGAATTGATCATGCTCTTCATCGGATGCTAGTATACTGAGCGCAGTAGAGTGTAAATAATATGCCTAACTCTTATAATCTAAAACCACATGTAAGGCACACACTGGCAATGAGAGACAGTGTGTATCCCCCTGAGGCACTGGATACCCATGTCTGCCCGGAAACACAGCCACACATGGTTGTTGTTTAATTGTACTGAGATCACACACATGTCCTCTACTGAGTTCTGCTAATGAATGGCTTCAGCAGCTATGACTAATACCTGACTGGCTGGAAAACACGCAGCAGACTTTACCTGCAAGGCAAAGTAAAGCAGCAAGACGGGACAAGGCTTTGTGTGAGTCATACAAGCAGGAAGGCGATTTAAGTGATTTGTTGTCTTGGTTTTAAATTATCAATTGACTTTTATGGTGAGTTGCTTTACCAGCTGTGTTTTAAAACTTCCACATGATGAAACTTACCAGGATGACAGCCCACGCTAGGAATCGGCAGAGGATGTGGACGTTTATCTCCTTGTAGAAGATGATAATTTTCCCCGCCTGTGGAGAAGGAAGCAGAGATAAGCTCAACACCACAACTCATTCAATCATACATTTAACTGGAAATACCATGTAAACACCAACAAGGGGCATGTCCATTTATTTGCCCTTGGGTAACCAAATAGGCCTGGGATGTGGGTGTCAATGCTGCGTCCCTGACGTGGCGGTCACATTTCTTCTATCCTGTCGAGCCAGATGTGGGGTGTAAGTCATCCGCACCCTCTGATTAATTTGGTGATGATGAATACGTTTCAGCTGAGGACATTAGCATGGGCGAACACAGAGGAGGGCAGCGGACACCTGGCGTGTCGTCTAAGACTCGCTGACTGAAGGGCTCAGTGCTAACCGCCCACTGGGAATTGAGCAATGTGGCTGCTTTCGAATGGCAACTTCCCACAACACAAATGGTTATAAGTGACACTGTTGCCATCAGAGTGCGTGAGCTGCTTTGGAGACTCTGGTCTAAAGACCAAAAGCTCTCTCCTCGCTCTCTGACAACATTTTGTCAATAAAGGAGGGCAGCTGTGCACTTACACAGACGCGGGAAAAAGTCTTTCGTATAACCTTCATTTAAGTACAGAGTTAACAATGTTTTTATCAACATATTCGGATTACTTATCCTCTATGCAAAGAAAGCTCTATTATAGCAATTACATTTATTTTTGTTTAATCACAAACATGAATGTTAATTTAAGTTGTTGTAAGAAATTAGGATTAGGAACACTGCAACACATGGTTACGGATGTTTTCTGTCTCTAAACAATTTATGTAATCTTTTAAATCCATTATCTGCCTTTTACCAGCGTCTGCTGAGCATGTTTGGTTCCATTTGAATGAAAGACGCTGTTGCTGTCCGCCAATCAGGTGTTGTGAGGATTTAAAGGATCAGTTCACCAAAATCAAAGAAAAGCATATTTCTGCCATTTAGATTTTGAGATTTCCTGAGCTGCCACCCAAATTGAGGAGAATTAAACTTTTGTGGCAGTCAAATGATTAAAAAAAGACATTTGAAAAACTCAAAACCAACATCTTCTTTCCAGAGACTACTGTATGTCCTGGTTACTCTAGTTAATTCACCAGCATTACTATTGAGCATTGAGTTGACTGAGCAACTCAGCATTCAGCAGCAGTTACTTATCTCAAAACCTGGACAAATAAAACCAGAACCATCTGCATGGCTAAATGCCACTGGGGTAAATATTAAAATATGGGGGGTTTTTTGGCTTTAATTAATTCATAATTATTCAGTAAATAACCTATTGACTAAACTTAACTATATATGTGCAAAATGCAATATCAGTACCATGAAAAACATTGCAGAAAAGTCCAGACAAGATAATAGAATAATACTGTACCACTTGTTGAATTGTACAGACAAAATACTGTACACGATCTGTCTTACCTGCATCCCCAGAAATCCCATGACAATGGAGTTGATTGTACCTAGAACCCCCTCTGGGTCGAAGGGCTGTGTGGTGTGATACATTTCCTGGAGAAGGCAAGATGAAAAGAACCAGCAAGGCTTTAAATCCGGCAGCTGCACATGGTTTTGTGATAGATGGATTAAATAACGTATGCTGTATGAAAAAGATCTTACTTTGCATGTGGGGTACCTGTACATGTTATCACCAAACATCCATCTATCGACGTATCCTGCCGCGCCCCCAGTGCAGTTTGGGTAAAGACCATTATCACCAATTCCACCAGCTCCCAAATACCCTCTGATAGCATTAAAGCACATAATCATTTTAGAATAGGAAACTGTACAGCACTCACTAAAGTTATAAAGTTATGTACTCACATTACAGGAAAAGAGCTCTGGGAAGCAGCGTTATTATTCGTACCCAACACTGTATTTTCACACAGATGCCATGCAGGGTCACAGAGATGGAGAAAAACACACACAAAAAGCTGCACTGAGCAGAAGACATAGAGCGAGGAAGATGGATCCTCTGCCTCCGCTCCTCTTATTGCACATGACAGACTGAGATTGGCTAATTATGCCCTCTGAAGCATCCACCACAAGCCCATAAATCACGGCGGTTCATAACACCAGCAACACAAGGTGCACAGTAACACCACTGCAGCAACAGCCTAAAACTGGAGATCACCCCAGCATGCAGAGATGGATGAAATTTACACTTTTAGCATACGTGTGCAGTGGATTATTGAGTAGATGCAGTTGCATGACACTGGGAGCTTTGCTTGGACATACGTGGGACAGTTGGGTACAGGCAGGAGGAAGGTGATGCACAGCCACAGAGTCTCCAGGAGGATGATAATCAGCCACTGTGGCCAATACAAGACCACATCCTGGACGGGGTTCCACCAGTGATACTGCATCATAAACAATTCAAAAACAATGTTAAATAGCTTTAAGGGGGAATAAAACACTTACACTTTACACTTGTTTAGCCTCTTGGCCAGTAGGTCCATCACTTGTGCTCCAGATTGAAATATCTGGATTATCAATGGATTGCCATGAAACTGAGTAGGCCTACAGATATTCATGGTCCCAAGAGGATGAAACCTACTGACTTTGGTGATTCCCTGACTTTTTCTTTAGTGCCACCATGAGGTTAATATTTGTGGTTTTGAGTGAAATGTTTCAACAACTTTTGGATAAATTGCCATGAAATTTGGTATAGAAATATTTGCCCCCTTGAGGATGAATTATAACAGCTTTGGTGATCCATAGTCCTTTTTTGCATGTCACACTAAGAAAAGCACAGGTGTAAATAATGAAATTAAAGATGGCTGAACTCATTTTGCTGCTTCAGTTTAAGCATCCTGGTGTTGTGTATGCTGGCTCACTGTCACACTGGCTTATATTGGGACACTTGGAATAGGACGGAGCAGAGTTAATGTTATTAGCAACACCTGTGCTTTTCCTACCATGACAAGTCAAAATGTCTGCTGTGACTTTATCTAGTGCTATCATCAGGTCAGAAATGTAACTCATGTAGTAGCCTACCAGGAAAACTAATGACATTCCCCTCAGCCTCAACAGTATAACAATAGTGTGTTAAACTAAGATAGCAAACACAGCAAACATAACTGCTAAACATCAGCACGCACTATTGTGCCTACGTATAGTCTCAAAGAGTCACTAGCATGGCTGAGGTGGCTGTATGTTTGCTCAGTTATTCACAGGAAAAGGAACAACACAACACCAAATGGTCCCACAAAGGCAAAGTGCACACTTCAGATTGGACTTCTTTAATGTTGTTTCCCTGGTGTGTGATGACTGACGAAAGTGAACTTGACAGCGCTGCTCACCGCTCTCAGTGGGATTTCTTTCTGGCCCCAGAAAGTCTGCAGGAGAGACAGAACAAAGTAGGTGAAGGCCAGACGCTGCAGCACTCCAGGGATCCTCAGCCAGGACCAGGACACTGCAACACATTCAAAAAAACACAGCATAAAATGATGAATATATGAACGTACAACTCAGACAAGATATAGATATAACTCACTGGTATAAAGCAATTCTTGCTGATTTGAGCAAATTATAAATCAGGAAACTGATAATATTGCTGGTAACATATTTTCAATCATTCTACTACAGTACTGCTACTTCCTGAAGAAAGATGATGGACAGCGCGAGGCGTGGGAAATGGTGTTAGCCTTCCGGATATGGACATGTCAAGAATGTGGGAAGCTAATCAAAGATTCCCAGTTATCTCTTGGTCTCGACAAATTGGGGAGGATAGGATTGGCTCCTGGTTGAGAGATTGATGGTAATCTACACATTAGTTAATTGAAAACCTCTTTGCCGCACAAAGTGCCGTAAAAACTATGTAATCCCAATCATTGATCTGGACAAATCAAATAAGAGGCGGAAATCTCTTCTTTCACAGGAAAAGAGAAAGCTCTCATTAATGACACATTTGTTAAATCTGCAGGTTACACCCCAAAGGTAATTTTTTACTGTTTCTGTATTCTGCTGGAAACTGTAACACATCTAGTTTCGCTATCTGATCAATTGATGTAGGTTTTTGGGTGAAATTAAGATCCTTTTGACGGTCAATATCTTTTAAGATGTGAAAGCTCTGCTGTCCAATTCCCATCTCTGAGGCCTTTCAGTGAGAGATCAAATAAAAAAAGTATTCCACAGTACAGAACAGAAGTGTTAAAAGCCATCAGACAGTACAGCAAACAGATGAGTTAAAAACTTTTTGTATTCAAAACCTCTGAAGGCTACAACAGTAGGATTTTGAATCTGACTTTCTGACCCCATCTACATCTGACTGATCTTTTCTTAACTCGTAACTCATCACAATCCAACAAAGCAATAAAACTGTGAAATAGTCAAAGATGATAAGGCCAAAACACATTGTTACCTAAAGCAAAACTAGTCAAATATGTCAATGTTCAAAGTAATCATTTTTGTTGGACCACCATGCGTTTTTTTCAGTTTATCCAACAGACTCTAAAATTATTATATAAGCGCTTTATAATTGTAAACCTGTATCACAGCATTTTAAATCTTAATTGAAGTATAAAAAGAAAGGGAAATCATCAAAATTGGAGTTTCAAGGTCTTCAACACTGCTTGACCATGATTTACTGTAGATATATAACCATGGTAACGTTTATTTGAAATGACTCATAGTTGATGTCAAAGGTTAACACCTTATTCTGGCTCATCTGACATTGAAACGGTTTAACATATTGAGCTGATATGACTCCATTCTCTTATTAGATCAAACTCTGTGACTGAACTGCCGAGGACGTCCTTGGAGACAGAGGGCAAAGCTGCAGTTTATGGTAAAAGTCACTGCGCTGTTATGAGCAGCTCCAGCAGCAGCTCTAACAGCAGCTGCATGGGGCTGAAGGGTGTAACACTATCTGTTTGTAATTGTCCATTACCGCAGCGGTTTGTTTTTGCTCAATCTGCCTCTGTTAAACGTCCCCTGGTGCTGGATTTTGAGACAGCACACACAATAACAATATTTTTGTTAACCCAGTTACAAAGACATCCACATAGGAAAGTCCATTAGCACCGGGGATGGCTAATGTGTGAAGGGCGTCCTGTGCATCCCCAGGTGGATGATGAAATGAGGATTTTCAGCCTGCTTCCCCTCCTTTAACCCTGACACAGCCCTGCAGCTTTTATCACAATCTGGCGCTAAACCCATGTAACATCTTTGTCTTTGTCACCTGACTAACTGCAGTTTATGAAAACAATGCCTTTTTGTGTGTTGCATGATGTAAAAATAGCTTTATGGATGCTTGAAAATACCTTGTTACAGAATCAGTGTTCAAATTG
The DNA here is from genome assembly GCA_038419695.1 of Scomberomorus guttatus. Taxonomy (NCBI): domain Eukaryota; kingdom Metazoa; phylum Chordata; class Actinopteri; order Scombriformes; family Scombridae; genus Scomberomorus; species Scomberomorus guttatus. The sequence goes on from CM076458.1 coordinate 22,291,567, forward strand.
TTTGATGTTATGTAATATAACAGCAAAATCAGCTTGTTATTACACATGCTCCAATGATGTTCCCAATACAGAACAGAAGTATTTATTCCACGAACAACAATGTGCTACATATTTTGCACCTACATGGTCCGTCTCTTGGAGAATAGTTGAGGAAGCAGAAGCCGAGCATCAGCAGGACGACTGTTCTCCAGGTGATTTTGCGCAGCAGCTGCAGGCGGCTGACTCCTCTCCTCTGCATGGATCTGAAAGCCAACACCACTGAAGTCCCAATGATAAACACAAACCTTTAAGAAACAACAGTTGTATGTCATTTAAATGTATGTACATATGAACAAAAACGTGCATATTCATGTATATTTGATACTAAATGAGTATTGGATTGAACATGTATGATGGTGCACTTGTAAAAAACATACCATGGCATCACAAGATCTGCTACAGTTAGACCTGCATAAAAATCCGAGACATGAATTAATATCAATAGACACAAAGATACTTGATTTTGACGTCATTATACAGAGTTTACAGTTCTTGCCCTCCTCTAATCTCAGCAATCCAAAAAGACCACAAGGGGAATGAAGAACAATGTTACGTCCTTAAAGTGCTGCCTCTGTCATTAATGTTCCATTTTGAAAAGGTGTGATTAATAAATATCTGCAGTCCTGTGACAGTAGCGGCCCTGCAGCAGAGAAAAGATTAATCAAACCACCTCTGAAATCAATACGCTTGTAGATGTGGCAAAGAATGCTATTATAAAATTTAAATGGCGCACATCTCCAAATAACAGAATGTATTTTATTAAAGTTTTCATGACATTTTTTAGACAACTTTTATTCATTAGGGAAAATGGACCCAGCATTGCTTTAATGTTTGAACAACCACTGGTCACTGGTTGCTCAAGAGCACCTCGAGACTGGTCATTATTACTCATTCGCTTCTCCCTCCCACTGTCCCAGCTGCCATTTAAACACATCCCTCCTCCTCCTCGTCTCCTCCTTGGTTGTTAATAACAATAAACATCTATGGATCTCGCCTTTTATTTGGCCTGGATGAGGAATGGCATCCTGTGTGTTTGGTTTGAGACTGCATTTATCATAATTAGTGACAGCAGGTCAGAAAGTGCTGCAGACATGGTGAGGACAATGCTGCCATTAAATAATCAGTGCAGACCAGGCTCTGTGTGAGAGATTATTAATCATTAATATTAGAAATATCTGTTTCTTCCATGAAACAGACTATGAGCTCTTGGTCCTTTTTGCTATTAAATCTACTTGACTGGCAAATGTGGACAGAAGGCAGGAAACCAACTCAAACTGCTGCAACATGCAGGAAACACGTTGTACTATACAAGATCTTATTTCAGTTTTATTTCGCAATTTCGTGCATGTCTTGTACTTTACTTAACCATTCCAGGGTGCATGTTGAAAGAACCAGTATCCTCCTCCACCGTAGTTCACAAAAACCATCACTGTGAGGGCAAACCTACAAAGACAGCACAATCAGTAAGCACTATGGTACACTATTTAGTAAATAGTAAATAAGGGAAATGTACGTGTAAATGAAAAACTACACAGCATCCATATGTAACAGTTTTTTTACCATCAAACTAATACTTTGATTCTGATAGAATATTAACTTTTGAATTAAAGTTAAAGAGGCCCGGGGAGGGGCTTTTTATTCTGTCACACTCCAAATGCAAGATAATGCAATCTAAGCATTACGAATCACTCAGGAAATGAACACTTGTCCTCTGGATCTCCTCAAGCAGGAGTGCTGACTAAAGGCTTTGCGTCTAATATATGATACACTTTATACTTTAGCACTGGCCAAGGCTGCTGAAACACAGCACACGTGATGGAGTGCTTCACTGAATCAGACACTGGAGGAAAAAAGGTGTTTGTGTTGCATGTCAGAAAGCGGGTGGGTGCCATTACACCACACAAACTCGCAGAGGAATGTAAATGATTGCATGGTAGAGCTGCGGCGGAGGTTTGCTCCGAGGCCGATTCAATCCTTTCACCACCCTGAATACCTGAATTTATGGTTTTGATTCATGCGTTATTCAATCAAAAAGAAAAAAAAAATCATAAGGGGGTCTTTAAGAGCCATAATGAGATTAGGACAACCTCTAAGACTGAGACTGTCTGATAAGGTGCACTGTATCTACCTCTGCCTCCTCTTGTTTTTCTGCCGAGATTGAATTAAGAGGTGCACCAAGCCATTACTGCTCTTTTAGCCCCAACCTGCTGATACAAGATTTTAATCGGCCACTATCATCTCAAAAGGGCTAATAAAGTAGAGAAAATCCTGCTTCATGTGTCCATGTACTCTTTTTTTCTCTCTCAAACACACAGATATGCACACTGGCTATCATTTAAATTTTGACAAACATATCCATTAGTTGCCATAGTGACAAAGACAAAGGTTTAATCACTAGCCAGATGAGACCGGGTGAAAATCACTGTAACATCAGGGCTTACTGGCCATCTTTTTAATTAAAACACTCCATTTTAGGCAGATTACATTACAAATGCCACACATGTGACACTAGTGGCTGCTAATTATGATTAAGGGGAACTCTAAATGCCTAATTAATATGATCTGTACTGAGATGTCTTTGTTTTATGTTGCACCTAAGTTAATGCAAAAACAGATTATTTTCAGGTTGAGGCACCACAGGCTTGTTTCATGATTCCTAATCAGGTTTAAGTTGTAAATATCCCTCATAAGCCTTCCATTGAACATTTGTCATCTCAGTAATAGACTTAATTCATGTCTGGTATTCATGATTTATAGCTAACAGATTACAGATAGACGGGTCTGTCTTGCAGCAGTGACAACTGGTTATGACTCACTGATAGACGCTTATGGACCTCTTTGATTTGAGTCACTGTACATGCATTACCAATTAAAGTATCAGCTTAGTACATTTCTCCATTGCAAATGGATAGCCACACTCTATCACTGCAGAGTATTAAGTTACCTTCTGGCCATATCAAACACATTTATACCCATAGTCATAATAAATTACTAGTACTTGAGGGCAAATTCCAAGGTTATTTCTCTGTGGCCAAACATCAGAGCATATCTGAAACCCAATCGGAGGAAAACTTGGAGCTTAGTCAAAATAAGGCACAGAATGAGTCAGCCACCTGGTGTTAAATGCAACTGACAATCCATTGTTTTGCTATAATAGTTGTTCCTTCTGTTATATGACATCACTAACTACTGACGGTGCGATTTTCAACAGCAAGGAAACCGGCAACAGGCTTTTAGCATTGCGCCACAAGATTAAAATCCAAATCCTTTTAGAAAAATTAACGTGCAACTGTTACTCCACAGTTCTCTGTATATCATGTCAGTGGAGTCTGAGCAATGATCAGAAAAACCTTTCAGCTCCCAAGAAAAGCCTTTTGCCTTCAGAAATGTCTCAGCATTTATTGCAGATGACTGATGTGTCTGTTCTCTGTAGAAAGTTGTTACTTATCAAGGGTATGGATCATAAGTCACAGGGCTGAGGAGGCAAACGCAGCGTTAATCTCGAGAGCTGAGTCACAGTTTGATTAAGTGTGTTGTTAGGTATGAGAATTTCCAGTATTACCAATCAGGATGTCAATATGCGACAAGTATCTGTAACCCTAGAGTGACATTTCAGCTAATAAGATTGGATTAGACTGTAGCTAGAAGTGTAACTGAAGGGAGGTTAAATAAAAAAAAAACATTTCATTTATCCTCTCCTTGAACCTTTGCAAATTCATCCAAAAGAAAGCCACAGATGGAGAAGATGTCAGTTGTCTGCTGGATGCTGCCTCTGTGCTGCTGGATTTCCTTTCGCTCCCCATTTTGGCAGGAGATCTATGGCTGTGTGGATGTGTGCTGATATGTTGACGGTATTATTACATCAATTATTTGGCAAGGGGGAGGTCAAAGCCACACCAGCATCCTGTTTCCAGAGAGGCGTGCTTTGTGTCTACCCCCAGGCCACAATTAAGGCTAGCAGGGAGCCCAGATTCAATCACATGCATCACTCCTGTCCAACAGAAACACACTGTTCCAAACCCGAGACGCACTGATATCAGAAATCATGCCCAAAGCTATACCGCCTGATAACAAAAGCTTGGGGGAGCATGTGGCCAGACTGTGACCCCCTGTAATTATTCATTATGCTGGGCCTGTACATCTTCATCATGCCTCAGACGGCTCTAAAAGGAATTAGCATGTGAACGAGCTGCATGTGGTGATAGACTGATAAACAGGATGGTTGTTGATGGCGTACATACCCTCGGAAAGTGTCCAGTGAGCGCAGACGTGTTGGTTTCGGTTTACTGGAATTGTGCTCAGCTTCACAAGCATGTGCTCCGTTCTGTAGAAACGGTTATAAGACAAAATAATGTGAACATTTAGGCTTTTCAATAACTAGTATGACTAGTAACAAGCATTTGTCAACTCAACATACAGTATATGCCTTCTTTATGCATATGTTGAATCTCTTAATCTGTGTTGGCATAATGTTAGCTTTTTCTGTTCAACCAAACATATTAAAGCTGTAATAATTGATTTTTTAGCCACCTGGGGGCAGTGGAACAACCTGTTAACACAACATATCATATTGTCACCTTGTAAAATTGATAAACTGCAGACACGCAGCAGCATTAGCATTCATTTTAGCATTCATGTTTGTGGCCACCTGATTATGTCCAATGCTCACTCTGCTTTCAGCTCTGTTTTGCTCTGCCAATTTATACCATTTGAGCTGCTGAAAACGAAGTTTACTAGCCAGTTGCTAACTTTGTCTATTTGCTGTTTGGTCCTGGCAGACAGCGTGCAGCAGGTTTATCAGAGCTAATTTTGCGAATAATTTTGCCTGCTGCAGCTGGTAACGAGGTTGATGAGAGTGGTAAGATTGAACCAAACCAGTAAAGTAAAAAGTAAAGCTGCATTACATGTATTCATTTGACCCATTATTGAGATAAAAACATGATTGATGCAGCTTTAAATAATTGGCTTTTTTTTAACCGATGCACCTGTGATTCGAGTACAGCTGATTGAGCCTCTTTGGAGCTTTCTTAGTTGCCTCATGTTGCTTTGAAACTTACAAATTACTGATTGCCAGATCTCTTTTAATAGTTGGCAAGTTATGCTAATTAAGTCTAAAATGACCCTCTCCAGTAGCAGCGATTATTTATAATTACAACACTTCATAATTAAAGTGTTCATTAGTTTGTGTGATTTAACTTTTAAATTAAAAAAGTAGAGAGGTTGAAAACAGTGGGCACATTTAGAAATACATCAAATGACAACACAAATATACACTTGTTGCAATTACAAATAATATATGCAAACATCTCTGAAAGATTTTACATAACTATAATTGTTCTGAGATGTAAAAATGTTGACCAAACTGAAAATCTAAATTGCCACATGGGTCAGAACTCCTCAAAATGATGTTCTGTGCATCTCTGTGTCCTGGGTCATCCTCTGTGCTGTGTGGCGGCGCCTCTTTTTCCTTCTCTCTGTGAAGGCAGCATTCAGATGACTGTGGCCTGCTGCCCTCTCAGTTGGATTAGCCTGACTCACTGGCCTCCATGCAGCAGTTTAAAGAGCCAGAGCAGGAAGACACCAGCACTAATATGTCATGATGGATCTGCATGCCATCCAGACAGCATATGGAGGACAGAGACATCTTGCTTGGAAGAATGAGAGGAGCTATTCAAGCTCACCAAAAATACACAGCAGCTTTTGCCATCAAGCAAGATGATTGGACAAATGCTTCCATCTAAGTCTGCTGTACAATTGGCTCTGCTAACATTTGTATCAATCATTCCATTAGTGTCTCCCAAACAGCTTGATGACTGGAGTCTCAGAGCAATCTTGGTATGCATCTCAGGCTGCGTAGTTGGCCAATGAAAATAATGCAATGTAACTGTTGGATGAAGGCAATGTTAACTTTTGATTACCAAAAAAGCATAAAGTCAATCTTTTTTTTTTGCAGTAAGGAAATAACTGAATGCTTTAATCACAGGAACAGGACTTTACAGGATTAAATAAACCAAACAAAGTACAAGAATGAAATATCGAAATACAAATTTCCAAACATATTTCTCATACACACATTATGATGAACCAAACCGTGGGATTAATGCTGCATCTTGAAGATCTTGAGGTGTTTAGTATCTCAAGATCATACAGTTGATACTGATGGTACTACTAGTTAAGTACTAATTCGATTGAAATCATCTGAGTGGTTTATGATTGATCTCAGTCTGATCAATCATATTGTGCATTTGTGTCATCTCATTGCATTTATTAGGATATTAAGCAAATGCATTTTACTTACATTATCCACTGAGCACTGAGGGCCTTGGCAGCAAATGGTTTTAATAAATTTTGACGTGCGATGCCTCCTGTGAAAGGGACGACAAGTGTGGGCTGCCTGGTTCTGATGGAAGAGTATTCAGTAAAGAGCGGTGTTTTCATTGAGGATGGTGTAAAAAAAAAAACATACCTGTAGATGTAGGGTACCACAACAAATAAGAGTGCGATTATGGCCAGCAAGAGAGCTGCCACCAGAAGAGCTAGATAAGAAAATGGAAAAAGCCAATGTTTACAAATTGGTGTTGTGTAATCAAACTGTATCACCCTACGTCATAGCCTCTCTATCTGGACGTCCATGTCTGACTGCATCTTTATCAGAAGAGGATCTGACTGGGGATAAAATCCCTGAGTACCAGTCCAAACTGTCTGCTTTACTCCGGGCTCCCCTGTGGCTCTCTGTCAGTCAGCCAGTGTCAAAGGGGATCCCTCAAGTGACAAACAAGAACCTAATGGAAAACTCTTGGTCAATCCATCACAGAGCAATCACTCTGGGTAATCTAACCCTGCAGGCATCCAAAAAGGAAAATGTAAGGCTACACTGGAGCTGGAAGGGTGAGGAAACAAAGACAGAGGGAAAGAGCTGGACTGCCAGAGGGCATCATAGATAGTAGTGGGGTCAAGATGATGTTATGCTGCGGCCTAGATGTCTTTTATTTGATAACTAAATAAATAATGACATTTAAAAGGATCATAGAACAAGGATCAGGTTAAAATTTTAGGACTGGGAAACATATTTTTGGAATTATCATTCTTTATATGCCTGTATCTGTTAATCTCTACAGCACATCATTGTATAATTTAGGTTGCAGTTAATAGAAATATTAGTGCACCGTAAAGGAAGCCAAATACAACTTGATGTCATATTTACTGTTTTCTGCACACAAAAAAAAGCAAAATTATTGTTCTCTCATGAGCACCGTCAAACATTCTGTTATCAGTGAGATGTTTTACAGCTGCGCTACAGATTATAAAACTATAACACACAGGCTCAGGAGATATCAGTATGGTCTTCTTGCGTCAAAGCAAAGAAAAGAGGGAGGCAGTATGCGCTGTGTTTGTCTTTAGTGGAAAAACAAACAAGAAGAAGCCATTTTAACCCGAGCTGAAATCCACACTATGACATCCACTTTGAACACAGAGTGGTCACTTAATCACTTGTGAAAAGTCATGGCATCTCTGGTGTCCACTCATAAAAACACCATAAAGCTCTCAGCACATGAAGTGAAACAACACTAGATCTCTGCTAACAGGCACGGTCGCTCTATTAGTTAATGTCAAAATAAGCAGAGAATGTACGGAGGCTTTTCAAAAGAACTAGATTACTCTGTTCATCAATACGTTTGCTAAAGTCGAACACTTAATAGAGGTCAATATCTTGGATTTCTTTGTGAGAATTAAGGCCGCAGCAGGTGACTTGTGGTTTGTGGTACAATGCAGAATACAGTACTAACATGATTAAAGGGTGGATCTGATAGCAGCTGCACAGAAATATCCTTGAAGAATACCACACCCAATAAATGACCTCATGTAGCCCTGCAGCCAATCAATGAGACACTGAAGTAAACTTTGAAATTCCCTAGCAGGACAACTCTAACCTGTCTTGAGCTGCTGACCAGACCGTTACTTAAGCTGAGCAAGTCCTATGGGGAGTTTGTATAATCACCGGTCTGCAAAGCTAATGGAAGCTCATCATACAGTGAGGGGTGCAGTCACACTGACCATATATCTGCTTAGATAATGGCTACTTGGCCTTAAAAGTCTGATCTACAACATAATCTGCAATATTGTTAAGTAGAGTGTACATTATGGAGAGAGACGCTTTCAAAATCCCATTACGCCCTAATCCTTCCACACTCCCTAATGTATTACCCACAATCCTCCACGCGCCGAGCCAGGCCTTCAAAACAAACAGAAAAGCTTTTCTTTTATCCCTTTTCAAGAAAGCATGTCGTATCTGATCAATACACATCATGTCCCAAGAGATGGATGAGAATTACTGCTCAGTAGCTGCGGACAAACCAAGTGATTCTCCTCTTTGCTGACTCAATTAAGTAGAGAGTGGATCAAAGGTGCCTTTACTGTCACTGTGCCTCACCAACACAGTCATGTTGACTGTGACCGATTACTGGATTTCATTCTTCATCAGTGTTGTCCACTTACGCAGGTATGCGTTGTTTGGTCTTTTATCAACAGTGTGAATGCAGCTGGGATTACTGGCAGCGTCTGACATCTGGATCCAAACTGAGTAATGACCACCTTCCCCATATGTCTGACTCCACCTGCATCCAAAACAGTGAAATATTGAGACACACTTTCCTTAAGAGCATCTAAAACCACTGACTGTATTATTTGATCCTCTCTGAAATTATATTTCCGAAGCATACATTAGATTAGTCCCCCCCCCCCCCCCCCCCCCCCTCTTCCCCACTGCTGCTGTTTTTCTCTTGACCTGACTGAAAAAAGGGTCTTCTATCTCTATCTGATGATTTCATAACCCCTATGAAGCTCAGGAGTACCACCTAGTGCCCGTAGACCAGACGTACACCCCTTAGCCCTCTGACCATCTCCAGTTTCAGACCCCAAAAACATGCATTACACACTCATATTGATCCACTGCTGGGATGACATACTAGCTATCACTTGGAGTGTTTTTCAAAGGGGAAAAGGAAATCAATAGCAGCACAGTCTGGTTAGAGACCTCAGCATTGATCTAAGAAGCCCAAGACCAGACCTCTGAAAGGGCCAGAAAAAACACCAGAGGCTTGTCATGCTGCAGCCGAGTCCCTCACACCATGTTTACAGGTGACCCCCCCAAATGGAAAGCTCTGCCCCTATTTCTTGTCAGTCCTGATTGTTTATAAATATGGCAACTGTCTCCTCCAGTTAACATCCCCGGTGAGGTTTCCAGAGGACATGTAAGCTTTGAAGCTTTAATGAGCCCTTTTCATCAATATTGGAATGTCAGGTCTTATTAACCCCAAAAAGGCTCCTGATCGATACCCAGTGAGGTAGTTTAAGGGAGGGCATCACTCAGGTCTAGAAAGCAGGTCAGGATTACTCCCCTAGCCCTGTAAATAATCTAGCAAACTGCTGATGCGATCATCGGATGCCACCACACTATATTATGTCTAGAGACAAGAGCAATACACTCCCACAGGCAGAGTTAATATGAGTAAACCGGAAACAAATCAGCTGTTTTGCCTCCCTGGACTGCAGGTGAAATTGAAAGCTGGTTTGATGTTATTGTTGCTCTGTTAGAATATTAAACTTGTTACCTGCAAAGAGTTGCATTCCTCATTTGTGACTCCACTCGCACAGTCAGAGTGAATTTGGTGCTGATCACTGCAGATGCATTGTTGTTGCTGCCTTTCACACTGACCAAACGCTGGTACACACACTGAAAAGTAAGAACAGGCGTAACACTGAATAAAGGTACATTGTACTCAAATGTCTGGAGTGTAAAACCATCAGAAAGTCTGTTGTCTAGAGCTGTGGTTTCCAACCTGGGGTCAAATCTGAGGGGGTCACAAGATGATTAAAGATATAAGACAGACAAATATATATTTCTGTTAGACAAAATTAGGTTTATTTTTTAATGACTTTTCCTCTATTTATTTATTTATTTTGCTTTTTTCTAGTGAAATACTGGATATGATACATTGTTATGCATCTAAAAGTCTTTCAAATAAAACAATCTGAATCTGGGTGAGGAACATGAATGGCCAGTGATTTACACTGTTGACTGTACTTTATGTGAGGCTCTATTCTTAATATTTTGTGTACATTGCTATGAAAATATTCAAATTAACAAGTTCATACAGGTATTTATGTTTTGGGGTAACTAAACTGATTTTGATGGTGTTAATGTCTTAACAAGCAGAGAAACCTGGACAGACAGTGAATATTCTTTACCTTGTAGCAATAATCTGAGGTGTAGAAGACCTCCACTTCCTGGCGCAGTTGGTTATGAAATGTTAACAAAGCCTGGTCCATTTTCAAAGCGCGTCCTGCATGGATTTAAAACAGCACTGATTTACAACTGGTACACAAAGCTTCATGTACATCATAAATATAAGGTAGCAGAAGGGTGTATCAGATCATTATGTTCATCAAGATCATAGTACTTACTCAATACTATTGACTGAGTCCTTAAACTACCTGACATGTTCATTATTATGTTAAATAAAAAACAAATTTAACCTTAATTAAGAGGACTAAACATTAACACAAGAAGCCAAACGCTTGTCAGTGGAATCTGAACTGAAAACATTATTTAATCCAGTTTGTCTGGACATCACACATCACACCCACTTTCACCACTAATGAATCTAGTTAACTCACTTAATTTGATGTGTCCTCCACAGCTGCTGGTTATAACAATTAATAAAGTTAGACTTGCTTGTAGCAATCTCGAACGCTCCATGTTGTTACTTGTAAACAGCCACTTCCCCTGCTCATCTTTATCACACTCGCACCTATATAAAAAGTGGTCAAAGGGCAGCATGCATGCGCGGTTTGTGGCTCCTGTCAACTGGTTTGTGATGTTTGGAATCATTTTTAGGGCAGCATGTGTCTTCAAATCTTTTGGAGGAGATGAATAAAATAAGAATGACTGATGGAAACAGACAGCTTACATGCGTAAGTGTGTGTTTTGGTGTAGAAGTCAGCGGGGGAAACAACATTTGCTTGTCAGTTGTTGTTTTTTTTCAAATTACCATTTGACTCCTATCTAATGGTTGTGTTTTAAATTACAGCTTGCTTTCCTTTATATAACCAAAATGCTGAAGCACTATTCTCATTTCCACATCCAGCCAACTGTTAAATGCTGATCACTTGTCACATCCTCTCCTCTCTTTTCATTTCATTAGCCAGTTCATTTCCCTGAGCGCTCGCTGTGACAGATGAGTTCACCGGGGTAATCTCGCAGGAGCAGCTCATTAACCTTTGACATGAACTCCAGTCGGCCGAGGAGCAGGGCTCGCTTTAATATCTGCTGACCCGTTGTGCAGACACATTACTAACAGTGGACTATTATTCTGAGCGAGTTTAAGTTTATGTCTGATATGTGTGCATATATACAATACATAATAGAGAGTAAAAGAGTGCACAAGAGTTGTCTTCATTCTTTCATCACACAGCAAACATTGCTGCACTGGGGCTTTGTGTTGAACCCTGTTCCCATAGCTGCCCTCACGCATGCCTTGTGCAGCAGATGACAGTTTATGATTAAACCACGGATGCATGGATTAAACCCGTGTTGACAGGTGGCTGAGTAACCTATCAGCAGGGAGGATTTCTGCTCAGGCTTCTGCAGGGGCAGCTAAGCAGGACCTACAATACAGCTCATGTGTCGGGTGGATTCACTCCAGTTTCTGCCACAGCAGATTTGCATCTGTGCAAGAGAGAGCTGCAACTGAACCTCCTCTGTGCATGAAAACACTCTGCAAACATGGTGAGTACACAAGCTTTCTACAAGTGTATGTGTGGCCTGACACACAGGGCTGCTTACCGCCTCACACACCTGTTGAAATTTACTTAATCATTTAAAACTCACCTAGATAATGTTTAATTGCTCACTCAGAGTGCTGTAGATATTTGGATAGATACAGCACTTTTTAATACAAAGTTTAATGTGTGTCAGTATGATTTTGCAGTGTAATTAAAACCCTGGTGAAAGGTAAGTCTCAAAAATTCAGTCATAAGAATGACATAAGCACATTTTTTTTGTATTATGGTTTAAGCCGGCATGTTTGCTGAATAGACAGTGGTCATTGTCTGTGTGCAGCCCATTCGCTCCACAGATAGAGCAGATTAGAGCGTTGCTATGATACCTGTTGATGTCACTGCTCTGTTTCAGGCTGTGCTTGTGACATCTGTTTGCTCTGTTTGCTTATAAGCATGACCGCTCATCTGGGGACAAAGCCTTCAACAGCCCCATCTTGATTGTGCAATAAAATCCGAAATCTATTTGAGGAATGTTGTGAAATGTTCGGTTTAGATATGGAGTTGGGGTCATGAAGGCTGAATGAAATGAGCATAACTGGTTTTAAATGCATGTGACCCTGCATCATGTGTCAAGATTAGGAACCAAAAGGGAGGAAACATAAGCCCCACCTCCTCTCCACCACCACCACATACCTTTGAACCGAAGTTTTTAACTGGGAATGCAGCCTCTCATTGTTTCCAGATGGGACCCTGTGCAACCAATCACAGTTTGTGTTTGTGAAGCTGCCCCTCTTAGATCTGCTGCACTGTTACCTCTGCTCTGTCTCTCCAGGCTGGTAAGATCCAGAGTCTGACTGAGGAGGAGAGGGCCCACCTACTCCCCTTGCTACGCAACGCTCAGTGGGTGGAGGTTGTGGGACGGGACGCCATTTACAAAGAGTTTGTTTTTAAAGACTTCAATCAGGTTCCTAATATATCATACTTCATTGCACTTGACTTACAAAACCTACATAAGTAGCATCTACTGTACCTTATGTTAATTCATGACTTTGGGATGTGATGTTCTGTCCTCCAGGCTTTTGGTTTCATGTCCAGAGTGGCGCTACAAGCAGAGAAGATGGACCATCATCCCGAGTGGTTCAATGTCTATAATAAGGTAGAAAAAGCTAATTATGGCATTTTTGATAAGTTGATACACAATCACAGCTCAACTTGGTCCTGACTGGTTTCCCTTGCTGAAGAAGAGGCCATTATTGCTTCAATTTCATGACCTAAGCTAACCTTCATTTATCTGCAAAATCATCAAGGACATTGTTCTTATGCTAAAGGAGACAACGATGCTCCTGTCATCAGCCTTTGCCAAAGCTGTGTCCTAATAATTGAAGTGTATTGATTCAACACAACCTCTGCTTTCACAAGACTTGTCAGCTCAGACAGGTGTAGGAAAGTGTAAGCTTGCACAGAGCAGTTTTCCTGACTGATGCAGATTCTTCTCTTTTAGCTTAAGCGATTTAAAGCTTCAATTTGACTTATTAAAGGTGCTGTAATCAATATTTTTATATTAAAAAATGTTCAAATGTCCATGTGTAATGTGAAAGGGGCCAATGCTCTCACTGCTCTTAATCAGCTCGTTTCCAGTCACAGCAGACAGCTGTCTTGCCAAAAGCTCTGATAAACCCACTATATGCTACCTGCTCAGCACCAAACAGCTGACAGGTGAGCACAATGGAGCATTCAGCAGTTAAAAAGCCAGATATTTCCCTCAGGCGTTGGTAGAGACCAAAACAGAGCTAAAAGGAGGATGAATATTAGACTTTCATTCATCAGGTGGACAGAAACACGACCAATCAATGCTGATGTTGCTTCATGTCTGCTGGATGTGTAAATTAACAACTGTTTGCTAACAAGTTCAGCCATATCAACTAAGGTATGTTGTGTTTACAGCAGGCTGTGCTGCCCCCCAGTGGCCAAATTAATAATAAATAAAAATAAATGAAGGTTAATTTTTAGCCTGGATGGAATATTCAAACCTACACCTTCATAACTAGACACATAATTCAAATTAAAAAAAACTATTTTATCAGTTTTTTAAAAACTTTTTTTCTTACATGCTAGTTTTTTTCACACATTTTAATATTTTAACATAGTGCTCAATATGCTGGGTTAACACTGCTTTCATCATTTACTCTGCAGAGAGTTCGAAAGCTTTCAGCTCCTCACCTACCATTTCAACTGATATCACTGTTACAACTGAATTGACATTTCAACTTCTCTGTGTTTACACTGAAACAGACATCTGTGCTGGTTTCATCACAAAAACATCAAATAGCATTTCAATTGCTTTCAAGGCCTTCACTTCAGCTGACACATCAATGTATTGCCAATGAAGACAGGGATGGAAATTTGACTTAATTTCATCCTTCTCTGGGTTCAAAATGGGAAGGCTAGAGTTTTGTTTGCTGACTTGAGACTTTCTGTTGGCTAAAGCAAGAACACTCAGATTTACTTCAGCATATTAAATTTAGTCTCATCACATGATGAGCATCATACTCACACTTCCATTTTCCTGTGTTCACCCAGGTCCAGATCACTCTCAGCACACATGACTGTGGGGGGCTGTCCCAGCGTGACATCACTTTGGCCACCTTCATTGACCAGGCATCTCTGATGTGACCAACACACATTATCAGTCATTCAACAGTGAAAACTGAAGTGCTGGACGTCACAGATCTTTTACTGGCGTATACTCATTCCACTGAGAAATCTCTGAAGCTGTGATCTGCAACACTCAAAGAATATGAACCAATTACTCTCAATTCTTGTGAATAATGTAGCAGTCTGTAAAGGGTAAAAGGTGTTAAAATGATGCTGTTGTTGGTTTTGCATATGGTGAATATATGTGAGATTATTAGCCAATGGTAAGGTAAATGATAAAATCAGATTTCCACTTTGACTAAAAATACAAATTCCTCAGTAACCATTCCACTTGTTAACACAAGTACTATTTACAATTATGTGTCTCTCTGTCACCAATAGTGTCTTATGTGGCAAATTTTTTGTACTGTTTAGTAAAAAGTTATTTTCTGCAAACCTACTATTGTCAAACAGAAAAATGACCAGAAAAAAATCAGACTGAATGCATTTTATTGGAAACAGAATACTGTAGACCATCTGCTGTGTTCAATTTAAGAGTATTACTGTGTTAGTGTAACTGCTCGCTGTGTGTTAACATAATTTGCTAGTACAAACCAGCAGGTGGTTCCTCAGTTTAAAAAAAAAAAAGAAAATCCTTTATACAAGGAGAGATTTAACAAAACTCTTTAAATCGTGCACATTTACAACCTCACATGTGAAGACATACTGCGCTAGGGTGGACAAATCTCAAAGACCTTTCATTATACAGCAATCTAGTAGTCCAGAAACATGCAAATTACCAGAGTTGAATAAACAGTTCTCTGTGCAAAGTTCAACATTTTAAGACTGACATAAGGTTGTATTTGTTAAAGGGCTGTCGTATTAGATTGCAATATACAAATGTTAAGTGTTTAAGTTATTTTGTCCACCCTATGTACGTTTGAAAGAGCAGTGGACCTTAACGGATGTTTGTTATGAAGCCAAATCCCTGAGGCTGTTAGAGAGAAAAACGAGTATGACAACACAAGTCCAAACCTCTGAAGGCACAGAGGTGAACGCTCATTATTGCTACTTAACTGATAAAAGCAGGAGAGATTATAGAGTTTCAGACTTCAGAGAGTTTGTTATAGCAGGTAGTCACTGTCACTTACTGCTTAAAGAATTAAAGGTTTTTATTCAAAATTTCTTGAGGATGTTTTTACATGTTTCTCTAAAGCAAACAGGATGGACATATAGTTGGAAAAGTCTTTTTTTTTTTTTGCAGGGGCATGGGTTTCCACACCCTGTCACTGGGCAGAGTATTGATGAATGGATCGACACAGATGATGGTATTAAACTCCAATCGTTTTCTGGCTGTCGTTAGGTCCTTTAACCAGGCACTGACTGAAAGGTGGAAAAATCCACATTGTAACCTGAAGACTGACAGGTCTCTGCAGTACTGACCCCCAGACATGTAAGAGCCTAAATACATTCATGTCTAATCTCTTAAACTGTTCAGTATGTAAAAACACAAACGCTCACAAAAAAAGACTCACAAGTGAAGTGATTAATAAAACACCCAGTGGTCACACAAATGGTAAAATTACACTAATGAGGCTGATGATCTGTCATAACTATTTCTGTAAAACATTAATAGAGCATTCCCCTTTCTTTCACTTCATTAAAGGAATAGTTACATATTGCACAAACAGAAATAATTTCATGGAAATACACAATTTCAACAAGCAGTATTGGGTAAGCACATGAAAGAAAAACAGACAACAAAAGGTCCTTTTGGTGTTACAGTATGCATCTTTAACAACCTGGTTGTAAATAAGTACATATCCTGGTGAATATTATATTATATATATATTCACCAAAACACATCCAGTTTACAGACAGGGCAAAGAATGGATCCCCCCCCCTCCCTCCAAGAAAACTATCAAATCTGTCAGTCTGTGGATCAAAAATCTCAATCACAGTGGATATCTTTCTCTTCAGTATCAGTATATCTAAGAACACTTGAATACGGTTGGTCAAATGCCCGAACATTGTACAGTTTGAGAAGATTATAATGTTAGAAATGGAACTAAACAGTTGCCCTGTTGTTAGGATGTGTCTCAGTTGATGAATACGTGACAATTGCATTGAGTAGAAACTGAGGTAGATTGAATTAGGAAACAATTATTAAAACAAAGTGGTACGGAGGTGACTCGATGCAGACTGCACAGGAAATAATGAATTTCTCCTACTTGATAACATACAGTGGACTTAAAAGATTTTAAATTCCATTGCTTTACTTAACCAGGCAGCCACTTTTTGTTTTCAATTCTAAAAAAAACAAGCGATAAAATAATCAATGTGGCTGCACTTCCAAAATACTCCTGGTTACAGCTTCTCCCTTTTGGAACTTAAAAAAACTATTTTGTTGAATATTAATGAAATCAAACACAATCCAAATCATTCTCCCTACAAATCCAACCACTGTAGATGGACCACAAATACAGACTTAAATGTACTAAAAGAATGCCATCATACTAAGTGCTAACAAACTAGGACATACTGTATGTGTTCATGCTTACAGACTATCTTCTACCATAACATCAGAATTGTAGTTTCAAGTGATTTACAGATTAACCTGATATGTTCTTGCCAGCAGTGCTTTTACATTAAAAATGCTGTTTTCAGAGAACTGTTTCATGATAGTGATAACAATACACCTTCAACAGACCTCCAACGCATGGAGCCAGTCTAGAGCAGTGCATCAGGTTTCATGCTAGAGGGCAGCACAGCGATTCTGACAAGCTTTCAGTGGTTTGTGTTTTTGCTGAATCATCACAGATAGTGAATCAGTGATGGCAGCAAGCTGAAATGTTCTGGCATTAAAAAAAAAAACAAAAAAAAACTGAATGGTTTTGCTGTGCGATCAGTACAGATTATGACAGAAATATGCATTAAACAAAAGTTAAAATTGAAATGAACTCAAAACAAATAAAATAACTCACACACACACTTTCACTATATTAATAAAATCAAATTAAAAGACTAAAACTCATTTGAAACCAGTCATTGCTTCCCTGTGCCGTTTAGGCACAGCGTTACAAGCGATATCCCTCTGGGCTGATTAAAATGATGATGGCTTGTGCTTTAAAAATCGTTGCAGATGTTTTCCATATGATGTGGGTATGCAAGATAAGGCAACCATTGAGCGATTAACTCAGAGCACTGGGAGGAGGCGAGCATGCTTCCCTGCGCGCAGCGAGGACGGGCCAGGACGGCCCAATCCCGTTTCAGTGGGCTTTGCCGTTGCCGTTCATGTGGCTGCTGTCTGACTTGGCCACCTCAGTGCTGTAGAGGCAGTCCAGGAAGCCTCGGGAGATTTCTGTAACCATGGATCTGTCTGGGATGGACTGGGCCATGCCGTAGATCGCTCCCTGAAATAGCAGGAAGACACAAGCAGTTTATAAGTGTGCAGAAACATTTACACACAGATCATTACTGTGATACTTACAAGTAGGATGATGATAATCAACTACTTATACTCCAGAATACTTTTAACAATAACAACCACCAAAGAACAGATTTTATATCTGAGCTGTATACGTGTACAGTAGATGCAGAGAGTGATAGCATTAGCTTATTTTTATCATTTATCTTTTGCTATAACTTTTTTTCCATTAAGCAGGTTTTATTTTTCTTTTAGCAGAAATTTTTTTCCACTAAGATTTTCCTTGGCCTTATTTCTTCCATCTTTGATATGCTATGGCCTCATTTATTCCTTGAATATGCAATTTAGGTCGTTGTCAGTCAAGCCTTTGTTTATTGTCTATGGTTGTGCTACCAGCACAAAACCGCACATGCTGCTTGTGTCAACTTGAAAGGACAACTTGTGCATAAAGAAAACAAAGTGCCACATGTACTAACAGCATGGTTAAACAACAGAGACTGATGTAGACTTATGTCTGAATCCAAATGAAAACTGTGCTGTACTATCTGCCCACACTGACAAGCTGTCCAGAGATTAAGTTAAAGTTTGATAAGAATAACATGGATGCTCTGGTCTCCTACTACAGTCCACTGACATGCAGGTTTGGTGAAATAGAAACTCCAAATTCCCCCAAGATGTGAATTTGTTTATATCTGTTATCTGTGCTGACTGGTGACCTGTTAAATGGTTGCATTGTATAATCAAAGAACGTCAAAGCAAAATGGTCCACCCTTTACCCACGATACTTTAGATGGATGCAATGTTTTCTGGAATATATTTTACACTGCTGTAGTGTCTTGACAAAACTCCAGATATGAGGCTATCCTGGTTATTGTTAACCAGGGCAGCAACTGATCACCACAATTTTCCCAGAGCCCAAACTGAAGTCTTCTAATTGTTTTTTTGTCCAAAAAACAAATCCAACTCCTATTTTATTAATCAACTAATCATCGGCTGTATTGGCTCATATCAGTTCTATTGTCAGCTCTCACCATTCCTGTAGTTTTCTCTTTGGGGTTCTTCATGATGATGGCAACCTGCTCTCTGACGTCACCAATAAATCGATCAGCAACGCCTGGCTGCGTGTGCAGAACTGTGCAACAAATGTGGATGCTGTGAAGAGATCATACAGTTGTTAGACTGGTGAATACTTGCTGTACCATAAAGGCTGTGAAAACACAATTATTTGTTTAATATCTACCTGGATGGGTACTGCAGTGTGTTCAGATTCCAGCCCTTTGACGTGAGTGCATTAGACAGACGGAAAATATCAAAAACATCTGAGCCTATTGCCACCACCGACACCTCCGGATCCCCAAACACAAACACACCTTTTATCTTGCGAATTCTGTCACAAAGAATAAAGAAGATTATTTTAAAATGTTGGATTTATGGCTCAACAATAAATACCAAAGTTGAAATTAATCCCTAATTAAAATAATCTTATTAACTTTGCTTATCAACAAATCACAGCGTCACTAAGCTCGATGTCTTACTCTGTTTTAATTGTGCGTGCTGCACTGATGATCTTCCTGGTGGCATCTATGTATCCGTTCTCTCCCATGTGCATCATGGTCGCCCAGCAGGCGGCGATGATTCCTCCGGGCCTGGAGCCCGCTACAGAGGGAGAGGCGTAGATTCCCCCCTGCCAGTCTGGAGCCACAAAGTACTGATAGTGACGATACTTTTTATCACTGTAGAGGATCACTGAGGAACCTTTGGGGGCGTAGCCGTACTGGAGAGGAATGTGAAACCCACAAAATGCAGAATTAGGACAACTATAACAGAACAGCCTGCAGCCAGTGAAGATAAAATATCAGTTTTTCAATGTTGTGACTATTGCATTACACACAGTACAATGTCAACTACCACAGATTTGTTATTAGATTTCACAGATTTTATATATTTTTGGCAAACCTGGTTTATTAGTTTTTTAGTTAGGAAATGAACAATAAAAGATAAAAAAAGGCCTTACATGAATATAAAATGTCTCAATACATTATACATAAATATGCACAAGTAACAATGAAAACATTCAAATATGATGTAGTGTAGTTGTAGATATTAATGTTGCGCTTTTGAATTTGAAGGAAATGTGCAGCCACTCCTCACCTTGTGGGTGTCTGCAGAAATGCTGGTAACACCTTTTACCCTGAAGTCGAACGGGGCGAGTGTGTACCCAGCCTTGGCCATGAAGACAATGAGAAAACCTCCCAGACAGGCATCCACATGCAGTGGGAGGTTGTAGCGTACAGCCAGCTGGGGCACAGCAGGGGGAAAGTGTCAGAGAGGAACTTCCATATTTTCATTTCAGAACCTATTTAGAGGAAAAATGTTTTCACTTCTGACCTTGGCTACTTCCTCAATGGGATCCATGATTCCGTGAGGAAACTGAGGCGCCGAGCACACAAGCATGGCTGTGTTCTTGCTGATTGCTCTCTTCATTGCCTTGGAGAGAGGAGGAGGAGAAACAATACGGTAGTAAGTGATGTCGAAGAGTAGCAGTCAATTAGCACCTACTGTCTGCACGTGCTGTATTCTCACCTTCACGTCTACTTTCATAGTTTTCTTGTCGAGGGGAATGTGAACAAGCTTCATCCCAAAATAGTGTGCTGCTTTGTCAAAGGCTGCGTGGACGCTCACTGGTGCAAGACTGCAGAAATGAGAACACAAAAATAATGTTTGTCAGGAACAAGACTTGAAATGTCTTGTATTTGATTTATTGGCATGACCATGATTAAGTTCAGTATTGCCAAAGGGGAACAAAAGATAAAAAAGACATTTGAGAGACAAAAGAGAGATTCAGAGAGAAAGTGATTCATTTTTATTCTCAGGTTAAAGTGAAGGAAGATAAAAGACAATAAACTTGTGCAAGAACAGAAGAAGACAAAAGGATTTATAACAAGAAAATTAAAATCAACCGTGTCTAATAAAGTTCATCTTACATTTCAGGGTATTTGACACCACGTTCATACGCCATGTCTCTGTATGCCTTGCAGGCCATCAGTATGCTCTCAGTTCCCCCTGAAGTAACCTGGTCAAAAAGGCAAAGAGCTGTTAAATTATGTTAATCTTAAAGCATTTTTTTCCATCCATCCTCAGCTTATACATCTTGTGAGTGGACATATATGATAACTTACTGTGCCACAGGAGTTGGGTCCACCCTGGAAAAGTGTGCAAGCCATTCTAACAACCTCTGCCTCCATCTTTCTTACACCAGGAAAGATGTCTGGGTGAAGCGGGTTGCTCCATGCAAAGTCTCCATATACCTACAAACAAAAAACAACAAAATGAGACACAAGATGAAAAGATCTGTGCAAACTCTAATTTTTTTACTGTGAGCTATGAGCAGACACAAAAAAAATGGGGGCAACTGAAATCTCTTCGGAGGAATGAAGAGGAGTTGTTTGTCAAAAAAAAAAAAAATACAAAAAAGAAACATAAAAGAACTCAGTCCTGCTTAATGTAGCTAACACCAGCATGTTCTCAAGTTCAACCTTGACTTTTCGTGGCTGGGATGCAAAAGTCCAGAGATGTATTCAAAGATGCATACCTTCACCAGGAGTTTAGTCAGAGATTCATCGCCCCAGTACACTGCACCCGAAACACATCCTTTCTCCCACTTCACCTCATCTGCAACAACACGTCATCTCTTCAGAAATCATCGCTTTTCCCAAAGAAAACATTTTTAATACGATAAAAGGCCACATGAGATTACATATCAGTAATGAAAGTCAGCCTAAACTAAACACTGGCAAACTTGAATCTACTCCTCCTATCTTCAAAGTGGTGGAACATCACATTAGAAATGCTTTTCATGAAGTCGGCTATGAAGATAATGAGATGTGAGACAAAGCTCAGGGATGAATGCTCACTTACTCAGAGTCTCATACTCTCTGATTTTGTCCAGCACTTGGCTCTGCGAGAGACCTTTCGAGGGCAGCTGTTTAGTGTAGCTCATCCCCTCCTTCAGAGTACACAGACTGGCAGACATGTCGTCCAAAGCCTTGTTCAGCTGGCTCTGAATCTGTCGGAAAGAGAGGACAGAGTCACTTTAGAGACAGAATGTCTGAATGCTGTAAAAACAACAGTAAAGGAATTCCCCTAAAATAAATAAAGGTGAAGTACAGCAGCAGCTTTCTGTGTTTTAGACTGAATGTGACAAAATATTCATTGTGCTATCAATGCTTTATGTACATTTTTGATAAAGCCTGACAGTGAGCTCTCAGTTGGCCAGCTAATGACCAGAAGTAACCGAATGTTATCACCAGTGCATGACGTTAAGTGTGCTAAAGGTCCCCCCCCCCCCCCCTCCTTCTCCGTTGCACGCAGTCATCCAAGAGTGACTCATAAGAGCCTCAGACGACAGTCAGTGCACATCTGCAGGGAGAAGAAGGAACAGATTCACCACTAATACTTACTGCTCCGCCAACAAAGGGTATTTTTCTGATGAGTCGAAAGCACTGCTTCTTGATTCTGGACATGAGACCTATTAGACAAAAAGACAAGGAAGCAGCTGTGGTGAAACGCTTGCACACATTCAACCACAAATATTAAACAGCTGACTATGACATATAATCACAAGTCAAGACAAGAAAAAAAAAAATCTGGGCTCATATTCTCAAAGCATTTAATTCTGATCCTGAAGACATGCAGCTAGTCTCCTTCGAGAAGCCTCACTCTGACCAACTTTCTCTGGGAGCTGAAGTAAGACGGGTGGAGCTGACCTTGTTAGGAATTTAACCACAGTTTGACTGATAGCAGATCTAGAAATTCTTGTTGATTGATGGTACTTCTCAGTCAAACGCACTAGAGAAACCAGTACTGTACTAGAAGTTGCCAACTGCAGAGTAGCTGAAAAAGCTGTTCATTCAACAGCTCAGATTTTGATGAGGATAACATACAGTAGGTTAGCCAGGGGTTAAAAGTTATAACTGCTAATCACAGTATGGCAGTTATAACAAAGCTCTGTGAACGTGGCCTTTTGTCTGATATCATATGCATCATGTGTGAGAGATTACTTTCTTGTTGGAAGAGGAATCCTTTGACCCAGACTGCTCCCAGTGTGGTGATGACTGTCACTCCGATGATCTGCCACGGCTCCAGGTCAGCGCAGTGCAAGTTGACCTGCCGCCGGCCCGCCTCCAGGTACAGCAGGACCATCTCCTTATACACCTCCAAGGCACTCTGGACACACAGAGACACACGGCCGGTTACAGGAGTTCAAGGTTGCTTTGACTCACGTCACAGTGAGCAAAACAGAACAAGAACTTTTGTGTGATGAAGTAAATTCACAATCATAATTTTTCCATGATCAATATGTAGAATTTACAATAAGGTCAAACTCTACATTCAAATTATGTTTACGGTAATACAGCATTTTCAATAAAGAAAATACAGGATCACAAGAATACATCAAATCTATTTTCTCACAAAAATTTCAATAAGGGGAAGAGACCACTGCACACTTTATGTTTATGAGACTGAGTCATTGTTTGACGCCATCATGACCATTTCATTTTATGTATGATGTAAGAACCTGCATTTCATGTTTCTACGTATCTATGTGCAGATATATGATAAAAATCAAGCTGTAAATCTTGTTTTGCAGTAATTGTTCATTGAGTCTAGTTGCATGGCTTGCTATTTATACAACATTCCTTAATAATTAATGTGCTGATTATTTTCTCCATTACTCGACAACTCCTTTGGTTTATGAAACATTAGAAAATAGTGAAAATGCCCATCAGAAAATCTTGGAGCCCAAGATTCCTTCATCAAGTGTCTCGTTGCCATGAAACTGTCTCCATCCACTGTCCTATGTGACTTCCAGTCTTCCAACTGAAAAATCACATTTTTGAACTTATTACAAAGTCCAATACTCTCACCACCCTAGTTAAATCATGCTTGCCCTGCATCATCTCCCTGATAACCTCGATTATCACCTCCTCCCTGTCCACTGGTACACTCCCCTCTTCACTGAAAGTTGCCATAATCAGGCCAACTCTGAAAAAAACTGGTTTCGACTCTAGTGACCAAAACAACTAAATGGCCTATTTCCAATTTACCATTCACCTCCAAAATTCTTGAGAGGGTAGTTTAACTCCACTTCATCTCAACCCCAGTTCTACTCTGATAACAATCATTTCTTTGATCAATTCCAATCTGGCTTTCGCCCCAAACACAGCACAGCCCTGCTTAAGATCACCAACCACCTCCTCTGTGCAGCCAGTCTACTCTCTACACTCTGTTGCTTATTGCGTGTTTTATTGTTGGTTGTACTGATGTTTTATTACTGATATTATATGATGTAAGGTGACCTTGAGTTCCATGAAAGCTGCCATTAAATAAAATATATTAATATTATTATTATGACCAACCAACGATTAAATCAATTTACTGTAATCTAAGTCTCACACTTGCAACAATTAATTAATTATCAAAATAGTTGGTGACTAATTTTCTTTCAATTGACTAATCGATTAATTGACTAATCATTGCATTTCTACTTGATAAACAGCAAATTAAAAAAAAGGTTTAAAACCTAAGCGGTAGATTTCTCTACACATGGATTAAAGTGCTCTAACAAATTACTTTTAAGAAAGAGTAACTTTATACCTAGTTACTTTTTAAGGCAAGTAACTTATTTCTCAAGGTAACTTCCTCAGCATTACAACATATTTGTTGTAGTGTTAAAACTTTAAAACACCAGAGGAGAGAATTATCCTCCAATAACATAAGTGTCTCACATTTAGACATAATCCTTGTATGATTAACTATTAACATGAACGCAGGTTAGTACTTACATCAGAAGACATGGTTAGCTCTGCAGAGTTCAGTTTCCAGCACACTAATACTGTCGGCAGTTTTCTGAGTGATTACAGCAGACTGTCAGCTGCACAGACAGTCGGCTCCTCGTCCTCCAGGTGAGAGTGAGAAAGTGCTCTCAGATGACTAGACGACTATCACCCGACTCCTCCCAGCAGCCAAACCGGCAACAACACATGCAGCCAGCCAGCAGAGGATGTTTTGCAATCAATTACCATCAGACAAGACAGGAAATACATAGACCCAACTAAAATGATATTGTAAAAGCCTGATCACCAATAACTGCTGAAATAGTGAAATGCCTGTGAAAATGTAACTGAGCCTAAATCACAGTAATATCACAGTAAATGAATAAATGAATGCTATTTCATAAGCACAGTAAAATTATCTGTTTGCTCTTTCCATTATCTCTCCCCTGTGGTGATTTTATGACACAATAGCCTGCAGTTTGATAGCAAGTGTGCTTGTTTCCCCACAATCTGATGGAGTAAAGCTTAAGGTTCAAAGGACAATATCTTAAGTTATCGCAATATATGCTGCTTGAAATAAACATCTCATAATTGGTTCCTCTTGTGCAATGTGTTTATTATGTCAGAGGATGTGAAGCATCATCCAATAATGGTGAAAATTCACACATTCACAAGTTTTTCAATTGAATGAAGCTGAAGTGGAGGGTGTCACTGAGCCACAGGGGTTCGTCCCCACTGCTCAGACTACAGCGGTCCTACCTGCCTGTTTGGATTACATGTTCTCATACAGGTTTGGCAAGACCAGCCACATAGAGATGAGTGGGAAGCTATGGAAAATAATGTGCCACACTTTGAGTGCTCGAGTTTTCACCTCAGGGATAATGTTTGTGTATTAAGGTAAAGAGCAGGTGCAGCGATCGCTGCCACGCGTCTGAGCTTCATCTGTCATAAAGTAGAGATTACACGTTGTTATTTAACGTCAGTGCAAAAGGCAAGTCTGGGAGGCTCGTGCAATGTGTATGACCCCCCTCAGGATACAGGCCTCTCTCTCTCTCTGTTATCCAACACATTTTCTGACTATATTTCGCTTTCAGATCCTCCCACACGTTTCCAAACCATTCAAATCTATCTTTGCCTCAGGAAAACTTACACCGAGTTCACACAAAGACTTGTGTACCAGTATTGTCCTCCTCATTGTTGAGCTGTGGACGCCCATTCCTTTGCTCCCCCTCATACAACATCTGACTATTCTGTAAGGAGACCTTTTGTTGCCTCAGAGAGGAGGTCATGTTCTCATGGAAATGTACTGGGTGTGTGAGGTGGCTGCTCCTGGATACATCAAGGGAAAACAGACTGCTCGCACAACATCACTGCTGCTTAGTCAACGAGAGATCCAAAGATCATTCAGGAGGAAATAATTACAGCTGTAGTGTCTGGAAAGTATTCTTTAACCGTCTGCTGCGCCTCTAGGCCATCGTGTCATGGCCTAAATTTTTAAGCCAAAATCAAAATGAGGGTTTTCATTCGAGTGGCTTCTTCTCTCTCCTCCTTGAATGAGTGCAGACTGTGACAGGCAAGTTGCAGGTTAATCTTGCACTGACAGCAGATCTGTGTCAGAGGAGCCGCCCTCTAGTGCCCACTCTTTTGTCCGACTGCTGATTTCTACTATCAACAAAAAGTTGATTCTGCTCCTTTAAGGAAAACCCCACAAATCTAAACTGCTCTCTGGTGGCAGCACTAAATAGTAATGCTTTGTTTAAACTTCCTGAAGGTTTATGTTTAACAGGATATCTAATTTTAAACAAGTGGGCGCTACAATAAACAATAGGTAGCTTTAAACCTTTTACAGAGGAAGTACTCTCCACTAACAGACACCTGATTAAAAAAAGAGAACGGATTTTCGCCCAATAGAAGTGTAGCATGAAGCTGTAAGAGCAGCATTGTTGTATTTAGGTTTTAGGTCTCAAAACATACTGTGACTCTTCTCATATAAGATGTCTCACTTCAAGAAGCAAAGTATTAATGTAAACACTTAAAAAAAACAGCCACAAATCTGTAAAGTAAGGCTTATATAAAAATATAAAAGGGCTATATAAAAAGGTCGCTGCCAAACACTGTTTTTTAGACTTGGAGCATCCCTGAGAGCAAAACAAGTCAGGTCATTAGCTCACTTCAGTGTTGATAAACAAGTCTGAGCTTCTTCCAGCGTCTTGTAGCAGCACTGTCATCGTGCCAAGTACTACACAGTGTATAATGTGCAAAAACAGGTTAAAGTGAAGCGTCACCTACCCAGTAATCCATGTTGTCGAGGCCAACTCTCACCGACAGTCCTCTTTTTTTGTGTGAGACTCGGGAAAGTCACCTCCAGCTGCCTGCTTTGAGTCTTCGGCTCTCATCTACATGCTACTATCAAACACAGCCGCAAGCTAATCCTGATTCAGGAAGTAACCCGCGGTCTGATATGGCTGCGCGCGGTCTGCGCATGTGTAGATCTAACAATGCTATGGCTAGGTGTAATGAAATGAAAGTCTACGGTCTGAGCTGCGCCGCGTCTTTTGTAGATCTACTATTTAAAGCAACAGTAGCGTCCCACGTTTCAACACCCACAAATGAGACGAGCTAGCGAGGAACTGATGCTGCATTCAAATACTCCTCAGTCCTCGTAATAGTCAAATATGTGCTTTCATGAATCAGAATATCAGTTATTTTCTTGAATCAAGCGGGACTGAGCTGCTCTTTGACAGCAGAAAATCCACATGGGTGTGTAACTGATGTTTATTCATGAAACAAATTTGCTGCATAAAAATTTGGGAAGCTGAACTGCCAAAAATGTTATATTATATGTTATAAAAATATTAAATTCAGAACTTTAAAATAGGTGATAACTATATAGTCAATCAGTTTCTTTAACAAACTGTACCTATAAATACAGAACAAACAAGGGTATAAAATAACATATTTACTGTCATGCAAAGCAACAAAGATTGAATAAAAACACCAAATAAACACTATATGTTTTAAACGTTTTTCTGTTCGCATTGGTTAATTAAGTATTTACACTTTAATATATTCTACCTTGCATAATTTCCTTTTAATACAGTTGGTAAATTATCTCACATTAACTCTCAAAGGGTTTTTAGCAAACTATATATTTTATAGTACACATTTTTACAACTTTTGAGGGGTCGTTCACCTTTACTCCATATTTTCCATATTTTCGATATTACATGAATGCATCATCACTGTTGCTTTTGTAATGGCTGAAACGTTGTTGTCTTTCTCAGGATGAAAACAGCGCCACACAGCAGTCGAGTGAAGGCACTGCAGTCAGCAAACACATCCCTCAACTACAATGTGATAAAGGCAGAAACGACAGATTTAAATCTCACTTCCAGTTAAGATATATTCTGTTTATTTGGAGGGGAATGTGTTTGACTTTTATACTAATGTTGAAGCTGGATTGACAAAAAGAAAGTAGCCTACTGCAGTAAAAGGAACTATGACAGTTTTACTCAATTATTTGTGGTTTAATATGGATGGTCCAAAAATTCTGGATCAACAGCTCAGGCGGGGTCTGTAGTGCACATGATGGCTATAGCTGGAAGTGACTTGCTGCAGGTTATTACATACAGACCGGTTTGTTACAGTGTTTAGTGGTAAAATGGGCATAAATAGGCTATTTAGTGAATCATATTTGCATCGTAGCACCGCAGAACCCCACCTGCACATTTTGATGAAATGTCCACTATTAAATACTTTATTTGTTAAATACTTTTTCTTTTTTCAAAGTTGTAAATGTAATTATATTTGCTTGGAATGTTAAAACAGAAAATATCACACACAGTGAGACTGAGCAGCCTTTCTTGAACTATTGATCCCCATTCTACAGAGCTGTGAGAAAAATGACAATATATGGGTCCACTGGGTTCATATTGACAGTAAAAAGGATGAAACAAAGTCAGTTAAGGTATTGTTTATGTTGGGCTTACTCAGTGGCAAATGCAGAACACTGAAAAATGAAATAAGATATTTAATTTAGACCATATATTTTTCTACACAGATTAGGCAACACACCAAACAGACTGATTAGATTTCACTGGAGACAACCTTTCAAAAGCTCTGCAAGAAAGACCTTCTGGTATATGAGAGTTTTATAGGAAAGTCAACATGTAAATGTTCAATGGCTAAATAATAAAAGTATAAATAAACGTGGAGTCTTTTTCATTTCTTCTGAGGTCTTGCAGAAAATGCACATTTGGTCTGTTTAATCCACCAAGAGCCATCAATGAATATAAAGTTGGACATGTAAACACGCTATCAGAAGAAAGGAAAAACAATCTGCCATAGTTTTGGGGGTGAAAGGGGGCGACTTGCAATCAGAGCCCTATTTGTGCCTAAAATCTCCAACCTTTACAAAAAGACAAACTGCTTCTAAATGACAGCTATTCCACTGTAATTGGTGTACACTGTCTTCAAAACCTGAGGTGAGAGGCACAATGCTTTGCCTGTGAAAGGAAACTCCAAAGCACATTAAAAGTGAATTACTTCTTGTGTAAAGTGTGTTCGGGGTCATTCTGGTCACGAGGCGCGCACCTCTCCAAAAGCGCACACGTCTCCAAAGACGCACTCCATACTTTCTAAAAGGCAGTCACATTGTTGAGGGGTTTCACAAGAGGTGTACATATGGCATCCGGGTTGCAATTAAATGTTTTTAAGATGTTTTTCCTTTCTTGAAGAAGTTTCTTTTTCCTTTTTTCTCTCCCCCGGCAGCTCTTTGGCAGAAAGAACAAGAGGAGGGGGGCACATTGAATGGCTTCGCTGCTAGTTTGGGATGACAACAATCTGGTCAGCGAGTTGTTGGACTTTGATTGCCCTCCTCAAAACGTCCTTCAAACAAAAAGCTGAAGACGAAAATAAAGCCCCACCTGGTACCTCTGTTTGCTAAAATAATAATAAATAGATTTCGTTTAATAAATAAGCAAAAGAGACTGTAAAGTGAAGTGGTAGAGGAAGTATTAATCAGGAGCATCGGGCAGGTATCACCTGCTCTGGAGCTTGCTCAGTTTATTGTTAAATATTGTTAAATCACTTTTCGTACCAAGTCTGCTCCGATATCTGCTATTTCCACAGCAACTGGGCGCTTATGTTTGCCCATACTTTGCATAACAAGCAGGACACTACAGCAAACTGATAAAAATCAAGGAGAGAGACTGACAGCTTCAAACCCACACCTGTCCATGATATCCGAATATGGATTTGGCATCAATGATTATTTGTAAAGTGGTAATATTCAGTTTACTTTAGACTTTTCGTGCCTTTTATAACAGCAAGGCACAATCTCCTATCTCACTAGTGTATTTGTCCAGTTTATTGAAAGCATATGGTTATCAGATTGTTCCCAAAACACATATTTAGACAGAAAGTTAAGGAGTGCTTTTTGTGATCCTTTGTTGGCAATTGTAAATCATGTTCGAGCTCTGCCACACTCCCCCTCTCCCCCCCAGCAGAGCTGAAACGTATCTGCACGTTTTTACTAATCTTTAACTTTCTAAAAGTAAAACTATATTATGAAAATGCAATGCGCCACTGAGTTGTGGCGATACTGGACATGTTTTTGGAGATGTCATAGCGCACAGATATAGGCTCACAGTACAGAAGAAATCGAGCTTTTATTGTTGCGACACACAACAAGACCCTTTGTACTATCAGTTCACACAACAGGTTTCACCCTCTCAAATCCTCTTTGTTAGGTTTCATCATGCGTAATTGTCTTTGTCCAACTACAGGAGTTTTGCGCTCTAACGCAGTAACAAACATTTGTCCAAAAATGTGTGGCATTAAAAAACGAAATTTTATTTGATATGCGTTAGATTTTCTGAGCTAACAAAGAGATAAGCTAGTATTTAAAATAACTTTTGGCAATACTCAAATAAGGACCAATTTGCAGCAGCGTTAATGTCAACCTTACCAGGTCATGTGATATGCGCACAATCAAAAATACGCAACGGCATACTTAACAATAAACTGTTTATTTTAAAATAATCGCAGAAATGCTGTTGTTTCCACCTCAGTTTTCGATATTGTGACGAACTTGGAGTTGATTTTAGGAGACCGTTTGCCAAGTTACCATGACCACTGTGTACCCTGCAGAGCATGTGCCAATATTTTGAGTGCGTAAAATGTGGCATTACAAGTACCCTTAAGGACAGAGATCTGATAACATGTGCAAAAGCAAACTCACACCTCGTGCTCAGAAATATTTCCATTCTGCAAGAAAAATTAAGTAATGTGCCAAATATTTACTATAATTCCACAGCTTTTGCGCATAACATGCAACGATAACCAGCCTCATTCAAATGTATTAACATATACTGTAGATGTTAAGAGAATTATGAAAAGTGCTGACCAGCCTTGAAAGCTTCCAATTGAGCTGAACACTCACCATCTATACTCATGTGCCCCATATATATAGATATATTATTTTTTATTTTATTTTATTTTTTTAGGTGATTTGAGCTGGGTGAAGAACAACTATGCGTAAAAAGAACCTTTTGTATTTCTCTGCGTTGTGCATCAGAAACTTCACTTAAAAACACCGAAATATGACAAAGTTTCCATATGTGTTTTTTTTTGCAAGACATCCTGCATTGGCATTGTGATGACTGCATGACTAACAAGATGTTTATTTGGTTTTTTTTACCACTTTGTACACAGTAAGTATGAACAGTTACATAAAAAAATCATCTAAGTTAACAGCTCAGACAGTAGTGATCCTGCATGCTCCCTGATTTTAAAATATTACCTCCAAACAGATTTCTGGGAATTGATGTTTGATATTAACTCTAGAAAAATTAAGTTTGATCTCAATCAGGCTGTAAAGTGTACTTATTGTGAATTTCTATGGCACTCTACCACACACATGTATTTAACTGAATATTACAAAGAATACACAAAGAAATGCAGCAGTGGGACTAATGAGAGAGAGCGAGAAGCAGAGGGTGAAGGACGCGCTCCCTGGAAGCTGATTGGCCACTTAACAGGCGCTGTTGATTCAGGCGTCCACCGTACAGAAAGATAAGATAAAGGCCATATAAATTGACAGAGATGCGCATCCATCCCTCACTGTCAGCTGCACATATACATTGTCTCCTGCCTCCAGTTATAAGAGGGGATTACAAGGACGAGAGGCACACTATCTCTTCAAACTTCACCTGTCACAAGTTCACAAGTAAGTGCAAATATATTACTCTAAAGTTATATTATCCGTTATTTTGTGTTTTCTAAGATACATTTTCTGGATACTAATACGGTTACGTGCTCATTCTGCCTCTTTTCCATCATTTAAATATTATAAAGTGGTGAAAACCTGAAGTAAAAATATGTGAAATCATCTCAGCACAGGGTCAGAGTTATTAACATGTTGGAGGGTTGTGGAAAAAAAACAGGACAGCAGGATTTTCAACTCTAACGCTTAAAAATATGAAGATTTCTAGACAACGTTTAATGAAATGACTCATAAAGACGTTTAGGCGTATAGCAAATGCTTGTAAACTGGTGATAAGAGCGGATTTATGTGTGGTTGTGCATCAGACTTTTAAAATAATGATTCACTTAATAATGCAAACTTTTATTCTCACAGGATGTCTCCTAAAGTGCAGTGCGCCCCCACTGACCTGCGCACATCCAGACTCTCGCTCAGCAGGTTTTCTCCAAATGTCCGCAACCCCGTGGCTGAAACCGGTGACACTTCAGAGGTCTGCAGTGAAGTTTTGCGTGGAAAAGCACAGACTGTTAGCGGAGGGGAAGCAACCTCAATGCAAAACCCAAAGCACAAACTCAGATGTGAGCAGTCTGGACTGAGAGGCAGGCGCAGAATGAAGGCGAACGACAGGGAGCGCCACCGGATGCACAACCTGAACTCCGCTCTGAACGCGCTGAGGAGCATCCTGCCGGCGCTGCCCGAGGACGCAAAGCTGACCAAGATCGAAACTCTGCGCTTTGCTCACAACTACATCTGGGCGCTGACCGAGACTCTGCGAATGGCCGACCAGCTCGGACACAAGCCGGATTACCTGCCGGCATCAAACCTGAGCAGTCCAACAAGTGTCGCATCTGCAGAGTGGGACTCAGCATCACCTGTTGAGTCTTGTTGTGGGACCTCAGCTGACTTTGATCCAAGAAACTCTTACACGTCTGCTCGTGAAATAAACTGTAAGATGTTTACAAAAGATGAATCCAGTGTTTTCCCCGTTACCTTTTATTTCAAGTCATTCTGTGGTGAACATGATCTCAGAAATACTTGGCAATAGCCTATTAACTTTTTAATGATGTCAATTTTGTGTGAATTAATTATTTAACAGCACTTAAACTGTTGCAAAACAGACTCTGCTCAAAAGTATTGTTAAAAAAAGATAAAGTACTTTCTGGAGTGGAGCCATAATTGTCATTTCAGGCAATTTCTTGGTGCTGGAAAGTGATTTCATGACCATGTTGCACTCACATTGTTTGCAGAACAATTTTAAAATCACAGACAATTTTAAGAAACCTTGAAGCACAATCAATCTAGGAAGACAAGAGGTAATTGGTTTAAGCTAAAATATTTATTTGGCAATGATATTCAAATGTGTTTTTGAGCTATTTTGCTGCATAAAAGTAGTTCTATTTATTTAATAAAAACTGTAGAAAACATATCGAGTCTCTTGTGGTGAAAAGTAGTCTGGATTTCCATTGTTTCCATGATACAAAAGAACATAATGAGCATGTACAAAGACAAACATTACTAACACACAGTGGCTGCTTTCATTCAAATAGAAAATTTGTTTTTTTTAGGGAGAGAAAATGCTGTGATTTCATAGTATTCATCGATTTTCCTTTTGTAGATGAAGTTAATGTGCAAATCAACATTTTCAAACATGTAGTTCTTTACCGTCCTGCCTGCCAGTGACTGTACTGAAGCGTATTGCAAGAGAAGACCGTTTCATAGTCTTAGGAGCAGCAAGAGCTAAATGTTGTAACGTCTTGGATTATGTCATGGTGTCCTATAATGTCGTGCAGTCCGAGGCGGAGCTCAGTGAGCGCTCTACTTGGGGAAGACTGTGACCACGTCGTAGCCCTCGGGCGGAGTCACTCGCTCGCGCGCGTGCTTCTCACAGTAAATCTGGTCCTCCACAAAGAAATGTCCCTTCTGTTTTAGGTTGACGTTGCAGTCTGTGCAGGTGTAGCACTCGGGGTGACGGAACTTGTCCCGCAGCTTCACCACCATCCCACTGAAGTGAAGAAATAAACATCACATTAAACCTGATAAACACCATTCAGCGCTTTATCCAGACTCTTATTCAAGATCAGGATGTAAATGATTTGATATATGCACCATCAACTGTTAAGGGCTACAATACATGGCCAAAAGTATGTGGACACGTGAACATTACACCCATGTGCGGCTGTTGGACATCTCATTCCAAAACCACGGGCACTACTCTGTTGCTCTAACAGCCTCGACTGGTTTCAGTAAAGTTCTTATGAAAAGTAACGTCTGCACACGTGATTATGTGTATAATTGCTCTCCTTTAGTCAGGTTCTTGCCACCAAAATTTGAAAACCATTTCTTTACGGACCTCACTCTGTGCAGAGGGACATGTCATGTTTAAAAAGGTGCAAGTATTACCCAAACTGTTGCCACAAAGTTGGAAACACAGTTCTGTCTAAAATATCACTGTATAGATTTCCTTTCACAAGAACTACAGGACTACTTGTGTCATGGTTTGCCAGGGTTTCCACATACATTTGGCTACACATTGTATGTCATATGCCATTCTAACGCGCTCAAACATACACTGCCAACTATATAAGATAATAGTGTGTAGTCTGTACATATTAATAACTAGTCATAACCTTTGCTAGGAGTGAACCATAATTTTCTTGTTACTGTATACATTTTATGCAATCCAGTTCAAGATGTAGGAATATGGTGGGTTAATTTGGGAGCATACTGGGATTTGTCCTAGTATGCTCGATGGCAAGTACTGGCTGTAACCTAATGTTGTGGCTGTAAAACGATGGATAAAGCGTCACACAAATATACAAAAACTCTGTGTACAGAGATTTAACTGGCAGTGAAAGGCTTAATCAACATTGTGTGAACTCGTTTGGCTTGAATGTAACAGACATTCATTTATATGTAAAAGTTCCACACTGCAGGTTTAACTACCAAAAGTCTTAATTATAAAGTCTGTTGAAAACATCTGTCTCAAGTAACGGCATAGATTTTTAGGAATATTGAACCCAACACAGGACAGTCAAATCCAATTCAATAAAGAATGTAGAGAGAATGGCAATTAGGAAAACAGCAGTGGACACTGTTTTACTGGCTTCAACAACAATTAACCACAAGGTGGTGACAAAGTCTTGTGTCTTTAAAGAGACGCAACACTCCAGGGTCCTTTGTGTTACAACATTTTGTCACAATGTTGAAGTTATCTTAGTGTAACAACACTGATATTTAAACTGCAAATATCTCTGAATTTCCTGAGAAGAGGTGTAAACAGAGATAAGGTTTGGATTCAGATGAAGCCATAAATGACTCAGACACGCTTATTAGAAGATCATAAAATACTTACACAATCCCGGATCCACATTTGTCACAGATGGATAACTTTTCTGCATTTCCCACTGATGATCCGATCTTTGTTGTCGGCGCTTTAACACTCCTGAACCCTGACGGTTTGTCAGCATCACCTACAAACACCACACACACACACACATTTAAAATAGATTTTGGTAGAATAGAAATTGCAAAACAACCTGTGACCTTTGATCACCATTACACTAAAAGAAAAATCCCTCGTTACCCCTGGAGGAAGCTGTGAGTAGTAATGATGAAGCGTACCTGTCTCAAGAATCTCCTGAAGCACCTTGAATGAAGCCGACTGTCGGGGAGGCTCATCAGACTCCTGGTTCTCCTGCAGCATTTTGTAGACCTCTGAATCTGCTGCTACAGCCGGCCGCGTGCCTGGCACTGATGGATCTGCTGGAGCTCTACAAAGCGAGTGTGAACATTTCAATATATTTGTAAGAATCACAGCAAACATGTCAAACCATTCATTAGAGGCAAAGAGCAAACACCTCGTCTTGTCATTAACCTGAATGTTTATCTATAAAGAGCCGCAAAGTCCACGAAATCACAAAACTTTCCCTTTGTCTCTTGCTTATTATTGACTTGAACTCAGACATGTTTTTATGTTGACTCAGCACTAAAAACAAAGGATTACATTTCTGTTTAGTATCTAACAGATCTGAGACGTAAGACTACATATTGTTTGACTTAACATTCTGATGTGTTAGAACGTCGCCTTTTACTGGTCTTAAAAGCTTAAGACCAGTAAAAGTGAAAACAAAAGTGAAATAAAAATTCCTGAACTTATTTGACTAAAGCTGAGTGAACGATTAATACCCGCTTGGCCATCACATCCACATCACTAATGATTTTTAATGAGAGAAAATATCAGCGAGGCTTTTGGAAGCTCAGTTTTTCCATTGGGAACCAACTTATTGATGTCATGGGGGAGTGTTTCCAATTAATAAAATTGATTCTTGATGCTTTTAGTAGTAGCAACAATGTTGAAAAGATATAATATTGGGTAATAGTAAGTAAATAAGTTGGGGGGTTATTTAAAGTTAAATGAATACTGTACCATTAAGATCAAATGTTACACAAATGTTAAAAATGGAGGTAAATTCATTTGACTTTTTTTTAATGATGGATGTGAATAATTATGCTATTGTCAAATCATGCAGAGACATAAAAGTATAGAAATAAAAAAAATAGATGCAATAAGATGCACTAAAAAGTGTGTAATTGCATCACAGCGACTTGAATTCAAATCTAATCAAATCTGCAGGGCAGCCCTGTGGTTTAGAAGCTAACCGTGAGCCGCAACGTCTCTGGTTCGAGTCAGTCTGAGGAACTTTGTGGCATCTCTCCCTCGTTTCCTGTCCTCTCTCCACTATCACTATCTGATAAAGCAAAGACTCGTCAGACCACAGTGAGCAAAAAAACAATGTTTGGGCCGGCTTTGCAAGGATACATACCACTTAACATTTTACACATATGAAAACACCGATCATGGCCAAAATATTGTCAAATTTTTGGATGTTTAAGTGGAAACTCCAAAATATTGAGGCGCTTTATTTCATCAATAATCGCCCGGGCCGAGTAGACAGATCTACATTCTACACAGTCGATTCACTTCAATGTTTTTACATTTACAGAAACATACACAGTTTATGGCCTATTTTGGTAATGGTCTTAAATAGCGCTGCATCTGCTCTGGGGGTCTGTCTGTCTTGACTTAATCTTCACCCTCTTGGGACGCTAGTCTTGACTCAGATTGGACAAAAGTGGTGTCACGTCTGCCTTTTCTTACTTGTTGTTGGGCTCGTTGGCTGTAGCTATGGTTTTCACTTCGTCCACGGCGGAGTTGAAGTTCTTGATGTTCTCTGAGGAGTAGAGACCGGAGGGGTTGTTGTACTG
This sequence comes from Scomberomorus guttatus, assembly GCA_038419695.1. Taxonomy (NCBI): domain Eukaryota; kingdom Metazoa; phylum Chordata; class Actinopteri; order Scombriformes; family Scombridae; genus Scomberomorus; species Scomberomorus guttatus. The sequence goes on from CM076458.1 coordinate 22,328,813, forward strand.
GTTGGTCACAACTTTGGAGCCAAAACTGCTGAATGGCAGAGCACTCCTGTTGTGGGCAGAGCCAATGTGTTTCACCTCCTGCGCAATATATGTAAAAATAGCACCGTTAAAGCTTTTAGTGTGGAACAAGCAGAAGGTGGTGCAGTGCAGGTGTCCCATATTTGAGAAATAAAAAAACTTCAATGCCTTAAACATGCAGGACTCTTTTTGTGACTTGATGCAGCGGCGGCCACAGCTTTTGACGTCTTCGGATGAACCGTTATTTGGACTTATGTGCTTGCAAAAATTACACCATCCTTATGAATATTACTCAATCCTTGAAAACTCCCAACCTCCCGTGTTTTAAACTATGCAGACTTTGTTCAACTGAAAACGTCAAAAAACCAGCCTTGTTTGCTTCTTCAGCTGCTGCTTTTAGTTTGATACCGTCACACATAATTTAACAGGATAATGTATGACTGGTTTCTGCCTTAATTATAGCTAACTGTCTTTAAAGGCAAACACGTCATGACACTGGCATGCCATCAAAGTGGGCACATAAATACCACTAAATCTAGCTCATGCTTTACAGCGGGAACACGGAAATGCCTCCAAATATAGCTCATGCTTCAAGCATCTGACATTTAAATTGCAGAATTACCCAGAGAGTCTTAAAAGCAAGCAAACTCACACAAAAGGACCAATGTTACGATAGCCTCATTTGAACAAAAAACAGTGAAGAGGCGTCAAAGTGACAAACTGCAGACAAGCGTTTGAAACACATTAGTGTGTGTGTGTGTGTGTGTGTGTGTGTGTGTGAGGGAAAACACACAACATCTGTGACCTGTGAAGCACACATCCAACTGTTTCCTACATGTATTCACACTTTGGCCTCAACTTTCCACTCAGCAGGCAGGAACTGAGGATTGCGTCAGAGCTTGGCTGATAAACTATCGTCTCCTAGGAAACCTCCTGTTGGGAAGTAAACAATGACTTCATCGTTGGCTGTATGAAAAAAAAAAAAAAAAAAAACCCACAAACCTCTGCGGCACAGTGGGAAAGAACACACACAGACTTCCAGAAACTGTATGGCTACCTGTGAATGGGATCTCCTGATTTTACTCTAAATGACAGAGGTGGAGGACTAAATCTAAAAGCTCAACATCCAGCTTTGATGTTGAGTCACTAGACACGCACCCGCGGCTCTGATGCAAGATTCATCTTGTACGGATGCGTCTTCCCTTCCTCCGATGAAAGCGGCGACCACATTTTATTTACTGACCTGAAAAACAAGAGAAAGGATAAGAGGACTTAATAGATACTCCTGAAAGATGCGATAATCACATAGTGCCTTTAAATACAACATGCCTGGAGTGTTCTTCTTCCTGTTTCTGGGTGTGTTTTCCTGTGTAACTGCACTTGAACATGATAATATGCCTGTGTCGTTGAATGCAACAAATCCCTTGCAGGTATGTTTTTTTGGCTTGGGCTCCTTGATCGTTTACCCCACCCTACACTCAACACATTCTCTTTTAATTTGAACAAACGTATTTGTTCCAGCCTTCCTGTTAAGTCTATTTCAACATCCCCGCTACTTCATACCACTAGCTAATAGTTATTATGTAGTGCAATGACACGAGAGAGAATTACAAAACAGCTTAGCACACATGCACTTCTCAAACTGAAGAATTCAGTGAAACAAAAGGCAGACTCGGCCTTTATAAAGCATGAATAAACATTACGGCACTCCCCGAACACCTGGATTGCTGCTGAGCTGTCTCGAATTACTCAGTGTTTTTCAGGCCTGCGGCTATGCAGCTCAGGCGGACACTTGTTGCCACATCGTACCTGTCTATGGAGAGCACCATCTCCTCTATGCACCCCTTGATCTTGTTCTGCGCCTCCAAGTGAGTCATGTTCTCTGTCGGTTCTCCGTCGATAGCCAAGATCATGTCTCCGATACACAGGTTGGCCTGGGCAGCTTTACTTCCGGGGCTGACCTATAATGAAAGTTAGCAACTTTTGAGTGTGTGTGAGCTTGAAATATCAACATCAGATATTATATATAGGCATCAAATATTTAGTCCTGAGAGATTCTTCAAGAAATAAAACCACACAAGCATCAAGTAACTTTGAAAGATATGTGTGAAACACAAAACCCATATTTCCACTCAAAGCTTCTCTTCTTCTTCTCCTCTGCTGCTCTTCCTGAGGTTTTTCATTTTTTCCCCCTCGTTAAAGTCTTTTTTAGTGAGTTTCTTCTTATTCAAATGGAGGGTTTAAGAACAGCGGATGTTGTATTGCTGTACAGATTGTAAAGCCCTCTGAAGCTAATTTGTGATATCGGGCTGTACAAATACAATTGACTTGACTTAATCAGAGCCTATTGTTAGTACTGTGTTTAACTCTGACCTTCAAGGCCCTTTACACACATTTCATTGTTTACAGGTAGCACAGAGAGGTGTGTTCAGCCAGCTGAGAGCTGCCTCTGGGCCAGACACTCTGGGGAAGATAAAGGCTTGAAGCGGAGAGACACTCTGGCACAGTCCAGGAATTCCTAATCACTTTTCCATGGGTGGAGTGGACCGACCGACCACTGCAACAACATTTACAACAGGAACAGCAGCCTTCACTCAGGCAAAGTACACAGTTAAGAGCCATATTCAGGCCTGTTACTGTCACAGTAGTGTCACAATGTAAATACATATATACTGCCCAATAAACCGCCTTGTGTTCATGTGTACAGTTAACAAAAGGAGTTTGGCTGCTTCTGGACACTCAACAGTCTTTATTTTTCTGGCCATGTGATACTTTTCATTTAAAGTCAGGACTCCAGAGAGATAAGATGAGCCACCATGTTTACAATAGGTCAAGTCTGTAGACATAATGAAACTGTATCTGGACTTTTTTTCCCCTCTCAAGCTGTATGCTGAAGGCTGAAAAATCATTATCCAACAACAAAGAAGACATCTCAGACTGGGGTTAGTTATCTGTCCAATCAAATGGAGGTCCATGGACCAGTCTGGATCTATATGAAAGGATTAAACACAGGGCACCAAATCATTGTCTGTATCTGAGAGTAAACACTCACAGAAGCAGCACACCGCCGCTATAAAGAACCAAAACTAACTCTCACTGTAGTTTAGTGAAGTGAGAAGAAACAATGAGGAGGTGAAAAGTTTTGTCGGGACAAGCCCGAATTCCAGCAGCTCACAGTGAAAACTTACCCGGGAAATAGTCAGCGGCTGCTCGAAGTCCTTTCCTCCAACCAGCCTGAATCCCCAGGGTCCAGGACCCTGCATGGCTACCCGCAGAGGCATAATGTTAATGCTGGTGTTCACAGAGGCGACTGTTACTACTACGCTTTAAGATCTGTCTCAGACCACCAGCTCACTTCCTACTGCACATATATGACATGTGCGATGATCGATGGTCAGAGGTTTCAGCCAGGCTACAGCTCTGCAGCAGCATTAGGGGAAGGGGAGGACCCGCAGCTTACAGTTGGACGAATGGGGTTTGAGTTTTCCACGCTGATAAGCGCGAGCCGACAGAGATCGTGTATTGAGAAGATGTATCACTCCATAGTGTATGTGTGTGTGCAAAGAGGCAACAACCATGGCTTGAAATTGAAGCCAATGCGGAAGTCCCTTAAAGTGCAATACCACCGACGGCCGCTAGGCGCTAGCTCCGGTTGACTCCCATTCAAAAAGCGCCAATTTCTCTCATGAATACTAAATCAGTAATTTTTTTTCAACAAGTCATAGTCTCAATCTCTAAATTCAGGCCCTCTAATAAGTGTGCTGGTGGTCATTTAGGAAATTATTGCTCCGTTGAAGGTGCAGTATAGGACATTCAGCCCCACCAGCATCTCAGACCAAAGCAAATGTGCGCGTCGTCAATAAAGTTGGGAAAAAAAGAAAGAAAGCGGCCCCTGAACCGACAGCTCACGAAATTCAGATCAAACTGTCAAACTAGGCAGTGCTGATTAAATATGGATCAAGACTCTACATTATCTATTTCTCATATCAAATGTTTTAGAAACATATTTTAGTGTACTGTTTAGCTGTAATATGACACCCGGCCGCCATGTTGAAAATGGACGTGGGAGGACATGGAGGACACTAACATGCACGCTCACATGCACTAATATGAATGGACTAGCTATCAAAACAAAGAACAGAGAGGCTCAGATTACAACACGCACAGAGGGAGTGTAACTTCATTCTCTGCTCAGGACGCCATTACTCCACTATATCTTTACATAGCAAATAGTTGTTTCCTGACATCTAGTGGGGCTGAATGTCGTATATTGCACCTTTAACAAGATATAAAGATGAATAGTAGCTTTGATGTCTGCCATGTGGGCATTGATTGACAGCTGTGATTGACAGTTTGCACTGAGTTGGACTATTGCAATATTTCGGTAAGTTTAATGTTACTTGATAACGATACCTGCCATGTTAGCACAAGTCTGCACCACTCGGTGTTCCTGGTAAGTTAGCATTAGCTTCAGTCTGAGGTAGCGGAGCGTGTTTCCAGAGCGTGAAAGGAAACACCCCACACTCCTTATTTGGAAGGTCCTGGCTGCAACTCTGGGCTCCTCAAACAGGCTCCGAAGCAAACCAATGGGTGACATTACGCCTTGCTATGTCCATATATACAGTCCATGTGTGTATGTGGGGAAGTTGACCAAGCTGCGAGAGAATCTCTAGTGGCCACTTTCAGAACTGCAGGTCAGGTGACAATTTAGGACAGTGGTTGGCAAAATAAAATCCAGCCCTCGAACAAAAATATTTGGCCCCTTTCAATGAAAGCTACAGTTTTTCCTTTAATTTTTGATTGATTGATTGTTTTAATTAAGTGTCCTGAACCTCTCTGGTGCCCAGCCCATATGGTCTTACAAGACACTAAACAGTAATAACCAGGTTGGCCACATTACAAATCATAATATACAGTTCCACAGATTCAAAAAAGAACATTACACAGCATTCATTTACATGGCAGAAATGTCCTGTTATGATGGATACAGTGTTCTCTGTCTTAGCTGCCAAGTTTCTCCTATAAATCTCACCAAAACAAAAATCTCTATAATAAAAAGCCAACTCAACATATCAGCTTTGGACAAACAAAACAAATCAGGATTTTCCAATTGGATCTTTTCAAACAAATAATTCCTCAAGTCACTATACAAATGGCAATGAAATACAAAAGAAGATTCATTATCATCACCATCACCACCATTATATAAAGTACCAGTTCTTATCTGAGCACACAGCCTTCTCTGTAAATTAAATTTTATATATGGTTCTGTAAAGTAATCGTCTTTGTAAGCCTTGTTTTGGTTCTTCATACATAGAGCTTTAATAGTTTTTGTTTGACTGTATTTATATTATACTGCAAGTTATTCCCGGAATTCCTTTAATAGTTTGCCTCAAAACTTTATCATGATTTTGTCATACTGCAGGCAATGTACTGCTAATGGACAACGCCTGGTGCTGAAATTACGTCTTATAAACATATCATGTGAATGACAGATTCATAATTTAATAAGCGTTATTTACATAAAACAAGTAGGCTACCCCATTAATTTAAACAGTTTTAATTTGACTATTTAGACAAAACAGATCTGTGTCTCATGAACAGAAATAGGTGACAGTCGAACAGGACTGCAATTGTTTCGTTACAAAGAAGGCACACCGGCTTGGCGTTGGCAAATGAAGGTAAGACATGCATACTTGTCTTTTCATTCATCTTTAAAACTCCTGTTTTCACTATCCTCCTTCCTTTTGTGTGGTTTTGAGAAAGACATTGTACATTTGATCAGTAGCAGCTGGCTTGCTTTGCTTTGTTGGTCACCTACAACAATGGTTCTCAAACATTTTCGTGTCAATGACCCCTAAACTGACACAAATTAGACCACAGACCCCCATTTGATAAGATTTTGTCCCAGGGTCCCCCATCTCATAAGATGTTTGCTTTTGGATGTTTTATTACAGAAAGTGTATGAAACCCATGACCAGAATAGTCATACATTCTGTCATTGTTTTACTTGTCCCCTGGGGGTCCCCAAACCCCACTTTGAGAACCACTGGCCTACAAGATGCCTGATGAGTCGGTTAAAACAGATTTGAGCATGTCGTAACTCCACATACACTGCTCGAGTATGTCTATATTCTAGTTTATGGCACTGGCCATGACTTGCTCTGAAACCATGGCAACAGTAATTTAAACAGTGAACAAACTGTTTTATAAATCATTGTTATTCCAATATTAAATTAATTAAACTAATAGTCAAACAAACACAACATCTTCACTGCACAGACTATGTTGGCCAATTCCCAGCTTTGTTAGGAAATCCTTTTTAAATTTGAAACTACATATTTGTGCCCCATTTTAGAGCTTTTCATCTTCAAATGGAACAAATGGGTTTGGGGCTGATGTGTGCCACAGACAAGGTAGGACAGTCAGAAAGTGAGAGACGGACAAACACCTTGTTGGTTTTGTTCTTTTCATGGTACAACCAGAAGAATACAGTATAACACCAACTTTATCCTTTAAATGGAGAATACAAAAATCAAGAGAGTCACACACATTCAGAAAATTACCCGCAAGTTTTGTGTCCTAATAAAGACAACAATATAGTTAGAGGAAATGTAATCTGCGGCTTCTCAAGGACAACTGTGTCACCACTTATTTAAAATCCATGTACATCCACAGTAATACTCGCACATCAGCCCAAATCTAGAATGTAATTAAACCATTGTTGACTGTATTTTGAAAGACACAGGCTGTTAGCTGTTAGGCTGTGGTCCTAAATGTGTGGATTTGGAGTTGATGCCACCATCAACTTCAGAAAATTAATCTTTTAATTTGATTAAACCCATCAGCTACAATAAGAAACACAAAGTTTTTTCACCTTTATGAAAATACTTTGAAAAGCAGAGTAGAGTGATCCCTCCGCATTTTTTGCCTCTCTCAGATGAGCTCCTCTGTTTGTTTTAGGGATGTTGGCCTGCCAGTACGTCACTATGTTGTATGCAAGCTTACCATTTATGGTAGAGCTAAATCCCAGGATGTGGAATGTGCCGCTCCCAAAACTTGAATTCCTGCCAGGGGATTGCTGCTGAAAGTGGAGAGAAAAAGCTCCGGGCAGGCTGACTGAATGAAACACGTCCTTTCTTGTGGGGTTTACAAACCAAGATACATCCCCAACAGGCCTCAAGGCATGTCAATGATGTCATCTTTGAGACTGTTAGTTTTTAACCAAAGCCCTTACAATGCTGAAGATCAAATCAAGTTAAAAGTACATCTGCTTCTCACTGTTAAGGCTGTAAAAACACATCTGTCAGCATCATCAGACTAACGGTATCTTTGCCCCATCTGACATACTTATGAACATAATGTTGCTCCATAGGCCTCACAGGGCAGCCACAAATTAGTGTACCGTAATTATTTACATAAACTGCCCGACAGCACAGAAGTTATCCTCTTACATATATCACTAGCTTATCTCAGCCCTGTAGCATTTCTATAACTGACCAGGGTGTAGCTGAAATGATCTATAACAAAAAATGTTCAGTAACTTTTGTCATCAGATAACAATCTGTAGTCACCAATCCAGAGACTAACAGCTCAACTTTGGCTCAGATTAATTTACATCCGCTCATGATTACACAACCACAGAGGACGTGTCACAGGCACTTGTAGATTGCATATAAAACATATTTCTGCAAGACTTTACTCAGCTGATGAACTCACAGCTCCAACTCTGCTCTTAGATGCAAATAAACACAGGTAATACATCAAATGGTTTAAATGGTTTATTAAATATTGCATAATACCGAAGTCACAGCAGTGTATAGTATCTTTATTTTTAATATTGTCAATGTAACAGCACTGCAAATTGAAGCAAACAAACCAAACCTGTTGCAGGTTGTGCGTCTCATCAAACTAATTCATTCTCATGATTATTAATTATTAAGTCGAAGCATCGTGTCACACTTTAGGTACTTGCACAGTAACTGACAAGTTCTCGTTAAATGTTCTCCCATCACAGAGACTAGGACTATGGGAAAACCAGGGTTACATTAAATATGTCATGGATACATTTCAGTGATACTCAAAAACAATTAATGAAAATGAGGCACAATTTTGCATCTAACATAAGGCATTATGATCCTCACAAATGGCAGCGTAATGTTCGTATGCGTCAAACATTCCTGTGCTCTGTAACGCTCCACTCTGTGCTTTGCCAAAAAAACCCTTCAGGTAAATAAACCGCTGCAAGTGACCGAGAGCTCAAACTGATGCTCTCATCACTTGCAGTCTATTTTTTATTTTACATATTTACAATCCTTCTTGTGCCATGCTGCTCAACAGTCTGCATGTTCATTCAATGATGAAAATTCAGACATTTTTACATATTGTGTACACTGTGCCACATTCATATATTCATACATTCATACATCCTGTGATGTTTTATGGAACACAATATCACAGAAACAGTCGATAGTGAGTTGTGTTTTGACTACATGAGTGATTGTGGGGGTTTTTTTTGTAAAAGTTCGTCATACAGTGTGTTTTAGATAGAGCACACCTCTCTATGAACTCCTGTTGTTCTGTCAGGGAAAAAAAAAAAAGCCTACAGGTCAACAGACTCCCAACCAATCAGCACATTCATGAGGAGCTGGAGTTACACAGGAACAAAAATGTTTAGCCAGCAGTGGAGGGGAAAACATGCTTTTGTAGTGTCACAAAATACCTGAACTTTATATCAGTGCTATACAGGCAAACTCATAATGCAGTATATTGTATTAAGTGTTTTATCTCGCTGAGAAAACAGTCCCTCGCTGATGCTGGCAGAGGTGATCTGGGCAGGAAGAAACGCCTCATGTTGTGGAGGATGAAGAGCTGATTGCTACCGGATTTTGTCAAATTAATGTTACTTTACGTTACCAAACTTAGATGGTACAGCTTCAAACCATATTCCAATCAGGTCAATGCTTATCATCACTGCACAGCTGTAGCACATTCAGATGTAAGAAACAAAGATAAACATACACTTTTTAGATCTAGTGAATGTTACTGTTTTTATCGTTCAATACTTCACATTATGTTGTGTGCACTCAGGCAATTACAAAGAGTTATACTAAAAGGTAGATACACTGATAGTCTGGCAACGTGTGATTAGAAATGTGTGGATTGGGAAAAGGATGTCAGCTACTTTAAGTGTCACTACGGCAACCCTCCTGGTATAAACTAAACTTACTTTTAAATACTTTTCCAGCAATTGCCCCTACAAACTGCTCCGAGCAGGCCGCGGCAAGTACTAAGTATTATTTGCAAGTACTGTTTGACGGCTCTGTCGAGGATCGATGAGCACGTCGCGGCAGTTGATGACAATCGAGGAATTTGATGAAAACACAAGGAAGGAAGAGAACAGCTATCATCTTTCTATCTGCGCGTGTAGAGGATCCATTCTGACATGCGGTGTCACGTTACAGGATCTGATGGTGCAGGAGATGTGGGAGCTCTGTACTCGCAGGAAGACCGCTCTGATGCTTTGATAGCAGAATTCAAAGCAGTCTTCCATCGGGGAGCTATTGAAGCTTTAAAGACCAGACTGTTAACCCTGTCATCACTTCTGTTTTACTTAAACTGAAGGTGCAAATACTGAGGCTGATAGTGTTTCATGCTCCGATTTGATTTGTCAATCTCTTATTGATTTTACAGTGCATGCTGTACTAATGCTGACCGAATTTGTAACTAAAAGTTGTAGTCATTACATATGAAAATATGTAGCCATATTTGGAAGGCCTCTTGAAGTTTTCTGTACACATTTACATGGCTAGAACATACAATCCTGTCAGTAAGGGCATGGTTAAAATCTCAATATGCTTTTAAAAATCTTCACAATTATTTTCTAAGACACCTTGTCGGCTTTCACTTAAAAGATTAAATTGCTTTTTGTGTCATTAATCCTCTATTATCTTGTTAGGTGGGATCTCCCTACATGATCAAACAGGAAGTTAAGTGCTACCACGCCTGTCCAGTGGTTGCGCTGGAGTCAGGCGTTTACCACCAGCTACCTTACAGGCGTCAGCCACCAGCAAACATACTTTACTTCTATTTTGACAGAAGAGGTATAAAAGGACAAATAAATAGTTTCTGAAAATATAGGATGTGCATTATTTACACGGTTTCTCTTCGCTTTTATCAGACGTGCAACACGGTCCACCTGCATTTGTGTTTAACATGTTGACGGAGAAAAAGAGAAGCTAACAGCACACTTCAATATTTTAGTTTCTCTAGTCATGCACATGACTGTGTAATAACTGTTGTATAACAACCTTTGGATAGAAAATGAAGGCAATACTGACCCGGTGTTGAAAGCTTTTGAGTTGTGAAAGCTGTGATGTTTTTCAAAAGTAGCCAATACTGACTTGTATGATAATTAAAATAATGTAAATTCCATTGAAGAAAAGAAAAACAGTTATGTCAGACCAGTTTTTCTTAAGGGTCTTTATAAATTAGGCTTTAAGTATTTAAACTCTGGGATTTGAGTTTAAGTCATTTTCTTGAATTTGTACAGTCATACATGTACAGTCTGTTGATCCAAACACTGAAGGTTTTTTTTTTTTAGAAGTCTAAGGAAATAAAAATGTCTTCAATTTGTGAGTTGTATGGTTTGCATCATACCTAGCTACTCGTGATAAACACCTCTGGTCCTGAAAGGTAGCTCATGACAAACAGCTCCAACCTCACATGACATAAAAATACATTCTGACCCCCCAAAATCCAGTTCAGGTAATAAGATCCACTCTTTGATCCATACACTGCTCTGCTGCTGCCCTCCACACTGAGGTGCTACGTAAACACTTGTGTACTGTAAATTACATGGACAGAATGGAAGCTATCATCTGTACAATAAAAGCTACTTTGTGGTAGATTTTTCACAGAGAAATTCCACTTTGTGGAGACGGACGAATTCTGCCAAGAAGTGTGTAAGATGTGGTCAAGGTATACACCATACTGAGGTTTGGGTAGTGAGCCAACAGCCGTCTCTGTCTTCGCCTCGTGCAGTTTGACATACCTCAGACCGAACCGATCACTTTCCCAGACAAAATGGATTCGCCTGGCTAAATGACTACTCTAACCAACAGCCATGCGCGATAGTAATGACTTCCCAAGCTTGACAGGCAACCATGTGTTACGGCAAGATTAGACATCTTTACAGTTTCACCTCCTTCACGTAATTTCCCGGGAAAGTCCCAAACTGTTTTGTCCTCCGTGAGGTACCTGAAGAGGAAGAGAAACATACATATGCATCAGGGAAAAGAAAGTAAAAGCATTCTTTCTCTCAAGGCTAAAAAGATCTTCTTTTAGCACAAATATAACACATTTGAGCTATATTTAAATTCAGTGTGAGGTCTAAAGCATGTACATTTTACTCAATCCTCTTGCTGTCATTCTTTAGAAACCCTGTAAGGAAGGATGTGACACACTGAAGATAACTTCTACTTCTCCTGAAGCCCTGAGCATGCACATTTTGCGTGTGCAGGCCTTTCCTGTCATTCCTCAGAAACCCTATATGGATGAATGTGACACAGTAAGTGTCATGTCTGAGGAATCTATTCCAAGGCCCGTGGCACATACCAACAAACCAGCCGTCATCGCACTTCTCCATGACGCTGACAAGATCTCCCTCCTGCAGCTCCAGCTCATCGTCGTTCTGCGGCACATAACTGTACAGAGCCTGGAAACTGGAGCAGGATAAGAGGATAAATTGGTAAACATTGAGAAGACACAAAATGTGAAATATGTGACAATTAAAACTTAATTGCAAAGGGAGGGAAACTGACACAGACCATCTACATGTGAGACTAGGAGGTCTTACTCACATTCCACAGCTGAGACGGCTCGGCTCCGGGCTGCTGCTGTGGGACTGGGGTTGCTGGGAAATGATGAAAGATTGTTTACTGGGGTGGGGGTGCAGTCTATGAACAGAGTCATGAGGGTGGTGGGACAGGGTGCTGCAGTACCTCACCGAGGTCTCAGCTATATTCAAGATTTCATTACATACAGCCTCCTAGTAGTAGTAGTAGTAGGTGAGGTCGTCACAGAAAGACAGACAGCGGCCCCACCGAGAGTCCCGGAAGAGGCCGAGGTGAAGTTGAGGTGGGAGGTGAGTTAAGAGAAGGAAGGAGGGGGGGGGCGCGGAGGCGAGACAGGAAGGTAGGTCCAGTAAGTAGCGAGGAAGAAAAAAGAAGTGATCCGTTAAAAGCCGGGAGGAAAAAGGGGAGTAGACGTTGGTGGAGCCCAGGAGGGAAGGCATGGAAAGGCAAGACACCAGAGTGAGTGCATGTACAGGAAACATAAAATATTAATTCATCTTTTTTTCAGGATAATATTTGGTACGAACATGCAGTATTAAAAGGAATGCAACTTAATGAAAGGATCGTTTTTTTAATATGTAGAAAACATTATGGGAGTTAAAGATGAGTTTGAAGGTGATGAGTTAAAAAGTTAAACAGATGATGAAGTTACGTTCAGATTAACCCATTAAAATGCAAAGTAGATACTACACATTCAATTTTAAATCTTCCCTGGAGACCAATGGAAACTATAACCTTACCGCAAATGAGTTAACATTGTTGTTATCCTGGATGTCGAACAGCATCACAGGGCTTCTGGAGCTCCGCCCATGATGGTCAAGCTCATTCTTCACAAGCTGCAAAACAGAAAAGTCACATCAACTGGGAAATTTAAAAAAAAAAAAAAAAAAAAAGCTGTTCTCCGGAGATCACGCCACATCTTGTATCCACCTGCTGTCACTATTCATCATACTTCAGTCACAGTCTCTGAAGGTAGAAATTTAAACCTCGCCACAGCTTTTGAAACAGGAGCCAACATGTGAAAGCTATAAATACTCACTAATAAATATGCCACTATCCTAAATAAACTTCCAACCTCTTGTGGCATCCAAATCATCACACCTCTGCACTTAACAACAACAACATGCAACCATACGCTTAGCTTTATGAAGACTCAGTAATGTGAGCTCTGCCGGCACAATAGCTCCTCTTACAGACAGCGGGGATATCTAAAACAGTTCTACATCAACACTTTAAAACATTTGCGTGTTAGTAGCGCACACACAACAACATGCAGACTTGCAGCCTTGAGCGGCGTGACCAGGTTAAACTTTTTTCTGTCTTTACTAAACCAGCAGATTCATCCCTCCGTAGGGCTAAAGTCAACTTCAGGTAAAATCTACAAGTTAGTCTTCCACACACAAATGTCAGCTTCATCGACCCATTTTAGGAAATCACACTGTGGTCAAAAGCCCATGTTCCAGAGTGAGCCTGAGATGCAACACGGCACACCATGCAGAAGATACCTCTGCAGGGCTATTTCGCCTGCTGCCCGGGGCTGCGCGGCCACCGCCCCTGTCCCCCTCTGCGCCTTCCCCCTCTGTCAACTCCTTCTCCCCCCTCAGCCAGCCCTCCAGCACCGGCCCGCCACAGGGGCTCATGCTGCGTGACAGACGTGAGGAGGGAGGGGAGAGCAGGAAGTCCTCCCCTTGAGGTGGGGTGAACGTGAGGAACGGAGTGGTGGAGTTGGGCCGGGGTGGGTACGGCGGGGGCAGGGGGGAGGCAGATGGTGAGGCCATGGGGGAGACGCAGTACGGGCTGCCGGTGATGGGAGGCACGGGGCTGGCAGAGAAAGGCGGGGGCAGGTACTCGCCGCAGCGGTAGGACACCGTGGGCAGCGGTGGCAGGGGAGGGGTGGGGGCGGCAGGAGGGCTTCCACCTCCCACAGTCAGGGAGATCCACTCAGAGGAGATGGCGTGGACCTCGGGGGACACAGAGCGGCGGGGGGAGCGAGGGAGGGGCAGAGGGGAGGTGGTCAGGCGATTACGGTACAGCTTTTTAGAGCAACAGGACCAGGAGGACGGAGATGGAAGCAGAGAGAAGAAGAAGGGATGAGAAAAAGAAAAGGGAATGAAAGATGAGACAAATTTACTAGACAAAGAAATTAAAATCAAATGGTGGGTGTCAAGGTGAAAACAGAAGAGACAAAACTTTAGAGAATTTCTGGGAGACCGCAAAAATAGAGAGATGTAGTGGATCAACCTAATACTGGCTTCAGCCTCCGCTACATCCATGAATGTTTCTTCTGGGTCCTTACCTGAGGAGACGCATTGGTGCTGCGCTGTGGGGACTGGCTGACAGGAGGGTCGGGATACTCCAACCCGTTTTTGACGCGGGGCCGTTTGTTCACTTCTACGTAGGTGACGGGGAAGATGCCTTGGCGGTTGGTGCCTGAGATTTTGCCTTCATACCAGTTCTCATCAACTCTACGAATCAGCGTGATCCTCTCTCCCTGCACACATTTGATAGGTTCAGAAGATCATTTATAAATATTAAATGTCCATTCCTTGGATAAATGAAGCATAAAAGCAAATCTCTATTTATTTGAATAAAATTGTATTGATTAATCCCTGCTTCTCACCTTTCTGAAGGACATTTCCACCACTGTGTCCCCAGTGAAGTTGAAGCGGGCAATAGCATCTCCATATTCCAGCACCTGCACTGGGACACTTTTCTTTGGCTGGGCTTTCTCTGTGGGGGGAAGAAGCTGCACAAGAAGACAAAAAACAAAACTGACTAAGTGAGAAAAAAAGCTAAATCACATTGTGAGTTGCACAAGAATCTTCGGAAATGCAGGAATGACATAAGGTATCTATTTCTATGAGTCGCTGTTCACAAATGTGAATTTTAATAATAAAAAATGTTCAAGAAGTGTGAGTCATGGAGGGAAGAGAGAGAAGCCTCGTACCTCAACATAACTTCGAGGGAAAATGCCAACTCTTCCATGATGCTCTCCTTCATACCAGTTCTGATCCACCTGTCGGATGATGTACACGATGTCTCCCTTCTGAAATGGTAATTCCCTAAAAGATGTTCCAGAGAGATTAGTTACTTACATGAAATGACAGGAATAATATTTTACAGTATGAGAATTAAGTAAGTGTGACTTCATGCAGACTTGTGTCTAACACCACTTCCCAGCTAATCTGCCTGGAGTATCTGATGGGTGGGATTTATTCACATTTTGGATCACATGTATTATTACTACTAATTCTAAACAGTCATTTCCTGTGATTGTCTGATTTTCTACTGCTACCGCTTCATCAGGAGTTACTAACTCCACCTACAAGATATCCTTGCACCTCAAAACAAGTGATTACTTCAGCAATGTCTACTCTGCCCATATGTTAATCTGTATGTAATTTAAGAATATGATAAGACCTGTAAAATATAATGCAACCGCCCTGTAAGAAATATCACCTGCTGTGAAACTTGTAAAGTTTTATTTTGCTGATGCTGTCAGAGAGGTGTTCATTCAGCTCACTGTGACTTTTTGAGGCTGTAGGTTCTAATGTTGTACTTGTTCACCCTCATATACATACAAATTCAGATTACTTCTACTTACTTTAGAGTTTCTGCTCTGAAGTCGAAGCGTGCCATAGCTGGAGTTCTCTGTGTAGATTAAAAAAAAAAAAGACTGTCAAAAGACTAGAAAAAGATACATTTTTTTCCAAAAGACTAAATACTCTTGTATGTGCCCACCCGTCTCACTCTTTGGTTACTCTATACTGTTCTGGTATTTATTGTGAACTGTAAATCTGCCTGAGTTGTCTTTTCAGTGCCCCCTCTGTGCATAAATATTCTAGCAACGACAGGAAATGACACACTTGTGACTGTGCTACTTATCCTCTGGGGCATGCTGAGTTAGAAGCTACTGTGGGTTGTTTACTGTAAGTCTGGCCTGCCAAGAGAGCGTCACACCTTGGTAAACACAGCAAGGGTGCAACTAATACCAGTGACGTAAATATCTGACCAGTGATCTACTGCAGATATGTAGCTGGTCAACATTACAGCGTGGAAGTGAAGTCTGGAAGCCATTTGGAAATATTCAGTGATAAACTCAACAATTCCTATTTTGCCTTCTATTGCTGCTCTCGCCCTCTGAATTTTTGACCCGGAGGAGAAAGCCATCTGTGTCTGCAGAAAATCCCGCTGACAAGCCCATCACCCCCCCCACGCAGCCTGACTCACACACAAACTGACAAAGCAGCTGTTGTCTTTTTCCTGCTTACAGAAGGATAAGACGCAGCCCTGTATTGTACCTCCACGCCTGATTTCCTTTTCTCTGAGTTATCTGTGATGTTGAGCAGGTCTCCAAAGCGCTCGTTGGTGATGAACTGGTGGTGTGTCGGGACAATGCCCGTGTGTCGCCTCGACGCTGTGTCAGCCTCTTCCTGTTCCCGCTTCAGCCGCCGCTGCTCCTCCAAGATTTTCTGCCAGGGAAACAGACTGAACTGTTTGTCCCTCCAGATATGGGTCTCTGCTACTCTTTTGTTCATGTGACACATTCTTTGTCATGTAAAATATAGGATTTCCTCATTCATAACACAGCTCTCTTCACTAAAACATTGTCAGTGAGGTGTAATTTATGAAAGCCTGGCTTATATTTAGAGGAAATTTACCTCTTTGTCCCCATGACGCCTCCTCAACACTTCATCCTGGCTCTCCCCGTGTGCTGGGGACGAGTCTGTAACAGAAACATAAAGTGGATTACACTGTGAAGCATTTTCACAGTTGACCTCAGAGGCAAACCCAATTAAAGAACAAAACTTTTCAAACATAAGATGATGATATTGCAGTCAACTCCTTAATTCCAATGAACAGAATAATAAAATATACAATAATTACAACCACGCATGCTTTAAACAAACAACGTAATCTCTGCAGCACTAAAACAAAAAGCACACACACATCAAAAAAGCCAAATGTATTCCTGCATGCACATAGGAATGAATACAGAATGATCCAATGTGTGTTCATGTAAAAAAACAAATGAATACAGGAAACAAAATATGCAAACCTACTGTGTCTTGGCCAAAAGAAAACAAACATGAAATCATGGTTTTACTGATGTTGATCGACCAGCCAGCATCCATTATTTTACTGAAGTTTCACCTTATCAGCTAGAAAGCTTCATTACTAAATTTGCTCGCCATGCCACCGTAGATGTTTCATTCTGTATCCCGGCGAGGGCCACAAGAAACGACTATTCATGTTTCGGCTCTGTGTACAGCTTGTACACGAACCAAGTACCTGCTGTTACATAAAGAAATCAAATCGGGAAACATCCTGTCTGGCTAAGACAAACCTTCATAGCATGAGAATGAAAGATGGCAGATGGGAACAGTCCCCAAAAAACAGAAAATAACAAAACAAATACAGACATGGTGAGACATCAGTTTGAGAGAGCGTATGCAATGTTGTATCATAAACATTACAGATGAATGCTGGGATTGTAGTTTCTTTAGGCTGGATGTTTTAATTTTAAGGTGAGGCATTCAAGGTTATAAAACTAAAACCCCAAAATGATGTTTTATTTTCATTTTTTTTTTTTACACTTTAATGATACTAATTCTTGTATTTATGTAATGCTTATGCAGACTTTAGCACTCTACGCTTGCATACAACTCAAATCTGATGTCACCAGAAGATATATACATTACCAAAAGCTGCCTGAACCTCCTACAGTCACTGAAGTGTTTAGATGGGTTTGTGGGACCATACTCATTCACAGTGAAATGGAAGAGCACCAAACACCACACTCAGAATGAGATGGAGGCCTCCCTGTCACTTTGTAAACACACCACACAGACTAGAGATGGAGGGTGGCGGCGTTGCTTTGTGGAGAAAAGGGACACAAGGTGAAGATAGAGTCGAGATAAATGAGTGACCACACAAGGAGGGAGGAGGGTGACAGTGGTGAAGGGATGGAGATAGCCACCTCTGCGGTGAGCTGCCAGCGGCTGCAGTAGGTTCCCGTTGGCGTCGAAGCCCTGTCCGTTACTCAGGTGGTCAGTGTTGCCTCCCTCCCCGTTACTCAGCCTCTCCAGGACCTCCAGCGAGGACAGGCGCTGAGGGATTAGAGGTCTGAGCTCAGGGGACAAGCTGCAGGGCCTCTGGGTGCTCATTGTCACCTTGGTGGCTGACAGGGTCCTCCGGGCCTGGTGGGACTGCAGGTTCTTCCGTAACCTGAAGGGAGCAGGGCCCATAAGGAAGAGGTTTCCAGGCAGTGTGGTCTTCTTCTCCGCAGGTGGCGGCCTCTCCTGCTGCGCTGTGGCCTGCTGCCGCTCGTGCCTGAGAATGGTGGTGAAGCGGGTGTAGGAGGCTGGGCAGGAACCTTTGCATTTGCTGGGTTTGAGGTGGAGGTGATGGTTCAGGTGGTGCAGGAGGTGGTGGTGGTGGTGGTTGTGTTGTGGAGGGGATGCTGTAAGCAGTGTTAAGGGACTCTTGGATCCACTGAGAGCTGGGTGGATCAGTTCTGGAGAACTGTTCCTGAAGATCTGCACTGGAGAACTGTTCCTGAAGATCTGCTCTGGAGAACTGTTCCTGAAGATCTGTTCGACCTCCGCCTCAGTGGCAGAGGGGGACTCAGTCCTGACATTGTGTCCGTCCTCTGGGGAGGAGAAGGCCTCCTCCACAGTCTCACTGCCTGGTGACAAGGCCTCCTCCCTGGTGTGCCTGCCCTCTGCCTCCACCGGGGAGCAGGCATCTGTCTGGGTGGTGTCAGCTACCAAAAGGGACTCCGCTGACACTGCAGACGCCATGTAGAGGTGGGCGGGGCTGTGGCTGTGGCTGTGGCTGGAGTTCAGGGTGGGCAGGGAGGAGGAGCGGCTGGGCGCCGAGCTGGATTGCTGGATGATCATTTCAAACTCGCTGACCCGTGACGACACGGCGTCCCGTGGAATGTTACCCCCGTCATCAGCCTCTGACCTTTCAGCACCGTCGCCCTTTGCCCTCTCAAAAAGAGAGGCCAGGCTGCGGACGCTGCTGTTGGGGCTGCAGCCAGCCGAGCTGGGCCGCTGGATGTGATGCATGGTCCTGTACAGGCTCGAAAACTCAGATGTGCTCCTCCTAATTGCAGGGGAAACATTCCTGAGGCCGTCCGCACACTCAGCGCCACAGCTGGACTTGGAGTCTGAATGCTGCCCACTCTCTCTCTCCTCGGCTCCGTCTCGGTCACATGTCCCTGTATACAGATCCTCACAGCTGTGGGCCTTTGGGTGCCTCACAGCTTTAGTCCTGCTTTCCTGGCTGTCACCACTGGGCGGCAGCAGTTTGGGCTTGAACTTAGAGGGCAGGATTTGGGGTATGCAGGCTTTGGCAGCAGATAGAGGCTTCTTACTTTTACACTGGTTACCTATTGCATTACTGGCAAGAACTGATCGACTATTTACAGAGGAGCAGGGTGAAATTATATAGCCATTCCCACCTTTATAATCCACTGGCAAGCATGCAGGACAACAGAATAAACAACATATTAGATTACAATGGTCACAGGTTCACACACATACACACTAAAACAGAGTCAGGCTAAAGTAAAGACTAAGTTCCATTAAAAGTGGGTGAGTAGAGGAATCAGGCTTAATGCTGTGTACATCAAGTAATAGATGACTGTTATACTAACAGCATGGTACTGCAGCGTAACATGAAGAACTTTGTTAAAATGGAACAAAGGGAAATTTACAATCTAACAGACTCCTGTATAATAAATCACTGTAAACAGCAACATAAACAGTGAAACAAAGTATTAAAAGAGCAATATGCCATGAAATGTTATGTGATGTTGGAGGTCACGTAGGAATTCTTAACACTGACTGCAGTATCAATACATTATAAAAACAAAAAGAAAAAAAAAAAACCCAACCTATTTACATCTTTTCTTCTGTTCATGTTACAGCAAACATTTTCTCCCACATGACCGCTGCATGGCCTGCTTCAACCTCCCACACATATTCTTCTCCCTTCTACTTTTAGCAATTAGACTAGAGGCCGCAGTGATAAATGGCTTGTGGCACGGCTGTTAATACACTGCTCCCTACACGGTTGTAAATAAAAAAATGTATCCTGAGTCAAACTGCCTGTTAAAACATGACTGTCAAAACCCCTTGAGAAATACTTGTGTCACTTCCTGGCTGTAGTGGGGGGCTCGTGATAGCGCTACAGATGGAGCCGGGAAATGACACAACACTTTCACATGCTGTGAGACACTTCTGCAGCATGAGTGACCCATCTGTCACAATTATATCTACCAGACAAACACACAGTGAGGAAGTAAACTTGATATTACAATATCCATGGCATGTAGGAAGTGAAGAGTTATCATTCTGGCCACTAAAAAGCCCTCAAGGAAGCTCAGTTCTTTAAAACACAAAGATTAATAGAGATTTTTTTTTTTTTTTCTGAGCACATGACAGAAACACATGATGAAATATTTGGTTTCTAGCACTCGGTTATTTCTTTGGGGTTGTCTACACTTCACCTTGTGCCTGATGAACAGTAACAGACTCTAATGATCAAGGTGCTGCCTTGGGCTGGAGGCTAATGAAGGAGCGTGCTTGTCAGTTGACCAGAGTGCCAAATCAATTTACTGCATGGGTCTCAAGTTCGACCGGGTAAAAGCTGAAAGAAAACTCTTGATATATATTTGTTCCTAGACCTCTGAAATGAATCAGTGAGTGAGTCCTCGTTTAAAGTATTCATATTTAGTTTTTAGATAAGATGTTGTGGAAATAAAACAAACTTTAACTCTCAGTGGAAAGTTTACTTCTCTTGTGCGTCTTCCAAGATGTAATGTCATGACATGTATTAGGTCACACAGCCCTTGAGAATGATCTGTCCCTTCCCTTCTTTTCCTTACATCTCTCCTCTCTTCCCCCAGCGTTTCTCTCCCCAGCCATGTGCGCAGGCATTCCAGCCCCTGACCTTACACTGACAGCTGACTTCCTCATGCCTGCCCACCCTCTGTGTCCCTCCTGTTTATCTCACCCCTGTCCAGGCCGGGTTGTGAAGAGCACAGCTCTGTTTATCTCGCTCGTCCCTCCTCATCCATCCCCTCCCTGGTGCTGGAACGCTCTGGAGTCTTGCCCTAAGCCTGCCTAGCGACTGGCGGCTCACAACTGGAGCAAGAGTGGGGAAAATCCCCAAGGTTAGCTTCCATTGACTTCGAAAGGCAACCTCACTCTCTCCATGAGTTTTCCAAAGCAGATGGCTGGCACACGTTTGATGAAAACATCCATGGCATCAATAATAAATCAAAAGCTGCTAGGGGAATGAATGCTGCAAGGTGATTGGCCAATGCTGTGACGTCTGGGAGCAAAGAAAATGTGTGGATTCCAACAGAAAGGTAAACGGAAACACATGTATCCCTGTCTGACACTTTCAACAGTCCAACATCAGTGTCTGTAACTCATTGGTTCTGTCTCAGCAGGAACGGCCTTTAATGGTGTACCGTCTAACCCCCATACACATACATAAACACACACACCTGACATTTTACTGGCCACATGTGTTAAGTGGTTAGTATCCTACCTTTAGAGGAGGAGGAGCTGCCATGGCGCTTGTTTAGGGCCCGTAGACCTTGTAAGGGAATGTCGCCGCCCTCTAGGACACTCTTGTAAACATGGCGGTCGCATTCTGGAGCCGCAGGCTCGCTTGTGGGTGATCCTCCGTCCTTCTCCACCTCGCTGTGTCCAGACTTGCTCGAGGAGCTAGACAGTGGTGAGAGGAACGCAGACAGCTAATTAAACACAGTCTAATTTATTCAGGGGAGTTGTGTTACATGTTTTTTATGATAAACAGGGGCACACAAATTGGTTAATGAGCTGTCATATGGTTCTTATTTAGTATATCTTGAGGTAATTCCTGCCTTTGCAGACTTGTGGGAGACAAAATAATCGGAGACAGAAAAAGCCAAACTTGAGAAAGTGCAGAATTTGGAGGCTGATGTTGAGAGAAGGCATTCGCTACCACACATATCTTGGCATTCCAGAGAGGCCAACAGGACAGATTTCTATAAATATTCTCTGAACATTCCCACATGGTGCATCAGCTCCTGCACTGCACCTGTAAAACTCTCAGGTTTACTCTCTTTCACATGCCGCTCATGTGTTACGCTGCTCCTTTATTTGTACAAACACGGTCGTTAAACTGACAGAGACTCCAGTGTCATCTTGTTGAAACAAACAAGGGGGAAAAAAAAAAGAAAAGCCACACAAACACATTTCTCCAGCATTAGGAGAAAGAGTAATGTCTTTTCCAAAATGTGTTTTACATTTGCTGTGTTGCCAAACCAGACTTTTACAAGCTTGCACAAATGTATGGATACATTATGCTCCTTGTTCAGTCCCTCAACAAGAAGCTCTTTCATAGCTGTTAGAAAAAAAACATGTGGATTGCTGACGGCAGAGAGCCATTAAAATCATCTTGGTTCTAGGTTACTTTCCAGGATACACATAAATGCTATAGATGCTCTACATGAAATCTACGGCGCAGGAGGTATGCAAGATTTAAGATAATCTCTTGGGAAGGTTCTGGAGAAATCAACAGAGAGTATGCTGCCTGAGTGAGAACCAGTGACACCACCTAGTGCAGGTTAACTGTAATGTTATCCGTTTATCTGTAATGATGAGTTACTTTAGATGCAAGTGCGCATATTGAATTTACTGATTGCTGCTACTGACTTATGATGACAGCTTTTATTGTGAGGCTTTACAATCAATTTTTGACTATTGATAACAGTTTTCTGCCAACTGTAACAACATCCACTTGCTATTTTAGCTTTGTGGCATTTTTCTAGAAGAATAACTATCATGCACACACAGTGGGTGTCTAATGGCAGCCCCCCAAAAACACATAAAATTACTTAGAGGTTCATTCATTCATCTGATCACCCTTAACAGGCACATATGGTTTTGCATTTTACAATCAAATATTATCTTTACAGCAAAGTCCTGGAAAATGTCTCCAATTTCAAACAGACCCCAAAGCAAAAAGCACCCGGCCCTAAACATATGTGCCTTTGAAGGAAGTCTGTTTGTGACTTGAGGTTTTCTTTTGAAAAGTTTGTGAGAGTGAGCTTCCACCAAGCCTCTATCAGCCCTACATCAAGTGCCTCTTCCCTTCAAAATCAACAACAAATCAATGGACAAAAAAGTTGGATTGGAAATCTCTTTTCAAATAGTTGGCCATGATGACATAATGATTGTAGCAGATGGAAAGTTCTGAGGAGAAAAGGAGGGAGAAGTTTATTTCCCCTGGACCGTAGCACGAGACAGTCACCGTGACTCAGTCTTAAATTCCTTACATTTTATTACACAAACAAAAATAGAAGACGTCAATCTCATCAGACAACAACAAAAGAGATCAAGGGCTTGTGGAGCTTTGTTTTAATTTTGGCTAGCATCCTCTTTCATAATCCGGTTGCTGGTCATAGTGCTGTACACACACCCATTCAGAAGGAGATAACGGTTTTTAAGTTATGCAGCAGCTGGGCAGCTATCGTCAGAGTTCCCTCTATCCCAGTGACAACCAGGTTGCTGTCTTTAAATAAATCACCACATAGCAGCCATGTCTCCACACTACAACCCCCCCACCCCCCTGAAAAAACACCATGAAACACAGACAGAGGACACACTGTTCTGGTAGCTTTTTGCCTTATTAACAGGATCTCCTCAGGAAGCAGGAGTCCCCCCGCTGTAGGCGGGCAAGCTCTGCAGGGTGGAGAAATCTCACACTGACATTTATCCCCATAACATGCCCTAAATAATCACCAACATGATGGAAGGAGGAAGCAAGATTTAAAGCACAAGTATTCATATAAGAAGGAGAGGCATGGACTTACTACTGCTGCAGGTCGGAGGCTGTTTCCAGGGGGCTGAAAGAGGGGGCACTCTGCAACAAACCAAACAAAGAAGTCATTGATAGATCCACAGGAAGGTCTCCTCCAGCTAGAACAGAAACAGGAGCATTAGCTGTGGCCAGATTCTCTCTGCTTTTCCTCTCTGTTGTTCACTCGCTGCTCTGCGTTTCTGTCTCCAGCACCCGGGGTTCTTAGCTTCTCTGGACTGGGCTTGGCATGGAGGAGTAAGCGTGTGTTTTGGCCTGCATGCAAGTTGGAGAAAACAAGCGGCAGTGAGGAGAGTGGAGGGGAGGGGAGCGGGGGAGTGGGCGGGTGGGTGTGCATCGGTCAGGGGGCGCCCATGTGGGGAGGGGGCTGTCACAGGCTCAGCCAATGGGCTGCTGTCTCCCAGTGAAGCCGTCTCTTTTGTCTGGTATTGAGTCACTCTCATTACCACTGGACCAGACCGGGGACAATTAACCAGCTGGTGGTGCAAGCAGGCCGAATTACACACACACACGCGCTCACACACACACATACACACACACACATTCGACACTATCTCACACACTTACAGAGTCAAAGGAGACGCAAATGCTTACTGACGAAGTAAAGAACACAGTAAAACATATTTGTATTGTGGAAAAGATAAAAATAACAATGTTAGAGAGAAAAAGAGCAAAAACATAAAGACAGGAAGAAATAAATTGTGAGCACAAAGTGAGTGAAGAAATGTTATGAGACTATAACAGTACATGTAGTTATTTTGGAGCAGATATTATCTCCAAAACACAGGGGTGGCCATTCAGTGTGGTAACACCAGCCCATGAGCATTTTGAATGGTTTAGAGGCAACTAATTTTAGCCCACTGTTTCTGTTGCTTTCCTCTTTTCGGACGTCACAGCAGGTAAAAATAACAGACGTGACATGGGCACTATGAATAAGAGCACAAGTGTTGTTTGCAAATACGATTGCACAATCCCCATCCCAGCCAGCCTGGCCCTGCTGTTAATACCACATCCACTTCCCCGCGGCGCGGCCAAGCGTCCGCTTCCCACACCGATGACCAGACAAGGAGCATTCTCAACAGCTCATTTGCCACAACATGCCTTTCCACTTAGTTGCCAGGGCAGGACGATCATTAATAACCCTTCAGAATAAATGCCGATCTTTAAAAGAACAGAACATCAGTCTGGCAGGTCTATATTCTGATCTATTTATAAAGCCAAATGTTCCATGTCGACTCGGAGAACATGCCAGTGTCATTGAATAATCTGCGGCTCTTCCTTGCGCCACCACGTCTTGTATCCCCCTCGAATCTCATCTCCAACAGGGGGAGAAGATAGTGTCCTCTGACACCCCTGGGTAATTGGGCTTACACACACAGCATCAGTGGAAAGTAAACAGGAAACAAGCATGGAAGGCTTATCTGGAGTAAAGGAATGGAATCTTAATCTGGTTATTTACAAGATGCCTGATTAGTGTCAGTTTATGTGAACTTTTCGTGATATAAAAGGGTAAAACTGTTCAATTTCATATGAATCCTACACTCATATCACTGAAAAACTTCACATTACGCTGAGATAGTTGCGCAACTTTTCATCCAATAGACAGCGTGAAAGAGAGACACTGACACTGGTTTGACTTATCAGATAAAGACACACGCATGGGATGAAAGTACTGGCTTAAAGCAGTAACAGCGTGAAATGTCTGAAGCTCTATATGGACATGAATGAAGGCCTTGGTGAGTCAGTGGAACACCGATGACAACGTTTCTGCAGAATTTCATGTGCATGTTTCCTAACAGGTGTCCCCGGGCTACTCAGAGGCCGGGCTCCTGTGTGCCGCTTTCATATTCAAAATAGCGATCATGAGTAGGTCATGGTAACATGAATCTCATTCTTTCCAGCACCTTATTTGTGTTGACATGTTCTCATGAAAACAAACAGCTCCCCCAGTGTGAAGGGCCTGTTATAGCCACGCGCCCCTCATCTCATCTACACTAAATGCTTAAAGGTAAAGGTTAAGTGTATAACAGAGGTTAAATATGAAAGCACAATGAGCTGGCGGGCTTACGGAGTTGCCTCCTTTAGAATATGTCAGGTGGTTGGGTGGGGGGGGGGTGGTGGTGGTGGGGTGGGGTGGCTCCGTGTAACTCGGCGCTGAGACAGTGTGGCAGCAGTCCCCTCGTCAGCATATGCTCGACAGATGGAGTCACTCTGGCGGTTGTAGGGGGCCAAAATGCTCTTCCTGACCATAGTTATGTGTGGAATCCCAGCTCCAGATAGCCACGTATATCGATGAGCCTCTGTTTGACCGTAACTGTCACTGTATGTGTTTTCTGACTCCTCCTGAGGCTAGGGCTTGTTAATATTAATCAAGAGGACCATTACTGTGATTATATACAGGTGTCACTCTTATTCAGCTGCTATTAGGTGACTGGAAGTGGCTATTTGTGGATGAGTGATGATGATTTGACAGGAACGGATAAAGAAGGAGAAAAAACAGTGTAGTCTTGTAGGTTTATTCAATGTATTACTCACAGTAAACCTGACAACTGACTAATTAGCAGTGTGAAAGCACAAAAAGACAGGAATCAGATGAACTTTCAGTACTGTCAAGAAGCTTCCCTTTATTATAATACTACTTCATTAGGAGAAATGGTTCTGCACAGCACGCTGATGGTTATTAATAATAACAAGAACTCACTGGAGCAGAGCCATGAGGTGCCAGCTCTTCATTTAACCCCAGAGCACTGTCGTTTTTGCAGACTTCCAGCCATATCTTCCCTTCAGTAATACCGAGTGAGAACTGATATGTCAATCAAACCCCAATGAGCCAGTGTGTCTGGCCGAGCCTTAAGGTCAAATACTGCACATACCAGGTGCAGCTTTAGAAGTGACTTTGACATTAAACAGGAGCCAGTCATCAAGCCGAGCTCATCTGGCAACCATCCAGGCAGAGAGTCGGCCGCCTCCACCACTAAAACCTCCTCCACATATACACTAACCTGGAGCTGCTATCAGTGGGAACGGGAGACTCTGCCCCTGCGTCTGGCTGATGCTCGGACATGACCTCATGTCGTAGTCAGCGGTGCCACCTCATATTATCCAGGGCGTGGCGGCGTGGCTCTGACTGACAGAGAGCGAGGAGAAGCAACATCTGTTTGTGGGCGGCCAGTGCCACGCTCGTCTGGTGCCAACAAAGGCCTGAGGCATGGATTTGTCATGACACCGTATACCTAAGTTCAACTGCTTCAACATGCCTGCACCCCTTTGGATATTTTGGTAAATATACCAGATAGCAGACAGGCAGCAATTATTATTTCAAGGGCCTGGGATTATCCTGGAGCCTAATGCTCGCGTGGACTCCAGCCTCTCCAAGTGAAGAGTGACTTCTGGATGAATCAGGCCTCTGACTTATGATATGCATTCTAGTTGGCAGGTTGCATCTCAAAACGAACAAAACAAAGTACCCCTCTTGGCTGTTAACGACATGGAAGAACCGGGATGTTGCCACATTTGGCAAGAGATTGCAACGTATTACATGATGAGCTCACAACAGCCCTGTGATAATTTAATTGGTCCTTTATTATGAGCACTTGTGCTACTACCAGAGTATAATAAAGTCTCCTAATCAATAATCAGTGTATTAAATAATAATTATCTGAATTACACAGGGGTAAAAGCCGCAGCTAGTGTAAGTGGTAGGAGAGTTTTCTGTTGCCAGCGCCTGAGCTGATTTTGCTCATTCAGCTCCACAGATACAAATAAATTGCTGAGAGACACTTTTGAAGAGGGCAAAAATAGATCTCAGTCGACTATTTTAGACTCTGTTGGGGACACATTTGTTTTTAAATTGTATGAGTTGATGATGAGGCATGGCAGCAGCTATATCAAGTAGGTTGAAAAAAGTTTGCTGCAAAAAGGATTGCTAATACGCAACCTGAAAATAATAGAAAAATCAAGGAAAACAGAGATTATGATGAAAAATATGGATGTATAAAAACTGATCAGCAGTCTGTTTCATTAAGCCGAGTTGAAACAAATGCATGCTGTCACATAAGTCCTTTTTATGTGGAAGATCAATTAAAAAGGAAATTGTTCAATACGATATTGCAAAGTGGGAGTAGAATTGGAGTAGTCCTTACAGACAAACACTGTTTGTTTAGTCATTATTCAAACATAGATGTTATCACATGCAATAAAATACAATATACTGTCATTTTGAAGACAGCAACCACTTACCGCTTTGTCAAACTCCATCTCTGAAAAGAATTTATACCAAGGCTCATTCTCTAAATCTACATCCTCCGGACTTACATCCTGAGTCTAGGGGCATGGCAACAAGAAGAGGAGGAGAAAGACAAAGAGAAGACAGTTCAGACAGCACAGAATATACACACCAAGGTAATGAGCCTATCAGACATTGTTGATTTAGCCAATGTTTCTATCTCTATAACTAATGATTTCATTACAACTGGTAAGTTATGGGATAGCTTCATTTTTTTTCAAGTCTGTCTTATGACTTGTTTGCTTTCTTGCCAAGAGTTACATGAGAAGACTGATACCACTCTCATGTTTGTACAGTCAATGTGAAGCTGGAGCCAACAGCCAAATAGCTTAGCTTAGCACAAAGACTGGATACAAGGGGAAATAGCAAGCCTGTCCAAAGGAAACAAAATTTGGCCGGCAACATTTACTTCTGGGAGTCTTGTTGTCACTGTGAAATTGCCAAGGTACCGGCAGAGACTCCAGGAAGTCACTGCAACCGGTCAAGAAATAGTCCGGGACATAAGCCCTCGTGAAACCACAACTTGTCGTTTTTACACTTCGGTTTTTGAGCGGATGAAACTAATTAATTATGATGTGTTAATTAGTTGGCTATAGAGGTACTGGTAGGCAGATTTTGTTACCATTTCACAGAGCCAGGCTAGCTGTTTCCCTCTGTTTCCAGTCTTTGTGCTAAGCTAACTTAACTGTCTCCTGAGTGTAGCTTCATATCGACAGTACAGACATGAGAGTGGTATCAATCTTCTCATCTAACTCTCTGCAAGAAAAAGAATGAGGATATTTCCCAAAATGTTAAACTATTATTCACATACCTATATGTACAATAAACAAGTTATTGGTCGCTGTAATTTTTTGTCCTGTCCATACTGTTACCATCCCTCCTTAAGAGAGTATTAAAAAGACCATAACTTTGGTAGATACTTACTTGATTTGACTAACTTAGCTCCAGCTTAACTTTTTAAATGCATTTTTTCCATCTCTTACAAATATTTTCTTGGCCAGAATGGACAGAAGAAACAATTATAGGGACCAATAACTTCTTTAATGTTTACATGGGCATGTGAGTACTGTATTAAAATATGTGTTGTGAGCCTATCCTTTAAGCAAGTCAATTACCCAAACTTTTTGCTCTTTAACGTGACCCATATATTGATAGTTTTCATTTTATTCTATCCAATTAACAGACACATGCCGATAACTAACAGAACATGCAAACACTTTTTTGAAATGTAATATAATCATCTGTAAGACATGTTTTTTGGAAGGCCTCAAGTACCACCAGAACTTTTAGCCCCGCAGAGTATAAAGAATGCACTTGATAGGAGAAAACCAGCTACAGCAACAAGGACACTGACCTCCACTAACTGAGCTTGTAATTGAAAAACAAGACAGTCCATTATTTTACAGTGGGCCCAGGATGAACTGGAGCGGACTGATGACTGCATTTGTTGCCACTGGGTATTGGCCAAATCCTGGCTAACAACATCTACTAGCTTGACGTAGGTGAACATCAGACAAACAATTATTACATAATCAACACACTACTTAATCACAATCATGAACATCTCAATATCCTCTTTTATGTAAGAGGGAAATATAAAAGACTTCAACATGAAAATCTAAAATTCTAAAAAAAAATCTAAATGCAAATCTTCTTTTAAATATTATACTTTAGATCTAGGCAGCAGCTGCCAATCATCTCCTATATATAATAAAGCTTATCCTAAAAAGACAGCCCTCAAGGACACTGAATAATGCTGCACCATTGGATTCAGTACAGTCTGTATAAGCTAGAGACGAAAGTAGGGTAGAGAGCATTACACTTCCTCTCAAGAAAACACACAGGATCCATGTTTTGTTTCTGTGCTGGGATCCTCTCACACCCAGCTGATTCAGCCCAATAACCTTAAATTGAAGACAGGAAGACAATGGCTATCCCTGTAAGTGATACTCCCCCTCTGCCAAGCAGGATCATCTGTCACCGCAACAGGACACCCTCTAGGAATGTGGTGCACATGGCGATTCAGGCTACACATACGTCGCCTTCGGAGCTCTTAGTGAAGCTGCCACCCAGGAGCTTAGATACAGAGGTGGTTGGGGGTGGGGGGGGGTGGATGGTGTGGCGGGTGGAGTGGGGGACAGCTCACACGACATGCACACAGAGAGGGAGACACAGAGAGCGAGAGAGAGAGATAAGGCAAACAAGCAGGCGGCTAGCATACCGTTCTCTCCAGCTTCAGCACCGACGATTTCCCCGGCTCGTACTCAAAGATGCTCTTAGGCTCGGCGCGGTACTTCCTGGTGTCTACCTTCCTATCCGGGGGCACCCACTCGTTCCTGTGGAGAGGCGGGTGTCAGGGAGGGGTGGGGTGTGGGATGGAAGAGAGCCAATCCTTATCAAGTAGTCTCCATGGCAACCAGCTTAGGCTAAAATGTTTTTTTTTTTTTTTCAATCTAAACATGACGTCCGTCTCATTATCCCTGCTCTCTCCCTCCCTCTTCCCTCTCTTCCTCTAATGATGATATGACAGAAAATCCAATTCATGGTCGAGCCAAATCGGTAATTCAATCAGATAAATAAGATTGGACCCGGTGACAAAAAACAGAGGGCAGCATTTCCTGGGAGAATTCCTTAATAGACAGCCAACGGCAGAATTACTCTTCAAATAAGAAACACCCAATCTCAAATCTTTTTTATCCACACTAAAAGCACCTTTTCTCTAATGAAAGCAGCATTTTTCAGAGGTGGACAAAGACGTGTTGATGAAGCTGCCGCCTCCTCCATACATAACTGCTGAGGAAGGAGGAAGGTCAGTCCTCGACATGTCATCAGCAGCTCCGTGAGGCAACAGTTTATCCTCCATCACCTGTCCTCCTTCATCACTCTATCACTCATTTCTCTGGAAGCAGATCGGCCTGTGTCAGTGCTGACGTGTGTGTGTGTGTGTGTGTGTGTGTGTGTGTGTGGAGGGGTGAGGACTAATCACACTTCACGTAAAAACTGGAGGACACGGTCATATTCACAAAGTCAGGAAGCAGGAGTATCTTTTCTGCTCTGCCGTGTGAGCAGTCAAGTGACACTGTGCTGTATGTAAATAAAGACCAATACAAACTGTTCGTTACAAGACACTTTTTTTTCCTGGCGTGTGATGTTAAATCCGTACTGACACTATTTCTTACTGATCTACCATTACAGCCAACTGCCTGTTAAAGAAATAGACAGAAATAGGGTTTCTATGGTCAGTTACATTGATGCTACGTTACATAATTTTTACATCTTTGTTTGAAGTATTCTGAGCTGTAAACATTTCATTTCTTTACTAACAAACAAGAAAAGTACTGTGCTTTTGTGTTAAATATCAAAGTGAATGTCATTGGGAGTGTTGCTGACCTTTTGGCAGACGGTTTGAGGGAAGAGGACCGTGTTGGCACCGGCATCGACCGGCCTCTTGAATCGACCTCGGCGTCACTTTTTGAGCGTGGGACTCCTTTCACTGAAAACAGGCACATAAATATCGACATCAACAGGATGATGCACAACTGCATTAATATTCCCTAATGATATATATTATATTTCCAATTGCTAAACTCACCATCTTCCAGGTAGCCAAAGGGGTTGGGACCGTCATCTAAAAAGAGGAACAGAACACAATCAAAAGCCATTTATTATCATTCTTATCTAACTATGATCTGTTTTTTTTAACTAATGCATACAGCACAATACTAAATAATTCAGGAGGCATTGAAAACACTCTTTTTTAGTGTTTCCCCCCCACTGCCTTACACCCTCCATTAGGCCAAGCATCACAGGCTTACCAAACACAATCAAAGTGTGTCAAATCAAAGCACTTTACAGGAAGCATTACTGAGCTAAAAAGGGATCCAAGAATCGATGAGCATCAAGGCTCTGAATAAGTAATGCATTAGCCGTAGCCGCCACATTCAGTAGGACAAAATATATAAACTATATATTTTGTGTTAGGTAAAATCAGTCACAATTGCACATGGATGTAATCATGTGGAGCTGGGACTGAGAAACAAGCCAAATAAGAGCTACAGTAAGGCAGCTTTTTCTCTTAGGCAGCACTCCTACACTAGGACTGCCAGAACAAAAGTCATGACCCTTACCCTAAATTTTACCAACTATAACTAAAATCCAAAAGAAGCTTGTTGGAAGCAGCACACAAACCCTGGAGGTTGCGCACAGCCTGAGAGGCTGAACTGAAGGCAGGACGGTCGATAACCTCAGTGCAAAGGGCTGCAGCAGCACCTAGTGGCTACAACACTACACTACATCCCAGTAACAGTGGGTTAAAGAGTTCATGCTCTATTGTCAGGTGACAACTCTGTTACAATTAAGATATATTAATAATCTAACATTGAAGATTCTAATATTAGATGGTTTACAGCAAAAGGAGAAAAGCCATGAATAATTTGTTACATTTTAAGTAAAAGGAAAATGACACTACAAGGCTTCGTGCATTATCCATGCCAACATTTCATCATCAATGCAAAACAGTGCTTTGAGAAGAACTCTGTGTTTTGTATCTGTGTCAACCTGTTCAGAGTTAACCATGTTTAAGATTTTAACCCATCGTTTTTTTTTTTACCACGTTAACTAGAAGGTACAGAATATTTTCATGTAATTGAAAAACTATCATTTGGTCTCAACTGTTCATAGCTCAAAATATGGGTCTGTTTTTCACCCATTAAAAAAAACTGAACTGATGTAAAGAAAGCACAGGAAAGCATTACTAATTCATATTTATTTGTTGTTCAGCAGGGTATAACAGGGTATATCAGTTCATTAACTCCAAACAGCCTGCTGATCTTTAAAATTTCCTCAGAACAGCAAATCATCAGGAAACAATTACATCAGGAAATCTGCACGAAACTTGCAGTGTATTTAAATACTTATGGAAACAGCTGCACTATGATATGGCATGGACGTCCGAAAAAGATTTAAACGTTCAAATCCTTTCAAATACCCATACATGGTCAGGTAGAACAGATTAAACACAGCTAAAGTATTTGAAAGGGCCCATGATGGCCGCAGATTAGTAAAGCCAACGAGAGCGGAGTTTACTGCCTTCGGATACCTTTTGATTTCATCTGAATGTCATAGTTGTCAGGGAAAATGTAGGTGGGGCGATAAGGGTTTTCCTCAATAGGCTCTGAGCACAGTGATGGAGAGACAGAGCACAACGTGACAAAACACACTAACACATATAGAAACACAGACAGAGTGTGGACACCAACAGAGGAACTCCACTCATCAAACATACAAAGAGCGGAAATGATGAGAAACTCTCTCTTACCAGGTATTCTGTGTATCTGTTTGAACATTGTCTTGTACCAGTCTTTAGACTTTTCAGTGTTCTGAAATTGAGATGTAAATAAAGTTATAATAGAAATATTTAAATTTGTTTAATATAAATACTATAAATACATCGTTCTCTCTTCACTCTTTTACTGCAACATCAAAGACCCATGTATCATATGAACCAAACACCGTTTAAATATCTGCATCTGTGAGTAGATCAAGTCTTCATTCAACAGAAGGTTTTGTTGCTCACCCGTACAGGCACAATGGGCTTGTTGAGAGGACTGAGGACAGGGGAGTGCAGCGATAGTCGCAGCCTCTTCCCATCCATATCCAGGACAGGACTAACTGAGTCTCTCCCTGGATCAGGGCTTTTGTCCCGTTCTGGAGTTGGGTCTGGAACACAAGACACGAAAAAAAATCATTAAAAAACCTGTAAGCCGGACAAAACCTCTAGTGAAATATCAGAAAAGACAGTTTAAGTTATACAGATAATGAGGGCTGCATTCAATAAATGGCAGGCAATAAAGAGAACAGACCTTTTCACAGCAAAGATTTTGACATGTCATCGCAGGAAAACACAGGCGTAGAGGTGTAATTAATAACAATAATAAATGCTGCATCCTATTTAGTTTTGCGAGTTCTGCTGTCCTTCTATTGTGTATGTGGTTTCACTGCCATGACTTACTGGGAAACTCAGCTGAGCCATCATTAACGTTATTAGTTCCACCTGTGCTTCTCCTGCTATGATGTTAAAATGTCTGATGTGAAAAAAGTCAGTTGTCCTGGTGCGTGTCAAAATGTACACACAACATGAACACATAATGATAATGAAAAACAAAGAACTGTTGGTGTGTGGTAAATAATAAATAAATAAAATGTACATAGAGAATATATAAGCACTATGCAGTACAGTATACTACAGTATGTGCTCCATTTTTTGCAAAAATGTATAATCTGTGCCATGAAATGGCTGCTTGTCAAAATTTTTGCATTTTGTACAATAGCTCAGCTTGGCCAATTTTTACTTGTTGTTACATGATGTATTTTGAGTCTCAAAAGAAAGAAAATGAAGTGGAATGATTAGAATTACTGCATGCTTTATTAATTAGGAGCGCTTGAACTGCAGCAGCATTAGCAAACATTTAATGCACAAAATACAATTTTATGACACAAAGTGTTTTTTTGTGATTCTGTGATTTTTTTTTGTGCTTAACAAATGTCACAAAAGTTGCATTTCTTTTAGTAAGTATACAGAAATATATTGTGTTTTTGTGCATGAATTTTTGCCAAATGCCATGAAAGTGCATTTCCTCCAATATGTCGATAATATTGTAATTATACTCTTTTATGATTATTCTATTCTCCTCTTTCTTTTTTCCTAATTCAGGTGAATCAGATGTGTCAGGTGTCACGTAAGTGGAAGAGAAGAAAATATGATTTAACAAACTGGAACAACAAACTATGATATTAAATCTGGTTTAACTCAGGTCTGGTGAGTAGCAATACAAACAAGACCAGGTCAAAACCTAATTTATGGCTGGAGGGCTTTTAATTTGAAATGATGGATACAGGAAGTGGGTACAGTGGTGGCCGAGCCCCCAGGAAGTGCACCGGGCTTTGACTGGAACCAATTTAATAAAATAAAACAAAATTTAATATAGACTAATTTGTTCATTTTAATACATTTATATTTATTGAAATGTGGTTATATCTGGACATATAGAGCCCCAGAGGCAGCGCTGCTGTTCTGTCCAGTAAAAACATGAAGCTTCACTTTACATTCAGACAAACTAATGTGGCAGCTACTGTTAAATTCATCTGTGAGACCGACATTTATCTTCCAAAAGGAATTATGTCATATATCAATATCCTACACAGACATTAGAGCCAGCGGTAAATAACCAAAGAGCTCAGTTCATTGGATCATGTTCTCCCCAGGATGACGACGAAAGTTGACCGGCTGATCATCTCAGGAGTTGGGCTGCCAGCTGCTCAGATGACCAGCTGGCACCTGGCCAGCAGCTCCTCACATCTCCAAAAACATTGGAGCAAATTTCCGAACATTATTTGGATAAACTGACCACATATTGGGAATCTAAATGGTTACTTTCTTGCCTGAAAAAATAATAAAACTTAATAACGTAACATATTAACAGTCCAACAGCGAAAATTACAGCAACTTTTGGCCTGGCTCAAAATCTCTGCCACTGCTGCCAGTTGGTTTGCGAAATGCATTCTGGGATACTTGATTGCCCCAAGC
This sequence comes from Scomberomorus guttatus, assembly GCA_038419695.1. Taxonomy (NCBI): domain Eukaryota; kingdom Metazoa; phylum Chordata; class Actinopteri; order Scombriformes; family Scombridae; genus Scomberomorus; species Scomberomorus guttatus. The sequence continues at coordinate 22,364,439 of CM076458.1, forward strand.
TTCGGTAGCCTTTAGCCAACTTCGGCTGACGAATGGCGTAACTTCATCACTCAGCCAGTGAGTCAGTGAGTCGGTGAGTGACTCAGTGATAGACAGACATTCGCGTATGTCGATATTGGCAGGCCCCGCTGTTGGTATGACACAACAAATGAATGTTTCCAATGTTTTTAACACATTGATGTATAAAAAATTACTCTTTCACTTCATGAGGTTTGTGGCGAACACATTTATCCTGTCAACAGTGATGGGAGTAGGAGGGTGAGAGTGACAGATGCTTCAGTCGAGTCGTTAAAATAAAACTGGGGGCAATTTAAGAATTGAAAAATAAATTACAAATATCTATTTGACATCACCAAGACCCCAGAGCATACCTTCCAAATGAGAAAGGTGCTTTTGCTGCTCTGTTGTGGGAGAAAGACAGACAAGGACAGAACAGTGAGATGTGACTACGCAATGAAGTGTGAAAGCACAATACTAATGGATTACAGACAACACACAGTTTGATCCTTTGCAGTTAAAAGTACCATAAATCATACAAACAGATATATGTTCGTGACAGACTTGAAAGCTTTTGGAAACTCCCTTTTGATACCCGTCATCCCCAACCGACAGACAGGTGTGCTCACCTCTGTTGTGCTGCAGCAGGACTATGGTGGGGTTAACTGTGCTAGTGCTGGGATAGATGGAGCTGGAAGATGGTGTGAAACAGTTCTGGATGTCAGTGAAGGCTGGAGCTTTATTTTCTTTAACGCTTTCTGGTGAGTTGGCCTGAAAGTGAGAAAATACTCTGTAAGAGTTAAAAGTCAAAAAAAAAAAAAAAAAATCTAATCAAATGACCTGAAAATAAAGAGATCACACAGTTCCCGTAATTGTCAAACCACAGAGAGGCAAACAAAGATCCTGTGTTATATGAGGTAAAAGTAAACGTACCTGGCACTGAGTGTTGTTTACAGGAGGTAAATCAGCTGTGATGTTGCTGCCTCCCTCAGCCAATCCTGCTTTAGAGCTGTCTCCATTAATCTGGCGTGTCCAGCCACCTAAAAAGAGTCCAGAACTCTCTCAGTTTGGCAGCCAGCGCAGCAAGAATAAAAACACTGAGGAGGATACTAAAATGTAGAGTATTCCAATTAGTTTATAACAGAAAACCAGAAAACCATAACAACTAATTGCTGATCAAATAAATCTCCATTTCATTCAGCACAGTGTGAGTGCTTTCCTTGGTGGTTTTCATGCACAGAGATGGTAATATCCCCAGGAAAGAAAAAAAAAAAAAAAAAAGATTCTCCCACAATCTGCGAACTTTGTCATCAGAACAAAGCGCCTATTCAATGGGCTGCAAAGGCCGTTTGTTCCAATGGCCTTTATATTCCGGCTCTACAACAATTAAAGCATCTCCCCAAAAGCCTTGGCCAGCCTCCAGTCCGGTTCCAATGTGCTCTACGCAACAAACAAGCCCACAGTCAAGGCCCCCTGCTCCAAAGTGCAGTGTGGGCAGGCCGCAACAAAAGAGCTCTTTGACACATGCATGAAAATATGAGCAATCGCCCTTTATCACCACTCTGAGTGTGCCTGGCAAACTGAGCATACATTTCAAAACGTGATATGTTATATAATTCTGACATCAAAACAAAACTGAAAGGCATGTAGAGAATTTTTACAACTTGAGAACATGATGAAATGCTTTTTAAATTACAGCAACGTTCACATCCTCTGTCCAGATTCCACAGTGAAGTGTCCTTATTTCACACGACCATGCAACTATTACTGTCCTCTAAATATTTTTTCATCATGTGGAGAGTTATTATGAAACAGCTGTGGCATTCGCTCTGACTTACTTGGCGTTGTGATGACATTTGGCTCTTCACTGATACAGCCCTCATCGTCTATGTGGACGAGGGTGGCCCGCAGGGTCACGACTCCTTTCCCTTTGCACACTCTGCTGGAGTCCAGATCTGAAAGCATTCAAAAAGACGTTCTCACTTCCAGAGCTCCTCATTGTTCAAGACATACAGTAGCAGTCTCATATCCTCAAGTGCACTCCTGCTTCAGAGCTGCTGGGAATCCACGTTATTGCTACCTCATGCCCCAAATAACCAGAATAGAACTGTAACATCAAAACCAGGCCAACACATTAAAATCCTACTGTCCCGTAGAACTAATTGCCTTGATCACACTGTCAGAGCTGTAAGTGGAGCAGCTGGAGCTTGTCCTTTACGTTTTTATTTCCCCCAACTCATGTTGATAAAGCGATGCCACATTGTCAGCAAATGAGTTTTGATAGCATTCTTCTAAGTTTTCTTTGTGCGTATGAGGTGTCCCACGGTTGTAGGCGCTGAAAGATTGATGAGGAGGAGGGAGACGTCACCTGCAGCAGGAATCAGGTCAGGGGATCCTTTCATGGTTGACAGAGGTGTGATCCTGACAGCGCTGACCGATCGAGGACCTGACGGGACTTCTGTACACGTACAAAGAGGACATTTTTGTGTGTTGTCAGAAATGTATTTTTTCTACATCATTAGTTTATAATTAGCAAAACCACACCGTCGTCAAGTAACATGTAGAAAGACACAATGCAAGAAGGATCCTAACAAATTTTGTACTACAGCTTTAAATTAAAGTGTGCGTGTGTCTGCCCATGACTTGACTGTAGTACCTTCCTGAATATGGTTCACTGAATTATTTTGTGAACTCAGATTGAGAGAAGACTTACTGATGCAAGGTCTCACGCTGCCCTCTTCTGGACAGGCCTGAAGGAGAAACAGAGGGAGGACAGATCACTCAACACGGTGAAGTCAAAGAACAGAGTGGATATCTGGGAAGTGTATATACAGCAAATCAATGTGATATATCATTTATTAAACATCAGCCTGCAGAAATACAAAAAGGCTGATTTGTACAGAAACAAAATCCAGCAAAGACGCTCAAATATCACAGTTACATCACTATTGATGATTGTTCTTTTCTGCCGCAAAGACAATTCGATTGAGTGCAATGCCTTCTGGTTAGTTTTTCTTTCGTTTTAAGCTTTTCTTAACAAAGCTCCTGCAAATACCAGAGCCTCTGTAAATGAACAGCTGTAATCGGGGACTACATACAGCTAATGAAATTGTGGTAGTACGCCGACGGTTGTGTTACGCTCTGAAATGAGATCCAGCGCAGCCAGACAGGAAGGCGGGGGACTTTAAGTCATCAGTTTTAATTTAGACTTGAACACAGCGTTGGTACAATCAGAGCTTCAGCTGCACGATTTATCAAGAAGTAAATATTTTAAAATTCGGACAACTGTGTTCTTCACACAGCAAGGGTGGAGAAGACGTTTTAAAAAAGCAATAACCTCTCGTGTTTCATATGGAAAAATCGAATATATTGTATATAATGCTGTTTTTTTCAGTGACAATGAAAAGTGGATGTCAACAGCTTCTACATGTAAAACAAATTAAAACACATGCTCGAGATGGCGACACTAATCAGTTAAAGAGCAGTAATTCAGTAGGTGCAGCCAGCCTCCCCTTCACTGAGAGCGTGACACGTTACTTCTGCTGACGCCACAAGCTTCACTTCAGTTCTTTGAATTTTGTGAGGAAGTTTGGCCTGCCTCAGACCAGCGATATGAATTCTAAGTCTTATCTGCGTTTCCCTTTAAGGATGAGAAGGGAGGGTGTGAGAGAGAGAGAACAAACATATGTTAATCTGAGCTGCATCAGTGGAGCATGCAGAAGCAACACCAAGGCCACCAGAAAAGTAGCTGTGAAACACTTTCCATCGCTGTGCTGGGCCTCCCATTGTGCTCAGCCAGCACAACTGATTTAGGAGACGTCCCCATTTCAAATGCCAAGAAAAGGCCTGATTGAGTCGAGACACAAACACACACACACAAAGACACTCAGTCACTCATGCATACATGTACACAAACACAAACAGTGTTTTCAACAAACCAAATCCTTCTAGACTGTATTCTAGGATGTCACTTTTAAGCTGTATTTGAATTCTTAGCTTTGCTATTTCCCTAATAGTTTGTGTGGGACTGTGTGTGCACCATGTTCACACATGGCAGTAAATAAGCCAACCTGCAGAACAGGCAGGGGACTGGTGTTCCAGCTGGAAACCTCCACAAATAGGCCTAAATGGATGAGGGAAAATGGGAGTGATTCCAAAGAAGTCTCATGGGGACAAGAAGCAAAAACCTTTTAAAACATCTTCCAGCCTTGGAGCTGAGCTGTCCCTGAGCATCAGAACTCTGTGTATTTATTTCCCCTCTCTCTTTAATAAAATCAACTCGCTTCCTGACCCCCTGCGACCCCGAGATGTGAAGCATCCATGATCTCATTTCCAAAACCATTAACAGACATTCCTTTGAGTAGTGCTTACACTGATCTCAACGCTACTTCCGCCATATCCTCAGATGAACCCTAAGAAGGTGAACGTACAGCATAATGATGTGGGAGTACTTCAACCTCTCACATATGATAGATACTGGGAAGATGACAGCTTGCAGTGGTTAGTTCGCTGTATAAACACATGAGAGCAGAGATCACCCCCTGGCCTTTTTAGGAAAAGATGTTTCAGAGCAGAGCCGGGCAAAGAACGCCATCCATCCAGCCTGTGGAAGAGAGGCCAGCAGTGATCGGGCCAAGACAAACAGGAAAATAAGAGGAGACTTTATCAGCCAAAGCCTGTAAAACTTCTGTTTACCTGAATACCCAGTCACCACTTATAATCAAGGAAGCTGCTAGATGTCTCCACTTCACAAATAGGGTCAATTTGGCTATCTCAAAAAAAAAAACAAATGGATATGACAATAAAGTGGGGAGCTCAAAGTTCAGCAGATAGTGAGTTAAACTGAGGGGCTCAAAGGTTGAAAAGTGACAGGGTTCATATTTTTACCTTTAAGCTTACATTCTCCAACAGGGTTTCTTTGTGAGCTGAGTCAAAGAAGAGACTTTCCACGGATTTGTAATGAAAAGATAAGGTGTGACGCTGTTAAATTAGATAGACAGTCTTATCATGGTAGCAGACAAGAACTGGAATCAAGCAACCTTTTTTTTTTGGTTTTTTTTGTTTTACTTAAAAATGAACAATGTGTAAGAACACAAAAACTGCCACAAAGTACTGTGCAGATTTAAGTGACAGTCCTCCTCCTGGGCTTTGACTTCTTCTGGTCGTGTCTAGAAACTGAAAACTCACAGACTTCAGCAACTTTAAAACTGTGCAAACCATTTCTGAAAGTACAGGAGTTATTCATGCACTGAAATGATCACTGAAGATTCCAGGAATTCACAGCGAATGAAACAACCTCTCAGCTCCAACTTGTGTGATTATCTATGAGCAAAAAAGGCCAGACGATCATTTGCAGCTATGAGAAGCCTACTACTAGTACGTGACACACTCACACACACACACACACACACACACACACACATACTGTAGATACATAAATCTCCAACTGAACGATCTCGGGTGTAACTAAAATACCTTTCCAAAACGAGCTACTCCCAAAAGGTTGCGAGCATCCCAAAGGGAGATGTGTTACCTACTTGATGATGAGCACAGCGAGTCCCGAGAGGGAAGCTCTGTCAAACTCACAGTCCACGTACGTCAGGTCCCTCTGAAGCCGCCTGAGACGTCTGGCTAAGCTTTGAGGGTCTTGTCTGGGTGGGACGGTCCCAGCTTTGACCTTGAACCCTCACTATGCAGGGGGTCTGTTTGTTTTTCACAACAGGCGTGCCCAGATGGACCTGTCATCACATGCCACCTGGGAATGTAGCACCCACTCAACAACTGTGCAGACCACCACATAACCCCCCCCCCCCCCCCCCCTCCCTGGAAATACTCCTGCAGGGCCAGTAGAAGAGAGACAGACAGGCCACTGGAGGATGGATGGAATTCACTACTGGATGATTCGAATGATTTTAATACCCCAGTCAACATGATTAACGACTGCAATGATGACTATTACTTGCATGTTAATGAGTGGTTAAGTATCCATGTTACCAGAATCTTTCAACAGTGGTAAGAACTGTAAGATGGCAGGAAGATATTACAGTTTGAAATATTTTAGGGCTGCAATAAAGAACTATTTTCATTATTGATTAATAATAATAAATAAATAACATTTTTTTTATTCAAAAATTGGATATTTAGTGTGAAAAAAAGTCATAGAAATTGTGAAAAGTTCCCAGAAACTAAAGCGACAACAGTCCAAAACCCCAAAATGTTCTCATTACAATGACATAAAAGAGAAAACTGATCTGATCTATTGGAGAAACTGGACCTAGTAAGTATTTGTAATTTTTGCTTCATAAAATGACTTAAACAATTCCTTGATTATGAGATCAACACGATTTTAGGAATAGTTTTGACTATTTCAGGAAATGTACTTATTCGCGTGCCATCATCTCTCTGCATTAACTATGGAGCTAGAGTTGAGTTTAGCTTAGCGTAAAGAAGCAGGAGGAAACAGCTCGCCTGATCCTCCTCAAAAACACAACTTCGGTTTGTGTATGGTTTAAACAAATCAGTACAAAATGTTAATTCGTGAGCTTTAGAGGTGTTCGTAAGCACTTTTAGCATGAAACTAAAGACGATGAACATGCTAAACATAACACCACAACAGCCTCACAGAGCAGCTAGCGCCGCTGTAGACTCTTAGTCTTGCCGTATTACAGCTGATATTTGTGCTATTATCTATACATTTTTAAAAACGCAAAACATTACACAAATAAAAAAATCTCCCTCTTAAATTTAGCCTAGATTAAAGCTGAGTGACCGACCACACTTTCTGAATAGTAGGGAGAAGTGGATGGATTGTCACCTAAATTGAAGAAAGGATTTACTAGAAGCACTATTAAACTATTCAATTACAATAAAAGTAATAAATAAGTAATAATAATTTTTTTATGTATCTATGATTAGAGAGAAACTTCGATCTTATCAGATGTAAGAAAAACAAACTGGATGATATCCAACATACTGGTTAAGATAATTAATTATTATTAATTATTTATGAAAATTGATTTCTCCCTGAGTTGTATTATGTGTTCAATATCTTAGCCAGTGAACCAGAGCATTCTGTATTGGCAGCAACAATCATTTCATCTGAATCAGGCTCCAGATTTTCTCTGTCTGCCCTCTCTGACAACCAAACAAAGGTGGGCTGGTACCAAGTTGAACTATGATGTATTTCACGCAGGGGGTCTCTGTGCCGCAGTCAGAGGCCACCTTAAAAATGAGCCATGTTAACACAAAAGAGCTCTCATCACACGCTCTGCTGTACTATGGACGGAGAGAAAGGGCTGTTACGTAACGCCATTTGACTTCTGCTTTGTCAACAAATGGCAGAGAGGAGAGAAGAGAAGCTATCCAGCGCTGTGTGTGGATCCCACCAAACAGCTCCAAACATGGCTCGAAAGGGCCGCTCCGGAGCAGCAGCTTATCCTCCTAATTGAGAAGACCCCCACCTACCCCCCCCCCTCCACCCTCCCAACTCTCTTCCATAAACAGCGTCCACACTGGACGGCAGCCTGGGATTCTACACATTCCTCAACGAAGCTATTTGAAGTTCATTTCAAACAACTGCAGCATAAAAGGAAATGTATGTAACTTACACACTGCAGTCATTATAGGCCTCAGAGCAGGATTAAGCATTCATGTTGATAATGGATGGAGCTTAAGCTGAGTCTATATGGATACTGCTTCTATGCCTTTGAATTATATTGACCTCACCTAATGAAATATCACAGCAACATAGAGACTTAGAGCTTTAGCGGGTTTAGCGTAATCCATTGGTATCAGTGTCATACTTGAGGAATTATTTTGAGGATGTTTATGACCTTTAGGAAAAAGGTGTCCTTATTTTTGAGGGCAAAATAACAAAAGCAGCCATCACACCAGCCAATGAAAGATGTGTCTCTCAGTGCTTGGAGAGGGTCGCAGCCTGCCAGCGTGTTCATGAGAGGCCCTGACAGTTATTGGACGTCATCATGGCCAGATCTCAGGGACAGAGAACACTTGGTTTGGCACGTGTGAAGGTCCTGGGGAGGGCTGCAGTTGGCGGCACGGCCAAACCGCCTGTTACAGACACTGTGTAAGAGAGCCAGGCTGCTTATAACGTGCCTGCTAGGCTTTTAGAGCCAATGTAATAAGAATGTCAGTAAGCTGACAGTTTACCCAGGGTGATACATCTTCACAGCAAGGGCTGCAGGCTGCACTCCAAGAGCGAGGAAAGCTTGGATCACAGGCCCGGAGTGAGGATAAACATGGAACTGAATATTCAAGTAGCTTTCCTGTGTCTCTTTAGGGGGGCTTTTAGGGAGTTTGCTTTTGTAGGCGCTGAGTGAAAAGTTCAAAATAAGAAAAGCATATGAGCAAATATGGAGATATGACTAGAAAAAAATCCCCAAATCCTAAGCAACTTAAATATAATGATAAATTCTCAAAGATAGACTGCCATTTAATTTGGGAATATGAATAACAGTCACACGCATGATGTTCATTTAATGTCATGACTGGATAACGAGCTCAGCTGTGCACAATACATTCCCCCTGGCTTAGATAACGGGGCGTACTGCACATTAGGTGAGCTGCGATGACAATTCAAATTATTGTCTGAGAGAGTGCTGAAAGTGTTTCCTCATCTCTGCTGGATGTTTTGACTCCTACGTGGAATGGAAGCTCTGAGCGCGTTCCCTAATATAACTCTCCGAGCGCCTTGTGTGACAGGACTACTTGATAATTGAGTCATAGGATATGGCGGCTAAACGTGAATATAAACAGCGATGCGATAATCCAGCAATTTTAAGTGCTATGAAGGTATCCTCGTGTGAAATGAGCGTGCAGCAGGACTCCAGCGGGTCTCCATCATCTGTCTATTTCAGGAATGCCGGCCCAGTCTGACTCGTCCCCGTCACACCCAGACACAAACACAACAGGCAGCTCCATCAGTAACAGCCGTGCTTCATAGGTGGCAGCACAGATATGATTTTCGTCATTGTTTATTATATTTTGTAGTGAGTGATTTATTAAGCTGCAATGCATCACTGTCACTTGATAATTCTGGTTTGGTTTGTGTGATGATGAGTAAGGACACATGCTGGTTCTTATTAAAATAGCTGCCAACAACTGCGGTGATGCTGTTGTTTTCCATCAGTTCCTCACATGTAACACAGGGGAGAGGGGTGGAGGTGGTGGTGTTGATGGAGGGATGTGCTGTTTAAATCCATCACCGAAGCATAAATTGTCTTTTCACTGCCTTGTTTACATGCGTCCATGATCGGGGGCGTCTTTGTGCCACGGACCTTGAAAAGCCAAAGCATAGCACTTCACTTCACCATCCACTTCAGCCAATGGTAGCAGATGGAGAAAGCGGACAGAGGTGGTGGTGGTGGGTGGGGGGAGGGGGTTGCTAAGCAACTTGTTGTAACATTAACATGGAGTGAAAACAGAAACCTGGTGTCTGTCTGAAACATCCGGCCTGATCCAAAGCCATCAGTTATTCACAGCAAAGACAAGGCAGTTTTCTCCAAATGCTGCGACCACAAAGGTTTTGTTTATGTTGCAATACACTCATCATACATGAACTCAGACTAACAAATGGGATAATTTTAATAAAAATATAGCAAAATCACTCAATTATTTTGCTATTGTCCAATTTTACTTTGTACTATATTAAAAAATGTAATTAATAATGAGTCAGTGTTAACAAATCATTAGTCTACACTCAAATCATTATACTACATTCTGAACACTTGAATGGGTACAGTAGGTCTCTATTCATACTGTATGTGTCAAAGAAACAAGACAAACTGGCAAAAAAGCAAGCACATTCTGATGACACTCTCATAATATTCAGTAATTTTACTTGAATAGACATTCAGTAAGTAGTTCATATTCTATAACAAATGCTGATCCTTCTGGAAAAAATCATACTGGGTGAACTGGACAGCACCTGGCTTTGGCAAATCTTTGAAACTGAGTTTTGAGATTCATGTTTCCGAGGGTTGTTCCTCTCAAATCTAGGGGGATCTTGTGTAACGTGACTCTGAACAAGCCTCATGAAATATTAACAACTGTGCTGGGTCCATACCAACAGGTCCCAGCCTTACTCTACAGGTTATCATTTCTTTTTGTCATACTCAAAGGGCTAAAATGCAACACCTTGATTTATGGCGTCCATTCAAGCAAGAATTGGACATAACTGGCCCATAAAAGTCCCAAACTTAACAGTCTGTTCGCATGCTGTTTTGCACATCACCGCTCTGCACCCTAAAATTCTCTCAACATATAAAAAGACCCGAAAACATCCCTGTTTGCAAAATTTAACAACTATGAAGGATAATCCTGCTCTAAAACTCCAAATTACAGTCAAAACCTAGCCTGAGTCCCATTATAGTTTGCACTGAGTCAGCTTAATCTGAAATACATGCTACTGTAACCAGGATACATACATATGCTGAATTCTCTCAATCTTAACAGAAAATGGCACTCCTCATTGTTCATATTTGACTTGCTTTAATTGCACAATATGTGCAAAAGGTCATGGCTGCCCTTTGAGTGACTGAACAACTGGCCCACAGCTGAGCTGCTGGGTATCAAACATTTGACTAATGTTTCTGTTCCATCTACACACACAAACCTGTCACCATCTCTGTGTAAACATCTACAACTCCTCTGCCGACTTGTTGTAAACCAGGAGTCTGCTTCATACGCTGCTGAGCTACTGCTCAGTCAATACTCGAGAACATGAAAAACTTGTCATCCAGCGGTGGCAGTGGACACAAGGTGTGCCTGTGAGGGATTTCAAATATTGTTTCGCTCGGTGACAAAACGCTTGATGTTGTAATAACAATAACTCTTTGAGGTTTGGTCACATACACATCAAGTCCTTTAACATGTAGGAAGCTAATGGATGTTCTGTTCTTTCTGAGTAAACACTGTCTAGATACTGTATCTCTATTAACTGTGTGCAGTACAACCATGTGATAAGACCAGCAGAAGACGGTGTGATATTCATGCTGGCCTTATAACAAAACCACTGAAACAGGTAGTTTTGAGAAAATCAGTCTGTCTGCTTTTCTTCTGTCCTTGAAGCTGTTTGATGAATTATTTGTGTTGGAGTTAATATTTTATCAAGCTTGTTTGGCGTCATGTTACGCCGATCCCTTGGATTTAAAAAGAAATCATCATTGGAGTAAAATGACGAATGAAAAGACAGAAAGAGCCCAGTTTCTCAGCTGAAATTCAGAGGAAAATTACACAGCTCAATGATAGCGGACCAACTCATTTTGCAAAGAGGGTGATGATTTATTTTCTTTTTCTACTAGGATTTAATGGCATCCATAAACTGAAGTGGACATAATGTGGAAGCAGAGTTCACACTGTATGTTTGTCGGACTCAAGAAATATGTTGAAGGGATGTGTTGGGTTATAACTTAAAGAGTAATTCTTATTTCCAGTGGTTGAAATATTGAACAATCTTTACCCTTGATGGCTTTTCTATATTTATTTCTCATTTCTTATTGTTAAAAGTCTATCCTCAAGTGCCTCAACAAGAGGTGAGTATCTCTGATTGTCTGTGTGTCTACATACATGAGTCCGCACTTGTGCTGTGAGGCAGTTGTTCATGTCACATGCTGTTCATTACGAGGCCTCAGGCAGACCTGTTCCTCATAGTCGGATATGAAGTTTAACATTCAGGTCCACTGTGTCAATAACTGCAGAGAATACTCACATGACACTACTGTGCAGTTACAGCTGCTCAGTTAGTCATGCTAAAGCACGATGACACTGTAATAAGAAGTGGAAGATAAGAAATTGTGCTGTGATAACATTACAACCTGTTTTTTATCTTCTTGAACTGTGTGAAACTGCTGGTAATGCACCTCATGGACCCTTAAACCACTAACACAGCCTCTTACATGCAATTCCTCAAACCACCTTCAAAATCCTCTAATCAAACATGCACATGGGAACAGTCTAATATCTGACAATACTGTGATATAAATTACAGTGAAATACTATTCAATAAACTGTTCCTGACACCTCCGTGCCGCATAGTATGCATTCCATTAAGTGCATGTTCCTGATGTCACAGCCATTGTATGCATGTGGAGTAGCCTGTGGTCTGCTCCCTATGACTCACAATGACAACCGCTACTAGTCAAGCTTCCCCGCTACCTGCCAACTTAAATAGACCACACTAGAAATAATTCATTAGTCTCTTTTAGAGATGATACCAGGCGGTATTGAGCATGTTATAAATCCGGAAAGCATTTAAACCCCTGACTTGAGTATTTGGGTTTTCTCCTGGGAATTCAGCTTCAGAGTGCGGCACCCATGGCGGGTCGCATATCCACTGTAGGGATCCGTCTTTACTGCAGTAACTGTCCCAAAGCCAGAGCAGCTGTCTGCTGTGGGACGGAAAAAATTAAAAATCGACTGACTCATAGAAGCACTTATGCTTGATAAAGTCTACTGGATTCACATTTAATGACCGAGCGATGAATAAGAAATACATGCAGTGGTGCTGCATCGCACGATAATAGTACAAAGTCAGCTGTTACGGTGCCAAGGTAACAAAAAAAAAAAAAAAAAAAAAAAAGATGGGCATGGAATAATCATTTAAAAAAAAATCACAAAACAAACAAAAAAACAAACAAAAAAACATGAAAGCCAGACAGCAGCAGACACACGCAGCAGTGATTCAGAGCAGGGACATGCTTACCTGTGTGTGATGGTAATCCAGCGCTGTGCTCGCTGCTGCAGACACACTTCACTGAGCTCTGTGCGCAGACAGCCGCTCTCCACCAGCGTCCTGTCAGCCTTCACACACACACAAACACACAAACACACACAGACACAGACACCGGCCACCGAGCACCGGCCTTCACAATAAACGCCTTCACTCATTCACTTTATAATGCAACTCAACTGGGGGCAGTGGGCGGAGTGAAAGGGTTGATATTGGGACTCGAAGTCAGCCACGTCACAATCAGATTAACATAAAAAAATTAGGCATACATTTTTCTTGAAGCTGGATTGCGGGATTTTTGTCCCCCCCCCCTTTTGGCAGTGAGAGTAACTACAAAAACACGCCGTATCCTACTCAGTCGCCACTGTTGGCTGTAAAACAGTGGTTGTTTGAGTGTCACACAACCCCCGCGAAATGACTCCTTTCGCTATCAGAATTTGATCCAGTCCAATAACATTTGAAAAGTCTACAAGAGCCGCACGATTAATTGATTTTATCCCCCTTCAAGTTAGCAGAGAGCTAACCGGAAGTTAGCCGGCTCGGCAGGCCAAAGTCTGCATTCATGCGGCCAGCGCGGGAATGTCAAACCAGATTAAAAACTCTGTATACTGTGAAATACATTTATATGGTGGTGATAGATAACGTTCATTTACATGTAAAAGGTCCACACTGCAGGTTTAAAGCAGTATTTTTTGGCTACTTGGGGTAAAAAGCTGTAAACACCACACTGGCATATTACCACTTTATAAAGTTGATATGGCTACAATGCTAGCAAACAGTTGCGTATTACACATCAAGCAGACACTCTTAGCATTCATAAAAGTTTGTCATTAAGTCTTTGTTTTGGTCTCCACCAACTTTTGAGAAGAATATCTGGCTCTTTAGCTGCTAAATAGTTCACTAACTTACCCTAAAGTTGGGGGCCACAAAACCAAAACAATAAGCTGAAAAACACTAAAATTCTCCATAAAGCTGATTCTCTGTGGGTTTGTCATTATGAGCACCATTAGCTACAGTCACTGATATTAATAAATATGTTATGGGTGAAATAATATTTTTCTAGGCACCATACTTTTGGGGTCTAAACAAATGCATTGGCATTTCTACTGTACTAAACTGAATAATGATAATGAAAAAACACTGACATTTTTCAGGATTCAATGTGTACACTATTACAAATGAACCTAATATGTCCACATTAAATGTGATTTGATTCAGTACATGTCACAGTCATGTTTCTCTCTAAAGATAAAATGTCTTCACTGATGGAGTGAATTATTAATGTTCAGTGGAATTATTTTTGCTTCACGTTTTTGATGTCATATCAGAACATGAATTATGATGACTTCTGTCACATTTGAGAAGACGCAGCCCACAGTGTCAATGACAGTAGTCACAGGAAACACACTTTCCAAAGGGCTCAGAAGTCACGGCACCAAAATGGAAACAAACAAAAAAGATCATTTAAATGTGCAAGTCAGCTTATTTATGGAAAAAAAGAGAAAAAAACAAATCAAAAAAGAAAGAAAAAAACCTTCTTTATTAACTTTCAAACTGTAATATAAACATAAGAATATTAATAGAAATTAGCTTGTTTTTGATTCATTCATAGCTCTTGGTGGTCAGCACCCTACTATTCAATACATAGCAAAAATGCATTTTCTTTATCACCTTGTCTAACATTTATAAGCCACAAATCTATATAGCGAATCATAAAATAAATAAAACATACTTGTAATTATAATACACCAAATGTCTTCGGAAATATATTACCATTCACTTGAATGAGAAAGTGTGTCCAAACTTCTGACTGGTACTGTATGTTTTTTCACTTTGATGCAGTGTGTTTGTCAGTAAAGGTTTTATTTTGAAAGTTTTGACCAGAAGTCCTAGCTGGCTCTACTTTCTCAGACTTTGCACATTTCTCTCCCCAGAGAACTTTAGACAGGACATTTTCAGTAGTCAGGGTTCATTTAAATTCATAACAGTGAAATCATCTGTAATTTGAGAAAACTACTGCGAGAAAAATATAGAGAAAACATTATTAAGTATTCACATACATGTAATAACTGTTGGTGGGATTTCACCTGTGAAGTACAAACAGAGAAAATGGGGCACCATCAAGTGACCAAACCTCATATTGCACAAGAACAAAATCAATACATATTGTAAGCCAATCTAAATAATAATACATTCAAGAATATAAAAGGACTATATTTTTTTGGTATTTCATTGTGATTATGTGTGAAATTCAGAAGATACACAAAACCACAAGTTTAAGAATGATACAATACAAACATCACATTAAATCTGTAATTCCCTTAAGAAGTATAATGGTGACACCATTTGAGGTAAAATAAGTAGATTACAAAGTCACAAAAAATAATAGGTACAGGCATATCAATTACATAAATGAATATTACATGTATACCACACACACACACACACACACACACACACACACACAATGAAATATTATGAAATATTATGGGTAATGCATAATTCTGTTACGGAAACTCACACATAAAATTAGTTCAAGCAAAAAAAAGCAAACAAACAAAAAATAAAATAAATCTCATCCATCCCTCTTACATAAAAATCCCACCTGCCTACAACCCAGAAAACCATGTGTCTATCACCGCAGGCGGCGAGGTATGGGGGGTGCTGAGTTTCTCTGTCTTTGAGTGGGTCTTTGAGGAAGTGCTCGAGTTGGGCAGGATATGTAGCGCTCTTGCAGCATCTTATCTGGCACCCTACAACATACAGACAACACAGTAAGGTTATTGGCTCTAATGCAGTAGTACATGTAAAGTAAATGGGTGGGTGAAGTGAAAAAACAAGAACAACAGAGTAGCAGAAGCAATGATCACATCCACCCTCTGAAACTAGTGTTTAGTAGAGTATACTGTACCATTGATTTAGGCCAGAAATTCAAAACCGGGTAAACTTCACTACATCCTTGGTTGTTGGTAAACAAATCATAGGATTATCCACTATTGAATAAATCTATGTCATTGTGGTAGTTTTGAACTAATTAATTTAAGAGTAAATCTTTGATTATTTACAGTTCCATAGCTAGGTTTGCTAGGTGTTTGTCTGTCTGTCCATTTACTATTAATATTTGTATGTAAATCAATATGATAAATTAATGTAGTGCATTTTAGCCTATGTGATTTAAAGGCTGCTTAACAACAATAAATTGCATGAATTCCACCAGAGTCAAAAACTGAGATGGCAAGTACTGCTTCTCTGCTAAGATAGATAGCTTCAGCACGAGTTTAGCTGTTTTTTTCTCAATCATTAACAGATTCATCTACTGCTCTGTTTAGTTACATAACAAACTTAATTACCAAGATGTCCGTTCATCAAAATGAACATTTTTTAAATTACAGACACCAGCTACTGTAGGGAAGAAAATCAATTAGTAAATTTAGCTTTAGTTTCACCTGATATAGCTCTTCAGTCCACAAATGATCAAACCACAGTGCAGTTTGGTTTTAACTCTGTTTTGTAGTTACTGGGAATTTTAAAAAAAGCTGTTTCCAAATAAATATAATAATTTTTATATTGTAAAACAGTTGTTAAAAAGTCAGTCTGGTAGGGTGGTGTACTGAGATCATAATCTTAATCTGTTTAGGCCATAAAGTGTCATATCATCTTGTGTCACGCTGTATCATATCACATTACATTGTGTTACATTGGGTCATGTTGAATTCAGCAGTTTTGTATCATGTTACTTTTTATATCATATCATATTGATTGTATGGCATTGTGTTGCATTTCATTATCTCACATCATACTTGTCATTTTGTGTCACTGTATAACTAAGAAAACAAAAAAACAGACAAAATCCCCTCAATCACAAGAACATGTTTTCAGTTAAACTCAAAAGTTCACAGTCTCACCAGACACCCAAAAAGACCTTATAGAACGACACAGTCCTCGATAAGATCTCACAGTTCTGCGAAATGAGTAAGAATCAAACCTACACACACATTTTATAATGCCACTACAGCACCTGAAAAAAGTGGGATTTTTTTTGCCACAAGCTAGGTGTTTAATTTTAGAAACTGTAAATATCAAACCACGCATATTGACAACATTGTGAGCTACTTTGCTGAACTTGGCTGACAATAAACTCATTGTAGGGATTTCAACATCACGCTGATGTCCGTATTACCCTGTTACAGTCGGTTTATGCTTGACCAGAACTAGTTCGTATGTGTTGTCCGACCGTAGTTCCAAATGGCTACGCTGGAAGGTGGAGTGAAAAGCCAAGATATCGCTTAAATACGGAGATACGGGGCACACATTTTCAGACAGTCTTTCCTGGAAGGCATTCATCGTGTTGCACATGACAAGTGACAGAAATAATTGTGTCAAGAATTAAAAAACAGCGAGAAAGAGAAGTCCTTTTCATTTCTTGTTTTCACATATAGATCCCTGCATGGTCAGGCACTTGTGTACATCTCTGACCTGCTCCATCCTTATATCACCAGTAGTTCACTCAGGTCTTCTGACCAGGGCTTACTGTTTGTCCCTCGCTCTTGACTAAAAACAAAAGGTGGTCATGCCTTTGAAGTTGTGGCTCTGACACTGTGGAACGCTTTTCCTATAGATATATGATCTGCAGTCTCTGTTGACACTTTTAAAAAGCAGCTGAAGACTCATTTATTCAAACCGACCTTTGTCTCATCTTGTGTAGTCTAGTGTTTGTAATTTTGTGTTTTTTAAATGTCTTTCGGTTGCATATATTTTATTGTTTGTTTTCTTTCTTTACTGCTTTTACTCTTGTGAAGCACTTTGTGACTAAATATACTTACCTACTTTCTAACTTATGCACGACTGGCCGATCAATGTGTGAAGTGTGTGTGAACGTCGTATTGTAGGTTTCAGAAATGTACAGAAATGGTCCCACACAGGCCCCCTAGTCCATACTGTCGTCCTTATGTGGTAAACAGACTGAGGAAAAGCTATCCTTTCTAAAACTCACTGATTATAAATGATATTTTATCATAATAGGGTGAGAGACATAAAGAAACTTGCTGCTCACAAAAAGATTCTTCATGAACAAATGTCAACATGAACAACAAAAAAAGATTATAAATAACATAACAAACTAAAGCTGTGAGAGTTTACACCTGACATGCTGTAGTGCTACCCACATTACTTTCCAAAGACATAAGAGATGCAAAATGGCTTTGAATATCATCAGAGTTCATTTTCATTTTCAACTTACAAAAATGTATTATGGTTGTAGTAAACATACAAAACCACTTTAAGAGTCACTTTGATCTTAGTTTTCATTTTAAAACGTTCTCACCATGTGCTCTCTAACCTCTATGTATGGGAGATATTTATACGTTTACACAGCATGAACATCTCAGCGCCTTCATCACTTTCACACTCTGATTTCCTCCCTGACGAACAGGGCTGAATTAGTAGTGTGTGAACATTTCCTCTCTACCATTTACTGGCTCACTCATCAGCGCTTGCAGATTCTTTATTGGTCTCTCTGTTTATTCCTGTCACAAGCCTTTCACGCTACTATACTTACTCTTTTGTCATACTGTCTATTAGCCATTGTGGCATTGTAATACCATATGATACTTGCAACAGTGTATTGTTTTGTATGCAGTTGCATTGTATTATATTGATGCCACAATGCAGAACTGTATTGTTCTGCATTGTGGCATCAGTAAATGGAATCATTGGTCTTTAGACTGACCTTTCTGGGATCCGTGGAGGAATTCTGGGTGGAGGGATGATGGGTGTGGGATCGGAGGGACGCGGAGGTCGTGGTGGTGGAGGGAGATTTTCTACTGCGTCCTTTAAAAAAAACAACATTTTGAAATGTAGAAAAGCCTTTTGAAAAAGAAAACACCTCTCAATGTTCCACTGTACTCTACCGTAATCATTTGTATGAAATACAATAATAACATGAGTAGTGTTTTCAGTGAATGTGTCAAAAGTAAAATCCTTAGAAAAAGATATCATAGATGCACACTCTGACTAGTAATTTCTGAGAAATTGAGCAATGCGTGCTAGCAATGTGCTTAGCATCAGAGATTTCACAAGAACGATTTGACTGACTGGGACTTCTACTAATTTAATTCTAAAATACAGTACAGAAATACTTTCTGTATTTTAGGGCTTATAATGATTTTAGAAACTGAGGAACTGAAGTAGCAAGTGACCACAGACGAAACCGAAGACTAGACACTGCTGCACATGTAGGTATGTTGAAAGCACAAGGACAGACATGTGCAGCACTACAAGAGAAAGTGAAGGTTCAGTTTGGTTTACAGACACTAATGCAGCAATAAAAATGCTGTCATGTAGTGTCGAACTCTCCAGTGTCCCACTTCCTGATGTAAAAAGGGGGTAGGTCCATACAGTATGAAAACTACCAAGAGCACTGAAGATGCAAGCGCTCCTGTTGTACCGGGCTCACCTCGAATTCCGGCTCTGTCCCGCTGCTGTAGCTCAAAGTGCTGTGAATGCTGAGTCTGTTGCTCTCTGTACCTGATGCAAAGAAAACAACAAGTTTACACGGGAGGAAAACACGTGATTTCATGTTTCTCTGAGGTTAGTGTTTGTGGTGAATTATGCTGTAAGACCACCAAATGTGGTTAAAATAGTCTCACAAAAAAGATACAGTTGTACAACATGTCTGCAGGGAGAGGTATGAGTGATCATAGTGAGATTAAAGTGAGAAGAAGCCTGCAGACAGCAGACAGACGAAATGTGAGAATCATGAGGCTGCCAGAAAACAATTTTTCAAATCCTGCCAACATATCAGTGCATTTGAAAGCAATATTTGTCCTCTTCAGGTATTTGTAGTATGCACATTTCTGATATTTTTAGGGTACATGAAATAAAAAACACTTTAAAATTAAGAACCATTCCCCGAGCCTACTATTGTAAGCCAGTTCTACTAAAAACTACAACATAAATATAAAATGAGTTATAAAAAACAATGAGAAAACAAACAATGTACTGTAACTTAAACATACAGTGACTGTTAAGGATTAATTAAATCCCTGATAAGAGGTTGCCAGATATTATTGAGCTAGGAAAGTCTGTCTTTAACCTAGAAGCTTAAGTAAGTCAAATCAGATAAACCCAAAACTTTAAAAGTAGGATGTGGTTCAATGTAGATTGAAAAAACTGATCAAAAATTTTCTATTTTGGGACAATGGGCAAAGAAGCGACGCAGGTTTGCTTCTTTCATGCTAGATTTATGGTGAGATCTCAGGAAATGTGTATAATTTTGTGTTTGAATAATGGCGTCTGTGAATGACTTTAATCTGAGACAATGTCTAGAATTAGCAGAACAAGAATGAATCTTGTAGAATAAATACCTAAAGCTCCTTAGAGATTTGTTTTCCTAAGTCGCTCCCCCATTTGGTCTAATTTGCATTAATAAAGTGGCATACAGTATATCACATTGTAAAACATCATAGAGATAGGGCATCATCTAGGCAGGACTTGTTTGTAAACATTATTGTAAAATAAAGTAAGAAGAAGCCCCCCCGCCTTTTTTTTGGCTGTGTTGTTGCGCAGATAATTTCTAATTTTCAAAAAGCGGACGTTACTTCTAGGAAATATATTTTCTTGCAATTGAACAAAAGCCCCACTCAGGTACAGGGGCCGTATTCACAAACATTCTGAGAATACTCTCAGAGAGCTCCTAACTTAGCCTATACATTTCTAGCAAGGAGTCCTAACTTCTCAGAGCGACTGACAGGAAGGGACAGAAACGTTTCTCTTAGTGAGGAGGTGTGGTTGACCCTACTGTTAGGTACGACTCATTATTTTAAAAGGTGCGATTGGTTGATCAAAAAAAAAAAAAGAAATAAAAATGCACTCTTAGTGATAATGGGCATAGAATGGACAGTGAAATCAACAGGCCTAATCATAGGATTTAGTCCCTCTTGAATAAATTGTAAGCCTTACTTTAAAAGTAGCCTATGAAAAACATAGGCCTACTTGTGCAGTAGCCTATTCACAAGTTGATAGTTGTTATATTTATTTTCTTATGTTTACTTACCATGCTGCTCATTTTAGTACTTAATCTATTTGATATTAACAGGGAAAAAATGGCTCAGCTTTCATCAATTTCTGTGATTGCTGGCGAGTTTATATAAGTAGCAGCGTTAGTTGGCATGTAAATCTCTTTTTTCCAGCTGCCAGCAAATTCCAAATTTTTCCAGTTGCCAAAAATATCTTAGTGTTGTGATCACTTCCATTTCTGCCGTTATAGTGTCATTGTGTTGCGTGGGAGATGTGAGCGCATCTCTAATGAGATCGACCACAAACATTATCCCTAACATCTAATCTGCAGCATTTCATTAACTCACTGTCATTCAGCGTTTGGAGAATATTTCTCCTACCTCTTTGTCTTTCCGCCATTTTCTCCTCTGCTTAAGAAACTCTTAAGCCTCTTAAAAGTCCTCCTCCCTACTCCTAACAGTTTTTCACCTCAGGAGCTCTCTTAAGGGCTAAGATGCTTTGTGAATAACGTTTATCTTTACCGGGATCTAGTCTTAACTGTAAGGGGAAATTCTTAAAAAAACAAAAAATAATTTTCTTAGAATTTTGTCACTAGGAGCAACTCTTTGTACGAGGAAGCTTTATGAATTACAGCCCCAGATCACCATCAGTACATAAATGTAAGACCCTGTATTGTAAGAACCAAGATCAATTTGGGATGGTGGGAAAGATGGATATCAAGCAATTCCAAGAAGGGAGGACAATGTCATTAGGCCTCAGTAAACCTTCATTTGTTTGCAGATAGATATAAGATATATTTTCTCTAACTGTAATGGGGTTAAAAGATATCAAGATAATGTTTCTGTTCTAACTGCAGCTACTGTAAATGGAGCGACAGCTGAGTTTTTTTTAACAACAGTGAGGCAGTTTTCATGTTAGACTAAAAGCCCAGCACACACACAAATCAAGAAAAAAAAATTTTCAGTGCGAAACTTGTCATCTCGAGACAAAACTGTGGTTGTAGCAGTCAAGTGCATCGTGCTTCACACTATAATAAAACAGAATAAGGAAGCTACAGCTTGTTTGGCGTCGTCAGATTGTGAAACAAATTATTAAGAAAAGATCTCAACATAAGAATGCGAGGTCATTATCATGCATAATACAAAGTAATACGTTTTATTGTTCATGATTGATAAATGTATTTATTGAAAAACATCCCTCTAGTTGCTGTATGAAAAAAAGCATTCTTGAGTCAAGTCCACTCTGCCCTCTACCTAATCTAGTTTTATTCCACTGGATTAAATTTGAAGCATTTTTTCTACCTCAACATCAACAACAACAAATAGTCAAAGCTACCAAGTTGCACCCAGTTGGTTAAATAAAAAAAAGCTTTTTAATCAAAAGCTTCAAATGCTTCCAATGTTACCACTATCTACAAGTGCCACCAGTATCAACTTTGCAAGTATTAATCTTTTCTCCTGCATCCTTGATGAGTTTTTTGGCCGCAACTTGAAGGTGATGTATAGAAAGGATTGAGCGGTTATCAGCTCCACGTCACAAAGTCTGCTCTAAGTGCTACAGTCGTCCTTCCTTAATTTTCTTTTAGTGCAAACCAGTAATACACATTACTAATATTATGGGCCCTGACATATTCAACAAATTTCTCTACCTGCTTATTCTTTGCCTCAGCCATGTGGAGGCCAATCCATCACAAAGCAACAATGATTTACATACGTTTAGAGTCTGGATCCCACTTACATGTGTGTAATTGGACAAACCACTGAGCCACGGAGTAGCAAATGAAAAAAACAAAGAAGAAATGAGCATTAGGACTCACTGGATGTGCTGGATGTGCTTCCTGTCTTCCAGTTGCCTCTCTGAATCGACTGAACCACTGGAGGGGGAGGAGCCACCATTCTGGGTGACGGCTCATACACAGAACACTCTAATGTCACATTGGAGCTCCAGTAAAGGTTCCTCTGCAGGGGGGCGCTTATCTCATAATCTAAGAGGGGAGAGACCACATCAAACTTTAGCATTTTTGAAAACAACAGTATGTAATTATCTTCTCGTCTTACTGTATGTACAATCATTAACAATCATCATTTTACAACAGTGAGAGACGATCACATTCATTCCATACTAGGGATATATATTCATTTTATTCCCCTTAAAATTTTAAATTATTACAATAATGAATGTTCAAATGATTCTACCTAGCTCCTTTCCTGTCTTCTCTCTCTCTTTGTGACGCCTGGTGATGCTGTCTCGTAATTTTTTCAGATTTTCCTGAGGGGAAAAAAAAACAACAACAACAACGCACACATTAGATCCAAGTCTTGACCACTAATCAGCACCTGACAGACCACAGAGTTTGTATAGCGGATTTACCTGCTGATAGCGTAAGGAGGTGGCCCTGCGTTCATGGTCAAACTGCCAGGCCTTGAACTCTTGGACGGCTTCATCCACAGTAATTTCCCCCACTTTCACCCTCTCCTGCAGGGATATGAGCTGTCTCTGTCCAGGCGTCTTCATCCCAGCATAGGGGTCATACACAGGTGAGAGGGGGTCTGCCGCTGGATGTGAGGAAAAAGGTTGTCATTCAACAAAAAAGATGAGATATTAAATATCATGAAATTTTCCACTTGGCAAGAAATATATATATATATATATATATATATACATATTCAATTTCATACCAAATGAAAATGTAAAAACTTTTTTTTTCATTCCATAAATACCACAAAGGTGGAAAAGTTTGAGTAAAAATTTCAAATGATATTTGTGAATAACATAAAATAAAATAAAACACAAACACACTGATTAATAGAACATAAGGTATCAACAGACTTGTGAAATAAATTGAGGTTCTACTCGATGATTCTACTACTACGATGTAGTAAAGTGCTATGTATGCGCAATAAACCTTATAGTTTGTATTTAGTATTTTGCTACACCACAGATAATGCTTGGCTCCTTCCATATTGAGGTTGAAGTCAACCAATGAAATTATCAACAGTTTCAAAGTGGTCCCTTGAACTTGGGATGCAAATAAAACATAAAATAAAATTAGAAACACAGCAATCCTGTGCCTGACTGGATTCTTAAAGTTCTTTTCAAATCTTAAACATTGTGGTTTACCTGCAGGATATCCTGTCTCCATCTCTTGCCTTTGGGATGTACCTTTATCTGAAAATACTGTCAAAAATATTGAGTCATTTGTTTTTGCTTGGAGAAAAAACTTAATTAAATCTGATATAAATTAGAATATTAAAGGAAAAAGAAAAATAGATTGCACAATACCTCTGGAGATATAGGTCATAGGCTTCTCAGACTTAGGCTCATGTTCAGGTCTGGGAATGGGGGCTGGTGGACGGTTCAGAATTCCTGAGTTATAGGTACTATCTGAATCCACAGTATAATAGATATCCTCCGGGCAGAGGTCGTATGGATCCTCCCCTTCTTCAATTTGATCTAAGTCATTCGGTTCCTCGTTTTCCTCTTCCCCACTTATAAAGCGTTCTTTGTTGTCCTGGACTTCACTGGCTTGAGGTTTTGCTGGATGACACAACATAAACACATTATACATACATTATACAGCATATAGACAATGTTGCTATATAAGGTTATTACTATAAAAGTTATTAAAATGTTTACCTTGGAAAAACTTCCTAAGCATAGCTTCCTCTGGGTTTTCGGTTACTGCCTCCATCACCTCATCTGACAAAAACAGCACCATCATTGTCAGCCACTAGACACAAGCATGAAGCTACCATTCTGGGTCAAACATGCAGGAATTATTTTATATGATTTATTTTTCCCAAATGAAATGAAATAAAGTCTTACAGAGGTCCTCTACACAGTCAGGGTCTATCCCGAGCATGGACTCATATATGTCCTCTGTGCCACCTGAGTACTTCATCATGATATCTTGAGACGTATCTGACATTAACTCATACACTTCTGCACTCTCGTCTGTGTTGATGGAGTCTGCAATGTGAGACTTGAGCATGTCTGCTGTCTCCTAGATTTGTTGGAAGACACAGGCAGACACAAACTTGAAAGACATGACAACTTGGCTGTCAGGAGAGAATATTCAACGCATTTTTGGATACTACATAAAAATACAAATCATCACTAGACTTACAACAAATTCGTCCATGTACTGTCTGAGATCTGAGAAGCCACTCTTCTCTGCCAGCGTGTTTGGGTAGTCTCCATGCTTGTTCATCACGCTGTAAGCCTGCAGAGCCCCGGGACACTGAAGAAGAATGGTGGTCAGCTTCTTCAGGCCGTACTTGGCAGCAAAGTGGAGCAGTGTGGGAAGCTCCTCGTTACGCTGATCTGAAGGTCAAAAAGCATGAGATTGTAAATTGACTCCTAAAAGCTCTTTTACTCTCTGTGCTGTCATGGTAAAAGTTGAAACATGCATTAGAGGGGTGGAACACACATAGTTTAATGCTTCAAGACATCTTCTTCTGATAGATGTGTAACAGCAGCAGATCTGCCTCCAACTTTGGGGAATTATTTGGGGAACTCCCCCAAATAAATTAGCAATGACAACCAATGGAAGTGCACTGTACTCACATGCTGCCATATTGTTTTCTTCTATCTGTCTGATTCCAAACAGCTGAAGACTAGTTTCAGGCATCCTGGATTTCAATGAGTCACTTAGCATGTGGTCCAGTGATTCTGTTAAATTGGACGTCAATTTGAAGGCCTGGAAGTACAAAATAAGTTAAATAAGAGAACCGGGAGAACTATTAAAATTGGCAGAGCCAGCAATGCTACTCACTGTGTGACATAATGTCTCACCTGGCAGATGAAGTTAATGGGATCCGTAGCATTTTCAAGATACCGACTGACTTCTCCCATGTGTGTATAGTATGTAACAGGCTGCAAACTGATACATGATTGGTCAGTGTACATAGTGAGTGATACCACTCCAGCAGGCATATCTAGTGGAGAAAAAAAAATGTAGTGATATTAGATTTAAACCTGCAATAACTGATTTTTTTGGCCAACAAACACAACCCAGACATATTTAATCACCTTTTAAATTGAAACAGCTGCATATTTACACATCCAGCAGATACAGTATGTAGCAACATTAGCATTCATTTGGAGTCGTGTTTCTGGTCACCTGGCAAACTCAAGTCCAATATTCAGTCTCGCTGAAGATACTTACCAGGGGCAGTGACACTTATAGTGTATTCATTCTCCACAGTGCCTGGGACCCTTTTAGCATCTACATTTTCACATGAAAACTCCACCTCTGGTACCGACTGCTCATCCACTTTGTGTGTGAAAATAATAAAAATGATCTCCCGCTCCTTAAAAAACAAAAAAAGCAGAATTAATACAGCCTCCTAGCAATTATTTTCAATTAAGACCATTACTTTGCAGTCAGCTTCCATGTATAGAACTAATATTATATTATTATAGCCAATATTATATCAGTACCAATAAGTACTCTTTTGCTTCAATCAACAGCGGTAACAACATGTAAACACTAAGTGCAGCAAAACATGGGAATAAATGTTGAATAACACACTCCTGACACACAGTATCTCCATAGGAACAGCTCTCATCCATACTAATATTGCCTTCAATGTTATTACAACGTAATTACTAAAGTCTTACCCCACACAGAACTCTGTTTGGTTGAACAGTGAGACAGGAGATGTGCGTGGGTGAACTAATTTCTTCAATTGCTGAATTCCCCAGGCTTACAGGTTCTTCATCCTTCAGGACAGGTTCTTTTTGCTCTTCTGACACCACTTCCTCTGTTTCATCAGCTGTGGGATTTTCGGTTGAAGAGGCTGTGGTGATGTGCAACCCTGCTGCCGCTGCAGATACGCTGTCATGTTCAGCCTCCGCTCGACTGCCTTTGAATAAAAAAAACAAAAAACAAAACCCAGTTAATACACAAAATAACATACACCTAAATATTCTACAGAGATTAAAGGTGGCTTTTATTTAGCCTTTAATTATTTAGAAATGGCTAAAGGCTCCGTTCACACAAAAAAATTAAAGAAATATGAAAAAAAAATTCTCACTTAACTTTGCAGACAGTTTTCGCTTTATCCGCTTATGTTTCAAGACATCAATATTTGAAACATCTGCCACCACCCCAAGACAACAGAAGTGTCTTAGGGTGGTGGCAGATTCAATAATCCACAGACCCCACTTTTAACACTTTTCACTATTAAAAGTGACTATTTCTTCAGAAGAAAGTAGCTCCAGTAAAAACCGGTAACGTCAGTGGATTATCCCGATTAACCAGGACTAGTAGTGGAATGCACATTTACATAACGTTTATAGTTAGGTATAATTTTGAGGTATTTGTACTTAACTTGAGTACTTCCATTTTATGTTTATTTTATACTTCTACAATCCAGTGGGAAATATATATTTTTTCTCCACCACATTTATTTGACAGCAATAGTTACTTGTTACTTTGTAGATTCAGAATTTACATATAAAACTTGTGATGACATTATAAAGTATGATGCATTGCTATAGATTTAACTACCGATCAGTATATAAAGTAGTTAGTAGTTCATCCTTGAACAGCTTAAAATGCTGTTACATGTTATTACATCACTTGATGGTATATGTGTCAATATTACTATACCACCGCTCTGCTGCATAATAAGCAGCTGATACTGTAAGTACATTTTTTTGCTGATCATACTTCTGTACCTTTACTTAAAGATCCCCTCCAGACATTTTCAAGTTTCTACATCACATAAGTTGAATATTGGACCACAACTGGCTCCCGTCCCCATACTAAGGTGAGCACCGAGAAAAATTATCCCCTCAGCAGATGAATTTGAAAACGGCCTTTTAGCATCAAGCGCCGCACATATATCATTCGGTTAAGGTGAAGTAACAATAAGCAAAACACATTTTTGAGCGGAGGGGGACTTTAAGTAATCTTTTCGAATGCAGGATTTTTACTTGCAACAGAGTATTTTTACAGAATGAGATTGCTACTTTCACTTGAGTAAAATATCTGAATACTTTTTCCACCACTGACCAGGACATTACTTCTGGAAAGGCAAGATGCGTTTGAGTTATTCCAAATATATTTAGTCAATTCTTGTGCACCACATTTAATTAATTAACCTCCATTACAGTGGAACATTGCCATTAGTGTCAGAGGACGATATCTCAAAACTTCACTTCACTCTATATATTAAGATGCCACTAAGCAGCTCAACTGAATATGAAATAATTTTTACTTGACTGGAAAATTTAAAATGAACCTTACAAACCACAAAAATGTGATGTCTATAAATGAACAAAATAGAAACCGTGAAGCGTGACAAAATTTGGTTTGACACAGACGGCTGAATGACACTTGTAAATTTGTGGCTATTGACGTACTGTCAGCGATGGCGTCCAAAATGGTGGAGATATAGAGAGCAGGCTCATCCTCAGCATAGAGTTTCCTCCAGCTCGGCCAGTCTTCAAAGCTCTCCGTCAGTATGTCATCCTCTGGCACTCCACACAACAGTGCCACCACTCTGTGCGAAGGATAAAGGAGTCTCTGAAGTGCCCCGTGCAGTTCAGGGTCATAGAGGATGTCTATGAACGCTCCCGAAAGAAGCAGCACAATGCACTTGCAGCTATGGAAATATTCAAAGTTATATCCGTGGACCTGATCGTCTGGGCCGACTGCATACATCAAAATAGACCTTTTGTGGAATTGTCGAGATGATTTCAAGATCTGCTGCAGATATGTCGCCCATTCCTGTGCCTCAGCAGTGTGCAGAATTAACAACTCATATGTGTAGAAGGATTCAGAATTTGCTGAAAAACAGAATATATAACTGTGTGATTAGTATGTACAGTCCATACATTCAAACAGATTGCTTAAATGTAGCCTAAAACTGGAAATCATATAATAATTAGTCAATAATTAGTTCCGCTTAAACATCACTGATCCAGCCTAACCATTTAAAACAAATCACAATCTTGTAATCAGCTCAAACATTACACTAATGATATGACACTGGTGATATTATGTGTTAGTTTCCATGTTGCAGCAGGTAGTGTTTATCGTGGAAATGCTCCACAACATACCAGCTGTGGAATGTCAAGGTGACTGTGGTTAGAGAATGAATGTCCGATCTGTTTGATATTTCAGTGCGGAGCCAACAAGGAGTTGTGCAAACATTGCACTGTGTCAACACTGGTCAGAGTAATTTTGTTTGACTCATTACAGTGTTTAATCAGGTCAAGTTCACCTCTGTACACGCTAACTGGGAAAGAAACCCACCATGAGTATTCACCTTCATCACAGTTCTCAGTGATGGCAGGGCAGAGAGACTTGCCATCTGTTTGTTAATAGCCCGATAATGTAAGTGATTAAAATTTTGACTCATGGGAATTTGTAAAATAACTGACATTTTAATTTAACCACACAGGAAGGCTAAGATACTTGCTTCCTCTTTTTTTTAAAGCACAGTAAAGAATTGTCAATGAAAGTTCAGTTTAGGTTTTTAAATACAGTTCAATAAAATAAACATATATTTTAAAAGGAAAGATTAAACATTATAAAAGAGTAATCCATACTGTTCAAAAACCTATAAAGTGCCATTACAGTATTAATACATGTCTTTTGGGTTTATCTTCGCCACCTGAAACTGACTTGAAAGCTAACTATAAAAGAAGAGTTGTAGTTTACCTGATTCAATACTTGAGATGTGTTCTTCCATGACTGTGAATTAGGCATAAAATCACCCCGAAAGGAGCATAATTTGCCGAAATACGTCCTTTTGGTCACGCAGGTTTACTGAAGGTGCTTTCCTCTTCAACTGAAACTACATTAGCTTTTACCAGCTATAGCCCTCTGCTCAGTTGTATTAATAGCAACACTTAGTTTCCTGATTTTGGTGACTCTGCCCCACTTCCTGAAACAGTTGAAGAAGTGAGAAAATGCACCACAGTCATGTCAGAAAGTACGACATGTCTGCAATTACACTTGTCATCAGTCACTTCTAGATAGTTGATCATTCACAACAAATAAACTATAGGAACAAACAAACTAAGGGGTAGATAAGAGTTACTGGGTGGAATTGAGAGGCATCCAGACACAGACCTTGAAATAAAAGACTGATTAACACATATACTCTAGTCTTTTATATATATATATATACACACACACACACACACACACACACACACACACACACAGAAACCCACGTACACATACATCAATATCAATTCACCTGTTGTGTGGGTAACATGCTTCTTCCGTTTTTTCACTTCCTTAGCAAGGTGTGAGGAGTTTCATAGTACCACAGCACAGTCAGCGTGGTACTGTAAAATCATATCTCAAACAAACAAGCCGATCTCAAAACAGTAAAATCATGATAACGTTACCTACACTTTTTACATGATGATTTCACAAACACTGAGGGGCTGATATCAGAGTTAAAGCTTAACTCACATATCTATATGTTCATAGGCAATAAAACAGGTTTTTATCATGATGATATACTGTTTCTATGTCATTGTAAAGTGTGATACAGTACAAATTACTCGCTAACAATGACCAAATGCCAATGTGAAATATAAAACGTGATATTTTATATAAATAAACAGCTTCACTGAGCAGTAAAGTGCGAAAGTCAATGTGATTTTATGAGGGCGTACTATTAGGGCTCAAATACTGATTAAAAGTATCACACACAAACAGTACATTCACACACATGCACTCACACAATGTATTTCTCAAGTTGAGCAACTGAATGAATTAGTCAATTAACTGAATGAGTCATCATTCAGTGTAACTCTTGTTTGGTATGTGAAATCCCAGATTCCCCAAGAATTTTTCCACCAACATAAAACAACCACTAGAGGGCAGCAGACAATCACTTACACTGGCTGACAAACATTCTCATCATTGGTCGCTATGTACATAGACAGCTACCATAAGAAAGCTGTTACTACAAGCCATATAGATCCAGCTACTTCTGTACAGGTGTGGTTAAAACACAGAGCAGTAATATCCCATCATACTTAGAGTATAAAGAATTATTTTATATCTCAGTTTCTCCAGTCATTCGGATTTGTTTTGTGCATGTTTACATGATAGAACTACAGCTGCAAAAACCATTTTAAAACCCAACCCTTTCTCTTCATCTTAAGATGATGCTGGAGTGGAAGACTGAGCTAAAGACACTACTGCTATGCCACATCAGAAGAGGAAAATTGTTTGTGCTTCTGCAGGCCAGGTGGATGATTACACAGCAGAGACTTGCAGCTTGTCTTGCTTTGGAGAGATAGACTTATATAGTTAAAGGAAAAGACAAGAACTTTATTAGTTTATAGTTTATATAGTTTAAGTTATATTTCCAAATGAGTTAGAAATTATACACTGCTGTTTTTTTAAAATTTGTTTTTATTTGCCATTCTATGAGAAAACTCTGAGTGTGTAAATATATGCTGTATGTAGTGCCCTCCCCTTCCCATCATGGAACAAATAAAGACTATATATACTGCAGAGTAAACTGTGTCTATCATATAGGGAGTAGTGAATGAGGGAGTGATATCGTACACAGCCTACATGTAAATTCCTCCTCTCCAATACAGAACATATACATGTTTTATATGTTAAAACTCAAATTTAAAAAAATAGATTAAAAAACAATAAAAAAAAAATGGATTCAACTCAACTCAACTTTAATATTTGTACAAAAGCAAAAGCAGATGAAGTCTGAATCAGCCAATGTGAGCAGGTGGTTTGAGCTGCAAGAACTTTACAGAGAGGCTGCAGAGCTAAAAACCGTTATCACACATGTCTACGCTGCTTGTCATGCATGTGAAGTGTTGAAAGCTACACTTGTGCTACATTTTCCTGGCATGGTTTTAACCAATTAGAGGGCAAGGTAAACGCCAATGAATACAAAGCAATCATGAGTGATCACCATCATTGTATGAGAATTGGTTGATCTGTGCTTGCAGGAAATTCTGTGGCAGCACCTGAAACAGCTTTTTTTGACAGCTATCGTCAAAACACCAAACCTCTTCTTCAACAAACCTCCAGGCACTTGTCGAATCAAAGCCAAGAAGCCGTTCTTGGTGATTCACGGCTAAACACTTTTTGTTGGTATTTGGCTGATTTTGCCATGTACCTGTATGCATGCCATTCTCTGAATCAAAGTTTCCTAAAACTATAGTTACAAATTCACAAGAAAGAATTTATTCACTTGTCCAACCATGAATCCCAGCCATGAAATCAATTTACATAGCTTTGCCTCTCTCCAATAATACAATTAGTTTTGTGTCTGCTTTGACCTCGTTCTACGACGTAGACCTTTTAATGTCCGCAGCAAAAGTTCACTCTCTGACTTCTGAAGCTGCCTGTGAAGAGCAGGGTGATCCATGACCCGTCTTTAAGTACAATTTCCTGTAGAAAAAGAATCCCCCTAATTTCTTCTAACTCTGCCATTAGCTACCATAAGCATGACCGGCCCGTTACCTTTTGTTTGGGCTCCCTTGAAACCACTATCTATTAGGTGGCTCAAATCAAATCCCTGCAGCCTGAGTTTAATAAGAGAATATTTTTGCTCCTATATTTTAACCTTGTTATCCAATATCCTGTCTTTTTACTCCTCAGTGTGTTTTCAGCACACACAGCGACTCTGCTAGAGAGCTTGTGTCAGTTCACAACAGAGACCTGACATCCTGCCTCTCGGAGCACAAAAGTTCACCCAGGAGCTGCACGGACTAACAGCTTTGTGCTAGTCTGCTTTACTGGCACAGGATTAGTGAATGTTGCAAACAGTTTACTATCGTTGAGCCAACCGTCATTTTTGGTTTTAGTCTACTTGGGGCATGCCTAGATGTTAGTTGGATTGCTTTTTATGGGTTTCAGTATGAGGCTGTTCAACTATGTTTGGCTTATTTTACTGGAAAGTACATATTTCATTTATTTTTTGGAATAATTATTTAAACCATCGCAGAAAAAGAAAAATTGTATCTTACTTTACTTATTATTAATCACAGTCATGAAATCTCCTTTGTAGCTGACAGACACATGATTAATGGCTACTAGACAATTTATTTGTGCCAATTTTCTGAACTGAAGTTGATTTTTAAAAAGTCTACATAATCTCCCTCCTGTGTGAGAACTTTCGCAATGGTAATTTTTGAGAAATGACAAAATGCAGCCTTATTTTTAACATTGATGCATTTTTGCACTTTGAAACTGGGGTTTCATTCTAAAACGACAGAAAAAAACGTGAAAAATATCACAACTGAAGCACTAAGCCCTCCAAGGCAAGAGGCTGGAACAGAGTGAGAGCGGAGTACTGTACATCTAATATTGCCGACATAATGGTCACGTTACCGTCTCATTTACTGTACTTCCCCGTCCCAGGAAAGCTCTACCTCATATCTGCACTGCCTCTGAGGCTGTTTGGGAGACTTTTAAAGTGGAGGAAACTAGAAACAAAGCACAATCCGAGGACATGGAGTGCAATCTTGAAATGGAAAACTGAAATGGGGAAAGGGTCTCCAGCTGAAATGTTATTTGGATGATA
This sequence comes from Scomberomorus guttatus, assembly GCA_038419695.1. NCBI lineage: Eukaryota > Metazoa > Chordata > Actinopteri > Scombriformes > Scombridae > Scomberomorus > Scomberomorus guttatus. The sequence goes on from CM076458.1 coordinate 22,397,736, forward strand.
GCCTGCATAAGAAAGGAACTGTGTTTGGTTTCTCATTGAGAGTCACCAGCAGGGCTCATTGTGATAAGAAAATAAGTCTAATGTTACCTGATCTGGTATAATGTGGACCAATTACCACTCCATTGCACTTCATTACAGGACTGTAATAGGGCCGGGGGTCAGTGCTTGAGATGGAGTGGCAGAGGAAAATTGAGTCGTCATTGATAATATGATAAAAACTGACAGTGAGAGGCCCCTCCAACAAATTATTGAAATTTACAGTTGATAGGGAAACACTATAACCTCATTTGGTAAGCAGCTGGCAAGCACTTGTACAAAGCAGGTCCTCTAACACAATGAGAGGCTTATAGAGGAAGGGAAATCCAAAACTATCACAGAATAGTTTTAGACTCATTGGCTTCTGGCATTGAGTGTGCATTTATTCACTTTTTTAGAAATATCTAAAGTCATGCAAAGCACTCCAGTGGACAATATTTCTCTTTTGAACAAGTGGAGACATTCTGTGGAGCAGCATAACTCATCATTATATGTTGCAACAATAATAATCTGGCAAAAAATCTGTCTGAACAAACAAATCAATTCTGACTAACATTCTTATTTCTAGTGTCTCTCCACAGTGGAATAGAGAAGTGCAGAGGCTAACAAAAATATAAAATCTCCCAGTTTCTGTAAACCACTGTGCTGTTAGAGAAGTACCGCAACCATTTGTTTGCCTCAGTTAAAGTGCCTCCATTTGAGGCCCCCTTGAATAAATAAATCAAATAAACTACCGTCAGACATACATTTTCAATCCATCAAGGTAATCAGATTCTGTTTACCTCAATGGGAACTATTCTAAAATGTTATTAAAAACTTAAATGGAGTTTAGGTGTGGAATAACTAGGCATAGGAAATGATGAGCAAACAGCAGGATAAGATTCCAATTACTATTAAACAAGCATTGCATTGACTAGTAAAGAGGAAAATAGCTTTGACATTTTCCACAGCCGGTGCTCCCACCTGACAGGCTTTGTCGTATGAGAGCACGGCAAATTCAATTCATGGGCTTTTAGACATGAGGTAGTCAAAGCTCTCTCTCTTGAAATGTTGCTTTAAGGCGCATTTTCAATTATTTGGCCAGTGGTCAACATCCATATGTGTGGTTCAGGAGGAGATACTTATTGTGGAGTAATAGTTTATATATTTTAACAATGTAACTATGCCAGTGTGATGGAAGGATTGGTATAGATATATAGTATAAAAAAAAATAAGACAAAATATTTATTGTTATTATGTTATTATTACAAGCTGAATCAAATACAGGGTACATAAGGTAATATATGTTCAAAATGTGTCTTTTCTAGCTCACTATAATTTTCCTGAAGCACTTACATCAAGAATTCAACAAGGCCATAACCTTGTACTGAGGGAAATATAATTTATGAAGCATTTAGAAGACCAGTCAAGTTTATCTCACATATCTAAATAGGCAATATATTGAATGCATGCTTCATTGATCAAAACTGTTGTGGAACAACTTATCGAGCAACCATCTTTAACTACTATTTAAAGATCATTTTGCTTTCATCTACAGTCTCCACTCAGCTGAAATCACTTCAACATGATAAGACAGTCAATTTGGATGTCAGCTTTGGCTACAGTAATCACACTGGCCACTAGATAACTGTGACTTTATTTATTTATATTGAGCCCTGTGCGTGTCTAGTTGAAGATAATAGTTTCATTTTTCCAGAGAAAGTTTGCCAGCTATCCTCATTGTGGAGTAATTGTGACAGATTTCTGCTTCATTAGGATTCATCGGGCTGACAAAGAGGGATTCATAAGATGAATCAACAGCAGGATGCACGCAGGATTGCAGGAATCTCTTGACTTTGCTTCTGCTGGCTTAAATATGCGCTTTACAGCTCGAGATTTAGAGATCACAGGTGACAAAAGAAAAAATATGAGTACTTGCACTCTAAAAAGTACTGCTTCAAGAAATGTGCAACAACAACAACAAAAAACCAAACCCCTGCTTTTCCACTTATTTAAAATTTGTATGCAATTTTTCTCAAAATTGAATAAGCTAAATGTGTTTTGAGAGGCATAATTAATAAAAAAATAAGGACTCTTAGAATTAGACAAGGTATGTTTTAGATCTATAGGGGGCCAAAACAATTGAAGCACTGGCTATAAAACCTCCTTAGACACCACTAACAATGTTTGAAATGATCTAAAATTACTGGTGAATTGAATGAATGAATCTACCAGATTTCTTGGAAATTCAATCATTTTATGGTGTTAATATTCATAACTATCACAAGCTTCTTTAAAGGAGCTATTGGAATAATATATAGCAGGTTAAACATAGTTAGTGAACTGGGCATTACATCCATTAATTCATGCTTGTGTAAAAGGTTTAACACTGACACTGATATATAAAACTAACAGCCATTAGACTGATATATAAAACATGATGAGTTAAGAGGTCGTATTTTATAAAACTGTCTGTATTTGGACTATATTGTTGCTATTATTTACAGAATCAACTGCATGTTTTTTCCTCATTTTATGTATACTTATTTTGTGCATTCTTTACTGTCTACAGTACTTTGCATTTTATAGCAAACATTTGCAAACAGTAAATGATTAATTAAAAAAAAAACATATAAAGGCATAACCACTATAGCTGTTTTGTAGTATGGCAACACTTATTGTGGTCAGTTTTTCATAGTCAGTCTGATACAAAGTACCAGATGTAACCAACATTTCCACATCAGTTCATGTTGACCCTGGCTCGAAATTAAATCAACCTCAATTAAACTGATTTCTTGAGTTACTTGTTATCAACAGATGGTAAGGTCAGCTGACAGTCTCCTTTTGCTCTAAGAGTAACACCCATAGTCCTTCAGCATGTCCTCTAGTACTTTTGAAATCTTGGACGTGTCCCCCTGTAGCATGCTAGAGTCCTTTTTTGGTGGATTCTTGATGATATCAAACTGGTCTGTTTCCAAAAGTTGCCTCGGAGAGACTATCAGTGACAGACTACCATTGTTTTGCTAGATGGCACTGTGCCAGGTGGGATTGTTTGTCCAAGTTAGCAACAGTAACATCGAAAGGTGGAATGTTAAAAGGTCACTTATTGCGCTGCTTCATATGACAGCAGTTGAAGCAGTATTGTTGAAGGATTAAGGAATATTTTATGGCATTTTTGCTTTAATGGTGTGCAGTGGAGGGTGACAGGAATGAGTCGGGGATGTCAGACAGCAAAGGTCATGAACCATATGGAACAATAGAAACATAAGGCACCACTAGATATGGGTTAATTAAATGCAGATTTGATGATGACATCCATCCTGATATCCATTTTGTTCTACTACAAGTTGGTACAGTAACCTGGGTCAACCTGCACTGGTATGGCTCCTTTGAGAAACTGATAAAGGTTCCTTCACAGTTCCAGTGGGAACAGACCATAAATGGATCCTTGTGGAACATTTCTTTGGGGTTTTCAAAATATAACCCAAACCGTTCCTACAGGGACTATTATAGGTTTTTTGGAAGCCACCAGAGGGGTTCATAAAATATTACATATGGAGGAACTGTGAAAGGGGCCTCCAAAAAGCTTTAATTTTTTAAATTAAAGTGCATACTTACTGAGATATTGCATTACAGAGCTTGTTAGTACCACTATTACCAGTATAGCGTGAGGATTTTGCACTTCCACAATTAGACACAAGAGGTCAGAGCTCCACTGCAAATACTATGAAATACCTTGGCGTCTAATCCACAAGCTACTGTATGCCAGACATGCACTATTCATTGTTATCATGAAGGCCATTGCCTGAAAGATGTCTGTTGAAATAAGTTTGCTTAAAACATCATTACAAATCCAATTAATAGTGTCATTAAAGTAGATGAAAAGAGTGACAACATTGTGTGATTTGAAATTCCCTTAAATTACGGAAAGCCTACAGCTGAATACCAGGTAACAATCTGACTTGTCAGTGATGTTTAAATGTAGACATTGTTGAGGAAAGTACTGCTATGGGCTTTACAGATTGGCTGTACTTTTATGCTACACTTACAGTAATTATCAGATTGAAAAAAAAAAATCCATCAGTTAGGTAGACTTTTAGCTGCAAAGTCTATGTTAAACTGCAGTGTATAGCTGAATTCTGTTTATAATATAGTACCTCCAGTAATATATCAATCATTTAAAATCGGATATGAACAGCGAATTTTAAAACTCATAAGCTACAGTTGTCAGGTGATCTTGTCAAGGTTGTTTTTATTGAAGTCCTTTGTCCAGAGTCCATGGTATGTATCTGTAACCAGGTCCATCTCTACTAAGTGTCCACTTGACAACATACCATCATTCATGCCATGAGAGGATCAACAGAGCCAGAGCAACTGGCTTAATGGAATTTACCAGCTGATCAGTGAAATCAATCTTGTTTGTAAAAGGCTCCTGTTTATGTTTCTTTCAGAGTTAAAGCAAATCCGGATCCTGGCTTTAAGTAAAAGACCTCTGCTAATATACAGGATTCAAAATGTGAAACCCTGCTATTGTAGCAAATTGACTTTATATTTTCTGATAAATGTACTTAAAATTTTTCAGCATTTTGTTGCACGTAATAGTTGATGTTGATTTGTTGAATTTAGTCTATAATAATATGTCCTGATATTTCTATAGGATTGCATATTGCTGCATATTTGAGGATCTGATATACAAGGGTACAAGTTACAAAGTATCCTACTATGTTCATTTATTTAACTGGAAATCAAATCAGAGAGGGTGTCTGTCTGTGTCTTTAGACTGATCAATGTGAATATCAAAGCACTGTTAATAAATGTTCAGGTTGGAGAAGGTACTCTTCAATATTTATTTGATGCAACAAGACAAAATCTTCATTTGTTTTTTTCACTCATTGAAACAAGTCAAATCTGGTATTCCATTTTAAATATACAGTTAATGAAGCCAATTTAACCTGTTAAACAACACTGTCCCACCCGTGGGACCTTTATAACTTTGGTTCAGGATCACTTACACTCATTCTGACGTTTTGGTTGTAAAATTTAAAGAGTTACCTTTCAAATGAGACCAGGGTTGTGAACAGCAACCTTTTTATTTTGGGTACGTTATTTTTAGGCTTGTGCACAAAAATGGGGGTGCCTGGTAAGAGGTTAAAGGAATTTCTGTTGTATCTGCGTAGCTATATTGTACGTAGCTGTATGATAGCCCTAAACAATAGACCTTGCTGTGACCTTTTAATTGTTATCTTTCTGGGAAAATAAAAAAAATAGACACAAAGACTTCTGTATGTGTCAGATCAGTAGTTCCACAGAAAGAAAATGCAGATGTGAAAACTAGTCTGAGAAAGTCTCAAAGTCAAATCACTGATTGCACTTCCTGTATCATCATGAAAACTGGCTAAAATTAAAACAATTAAAACAAATGAATACTCTTGACAGTTAAGTAAAACATCATTTTCTTTCATTAGCAACGAAAGCTTCCACTAGCAAATATTAGCTAATAAACTAATTCTCTTCGCTAAAACATTTCAGACATAAACTGAACAAATATTAATAATACTCATATTTCCCTAAAACAATTAGGCTATTTTTCACTTCACTTTTTCACCTTTCACAGAGATGTTTCCCAGCCAATAGAAGAGATACCAAATTACAACATACAGTGCTATAAAATGTTAATACTGTACAATGACTAGCTTCTCCATCATGCTACCTGGTCTATCAACATTTTAAAAATCGCTTTGAAAGCCAATAATTTAGATCCACTTGTAGACCGAGTGCCACATATCCAAACCCCACAGGAGAGCATGAATACCAGTATCCCATTAATGCTAATCTGCCGTCTCCTTTTGCTGTCAGAAAATGTCCTCCATCTGCCACGCCATTCCCATTTTCTCCTCCATCATTGACAGCATTGACACTGAGAGGATTACAAGGTAAATCAATAAACACCACAGGCTTCATGAACGGGCACAAGTCTCGGTGAGGTGATACCTTCACACCAGGTTAGGTCTATATACCTATGATAGCAATGCACAGTGGGATCTATGGGACCCATACTCTATAGTTAAGATCAGATGTCACCATGCTTAACAATGAGAAGACACCTCACTGCTCTACAGCATAAATCCACCTAGTGTTGGTTAATCATAAGGTGAACACCAGCTACCCAGATGTCAATGTCAATGTTATCTAACATAAAAGAGGCTTTGTTATCCTGTCCATCCCTTCTCTTCCTCTTTAATAAGATCAGTACATTCACGTGTATACTAGCTAACAGACTTAGCGCTCAAACTACACGACAAATGAAGGTCTAAAAACTAGATTTCTTTCATTTCCTGCAACTTTAGCGACTTCGTATTTCCATTTTCAGTTGGATAGTAGATCTCTTAACTTTCAGCAAATGGCATGGGACAAGAAGAGGCAAGACTGCCGACCAGACAGACGAGCGTTCCACTCTCCAGCTCTTAACAAGCATAGTAATACATCAGTCAAAAGCAATAATTTTACTATTAATGAAATTCCAATTTGCCTTCAGTGCATTTCACGTTGACATTTTCCACATTGCAACAGTGCTTTGATAAAGTTTTTAAAATGCAAAAACGCATCTAAGAGGCTAAAGACCAGCCCGGGTGTCAGCGTGCCTGGCAGAGGACTATGGTACTTAATTTTTATCGCCATGTGCCCGGGGCATTGGAAGCCTGAATGTTAACATTGGCTCCATTTTCATTATCATCATATGATTATGGATTTTACTGCATTTAGCTGATAATACAACTAGGAGCTCACCTTAAAAGAAGTTGCTCGGAGGTTTCATTTCTGCCCAAATGAAATTTTCATTTGACAAACAAGTATAATTAGGCTGCACTTCTTGTTCAGTGTCAGTCTGTTTTCTGATTGAACTTAGACCAATTTGCTGCCACTAAATGAGTTTGAATAATTTCCATTCTGAATGTCTTGGGGACATTAGCTTTAGGAGTGCTAAGTGGCAGCATGCTTTTTGAAGTTGCTGATTATTTGATGCCACCCCTGTCTACCTATACGTTTTTGAGCTTACTTCAAAGTTACCAAGGGGAAAAAAAAGCTCCACATAGCCTACCTTGGAGTACAATGAGAATTTGAAAGTGTTTTTGGCCAGGTCTGGGAGGCAAAGTGAAAATTACTTTAATAAGTGTGTAATACACTTCGTTAGCTTCAATGCTCTTTGCTTCTTCACTTTATTTCTTTCATGTGGCCACTTTTATTGTACTGAATGAGCGGATTTGTTTCTGTTGAAACTGTACACCTAATAACTAATATTGTAGTATCAGTTTCATTAAACCTGCTAATTGTAAATGAATACATTATGAATTATGAGAACTGCTGAACAGCCGGCTCTCATACAGTTATTGATAATAATGTGACGCAATAATGTTCAGTATCCATCAGAGAATAAGTGGTAAAGCTGCTGCCTGTTGGGAGTTATACCACCCTTTACCAACATGAAGTGTTTATTTTCCACCATACAATAACCATAAATGTATTAGGAGACAAAACTGTTGTAGATTACTTACTATTAATAGCACTGTAAGCTTCTGCAGCCACATGATGCGAAAAAGCAGACCAGAGAAAAGTGAGGTTATTTGTATATTTTTTCCCTAATGGATTTGGTAGATGATCTAAAATCTGAGTAACAGCTATTTCAGTGGGGGTAATCCAGTCATCCTCGAAAAAATAAACACCAATGCGGAAGGAAACTGAACGAGAGACATGGAGTGAATAAACTGCGTGAGGGCATAAGAAATAGAGGATCACAAATAAAGCTCAATGTAGGATTGATGAGAGGAAATGGGGATTTTGACAATGTGATTAAGTAATGGTTTTAAAATATGGAAGCAGTGGTAAAAAGAGAATAATTTACTCGGGTATAAGAGCACTGCATGTCAATAAAGGGCAGAATTACATTTTATTATCATAAATAAGAAAAACCAAACTGTGGCTTGTTTATGGAGGAGTTTAAGAACTGGTGAGACCGGTGAGCCTCCAAAGCAGCACTGTGCTCAGTGCAGAAGGATCATTTGAAAACCAAATGTTTCTTCTAGACCTTCTTTGGTTGGTTGAATTTAACGATTTTTGTCATTCATCACAATGAAGTGCGTAGGTGGCAATCTGTAGCATAACAATTATAAATATTTCAACATATAAAATCACAGTGGGTGTTCTATTACATTTAATGTGTAGACATATATCAGGACTGAAAAGAGTATTTTCAAGCAACAAATTCAGGGATTCCCCCGACTCTGTAAAGGAACTCTGTGCCCAGAAACACAAGATCAAGCTCTATCCTGTTTCCCCATTCCCAAAGTGGCACTAAATAACAGAACTACACACACAGCAATAGTGGTTTCCAGTCCAGAGGACTGTTGAACTAACATGACAAAGGGCTCAGAGACCACTACAAAGTGAAGATAATGCTGCGGAGTCAACTCAAAAGACAGAATTACTGTGGATCCAGCACAGGATTGCAGCACATCTGCAATTCATTTACATTGCACTCATATTTCCAAGGAATGAAACAACTCCAAACTTGTACAAGAAACTGACTTACACAATGATACGCTGTGGCTTTGTCAGTTTTCGAATCAATTGCTCAGTGAATACATTAATGTGGAAAAAATATCTTCAGTCCAGTGAATGGTAATGGATAAACAATGTTTCAACAAATGACAACATCAATTGGACTTTAAATGATAACATCAGTGTAGTTTTGCTTATGTTGGCTGTTAAACCCAGTTAATAACAGAAAGACATTGGAAATGTTCGTTTAATTGCACAATTACTTTCTATGGAGGGTTTTCATTAGAGATTTACACTTTCTGCAAACTGACTGTGTTAACTTTAACTTTCTGTTGGTTTCTGCATGAAGTTCCCTGAATCATTGGTTGTCATTTTTGTTCACATTTGTGCCTTCATGACATCTGTCTTACTGAACCACTACAGCAGTCCAACAGGCACCCAATCTGAGTGCTGTTACCAAAATACTATAATGTGTATTGGGTATTTTGGAAGAAGAAGGACAACAAAAAAACACATAAAGGTCATTTAAATTTTGGCAATTAACTGTTTTTTAAATTTCTATAATGATGTTGTTGCTCTATCTCCGTGTTTTAAGTCTTTCATGAGCTCAACGGAGGTGCCATGAAAAAACCTGAAAAAGCTTCTTACCACTACCTGAAAGCACAGAATTTTAATAGACGTGGTGAAATTCTTTGCCATTTGACGTCTAGTAGTGTATAATTCTATGCCAGAAAGCGTTGACTTTTGCTCGTTAACGTCTGCCATAATGATTACCAAGAGCTTCACTGCATTGTGGAGACAGGCAGCTTGCTGCTCTGTGTTCATTCTTCTACCTGGTTTTGAGATGTTTGTGATGTGTGCCAAAAGATTTTACTGTAAAATACTTTTTTAGGGGTTATTGACTATATCTCAACTAGAAGCAGTATAAACTACTGTTCTTTACAACACACTGTGTTGTTGGTTGACTAGAAATGATGATGACAATGTAATGTGTCTCAAGTAGTTCTAACAACAAGTCACAAAAATGGATTGCAAATTGACTGGATACTTATACTGTACATCCAGTCAATATCTATTCAATCTGGACATCTCAGTATCCATTAAGCATGGCCTTGTTGTTCAGCACAAGTCATTCAGTCACATGTTTGGATGTTAACTGATACTCAACAAGCCGTTTTATTACAGCAGGGTTTGGAATAATTTATATAGCCAATTAAAGTGAATAAGTACTTGTCATTACAGTGCAATGCTTCATTACGATTGGTTTAACAATAGGTGCTTTTGAATATAAATCATTTAATTTGGTTAATCAGACCATCTAAAACAGGGGATTTATGATACCAATCATCTATTTTGCATATCTTTTTGAATCAGTTGACTGAAGAGTAGGAAAACAGTTATATTACTTGTTACTCAACTACTAACATCAAACACATATTTTAATTGTACTGTTACTGGGTCACGTCATTTATTCTGATGGTCAATGCAATGTGTGACAGGGGCACCCCTTATTCAATTTTTTTACATGTGTAAACTAACTTAAAGATGAAATTACAGACTTTTGCATCCATTTATGCTCTGTACTTGCATATACTGGCAATAGTACTGTGGTTATAGATAATAATATTGTACTTTTATAATAAACTGAGCTTTCATAATAACATCACAAATGAACAACTTAAAGTGATGACTTTGCTCGCTAACTGTAGTGCAAACAAAAAGTTTTAGAAGTAATTAGAACAAGTTAGAGATGATTTGTCATCTCCCCTGGTAAGGATTTCTGAAGATTAAATCTCTCTTAGCCCACTCCACAAACACAAACAGCAATAAAGCCAAAATCAGATTTTGGTATCTACAGCCCACAGTTTGCATCCCTATCCATAAGAAAGCTGCTTAGCCTTGGCAGCTAGCGCATATGTGAATTGCTCCAGTGGCGGCAGAGTGCAAGATACCTCTGAACCAAGCAGTTAGAAGCACAGAGAACAAATAAGAAGAAACAATGCAAATGATGTGTAGCCATAATTATTGAAGCCCTTGTGATCCGACAGTTTAAGTGGCCTTTTCATCATTAATAGCAGAGGTGATCACATGGTTTTGCTGTTGGGAGTTTACTCAGCTTCAATAACCATCAATATTCTGCCTCCATTCAGATCTATGGCTAAATCCCAGGTGAGTGACAGGTGCCAGCTACAGGGCTGTTAGGAGAGAGCGGTTGTTGATATAACCGTGTTTTCCTCTCTTTGAGTGACTGATCTGCAAAGGTACACATAAAGGCCCTCCTTCAGCAATGTACACAGAGCACTTCGAAAGGAGTACATAAAATGCCCCACCCCCCCTCCCCCCCACAACATTAAACAGTGTGGAGGGGGTGCAGTGGGAGGCGAAGGGGGGAGGCTGGGGGACTCAAACAAACGCTGGAGAGTGGCAAGTTTGCATTTGCCCATACCAACAAGCTCCTATCTCATTAACAAACCGCTGAAATAAAAGAGTGCTTTTTTGGCTCACAGCTATAAAAAAAATTATCATAGTGATGATGTTCCTCAGCCGTCAACAGAGCTGTGATAACGTTGTTTGATGATGACTTTCCCATGAATGTTAAGCAGCCGCCGCGGCAGAGGAAAGGAGCTTATCAGCGCCTAATGCCCATCTCTAATTCCTGCCCTTCTTGAACTAGCCATTTTCTAACAGCGTTAACTGTCAAATTTACATCCCGTCTTAATGCCACTAAAGAGTACGGGGGATGAAGAGTAAATGACAGCAGTGTAATGAGGAAGGCAAGGCATTCCTTCCTCCACTTTCTCTCCCCCTCTCTTTCTCTAAGTAGAAGGAGATTTCCACAATATGGGGGCTTTTTTTTTCCTTCTCCTGTGCCATGATGCCGTGATGGAGAGCTTACCTGTGAACTTACAGTACTGTAGGTGAACATGAGCTTAATTAGCAGCAGGCTCTTTTGTGAAGGAGGAAAAATAGCTTTTTTTCCCAACGCACTGCAAATAAACACTGTACACGGCATACAAAAAATTCTGACAGTGAAGCACATGAGGAGCTACAGTATACATTTAGAAGTAATCAGCAGTTTGTTTAGAAACTGATGGTGAAAGGGATCAACTTGGACTGAAAAGCTGCCACTATCAACAAAGCCATGATTTTATTATGATAAATGGAGGCCAGGAGGCCATATTTAGAGTGCAGAATGATTAGCAATCACATCATATTTGCTTTATTTTTTGCCAAAAGTGGATTTTCAATAAATTATTCCTTTTTCGCACACTCCTTAACATCAATAACAAAAGAGCTACTTTCCCATTGTTATTGTGACTTACTGGGTAATAATGATAATGCTGCTCTGTAGATTACCTGTGCAATACAGTTATATCATCATCATAACACTGTAATGGCCATCAACAAGCTTTAGTGAAAGATAGACATCCTGTTCTCAATCTCCTCTACCAAACGTCTTTTACACATTATGGTATTAGTCCCAGGTCCCCTGTGCACATAATGAAACAAAACAAAGAATTACGTCAGGATTTTGATTGAGTACAACTGAGCATTTGTTATCTGGGAGCTGACCACTTTAATTCCATGTTTCTAAATTGGCATTTTGTGCATTAAGTCAATTAAAAATGTTGAACTACGGCGGGAGACAATCACTTCTGACATTCAAATAAAACAATGAGAAAATTGCCACAGCTTCAGTGTGAAAACAAATTTAGTTTTAGATTGATAGGGTGTAACCTTTGATATATATAGCAGTGCATATTTTTATTTAATTATTTATTTGTATAATGAAATCATCCCATAACTCGATGCTGTCCTGTCAATTCAAATATACAGTAGCTAGAGTAAATCTCGCTTTCACAGCAAGCATAGAATCAGTCACAAGTAAGGGATGTTACCAATTTTCTTCTCATTACTGTGTGAATTCCTACAGTACCATAAACTGATCAGGTTTCCCAGTGAGTGTTCCTCCCTGTTTCCCAAGAAAGCCTCTATATTTATGCACACTTCTGCTCCTTTTTATGCAAATGAGACAAGTTGAAAGTTTTCTAATGTCTGCATGTAATTTAAGATGGCATTTAAGCCTCCTACCCTAGATGCTATCATCATAATTAATTCATCAGGTAATATTTCCCATTATTCCAAGGCATTATTTTATGTCAGGCTAGGTAATGAATAGCTACAAGGGCATGCACACTATTTAGCTACAATATAAAACACTGTCCTCAGTGTAAATTATACACAAGTCTAGTGGAAACTATAGAAAGGACACATTTAAAAATTACATCAGTTTCAGAATGGGATAAAATATGAACTCGCTAGTTACATACATGTATATATATGTGATAGGTTAATAATTTGACAAGATGAGCACCATGTCATTGTATCCCTACTTTTTGACTCAATCAGTGAGGGGGGAATTCATATTCAATATTCAATCTCCATTCTCACACAGGAAAATTGGAATAAAGATAAACAGAAGAAAGGTTGTACCTTCCATCTATGCTGTTATAATCAACCATGCAAGTGAACCTATGAATATGTAGTCCATTTCATCTGAGGGGTCTGACTCTGGTAGGGCAGGCCAGTCGAGATTAAATCTCAGCTCATCTGATTGGACCATATAAAGATTCAAACTGGGTTAATTTCATGCCAATCTGGTTGCCTCCAGTGAAACTATCCAAAAGGCAAGAGGCTATAATGATTTGGAAAGGAAGAGACAACAGATAAATGGTGAAATGAAGTTGAAGGGCCTTCTTACCTTTGAGACGAAATATTTCAATTTAAATGTATCACTTTATCAGGGTAAGGTCCTCCAGCTTTGCAGCTCCGAGATTACACCAATTAAACATCAAATATGGTGAACTAACTGCAAATGAAAAAATGCTCCTGTTTAAGGGTTGGCTTTCTAGCTGTTGTTCAGAGATATTCAGCTATAACTGCAATTAGCCAGACCTGCCACGTATAGATTTATTACTGTATTAAAACAGGCCATGAACACTAAAATGATTAGACAGTAAATGTCTGAAGGAAATCTGTCAAGTGAGTTGAAAAGTATTTGATGTCTGTTAATTGATTCATGGTTTTGGTCATTGAGTCAAGTAAAATATAAATATTTGCTCATTAGAGCTTTACAAAGGCAGAGAAAGGATGTTTCTACAATATTTGCACCTAATATATTGTACTGTATATTACAGTGTAATGTAAACAATAAGCGATGATATGTACATAATATCCTTTCAGTGTCATACGCAAGTCTAAACAGATTGTACACATGGTACATGTACTCAATATATGCACGTTAAACCACCTCTGTATGTAGAGCAACTTATTTTTTCTATAATATTTACCACAGTATTCTTTGTACTGTACTACAGCCCTGTACATACAACACATAACAACAGGTGACAATTTGACCTGTATATAGATCATTTTTTGCCCAGATGCTGTTTATTTATATTTGTTTAACTTGTTGCTTGTTGTTAGTTCTTGTTTTTTAGTTTATTTCTGTCTGCAGTCAAATTCCTTGTATGTGTCAACGTACTTGTCCAATAAAGTTCATTCCAAATCTGATTCTGATTCTGCTAACTTTTTAATAGCTTTGATGTTATTTTTCACATTTAACAGAGTCAATCTTTAACTGAGTGATTAAAAAGTAGCTTGAAACATCAATCATGAAAATAAAGTTTGGATTATTGGAGCCTGTGTTTTGACCCCCCACTAAAACTCTTATTTATTTCCAGGCAATTTAATGTGCTAACAAATTCTGCTATTCCAAAACTAAAATGATATATCAATATCAGACCTATGAAGTTCATATTTCAGCTGAAAGATCACCTGACTCAGTATTGATAAACCAGGAAACATCCAAAAGACACAGCAGTGTTTCGTCTCCGTGATGAGGGCAAACCTTGCCTTTGCTCTGAAGTTTGCTGCCGCTGAGCTCTGCCTGTGGACACAATAGATTTGACACAAGAGTGCTGATGAATCTCATCAGTTTAATGTGTTTATGCTCGCTAAGCCCTAAAAGCTTATTGCTGTTCAATGAAGTGCTACAAAGTTACCTAATTTCCCCCCTGGTTGTCTCTCAGCACGTGGCCTCTCTCTGGGTCTGCTGGCAACACAGACTCCCAATAACATGATGTATTCTGCAACCTGTAGAAGACAGAAGGCACGCTGTGTCTCCACGATTTGTGTTATCGGGCAGAGAATAGACCTTGACAGAAATACAGTGAGCACAGATATTACTGTTTTTTCCACCTGAAATTCAGCCCATGACTGTCTCTCTCCCTCCACATTGATCCCTTTTTACAGCCTTTTCACACTAAGTGCTTTAGTCTTATCTTCACTGCCCCCACCTCGCCTGTTTCACATTCTAACCAATGAGGCTGGCTGCCTATATGACAGCTAACACCCAGTATTAATTAAAATGTCATGCATCCAAATCAATATTGTAAAACAGTTCAAACACAACTCATCACGACTGCTGTGATAAGTGCTTTTGGGTGACAGGTAAGTCCAAAGAAAGAGATGCAGGAGAATAGTATGACGGAATTATCCGGCGAGAACATGTAACATTAAAATTTATGACCCCCCTATGTGTTACTTCATCGCTCACAATTGCAAATTCTCCACACTGTCATGAAGTGTGCTGCGCTAAACTGACAGATCCATAAGTCAGCAGCAACAGGCCAGGAGGCTCGACGTGAGAACTCTTTAGCTTCAGATGTCTGACTGCAATGCGTTAAAAGTGACTAATACACACTCATTTGGGAAGGAGGCTGTCAGAGGAAGGATTTATCAGTGCTACTAAAACAGCTGCAACCCATCTGATTATGTTCATGTTAGCTCAGCTCTGTTGGGACAAAGACACACAAAAAAGAACACTGGTTATTACCAAACTATTTTCAGTGGACTTCTGTTACAAAAGCTGCAGGCTTAAACCATGAAAAGTTTCCATGAATAAAGTCAATAAAACCGAGAGCTACCGACGTTTTTTCGCAATATTCCAACTATTATGTGCGACAAATAGGGTCGATTCAAAACTTTGTTAGGCTGTACGTGTTCACACATACTCATTGAAAGACATTGTTCAAAAGCAATGCTCGGGATATGGATAGAATGTGACAAATTCTGTCAGAGTAAATATGGTTTAATAAATGAATTAGCTTCATAAATAATGGCTGTAATGACATTTTAGGGGACAATAAGCCTAAGCGTTGTCAGGAAATAGTTGATGTATGAGTTTCATGCCTCAGCGGTTCCTCAAAATGAATAGGCTTGGGAAGATAGCAGGGGCCTGCAACCAGCCTATTTCCTCGAATTATCTACTTGTTGTCAATTTGCACAGTGGAATTACACATGCAAATTGAACTGCCTGCACAAACACCACTTGGAGATGATAAAAACAAATTAACAAAGGCTATAGAAGGAGGATTTATTTCACTGGCTAACCCAGGTCAAGCAATACATGTATTTTACGATTGTGTGTACCCAATTTTGGTGTAATTATATCAGCAAATTATTCTTTGTAATCTTATTATTTTTTCCCCAACCTTCTCCTTACACACATAATTAACTTCCTTCATATCCTTACGAGGAAAAAAAAAAAATCTGCTTGCCTCTGCATCAGAGTAACATAGTTTAATCTGATTTGGGGTTCATTCTCCTCACCTTTCTGCAGCTGAAATCCAGAGGAAGGTGAGAGGTTAACAGTTTAGTGAACTGTTTAGTGCAGGTTAAGGAGTAGACAAATCTACATAGCAGGAGTCACAGTGTTAAAATATATATAATCACCTCTTAACATCATCCCTCATATTGGGGAGGAAATTAAGAGTCCCTGGACCTCCACGTTTGCTATTAGATATCTCATTTACTTTGTACACACAGTGCTAATCTGCACTAATGAATTCTGCCACACCAAGCCAGATCGAGATGACTTAAAATTATTACCACTTCCACAGATATGCCTTTCCTCATTTGAGGCTCAATTTGGCTGGCTCGCAAAAACAGTCTGTCACAGTAAGATACTAATAATTAGGGTTTTAAGATGATTAGTTTATCTCTGTGCTCTTACAGTCCTGCCTCTTATCCACCATGGCCAAAACTTAATAAGAGGCTCTAAGTTTTAAACAGCCAACTCCAAATTACCAAGAAATGACGGAAATAATGAACTGGAGCACATGCCAGGGAGAGAGAGACAGAGGGAGAGAGAGAGAGAGAGAGAGTGGGGGGGGGGCTGGATGGTGGGAAAGCTGAGAGACATTAATTCAAGTGTGAAATAGAACACAAAGTCTAGTAATCAATAAGGCAACGATTCAGACCTGTAACGCCAAAATTGTTTAGTATTAACAGGACTTTGTGACTCTCATTTACCTTCAGACGCTGCCGTGCTCATCAACTTGTCACACATGTAATTAAAGTCACGATAATGCTGAGTGAGTGATACCAGTTAATGGTTGCATATTTTAGAGGATGAGATAGAGATTTTACATGTGCGAGATGACATTCAATATAGCATAAGCCTTATCAGCCCAGTTTAATATGCACTGCATTTAGCAAAGCTGAACTGAGTAAATCTCTCATCTTAGGGTACAGGAAGGTCAAGGAGAGTGAAAGGTCTCCAGGTTTATTTTTTTATATTTTGGCTACAATAAGGCTGGTTATCAAGTTTTTTGGTGTCAAAAGCTGTCATCCAATGTCTGGTCAGATTTGTTATTTGATCAGACAGTTTGTAATTTTAGGGCTGCAACTAAAAATAATTTTCATTATCCATTAATTTGTCAATGATTTTATTAATTAATTGATTAATCGGTTAGTCTATTGTGGGAAATGCTCAACACAAATTCCCAGAGCCCAAGATGGTCTTGTTTTGTCTGACTGACAGGTCAAAACCAAAACAGATTCAATTTACAATGATTTAAACAGAGAAAAGCAGAAAATATATCCATATAAGAAGCTGGAACCAAAGAACGTGTGACTTTTGATTAGCTAATTATCAAAATTGTTGTTGATTAATTCTCTGTCAGTTGATTAATTGATAAATTGACAAATAGTTTAATATCGTTGACAATTTAAGAGTATTTTATTTAGGCAAAGTTAGTGTACCACTGCTTGTGAACAACATTTGAGAAGTCTGGCCTCTTTTGTTAAATGAAAAAGAATAGTAAGTTATAGTAAAATAGTAAGTTCTCAAAAAAAAAAAAACAGTATTGTTTTATTGTCACCAGTATCAATTAAGTTCACACAGTTCACAGCCCAGACAACACTGCTGTTTTACTTGATATCATGCAGAAAGTTCTTTCCTTTCCACATACAATGTCCAGCTAACCTGAGCCTGCCCTCAACCTTTTTATACCTATACACTGGTGTTATAGGTCCCACTCTTTATTCTACATTCATATGGAACACAAAATACAGACTATAATTTATGTATATTATTGGCTTTGCAATAAGATGCAACCAAAAGAAAGCCTAATGGGAATGAGTGTGAAAGAGCAATTTAAGGGTAGCTAGATGTGCCTGTGCCAGTGCCAGGGGCTATACAAGATTTGCATGCTAATCATTCTAATAATAATGTAATACCCAAAGCACTCTGAGCAAATTGCGAACCATTGGTCATAGAAGGAAGCTTATCTCGCCGAGAACATGACACAAATATAGGTTAACATTTGAATGATTCCTGGTAATTCATGGACCTGTCAGGAGCCTGGCTCACCTCAATTAGAAATGCTCCACCACAGCCTACTCTTGACTTTACTTCACTGCAAAGACTCGCTTAGACGGCTAGAACTCCTTAAATTTGTTCCACACCTCTATTCTTGGCTGAAAATGTCACTAAACCGTCAAACTTTACACAATGAAACCGCTCTGTTCGCCATTAAAACACCAAATCAAACGCAAAACATTTATTCTTCTTACTAAAAAACAACAACCAATGAGAGCTTTTGTCTCGTTCTCGTGCTCAGCCGTTGCAAGTACACATTTGATTGGGTGTTGTTGAGCTCAACTCCCTGCTCTCAGCCAATTGGTGCTTTTCCTACTGCAAACGTCACCGTGTTTACCCGGAAATGAGACCCGCTCCAGCCAGCGACCGACCGCTGTCGAAATATTCAATATATCATAATTTCTGTTCGCCCCCCCGCCCCCTCCCTCTATTAAATGAATAATTGCCGTTTAACCTCATCGTAACGGTCAAACTCGGTATGTACAGTGGACTCCTGCCTAAGGGATTAACAGAAGATGACCTCAGTCCAGATGAAGAGGAGCAAAGAGAGGGTGAAATGTGTGAGGGCTCTGCTGAAAAGTGGAGCTCTGTCGGGGAAAACACTGGCTCCATGGTGGAGGAACAGTCCACTCACACTGTCAGTGATGCAGACTGTGAATCCGCGACAAGCAGCCTGCCTGGTATATCCCAGGAAATGTGGCAAGTATGTTGTTTTGCAGTCATCCTGTGAGCTACAGGCTAGTTACTACTGCTGCTACTGCTGTCTGTTGTTTACCATTTCTGTTGGATCCCCAGCCCTGCATGAAACTGCACTAACAAAATGTCATTAATGACAATCTCTCTGTGTGTGTATCATAACATAATAAATGTACTGCAGTAGGAGATCAGGGGTTGTTGTGCTCTTGTAAATTCAGTTTGTGTTGTGTATTCAAGAAATTCCACGATCTGCAGAAGAAGAAAGATGAGATGATGACGACAATGAAGGTCCCGAGAAGAAGAAAGAGAAGACAACACAAGAAAGGTGTCAGTGGTAATACAGCAGGCTTCACCACAGGTGATCCTGACACATGGTCTCTAGATCATTTTAGTTTGTAGATGATGACCTAAACAATTGGCAAAGTAAATATAATAGTGTTTGCTGTGTGAAATAATTCCTCCTGACGGTTATTGTTATATTTTAATTTTTCATGATTACGTTAGCAAAGTAGAGGTCATGGAAACCCTGTACAGTGGAAATTCAATGCTAGATACTGTGTGCTTCATTGATATTAAAAGATTGTAGTACGTGTGTTAGTGTGTGCAAAATCAAGTGGACAAAAGTATTTTAATCAGTCTTTTAGACAAACAGAAAATGAAGATAAATGATACTCATCCTTACCCACACTAGAACCTTAGGTCATCCTCTTACTATATAATAGAGCATACTATTTGCACACACGTAATACTGGAATATTTGTGTTTAGCTGGTGCTAATTTTTATCAAAGAATCCTATAAGCCTTTAACTGTGTCTCTTGTGTCATTCAACAGGAACAGACAGTGAGGAACCTGCAGAGACAAGGTACCAAAATGTTACAATATCCACCGAAGGAAGTTACAGTAGCTTATACAACAAAATTGCTTCAATCAGTTTGTGAAAAATGCCAACATTCAATTAACAGTGAGTCAGAGTCTAGAACTTCTGAATATAGTTTGCTTTAAAACGGTGTTGGTGCACATGCAATGAACATTAAAACATCATTTTCTCTGTCAGCAGAGAGCGTCAGGAGGAGCGGGATAGGCCCTGGGATGGGCTTAAGCAGTATTTTGGTGTAAATGATCGATTTCATCCCCCTGCGTGTTCCAAACCCCCTCCGAAGGTAACAAAGACTCCTGCCTGCTTTCCAACTTCTCTGCTGAGGTTTAATACTGTGTCTGTCGTAGCTGTTAATAACACCTTCACATCCCTTGTGTCTCCGCGCCACTGTATCCTCTCATTGTTTTATGTGATATGACATATGGATTAGAAGAATCCTTATGGTAACTCAGCCTGACACTGAGAAGAATATTAGGGATTATGTTCAGCTACATTTAGTGATAAGATTAGGGAGACTCTCCTTTCTTGTGTGGTTGAGATTAAAGTGAGATGTAGGTTTTTCCGCTGTACAAATCCTAATGAAAACCAAAATTTAGCTTGACAGAAGAAGAGGGTTAGAGCACCTGATACAGACTCTGTGATTGCAGCTAGAACATTTAGATTAATGGTGAGATAACAAATGGGCAGGTGCTCCCACTTCTGTGGAGTTCACCATTGAAAAAATTAAAACTAAACTTTCTTTCATTTGAATACATTTCTCCATTTAAAGATGAATGAAAGATGATGAATATTTTAATGCAAGAGCATGCAAATTGCCAATGAAGCAAAATGTTTGCAAGCTTGATGAACATTATAGCTGACCCAGTGAATGGAAACTGTTCTCATTTCAATTTGAAATCCTTTTAATGATTATTTTGGAGTATTTTGTGCTTAATTTTTTCTCAGAGCAGCATAAAATTGAATTTTTGCTGATTTTAGCCTCATTCTGAATAGGGCAACTATGAAAGGATAAAGAAATGATTAACAAGCTGAATGAAACAGAACTTGTCAGATCGACATAATGAGGGGTCCTTCATCCCTCAAATGCAGTTCCTTCTAATTAATATATCATATTTCTTTTAACTCTGCCAACTCTCACACAGTCACTTCAGGAAAAAAGCTATCATAGCACAGAGACATCATTACTTTATCTGCTAACAGCGTTTTCTGCAGTGACCTCAAAACACATTTCATGGCAGTAAGGATGACGGTCTCTCAGTTTGAGTTTGTTTATAAGATGCAATAGAAGATAATTGAGATCACAAGTCAGGTTGTATCAGTGTCAGCCTCAGTATATATGCAAAATAATGAAACTATATTTAGAATGATCAAGACAAAGCAACCAGAATTATGGGAAAAAAATGTTTTTTGGATGTACAACAGATCCTTTAGCAAACTTACTAATTCTGTATTTTTAAGCCTGATGGTATTGTCCTTGTACTTTTCCAACAGAGGTCCTCAAACAATACATCAGAGGAGACCCGTTCATAATTACAGCCTCTTTCCAGTGTGTAGTTTTTTAGCATCATGAAATTTTTGGAGGCTGAAGAAATCTTGTGCCGCGCTTCCTCAGATAGGCTCATCACAGCAGAACTGCCTTGCCATCAGTAACCGGGGGCCTCTCTGCACACCCCCCTCTGCTTAGGCCTGTAATGGAAATGTGTAATTAAAGAGTCACATTTATGTTTGGTAATCTCCTGTAGCATTTCTAAGATTTCCCCACTAATATCCAATCAAAAAGGTTTTCATTTGTGAAGGGAAATCTACATATTTGTAGTAATAGCAATCATATTAAAAATAAGGCCCTGGGGACTTTTGAAGTTACTCTTTGATTTTTTTTTTCTCTCTACCCCTATTTCCAAAAAAAAAAAAGAAGCTGAATTTTTTTCCCTCTTCTGCAGTCCGGCCTAGAAAAGAGCATAGAGAGGGCCATAGCTGAAGGGGACATTGCAAAGGCGGAGGAGATGAGCGACAGACTCGCCACTCGAGAGGTACGTTGTGCTGATAAGAGATCTTTGGGGTGTTCCCGCTGTGACAAATCAGGCTAATGGATCCGTGGCCATTTCTGCTGCAAAGACATAGAGGAACAA
Source organism: Scomberomorus guttatus (assembly GCA_038419695.1). Taxonomy (NCBI): domain Eukaryota; kingdom Metazoa; phylum Chordata; class Actinopteri; order Scombriformes; family Scombridae; genus Scomberomorus; species Scomberomorus guttatus. Next base: position 22,419,734 of record CM076458.1, read on the forward strand.
AAACACACGCAGACACCCACCATTCAGTCCTGCAGCCCTTTTCCATTGAGTTAATGGAAAGCCCTCCCCTTAGTTTTGAAGTGCTGCAGTGTCTAAAGGACTTTTGGCTCTGCTTTTTAATGAAGAGTACATTGCTTTCAAGCCAACTGTTAAATCATTCTCCAGGTAAGAGTTTCATACCTTTGAAGTGTACATGTCCCTAAATGCAGTGCCTGAAGTTTTGTAACTAACCGCCTTGGCAGGCATCAAGGATCAAGTGGTTTGAAACTAATTTAGCATAAAATGTAGCCCACACACACATATAATTGTGTTAAAAAGACATACAGCTGCGGTGTTACTTCTCCACTGGCGGAATTGCCGTACTTTGAGCATCAAAGTTAAACTTCTTTGTTTCATGATGCATGTTGCTCACAGCATCCCATAAGCTTTTTCATTTTGTAATAGTGGCAACACAAACACGTAACATACTGCAGGCTCCTCGTCGGTCTGGGATTGCAATAGAGTTGCGAAGTGGGCGGGGCAGCTGTTTCTGAATTCCTATTAAAATTTTTCTTTTCATGTTATCCTCAATATTACCCAGAATATAAACACAGGAGTTTTCTGGATAATGTAATGATCCTGTAGGTTTATGTTATGGCTACATAACATTTTTTCCATCAGATGGGTCTAGAGAAGAAGCTAGTCACAGGCGTGCAGCAGACCTATAGTGAATTCAAAACGTCTGGTTGTTGCAGTTGTGAACAAAACAGCACTGTAGTTGTGGAATTCATGCGAAATTGACAGAAGAATCTAGATAACAAGACTGATATCATTCTAATGTCTGAGCACTAAATTTGAAGCTAGAGCCAGCAGCTGGTTAGCTTAGCGTAGCTTCCCTGGAAACAGCTTGACTAGCTCCTTAGGAAGGTAACATAATATGTCTACCAGTTCATATAAAGCTCACTAATTAACATGTTATATTATGTTTGTTAATTCCATACAAAAACCGAAGTGTAAAAACAACAATTCACCATTTGACAGGGAGTTATAGTTCTTTGGACAGAACCAGGCTAGCTGTTTCCCCCTGTTTCCAGTCTTTATGCTAAGCTAAGCTAAATGGCTGCTGACTCTAGCTTCATATTTAGTGTACATACATGAGAGAGGTATTAATATTCTTATCTAATTCTCTTCCTGAAAATGAATAAGTGTATTTCCCAAAATGTTGAACTATTCCTTCCTGAAATTCAGACTTGGGTGTCACCCAAAAAGATGATGTTTAGCAAGAACTGACACCACAGACTGTAAACAGGAGCACAGAATGTGTGTTTGCAGGAGATTTTAGTCCTGCTTTTTTTAAAAAAAAAAAAAGTCTTTATATAGTCAGTAGAGCTGAGATTAGCTCAATTATCAACAATTAGTTGATTAGTCGATTGACAGAAAATGAAAGGACAACTATTCTAAAAATAATCAAATAATTGTTTCTTTGTTTATTTTTTAAAGAACAAAATGTCCAAATTTTCTTGTTCACATTTTTCACTATTTTCTGACAATTTAAAGACCAATCGACTAATCAATTAATTGAGAAAATAATTGACAGATTAGTCAATAATGGAAATAATCATTAGTTGCAGCCCTTATTCTCAGCAAACCTTTTCCTAAGAAATCTCACCCTCTTGAATGAATAAGGGCTTCAAAAACAGGGATCTGTGTTTAAAACAGGAAAAAAATCAGTTGTACTATTCATTGAATTGGCATTACATACATGACCCTGGTATCTTCAGTGTGTAATAGACATTAGTGTGTCCTTCATATTCTCATCTTAACTGCGAGCAGAGTGGTCAAATATGAGGGAGTTAAATGAAAGCCCTCGTGAGTGGCACCTGCGCTGTACTTTCAGAAAGCTTCTTAGAGCGCCGGTGGATTGGTTTTAGCCTGAGCTGAGGTTCTCGCCTCCCTGGCACCTGCCTCACGTCTTGCCAGGACCGTGATGGGACGTGACAGCAGTCTGGCATCCAGCGCTCATTGTTTAGCAGTGATAACTTCATTTTATGAGAGTAGTGAATTGACCATTTTGAAATCCCCAAAACCTAGATGACGTAAAGTTCTATACCATTCACTTTTCAATACAAAGAAAGGAAGTCCTGATTATATGGAACGCATGAAGAGACGTGCTAAAATCCAAAATGTTTGACAGATTCTGAATCAGATAGAAAGGATTATGGTATATCTTAAACGATGCAGCCTGTAATGCAGATAGCATTAAGACCAACGTGTTTGTTTACAGCACTCCTGTTCACTTTTGACAGGAGCACTGTGACAAACATTTAGAGGATCAATAATCCCCGCAGTGGCCAGAATCAATTTCAAGGTTATAATTGAGTGGCTCATTTGGTACGGAATGGCTTAGATGTTTAATTTGTTTATGGTCATAACACCAAGACATGATTGTGGCAAGCTTTTCACTGAGAGAATAGGAACAGGTTTTCTTCTCAAAAAATGCAAAAGCATTCCGACAGCTGTGAAGAACTAAAGAGGCCTGTTTGTCCCTCTAGGCATTGTTTTGTAAAGAAAACGCTGGTACATGTTGGATGACAATATTTCTGTGTATTTTCATCCTCAATCTAACGGTTTCCCACTTATCTCCTCAAAGCAAAGGGAAGGAAGATAGAAAAGCTTGCTGTCAGTACCCCCCTTTTTATAAGACGGAAATGTTTGTTTTGAGCTCCCTCAAATCAATTAATGATTTCCATTTGCTCTACTTTCTTCTTTTTAATCTGAACATTAAAACAATTTGGTAAAAACCTGTTTTGAAGGCTCCTTACAAATTCTGAGATATGTGCTCTTTCATCTGTCAAACTTCTGAGACGCGCTGCTCGGATATTGCAGGTTGAGGTTTTTTATTCTCGTTACACTTCTAAAATATTTCCCAAGGCTGTAAGTCTTTGTTTTAGATGAATTCATGAAGACATACTTCGTTTTTAAGTGAAAGTATTAACACCCCCGAAGATGGAGCAAAGAAATCACATCCCCTTTTAGGTAACAAAATATTATTAATGTCTACATTGCTTAAACAAAGCTCCCTAATGTATTCCTTTTAACTGTGCAGATAGTGTAGTTTCTTTTCTCATAAAGATGTCTGTTGATCCTCAGCATGTTTAGATTTCTTTTCACAAGCCTAAGAAGACACAAAATAATGTGAAAAGCTTCTTGCCTCTAAAGTATTCCTAGTAGTTCAGTAGATTAAGGTGCAAGTCCTCCAATTAAGAAGACTGGGGCTCCATCCTTTGATTACTGCACATTATTCTAAACTGCTGCAAGTTGCATATAGGCTAATTAATTCTGTAATTAGCATAACATTGAGTGACTGACACATACAGTATGAACGGCCCAAAGCCTTGTCAGGAGACGTGATAGCATCCAGCAGCTCATATTTGACAGATTGATTTTGCAGCTATTCCTGCTTAAATGAGCCAGTGCAGAAAGCTAATAATGCATCAGACCTGGAAAGCACTCTGGAGCTTTCTATGTGATCTAAAGAGTAGTTTGACCTACAGGGAAATTTGTAATGTATTGATTTCAATTAGTTTGGTTTGGTCTGATTTTATTCTGTCACAAACAACCTACACATAACACACTTATATTCATAATTACAACAAAAGACACAAATTCAATCCACCATGGGACCTGGACATGCAGAAACACAAAGCATACAATGTAAGAAACCATAAATAGCATATAAGTATATATGTAATACAAAAATGAAGGTCACATCATTTACATTAGATGTGAGTCCTACGGTAGATCCCTGTGGAACGCCTCATGTGATCACCCTGGATCTGATAAGGTGCCATTAAAATCTATATACTGAGTAGGATTACTTTGGTATGATATAAACCAACTAACTACTAAGTTGTCACACCCAATAACCTCCAATTTATTGCATTAAACTGAATGATTAAATGTCTTTTGAAGGTCGATTAGAACCATGAATGTATATAACTCACTGTCCATATTGAACCTGATCCTATCATTCAGCTCAACAAGGGCAAACTCTGTGGAATCTGGTTTTCTAAATCAGTACTGCATTAACATAGAAATGTAGCACTAAACATATAATGATCATTTGTTTGCCATTTTTAGAGAGAACTTGTATTGTTGTCTTTACTCAGACAATAAATATCAGCTCAGAAAGGCAAAACCTGCTTCGTCGACTTTACACTTAGCTACATTACAATACTTTCTTTGTCACACTAATCCACCCTCTCGTTATAGTATTTCATTCAACATCATCCTTACAACAAATAATTACTCCCTTGCTCTTTTTTCTCTTTATAAAACAGAGCAACTGAGGTCTTTTGAAACAGCGAGGAGCTGTACTTTATAGACAGTGAGTATATTTCACGACAAAAGACCGTCACACCATGTTAGAGCTTACAGTTCCCCCATATTACTCATCACAGCTATTAGAGTGGCATTACCACTTCAAAACAGAAACTATCTTCTGTCTGTCACAATAGGGGGTGTTAAGTCCATTTTATGACTACCAGGAGCTGAGGAATATGAAAAATAAAAAGTATGTTGCATGGCTGCCGGCCTCTCTTGAACCAGAATGAAAGAAGTGGGACCGCAAATTACACCACACACAAAGAAAAACATATCTTATAGTGCAATATTTTTCTTTTTCTTCTATTTAGGACAATATTTTGAGGCACTATGAAAGATCAGAATATCTCAGACTTACCTGATTTTGAACAGTTTGGATAGTTTACCTTTGATATGTAGCCCAGGAGTTTGACCATTGTTCTGAATGAGACTGTTCATGTCTTCTCCTTGCACTTTTGAACTACTGAGATGAGTACAAGTTTCTAACAAAGCTGGATGAATACCCTGCTAGCCCATGGCATTCACAATGACCTAAAGTTTGAGTCAGGCCTGGGGACCTTTGTTGCTTTCTCCCCCCTTATTTGCTGTCATCTCTCTACTGTCAAATCTCTAATAAAGACATAAAAATGCCCTAAAAATATATATATAAAAAGAAAACAAAGCTAGGTATCTTGATAAGGTCTCTAAAAGTAATCAAAGTTCATTTACATGCAACTTTAAAACCAAGTTCTTTAGATAAACATTTAAAATATTGTCTTTGTATGCAAGTGTAATGATGGTTCACCATTGTGGTAAAGGAACACACCTGAAGGCAATAATGTTAACATACACTGCCATTTGTACAGCATTCCTCTTCTGTCCAGGGGCAGAAGTACATACTTAAATTGATACATACTGTATGTAATATAGTCAAGATGTCTGGCATTCTTTAATATTAACAAGTTGCCTTGGCTTGAAGACATTTTACTCACATCACTCGTAGTTTTAACTATCTCTGCAAACTCTGACTCATAATGCCTCGTGTAAATTTAGAATAGTCAAGAAAAATGTGGTGTTGAGAAGTCTTTTACAATTTCTATAATAATTTCTTAGTAGTAATCTGCTGTTGCTCTGTCTGGAAGAGTTTAACTGGCAGCAGCACTTTTTAATGTTTTTCTTATGCCTCTGGACATAATGAGTGAAAACATAATGCTGGAGGCAGTTTGTTTTCAGGTTGTTAATGCAGGAACGCCTTGAGGGAATTTCTTCAAAATTGGCACAAATGTCCACTTGGACTCAAGGGTGAACTGATTAGAATTTGATGGTCAAATGTCAAAGGTCAAGGTCACTGTGACCTCACAAAACATGTTTTTGGCCATAACTCAAGAATTCATACACTAATTATGGCAAAGTTTCAGACAAATGTCTAACAGGATAAAATGATGAAGTGATGACATTTTATATCCAAAAGGTCAACTTCACTGAGACATCATAATGTTCTACAAAAACATTTTTGTGGCCATTATTCCACGCCATAACTCAGGAACAGAAGGGGAGATTGTGACCATATTTCACATTTGGTCAGTTACTGCATTGGTGACACTAATGTTGGTGCTCACCTTGAAACTGTGGTGATTGTATAGATCTTCTGTGCTGTCGGGTTGAAGATGTGTGTGAAACATCCACGTTTTAGAATTTGTAGCTTTGCAGCAACATCCATATCTGAAGCATCGTCTACTGTCATGTCAACTTTGTGTCCTATCAGAATCAGCTTTACTGGCCAAGCATGTGAACACATACAAGGACAATACACTAAATACCTTTTATTAAACTCCTTCAAAGTCTTCACTACAAATATTATATAAGTCTGGACAGACATGGTTGTAAACTGGTTGGCAGAGGCATACAACTGCACGGTGGTATTTCTAGTTTCTCTCTGACCCCTCTGCATCTGCCATTTTTCAACGAAAGATGTCAAATGATTGGCACTGTAAATGGTGTGTTACAGTATGGAATCATATCCTGTTGATGTTGAATGGTGCATACAGTTACTGGTCTTTCAGTGCCTGTGTTAGATTCTTAATTGATTGCTTGACACGCTCTTGGTGGCTGAGAAAAATCTGTATCACAATTAACTGGACTGTTACTGCTTTTTGAAGTCCATTTGATTGGACTAGTGGCTTCCTGCTCTCTGGATGGCCTCTGGGTGGTGGGTCTTTCTTTAGACACTGTTCAAAGTATTGAGTATGATTAACCTGATCAGTCTAAATTGTTGAAAAAGAGCTCCCTTCTAATATTTAGATCACTCTATATACAGTTATTAACCATATGAATATGTATTAGCCAGAGTCATTTATGGTTATTGTAGCGTTTGAACATGGGGATGAGTATAATACCCCTCATTATGTTCCATCTCAGATTTCAGTGGAAGCAGCAGCTGAAAGGAAAAGCCCCACTGTCCTTGAAATCTACCCTTCGGAAAGCCCTCGCTTAAATGCTGTGAAACGAAGGTGGCGTGGCATTTTGTCGGAGGAGACATGGTGGCTTAGTCGAAACAAAGAGCTGAACTAAGAGTGTTTCATGATATTTATGTTATTTAACACCTTTTTTCTTCTCGCCACCTTCTCCCTGCCATGCCCGTGTTTGTAATCAAAAAATTAATGAGCAGCGCTTTTGTGGAAAGTGGGCCTTATCAGATTTTGACTTTCTCCGCCCCACATCAGAGTACGAGGCTGACTCCGTCTCCCCTGCAAGCCCCCCAGGCCACCACGCAAAGAGTTCAGGGAAACTCTCCTCTTTGTTCATTTTTCCTTCAGCATAAGCAATTTATCACTGAATGAACTTTTATTGTATCTCTGGATGACTCACATTAAATTTTCGCCCATTAATTTTGAAATGGATTTTGAAATGGGTACTAAGCTTTTATCAAATGCCTGGGAATCTCATTTGGGATTATTGTATTTCATTAATTACTTGATAGACAAAGCATACTTTTCAATGTAGATTTGTGTGCTGTTTAATTAATTAGCATGTTTTCTCTTTTAATTAAAGCCATTTTTTTTTAAATTAAAGCCCACAGCAAAACACATATATAATTTGTTTGTAATTAGGCCTTAATTGGTGGTAGTGGAAGCTTAGCACCCTCGGTTTCTTTTTTCATGATTGCCATTTTATTGCCAGTCACTCATTAATTAAACTGTTTTTTCTAATTAGCTTATAAAACTGTTGATGTCATATTATTGTAAGTGTGGGTTCAAAGCTGGCTAATAAGCCTACCCTACTCAGAAGAGGCGAGATAATGGAATGTGCACAAAGCAGGCGAACTTTCAGAGATTTTTTTTTTTTTTTTTTTTTGTCTACTCCCTAAAGATGACATGTCATGTGTATCTAGCATCAGATTACTAGAAGAGAAATGGAGACATTGCTGTTCTACTGTGCCCTCCCTGGAGTGGCTCTCTTTTTGCTTGCCATGTAATTCTGTTTGTCAAAGTGGTGGCAAGATTACGAAAAGCTCTTATGAGGCTGCCCCATGAAAGACTGATAAACTTTCGAGGGAACAGCGTGAGAACATATAAGCGTGGAAGTGCACGTTGTATATTTGGACTTAGCGTTGTAATGGAAATAATGACATATTGTACTTGTTTATACTTTCACATTGCATATTGCTTTAACAGCGATATTGCTGCGACTGAATTTAGTATTGAAACTGTCATCTGAGATATAAATGACAAACAAAGTCTCAGGCAGAGCTGCTACGATTAGTCTGGTAATCAGTCGTTTGTCCCGTGGTGGAATGTAAGACAGATCAACAGAAAATTAATCAGAAACTATTTTGTTAACTGATTAATTGTTTAAATCCTTTTCTAACGCAGGAATGCCAAAACATTTCATGGTTCCAGCCTTTCAAATGTGAGGCTTTGCTGTTTTTCTTGTCTTAAATAGGTAAACTGGATATTTTTTGGATTTGGACAAGATTAATCAATAATAAAAATAATCATTAGTTAGTAACACTGGCTCCAACAGTAAAATGCTGCTTGCATCAGGATGAATAATCTAATGATACAACATATAACGGTCACAGGGGCCATTTTTGTGCATTGACTACTTTTGATACCAAGTATATATTTCTAAAAATACTTAAGTAACACAATTAATGCAGGACTTTTACATGTAATGGAGTATTTTTACAGTGTGGCTTTGCTACTTTTACTAAAATAAAGGATCTGAATTCTTCCTCCATAACTGCAATCAACAGAAAATTAATCAGCAACTGTTTTGATAAACAGTTAACAAAGGAGGTCCGTGTGTTCACACCAGGTGATGTTGTGAATCACTGTCACATCCATTGTCTCATGTCTGTGTGTTTACTTCAGTCTATTACTTTACTTTAGAGATTTCAGAATGGACTAGCTGAATGAAACGTTGTATCCCTTCCTTTTTAAGGCGATATGGGTGGTACTGATTGATCTCCTGATCTTTTGACCTTCCCAGTGTTGCTGTAACACTGAGGCTTTGCAGCCAGAAACACATTTTTCTCCCTCCTCCGCCTCAGTCTAAAGAAATTATGCTGAAATAACACGCGAGCTGGCTAATCTGATATTCATTCCTTTCTTATACAGCCCTGCTTTCCAAAGTTGACTAAGGCCACATTATTTAGGCATTAAGGTAGTGTGATAAGGGAATTAGGCTGGTCATTAATCGTTTACACGTCAAATGCAGCAGAGCAGCTCGGGGAGGTGATTTAGCGAGGCAAAGCCATATAGCCCTTGTTAATCCACCTCTCACACGTTTTAATTGGAAGAGGCTTCCTGGATAGGAAATTTATGAATGGGTTTAAGGCCATTTCTTCCTTAAAGCCATCATTTATTTCATATTGTTAATAGGAGCTTTAACACTTTATCCACACGGAGATGCATTTTTCTCATCTTCCATTCAGCTATTGTCTTTTTGCACTTGCTGTTTAATTGCGACAGTGTTTTTGTCAACCCTGCACTGCTCATAAAGACTTCCTAATGCTTCTTTCATTCATCAAACACCTGAGAAATGATGCAACAGAAAAGACAGAGTGTGAAACTGTTATTAAGATAGACTTGGTTCGTCTTGTGTAATTCTCAGCAGCTATGTTGTTTTTTTTTTGTTTTTTTTAAATCGTATTGAGGCCCCATGTTTGGGTCTCCACTTGAATCTCCATGACGACCCAAACATGAATGAACAGAAAACGGTACTATTGACTTAACCCTCCTAGTGGCCTTAAGCTGCTGCTGCTGCAGTGCCAGCATTGTGCACGATGAATTTTTTTGCCTTCAAATCTTCCAAAGGTCAGAGTATTAATCCTCTGAATAAACCTTATTTTTAACAGGGCTGTGCACAGGCCACACAAGAGAGAGAAACACAGCACAGAAACATGGCTGTGATGGACACTTAATTGTACGTTAATATGTGGTGTAGTGGGAAGAATTGCCTTTTAGGAGCCACATAAACAAAGAATGCAGGAGGTTTCCTGCCTTTATTCCAGCTTTGTACTCTCATTCTTATTTTTCACCAGCCTCTGATGTGAAAGGATTTGGCACTAAGACGCACGCAAGGGGAGGGGGGGGAGAAGGGTGGGGTGGTGGTGGGGGGGATCCTGAAAAGTGGATCAAAAAAGTAAATGAAAAATAATGTCATATTACTGAAAATATGAGAGGCTAATTTGTGCCGACTTTTTGCTAATTTTGTTCTCGCCACAGAAAGAGGAGCCGTCACCTGCTCGGCGCCACAGCGCTGACAGTGCCAGTGATCCATGAAATAAGCTGCCGCTGGCTTTGTTCAGATAAGAATGAACAAATCTGCACAATGTACTGCTCTCGGAATCTCATTTTCATACTTGCATGCAGGCTAAAAGAAATAAGCTGTTTGCAGGCTTGATTAATCAGACATTTGAGGGTTTTTTTTGTCTCTTTGATCTGTTCTGTCTCCTAGGTAACTTGGTTGACATTAATGTTGAGCCCCAGTAAAGACAATCAGGGATTGTAGACTAAACTGATAAAAAAATGAAAAAAAATGAAAGACCTTTAATGCTTTAAATGTAGTAAAGGCTATGTTCTGAATTTAAAAGAGGTGGAAATGAGGGGCATGGAAGTGGGTTTTAATTTTGGTTTGGGAATGTTTGGGAAGGCGTGTTTTTCGAGACCTTTTGCATTTCAAATGCCCCCACAGAAGAGCAGGTTAATGTGGGTAATCCTCGTGTTGGAAAAAAGAAAAATCTCTGACTGTAAATCTCCAAATGAAGCCATTTAGCATCATGCAGTTTCATTTGATTTGCTCCCAGAATGAGGCATCTTAGCCAACGACTTTATTTTCTGCAAACACAGAGCTGTTCTAGGATTTGTCAACAATTTAATAAACGTCTGCTTTATAATCTCGGACGTGCATCGGAGCCACTCAGAAGCATTTAGCACCTACACCACTCCATCAAGGAGCAGGGAAAGCCCTGGTGTGCTATTATCTGCTCGCAGATCTACTGCAAACGTAAAAGCAATCACCCGTTCTAACTCTCTTTAAGACTAGAAGACATTATTTGAGGAATTTAAAACCTATAAAATGGCAAAGAACTGGAGAACTGTCATAGCATGTACGCTTCAGGTTATGCAGACGCTTTCACAAATCTGCCAGCGACTGTATAGATGAATGCCTTGAGGGCCCAGCCGGAGCCCAGTACTTGCAGCCAGCCGAAGCCCTTATCTTAAATCCAAGCAAAGTACCATTAATCTTTTTGAAAGACCTTTATGGCTTTTAATGTATCCCAAATTAGAACATTTTACACCCTTGGTTCCTGAAATATGGTGATAAAAAGCCTTTAGAGTTTAATTTTTCCTGCCTGCTCGCTCTGACCTGCTTAATCCCAGCATGCATTAGGAGATATTTTAGTTTCAGTCTTTCTAATAAAGTTTATCCCACTTAATTATAATTGAAACATTTTTTTTTTCTAGCAGGTTTTTTTTTTTTTTTTCAAGTGGCGCAGTGGTGGCACATTTCTTCATTACCTTAAGACTTCTTCCCCTCTGATTGTACTCTGAATATTACAGAGAATTACCCAAAGGTTTGGTGAAATTGTTCCAAGTTGTTTATCAAAGTTCGCCTTTGCTTGAATAATAAACCTATCTCAGGAGTGACAGAGGAGGCAGGATTTTTCCCTTTGTTTCCTGTGCTTCTGTGTGACTGGGGTTATTGGGATTATTCTGCTTCACAATACACACATGTCTTCCCTGGGATTTGAATGTTTGCCTCTTGCAGTCACGGTCATTCTCTTCACTTCTGATTTCAGGGACTGCCTGCAGTATTCCAAACAGAAAAGTCTCTTTTACACTCGTGATGAGTGGAAAAAATGCCATTGCAACGTTTTTTGAGATGGGAGGAAAAATGGCAAAATGCTGAACGTTTTTTTTTTTTTTTTTTAATTTTTTTTTTTTTTTTAGTTATTTCATTTGCACATTAAACAAGAAAAAAGAAGCAATCAAATGAAACAATGTGCAGGGGAGACTATAAGCCAGGAGCTTCAAATATGACTTCCTCTTAAAACACCTCAAACAAAAGGCAAAATAGATTAGAATAATTTGAATAAAACAACACTCCTGTAATGTATGGAGCTATGGGGCAATTCACCCCCCACCCAAAATGCTCGCACACACAAATATACACTCACATACACATTCACCAGTAACATTTTTATGTTATGTATGTAGCTAATATTCTACAGTATCTCTTGTATTTTTCACTGGTTACTGGTCTAAAGATATTTCCAGTATGTTGAGTGTTGCAGATTATTTCTCTAAAAATACAACCCTCAAAGTTATTGTTTATAATCTGCAACAACCATTTGGAGGGTTGTATTTTTAGAGAAAAACACAAAGAGGCATGAGAGAAAACTTAATGACCTCTTGGGTTGAAATCACTCGATTCATCTGCCAGTTATTTTCTTGATTAGTCGTTTCTGAAATGTCAGAAAATAATGAAAAATACTCACATTTTCCCTGAGCCCACTGTCTTCAAACAGTCCAAAACCCAAATATATTCAATTTACCATCATAGAAGACTAAGAACACCAGAAATTATTCACATCTAAAAAGCTAGAATCTGTGGATTTTTGCTACTTTTCCTTATAAGATTACTTAAGCGATTAATCGATTGTCAAAATTTTCTGTTGATCAACTAAGCGATTAATCAACTAATTGTTTCAGCTTCGGGCACAGTACACCTGATTTTTTTGCATTAAGAACAATTAAAACGTTTTCATCACCTGTACATCCAAATAAATTCATATCATAACCACCAGGTGTCAGGTGGGATTGTTTTTTTTACTGCAGATGCAGGTGAAGAGCAAACAGTTAACAAACTTAACTTCTTAAATATGTATTTCATATGTCATTATACGTTCAGTACACATGTAACATTCCCTCATACTACTCCTCAAAACACCTATTATAGACCTGCTGGGTCATTTGTTCATATTTTCACACAACAACCTTTACAACAGAGTTTTTGTGCTGCTGGTTCTTCATGCTGCATTATATTTAACTTATTTATATTCATATATGTAATGTATATTTCTCTGCTGTTGGAAAAAATGACACTGTTTGTGATCCATGTGTCTTTTTCTTTTACTTTCTCCTACATATGTATGTTACACCTGATTACCAGTCACTAATGTCTTGTAAAAGTTACTAAATTTGAGGATAATACAGCCTTTATGTGCTGCAGCACAGGCGGCAGAGACACTGACGAGAAGCCACCCTGACACATCAGTCAGACAGCTCTTCTTGCCACAGACTGATTTCCATTCTCTAATGGGCCTCTCCTCTGTCTGCCTCTAAATAGCTAGCTGTGAAAATCGCTCAAGCCGCTGATTGCCGTGACTTTGTGCAACGCAAACAGGAAGAGGAAGCTTTGAGGGCAGCGCAGAAAAGGAAGAGGCAAATAGCCTGGGGGTACGACGTCTCTCTGTCCTCATGTTTATGTTTACCATCATATCTGCCATGTGTGACACTTTGTCTGGTTTTCAAGTGCAGTTACGATGCAGCTGCTGAAGCCTGCCTTAGCTGGACTTTGAATCATTACTCATGCAGAGACTGAAGTTGACAGTTTGAATGTATTTGTAATGGGTTCAATAATTGAACGTTTCTCTGTGTTGCAGGTTTGAGGCGAAAAAACGATGGGAAACCAAAAGCAACATGGGCTTCATGTGACAAACGTGGAGGAAAAGGAGAAAGACTGTGGTTTTTTTTGTGGTTAGTTAATTCAATAAAACTTTGTTTTTTTATGGCGGACTGATCCTGTTTCGTTTTATTCTGTTTGTATATTTTGAAGACTTCACACCAGCAGAGTGTGTGAGGGGGAAAAAGTCACACAGTTGGCTGAGGAAAAAACCCCATGCAGAGAGCACAAGAGAGAGAAAAAATTATGGAGCATTCAAATTAATTCCTAAGGCGCCCATTGGAGTCTGCATTGTGTTATTTTTCATTACATTTCAGTGATCTGAGCATTCTGGCCTTTTTTCCCCTTCAAATTAAATCTGGTGTACATTACTGGATGATGCGTTTATTTATTGCTGTAAAGTGGGTTAATCATGAAGGCGCTCCTTTCTTCTGCTGAGGAAGAGAAAGGAAAGATTAGGCCCCTAATGCAATGTACAGGATAATGTGCGATAGGATTTGTGGGTAGAAAATGAAATTTGGCTGCTGTAAACTGTTGTGAGCAGTCGTAAACTGGAAGTTGAGCGAACAGGAGGAGGAGGAGGAGGAGGAGTGCGAGACATGAAACAGAGGCTTTGCTGTTGGCCCTCACCCATGCTGGGAGACATGCTATTGTTTCTCCGCTCGAACAAGAGGCACGCGCTGTTTCTCGAAGCCTACACTCGCCGCTCATTGTGTGATGAGCACTCTTCAGCATCTGTAAACTCGTCTAAAAGCGCAGATTGCTCTCGCTGTTACTTTGATCTTTTTTGATCTGCAGCGTTTGCCTCGGCAGCTACACACACTTCTGAAATGCTCATTCAGATTCCAGGAAGTGTTAATTGCAAACAGCATGCAAAAAAGCACCAAGAACAATGATTGCTTTTATTCATAATGCTTGCTTATATATATATTTTTTTCCCAACCATGGAAAATGATTGCTTTGCTTCAAGGTAATGAGAATTAAAATTAATCCACCTAAGTTGTTTGCATTGCACATATTTGGGTACTTTGTCCCCTGGTGAGGCAGAGTATTCTCATCGCTTTGCTGCGTAGGCTGAATCAGTACGAGGAGAAATTAACAAAACATCAGCAATAAAAGTTTGTAGTCAATTAAATGATGATATAAAACACCTCAGCCAAAGACAGCTAGATACGCACATGCTGGATTGAGCAAATAAAGATTTTTGTATCGTTTTACATTCAAGTTAATCACGACTGTGTGTCTGAGAAGCTGTCAGTTGGTGAGAATTTGTGCTAATTAAACTATTAATTATCTCTGTAATGAGACGCGAGTTAAAACTGTGTTAAGCACATCAAAGTACAACATGGGATTTCTCCACTTTGATGACTGCTATGAAAAATATATCTTGACTGCGGAGTGAGGAAACATCAGAGATGCTTCATTAACAGAACAAAAGGACGCTGAATTTTGGGGCCTTCGAAAGTTGCGGAGAACTCCTCGAGAACAACGGATCATTTGTTTCATTTGCAGAGCACGGCTGGATGCAGGTGATTGTGGCACATTTTATAATAAACAAAACAACTTTTACCTCTCTGAAACAAAAGCTTTTCAAAAAGGTAATATTTAGTTTGACCTGCTCTCTGATTAAAACGTTACAAAAGTCAAACAGCATCTGAATGTATATTTTCCATCTGTAAAAACCTTTTTTTTTTTTTTTTTTTTTAAAGCTAGTGGTTGTCAGTGAACATGACCAGCGCTGATCCAAGAGCAGCGCAGCGCCGTATCAATAGCATCTCACTTTATTAATCTCTTTGAACACAGGATAATGCCTTGAGCAGAGACGATTCTGCTTTTAAGCTGGAAAATCCACTTTCCCCTCTCGTCATGTTGAGGAGCTGTTTTCAATAGTCTGTTACTGGAGGCCAATCTTAGCCCCCTGACCTAGGCTGATTTGTTGTGAAACGCGGAGACAAATTCCTTGGGCACATGTCGAACCACTTCGAGGAAAAGTGTTTGTTGTGTGGAGCAGGGTAAAGAGGGGGGAAAAAAACAACAACAACAACAACAACAATCCCATTAAATGGTTGGAAAGCTGCTGTTGTATGAAAAGGAACATATGTTGCTGGTAACAAGACATCAGCGCTATCACTTGCTTCTATCGCCAGCTAGAAGAGGATTAACTCGAAGGAGAGATCTCTGAGATGCAGCTGATAAAGAGGCTACACCTCACACCTAACGGAGGGTGTAGCTCACACGTGTTTGTTTATGTTTTGTTCAAATTTTCATTGCAGCTCATAAAATTTGAGCTGCATGTTGTGGTTTATTGTGTAACTACAACTTGTTACTCCTTTTATTTGTACAATCCTGCACAGAAAAATGCATTCTCATTGAATTTTCCCTGTAGGAATAAAGGTTTCTATCAGTCAGTCAGTGTTGAAAATATAAAATGTTTTACCTTCTTTACGGTAGGGTAGATTTTTAAGGGGAAATCTAATTTTCACATTAAAAAATTGTACTGGTTCACATTGGAAAACTATAGTACGGTGGCCCCGAGGTGCAAAATACAACAAAACTGAATGAAATACATTATTGAAATAGAAAACACAGTATTTTACAAAAAAAGCTACGACATTACAGAAAACACAACGACATTTCAGAAACACACCAACAAAAAGGGAAACACTGCAATCATTTTTACAAAACACACAAATTAGACAACACAACACCAAAACTGAAACACTGAGAATCAGAGAAAATGAACAGAACAGAAATCACCATTTTTGAAAACACATAAAAAAAACTACAACCAAACTGAAAAGACATTAGAGAAAAATTCATTTACAGAACTCCACAACCTTTCGGAAAACATGACAATAAAACTAAAAACACATCACCACTTCTTGAAATGTTGATTCTTTACCAACATCATTTCCAAATTGTGAAACGTTGTGTTTTCTATTTTGTTAATGTGACTTGTCCATGTTGTTTTGCCCTTCAGGACCACCGTAGCAAGCCATAAAATATTATATTTCACATGTGAGATCAAATAAATTACGATGACATCTTTGAAAATGAGATATTTTTGAGTCTGTCATCGTAGAGTAACATATTGTGGGAGTGACAGGCAGTGTGGATGTTGACATATTCCTTGGCTGATTTAATGACCTGTTTAATTCTGGCACGTCTGCAGCCTTCTCAAATGTTTTGCAGCTTTAATTAGTGTAATCATCGCTCTTGAAAAAGGCCACAGGGTTGTTTAATGGGTCATGTTTGTCAAGATGCACAGAATTATAAGACAAAAGACATGCCATTTATTCAGTGCAACAGTCTTCCAGTGATTATGGGTGTCACAATTGATAATTAGAGAAAGAATTGATTCATCTGAAAGCCAGAGTGAACCTCTGTGGTGTGAGGAAATTAGTTTGACAGTGTTTGGATGAGCAGTGTTTACACTGCAGTGTGGCGGAGTGGGAACACTTTACCACTCCGATTGGTAACTGAAGCAACATGCACACACTTATTGTTTCTGGACACGAGAGCCAGGAGACGTTTGATGTGACATCTGGAGCAGCAACAGAATATTTTCAGTGGTGGCAAAACTTCATATGAAATTATGAATTTACTGTTTCATTCTGCAGGCTTTTGACACGTGATAAGCAGAGGTTATGGTTCCAATTTTAAGGAAGCAAAGTACAAAGTGTTTTGCACTTTCCTCAAACTGTGAATTAGGTCAAGCTGACAACATTTACAATTCGATAAAGACTGTTTAAATGCACTTCCTCTATAATTAAAAACCATAGTGTAGTATGTGGGTTACACCATCTTAATTGTTTCTTAGTCAGAAACTGCTTGGAAAGCATCTATTTTATCATTTAGCATAACTTATAGAGCAAAAAAATGAAAATGAACTTTCAATTAATTTCTTCCGTTTTGCTATCGTGAAATAAAAACATTCCCAAGCACAAATATGCTGAGCATGCACTCATTATGCATTCATCTTCACTCTGTGAACCACATATTGCATTTTATCTGAATGAATTATTAACCAAGTTAATGAATATTTCATATTTCTTTATGGAACCATTTAACAGTCCCAACAGAGGTAATGACATCTTAAGCAGTACCAAGTACCTGAAGTAAGAGGAGGAACATCAGGACACCGCTGAATTAATATCAACCAGGTTAACTTGTGCAACATATGGAGATATGTCACAATGTTAAAGCTATTTATTGTACTCTTTATATCCTTTTGTTGTTGTGTATGAACACACTGTACAGCTTGCAGTGACCTGGTTTTATTTCCACACTCTCGGACATGAAATCCCTTTGTATCTTAAGAATGGACACAGCATGATCTAGAGCAGCCGGGGGGGATTTACACTGAGCAAATGAATTTAATGGCGTAATTAACATTACCTTGATTTGTCCCAGGAAAGACCTCAGTAAGTCTGGCTTGTGTGGTAATTTATTGCCACGTTCCTATATGAAGAACACTCACCTACTGTAGAGCGGCTAATTACAAACGCTGGCTTGATTAGAGGGGGGGGGCAGACTTGTTATTGATCAATTAATACTGGTAATTCTGTAGTTACACTGCAACAAGACAGTGGCAGTAGCAAGGTACACCGAATGAAAAGCCTCTCTAACAACATCCAAACATCACTATCAACCATCTTCTACTGTAGCTTTAACACTGATCTAAGCTACCATGTTGACTCCAGATCTTCACTGTCGTCGGAGCAGCACAGTCCTTTGTAAGCACCAGTGTTGCCATGTTGAAGGCTTGTCTGACAGTCAGGGCAGGCCCGATGAGCAGGGAACCAATTTGTGTCCAAACCCCAAGGAACTCCAAACTCTCCCAAGTAATTCCCTCCATTCTGACTCCTTAAAACCTTGTCTCCACACAAACAATAGCAACGCTTTGTAAAAGTGATTCTAAAACCTCTGCCAAGCATAATTTATCATTTGAATGACAATAGACCACTTAGCACTGCTTAAATTATTTCTGTGCTCTATCTGCTACTTGACTGTCTTTGTGTTGTAACAGCGGACGATCATTAACGCCACGGGTGATGTGGTGCGCTCTTATCTCAGGCTCGGTCCTCTGAGTTTACTTTAGATAAAACTGCTCGGCCATGACAGCAACAACTTGTTTTTTTTTTTTTTTTAAAGACTAGTCTAAGTCATGACTTATTAGATTTAAGTGTACCAGAGTGAAGGATGTAGGAAGCAAAGTTGTAGTTTTATAGTTTTTGTCATGTGAGAGGCTTCATATGATGAATTTATCCTCAGCAAGGAACTGTCTTAATTGTAACAGAGGTCGAAAAAAATGACTTGTGGAGAACCTGAGAAGCTGAACATTAGAAAGAAAAGCAATTTCAGAAGACTATCAAGCTGTCAATGGTTTTACTGGTCTGAGTTTCAGAAGCTAAATGCCAAATTGGGGGGGAAAGTACTTTGAACTGCTCATAAAAGCAGACTTTTACATCTCAGAAGGGTTCATTTCACTGGATTTTACTGCCTTGTCCACTGAGTTGCTCCACTGGAACGGCTGGAGCTAAAACAGGGATTCAAACAGGAACTGTTCCATTTTCATAGTGTCAATGTGCTGTTTTGGCTTAGATGTACTCTACTGTATGTATAATCTTGAACAGAATTAAAAGCAGGCACAGAAAGTCGCAGTGCCCTCTCTTTTAATTGCCTCCTTCAACATCTGATTCTTGTCTACAAGCATTAAAATATTTATCAACAGGATGCAAATTGAGGGTCATAAGAAAACACCCACATTTGTGAAATCAAAGATTAATCTTCAAAGAAGACATCATAAGGTTGAGATGGAGGTTCAACATAAAAATTAGGAAATAAGGTGGCAAAACAATACCTAATTTTTTAGATACTGAAAGAAATTAGCTTATGGATATATTATTATATTTAGTTATTAAATCAGTAAGACACCATCTGAGTACAGGTGTTTCAGTTCAGTCCTATGATTCACCTCAACCCCTTAAACCCTTTATTTAACCCTCAAATTTCACCAAAGGTTTCTTTAATTATCTGACAGTATCACATATAGTATATTGTGTAACGCCGCCTGTTCTATTAGCTATATGATGCGTAAGTTAAATATTCAAACCCAGAGTTTGTATGTATTTTTTGGTCTGGACCATGTTCTGCCAAAGAAACGTGAGGGGGAGTTTAAAGGAACAGCTGTTTCCCCCAGCTTTCAGTCTTTATGCTAAGCTAAGCTAACTGGCTGCCTCTCGGAAAGGAAGCAAATAAGCTTATTTCCCAAAATGTTGAACTCTTCCTTTAAGAATATTCAACCCCTCACTTCCTATTGCTTACTGCTGATAAAGCTAAGAGTATTAAGAATGTTTTGTATGTGCTGTGACAGTAAATGCTTTTCCAATAATCATCTAAACAAAAGTAAAATTGGAATTCTCATCACGATCTGACCTAACAGTAAGTATCATGTTCACCAGCAGACAGGTACCAAATTCCTGCACCGTGCGGCTTTGTGGCCCATCGTTCCCGTCTTGTTCTTCATACAGTGATAACTGCCATAATGAGATTTGACATTAAGAGAGAAAAGAATGAAAAGGACCCCGGCCATCTGTGTAGCTCACCATGGTAAAAGGCTGAATGCTATCAAGCCAGAATTCAATCGCTGAATTATACCCTCTTTGTGTGCGTAGGGCCAGTGAGTACCTCACACTATATTCATTTCAAAAAGGCCTCAATTTAATTAGTTCTCATATGTTGAAAAATTCATGAATTTGTCTGCAATTCCCTGTGCCATTGTTGGGAGTGACTTAAGCGGTGGTGTTAGGCTTTCAGGCGGTTTGGAAGGAAAAATAGCCCCCCACAAAAAAGAAACAACTGTTTATGTAAATAGACACTGCGTGTTTACTTGGTGGAAGAAAGCGAGGGCCCTGAACAGAGTGCTAAGCTTAGCGTGGCTCTGCCAAAGGGGACCTCTCACCATCAACTTCAGTCTTATTAAACTGATTACCAACTCCAGCTAATTAATCAGAGACAGTGCCCTTTCTTGTCATGCAGGGAGGGAGCTCAGTGTGTCTCACAGAGTTCCTCTCTCACCACCACCCCCTCCCATCTGCTCGCCTCTGTTCCCCCCTTTCTCCCTTTTCTTTTTCCAGCTTTGATTGAAGTAGGGGAATGGTAATTTTCATGCATCATCTGGGCCGGCAGGATGGGAGGACAAGTAGTAATTACCTTAAACAAACAAGGCCGAGATTGCTTGAGAAGCTACCTCTTTATTCAAGCTCGCGAAATAAGAAAACAGACTGAGAGCATAATGATTTCAAAACACATTTTACAGGCCATTTTGTTCATTTTGTGTTCGATACGGTTATCGTCTTAGATAAGGAGTCGACCAAAAAATTTTGAGTGAAGACATGAAAGGCGTTTAGCAGCAGTTCGGTTCAGGTGCTGTAACGTTAAAACGGTTGGAGCTTGAGGAAGAGCATGTGGGAATGAAATGCACAGAGAATATCGTTAACCAGGTAATCTAATTTACCAATAAACCTGTTTCTGATTCTGATTTAAGTGTCACGCCTGGGTTACAATTGTATTAAACCTGGTTGAAAACACAAGTCACTGTGTTTTTGTACAAACTTACTGCGCTTCCAACAACTGATGACACTTTCTAATGTCACTATTAGGTGCCAATATTTAGTGCTGATAATAAGCATTTAGCATTTTAGATTATGGGAAACTAAACTACTCTATAAATAAATAAAACTTCAAGAATCAATCTACAAAAACATTAGAGAACTATTAGATTAATTAATATAATTAAGGACATTTTAACTGTTGTAGGGCTGCAACTAATGTTTTTTTCATCATCGAATAAACCGTGGATTCATTTTTCCATTAATTGATTAGTTGTTTGGTCTATGCAATTTCAAAGCGCTTAAAAACCCCCAAAAATATTCAATTCACAATGAACTGAACAAGCAAACAGCACATTCGTGCATTTGAGATGCTGGAAGAATGTTTGGCATTTTTAGCTTTATAAATATTTAATCCATTAACCATTAATAATGAATTCATCTCAGATGACTACTCGATTAATCATCTAAACAGACAAACTAGACTATTGTGATGTAGCTGTCGAATAACCTCCATTACCAATGTTCATGTTTGCACGAATCACCAATGTGATGGAGGTTGACCTACAGGCTGCTAGCTTTGTTTAATAAAAGGCCCATATATCAGCATAAAGTATCAGTATCCCGTATGGATATATTTTGATGCGTTGAAGTAAAAAATGACTGCTATCACTACTCCAACTGCTGTCACAACTGGAATCATCTTTTCTTTCCACCAACTAAGAACCTACTTTGTCAAAAATGGAAGTCTGGTTGTAAATGGCATTACTCAAATATACTTTAATTGGATTCTGGACATAATTGTAAAGATAAATAGAGTGTTTAGCCCCCGCTTTGCACTGTGAATGCACAGTTTTTCCTAGAGTGCTAATCCTTTACTGCTAAATCAAGTCTTCCCTGTTCGCTCCTCATTCCACTTTCCTGCTCGCAGCGACTGAGGTAGCTGCAAAACACTCTGCAACTGGACAGTTTCATCTTTGCAACTGTTTCTCAGTCGAGTGACTTCTTCGTTGGTGTTGCATGTTTAGTTGCATTTTCAAAAAGCTTTTAATAGGAGCAAATATGTGAAGCTTTTCCTATACTTGATGACAGGGATTTTTAGGATGGATGGAAGAAAATAAGATAGTTTAGATGCATTCTAAAAACCTATATCCAAATAAAATAGTGATAAAATATTTCGCCCAGACTGTCAGACCAGGGTGCAGCAAGCATGAGTATCCAGTCTGGCGCTTTTGCCTCAGGAAATATGAGCTTTATGGGGCTTGAGAAGCTCAGATCCCAATTCTCCCAACTCACACTTCCTGCTGTTCTGTCTGATTGTGTCGTCTTTGTCTTAGGCTGATGTGCTCGCCTCCTCCTCTGGAGAGGCTAATGCAGGCCCTTTTTTTTTCTCCTGCAATCTCACCAAATGCCAAGTGTAACTGGTGCCCCTATTGCTCCTAATTAATGCGTGATTAAAGAGTGAAATAAGGGATTCTACCAGTGATTTGTTTTTTCAAGGAGTAAGAAATTAATCCCCTTTGGATCTTGCAGAATCATTTAAGGATTCTCCTTGTTCTGTTTATCAAATAAACCAAGTAATTAGAGACTTTAGATAAGTAGGCTAAATTGATGCCCGCCCTATGTCTTCCCTAGCTAGTGTTCGCTGATAGAAACAGCTGTGTTGCTCTGGTAATGTGCAGCATTATACTTGTCCAATAACAATGCCCTTTGTGTTTGGTAGTCTTGTAATTACGCTGGGGAGCCTCCTTGACCTTGGTAAGCACATCTATCTTACTTCAGAATCAGTGTATTTCATTTCTTAACCCACAAAGATACATCACAAGGGAGTTTACTGACATCCGCATGAATGTAATTCAGAGTACAGACTACATTACTGGCAATGCACAATTGTGTAGTATGCAATAGTGCAGTTATCCAGGCTGATGATACACGCGCAGCCTCTGGCTATTTAACAGCGTAATCCTCTGCTAACTTATTGTAGCTCTAGCTCTACTGTATCTGGAGAAGCAGCAGTGTGATTTTTATTACTTTCACCTGGGTACCCAGGGGAGGTATCTTATCTCACCACTTGGTTTTATGCAGTTTGCTTTTGAAAGGTCTTCAAATGTTGGAAATTTGAATTTAGGCTGCATTTCTGACCAGGTAGACACATGAGGTGACTTCACTTGGCTCCTTCACAAGGCTTTTTTTTTTTTTTTTTAAAGAGGTCGACCATTTCTGGTGTTGCATCAGTGTTTCCAACACTGCACCTGCAGCAAGTGTCCAGTCTGAGACCTCAAACAGACACTTTGATGGCGAGAAGGGCCCGGCTGTTTAAATGACTTCATCCTGTCCAGATGAAAGGGAAAATGTTAGGCCTCCGCATCACAAACACAGATTGAATGCGTGTGTTATGTTTTCCTGCTCTTTGCAAGAGCTCTGCTTTCATTTTGAGTTATTAGCCTATAGAGCCCCACACGTGGTGTTTTAGGAGGAGTATGTTTTGTTTTGTTTTTTTAATGTGCACACAAATTGGAAAATTGTGCTCTTGAATTTTTAATTTATGCACACAAATTAGTAAGCTCTTAAATTACTGTCTGTAATGGCAAGAACTGAAGTTATAAATTGTTGTATTAACACTTATTTGTTTTGGTACTGAGGTGCCTCAAAATACTGAATTTCTTCATATTAATTTCATTCAGTTATTATCACATTACATCTGTCTTTGCCCCCTTAACACACCTGTCAACACAGTTGTCAAACTACATTGATGGTTGTTTCAGCAACATTCGCCACACTTGCACATACTGTACGTGTGCATAGTAATGCAGTGAAAAATAAACACTGACATTTGCCAGACCTTGGACAATCTAATCTTAATAAGCAGCTATAATTTAATGCAGCTTTTTTTATTTTGGATGGAGGTATGTGGATATTCTTTGGATTGAACAACATTGTGTTATCGCTGACATCCCTTAAACCTGCAAGAACTGAATTTTTGGCGGCCAAACAAACAAAACACTGACATATTATTATCTTTTAGTTAGCAAACTGTTGACTATTTCCACATCCAGCAGATATGGAGCAACATTAGCATTCATTTGAAGTTGTGTTTCTGTTACCTGGTGTATGTAAGTTAAATATCCACTTTCCTTTTAGCTCTCTTTTTGGTTTCCACCATCTCCTGAGGGAAATATCTGGCTCTTTAGCCGCTAAATGCTCCACTATATTTACCAGCTAGTTGCTAACTTTGTCTGTCTGCTGTTTGGTGCTGGACAGGTTGCGTAAAGTTATTTTTTAAAGCTTTTTTTTAATTTATTTTATTTTGCTGAGTATATATCGTGTGCTTCTACCTTTTTATCAATGATCTTGATTAGATTACGAGTTTAGGAATATTTTAGATTTTAACAATCTTTTGAAAGATTAGCCACAAATAGATTGAATAGATTTACCTGTTTCCACACATTTAGTATTACAGCAAAGCCAATAATCCCAGGACTAGATTAGCTGTATATATTCAAAATATAAATGCTGTTATACTGATGGTGAGTAGGTGGATAATAAGCGGTCCGTCGTGTTTACCTGTTCAGTTCACTGTACTGTGCACTTGTTTTTCCTCCCTCTTCCTTTCTTCTTCTATTTTGCTCTCTTTCTATTTCACTGACTTCTTATTCCCTCCTTCTTCTGGGCACACAGTCTGTCTGTGTTCTTTATTCTTTTATGGCAGGCCTAGCGCTGAGCCTGCCTCTAATTAGATCAGGAATTATGGTATGGATTAGGTGATGG
Organism: Scomberomorus guttatus; assembly: GCA_038419695.1. NCBI lineage: Eukaryota > Metazoa > Chordata > Actinopteri > Scombriformes > Scombridae > Scomberomorus > Scomberomorus guttatus. The sequence continues at coordinate 22,444,648 of CM076458.1, forward strand.
AGGGGCATGCCAGTTCTTCTGACCATGGTAGCTATTTCAAGTCACCATTTCAAAGTTATGTGCTTAATGCCTTTTTTCCCCCTCCCCTCTTTGCTTTGCATTATAACACAGCTGCAGGAAGAGTGACAAACACTGTTAATCTCTTGTTTGCTGGCAGTCCATTACAAAGGGGTAAAGCGGGATTTTTCTCCAGCGCTGTAAACACTCAAAATTCAGCATTGTCCATTACCTCTTAAACACAGCTGATAACAAGCATCATTAATTAAACTGTGGGAGTAAGTGGGGTTACATAAATTAAAATTAATAATCGGGAGCAAACAGAAATAGAATGCATGTTTCCGAATTGTTTCTTCTGAAACTCCCAAATGTAGCCGCGTATATTAAGAAGGTTTGGCTCCTGTTTCGCTTGCGATGTTTCCACCAATCCTAGGGATAGGTTTAGTCATGGAGTGCTCTTTTAATTTGTTTGCCACATTTGCACATTTTCCCAGAAAAAAATGATCAAGTAGGCATTTAATTACTTTAAGAAAATAAATCACTTCCCATAGCTATTGTGTTGCTGCCAAGTCTATTGCACATAAGCTGCAAAGAACATGAAATATTTCACCACTTGTATTTGAAAAACCCACTGTCGAGTCAGTTTCGGGCAACAATGGCTAGAAATTTGACTCCAGTTTGTAGTTAGTAAGAAGGTGGACACCGCACAGCCAGTAATGGCAAACTGAAGCACATTTTAGAGTTACTAAAGGAACATAAGCATCACAAAACGCTGACAGACAAACAATATCCAAAAGATGCTCATTGTTGCCCATTATGTCCTATCTAATTATCTCATCACATGGGTTAAGCCTGGGTTCTGAGGCATGATACAAATCAAGAATAGCATGTTGTGTTTATAGTGTTGACATTACATGAAACACCAGTGAGCCCTCAGAGGACTTCAACATGCCTGACTGAAGACACAGCAGCCTGTAGCTCTGTTGTCAGGGAGAATCAAGTCAAGACATGCCCATCTACATCTGACAGTAATGGATAAGGGAACTGTACCTCCAAAACGTTTTTTATAATTGAATTAATTTTATAAATGTGAAGACAGAATTCCATCATTGCACACAATAATAATCCACAATGTTCGGCAAATTTGCTACATATTTTACAGGTGAACCTTGGCAGTGACTCCCATGAGTGACTGCTGGCACTGCAGGCGACTGAGATCACTTTCATGCCTAAATAAAAGCCACATTGGGCCGTAATTACACCTCTGGGGAAAAAAAAACAATCCACCTGATGAAGACTGATAATCAAAATCTGACAGAAAACTCCAAAACTCCCAAAAGGTGACACCAAATCCCTGGTGCGCCAAATTGAGCGATGGGTTGGACAAACATCTGCCAAAAGCCACAGTTGAAATCCATATGGCTGGGAGTTAATTGGCGCATGCAGGCCCGGGCTTGACGTGAGCATGGATACATAACAACCTCTGTGGGTGGGCAGAGGTGGCTGGAGGTTTGAGGTCGAGCCTCGGTCCCCTCTCGTACCGTTTCACACGGGTGTCCTGAAAGCTCATCTGAAACAGAGGGGAGATCTTGCAACACTTCCTGCAAATCACATGTTAAATGTCTCATTAACGCCGGTGACCTCAGCCTAATCTATCGTCCATTTCCTTATGGGGAGAAGCAGTGACTAATCAGACAGACGTAAAGGGATTTTAAAGATTTGAAAGGTCTTTCCATGTTTTGTCACTTTGATCTGACATAACAAGAGTGAAGCAGGATCTCTGGTGAGTTTGGCAGGTTTGCTGAAGCCTCAGTAATAAAGAATCATAGTTTTCACCCCTCAGGTCCTCGCCACATTGGAGAGGCTTGATTCATTAGGACAGCAAGTCTCTTGTGGGAAATCTCAAGGGTCTTCTAGCCATACAAGTGACTGGGATAACACACAAAAACACTCAAAGGGAAAAAAGCCTCCCTGTACTTTGCTAGAACACACTACACTACACTGACATCATTTGCATGTTTTTTTTTTTGTTTTTTTTTTACATCTTTCCACATTCATTCATGGCAAAACAAATGAGTTCTCAGTCAACAAATTGCCATAAGCACTCCACCCCCACCAGCCATGGGAATTTCCATTAAAGGCGTTTGAGTCAGAATCGGCGTACAAATAAATGACGCGCTCCTGGGAAATCACGGCAACAAGCAGATACATGTTAAAACTCAAGAGAGGCTTCTCATTTGAGCTGAAGAGGGCTTCCCAAAATCCAGATGTGGTGGAAGCGCAGACGGGGCTCAGGCCTCCTCATCAGTAATGAAGCAATTAGACAGACAATTATGAACACCTGTGACGCTGATTGGCACCATGCGGCTCCGTCTCCTTCCACGGCACTAAAGACGCCTGAATGTTGCTAAAGTTAACCTCTAACAAGGCCTGTAATGATGACGAGGGCCAAAACACACCACACTGATGCACACACACACCCACATACACACATACGCACTCACAGGAGGTTCACATTAAGAAGACGGGCTCATCCCACACAGCCGGTTGCGTCATGTATTATTGAAACCAGCCCTTGTATAAACACATCTCCAATAAATTGGGGTCTCAATTTTTCTGATTCATTAAGGTTAATGCAGTTTTAATTAGTGCTTGATTTGAAGCCTATTAGACGCAATTTATAAGTCCTTTTCGGGGACCTGCAAAATGACGTTGCGTGGGATTAATAAGATAAAAGGCACAAGTTGGAATTGTAGTCCCTCCTGGGTTAATGCACAGACTCAGGGATTCCTCTCTTTTCACTGTAACGGCTTGTTTATTTGCACAACTGCTTTCAGGCACATTAAAACAATCTAATGAATAGAGAGCTTTGGCTTCAGGGATTGCATCACCCATTGGATGAACAAATGAAATGGTGGTTATGGCCTGATTAAAAGGATGCTCAGGAAATAGGTTGAAACAGCTGAGGGCTTTATAATTATAAACCATATAATAGGGATTGTGACAGCTTTTCACCTATCAGAGCAACTTTACAGCACATGCCTGATGCTCCTGTTGGTTTGTTTTAAATCAAACTCCACGGTATGGTAAAGTACACCTGATGCACACTTCAAGTGCTGCCAGAGATGTAGGAATTTTCAGTTAACTGCACATGAGCAACCTAATAAAGTGGCAAATATGATTGTGGTAACACTAACTTTAACCCCCCGTATTTAGGGACTGTATGAAAATTATTACCGGGGACGGAGTGGTCAAGGGAAGGTAGTCTGTGTTTGTTGGCGAGGGTGTTTCAACTTTTTCTCATCCCAGATTTGTATTTTTTTCATTTATTCTGGGGTAAAAATATTGCAGTGCTTAAGTCCATCAGCACCAACAGTGTTGCTGCTTTAGCCCAGTTCACTAATCTGGTGACTATAATAAACCTTACTGTTGAGCAGCTCTTTATTCAAAAATAGAGAGTGGCTGTATATTCACTATTTTTTTAAAATATATATATTTGTATCAAACAATTTATTACAACAGCGATATAAATGCTTCTTAGAACATTTTTAATTTAGGAACTGTACTTTAACTATTTTGCTATGTTATGAGATATTTGGGGGGGTGGCCTTGCTTTTTTTACCCCAACTTTCATACAGTATATAAACACGTTATTGATACCACACCATAATGTAGTTGTAAGCACCTATAAGGACATTTTTGGGTGTTTATTAATGTTTTTGTCAATAATTAAAACTCTCTAATTAAACTCTAATAAAATATCTTGTGAAGGATCCGTAACTGGTGTATTAGAGTTAATGGATTAATAGCACAGTATAACATATATACATATAAATATTTGTCATATACTGAAAGTATGTTTTCTGAACAGGGGGACAGAGGTCTCTTTAGAGTTTGTTGCTTATATAAATCTTGTACTTTTTCAGTACATGAAGTTTATGAAGATTGGAGGGACATGTATTTGTCCAAACATTATTACCATAAATCAAACTAAATCAATCACATAGTAACAATAAAGAGTTATTAAACAAGACACATTAGTCAGTCTCCAATGACTTCACATTTTTATCTTGTTTGTTTTTTCCTAATATAGGTAAGAAATAATAGGGGTCCTAAATAGACCCCTGTGGTACACCACGTTACATTTGTCATTACATATTGGTCCTTCTCATCCATGTAGCTTGTCAAACACTTAGTGTTTCATGATAGTCATGATTAATAGCACCATGTGCTTTAGAAAGATCTAAAAAAAAATAATGCAAATCTATTGTCATTCATTGCTGTGTGTATTTCGTCATGTTGTAAAACATGATGGAGTTTGCTCAGGTGTTGAGAGTGTAAAAGAAGTATAATACTTAATTAATAAACATATTTACAATGCACTCATTTACAATATGAAAACTTATTTTATATGATTACAACTGTGTTATATATCATCCATTTTCTATACATCTGTTAAGGATGCTTTTATGGGGGAGGTATAGTTACTACACTTGTCTGCTTACAACTACATTTGAGTGTGTTTTAGAGTGTTATAAACGAATCATTTATTTTTAATATACTGCTCATAAATGCTAGTAGGGGGGTTAAAATAAAGTCTTCCCCTGTAATTATATTTGAAGTCTTTGTTTATAGGTTAACTGCGGTTTTATTATGTGGATAGACAAATGTTGGGCTTTGTACTTTTTTTCTTCTTACATTTTTGCTAATAAATGAAACATGACATTAATTACATCTCTCCTTTAATCTGTCACTATGAAAAAATACGGCTCAGTGATGCTTGATTTCTAAAATAAATCACAAGAGGCATACTTTGTTTGTATTAGTTATATCTATAAATATTTAGACTGCAAGCTGGAACTCACAAGGAGCTCTTGAATGCAGAATAAAACAGTCTGATCATTCTTTCAAAAAGAACATCTTTAATTCAGCTGGGCCGCTCGGGTATTTTGAAAGCATCTTTCTTTGCTCTCATACAATATAAAACATCAAAACCAGAACAAACAGTTAATAGTTCCCGCAGCTTCAGTATGAGTGATAGTGAGCAGGCTTTTGAAACGGTATCAGTGCAGTGGAGATGGCTGAAAATTACAGGAACAGAGTGTAGAGCTGAACTGCTGACAGCAGGAGTCACAATACATTAGCAGATCCTCCAACTGGCTGCTCTTTCTGCATGACATGCCCACTGTACTCAGTTGAATTGTTAACACACATTGTTTGACATTGTCACAGCTGCATTTTTTTCCCTCTGTGTAGGCAGGAAAATTGTGCTCCAACGAGGTTATGAGACAGGTGGAACTCCTGCTTATGGCTCACAGGTTGTGGCGGAGAGCTCTCAGTTTTGCATGTTTGTAAATTGCCACCAGAAGTGAATAAAATGGTCCCATCTGTAAACTCCAGCTCCACGGGCCCACTTCAGAGACCTGAGATCAATTTTGGTGCATTTATTCTCTGAGAGAGGCACACAATGGGAGTTCGCTAAGGATCAGTTTTCAATTGGATAATAGTTTTGTGAAACGAGGGGATCTAGAGGGCATTGCTTTCACACATTCTTATGGCTTCATATCTCTGTAACATGAACCACGTACCGCTTCAGTCTCAACACCTCCACAAGCCTTTTTTTCCCCCCTAAATCAAATTCAATTTGCACCTACAGGACTGTTACGTCTTCCACTACTATATTTTCAGACCTTATTGCAGCTTCTCTTAATGACATATTCAAACATATAATCAAATTGAGTCAAATTATGTCTCTGTTTTCTTTTAATTTTACAGTAATTTGCTTCCAAAGTCTCAACTGACTCTCAACTAAGGCAAGACGGTTTAGGTTTTTGCATTGAAAACATTTGTAATATCTATCTATCTATCTATCTGTCTATCTATCTATCTATCCCTATAACTATCTGTCTGTCTATCTATCTGTATTAACATTAGTGTTAACATTAGTGTTAATACAGATAGATACTCTGTTCCCTCGTTGAGGTCTGTCAGTTGCCGCTGACACTGTCCTCCTCTTCCTCTCTCCTTTAACCCGGTGCAGCCACTAGATGGGGTATGATAACCACAGAGAGGCTCTCCCAGTGGGACGCCTCCAGCTCTGGTGGGTGCTGCTGCACTCATGGGAGAGGTGAGGGGAGGAAATTGTCTGCCAAGTTTACCACAGATCCCTATCAGCTTCTCATTTGTTTTTATTGTTTCTTTCCAATTCAAATAATTGTCAAGCTGATTCAATGTTTCGCTCATACGGTTAAGTATTTATTACACATGGGAATTTCCATTACCAGTAAAAGTCCGTTGTAAAGTACCTCTCTCACACCATTGCTGATGCAATTTTCTTGTATGAGTTTGGTTATTTATTTCCAGAAGCTGTAGATGTTAATCGGTATACAAATATTCATAAAATCAGTTAACTTAATATAGAGTAATTTCGCAATTTAAAGCTTAAGATTTTTGCCATTTTAATTCTAATACCTCACTTTCTGCTCATATTGCAAGTATATACACATTTTATTCTAAATGTATTCAAAAGAAGGGAGCAAACTGTAATTTATACAACAATAAAGAGTAGTAAACTGTGTAATCCAGTTGATTTGGGAAGGAAAAGTGACTCAGCTCAAAATAACTTCTTGATTCAACAGTTTATTTTACTTACCACACGGAAACACTAGTATTATCACTTGTTCAATTGGGTGCACCTTAACTGTAATTTCCAGACAAACATTTCCATTTTCATCAAATCATTAAAAGGACAGAAACAGTCTTTCCTGTTGAAGAAAACAAAACTAAACAAGTTGGTGTCCGATTCAACTTAAATTCACAGCTTGTGCAGTATGCACCATCATTTATTTAACATTGTTTGCTAGATTTCTGTCAGTTCCTATATTTGAGTTAAAATACATGTAAAGATGTATAAATACACAGATGGTCTTACAACCGGCGATGTGTTGCTGTGACATGACCCTCTCCTCTCTCTGCTTGGATCATGACCTGACTCGTGTACAGTCAACTACGGAGCAGTAAATGTACTCTGTAATGTTCTGAAACGCTTCTTTCTGTCCAAAACGTCACCTCTGAGTAGCTAAAGTCTAATATCTAATATCTTTTGAGAAAAACAAGATTAAAACGAAAACAGATTTACACAAAAATTGATGGAGATGTATTCACTTGCATACTTTTTAAAACAAAGAACTAAATGGCAATAACATTATAAATGAAAACAGATTCAATTTAATTTCTTTATTAACTCTAACGCCATGCTTGGAAAAGTTTTATTGAGATCGTACATGTGTGTCATGTGTCAGCGGTGCTCAAACTGAGGCTCAGGGACTCCCAGGGGTCTTGCAGGGGTCTCCAGTATAACAAGGACTTCTTATTTTACTCACTGGAGGTTAAACCTATAATAAGATTGACATAAATGACTGAAGTTTTATTGCCTGTTATCTCCCACCTACAGTTCAGACTAAAACAAAAAACTTTAGTTGAGGATCTCTCTCAACAGCGTTTCTACTTTGGGGTCTTACATATTCAACACCAGTCTGACAAACAAAACAATAATAATTTGGTGTAAAACCACATGCTGCAGATAGGAAAGTGAAATGTTAATTTGTCTATTGAATTCATCTCATTTATAAAACACAGCTGCATTACTTGTGATCATAAATTGAAACCATTTTTAGAAAGAGCGTCTCGCTCGGCTTTTCCATAAGTGCTTATGATTGGTTGAAATCAGTTGAAATTCATAACATGTACTGTACTTGTGCCTGCAGTCCTGGAAATGGTTAAAGAAATATTTTGGGGTAAAAAAAAAAACGGGCTCTCATAATTGCATTTTGCTCCTGCTTGTGAGGACTATTTTCAGAAGCTACTGTATTGTACTAGTGTGTGTGTGTGTGTGAGTGTGTGTGTGAGAGAGAGAGAGAATAATATCTTTGAAGAATATAAACAGCAACATTATTTTCTTGAGCTCTGTAAATCATTTCAGACAAATTGAAGCTGTACTTTCTCTTGCCACTCACAGATTTTTTTATTGTAATGTCTAATATTGTACATGAATGTCTGTAAATGACCTTTTATATCATATTGGAGATGTTGGAGGTTCTCATAGCTTTGAACTGTATATATCCCTGAGCAGATAATTGTTTCACATTCCCTCGGTTTTATAGAGATGTTATTGAAATTTAAAAGTGCTCGCCGTGGAGCTTACAGTAATAACTGTAAGTAGTTATATTCTAATGATCTGGGTATAGGGAATGTATTATCCATTATCTGCATTAATGCTTTAAATGGTTCACAGAGAGTTCATTCACATCAATGGCCAAAATAGATTTATTTTACTTGGGGCACCTATGTCAACAGTAGTTACAGGAATTACTCTGGATGCGATCCCATTATAGGATGTCAAATATTTTGATGCCATTGGTAAATGGCAGAATAGTGTGGAGGACAACAACTGGATGGCAATTCTGCAATTTCTGGATCAGAATAAAAAATATACAGCCTGTCTGCTCACCTTTGCAATCTCGGGGCTCACCCCAGCCAGCAATGTAATACTGAACAATGAATTTTAAATAAAGTCAAACATTTGCTTCATGCTCCTCCACAGTTTAAACAAGACATTTCTGATGGAGACGTGTGGATTTATTGTAAGTAAGAGATATAAGAGATAACTTAATCCCCAATTGGATTGTAAACCCCACCTCCACTTCACATAGCTCCACCCTGCCACACCGCTTTCTTGACCTTTTGTCTCATTTCTCGGCGGGTAATGAATGCTTTCGGACTATTTCAGACGAAAAGATCTTGCACATAGTCCAGAGCATTGGAATGTCATATCGGAAAATCACCCAATCAGCATGCTGGTGTTGAGAGCAAACAGAGAGCGAGGCCGCAGCGCGCACAGAACAGTGGTGGACTGGGTCGTCTGGATGTCAATATAATAGACTGGCTTATGATGTGTAAATAACACACCGCTTAATGGTCCTCTCCTACTCTGTCAGAGCATTTTGAATCACATGGAGGGCAGCGTCTCCCTCTCCACTCCACAAGGTCTCGTCATCCACTATTCATCCAGCCCGTGTCTTTCATACACAGAATTTGATGGCAACAGCTAATATTTTAAAAACAAATATTATGTGAGTTTTACAAAAAGTATACAAAAAGATCTGGAACCCATATAACAGTTTATTTCTTTTGGTAGTGGGATAAAGGTGAAATATGTTTCTTTTATGTTCTAATATAAAAACATAATATCTCTACAAATCTGTCCCTTTCTTTTTGTCTTCTCTCTTCCCCTCCATTCAGACAAAACTGTTTAATAAACTAAATTATAACATATATTGAGAAAAGAAAAAAAGGTAGACAAAGACGAGAGGAACTGTTTGATGGGGCAACACAAAAAAATAGTTTTTGACATGAAGCTTGCATTAGTATTTTCCATGTAACAAAAAAAAAAAACAACATCTACCTTATAACATGCATGGTGCCTTCAAAATTTCAAGGCAAACTGAAACTTTACTGAAGCTATTTATTAAGGATAAATAAACATATATATGTTTTTGCAACTTTTATGTGCTTTGAATGATTATTACAGTTACAGCTGCATGTTCATTGAAGAATATTCAATGATGTAGTTATTCATATCCTTTAAATAAAAACTGTTAGAGAATGTTTCATGACACATTTTGTGTCAAAAGGTTGAACACATGCAGACGTGTTTAAAATGCATTTATCATTTTTACACGTTTCCCTATTTTGTATAATTCATTTAAATTCTGAATGTGCTTAAACAGGTTAAACTAAGTAAAAGTACTTTTATTCCTCACTTCTTGGTTGCTTCTATTTTTTTTTTCTATTTGTTGTTTAAGAAAAAATAAACACACTTAAATAAATTCTGACCCACTGAGTGTAAACACTAAAATCCAGCATTTGCTAAACATCATAATTAATTCTGCCAGATGAATGAATGCACGCAGGGCGGCAGACACATTTAAAAAATATTTACAAACCAAATATGCCCCAGAGATATAATATGACACATGGAGTAATATTTTTGTGAATTAATAATTACAATACACACTTTTTTTTCTTTTTCTTTTTTTTTTTTAAAGTGTTTGATGTTGGGTGTCCTTACAATGGTGAAAAACACCATGACATTTATTACAATAGCCTTGAAATTACAACACTAAGTCAATGACACACTCTCACTGTGTATTTGCTTTATTTGTTTACAAATTTGAACAATTTTGACATTAATACAATACAATGCTTTCTGTGTTAATTTCACACTCTGCGGCATGCAAATGAGGTGGAGCTCTCTGTAGTTAAAAGTTAGAGGAGTGCATATTCTGCGGTCCTGTTTACAAATAACTAAATAAAAGACTACAGTAAAAATCTCACACACACACACACACACACACACAGTAATGTGACGGCGCTGCAGAATAAACACACACAGGTAAATACATTGTTTAAAGTTGTAGAAGCTGTAGTCACATGGATAATAACTTGCATGATGACTAGTCATTCACACCTGCTGATGACATACATCAGGCGTCATTACTGTCCCTTCCATTATAGACCCGCTGTATATGTGATACTCTCCCCTCGCAGTAATAAATAGATGTGACCTCAGTCAACGTATCACTCATGAGCCGTCTTTGATTTGGCCACTATTTCCATCAGACCCAGGAGACAGCAGCAGTTCCCACATCCACTGACCTTGGAGTCTCTTTAGAGCTCTCTCCAAACCCGCTGCTCAAGGTTGCATCAAATCTGTCTGTTGTTTTTCTACATTAGCAAACCTTAACCCTCTCTCACCCCGCAGCCCCTTTTGAAAACTAACACCTGAGTGTAAGGGCTACAGTGAGAGGTGGCGTGGGAGTGCAGGTTGAGGTGGGTCAGATAGGGTGATCAAAAACAAAGCATGAGGATAAAAAATATAATTTTACCTCCCCCATAATCCCGGGCTTCCAAGAATGACCTTTGATCTTGCAGCATGTGTGGTATGCTGAGCCGCCTGCTCGTGCTGCATGCTGCTCTGATCCTGGGAAGCAATCACCGAGCGCACTGCTATCAGAAAGGCTGCTGGGGAAACACTCTAAGCCTGAGTCTGGAGGTGAGCGCCGAGCAAAAAGCAAATGTGCAGGGATGGAAAAAATAACCAAGTGCAGCCAACCACATAGAAAGCCTGATGGGCCAGAGCGCTACATGATAAAGGTAAAGTGGATACTGTATCTACAACACAGCCTGAGGCCGGCTCTGATTCAACACCACACAAAAATAGAACGATCTTAACTGGTGAAATGTAGTTTAAAAGAAGAGAATTATTTCACCCCTTATTTTAATTAGCTGTATAACTACATTACTGTACTTGTACTACTTGAGATGACAAAAAAAAATCCCATTTACTCACATTTTCATGACGTGTAAATTGGGTGCTGTTTATGATTATAATGTTTTTTTTTTGTGGAGGAATAAACTTTAAAACATACTTTTTGACTGACATTTCATATATATTGTATTTGCTTAATGTTTTATGTTTTCAAAGGTGTCAAGTCCAACCAGTGAATCTGTAATCACTGCTTCACAAGTTCGATCTCAGGGCCTTGGGCATGGCAAATTCCCTGCATGTGCGTTTATTTGATTGTTTAAGAGCGATTTCCGGAAACCAAGTTTTGGACGGCCAGGAGCTGCCTTGTAACAATTATGGGGTTAAATGGCAGTTGGCCACACAGGAGGGCATTTGCCTGCTGGCAGCCCCTTCCTGCTCGGCAGGGTCAGAGGTCACAGACTTTTCAGGAAAAGTCCATTTCTCAAGCACCCTGAAACAGGTGGAGGCCCGGACAGCTCTGTTTACTTAAACAGCACGGGGAAAATGGGAAAGATTAAACCAACGCATGCGCTCGGTGAGAAGAACTGCGCTGCAAACTTTTTTTTGTTTTGTTTTAGATTGTGTAAAAACCCTGTAGGATATATATATGCAGCAGTGTACCTGACACTGGTTTCTTTCAAGACTCATTAACATCATTTTTCACAATCTAGTAATCTCAGAAACCGCTAACCTATATACAGAGAAGCTGTTTCATCTGTGTTCATACTTTATAGCAACTCTGACTGAATGAGAGGGATTCATTTATATATGAAGACATAATTGTGAAGACACAAGTGTCAGTATCAGTGTAAAAAGGAGTGTGAAGTAGTGTGTCCTAAAATGTAAGAGTGAACCATGTTTTTACAACTGCATCTATAGATCTTCAATCAATGGGAAAGGGTTAATACACTGAATTAAAAGAAAAAAGGGGCAAAAGGCTGCTCGGGCCGAACTCGACCCCTCAGTGCTCTCACTATTTGGATTGGTTAAATCGCTGGGACCTAGAGCTGAACCCATCAGGAAGGGCTTAAGTGTTTAGGATTAGGGATCTAAAAGGCATTTGGAGGCCCTGAATCAAACCCGCAGGACCGGGGTGGAGGCAAACCTTGGTGTTTGGCCTGCGCCGTAATCAAACAGGGGGAGCTAGGACCTTAGCGAAACTTCAGGAAGGGCCCACAGCAAAGAAAAGGTCCCAGCAAGAGGGGGCAAGCGAGGCGGCGGGGCTTTTTCCCCGGCTGCAGAGTGACAACAGCTGGGGCGGTGTACGGTGGTGTGGCCCAAGGGCAAGGTCAGCCTGGCGGACCGGGGGGAACAGCAGGCGGATTGTTTTCACTGCACTAGTGAAAACAGCAACCGTGGAGACATTGAATGTCCCAGCTGCAGTTGTGGATTTCTAGTCCACAGTCTGACCCCATATTAACACTATGAAGGGAAGCTGGATCGCTAATGACCAGTGGCCTCTGGCCTCACCTGAGCTCCTCCCATAAAGCAGCCATACCTCCGGACACACTGTGAGTGGATGTAAGGAGAGTCAACATTATTAATTTACACTCTGAATGCATTCAGTTGCTATTTTTAACTTAGATGTAGATCACTTTTGTTGTAGGAATATTCTAATGCATGTCTGGATGAATTTCTTTTTGGGTATTTTGATAACTCCTCAAATCCTACATGTACATTAAGCTAGGAACTACTAGTATTACTCCTAATACTACAAATTCAACTACTTCTACCACTAATAAAAATTATTTCATATTTTAAAAATCACAGCCAAAAATGTGATTTAATTTAGACTAAATTTCTGGGAGTTGGTGTGTGGTTGCAGCACACAGAGAGTCAACCTGAATCCATCCATGAAAGCGTCAGGACTCACACATGTCCTCGGGCCTAATTGGTCTGGACAGTTAACATCAAAGAAAGCTGGGCTTTATATGTAATCTGTTCGCTCCTCTGCCACATTCTCATGCCGGCGCTTTTTTATATGTTCAAACGTTGTAATGAAGGTCATTCTCCATCAATTCACTTTGATCTAAAATGACAAAAATTTAGCATTTTAATGAAAAAAAAAATATTCTTCATCGCTTTCTTGCTGGGCCTGTTCGTCTCACGTACAGTTTTCCTTCACTTTCTCATTTTCTCTCCCTCTTTCTTCCAGTCTTTATTTTTCTCTCTCAGTGTGTGTGAAAACAACTCGCACAGCTTATATAAGGTAAATGAGACTATTTGGGAAAAAAAGATCACAATAAAAATACGCTGTGAGCCTCATAATGCAGCCTCTGACATGCCCTAACACCTGCAACAGATATGTAATTAAACTGTGAAAAACTACCATGGTTTATAATGATTAACTACTTTTATGGGTAGTACAGAGTCAATTATCTGTAAAGTATAAAACACTTTTCATGGTAATATAATTTACTTCTGTGGAAATTCCCTCATAGCAGACTAAAGATTATCATTTAGCCTCTTAAATTGGGAGGATTGTTGACTTTGTTTATTGCCACGCCAGTCTAAATCAGTGGGAAACGACAGTAATAGTCTCTTGGAATTCTCTTATAAATAACAAAGTTGCTCTGAGATGAAAGTTGCACATCATGGCATGCTCGGGCGCCGTCTGCTGCAGCTGTGTGTTTCTATCAGTCTGTTATAATGAGAAATCAACTGTCTGCAGATCAGCTGCTGAAATGCTGTAACAAGCCATGAGCGCTAATACTTGAGGATCAGTTGCACTGGATGAGGCGGCTTTATCCAGTTATTAGGGTAATGTAATGGAGTCTCCTAATCCAAACCCACCAAACCCTTCCACCGTAGGGGGCACAATAGTGAGGCAACACGTTATTCCGGCACAAAGCTGACTTCCCCGCTAATATAGCAGGACACTGAGGCTCGCGGCCTGTTCAAACAAGTCCTTCACAGTATCTCCCATAAAATGATTTTCTCCCTTCTTTCTCTCTCCCCCCTTTTCCCTGCTAACTCGCTCCCTCCAACAAACGCTCTGCTGGCAAGGCATATTCTACGCTCCTTAATGCCAAATTAAACCCCAACTCTTTTATTTTAAATGAGAAAAGGCAAAAGAGAGTGCTGACAATCTTGATTAGGCCAAAGAGAAGGAGGGGAGAGAAGAGGAGCAAAAATTAAACGGTATTAAAAAATATAGAACATTACATTAATGCCGTCCGGCACAATTGGTGCTAATTGGCAGATAATCCAGGAGCTCTGGGCTGCGTAATGCCGGGCTGAGTATAGGAACAAGCAGGGCCTCTTGTCCTCTCCCACCACAGAGTCCTACAAGCCACGGGATGGGGTCAGAACGCGGTGGAGGGGGAGGGATTAGCACTGGCATTGTTGGCTCTTTCCGTTGGAACATGACCTTGACGAGAGTTTGGTTCACCCCCCCCCCCCCCCCCTTCTTCCCAATATTCCAGCAACATGAACTTTAATAGGAGCATAATGGGCGGTTTTAGAGTGCCAAGAGAAACACATGAAACACAGAGACACCCCAAATAAAACCTGACATTCCAACACCTTTGAATTTGAACCCACTTGGGAAAGACCTCTCGGAATAGAGTTCGCTCTTTATTTTTGCAACCTCAGACTTCTCAAATTAGGATTATATGGATTTGAGCAGAGTGAAGTGGAATATATAATTTATGCACACACAAAATTAAGAAAAAAAACTACATTTTGTCAAAATGGAATGAAAACTGTTTATCCTGGATGCTGCAAGTATTAGAGCAACAATTATAATAACACTCTGTGCTCAGAAACAGCAGTTCCATCTATAACAATAAAGTTAAAGTGTGCCAAAACAAGAGTGGTGATCCAAAGTGCTGTGGGAAAGCCAGTAAATGTTATGTGTTTTGAAAATGGTTCCTGATAATCTTTATCCTAATCCCTTAATTGGGAGTCAATGTGGTCTCCAGTGAACATACAAAGCCGCTGGCTGGAAGGAACTCTGGACAGAAAGAAGCTCTTAAAAGGGGGACCATCTACACCTGGGCACTGAACGTGCTTTTCACTTCTCTGAGGAGGCTTTCAAGCAAGTCCTTGGCTGTGAAAGTTCCCATGTTAAAAGCACTACCTATTAAGGTACATCCGAAAGAGATGTATTTCCGCGCAGTGTTTGAAGATTTTCTCATTTGCATGAAAAAAGGACCTCGGCAAAACTGTAACTTGTGAACTGATCAAAAGCCAGAGGCCGTTCTTGAGTTGAATGGCTTTCCCCCTTTGACACGAAAGAGGCTCTCTTGAGGCGCCTTCGCGGCGGTGGCCTTGGAGGTTAGGAAAATGTAGCCCCTCAGACCATACGGGACTATTCTCTGGAGTCTGGACAACACTTGAGTCTGCAGCAATAGAAAAGAGCTGGTTTGCCGCTGTGGATCAGTACTTCAACGGGCCTCACTAACATTCCATAAGAGGGCTTTTACTATTCGTATGGACGGCCTTTCATGTTGAGCAGAGTGTGTGTTTACCTCTGCATGTGTGTGTGTGTCCTATGTGTTTACATTATGCATATATATATGCATGCTTACTGCTGTGTTGTTTTTAACATGCTAATATTATTTTAAAATTATAGTAAACAGTAAAACTGATTTTTAATCATTTTTAATTTAGACAACACTAGACACATTGTTCTCCTAATTTAAAAACTAGAATTTTAGGATTGCTTTTGTTGGAAAAGTTATAGTTAAACATCTTGTTAAGAGGTTTGAAACATAAGAAAGTATAACCATGCAAGGGAAAATAAATGTCTTAATAGGGGTCTTGCAGGTCACACACACACACATCTTCCGCTGAATGTATATTGGCGCAATCCTCCCTTGCAAACATCTTCAAAGTGGAAAATGGAGCGATAAGGAGCTGGGGCATTTGTTATTCTTTCCAGGTCTATTGAATGTGTTTTGACTAGATGCTTTGCTTGGGAGAGGAGCTGTGGAGCTGCTGAGCTCAGTGACGGCGGGGAGAGGGCTTCACACCACAGCGCGCCGTGCAGCACAGTGTCCGCTGAGATTGATGGGTAAGTGAAGCTCAGTGACTGTCAGGCCAATCCAGCCACGACACAGAGACCCTTCCCACTCTCCCCCCCAGTTCCTCTCCCGCTCTGTGACTCAGCTGGTTTCACTTAGAGAACACGGAGAGAGGGGGTCACGGGGTCATACCATGACCTCATCAAATTAGCCCCAACCGAGTGAGGTGTTTAGCACGAGTTAAAACAAGTAATCTGAAGGGCATTAAATGCAAATGCGACGACCATATGCCCACTTCAAACACGGACAGCTCCCATCCAGCCGTGCTCCCCCTCTTGCCCTCTCGCATACACACAGCGGAACCATTCACATGTATCACAGAGTGGGGGGCTGTTAAGATGACAATGGGTTTCTGTCATGCCGACCAGGTGCAAAACATTTCAACTGCTGGCCAAGTACCGAGCTGTTTGATATCTGTTAACAGAACATTTGCAACAAAAAGTCTGCAACTGAATTACTCTTTGCCTTTGAGAATAGATATCTCTTACATATATGTATTATGTGTATCGATATCTCTTTTCATCCTGACCTTAAACTTGGAATATGGAAATAAAGGGGGAGATGCTTAGAAAGGTTATCCAGCAGTTCAGGGAGGAGAGAAGAAAAAAGAAAGAAAACGCCGGGGTAATACTTCTGCTGTGCTTCATAAACGCTATGCCATGTGCCCCTGTTAGTGGGAGCGAGGGCCTGGTCAGGCTGTGAAGATTATGGGCGAAGACTGATTTTGCCCCCTCGGGCGGTGGCCGGGCTGGGAACATGTGGCAGCTTATATGTGCTAATAAGCACCTGTGGAGAAGGGGGAGAGGGAGCAGAAAACCCCCGCCGGGCTCTACAGACGTGCCACCTGCACAGACCTCCACTGTGCCTCTGACTCACTGAGGGCTGGGAAACCTGGTGAACATAACTACCACTCAGACACAGCGCTGGAAAACTTAGCAAACCATCTCACTTATGACAAATTTAAGTATTAATATGGAAATTCTTGTTTTATTTGCAAGATATCTTTGGTGCTTGCCTGTAAGTGGTACTGTACTGTCTTTTCCTTTTATTTTTGACTCACTACAGGTGGTGTTCTTAGCTGTCACTGTTCATGTTAACAAGTTCTTCTTTGAATCACAAACAAACACGCTGCTGAGGCAGGAAATGTAAAATGTGTCACTTCCTGTGCAGCGGAGCATTCTCCAGGAATGCAAATACAAAACCTTTAAAAACTGCAATATGTATTGGCAAATTTGAATTGATTTAAGAGGAAGTGTCACTGATTGATTTTAAGCATTTTTGACTCAAAAACAGCACCTAACAACATGTGCTGTGATATGACTGTCGCTTGTACTGTACACCGACTGAATCTAAAGAACTCTAAATGACACAAAATAACACCTCTGAAATGTGTCATGAGTAGCACATTCAGGCCCACGGAGACTTGTATAAAAGTCCCACTTGTTCCAAGTCGATAGTGTGTGTGTGTGTGCTGTGCAGATTTTCAGTCTTCATCTCATTCAAAACGGCGCACAGCTGCTGACGAGGAATGTGATAGCAAAAAGAAGACATTGTGGGAGAGCGCTCTCCTGTCAATCAAAAGAAGTCTTATTAAATTTGTTTAAGCTGTGAAAGCATTTTGAAGAAAAGAAACAATGTTCTTCATGTGTTCTCCATGACCACAAATTTTCCTCGACAAAGTTTCCAACCAGACAAAATTTTCTTCAAATTAAGGTGGAAAGAGTATTAGATTTATTTTTTCCGCAAAAAAAAAAAAAAGAGAACATCACCAACTGAACTCCCAAATCCACGTGAATAGATTCATTCTTTTTCCACCCTTGAAAACGGATAAATAGATGTGTAGGAAGGCTTTGTGTAAGTTTCACTTCATACCTAACAGTAAATACAAATGAGTTCTTCACATGCTCAGTCTCATGTCAGTAATGTATCTCCGCAGCACATGTTTATATGTGTGGGAAACAGGCAAATACCTCAACGTCGACTTAAAGAATAAGACGTCGGGGTCTCCAGTTTATGAATCTTGCTTGCTTGTTCTCCCATCTGAGCGCTCTGTAAACCACATTAAAACCTGTCACTATTTAGAAAATATGCAACTCTGTAATCTCCAGAAATCTGCTTTGAGCCATGAGTGATGTACTTATGTATTTTTCAATGGCCAAATGTAGAGCACTAATCAGCCTCCAGTGATTTATGGGATTTCATAGTTTTCACATCTGGATTCCATATATAAAGGAATACTTAAGACACCACTTTACTAGACTCTGCATACTTTATTGACAATTGGACTGTATCACCACAAACATTCTCCTCTTTACGATTCAGGAGGTAGATGCCAGAAGTGAGGAGGGCTGTTTAGTGAGCGTCTGTGGAGATAGCGTGTCCAGGCGCTACTGAGGAGGCAACAGAAAGGAATAACTTTACTGTAATTTAGCCCAAACACATTGTGAATGACTCGCAGCTCTTCAGGAAATTTCAGGCGCTCCATAGAGACAAATGGAAAATATTTATATTAAATATTAGAGGGACATTTTGACTTATCTTGAAACTATAACCTCCTCACTCGGAACGACACTTCAAATAAACGTTGCAGATTCTTGCTATTCGCAAAGTTAGTTGAAACATTATTAATAAAAATTTCCAATTTGAATTTTAATTGAAGCGTTGATGCAACAGAGCGCTTGAGAGTGAACTTAGTATTAATTTCTTCTCCAGTTAGGGATGTTTGAGAAAATTAGTCTGTGTCAGCAAAAGAGTTATCAACCACATTATAAGATTCTGTGCATTTGAGCTGATGTTTCTCAGCGCTTAACTTCGACAGTTCAAGTCAGAATTACTACAAATATACACACACGTCATCAACTGAATGAATTCACATAATCTGCAAATTACATAGTTTAATTCTCAGTTTGGTCGTAATTATTAACACAAGTTTTTCCATGTGATTTTTTAAAAAGAAGCATAAACTTTACAATTTATCTAATAATTTATGGTCACTCCACCGCATTTCTTTCCTCGTACTATTGCTGACTTTGTCAAACTTAAATTATTCTTGCTGCTTGATGTAAAACTGCAGAGAAGCTTTTGCATTCTGCACCTGGGAGATACTGATGCAATTAACAGCATGAACGAGTTTTACCTTTTAATAGACACGATGAGAAAACATTAATTTGGCATAAGTGTTACACTGTTTCTACCAACACTGAAAACAGAGCATCCATCAAACTGGTTTGCACTCATTAAACTTGTGCAAGAAACTTTTTTTTCCAAGAAAGGGCATTTTTAGGAAAAAATTTTTATAGGAATAAATAATACATTTATAATAAATAAATATGAATATATGCAAAGGAACGTGCTGTCGTCAACTGAAACATTATGTGTATTGTTGAAGATGGTGTGGTAGTTTCTAAAAATAAAATTATATTTGCATCATTATATTTTGGTATTAAACACATTTTCCAACAGTGTCAAACCTCAGGTGAGAACGTGGAGTTTTTCTCTCTCAAAGTATTAATTAATTTTACATTAATTGAGAAGTTTACATTCTAAGCAACCACTAATAAGAGCCCCTTGCTTCCAAAATATTCCCTCCAGGGCCACCATTTAAAAACATTACAGTCTTTCATTAACTAAACAAAGGACAAGTCCTCCTAGTTTACATGATGCAGATATATTTCTGTGAGAACCACTGAGTTTGTTGACTGTATTTGCAGTTGGCTTTAAATGAAAATAAGCCCCACACATCTCAAATCCCTTCCCTGAGACTCTGTGGGCTTTTGCCCCTTCAAGGAGCAGAAGTCTTTGATAGTGACTACATGTTTTAGACTAGTGCCCCCCCCTCCCTAAACTTCTAATAAATAGCTTCAAACGTAAGGGATCCTGATCAGCGCTTTGAGCAAAGGAAGCATTGCAAGAGCATGAGATCAACCCCTGGATTATTCTGCCATTCTCTGAAAAGCAGCCCTCTCCAGCTCTTGGCCCGGGTATAATACCCATTGGTTGCCACAAGGAACACTATTCGGATTAAGTGGTGCCCCTTTCGCGTATGCAACAAGTGACAAAGGAGGAGATTGGGCAACTAACCTGCTGTTTAGATAAATAAAGGTACTCTATCAGCTCTAATAATTGCTAACCCCCTCTCCTCTTGCCCCATTGTCTACTGACAAGTGCTGCTTGGCCTCCTTCTAATTGCTGACAGATTTGATTTTTCAGCGACAGCAGGCGCTCTGTTTGTGGCCTTTACATCAAGTAATTACTCTCTCCCTCTCTCCCTACTGCCACCTATTTTGTCCTCTGCTTTTCCTAAATCATCCTCTTCCTTCTGCTCTTTCTGAAACCAAATTTCCCGCTCCCTAAAACCTCTTTAACAGTGTCCTTCTATGTGAATAAATTTTAATTACATTTGAACATGTTTTCAATAACTGATGCTAATTATCCAGTGCTACTCGAGTAACAGTCCTGGACCAAATCTTGATAAACAAAAGTGTTAAGTGTTGAGGAAACACATACAGACACACAGAATAAAGTAAACACCTCATGTAAAAGAACTTTAACTGTAAAGTAACTTAATCACATTTAGAAATACTGCTTTAAATGTGGGTCCTTTAGGGTTAATGTTATCTAAAAGTATTTATCAATAGTGAAAATGTCTGGCCAAATTATCTATGACCAAAACTGTAGGTACATTAGTTACAAACTGCAAAATTATTTATTATATCATGGGGAACAGTCTAAAATGCAATAGCGCCAAAAAAGAGGGTTGACAAATGCTGCTGCACCACTGTAGTAGTATTTAAAAAAAAATTATAAACATGCACATCTGCTTTACCAAGAATTATTCTTCATTATAAACTAAATTGATGATTGTTATCTAATAGAAGCGCCTCATATTGTGCATTTCTTGAAAGTTGTAATGTATATTCACAGATTTGCATTTAAATTTAATAAAAAACTTAAATTACAATGCTTCATGATTAGGAAAAACATTAACATAGTTTGAAAATGTTTACTATAAACACAAGTCAGAACAAGATATTGTTCTGTACAGGATTAGTTGTTGCTTTACACACTCGTTTCTTAACAAGTGCCTTGCCTCTCCTCTGCTCTGGCCTGCAGGCTGCATGTAACAAGCGCTACTACCCCATGGGAGAGCTAGAGGGCTCACTCCAAAAGCAGCAGAGCCCAGGAGAGGCTTTACAATCACCCTCGCAACATTGAAAAGCTAATTATCCCAGGAACAAAAGTGCACTTTATTTTCACTTAACACAATTAGTCATAAACTGCGTTTCTGAGTTCTAAATCTACACAGGCTCCCATTCTCTGCCAATTATTCATAGTTTCATGTTCATATCACATTCAGAGTTTCAAAGCAAACATATTTTCAGTGCTGGTGTCTGTGTTAATCATCCCACCCACACATTTCATGGATTAGTCATTCACATTGCATGAAATATGAACCGGAGTGCAGCTCTGCCAACTATATACGTACGTATTATCCAGAATATTTCTATTGGGGAGTTTGAAAGGGTTAGGTAGACACTATATATACACTGAGAGAGAGAGAGGGAGAGAGGGAGAGAGAGAGAGAGAGAGAGAAAATCAATGATTCCTAATCCACTCAACAAGCGGCTGAGATAATTATGCATTTCATAAATGATTAGCAAAATACAGGAATATTTAATCCCTCTTTGCATTGATGTTCTTTAAACAGCTCTTAGGTACACCAGGGCACATGATGAGCATCAAATTGGCCTTTCTGCTGGAAAATAGCATATTTGTGGCAAAAGCCGTGTTTGAATGTGACTTTCTTTTGCAGGCATTAGAATTAGGTTTTTAACATATTCATAATTGAAAATGGATAACTATTTACGAGCAGATGGAAAGGCTTAAAGTGCACAACGCTGTTATCAGAAGCAATTCAAATTTAAGGGATTAACTGTCAGGTGTGCCCGCACCATATGTGGATAGAGCTTGTTTCTCATATTATTAATGGTCCCACTGGAGCCGAGCTGAAACATATACTCAACTTGAGTTGCATATTCATCCATAAAACTTAATATATTGATTAACTATTTTAACAGGTAGTTTTTGATCGTAAATTCTGTGTTTGCATCATGTCTGGGTAATCTGCAGTATCCATGTATGTGTGTCTGTGTAACAGCAATTATTTCTAACTCTTACTAAGGTAGCTGTTGTAGCGTAGAAGCAGCAAGGAAGCTTTTGTGAATCACACACCTCTGCTGACTTAAAAAAAAAAGAATAGAAATACTGAAAAACTCTCTCAAGAGATGTTCTAAAAGGAGTCATTTAATATCAAGAAATCACAGTACAGTACCGACTGTGTACATCACAAAAGGTCATGAGCCTCAAATTGCCAATCAGAGATGTCAGCTCTGCTTAATGTCATCTGGGTAACCTTTTGTGGTTGATATAACACAAAAATTAAACAATACTTCAGCATTTCTCCATCATAGGTCTTGACCTTTATTGTCACATTGACAATGTAAAAATTATTTCCCAATTATCAATATGCCATCGCCTCACAGAGGTATGAGGGCTAATATCAATTAAAATACACTTTTCTGCTAACTGCTAAAATGAACTTAAACACACTATAAACAAACAAGCGGTGGTGAACATGCTAAAGTTACTGTAGAGGACACGTTCACTCATATGAAGATCAGAATCAGAATCAGCTTTATTAGCCAACTTTGTTTACGCATACAAGTGAATTTGACTCCGGTTTCTAGTGGCTCTTAATGTACTTACACACAACAAGATGTAGTTTGAGGAGATTAGAAAGTGTCAGTGACATGCTGGAAAAGAAGAGCAAGAGCTTACCTGAGTGAGAAACGCCTCCAGGGAGCAATGACCAGATACCTTCAGCAGACACTGAGACATCCATGGTGACCCCACACACCGTCCCTAAAACACAAAAACTTACATTACACCCATGAATATTTTGTGTCTTGTGGGTTAACATTTTGAATCAACTCTTGGTTCTGTGGGAATTGTGAAGGGATTTGTACTCTTGATCACCAACGCTACTGCGGTACTGATACTGGTACATGACAGATCATGGCAGGTATCATCTGACCTGACAAGTCATCCACAATGTAATCTTTGAAATGTGTCATTCCAGGGTGAAGGGGTTCACACTTCCATGGCCTTTAGCAGAGTGAACACAAAGGTCATCTGTATGGACATTTATTACCCAAAGATGGAGGGACATTATCTTTTTATTCATGACCTTCCTGACATTATGCTGCAGAGGAAACATTTAGGGTTATAGTCCAGCTTTTTGCCATTAATTGCTGAAGTTATTACAGTGTAATGATGCGCTCTTTATCTCCATGTTACTTCATACACACAAACAAAAACCTTAAAGGTGCAATGTGTAAGATTTTGCTATAGTTTTAGTTTAAAACATTCAAAAATGACTTAAAAATATCAACAGAAGGTGAATAAATAACTGTTTTGACATTATGTCAAAGACATCTATGTCTTGTGTTGCAGAGATATCTACTGAAGTTAGCATGCTAACTAGCTAGCCCTGACCCCGTCCGGCCCGTACTGTCTTGTAATACCAATTTGTGCCTGAGAGGCGATAGTGAGTCACTGTAGCGTCCAGTCTGTCCTCAGTTCAACATGAGAGGAAGAAGTAGCGCTGCCCTGAGCAGACACGAGCCAGGCTAAAAGCTACTGTACTTTGACCTTTGACTGTCAATATGTTTATGACTTTATTAAGTTTTAATATTTTTTCAGGCGGGAAAGTAACCATTTAGATTCTCAATATGTGGTCAATTCATCTAAATAACACCTATTTGGAAAGTAGCACCGATGTTGTCGGAGCAGCCGGCTGCTACTGCAGACGCTTGCCAGGTGAGACATCAGCTGGTCATGTCAGCTGCATGATCCGACAAACTGCACTGGGATACACCAGCTATGTGTAAACTGGCAAGAGCCATTTGGCATCTTAGCACATTGTAGTATGCTGGCTCGATCATATCAGTAAATTAGGTCTCAAATGGCTTACTGTGTTGTAAAATGGCAGCAATTAATGAAAAAAATGATGCTGTGTGGCATAAAAACTGCTGTATAGTGAGTTGTGTTACATTTTATGGTTTACACCTACCCCAGGGGCATGTGTGTAATAATTTAGTCGTTACTTAGAGTTATGTTGTAACTTATCTCAGTGGTGCAACCGCTTTCTGATCTGTGCAGCTCTTTTGTAATTTACTGCTGGCTCTAATGTCTCTGTAGCATTTTGATATCTCGATGACGATGCAAGTTCAGCTGAGGAGCACTTTCAGTCTAGTTTGTTTGTTTGTCAGCAGGATATTTAAAAAACTGCTTCATATATCTAAGTGATTTTTGGTAGAAAACTGGGGCAATGGGCAAAGTAACCAGCGATTAGAATTTGGTCTAGATCTGGGTCCAATAGTGACAAATGTGGCTATTTTAAAGCACTCTATGTATTGGTCAATAACTCATAAGCTCAGAAATAAAATACATTTCGCCCCAGATTTCTTGTTTCAAGATTCACCTATTTTACACGCACTTCCTACAAATTACATTCAATATTCAAATAAATAATTCAAACATATTTGAACTAGCCCCAAAAATGATTATTCAACTTGCTTTTTGAAATTTTGAATTCATTGTGCATATGAAAATACTCAGTTGTCATTAGTCTGACACAAAAAAAATGGTACACCATCATTATCATTATTATTATTATTATTATATTTTCAACCACTTATTATTTTTACTCAGATCCAGTAACACATTACACATCTCTTAACTTTTACTATTAAAATAACAAATTTCTTAAGATAAATTCTGCAGATACTTTTCACATTTAGACCTATTAATCAATACTTATTTATTGTATATACCCCCAGTTGTCATTAATTCTGTGTTATTTTCAGCTGCACTTGCCCAGTGTCTCAACAGGGATCATTAGTTTCATCTTTATCTATACGAGTCTGACTTTGCTACATTGTGTTAAATGTGTATCTGTGTGTAGAAGAAAATGTTAATTTGATACTTAATATAGGCAAATTGCTATAAAACTGTGCAGACTGAGTGGCTGTGTGGGATGTTTATCCTTGTAGAAACTGGTAATAAGCTGATTCCATTCTGCTTCTAGCTTTGAAGACTGGTAAACGTAATGATACATCCCACTCATGTTTTCTGTAGGGCTAAGGTAAAACACTACTTTATATTTGTGTGTGTTTTTAATACACAGTCTCTCCAAACGCAGTATATGTATTACATGATAAATGTCTCGCTGCATGTAATATAAGCACATATATCCTATTGGCTATGCAAATGCTGGTACGCTATACATTCCACTTTCTTAGACAAATGTTAATCTGGAGACTCATTAAGCACATGTTTTACATTCATCACTTAAAATCATTTCACTGTAAAATGCAGTCGGATGATTATTTTTTATTTTGACTATGGAAAATTATGTCTTCAGCAGCATGGTTTGCAAAAAGTAGCTCATATATTATATTTGCAATTGATAAAGTAGCAACATGCTTTCTTCAGTATTTTTCATCTTGTAATAGCCAACAGTAAAACTGGACTGAAGAAATCCACATAACCCAAGAGAGCACAACATAATGCATGCACCATGTGCTACAAAACCACCAATTTCTCCTGGACATTCACAAACCCTCTACATGGATTATACAAAGATATAAGGAGTTTGAAATGGCCTAACCTCTTTTCTGCCGTTCCCAATTCATTCAGAGCTGACAGTTTTCCTTTTCTCTGCGAACATGCTCTTGTCATTAGCATGCCTCTGAACTCTGCCTCACAATGTCTCTCCTGAACAGTTCTGATGAATTATTTCATCCTGTATGGGGCTGACTTCAGGGCATACACATGTGGGTGCTTCCTCTGGCCTGGGTAGAGTCTTTTCATAAGGGTGCAGGGTGGACACCTGCTCGCCTGACCTGCTAAACATGACCCCAGAGTGTGCTGCTGACATTAAACTGTGTATGTAAGAATGCACTAATTTAGAGGCCTACGGGGACGCAGAGAGGCTACTATCTGTATTTCCTTTCTTGTTTTTCTTATAATATTTATTGCATTCAATAAAAGAATTAAGCTGTTTCTCACACATACACTGAATCAGCTGAATTAATTTGAAATGCACTGTTTACTACTTCAATGCAGACGAGAAACTTTATATTAACAAAGTTCCACTGTTATTAACAGTGTCTGTAATTATCACTGAAACAACAGTGCTTCTAATCTGGAAAACTGTTGTTTAAATTCTATTTTCATTATGAGTAATCAAGAGTCCATGTTTTGGTCATGCCATTTGTGAAAATAAGTCTTCTCCTTAAATGGTCTATGCTATGTTTTCCTGATACATTCATATTTGGGCATACAAAGCATTTCACTTTTAAAAGAGAAGATGACCAACAATGAAGGCCATATTTCCCTAACCTGCCTTATGTTTTAATTACACAAACTTATGGTTTAAGGAACATATGTGCCTCTTTGAAAGGCACTGATAAACTTTTGTCCTTCCGGTATGCAGATTTGTTGGAGTTTGTAGAATTTGTGATGCTAACATGCTTCAAACCCACAGAAATATACTGAATACTACAGAAATAAGAGGAATCCATCCATTAATTTTAAAACTGGGCTCATCTCAGCGTCTTTTGCTCTCCAAAAGCTAATGACCATAAGTGATGGTTGGAACCTAGGGCGACTGGTAAATTTGTGAGCTCAGCTCTTTCTTTACTGCAACAATGTGATAAAATGTCCTATCACTGCTGATCCATCTACCATCTAAACTATTACCCTCACTCATGAACAAGAACCTGGGATAGTTGAACACCTTCCTTTGAGTAGCAGCTCTGTTCTAACTACAGCGGTGTTGTCCGGCAACACAATTCAGAGTCCTCCAACAGGCTTCTGCGTTGGCCAATCAAATATGTACAAGCGCACAAACCTGGTAGATTACTTTGTAACTTGAATGGCTTTTTTCTACTGTTTAATGGTAGATGGAAAATGTGGTAAAGACTTTCCAGTGTTGTGAAAACCTGTCTCATGGACATAGACATAAACCACAGACATATCAGATGCCAAAACCGGTATTGGCATCTGATAAGCTCTAATACCCGTAGATCTATTACTCACACTGGCCTTCCTGGATCACATTTCATTGTCTCTCCTATACCTGAACCATCAAGCCCCCACCAACGCAGCTGCTTGTATTTTTGTTTTTCGGTCTGAACACCCAGTAAGGGCGTAGGCGAGTGTTTTTCTGTGGAGTGCCTTGGGCTCAGATTTACAGTTGATGGCCCATCATATACATCATCCATATCACTTTACACTCCAGTATGCTGGATTTGGGATCTGACAGCGCAATAAAGCCAACAGAATTATACAGTAAAAAGCAAAGATGCAATTCTGAGGTCACCAATACAGACGCTCCCGAATCTTTAGCTGCGCCGACACACTCCGTAACCACCCGAACTCGGGACAAGACACAGGCTTGGCAGAGCCCTGCATCCACCAAAAAATACTGTACACTATGTTTTACACAGTTTTGTCTTAGTAGCCCAGTATGGTACACCAGAGGACATCCTGTGTAATCACTGGGTTGAGAGTAGTGAGCTGTGCACATAATATGACTGACATGCAGGAAGGAAAACCTCCTGCACAAACAAACATGTCCTAAATATCTGACTAGATTCAAGAGTAGTGAGGTTTAAGATGTTTTTTTTTCTGAACTTGATTCACTGATGATAATACCAAAATTGCAGTTAAAGCAACATGTTTAAATATCCAAATCAGTGATTAAACAACAAGCAAATGCAGAACTCATTGACCAGTGGGTTGTGGATGCTGTACAGTAGATTTTCCTGGTGTTAGCTTCACTTACTCTTTTTGAGGTTACAAGGTAGAAATCAGGGCCTTTAGGGAGTCACCGGGCTGACATGTTTCCCCAGCTTAGCAGCCCTTTTTAGCTCTGCTCGTCACGCTGCAGTCGCACATCTGCACCTATATATCAAAGCGGTGCACAAAAACATTCCTGAGAGCAAAGCAGAGGTGATTTGTGTGCCTTTCTCCTTCTTTTTTTATTAAAATTCATCTGTGATCTAACTGTTCGCTCGGCTAAAAGCTAGGCCTTTTAAATCAGTCATCCGTCCAGAACTTAGACCTGCACCACATTAAGACCGGCTCTGACATCACAACTGTTTCCCCTCTCCCCGACGCACCTCATGGCTCTTTCATATATTTTCTGTTGTCCTCAACAGATGGACAATCTTGCAGCCAGAGATTTTTTTAAAGTGTTTAATAAATGTAATACAACCTATATAGTGTTAAAGAAAGGGGCCTAAACCAGAACCATGTGCACGGAGTGGATGGCGGCCGTTAGGGGCCACAGATAATATGGTTCAACATGTGGACCGGGCCATGCAGGCAGGTTCACTTATATGTTGGACAGTTTATGACCTTCAGCATTGTTCCCTCAGAAAGTAGACCAAGTCCATACGTTACTACTTTCTAATTTACCAGTGTATTCTCTACCAGTGGAGAGTAATAAAAGGATACAGGTGATGTTGGAATGCAGCCTTTCATGTTTTATCTCACAAAGGAGCAGTACAGTGGTATTATATTCCTATAGAGGGTAATATATGAAAGTGTTTGACTTATTGTCAAATTAAGGAGTGGTGTCATGACCCTGGTGGTGTATATGCATGCCTCTGGTCGTTATTTCATTCAGCTCAACACGACACTGCTAACAACAACAGATAATAAAATATTTCTGAAAGGAATGTGACTAGTGATGGGACTGGATAAATCACAAACACTTGGGAGTCAAACAGGAGCTGTGCAGTGTAAAGACTTCTAACAGAGTAGAATGAGCAGCCTTATCGCCTCATCTCTCTGATTGTAAATAAAATTGAGTGGCCTCATTACAGGTTTTGCTGGTCTGGCCTTCTGGCCACCATACACAAGATCAAAAGCCAATCAGATCTTCAAAATGCTTTGTGCAAAACCACAGAATCTTATTTTAAATTCTAGTCAGAGTGGCTGATTTGGATAACATCCTGTATCTTGTTATATGCACATTTTGCAATAATTTTCGATATATTTTGGGATATTGTGAATTTTCTGCCAAATCCAGTGACTTAAATAGTTGAACATCAAGGTACTTATCGCATTGATGCAACAATTATATAAACATAAAAAAATATTGCCATAAACCAGCTGTGCTTATTGATCTGCAACATTGTCCACAATAACATAATGCACTGAGAGATATTAAAGCAATAGCTACCACAGTATACGGCAAAATATCTGACACTTGTCATATTTATAGCATCTTATAGTATATACTGTATCATCATATAGTCCAACCCTAAATTTAGAGAAGACCCCAAAGTTTTCAAACATACAAATATGTCAATCTGAATTTTGAGCAAATGTGTACAAAATTATGCATAATGACACCTAGAATTTTTCCATTTATTTGGAACAGTGCATCCATACAAAACTGGGCTTGAATACTTCACACGGTGTCAACATAATGAAGCTTCAGTGAAGAGCGGGAATAAGCTGATGCAGAATATCGACTGTATGTGATACTGTCAGATTGTGTTCAATCGGATGATTTTTCTGAAAGCTACTTAAGAGGAAGTAAAATGGGTAAACAGAATATTAAGGGGTTTTAATGCCAATACATTGCATCATAAATCATAAACCAAAAGGCAAACAGTGTGTGACTTTAAATTAATTTTCAAAACATATACATTTATTAAAGTGTATTTCAATTATTTGTCTGGTAAAAATACAGGTTAAAAACATAACTCTGTCATTTTAGATTTGCTAGAAAGTCATTTTCGTACACTAGCTGTGAGACAATAAATCCTACATATTGACACATCCTTTACAGATACATTGTACTGTAATTATTCACCTAATGTTTATAACAACAGTTAATGCAAAACATGAGGGTAAGATCCACACACGTATTAAACGCTATCTGACTTACATTCTAGTTCAGCCTAATATTTCACTAAGCCTTAGCATTTCATTCAGAGATGTACTCTAGATAAGTGTAATAATCTCAGTTTGATGGATGGCCCAGCCGGAGCCTCAGGCCAGCGGTGTGTACACACTGCACTGGTTGCAGCAAGACGATAAAACCAACATAGGCAGGTGTGTTTGGTTAAGATGCACTTGTCAAGTGGGGTGACAAGCATGTCTGTGTTCATTCAAGTGAATCCCTTAGGCCTATCTGAACCTCCATGTCCCACTCATGAGACAAAAGCACTTCCCATGTTTGTATGATTTACCTCTCTCAAGTAAAGTGCACGCACACACACACACACACACACACACACACACACACACACACACACACTCACATGCACATACATAACATGTCTTACAGAAGAGAGTGTGTTACCCAAAAACAATTCACCTGTGTTTAGCCTCTCGTTACAGCTTACCTGTAAGGTGTACCACCAACTCAACACATTTTGTTCCTCTTTTTCTTCATGTTTCTTTTTTCACGTCTCTTGCGCAGTTTTTTTAATCACAATTTTTTATGTTTCTTATCTATATTTTAATACTTTTGAAGCCGGTGTAGTGTGCGAGCGTGTGTGTGTGCGTGAGTGCGTGGCGCCGTTTTAGTTGTGTTTTTTTTTTTTTTTTTTTTTTCCTGCTTGAACTCTCACCGGGGTGAGGCGGAAGTGACGTCACACTGGGAAGTGGAGCTCGCCGCTGGTCGACAGCAGCACTGAATAGCAATGGGCAGCAACAGCGGACACTAGCTGGCATTTTGCCCCGATAAGCCATCGCATGAATGTTTGTGTGAAGCCAGTCTCTGCTGGGATGAATAGCTGAATGTCCTGCGAGTGTCGGTGATAATGACACCGAGGTAAGCAGCTGTGTGTCCTGTGTGTGTGTGTGTGTATGTGTATGTGTGTGGGGTTGGTAGCTCAGTAGCTAGCCGCTTACAGCTAACGTTATCCTGCAGCCTGACTGAATGTAACAACAATAGCAAAGCTTCAGGTGTGTTTAAAGTTGCCTTAATGCATGAGTAGACCTTAGAAGTCAATTAAATAACAACTTGGTTCGTCATGACAAACCTGGGGAGAGATGCTCACTCTTATGGAAAAACACCCTAATTGAATTCACTTGCTCATGTCAGTTCTATAGTTTTTACACAGCTTTCATCTAAATTTGTGACATTTAAACCAGTTCCTCTTCAAGTTAAACAACTGAGAGGCAGGCTGTAGAGATGAGAAGACTGGGTCTGTCCTGGGGGCCAGCCTGGACCCAGTGAATGTGGTGGCTGAGAGGAGAGTGTTGGCCAAACTGCTGGCCATCATGGACAACGCCTCTCATCCACTTCATGCCTCTGTGTACCAGGGAGCAGCACAGGAGGTCCTTCTTGCCCACCGCCATCAGACTCTATAACTAACCATCATCAATCATTCTTTTTCCAAAAACTACACATTTGTATATTTCTATCCTGCAGAGTTTATTGTTTATTTTGATACCTGCCCTTGATTTTATTATCCTAACTTTTAATCTTGTTATGTTATTGCTGTGTTATTGCTATTGCTGCTGTAAAAAAGAAATTTCCCCCTGGGGATTAATAAAGTACCGCACCTACCTACCTACCATGAGTCATCTAGACATAAAACCTGGAGTTGCTTCATGAACAGTGGAACCAGTGGTCATTTTACTTGAATATAGGTCCATTTTTTAAGTCTTTGCCAAAAGCCCTATATTCAAATAAAATGTATGTAGGAAGTAATATGTGAAACAATCATTCCATCACCCCATTGAGTCTGTCACTAAATCAGGGACAATGGACAAGATGTGTCACTGGATGAGATCATCAATTTATGTCTTGATTTCCAGCTCAAGGAGGCCTGTTTGTAGATACCAAATTTACTTTCCAACATCACTTAATATAACAATCTATAGGTTACTCTTTGTTTATTTCCTGTAACTACTTCAAAATCACATGTTGGTGCAAGTGGCTGACATCTGAAGTGACTGAAATCATTATTTGGCTTAATATCAATGCTTCCTGTGCATCCATGAGTAATGTCATGCTTCTGGGAAAAGACACTGATGCTGCTCTTTTTCTTTCTGTGTTTTTTTTTTTCAGATGACTCACCAGTGGCTTGGACATCTGTGATTTGACAGAAGATGAGGCTTGCTCAGTTTGTCAGACTTGTCATTGCTTGTAATGATTGCTACTGCAGGCACATAAACCACACTGACATGGACAACAAACTATTGTGAATCATGTTTGTTGCTTTTTGCACATCACACTCACTGAAAAAACGAACGGCATAAATTATCATTTAGTTTGTTTTGAATGGCTTTCAGTTTATAATCAGTGCTGACAATGTCACTGGGTGAGCAGTCTCAAAAGTGGTTTCCAACCCATGTCCAAGCCACTGTTCTTCAAGCAACCGGTTTACAGCCCAAGGGCAAAAATGGCACCAATGATGCCTACACTATCATCCAGCTGGGCAAGGAAAAGTACTCGACGTCAGTGGCTGAGAAGACACTTAACCCTGTCTGGAGAGAAGAAGCCTCCTTTGAATTACCTGGTTTACTTTTGGAGGGCAACCCTGAAGTGTATGAACTCTGCTTCATAGTAATGCATCGGTCCTTGGTTGGGATGGACAAGTTCCTGGGTCAGAGGTCCATCAACCTTAATGAAATATTTGATAACAAGGAGCGGAAGAAAACTGAGTAAGTATCATATACTGAAGCAGTTAAGTCCTGGATCTCACCTCAAGGCACATCATTTCACAACATGCCATAAATCCAAATTTGTAACAGGGCTGCATTGCTTTCACTCTTCAGGGATAAACACAGATAACTGACTCTGCTGGCAGTAATTCAGCTGATGTTTGTACACCCATTAAAATATGTAAACCACCAATCCAAAACAAGATAAAGGAATGACTGTTAAATTCTCACCATATTTTTGGTTAGTAAATCGGTGAATATTAAAAATAATATTTAGTGTGATAAGTGTTGATCATCCATCTAATATGTACACATAATATACATGATATTCTTACAAGAGAATACTTCACTTGTGTGACTAATGTGAGTGATTGAATAC
This sequence comes from Scomberomorus guttatus, assembly GCA_038419695.1. Taxonomy (NCBI): domain Eukaryota; kingdom Metazoa; phylum Chordata; class Actinopteri; order Scombriformes; family Scombridae; genus Scomberomorus; species Scomberomorus guttatus. The sequence continues at coordinate 22,478,180 of CM076458.1, forward strand.
TTGGTGCAGGAAAAACTGCAGTATCAAGCAAATGAGCTGTTGCATACGTTTGTATGGTATTTGACATTTTGCCACCGGGATATGTGTTTTTGAATGCCACGGGTTGTCTTGTTTGTATCTTGAAATTTGATATTGTTCATTTCATACTGAGTCTTTAGCATCACATGTACAAAAGTTGAGCTCTTTTATAGGTTTGTTTGAAATTATATTTTTATAACATTCAAGAACTGTGCCAGCACAGCTCACAGTCTTGCATCTATGTATATCTGTTAATAGAGAAGCTGACTTTTGAGAGGAAGTGGAAAATATTTGCGGAGCTATTTCAGCCATAAGTGGATCACAGCATGGGCTAAATTGGTTGTTATTTGTTATATTTGCTACATGTGCTGTTGCCATGTTAGGCAACATATGTGGACCTAATGGCAATGTGTCATGTCTTGTGTGTTATATTTTGTGTTCTGTTCTCAATTAAGTTGACGACCTAACTTTTTATAGCTGATGATGCCATTGCAGTGTCCTTTAGTCTCTATATACTTGTTTAAGAAATACATTTTATTAGGTAGATCTGTTGTTAAAGAGCAGAAATTAAATTGTTTGTCGTCCAGTAGGTAACTTGTCTAATAGAAACACCAGATCGTTTCTTCTTCAGTTTTAGGCTGTCTGACACAACAATCACAGATGAGGTTTTACATTTGTGCTCAGTTATTAACCACAGATTGTTCAAACTGGGATTTTCCATGTTGTTGACCCTCTATTGTTTGAGGCTTAGCACTAACTTAGCCTACATTGTTAAGAGATTATTTTTGGCGTGATCACTGACATGATTAGCACCAGTTGGCCTAATTGAAACTGGTGGAGCTGGCCAGACATGCCTTGTTAGTCACTCCTATACATACAAAACATACAATTGTATTCCAAGGTGTGGATGGAGTAAGCCTTTTTGTTTGTTTTGTTTGAATCATGGCCTGTTCTGCATGGAATTTACTTTCTGTAGTCATGTTTTAGTGCTCTGGTTTCCTGAAGTTTAGACTCTAAATTGCCTGGTGTGATATTAGTTTTAATAGTGGTTGTCTGTCTATCTGTGTCCGCTCTTTGACGAACAGTTGACCTGTCTAGGCTGTTAACTCGCCCTCGGCCTAGTGCATGCTGGGATAGGGACCACTCCTTTGTGGTTCATAAAAGGCTTGAACAGGTAGAGAAAATGAGTGAATGAATGGAGTAAAATACACCAGGACACATACCGTCATAGCATGAAGGGGCAGTATTATATTTGGCTGATATGGGGGGTGTTGACCCTTAAAACACACACATGCTGTTGCTTAACTCTACATTAAGCGTACAGGAACAGAGTAACCAAATTGGATCTGGTGTTAATTAGCTCACCGCACATTTCACCATGGGAAGACATTAGCACACTTCCTCTTTTCCCATCAGCTTGGAGAATCACAATATGTTATAATCAGTGTGGATGGGTTGTATTTGTTTTAGGTGCCTGAGCTGATGCACCTCGAAGCTGTGGACTTGTTCAGCAGAGGTTCTGTAACGGATATGCCCGCGTTGTTTGTTGGCCTAATCCCACACTGCAGGCATACTTGACAATGATGCCGGGACCCTAGATAATATATCCACACTCCACAGTGGGTCTGTGTTCGCCGCGGCCCATCCGCAATGTTTTTGAACTGACATATTGGGGAGGAAAGCCCGTCTTGATATCTGAGTAGGCAGCCCATAATTATCGCACACCTGTGTTTGTTGATTGTGAGGAGTTTCCCAGCGGTCCGGGGCAGAGTGGGAGTATTGTGGTTCCAAGCACAGAGAGGTTTATCTTGGCCTTGAGACGCACGTGAGGTGCAGCCCTGGCCCCACGGCAGCGGCACGCTGTGGCTGCTGATCAGACTGAGCATGGCGCGCAGCCTGGGAATTGGACCCAGCAAGGCCTTTCATGATCAGGCTCCTGGGCCACGAGCTAGACGGTGTAGAATAGCATTCAACAGCTGCGGTTTTTAAAAAGCCAATACCAACACCTTTTTTGGATTGCAGTGATAACTGATATTTCATGTTGGAATTCAAAGGATACTACAAATCTCCATTTAAATAGAGGAAATAAATAACATTCATTGTATTAAAACAAATAAAGTCAAGAAAAAAAATTCAGTTTTCAGTGTAAAGGTTCTCCACTAAGAATCAGTGTCAGATGGAACAATTGATTATATCGATCAAACTGCACCATGATGGAGGTGGATGAGTGTGCAGGCAAGTATTTAGAATACACCCACAATATTTCCAAGATTAATGTGGCAAAAGCAGACAGAATATATAGATAAAGTCGTCTAATGATGGTTTCCTGAAGGACATTGTCACAAGCCTTATAACACAGAGGATATGTCTCATTAGCATGTATGAACTGTTGGGTTGCCCTGCGACGTGGCTTTGCAATTTCCCAATTGCTTGTCGTTGCATTTCTGAACAAAGGCCAGATTTGTGCAAATGCCACTTTATTTTGCTCAGAGTGAAAGCATAAATCCCATTACTTCCAGTTGAAAAAGCAGAGAGGTTAAACAAATAGGGGCCCAAAAGCAGCCTGAAATGGTCTATATTATTCAGCAGTAGGCTATTTCTTACATTCAGTTTGCAAAGAATAATGTTTATCCCCTGAATGATAAATTGTATTCTCACTTGTGTCAAAAAAAAGTTCAAATGATTTAAGCCTCTGCATTTGTGTGTAGCTTCTGGATTAGTCTGCTCAAATTAGCCTTTTCAGTGTTGTCCACAAAGAAGTAGGTAGAGCACATTAGAAAGAATGTGGGCTATTTCTTTTCCATTTATCACATTGTTTGATAGTATAAGGACTCTTACTAAATTCTGACTTTGTATACCTGTCTTCCTGAATTATGTTGAATTGGGTGTAATCAACACAAAAGATTCCCTTAAATCCTGTTTTTTTTTTTTTAATATAAACTATCTCATTGAATATCCTCAGCCTAAGTGTCGTCCACTCTCATTTTAGCTGGTATTCCTTGGAGTCCAAGCCGGGGAAGAAAAGGAAAGAACGAGGCCGCATCCAAGTCAGCATCCAGTTCATGAGGAACAACATGACAGCCAGCATGTTTGACCTCTCCATGAAGGAAAAGCCCCGCTCGCCTTTCTCTAAACTTAAGGACAAGATGAAGGGTCGCAAACATGACAGCGGCTACGGTGACACATCTTCAGCCATCCTGCCTCGCTCGGCTGTGTGCGACTCAGAGCCCAGCCGTCAGTCGTTTGCCCCAGAACCACAGCCGCAGCCTGAAGCCAAGGTCAAGAGGCCGCTACTCGCCGGGGCCCATAAGCTCTCCGCAGCCCATTCCATGTCAGATCTCATTGGGACCCACTTTCGGCCCAAACTGGACTCCATGAACTCCATAGAGGAGAGTGGTGAGGACCAGCGCTTTTTATGTTTCAGATATGTTACAACACTTTTTTTTCAATATTTTGTATATACCATATATTATATAATATGAAATCAAAACTTTACTTTTTCATTGCTGCTTGTCTGTAGGGGATGAATAGAGTTTTTTAAAATAACACCAGTTTCTTTACCAAGTACAGTAAAGTCAGTGGTGATCAGTAAGTCATTGCTACCTCCTCATATTTTCATTTTCAAGGATGGAGGACAGTGGTACAAGCAAGAGACTGGTGTTTCAGCTATGTATGAAGGATAAAAGGGCTCATTCTCAAGCAGTAAAATGACAAAGCAGTGTTATAATCACAGTAATTTGCATTTTGGAATAGTGTCTCTTCACACAATGCTTTAATTGTCTACCTGTTCTAAATGAAGTATTTTAGGCTTCATGACTTGTGACTTGTTTTAATCTTAACGTGGGGTGCTGTTGTAGTTTCTATTGGCCATCAGTAGAGGTCGATAGACATCACTGAGCTATGGGAATATATATAAGGATTTTTACAATATAAAGTATATAAACCTTAATTCATTTAAATATTAATTTAGGTAATTCATATCAATCTGTGACCTGTTTATTGGTGTCTGTTGCTAACCAGTATAAAACTGGCTTGAGCTTTCCAGCTCCACCAGCCTCCCATCTTCCCCCTCTGTCCTTGAGTTATCATGCCTGAAAACAACAATTTTCACATTGCAGAGATCAGAACAGAATTTGCTTGTAAAATGTAACACACAACAATGAAAAACGAGTTAATAATCATAGTTATAAAAAAATGCTGTTTTGCTTTGTTTTTGCTTGAGAATGAGGCTTTTAGTTTTTCCGAGCTGAATGCCATTGGCTGCTCACTTTTACTGACCTCCATCGTGTTGTAGCCGAAAGAGCAGAAGGATGGGTAAAAGTGGAGCGGACTGAAATGTCAGCGGGTGGGAACTTTTTTGTGGTAAAGCGGATGGATATTCTGGGAAGTGAGATTAAGCTAAAAAATTTTATCTGGTCATGTGAGTTTTGAGTATTAATTAGAAACCTTGTTAAATCCTACAGATATAATGCGGTCATTTTGTGCTGGAGCAGTAACATTCATGCTTTTGACAAGGGATGCTGCAAGCAATTAGGCAACAATCATCTGATATTCATTACCAACAACCTGACTAATCATAAAAGCCAATTAAATAAGCATTACTCAACTCACTGCCCGCTCAGGCAGTTATATTATTAAATTGCTTTGTGATCATTCAGATTGGCATGCAGGGGAGGGGTACATACCCCCAGTTGTAGATTTTACAAGCTATAAAGAACTTAACAAGTGGTCCTAAATCACTGCTTCCAGTAAAATACTTGTTTTGTGGAGAGGAATTAGTTGGAAGAGCCACACGACCAACTTGGAAAATAACAGGAATGAACACACAACACAAAGTGGTGATTTTTACAGGTTTTTTTATCTCTGTAAAAACCTTTGATCAGTTTAAAATGAACCAGTTCTAATAACATCAAATTAGTGATTGGTGTTGGTCATTAAAAAGCCTAATTGGACCTGCCACAGATAATCAAAAAAAACAATCACATATTTTACCTATTTTTAATATAGTGCTTTTGGTTTTTCTTCCAGGGAGCGCAGCCGGCCCTCACAGGCGTTCCCAGAGCGAGGTACCAGGCTACCAGGACAGCGAGGCACACAGTGACCCTTTCACTGATATCAGTGACGCCCTGCCACAGAAGTATGCCACGCTCCCACGCAACCGCAACCCATTTGAGGGGGAGCACGGGCAGCTGTGGGACCGGGCGGAGCGGAAGGAGAAAAAGGAGAAGGTCAGCCTACTGGAACGTGTGACGGGAAAGAAGGAAGGCCGCAAGACCAGCAACGGGGGGCGTTCGGGTAGTTCTGGAGACTTGCGTTCCCCCAACCCCTTTAGTGGTGACTCTCAAGCAGACACTAACCCGTTCAGCTCCAACTACAAAGCCAGGTAGTCCCTTTTAAGTTTGTGCTTTATGGCTCTATCCAGCACACCATGTTTTATTCACCTCACAAAACATTTTTGGCTATCTTGTCTTCATCAGGTTGATGTCTGAGGCTGTTTCCAGTTTCCTTATGTACAGTCCATTTATCAGTCATGTTCCCTATAGATCACAAAAACACACAAAAAACATTATCATCATCTACTCTTAGTGGATACAGAAATTTACAAGAGAAATATAAAAGGCCATGAATGTAAAACATTCTTTTGCAATTGAAATATTTTATCTTAACCCTTCAATGGGTAAAAAGGTTGAATATCAATTTCTTAAAACAACTAATTCATTATTCTTTCAACCTCCATTTTTCCTCAAATCTTTTCCATCTCTTGATATTGATGGATAACCTTAACTAATTTCAAAGTCAATCTGTGGTTGACCTCAACACATTAATCCCTTAAACAAATTTCCAATTGTTCTCAAAAACTTATTTCTTTGAGAATTAATATAACGCTAAAGACTTTCAAAAATGGCTTCAAGTCTAATTGCTCATTTAACCCTTTTGGGCTTAAAGTGCCTAATTTAGAAATCCAGAATCCCTCCCTCTTAAAGGATTGGTTCACAATTTTTCAAGTCTGTCTTAAAACAGTCAGGTGTCCATATGAACAGTGAAAGAGTTTTTCCTCGCTGTAATCATTCCTCCTGTTCATACTGGCTATTAAAAGATCCCCTTCAAATGCGCTTTCAATGTAAGTGATGGGGGACAAAATCCACAGTGTGTCCACACAGTCATTTTCTGCAAGAATGCATTTAAAAGTTTTATCTGAAGCTTATATGAGTTCGCGGATTCAGAACCCTAAATTGCTCCTGATGGTTGCACCAGCACCCTGCATGGTAGCTTGCCGCCATCGGTGTGTGAGAGTGTGTGTGAATGGGTGAGTGAGCAACAGAAACATTGTAAAGTGCTTTGGATAAAAGAGCTATATAAATGCAGCCGTTTACCATTTTGCCATTTATTTTTATCTTCATATTTACAGTCTTTTTAGCATCAAATTCCCTCTTTGTGTTTCCTCGGACAGTGTTTCCCTGTTGAGCTGCGGTGGAAGTATAGTAACAAAAAGAGGGGCTAAAAGACTAACGTGGAAATATTTCTACTTGATTTGACTCATTTGGACACTGAAGCTTCATATTAGCTTCAGATAAACTTTTTAATACATTTTTGCCCAGAAGGTGGACTGTGGATTTTGTCGCCCATCACTTACATTTTAAATGCATTATGAAGCATCTTCTAATGGTCAGCATGAAGTTGAGGAATGATTACAGCAAGAAAAACCTATTTCAGTGTTCATTTGGGCTCCTGACTATTGTTTTAAGACAGACTTGAAAAATTGTGACCCCGTCCTTTAAAGAGCAACTTCTCTAAATCTCCTCTCTGGCTAACATACGTTCAGTAAATGTTCATGTAAGTTGTGAATTGGTTTGGTTATGTATTTTAGCCATGTGAACTGTTAACCTCAGACTTTATATGTTATTTGTTTATAGTTTGCATTATGTGTGTGACTAAGAAACATGACTAACTTCCAGATATTTCACTGAAATATCTGTTTCCTCCACGGCTTATATTTAGCCTCCATCATCGTCCTGTACAGCAGTGGTTGTCGGCCTTTTTTTCGCTTGTAAATTTGTATCATATGAATACTGTATGTTTTTCATCCTATTCCATAAATCATCTCACAATCCCAAAAAGTGGTCTTGCTACCCCATGAGGCCCAACCCATTTTGACAAGCTCTAATCCACAGGATATTGGTTACAGCATTCTCGTAGGGTTTAGAATACCTTGTTGATTGAAATCTACTATCTGATGGACCCCCCCCCCCCTTCTCTGTCTCATTCTATTGTCAAGTATTGTTGTTTAAACATTTCCACTGAGCCGGTTACATCTATTTCCTGTGTTACATAAAGAGTTGGTGGGCTCTGTGGCTAAGTTCTAGTTTATCGGAATGGAAGGTGTCATTAGTGGCTCTTTAGAGAGCCTGAGCTTGATAACGGAGCCCTCTGAGCAATCGTAATGAGATCCTCTGCAGAGATAGACCACCCAATTAACCACTTATCTCTGTAGGCACAAGTCCATCATTTTTACTGCTGCCTTTGTCATACAGTAGCTCAGTGGTCATTTGTAATGTGGAGCACAAATACAAAAAGGTGGTTTAAAGTATATTATTTGTTGAAAAACACAATTGCAGCAGCGCCGGGTAGACACCTCAGAGCCTCCGTATTAGTGGAATGTTTGCAATCATACCCAAAATATAGACTTTAATACCTTCATGTGAATAAAGGCCTTCTTTTTGATTGCTTTGCAGTGATAAAAAGACAACAGGAAATGAAGACATCACCTTTGGCCAAAGGAAGAAGGACATCTGCGGCAAGAAAAAAGTAAGAAAGACAGCAGCCGTCCTTAAAAGCAGATGATTTGTCAGGTGATTTTGTTGCATGTTGTCAGTTTTACCTGATAATGATTGAGATTTAAAAAAAAAAAAAAAGGGAGGAAGAAGTGACCTCAACAGTTGCAACTGTGTCATTACTTCATGTGTAGTGTTGCAGATTTTTAATTGAGAACTCTAAGTTTCATTTGACATAGCAGCTGGTGACATCGATCTCTGTGGCCTCTGAAAATTCAGATGTGTCATTCAACTAATTAGCAGCTGCACACATCGGTCATCATGTCTGATCCAATCATAATTTGAAGCAGTGTGAAATTTCGGTGTGCAAGGTCAATCATAGTGGTGCACGGCGCTGATTCTGTAATTGTGAGTTTTTGTTGAGAAAAGGTGTTAAAATGTCATTTGTTTTTCTTTTTAATGACTGTTTCATTATTTGCACACAACATTTTACCCTTTGTGGTTACGTTCTGTTAAAATTCTTTTGTATTTCTATTTTCAAAAACCTAAAATTTGCCAACTATTACGCAGCAAAATTGGTATTTATGAGTGAGCAGTGGGAGCAGTAGCTAAAGTGATGTCTAAATGAGAAAGAGAATGCTGATAATGGCTTTCCTCACCTTTCTTTGTGGGTGTTGAGGGCTGTCGGTATCCACACATGTGCCCCTGCGCATGCCGCAATGCCTTGCAGAAATGGCAGCTCCCATTTCCTCTGCTTCAAGGCCCTAATTAACCACACACAGGGGGGAGGGAGCGCAGTGAGAGATTTCAAAGGACTGAGCTTTTAGATTCTCAAAGCTGAGCTCATTAGAAACTGTAATGACACAACTGGAGAATGCCAAGTGTGCGCCTTATCTTCTCCTCACTACTGATCGCAGAAAAATGGTCATCATTACTTTGCCAGTTCATGGTCATTTCCAGGCCTTTGTCACCAGCCACTAAAGCTCCTGATTATTATGCTGTGTGTGTGCATGTGTGTGAGAGAGAGAGAGAGAGACGGCGAGAGGAAGCGTGTGCACGTACACATGCTTGTATGTGAAACCAACATCTACTTCCATATGGCTGTCAGCTCTCTTATTCTCTCTCAAATGGCTTAAGTGCAGTATCTTTCAGTGAGATGCCTTTTTTTTTTTGTTGTTGTTGTTGTGTGTGTGGGGAGTAGGTTACAGAGCTCTGTTCTCGAAACCCTCCTTACGTTGGACATTTAATCTCGGCGGCAAATATTTCATTTTGGTTTGTGTCCCCCCACAGTAGCCTCTATGCTGTTAGAAGCGATAAGATACCTGGTAAGCAGTCCCGCTCTGGCTCTTTCTGCATTGTCTTTACCCAGCAGTAGAGGCTTGAATGGTGCATGGGAGTGGAAGCTGATAAGTGTGGTATTTTAAACAGGGTGAAGGCTTTGCTGCTCTATTCGTTCGGGGGAGGATGCCCAGCACTGAAGCGATAAAGTGGTCCCTCATTAAAAACGATTACAGCTCTTCTCGTACCCGCGCAATATGATCTGCACATACCGTACCACAGTGCTCTGTCCAAATAGACTGTCCGCAAAGAGCAAAGCTGGGCTTGGGTTGCATCCATATTTTGGAATTTATTAGCGTGACCTTTAATTGCAGAAATATGCAGCCTGGCATTTCCCCCTCAAAACAAAGATTCCATTTTTTTGGGGCAATCTTTATTGTTAAGTGCTGGCAGGCATGTCAGGACATGTCAGAGTTTTTCCTGGACCTTTTATAGTTAGAGATCATGCTTTCAGATATTTGAAAGTAAAGAAAAAAGGAACTTTCTCAAGATGTTAGTTGCTTGTTGTAGTGTCAGACTGAAGTCCCATTAGAGCTGTTTGACTGTTCTTGGTGTGTTATAAACACTGTTAGATAGTATTGGATCATGACATGTGCCATACAGTTCCTTGACATGTCAATGCTAAATCCCTGGAGAACAATTTCATCTTAACAACTCTCAATTAGCCTTTATTAGCAACAGGGAACAAGAGATAAACACATGACAGTTTATGTCACGTCAGGCCAACACGTCTAATTAGTCTATTTTCTCTAGTCTGTCGCATTGTGAGCGAACATAAAGGGTATCTTTACTCTCTCCTCCGTTATCAGTTGCTGACATATGATGGAAGATCATTCAATCATTTTGGTCTACTTTTCTAAAACATATCTATGCTGATACAGACCAGGTAACCTCAAAAATCAGCTGAGGTTAAATTGAGCATTTAACTTGTTTTCCATTTTCAGGAGGTGACACAGGAAAGCGTGGCAGCCTATAGAAACTTGTCCTTTGAGGAAGTTGTGCAGGAACTCATCAAGCAGAAAGAAGTGGTGAAAAAGAAAGACGCCCACATCAGGGAGCTGGAAGACTACATTGATAACCTACTCGTGCGAGTCATGGAGGAGACGCCAAGCATACTACGGACACCCTATGAGCCAAAAAAGAAGGCAGGTAAACTTAGTAAAAAGTAGAAAGCAAAGACACAGAGGATGAAAGTTACTAATAAGGGTTTAGCAGTAGCTCATGTATCAGTATCATGTGGTAAAATAAGTGGGAACAAATGGGATTGATCAAAGCCAAATTTATGATTGAGTTATTTCTTTACCTTAGAACATTTTTATTCAATGGATGTAGTTTTTATAGACATTTTTTAATGATTGAGTTTTTTTAGTTTATGCAGTTTTTTGGCCTCTTTGGCAGAAATCTCATCTCTTATATTTTAGTCTTTAAATTATGTTCTCTTTATAAATATTGCAGTGCATTTTAGGTACAGGATGAGACAAAATCATTAGTTGAATCAAATCAAATCAATATTTTTCACAAAGATTAGGTTCATGTATATCGTATGCACTTGTGAACCCACAGAGGTCTGTTGCACACACAGCTGCCATCACCTGCCCAGAAGCTCTTAAGGTGCAAATGCAGCCAAATTCATGTTTACCAGATGCTGTAGAAGCAGTTGTGTGCTGTCTGCTAAAAGATGGTCAAGGGGTTGATGAAACAAAACTGCAATTATTGTGTTTACACTTAAGCACAAGTCTTAAACTTGCCACCTAAACCATGACAAACATTTAGCCGGGTAGTAACAGCTGGGGATGATGTGGATGAACTCTGCTCTCCCACCTAACAGCTTGAGTGATTCAGATATTCTTATAAAGGCTGGAACGATGTTACGGTAAAAAGTTGCTGGACAGTATCTGGGAGTCTGTTTTCTCTCTCTCTCTCTCTCTCTCTTACTGAGTCATCCAGTTTAAAAAAAAAATGAACAAACTTAACATTCCTATTATCAGTTACTGACTTTTATCTTCCTTTAATTTAATTGTGAAGACTATCATTTAAGTTTCTTGGACTGAGGGTCTCGCTGGGGGGTGATCATTTTACTGACTTTAAGTGCAATAATCATAACTTAAGCTACTTGCTTTATGTTCTGCTGGTAATGTTCTTGTTTACATTTTAATCACATCTTTGAGTTAAACTCATGTCTTAATGTTGATTTGATTCATTAGCTTGGAGTTCTTTGTTACAGCCTTCATCTTCAAATACACTTTTGGCTGATGATTGTATTAATGGTACTTAGCTGCACACATGGATATATGCTGAACAGTCTTTATTTATAAATGTCTCACAACTCTTTTACATATTAATAATATTGTAATGTATTTCTATGGTACTCTAATGGTAAAATGCTACTGTATCCCAATGACCTCCCCACCACCACCTGTTCTACTGTATTAACACTGTACACTTGGTACAAATCCCCCCAAAAATTGCTCATTTATTCATGTATTAAGGACTAATACTGATACAGTTTTACATGTAATTTACATTCTCATTAATATATGTTTACTTTAAATGAAACACTTTCTAAATGTACTGTGCCTCAGTATATTTTAAAACTTTTTTTTTTCTGTTTGCAAAACAGTCCAATTCATACATTCATATAAGATAAAAATGTGTCTAAAACGCAACAAGTTCAGTGAACACTAATGAGAATCACTTGTTCAGTGTCACTTAGGTCACAAATATGTTTTTGACAGCGTATGTCAGAAGCTAACTATCCTCATTTCACTGTTTAATGTCATCTCAAATGTTGCCTCAATCTGTGATGCTAGCGTCATAACAACATATGTTGTTTCCATGGTAAACATTTATTGTTTTTTTTTATCAGTTTCTACCGAACAAATGCTGAGTGAGCTGCAGGGCAGCTGCTGGATCACACTGCTGGTACTAAAATTAACTAAATGGCTACTTATAGGTTTTATTCTGAGAAAGAGGCTTAGTTGTATCACCTATACCTGTGCTTGTGCTGGATGTTTAACAATAATTAAGTCACTCACTGATGGATAGGTTTACATTTTTAGTTGTTTATTCCTATTTGATGGAAAGCAGCTTCATGTACAGTGTTAGAACATGCTTTGTATTCACATTGTTTTATACCCAAAGTTGCACACAAGTTTATTTACATATTGATACTCAAATGATATCAACCACCTTGTCTTGTCGCTGGTTTTATTTCTGGTGTTTATATCTGTTTTGTAATTACTTTCCAGTTCTTCAAAACATTTGACCTTTACACTGTATGATACCAAATCACAGCTGAGACAAAGTGCTACACTGCATCTGTGGAATGTCAATCATCAAAAACTTTTTAAAATTTAACTTTTCATGAATGTTGCCCCACTCTGAAACCTTTTTCATGTACTAATTATTATAATTTTCTGCTGCTGTGAAAGTAGTTATTTCATCTGAAGGTATGTGATCTCTCTTTTTTGGGGGGGGGGGGGGGACTTCAAGCCAAAATCTCCTGTTACTGAATGTATTTTGGTTGGCTTTGAAATACTGAATTCTGAAATGTATAATGATATACACTAACAAGGCCATTGAACCTCGCTTGCCTTTAAAGTATTTGGTGTATCCAAAGAGATCATTTCATTTGGATGTTTTCTTTTTTAATCTCCCTTCTGTTTAGTCGGACACAACTCAGACGTGGTTATGGACATGCAGTTGTTGTTTGTATATACTGTTTTGTGCGCTGATGGGACACAGATGTTGAGGTGAATGGAATTTGTATTGAAAAAAAAAAAAGTTGTCTGATCTCCATATATTTTGGAAAGCCAAAAAAATTTGACCTTTTAGAATCATGAGTATTATGTGATACTAATTAGGAAGATATGTGGATAAGAATCTGTTTTCCATTATGGAAAAGCTTCTCACTTATTGCCTTCCTACATGTGTTGAAGTGTAAACTCTCTGTCTCTTCATGTTACAGGCTTTACCAACTGCTTTAACTAGTCTGTATTGGTAGTTAGCCAGTTTTCATGGACCTTGACAAAGCTCGTAATGCTTCCATTGTACATACTGTATACAGTAGTCACTTTTTAATATTACTACAACTCTCTTGACTTTTTTTGCACATTCTCTTGTGCTCCAAAATGTTTTGAAAATGTTTTTGCTGGGGATTTATTCTGTCTAAGCTTCAGTAACAGTTGGATGAAATTCCATGAGTGGAAATAAAACTGTAAGACTAAAGAAAATTATTCACTACTCATGTTTCATTTGAGCTAAACTGACAGTAGCAAATCATGATTTAATAGTAACACTCAGGCTTCTTAATTGTTTTGTTACTCAGGCATTTTTATAGTTATAGATTACTTCTCTACAAGCAAAGCAAATCTATAGATTCCCACCAGAGATATTTTAGTGTGTAGGTCATATTGTTCTTCAGTGATACTCTGTCAGAGTATGAAACAGGTGATTTACACTCATGTCCACAGTGTGCACTGTGGACCAATGGGACACAGCATCTGCTTTGCTTGAATGTTGAAATAACAACATAACGTCTGAGACGCATTAAATGTTGAACACATTTGGAACGGGAGGTTATTCAGTTCAAATGACGAGTGAGTAATTCAAATGAATGAATTTTGCCTGCCATTTTTTATTTTAGCTTGATTGCTACATTTGCATTATGCTATAATATAATGTGCTGCTTTGGTGGATGTCAGACTCAAACACACTAATCTAAATGAAAAGCATTTTCAAATCATTTTCCAGCACAACAGTGTAAAGGGGTACATTGCAAAAAAAAAGAAAAGAAAAAAAACTTCTTCCTTGCCTCTTTGCATAATATTTGTCATCCAGTTAAACTCATTTTTTGAATATGCAAAGCACTCAAAGTGCTTGGAGGTAAAATGTCCTATACATTTTGGCCGTGGCCATGTGTCATCATTTGAGTTTATACAGATTGTCTCACACATGTGTTAAAGTATGTTTTAAGTGATGTAGGTGATTGTCCGGCCCATCCTGTAAAACAGTGCAAACACATGTGTTTTTTCGCCCCATGTTGATGAAGCATGCATTGAACCTTTTGATAAAGATGACATAAAGCTCGAGTCGGATCTCACAATCCTCCTCTGGCAGTCTTTTAAGTCTTCTACTGATAATGTGATGCTGCTTGCCATAGGCCACATACAGCTGCCAGACACTAAGACTTAAGCTCCAGCTAAATCCCCTGACGGTGCTTGTAATGTGGCACACAGTTTTGAAGGAAATGATGACTGTGTTTATAAAAGATCTTGCCAGTTATCAAAGCGTCATTGAGTTTACAGAATTCTATGGAGCCCGGTGCATAGGGGCCAACGCAATTATACATAGCATGAGTTGAGTTTAGTGCCCCAACATGGCGGAGACCTAAAATGACATTTTCATACTAATGTTAGGCAGGCAGACAGACTGACGGTCTACTTCTGGAGGTAACAAATGTGTACCGGGGCTCCTACTTTATTCAGGCACATGCCTTGTAATGTAATAACAAAAATAGTAAATGGGTGCATTTGGATTCTTGTCATTTCTGCATGTCAATCACATGTTTTGATGATGTACAATTTTATATTGTTACCTAATCATATGGCATATTTCTCATCAGGTTCATGTTCATCAGCCTTTATAACACAACCTTATTGTAATGTATTTAACTCACAATGTGTACAGTGTGTAAACTGATTAACACGTGAACCTTCCTGAGAGGTGGAAGGTAAATCAGCTTTTTCCTTTTTAATATTTTCCCATAATGGCCGATATGCAAGACTTTTAAACCTGGATGTTTGGGGACTGGAATGTATGGCTTTTTATTATTGTAGCTCTGGAAACACATTTGGGGTTTAACTGATAGGTATTATGGCAACAGTGTGATGCTGTTAATGGTGACTGTATGTGCCAACAAAAGCACTAATTCATAAGAATTTGATGCATTTCTTAATGTTGACCCTTCCTCCATGTGCTATTCTGTACAGTTTTTTTTTTCCACAGTTTGAAACATGAACTTTTAGATAACATCATCACCATCATTATAATCAAATTCAAATGTTCCACTGGATGTAGTTTGAAAGGCACAAGCAAGATTGTGTTGTCCTTTTCAATAAACTCACTCTAAATGAAATCTGCTGTTGTGTTGGGAGTTTTTTTTTTTTTTCCAGAGGCAAAAAGATCAAAACATTTTAACCACAAATGAAATTAGTATTGTAATGCATTCCCTTATATTTTGCAGCAGATCTGGTTAATCAAACATTGTGGTGTAAATCTTCCATAAAGTGGATTTCTAAGCTTGGTATGCTTCTTTCGCTGAACACCTGTCCTATCATTCTTATGGATAAATTCAAAGCCATTCTCAATTAACTCTGATCTCACTGGCTGTTAAACCATGATTAGAGTTTTTAATTGTGCTGATTTGTGTCAAGCTTTTGTTTTCTCCCTGCTCAAAGCAGCTCTTCCTTTTGTTCTTGAGAAATTCCCATGCCTCCCTGGCAAATGAGAGAAGTGGCATCGTTTGACAACTGAGTAGCAAGATTGCTTGTTAAAACTCCACTCTAATTTGCCTATGTGTGCAACAAGACTGTGTGAAATCTTTTGGGACAAGAAACACTTGTGTTGTTTACTGCCTGATGCTTTTGTTGGTCGGTTTGCTTCGCCGTCACCCCCGCCACGTAGCAGGTTAAAACATGACCTCTCTCCTGTCACCTCAATCTAGTCCCTGAAGAGGTGCACCTCACAGCGCAGCAGCTGCCACTGCACACCACAGCACCGCGTTAGATGGGACGATGGAAGATGCATAGCAGTGGTAACCAGGGACACCAGGAAAATACGGACTTACTTAAAACATAATGTCTTTAATGAAACAATCTTACAGGTGACGTAAAATGTGACAAAACCACCTGTGCTGACTGAGTAATTAGGCTACGTCGTCTTTATATGAGGCTATTAAGTAAAATTTACATGCAGCCATGTTCATAAAGTTAATTTCAAGTTAATTCTGTCTGGTGACAGCATTAGCAGCATGCATCATGATTAATATTTTATCATCTGTGTTAACTTATAGTCTGCCTTGGAAGACACTGAACACAAATAAGTGTGTAATTGGGCTTTATGTAGGTGTCACCTGTTGTATTCATAAGCTAATTGGCATGCTCATTGTCATCCTTACACACTCATCAACAGATTGAATTTCACAGATCCCAGCTTTTGTACGGCGGCGGTGGCGGCGGCACGTGTCATCTGAGTGCCTCCAAGATTAAAGCCCATTAGTTCATTGCGCATTATATCATATTGCTGTAATTTGAGGAAATATCTGACAAATGTGTTATGTAAGATTCTGTGGGTGCAGGAGAGCCCAAGCGTGCCAGCGACGGGGCCACCCACAGGTCACCTGCACTCCCCTTTTAAATATGGATGGGCGTCATAGCAGGGATCAGTGTCACCCCGCACGCGTCTGTGAATGGAAGTGCCTAAGGCAATCATGGAGAAACTTATATGAGGAGAAATTCAGCAGATGGATGAGGTGTTTTTAGGGGAAAAAGCAGACCTATTTGGGCAGCTGGCCTGAACTTGTTGGATGATCGGGGGCCAGATGTCAAGGTTAACCCCTCAAACTCCCCAGAGTATTCAACCCCACCCAGTCCTCCAACGCAGGACTCTTTGTTGCATAGTTAGCTAATCTGAATAGGTGCTTGAGATAAATCAGGTGTCAAACGTGCTGCAGATCCCAGTGTTGTGCATTGTATTGAAGGTATTGTCTTTCTCTGATAGCTGCCACGCGTCTGGTATCAGGTGAACAAAGCCAGATGACAACCAAAGGAAAGAGAGTGTCAACACCGAACAGCAAATAAGGGTGAAGGATACAGGCTGCAACTCATTTAGCTACAAAGGGAGATATACTGTCAATAAATAAATCAAATTTATCATGTACATAAAAAAATAATAACTACACTCACCTCTCATAACTATAAACCTTCTTGAATCCTGTTTTTGTTATTACAAATAAGCATTTTCTATCATACTGTCAAAGCTTTTTTTTAAAGTGCACATTCAAGCTAGAAAAAAAATACCATCAATCCAGTGAATTACTCTAAACAAAGTCAACAGGAGGTACTGGTGATTTTTGAGAGTATCTGAAGAAACCATGAGGCCCTCTGCATTAAGTGTGTATCTTTAGACAAATTAACCTCAGTTTCCTTAATCATGTTGTAAAATTAAGTTTTGTCATTTTTAGTTGTATTTGTGTGACAACAATTTTCTTGAACTAAAATTGAGAGGTGGAGTGTGAAGTCACTACAGTTACATTAGAAAGAGGCTTCAGTTTCAGTGTTGTGACAAACAGCTCAATTCTTCAGTCAGTTAGTGTTAATACCATGTTACTCCCTCTGAAGGTGTTGAGGTTTGTATTAGCTTGAGTTATAGTTTCTTGCCTTTTTACAGTTTCTGGAGTATCATATTTTACTTAAGTATCTTATATGGCGTTTGATGTGTTAGCTTATAGCTTGTTTACTGTTAGTTAGCTAATGTCCATCAAACAGCGAGCTAAGCTGCATAGCAACACAGAAACTATACACTAATGTTACATAAGCTACTGTAATGTGATACTCTACTTTTACAACAATAAATTTTAACAGTGGTTTTTTGACACACTCACTTTAAATTTATATGAGTCAAATTTTTGGGTTAGCAGTTAGCTAGAAGTAGCTGGCTAAAACATTAAACTTGAAGTAAATCTAGCAGTCATTTTAAAAATGCTATTAAATAACATTATTGCCAGAAACATAGTGAAATGTGAATTGCCTCATGTTCTCATTGTTTTATTGGATGCATTTAACCTAATGTTAAACAGAAGGGGAAAAACAAACTTGAACAGTGGTTAATGACACACTCATTACTTTAATTTTAGCTACTTATACACAAGTAACATTGAGGAGTAAGTCCATTTTAATCCAGTAATTTCACTTCTACACTTGTATATTTTGTGCTCCTTGCAGGCCTGGCTGTTTCTGGGGAGCAGGTCAAGCTCGTAGGACCACAGTCTTTCTTCAGCAAGCTGGTGAGCGACTGGCCTCATTATCACTGCCTGAGCAGCACGTGCCTGGGACTTATCACCTAAAAGCTAGGAAACATGAGCTGTCAGCAGACCATAGGTTTGCATTTAGTCATTTTTAGCATGTAATTGGCACCACAAAGAGCTTGTAAAGGGATCACTTTAGTGGGAAAGCAGTATGAAACTCTTAGTGACGATCTTATCTTGTTATTTACAACATTGGAGAATTACATATAATCACAATCAACCAAAAGATTGCCAATTAATCAGCAAAACCTATGTGGTATTCATTGTTAATAACAATTCTGGGTTGAACTGTATGTACCCTAAAAAAAGTTTTTGATTTAATTTCTCCCAATTAAAAAAAAAAAAATCAGTTATTGTGTGTATTGTTATCGCTGTAGGTTATTATGCTAAGTTCACTTTATAACTATGATTTGTGATCATCACAGCGGGCTAACCCAGCAGCAGGCAGGCCGCTCACTGCTTACGTCAAGTGCAGTTGTAGTTTGCAGTGGATAGATCACATTAGAACTTCACTGCAATAGCTCAGTAAAGCCATGCTAAAACTAGAGTAATACAATCAATCAATCAGTCATCTCCTGACTTCACAGCACAGGAGAGCTCTGCTGGAATGCTGCTAAGCTGCAGATGTACCAGCCAAATTACTCCAGAGGGGAATTACCAGGCCATAAATCCAGACGTCAGGAGGACGGCTGTAGCCTATTTCACGGTAAAAAAATCCATGCAACTTGTTTCCATTACCTTCATAAAGAATGTCTCGCTGTGCAGGGCTCAAACTTATCGCTGCCGACAGATCTAAACATGTTCGCATCCAAACACAGCCTCGAATCACACGGACTTTAGACAAATCATCATGAGAAACTGCTGTAGTGCCTCACCATGTCCTGACAGGTCCTTAAAAATGAATGATCTGTGACTGTGACATGACAAACTGTAAGAGAAAACTAACCATCATCTCCAGCTCATTCATAATCTTCTGTAAATATGTGGCATGCTGCATCCTGCAGGTTTTACCTTTCAATAGATATAAGTTTAGTTATCATTAAGTGGTGTAACAGGCTCATTCAGACTGAACATCTCATCCTCAAGTGTTACCTGCATTTAAAGATCAATCATCATTACATGTTTGTTATCGAATCTAATGGTTTTAGCAAAACATGGGACCCTTTCACCTATTTTATTTGTACAATTCTCCTGTAAGTAGCAGGCAAACAACAGACATACAGTCTAGTCAACACGACACAGTAACCACTGGCATCAGATTGTTGGCAGGTACTGGGCTTCATTATTGCTAATTAAGATGGTTAAATATGCTGTCTGGCACTTGACTTGTCGTTTGCAATGGGCCATTTTTTCCATCAAACTCAAAAAGTGCCAAGGTAGACAAGGTGAGGGCACGAGTACTGGTAGTGATGCTGCAGTGTGTACTCTGTGGGCACACTTCAGCTCAGCTGGCATACATCTGACTGACGCCTTCGGGTGCCAGCAGCTAAACAAGCCCAGGTTTGAGGGGAGAGTGTTGTATGTTTGGGCTGAGCTCAGCGAAGTCTGCCAATGTCTTTGAGTGTCTGGCTTCACAGTCTCTCATACAGAGCTCCTTGTTGAGCTGCGCTCTCTGGTCATCTTTCAGATGATGGCAATGGACAGTTTACAGTAGGAGGCGCCGCCAGGAGGATGTGACATCACAGCACGCTATACTAAAAGAAGAGATTTAACCTGTTGCTTACATGAATCAGGATTCAGTCCGCTTGTTGTTTTTGGCTTAGTTATCAGAGAGTCTTCCTCAATTTAGTTGGGTGTTGGTTATATGTCTTCTTAATGAAAACAAATAACATTTGAAATGGAAAACCAAAATGCACAGTATATATAAAAAGGCTTTGTTTGATTGAGCTGTGCTAAGCAACTTTATGTATTGGTGGCACCAAATTGTTATATGCAAATTTTGAATATCAGCACACAGAAAGTACATCTCAGAAAAGCACACAAAAGTCTACCATCAAATCTGTCTAAATGATCATATCAATTGTCTAATTATGATTGAGTTTAGGGCAAACCTACAGCATCTCAGTTAGAAAGTGTTGGGGTGCTCCTCTGTACTGCAGGCTCACAGAACAACTGTGATTTAGTTTGATAAGACAAGCGTATTTTACATGCAAATGTTGCCAATTGCAGGTGTAATAGGTACTCAACATGGTTGCAGTTTCCTCATTTGAACACATAAAATAAGAATGTAAAGTACAGCATTAGATACTCTATCTGTGTGATCACAGGCCTGTGAGCCTCTTAGATGGTAAATGTCACTTTATATCTGAATACTTCACATTGCTTTACTCCCCCAACATACTTGTTCTCATTGATCCTTTTTGAATGTTATTATCGTTTATGACTATTATCAGGGCAGTTTGCTTCGCTTTTTTTTAAACAAACATACCCTGGTTAATGTGCTGCGGGCAGGGGCAGTTAGATGAAGGTTGCTGTGACCTTCTGCTAACAATCACATTTCTTCTCACTCCTAACTTCATATGGGAAATGCTTTCAGATGCTATTTCAGAATCTCCTATAAATTATTCATGACGATAATGTCTGTGGTAGTTATGTGGAAAGCATCAAAGTGTGGTTACCAGTCAAGCCGCTTGCTGACCACTTGTGTGTTTTGTTTTGTTTTGTTTTGTGAGGAGATGAGTTGCTTTGCTTGTAGTGATGGAGATATTCCTGTTTCTAAAGGGACATTAGCAGTTCATCATGTCAGGAACGACCAGTGCAGACCCAGCAAACCTGAGATGGAATTTGATATGTGTGCTTATTTAGTTTGATCATTCCTGACAGTGCTGAGGGAAGTTGAACTGGTTGTTGATAGTATTTTGCTGTAACATCGCTAAATTCAAATTGTTGTGTTCGTGGGATCGAGTATAACATTTTTGATATTTAAGGATCTGTTACTGCTTCTACCAGATAGTTTAAGATTGTGGAACTTAATTGATCTAAAAAGTAAATTCATCTGCAGGTATTTTGATTATCAGTGGTTTCTGCCACTTTTCAAGCAGAGATGCCAAACATTCTCTAATTCCAGCTTCTCAGTAGTGAAGATTTGCTGCTTTTGTTTGTAATTAAATGCATAATATGCATTTTTCTGCTGCTCGGGGTCTGTCTCTCAATCAAAACAATAGTTTGTTTGATGACATCCTGAAGTAGCGTAGGATCATGGGAGTTGTTGTCTTCATTGTTAAACAACCACAATTGCTGTCATTGTAGTCAACTTCTCCCGTTCAGGATTCCTTCAGTGTTCATTGTTCAGGAGGTTTTTAATAAGAGCCGAATTATCCAAAGTCTCCTCCTCTCCAAAACAAACAGACCTGGTCAATTAAAACAGGTAAAAACACTTAATAAAGCAGTTTCATGTTAAAAATCAGTGCTTCTCTGGCGCTGTTCAGCGGACCAAGGACGTCCAGAGGGGCTGCTAGCCAAGCTGCTGCTAAAGTTTGATCAACTTGTTTCTCTGATAACTTAAGATCCAGATGTATGATGTATGACTAAAATCCTTCATCCGGCTAAAAGATATAGTTAAAAACCACCAAGATCTAAAAAGTGTATCATAAAAATGTGGCTTAAAACTGAATAAAAAGTCCATTTATGACAGTTTCTGGCAGACAACTACAACACTAACACATGAGCAAAGGGGGTATGACGCCATTGACAGGCAACCAAATGAAACGCACTGCTACCTTGATTAAAATTACGGATTTCTCTGGGTTTGAACATTGTTGGAAACATTTGGAATAATGTAAGTACACAATTCAACAAAAATATATAACATAGGTCTAGTCGACACTTTAATGTGGAAAAGCTACATATTGGGCCTTTAAATTGGGCTTAATTTAGAAGGACTGCACACCCAGGGTGCACCCATACAGATGTTTTCACTTATTTGGGATGATTAGAGCTTTCCTTAGCAGTGAGTGTTTTTGTATGACAGATGTATGTGTTATTAAGTCAAATTTCTAAGTGAACAAAACAGCATTCTCTTGAGTAGCTTTGTTGTAGTTCAAGTAGCTTTCCCAACACTGACACTAGTTTCTACCCTTTATTTTCTGATCCATTCCAAGCAATTTGAAAATGTGTTATTACCAGGCGGCTCCCAGGCGTGAATGTAAACACGCGCAACCTTTCCTCATTCTGAAGATACCACAGTAGATATTGTTCTGCAAATATAATGTGTTCTCACAGCTTGTGTACTAACATAAAATGAAAAACATTAGTGTTACGGTATGTTTTTGTCTAGTGTTCAGTCTGCTACCCTCATTTTGCTACTGCCAACAGGCGATAAGATCATTGCTGTGCATCAGTGGCATGATCCGTCATTTGGTTTTGGTAATTTCCAAACACTATACATACTATATTTCTGCCCAATCATTTAGATTTTGGCTCGCGTGTCTTTTACTGTGTGTGAATCCTCTAATACAACTTGTGTGACAAGCACATTACTGTAAATGAGGGTCACTGAACAAAGCCAGTTATTCCTCTGCGGTGACTAATTAAGAAAAAGAACAATTAGCCAATTGACCAATTAATAACAATCCTCTAATCTACAAAAAAATGATCAGCAGTAAAGATCTATTGGTGTTTCTTTGTTGTGAGAAGAGAAGCTCCATGGGCGTTCTGCACCAGACGAGACTTAAAAGGTCTTTAATCAAATTAATCTGAGATAAATAATGGTTTATGCTATTATAAAATTGCTCATAGAGAGGATTACAATACCATAAAATACAAAGTAATAAGTTTTAATGAAGGGAATTCAAATGTCTTTTTCCCTGGCTTCAGTCATCATTCCTTCTCTCTTTTTCTTTCTTCAGCTCTATCAGCACAATTCCTTGTAATCCACAACCGTTTGCTATGTGAACTGTGTGCTACGTGCAGTGTCTCAGTGCTTTATACCCTGCTTTACCTTCACACCAAAAGTCCTTTTACACCCGACTTTTTTTTGCTGATTAATACAATTCTTTATATACTTGTCCCCTGCCAACAAAGCTTTACTTTAAAAAATCAAGTCTTATATAAACCTTATGTTACAGAAAACCAACATCCCTGACTTCACGATCCTCACGGCATGGCTTCGAGCCAACAGGGTTTGTTTTTCAAATATAAGTTCACTGCAAATAATTATGAAACACTTCTCCAAACAGCTCAGAGTGTGTGACCGACACTGTGCTCTTGGCCATATGGACTATCATCATTAGGACTTTGCATGTTCTTTTTCCAGCCTCCAACATTATGGAATGTCTCCACTGTTTTCAAAGTGTCACTTAGCTGCATGAAGACCTATCAAGCCTTGGCTGGTGAGAAGCTAGCTAGCCTCCACGGACTCCTTTGTAGGGGGGTAAAATACTTGCAATTTGCAAGTGAGATGAGTTGTCAAGCTTTGGAGACTTGTGCAGGTGGCTCAATTTGTCTCCCTGTTTTGATATAGCTGAGGCAGTGAGTATTGGCAAAGTGTTGGTAAAGCTCTACAAGTCTTTGTGAGTTCAGCGAGTGCTGCAATTAATTATGTCGCCCAAGTTTTGACACACATAACATTATGCTGTCAGTCCCTCAGAGGGATGACGTTGATGCCTTTATCCCTTGGAGGTAATTGCCGGCTGTCTGTGACTCCTCACGCCAACTGAAAGAAAGAGAGATGGTCAGACGTGTTTGATAAAACTTAGATTAGGCGTCCACAAAACAGTAGTCAGATACATCAAGGAAACAAGAAAATACGGGGCTTGACTTCCCTCTACATGCAAGTGATGCATCCACTTAAGAGTTGTTAAGTCTGTGGAAAGACAAACAAATGAGACATTAAAGTAATAATCCATGACATTTTCATATAAATAAATGTCTGCTTTGTAGCTCTCTGACACAACTGCTATAATGAAATCATGAATCAGCTTCAGGGAGCAATGTGGATTAGGTCTTTGCAGGGAAATTATTTGGACACAAAGGAGGTGCTGTGTTTTTAGTAAATAATGGTTTCTTTAGAATAAATAGAATAGAGTAGTTAGCATTAGAGCTGAAATCAAATGTTGAGGATTTGCTGCTTTTCTTTGTTTTATATGAAATTAAATATCTGGGTTTTGGACTGTTAAGCAGGAAAAAAAGCAATTTGAAGATGTAACCTTCAGCTTTAAGAAAAGTAGATGGTTATTTTTAACTATTTTCTGACATTTTATAGACGAAATCGATTAATCGAGGGAATAATCGAGTGTTTGGACTATATTCGGCCTGACTCGCCCGAGGACGAGGAGATGGGCGTTTTGAGGAGGCAGCAGTCGTCGAGAAGTTGTTAGGCTAGGTGGTGGTTCGTCTGGCGGTACGAGTTTGGAACATGCAGTCCCCTCTCCTCGAGCGGTGAACCAGAACCAAGTGGAGTGAGGCTGTCGGGCCACAAGAGCGCCATTGTTCTTCACATTAATCAAACTGAGGAAGGGCAGGTAGCATTTCCCTAGCCCACCCCACATGCACACCCTGCCAACCTCCATGAATGGACTGCTTTTTTAGCTGGCAGCGATTGGCCATCGGAGCTCAGAGAGGATGTGTGTCTGTTTAATTAGTGTGATGAGCTCAGCGGAGTTTATGTGCAGTGTCGGACACCAGGTATTAACCCCTCGAGTTTGACCCTGCGAGGGGGGCGGTCGACCTCAATCTTGACATCTCTTTCTTTCCACTGTTCTCGCTTTCCTTCTCTTCATTAGAAAAAGACAGATTAGACAGGGAAAAGCAGACTGGAAGAGGGGGAGATGGGTCTCAACCTCCGCCTTCGTTTTTCACCAGCCACTCTTTGTAGGCTCGCCTTCAGATGAGGAGAATAATTACTGCAATGATACTTCTAATGATGCTGTCATTAGGATGTTGAGTTGTGGTCTGATGCAATGGTGCAAGCTGCCCGCTCTCTGATCTGAACATATGGAGCTTCCCTGAATTTAAAAAAGCTTCACACTCTAATAGTATCACATGTATAGATACACACATATGTTTGGGTTATGTGATTTCTTTGACGGTTGGAAGCGCAATAGTAACTGTTGCCAATGTGACTTAAATCATCTCTAAGTTATTAAAATGAACTGCCAAGATAAAGGAATTGCCTTGGATAGTGAAAGACACATTCAAACCCCATAATTAGAGTTGTGGTCTCCCTCGCTTTGTACCATAAACAGCCTTATAAATGACATACTGTAGATCATTCACTTGCAGCTGCCTTACATACGCTTCGGCTGAGAGAGTGCAACGTGTTAACATCACCCAGGGGCACTGTTTTCTAATTCATTTAACCACAGCAGTGTTTTCCTAACAGCTTCAGCTGGCAATTAAAAACCATGAAAAGATACGAAAACATTCTTACCATGCCAGACGCACTTTCCACAAAGGTAAAACAACCACTTCAGGCGCAATCAAAGGATATCATCCTTTATCGGATTATGCACTTTATTAGTTTAGTGGAACAAACACAAGCACTTGAGGGGCATCTACTTTAGGATCATAATGCCTCTTTTGCTCACAGATGGTTAGTTTATGTAATGGCAATTAATTAGTACAACAGTTTTCTGTCTTTCTAATATTCTGGCTAATGGTCCAGAGAAAGTGACATGGTCAATGCAGGAGCACAGATCCAAAAGTTAAAGGGCACTTGGAGGGCACTTCCACTGATGAATTGTGGTAATGATTTAGGACTCTAGTTTGGATTAATTCCATAAATGGCTAATTTGTTAAACCATCTGGCAATCATTTAAATGCTTTTAGCTCATGTGGCTCAGTCCAGCTAGGGATTTTTATAGGATTACAGCATAAGGACATCCTATAAGCACATTATGCAAGCAAGTGCAATGCATGCCAGAGTGAAAGGTAAAGAAAGAAGTTATTTTTGTAGAAAATTCTCCAAATCCACAGTAAAACGAACTTTGAATAATTAAATCTTTTTTATTAATAAACACAGACTTTTCGCTGAATTTTTACTTCACCAGAAAAAGCAAAACTGAATCCCAGTTTTCTTTTAGTGAGTGATTCAGGCTCGGGGTTGTATTTATTAATATCACCCTTGCTACTAAGGGAGTGAGGAACAAAGAACTGGAGTCACAGCATGTCAGCTCTCTAAAAAGCAGTGTTTGCTGCACCCCCTCTGAAAACACTTTATTAATTGGATTTAGATATTTGCAAAATGATCTATTTAATGGGATTACCACTCGTATAATGATCTTATTTATGAGAGAAGCAATCCAAGCTTTGGGGCGGGCTGATAATGCATTTCCAGCTCTTTGGCAGTTAATGTTGTGTTACAAGGGAAGATAAAGTTGAAGTCCCATTGTAAATGAATTGGTAAGTTAGCCCAGTGAAATGGAGCTGGTATGGTGGCAGGTCAGACGGGCTTGAGTGGCCGCACTTGCATTCCAGAGGCCTGTCTGGACTGTAGGCTCAGACCTGCTGAACTCCTTACAAGTTCAAGGCAGACGTAAAGAGGGAAGGAGGAGGGAATGGAGAGAGATAGAGCCCCCCCAACCCCCCACCCTCCCCCCTACTCCACCATCTCAGCAGCATAATGGCCCTTTCTTACATCTTTATCCACCTCAATATCTCGCTGAAGCTTTTACAGACCCTGTTTCCACTTAAATGCCTGGAGGTAATGTCCTACCTTCTCCTCTCCTCTCCTCTCCTCTCCATGAAAATTAAATTCTACTCGTCAAGTACCGTATTGGTAAACGAAAAAGTGATACTGTAAGAAGCAGGTTAGACATGATATATATACATATGTGTTGGGCAAAATAGCACAAAGAGAATATTTGAAGTTGTTTATTGTAGCTCTTTAAATGGATGTTTCATGTTTGCCAAGACATTTAAGCTGTTGGATGTTTTCCCTCATGGAGGTTTTAGCTCTGTTTTGTATCTTTTCATGTAGTGTTGAGCCACTAATGAAAAAAAAAAGTATATATGTAAATGCACCTCTTTTCTGCAGAGCACACAGACTTTAAAACATTACCATTTCAATGTAACATTTGATTTATATGTGTTTAAAAAATAGGTTATAATCTTTTACTTTAAAAGGATGTATTCTCAAATGAGATTATGCTAATAGACTGTAATTTGCATAAAACGGGTGGAAATATTAAACCAGATTAAAAATTCTGAATATTTAAGGGTTTTATCCATGCTGTTAGTCAACAAATATATTCATTCTCCCGGAGAATATTAGAGCCTAAATGTGACATTGTGGAAAAAAAAAACACAAACTGTGTCGGTGTGTTTGCATGTTTGTTATTTGTTTATTACTAAATAGCTACAGTATATAAAGGAAGTGGAGTAAACTATCATTTCATTTGTCCCATTTGTCCCATTTGTCCCATTTAAGGGTCTTTTGAGCATTAGTCTCAGGTGAGGGCCGAGGCACAATGTGAGGCTAGCGACAAAGAGCGCACTCACAAGCCTCCATTCAAGACATTAATCTGCAAACAAGTGTTTTTTTGTGTCGTGGAGGCTTATTTTCATCGCCATCAATTTAGTACACAGATTGAGAGTGATTCAGGTTGTGCTCTCAAGTTCCACATCCTTGCAGCCCCCTCCACCTTCCACCTTCCACCTTCCACCTCGCCGTCTCTTCAACCTACAGCCCCCTCAGTGGGTCAGCTGGCAGGTTTTTGCCTGTGAAAGCAAATGAAAAACACTGCACCCCCCACTCTTATAACTGTAAATCTTTACATGACCAAACAATACATCCTACTGTATAAGTAGGTTATAGTAGTAGATACAGCTTTCTGTAGGTTACATCAAAAATGAACTATTCCTTTGCAGTTAAATCATCAAAATTATAGATAATCTAAAGTGATGTAAAGGATAAATTAAATCATTCTTTGTAATTGCTTTCAGTTCTTCTACATGATGCAGAAAAATCATACTGAAATCTGCTGCAACCATCATGTGAAAAAATGAAAGGTTATTATAATTACAAAACAAATAACATTTGTTTTTGAAATGTGTTTTTTTATTCAGTGCCTCATTTTATTAAGTTTTTTTTTAAAAGTTAAATCCACTATATAAAAGGTTTGAGTTTCACACTGATGGTTTAAATATATTTTTTGAAACTATATTGTAATTTTTAAAGATATTGTAAAAGTAAACACATATAATTGAGTAAAATAATATACTGTATCTGTAGTCAAATGTAATATTTTTAAATAACACAAGAAAATAAACATTTTTATTTAAAATATTAAAAATATATATACACACATTCAATACACACATTCGTGCACACACTGTCTTTGTCAGTACCTACAAAACCTTATTTCCTTTCCTTTGAAACAATCTAATCTGGGAAATTAAAAAGGAGAGCAAGACGGTCTGTTAATTCAAATAAAATCCATCCACTAAGAAGCCATTAATTGGTCATATAAAATATTCAGCATTCCTCTCAGCCCATTTTAATGGCATATTGAAAATTAATTGCCATTTTGGAATTAATGGACTATTGCTGAGGTTTCTTGCTAATATTAGTACAGTATATTGCCCTCGGAACATCATATTAACAGTGCAGGCCAGAGATCAACAGCAACTTAGGTTAGAAACATTTTAAGACACACATGAGGCAACATGCTATACACATTCTGCATTAAAAACACTGACTCCTTTAACACACAAAATAAGGCAATTTATATATCACATTAAAGACCAGATGTATTTAATCATACCAGTGTTAAATGATACATGCACATTTTACTTAATGACTTCTTTTACCCTTTCTTGTATTATCCTAAAACACATGTAGTAATGAGAAAATGGAGCCATAAACACTTGATAACCTTAAGTGACTTCTGTGAGCCCACCCCTGCAGTGAATCAAATGTGTAGCACTGCAGCCCTCATTTGTCATGTACTGCACACTGCCCCTTGTGGTGTACTACCAACTGAGATTGAGATTGTGACTTGGCAGCAAGATCCTCTCTTTGCCCTGAGGCTTACACATTTGTACACTCATTTATTTATTGGTTTATTTGAATAGCTTTGCTATTGTGAACTTTGGATACGTTTTTATTTTCATTTTGTCTAGCTACAATACAGTCCGGAGTGATATTTTTTCCATCTGGCAGCAGCTCTTTCTGTGACAGCTTTCCTGCTTTATGGTTTAGAGTTAAAATTATCATTGCAATATGTTATGCAAAAGATTCTTTCTCATAATAGTTGGGTTAAGAAGACCCTGCATTAAATTAGTGTGAAAACTTGACATCCCTCTTCCGCCTCATTGTAAATTTGTGAGGCTTTAATCAGCTGCAGATGTCTGTGTGTCCTTTCTTCTTTATCAAGGAGTTATTACTTTCTAAATAATTGCTCAGCGGGTTACTCTTAATGTATATGTGAACCTTGCCTATTTGACCTGTACTCAATTTCTTTAATTGAAGCAAACATATTAGACATATTTGCCATATTATGTGTTTTTTGAAGTTCTAATTTTGTTGATATGGATTTATGAAGTGCCAGCGACTGAGGTCACTGCCCTATTAGAGATTTATGAAATGCCCATGAGGCACCATTATTCAAGTTCAATAAATCATGCCAGCCACTTTTATTATAGTACAATAAGCCTGATCAAATGGATCTCTTGCTTTCAAGTCAGGAGTAATATGCAGTTTTTCTATTTAAGATGATTGCAGGTCATCTGTTTGGACGTTATCACCACATATTTCACAACAGAGTTGTGAAATTAATTTTGGGTTTGACCAATTTATAATAATTAACTTTACTTATATAGCACCTTCAAAACTACCATTACAAAGTGCTTCACAAACAAGGACAAATAAAAGAAAGCAGGAAAACAATCAAATACAAAATCACAGTCAACAAATAAAATAACAAATAAAAGTAAAGTTAAAAGTTAAGATAAAATAATGGATAAAAGTAACACAGATAAAATAAGTAACCGACAAAATAATTAAGAAAAAGCCATATGGTAGAAGTAAGTTTTAAGAGATGATTTAAAAGAAGGCAGTGTATTTTCTAGTCTAAGTTCCTCAGGTAAGCTTTTCCAAAGGGTTGGAGCCCTGACAGCAAAAGCCCTGTCACCCTCGGTCTTCAGCCTTGACCCGGGAGTAGCTAACAGGGTCTTATCAGAGGATCTCAAGCTACAGGCTGGTGAGTAATGATTTAGGAGCTCAGCCAGGTAGCTCGGTGCCATACCGTTCAGGGCTTTAAAAGTCAAGACTAAAATTTTTAAATAAATTCTAAAACGAACAGGCAGCCAGTGAAGGGAAGCTTAAATAAATAGGAGAGATGTGATCATGCTTTCGTGATTTGGTTAAAAGTCTGGCGGCTGCATTTTGGACACCCTGAAGCCATGCAATCATGTTTTGGCCAAGGCGTGTAAACACTGCATTACAATAATCCAGAGGAGAAGTGATAAAAGCATGAATCACTCTTTGAAGATCATTAAAAGTAATAAAAGATCTAATTCTAGAGATATTTCTCAAGTGGAAAAAACAAAACTGAGCTAGCCTTTTAACATGGGCCTTGAGAGTGAGGTTCTGATCTAAAATAACTCCTTAGCAGTGGGTACAACATGTTGAGCCAAGAGCAGGCAGAACTTGGCCATACGTGTGCTCAGGGCCTATAATAAGGATTTCCGTTTTGGAGGAGTTAAGCTGAAGAAAATTTTCTGCCATCCTATCCTTAAACTCAGCTAGGCAGTTATGCAGGAAAGATAACTTTGCTGATTCAGATGGTTTGCAGGACAAGTACAGCTGAGTATCATTTGCATAGCAATGAAATGAAATATCATGCAGTTTGATAATGTGGCCCAAAGGGAGTAAATAAAGAGAAAATAAAATTGGTCCTAGAATGGAGCCCTGCGGCACCCCATACATAGACAATGCTTGAGAGGAGGTAAAGCCATCAACAAACACAACAAATTTTCTGTTAGAAATATATGAAGGGAACCACTGGAGGGCAGTCCTGGAGATACTAACCCATCTTCTTAACCTTTCAATAATAATGCTATGATCCACCGTGTCAAAAGCGGTGCTAAGATCAAGCACAACCAGCACCAAGCTTTCACCTTCAGCCTTCATCAAGATATCATTGATAACTCTTAACTCGGAAACCTGATTGAAATTTCTCAAAAACATTATTACTGATGAAGACTTCCAACAATTGATTTGAGACAATTTTCTCTAGGATTTTTGATAGAAAGGAAAGCTTAGAAATTAGGTTATAGTTGCTATGGTCAGAGGGATCACAGCCAGGTTTTTTGAGAAGTGGCTGGACATTGGCAGTCTTCAAATAATCGGGAACACATCCAGAAGATAAAAAAACTGTTGATGATTGAAAGCAGGCAAGGGGCTATACTATCTAGAACCTCTAATAAGAATTTGGTAGGTATTATGTCCAGTGGACATGATGATGGGATGTGTGAAATAGTTTCAGTTAATTCTTGGATAGTAATTTCCTTAAAAACATGTAAAGTATCCAGATGAGTAGAAGATAAGTCAGACACAGAAGTGGGGGGTGAATCTTCGATCGAATGTCCTTGATCTTGTCTATGAAAAAGATTAAAAAACCTTTCACAGTCTGCATTTGAAGTAATAGGGACACCAGGAGAACCAGGGTTGACTAAATGATCAATGGACTTGAATATGAACCGAGGCTTGTGCTGGTTGGAGGTGATGAGCTCTGAAAAATATTTTGCTCTTGCATCTTTAATTTGATCACAAAGCATTTATTTATTTAAATATTTTGTACTGACAATGGTGGAATCCATCTGAGAAGTCCCTAATAATACAACTTCTTAGCCCTTGAGGTCTTTTTATTTGAAATGTTCCTGCATAAGAACTGAATCACTCTAACATAGATCATCATTCAAACCTCCTGCTGGCAGTTTTCCTCAGGTTCATTGAAAAGGAATATCAAAATGCACAGAACTGCTTTAAATTCCTCACATAAAACAAAACCAGTGCCGTTAAAATGAAGGTATGCATCTCAACAGGCTTCAGGTTATAGTCTTAAGGTGAAGTGGGTTGCAGATGTGAGGTGTAAAGGATGTGGATCAGTTTTTTATCACTTGCACAGGCTTATAATGTAGGTTTTCTTACATTGGGAGCGGTGGGCGTAAGTGTTGTGTTCTGGTGGGCAGAGACAGTTAATGTCCCAGATCTACAGTATGAATAAAGTCATATTGTGAAGTGTGTGGGCTGATATGCTTGGCAGTCAACCCTGACAAGTAGATTAGCTCTTATTGGGCCACCTCTGAATGGCATGCACACGACTCAAGCGTTTCCAGTCACAACGCTACATATCAAACATCTAACGCCCAGCAACACAGATGAAAGCACATCAAAACATGAAAAAAAAAAAACCTGCTGTATGTTATGTGGCTTCTCCACAGCTGCAGTGGTTAACAGGAGTCAAAAATTGGCATGTCTAAAAAGTGGGATAATGATTATAAATGTGACAGGCTGAAAACTAATTACAATTGTCTCACTGTGTTTTCCAATAATGCCTCTAACATTTCTATAAAACTCATTTAAATCTTCCACAAGTCCAAAATTCAGTCTTGCTCTAAAGCCATTTGGCACATTTTTCTTCAGTTTACATTTAGAGAGGATTAGCTGAAGAGCTGAAAATAATCATGCCAGATGTCTGCTACAGCGAGAAAACTGCCTCCCCGGTGGGCATTTGATTTTATTGAGTTTTTATCAATCTTAAGTGAATACACTTTGTGATCCTCATAATGCACTGCCTCATGTTGTGAAGTCATGTACACACACTGAATATCATGTCACATTTTACAATAACAGTAAAAAAAACAACAACAAATGCGCCCTTTGCTCATGTGAATGTATGAGGAGGAGTTCAAACAGTCAGCAACAGTCTGTTTATAGCCAAGTTAAACAGACAATACATAGCTTAACTGGGCAGACTGGTGGAACAAACAGCATTATAAATAAGCCAAATTCAATGACAGGTTTAAACGCTAAACCACATCTGTACACTTTATAAAAGCTGTCGTAAATGTCACTGTCTTTAAAACATGTCTGAAATTTCAGCTGTCAGTCACACCGACTCATTGAAGTTACCGAGATGATGAGCAAATGTAATTAAGAATTGCGAGATTTTTTAGGATTTCTCCCCTTTTTTAATGTGGAATAGACAATGGAGTTAAGCAAATTGTAAAAATATGAATCAATTAATAAATAGCAGTAACGGCAGTGGCTTGTTCTATATATTTCATGGTTCTCCTTTGAGACTGGGACAGTGTTTGTTGGAGTTGTTTTTTATCTTTAATGAGCTCCACTGGAATGCAGTGTCTCCCACATGTCTTGCGGAGGGCGGGGCCATCTTATTGCTGCCACATGTTGGGCTCCTAGTGACTCTTCCAGGCTTGTGTGGTCAGCCAGTTCAAAGAGCCCAGGCTCATTTGTTATACAACTTTATGTAACAACGAGCCGATGCTTCAGTGTGTCTGAGGAGGCAACAAAGGAATGCCGCCATTCTTTCTTTGTCCTAACTGGCTGTGCCCGAAGAGACTTCGACTCTGTTTCTCTAATTAGCATGTTTGTTGGACAATATGGGGTATTTTTCTTCTACATGATGCAGAAATCCTGTATTTGAGTCCGTTCACAGTGTTTGAACTCTGACAGTAATGTTTGTTGGATGGTTTTGGTGATCGGCAGTAGTTGATCACTGTCATTGCCAGAGTAGTGCGCCGTGCCACATATGGCAACAATCTGACATGGTAATCCAGTCTTGAGGTTATGAGTGACTAGGTGTGGGCTCCCTGGATCAGACCGACTCCATCAATTCTTCTGTTAGCCATTTCTATGCTGGAGTCAGCGGTTGAGCCCCTGCTGGTGGTTGACAGGACATCTCAGCAGGAGCACAAACTCAGGCCTCACTAAATTCCCCTCATGCAGTTTTTATGTATATAAAAGTAACATTTCTACTTACTAAGAGGAAGAGAAGAAAGATTTAGGAATGCTACATGTCAATTCAGGAACCCACAGTGCTGTATTTCTGCAGCACTGACTAGTTCATTTGTTATCGACCCAAACTGTCTACTGACTACTTAGTTTTAAACTCCCCTACTTACACCCTAATAAAGCTCATGTTCATTCATTACAGTGGACTAAATTACAGAGGCTCTTGACCACCCTATACCACACACTTACTGCAAATAACCTGTTTTTCCTTTTTCACACATCAATTCTCCAGGGATGTTTTCAGCTTCACTAGACTGGTGAGTCTTCAGGGACCAGGTCCACTGCATGTGCTGGCTAGTAGGCCATTTGCAATAATCTCCTTTTTACCGTTTAGAGGCTAATTATGTAACATTACACCTGCCTCCCTGAGCCTTGGCTCTGGCATACTGCAGAATGAGTTGCTTTTTTCCCCTCACTACTCATAGGGGTGGTTAGAGTTTCTTAATGAGATTAGCCCAAAGCTGAAATCTGCTTTGTGTCCCTTGCTATATGGCGAGATACTGGATCAGCGGAATCAAAGCTAAGAGGGGGAATCATTGGAAGATGCAGGCGGCCGACCTCGTTTCTGTCTCCCCACCAACCCCCCTGCGTGTGACTTGGACGGGATTCGTCGCTATCACACATGACATTGTGTGCGAGCTTTGCATAGGAAATATCTTTGTCTCACTGTGATGTTTGCTTGCTTCGATGTTTTCGTGCTTTTCCTTTATCTCGCTGTCCAGTTTATATTTGCTGTTGGATCAAACTTCTCAATAGTCATTTTCACAATTGGGGACAGATGGGTTGAATATTGAACAAAAATAAAAGAAGAGCTTTTCCACCAGTCTGGAATATAAACTTGTCTAGCTGTGGTTGCTGTACTACTGTCTTTTTGTCTTTATTAACTCAAAATATCTTGTATTTTACCACAACTTCTAAGACCAAGCCTAAACTGTTATTTGTCAGTAACATCATAATGTGCAAGACAGAGCTATATAAAGACAGAACTACACCACCCACGACAGCCCATCTACAATGGGAGCCTTTCTTCCTCTAATTTATTGGGACCCTAATGTCCTTGTGACTTTCAACTCAGACAAAAGATGAAAAACCAACAATGGAGCCCGGACAGAATAACACATGCACAGCGCGCACACATTCGCACATGCTCTTACTGTACACACACGCACACACACACTCTCTTGCACGCACATCAAGAGCACGTGCGAGCACGCAAACAACTCGAGCTGAGAATTCCCAGAGTGAAGGCAAATTCTCACTGAACGCTGCGAGAGATAACATGTAAATATTTTGCCCACTTGCTCAGAATATGATGTTGATTAAGAGAGTAAAGGTTAAGGTTAGGGAAGGGGCAAGGATTAGTACTATGGACCACGTCTAGGGTTACCATAACAGCCTGGCTGCTGGGACTAGTAATAACAACAGAAGTAATAATAATCACAGACTAATTGATTGAACCCCGTGGCTTCCTTGCAAGAGTCATATTTGTAAAGCTTAATGCCTTCACTATAGCAGCTAAAGTAATGCCTCAGTTGCCAGCATTGCTTTTTTGTAATTTGTTTAAGTGAGTCTCATTTATTTATTCAAGCAGACCACTTTTTTTCAATTATAGAATACAATAAAATGCAATAAAATAAAGTATTTTTTTTAAAAATGCTTGCATTATTAATTTTCCAAGTCTCTTCACTATCATTATATTTACTTATCTATGATTTTGGTACTCAGCATTGTGGTGTCTGGTCTCTGTATGAGATCCTATCATTGCATTGTAGTTTGTTGAATTTACAAAGAAGCCTAGAAACCCTGAAGCTATATACTGCTACAGAGAGCTATTTGCTCTGCGTCAGCGGAGTATCCTGTCATGAAGAGAAAATCCCGTTTGAAGTATGGCCCCCGTCTTTCACACTGACGATAATGCTCCTGGCTTTATCATGTCCTCCGTGCAAAGCCCATGTCTTCTCTTTTGTCCGGCTCCCTCCCCCCCACTCCTGCACACCCCCTGGCTTTCCTCTTTTGTGTCACTCTCTGTCACATTGCTACCCGTTCACTGTGAGGAGAAGCGGTCCAAACCTTATCCCCCCGGGGCATGCTGGGAAGTGTAGTTGGAGTCTGGGTTGAGGGATTGGTGGTTTGGTTTTTGGGACTTTGCTGATATCAGCAAGTTAAAAACTTATCAATGGTCCAGCGCTGGTTGGGTTTTATTTGGAAGTGAAAAACTATGATGATTACATTTGTATTATATTTCATAGTGAATGCTCATAAAATTTACATACACTCTCATTTAATGTAAACACACTATTATAGATATTGAATAAAAACATGTTTTTTGTTTTTATTTATAAGGTTTTATGGTTGAATAAACTCTAAGGTAAATACTTAGCATTTTAAATTAGATACATTATTAGTATTCACTCTGCTCTAGCTGTTCCTAAATCCACAGCTTAAATGCAAATGCACTGAAGTCTTTTCCATCCATGGCTTTGTTGGCCTCTCAGAAACCTTAAGCCGGTATCTTAAATAGGGGCCTCTCATGGCATATGCATGTGCAGTATCTTATCTGGTGAATATCACAATCATTCTCTAGGACATCAAATATTTAAACAGGCCATACAAACAAGAGACAGAAGGGAGGGCATGAAAACAAGCCTTTTGTGGGCCCTGTGTGAAAACAATAAATTTGCTACCAGCCCTCAATATTTTCATATTCAACGACTCTGTATGATCCATATGATCCCAACATAAAGAGGGTCTGTGAACCCTCTCTCTTAAACTGTAGCAGGCATATATTACCAGGCTTAGAGCTTGGCAAGCTCCGTATCCCAAAATAGATTTCAACAATACTCTATGAGGATGCATTAAATAAATCTCTGCTCAGCTAATCCGTGGAACAGTTCACATTTTCGAGAGAGACACTCCGGTAGGACAAAAGCGCTGCTCTGCTCGCCGCGCCTTCATCTGGGGACAGACACACATAAAGAGAGATATTTAGAGAGAGGGGAGGGGATCGGGGGGGAAAGAAATCCTCCACTAATGTGACAGAGAATTCTCCAAAAAAAAAAAAAAAAAATCATCATTGTGTGCTCTTGCACTGCAAAGCAGATTTTGTATCACTCTATATTTTTTCTTTTTTCTCGAGCAAGTGCAATAACTTAATCTTAAAGGCAAAATGTGGACACGAGGGCCATTTCGAAACATGTTGTAGATAAATGTTAATCACATTAGCATTTCCCAGACTTCCGTAAATCTCCATAAATAGCATGCTGAGGTTGATCCCTCTTTTTTGCCCATTGAGGCAAAATTACAGTTGATGAATTGCTTTTGCCATGCATGTAGGCTAATGAAAGCTTTGCTCCTGGGCCTTTCTTAACAAAGGCTCATAATTTTTCCACTTTCCACTAAAATAAGAACCTGTTCCACTTTTAATTAATAGTTTTACCCTCTCTTATTCAGGAGTGTATGCATAGTTTCAAATTAATTTTTTTTAGGTGAGGCTCGGTTATTAATATTGAAGAAACAACCCCTTTTGTGTTAAAGTAACAGGGAGGTAATGTTAGCCTGCAGCTTTATAAAGAATTTCCTCTCATGTCACCTAACAGCTTAACACGACTCATGGCACTGCTCTGAGACTCAAACATTTGATGACAGGTGGCTATTTCATTCGCTTGAAGTCAGGTTTGTTCAATGAGTTAGATACAGCTACTTACATAAGCACTTAGGATTAACCTGTCCTGATTTTATGCTCACGTAAACTGGAGCCACAAGCAATACAACGCTTAAGGTACGCGAGACAGACGGGAATTAAACTGGTTTCAAATCTTCAACAGGGGGATTTTTACTTTAATGCCTTTGCAGAGATTCATATTAGAGCAACCTTCCTTTAATTGTCATCGACAATTATAAATGACTTCTATATCGTTTATATGGTGCTTCAAAACGAGTTACCTCCGTTAATGAAAGTATGAGGTTAATAAGCAGCCATTAGCATGCATTAGGGTGCATGCCACACATAATGAGTACTTGGGTATGATTACAGAGGCAGCTTAATGTTTGAGAGAGCAAATAGCCTTGTCTAGCCATACAGAGCTATGGGACACTCACTATCCCATGACAGATCTAAGTAAGCCGGTTTTGACATTGAACTTCCTACAGTATCCTCTCACAGCAGTCATTCATTACTGACATAATCACTTGTCTCCTGAAGAAAGGCAAAATATTTCTTTGTAACATGAACGTATCTGGAAATACTGTGACATCCTGTCGCCTCTGTACTTTTAAATGCTTATCTTCAGCAAGTTGCCAAACAGCAATCCTGTCATTCTGTTGAAATAATTTCATGTCATAATGTTTAGAATAGCTTCCTTTGCACATGAGGATATCTGCGGCTTTTATGTGTTCATTGATAATGACAGCAAATAGCACTTGTATTCTTTACTGCTGATAAGACAGCAAAAAGCAACAGAGAAGATTTTCTGGTGAAAATCCATTCCCTCTTTGTACCTGTGACTTAAGCTCAAAGGTGGGCGATCCATATGGCAATTTTGTGTTTGTATTTCCAAGCTGTCAAAAAGAATCGGCCCTGACATAGAGCAGATGCAGCAAACCGAAGCGGTAGCTGCACTTAAGCACTGTGGGTGATTTCATACCAATTAGCGCAAATCATGGAGTACTTAAGATTATTGCCCAGTGAGTTTAACAACACTTTGACACCTCCTCTGAAACTGACCCCTCTTGAGTTTATTTTTCCCCATAGATTTCGTACTTCTTTGTGGTACGTTAAAGTAATTTATCCAGGCTGGGACTTTTCATTTCACCAGCTTGAGGTTTTTTAAATATGGCCTCCGGTGACAAATCTGGCTTCCATCTAAGGTCAGGCCAGTCCCCCTCATTTTTAGGAGGGAAAGGGTGGCTGGGCTGGGGACAAACTAACAGCCCCTTCCTGCTGCCCCCTCATCTTGGGGCTTTAGCAGAACTGCTCTGGCATGAAGTAGAAGCTGCCGTCTCCATGGTGACGAGTCACTTCAGCTCCACCAGCTTTGCCCAGCATGATCAGGCTGTGAATTGACTGGCTTTAAAAAAAACAAAACATTGACAGAAAATATACCGTTTCATTCCTCTCTCCATTATATCGGCTGGTGAAAAACAACCCTAATATGGTGCATTGGCTGCTAACACGAATAATGGCTGGAGAATATGCGCTGAATAGCTGTTCTGCTGGTGAAAAGCTAATGGAGGGAGTCTTTGGCAGTGTGTGTCTCATTGAGGAGCAAGCGAGAGAGAGGCGGTCCCAGAGGTATGGATGGGGCTGCTGTGATAGTTGTGAACTCTCCCAGTGTTTATGTGTCAGCCAACAGCCTCCGGAAGGAGACTGGAGACATTCTCCACACCGTCTTGCAGACAAGGACTGGTCCCCTCAATTAAATGAGTTAATTTGAAACCATAAGCTTGTCCTTAATTAAGAAGAGCTTAGACATCTCCTGAAATGAAATATCTGAAATGAGCTATATTGACGACATACTATTCCCTTTGTTCGGATGTTGGGTTCCCTATCCTCCTCCATGAGTCGAGGCTCTCCATATGCAGAACTCGGTTCATGCAAGACGTAGATAAATGCCAAAGAGAGACATAACCTCAGCAAAATGTGTATCATTTTGAAGGAAGTTTCCATTTCAAAGTAGATCCATTGTGGACTCCCACCACGTCTTCTCTCACACCGTATTCCCCGTCTGCCTGCACTCTGTGCATCCCTGGTGTCAGAGAGAGGAGGATGAGAGAGGAGGAGAGGGAGAGAGGGAGAGAGATTGTGGCATTAAGTAAATAATTTGTATGATAATTCATTACAGCGCAGTCTTTTTCAACTTTAATTGGTCTAAATGAAGAGACATTTCACACCATTTAGATAAAAAAGAAAAAG
This sequence comes from Scomberomorus guttatus, assembly GCA_038419695.1. Lineage (NCBI taxonomy): Eukaryota > Metazoa > Chordata > Actinopteri > Scombriformes > Scombridae > Scomberomorus > Scomberomorus guttatus. The sequence goes on from CM076458.1 coordinate 22,518,283, forward strand.
GAGGCCAGCATAATGAAAAGGGGCCTGCCTATCGGACTTCAGAGGTTTGCTCTAAATGAAAATGTAATTGCAGGCGGAATGGTACAAGAGGAGAGACCCGCGCTGCAGATCCGGGGGTATCTTCAGACAGCCGAGCAAAAGCTAATGACTGAGCAATTTGGAACATTTACTCACCCCAAAGACTCTCATTAAGTCAATCACAGGCTTAGCCGAGACCCACTCGCAGCGTCGGAGCCGGCCCCGCATTTATTCCAACATCAATCAGGAGGGGCCGGCTTCTTCTTCTTTCAGAAGCCATGAAAAACGCCCAAGTAATTTATTCGGGATCTTTGAGAGGATAATGGCCAATTATTTGTTTATAACACTGGTTAAATTTTCATTAGGCAGATTAATGGAATATCATGTACTGTCAACACTGGACTGAGGGGTGGTGTGTCAGAGATAAACGGCCAAACAGATGATGTCGCTCTGTTAGTAAATTGGTTTTTCTGCAGCCCCTTTCCTCCATATGAAAATTTAAAGGTGGACAAGGCACCGGGGGTTGAAGCTGTCTCCAACAGGAGTGGAGACTGGGGGAGGACATTTTGATGAACTTCATCCAGCTGCAGGTTGTTCTTAATATTTGGCTGCAATGTAAAATTGCAGCACTTTATTTAGCCTGTTAAAATGTTAAATATTCTACAAAGTCTGAATGTATGCACACATTTATTCACATTCACTTCCTTCCGACCCTTAAATTGCCCATTCTATCAATCATGCACAACCCATAGCCAATCCCTGGGAAACATATTTCACACAGGCAGTATTTGAAATGATAATTCTGGTGAGTTTTTAGAAGCTAACTTTTTTAATGAACAGAAAGAGCTGCTTTTGGCAGTGACTATGGGTGATAGCCTAATCTGACATTATGCAGGCAACACAAGATACCTGTAAGTGACAGTTAAGAGTGAAATGACAACTACAAGGCAAGCAGGCTGGTGATTTGCTGACCCCATATGATGCTTAAAGTTGATACTGTAAAAAGCAGTTTGAACCTTAAGTTGTGCTTTCACAGACCTCCACCTGAAAGTGGTGTGGGAATTGTCATTTTGAGCGTTGCATATTTGGGCTTCAAATAACCTCCCTTTTCCCCAAATGCAGGATTTTGAGAATTGAGATAAAATATGGCATATCAAATCTTAATATGTACGCCTCACCCACTAGTGTGCAAATGATGCATCGCGGGTTCACATTCCCAGATTTATGAAATCTGAATTTTAATGACTTTTTTTCCGACTTATAACAGTTTAGAAAACTGAATTTTTTTTGTGAAAGCTTGTGGTGACTTTCTACAAATGCATGTTGGACTGTAAAGCTTCAACAGCTTGGATCTCATTTCAACAGAATTACATCTGTTAAACCCACATTACATTATGATTACATACATTTGAAAGAATTTATCCATCATTCTTCTCCATGAACCTCAACGTCCTCGACGTGAGTTAATTTGGACTCCTGGATCACAATCTGCCAACCTTAGGGCACCACTAGCTCCCTTATCAAAACAATCATCAGCTGAAGGAGGTTATCGTTGGGCTGGGCTATCTGTCACCCGGCCACCGGCAGCCAGCGGGACACAAGGGCCATTTAATTAGGCCTACTGCTCCTCTCTGGTGTGAAAGACTCTCAGGCCCCTTTGATTCCCCGCTGCTCTCCCAGCAGGAAGTGGTTGGTGATAATTGACACAGGATTTCCTTGTTAACCAGCGGCAGACTCTGTGGATTAAAGTGACAGAGATCTCCAGAAGAAAGTGGGGAGTAGATAAGGGGGAGGGGTGGAGGTGCAGTGGGGGGAGTGGTGGGGGCAGCAGCTATTTACCGCTCTTGAGAAATCAGGGAGGAAATAGCAATATCAGACTGGTGCGCGGTCCTGCCGCGAGATGTAGCTCCCACTTATCTTAGCCATTTCAGCTTGGCTGATCAAAGATTGGCTTTCCTTAAAATAACCTGGGCCCAAGGTTGAGTACATGCTTCCACGCCACGGGTTTTTTTGGCAAATTATCAGTCTTTTCCAATCCCCCCCTATAAAGCTGCATGGCTGTTTGTGGAGGACTAGAGAGATAATCTCATTTCATTTGTACAATTATACACTATCATGGAATAAAAGCATATTTGCAAATGACGTAATTTCCCGCTTTGTACCAACTGGGTCACAAGCCTTGACAAAAGCATTATCATGCAGACAGGAGAGGTACCCAGTCGGCTGTAGGGCAAAGATGGAGCTTTCAGAGGACATAATCCACTTTATTTATTTCTAGATTTCCTCTCTGCTTATCCAACTACTACACAGCTTACCAACAGACATTTTACAAGTGCTCATTGGAAGGTTTTAACACAGCTCTTCTGGAGATAAAAGAAAAAGGAGCAACTGTACTCTTCACTTTCTTTGAGTCGCCATCAACTTGCCTTACTGTTGTATCAAACATAGTGCAACTTAACTTGCAACATACACAGTAAGAACTCTACTTGGACTTTTTTATAAACAGTTCAGAAACTTACTATAACTATTTTACTGGGAGCAGTTTTTTATTCTCTTTTTTATAGATTCGGCTCTCTGGCCATTCTAGCCCAACATAATAAATGAAGCTGCAAGAACATGCATGCATGACATATTTACACATACACCTGACAGAACACTTCACTCCTTAAATGCCCAACCTGCCCAGAATGACCCAAACGTGGCGTAAAATGTTGTCTGGTCACTTTCAAGTGTTTACTGATAACTGAATGGGGTGATGGCAAGCTTCCAGCAGTAGGACTGGGTCAAAAGCAGGTCCGTCATATAAATCAAAGGAGAAATTCCATTCTCTCCTATTCCCCAGCCAATATATACATGCAGCTGTGGATTTGTGAAAGGAAGAAAAACGGGAAGATGTTGCTTTATTATAGCAATAATGCTTGAGAGAGAGATCCTAACTCTTAAGATCCTAAGATCATAGGTCTGATGATGACGATGAGTTTCTGAGTGCTTGTGTATATTATTGCAATTTATCATAGCTTTTATAAAAGGCCCCGCTGCACCTGTGCTGCCTAAAAATATATTTTTAAAGATGATAACTACACCCTAAAAACTTTTTTGAGCAGTAAAGGTATATTTATTACTTGTCGTACATAGAATAAAATAATACTAGTCATTTTGTCAACAGTTAAAAATGTTTTATGCTCAATCTAAAAGCAGGTTGGTGAAGGCATGGCCAATAACTTTGCAAGATCAATTGCTCTTACATTCCTATATATATATATATATATATATATGAATTTGAGGGTGGACTTACTCTTTAAAGAAGACAAACATGAACAAATCTAAAAAGCTAAAACCCAAAGTTAGCCTGACAGCCAATGAATTAAACATGACTTGGCTTGATTTAAAGCCTCATAAATCATGCTGTAATGTCTGTCTGACCAATCAGTAGCAGTAAGAAGTTTTAAAGTCAAAGAACTAAGGCTGCAACAATACAGTTACAGGTCAAATATGTGTATATATTTGTATATTTTTGAAACAAAGCATCAGCATCAACCAGCTGATCTTGTTATTGACAAAAAAGCAAATAAGCGTATTTGCCAAAATGTTGAACTATTCCTTTAAGCCAACAGCCTTTTTTTCATGTAAACAAACCAGAGTGATACTGGTCAAAAAAATTAAGTAGTTATTCAAAACTAATGTACTGAATAGACCAAGGCAGTAGCAGGTACCGTAAAAACGCTGCAATAGCTACAGGTATTCGGAATTAAAAGCTTTCCTGTGGTTTGAGTACAAAGCTTGGTGCTGCTCCCATTAGGGCCCAGAATATCATGGGTCATTGCGTTTATTCATTGCACAGTCATAGCCTGGCATGCCATTACACCACTAAAGTGTTCTGCACCATACCAGTGTAAATGAGGCATAAATCTCTTATGAGCCACTGATCAAGACGAGAGGTCAGTGTGCTTTTGCACTCATGTGTGGCCAGAGAGTCATAAAATAGGTTGAAACATTGCTCTTATTTCCATGCTTTATGTATTGTTTTTAATTCCAACTTTAATCTTATTGTAGTATGTAATGTAGTCCCTTTACATATTTAAAATTGCTTGTTTTAATGCTCTTTGTAAAGAGCCTTGTACTTTATACTTCAATTATTCATTCAATTTTCTTTTTCTTTGTCAAGTAGTTTCACAGTTTTACAAAGATTTATTCATTGTATAGGGACCAAATCGTAAACATTGTGTTTTAGAACACCAAAATACAGTTTTTACAGTATAATAGTACAACTAAGGCACAAAAGGCATGCATTTCCATTAGCCATTGCCAAAACATCTATATATGCTAGCCATAGGTTACGACTCATCTAAAAATAATGTAAACAACAGGCATGAATAACTTCACAAGGATATCTGCTTTGTAAAATACTATTCAGCTGCATTTTAACCTGAAACATTCAAGACCTCATGCAGAAATCTCCTCTAAACTTCTCTCTAGAAAGCTCCTAATCCAGAGTTGATTCTGGGATAAATATGTACATTACTGATTGGCTAAGCACAAGTCAGGTGCAAAGTCCAGAGATGAGTCACACCACCTTTGAAGTGTTTAGATGCAATATTACACAAACATGCTGCACAGAAACTTCGCATCACTGTCCACACCTTCTTATCTGTGCTCCCTCATAGGTACTGTATCTTAACCATGCTGTAAGACTTCAATATGTGAGCATTAACACGCTTCAAGGTCCTTGATTTCTCTACAGGAATTACTGTGTGGCAACCAGGAGGAGAAGCTGGAGATTTGGTCCCTTCAGTCTAAAGTAAATAGGATAGGCAGGGGAGGCAATCACATAACCAGCACATGCTCCGCTATCAAGAAAACACAGGAGTCTAGATTAAGATTTTGTCATAACCAAAATCATTGCTGTTTAATTTAATCTGCAAGCAGATAAACTCTTTAACCTTTCCCATCCCCTGATGCTTTTGGAACGATAAGTTCACGTTCAAGTTGAATTACGTCGTATTGAGCATGTCACCACTTTTGAAAAGTGGCCTTTGGAAACAATAAAATCTGTCCCTGTTAGCAAATGGGCCATGAGTATTGAAGTGGCACAGAGAAGTGTCAATGTGGCCTGAGTAAAGGCAGCGTGACACTATTCAGACAGAAGATTTACCGAATGAAAAGAGAACAGACCCCTATAGCTAATCCAAATTCACTGATCCAGTAGCAGGTGGTTTAGTTTTTGATAGTGACCCTCAGTACAACTTAGTCTTCTTAGTCATCATAGTGCTTCAAACACTAATCACTAATAAAGTTAGGTACTTACTTTTTAGTTATTTAAAGTGTCACATGAGGATAGCTGCGTGCATTTTTCATCTCATTTTTCTTTTTTTCTTTATTTTGCACTGAACTGGAGACCATTTATCAGTCACTGTGGTCAGAACTGTGATATCTTTCCTTCTTTCCTTGGATTTTCTGTTGATGACATTTGACTCTCTATTTTTGGGGCCTTTGCTCTTGGGGCTTTAGCTGCTCATGCTAAATACATATTTATTATCTTATTTATTCCAAACAAAACACAAAACGCCTCACTTCCTGTTTACCAGAGGAATTTTTTGCGATTACAACCTACCGACACCGAGGGTGCAGGACAACAAAAGTAAATGTTCTAATGAACTGGAGTCACTGGTGTGTTAGTATAGTTTATGGAATAATGATCGTAGATGGAAAGAATAGAAACTTACATAGATGTTATTAATGTTCAATTCACACTAGCTTGGTTAACCCCAGAGTGTACATTTGCAGTTGCCAGGGAGTATGTGGATACATTTTGGAGTAGCTCAAACTTGTATGACTGCTATACATTATGTTGTTGTTTATTTCTATTTTTACTTTAATTAGAAACTGTTTATGAAAGGCTTCAAGCAGTGGTCAAACGCTCCCAAAGCAGAGATTGCAGCGGAGTTATTACAGCAGCAGGCGTAACTGTACGATCTAAAACTTTCTCCTTTCCTCTCTGCCACTTCACAGTCAGGAAGAGAAGGGGGTCAACTTCTCGTCTTTGTGCAACCATGCAGCCAGACGTCGTGGGCTAATCTATGAGCGTCAGTCTTAACCTCATTATTAATATAAAAAAGCGGGCTACTTTCCATAGCCTTTGTTGCAGTGGAATATGTTTTACTGAGATACAGGAGGGAAAGCCCCAATTTCCTGCAGGGGTCGAGTATTAATGTATGAACTGCTCCTCTGGGACGCAGGGGCTCACAGTGGAGGTTGTCAACTTTTCCTCAGGCTCATTTTGATGTGTTCCCACTTAGATTTAATTCCCTGTAAATAACATAAAACCCATATTATGCACATTGATACTAAATAGTGTAGGTTCATATGTCCTTAATTGTTTGTATATTTGTGCATGTGAGAGTCTGTGTGTGTCTAGTTACAGAGAGCATTATGCACCGCTTCGCTCAGAAATAGCACAATGGACTTTTATTTACAGCCTACATTGGTTTCTGGGGGCAGATTTAATCTTTGAGTTAAACCACAATGGGTGGAGCAAAAAAAACCACAGTTTTTCTGGCTAAAACCATTGCGACTGCCTAAAACATACAGTGAGCCGTAGTTATTGAAGTTATTGAAGCTGACCTTCTACTTTTAAGTAGCCAACACTAGCTTTTAATTAAGCCACTGTAGGTGAGCTATACTGTAGGTAACCCACTTGTACTATATCTTGAAGACCCTGAACAAGGGTTCAAGATCCTTTTTAAATCTCGATTTATGCCCCTATGCGATCTCATTTTTCCGATTCTGCCGTGTTTGCGTCGGCAGGGAAATCCGTTGCATAACACCAAGCGCTCCCAATTTCTCCCTAAGCTGTATCAACAAATGACAAGACAGTGTCATACCATGTGACGGACTGTGCACAGGAAGAGGGGGCAGATTTGAAAACAAAGCAAAGCGACATGGTGAAAGAAGCTTAGAAAACCAAAACAAAAGGAGTCAGACTCGAAGACCCTGCTGGTGAGGAGAAGGAAATACACTTTTCCAACCTCACTTCAAACAGTAACGTTCGTCTGTGTGGATTTTTTTCGGATTCAAAGAAGATGATGAGTCAAAAGCACTGTGCAAAACTGTGCCAACCTCAGGAGTTGCAACTCCCCAGACAAACATGACGAATTTGTACAACTACTTGAAACATCACCACAAATTACAATGTGATGAAGCCACGAAGGTTAAGAAAACTTCACCGGAAATTTTTTTTATATTTGATTGATTCACCTAGGCACAAGGAGATTACAGAGGCTATCACATACCACTAAGCAAGAGATAAGTCTCCAACACTGTGGAAAAGGGAATTTAAGAAAATGATACACTGTAAGTGTTCAATGCCCTCCCACAACTATTTTTCGAATGTTGCGTTACCATGACTATATAGTCACTGTCAAACAGCAGTTAAGGCAGAAAGTGAGAAATGCATCATAATGAGTTTGACCAAATTTATGGTCAAACTGAACTATTGGAACATATATACATATGAGCACATTTATATGATTTCATCGTGAACAGCGAGTGCCTAAAGACTACGTTTTTCTCTGAGGATCGCACAGGCGGGGCTGTCTGGACTGAAGGAGTCTTACCAGTTGCAGTTTGGAGGAGGAAAAACTGGTATGCGTAACTACAGATGATGAATCCAACACTGTGAAAGTCAATAACTGGGTTAGGCTATGTGAGCTGTGTATTAAAGAATCCTCATTATCTTTTCTTTTTTACCTATTTGGCAAACTACTATATTTGTGCTACTATATTATAACTATTATATTATACATATTATACAACAGTGGCTGTACTATGTATGCTATAGGAATGTGTGTACAGAGGACATTAAGTAAATTCTCTACGTTGGATATGACAGAGGAAACTTGTGGCCCAAATTAGCTCAAGCTACCTGAAAATAAGCTAAAACCTGAGAGACCCACGAGGGGAATCAAAACAAGCTATGATCCAGAGGATACGTGAGCAGCAAACTGCTATTTCATGTGTTCTCACCTCTGATCGGAACGCTTGCCGCTTGATTCCTATATGGCAGGACATTGAAGTCCTGGAGGCAATCAACAAGACACTCAGCCCACTGACAGACTTCATAGGGGGCCTCTCAGGAGAGCAGTGTGTTAACACCTCCTTTGTGAAGCCAGTTTTCCACCTCTTCTAAACATCAGTACTGGTGGTGCAGAAAGATGACTCCAATCTCACATGATCACTCAAATGAAGGATCCTGGATTACCTTCATGAAAAGTACAGTGATCCGAACACACAGGAGCTGCTGGACAAAGTCACGTTTCTGAATGCATTCGTTTCAAAATGAATTATGTTAGAGGACATAAAAAACACCTTCCAGGCCAGACTCACAGATGAGAACTAACTTTTGGGTAATAATTTCATCAACAGTCATGGTACATTAGTTTACTTTTAATTGTATTTTAGTGAGGAAGAGCCAGGAGACCTTAGGGAGTTCGTTTAAGGGCAATGAGACACCATTACAGCCAGAGCAAGCTTTGTCATTCATATCTGCTAGTGTGGTGGAGGGAACCAGGAGTTCCCCTTCAGAGAGTGTTTAGTATTGGTGGGAATATAGTAACATGTCTCAACTCCTCTTTGAAGCATCAAAAGGTTCATGAAGTAGTTTTCTTGGCCAAAAATCTTTAAGCAATCATCTGCCTGAAAAGGACTCTGTTGTTGGTTTTCATTCTAAAAATGCTTGGTCTGCATTGCCATGTTAGGTCATACAATATAATATTCTGTTTACATTATATTATTGTACTGTAATAAATGTATTTATTATACACAAATCAGGAGTGAGCCATTTTGTTTTGCAAAGTTGATTGGTTGGTTGCCACAATTAAAAAACTGTGATTCGCATTTTATCCAAAATTGTGCAGCCCGTCACTATAGTCAATAATGACTAAAACCAACATCACACTAAATTCACAAATCTCATTGTAAAATATATTGATTGTGTCGGTTGTAATATGCAACTATCATAGTATTTTTCAGAACTATTGATAATACAGAGCAAAGGTATTGTAAAAATGTGATAACTGGCAACACTGAAAGCTGTGGATCTTTGGCCTCACACACTGAGGTTCAACCCAACTCAGCCATTGAGTATTCTGAGCAGCCCTGCTCTCAACAGATACATGCACTATACAACTAAATACAAATTTTCTTTTCTTTTTTCTTTTCAAATATTATATTGCTTCTGGTCATATCTAGAGAAATGTTTTAGTAACTCTAATCTTAGTAACTGTCACATTTGTAACATAATTGTGACTTGGAACATACTGCAAAGAAAGCAAGCAAGAATGATTTAGGGAAGTTAACAGTTAACAGTGTGCCACAGACCTGAAGATATCCGTCAGAGGACAGGGAGGAAACGAGTTGAAGGGAGGAGAAAGGCATGACCTCTCTTGGCCACACCACCTTAGCCAAAGGATTAACCAAACAGCGGCCACTGACAAACATTCAGGAAATCAGAACCACATGCTTGAAGGGAGGTGTACTGAGGTGCTTATTTGTTTTTGGTAAATTAATGGGGGCTAATTGATAATGTCATTACATCACGGGAGGGGCATGGGGAAGGGCAAGGGTAAAAATCAAGGAATGCTGCCCATCAATCCTCTTTGAATACCACAGATGCTGGACTCAGTCTACCCTGAAGATTAAGATCTGTTTAGCTAACCAGGAGCAGACCTGAGTCTAACCCACCGCTGCACCCTGTGCAGGATATGACATGGACACGGCAATACCATATCTTTCATAAGCTTCACAGAGGAGTTTAGAAGACTTAAAGTGATAATCACGTATCATTTACTACAATTGGTTGCTAATGATAAGACACCAGTATTGACTGCTGAAAGCATATGTGGTTATATTATCATCTTTATTAATTGTTTCTAGTACTAATAATTTCTAAACATTCGAAAACATTCGTTTTCCTATTATCATTGTTGTATTTTTCAAAAGGCTATTTTACATGTAGGTTATTTTTTGATACACAAGTCAGAGAAACAAGACCACAGCTGTGTTCAGACTGACTTGAGCCCTTTGTAAAACATGCATACCTGGGGATAAAAATGAAACCTGAATAGTGGTTTTGTTTTTCAATCAGCAGTTGCAAAAAAAAATGGAAACAAAGATCATTTTGTTTTTAATACTTTCCAACTTTCTCAGCTTCTCAGTGATATTCAACCCCCGAGCCCATCCATCCCTACTGAAGATAGCAGTCTTTAAGAATGGATCACAAATATATACATGTACTTTTATAAAAGGCTAAATAATTTCCTAAAACAGCTGGGCACTGTAGTTTTTACCAAATATTACTCAAACAGGAGTAAACAGTGCATTAGTTGATGACCATTTTCAACTGCAAAGTTTGGTGTGCTAGCGAGTATTTAGGACAGGACATTATACGTGGAATCGATTCAAAATAAACTGCAGTGCCCAGATTCATTTTAACAAAGAAACATATCACCAAGTGGAAGCAGGTGTTGCGCATTTTTGTGGGTTTTTAACATTTTTGGACAACAATGGAGGTCTATAGCGGAGACAGATAAACTGTCAGGCTTTGGCTACACAGGCAATACTTTTCATAGGATTATTTAACAATAAAAATAATATACAGATTGATTCTTTTATTGACTCATTTGAGATAAGAACCCAGGGTCAATGATGTGGCAGATTTCTGCTCTACTAACAAAGTTAAACTGAAAGTGATGTACACTATATCTGTGTTAGCCTCATTGAAAATCTAGATGTGAAAATAGAAACTTATGGGACCAACTGACAGATAGAATTTATTACCACAAGAAGAAAATGCTGAAAGATGCTACAATCAGTGTCATATAATGTGGGAGCATGCATACAAACTCTTGCTTTAAAAGAGATATATGGAAACGTACAGCTAAAGGATAAAACACTTGACTCTTCTGCCACCAGGAAATGTCGAGCATCATCAGGTTTTACAACACATGAGAGGCTTCTGTTATGACGGGATACGTCTGTTATTTATGGAGACGTTGACATAAAAGCATGGACGAAAATTTGCTGTCATTATTAATGCAAACATTTTATTTAGATAATTTCAAATCTGCAAGGCTCACAATTTAGAAAAAACACATAGTCAGAGATACAACATTGGACCGGATAGAAGGTCTGTATCTGCTTACTATCAACACCACTTTCTATAGTTCAGAGCTTCAGCGCAAAGTGCAGCTGTGGAGGAGAGGATGGTGGCTCATGTGCTGCACAAGTGATTTAGGTGACAGCACGGGGGTTTAGAGAAGGAAAACAAGTTCATTACACTTCCATACTTGCATATCTCTCCCCAAAGACCTGTCAATGAAGACAGTGGAGAAATGAGCGGGCCTCATCCTCTCCCCAAAAAGTTATTAGGAGAAGCCCTAGGGTGAACATGTCATTTACAATTCTTAAACCGGGACCCTTGACCTCAAACTCTCTGGGGTCACTACTTCATTTCAAACTGTTTGTATTACTCTGGTGCTCACCAGGCACAAGTTTCATGCTTTCTCCCAAATAGTATAAGCCGGTTTTTGTGTGTGTATCTGTGTAGGTTGCAGGGGTGGTGTGATGGCAAATGATTACAAATGTCTCCGTTCTAGCATAATTGGATCAAGCTGACTCAGAGCTTATTGAACAAGATCTTGGTTGTTTCAAAGCAGATGGATTAACAATTAAATTTGTTTGGTAATTCCATGGAATACACCTTGAACAGAAAATAAGACGCATTAACTTGAATAAATTACATTCTTCCCACAGGGAATATCATTAGCAGTGAATTCCTTCTTATAGCCTCCCAAAAGACTTTGTTTTACTTTTCATCTTTTAAATGGGGGGAAAATGTCTACAGTAATACTCGTCTCTTTCATGATGCCTGGCATGTCATAGTTTGTATTTCCATAGAGCTAATCTGTTTTACAGTAAATGCTCTGGAGCCATATCCTGTTGTTTTGCAAGAGCTGCTTCTGAATAAAATATCACAAAGGTCACTCAAATAGCAAAGCTTACACAGTCACAATCAAATCTAGAATGTTTTATTACATTTTGAATGAGATAAGACTTGCTCATCATCTTCTTCTTTTAAATAATGATAATAATACTCTAAGGGGTGTCCTGGTGACTTAGTGCTTTAAGTTGCTGACCATGTAATCACAACGTCCCCAGTTTAAGTCCAGCTGGGGACCTTTGTCATCCTTCCTTTGTCTCAACTCATTTCCTCTCAACTCTCTACTGTCCTCTTTTTAATAAAGGACAAAATAATACAGTTAATAATACTTTAAACTGTGACCATCAGTGTTTTGGACATTTTGAATGGGGACATAAAATTTGAATAATATATCGATATCCTCAACAAATCTGTTTTTTTTTCATAAAAAAATAAATTAATACAATCAAGAAACTTGAGTTGTGGCTGATTGGGTTGTATCAGTGTCGGACTCACATAAAACTCCACCACATATTCTGAGAAAGTCTGTCCTCAAATATTAAGACTCCATAGAAATTCATTATTATTTCAGTTTGAACAACAGTATAATTCATGTAATCATAACATAAAATGTTAAATGATACTCAAAACCGTTGGGGTTTTGTCAGATGGACATTTTATTAATATTTTTATAGCCAATTGTAAAACACAATTTGTACTATACATCACAATATTTTTTTGAAGTAAAAATAATGACATAAATTATCACAAGTTGTCAAAACAGTTTCGGTTCAAAGTTGATTTCCAGCTAATTCAGCTAAAGATTCCTTTATCAGCTTCCTCTAGCTGATAAAAAGAATCATCTTAAAAGAGAAGTCAAACTTACTCAAAGGAATAAGACTGCAAAGCCTATGTTGGGTGTGTTTATGAGGAGTGAGGTTATTAGAAATATGTGCGTGGCTTAAGCTGCTGTGCCTGTGTACGAGCAACACTTTTCACATTAAAATCAACTGGCAAGCCATTAAACTAGTGCAAAGCCTCCCAACTTTGACTTAGCCTGTGAGTCACCAACTGCACAAAGATAAGACCTCGCTCAATAGAGCCAAGCCTGCAGTTAGCATATTAGCTTGACAGAGGAAAATAATTTGTCAAAACCTTATTTTAAAGCACTATGAATGTCATCCTGTGTTGCTGCTCTTAATTGAAATGTAGTTGGCCAAGCAAGGAAATATATGGGCACACATGGATGGTGCCGGCAGAATGTTTTATGGTGATGGTAACAACACCTGGTTAATATTAGCATCCTCCTTACTGTATACTTTACATTCCTCACGTCAGTTTTAGTTTGATTTATCCATGAGAGGTTAGCCGTAGATAAAAAATAGTTTTATGTTTTAGCAAATCAAAGATTTTCTGATAACTGGAAGGAGATAAATATGTAAAACATTTTACAAATTATTTTGGTGGAAGGTCATTTTTGAGATAACTGAGAGCATTGCAATAATATTGTGATCATGATTTACAGCTAGCCTCTTGAGGTTTGTCATCTGTAAATGATTCAGGCTGAGGGACTAAGTTATTTCATGTGGCTAAGATCTTCAGAGAACTTTATGCAGAGAGGCTGATTGGAAGTCTAACAGCTGCAGCAGCGGAAATAATTAACATTGTGTGTGCTCATCTTTAGTAGACTTCTCTGTCATTCCAATGGCTCAATTAAACCTGTTAACTTTATATATCTAAATGGAAATTTTAAAATTGTTTCACTGCAAAGCTTCCATGCTTTGGTTTGAGCTCCATTAAAGAACAGACACAACGGGCTATGCAGGTTGTAAAAGTCACATCAGATGCACATACACGCTCACTTATATCATAATGTTCTTTACTAAAACTAAGGGTTGAAATTAGTCTGCCGCTCCCCCCACACTCACCCCCTCCCCTCTGTGAACCTTGCCACAACCCCGGGCTCCTGAACCCACTTGTACATTTTAGGCCTCGATAATAAACCAACATCTGCAGAACTTACAAGTGCTTTACCAGAGTTAATTGAGTAAATTGAAGCAAGCTGCAGAGCAGTGCTGATCTATGATCCCCTGTTGAGGGCCCAGAAGGGAGACAACAGATTTACTGCAAGGACAGTGGGCGGCCTTTTGTTCAGGCCCTGGTTCATGGGAAGTTTGAGGTCAGTCGGGATTAAAATATCTTAGGGAACAAATGGAGTAATTTGAGTGCAATATAAGGAGTGCTCTGCCAGTTTTTTACCAAGGATCCAGGTGTGATTTATTTGATTTTAAGCCCCATGTCCCTTTTTCATCTTTTTTTTACTCATTGCCTATTATTTGGAATTTATAGATAACATGAAGATTGGCCCTTTTTAACAAGCCTTTTAGTTCTGGTTGACATAACCGAGAGAGAAGGAGTCGTGCATATGAACACATACAAATACCAAAGAGGAAATATCTCTCCTTTCTCTTGGGGGCAATTCAGCTCGGCCTCATTGAAGTGGTCTTTAAGAGACTATGACATACTACTTAGATTAATGAAAAGCAAACAATGCTGAATGATGCTGGTAGACTACAGACATGTGTCTAGTCTGTTCATTTTTAGCTCATTGATGAATCAAAACTGTTTTGTACACTCTTTGTACACTCTTGTCACCTTTCCCATATTTCCCTGTCTGTAAACAGTATAGTCATAATAATTTATGCTTTTGTACATCAATCCTAATGCAGAGAAAGAGCAGTAGCATTGCTTGCAAGTAGGCTCTACCCTGCAAACACCCAAATGAACCAGGAGCTATGGTAAGTGGAAAAGAGATATGTTAAGTAAGCATGTATATGAGATTAATTTGGAAAGGGGGCATAACAATTTGAGTTACCTGGGTCAAGAGTTTGATCCTCAGCCTGGTTTTCTCCCGAAGGAAAGATCCAGGTGGCTAAGGTGGTCCCTTTTATACGGTGATTGTGTTAAATTGAGCATTAAAAAGAACCACTCAAGAGCCCTAGTAAAATGCGAGTGAGGAGATGTGACTGACATTGATAGCACCATAAGGACTGAGTGCGCTGATATTCAGTGATGTGTACAGAAACCCTGCAAGAACTCCTTAATGTTTATTTTGCCTCACAAGTCTTTATTGATGTGTGGTTTTTAATTACCCACTTGCTACTTTTATTTTTGATTTATTCCAGAGAAGTTTATTGGTCAGAATACAGTCGTTAAAAACACCGAAAAACGATTCAAATTTAGGACAATTTAATATTTAGCTTTGACCCTTTGCCAGGTATGTCATGTCACATTTGAGATAATTGTAGTTGGTTGTAGTTAAATGTGGTCTATTCCTTTGAGCCTGCTTGGTAGAAAGGATGGCTAACAGAGTTTTCAGAGTGGGAGGCAGCCATGTGACTTGGAGGAAGACAAAGGCGAGAGGATTTAAATGTGGATTTGAGTCTTGAACAATGGAGTGATGGAGCAAATATGCCTTGATGGCTCAGAAGGCCTCTACCGTGTAACAAAGGAAGCTGCTACTGATTTCAGTGCAGCCTGCGTTTTCTTTGACATTGCAACCACCAAAGAAGAGTGACTCAGCCACTCAATGTAGGGAAAAGCTCACTTGTTAAGTTGTTCTTTCAGTAAGATTGATGAACTCTGAATTTTATATTTGGCCAAGTATATAATTAAGGTCTGGTTTCTGGGATCATTTGCAAACCTACGTCACAGCGTGTTTAAGTTGTAAAAGAGCTTTGAGGAGCTTTTGTGCATCAGTGACACTTTCTCGCTTTCTATTTAAAACCTTGTCTTAAAAATAATTATTTTCCCATAACCAATAAAAAAAAAAAGATCCAATGTCTCAAAACAAAAACTCTTGAAAGTTGATTTTCCCTGGTGGTAGTTATCAACATAAGATGTTGAGGAAAAACAGAAAGCGTGGAAATGACTGCAGCTGGGACAGACAGAGAGCTGTGGATGATATTGTGCTCCTTGGCTCCTCTTCAGAAGTGCGGGGTTTTCCAAATTTTAAATGTTTAAAGCAAAATCCACAAACCTCATTTTGCTCCTGTGTGTTTAGTAAGAGCAAAATGTCCCTGACAGTTACAACCATTGTTATAAAGTCCTATTCGGCAGCTGTTATACATGATTTTGGTGTTGTTGGAAGCATTATACGCTTCTCTCATCTCTGTAAGACTCACTGCTCACTAGTGTTTTTTCTTTTGCTTCACCAATTTTTTGCCTGCTCTTATAGGTTCTTCTGGGATTTATAGTACACTATAAGACCAAAATGCTTCAAACATAAATGAATGGTCAGGGTTTAAGATTTGAAGAGAGTTTAAAAGGGGTTTTTAGAGGTTCAGCATTATTTAAGCCCCTTTGATCAATGTTTTGAATGTTTCCAAACCATGCTTCATGGTAATAATACACTTATAAATTTCCACTTTTCCCATTTATAACCTAAACAATGTTAGCAGGACATCACTCTACTTACTTATTAATGCATTATGTTCTGTACATTTAAGCAGTAGTGACATTACTGTTAAATGTAGACACACTGCCACATTAAATTGAATGCAACCTTAATAATTATTTTATGTAAAAAGGACAACCTGCAAAAACACTTGACCACATTTTTATGTGTATGCTTTATTTTATATTACTATGTTTATTGAAAATTTGGTTATTTTGGTGAGTGTATCACTGTGATTTCAAATAAAATTGCACATTATTACTTACTCAGAAAACATGGTAACCAGCAAACTTTCATTATGTTCAAGAACCTGAAAGAAGATCTCTGCCTTTGGCAGCTTATTGGGGGTTCTGTATTTTTTCACTTGCTACTCTGCATGTCCCAGACAAATTCCCTCCCAAGGGAATTTCCTCTGGTCTCTTCCCTCCGTTACCAAACTTGTCAGTACGTCATGGCGGGGAGAGCGCTGATTGGCTGGGATTATTACCAGCCCCTAACACACCCACTGATAAAGTATGATAATAGAGTCTTTCAAATCCAACTCTGTTTCCATGTGTGCACACGTGCAGCACCGTGCACGGTGCACCTGACTGCACTTTACGCTTTGCAACTTGATTCACAAAATTAGCACTCAATGTATGCACTATGACTCCAAGCCGTATTGTTCAGGAGACATTAAGAAGAATGCAGTACTCTACTGAACACTCAGCCAAAGCAGAGAAGTGGTGGGATCTATATTGATGTTCACATTAACATTTAGTTGATGGTCATAGAGCAGACTCCTCTATTTTCTCACTTCTCACATATATTTCTAGAAACAAGTATCCACAGCTATGTAGCAGACATGCAAGAGTGTTGGGCAGTATTTTTAGTGTGTTGGTGCAAGCAGGATGCAAACCTGCATCTGTATCCCCAGCTGTCTGTAACAGGAACATCCTCAGTCTGCTGTTGTTATTGCAATGTACAAATAGCCTTAGCTGGTGGGGCGCATTCCCCAGCGAAGCATCTTCCGACTCTTGGCTGTGTCTTTAATGTGTGTAATAATGTCTCTTAAAAGTTACCAGGTCCAGGTGAGCATTCACAGGTGAGGACAGTTAGTGTGTAACTGCTCGATCCATTAAAGCCACCGCTGTCTCCACTGTGGAGCACTTCATTACAACGTTCATTCAATATTTGTATATTTGGCTGTTGCTTCTGAGCTGCCATGTGATTTTCCAAATCATCTGAACCAGACATTCACTTCAGTGGTTCTGATTAAAGGGTAATGTAAAACATAAACAGCTGTTTCATTTGTAGGAAATATTTCTTATATCTCCCAGGAAGTTCACAGAACTCAGATAAGAAATAGAAAGCCAATGGCTTTTATCTAATACATAATAATCAAATTACTCTAATTGCTTCTACACTCCCCCTCAGAAACACACACACATTCTCACACACAGCCCCATCTGCCTAATAAGGACATTCACAAGCAAAAAATAAAGCATATGCTTTTATCACTGAAGATGATTAAACATTTAGACCAAATCTGGCTCTATTCTCAACCCGAATTTACAACCAGATCTTTTTCATGTCCCGTGTTGAAGCACACAAGTCTCATTATCTTGCCCAAAATACAAAGGCTATATTCCCTATGCCAATAAATTTCCTCATGATTGGACGCAAAAGATAATTAGCCATGTTGTATCAATGGGCTGCCAGCCACACCATCTCTTGAAACCTTTCACGCCCAGACGAGGCCAACAATTGGCTCCATGCCTCCCTCATTCACATACAGTAGAGTCAGTGAGCAACTGCATGAGGGTTTCACAATGGGAAGGGGAGGGAGTGACACATAGAGAGCAAAACAGGCCGAGAGAGAGAGAGAGCAAGGGAGGAAAGGTGGGAGGGGAAAAAGGGAGGGAGAGAGAAATAGCGGGCCAAACTCGTTTTCCGCTTGATAGGTTAGCTGCAGAGAATGCGCCTTTACTAGGTAAATGATTAAGGGGGGTGGGGGGGAACCTATGCTGCTCTGCTATTATGTACTTCAAAGGTCTCCAAAGGCAGGTTAAATGAAAAGCAAATGTGTTGCCCTGCTGCTCAAATACCTCAAATGTTTTAGCAGGTGCAAGCAATGAAGAGGTGGGCAGTGACAGCAGTGTGCTGCACCTTGCTTGGGAATCGTGGATCCTCCTGTTTGGGGAGACAGATAGTGTCCAACCAGTGAAGGGTGAGACAGGTCCAGTGTCTGCCAGCACGAGGGAGGTCGAGCTCTGCTCAGCGTACTCAGCACTCTGACCTTCACAGGTGAAAAGGTAATTGGGTGCAAGTGATATAGCTGAGGTGTTGGAGATTGAGATCTCTCGGTTTGCTTTACTCATTTATTGTTCAGTGTAATAATAGAAACATTATCAGAACGTTGATGCAGGATAAACTGACGGGGGGAATATCAAAGGCCTCTTCTCATTTTAATACTATCACATATTACAAGTGTCTTTAGTAGCACAAGTAGCAGTTATGGCTGTCCTGCTGGCTTCACAATTACTTTCACACACAGTTTTACAGTCAATACATGACTTATGCACTGATCAGTTTTTTTTAATAGTCAATAATTAATTTAAGATAATTACTAAGACAAGTGCATTTTAACAAATGTGTTATTCATTCATTATATCAAAGGATAAGGCAGGTGTTATTCTATAATTTGCTTATTGTCAACAAATCCTGTGAAAAGACCAAAACCAAAGATTAGTCTTTATATATATATATATATATATAATATAAAGAATATACTCATAGATTCCTTTTGAAAAAAGGCTCAGTAATCTTCTGAAACAGCTGAGCACTTTAGTTTTTTAGCAAACGTTACTCAAACAGAAGTAAATTCTATATTTGCTGGGGACTATTTTCAGCAGGGGATTAATACACATTTGGTGTTCTAGTAAGTATTTATGGCAGCAGGACGGTGTGTGTGGGATTGACTCAAAATAAACTACTGTGGCTGTGTATATGGCAATGAAAGCACGTGTCGCCCAGTGCAATAGCGTTCATTTTTTTGTTATGTTTTTAATAGTTTCTGGACAACAATAAATATCTATGACGCAGAGGGATAAGCTATATCAGGCTGTGGCTTTGTTAGTAGGATCAATTCATTTTTGGTTTTGATCTTTTCACAGGATTTGCTGACAAAAAGAAAAATATAGAATATCACCAGCTTTACCCTTTAAGTTGGTAGTATTTGTCAAGCCTCATAGTGCTTTTGTTGACACGTAACAATACTGTATTGATTATCAGTAGCCTGACTAAGACAATATTGTCACTAAGCTGAACAAGACTCAATAAAATAACACTTGTCATCATGGGAGGCACCCACGATTAAGTAAGTTTCATCACCAATTACACATTAAACACAGTGGTGACACTTGAATAAATGTGATGAAGGTAAATACATTTCTAATGATCTCTAATGTTGCTAATAAAAAACAGCATACTCCACATAAATGACTGAGATCACATGTACTCCTATTAAGGGCATAATAGCACTGACATAATCAGTGTGGTGTTTACATGGGTCCTGTTGTACCATCTTTATTGCCTTAATGGTGATGTAATCTTGATTTCTGTGCATGTAAATTAAGTCCCTGTTGTGGATGCTCCAAATGAATCAACTCACTCTCGGTTCACCTGTTCCATATCAGCAAGGTCCATTACATAATCACAGTGCAGTGATTACAGGTCTCCTACTGGCAGAGCAATTACCCCGGCTTGGTCATTATCACCTCATAACATCATCTGCTCTCTACATATCAGCACAGACAACATAGCTGTATATTACTCAGTGTTATGTCACAAAGCAGGTCTGCCGTACTAATGCAGTGTAATTTGTTCATTATAATAAGTGTGAATGTAATAGGTGTAAGCACTGATAAGCACATTTGTGATACCTATTATTCTCACGTGTTTGTGTGCAGACATTTAAAAGAGATTGCAGAAAACACACCACTGCTGAAGGTTCAATGAGTTTTACAACATGAAGAAGAGAGTAAAAGGTTTTTGAGAAAATTAAAATGTGGGACCAAAAGACAAAATTCAGACCTCCTTAATGATAAGAATTTTTTTATCTGAATAATGATGCAAAATCTCATGACATCACTCTCGATAGTATTGTAATATGATAAAACTGGTATTTTAGAATGACTGTTCCTTTTGCATCTCATTTTCTGAGAGATTTAAATTGGTATTGACTTTTAATAAATAATTTAGAGAATAGAATAAATGTAACAAGTTGACTCGAGATCATTATTTCATAGAATTGTGTTGAATGATGGTGAATTATTGAATTATTGCTGAATCATAATTGCTGCTCATTTTGTTAATGCTGTACACATTTAGTGGTGTCAAGTAACTAAATACTCCTGTATTTAAGAACAATTTAATATTTTATATACTTTTTTATACTTTTTTATTTTATACTTCTACTCTACTAAATTTTAAAGGGAAATATACTTTTTATGTCACTACATTTATTTGACAGTCATAGTTGCTACAGATTTGGATTTTACATACACAACATATACTCGCTTATATACTAGTTTATAAAATATGAAGCATTCTCATACATTAAACTACCCAACAGTAAATGAAGCAGTTAAAATTATCCCCGCCTTGACCAGCTACAACAATAATAATCCAATAATGTAGTAATATGAGACTGGTAGAGGCCATTCTGCATGAGTGCTTTTAGTAGTTTTGATACTTCAGTATTTAGTACATTTGTTAATAACTTCTGTATTTATACTTAAGTAACATTTTGAATGCAGGATTTTTACTTGAAATAAACTAGTATTATGTAAAGATGAGGCTCCTTCAAATTACACATTAATATATATTATATAATGCTGTTTAGTTTTAAGACAAACAACAAATACAGTTTTCCTGATTTCAGTTCAAGCTTCTGCCTGGTAAGACAAACTTTATAATATGATGAATGCAAAGAATGATGAATCCCAGGTTCTTGCTTTGCTTAGTTTGCACTGTCTCTCTGTCTAAAGCCATTTGTAAATCCATATCCAAGGAGTACAGGTGTTGATTAATCCTCTCGACATTTTCCTGAGACATTCTTTCATTCGTATTGACATTCTTGCGGCTGCCTGGAGAGTGGTGGGGAAATGAAAGCGCTACCATGGTATTTTGGAAGCCCCTCAGAAGTCAGACTTACACGGGCTCGCTGCTGTGATGGCCTACATTATGGAGTTTATGGCCTGTGGGGGTCTGCTCCCACTAGCCTGACAGGACTCCAGGAAAATGCCCGTCCCTGACGGGCTCACCACATGCCAGACGCATCAGCTTCAGTTTACGCCAGACAGATGCTGGAGTCAACTTCTATACTCCCTTTAACAATAAACTAAATGAACCACATAAAAGTGAAAGCTATGGTGATAAAAGAATACGTTATGAACATTAGTTACCCCAGCCTGAATAATGTTCATATTCATGTAACAGTATTTTCATATTCTGCAACATTAGATTGCACAAAAAATGTACCCTGTCCTGACACAGCCAGCAAAACCACAGCTCGCCCACTCTCTTCACCCTTGGAGCTGGACACAAATACAGTGGCTGCCCCCGCTGCCTGCCCTGGTGGAAAGGGGTGGTTTTATTGTGGTTATGTTCTCAAGCAGAGCGGTAATGAGTCGCATTGCTCTGTGCTGCAGCTCTGACATGGTGTAACTGTGTTACACTGCGGTTGACTCCACACAGAGCCAAGAAAAGAATTTCATGGTGGTGGTTCAGCCACAGATAAAGGCTTTCTCCTCATTAAAAAAATAAATAAACAAGGGAAAGAAAATGATATGACAACACATTATTGACATAACACTTTTTATTTCCTCTCGTCTCATTACGATTCCTTAGCTGTGTTGTCTCCAAAGTGTCAGATGGAGAAACTGCTCACAAACTAATTTAAAAGTTCAATCACGGTAGGGTAGTAGCAGCTTGTACTTTTGACAAACTCCTGGCACATCACAGTTTGTGATACAAGCAGGCACACATGCACACGTATATATATGTGTGTGAGTACAGTACCAACACGTGAAAAAAAGAATCAGGTCATTGCTGTTTAAGTGTTGAAGAAACACACACCCCACTGTGCAGCTGGATTGTTCTCTAAAATTTTGAGAGTGATTGATGCCGTTTCTTCCCTGAGAAAATTGTGTGCAGTTTAGAGAGTATAGCTGGGGATGGGATATTATGCAAAGAGGCATCTCTACCAAAAGTTTTTTTTTTTTTTTTTTTTTTGAGTGTCAGGTTGAGCACTTACTGATGGAGCAGCGAGAGGAATCTTGGCTTCTGCACTTATCTGGTGTGTGGAGTGTGGGGTACTTTCCTCCCTCTTTCCTCCATTTCTTCTCTATCTCTGGCACCAAACTTATCAAAATAATGTGCAGTAAGATCATTTTTGGCTTGCGCCTGACAAACTGATATAAATTTCAATCTGACTCTGACAGAAGTTTTCAATTTGCCAAGAGTGCAAAAAGAGGCATGCGTGTGTGTGTGTGTATGTGTGTGTTATGTGTGTGTGTTGGGAGGTGTACAGTACACGTCTAGTGAACACAAGTTAAAATGTGACCAAAGAGAAAGAGGAGTTGGCCCGAAAATGTTGTGTTTTCAGGCAGCATCCAGGATGAACAAACATTTTCATTTACAAGTCAATCAGTAAACCACAAATTCTTTCACGTCTTGCATAGCTCTTGAGCCAAAACACTGCCTCTGTTCCCTGAGAATCATTTTAATAACTCTATTATTATTCCTCAGGATCATTACTATTATTATTATTATTATCATTACCATCTGTTGGGAACCACTCCAGTTCAGCTGAGAAACTGCCTTGAAAATATTCAGTGTATTGAATCCAAGCCCTCTTTGATATGCTCAGCCTTCTGTCAGGTGTCCACTGTGCCGCTCCAAGTTACAGGTAGAGACAGCGAGGTGGCAACCCCGCTCTGTCTGGGATGCCACTCAACAGTGTGCCATCGGCACCTCTGTCCAGTTTGGCTCCAGCTTCAGGAGCAGGAATCTTGCACCCTCATTACACCTCAGCCACTCTAATTACAACCTGCTCAAGAGCTGTTATCCTACACCTCACAGTGACAATGACAGCGCCTCCTCTTAGAGGCCTGGCCGGTTTTCTGTACTGAGGCGCAATACAACACCCCTGTAAATAAATGACGGTACTGCTGGAAAGAACATGCAGCACGTACCAATTACTAACTAAAATCTGTTGGAGGCAAACATTTTCCTGGATTTGACTATTTTTGACAGCATAAATGCTGTTTTTTCTGCTGCTGCTGATGATGATGATGATGATGATGGCGAGAATGGTTTAATGTATTCAACTACATGATGATGAAACTGAGCAGAATTCTTTCTGGCCCTTCACTCGGCTTCATGGAGGAGAAATCCATTTACACAACAGGCAATGAATTCGGCTATGAATGTGTTCCATGGTGTCCTATCACACACACATTATTGTTTGAGATCCTGTGTTATGCTGACAAATCCTCTCGTGGCAGCAATCACCTAAGCGTCTTCCATGAAAGGGATGTACATATTCCTCCACTTATTTCAGAATTTATTGTGTTCATCACTAATCCAAAGATGGGTTCCTCATGTAATACCCGCCATCTAATCATTCTTAGTACTCCAAGGGCTTGTTAGACAAGATCCTGTAGACTGTAATTGTTTTGTCAATTGATCCCATAGAAAAACAGAGATAGATTAGACAGCAGGAGACAGTGGAACATAAAAAAATCACATCAGTACTATTATTTTCGATATATAAATTCTTTCCAATTAAAATCTGCTGTAACAGAAAAAAATGGTTTATTCAGTAAATAGAATGTGCATGTATGTGAACACCTTGCTGGTTTATGAAAAAAAAAACACTTTGAATACAGTGTGCACATTGTCTTGATAAAGTGCTTGACTTTTGAGCTGTGTGACAGCGAGCAGCGGCTGCCTACTGTATGTCCTCGCTGAATCTAAACATATTACACAGCATAATGTTTTTATAAAAGTCCATATTAGGCCGCGCAGATCTTAAAAGGTTTATGACGACCATTTAGCATCATGAGAGCGAAGCTTAACATGGCCATGTCAAGATAACATGCAAGCATCCATGTTGTTTTCATTGGCTGTCAGCACAGATTTTACAGTGGCTGCGGGGAAAAGGGGCATATGTGCTTAAGATGCTCCTGCAAAGGCTGTCACTGCAGGAGAGCAGGGACGAGGACGGGAAGGCGCAAAAATAGAACAAGAGAGACAGAGAGCTCTCCTGTCCAAAAAGATGATGAGGAAGAATAGGGCACAGTGGATAATTTGACTGGAGTAGGGCGGATAATATGGGAGCTGTATTTTATTTGAAACGGCAGATCTCCTCTCATCCGAGCCTCATTCAGTCATCTGTGCTGCTCTGAAAAGGAGTGCATGGGCGAGAGCGCCGCTGCAGAAACTAGGTGGAGCTATTGCTTACATCTGCGTCCACTGGTGAGGAATCAGGGCCAAGAGAGGGGAGGGGAGAAGACAATGTTTAGGAAATGAATGCAGTGCAGGGCTGGGTCACAGCCTAGAATAAGACTTTGGGGGTATAAGAAGAGCAGTAGTACTGTGAACTGTGCACCTGTCACACAGGATCTAGAGGGTCTCAGACTTAAAGTACAGCTTTAGGTCTGCTTGTTACTCCGGAGGAGGGCGAAATATGAGAAAACGTCTGCGCGGTTCATTCTTTATCGAATTGGTGCTCCCCTACACCCCTAAAGATGACACCCAACAGAAATTAATCTATAGGGAGATTGTGTTGCAGTAATGCTGAGTTGAAATTTGCAGACTAAATTACTCTTTGGCTCTATCTCCCCCATCACCCATGCATCATAAAAGCAGGGGTTTAGTGTGAGATGAATAATCTCGCTCCAGCATGCCTCTCTTCTGCTGCTCCCCCTCACGCCATAATCGTCAGAAGGCAAGCCAGCTTAGTCAACCCTGTGCTACGGGCCAGGATAATAATTGCTGTATTAATTGGTGTTGTCCAGGCTAGACAGAATATAAGAGATCCCACTGGGGGTAATAATTAATGTTTTTTTACCCTCTCTTTCTCTCCTCTTGCTCTACCTCCACCACTACAAGCACACACACACACATATACACACACACACACACACTCTCATTCTCCCTCCCTGCCTTCGTTTGCTGTATCATTAAGAAAGCACTTCAGTACCTCCACCAATCTGAGTAGCAGGATGATGACGTCTCACAAGAGTATTTTTAGATAAGGCAGTGGACAACAGCACTATCGCCTGGGCTGATTATGTTTATTTAGCTTCTTTAATCTCGTGCTGCTGGGTATCATGTATTCCTGGCTGCTCACAGTTGTCTGTAGGGATGTAGGGTCACGTTAAGGCCTGACATAGAAGCCTGTGCTAAACTAAATTACGCTGCCTTGATGGGAGTGTGATGGCAGGCCAGTCGGATACAAAATATTAATGCCAGGAATGAGAATGTGCTTCAAGTCCAAGTCTGATGTGCGGTTTGTACAGTAAGTCGTATGTAGGAGTACACTATATTTTACTTGTCTTTGTTCTGCTAACCAGATGGCTGCTGTACTACTGCCCCTCCTGGTGTGAACCTGCTTAAGTTCCTCGTCGAAGCCCAGTGACTCAGTCTGTGCGAGTGATTGCCAAAGAGGAGAAAAGCGTTTTATGAAAGGCACACAGGAGCTCATGGCAGTTTTACGCAGCCCTCCACCTTCAGGAAACAGATAATTACAGGCTGCATTATGCGCTGTAGTATCATGTCAGAAAGTATAGTGACTGCACAGGACTGCTGAATGCTCTATTACAGCATGTGTTCCAATTGTAAAACGATGATTATACTCTATGATCCTTTTAATGACAGATACGGGGATTTTTTATTTTTTTTTTTAATTTTTTTTTTTGCTCAGCTGGTATTTAGCACATATCTCAGTGTGGTGCTTTTAAACACATCTCACAATTTAAGGGGGAAGGAACACAATTTTGGAACAAGTTTAGAGGAATTGCCCTAATAAGAATCTCACAGGGTTATTTTCAAATATAAGCCCAACCACACACTAACTTACAGATCTGTCACAGCTTTAATTTAGTGACCCCCCTCTGGTTTACTTGTTCTTTTTCTGTCTTTCTGTCTTTCTTTCTTTCTATCGTTCTTTCTTCTTCTTTCTTTCTTTCTTTCTTTCTTTCTTTCTTTCTGTGCTTCCAGGATAAAAAAGAAATTAATGAGGATATAACCCTTTCTTTTTTGGGGGGGGCTGATTGAAGGTCATTCAAACATGAGTACCTGTGCTGTGGAGATTAGGCAGCTCGGTATTAGCAAGCTTCATTTCAAGTCATTTAAGGTCATATCTGGCATGTCACAGAGACTGTCGCCTAAACGTCCTCCCTGTTGTCCCCGATCAAGTCTATTTACTGTACGCCTTAATTGTAGCCGCAGCTTTAATAAGGCCCAAACCGGGTGAAAAAACAACTCCTCTGTAACAACGTGCAGGGGGAATTGGCCAGCGCACAGCTTGGCTTTACAAACAGGCAGGGAATTAGGACCATGTAGAGGCCCTACTTTGTTAACAGTCCTGACAGGGTTATTTGACCATCTGCTTTAATTACAGGTACTGACACACTCACAAGCTAATGCCTAAGTGTCACCCGTGCAAAGGTGCAAATTAGTTTCCACTTGAAGAACCAGGGTGTGCCACAAATCAAACTAACGACATCATTTGGCCTCAGGCATCAAGCTCAATCAACTAAAGTGTCTGTGCTAATCAATTTCACCAGTATACTAATCTTTTAAGGCACCAATGTGATCAGCTTCTTCTATAAATTAAATTCCATGAATAAAATGTACATATTTATGTTTGCCATCCTTTCTCAAATCCTTTTTCTTAAAACATTTGCCTCCCTTTACTCATCTTGTGAGAATTTATGTTGCATGAGAAACACTTGGCACTCAGTTACATGTGTACACATGTAGATGGTAGGATAGACTGTTGCCACCATGGTTGGTATTTCAAAGGCAAAGGTTTATGGAGCCTGGAGGGCAAATTAAACAGCTGCATTCTCGACGTGCCTTGTTTCGCACCACACTGGCAGTTAACTTAATGGGAGCTTTGAATTTGATTGAGTTCCCAGTTTTTAGGAGGACTTGATCAGTTTCCTAATTTTATTTGAACTTGCAAAGTCAGACTAAAACTGCATCTTGTTAGACAGACAATTTTGGCCCTATAACGCACCTCTCTGCTCCGTAGGTTTTCCTTCTTCAACATCTGCAGCAGGCCAGCACCTCTGCAGAGGCCACGACACAAGGGAAACCTACAGTATTACTTTTCACTTTTCACCCGTGCTCACCTCTGACTCATGGGTGTTACCACAGTGAACTATCAACTAATCAGCTTTCTACACATATCTGCCTAACGTCGACAGTTTGCCTGTTATTCTCTGCTCTTGGGAGCGTAAGTAGGAAAGAGTGAACTCTGTGGCGCTTAAATCAAGCAGTCATTAGCAGAGGAACAGATTGTCTTTTCTTCCAGAGCCTCTGTCCTTCAGATAAACAGGCCTGAGTGCTGACATATGATCCCTTCAACTAACACAGCCCATCCTGACCAACTGATGGGAGGAATAGTAATCAGGCAGGCAGTCACGTGGACGACACACTATACTACCCATAGGATGAACACTTTAAACTACTTACCAGGATTGAATGAAAAATGTAGCGTTTTTGCATGAATTTTTGAGGAATATTTTATCTCTCTGTGAACTGGAATTGTCAATACTTCAAACTAATAAATCATTACACACATGGATTAAAATATGCACCAGCCAACTGTATGTGTTCTGTATTCTCCGCAACACTTTGAAATGCGATTGTTAATCATCTGAGGTAGTTTAACAGGACGAGAAATCAAAAAGGGGTGGCTCTCGTTCTTGGCAAATGCCTCCTAATGGTGTGTTTTCATCCAAGCTAAACGTCTGTCTTTGTGATCTCTTCCTGCAGGAGCCTGGTGTTCTGTCAGCCGCCCAACCCAGGCAATAACTGTCATTAATTAGTCTGATAAATTACGTCCAAAACAATGACATGTTTAAATGGTCCAATTTAGCTCAAATCCTAAATGAGATATTACATCAAAAGCCAGCCGTTTTCTCTCTTTTACCCCATTTAAAGAGGCATACTGCCTTCCTGAAAGCGTTTTAAAGGTTACGATTTCCTCAGATGATAAAGCAGTACCTTTTAATGAAATTCTAATTAGTAATTTCATGGACTTTGTTACCAACCATATCTGATTAGTGCACATTTTCACAGCCCACTTTAATTAAGCACACTTACAGTACAGTTTCAAACATTCCCCACTTGAAGATGGAGCTTAGCGCGTCAAAAAACCTACTTTGTAAACATAAATGTTGCAATTTCCTTTTTTTAATTAGATTGAATTTGAATAAATTTCTTTTTTGTGTGTGTTTGTGGGAATATCTGTTTTTTCCAACTTTTGTAGCACATGCCCTTGAACACAGAAAATGTGGTGATGATAAGGTTCTCATTACCTACTCTGGTTTTGGATTATTATTTAATATGATGACAACAAAATTAGTTGGCTTCAGTTTTTGTTTTTATTTGTGCTTTTTTCTTTTTTGGAACTTTTTGGCTGAGCTTGAACTCAGCTGCATATGTAATGATTCAGAGTATTTCCAGACTTTAAATTGAAAGGTGTTGATTGGACAATGAAAAATACAACTACAGTATATGTGGGAGGGGCCGTTCTAGGTCGATGCTTCAGCATGTCCACCTTTTTAAGCAACATGCACAACGTAATCACATTACACTTTTTCCAAGTAGGTTGCATGTCTCCCGTCCCATTTTGTCAAAGCCAATTACACACTGTTAGTGTACTGAGGCTTGGGGACTGTTGACCAAAGAGCCCCGAGACATAATCTGATTTCACTTTCATTCAAATCGTTTTCCACTTTGAGATCTAATCCTGGTTTCACAATATGAACTCTGACCTTGAATATCAACTGGACTGCAGTTGGTATTTAATGTTCATCAGAGCTCGATGTGGGAGTCTTCCCCTCACAGTGGAGTGCTTTTGACACAGCCTTCACCCAGCCGCCCCACAGTGGGCCCCAGTGGACCCTCTCAGGTCCCTAACCACACAAGTGTTTCCACGGTGGCGAAACTGTTTCAGTCTGACTGACATCCCAGTGTTGGGGAACACAGCTATAAAAGTGCACAAAGCGTGACAGACCACCTTGGCCCTACCTCCTCACCCCATCTCTCCTTTTAAACATGGAGTCCACCCTGTCAAGTCACATGCCGGAGCTGTAATTTAGACTAATAATTACCAGACATCACCACAATGAAACATCAGTGTCTGAACTTCTTTGGACCAAACTGAATTTTAATACATTTGGAAAAGGTTGGCCGGAGGCAGGAACCTCGCGCACTGGGAAAGGCAGCGCACATGTGGAAGCACTTTGGGAAGTGATAAATGATTTGAAATCCACAGCGTCCCCGAAAATGGAAATTAGGGCGAACAGGTGTTAAATGGGAACCACTGGTGCATTTTGAACAGGGGAAAGAAAACGTCCCGGGTCTTTGGGGCCAGATGTGACAGGGCCGGGCCCGGGATGGGGAGGGCGTTGCTGAGTGGTCATGGCCCGAGGTGTGTGATGTGTGGAGGCCCCATGTGCCTGACCTCCCCTCCAAGAAATAACGGATCACTTGTGTCAGCTGTTTCGGGGGAGAAGCCCTCTCTTACCCTCCCCCGTTGCCACAAATACACTGAACGACCGCACGTCCCTGAGACACATAAATAGAAATATTATCAATTTAGCTTTAGCAAAAACCCGCCTTATAGATAACACGTGTAAAGTAATTTAAAGCTGTGATCTGCTGTACATGTGAGGTATGCAAGCTTAAGAATATGATAATAGCAGCTTCAGCTCGCACATTCTCATCACCTCTGGCATTTTTGCTAATTTGTATGGGTGCCGTCTTTAACATGGATAATTGCCATAAATTGGAGCTTTATTCACAGTGGGTCAGGAAATGGCCAAGTATAACAGCCATCAAGCGAAGAAGACTAATTTTCCCTCTGCTGTGCCTTATACTCTAACTGGAATTTTCGGGCCAAGGGAACTGGGCCGTAACCTAAATGCCCATGATTTCATTCACATCATGCCTGGGGTCTGTTCACCTTTGGGAGCCATTTTAAATGTGATGAGTCATTTACATTGTCAGAGATAATGAATGAATAACAAAACGGCGAATGTTGCTGGCGTTATAGAAAGTAACTCAAGTAGGTAAAAGGAACACAGGATTGGGTTTCATTGTTGGAAGATGACTATTCTCTAATTTTGGACAATCTGAGAACTGACGCAGCTGACAGTAAACCAGCATCTGTACCCACCTACCCCCCCCCCCCAGCCTCTCATTTCCTTCTTATATACACACATTTCCACATACTGATACACAGCAATCTCACTGTTTTGGTTGACTTTTCTGGTGAAATTTCTTTTTCTCCCTTCCCCCTGTCAATCTCACTTTCACTGTTGATTTCATGGAAACTTTCT
This sequence comes from Scomberomorus guttatus, assembly GCA_038419695.1. Classification (NCBI taxonomy): domain Eukaryota; kingdom Metazoa; phylum Chordata; class Actinopteri; order Scombriformes; family Scombridae; genus Scomberomorus; species Scomberomorus guttatus. Next base: position 22,549,358 of record CM076458.1, read on the forward strand.
CAGACTCGGCTGAATTGTCCACTTGTTTTAGCTCGAAACTCTCAGATTGTTTTGTCCCAGCTGTCAAAACAAGAGGAGTCAACATTAAGGCACGTTTTGCAGTCTCGGGTGATGTCGATGTGTTATATATCACCTCGACCTGAGAAGATCCCAGAATGCATCACTCCGCGGAGGATTGCTATACCGATCTAGAAAATGGACAGCTGTTGGGACTCTGTGGTATTTCAAGAGTATAGACTCCATACTAATAGAGTGGCACACTGCCCAGATGGAGCCTAATCCTATCTATACATCAACATAAGTTAACCGTTTCATTAACCCCGCTGTACTAACCACTGCTGTGGGAAGGCTGTGAGGCTGCATTGTTTTGCCATGACACCACTGTATGGGAGTTTAATTGGCTATTCCATTAATAACACAGGCAAACTAATTTAGTAGAACCTGTCCTCTTTAAACCACGGGAACAAAGAGTAGGAGGGTGGAAATCAATCTCAGCTTTGTGCCTGAGCCACTGACCCGTTCATGCTTTGAAGATTGCTGCTGTAAAAAAAAAAAGCATCTGAGAAGTTATTTAACTACAAACAGAGCCTACCTTCCCCATTCCAGCTGCATAATCAGGCATAATAAGTGACTGCAAAGGTCCACTTAATGTATTTCTAACACTGGAGACCTGCTAATCCTGTCAGGGGGAATGAAATGGAGGGGGGAACCGTGCAGAAGCCCAGCCATGGAGCTGAGCATTTAACTCCATAACCATGCAGGCAAATGCCTGGGCGCCTTTCACACAAAAAGAGAAAGAGAGGGAGAATAAGCCCAGCTTCATATTTCAACCCAAAGTGGGGATCCATTTTTCCGCTTTAGTGGCCATCGAGGAACAGTGGGAATAACAACAACAGCAGCCGCGGCAGTAACAGCCTGTCTCACTGGGCTGAGTCCTCATAAACCTATGCCATTATCACTCTCTTTATGGGCCTTTAAATAGAGAGCCCTTCAGATCAGCCATGTGTGCTCGCCTAGGTGAACATCAGCCCCCTTGCTTTTCTGCCATTTGTAACAAGACATTTAATGCTTTTTTGGACTGGCCTCTTTGTCAATAATAATTTATAAAATCTGTTTCTTGCAAACATTGTGCACAGCACTCTGCATGAACGTATATCTCTTTACATATAGTTGTAAATGTGCACATTCTTATGAAAATAGCTTTTTTTGCCATCTTCACACAATTAAAGCAAACTCTTGATTACAGTGACCGATTTATTACATTTTCTTCTTACACCTACTCCTGATGTATGGAACAGCCAGTTTTAAATTCAAAGTTTTAGATAACAATATGGTAGCAAAAGCAAAATCGGACATAACAAGAGGAAAATGTCGAGCCTTCGAGCACGGACACTCTGTGAATAAGAGAAGCATAAAAATGGAAGAAAACAAACAAAGAGTCCCAAATCAACAAACACACTGAGACTCATCAGATATCGTGTTTTTGCCAGCTCTGTTTGCCAAAACACCTTTTATGGTGGTCTTTGAAATTCAGGGGCCCCATTAACAGTTCAAGCATATAATCACATCTCCGTAATGAGGTATTAATTAAGCGAGGGGCATCTATTGGCCCGCTAAACAGCCTCATAAACAATTGACAGGAGATTTGTGATTTTTGACTCCCTGACACCATTAAACAAATCAATATTGGGTTTTGCAGACATGCTCTCCGGCTGGCTCTCTCCGGTCTTTGCCAATCAGCTCTGTGGAATACTAATGAGGGAATTAACTGCCTCATATTCCGCATGTGTCCCATCAAACAGATCGCTATCGAGGGAGTCTCATTTGCATGGAAGAAGACTCTGCTTTGTAGGTAAAGATTTCACAATATGTCACTCATTATGCCAGCCCACCCCACCCCAACTCAATCTCCTATCCCTTCACTTGTCTCTTATTTTCTGTCACACTCTTGAATACCCCCATGACCACCACACACACACACACACACACACACACACACAAAACAATCACAGGCCCAGTTTGGTTTTCTCATCGTGCAAAGACATGATGATGTAACATAATAAACAGAATAATGGTTTTCAAGTGGTGTGTTTATCCTCACTTTTGCTGCCCAGATTTTCTCCCACCACGCCTACAGTGCGTCCTTCTTTGAAATGACTGCCTGTTTGTTGTCGCCTGGCATTGCGCTCCTTTTGAGTGCTGCAGTAATCTTGTTTGATGAATATTGTGCTTAGAGTGCTTAATGTTGTTTGCTGTTCAAATTATAATGCTGAGTCGTCCAAACCTGCTTTTCCACTGAGTGTTACACAGTCTAAAATAGTGTCATATGCTGTGGCCAGTGGTGTTAATGACGTGAGGCAAACACATGTGGGAAGCCACTTGTCTGCAAGGAGCTTCTGCAGATGAAATATGACGTGCTCTTTGACTGTCTTTATGAGAATTAAAGCTACTCTGACCACTAGTGGTGCTATGGAGCAATGTTTTTATGAGTGGATCACAAGATGCAGAAGCATAAGGGCAACGCAAATCACACCCTGTCATTGGTTTCGCACTATTTGTACTATTCCTCTGATCGACAGTTGGTGGCGGTACCATGCCAACAAATGTACCAAAAGACAGTGAAGAAGACTGCTAGCAAGCAGACATGACTGTAAACAATGCACAGTTTAAACTGTTATGAGGAAAGGATGCACTCAATACCTGTGTTAGACCTCAAGGAGACAAACAATGCATTTTGGCGAGTAACATTGAATGTAAACATAACTTTTGTTTGTTTACAAAAAATCTCTACAGGGTTAGGGTCCTTTAATTTATCTACAGTGTATCTACTTGTTCATACAAATTTAAACTTGATGATCCTTTTCAAGTTAAAGGTACCCTGTGGGGTTTTTGACCACTAGTAGCTCTATGGAGGGATGTTTTTACCGATGGGTCCTCTTTTTGTTCCTTCACATGTGCACGAACACACATGTGATGCATTATATATTCCTGCCAAAGGTTTTCATGCTATTCAACTGATCTACAAGTGGCTGACTTGTAGACAAGATAGTCAGAAATGTGCCAGCAAAGGCAAACTTTTAATTAATGCATCCGAAAGCCTTTTTTATGTTAGACATTTTGACATGTCACAGTAGGAAAAGCACAGGTGTAAATAATTCAATTAATAATGGCTGATTAATAATTCCTAATAATTATTATAATAATTATTAATAATTCCATTTAGCTGCAGGGTTTACTGTGCATGCTGTCACACTGTCACACTATCATGGCTTACAGGGACACTTGAATAGAACGGATTCATTGTTAATGTTATTAGTAACACCTGTGCTTCTCTTTTTATGTCAAGTAAAAATATCTGCTGTGAAAAAGGCCTTTGTCTTCAGCACAGGTTATAACGCATCTAATGCGTTGGCACACTAAATGCACTGCACTAAAATGATCATTGTGACATGATGGCATGGCAAACAGAGTCGGAGCTGCATTCATTGCATTTCCTTGCGGCATTACATTCTCCAAGTTTAGGTTTCAGCAGGTGAGCCCAGAAGGACAGAACATCTAATTTAATCTATCCTGGGAGTGCTCTCCGCACTGCTCACCCCAGGAAAATGAGTGACAGGGGATGGCCTGTTGTCTTTGTGCTGTGTGTGTGGCCGCGGGGCAGTGAGTTAATGCAGGAGATTGACTCTTAATTGCAGTGGGGAACGCTCATCTTTTCTCATTAATGAGACGGAGCCAGAGCCTGGAGATTTTCTCATCACACAAATACACTCCTCCACCAGCCAGGTTAAGTGCTGTTTAGATTATTGGCTTCCCTGCATATGATTTTTTCCTGAGCACTATGTCTCAGATTGTGAACACAGGCAAAAGATGAGATGGGAGTGAAGCAGGGGTTAAGGGAAGACGGTGTGTGTGTGCGTGTGTGTGTGTGTGTGTTTGCTGGGGGGGTTGGGGGGGTGTCTCTGAAGTGAGGCAGTCACATGTGTGATATGAGTCCAGAAGAAGCAGGGCTCAATAGGAGCTGGTGAAACCTCTTCATAGCGCCTAACGAGGCAGATGAGAAGGCCATTTATGGGATCACATTTCATTTGCATTTTGTCCAGCCTCCAGATCAAAAGACAATCTTAATTTGCGGGCTGCACCAATAGAAAGTGAGTGTTTCCTGATGGATACAGATGTTGCGGGTGAGGCAGAGCAGAGGCAGTAGAGGAGAGGAGAGCAGTGCTGCGGGTCTGTCTGTCTGCTTGTCTGTGTGTCTGGAGGTGGGGGTTAACCTCCGCCTAAAGAACGACCACTGGCTCCCCATGATGCATAACCGTGAGGGATTAGAGAGCACAAAGCAGCAGACTGTTTGGTGGAGCACTAAAATGTGCTCCTCTGGGGCTCATTGAAATATGATTGCCGATTAAGTGTTTGAAGTCTGCCAAAGACGAGTGTGCGTTTTTAGTGGGATGACGATGAAACTCTATCTTTCCTGCTTATGCAGGCAATTTTCCCTCTCTTTTTCCACTAACTGTACCATGATGTGTGTTCTCTTGTCGCGCCTGGAGTTGAGGTTGCCAAACTCATTTCACCTCTTGGACCCCAGCTTGACTGGAAGCCAGACAACCAAAAGTGATAAGAGTGAATTAAGCTGTTACTCTCCAGCGGGAATGTTATTATACCGCCAGGGAGAGGCATTGATTTCCTTATGAGAACAACAGGTGAGCTTGTAGAAAATAACTTGGAGTCTACCTAAATAGCAGGTAATACTGAGTCTGTAAAGATAAAATTATGTTTATGGAAATAAAGAGGATAAGCTTCCAATTCACACATGATAAATTGTGTCATGTCTTAATACTGTATTTCGAGCACCATAATAGTCATAATTTCTAGGCAGGCTTATTTAAGCAACAATTGGGATTGCTAAAATGTTTTCTTTCTTCAGATGGTATTTTTCCAACATGATTTACAATTTTCTTTGGTATTTACTTAAATAGAAAACAGTGAATTATATGATTTAAACAAAATCCGGGAACAGAATAATGAAGTATGGCTTTAAGTCCGCAGCGATGCCGGGGTCAGTCAAAGTCGCCCTGCACAGGCATATGGAACTGTGCTTCCTTTGATTAATTGAACCCTTAAGAAGACTAATACTCTGAAGTGAACTGGAGGAAATAATTTGTGCGAGAGACAATGTCGAGAGTGATGACAAACATAGCTTAGTGTTTCCGTGGTTGCACCTCAATTCCCCGCGATGTCAGCTTTGAAACTGCGGCACTCCTCAATATATTATCATGTTACACTCATTTGTTTTCATTATTGCATCAAAGAGGATCTGGTCATGCAGCGGCCATTTTCTGCTGTACAGAGGCCTAGAGAACAAATGTGACTCTGGAGTCACTTTGGGGTTATACAAACAATGAGGAATCTGCAGTTTAATAAAGGGTTAGACTCACATTCTTATGTTACTACCTAAAGAGAGCAACAGCCACTGGACTTCAGGGTGAAAAAGTCTTAAGTGTTTCTCTGTTATGGCTAATATTTGAATATCCATGTGAGGTTAATTCAAAGCTACAGCTACTTCTTATTACAGAAGCTCATGTCTCTGAAATGTTATGTTGCAATGAGACGCCGTAAATTAAACCTGAAAGCAGTGTTACTCCCAGCTAGTGTTGGTAAACATAGGTAGAGTTTTGTTAAAGAGCTGTAAAAGGAGCTGAGCGGGGTATGTTAAGTAGTCTCTCAGAGAAGCTGGAGGGCAAGGGGTGAAGGGAGAAGCTGGCCCCAGCGGACAGGTGGAGGTAAGCTGAGAGCCGTACCACCCAAGGGGAGGATGAACTTGAGACGTGTCCCTCACCGTCCTGTGAAGGTGGAGGTCAGCAGACAAGCCACGCTGATCGGCCGAGATGCCCCAATCAGCAGGAAGGACCAGACCCTTCTTCCCCAGATGAAATGAAGCCACTAGCGGGCCAGGTCAGTCACAATTAGGACTCATAAAATATAATCAAAACCTCAAAAGCTGGTCTGCAGTACTCGGGTGGTCAGGACTGAACAGAGCACATCTTTGTGCTGCGAGAGGTTTTACTCATGCGTGAAACAGACACACCTTGTTCCAATGACTGAGATGTATCTCCTTCTTCTTTTAAAACAGCCACCTCAGAGGTTAGTGCCATCATCCACATCTGCTCCAAAAAGCGGGGGAAAAAATAATTAACTTGAGGAAACTATGATTCACACACTCTTTAAGTGTCACAACCTCTGCATAGACTCACTTCCACAATACATGGGGCTTTTATGCTAATCTCCCTAAGACATCAGAATATGGCGATAACCGTCTGTAAGCCCAGAGGTTGTTTGTTTTCCAGCAGCATCTCTATCTAAGGCAGATGTATTGTTTGTTTTTGAAATCCGGTAATTAAGGCAGCTGCAAATTTGTATTTCTGTTGTCTGAAGCCTCAGGCCAGGATTAACAGCATTTAGCATTGTAGAATGTACCCCGCCCCCCTTAAATAGGCTAGATAAAAAAATGTTTTAAAAAACATGGAAAGATGAGTTTGTGTCCTGTAATATACGCAGAAAAGATGCTGTTTGACGTGTTTATATAATTTTTCAAAAATTAATCAGTCATTAATTGATCATTTACACACAGTGGGGTGCATTCAAAGAAGCAGGCTGCCATTAACAGCTATACAGAACGTACTAGTTATGTACTGTGCATGTAATGAATTATGGACATGTGACAGTCAGTTTTATCCAAAGTTTATATAATTCTCTTGACGTCTCTTGATAGATAATATACTGCTGTGGAAATGATAATAGGAAATGTTTATGTTTCCTGCACTTCAGAGCTCACAGCTGACATAAATCACATATTCTCAAGTGAAACAATTACAGCCGCACCTGCGTTTGGATTGCATTTTGACACCAAAGTGACGCATGATGCCAAAAGGTATTTGGAATGGCCACTGCTTTTTGACACTCATTACCCCAGTATTACAAGAACACGTCAAGCATGAACATATTTCCCATTTCTGCTGTACAACTTGAACAAAGAGTTACATTATTGTCCGGGAATCCTTAGGCATTCACTAGGCCTTATTTGCCCTAGGCTGCACCCTTGGGTGACATCTCAACTCCCTGGCTTATTACACCTGCCCGTCAAACCTCGGCTCTCAACCTTTTGCTCAATAACAAACATGATTTGAGCTGTCACTGGGAATGACCCGCTGCGCAGACTTGCTTACCGGGAGGAAGTTTTCTGTTAAGATGGTGCTTTTGAAGGCAGATCAAGGTGATAAGCCAGATTTGAGCAGGTAATAAGTCATTTTAACTGATTCATCATTTAACTTGGGCTGACGTGCTGATATCCATACTGATAATATCTGCTACAAATTATAGGCTATGAAAAGATCAACTTTACAGGTTCACTGATGTGACAGTAAAAGATTTTGCCTGTAGATTATGAAGCCTCAACTATGCCTCTGCCTGAACCTCAGCTTACAGAAGGTCATGATTTACATTTTTTTCAGCCAATGTTCCCTCGCTATAAGAAGTATAAACTATGTACTCCCAGCGTGGTTGCTGTAAATTTAAAACTGACACAAGAAAATGGTGACACTAAAACATGTTTTTCCCTTCCTACAAAGTTTTATTTTCCTTCTTTTTTTTTTAACACGTTTTCTTTTTTTTTTTTTTTAACACATTGTAAGATTGAGAGTTAAATATAGAATAGCAAGGTAACACCTGACACCAGAGAGCAGGAAAGCGTTTTTTCAGTCTGTAGAATTACAGCCCACACTTTTAACTAAATGTTCACACTAGATGTTAATATGTTAAAAAAAAAAAACACACACACACACACACACACACACACACAAACACACACACAAAACATACTCATGATTTGACTCAAATTATATGGGGTACCATCCAGATAAATTCTATATATGGGATACACTGAGTCTACATTTCTGTTTTCCCACTCTTGGTTTCCAGTTGACACAACAGACATAAGAGATTCAGACTACAGACTAACAAGTGTATTTAAGTCTGTAGTTTTGCTGTTGTGGCAGGCCTGTGGTGCACAGAAAATCATACATTGTACATTTCCTGTTGTAGCAACCGTGGCGTGTTTGGGGAAAATAGAAGAACACAGTAGTTAGTTTCAGCAGTAATGAAGATGTTGCAAGAAGAAGTATCTTGCAAGTTACACTTAGACTTTAACAGTGTGTCTTTTGTAGTTTTTAAGTAGTCGTTTTGTTGCAGGTGTAATCTGTTTGAAGTCAGGAAGTGTCAATGTCAGGCTGCAAGTTTATAGCTAAATTTGTGTATTAGGTGGTCCTCTGTTGAGCTTGAATGAAAGATGGAGGGGAGCGTGGGAGCGCTCCTGTTAAATGAGCAGCACTTTGAAAACATCAGACGTGACAAAAACTGATGCAACACCTTGGTAAAACAAGTGAAACCTGAAGTTATTTCAAATCCAAAAGACAGACAGGCAGTAAAGGGGAATTTTTGTTGTATTACATTGATGTGGAACAACTGGAAGAAAATTAAATTGCTTCTCGGTATTAAATGGACAAGTAATTTTTTTCTTAAGTTTCCTAACTTGCCATAGGGATGTTATTAATTATTTCACTGGTGTTTTGTCTGGTATGAAATATTTCACAATCGCAGACATCACTGCAAAACTTACATGTGCAACAGTCAATGCATTTCATTTAATCCAAGAAATTGTATGCATGATCTTTTAACAAATACAGTATAAGAAGGATCATTCCCTTAGTGAGTACATGAATGCATACAATCTGGCTGAATTGTAAATCTGCAAAGGTAGAGAGTGTGTGTGAGTGGAAAAGTTTATTTTTCCTCATACATTCTTCCACCTTAGCTCTGTCATAAGCTATTTTCTGCTCCACTGCAAATCCTAATTGATCGAGCTCAATCTTAGCTTTACATTACATGGGCAGATGACATCATTTGATACCGATATTTTGCGCCGCTCTTGCAGGCTAATGTTGTTTTGCCAGCTTCATGGCAACGCACTGTCTAGACAAAGGCGTATGTACACAGAAATCGAATGTATAAATGTTTAGACAATCATTATTTTAATTTAAAAATTTTAAGGTTGACTTACCTTTGGTGGAAGGTGCCAGTCATTGTTGGATGGTGGCAGCGCGAGTGTTATGCTAAGGCCTCCAGTGCTTTGGTCTCTGTCAAGCTCACATGCTTCAGGAGACTAAGTCAAGAGTGAAGAGACAATAGTGTCATTTATTAGATAGCTGAAGATCAGGCTTTGCTGTCAATCTTGGCTTGTCTCAAAGGTTATACTATACAGTATACTCCTTCACTGTTTCAGTTATGAAGCAATGATGGAAGTAATTTTGCACACTCTCATCTGCGTCTGTCATTTCTGACAGTCAGCTTTCTCATCAAATAATCCCTTTATAAACCTAAACCTTTTATGGGCATGACGTGATTAAATGGTGTGGAATAGTTTCTTAAACAAAATACTGCTGTTGTTGAGTGAAAACCAGGTATCTCCTAACTGCCTTTTTTCTTGATGACCATGTAAATAGATTTGAGTTTTTTAAGAGATAATAAATCCAAGAAGGGGAGATTTTACTACTGACAGAATACTATTTAAACTTTCAGTTTAAGTTAAAATAGAAGATTTTTCACCCTCATGTCTGGATGAAGTGTTCTAATACGAAAGTTGTTTGACAGTAGCATCTTTCAGCTGTAATGTCGTCATAACGCCTTAATGTGTAGGTTTTTTTCTATGCAACCTCACAGCACCAAGAGAACATTTTCTTCCAACATACCATGGTCTTTCTTTTTAACAAGACAATTAAGACGCTCTCAACTATCAGTCACTGCAGGCTTTATTGGCATTCATTTCTTCAGGGTAGTACAGCAGCCTCCCAGAGGGGCTGCTAAATCAACCTTAAGACCTAAGACTAGTGCTTTAACCCCTTGACTACCTCTCTGCAACTCCTCCCCCTCTCAAAGCTTGTCCTTTAGACATTTACTAATAAACAACAGGTCAGCACCTGCAATGGCAGGTGATTTATTTGACCCTGAACAGCCATGACGAGCGCGCACTGGGGAGGGTGGCGGGGTGGAGGTTAAGGAGGGGAATATCTCCAGCAGAAATTCAGCTACACAGCCCCGGAGGCCTGGAAGTCGACGCCCCCCACTGTAAAGCACTTACCGCTCACTTCGTTCTGCTTCTCATCTGACTGTTTTCTTTATTTCCCCAGTAAAAGACAGCCGAATCATTCCCGTTTATCACCATGAGCTCATAAAAAGCCCGGAGGATAAAATAATCACTTCTATGGCGGGGTGTGGGGGGTGTGGGGGGTATGTCCCCAGTGTGTGACATCACTAAGCCTGACCGCATTGTCCAACTGCCTCCCAAATAACTACATCCACTCGCCTACCTGCCAGGCGAGTCACACAGGGCCACCATGTAGTGGACCAATGATAAAGGATTAAAGCAGGTTTCCCCTGCATCTGTCCAATGGATTGAGCTGATCAGACAAGGTACACTGCAGGATGTTGTCCAAGGACCTAACTAGAGCAGAATTATTGAGTAACAGGAAATTAAAAAATTCCTGCAATGCCGATCCACCACTCAAAGCAATTCTTTCGCAATCTGGCCTGCCCCCTCTCTGAACTCCAGCCATTGGGGGTTCATATTTTTTGTTGTCGCCGCCAAAATATCTCAGGATAAAAAGAAAAAGTCAAAGTGCTTTTGCCTTTTTTCACAGTGTAGTTATTGTTTTATGCATCACAACATCAGCACAACAACATGAATCATTTCAGTGTCCCTGAGGAACAAAATTGAACTTGATCAACAGCACAGCTCCCAAAAGTTAATGAAAATGCAGGAAAGTTTAATGATTGCATTTAGTGTGATTCTAGATGGTCTGGTTTATCCATTTGGGGTATTTATTTAGTTCCTCTTGCCAAATGCAGATAGCTCTCTAGCTGTTAATTCCCTGCATAATACATGGGATAAAGGCCTAAATGTTCCACTGTTCCAAATCTCCCCTGAATAATTACACTGAAATTTTATTCAACATTTATGCCTCTTAGAGACTGATCCTTTTCCAGGAATTACAGGAAAATGAACCAATATCTGACAAATCAGACCTTCATCTTACTATGTGGGCAGTTTCCTTTGAGTCAGAAAAGTAACTATGTTACCAAAACCGCAATGTTTCCTATGAAGGCAATGCATAGTTGGATGAAAATAAAATGCATTGACTGCAAAATACACATTCAATCAGCCAGATATTTTACGAATTCTCTTTACATGAACAAAAACAGACAGATGGAAAATTATTACACCATGAAATGACCTCTGAGTGAGACTGTGTGCTTTTATGTGGGTGTTATTATGAATTATGTGGACACATTACACAACCACCTATAAGTTAGAGCAGTCAGTGTCTGTAAAACTGTAAACAGGTGTGAATGAAAACTGAACAGAAGTCTCACACTGTGACCGCAGGCCCACTCAAACCTTTTAGACTCAGTAACGTCAACTTTAAACCTGTGTGTAAAATATTAACGAATGGAGGAAAAATTACAGGTGCATTACTTAAGATTTCAGCAGCATGTGGGAACGGTTAATGCAGCACCACTAATGTGGCCTAGCTGGCTCCTCTCATCAGCAGGACGGCTGAGACAGGAGGTCTGGGGCGCAGGGTGATGGAGAACAGTCAGGCCTATTTGTTCAAGGCTTCGGCACACCGAAACGCTGCACGAAGATTTTGCAAAGTCACTTCCTGGTTCAGAAGAGCCACTCCTCCAAAAGGCAGTGCAGCTGGGATCACATCTATGCTCCATTACTCCTCTGTTACCTCATTTTAACCCTAAACAGATCAGGGTCATATGGTTTTAGCAAGTAGGTTATTTGTTTTAACCATATTGGAGCACCAGATGGGACAACTGGAACAATCTAGACAGTGTCGCATCATGGGAAAGTTTTTAATTTACAGTTCTTTCCTGTAATAGTCAAAATATTTTGGCATTATATTGTTAATGTTTCATCTCTCTGACCTCAAGGCAAGACAACTGTCATCATAAAGGTCAGAGGATGAAACAATGAGCCTCATACAAGAAGCACTCACACAATTTTATTTTATTTCAGAATTTAATAAGAGGATAAACCCCATGAGATGCACCATCTCATTTTCAAACATGAAAGTTAACAAACCTTTAAATAAAAAAAACAAAAAAACCCAACATAATAATAATAATAGATTAAGCAATCCAATGACAAAACAATCACCATAGTAACATCAACAAGGACATATACATAAGGGCTCTCCCGCCATCCTAACCCACACCCACTACATCTGTTACAAGTGTCATCTGTACAAAAAATAGATCAGATAACATTATGTCAAAGTACTGAGTCTTGTTATAAAGTAAAAAAGAAGGTAAATACAATCAAAAAGATGTGAAGATGTGTTTAAGAGGTGTTCTAGTATATGATATCACCATAATCAATAATGGGAAATAAAAGCTGTTGGACAATTTGTTTTCTTACTTGGAAAGCAAGAAATATAGTGACCAATATAGTATTCTCATACAAGCATTTGTTTTATTTGTAATAAAATCAACATGAGGCCTAAAAGAAAATTCAAAATCAGTCCAATATCCCAGGTGGAGACCCATAAGTGGAGACCCATTAGTAAAATTAATAGCCAACTCAGTAGATGAATTATTAAGATTATAACTAGTATCAAACAACATGCTACAAGACTTCTGCTTGTTTAATGTGAGATTGTTATTTAAAACCACTTTTGAACGAAAGAAAATTCTGATTGCAGAGAGCTTTGAATTTAGTTATATCAGTGTCACAGTGTATATAACTGTGTCATCTGCATATAACTGAACAGAACAATCACAGTAAATTAGAGCAGATTCATTCTTAAAATGCGCAAACGAGTGATTTAGTTTGTGGCATTCATCAATTTTCTTGTACTTAGAATTTTCTCTATCGGTATGAATGAAATCCAGACCTGTCGTACATGTCATGAACAGATCATCTCTGCCTTTCTTCACTGGGGAGAAACATTTGTTTGACTTACAATTATAACGTCTTAATCGGAATTAATTTGGAGTTTAAATATGATACTGAAATTAACAAAAAATGTAATAGTAAATAAGTAAAACAAACTTAATGCAAAATTTATATTCTGTTAACCATATTTTCATCATCATGGCTGCCAATTTATTTAAAAGGTTTTTAAGATTTTATGATTTTTATGGCCATATTTTGGCGCAGCAACTTCTACCTTTCAGTATTTGTTGGAAACTTCTCTCACACTGACAGCTGCCTCTGTGTCTCTCTGCAGATCTCTGTCCAGTATCATGTTGTGTTGCAGCTGACAGTGTAACATAACCTTCTGTAGACTATAATATTCTCCTCTAATATCTCTGTGACTGTCACATGACCGCCTATCATCATGGAGCGCCTTGCTTTAGAAAGATTTTTTAGCATCCAACGTCAAATCATTCCCTCATTATTCTCTCACAGTACAGAACTGCTCTGATGACATGTTAGCTGAATTCATATTTTCCAGTTGTTTCAGGTCTCCTACTGTCACTCCTAAATTTGTTATGTGTTTGGAAACAGAATCCACTCCTGGTGAAATGAACTTTTTTCTCTTCTTTAATACAGTATGTGCAATTTCTCACTGCTTGCCTTCTGACAGGAAAGTAAAGTTAAGGAAATAATTGTATGACTGACTTTTGTGAGTGAAAAAGTGAGTAGGACCTTAGTCATTGGTATGTCCACGGTGACTTCAAAGGGACTTTTTGGCCACTTGGGGGCATCACACCAAGTTATTAACACCACACACATATATACAGTATATATACAAATATATACACTCTCCTTTTAGCTCTTTTTGGTCTCTTTAGTCACTCTTTGGTCACTTTAGCTGCTAAATGCTTCACTATGTTCACCAGCTAGCTTTGTCTGGTAGGCAGGTAGCGTACAGCTGGTTTTTCAAAACCTTTTTTCGCTGAAAACAGCAACCTGCTGTTTCTGGAAACAAGGTAGAGATGACATCAAAACAGTAAAGTTGCGGGCTGTAAAACCAAAACAATGAGATGAAAGATGCTAAAATGTTCCGTACAGCTGAGGGGAATGTGACATGTGACATATGCAGGTCTGCTCCTGAACAGTATCTTATCTGTCTTTTAAAATTATTCCATTCATTTCAGTCAGTGTTGCGTAAGCAGTAAGATATATTAGCTTGTTAGCATGTCAAATTGTCCAACAATCTGGGAGCACTCTGACTACATGACACCAGAAAGCATTTAATATAGCAGCGTATACTTAATGCCTCATACAAAGTATAGCCATGTTTGGCTCTGTCATGTACATTACATCAACCTCAGTCTAATTCTGCACCATCCAAACAATCATTTGGATGAATTGTCAAAGAAAATCTCACATACAGACACACGACAGTGAACTCAGGCACTGAAAGCTTGTGTGTGTGTGTATATGTGTGCGTGTGTGTGTGTGTATTACAGCGGTAATACACAGTTATTTTTCTCTCTGTCACAAATGTGAGGACTTGGATGGAGTGTGAGTTGTGTTTGAAAGGTGGTAAACCTGCTGAGGCTCTTTAATTTCCCCCCTCTTCACCGGCATGAGGGATGGTTCAAAGGGTGACTCTCTGACAGGGCATGTGATCGCTCCTCCGTCCTTTATCTGCCTCCCCACATTAGCACGTAAATGAGGCTGCACTTTGGGTTTTGGGAGCTGAAGCGTGCTCAGTGTAAACAGGAGTTGTACTGTTATCATTATTGGACAGATTTCTGACATCCTAACACCTCCGTTTCATTAACATTCAAAAGGGCTGGGATTTTGACACTGCCTCTGTTTATACAGATTTTTGAATACTTTGCGGTGGGGATTGTATACAAAATACTGTATACATAGTATCTCCACTGTTGAGTGGAGTTATACACTTCCATTTTGGCAAGCTAAGTGTTGCAGTATAGACAGTTGATTTTCCCAGTAATGCCGAGTGTTTAAGATGTTTCTTTGCTATATCATGACTTAAGAAGCTGTAGTCTTATTCTAAAGATGATTTGGAGGAAATGATCACATGCTTTTAGTGTAAAATGGTTCCAGTATTGTATGTCTAATTAGCTACAGTGCTATATTTCAATGAGGCTTGCATATCGGTGTTGATGTGTATGCTGGAGTGTGTTCTCAGGCCTACATTGGGGTGACTGCAGGGTCCTGAAACTCCATTGTGATTCGAGCAGAGCTTATCGCATGGGAGAGAACTGGCAGGCTCTTAGGTATTATATGTGCTCTCGTTCTCCTTCCCTCTGTCTGACAGGAGCCCTTGGGATGAAAGGGAAAAGCAGTGGAAAAAGAGACATCGGTTCCCGACATGGGGAAGTCTTTGTTTCTATTCTCTCCATCCCAAGTCTCTCCAGGAATCCTAATTTCCACCATTCACCTACCTATCGGCAGATAAAAGCTGGTTGAAGGGGGGGATTTCCTCAATTGAGACAGCTTGTAACCAGTCTGCATAAGGGGGGGAGCTGCACAAAGCTCTGGAGTGAGAGGAGGTTGGAGCACAGATTTCAAATTGCTTTGAATTCGAAAGCACTGGTGAGCGAGTTGTTCTAAAGGACATTTTCACAGAGGCTGATCTGAAACCTGGCTGGGAATCTCTGAGCTGAGAGTTTGGATAAGAACAGTGACACACGACATGAGATTCTCCGCCAATCCTGAATATTCCCAAGAAACGAACGCAAAGACGCCGCTTGTGAGAGACTGAGAGTGTCACAGCCGTGTCTCTCATTATGTTGTTTTTTTGAAACCACTCTTATTAAGGCTGTTTTCTTTTATTTGTGTGTGTGTATGGGGGGGGGTGCTTAGATGGTGATGTCCAAGTTCAGGGAATGCCAGGCTTGGCAGCTGACGTCCTTAATGCGGCTGCTTGGCATTAGAATGAGGGAGGGGAAAGTCCATGCCAGTCTCTGGGGAGTGGGAGGTGTTAACTTCTAATGGCTTTCTCTGCCACAGCCCTGACATCTGCAGGGCTCCCAGCAAAGAGAGTGAGGCCTTTTTGAAAAATTAATGGAGCTGAATGCATCTCACAGCAAGGAGAGGGCTGGATTAATCAGCACATTAAGGGCTAGCTCCGGATTGGAAATAATTATTGGAGCTGACAAGGTGCAGAGGTGCCGGTGCCAGCTCCTTTCAGGAATGCATTTTAAAAAGCAGTTTAAAAAGCCTTCAGATGTTGGCATTATCTTGCGTGACCAAATTAGGAGCAAATGAGAAAAGTTTATCTGGCATTTTGGAGTATTGAAAGAGCTTAGGCTTTATAAATTATACAGTGTGTATTTGTGTGTGCGTCAGCGCGTGTCTGTCTGCATGCGTGTGCGCAAAAAAGGGTGCAGATGTGTTTTCCGTGAGTGGGGGAAGGGATGCAGGCGATGAGAATTATGGGTAAATCCTTTTGCACAAAAAAAAAAAAAAAACACACACACCATAGGTTTCAGATTAAAAGTGGGTGGTTTGTTTTTTTTTAGAGGGACTGCACAAAACTTTAAGGGGGATTAATTTAAATGGGTGCTTGAAACTATCATACTGTTTGTGCAAATGAAAAGTGGATGTCTTAACACCCTGAAAGAGCCAGACGGTAAACTGATTACTGTTGACCACCCATGAAAAGCATGAAGAAGTAGAGGGGGTGGGGGGTAGAAATGATTTAATAAGCGGCATGTTTTTCTGCCTTTCAGAAATAATCCTCTATAATTTTTCCAGGGAAGTGATTGGGCATGCGTTACAGTCATCATTAATATTCTCTCCATCTCAGACATCATTTGCCAGATAATAGCTGCCTCCATCTAAACAAAATCAAGGTGATGCAAGCCGAGTCACAGATAAGTCATATTTCTGTCCAAATGTAAACAATTATTTCCATGTATTCATGCAGAATAGATCCATCAGATCACTGATTTTAAGAGTGGTTAAGTAAGTTTTAATAGTGCAGTGGGGGAGAATCAGGCAATTTGTGAATGAAAAACCTAAAATCTTACAATCCAAATTGTCTTTATTATCAGATTTCTAGCATTGAAAGCGAGCTAATAAAAAATATTAATTTTTTTTTGTCTGGAACTGCGCCTTCAAAAAAGCTGAATTCCAGCGAAGCGAATGGCATTTAGCTATGCAGCCACACCTTGTGAATACTACGCATTTTATACATTTTCACCACACTACCTTAAACAATGTTATGAATGGTCAGTGATCTGAGCCTTTCTTTGGCCTATTCTGCATAAAATGAATATGGCTCTGCCCTGAAAGCAAACAGAATATGACCAAATGGATTAACAGTAATAATGTTTACATCTTCACGGTGGTATGGAGACAACACCTTTGAAGAGAGGTGGTCCACAACATCAAAAGAAACTCAGCGAGGAATGCCAAATGTTTGCCTGACTGTTTGATCTTTAAAGCCCTTCGATCAGATATGTAACCTTGGATAGAGATCTCCATTATGGCTGTTATTCTCTTTTAACTACAGCGGCTCTCCAGGTAATGGCAACGTACTGAATAACAAATTGGAGGGGCTGAGTGGCAGCAATCATCTTTACAATCTCTGTTCCACTACAATGAAAGAGTCGCAAACTTCAGGCGTCAGTAGAAACTTTAACGCTGTGAATGAGCGATTACTTCAGCCAATAACGATGTAATTCCGTTGTCTCGAACGTCGCCGCCGTCCTCGGCCATGTAATTACACAAAGCATGACTAAAGTCAAACCCCAGAAAATAGGTGGATTTGCAGATGCAATCAGGTTTGTGATATACCCAATTCAAGGGATACAAATTTGATTTAACTATTTCCAGGGGTGATGTATGGAAAAAGATATTACTGAAAAGGCACGTAAATTGAAAAAATAAATAGGAAAGAGATCATCTTAATTACCTTGAAATTAGACTCATATTCCATGGTGTAGATATGAGAAATTGACATAGGTTAGAGATTTCAGTTGTTTATCCGGCAGTTGTGTTGGTGATTGCCATAGATTGCATATTACAGTTTGTATTCTCACACAGCGTATCAGTGAAATTGTGTTTGTTTCAAGATGTAGTAGATTATCCAACCAAAGGTGTGAAAAAATTATACAGCTGAATTGCTTAATATTGAATACTAAATCACTTCCAACACAAATGTGTGTGTGTGTGTGTGTGTGTGTGTGTGTGCGCGTGTGCGCACGCACGTGTTTGTGTGTGTGTGTGTGTCTGCCACGTAGCCTGTGGGTGTAATGCTTAAGCTTTTACATTCGTGAAATCCAACAGGATATTTACCACCTGTAAATGCTTACATTTACGTGAAACTCTAATTTCCCCAAATCCATGTGTGTATGATTGTATTTCTGAGACCTCAACTCGCCTCCATCGCCTCAGGGGCCCGAGACCAGTGCAGGGCGGCTGTACTCTGTAACACTGAAACTACTGAAACTAAACTGCCTCCGACTCACTTCTTGTCTCTTTATTACGGTACTTATCAAGAACCACAGAGGATATGTTTTCAGTGCTTTTGTAAAGACACCTTATATATGTATCTAGCTGTTTTAGCGTGTCCGCGTCATTTTTGTCTAAAATACGTCAAATTAATCTTAAAACGGAGGCCTGATGCTTCCAGAAAATGAATTATGCCTTAAGGAAATGACAAACTTTACAAAAGTGGGCGTTTTCGGGAAGACATGTAGAGCTTGTCATTACTGCCTGTCCCACCTACTATTTCCCCCCTCTGTCTACAGAGCAGCCCATCTCTGCCCCGCAGCCGCAGCCTCAGGCACGGCATTCTGGGTAGTGTTTGAACACACCTCTGTCTCCTCTGTTCAAAAGCTATTTAGATCCCAGGAATATTTATGGATCCCTTTTGATATCTTCGCATATACTGTAGTGTGGGGCGAGCACACACGCAGGAGCACACGCTCTTTGTTTTTACTTCCTGGCGCATAATAAAAACGGATGTTGACGGATTCATTTTTGTAATGGATTAAAGAGTTACGAGCGTGCTGTGTTTGTAAGACAAAAGGCTGTTCTTGGTAAAGCTCAGCGTTTGTACTGTGATGATCATTGTGATATCGTTGCGCAAACAGAACAAATCAGTCCCAGTCGACACATCACCTGCCGAGTGATTAGTCACCATCGATCAAGTAAATTATGTGTAACAGAAACAATATTTTCTACTCAGTCACTCACTCGCACAAAATATTTTTTTTGTTTTTTAGATACTCAACTGCTATTGCACCATCTACATGTCAGTTTTTCATCTTTAGTAATCCCTTTGAGTCTCTCATAGCTTACATCTCTTCCTTTGTGATCAAAACATGCAGTAAATCTCTCTAATGTTTTGTTCATTCAGTGCACATTTAAAAAAAAACAAAAAAACAAACATATCAAAAAGGTGTATATGCATGTAAACCGTAAAAATGAATATGTGTGATCTTCACAGCAGCCTGCAATTAAACTTTCTTAAAGCTACCAAAAGAGATTTTGTGAAGGTCAAGGGTCCTAGACTGGCACCATGGGTGCTGTGAGGGTGCTGATGGTACAGTATGGTGGCGGAGGCGAGCTGTGATAAAGGGCAGCTGCCGGCGATTTAATGAGGGAGCAGGGGATGTGGCCCCCCACTGCAACTCATCGCCACTTAATGGCACCACTAATCCCTGCAGAGACGGTGCTGTACACACAATTGGTCTGCCCTCCATGTGGCGAAATATCCCAGCAACACTTTCTCACACCAGCATCCCCAGTTAGCTGTGCACAATCGCTGTGAAATAGTGCCGCTTTCAAAAACATCGACAGAAGAAAGGATGAGCTGGCTCTCTCAGGTGATTCAGTCTGGAACATGGTCTTTTGAACGTTGTTTCTTGCTAACACCGCCACTTCATCCAGTTTATAATTGCAGACATGGCTTGCAGGTGTAAAGGGCTAGAGGGTGTAAAGATGTGCCCATTATTTTTCACCGCAAGACTCTCTTGTGTACGACTGCTGTTAGCCACATGCTGCTAAACTGCAGTGCAATGAGCGCTCATACTTCCACGGTTGTAGTGTTAAGGGTTAAGACAGATCTATCACTAACGTTTGGTCATATTCAGACGCTCTTGACATTCTTTAAAGCAATCTTAATTGGCCCTGAGCGTAAAATGTGATCCATGAGCTGCTGGTTCACTTGTTTTTCACAACACTATGCCATTATAAAGTGGATAGTCCCTGACCTGTCAGCTTTGCCAGGAATTCTGTCCTACATTTTCTCTTGCATGTATTCAACAAGAGCCTCAAGCCGCAGCTAACACAAGTGATGTGCGTATACAGACCTCCTTTAGTTCACTCATCAAACACAATGATTTTGCTTTGTTTATATATGGCACAAGCAATTCTCTTGTCTATATTTGAACAGAGTCTCATTAGAATAGCTGAGAGAAAGAACTTCTGGTACCGCTCGCCACCCATACACACACACACACACACACACACACACACACATCCACCTCCGAATGTACGGCCCTCGCAGTTACAAAGCACAGGCCAAACATATGGAAATGGATTTGCAAGTGAAATGCAAAAGCATGAAAATCCAAACCTCACTCCGCACAAAAGTTCGGTGGTCTCGAGGAGAGGGAGCACTTGCAGCGTCACAGATCCTGAAAGGTAATGCGTCTAGCAGGAATGTCAAAGCAAGCATGTTTCACTTGTAAAACATCTCAATATGTTAACGTAAGTGCGCGATTAACATGAGTCATTTAAAATACACGCAAGTAGAACACAATCAGTTTCATTCCCAACTGGGAGCTTGCCTTGTTTTCTGGAGAGGAGATACTTATTCCCCTTGTCTGGATAATAATTTACAGATTTGCTGTCTCACAGAATACACTCATTCTTTGACTTAAGTTGATACTTTAGTCTCAGTGGGACTCCAGGGCAGCGGAAACAAAATCTTTATGATTCTTTACCCCTCCATATGTTTTTGTTTATGAGCAGCTACCTCTGCCTGGGAATTCACCCCATCACAGGAGGCATGTGTGTTTTCTTCGTAGTTCAAGGGATATGCCCATACATGTAGGGCTGCCCACCTGCCCAATACACACACACACACACGCACACACACACAAGCTATCTGTCTGTATACATAACACACACACTCACACTATCCCTCCCTCAGCCTCGGATCCAGATGTGCTGTGCTCCCGGCGCAGTCTGAGCTGCCAGCTGAGGCGAGAGCATTACCCTGGCAAAGAGCAAAAAGGCCAGATGAAACAGACAGAGGAGGGGGATTAATGCTCTCCTCCCACCTTTATTGGGAACCTGCACTTGCAACCATTCACCACATACAGCATGACAGACCCATAATGCATTTACAACGTGCCTGTTACTGACTTTAATGAAGAACAGAGGCTGGATGCCATTCTAATGCGCCAAAATTTATCTTGCACCTGCCCTAAAAAAATGTATGTTCCCAACTCTGTTAGTTATTGATTTAGACATCAACTTTATCCTCTTTTTAAAGCTGATGAAATTCTGTGTTAAATCCTCGCAGCAGTGAATTATTGTTTATGATATCGTGGCTCGTGGAGACGGAACCGACTGCTCTGGATCGCAGTGTTTTATGGCGCAAAAGAGAGGTGCTTTAATCATTCTGGCTTTATAAGTTAAATGAATGATGGCCCAGATTAATCTTATTGTGCGTGAAAGGAAGACGCAGGGCCAAAGAGGGCAAACCTCAAGGGGTGGTGCTTCATATTTCTCTCCAAGAGGATTATGGGGGATTTCGTACACAGACACCTCTCGAAACCCAAAAAGAGGCCACGCTGAATCAAATATGGTGTGGTGAGGAAAAAATGATGTTGTTTTTTTTTTGTTTGTTTTCTGTATATGTAAAGTAGCGCAGAACACAAAAGCACGAGAATAAATTTACGGCTTCTTTACAGGCAAACATATGTCTTTACAACGTTTTTGTTCACCCTGCAAAAATGCAGTTTATTTGCATTTGGAAAAGCTTCACTGGTGAAAAGACAAATCAATGTAATCTTTATCCCGTGGCGGTGAGTGCCTCTGATGAGCCACCAGTGAAAACAGAAATGGAGTGAAGCTCCCTCTGCTATTGCCCCCATCATCCTTGACAAATGGAGCAGCGGTAGAAAGGCCTCTTTGAGTGAGTTGTAACTTTCGGCAGCCCCTCGCAGGTGTGGGTGATCTTTCATCCTCCCAGCCCTCCTCCTCCTCCGCCTCGGTGTCCTATCTCTGGCCTCCATCAAAAGTGAACGTGCTGCCCCGGGTTCAGATTAACTCCACTCTGACAGACCAAAGGCCTCCCCTCCTCCTGCCCCTTTCCACCTCAACTCACACATCTTCTACAACAGGGGAAATTAGGGCTAGTTTAGCAGATCTTACAGCACCACTAAACACCGCCCCAGATCGCTCACTGATTGCCTGGCTCAATCCATTGTGTCCCCCACCTCCTCCTCCTCCTCCACTCCCCCTTCGCTTATCTTTGCCTTTGGCCAAAAGCAGCTTCTCTACTCTGAACCCACCTCCCCTTACTCACACACACACACACACACACACACACACACACACACACACACACACACGCACACAATCCTCCCTCCAGCTTGTCCAGAGAAAATATATAACTAACTTATTGTGAACACTCTCAGTAGGGTCAATAGATAATATCAGTTCAGACTGTTACAATGTCACAATGTTTGCTTTGTGGTTTTCCAGAAAAACACACTCAAAGTTAATGTTTCTTTTAATTGTGGATTAAAACGGATGGTTTTCTGTGTTTATGACGAACTGTAAGAGCTCCTTTATAGGTTATTATCCCCGGTTCGTCCCAGTCTGGCTTCAGTGGTAACAGATTTACCTGGCCTGGCATTGCTCTGAACACAGCGGTTACCTAACTCAGTGGTAGACAGTGGAAAATGACTTATGGAGAATAGACAGGGCTGTGGTAATTGCTCGAGGAAAACGGTTCCATTTTAAAATTAAATCTCACAAGACGTGTATCATTTAAAGACCTTTCTAAGTATTACTCTTGCAGCAATTATGGATGATCAACCTTTGTGGCAAAATGCTGAAACGCCCGTGGTTGGGTGAGACCTATCATTTTTCTCTCTTGTCAGTTTCCTGTTTTCCTGAGCAACTCCCCTGACCTGGCTGGCAGGCCTGCCTGCCCTGAAGAGCACTTTCCCTTTTCCTCATTCTGCGTCGGGGAAGGAGGGGCAGAGCAGGGGGGGGGGGGGGGTCTAACTTAATCTGACCCATTGCTCAGGTCAGTGAGCTGCTTACCAGGTCTATCCAAACATAGGGGCTTGTTTTGCTAAAGCTGTGGAAAGAAGAAGTACCCTCTTAAATCAATGCTTTACTTAGAGCTGTGCACATGCAAGGTTATTATGCGTGAAACCACAGGAGGCAGAGCTGGCACACAACCAGCAGCGTGCTCCTCTCCTTCGCACTCCCCTCACCATGAAGGCAAAGAAAAAAGAAAACTCGCCTCTGTACACGGCCCAAAACTTTTTTCAACATCTCAGCCTGTATTTCTGCATTTTTAAGGCATAGCTGAAGTCTGCGCAACAATTTTCCCTCCGATTGCTATAGAGCACTCAAATGCAACAGCGTTTTCATTTAGGTCTTACACAGCGAGTGCTCTTCTTATGACAAAAGGGAATTGCACTCTAAAATGCATCCAGCTGTGTGTACTTATCTTTTCTCTTGACATATTTTCACCAAAACGTCCAGCCCTGATCTTATCATGACGCTGCAGAGAGACCAGACTGAACAGCGCACATGTATGTTAGTTGTGCACAGACTAGAGCAGTTTGAGGTTTGACTCTGCTCTTCAGGTATCATATGATCTAAAGAGGAATGTAGAAATCAGCCAGATTTATTGTTCTTGTTTGACTGAGCGTTTGCAAAGGCAAAGAGAGAAATGTTTCCTCTAGCTTGAGGAGGCATTTAAGGCATCTTTGAAGAAGCTGAAAGACTTTTCGGGGCACTAAACTGCCTTGTTACAGAGACGACCAGATGCATAGCACACTACAGA
Source organism: Scomberomorus guttatus (assembly GCA_038419695.1). Lineage (NCBI taxonomy): Eukaryota > Metazoa > Chordata > Actinopteri > Scombriformes > Scombridae > Scomberomorus > Scomberomorus guttatus. The sequence continues at coordinate 22,573,453 of CM076458.1, forward strand.
GGTGAATTGTCATTTAGACTGAATTTTTATGAGCGCCCAAAGGCACTCCTCTGAAATAGTCTTTGCTTTCAGCGAGGTTGGGCGTCGTGAAGTCGTTGTGCCTGACACTGGAAAGAAAGGAATTCACATTATCTTGTGTGTCTTCTGCAGTTATAACTCACACACCTGTGTGAGGTATGTTCCCGAACTCAAGTATCACAGCAGTGCAAATGCGGCGCAGTACACTTGAACCCAGGTTATGGGGCTTCTGACAAACATGGCCACCGGTAAAAGGCACTTGTTGTGACTGTAAACAAAGGCTCTAATTCGCCATAATGGTTCTATGGGTCCAATGCTCTGGGAGATGCAATGGCCAGTCTCAGTAGCTTAATTATCTTTCTAATTTGTATTAGCACTGGCTATCCTCTCAGGGATAATTATGTATCTTGTGTGTGAGCGAGCTTAATGAGGTTAACTTAAGTCTTTACATGGAATAAGGGTTCAGTCACCTTATAGAAGAAAAAAAGCCCCCACTGCTGCTGATTGCTGTGTTTTTCTCCTACATATATGATGACCATATAGCAGCAGTCTTATGAATCCCAGTGGAGTGCAGATGTACAGTGAACTCATTCTCAGGACCAAGCAGACGAAAACAGGAAGTTAAGTTTGCTGGTTCTGGTTGAATGATGGTCAGTTTAATCGGTTGAGAGTAGCGCTCCACAATAGCTTGTTACAGATAAAAATCAAAGAATGCTCCTATCAGATCAATATAACCTTGCTATCGTTCACCACGTTGCCGCCGCTCCCCCCGCCCTCCTCCAGTGACATTTTCAGGAAATCTCAGCACTTCTACCAGCCCAAAGTCACCTCGTGCTGAAGTGAATCATGTTTAGCAGGTATTGATAAGGCGCTGATAAGAGCTCTGGCTTGCCTCTCGATATCATCTGAATTCCCAAAGTCCTGTGATCATGCGCTGTTCCCCTCTCGGTTCATACATGATATACTGTGCACCACGAGCACAAAAGACTACATATTTTCTCTTATGATGGAGTGTAATCCACAGCTAAAGAGCCCTCATTTATTTGCTGCACCCCTCCCATTTTGCTTGCTCAATACTTAGCTGTTTTTACTGCAGGTTAGGAAGGGAAACCATCTTATCTGTGACTGCGGGGATTTATTAGTGCGAAAAAGATAATTGCTATTCATAGGCCACTGGGGGCTGATTTACAACCACTAATATTTAGGATTCCTAGAGCGATTTTTCAGCTTTTTTATCTCTAGCCCTGCACGCGGAGGGGAGAGAGGTCACGTTGGACGATGAGGGATGGGCTGGGCAAAGCCTCCACTCTGAGCAATTTGGCTAAAGACTAATGTGTGAGGAAGTAGTCTACATGAAAAAGCCTCATCCACGTAGGTCTGCCTGGAGCTGACAAACACCTGTTCTACTTAACCTGTAATGAGTCTGCAACAGAGATCTGTCTTGTCCTTTTTTGTCTGTGAGAGGAAACCTAAGAAAACATGAAACAGCAATAAAGAGGGGACATTTCTGAAGAACAACATTGCTTTAAAATCTCTTCACTTATGTTTAAATATATAGGAAAATATCGGGAATGACCATATAAAAAGATATAAATTGAACATTGCTGAAATCCCCCTCGTTGTATTTTTTCCTTCCGGGCCTTTCCGTACAAAACTGGTTTTGTTGGTTTGCAGTGAAAACATGATTTGTCCTCATAAAGGTCATACCTTATGTTGATTATATTACCTGAAACACAGGTAGCTTTTTTTTTTTTTTTTTTTTTTTTCAGTTTGGGAAGGGTTGGTTGCAGGCGAAACAGGAAATGAAGAGTTTTGGGCCTGTCTGTCCACGCTGATCCTCCAGCTGACCGGGAGGCAGCGGGGGCTTCGGTGAGAGCACTCAGATGTGAGGTCATGGGTTCAAAGCCCAGGTGTTGTGCCTTGCAGCAGGACACTTCCCAGTCTAAACAGTGTAAATGATTTTAGAGAATGTAGAGGTTAACTTTAGATCAAAGACATCCACCTCTGAGGAGAATCTGTCTACTGTGTCACATCAGTTTGGTTACATGTTGTCCTCACTTTAGATATAATAACATGTGCTCTATGTTAGTGTTTGAACAATCCAGCTGTAAATTTATATACGTACCAAATCACTGCACTTCTAATTTGAGTCTCATCACTTTTCTACCACGTTGGTGAACAAATTTGCTTCGAGATAACTTTCGATAAGACTTAAACAATTATCAAATTTAATTTTCAATTTGTTGTCTAAAATGAAAAGAGCATATCAGTGGATGCAAACTGTGATATTGCAGCAGAAGAAGAAGAAGAAGAAGAAGAAAAAAAAAACGTGCGCTGCCGGAGACTCCCAAGAACATGCAGCTACTCCTTTTGATTCCCATTTCATTGATTTAATTTCTCATCCTTAAGAGATGTCACTTTGTCTGAAAATGTATTCATCCTGCATATGCGACTCTTAATAACGCTAATCTTTTTGCCAGAGCAGAAATCTCATGGAGGGATAATCTGAGATAAATATAGTTAATTGAGGCCAGGTGAACTTTCTTTATCAGCAGCACAGTCAACCAATCTGAAGTAAATGTGATAATTAGAACGGAGATGTCTTCACCAAGAACAGAGCGTGGTCCTGTCCCTCAGCCATTTTCCCTCAAATTAGATCTGATTTCACAACACATCAGAAATCTATAACAAATTAGTGTGTTAACAAATGCAGTAATATTTTCCATAGACGGATATAAACATGATAATCTGGAAGTAATAAGAAAGAAAGACATCTGTTTCTGTTGCATTTGTTTCTGCTCATAAATGACATTGCAATTCTCAAACATCAGCAATTCTTAAACATTACTGTTTATATAATATAGCAAGTGCACCAAAATGTTCTGAATCTCAAAGCAAGCAAGTGAGAAAAGAGCCCTCCTTCCTGGTGAGGTATGAAAGGGTGCTCTCTTTGGCCATACATACAGCCTGTGCTCCGCTGAGCCTGACCACCATTAACACCCCTGAGAAACCACGTCCTAATTACTCATTCAGCCTGACAGAATCTCCTTAATTACAAACTTCATTAGCCTGCAGGACTTTGTTTTTCTCCTGCAAAGGAGGGAGCAGGGGACGGCTCGGGCCAAGGTGCAGCGGAGGCGAGGGGTAGGTGCTTTAGCACCTTATTCCTCCATGCATTTCTTTTTCTTTTTTTTTCTTTTTTTTCAAAGGAGATGTTAAGACCTCAGTCAGAGATCTAATTAGATTCATGGTGAGAATCAGACACCTTTTAACTAGCCTCTGGAGTCCCCCTAAAAGGACAGCGAGATCCAGGGTAAGAGAGGCACAGAGAATTAAATGGACCTACTACTGCCTTTCATGTGTGAAGTGGTCTGATTTGCCATGTCCTCACCTCCAAAGACAAAATAACCTGAAGCACTTACACACCCTGCAACCATTATACCTGGGGAGGGGAGGACAAAAGCTGCAATAAGACCGTGTGCAATCGTTTTGGCTCTTGCAGTAATTGGACTTGAAAAGACATATATCGCCATTACGTCGGTTATATATTCTGCACTCAGAGTTGCACCTGTTCCTTCGGACAGCTGTTTTATAGTCCACAATCATTAATCTGAGAAAGTGATGCACACTAATGCAGACCATCACATGGCTTCAAAGTCCCCTGCCACTCATTTCTGTGGGTTGCATGCATTTAGAGTTCATATGTTCGCACTGCATGCAATTATATGCTAGAAAGCACTTTAGCCAGTGAGCGTTACCACCAGTTAGAGTCAGGTGAAGCACAGAGCACTTCTCAGTTGCTGCTAATGCATAATGGAGTGCAGCACAACCACCGATGTTGGAGAGGTCCCAACCATCGCTGGTGCAACTTCAAAGTCTCTCGGTGTACGAGGAGTGAGGCTCCCGCTGCTGGAGAAGTAATTATTTCACCTTAAGCTTACATAAACCCTGCACAAGAAGTTATGCTTGTTATTAATTAGAAGCTCTCAGAAACTCTACTTGAGATCGTTAGACAATGTTAGCATCCCTCTCCTTCAATGGCTAAGCTGTGCAGTGTGGAGGAAGAACATTATGAGTGAATGAGAGTGAATGATTAGCCGGTATAATTTGGGTTAGTTTCTCTGTAGAGGTGCTAAGGTGTTCATTGGCCCATAATAGATGTCACAACCTGAATTACTACTACCAATCATTTACACTGCTTGTCAAGCAATGCCCCAACTCTCTGAGCAGTCTTAGTGAAATGCCACGTTTATGCATGGCTTAAACATGTCAGTGTTTAGATGTCAGTCACATCAGCACACTGTATCTTTCCCCTGCAACACGTTTTGAACACATGGCCGCACTATTTTACGACAGGGAATTCACCAACATCTGCCGCCAAACCAAAGGAGCAACAAACATAAACCTTTTGGTACTTTTTCCAACCTCATATTCTCTATATTACTTCCATGTTTTGTGTCCAACTTGTGCTTCTTCTCTGCTGGCCTTCAGTCTTTTAGGCTCACGAGTGAAAAACCACTTCTTTAGTTAGGTGTTTGTGCTAAACATACAACCAAAATGTTTTGCAGCCACAACCCAGGAACATCCAATTTCTTCAAACAAAGCCACAGAGTATTTTGTCATACATGCTGAAGAGCATTTTTCCACTAAGAAGCGCGGGGAATGCAGAGATACCCACTCGCTACCCACAAATGCATATGCACACGTAGGCTATAAGAGAGAGACACACACACACACATACACACAACACCCACGGAAAATATTGTTTGTGAATATTAGTCATGTTAAAACCAACTTCAAGGGTCTGCTGTGCCGGGGGGGGGGAGGGTATTATGACAGCACTGACCAGAGAGTTGGAAAGATTTTGCATCAATGCCACAAATAACTTCAGAGTTACATGAAAAGCTGATGGGAGTTGGCGTAAGAGTTGGGTCAGCATTCATGAAGAGGCTGCATGAAGCTGTGGAGCAGCTGGAACTCTATGAAATACTGTAAGTGTCATGAAATCCCCCTTACTCTTGTCTTATGAATGTTGTCTGTTGTAAATTAGGCTTCATAGAGAGTACGAGTCAATGTTATTTGTCATGTTCAAATATACTGGGAGAAATTTGGGAAGGGCAAAAAAAAAAGTATTATTTAAAGAACTTGGCAATTATTTATATTTGTGCAAGGTTTAATTTTTAAGACTGGCTCATAAGTATGCTGTGAGCTCCTTTTCCATTTTTTTCAATACTTAACACAGTGAATTACTAATCTGATATTTTCCATCAAGAAATATTATATATTTTGTCAATCTTCTTGGTCCCTTGCTGATTGTTGTTATTTTTTCACAATATAATGTAATTTTTGGTTTCGAGAAAGCGAACATGGTGAAATAGCAACACTTAGTGGCATATTTGGCCAAGCCAAGTGTTTTGTAACATGCAGATGTCCACTGTAAGAGTTCACGATGCCTTTTTAAAAATGTGCTGTGTTAATATGGGACACAAACTGCGCAATGTGGTTTCAAGGCAAATTATACAAATAAGATGAAAAGAATAAGTTTTCAAAACATCTGGTTAAAGAATAGTTTGCATTGTATCGTTTAAACCAATGAAAGAAATACATGTTCTGCAGAATCATGTGCATAACTCATCACTCCAAAAGCAAAATAATAAAAATGTGTAAGGCCATAAAATTTTTTTTTTTTACTGGTGTTTCATTTTAATGCTTCATTTATTCAACACCAATCTATTGGAAAATGAAAAATCTAAATCTAAAGTTAGATTTTTAAATGTGTCACAGGCTCTCTCATGTTGAAACAGAATAAGGAAAGGCGATGCGCCATCCGCTATCCAAGTGCACACAAGCCCCCCGTCCAAAAACTATACTACTACTATTATGTGCTGCCTCGCTTTCCAGACACTAAGTACTCAACTGCCATCAGACTCAGCCAACAGAAACTTGATATTTCATGTTTTTGGGGGGCAGATTCTTCTCCCACCCAGCTACCAAGAGGGGGAGACACAGCAAAGCTCAGACCGGCGCAAAGACAGAAGAACAGGTGCCCACAATTTCACCTGTCTGCTCAATAACCCGCACACTGCCAGCTATATTATATTTCAGCTCTAATTGTAGCCACATTTACAGCACTTTCACAGAGATGAAACAGCAGCAGCAGAGAGAGAAACTCCAGATTTAAATGTGAGCTAATTTCATTGGATGTGATCATATCCTGACATGGCCCACACAAAACACAGCCAGAAGAATGAGTAACTTTGATGTGGGTTTAACACGGACAATGTAGAAAGTGGAGTTATGTAGATTCAACAAGCTGTAGCCATACAGTCTGTGTAAAATCTGCAGTGTTGTTTTCAAAAGGTACCTGCTGGTTGTGCGATGGCACCAGCCAGCATGTAGATACACCCCATATCAGTGCTGATGATGAGGGAGGGGACTCGCAGGTCAAGAGACACAAAATAGTTCAGCAGGCACATGTGATATATTTAGTGAGGCCATTGTTTGTTTTATTTAGGGAGCGAATTGAGGATTTTCCAAACTGCAGGGCCCCTGAGGTATTTTATCAGGTGTACAGTCCGCCATATGTTACACATTAGTGCACTGAGGGGAATGCTGGTTGCAGATACAACTTATAAAATGTTTGGAGTTTGGAACTTCAGAGGACAGGGGGTCAACAATTGCTCTCTTCAGCGCTGGTGGATACATGGGAAACATGCCACTTATATGCAAATGAAACTGCCTGACATTACATCCCAAAGCCCCCCCCCCATTAAAGAAAAAAAAACCTTTAGGAATCTATGGGGCTGCAGCAGGCCACAAGAATATTAAAGCAGTAAAAATAGATGTTTAGTACTAGAGCCAGCCAAAATAAGAAGAGGAATAAACAGATAATAAATGCCACAAACTTTCTGAGGCTTCCCAAACTGAGCTGTGCATGTGCAGCGTGGTTTACGGCCGAGTTCAGGCAGATGCTGGAGGTGTCTGAGAAGAAGAAGAAGGCGTCTGTGCGTGTGGAAAAAAAAAAAAAAAAAAAAAAAGTTTTCTGAATCGCAGCACTCGGTGAATATTTCATCGTGAAATAGCCATTTGTCATTGTAGGACATCTCTCAGTTATAATGTTGTCTGCGTGGTGACCTCAGTGAACATGGGCAATGGAGCACCAAAACCTAGTGAGTGAAACTCTGCATGGGTCTGTCAGAGCAGCTTGTAATGTGGCTCTTGGCTTCATTCATCTATTAACAATCACATAGTGGTGCCAGGCTCTTAGTGTGTGTGTGTGTGTGTGTGTGTGTGTGTGTGTGTGTGTGTGTGCGTGTGTAACCCTGCTCTGAATTCATTAATTGTGATGGGGAATTTTAAAAAAAAGAAAAAAGGGACATTTAGTAAGCTGAACAGGGAAGAGACAAGGAAATAAATAATTGCCTTCAAATGTAACTTTACATATTACTGCTGTCACTCGCCAATTCATTTTTCCATTAAAAACACAACTTTAGTTTATTTTTGACAGTAGATTATGTATTGTCTGTTACAATTAAGTTAAGAGTTTAGGCTTTAACACGAACGGTTTATGTCATTGGACGCAGCAGGCCGACATAGCGTACAAGCTGTGTGTGTGTGTGTGTGTGTGTGTGCGGCCGTACACTTGAACGCCTCATCTCCTTCTCAATCTAAATTGAAAATCAATTGAAACAATAAAAAAAAAGAGCACGTAATTAAAATTAATTTCGCGTCTGCGCAGTTGCGTTCACGCCAGCAGAAAGTCAGTGCGCCAGTTAGTCAGTCCGAGTCAATAAATGCTGACTGCACCCGATGTGCAAATTGGAAATTGCTGCGTTTGGAAAACATAATCATCAGATCATGGCTGCGAACGCTCCTCCCTCGTTATTAATAATAAAGAAAGAAACTGAATCCGAGGCTCCGATGTTTAATTTATTATTATGTAAGCTATTTGAAGGGTGATTGTATGGTAATTGCTCATTAGTCTTATTTATCGCTGCACCTTATGTCAAGGCCAAGGGAATTGTGTAGGGTTCATTCTCTCGTTTCAAGGATCAATTTCAGAGGCAATTTGTGAAACAGGACAGATCAAGTTAGTCCTGGCGCGGTTTTTGTGACAGTGCCGGCCTACAGGTGCCATCCCCTCGGAAACATTTATTTCAGCCTGGCGAGGTGCGCTTTGAAATAAAACCAGGAAAGGCCTGCGCACAGCTCCCTCACAGATCCACAGCCATCCTCTCAAAAGCCACTTCTCACACAAACTTCACAGATTTCAGCTCGATCAGTTATTGACTTTCAGCACTAATACGAAGCCCGTCTTCCGGCCTATCCCCCTCCCTCTGCCACTATTCACATTAGTGGTGTCAGCGGACGTAATTATACCTACTAATTGCAGATTAGAGGTTTTGGGTCAGTGGGGTCACTTGATAGGAGCGGCTACTCTTTTTCAATGACGGATAATCATTTCACATTGCAGACTAAATGTTTCATGCAGCGGGGCTTAGGTCCAAAATGTCCAAACTGGCGTGAATATTTAAAGGAATAATCACACCGACGAGTTGTGATGATTTATGGCGAGTTTGGCCCCTGGACGGAGCGGAGCAGCTTAAGTTTAGATAAGCGGGTCACCAGAGGTCCCCACAGCTGGCCCTTAACGCGCAGCAAGAGCGTCTGGGAGACGGATCTGATCACACACACACACACATACACACACACACATTATTTGAATACTGTCCAAACCAATTATATTCATGTGACCTTAGTCTCAAATTGCGCTTGATCGTCCTCTAATAAGTGCCATGATCTGAAAAGAATGGCGAGTTGAATTTTTAAGACCCATAAAATTAATGTAAATGGTAAGATTCGCAACATAAATGCAGTGAGGTTTTTTTTTCACTAATATAGGATCATTTGAACCCAGACTGCTGTGCAGAAAAACTCAAATTTACCTGCAGCCGTTAATTGTTTCCATTTAAATATTTTGATTGGTGCCTTTAAAATGAGGAGCAATCGCAATTTTATTTACCAGCTTAAAATATTATTTTAGTATATTTAAATTGGTCAGCTGGGGGTTTTAAATGTGACAAACGTTCTATTTTAAAATTACAGAATTCTCCTGTCCGCAAAAATTATATATATTAACCTTCTTTCCATCAACAGAGCTGCCGCTAAATTTAAAAACGGAGGGATTTCCAGGTTAAAATCAAACGCGTTTAAATGAATCAAACTGTGCCAGGCTCTAATGAGAAGCCTGTCCTGTCTCCTGTGTGTCCATACAGGCGCGCAGAGGGGGGGAGAGTGCGCCAAATTTGTTTGCGGCGGATCAAGGCTCACCGCCTCCACTGCACTTTCTTTATCTTAATTCCAACTTGAAAAGATATAATTATCTAGTTTGAACAGGACTGCTATCAAATCCTTCTTTATAGGCAGGGTAGGGAAAAGCTCGAGTGGATTGTGAAGCTCTGAGCCGCTCGGTGTTGCCCGAGATAGGAGTAATGAAGTTGTGGAGTCCGGAGATACAAAGGGCATTAACCTCATTAGCATGAAACCTTTTCTTCTAACTATTGTGGGACCCTTTCAGTCCTCTAATCCCCCCTATTTCAAAGCTGGGTTTGTAATAAAGCTTTTAGGGTCTTTTTTTCCAAAGCTAATGGTATTCTCTAAAGATTTTTATTGCTGTTATAATCTATGGGCCGATTAAGAATTCCCTATATGCCACCCCCACCCCTCCACCCCCCCAACCCACACCACAAAAACAGCTCCTTTTACTTTATGAAACAATTAAACACCTCGCATCAGAAAACACTGACATTTCTCCTGTTATGTGTTCACAAGAAAACCAAATCCAGTTTAAATTTGTCTGATTTTTTTTTTTTTTTTTTTTTTAAAACGGATCTGCTGTTCATTGTTTTGCTGTTGGTTTGTTTGTGTGTAAATAGCCTACGGAATAATTTCCTGCTGTAAATAGCATCGTTTTAGTTGAGCCTGCGGGCTCCTAAAGAAGTCAGTAATGTTCCCGTTCAGTCCAGAGCAGCAGAGCAGCAGCATTATGGAGCCTGCAAGACAAGATTTTAAACAAAGATCCCATTTTGCGGCACATTGCAACCTTCCCTTATCGCGTCGTGAGGGGTAGTCAGATTGTACTAAATTATGTCCAACCAAGCCCCCTTGGATCCGTGGATTAAGAGATTAAAGTGGACCACTGGGCAATGCATCCCCTTTTCCCCCTCATATTACTCGCATGATAATTGCCCAAACTGATTTGCACTTTCACAAAAGCTTGTAGGGACTCTTTGTAGCTGGAGCGGACCAGACGCTGCAGCCCCTTAAAATAAAACTAATGCCGTCTATGTCAGACTGAGAAACACATACAGGCTCAAACCGTCCCAGCACCACCACTACACCTCACTGAGCCCAAATCACTCTGTCTGATGGCACAAAATAAAGATCCAAATAATCGACCGAAAAAGCATGTTGTCATATGTTGCCCCCATTCAGCTGCTCTATATAATCAGAAGTCTGTACTTTTACTGCGCGCAACATATTGATAAAACTTTATTGACAAAATATTGACAATTACATACTTCTTGGAAGTATACTTTGTGTTAAAATTGTAGCAAACTTAACACAAACACAAAATTATTTACATTCTGTAAAAGAGGGTTTAACAGAAACATTAACTTTTAGCATTTCTGTACATGGAATACGGTCAGTGCTTGAAGTTTTTTTTTTTTTTCTTTCCTTTTTTCTCTCAATTCTTGCATTTAGTCCTTCGTGGAAAACTTTCACTGGAGGGGACCAGTCCTGACAGAAGGCTGCATGGGGCCACAGCGACACATTGGTAAAGCTTTAGGTTAAAGGAATGTGCTGATACCTTCCCTTTAAGTATTTTAATATCTGTGGTCTGATTCACTTTTTTTTTAAAAGGTTTTTTTTCCTCTCCGAATAATCACTTTTTGTTTCTTTAAAAAAAAACAAAACACTATAACGCAGCACCGCTACTTCATATGTTTTCACAATCACTTTTACACGAGAATCATTAATTAAAGACTGCACACTTTGTAAAAAGGAAGAAGCACGACATCTCTGAGTTGGAAAATAGAGTTAAAAACAAAATTTGTTTTTCTTTTTCTTCTTGTTGGAGAAAACTTGTCAAATTAAAACAACTACCAGGAAAAAACTATACCATGCAATTCAAGTTTTACAAAAGCAGTTTTGTGTTTTGGTATCTTGAGTGGAAACGTTTTTTTTAAAATAAAAAAAACTTCTGAAGTGCAAACGTCCAATATGAATTGGAGAAAAGAAATATGGTTGGTGGGGTGGGGGATTGTAGTGGTGGTGGTTGGTGCGTGGAAGGGTTCAGGTAGGTGGACCGAGACACTGTCAGTCACATTTTCCCGGGTCATCTGGACTGACAGACCCTCACTGTGACAGCAGTGCCACCAGTCGGGTTTCTCTCACCCTCAGCTGCCGATCTCCGGAGATCTGAATGTGACATTGGCTTTTTTACCCTCTCACTGTCTCTACACGGCATCCTTTATCCATGTCCTCCTTCACTCAGACTCTTATATAGCCTTTTTTCTTTTTTTTTAATCGTCCGAAGTGACATCAATTTCCTCTGGGCTCGACTGTTTAGTCGCCAGTCTCCACCGGTTTATGTGATGCGATCCCTTCTTCTTCTGCTGAGACTCCGAGCCCTCCTCCTCCAACTTCTGTCGTTTGAACTTCGTCCTCCGGTTCTGAAACCACACTTTTACCTGAAGAGGAAAGCGACAGAGAGAGAGAGAGAGAGAGAGAGGGAGAGAAAAAAAAGAAAACAAAAAGCCTGGATCAGTTATCACGAGATAAACCGCGACTGGCCATTGCGTAAAACCACGCGTAAAAGGGACACATTGTTTGGATGGCAGGGCTAAATACAAGCAGACAGCGGTGCAGTGGAAATAAAAAGGTGATCAACACACAGGAAACAACCACCAGAATAAACAACGATTATTTATATTTTCAGGAAAGCATGAATCCATGCCTTTAGATGTCCAAATTATCGAATTACAATTGTTACTCTAATATATTATATTAATTTACAGCACAAAGAGCTCAGCCTGTACAGGGTCAGACTGTGTTATAAAAATAACACTTATCATCCACTACATTCCACATTAAGCCCTAAAAAATTAAAAAGAGGAAATAAAGTGGAGGCAAACAGCTGAAATAAACTAACATATTTTGATGTTTGATGTCTGGAAAAACTTTTGAGGCTTCATCTAAAGTAGGTCAGAGTATTTTTATCCCAGCCTTTGAATGGAAACGAAATAAAGGAATTACACCCAGCCAACACATATTTTTAACACACTCCATTGTTAATACATGGTACCGTGGGGAATTAACAACATCTAAATCGATAAATTGTCTGAACCCTGCTTTTGTCACTCTGCAGCTCTTAAACAGCAACTGAGGTGCATTTAATACGCCTTCTGTGGGCTAATTGAAGTAGGTGATGGTTCATTTCTCCCTTCAGCTCCTCCAAAGGCCCCGCGTCCAAAGGAGACACAGCGGACAAAAGACAGCGGCTGATGGGCTCAAACACCATCTTAAATATGGCAGGGGGAATTCACTGAACCCGCCTCGTTCTTTGTATCGCCCTATCCCATAAAATGGTTAACTGGTTAATTTGCCCTCCATTTTGAAAGGCAACATTCTCCCCCCAAAACAAAGTAATTCAACCCCTCCTAAAATGAGGTTAGGCCTATACAATGCCGGTGGATTTGATCCAACAGAAAGCCTCTGTCTCCGATTGACAACGTGCATTTATGGACTCTGGTGTATAGAAACAATTCGGTGGCTGATTATTTTAAATGATTGTTTTGCATTTTTGCATTTGCGCGCGTCATCATCCGGTCGCTTTAAAGCGGCCTGCTGTCAAAAAGCACCACGGTGCCATGTTAAGGAAAAAAATATCATATATAGCCCAGTCTTCTACATCAGCCGTAGTGTGAGGAAAACCTTTTTTTATAATAATAGTAAAGCTGACTGCAGAGTAAAAGGCCAGAGCAAGACTCACTACAGCAAGAAGCAGCACTCCAATTCAAAATACAACAAGCTGCGTCCAGGTGAAGTAAAAATGAGATGGCGGGCAGTGAAATGTGGAGAGAAATGTGGCGTTTCTTACCTGAGTTTCTGTGAGGCTAAGGCTGTGGGCGAGCTGCTTTCTTTCTGCTCCCACCACGTAATGGTTTTTCTCAAACGCGTGTTCGAGCCGCAGGAGTTGCGAAGGTGAAAAAGCTGTCCGGATTCTTTTGGGCTTTCTGGCCAGCGCGTTGTGCAAAAGGAAGCTCTCTGGACTCGTTTCATTACCTGGAAAACGAGCAGAAGACGAGGATGTGTCATAATGTTTTTTTTTTGTTTTTGTTTTTAATGTTATAAAATATTAACATTTGCAGAGCATAACAGCAGGCCTGCGCACACAGGAAACAATGGTCCACTGAGGGCAGGACTGAGAAATATATACATGATCATGTCTGAAGGGAAGCTGGACACCGATCAATAAAAGAAGAGAATATATAGTAAACGTGTGTATTTCAAATTATTGCCTGTTATAACCTTTCTTCAGCTAACATTTGTCAGACCATCCGCATGCAAGAAAGAGGAAAGCAACACAAAGCACAGAGCTATAATCCTGGGCCTAATTTAATTATCTAAACAAACAGCTTTGGTAAACAAAATCACAGGTAAAATGGAAGCAGCGTGAAAATATTGAAATAACAATCAGCCAAAAACAACTTGAGAAATTCATCTTGAATAAGTTCCTTTAAATGTGTTCATTTTACTTTCATTTGTCAGAAAAATACAAATAATCGAAAGCATAAATACTATAAAATGAGCAACCAGCAGCAAAAATAATGAACGAGTTTGCTGAGAGTCCAAACAGCTCACAGGCCAGATACACTTAGTTATTAAAACTAAAATTACCCCAAATTTGACTCATGCCAGCCTTAGAAAATTAGCAATAGGCTACTCAAATAAGCATCCACATTGTTTTATTTTTTTCCTTTAAAAACAAGCAAACAAAAATATATTTAGTTTTAGTTAAAATGTGAAATAATTCTAAGTTTAAAGCATCGAAGCAGCGAGATATATTAATTTCATTTTTACGCATGGATATAGAATTAAAGCTTTCCTGCAGACCAACTGTGAACAAACATGTCAAAAATTCTAGTGGTCTTTTTTTTTCGTGCTGGACAGACACTGAAGGCAGCAGACGGCTACAGAAGCCATGGCAACAATTATTTCTCTGCTCGAGATTATTTTCCTTTTTTCTAAATAAAGAAAATCAAACACACCTGCTCATTATTTGAACGAAATAATCATTTAAAAGTGTGTATGTTTTGTCCTGAAGACGGGACGTGATAGGCTTTAAAACCTGCCCTGCTGCAGCTTTACAGATATTCCATCTAGCTCTCTCTGCTGAAGGAAAGAGAGAGAAAAAAAAACACTCTCCAGCCGCTCGGCGCGTTTCGTGCGTAAAAGTGAACCAAACGAAGCACGTTGACAACTTACCTTGAAATCTGTGACCCAAGTACCTATATCTGTGTAATAACCAGGGGTAGAAAGTTGAGGGGTCCCTTTGCTGGCTGGCGAAAAGAGGGTGCGGACTGTGTGGGGATGAAAGCGGGTGAGCGGCCAGAGCGTGCGGCGGGGCCACCGGATGCACCGGGACGGCGGAGTTTGGCGGATGAGAGACCGCCTCGGCAAACACCAAGTCCGGGTTAGAGTAGACGCCCCTGCCGCCGGAGTGAAAGCCGTTCAGAAAGGGGTTCATCTGGCCGGAGTTTGCATAGCTGAGAGCCGCTGGCCTGATGGGCTCCTCGGAGCGGGACGCCGGTACAGGATTATCCTTCGCCACTAAAGACTCTATAGTAAAACACCTCTTGGGTGTAGGTTGAAACATGGTCTGATAGTCCAGATTCCCCAGTTTAAGGTGAAGTCGTCGTAGGCGCTCTCGCTTAAAAAATACTCCACACCCAAGAAAAGGGGGAAAGTTTCTGCGCAGTAAATAAGTTGAGAAAAGGCGGCAGTGTCGAGAAAGCCAAAATAAAAAGTGCTCAGCTACTCCCAGACTAATCCATGGATGTGATCGTTTTCCTCGCCGGCTTCGTGCGGGCAGATTTGTTAGTTCATGAGCCTAATTAGCGCTGCAGTCCCATAAACAGCTTCCTCTGAAGGCTGTAATGGCATGGTGATTGGTCGCTGCCGCTGCTGCTCGCCTTAAGGTGGAGAAGGGGAAGACGCTTAAAAAGTGCGTCAATGGGAAGCAGGGGCGCGGAGAGGCGGACTCGAACGCGCAACGGAACGGATTCGTCCAGAGAGGAGCCCCCCGCACGCACGCGCGCGCACACACACACACACACACACTCACGCGCACATATCTCCAGGACATTTAACATACTCATCTGAACCAGTAGAAAAGCTCGAGGTAGCCTGCTTATTTGCATTTACGGCCTATGACAGGTTCAAACTGATTTTTTTTTTAGAGTAGGGGGTGTACTGATAGTACTAGCAAGTTATTATTTTAAATTATGCTCAACAATGTTGCGCAGACATCAAATCAGATGTGCTGAAGTCTATTTTCGAGGCTATCCGGCGCAGATAATATTTAGCAGCGCATTAATTGCATCAGTCGGCCTTCATTTATTTCCCAATTTTGTTCCTGGCGATGCTTTTCTAACTGCTTCATGTACACATAATTGTTCTTGTTTAGTTTCTGCTCGTTTTCATTTCCCCTCAGATTCTATTAGGATGCGTTTAAAATTGAAGTCAGTCTTAATATCTGCTGGATGGGATGTCTGGGAGACACAAACAAGCTTCAGCTAAGATTTCAGAGCGTCTGTCAGCTGTGCGGGACACGGCGTGAAGCCTGACAGGGTCTTCACAGTTCACACAGCAGCTTCCCGCCGATGAGTCGCCGTGTGTCAAAGTCATTCAAAGCAAAACGCACAGGTGTGTTTATTGGAGAAGCCTACCTGTGTAACTGCAGCCGCCTGTCAGCCGTGTGTGTGTGTGTGTGTGTGTGTGTGTGTGTATGCATGCGTGACTGGGAGCTGCAGCCATGGCCGCACCGAGGGCCCTCCTCAATAAATAATACACACTAACAGCGCGCGCACTTCTCATGATGTTACTGAGCATGGTTAGAAATGAATAGATGCACAACACTGTGTGCCTGGTTAAATCATATATTTTAATACATTTCTGTTTTGCTTGTTTTTAGACTTTTGATGGAATTGGTGTATTTAATTTGCCTTTTTAAGGGAACACACATTTGTATTATTATTATTATTATTATAAATGTTTATTTCAATGTGGGCATAATTATTAATATTATTAATTGTATTATTAGTGATACCGTTTCTGTACACCTGCACATGCGAGGCTTATGGGCAAGTTGAGGTTTTATTTGTGCGGGTAAATCAAGGAAAATACAAACTGTAGATTAAAATTGGTTCAGAGCGTCAGTAGCTGTACAACACATCACAAGCACGATTTGACATTTTTAAAAGGTCTGGATCCAGGTCACATGATTAAACTGACAACACTGTGAGGAATCACTGGCAGGTTACATATTTTAAATGTTTTATTTGCGATGGCAGTTCATTTGATCAGTTACAGCCTTTTGTTTTTTTAATAGAGTCAACTAATAAATATCAGTCAAGATTTTAATAATGAGTCATATTATTATTATTATTATTAATAATAATAATAATAATAGGCTACTGCTGTTATTATTATTATTGTAGTTTCATCATTAGATCGGGACATGCGAATGAAAGACATTTACTGTACGTGACAAACATATTTGTTAAGGAAATGTTCTGCATGTTGGATAGTTTTGTTTTGTTTTTTGTTTTTTACAACTCGTGTTACTGGTTTTGCTAATTGTCTGCATGCCCACAACTGCCTGCATGTTTATATTTTCCTGAGTTTCACACACCACAGCTGAATGCTGATCAGACATGAAGCAACACACTCTCCCTGCTTTGACTGTGTGCGGTGTGGCGGTCCTCTCCATGGTGCTTTACCGACCTCTAGTGGTCACAAAGAAGCGTGACAAAATGATCAAATATTCCCCAAACACAGGGGGGTCAGTCAGAGGATCTGTAGGGTGGCTTGAGAGGCATCCAGCGAGTCCCCAACAAATTAAAATTTGTTCAAACTCTCTAATACGTAGAAGTTGTTCTTCAGTTTACACAGGCCACCAACACAGCTCCTTATCGAGTTGTGTTTGCACAATTCACAATTTCTCAGAGGTACAAAGAGGATTCCCTTCTAATAACTTGGACTTAGGTATAATAAAACTGATGTTTGTAAATCAGTTATTCTGGCATATTAAGTCAACGTTTCCCAAAGATTTGTGGCTTGTGACCCTGAAGTCAAAGAAATGATTAATTGAAACTCCTTGACACAGGCTGCATATGTCGTTAGGTTGGAACCAGTTCAACTGTTATTTTCCTCCTCCTCATTTAATTTATTATTCACAGTAATTCACATACAGAGAAAGAGATCTGAGTAAAGTCTGATTTTATTTTATTTTTTTACTTTGTCTCACTGAAATATGTTTCTGCTTTTCACAACAGCATTTCCACAGATGACATTTTTTGGCATGTCACAGTAGGAATAGCACAGGTGTAAACAATAAAATGAATGATGGCTGAATTCCATTTAGCTTCTTTAGTTTTAGGGTCCTGATATTGTTCATGCAGGCTCGCTGTCACATTGTCAAAGCACACTTGTATGAACACAGCCTTCGTTAATGTGCTTTTCCTACTTTTGGTAAATCAGAAAGTACGCTTTGAAAAAGGTTATCCTGCTACCACTTAAAGGGGGTCTCAACCCCCAGTTTGGAAACCAGTGTTAAGTGGCTTATAAAGCAACATTTTTCTTCTACAAATCAGGAGACCCACTGATATTCAACACATACAAAAGTAAGGTTGAGTGTTATTTGTTGGTTATGTCACCAAACACTTTAAGAACACCTGTGTGATCTAATGAAATCCAACAGCTCCGCCATAAATTCTTTTATGAAGCTTGTACATTTTTAGTATTATCAGAAAGGTGATTATACTTTATTATTGAGGTCATAGCGGGTGGTGGTGATGTACTGAGTGCACCATATTGAAACATGTTCCTAATAATTTGTCTCAACTTGACATGTGCTACAATCTTTAATGGTACTACAGACTGAGACAAAACAAACAAGTAAGCGGTGAGCAAACATCTTTATTAATAAAGGCTTTATCTGTACACATGCAACCTGGTTTGACACCGACGATTGCAGCTGGAGATAGAAGCACACAGAGTTTATCAGGAGACCAATTGAATATTCTAAGCATGCACATCAAAATGGAAGTTCCACTCGTTGTTTAACAGGTTAAGAAGCATCTGAAACATTACTTGAAGAGCAGAGATCACTGCAGCAGATGACAGATTCTTCATCATTGCCATTACAAGTTTTGTGGATCTGTGCTGTTATGTAACATGTGAAAAGGTTAATCATTTAAAAGAGGCAGTTGGTGATATACTGAGTTTGCATTGAAAGCTGCAGTTGGTACACTGGTTTTCAGGATAGTCAATTTCACTTGATTAATTTTGGGTGATAATACTCCTAACCACTGGGGGCAGTCATGTCTACACTGATGGGTTGCATGAGATGTAAGTGCACACAATTTCATTGGTTGATGGTGTTTTGTGTCTGGTTCAGAACTGCTAGAAGTCAAAATAAAGAAAAAAAAAAATTCCCCAGGAAAACTACTGTCTACAAATATTTCATTCATTCAAAGGAACAACGCACAGAAGTATCAGAAGCTTATTGTCATATTTTTCAAAACCAATTCATCATTAACTGAGCCAATTGGATGCAGACGTTGGGACTCAACGGCGGACAGTAGTCCAGCCATCATCGTCTGTCTCGTTCTTAGTGCGACGAGGGTTTTCTTTGTCAGCACGCCAGTTCTTTTCTCCCTCAACGTCACGGTCACGCTCCCTCTCCCTGGGCTGGTCCCTGTCCCGCTCCTCCCGTCGATCACCTGCACGACGCCAGGAGCCTCCTGAGGAAACAAAGCTGCTCAATTAGGAGATGTCCAAGCAGTAATGTGATGTATTGATTTTTACAAGAACAACCTGAGTTCAAAAATGTATTCATTTGTTTGACCTGAGTGTCTTGGCGGGAACACTAAAGCAATAACTAAACAGGTCAATAGTGACATCTGCTGGCTGATTATGACACTCCCCTTAATATACCCAACTGTTAGGCGATGAATAGAGTTCAGAAACACCTATTTTACCATTTAGATCCTGTCAGGATTGTTGTATTAGGATGACTGCTATAGTGTAATGATCTTCATTGATCAGAGTATATCTGACAAATCTGAAGCCTGAATGTTGTTGTGCAGAGCTGCTGTGGTTTTTGTTCAATCATATCAATGTCACAAATCTTAAAAGAAAACTACAATGTAGCCCTGACTTGTTCAGTGTTTAATAGTTAATGCTTTACCCTCATCAGACTCTCTGGGTGGGCCTCTGTGTTCATCATCACGGCGGTCTCTATCACGGCGCTCACCGCGGTCGCGGCGGTCATCTCTGTCACGACGATCATCACGCTCACGGCGATCATCACGGTCAGAGTCCTCTCGGCGAGAACTTCTCCAATTGCTCCCTTCGTCTGTGCCCGCTCTCCTCCAGGCATTGTCCTCTCTGAATACAGAGTCCCTTCATTAACAACTGTGACAACTCACTAAACAACTCACTGATTTCCTTTGCATTTATTCAGGTCAGACCCACCTGGGTGGAGGACGGTCTCTGAAGCGGTCGCTGGATCTTCCCTCTCCTTCGCCATCTTCGTTATCATGGGCGTCATCACGAGGAGGTCCCCAGCTCTCCTCCCGGGCTTTCTCCCGCTCACGCCAACCACCTGCAACAGAAGCAAACACTTGTCATGCTGTTCAACAGAAAGTTCTTACATTTAGACACGGAACTGCTGAGCAGCTTAACTACTGAACAAAACACTGTTCAGTTACATTTTCAGACATTTATATCATTTGATAAGGGGCTGAGTGGCTGCATGCTTACCAGGTCTGCCGAGGGGCTTCCAGGGTTTGGAGTCATCACCACCACGACGGGGCCCATCATCCATGCCTCGTCTTCCACCTCTGTCATCATCTCCTCTTCTGGGGCCCCAGTCATCATCAGCCCCACGCCTGGGACCCCTGGAGTCATCCATGCCTCTACGCAGACCTCTGTCGTCATCAAAGCCACGCCTGGGACCGCGATCATCATCAAAGCCACGCCTTGGGCCGCGGTCATCATCGCTCCTTCTTGGACCGCGGTCATCATCAAAGCCTCTGCGTGGACCTCGTTCATCATCCATTCCTCTGCGTGGAGGACGGTCATCATCACCACGACGTGGACCTCGATCATCATCGAAGCCCCTACGAGGTCCTCTGTCATCTCCGCCCCTGCGTGGACCATCTCCTCGCCTGAAGGGCACCTCTCTGTCCTCCCTGTCTTCCTCACGGCCCTCCTGTCTCCAGTCCCTAGAGACAGCACAGGTACCGTTAGAGCAGCCACTCATGGCTTAATGAGGTTGACCATAAGCAAGTAGGATTAAGTTATGAGTTACCAACACATACCTGTCAGCCACAGGACGACGCCAGCCTGAATCATCTCCATCAGTGCGCCTCCTCCATCCTCCTTCCTCCTTCTCACCCCAATCCTATGTAAAGAAATAAAACATTGTGTCATTAAATCGGGATCATTGATATGTCTGTATACCTATTTGGTTCTTCACAAGACACTAATATAAATGACCATAAATATGCAAAATTGTTTTAGCCTGAATCCATTATTCTGCACTTGTTCTTTAAACATACGACAGTACATTTGGGCTCCCTTTCATCACACCTTAATATTAAGGATAAGACAAATCAAATGTTCATTCTCTTGCAATGATTATACAAAGGTGCATCTTTTACTCTAAACATTTCAACTCTGCGTTCAGACCAACTTTGATTCTCTGGGAAAAAAACTAATTCATTTGAAAGAAGTCCGTCCAGTGATGCAGCGAGATGCCAAAGCAGAGGTCGCCCTGAGGTGGCAATCAAATAAATGCAAACACATTTTCCTAGTAGATTTGTAATGTGAATACCATATTTGTAATTTTTACCTCAAGATCGTGGCAACAAATAGTAAAAACTTTCCAGAGATGTAAAATCCTGTCTTAAAGTATAAGCTGCTGTGCAGTGATTTGACGTCTGACAAGCCTTCAAACTCATGGATTTGTTACTCAAACTGGACTTTTTGGATCATATTTCATGTCTCGCCAGTACCTGAAGCAACACGTCCCCACCAACGTGCCCTGCATTGTTTAATGCAGGGCTGTTTTCAGTCTGAACACATACTTATTTGAAAAACTCGTATTCATAGAGTTATTTCTATTCCACCATGATATTATAATTCTCCTGAAAAACATAATGATAAAATACTGTATGGATTACTTGTGATTCCCACACCTACTTCATACTTGTATAAAACATTAACTGAGACTCAATATCTGCACACTCTGACCATAAACTTACAGGCTTGGTTTTCTCCTCTGGGGGGCCCTTTCTCTCCTCTTCACGGCGACGTTCGCGCTCCTCAATCTCCTGCTGACGAGCACGCTGCTTCCGCTCCTGCTCCTCCAGCTTGCGCAGGCGCTCCTGGTACTCCCTCTCCTCCTCCTCTCGCTGCTCTTGTTCCAGGCGCTCACGCTCCTCACGCTCTGTGACAAACCCAGGACAATAAACTTGATGCATTCAAATTACACAAACTCTGACAGAATAAGAGTTACTACAACTTTTTTCTGTCATGTCCAGCTTCACTTGCATGCATAGTCCTGACAAATGGAAATGTACTGCTGGGTGACAACGGAACACTTTAATCACTACTGCCAACTTCTTTCACACAATTTCCTCAATTTTGCTTGCTGATGCCAAAAGTCAGTTTTCTGTTCCATATGAAATCCCGTCGCTACTTTATCTTGATTGGTTGGCGTACAGTGCACATGTGTAAACAATACTAATTACCTTTCTTGAGCTGCTCCTCGTGGATACGTTGTGCCTCTTCCTCTTTCTGGCGGTAGTAAGTGTTACGCCTGTCCTCTTTGCGCTGCCTCTTCCTTTCCTCCAGACGCTTCTTCCTCTCTTCCACCAAGCGCTCCTGGAATGCCTTCAGTTTTTCCTTTAAAGACAGCAAAGTGTACTTGAAAACACTGCTAACTCTTAAGTTGCTGCAGGGACTAAATAGAATCTCTTCTCTTCTTATCTTACCTCATAGATGAAGCTACGGGCAGCAGTTATTTTAGACAAAAAGTTTTCTTTGTCCTCCATCATCCTGGACATACGCTTCTTGTGCTCCAGAGCCTTCTCCCGTTCAACTTTCATGTTACTGATCTACAAAAAAACAAACAAACAACAAATTCTTAGTTAGTGTATTAAAATTCCTTGATATATGTATGCAGTTTAGATAATTTTTCAATCAGAGCTGTTTTTTTTTTTTTTTTTTAAACATACCCTCTCCTCCTCCTGGAGCTCCCACAGTTCCATGTCCTTGATGCGCTGCTCCTCATAGGCCTTTTTGATAAGAGGAATTTCCTCAAGCCTTTTTGCCCTCTCAAAGTAGTCAATCTGGAGAGAGAGAGAAAAATTAACATCCAATTCACATGTAGGTGACAGATGCTTACACTGATGTATCACTCCCTTACCTTCTTCTCCTGGTTCTTCAGACGCTCCTGAAGTTCTTTCTTTTCTTTCTCCAGCTGCTCCACCTGCTTAGCCATGATGAAGTCAGGATCCAGCTCCTCCAGGTCCTGTACAAAACAAGCAAAGTTTCACCATTAAGACTTTATACTAACATGATTTATTGCTGCAAAAATGAGCTAAAACTTATCAACATTGGCTAAATTTTACCTCAATATCAATATCCTTGAAGGCTTTGGCTCCGAGTTCAGTCTTCTTGATTTGCTCCAGCCGTTCTCGCACAGTCTTCTTCTTGATCTGCTCATGCTCTTGCATGATGCGCTCCTTCTCCCTCTCTTTGGCCTCCTGGCGCAGGCGCTCTTCCTCAGCCTTGCGGACCTTCTGCATCTCAGCCTCCCGCTGCTCGAGCTCCTCCTTCTCACGCTGTATGTTGAGACTCTCCAGGCGCTCCTTTCGCTCCTCAATGGTCTGTCTCCGAGCCAGGATGCGCTGGTGATCCTTGCGGGCATTTTTCAGATAGGCAGCGATGGCCTGCTGGCTCTGCTCCTCACGCTCTTGCTGTAAAGGGACGAATGGGGCCAAATTGCAATTAAGAGTTGAAGAATAAAGCAGTGTGTATTATGCCAAAGGTAACTAATTATGAATGAGACTTTAATAGTGCATAAAGAGAATACAAGTATGTGTATGTTAGCACTATGTGTGAGTAAGATGACTGTTAATTTTGGTCATTGATCAGGTGGCTCTGGTCCATTATGAAGCTGAACTCACCAGGATTGAGGCGGGCTTGATGACCTGGATGGCCTTGGCCAGAGAGGCAGACATGGCAGTCAGCTGGTTCCTAATCTGCTCTGAGGGCATGTTCTGCAGGAAGGGACCGACTGGAGCATCTTCTTTGGTCGAGTAGTTCAGGTCGGATCCAAAGCTCAGAGTTCGAGAGGTGTGGTCTATTCGGACCTACAACACAAAAGGTAATGTGAGAAAAATGGTGTAAAACAGTATGACAAAGACTTGTAAGTCTTCACATGTATCCTCGTAATTGTGATAAAACTTGGAATGTGTTAGAATAGTGTTAACTTTTACGCATTCATAATGTATAATCTGACCGGATCATGACCTTACCTGCAGATCACAGTGCCTGGCAGCATCCACAATGGAGCGCTCCAGCTGGAAGGCGTCCACAAACGGAACCAGGGAGGCCAGACGGCTGAACTCAATGCTCTGATAGATCTGAGCAACCTAATATAACGGACACAGAGAAATTAAAATTACTACTATCACAGTAAAGATGTGATTTGAACTTAAACTTGAACTAGTGGAATAAAAAAGGTTGAAGAGAATTACTTGTTGCAGGAGCCGCAAGATGGTGTTACTCTGCAGGTGAGGGACATACTGCTGGAGGTCAGACTCCTTCTCAGCCTGGTCTCTCACCCAGTTCAGCACCTAGGAGGAGAGTTAAGTTAAGGAGAATTAATCAAAAAAAAATCTACAAAGATGGATGGTATATTTTCCTTCTTATCATGCGTGTTGCTGCCAGATTGTTTACCTTGGTCACTCTTCCGCTCAGCTTCAGGGGATGGAAGTCTACCTCAAGCCAGTTGTACAGTTCTTTCACATCAGGTACTACATACTGCAGCAAGTTAAATCTCACCTGGAATGCACACATTAAAGACATATTTTTGTCATTACACCTTTGACAAAATATTTATGAACAGATCATTTTACAAAGTCGTGTGTAAGCTCTGATTTTCCTTGATAAAAAAGTTCTATTAAAACAAACAAAAAGCAGAATCTTTGTATTTAATTAAAAAAAAAAGTATTCAGCACAACACTTAAGGTTCCTTTCTCATGCACATGATGTACCATGTCATTGATGAGACTTTGCCGGGTTGGTGGAGATTGCAGGCCCAGGAGGGTTGCAAGCCGGCGGTGTTTCTCCACAATGATACCATCCATATCCAGCAGCCGAGCAATATCAGTACGCTCAGGGGTAATGGGAATGGACAGAGTGGCCAGGAGGACTCTGGTGGACATCCTAAAGATGGAAAGGAAGTGTTATTAACCATCTGTTCTCTGCCAGAGTAAATCATGTGCACTTCTGTACAGGTAATGAATATGATACCTCTGCATCTCCTCTTGGGTGAGATTCCTGCGCATCTCCTTGGAGAGGTGATAGAGCCGGTGGAGGGTGCAGGCGTGGAAAAGAGCATTTCCAGATTTCCAGAACACAGTGGACACCTTGTTGTAGTAGTTGGCCATTAGCTGGGGTTTGGGGGGCTTCTTGGAGAGAGCAAACAGGCCATGGATGTCCTCAACAGCCTTGAATGCTTCCTGGAAAGAGAGACAATACTTTTATCATTACATGCATCTTCAATTTAATTAATTCCAACACTGGAGGAAATTAAAAGTACCATACCAATGAATAGTCTTCATTCAAGTCTTACCCTACTTATTCTATGCTACTGCTGACTATATTCCAAAGCATTGCCTAACATTTTTTTAATATTTCTATTTGTAGTAAATAAGCTGAAATCTGCGAACACACTGTATGGTCAGTTAAGGAACAGACCTGCCAGAGCTCCATGCTTATGGCGCTGTCCAGCTGCACCAGACGTGTCTCCAGGTGCATGGACTGGCTTTCAGGGTTGTTCAGGTTGATGGCGGTGCTCTGATTGTGGTGTCGCTGGATCTGACCCAGGTGCATACGCAGGTTGTCACACAGCTTGCGAAACTCAGCTTTGCGAGTGTACTGAAGGCAGAACTTGAATGCTGCAGAGAAGACGACCAGACATTAATTACAGCATTTAGTATGTGACATTCAACACGTTTGAGTCAAAAGAAATGGTAAAGAATAATTATTCTGTAAATTAGCCCTGTTATTTACTGTATTACTTTAATGACTCAACACAAGATCATATTTTGAAATTAAGACATTTATGATGATTTTAGCCTACTACAACATGAATGTACATATATTCTAAAATTAATTGTGACACTAAACACTAATAAATCTAAAAATGGTGCCACTGCCATGTACAATGTAGGTGTTATTGGTCAGTAACATCTGCCAACATGATAAACTAAATCAGTTTTATTGATGATAGATGGGTATTAAGTGTGTGTCACTACCTTGCTGGGCAATGTCATGGTACAGCCGCTCCACCTTGGAGTTGTTTCGCAGCAGGTCCAGGCACTGGCGGTAGGACTCCCACAGGAATTTTACCCAAGGAGTGAGCAGCAGGCGATCGGTACGATCCTGAGTGTCCTCTCCACTCACAGCACTCAGAAGCACACTGAAGTAAAACAACAGGATCAATGTCAATAACCCACACACACAACAAGCACTTGCAAACCATCTTATATAATCAGCTGCACCACAACTGTGCTATACACACACACACAATTGTTCAACTATATGCATCAACACATCAGTGTGGACTCTGTATCAAGTTGAAGGTAGTTTTACAGTACACATCAAAAAAGTACTGCTAAAAAATATTGTCTACACCTGTGCAGCCTCACCTCTCTGGAGTCTGGATGTTGTCCAGATCCTCGATATCCAGGACCATCTGCTGGGACTCCTCCTTGGCTGTCTCAGTCTTCTCCTCCGCCAGCTTCAGGTAAGCCCTAACCACATCCTCCAGAGATTTGATATTCACCTAAAAACAAAGACACATATTACACCTTTACTCCAAAAATCTGAGGGATAAACCCGCACCTGATGTGTGTGAATACCACCGCTCTCTCCTCACACACCTGCTGGCAGATGTTCTTGTACTGGTAGAGACCCTCCTTGGCCAGGTGGCTCTTGCGTAGATCCACGCAAAGCTCCAGGTACTTGAGCATGATGGGCTCGTGGATCTTCTGCCATGTTCGATGTTTCTTGCTCTTGATGACATCGTACAAGACATCCAAGGCTGGCTGCTTCTTGCCAACCTCCAGAAACTCTGTAAACACATGAAACACAGACAACATACGTCAGTGGGTAATTGTTCAAAAGGTCAGCATTAGGGCCTTTAAATAATCCTTGGGCGCCTCTTTGTGGACAAATAAAATAGTCTGTTTCAGTAGGTTCATTTCCACGCCACCATCTGTTCAGCTCAGGATCATGTGGTTAAGTACCAATTAAGGCCTTGGCCAATCAGGGAATAACTGCTGTATCCAGTTTTCCAGCTTCATCCTCTGTAGGAGTCAGTGTGTTGCTGATAGTTTACCCAATCAAAGTGGGTTGCTTTGTTGGCAGGATGTTTTTTTTTTTTTTTTATCTCTTTTCCAATAATTCCATATGGGATTCCTTTCATTTAGAGACTTTTGTGGACTGAGAGATCCCGTGCGTCCATGAGACTGTAAGTCTTAAAAAATTCCGTTGAGAAGTTTAAGACATATTACTGTTGTTAATTTTTGTTGCCTATTAAAAATCCATGACAGTTAAGTTAAAGCCCTCTCTGTCTAATTCTCATTTACTTCATCTAATGTATGTGTGGATCAACTCAGCTACAGCTAAGAGGCCTTAGTGCAGTAACTTTGCTTTCATAATTGAGTAAGCGCTCTGTTTGCTTATTATGCTACTGTTGATGATATTATACATCAGTTGAACCTATATTCTCTGTTCAGTGTAGCTGTATAGTAGTTTCATGTAGGTGGAATAGTTGTAAATTGCATAATTAATAATAATGTATGTTATTCCTACTCTTTATTATGTTGCAGAAATCGCGTCAGTTCACAGATATTGATCTGAACTCAGTCTATTACAGAGTGACATCTTCTCCAGTTCTATCTGTGGTGATTGCAAATTCATTTTAAAACTCAAAAATATGTTTTCTTCTTACAGCTGAATGTTTGAGCTTCACTCTGCAGAATGACGTATGTGCAGAGTTTGACACTATAAATCTGTTTTCACATTCATCAGCTGAAAGTGGAAAGTTAATCTGTGCTCATTGAAAATCCAGTTTTTAGAGATGGGCCTGCGAGCATGATTTGTGACATCATTAATAGCTGGGAAGCCAATCATGGTCCAATTTTCAACTTACACAAGTGTGATGTGGAAACTTGAAGCCTCCAGTGCACAAACACTGAGAATGGACTTTACAGTGAAGTAGGAGACACCTCATGTCCAGCAGTTAAAACTTTTAAAATGAATAATATTTTCATATGTATAGATTTTAGAATTTGTAATGAGGAAGAAGGAGTAGATGCTATTTTAAGGACTTTAACAAGATAATTTAACTTTTTTGTGTAAAAACCATTTCAGAAACATTTAATTATTATTCAAAGTAGAGTATTTTATATACACATCTTAAAACATGACTGTAGGGATCTTTAAGCAACTACACCTTAGGATTCTTTATTAAATAGGAGGTTTTTGAGCTTGGCCTCACCGAGCACCTTCTTTGTCACAGTAACTATATAACTTACACAACAAAAAACGCCAGTGTTGGCACTAATTCAGCCTCACGTTAGGCCCATGTCGCTGCTTAGTGGACGTGACATTAGCAGCAACGTTAACATTGTAGGAAAAGAGCACGGATCATTTGACAGTAGCAGGTGCTGTTAATCACGAGTATTCACTTATATCTACCGTTTTGAAAGTGTCATTCTGTACAAAATGGTCTACCGTGAGAGCTAGCTATAATATACAAGATAAGAAAACGACGTGTCTTGCCCGCCATGAGCAGCTAGTTTTAGCAGTTAGCTGTGCCGCTGAATTAAAGTGACGAGGCTAAAGCCAGCTAACGTTAGCATGCAGGTCTGACAAACGTTTCTACTCACCGTTCGCTCGTTTCAGAGCATTCTCTGGGCGCTGAAAATACGCCGGCATTCTGCTGGCTTTCTAGTTATCTCAAAATTGCCTGACTTGAGTGAATTTTGACGAATTTTCACCAGTCCATCCACGCCACGCACTCAGCCGCTGCAACGGTGCTGGCGGAGAAAGGAAGGACCTCGTGAGTGGCCCAGCTTAGGGCTGCCAGGTGCGTCAGGCGTCATCCTCCAATCACATCACAGCAGCAGACATAATGCTGCCCCCCCCACCCCAAAATAAATAAATAAATAAATAACCACAGACAAACAAAAAAGTTAAAAACAATCAAACAACAAAAAATACTAACAATAATAGAAAAACTGATAAAGTTATTGCATAAAAGTAGGTTTATAAAAGTTCAGTTCAACAGTAAGACTGGTACAGAGTTTTGGGGCCCTGACAGTAAAAGGCAAAGTCTCCTTTAGTTTTAAGTCTGGATCGGGGGACTGTTAGCAGAGTTTTGTTGTGAGATCTGAGGTTGCGTACAAGTAAATAGGGACACAAACGCTCACAAATGTATGCTGGGGCTAGACCATGTAGTGCTTTGAAGGTAATGAGTGAAAAGCTGCAGAGAAATTTAGATCTATCTCAACCACAAATAATCACTAATAATACAGGTTACTGTATCCATATGTAGGCTTTCAATGTAGTTATTGTGAACTTGCTCAACATTCACTTTGTGGCTGATTCTGTAGTGTGTGCAAACACCTAAACATTGAATCTCATTGAGTTATCACTCACATGAGCCTGGTACTCTTACACATTGTAATGGATACAGTAGGATTATGTCACTGCTTTTGCTGCACATGGTTGTACGTTTTTTTACATTTTCACCCAACAACAGTCACTGGTGATTTTCTGTAGCGTCTTTGTTAATATTTTGGGGAACCCTGTTGTAGGTTCTCTCAATGTATGTACTTGCTGTATTTGAGCTATTCACCTTTTTTCAATTAATCGATTAGTCTATTGACAGAAAATTAATCAACAACTATTTTGAAAATCGATTGAGTAATTTTCAAAGAAAAAAATATTTAAAAAACTCTCTGATTCCAGCTTCCAGCTCAAATGTGAATATTTTTGGGTTTCTTTATTCTTCTGTGACAGTAAACTGAGTATCTCTGGGTTGTGGACTGGTCGGGATAATAGGAGACATCTGAGGACGTCACCTGGGGGTTTGGGGAATAGTGATCGAAACAACTAATTAATTCGTCGAGAAAATAATCGTCAGATTAATAGATAATGAGAATAATTGTTAGTTGCAGCCCTAATGAGCCTACTGATACGTGACCAAAGCCAGGTGTTGATATAGAATATATCATATAGGCTTAATGACATGTGACAGGCTGAGCTGTTGAGAACTGATCTGAATATTTTAATCCTGTAGGATTAATTTTTAAATGTTTGAATAAATACTCCTGCTATAACATTGTGAAATGGATAACAGTTTAGACTTCCCAAACGGGGGTTTCAACAAACCTGGCAACTCTGGGTGTATCTAAAGTTCCCGTATGTGCTCCCTCGGTGGTGCGTTCAGGTAACACTTGAAAAATGTAGATTTTCTCACGCTATATGTGCCTTACACATAATTTACATGGTCAAAACTCTACAACTCCTACAACAATGTCCATTCAAAGAATAATTTGAATTATGTAGCTGAAATGGCTCAGTTGTTTTCAGTAATCTTGATGTCAAAGTTATACACATTGCTGGCCATACCAATAATTCATACAAGGATGTGCATTGCAGTGATGAGGACAATATATGATATATTATTATTACCTGTAGTAGTAATAATGATAAAAATGTCTTTTTCCTGATCCAAAGCAATGCAGTTCTTGAGTCAAACAGTACATTTGCTAAGACATACTAGTAACATCATGGATTTATGCCCCCTTCCTAACTGTCCCCACACATGCAGTTTTATTTAATTCATTCATATATACCAATCATGAACAAATCAGAGATGTGGGCAATAATTCAGAAGTCAGGAACCACACCAGATATTTTTCAGGTTACCCAAAACTGTAAAGTTCTGCTGTGGGTTGAAATAGTTTTGTTCATGCTAGAGATGAAGAGAAGTGTCTAAATCATCCAAATCTTTCTGCCACAGCAAATCCACAAAACACTATAGCACATGATACAAAATATTACAGGTAACCATCAAAGGAAAATTATAGTGCAGGTTCTATTTTCCCAAACAATGCTTTCTCCTGTCAAACACATTTAAATTGTTTAACTAATTTTTAAATGTAGGCTTGTTGTCGCCTAGATATGCACTGTGCAACTGTGTTAGGAAAAATGTAGAGCAGAATAGCAGCACTAGAAAAGCACTATGCCATCCTGCTACAAAGATGTTTAAAACTGAAGACAATCTGTGAGAAATATAATATCATGCTAAGGTTGAAATGTAGAGCTGGTCTTTAGTTTTTTTTGTTGTTGTTGAAATAGATTTATTTTTTGTATGTCCGATTCCCTTTTTATTTTTTTATTATTGTGTTTTCACTTGAGAAAGATATGTTTTAGGATGTTTCATCTTTGCTCTTAATTTAATATAATCCTAATGATTAGAATATAGACAGGATAAATATTAGATCAAACTTGATATCAGCAGATGCTCAACATTAGATAATTAAGTGGGCTATAGTTAGTTATCTGATAGTTACAGTCATCGGTCATTGTTTTCATGGCATTTCACAATACCACAATGTGTAAGATTTCCGTAACCCTGAACGCACCATTAGCGCTGAAGTATCGCCACGCGTGATTGGTCGTGAGCCGCGTGTCTCCTCCTCCCGCACGCTCGCGCACAGCCCTCCTGTCCCGGAACAAGGAAGAGAGGAAAGTGTGTTGACAGCATAAATCACACCCAGTCTACTGAGCGGTTTAAACACATTTACTGTCTCGTTAAACCTGCCCAGCATCGCTGTCGGGCGTCTGGACCTTGCAGGAGCTCTCAAGGTACTTCACAGTCGCATGTGTGTGTTCAGAGAGGAGCAGAGTGGGTGTTTCTCTCCAGATAACTTGTGCTCATTATTGAACTCTTTCAGGTATGGAATATGGCAGCAACTGACACACAGCTTATGCTAAGCGTCGGATTAATCGGTAAGTTTCAGTTCACGGGTCATTTCTTGGCTCTTGGTTGGTTTTCAGACTCACTGTACTTTGCAGGAGCATCACATGATACCAGTGTGATCCAGAAGTGTCCCATCAGCAGGGCTCCCTGTCCCTGACTGTGGCCACAGAGTTCATCTCAGGAAAGTCTGATGTCTTTATATCAGTGTATTCAGATCCTTTACTTAAGTAAAAGTACCAATACAGCAATGTAAAAATACTCCATTACAAGTAAAAGTCCTGGATGTAAAAAATCCCACTTAAGTAAAAGTACAAAAGTATTATCAGTAAAATGTAGTTAAAGTATTGCAGTAAAAGTAGTGGTTTGGTCCCTCTGACTGATATATTATTATATATGACATCATTAGATTATTAATACTGAAGCATCAGTGTGTAAGCAGCATGTTACTGTTGTAGCTGCTGGAGGTGGAGCTAGTTTCAACTACTTTATATACAGTTAGCTAGTTTAATCCAGTGGTTCCCAACCTAGGGGTCGGGCCCCTCCAAAGGGTCAGCAGATAAATCTGAGGGGTCGTGAGATGATTAATGGGAGAGAAAAGAAGAAAAAACAAAGTTCTGATACACAAAACTGTTTTCAGTGTTTAGACTTTTTCTCTAATCTTTGATTTGTGGTGAAATATTGGATCATTTGAACATTTATTGAAATGAAACCATGTGAGCAGTTTAGAGGGAAAAATCACTATTTGGTGGAGCTGTTAACAACTCATAGACATCTGAAATGTGACCAGACTTCACACTGCTTTATGTAAGACATCAAAAGCCAAAAAGGTTGGAAACCGCTGGTTTCATCTTTAACAATGTGTTGTATTTTAAAAGCTTGTTATATTATCCATTGTGCCAAATCTTCATCTGAAAAGTAACTAAAGCTGTCAGATAAATGTAGTGGAGTGGAAGTATAAAGTAGCATGAAATGTATAAAGTACCTCAAAGTACTTGGTACTTAATTACTTTCCACCACTGCTTTCTATCTCCATCATTGTTTCCCAGATGTAAAGATTAATATATGATGTTTGTCTTTTTAATGTATCCTGTACACAGAGAAAGATGTGAATGGAGACACTCTGTGGGTGTGGTGTTATCCCTCTGTGGGCTCAGAACTGAGGCAGGTGCTGCTGAGCAAGTGCTGCCTGACGCAGGACAGCCGGGATTTCCACACCTTTGTGTTTGGTCAGTTCTGTCGTACCTGGTATTACATCACCACAGTGGAGGTGCAGGAGCCTACAGCCCTAAGCAAGGTACAGTCTCTTTATCCAGAGAGTCCTCGCTCATTAAGAACAATGTGGATGCAGCTGTGGATCAGCATTTTACTTTATTTTTCTCTCCATTTTTTCCTTTTCAAGGTCACTTATTTCTCAATAGCTGTTACAGCAAAAGACTTCAACCCTGAGAAGTATGCTGCACTTAGTAGAATACTCTGCAGGTATTGTGCACTTATGTTTCTTCAAATGAAGGTTGAGGCTGTTTCAGGGGCAACATTGTGCTTTGAGCAGCGCTCCTTCACTAGAGTGGTCTGTTTTATTATCCAGGATGTACATTAAACACGGCAATCCAGTGAAAATGATGGAGGCTTACATCGCCGTCCTCACCAAAGGCATTTGCCAGAGTGACGAGAACGGCTCATTTCTAATCAAGGACTATGATGTTCGGAAGGCGTACCTGGCAGGTTCTGTCAAAGGTGAGACTTTGATGACATCAGCCTGATTTCACTTTGATCCCCACACAGCACATTCACTTACACAGCGTTGGGGGATTTGCAAGAGACATAAAAAAAGAAAGAAGGTCTGAACTGATGCAGCAGAGGCTGAGATCCTGAGTTCCAACTGCAAAAAAGCAGGATCCTACATTTCCCATAATCCAACACAATAGCAGAGTGAGCTCTTCAAATGTAAAGTAGAAAAGGCAAGATGGGTTGTTGTCATGCTGCAGAATAAATTTGGGACCAATCAGACGCCTCTCTGATGGTATTGCATTATGGATAAGAAGTCCTTCAGACTTTTGCACAGTACTGTGCAAAAGGACCAGACTGTTGATTGGACAAAACAAGACATTTGAAGACGTCATTATGGACACTAAGAAATTATAACAGCATTTTTTTACTATTTTAAAAAAAAAAAATTTTTTAATTGCTAATAAAAATAATTATTTGCAGATTAATCAACTGAACGTTTCAGCTCTAATTTCCAACATTTTCCATCTCTGAGTGCTTGCAAGCAGAAAAAGCACAGCTGAAACTTACTGACTTCTTGTTCTTACTGCTCTGATGAAAAAAACATTTGCAAAACAGCCCAGATTCCTTCAGAGCTGAAGTGGCTCATCCAGTTAACTTCCATGTTCCTGCTCTATTTTAGATGTGGTGTCTCAGTTTGGTATGGAGACTATCATCCTGTATACTGCTCTCATGCTGAAGAAGAGGATCGTCGTCCATCATCCTCGGATTGAAGCATTGTTGGAGTTTACGAGG
This sequence comes from Scomberomorus guttatus, assembly GCA_038419695.1. Lineage (NCBI taxonomy): Eukaryota > Metazoa > Chordata > Actinopteri > Scombriformes > Scombridae > Scomberomorus > Scomberomorus guttatus. Next base: position 22,607,639 of record CM076458.1, read on the forward strand.
TGAATTTAAGACTAGAAAAATAATAATAATTATTCTTTTACGGTCAGCTGCAATAACTTCTTTACTCATTTCCATTCAGAGTTCTTCCGGCTCTGACGTGGCACAGGAAAGACTGGTCCATCCTGCACCCGTATGTGCACCTGACTGATACTGAAGTAGAGGATCTGAAGAGATGCCCTGGTGAGGATGCCTCCTGGTTTTTAATGACTCTAATTCACACTAAACCTTTGTGCAGAGCCTCACCCTCGTGGGTTGGTGATTAGCCTCCATCTGCTCTGTGATCACTGTGATCTCATGGTGGGGAAATAAAGTATTTATGCACCAATATGTTCTTCTTCTCCGCAGGGTATGTCGCAGGATTTGTAGATCCGGAAGTGAGCAACAGATCAGACTTGTTTGATGTGTATGTGAACCTCCCAGACAGTGTGATCACAGTATCCCAGAGTGCCAAAGGTACAGTATGTTGAAAGAGGAAACAGTTTGTTTCTAAGTGCGCTTTGATTCATTGGGAGCGGGACAGCTTTTCCCTCAGACTGATGTTCAGTATCCCACCACAGAGGCCATGGCTATGGGGAAGTTACACAAGGACATTGGCCACCTTATCGTCCAGTCTGCAGAGGATGCTGAGAGGTCAGACAGTCAGGTCATTAAGGTGAGACACATGTCTGTATTCGATCCACACTGTAAGAAATATCGCCTTGAATCTAACTTGACGACCACATGTTCATTCACAGGACATTTCTGTCAAGACCAAAGAGATTATTGCCAACTTGGTGTCGCTGGCTGACAAGTGTGAAAACTCCAAAATCACACTGGAAGGTTTAAAGCAGCATCATTTCCCCCCGGCGACGGAGAACTTCCTCTTTCATTTGGCAGCTGCCGAACAGCTCTTACGGATATGAGCCTGTTTTCAATAGCTGTACTGCAGGATGACGTTTTTGTCAGCAGCACGGACCCTGGCTGTGCTGCTGTATTTATATTGGGGTAATTGCGGTTATCAGGACAGAGTGCACAGGATACTCTCTCACAGTAATCTTCATGTGAGGAGAAAAAGTGTCACTACTGTCAAATCTTAGCGTGCACTGCTGTGCTAATATGTGATGTGACTCACATCTTTCCACCAATTCAAGGATGTTTTTTTTTTTTTTTTTTTTTACGTAATTGAATTAAAGAATGAGTCTGGTGATATTCTATTTTTTCTTTTTGTCAACAAATGTCATAAAAAAACAACAACAATGACTTTATCCTAATAAGTATAGTCTGTGTATCCAAAGCCTGATATAGCTTATCCCTCCATAGACATTTATTTTTGTCTAAAAACTACTAAAAACCCATCAATGAGCCACACTGTTGCACTGGCTGAACTGTTCCTTCATTACCTTGAACATGGGCACTGTAGTTTACTGTGAATCAATACCACACACACCGTCCTGCTGCTCTAAGTACTCACTAGAGCACCAAATGTGTATTAAACCACAGCTGAAAATAGTCCCCAGCAAATGTGCTATTTACTTCTTTTTAAGTAACATTTGCTAAAAACTACAGTGCCCAGCTGTTTTAGGAAATTACTTACTAGCAGTTTAAAAAAAAAAAGTTCAACTATATATTCGTGACACGTCTTTAAAATGTTTTTTAACAAGATTTACGTCTTCAGCAGGAATGAATGGGCTTGCAGCTGAGTGTCACAGACAGCATAGGGAAGTTGTAAAGTATTTAAAGACAGTAACACGTTGTTGGTTTTGTTTTTTTATGGGATTTATTAACAATAAGAAAAATACAAGATAACAAGCCTTATCCTTGAATATTAGTAGTTGCGAACAATAGGAAGCCAAATAAGCTTTTGCAGCTGGTCCATTCCAGATGTTAGCTTCCAGTACACAAAGCAAAGCTGCAGTTCCAAACATCACAAATCTTGTTCCTTGTCTGAAACATTGGGTACACGTCACACTGTGAAGAGTCAGACTATAATTGTGCAGCAACAGCAGCTGAAATGGCTAATATGTGATAAGTACTTATTATTATTATCATTATTAATGCATTAGTTAAATAGAAACTGCGTTGTACGTGGTCATCAGATCGCAGCTGCAATAGGCGTTGCACAACATGTGAGTTCATTTACATGTTTTTTAACAATGTTTTGTATTTTACTAATGACTGTGGCGCCACTATGAGACTTTTTCAAACAGTGTTTTATTAAAAGCTTACAGGAAGAAAACAGCTGTTTAATGTCAGTCTGCAACAGATCAAATAATAATTGATACTTCCACATCCACATTGATTTATATAACGTTATGTGTGTCTTGCTGTTCAGGTTCTATTTTTTTGTTGTTTTTCATGTGATATTAGCACTGTTGTTTTACTTTTGGGTACATTTTTAAACACATTGCCAAAAAGATGGTTTTTGTGCCTCAGTATTTCAGATAAGACACAGAGTGCAATACATACAAATGCTTGTGTAACTTTTGAGAACTAAATGTATTTTCATGAATTGATGTAATATTTCCTATCTATAAATGCACCTAATATTCCAATTAAATAAATTTACTATCAAAAATTATCTTCAAGCTTCTTGAACTGTTTTTCAAACAAAATATATTCTACAGGAGAACCAGGAAGAAAAAGCCGCATTTCATCTTTGGGTCTGTTACATCGTACAGTTTGATGTTGAAGACATTTTTACTGTATTATCCAACTACATGAAGCTGCTCCTCACAGTCCTCTGTGGTAGAATAACTGTCCGTCGACTACTGCCGCCTGCAGCTCCTCCTCTACGTTTTCCTTCTTTATCTGTAAAACAAAGTCAATGTCAGCTAAGTAAAACATTACAGTAGAGAGGATGATCATGAATCTTACCGTTCCCAGTTGGGGAAAGAGACTGAATGACACGGGGATCATCAGGCCAAGGACAAAAGCAACACTTATGTGACGGACAGGAGCGGCCAGCAGAGAGTTCCTCTGGAAAAGTCTTGTTCTGTAAGAGACAGCCTGTTCACTCAACTCTTAACAAGTGGAGTTTTGTCCATGTGGTTTTAAATAGAATTAAACTGGAAAGTGACTGACCTCTGTAAGAGCGAGACCAGGAGATTAGGAACAGCAGCGGTCGTGCCAAACAGTGCCGCTCTTGACAACGCAGTTTCCCTCACAGCCTGAGAAAAGAGTGAAAAAAAAAAACAGTCGCAATAATGCAAACTGCCAATGTAAAAAGTTAGTTTCTTTTCTATTTGCTCCTGTTTTACCTTTTCTCCTGCTGCTTTAGAGATGCCGACAGGATTTCCATTGGAATCAAACACCCGGATCCCATTTTCCGACTCCTCATTTCTGACAGTAAACACGTTGAAGAAGGCCAGAGCAGCTGGAGAGTTACACAACACGTTAATACAAAAAGTTAAATCTGTTATTACTGGTTCTGTGCCAATGCAAAAGAGAGCGCTCTTATTTCTGATACAGCACTATTAATACTACAGTATTTAAGTTTTATAGATGAAGAACTCACCTGAGAGTGGCACAGGTAAAACAAACCTAAAGAAATTCTGGAGTGGTTTGGTCCTTACACCAAGTCGGTTAATGAATATTTGGGGAAGGGCCTGAAAACAAAGGTACGGGACATAAAACGTTGAAATAGCAACCTTTTTTAAACCAACTATATACAATATGATACACAAAGGATTTTACTTGAAACATTACAGGCAACGTAGCACAGCTGCCACCAACACAATCAGGCTGTACACACCCCTGCACATGCTGCATAGGACACTGTTCCTGCAATCAACAGAAGCTGCTTCGGAGACGTCTTCTTACCCTGGTGGTGAGTGATAAAGACACAAAGTGCAGATAAAGTGAAGCGCAAACAGGGGGAGGACTTCAGATTAAGGATTCATATGCAACTGTCAAACTGGATGATCGAATCAGTATCATAAAGTTTACACTGACACCTGAACTTTACAGTTTTTTAGTGACGATTCAAACAATACGTTACCTGCTCTGATGAAGAATTTCTGTTTGTGTAGTTGAACCCAGCGCTGTAACTCTGCAGCAAAAACTGTGAGAACACATTTATATGGTTAATGTACACATACAGTGTTACAGCCACATGATATGTTTTTATATTATGAGGAATATGCTACAGTACCTGCCAAAACAGAGCTGCTTTGACGCTGCTATGTGGCAAAAAGCTGGCAACAACCTGAGAAAAAGATCAATATTTTCAATATTCCCCTAACAATCACCACAATATCACGGTGAAATTGTCATTATGCGTTTACAGGACGACAGACGTACCACAGGACCTGATACTGGCAAAAATGCTAGAAAGAAAATTAGAGAAGACATAGTACTATTATGCACAACACAGTATTTGCAAGTCAAAAGGTTTAGTTTTAGATGTCTGAAGGCTTATGTAATGCAACTGGAAATGAATCTAAGCCAACAAACCTGACAAAAGCAGCCTGTGACTGATTGCACGCATCTAATTTAAGTTGATTTTTTACTTTTTCTGGCTTTTTAAAAGACCTGCAGATACTTTGATTTACTTCCATAATTGTAATAATTGGTGGAAACTAGTAACGATTAGTAAAACCCTGAATTTTACTGTACCTGGAGGGCGAAAAATTAGAGGAAGCACAGCACCAGAGTCAGCGTGGACAGACGACTGTAAACACAGAAGTTAGCAAGAGGGGGAAGTCATGACAGTGTCATTTGCAGTGGTGGAAAGTAACTAAGTACATTTACTTAAGTACTATATTTAAGTATATAAATAAGTTTGAGGTACTTGTACTTTGCATGAGTATTTGCATTTGATGCTACTTTATACTTCCACTCCACTACATTTATCTGACAGCTTTAGTTACTTTTCAGATGAAGATTTGACACAATGGATAATATAACAAGCTTTTGAAATACAACACATTGTTAAAGATGAAACCAGTGGTTTCCAACCTTTTTGGCTTTTGACGTCTTACAAAAAGCAGTGTGTAGTCAGGGTCACATTTCAGATGTCTATGAGTTGTTAACAGCTCCACCAAATAGTGATTTTTCCCTCTAAACTTCTCACATGGTTTCATTTCAATAAATGTTCAAATGATCCAATATTTCACCAAAAATCAAAGATTAGAGAAAAAATCCAAACACTGAAAACAGATTTGTGTATCAGAACTTTGTTTTTTCTTCTTTTCTCTCCCATTAATCATCTCAAACCCTCAGATTTATCTGCTGACCCTTTGGAGGGGACCGACCCCTAGGTTGGGAACCACTGGACTAAACTAGCTAACTGTATATAAAGTAGTTCAAACTAGCTCCACCTCCAGCAGCTACAACAGTAACATGCTGCTTACACACTGATGCTTCAGTATTAATAATCTAATGATGTCATATATAATAATATATCAGTCAGAGGGACCAAACCACTACTTTTACTGCAATACTTTAACTACATTTTACATTTTTGTACTTTTACTTAAGTAGGATTTTTTATGCAGGACTTTTACTTGTAATGGAGTATTTTTACATTGCTGTATTGGTACTTTTAGTGAAGTAAAGGATCTGAATACTTCTTCCACCGCTGGTCATATGCTTTGATAAATTGTGGATGTTTATGCACAATAATATCAGTGAATTCAATTTTATTTTGTGACTAATCCCATATTATTCGCAGTTTTGTGTTTCTTGTAAGACTTACGAGGGAGAGGTTCAATGCATGTCCATCCTAGAAGAGGAAACAGAACACATGTAAATAAATTAAAGGTGACAGACTGACCTCTGTGCATCTAGACTCACAAACATAATCTGACCTTTTCATTTAGTTTCCCTCCTCTTCCAAGACGAGCCTGGGCTTTCTGTATTTCAGCCTGAGGGGAGCAGCATCTCTAGTTAAACCTCAGATATTCTCTACTCATCTCACATCAGTGTATCACTGCAGGCAGTGGCTGCTACTCACATCAGAGCAGAGCAGGGAGGTGGGATCCAGGAGATTAAACCAGATCTGCAGACGACTGACGAAAGACTGAAAGAGAAGGAAAGACCACTTATCATAAATATCAGAGGAGCTAATGTATAAACAGACTGAATGTGTAAGATGATGCTCTGCTGATGTATCTCTGCACAGTTACCTGTCCCTGGCTTTTCCAGTACAACAGATTAGGATCCATCACAACAACAAGTACATTTACTTCTCATAAACTCAGAGGCTTCAATACAATAAAAATACTACTACAGTACACAACATCCTAACTGCATGTATATCTCATGCTTTTGGCTTTGAGGTCAAGTAGAAACTACTTCCGTGTTCAACCACGTGTTCAGTGTGGGCGGGTTTATGAGACGTTCAGAGACAATCGGGAAAAATCGAAATAATAAATTCGGTCACATCTCATTTTACAATTGTGTTTTTGAGCAGAGTGTTGGATTTACACATAACATAAAATATCACACACAAATACTGACTGATACAATAAATTGGACATGACCAAATGACCAGTTGCATATTATATTCAACTAAAGCACGTTCCCAACACCTGAGGAGCACGTGAAGGCAGCGTTTTATAGCATGGTGTCTGTTTTTTTATAGCATCGTTTGTACCAGTAATGATATTGTACAATTATTACATATATGAAAAATTAACAGAACCCCCGCTGTCTAAACGCACTACCTCCATTCAATTGAATGGGAGGACTGCTGTTTTTGCCGCGCCGCCTGATTTGATCTGAATACGGCAGTTTTGCGCGCAGCACGTGCGTAACTGACGTCACAACCTGCCCTTCACTGACATAATCCAAAATGGCAGCGAGCATTGGGAGCCTGCTCAGGACGTCTGTAAGTGCAACTTCATACAACCAACTCTGTGTCAGAGGAGCTGTCCGCACATTGTCGCTTCAGTTCAGTGTTTGTGAATCAGTTTAGCAGCAACAGCAGCAGCAGCGTGCACAGAGTCCACAGCAACAACTCCGGTACCAAACCTCTGGTCCGCGGCCGCCGCTAGGGACGCATATGGTCCTCGACAAATACGCAATGAAATGATAGTTTTAGCTGTTTCATTTACCTTCTGTTTTAAAGAGGATGACTGTAACAGGTTCAGGGTTTGTAAGGTTTACAACATGTTGAACCAGTTTAACTAGTAAGAATAGCTGCATGTTGTTTTGTTTGTTAATTAAGTGTTTTGCTTCAGGACCCGGTGTTACACCGTATTTGGTGACCCATCAGATTCTGTGACCTGCAGTGTTGGAGTCCACAATGTAAAAATACTTCATTACAAGTAAAAATCCTGCATCTAAAATCCTACTTAAAGTACTAAAGTTACTTATTTTGCAGAAAATTGGGGCTTTGCCACATTATAACTTTATAAAATCTAACTTTATAAGGTTATAATGTGGTAGCTGAAAAGCAGTTACTACTGCTTTAAGGAGACTGCCAGCATCATGTTAAATAAGATATTACTTTAGCTGGTGGCAGGTGGTGCATGTGGGTACGTGTGTAACTGCAGATCTGAAAGTGCTTTGTTGCAGCTCAGCACTGGCATCATATTGACCCAGAGAGCATCCTCCCCCCAAGTAACTGCACTGCTAGAGGGCTTTGCCAAGCTGCATGTGGACATTAACTAATAGTATACATCAAAAATAATGCCAAATTGATTATTCATAATGCACAGACCGACACAGGCAGAGCAGACCACACTGAAAGTGGAAAAACATGTCTAGGTTTTTATTATAGGCAAAATTGCTTGAAAACTGAAAGCAGTTCATGCTTCGTATTCCATAGATAACAATATTTCTGTGTACAAATATTCAAAATGTAAAATCTCAGTCAGCTGCAGCGGAATGAGGTGTAGCATGTCATCAACCACTGGACGCGGCCTCGTTCAGCCAGGAGAACCTGTCGACATTCTTTTTATTGCCTCATGCACCGCCTCCTTTTTAGCAGGTCATAAAACAACCTCACATTAGAAAAAGTTTCTTGACGAATCTTGTCAAACTCCTGAGCATCTTGCACGTCGTGGCTTTTGCTCACTAAAGTCTGAAGTGGTAGCAGAGAAAGAAAACCGTTAAAAATAGGAAGGATATCTTTTCTCTTTATTGAGAACGAATTCAACTAGTTCAGACACAACAGATCAAATACCCTTAAATTTATATGTGTAAGCTGTAAAACAGGTCTGGCCTGATAATCACACGGCTGTTTGGTCTTCAAGTCTGTTAACCCTGTTAACCTGCTGCTGATTTCAAACTGTCAATAATTAGACGACTATTTGTGGATTATAAATGTTGACTTGATAACTGTCTTTTCTCAGGCAAAGGTTGCAGCAGGAGGGCTGAAAGTCGCAGCAGCCTGTCAAAATGGAGCCTGTGGAGCTGCAAGAATCCTCACCGCTCCTGCACTGCAGAGAGCCTGCTTCTCAACCAGTACGTCTGTGTTTTTTCCCATTAAAAATGAGCTGCTCTCTTTTGACTGTGATGCTTCAGTGCTCTATACACACACTGTAAGTGTTATCTTGGCTGTACTGTATATAAGCAAGTAATGTGTATGAGGAAATCGTGTGTCAGGCACTTCCAGATGGACCCCTGCTGTCACTCAGCCCGCTCCTGCTTTTAAGGGCACAGCAGTCCACAACGGGGAGTTCAAGGACATGAGCCTCGCTGATTTCAAGGGCAAATACCTGGTCCTCTTCTTCTACCCGCTGGATTTGTGAGTACTAGCAGTGGCCTGATATTTGAACTTATCATTTCAACTTATCATCATCAACTCGCTGTGCTCATTTTATGGTGGTTCATACAACATTTTAATCAGTATCTTTGAATTTTTCCTTGTGTTTGTTCTTTTGCAGCACCTTCGTGTGCCCGACAGAGATCATCTCATTCAGCGACAAGGCCAGTGAGTTCCATGACATCAACTGTGAGGTGGTTGGTGTATCTGTGGACTCTCACTTCACCCACCTGGCGTGGACCAACACTCCACGCAAGGTACAGTCCCTTATTTAGTAATTACTCAGCAACAGACACACAGTGCAAGGTTCAGCACAGTGTGTCTTTCATTCATTCTTTGATGTGGGCATAAAGGTGCGTTTAGTAAATGACTGACCTGCTGGTGTGTCTGTTGTGTTCAGAGACATTTATAAAGCTGAAATAATCTAAAATGCATTATTATTATTAACTTCAGCAGTAGATGTGTTGGTATTATGGTTACAGGTATCTTTTCATGTTGTTTTGTCAGGCTGGAGGCTTGGGCAACATCCACATCCCCCTGCTCTCTGACCTCAACAAGCAGATTTCAAGAGACTACGGGGTGCTGCTGGAGGGTCCAGGCATCGCACTGAGGTAGGGTCATTACACATGACATGGCCATTTTCAAAAACACATTAACTCAATATAATTTAGAATTTCATTTACAACAAAAGTATAGAATACAAGTAGGTATAGTACTATCTATCTACTTTGTTTTCACAGTGATGCAAAGTTATTAGAACTCTAAATTCTCTAATTCTAATGTTAATGTTGTTCCTTCAGGGGCCTGTTCATCATTGATCCAAATGGTGTGGTGAGGCACATGAGTGTGAACGACCTGCCGGTGGGTCGTTGTGTAGAGGAAACCCTTCGTCTTGTGAGGGCATTCCAGTTTGTGGAGACCCACGGCGAGGTGTGTCCGGCCAGCTGGACCCCCGAATCTCCAACGGTGAGTTCCTTCAAACTCTGGACAGATCTATTTCGATCTACCACTGAAATATAACTGGTCTGGCTTGTTCCTCTTGCAGACTTTTATCACTTTCTTCTTTTAAATTCTTATTGTCATGTTAATTTTTTACTTAGTGTTTGCATTCAGGATATGCAATTTAAAGACAACTGTTATGCATCAGACAACCACAATGGAACGTACTTTTTAAATTTTATCTTGTAACTGTTTTTCAGATTAAACCGACCCCAGAAGGATCCAAGGAGTACTTTGAAAAAGTCAACTGAAAAAGACAAAGTTCACAACACTTACATAAGTAGTAAACGGGACATATGTAAAAACAAATACATGTACACTCTTAGTTTACAGTTCACAAAGTTGTATGTACCCATACATGGCTGAATATAGTATTCAAATTTAATTAAATATATTCTTTATAAATGACTTTTTTGCTTTGATTTCTATGCTTGAATGTCAGTGTTGTGCTCTTCATTTTGTGAGTACAAGTTCAGTCTGACTTGAAAACTCAAGTTTTATTCTTGTATTATTTTCCCAAGTTGACTAACTTGTTAACCTAAACTTCCTCGAGACTCTGCATGGTCCTGTGTTTGCAATACACATCTACAGTACATTAATAAGTATGAACGTATCTAAAAACTCTGTTCATAAATTCTTACCCTCAAAGGCAAAACCACACTTAATAACCCCTGTACATAAACTGTTTATTTTCTCTTTTTACAGCAAGTTAATATGCAGGTTCAAAATGTCTAATCAGACATCGGTACACAACATGAGGTGCCAAAATCAACTTCAGTGGGGGAGAACTGGAAATTAGAAAAAGAAAAAAGGCATTGCCACTTCTCATACAAGTAGGGTACATACTGTATTTACACAAAATGGAAAAAAGCGTTTGAAACACTCCGCAGCACTGTGTGTGGTTATGAAAACATCTAGTTTAAGTGTACATAAACTTCAATTTGTACAGTATGTTTGCGGAAACAAAGCAATTGCCTCATTCCTTCTGACATTCACAAATTATGCTTCAGGTTAGGCAACAGAAAGAACATGAGGGAGATGGCTTACCAGAAGATGTAGAGCCTTTTTAAAGCTTTAAATAATATATGAAATCAAAGTAAGCGTGTCCATAAGCAGGTCTACCAGTCGTCCAAGTGTACCTTTACGTTTTGAGACCAAGGAGATGCTCAGAGGAAGAAAAAAAAAACCAAAACCTGACAGCGCCGACTGAAGTGGAATTTGATGAGCAGATGGTTTGGTGAAAACTTCATGCAATTTCAGGCAAGATGTAACAGCGCCACCAGCCCCACCCCAAGCACCAAACAAAGAAAAGGAAAAAACAAAATATACCTTTTTTGTTTTTAACTGAATGATTCATTTAAAAAAAAAAAAAAAAAAAAAAAAAAAACACCCTGTAGTAAATCTGTACAACGAAAATACATTTGGGATCTACATCTAAAGGTACATTATTAAGGTCATATACACTTCCCCCCCACCCATATATTATCTTTACAAGTAGACTTCATTCAAACCCAAACATTAAGAAAACATAAGACTAAACGGGGAAATGGGATCACATCAAACATCCATTTAAAAATCTGTTCTTACTGTACCTCAACCTCTGATCAGTCCCTCTGTTCTCGTCTGTACAGTAAACTACAGCAGGACTAAAATATCAACTTGGATGGATTGCTACTGTAACAGGGAATTAAGAATTGTCGAAATGGGGGGAATGATTCTCGAGTGACGACAGGTTTTCTAGAATCTTTTGCGGTGGAAGTAAATCTGAACAAACTGTAGTAACGATATTTCGAGTGACTGCAAGAATACAAAATAGAAATCAAGTCAGAACACACGGGCACAAACCCAACTCTCTGATATTCTGACACAATAGAACAAAAGGCTTTCAATACACTTAGGCCTCTTCACTGAAGAGAGCTACACTATTCCATCAATAAACATTTATGTTCTCTGGTCTCAGGTGGGACTGGGTTGGAAAAAGAGAAGCCATGTCAGCCTTAAACATTTGCCCCAACGTTTGTTTGAAAGCAACTGATAAAAACAGAACCTTGTGTTTGATATCTCTTCCGCAGATTTGCTCTCGTTCACTTGGTGTCGCGGCGTTGAAATTCATTCAGAAAAATGGAAAAACTACATTGTACAAAGTGAGATTCTCACAATCTCTTTGCAAGAAAGAAAAGTAATAAAGAATGACTTGTGCCCGCCGTCTTTCCGGATACACGTAGGCAAATCCATTAATATCCCTGTGATGCTGCTTCACTTCTTAGTCAATTTTCACATTTGTGTAGATCTTCCTCACAAAGGCACTTGTTCCCATGTATCCAACGGCGCCTGGAAAACAAATATTTTCTGTGAGTTTCTTTTAGGTGAACTGTAGTTTGCTAATACATCCATCACAGGACACAATGATTACTGGTGAAAGAATCCTCTAAAGGTTTGAGCAGAGGAGAGCACGTCCTAAATCTCCAAAATGACCACTCAGACATCCAACAAACCCTGAAGGCACCGTGTACCCAGTGCAGATTTAGAGAAAGCTCCACAAAGGTGCTTTAAGGTGCCAGACTTTGCTTATTAGTCTTCCAGATGAAGAATGAGTAGCTCGCAGCTGGTGAGGAAAAGACTTCTAAAATGCACTTCAAACTGAAGAACTGATGTGGGGAAAAAAAAAGAAGATGTGGCGTCTTACAAGAATCCACATGTACGAACAGATTCCTGCTGAAGTGGAATGTACGAGCGATTTAAGATGTGTTCACATTTAAATTTTTTCAAGTTTATAGTTTGTGCCTAGGTCTTGTGCATAATATTAATAATAATAATGCCAATTTGCTGCGAGGTTCGACAACTTTTTTTGTCAGGGTCTTTATAAAAGTAGCTGTCATAGAGAACATCCTACATTACATATAACTAATATTCTCACATCCATCTCCATGACTCTCACCTCCAAGTCTGGGACTGCTTTTCATTAGAAAGACTTTTTTTAGCATCTAATTTCATGTCAAACCATTCCCTCTTTATTTCTCACAGCAATAAAAAGGTTTTTGGCACCAGCATAAATATTTTCACATTTTGAAACTATTAAATTTTGTCAGCCAATTAACAAAAGCAGGACTTGAAGCTCTGCTGTGTGAATTCTTTTTACTTTTGGGTGACATTTTTGTGAATGGAATTTGCCTGCAAACGGAGCAGAACAGCCTTATAGAGCAATTTGATGCTGTTGTCAAATCTTACAAATATGCACCTCCTCTTCAACACGTGGCCTTCACCAGGTTGTAACGAGTGATTTATGACTCTGTGCGGTTAAGAGGGTTTGCTGAATCCGACTTGGAAAACCTCAGAGCGTTTAAGATAAGAATCCAAAAATGTTTCTGCATGAGGCCCAATCTTTTTGAAACTGCACCAAACTATTTAAGAGCTACTGCCTCTGCCGCTAATTCATCAATTCTAATCCAGCATCATCACTAACTGACTGCTAAAACATATTTCACATTATTTTTGTCATTAAAAAATCTAATTTACTGATGAAATGACTAAAACTGCAACAGACTTTGTTATTACAAGTGTTTGGATGAATCTGGAGTATTTAATCTAAAAGCCACATTGTTAATATTATTCACTCTTGAAAAATTTAACAACAAGATGCGGGACTCACCACACATGATTCCTAGAGCAGTGCTGAACACAGCCATGTAGCCGAAGTAGAAGGATGTCTGGAACAGCCCGTACATCCTGAAACACACGGACGGATAAAACATCAGCTGGACTTAATTTCCTTTTTTAAAAATATATCATTTAAATACATTTTTGTTGTTAATGGGACATGTGGTTAAGAGACTGAAACTCACTTGGTTTTGAAGAAATAGTAGTAAAAGGAGTACATGTAAACATAAACAGCAGTGGATGCAGCAGAGAGGAAGCTTGTCCATTGCCTAGAAAAGAGAAACAACCGGCATAATTAGCACATGAGGTTATGACATTTTAGGGAAAAAAAAAAATCTATGTCAGAAGTCAGTCAATGTCTGACAGGCAAAAACATCAATGTACTCACCATCTGTAGTCCTCAGCGTTGAGCAGGAAGTACGTACACACGATGGTGACGCACACGGTCACGATGCAGAGGATAACCAAGACCAGCATCATGAAGCCGTACACGTAGTAGATTTTGTAGGCCCAAAAGGATGTGAAGATGAAGTACCTGACGGAGGAGGAAAGAAAACATGTCAACTTCTGCAAAAAACAAATTATAAACATACAAACGCTTCAGTATCACTGCGTAGACTTACATTTCAATAAAAATGGAGCCGAATGGAAGGATTCCTCCGAGGCAGACGATGACAGCCGGCTCCATGAACCTGAGAGAGCACAAAGGTAAAGATACACGACTTATTGTGTTGTAAGAAGTAAAAAGGGAAAGCTAGACACATATTTGAAAGAAAAGCCAAATCTGACAGTGGCCTGAAGTCACAGCTACTATTTCCTCTTGGCAGCTGGCCACAGTTCCTTGTCAGTTGGTTGTAAATGTTAACACACTCACAGTTTATTGCTCTTTCCCAACAGCACCGTACAGACCGCTAAAGCATTTTATGCATCAGAGCTGATGTCTAACACTTGAATGCAGGCGCTACAACACTTCATTTCGTGCATGTCACATAAAGTACAACCTCCTCACGGCCAACTGAGCAGTCAATGCACTTCCCCATCATCCTTGCACAGTGTCACTGTCTCTCCAACTCCATCTAAACACTTGCCGTGAAACTGCCTGTGTCAAATCACACCTACCATTTCTTCTCAGGGATCGGTCGCGGCACAGCGTTCACCCGGCAGGGAAAGTTTGGCTGGCCAGACAGGTTCCTCCCCAAAATGGTTCCCACAAGGTTTAGCGGCAGAATGACAAAGAAGCAGATACAACACACAGCAACCTGCAGAGAGAGAAACAAAATTTGCATTTACAGCAGACATCTGTCATTTACAGTATCTCAATTGTCCTTTGTGTGTGTCGTAGGAATGACATTTGCTAAACTGCTGTGTGAGATTGGAGAGGAGCTGGATCTCCCATGTTTTGTCAATTAAGTACCTATAGCCTGATCGAGAGATTACAAAAACATTAAAGTTGATTGTTATCATCAGATGGCCATCATGTTTGGCCAGAAAAAAAAAAAAAAGGAAAAAAAGAGTTTGGCTGATGCAGTTGGAATGTGGCTTTTTCTTGGTTTGATTGCAGGATTCTTATGATGGTTCGAATGTTGTGCTGACAGACACACAACAACAAACAGCTGTTTGTAATTTAGAAGGCATCCATGTTTTTTTTAAATGACTGTACTGTTTAGAAACCTAAAGGCAGGAATACACTTTAGATTTAATTATAAATACCGCCTCATGGTTTGCAAGCCTCCACCAACCAGTCAAGTTACAGTTTACAACCATGTCTGTCCAGACTCATAATATTTGTAGTGAAGACTTTCAAGGAGTTTAATAAAAAGGTATTTAGTGTATTGTCATTGTATGTGTTCACATGCTTGGCCAGTAAAGCTGATTCTGACAGGACACAAAGTTGACATGACAGTAGACGATGCTTCAGATATGGATGTTGCTGCAAAGAAGCTACAAATTCTAAAACGTGGATGTTTCACACACATCTTTAACCCGACAGCACAGAAGATCTATACAATCACCACAGTTTCAAGGTGAGCACCAACATTAGTGTCACCAATTCAGTATCCGACCAAATGTGAAATATGGTCACAATCTCCCCTTCTGTTCCTGAGTTATGGCGTTGAATAATGGCCACAAAAATGTTTTTGCAGAACGTTATGTCACAGTGAAGTTGACCTTTTGGATATAAAATGTCATCACGTCATCATTTTATCCTGTTAGACATTTGTCTGAAACTTTGCCATAATTAGTGTATGAATTCCTCTGCACCACGGAGGCATGAAAATTGCATTTACATAAGAAAGCCAATGTAGTGTGAAATATGTTCTAAGTGATGTCATCTGATTCTAATGTTCTTGAGACGAGGAAATAGCTAATTTTACAGCCTGAACCACAGAAGAGTATTATATACACAGTATGAGATGCAGTTAAAAGACCTGTGACTGAATACTTTCTACACTACAGACTGATTACTTCAGTTGTCTACAGATCTACAACTCAGATCAGATCACTTCCACTGTAGTGCAGCACAGCCACACAGGTAAACTGTAAGCTGTAGACTCAGAGGATGTTCTTTCAAACCCACCATGGTGCCAAAAGGAATGGCTCTGGAGGCGTGGTAATAGATAGCGATGAAGTTGATGAAGAAGGCAGTCCCACACACCATGGCTGGGATCATGAAGGCCCCAATGAACATTTGCTTAATCCATCTTCTGCCTATATCATTCACACAGACCAAACAGCATAATTAGCATTTTAAAAGGAAATATCAATGTGATTCTGTAAATAAGAATCCAAGAAAACAGTCAAGAGATGATATGATGCATTTTATTACCTCCTTGTTTTGCATACAAGCTTCCCCCAAAATAGCCATTGACAGGGGAGGTTGCGGCATACACAAAAATGGCTGTACTCAGCATGGATCCTCTCCTGCAGAGAAAAATGAAATGGGTTGAGCCCAGTGAAGTCCACTACTCCCTTTGTTCCCTCTGACACTGGTATTTCATATTTATAGTGTTTTTCTACACTCAGATCTGATCATATATTTTGAAGCAACATTTTAATAGAAAGCTTGGATTTTACTGTACATAATAACCCAAAGAGGAAAACATACACGACTTTTTATACACAGTACTGGTCCCTTTACACTACACGGTAGTTTTAGATGTTTTTCTATCAGTGCTTTCATGACACATTACCTTCCTTCCTTTGTTTACTCTGAGGACCCATCTAATCTGCGGTATTTCCCGTTAACACACAAATTATGCTTTTTAACCACATTTCAATGTGATTAATTCAGATGGGGTTTAACTGCATTTCATCAATATCGGATCTGATTATAAGGTTGATTTAGGTTTAATGTTCGACTACTTTAGGTAACAGAAGCTATAGATAACTTAAATTGTAAGAAGCAAAACTCAACTGTTGACATTCAAAAACCCAAAAATGTAGTTTCACAAGAGAGATTTGTTACACTCTGAGCTCAACTTACATTTAGATTCTTAGATTCAAAATGGAAGCAGGGATCAGAACACAACTCTACAATTACAATAGATTAAGTGCCTGTTACTCACTCTGTGTACAGGTCCTCAACCATAGCGACGATAATGACAATGAGGGAGACAGAGAAGATCTGGCAGCCGGAGCCGATGAGCGAGGAGAAGATCAGGGGATGGCTTGACGGCCGAAACACATCTCCATGTACCTGCTTCCACCCATATTCATCTCCCAGGTCTCTGTCCTGTTGGTACACAGTGACAGAAAGTAAAATAAGAAGAACTAGAAATACCATTAGCGGTTGTATGTCCCCGCCAACCATTCAAGTTGCATTTTACATCTATGTCTGTCCAGACTCATAATATTGGTGAAGAAGACTTTGAAGGCATTTAATAAAAAGGTGTATTTTCCTTGTATGTGTTCACATGCTTGGCCAGTAAAGCTGATTCTGATAGGACACAAAGTTGTAGCCATCACAGTAGACAAAGCTTCAGATACGGATGTTGCTGCAAAGAAGCTACAAATTCTATCTTCAACCCGGCAGCACAGAAGATCTATACAGTATCCGACTAAATGTAAATGTAATGTAAAGGGGACATGAGTTCAGGGCACTAAAAAATAAACAGACAGGAGAGTGCAGATTCCAGTCCAAAATTGTATCAAAGTACAAACAAAACAAAAACACAACATGCACAACAACTGACAAATCAAAACACAGCTCATGTTATATTTTGGTAGAGAGAGTGAGAGAGAGACATTTTTGAATCAGACACTTTGGGTCTATTAGCATTGGAACTTCATGCTAGTTCAACATCAAAAACAACGACAACTGCACACTAAGGGCCAAAGCTTTAATGCATTGACCTTAAATTGAAAAGAAACTACACTGATAATTGGAGAAACACAGACTTGGGGACCATAGGAAGACATTCAAAAACCCAGCTACCCAGAGACCAGAGACCAGAGACTTATTATGACCTATTGTGACCTCTTAGAAACAGAGACTGAAATGCAATTCCTTCTCTCATGTCCAAAAGAGGACAAGGGAAACATACTACCCTAAAATTGCAGAAATATTCGCACATTTTAACACCCTTTAAGAAACACAAAAATTACCCATAATTCTGGGAGAGAATGAGTGGTGCTTATTATTAGCAGCAAAATATGTAACATCATGCCATGGCTTCAGAGAGAGGGAATAGACTAAAACCTTGTACTATGGTACTTCATAAACCTGTAGATGTGGTGTTTCAAATGTAGTGATTTGATTGTGTCTACCTTTAATGATTATTATTATACTGTATTAGGCTCGGGCGACTGGACGAATATAGCAGCAATTGGTGATTGGCTGAGTCCATCACCGGTTGTTTTTTTGGAAGATTTTAACTAAAGATAGAGATAGAAAGAGAGATAGATAGATAGAGAGATATAGATAGATATAGATATAGATATAGATATATAGATATAGATAGAGAGTTTAGTCTATTTGTCAGTGAATAAATGCTACAACTCCTAAAGACCCAAGCCAAGTTCCCGTGTCCCGCTTGCTACCTGCTGATTAAAGTGAAGGTGGTTAGCCCCAAAGTTACAAACTACAATGGGTTAGCCTAACCTAACCAGGCTCACTTAAGGTGGACTGACCTTTAAGGTGGACCAGCTATTCTCATTTTAGTGACAATCTCAGCCGCTTCTAATGGAGAAATGTCTGGCTGCTAAATCCCCCATCCCCCACCCCCCACGGCTGTTGCCGGCACAGAGGCATAAAAGTAAAGAAATTGTGCAGATGAGAGGGCAAAATGCATCAGCCAAAACAAAACCTTAAAACTGAATCAGACAACAAAAAAAAACAAAAAAAAAAAACAGCAATTCTACATTTCAAACAGAAAACAATGTGCTCAATTACGAACGTACCATGTCATCCATTTCCTCCTCTTTGCTGTATCTGGCGTAATCCTTTCTTAGTGTTCTCATCAGAATCATGGACACCAGACCCACCAAGAAAATGACCATCATGAAGGAGTTGAAGATGGAGAACCAGTGAATCTAAAAAATGAGTAAAAATCACAGATTATTTTTGAGAGGTACAGAGCTTCTTACTTCAAAACACAATAAAGCTTTTAAACTCGATGAATAAAATGAACAAAGACTATGCAGTGTAAAACTATTTTCAGGTAATTATGTATGATATCCCTTATGTATAAATACTGAATTATTCAAGAAATTTCAAGGTATTTAGGTATACTGGTTTAGAGCTGCAAAGATTAATCGATTAGTTTCCAACTATTTTGATATTTTGAGTCTTTTTTTTTTTTAAAGGAAAAAAAAGTCCAAATTCTCTGATTCCAGCTTCTCACGTGTGAATATTTTCTGGTTTGTTTAGTCTATGACAGTAAACTGAATATCTTTGGGTTGTTGGTTAGTACAAACAAGACATTTGAGGATGCCATCTTGGGCTTTGGGAAACAGTGATCGACATTTTTCACCATTTTATAGCGCAAACTAATTGATTAATCGAGAAAATAACCGACAGATAAATCGATAATGAAAATAGTCGTTAGCTGCAGCCTTACACTGGTTTGTAAAATCCTACTCTGTGGGCTCAGCTTCACAGTACAAGTCAGGGCAGGAAACAAACTTTTTCATCCACCGGCTGTAGTAGCTGATAGATTCCAAAATTCAGACTCTTAAATCAGCTTAACTTCCTTTTAAGACGAGCCCAGCTGGATTCCAGCCATGATGGCAGATGGCGTTAACAAAAGTGTTAGATAAAAGTGACCAGAGCTGGGTCGTTCAATTACACCCTGATGCAAGGCTCAACTTGTACCTTCTGATGGTTCAGACACATGTGTGCTGTTACAACAAGCCACCAGTGTTCTTGGCTGGCACGGTGAAGCACAAATCTCTGAAAACCACACTAGTGTGGTTATAAAATGTGTGATATTCAACTCACCCTGTGCTGAAAGAAGGATGGGTCGAGGTACTTGTCGAATCTGTCTTCGAACTTCACATCTGACTTCTTCCACTTCACCTGTAATAGGAAGATTTCCATAGTTAGATATATTCACAGTGTTTTAAACCATATCATGCTTACATGATATGGTTACCCAGGCTACATGAGATCAACATTACAGGCCTATTTTAAGGACATAAAATGAGTATGAACATATAAAAAAAAAGGATCACTCAGTACTCACAGAATAAGACATTGCAATTCTTGTGTTGGGCACAAGTCTGACTTTGCCCTCACTTGTCAGATTTACATCAACAATTCTGTTGCCATTAAAGCCGATCTCCAGTTTCTTGTACGTCCACAGGTAGTGATCTTCTCCGTTTTCATCCGCCTCACCAACAATACCTTGAAAAGATTGACATGCATTGAATTAGAGATCTGGTCCTTACAGAAGTGGACAAATGCACAGCTGTAAACACTGAGCTTTCAGTTAAATAACATAAATAATCAGGTAACTGACGAGAGGAAAATGCCAAATAAAGGTCACTTGTAACACTGCCTGTTAACTTTATAACAGCATCGTCTGTATTCATCTGTTATACACAGTCTTTCAGCTTCACCTGTTCCCTAGTTTGTCCCTGCAGGCCACTGTAAACAATCTCTGATTCCGAGCAAATCAATTTGATACAATCACTCTGAATCTCATTGTTTCAGACACATTAAGTGCACTGGTTTAGTTACCATAGTAGCAAACCGGACATGAGGTCAAAGTCTATATTTATTTACCGTCATTAATTTGTGCGTACGTAACACACAGCGTGGAGAACTGTCTGAATAAATGCCAGTGTCCCACCCACTACCTACATCAACAGGATACACAGATGTGTTTGAGCAACTGTGGGAGTGGCATTGACCGCTCTGCAAACTTCTACCACGTATGTGAGCAATCACATGCATTGCTTGTTAGCGTGGCTGTTAAGAAGAGACTGTGATGACAGTGACTCATTGATATCCTTCTTAGCACAGGATAAGGTTTGACGTCAAAATCTCAGTTCCACATATGTATGTGACAATACTGTATTCAAGCTTTAATTTATGTTATGACAGTGATGTAATTCAATACCTGCTTAATAGAGTAGAAATAAGAAGTGCCCTAAATTACATTTCAATTTGTCACATTTCAATTTTCAAAAAAATTGATGTTATTTCATAATTAAACAATAGTTTTAGTTTATTTGTTTAAAGTGGTTTTCATCAGCATATAATACTAATATATATATATATATATATATATATATATATATATATATATATAGTGCTCTACAATTTACCATCAAGCAGATGAGAGGACAGAAACTGAAAATATCAGCTAATCAAATCAGACCACTTCATTGTTCAACAGATACTGAACAAAAAAGATGCTGAATTGTTTGATTCTCCACACAAAGTGACTTGAGTACCTTTCATTAAGCAATGTGCTACATGACATAGAGTATTGTTACACCCATGGTAGGATGGTGTAGGATGAATGGATAGGCCCACCTGGGAGTAAAAAACTGGTTTAACTTTCCTAAACAGCCTGCTACACAATATGCTACTGTCACTGCTAACCCTGGTGATGAGTTAATGAGCTAATAAGCAAATAAGTTAGTCAGAATGATAACTAGAATGATAGAAAATTGACAGACAAGACAGATATATAGATAGGCAGAAAATACTGCAGTAATACCCCAAATCATTTGACAACTAACAACAAAGACATGTATTCAATATCCAGTAATTTCTTACAGTTCTACTAAGCCCAAATGCCACTGTGTTTTTTATTATTAAAAGGAAATTAATTATCAAATTAATTATCACTTACCCCAGATGGGCAGGTCATCTATGTACATTTGGTACCAATAGTGATTCTTTATGGCATAGACAAACGCATCCCGTTTGGCTTTGTCCAGGTCGATTTCACAATATGTTGTCTGCATGACTTCCTCTACAGGGACGAAAAATACATCATCATAGTGAGATATAAGAAGTTGACGTGTGGAAACGAACACATCCGCAAATTCAGAAACAACTGAGGCAAGTTCAATCCATCAGTCCATGTGTGCTCAACAGGTGAAGTCTGCTCTAACAGGTGAATACCTTTGAACTTTATGTCTAGGCCGCTGAATTCCAGCTCCACTCCCTGCAGAGCCTCTCCCAGTGTTTCATGGTAATGACTGATGGTCTTCTTGGAGCCCGCGCAGAAGGGCAAAGAGAAATACTTGTATGTCTCCTGTCGGTTGTGGTAAGGCCCCACTGTGTTCATCCATAAAACTACCTCCTCCTTATCTGTGTACTGCAGAGGAAGAATAAGGGACTCTTATTACTGTGAAGTTCAGGAATGCTACACCAGTTCTACTGGTCCTACTGCTTTCATATTCCATGTATTCGATATTCAACAAGAAAAAGGTCCATGGCTTACAAACAACTCTTACTACGTGTTCACACCCACATTAATAACAACACTACTGCACAGTTTGATTTAGACACTGGGGCTTGAAAGAGGACATGCCTAAAGTAACACCATTTCTACCTCAAACTGACTGCTATTGCATTCAAATACATGCAAACATGAAAATGGAATCTATGTATCTCTGCACCAGTGTCAGGACTACAAAAACTGATAAGCTATAAGCTAAGTTTGCTTACAGTCAAGGAAGTTAACATCAATGCTATATCCGCTTCAACTAACTTGTCGCATTCACGCATAAAACAGCTTAATTATGTGATGAAGACATTGTAACACAGCTTATTAACTTGTTAACCAGTTGTAATTAGGTCGTCTTGGTCTGGCATAAGTGGGGGGAAAAAAAGACATCGAAAGGCCCTGACGTTAAACCGGTATTTAACGTTAACGTTGACTCAAACAAACATCGCAGTCGTCACTTCAGGGTGTTTGTAGAGGATTGTCAGGAGGTTAAAAGCGTTACGCGTTCATTAAATCGGCGTTACTGCTTTTGTTTAACAACTAACGCTGCTGTCAGCTAGCCTGAGTTGAGTGCAGTTTCCGCCGGTGCTCAAGGAAAGCTTGTGGAAGACGTGCTAACAAGCTAGCCAGCAAACGTTAGCCTTGTGCCCTGAGGCCGATAAGTGGTGACAAGTTAGCCGGCTAATTGAATGCCTATGTGATTGGTAGCTCAGTTTGTATCGATAAATAAATAACGCAGCGGGCCAAACCATGCACTCTGTCATATCTGAGGTTTGTGTGTTTTCTTGTGCGCAGCTAGCCAGCGGTCGCAGCTACAGCTAGCAGGTTACACAGAGCACAAACGTCCATTATTTTCAAGGCTCTCCCCCCTTTTTTTTCAATCGGCCTCTCAAAAACGCTGTCTTACCGTGTGTTCATGTTCATCTGCGTCCACTGGTAATAACGAGCTCACTATAGCGAGAAAGGCCGCCGCCACCTTCCACCTGGAAGATCCCATTATTTTCAAGAGAAAGTATGCAGAAAGATTGGGGATGTTAGCTTTTGTAGGGGCTATCCCACCTTCTTCCTGGTTGTATGACAGAGGCAGTTTTTAGGGATGCTCTCGTCTCGTACGCATATGGCGTAAAGTGCTCACTGGGGTTGGCTGAGATGTGTCACGTGGCTCACGGCCTCCAGTCACTCTGCAAAGCGGTGGATGCAGCGATGAATGAAGAAACTCTGCCCGCAACCTTCAGCCACGTCATCCGACTGCCAAGACTGGAGCTTCACCTTTGACAGAACTGGTGCAGGAAACATGATCCCCGCACACAACAAACAGGTCTATTCATTGTCTGATCAAACCTCCTCATCGGCCCTGAGTTGTCTGAACAATAACTCACTTTTCATGGATTTAAATGTGCAGTTTAAAGCATAAAAAGCCGGCCTCGTTTTTTCATGTCATTGCTGTCTGTGTGTTCTCCTGAGAATAAAGCAGAATAACTTATGACCACCGGATACGACTGAAAAGTCTAATTAATGAGAAATAGGATACTTCTCTCCCATAGCCAGAAACCGAAGAAGCAATGAATTTATGGGTCATTAATAAAGTTGGTTCTTATCAGAGCTACCGCACATAAGTATAATAAAAATGCTGCTGCAGCAGTAGTTCAAACGTAACCCTATTTTATTTCTTTCAAGATACTAGTTAAATCTTCATAAGTCAATCTTGTCTTTCAAATGGGAGAGCTCCCCTGATTATCACACGTTTTTTGTGCTACAAAATGTTTCACTGAAGTAGAAATTTCAATGAGTTTTGCAATAATCAAAGACAAAAATCATTCTGACATCTACAAACTGCTTATCGATGTACATCAATGTAAAAGGAAGTTGGAACAACTTGTTGAAAGGTACATCCTCTGCATTGACTTTTCTTGTTTGTGGAGAAACAGTGCATGTAAGGCTACACTCCAATATTGCATTGCAAAGAGAGGGCTGGGTTCAATAAAAATGTGAAATGAGACTTAGTTTAAAAATACAATATATTTAAGATAGCTAATTAAGATGAAGTTTGCATAAAAGTGTTTCTGACTTTGAGAGAATTCAGCACAAGTGAGCAGAAGGGGTAAAGTTTTATTTCACTTTGTCAGAAATGTATGTTTTACACAATTTCTGAAGCACAAGCAAGTTTGTAGTGTTGATAGTATAACTACTACTGACACTGACACTGACTAGACACTGATTCTAATAGATCTTAATTTTTGGGCTCATAGAAGAATCCTCACAGTTTAATAGATTCTTAAAGCAGACTTTAAACAATGCTGCTGGTATGTAAAGCTTTAATAAAATAATGAGATGTTAAGTGGCGTTATATATATAGTATTATATAAGTGTGTTTTCTGATAACAGAAACTGCCTAATGCAATGCATACAGCAATGGCAATAGACTGCTGGTTGATAGAATTAAATTGCAATTCTTGAAACTAATATACTCAGAATTCATGCTTTTTCCTAGCACTATAATACATCTGCTTGTATTATTACAAAATGTCACCAACACATAGACATGCCAAGCTGATAATCCAGTATTATAGATGGGCATTATCATCACACACCAATGCCCAGTAGAGGGCACCTACCTAACAATGTCTCAACCCACATTACATTTCCAAAGAGAATGTCATTTTCAGTTCTGATAATCCAGAATAAATTACACACAGATATAAAAGAAATCATCACTTAACAATTAAATGTCATCTAAAACAATTGTAATTGATCTGAAAACAAAGTTAATATCTGTTTCTCTGAATTACTTTTTGCATTTATTCTTAAAATAATGAACTGAGGCAACCATTTTGAATTAAAATAAAATACACTTATAAAGCAATCAACAAAGTTGCAGTAAAGATAAAGAAAAACATTTGAATGTATCGTGCGATCAATTTAAACCAGTGTTCTGTGTCTCAAGTGTGGTGTGTGAGGTTTTTCTCCTTTAGGCGTCGTTCCCACTTTACAACGACAGCACAAACTTCCTGTAGAGGAGAAATGATGCGATGTAAAACAGACAGCTTAGCAGACACAGATTTGTAAAGCCAGAATGTAAAGACTTCCAAGTATTGTCAGTGAAATGCTTTCTCACTTTAGGATATCAGGCAGATGGGGGTCTTTGTATAAGCCGTTGTGCAGATACCCCAGAGAGCCGTCAAACAACACCAGCTTGACTCGCTCTGCATTCTGGGTACTTACTGCTACCTCATACAACTGGGAGAGAAAAGCAAAGAAAGTTCAGTCTGCCTACAACTAAACATTACCTTCATTAATCGGTTTTAGCTTTTCGGTAAAATACCACCTCAGTTTATAATGTATTAGATAAGTAATATCAGTCATACTTGCTGAACAACCTGAATGGGAACTAAGTGATCATCCTCTGCATGTAGGAAAAGTATCGGACTTTTCATTTTCTTTAAACTGCAGAAAAAAAGAAAAACTGTAAGTCATTGCATTTTACTAGTAATATTATTAGCTGATCAATATTTGATATTGTGCATCAATGAATAATCAGCTGTTGTGCACTGCCTCCACGTATGCATTTCTTTAAAACTTACTTTTCCTCAGTAGGAAAGACCAGCTTGTTTTCTGCCCATGGCTCTGGAAAAAAGTACCCAAAGCCTGGAAATTTCCAGTAATACTTTTAAACAGAAAGCAAATAAAACATAGTCAGCTTATGTGTAATGTGGTAGCATACATGTGAAATGTGCAAATGAAACACCAGAGGTGAGGAGTGTTAGATGAGTCTACCCAAGCAAAGGCATGAACTGTAAAGGGCTGTCGAGCACTATTGAATGTACCCTCCAGGATCACACCATCCAAGACCACATCTGAAAGGTAGAGGAAAGAGCCACGTCTTTGCATACAACTGTAACAGTGAAAACGTAATCGTAGTGAGATCTTGGAATTATTATTTTACTTGTTTATATTTGCATTTGTAGCAAAACCTACCTTGCTCAATCAGTTTGACTGCAGTGTTAGTGGCCACTCTGCACAGAGATATGACGAGCAACATCATTTAGACTCAGTTACTCTCATTTGTATATAGTAGTAAGTTAAAGATCTTCAACTGTTCCTAATGATGGCAGGTTTATTGTTGTAATTGTGGGTTTGTTTCAATCAATCATTTCTGTCATGAGTGTACAATGTATTTCACTTAAGATGCTAATGTCACTGTCAGATTTGTTTGGTGTAACCGTCTATTACAGGGCTGCAGCTAATGATTATTTTCCTTGCCGATTAATCCACCGATCATTTTCTTGATTAATCATTTTGTCTATAAAATGTCAGTAAATACTAAAAAATGGCTGTAATAATTTCCCACAGCCTAAGGTGACGTCTTCAAACGTTTTGTTTTGTCTGACCAACAGTCCAAAACCCAAAGATATTCAGTTTACTGTTATGTATGACAGAAAAACAACAAATTGTCACATTTGAGAACCTGGAATCAGCAAATATTTGGTACTTTTGCTTAAAAATAGACTAAAATGATTACTTGATTATTAAAATAGTTGCCAATCAATCGAATAATCGATAAATTAACTTATCGTTGCAGCTCTAGTCTACTAAATACTGAAAAGTAGATAATTACAACTATTTAAATTACTGTGTAGGTGATTTGATTTAGTAAGCTGATTTGTTAGATGTTAAGATGTTTTACTTTTTTCTCCTACTAGCATAGCTACAAATATTTATATTCCTATTTTTTAAATTTAATTTGCACCATGCTGGACATAGTTGTACTGAATACTGTGAAATCTGTGTGCAGTTTGAATCAAGATCCTTCTCCAATACACACTTGATTTTCAGTGTATATATGTAAATGTCATCCTTCAAAACTGTGGACTTGACCAACTTCAATTGAAACAAAGTACGCTCTTTAATGAAGCAGGAAAGTAATGTGAGTAATTACTATTTTAGAGACATCTTTGGTTTTTCATGGTCTTTTCTATAGTCATTCTGCACTGAGTTCAAAATTTTTTGCACTGCACACGTTTCCTGTTTATTTTGTGTTTCTATGGGTGGAGCTCCTTCCTTCATCTGTTCAGCAACTGTGCTCATGCTGTTACAGGTTGCATAGGCTGAATCACTGCTAAATGGCAAAAGTAACATTTAGGTGGAAAATGTTCCAGGCAGTTACTCCAAAGTTTAAAGTTTAATCACAATTACAACACTGCAAATTAGTGTGTAATGCATTTACCAAACAGTTATTACAACAGTGACCCGAGTCATTTTAAGAGTAGCTCTGAAATGCTGCTCATCAGCACTATCCTTACTGACCCAGTGCCAAGAGAGTGTCCCCAGATGACGACCAGACTGCTTCCACTGCGTACTTTGACCCAGTTGTACAAGTAGAGGGCATCAGTGGTCAGACCGGCTTCAGTCGGCTCCCCGGTGGAATCTCCAAACCCTGCCAGAGTTCCTCACATCAACCACTGCTCACTGACATATCACAGAGCTGCTCTTCACTGCCACAAGGTGGCAGTCACTCAGAGGGAAACCTGCGCCAGAGCCTGACCTAGAGTTGAACTATTGTCTTTTGACAGACTAATAACAAACACCCTATCAAGCGCAGCTGCATTACACTGCAGTGATAATGTAGCTGCAAATGATATTAAATCAATGTTAGAAAGCTGAGTATAGCAATCAGTGAGGGAGGCAAAGAAGAAGAGAGATGAAAAATATGTTTAAAAGAAGAGTCATAAATCTTCATTCGCACCAACCTCTGTAGTCGGGCACCAGCACATGGTAGCCAAGTGCACTCAATACCTGTTGACACATAACACATATTTGTCATCAGAATTGTTATTGACACTTTCATATCCTTATTAGACCTCAGAAAGATTAATATGTTTGCGTTGGTGATCGCTCACCTTTGCCACTCCCACACGATGAGTGGCTGCCCTGTTGAAATGATTCACAAACAACACAAATGCCAATAAATTGCTGTTTACAACAACAACAAAAAAATGTATAGCTGTGTGGAACTTTTACTCTGCTTCTTCACAAGCCAGCTATAATACAAATGCATTATTTATCATACCTTGTGCCTGTGTTCCCATGAAGATATATGAAAACTGGACTTCCATCGCTTAAAGTGTTCTGGTACCATGCCAAGTCCTTCCCTTGTGCCTCTTTCCACTGACTTTCAGGGACAGTGTGCCTTGAACAGTTCAAAACAATACATTCGCCTGGAGACACCACTGGTACAGTAATTGGATCATTAAAAACCAGGTACTGACCTATTCTATGCTTGCCTTTTCATATTCATGCTAGAAAACAAAAAAAAAACAAAAAAAAAACTGTTGAACTCAGCTTATACTCACCATACGCCAAGGGAGATTCCTTCCTCTGATGTTAAGTACATGTTGGTGGTGTGATTTAGGGAGACATCAGCGGGTCGGCTGAGGTCAACAAAGAACGGTACCCTGACTGCAAAGAAGCAAAGTGGGCCCTTTTTTAAGGCATTTTAAGGATTTACAGTACTTTCAAATAGGCAGACAGGGAATTCACTTACTTCTGTGAGTGTAAACAAAGTGCTGGATTAATTCAGGGAATATTCTCAGTGTCAAAAGTGCCAAAATGAAGATAACAAATAGGGCAAATAAGCCTCTTTTCAGCCACCTTCGGGACCTAAGGAGAGACAGAGAAAGAGAAAAAAAACAAATGTGAGTACTGACCATCTGAACATTATCTTTGGTAGTCTCTAGTACTTGCCGATTTGTAATTTCTACCTTAGTGGGCAAAAACAGAAATCCTCTGTATCCTCTCTCCTCAGTATCCTCAGTGTTATTTAGGAGCACAATGTAACACCATCTGTTAATTTAACCGTAATTATTATTGATTGCTGATGATTTTAAATCCCCTCTCCAGATCAGCTCAAACTCCCAGACCAATTACTTGCTACTCTCCTCTTCATCCACTTTACAACTAACTTCAGCTGCTGCAGAAGTTTTTGGATGACTCAGCAGCTGTGAGTTGTGCATCAGGGGAGAGAAGGATAAATGTGATGGTGTGATGGCTGACTTTGTTGAGAGGTGCAAAAATAACCACCAGAAGCTCCATGAAGGCAAAACTGAAGAAAAAAAAAGAGCATACTGACACCCCCCTGTCGGCAGCTGCCGCTCAAGGGACTGGGACATTGATGCAGCAGATGTACACACTGACATGTACAGAGCTGCTCTGCACATGTCCTTCCAGTCTGTGTCTGCAGCATTAATGTTTCCACATTAATATGGGCGAGAAGAATTGAATAATCTAATCAAGAAGCAGGCTGTCATTGGAGTCAGTCTTGACTCCCTCAAGGCAACAGCAGAGAAGAGGATGCTATTCAGACTATTGCCAGTTAATGGACAATGCATCCCACCCCCTCCATTAACACTCTAATCAGCCAGAAGAGCCCTTTTAGTCAAAGACTGATTTCTCCACGCTGCTCGAGGGAAACATATAGGAAAGTCATTATTCCAACAGCCATCAGACTGTCACCTCATCTATCCACAGTTAGCACTTTTACTTTACTCCATCACTTCCAAATCGTCTCTAGAAAATGTCCATGGATGCGCAACTGCAGTTTGATAGGACACTAGGAACAACCACTTTGCAGAAAAGTATTTTAGTCTGCACATTTTTGCAGTATTTTGGCAAATAATGCATATAGCTGTTACCTCTTTACAACCAAAATAAGAATGTGAAGATAATAATTAATGACTTTTCCTAAGGTTTTGATGTAATAGTTCACAGCATTTCCAGTCCTTACAAAATGTTAAAATTCCATAATATTGTCTTTTACTTGTCTTGTCCTTTGCACTCAGCAAACCTGTTGAATACATGCACATTTGTCATATTTATATGCTTATTTGATGCATCTTTTGCACAAAAATTAGATTTTTTTTTAACAAAATACATCTTGAGGTGTATTTTTAGGATCAGAGTTGGTTGACAAATTTAGCTATTTAGTTATTTAGTTAGCTATACTTATATAGGGACTTATATTGTCCCCAGGGAAATTCTTTTTCACAGCTCTGTATCACAGGGAAAATCAACAATACACATTACACACCTCATCACACAACAATGACAGACAGAAATACATGAAATACAACCCAGCAGCACACAACAACCACAGGCAATGTGCAAACAAGACTCTTTGTTCCCTCAGCGAGTCACCCCGTTTAGGGCTGCAGGTACCAGGCTTTTGCCAAAGCGAGCCCTTCTGCACCTCAGGGACCTGTACCTACATACAGAGAGCAGTACAGTGAAGTAGCGATTGAGTGGGTGCGTGCTGTCCTGTGCTGTTGTATTCGCAATGGCGTGTGATGGCCTTACAATTGAGCTCTGAAAGGCTGGGTGTGGGGAGACCTATTATTTTGACAGCAGTGTTGATTATGTGTGTGAGTTTGACCCGGTTTGTGACAGAAAGCATGCTGAGGAGACAGGTGGAACAGTAGAGCAGGATGGGTTGAACAACACTTTGGTACAACAATAGGAGGAGATGGAGGGAGACATACTGTAGAGTCCTTAGAGTTTATGGCTTTTTTGAATGTAATTTGGTATGCTGGTAGAAGCTGAGTTTATTGTCCAGGCTGAGTCTGAGATATTTAAAGCTGTCAACCATTTCAGCTGTTTCGTTATTGATGAGGATGGGGTGCTGGAGTGCCTTTTACTATCTGTTTTGTTTTGATTTTGAATTCTAGTTTCATTACTATCTATCTATCTATCTATCTATCTATCTATCTATCTGATACATCATAAACTAGTACAAGTGTAGTCACAGCAGGGAGGTGTAATCTGTTGATTTGCGTCACTCCTAACTTACATGCATCACATTTCAACTTGTGGTGTTTAATCATTAAACTGACAGACGTGCATCAATCACATCCAACAATTGAACTAACTTAATTAACCAGGAAATCAGAGCTAATGTTTTTATCATATACAGGGAGGGTCTGACTGCAGCATACAGGGGTCATTGCCATGTTAACCTGAAGGGGACCACTGTTATAGCACAGGTTTAAACAGCAGCGTGTGAAAGGTTGACTAAGTTAAGCTAACTAGCTCACTCACGGTGTCCTCTCCTTCCTCTGGACTTTGGCTGTCCTCTGAGCGTCGCTGGCTGCGAAGGCTGAGTCCTCCTGTTTATCAACCCTTTTCCTCATCATGTAAAGTCAGTAATATTAACGGAGAAAACACGTTGATATATTTTTATACTTCTTACTGGGTAACAAAAGTTTGTTCAAAGTCCATCTTATCCGGGAGGAGGGGAGGTACCCGACCTTTTAAGGTAGCACCGGCTGATACGGTTTAATTACAAAGCGCATTTTAAACGATGCCACCTTAAACGCAGCAGTAACCATTAACCAGCCCGTACAGTGTGTCAGACATGGTCCAGTAAATTGGCTTTTGAACTGGAACTGGATATTATGTAATACAAAAATCAGACTTTTTCAATTAAAATAGATGTTTTTATTACACAAAATTATAAAATAAAACTCTTGGGCAATGTCATTAGATATAACTGAATATGTTTAAAGCCATACAGTATATGTGCCCCAGTTATATTGTC
Source organism: Scomberomorus guttatus (assembly GCA_038419695.1). NCBI lineage: Eukaryota > Metazoa > Chordata > Actinopteri > Scombriformes > Scombridae > Scomberomorus > Scomberomorus guttatus. Next base: position 22,639,476 of record CM076458.1, read on the forward strand.
ATAAGTCTACTGTAAGTGAAATAGATTTCAATTACACCTGTTCTTTACTTCAGTTTATTTCAGAAGTCCATAGTAAAAATTAAATAAAGTAAAATATCACAAGAGAAAGTAAAACATAACTGATTAAAAAAAACAATTAGAAATTTTCATTTAGCAACAATTATTAACAGTGTTTTTAATTTGTCACCTATCTATATATCAAGCACAGCTTTTGTTGTTCTTAGCACCAGTGGGCATGTGGGCAGACACATACTGGCCAACATGCTACAAGTGGTACAAAATCTTGGGACAACTAGCAGCAACCTTGTACCACCCTCTGTTTACCTACACATTAGTGATTAGCATACGGGGGCATTGAACAGCCAGACCCTGACAGATCAGTTGAGTGTGTATGTGTGTATGTGGTTCAGATGGTGGTCAAGATATCTGACATACCTGTTTCTCAGGAAATACAAATGTCTTCTTATTTACATCACATTGTTACTCATAGATATATGCATAGACTCTGTGTCTGGTAGATTTTTCCTTCGCAGGGAACAATATGTTCAGCAACAGTGGTGAGTTTGGAATAAATAGCAATATAAACCTTCACAGGAGTAAACAGAGGAACAACTGTCTGGGAGGGTAACATGAGCAGAGATTATTACATCAAGCCGGACATGTTTTGGTTCAAATAACAGTAACATGTTCAAGTTATAAATTTGTCATGCAATTAGTACTTAATTTACTTTATTGCGCACATTTTAAGAACATAACCACTGGGGAAAAAATACAAAAATCCCATTAATTTTCCAATCAAAACCGACTTTGATAGAATAAAATCTGAATGCCCAGACATGAAAAGGACAATGGAGAGGACAAAAGCTATCAGGGCTAAACAGACAAAGAAAAGAGCAGCGTCTATAGAAATTCTTCACAGTGTTTGACAGGTGATTTTTAGGACGTGCAGTGCAGAAATGACTGCTTAGGACCAAAGATTTCACCAAAACAAATAAAACAATGTTACAGATGATCACTTAAAGGTCCATGTGGCTCTGGCAGTATGAGGGAACCAGGGGAGAGGAAACTGGCTGTGGTAGAGCCCTCTGGTGGCAGATGGGTCAGGTACACACCAAAAGTCACCTAGAAATTCAGAAAATAACAGACAGTGTGACACACACACACACACAAACACACATTCAGCGTCTACATGATGGAGCAGTAACTGTTTTTGACTGACCTTCCCAGTGCGGTAGGCAGACAGGGACATTAGCGGCTCCTTTGTTTTGGTTCCAGTGTCCTGGTCTACTCCAACCATCTGGCACCGTCCACACTGACCTGCGACCTTTGGGTTAATCACACATGGAAGCGCATTTATTTTTGAAAAATACGCTTTTAACACATTTGAAGATTTCCTCATTTATCTCATAGTGTCAGCTCACCATGAATCGAGTGTTGCCAATAATCAAGTGTGACCAATTATCCTCCTCGAATGGTTCAACTCCAGCAATGACTAAATTGGCTCGGAAGCGGCTAATGACATTCTGTGTGTCAAGGAGCTGCTCGCACTCAGAATAGTCCTGCCTGAGAAAGGGAATGTGGAAATTGCATGTTATACTGCTGCGCTATGTGAATTACCCACTGTAATATAAATGTACAGGCGCTGACGCATGCTGATGTTTTTTACTAGAGCACTGCATATTTTGAATAACGCATCATGTGTTCAGACCTGCTGCTCATTAGTTTCTGAATGAACTCCACGCTGGCACGGTTGATCATGAGATACTGAGCTTCATTCACCAGGGAGAGGGACGTGGAGGTGGCAGCTAGAAGGGAAAGACATATTACCCTATGATTTATTCAATTCCAGGCACCCTCACCGATCTCTGGTTTGAACAACCTGCATCCTCAATGAGTCTGAATACTGGAATTGTACTGTAATAGAGGGTGGGGAAATCACCAAATACCAAAATGTGCTCTCACAATGAATTAGGGGTGGGTGATGTGGATAGAAATCCTCGATCACGGTATATGTCATTTTATACAGTAACATCAATCTAATCTTTTAAGCGCTCAGAAAAAATCTGAACATCTACAATTCTGCGACACTGAGCGAACTCCATCTGCTGAGGAAGATACCATCGAAAGCTCCAGACCAGCTACTAAAAGGACCTTGTGACGTTGTGTTCTCTGGCTCTGGAGGGAGCTTTCCAAATGTTTGAAAAAAAGAAAAAAAACCTTGATGATGTCTTCAGGGTTATCTGGGCTTGAGTCTGGGGACTACAAATATTTAACAGAAAGCCTGCGTTACCAACTGGGGACATGGTGATAGAAAGACGTGGGCATGTTGCGCTATGGGAAATGTAGGATACAGTGGTTTTGGAGCTTGACACATTCTAGGGGCTAAATGTCAGAATATCTTTGGGGACTTGTGACAGACAGAAAAAGAACAATTAAAATCAAAGCAGCAGAGGCCAGGATACCCCGAATTTCAGTTCCTAGAATAAGTCAAGCTTCAAAAACACTGGCTCCTACAACTAAATAGTGTCTCACCCTGGCTGGTAAATACCTGCTTTTTAAAAACAGAACAAAAGAAGACATGCAACTGTTCAGAGGCCAGGTATGTTACTATGTTTACGGTATATGAAACAGTGTACATAACCTTTACAGTTATTTATTGCACACCTTTCATTATTTTTAGCAGGTTGCACAATGTTGGAATGAGTTGTTGTTGTTGGAGTAGCACTAACCATGACGTGTAAATTCAGTGGAGAAACCTATAAATGGTACAGCAAAATGTTTGACGTTTGACAAATCTCTATCGTCTGATATATACAGTATATACACAGAATAAACTTGCAAAAGCAGAAAAAGTTGAAATTTCTATATTGCCAACATTCCAGCAGAAGAGAATAACACGGTCACAGCCACAAAAACCATGTAGTATCAGTGAGAAATGTACTGCTTATGCACAGTATAACAGATAAATCCAGGGTAGGGGGAATACAAGCCAGGCAGAACAGGTAAAATGCTTATGTAGTTACCTCCACTGGGCCTTTTCTTCATGTCTCGGGTGAAATCAGGACTTTGTCTTATCAGGCGGCACGGCTGTCCAAGGAACTCTGAGAGCCATGATGCAGCCTCATCCCCACAGTCGACAGTCTCCACCCTGGGGGAAGGAGGAGGTTTAAATTCAGGAGGCCCCGGGGGAAATCTACACAGTTTGTTGCTGCCTACTATTTGGTGCGACATCTAATCCAAGAATCACTGGAAGAATAGCTTTTTTTAACTTGTGACTCGTCATGCGGGTATCTGTCAGAGGAGATTAATATCAGCTCTTGCTCATTCTTTGTTTTTCCATAAAACATGGTAAATAACTGGAATTTCAGATTAAATTGCGAGAGGGAGGCCTTATAATGCCATTCCTTGTAGAAAGACACCGTCTAGAACAATGCAGCCAGAGAATGCTTTTATATGAGTAAAAAAATATAGAACAAATGACATGTGTCACAGTATTTCCTACAGCTGCTGCTTTCATATGTCTGAAAATTGCCAGCCCACCTGTCACCACAAACTTTACTCTGACACACCCGATAGCTTGTGTGCATTTGAGTGTTGTTTTCAAGTGGAACTGAAATGGTATCCATCCCTGCAGGGCAATGGAGAAAAAAAAAAAAACCTCAAACAAAGAGAATATATAGCAGAAAATCCAACTGATTGAAATTTCTTTTGTTTAAGCAGTGTATCATTTTCAGTGAGCCGCTGACAGACTGTCTGACCTGATGCCTGCAGGAGCAATTTGTTTGAGGGCAGGTGGACTTTTGGGCGAATGAGGCATAAACGCGCCTCTCTCTTCTGACTCAGGCACACGCCGTTTCCATTCACCACCATCCAGCCTCTGTCATACAGTAAGCCCAGAGGTCCCACTGGCCAGTCATGGACCTGCATGAAGAACAGCACAAAGTTAAAATCAAAACAAGGAAAGAGATGGGAGAGAGAGAGAAAAGTGAAAGGTAGGGCTGGGATGTTCTCAAACCTCATATGCTCCACATGATTTGATGGGATATATGTAGATGTTGGTGAGAGTATAAGCCTCCCCATGGCTGTTTTTTGAGTCTGTGCTTCCAAATCCCTTCAGTGATGCTTCTGTGGGTTTCTCCTTCTCCTCTACTTTATATGTTTCTCCATTAGTGATTTTGATTGGAGGATCCTGATTTGAACGCTGGGGTGCTGCGGCTGTTTTCAGCCTCTTGAGCCTAATTTGGTCCACTGTCACTGGTTTCTCTACGAAGCACTCAGCAACAAAGTTGAGGAACTTTTGACAGTCTTCAAATGTAGACATGTAGCCAAATGACACGCGAACGGATCCAGTCGGCTGGCCGTCCACCAGGTCGATGCTGTCTCCACATACGTGGCCGGCCTCGAAGAGAAAAAAAGACAATGTTTTATTCAACCAAGATATGCCTTTAACTGAGTTTGACATTTTTCCTTTTCCTTGATCTATCACCTGCAGGTTTCTCCTCATCTGGTGATTGGTGATCCCGAGGAAGGACTGACAGGCTCCGGTGTTACAGAAGCAACCTGTGCGCACATGAATATTGTACAGACTTGCCATTCTGTCCACCTGAGGGAAGGGGAGGTAGAGGAATTGTTATAATATTCACCAGCACTGCCTGTGCATAAACATGTCATTATTAAGCTGTTATGAAATATAAATAAATCCTATTCATTGATTGCACCTGAGAATACCCAATTATCTGTCCATGAAAATCCATGAGGTTGAAGTTTAGGATTGCGCCCTGTGTGCTTGGACTCTCAAATTGGCCTTCAGTGTATATCTGAGCCACCGGTCGCCCGTTGCCATGGCAAAGACTTGACAGCAGCATGTAAGTGTAGCGTGCCAAGCCGAACGTGTGCTGCTGGATATTGTGCATGCCCCCTGAAAGCAGAAATGGCATAAAGACAGGGCTGCTATTGATGTTAACCTGCAGCTGATTGTCATGACGCTGCCATTAAATGATGGGTTCTATGTTTTTCTGTGAATCAACACGCTCTTTCGCAGTACCTGTGATTTTGTAAAGAGCATCAAAACTGTGATTCAGAGCGATGATATCCAAGAAAGAGACAGTGCCATCTTCAAATCTTTATCAGGGAGAAAGAAAACATTGTGTTTTAGAATAAGGATGCAGAAACTACAGAGAAACTGTGAGCTTTCAGAGAATATCTAGGATTTGGCAGGCATATACAGTACTGTACCTGTCAGAAATATTTGCCGCCTGCACATAATAATCTTCTCCAGAAAGGTAAGCTGCTGCTGTGCCTCCTCCAAAATAAGTCTTATTTAGTATGCCTGCAGCGTTGTTACGGACAAGAAGGGCCCCCAGACCTGTAGGGAAGCCAAACATCTTGTAGAAGGAGATGGGAATGAAATCAGCAGGGCAGTCCTGTAGGTTTAGAGGGGCACAGCTGACATGAGAGGCCGCGTCGAGCAGCACAAACCAGCAGCCTTGGTGGTCACATGCTGGGTAAAGGCGTCTCGCCTGGATGCCTTTCACATGGCTAAGGGGATACTTCCTCCCAGAGAAGTTGCTCTGCGCTGGGTAGCAGAAGAGGTGCGGCGTCTGGCAAATAACATCTTCACCTTGATCCTCATCCTTTGCTCTGTTTTCCACTTCTTGCGGGGAGACAGGCAGGGCAGCTACCCCCCGGCTAGTAGTCAGTGCTCTTATGCCAACTACAGAAGTATGGCTGTCAGTGAAGTAGCAGAAATGACTCCCTGCCTCGCTCTCAGTCTGTGGCCTCCAGGGAAAGCTCTCAGCCACTAATTTGAGAGCGGCTGTACAACCAGAAGTAAAAATCACAGCGTACTCCTCAGGGGTGGCGTTAAAATGCTGCAATACCCTGTAAGAAAATGTTCTGTTTCTTACTCATTTTATACAGCAAAGTGCCATTCAAAGGAGTTTCTGAAGGCATGAATAGACTTTACCTGTATCTGACCCTCTCCACAGTGTCATGTGTCAGTCTACTGCTGGGGTTGTGGCTGTGAGGGTTTCCTAACGGGAAAACAACAACACATATAGAAAAACCAACAACAAACTAATAAAAATAACATTAGATAGGCCTTTTGTGTTACTTCTCTTACCATACACATTTCTTGAAATATCCAGGCAGTAGTCCCTGACCAGAGACTCCGGGTAGAGTGTAGTTGCTGCATGATCCAGATATGTTATGCCTGTTTACAATAAAAAAAAGAGAGCAGCCATGTGAGCGTCAACTAGCCTGTGCTACTCACTACACCTCACGGCTGAACACTGTCATTACCTTTAATGCGCTTGAACTCCTGCTCAATCACGTCCTGTAAGTTTTCTCCATAACCGTAGTGACTCCAGCACTCCTTAAAGGTTTCAAAAGTGCAAAGTTTTTGGAAATCCATCGGTCCGCAGAGTAAGTTCAACACAGCATTTCAACACAGACAGCTGCTGTCTTTTACTCATTGACATGTTCAAAGTCTAAGTCCGGTGACCACCGGCTGAGTTTTCCTCCCCTTCAAGCGCTGTTTACACCGTATTTACCACCAGATGCTGTCACCTAAAGGCGTGACGTAGGTAATGAGAAGTGCACACCCACACAGTTTAGTTTTTGACGGTAAGAGCTGGAAATCGAAAGGAAATGTAATCACGTGACAAGCTGCAACAGTTTTTTCACCGTCTCCTCCCACAACTTTACAACTAAATTCATTTTACATTGTCAGCATTTTACCCTCAGGAACACATGCAGAAAGAATAATGAACCATGGACAGCTTCAATATGTTAGGAGATGATTGATTATATCACATTATTCCAGTGTGAAGATTACTTTCCTATACAAATATCTGACATATGGCCATATAGCTACATGTTAAATAATGAACACATCATATATGGACATGTGTTAAATATATGTTTTGCACATACTGTATAATCACATAGGCTATAAACTACTTTTTTGCACATAATGAGGGAGAAATGGTAATTGCAATTTTAAGAATGTATAAGGTGAAATAATAATAATAGTCATCTTGAAACATGGCTGAAGGGGATCTTAAGGTGTTATATGGCTATTCATCACTTTGCATAGTACAATGGAAACAGGGGTAATGAGGAGTTGTGAGCAATTCGCAGTTTGTCTAAGATATTTGAAGATGAAATGCTCTCATTATCTAAGATATGATTTCTATAACACAGAGATAAAGGAAGCTACAGGATTTATCAACTTCAACATCAACTTTACTCTATTTAATCTAAAATACAAAGACAATCTGATGCAGTATTAAATACGTGAACACATTAAGGGAAATTCCATGTACTGGATATTCATTTTGTCTCCTTACAGTAAGAAAGCCCTGGTTGTTGTAAAACATGTGTTTGACATACATGAAACTGCTGTTTTTGCTATATTTTGAAATATGTGAGGTATTCATATACAGTATGTACATATATGAGACGTATGCTTTGGATATTGGTGAGACATATTAACACATACACTATATACTGTATATAATTTCCATAGATGGTGACATATGTAAGGCAACCAGATCTGAAATGTTTTATTACCACACAAATAATGATGAAAGCACCATGTGAATACTATATTTATCCATAAAAGCCATTTATTAAAGGTAAAATGATATCAACTATTACCCCTTCCCCCTCATTTTTCCAGGCTATTTGAAATCTGCGCTGCTTTTACTAAAGCATATACAGTATGTCTATAAATGCAACTGATTATACTAACAAGTCTCATTAATCACATAACAGTAATGCCGTTACATATAATCCCTGACTCTTATCCTCCCTGACGCACAGGGTACATGAAGGACTAAATTAGTCACAAGTGGTTGACATTCAAAATGTTATTAAAAATATTGATTAATTCACATTTTTTCACCAGGCTACCAGACCTGAAAAGTATTATTATAGATAGGCACAGACAATGATGGATGACCACGTGTGTGTATAATTTATCAGCTATAGCCCCCTTTCCTCTCATGTTTTTCAGGCAGATTGAATTCAGTCTTCTGTCAGTAACTGTAACTGATTACACCAACAAGTCTCAGTAATCACTTCCCAGTAATCCCACTACATATAATCCCTGACACTTTAATCTCATTGACACACAAGGCACATGAAGGAGGGGAAATTAGTCACAAGTGACTGGCATGAAATGCCTGATCATCTCATGGTCTATGAAAGGACAGAAATACGTAACTGTCACATACTTTGTCAGATGCCACGCCCTTGATAGCTTTGATTATTTTGTCATGGTTCACATTCAGTTTGCAGTTTGGATACAAAAAGACACAATTTTGTTTTTTTACTTGAATACTTTTGTGGACTTTGATTGACCTTCATTCTTTAATCCCTAATCCTAATTTAACCAGTCCTAACCCTGAAAAAGTCCGTTAAATAGTGAAGAATACCATCACTTTAAAGCATTATCTTCATCTTTCACTTCCCATGAGGACATTCAACCCTTTTAATCATAAAAATACAACTTAGCAGTCGTGAAATCGTAGTTGAGAAGTGAATGTAATGTGGCCTGCTCAGATGTCTGATACGCAGCCATGAGGCTCACAGCAGCCATCATTGTCTCCGTGCAACGCAGTGAATAGTAATTAAATATGCCACTTATGCTTCACTGATTCATTTCCTTCACAATTTTGAAGCTCAGCTGAATACATTTTTCTGTGCAGAAGGGCTGTATTGTATCCAGTATGGCCTCATTATGAGGGCAGAGGGGCTTGGTGGGGGAGGGCATGGCAGAGAGGGGGGAGAAGCACCCCACGAAGACATTGTGCTTAACATCACTAAATACCTCAAATGCTGCATTGTCCTTCCCAGCCCTCAATTAGTCGGGTTCCTTGTACAAAGCACAGATTTCATACAGGGAGGTTTATTTTTAGAGAAAATCCAGCCCTGTGCAGACAGGAAGCTCTCTGAAAATCTAATGAAGAACACAGCAGTCATGCAGAGTTGTTAGTCACAGAGCAACATTGGTTAACAAAGCTTCTCTTCGGTGTCTCTGTGTGTGTTTTTGACTGCAAAAGGCTTGAACTTCCCGTTTTTTTTTTTGTGTTGTGGTGGCTGTTACTGTAGCCTGCTCTATCTGTACTGGACAGTGTCCAGCAGAAGAGCTTCTTTGCCCTGCACCCAGGCCTCTTCAGCTTGTGGATCTCCGTGCGGAGGAACGCCTCTTTGGTGGCTGTGACAGGGAGAATTAGGCAAGAGATGCGGGTTCACTTGCCCTGCGTAGGGGCTTATCTTGGGCTAAGCTGAGGGACTAATAGCAAAGCCAGCCTCCGCTCCAGCCGGTCTGAGGGCACAGGGAGCCATCTGTCCACTCTGTGGATAACTGAAAACAAAGGGGGCAAACATTGAACACGGACTACAAACTAAGAGGCCGTTCATTTAGGAGATACAAGAAATAAAGAAGAGGAGCGAGTATTTTGTATATAAGGTCAGTACTTTATACAAATTATTCTTGTTGTATTACAGGCCTCACACTGAGCCAAGGGTCAGGCCATCCACTGCTCAGTTTCTATTGGTAACAATATTGCAGACTGCAGTGATGTTGGGGTTTAACCATACAGAAAGTTTAACCTTTCTCTTTGGTTCTGTGCTTTTAATGGGAGCTTAAGAAGGCGCGTCTTTGTTTTCATGTGCAACTCCTGACTTCTATTAGGGTGAGTTAATTCGAGCTGGTTGTTTTTCTGCAGTCTGCTGTTTTGTAAGTGCTTTTAGTTGCACATTCAACTTTAGAGATCGCGTGGGCTTGAATATATTAACACATTAAACCAGACCTGTGACAAATTTCCAATAGAGTAAACTCTATGCTGAGGGAGGAATGCCATGCTGTAAGGCCCCATGCTTATTGTCTGATGTGTGGTGGCTTACAGATAGTTATTAATAGAACGTTACTTTAGATATTTAAGAAGCGATTACCGATGGGATAGTAGAAACGTCTTTCATTGTGATGAAAGTATTTACACACATTCGTTTAAAATATGCGGATGGTTGTTTAAATTACTGTCTATTTAATGGGTTTTTTTCTAAGCTGGAGCACTGTTTTATATAATAATCTTGCAAAATACAATAATCTTATCATTACAATTTTCAGAATGATTGCAATGTCTTTATTTGTCCTCATCACTGGAATATATTTTCAAATGAAACCCTTCAAGTAATCCACTTAGGCATTGTTCTCCATTTCCCTCAAGGATTAATTCCCTGTTTCTTTATTGTTTGAAGCGCACTGCTGCCTGTGAGTGCTCTGGGAGCTGAGTTTCTGTAGATTATCTGTTTTATCATGTATACTCTGTGGGTGCCGTTGTGCACCAGTGTTTTATTCGGAAGTCTTGAGTGGGCGCTGACATGCTAGAGGTGACAGAAATGGGTCAAAAGGGTCTTAGTATTAACTAAACAAATCCGGGCCTATAGGATTAGAGAGAGATGTTGCTGTTTATTTGATGTATTCACTGTAACTTTATAATGATACACAGAGGGAAAAATAGCTGTGTATCTTGTTAGCAGAAAGACAACCTCCGCTTATTCATGATAATGTTTGAGTTAAGCCTTTTAGCTCAGCCTGGTATTATCAGCACTGGAATGTGCCAGAACAATATCTTATTGTAAACTTGTCTCACCTGCTAGAAAACAATGATTTATTGGTCCATTATCACGCTGATATTGTCCCATTTCATCCGATAACTGCTGACAATTGTATTGCTATCAGGATTAGCATGCTTGAGTCAAACGCACACTCATTTTTGATCTTTTTTTAGGTGGGGAATGGCGGCAGAGAGTTCTTTATTTATTGGTTTGTGTGAGTATCTAAACAGGGGTCTGTGGGAGGGTCAAAGGTCATGTATTACACATGTTACTGTGCATACTGTAAAACTCTAAAGTAGGATTGAATTCTCAATCTCAAAAACGCTGGATTAACCAGGAACACCTCACGGACACTCACCAATAGCGTGCCGCCATGTTCCCTCCCCTTTTTACATCACCAAGGTCTCAGCAAGTAAATCTACCGTTTGCATTAAGTCAACATGTGACTGCACACTCAGTAGGTCCAAAATCCTACCATCTCTTGTTAAATTACATTTTTTCATTTGAATTATTATGTCTTTTAGTTACTGTTTATATGTAGTTTGTCAAAACCAAGCTTTATTGAGCCCCTGTGTTAAAAATAAATGATAAAAGCACTTCTCAGAACTACGATGATCTAATAAACTAGGTGACCTTGGTCCTTTATAGAGTCTTGTCTCTGTCTGTAATGGTGCAATAAGCTGCCTTCCCATACTGACTGAGTTGAGACATTCTTTATTTGTTCTGCAAATACAACGAATTGGATACGCGGCCACAACAGAGTCGACATTGTGTGGTGTCAGTGCGATATTAAGAGACAGTCACACACACATCATTTGATCCTCAGGCCTCCACAACACAAGTGGCTTCCTTTATATCTTATCTTATCCGAGGGAGTCACACAACTTGCATTTAGCCGGAACTAAAGACACGGCCCCATGTGAAGATTGCACCTAGTGATAGGCTTATCTTCCCCCACTCACAACTACAGGATCAGAAGACAAACAACAATGGTCCACAACTCTTCAGAGAGCATCAGCCCTTTGATAAATTCTGAAAAAGTGAATTCTTTTTAGCAGCGTAAAAATGAGCGTCTCTACTTTGGAACATTTTCCGGTTGCTTTACGTTTTCCACAGTTAAGTTAATAATCTGTAACATTTGCAAATAGAGATCTGTTTTATTTCTGCTGCAGACTGATTTTACAATGATGATGCAGCTTACATCCAGTTCATGATGTTTTTAACATCATCTGTGGGTCTGGGAGCTTTTTTCCCAGAAAAACCTTGTTGCACACAGGAAATGATGACTTTCATGTTTCCTGGAGGCTGCTACTGCAGTTTGACTGTAATAGACAGAAGCAGTGATCATTTATATTGTATATGTTATACAGAAATTCAAATTCCCTGAAAGTACATTAGTGTCCATGTTGACATCATAGTAAAATTCCATTAAATAAACCAGAATCTTGCATATTGCATTTTATTATTGATTTTACAGATGATTTCCTGAAACACTAGAGCTTTTACAATACACCCATCTTAAACAATTTCTTTCTGTTTGCAGAGTGTTTACTGTAAAGCCCCAAGAGCACAGATAATGTCTGACAAGGAAGAAATGGCTTCAGATGGGAGTCTGAATGTTACACTGACGCTGAGGCTGCTGATGCATGGAAAGGTAATGGTGTATTTTTGTATTTGATAACTTAGTAATAGCCTTATGGTTTGGTAATGGCATGTCATTGCTGTTAAAATGATTACATCCTGGTCTGTGTGGGAAATTTTGCTGTTAAGAGAAAACCTTGTGCATTGCCACTTTCAAGCTTTGTTTTCTTTTCATTCACAGGAAGTTGGCAGTATAATTGGGAAGGTTAGATTTATTTTACAAGCCATCAGCATTTATTGATTCATGCTGCTGAATTTCTGATTGTCTTGTTTTCTTCGCCTTATAAAACTAATCAGGCCAACTGTTTTATATTTTCCTGCATGATTCCAGAAAGGAGAAACAGTAAAGAAAATGAGGGAGGAGGTAAGCATTAGCTTGGATAACCCTAATATGAAAACATGTATAATTTAATGAATTCTGGCAGATTCAATTACAACAAATCAAAGCTGAAATGATTGTGAATGTCTGTTTTTCAGAGTGGTGCTCGTATCAACATATCAGAGGGATCATCTCCTGAGAGAATAGTTACCATCACAGGACCCACCGAGGGCATCTTCAGAGCTTTCTCCATGATCGCACAGAAGTTTGAGGAGGTACAGAAACACAAACTTCCCCCTTAACATATGCTGAATAACATCCTGCTGCTTAGCATAAAGATTTAAGGAAGTTTTTCAAAGATTTTGACTGAAGTCTGAAGAACACTGAATGCACCTTTTTGTTAGTCTTGTAAAGAAAGAAGAAAAAAAAAGACTTGTCAAATAAAGCTGACGTTCTTACAGTTTGTACTGAAAAAAAACATATTTTTGAATTCTCCCTCAGGATATTACGGCAGCAATGACAAACAGCAACGTGACAAGCAAGCCACCTGTGACACTTCGTCTGGTTTTCCCAGGGAGCCAGTGTGGCTCACTGATTGGCAAAGGTGGCTCAAAGATCAAAGAGATCAGAGAGGTAGGAATCCTTTTTTTCCCTGATATTTTCTATCAGGAAGTTGTTTTTCTGCACCCAGACGGGGACAGAAAACCTCTTCCCTGGCGCTCTGACACCTCAAGTATCAAACACTTCAGTCAAACTTTCTTGTTTTTATCTGCCTTAAACTGTGCGAGTTTTTGTTTTTGGTTTCTGCTCATAAGAATCCCACTGATTATGCCTGTAAAGATCGACGGAGGCTGAATACTCATTCTGAATGGACAATATTTGTGTACGCCTCCTCAAATATTGGAGCACACATTGCTATTTGGCTTGCAGCTGCTCCCTGCATGTCAAAATGTGTAATTTGTGGGTGCTTGAAACAACATTTCAATTTGGGTGATGGTGTGCTCTTTTCAGCAATAAATAGCCTTTGTTTCTTTGTTGTCTGGCGATGTTAAGACCACAGGCGCCCAGGTTCAGGTGGCAGGAGACATGCTGCCGGACTCTACAGAGAGGGCTGTCACAATCTCCGGCACTCCACAGGCCATCACTCAGTGTGTAAGACACATCTGCTCTGTCATGCTGGAGGTAAGCACTGTCAGACAGCAGATGATCTTCACATTCAACAGCTCTATTTAGGCGTCAACTATGTCACATTTGTTTAGGATGTGTAAGAAGGTATTCAGTAGCACATTCAGGAGATTTTCATTGTCAGCGACATATTACTCCTGCAAGGCTAAAGCTCTGTATTCAGGTTGTAGTGACTGGCCATCCTCATGAGATGTGCAACAATAACGACACTATTTACTACAATGTTCAGTGTATTCTGACTTTTTCTGATAATGATTTATATCAGTGGTTCCCAATCAGTCTGACGTGGCCTCACAGCCGGTCTTCAAGTACCCCTCCACTGACACCATGTTCCATGTTCCTATGAATGGATCATAACTAATAATTATATATGAGGATATTGTTGCAATATTTTTCATACAATGGAACTGTCAGTGTTTAGGTTGCTTTGGTCAAGCTTGCATTCGTACTACGACTGGCAGAGCTGGACCTTTTGATCAATTATTCATTACTGTTTCAACTGTTTGTCCATTACGCTTAAAGCTAACTATTTCAAAACTATTATCTGTTTTTTTAGCTAATAAATTCAACTTTCAACTTCTCTGCTTGCCTGGTAACTGGTTTTCACTCTCAATTGCGACACATGGTATTGCAGCTCACTCAATCTGATGGGCAGTTTACTTGTTATTGTAAATTAAAGATCCAGCATCAATTTCTGCATACCCAGTGGCAATGGCATAAGTACCCTTGGGCTACAAATACCCCTGGCTGGGAATCACTGATTTATATAAGCCTGTAAATTCTGTAGTTTATTCCATTTGTAGCATACAAATGTGTGTCTATGATTGGAGGTTTCATGTATTTTTCCAAACCGATGAAAGGGGTATAAAAAGATTCAGAAAGTGATATAAAAGGGAAATAAAATGCACCAGTGCCAGGAAGAGTTCTTTCCTCACTTGCAGCAGTGTATTAATTTTTCTCCCTTTTTTGCATGACTGTGTCTCTAGTCTCCTCCAAAGGGAGCAACTATTCCCTATCGTCCCAAGGCCATACCTGCAGGAGCCCATGCAGTATTAGCACAACAGCACTCAGCACAAGTAAGTAGCCATGTGGGGTTATCTGGCTATAATTTTAGCTATTTTGCAAAAGCATAACAATTGAATAGACTCCTTGTTTTTGGGATGATCATTAAGCATATTTTCACCACTAGAGGGACACATCAGTGTAATTATACAACAATAAGCTCTTCATATTGTGATGCTGTAAGCAGTAAGATGAGGTAATCATCATATTAAAGAGTATTCAGCCCAGCTTTAATGTGTCAGAGATATGAATGACAGCCTTTTTTCATGAATAATTCCCTGCAGTGTGAAACCTGAAAGATGTCGTGACTAAAGCTCATGTTTTCCATGAGCTGGCTAGCTGCTGTCCTGAATTTGGCACAGTCTGTTCTGACCTATCAGACATCTGTTTATGTTATTGAATTTCTGGCCATGGTCAAAGAGGGGGAAAAACAGCAGATGACATTTAGATGAAATTCCATCAAATCTATACACATTAGAGCTATGGAAAAGAGGAAGGGAATGGATTTTCAGAAATGCACTCACTGCATCCGTTTACTCTTCATACACAGTGACACATTTGCATTTCAAGTGACATATTAGAGCCTCTCTGCACATTGCAATCCCATAACCAGTTAGCTTTTCTTTTTCCTTCCAGGCCTTTGCAATTCCAGGGCAGTATGCTTTTGCACATCAAGATGTAAGTGTATTCATTTGAGTGGCTGACACTCGCCCTAATGACCTACTCCTGCCCACTCCTTCCAAGCCACCACTATGCCCTCTGTGTACCCTACTCTGCAAAGATGAAACTTCAGTAACCCTGATCTGTTGACATTACTAACACTAACACACAATAGCAGCATGCATTGATTGAAATGAAAGCCAAGAACTTAAAAGTAGTCCTTTATGATCAGTTATAGCTTTGTAGCCAGAGATGTGACTGTATTTTGAGATGACTGCCATGAGAAGCCAGCATGCTTTCTGAAGGAAATGAATCTCTTCACACTGACACCATCTGTGATGTTTGTGAACTTCAGATTGGCTCTGTATTGTAGCTATCAGCTCCTCTGAAATAATCCAGTTTGATTGGTTAGCTCTAACTTCCTTCCTACCCTGCAGTTGACCAAGCTTCACCAGTTGGCTATGCAGCATATTCCCCTCCCTTCCCTTGGGCAGAGCAACCCTACCTTCCCTGGTACGTACCCACGGCTCCCCGGGGAAGTCCATCTATCCCTCTGTCTTCACTCCTATTCGAATCACACCATCAAAACACCCCTGTCACTTCAGAGAGGATCAGGGATGTCTTATTCTATCAGAATTTATAGACTCTCTCAGGTTTTGTAGAAGGTGGCTTTACAGAGATATACAATTAGCAAGCAATGACCTGTTGTGTTTTGCATTAGCATTCACATCTTTTTGATGAAATGTTTAATGAACAGACTAAGCCACCAAACTAGTTTATTATCAACAATCTTGAAAGTTAGTCACTTAAATATTTATAATCCAAAAGTGTATGTAACAGATTTAAGCCACCAGAATGAATTACAAAAGAGAAACAGCAGCATTCTCTGAGAGGGAAATGTGAAAAATGACAGCAATATTTACAGTTTTAGTAAATATTTAACCATTTCTCACTATTTCTCATATCCTCCCAAATTTCAACTCCATTTGCCCAATTTCCATCTCCAAAAACAAATCCTAATCTCTTGACCCCATCCTCCACCTACAACATTTCTCCTTCAAATCTAACATTGTCTTGGCCAGACCATCCCTGACCTCAACCACCCCACGCACTCATATACTCTGCCACAACTAACTGAGGACAAAACATTACAACATTATGAGTATATAGGCACTACTGATGTGATAAAACACTCATTTTTTTACTCATGCTAATGAAAAAGTAGCTTTTCTTATTGTAGCAATGTTAAATATGTGTGTAGAATATGTGCTAAATATGTATATGTGTGAACCTAGAAAGATTTTCTTGCCATTTACCATTTTCATGTTTTTAATTTAGCAGTGTAACAGCGATAAACTAGTCAAAGTAGGGCAACTTGTCATGCCATGAAAGTGGAAGCCATTAGCGCCATACTGTTGTTAGAGTTCCTTGTCCTACTTTGCAGGATTGGATGCATCTGCCCCCACAAGTTCACAAGAGCTGGCAATACCTAATGATGTAAGTGTCACATTGTTTGTGTTTCCCAGCACTAAAACTCTCACTGATAATCCTCATGCTGCTTACTTTGTTAACACTGTCGAAGAGGACAGCTTTAATAAGGAATGTTTGGACACCAGTGTTTCACCTTCTCGGTTGCAGAGAATAATTTAGCCACTGTCTTTTTTGGCTTATATAAATAATTGCATAAATTCACAGCATACATCATTGTAGTAGTATTAAGATATGCTTGTGGTAGCGTGAAAATGAGCTTTTTTGCTGAGAGTGAGATGAGAAGTTGGATACCACTAGTATGTAAATGTGAAGTGAGCAGATGTTTAGCTTAAAGGGGAAACAGTTGTCTGGCTTTGTACAAAATTAACAAAAATCAACTATCAGCACCTCTAAAACTCACTAATTGAAAGTATAAAAATTAAAGGGTTGTGGTTTTGTGAGGTGTTATGTGCCAGACTATTTCTTGGGTGGGAGCAGTGACTCTCTGTGAGATTTCCAAGAAATACTGCAGCACATAACTCCTCCTAAAACAGCAAAATGTTGGTTTTACACATACACAAGCACATCTCTCAAAATGTCGTATTATTCCTTTAAAATAGAAGAGTAGCAAAGCCAGCGCTCCAGTGAAGATATTCACAGTACTGTGACATAACATTTCATGTCATTATATATTTACAGTGTGGTTTATTAGTAGTATGGGCACAATGCATCTTGTGGATGTTATCAGCTGTAACAACAACAGTGAACAGCTGGAAATATGGTTTTCTTCTGCATAAAACTACCAGCACACTGTGTTGCTGTTATCACCGTGGCTGTTGCTCCCATATGCTGTTTTGAAATCTAATTCCTCAGAAGCATGGAAACATGAGCTGTTTTGTTATTTACATGTTTCCACTTTCTCCTCCAGTTTATTGGCTGCATAATTGGAAGACAAGGCAGCAAGATCAATGAGATTCGCCAGGTCTCTGGAGCTCACATCAAAATTGCCAGCGCCACTGATGGCTCAGCCATGCGCCAAGTCACGATCACAGGCTCGCCGGCCAGCATCAGCGTGGCCCAGTACCTCATCAACGCCAGGTAAGACATTACACAGGGCGACCATGTCCAGCAGGGATTCACATCACAGCGTGATGATAAGACAGCCAAACACCATGCTATTGTGTGAGGGCAGAGTTATTATGCTCAGGGTGATGCTGGATTTGTTCCAACTCACTGCTCCATTCTCTTGACTGCATTAAAATCCTTATTGTCTCTGCTTTTTAACACATTCCTACTTTGATTCTTATGTTTCTCCTCTCTCTCACCTCCCTTCTCCTTTGTCTCACCCCCCTCCACCCTCCCCCACCCCCTTTCATTTTCCAATGTCTTCTCTTAACCTCTCACCATCTCAACGCCCCCTCGAACGTCACAACCTGCAGCTTAGAGATGGCTAAATACACCATGCAGGCTGCTTCCTCTGTGACCCCAGTTGACCTCAACATGAGCTTCTCTCAGTCTGCTCCCACTGCCTCCACTGCTGCTACCTCTATGGCCGTCCTGGCGGCCACCACCCAAGCCCCCACCACCATTAACGTCCACTCTCCCTCCACCTTACCAACCATTCAAAACCCACACTACGCCGTCCCCGTTTCCAGCCTGCTTGGCATGAAAACTCTCCCTGTCCTGACTGTCCACCCAGCAGCCGCTTCCAGCCTAACACATGGTTTATCCCCTTACACCGCAAAAATGCCGACCTCCGGCATCAAAAAATCTGAGCGGCAGAAGTTTGCTCCCTATTGATGTCTGCTTTTTAAGTCTAGTCAGTGTGGCTGACTGGTAAGACGTTATTAAACGATGGCAAAGTATTAATATTTGGCATTTAGGCCTAAAAACAGCTTACACCGGTGTGTGTAAGTTTTGCCAGTGTAGCACTTGTTTTCCTTAAATCAGGAGACTATTAGAAACAGACTAAAAGGATGATAGTGTCAAAACATGTCCTCTTTAATTAAAACAGGCAGCATGGTGCATATTAACTCAGTATTATCTTACGGACATGCATAGCAATTATTCTTGGTAACTCAGGCTTGTATTAGTATCCAAGAAAAAGATATTTTTTTCAAATGGATTCATGTCGCAGAGCTTTATATGAGTATTTACTCCGGGAGATGTATTTTCCATGATGCAAATATTGACTTAGTTTTCTATCTGTGTAACTAGTTTACAATCAGTTTTTGTTAGCAAACTAGTATCATGAGACGAGATGCTCTGTTGGCAGCAGGCTGTTAAAATGTTTGTACAATAGAAGTCAGTGTGTTAAGTATTTTTTCAAAAGGATTGCTCCACTCTTCTGTCATATTTCCTCCTTTCCTTCACTAGGCTCTCATCAGTGCTAACAGGCTTGGGTGTTCTGTAGTAGCATTGCACTGTTGCAGTTCTGATGGGATTATCCTAAAGCCACATTGGATTCTAGCGGATTTCACTCTACACAGTAATCCTGTAGAGCGGGACTGGTCTAACTAACTCATTTATTGTTCCTGTACTCTAACTTGTTTCTTGTTTATTCCCCAACCCAAATGAGTGGAATGCTTCAACCTTCGGCGTCTTGAAATGGACGCCGAGCAATTATTGTAATAAATGTTTTATTCATGTGTTCCTGGTGTGGGCCCACCCACAAACAACGCAGATTTGTAATATTTTGTTGATTAAATGACTTTGAAATAAATGGGACTTTTTATGAAAACAGATTGGTTGTTTTGTTATAATTTTGTTGGTATAGAAAATCTTTTACATTTCTGCAGATTACTCTGATCCCTAAAATACAAACACTGACTCTGAGGATTTATGCATTGTTTACTCTTAATTGGGTGTTAGATTTAATTGCATATAAATCAGGACCACACATTTCCACTCAGCTGGAATTACAGTTATTAGCTTGCAGGGCATTGAAGTTATATTGTTTAAAATATCAAGGCTCAAAGAAAAATCTCCAGTCTTTCAAAAAGTTATTGTGTGTGTGTGTGTGTATCCAAAATATTAATAAAATTCAGTTATTACTCATACATCAGATATAAACTGATATTTGTCCAATGTTTCGATTTTATTGATGCTTTATTCAAGATCCTTGACATATAAGTGAAGTCAAAGTGTCAATAGGTACATTTTTTTCCAGTGTTTTTCCAGACACATAGCGTGAGCCTCACAGCAAACGGACTCTTTCCTCCATTTTAGTATATTTCTCCAAAGAGGAAATGCCTGCACATGTAAAACATTAAAAAGCAGTGCTACTGAAATATAGGAAACAATAGAGAGCAGTATCAGCAGCCATTAACACTTTGTAGCACACAGATGTATAAAGATTTTGGCAGGTATACTAAGCCGACTCCGCACAAACTAGTCAATGGTATTATGGATGCAGTTTGTTGACGGCAAAAAGGGTGCAAAGTCC
Source organism: Scomberomorus guttatus (assembly GCA_038419695.1). NCBI lineage: Eukaryota > Metazoa > Chordata > Actinopteri > Scombriformes > Scombridae > Scomberomorus > Scomberomorus guttatus. The sequence goes on from CM076458.1 coordinate 22,659,884, forward strand.
CTGCCCAAACAAACTTTTCACCTGCACTTCCCTGAAAAAAAAAACAAAAAACAGAAGCAAACTTGGACTAACCTCGCAGTAAATATTCAACACATGCTGTGGCAAAATTCTCAAGGGTCCTGAAAAAGAACAACTTAACCTCCAGTTGTCCGCTCAAGCATGCTGCTAATGGGCAGGTAGGGTACAGTGTAGCCAGTCCTTGCTGCTCTGTGTCCCCGCTGCCCTGTCCCTCTTTACCCCAGCTCCTCTGTGAATCTGACTTCCCCCCTTTTCAGTGCAAAAACCAGGCGGTGGCCGCTTCTGCTCACGCCTGATCCGTGGAGTACGGTTAGAGAGCCACGTGGGCCATTTCCACAGCAGGGCTCAAAATGCTGAAGTGGAGATAATCAATAGTTAATGGGGGCAGAAATGTAATGACAGTGAAGGATGACATTTCAACCTCGGGGAAGGTGTAGCAGCAGAGAACAGTGCTGCATGTATGCTGATGTGTGCCCAGGGCAGTTATGAGTTCACAGCCAGCTTCTAATGCTATATTAATGATTTCCTTTTTCAACCTGACACAGGCAGGAGTGACGGGCACATTTTTGAGCTTGCAGCCATCAGGCAGTTTTGAAAAAGCAATTTAGAGGTAAATAAGTGAATAAATGATTTTTTATAACCACTTTAAATTTTGCGGTAAATTGGTAGGCAGAGCTGTCAATCAATTCCTGATGAAAGATCACTGCAATACTGTAAAAATATTCCTCTAGGGACAGATGAGTATGTCTGTGGTGCTTATTGTATTTTTCAATTTGTGTCCTCTGGTAGTCTCATGGTAGACTGGTGAGCAGTATTACCACTAGGCTAGTGTTCTTATCATAAAGCTTTGATACTTTTATAATATTACACAGATTTATTTATGTGATAGTCAGTAATGATTGTCATGGTTAACTTGTGGTTGATGGTTTTGCAAATCTCTCATATGATCTTATCATGTTTTTGTGATAATAAATAGTTGTGGAGACCTTACATTGTGTTTTTTCATCTATTGCATTCCTGGGGCGACATGAGGTGAGTTTACATTCTGCTGTGCCATTGGCGGAAGAAGTATTCAGATCCTTTACTTCTGTCAAAGCAAGTGTAAAATTCACACCATTACAAGTGAAAATCTTGTATTCAAAATTTTACTCCCACAAAAGTAACATCCACAAAATGTACCTAAAGCATAGTAGAGTCATGTAAGAGTACTATGCAGGCAAAATGGTACAATGGGGCCTCGACTGGCTCCAAACTAGCTGTGATTTAAGGTTTTGGGTGAGCACAGGCCATGAGACTTTCCACTTCCAGCAGATGAATGTGAAAACAGCCTCTGCACATCATCCTGCACAGTGAAGCTCAAACATTCAACTGAAGGAACAAGAAGAAAAACACATTTTTGACTAGAGGGGCACTTTAAGTTTAAAGTTTTTTATAGCACAATGATACCAAATAAAATACAGGCCCAAAAAATGCATTGAATAAATAAAATATGAAAAACCTCAGACCTCAGTGTTCGCCCAGACCCTGTCTGCATTATTCTTGATGCCATATCCTGCTTGCTTCCTGGTGCATCATTCCTGTTTTACAGTGTCATGTCTCTTTATTTTAACTCCCTTCTTCTGGTAGCCTATAATGTGCTTTCTCACTCGGCAACAAATTACCCAGTGACCAAACTGTGTCAGGGAAACGACTTCTTAATTCGAGATAATTAACCAAAGTCGTTAATCACAGCAGCGTGTGAACCCTGTGAACCGACCTGTGAAACGTCTCTTCAGTCCATTAATTGACTGCCTGTTGTTTCTAAGGACTTCACTCATTTTAACTGCGCCGCCTAGTGACCGCGCGGCTGAACGTGGCTACCCCCCCCTCCCCTCCCCTCCCCTCCCTTCCTCTCCCCTTCTTTTTTCATTTAATAATTTATTTTTTGTCACCGTGAGAAATAAAGTGCCAGGATAGAGCAGGGACATCAGCAGCAGCGCGCCACTTGCGAGCAGCGGCGGAGCGCTTTCACTTCTGTGGCGATTAAAGTTGAGCGCGACACGCTGATGACCTGCGAGCATCCTCCGGGGAAACTGTGCATTTGACTGGCTTAACGAGCGTCAGTTTCCATCTCTTCACCGCAGATCATTTGTTGCTGTCTTGGCTCCCGCTGTCCGACAGTCCGAAGGCTGTGTTTCAACCCAGCGCACTGACGGATACGGACAGACTCCGAGGATCACAGGTGAATTTGATGCATGTTGCTGTGTGGAGATGCAGCTTTTTATAGTGTTGTTGTTTTTTTTTTCACGCATTTTGAGCCTGAATTGCTTAATTGCTCAGGCTTCACATCAACTTAGTTCACTGAGAATGAACTGTCCGGTGTTTTTCTTGTGGAAATCGGTGTTTGTGTGCATTTCATGAAGATTTTACACACTCAGGGTTACAGTAAAGCCTGCCTGAAAATTACACTGCATTTATCACATAAATGCAAATGAGCTTGATGGGGAAAAACTAATGCAGATTGTTGAACCCTGCAGATAAGGCTGTCGCACCTGTGGAGGCTACATGCAGTAGGTATCAGTGTAAATTAGCTGTGTTGGTATTTTGATGTAAATAGGACTGATGCTGGTCTAAGAAGCATCAGGAGGGATTTCAGTGGCTGCACAAAGACTCTGCCTGCTTACACACTTCAGGATGCAACATCCAGGCAACACAGCCTCTAACAGCAAGAGTAGGCAGTCGAAACACATAACACAATGTAAAGCCTACATCATTTTAGAAATGCAGTGTCCAGCAAAGTAGAGTGTATGATGATAGGATCTCTCAGATGTGTGCTTTTCTGAAAATACAGCTGCATGTTCTGGTGGTTGTTTTTATAGTTACGATAATAGAAAGGAGATTTGTTCACATTTTAATGTAAATGTCACTCCTCTAATCTCTGGGTGTGACATATAGGCTGTAGCAAAGTCGAAAAAGGTTTACTTGCTATCATCATCATCACATTATCAACATCTTTTCTTGTTCCTCTTCAGTAACATTAATGAAAATCAAGCTGTTACACTCTGCACTTCATATTTGCTGCTCCACTACTTTTCCTGGCAGGCTTTGAGCGTACGAGCAAATTCTCACCTTATTCCAGTCTACATAATCTTAAGAATATATGACAGTTTTGCAAGGGCTGTTGGTTTTGCATTGCATGTTTAGGCAAACTTTCTTTTGATTTAGGTCACTACTAAGATTTACAGTCAGAGGATAAAATTCAATTAGACAGCCCTGCAGCAATCTTTACTCACTGGCAGATGGCTTAATATTCTTGGATTCTGCTTTAGTGTCCCTTATTGCTCTAATTGGATTTGATAATTTCACACTGTTTATCTGTATAAAAATGAGTTTTGAATGTGGCATCATTAATTCAATACTTTCCCAGCCCTGTCAGATCCAAGCCCACTAGCCACCACTGTCTAAACACTTCAACATCTCATCCCCCGTGATCGGCTTTGTCATAAATTGAAGTAGACCTCAAAGTAAATTGTTGCATTCTCCATGTGCCGCAGACGACGTGCTGGGATGTTGGAACAGTGTAAGTAGGAGAATCTGTTATGTGCAATACAGTGGTGAGGGCATATTGTCTGTCTGAGTTAATGCTAGCCCTGAGGTCATGGTTTTCCCCTCAATGACATCCAGTTTGATTTTACAGAGGGACATTGCAGGAGTTTTATTGTTCAAGACAATTTCAATGTGATGTTTGCTTGTTTTGGAGGCGCATTGTCAGCCGGTTGATAAAAATGTATAAGAGTTACACTGTGTGCAATATCGGCCTGAAACAGAAATCAAAAAGGATGCTCTCAGCCCTCCTTCTCCGTATCACGTCGCTATCATTTTCTGTCACCATGAAGTTATTCAGTCAGATCAAATTTGCAAATTTGCCAGTTAATCCTTTTAAATACTGCTCACATTTATTAAGACCCAACAGTAATTAGAAATAAACAAACAGACAAAAACATCTCAGCTTGTGTGCGGAAAATTCCTGGAGATGAGAGCGCTGCCTCTGTACATTTGGCCCTATTTATAGCAGTATTGTGTGAGTGAAACAGCTATCAACCACTCTGGAAGAAACCTCTCTGACATCCAAGAAGAAAGCAAATAGCAGTTCAGCCTTTACTCAACTTAACCGCCGCGCTTTGTGTTATTGAAACCCTGTCAATCCAATCTATGTGAATAGTAGTATTAGTCAAAGGTAGAGCTAAAATTTTACTCCGAGCTCAGGTTCTTGTCTCAAGACTTATTGGCCTTATTTGCTCTGCTGGGTAATGAAAACAACAATAATTTATGAGTCACAAATCAATGCGATGGTGAGCATCATTGAACCGTGAACTAACAGCCAGGTTGAATCCCTGCTTGATTAATCATTGTTGATGCACCTCAGTGGTCAAACCGGCTATGTTCAATAGCCTGAGATGTAAACAGAAGTCTGGCCTTTGACAGAAGAATTTATATTTACAGTGACGATAATGAGTGAAGCTTCTCCCCCTGCCAAACACCGAGTCTTCATTCTCTCTGGTGCAGGGAGCCACTCTAACATTTAAATGTCAGTGGAAAGTGAAAACATCTTCAGCCTTTAAAAGTAATAGCACAGGGACAGACAGCAATTATCATTTGCATTGTTAATAAGAGAGCAGAGTAGCAAAATGCAACTTTATTATTGGGAAATTAGCCTTGTACAACAGACGGATCATTATAATTTCCCGCTGCTGCTGTTCCAAGGTAACATCTAGGTAATTATCGCTGTTTACTGTGTGCAGAAAATTAAAAGGGCAGGACATTTTTTAAAGGTCCTGTTAATATTAGGGTCTGAAAGCTAATGTGATACCTACACTTGAACGCTGGAATTGGATTTTGTGCCAGTGCTCACTACCTGTAAATTTGACCTCATTTATCCCATAAAATTCAAATTGTTTGATCCTCCATTGCAACCCAGACGGATATGTTATTTTTGGGATTGCTGCTTTTGAAGGCAGAGTAAAAGTATACAGTGGTAAAAAAATAGGCATAACATTTAATTGCAGATTTTATATACTGTTTATGCAGCTATGAGCAGGGAGAGTACCCCACGTTATATCTAACACTGTCTGGCAATAATCTGATATTTGCTGTGTTAACCCTTTTGTCGACATTGGGTTTATTTCATCATTGTTTGGGGTGTTTTTTCCCTTTAAATATTTTTTTCTTTTCTTCTGACCTTATTAAAACCAAAAAAGTATTGAAAGTAATAACCATCCCCTCCGCCATGAACTGGGCTTGCTCATTTTATTTGACTTTGTCCTGGTGTTCTGACTTTGTCATTTGCATATAAAGCACTTTGAGCTGCAATCTTTGTATAAAATGTGCGATACAGATATAAGTTATTATTATTATTGGATTGTGACAAAAATCAATCCAATATTTAAAATTTTACATTATACAGACTGTTGATAAACAAATATTCATTCATTTTGTTTGACAAAAAAGTCATTCACAAACAAATAAATGTACAGTATTTTACCCTTTACAGTGACATTACTTATGTTTGATGTTAGCTCTCTTATGAGCAAATCCGGTAACAGAAATCCAAACACGCTTATTTGTGATTTGGGATGGGTATGCGTAAAAAGTACTGTCAACACCAATCACAGATAGACTGACAGAGCAGATGAAGATAAATTTTACAGTGTTTTACGGCTGCGGTCATCAGTTCAAAATCACGTTTATAAGCAAATCTCATGCAATTTTTATTAGGCAAAGTCATGAAGCATTAAGGTGATAAAACAACGTTAAGCATGTTTTTGGGCTGCTAAAGGCCTGGAGACCCCAAGTCCATCATTAATTATAACCCTAGTTCTAACTCACTGAATGATTGTTTTCTTCAGTGTCTTGATTCACATGGTGTAATATTTCATGAAAAGCTTCAGCTTTCTCTGCTCTTGGGTGTCCTGCTGAGGTCTTCCTGCTCCCCTCAGGTCTGAGGTTTGAACTGACAGCTTTTACATCCCTGGTCTGAGTTCAGACTGACAGTGGCTGGCTGACTCGGTTGGTGGAGGAATTCAAAAATGAAACTCAGTTCATTTAAAAAGGAGCCTGTCCTCCCCAGAAAAAAACGACACAATTGTTTCGTAATGTCAGTCGCCAAAAACGACCTATAGTTACGTTTGAGAGACAGACGCCATCTAGCGGCTGTAGTAATTATGACCCAGAGAAGTGACACAGTTCAGATGACGTCTATATAAGGTGACAAATTTCCATATTCAGAGGTGGGGGGTCAGGTGGCTGGTTAGATCCTAACTTGCAAAAAGTGGACTTTGTGCACTTTGCTGCAGGAGGCCGCTGTTCGCCTCCCATTTCCAACCGTGAGTTGGGACAGTTTTTTAAAGACCATAACTATGATTGTTGTGGTGTTTACTGTTGCTATGACGATGAAGGTTGCCTAACTTTAAGGAAGTAGTAACTTTAGCCCACACCACATTTCAAGTAATTTCATTTTAACCCAAACCATGATCTTTCCCTAATCCTAACCAAGTGGTTTTTGTGCCTAAACCACAGCGTCACACCATAAAACATCCTTATTTCTTAACAGTGATTTGACAAATGATGTATGCTGATTACTGCTGATAGAGGCGCCTGATTAAAAAATGCTCCTATGGGTTGTTCTGGAGTGCATGGACAGACCTATGCAGTTGTTTAATTTGGAGGACTTGTTGATTTTACTCCAGGGTTGTGTTTGTTTGCCAGTTTACACACGTAGGCCTAGTACGTTAGTTCTCACAGCATCTGTTTGCATACTTATGAATCAAAAACCAATTAAAGAAGAAACATTAGATGGCATTTTAGCAACAACAGTAAATCTATGTAGAGGTTTTGTTTGGTTTTATTAGAGTTATTATCATGTGTCTTTCACCACAGGAGGTTTTCTGCCTGGTTCCCTAAACTGTTTTGGTCCAACCCTGAACTGAGCAATACAAATAACATGTTGTTGCATTTTAAAATGAACATTTTTTGACTCACTGACCATTAATTAATTAGTTAATTGACCATTTTGGTTGGTCTATATGCCATTTCAACGCTTTATTTCACTTGGTAATTGCTGAGACCACTTCAGTATTTGGACCGAATATGGAAACCATCATGTGGTAAAAAGCACATGACCACTCAGCTCTGTGCTTTTTAAAAAAAGGTGACAGTTCTTCAAGACAAAAATGTACAGCCAATTTTCCAGCATTAATAAGTGTTTGTTTTGCAGAGATAATTATTTGGAGCTGACAAGTGTTAATTAGAGTTGTTTTTCCACTTATAGGGCTGATTTATTTTGCTCTGAAGTGGGTGCTCAAATGTGTCAGAAGTGTGAATGAACTCAGTGATGTTGGCTTATATAAACTCTGATTGATGGCTGCAAACAGTAGTTAGTGTGAGGCTTTACTGAGTATGGGCCATTTCAGGTCACACCTGCTCAGAGTTTATGAGTCTGACTGCGGCATCAGTCAGACTCATAAACTAAACTTGACTCTAGTTGTGTTGGTAAAAACAGAGGGTTCATCTGATTCTAAAAGAGATGTTTCAGAGCCGTGGTTGCAGTTTATCACACCCGCTAATTGCGCTAAAATTCATTCTTATGATTTGTCTGTATAATAGTCCATAACACAAGCCTATAATACTCTATGCTGCAGAGATGTGTAGACACTGCATTATATCTTCGTGTCAGTGGGTAGTTGTGTTTTTTGTCTTTCCAGCCAGAATGTCTTTGCAAGTATTCAAGATAGAACAGTGATGCAAAAAAACTGAATTCTCTGCAGTGCTGTAGGGCAAAGATAAATCTATGACCTTTCACCAAATAGCTTATATGCAACAATATAACTGCAAGAAACTTTGCCATCTCTTGAACCTGAGGAGTGGTAAGGAAAAGTATCCACAAAGGCATCTTGAAAACGCTCAAAAGCACTTAAGCCACTAAAGCACAGGATAGATTTTTATTTGATTCCAGCCTGTAAAACTCATGACATCTGGCACACATTATGTTGTGTGGCTCAGAATTATATAGACAGACATTTAGAAAAGATGTGATTGCATTAAAGATGGCAAGGTGGCATTAGGGTGTAATGAGTGTAGTAAACAAACTAATTTGCAAATACAGATAACCTACATTAGGTTGTGAAGAGTTTTTATGGGATTGAAAAAAGAGTACATTCTAAAGGATAAGCCTTGTGTTATTCTTTATATTTCTTTCTGTCAATAAATGCCATGAAAACACTTCATCCAGCGATATGCTTTCCCGCTTTCTGACCCTGTTTGTGGCACATACAGTATGTTCCTACCAAAGATGTATGGTAGAAAAGAACTGGTAGATGTTGTCAGAAATCAAAAGTGTTTATAGTTGTTCCAAATCACCACACTCGAAGGTGAAGAGAAAAATCATCCATCATAGAGAGCGGAGAGACACAACGTAGTTTAAATTTGCGGATAACGCTGCATATTTTCAGACTGTCTCTTCTGTAAAGCATTCATAATGTTGCATTCGGTTGTTCACACGTACATGAACAGAAAGAGTTGTGCAACGAAAGCTAGAGAGAGAAGTTCAAACCCTGGCTCCTTTTTCACCTCGGCGCAGCTGGCCAATCACGACGTGAAGTGGGTGTGAATGTCAGATTGCCGGTTTCAACATTTTGACTTGTCGTAGCAGGAAAAGCAGAGGTGTAACTAACAACGTTAACAATGGCTCAGTTCCATTTAGGTGTCCCAGTAAGCAAAACTGGCATGCACAATAAAAGGGTCTTGAAACCTGCACACGTAAATGGAATGCAGCCATGATTCATGTTATGAATTGCACCTGTGCTTTTCCTGGTATGACATGTTAAAATGTCTGCTTTGAAAAAGGTTTATTCTGACTTTGGAAAGGAGTGGGAGGAGGGCGGTTCCAGAGCTATTTGATTTATATCTTCAGTAGGATCAAATGAGATCAGTGCTGTGTGCCACAGTCAGGGTAGGGAAGTCAGAAATTATTGAGACACAGACATTGTTGGTTTTGGTCTTTCCATGGCATTTGTTGAAAATATAGTGCCAGCATTATCCTTTAGAAATGAATCACAAGTATATTGTTACATTGTTACATACACATACAAATATTTTTTTTTCCGAATTTCTAAAATATCTGGGAACTGTAGTTTTTTGCAAATGTTCCTCAAACAGGAGAAAATATTTGCTGGGGACAACTTACAGCTGCGGATTAATACACTTAATACATTTTGTTGAGTACTGACAGCAGCAGGACAATGTGTCTGGGATTTACTCAAAATAAACAACTGTGCTTGAGATCATGTTAATGAAAACAGTTCAGCCAGTGCAACAGTTTGGCTCATTGATGTGTTTTCATAGTTTTTGGGTAACAATGGAGCTCTATGGCACAGAGGAATAAGGCTTTGTCTACCCAGACAACACTTGTTAGTAGGATCAATTCTTTATTGGTTTTGGTCTTTTCATGAGATTTGATTACAATAAGAAAAGTACAGATCTATCTCCAGCCTTATCCTTTAAGATAGTGGGGTGTTGTGGTTAGTTTGTACCCAATTGACAACCAGCCTGAGGGCCACCCAGCCAGGGCTCAGTCCTGCAGGAGAGCACAGCAGTAGCAGTATAGTGTGACAGTTAGTAACAGCTGTTAAGGTGGAGAGGTGAGGCTGAGAAAAGCCAAATGAGGTCCTTTTTACTAATGAGGCTTGGGCTCATCTCTCTCTCCCTCTCTCTCTCTCTCTCTCTCTCTCTCTCAGCTGCAGTGTTATCGGTATGCACCTCGTTCTGCTTCCTCTCAGTTGCACAGCAGCTCCAAGGATTCTGCCTCAAACATAGCAATTCAGCTAAAACACCGCTCAAATACCACTGGCGTGCCAGCAGTCAATTTCAGCTCTTTTCCCTCAGAATGGATCAGAATTCATGAATATCAAAATGCATGACTTAAAACATATAGAGAGACTTTGGCTTCGTAGTTGGAGTCAAATAGAATTAATGTGGCTGCTTGTGCCAGCATTATCTCTTCTCTTTCTATGCATCACCTCATACCTAAAGATATTTGCTGCTTATTTAATGCTCACTTGCTCACTTTGCCTCCTGTTCAGGGCCCCTAATCGCTCAGCTGGAAATTAGCTGTGTTCATTGAGGTTGACAAATGAATCAATACAGTGAACTATTCTTAAACAAGTGACTTAACAGTTAATTGTGGCGTCAGTCAATACAGAGAAATCTCACCTTTTTCTCAAAATAAGCTATGAATGTTAACACAGCTGCAGCCTGTTAAACGGAGCTCAGTGACGACACCGAACATTTGGTGTGAAGGAAATGAATGGAAGTAGGCCACCGAACGCAGCACAGCATCATTGCAGGCATTTGAATTTCAAGACGCCGCAGTGAATCAAGTTAAGCAAGAGACAAAAACAAAAACATTGACTACAGCTTTTCAAAAATGTGCAGTCTCTGCAATGTCTGCAGTTGATCCTGGATCTTATTCAATGTGAGCTGCTGTATATTGACTCCTCACTGCTTGTGATTAGAACAAAACTATTAAAGATACTGAAGACATTTAGTGTGCTTCTTTTACCGGAAAGTTTCTGATGCACCTACAGCTGCTTGTAAAGGCTGCAGCAGCAGCTTTAAATTGATATGGCTACTTTTGTCGGGTACAGTAAATTCATCTTTCCAGACTGGAATTATGTTCCATTTTCAAATCAATTTCTCTTTTTGTACAGTTGACTGTGATTCATTTTAAAAAGCAGACATTGATCCCGCTTCTTTGTTCCGGAAGAGGAGCAGGAGCTTAAGAGTGTTAGATTCGGGTCCTTCTTTGGCCATTTTCCTCTTACTCTGTCACTGCTCAAACCGATTGATGCAGGGAAGTGTTACAGTACGAAGTGGTATCGATTTCCCAACACAGCCCTATGAATACTCCCTATCCCAACGATCCAATTCACTGATCTTACAGACTTGTGTGACACTCTGTGGGATGTTTGCTTGACATGATGGAGCAGTGCTCTGAATTCGCCCGGATTTCTTGCACTGTTCTGAAGGCTTAATGAGACAAAGCCCACACCTGGGATAAAAGCGACAAAATACTGAGCACATAACCCCAGTTTAATTTTCTCTTTCCAGATGGACTGGCTCACACCTGAGATGTGAAGTGTGTTATGTGAGCCAAGGTGTTTTCCCACCTCGCTGGTGGTGGGGAGAGATGCTGCACTCCGTTGCCATGACAGCAGAAGTTCTCTTTGTTCTCGGGTTCCTGATGAGCGGCGCCCAGTGTAGTCCTATAGCGACCTTACCAGCGAGCCGAGAACGTCTGGAAAAGGTGTTGACCCAAGCCAGGGAGGACAAACATCAGGATAAGCCTGCCTCAGAGGAGCCGCTGGGATACAGTGCCCAGCAGCGACGGGAGGAAATTAATGCCTTGGGCCCCAACAGGACTGCTGTGAGCCGCGCCACGCCGAACCTTAGCTCCCAGACACGTGGATCTAAAGGTGGGAAGTCCCAGGAGCTGTGGAGTGAGCAAAACAGCCTGAACCAAATAGACGAGGGCCCCACCAGTGATGTCACCCTCTCCCTGGATGCCATCGACGAGTACGCCTACCCAGACTACAGGGGTAAAGGCTGCATGGATGAGAGCGGCTTTGTGTTCGCCATCGGGGAGCAGTTCACCCCGGGCCCTTCAACGTGCCCCTGCCTCTGCACAGACGAGGGCCCTCTGTGCTCCAAGCCAGAATGTCCCAAGGTTCACCCTCGCTGCATTAAAGTGGACACTAGCCAATGCTGCCCGCAGTGCAAGGAGAAAAAGAACTACTGCGAGTTTCGGGGCAAAATCTACGCCTCACTTGAAGAGTTTAAGGTGAGCCCATTAACTGCATTCACTCATTTCTGACATGCCCTAACTTGAAAGAAGTGCTGACAGAACACTCTTTGACGTTCAATGGAGTTTTTCACAGGCACTACATAGAAACTAGTTACCTTGCCTCACAGCATGCAAGCAAGCAGACAGGCAGATTTATAATGGCAAAGGTCAGCACTTGTCTTTTTCTCACACAACGCTTGAATACTACCAGAGGCAGAATTTAGCAGTGCAGCTTCAGCAGAGTGTTTAGATATTCAGTTTGTTGATACACATGATAGAGTTACAGTTATTACAGTTGTAGTAATGTTACAACTCGTTAGAGCGCTCTGCTGCATGTGGGTGTTTGTGAAGAGACACGGAGATACACCAGTTAGAGCTTTAATGTTTTCAAAGAAGTGCTTCTGACACTTCTTTGAAAGGCTCGACTCAGGATTGCACCACAATCTAGTTGTAACGTCTCTTATGAGACGCTACATTTACCAGCGCCTAATGCCTCTCTTTATGTTGGTGAGTGTCTCAGCGGGAGGTTAAGGCTAATATGGGATTTCTTCCTCTAACTCACAGAGTTACCAACAGCTCTATGTCAGGTCTCTGCCGAGGGAAAGCTAGAGAAAGCTCTACTTTCTCAAGCCTCATACGTCAGTCTTTGTGCTGTGTGGTGGGGTGTGGAGGAGGGGGTGCTTTGAAACTAAGCAACAGGCAGGTTTTTATGCTTGATTGCTGAGTTCTGGGGCATTGTACTAAGTGCTGCCTCACTCCATTTTTCACGGTGGAGTGCCATGCGGAGGCGCAATCCTCTGCAATCTACAACAATGCTGGTAGAATTAACCTTTGCTCTCTTGTTAAGACTAAAGGTGTGCGGCTTTATACAAGCAGCTGCTAAATGAAGCCTTTCACGGAGAATGTAGAAGCCAGATGCAACTGAAACTGTATACTATCAGTCCCAGCCTTTGTCCCACATTTGTTCTATTTCGAGACATACAGGAACGCTTGGATAACTGAGCCATTTTAAACTTTCTTTTGTTTCCCATTCCTATTGATTTCTCCATATCCCCTGATTGGATTGTGAAGTTCAGTTTTCGACTCGGCTCTCCCTAAAATGAGGGGTTCATTGGCAATAAACTCAAGCAGGATGGGACTTCCCTATAGGTGTAGCATTGTGACAGTCAATGCACACGGTCTTAAACAAGCCAGACAGGCAGAAGTATATTGTGTGTGTGTGTGTGTTTAAGAGACAAAGATAGCTGTAGAGAGACAGAACACTGGAAAAATGGACAATGAGACAAAGAGCCAGGGACAAAGAGAGCAAGAAATTAATGAAGAGAAGACTTTCTGTTTGTGTATCTGTGTGTGAGCTGTTTAGAAGGGCATTGATTACTATTTTTTTCTCTGCTATCCAGGTGTCTCCATGTGAGAAATGCCGATGTGAGCCAAGTGGGGAGGTGTTGTGCTCTGTGGCAGCCTGCCCTCAGACGGAGTGTGTGGACCCGGAGTACGAGCCGGATCAATGTTGTCCCATCTGCAAGGGTGGTGAGTGGAGACGATTTCCTTTAGCAACAACACACTGCAGTGAACACTGTATTCCTGTGCAAACAGTCTGCATGTGGTCACTGCTGGGAAGCAAACACCACTACATCAGATTAGAGTAAATGTTTTTGCTTAAGGGCACCTCAAAAGCAGTCATGAGGCCAAGGTAGCACGACACTCATTTTGCTAACACAAAGCGGGCAGCATGCTGCACTGCAGTGTTTGCAGTCTCTTGCCACTTCAGATTGCATATGTGAAGTAATGAGATCCATTTCAGTGAAGTCACACCCAAAACGTGGCTAATCAGTCATGAGTCATGTCCTGTTTTTGTGTAAAATATTTGCTCGTGTGTTATTTTCAGTTTCAATTTCATTAAATTACTGAGTTTATCTGATGGAGGCCGCAGCATATGTTCTGAATCCCTCGCTACTGTCTGGTGTGCCTCCCTGAGTCGAGGTATGCCTGTGTTCGTTCTGTGCTGCTAGGGCTTGTGAGTTTAGGATCCCGTTGGTTTGAGAGCTCTGGCCCGTCTGAGAAGGAATTCTTTGTCTCAGAGCCGATTATCTGAAGTTGTTTCCGATGATTCCAGACAGCATGTCCTAGATTATGTTCCCTTGTTTTCTTGGTGTGACTCTAATGCAACATGGCAATGTCAGCAACATTGCTTCCTTCAGCAAAAAGAATGATGACTTGCGATATGTATCTCTGACTTGGAATCTTAAAGTGGCGCAGGCTGTCTGCTATAAACAAGAGCAAGCAATCTGCATGAAGAAGAAAGCTTTATGATAGAGACAAGATATAAGCCACACAAAAAAGCTTCTTCTGTAGGTATTTCCAGTAAAAATCCAAGAAAGATATTGTGGGTTTCATGCTGTTTGTTGACAGTGAGCTTTTATGTATTTACAACATTAAATAATGAACACAAGAGAATAGAAGTAGCAGACTGCTCAAGTGAAATCACAAAACCAACTGGCTTGAAAAGAGCTTTATTCTCAAAAGAGACATGCAAAAATAAATAGATCCAGATCATATTTTAACTGGATGAAACAAACAAGGTGTCCATAACACTTCTTATTCCATGTAGACCATAGTTCATTATAATTACACTTAGAATATCACATAATTATAGTTCATGTGTCACTGTAGACTCATAAAACACAATACTTATAAGCATTTGCATGTAATGAATGTTCATGACTGGTTATCAATCAGAGGTTGTCCCGATGAAATTAAAAGCGTGTCTCACAACCTCCAGAGATAACGAGTCTAAAACATTGGTAGTCATGGAGCGTTACTCACTCTATTAATATTTGCCTGCTGTAATCTTGGGGAATACATGTGGGTCCTTTGTTCCCATTTTCTTTTTTTGCTGTTCACCCACTTTTTATATATGCATATTGATCATGCTGAGAGTGCTTTGTGCAGAGTTTGGGCAGTGCTCCATATTTTCCCTTGTGAAATGTCCAGTGGATTTGCTGGGTTGCATCTGCAGGCACATCAGTCGAGGAGACAGTAGTGGATACAGTATGTGCAGGATTGTGGCAGAATGAGGAGGACGTGCATCTATATTCAAAAGTGCCACCAAATCCATGGGCTCATTCAGCCGATAAGGATTTTTTTAGTTTTGAGATGGCATCAGTCCTTATTACCATAAGATTACCACACATTACCATTCGATAAACAGAGCTCAATATCTCTAAGACGCCAAGTTACAACTAATACTGTCAAAGTCTGAGCTAGATGCTTTTAGTCATTTGGGATTCTGTGGTTAAACGGAAACTCCACCAATTTTAAGTCTTACTAAGTCTGTGTAAACAGTTGTATAATGTCTTCTGTGGCCCTGGAGAAGCTTTCTAAAGTCTGTAGAAAAGCTGAGATTACCCTGATGATTGAGCTCGAGCCAGGGTAGGGACACAAGGGGTTTATAGGGGGGATTTTGAAATATGTGAACTTTTACCAGGCAGAGAATAGGGAAAGTTTTTCCCAATTCAAATTGTAATGATATCATCAATATCCCTCAAAATAGAAATACTTGAGCCTTCTGGATAACGTAATGATACTACGGTTTTAGTTTTAGCCATCGGTTTAAATTGTTTCATATTTCACTTTTTTCTTCTGTCAGTTTAGAATGTCTGAATGTAAATACTACAATATCCATGAGCCTCGGCCACCATTGTTATGGAGAAGAAGACTTTTGAGGCACGAATCAGAGCGGGAGCAAATTCAAAAGGTGTCTTTATTGCAGTCAAATTGACCCAGAAGCTTAATGTAAATTGCTTTAATCTCCAGATTGTATCATTTTCTCAGCACCCCTAATCTTTAGCCTCTGCTAACAGAAATTTAAGCTCTGTGACTGGATGTTTCTTACACAGATGCACCTTGGGAGTCATAGTTAAATTCTCGCCTGTAGTTCACAGGTTAAGAGTGAACAATATCTTTCTATCACAGTTGTTCATCTTTTTTACCGATGATCCATCCAGGAGAGTTTCATGTCCATCAAAGTGGAGAAAGTACTCCAACTGTCGGTCACCTTACTTTGTCCATGAAAAAAAGGAACTTTTTCCTATTGAAACTTGACTAGTTCCCTCCACTTCTCCACTCAATAAAACATTTAGATGCACTATGGGAATTGTAGGATACAGTGTTTTTGGAGTTTGACCAATAGGGATTAAAAAGCAGGATCTCTTGGGCTCTGCTGCATTGATTTTGACCCTCCTGTCTCTTGTGAGTCTCCCAAATGTATGGAAGTGAAATACTAATTGGCTGGAGTGCCCCTTCAACCAGGTTGTATCATTTCCTTTCACACATACACCTCTTTGGCACTTTGCTAAAATTAGGATTCTGTTGCTACATTGTCATGCAACCTCTGCCAGCTTAGTCTCACACTCTTTTATAGTAATCTACAGGAGCACAGTGGTATTTATAAAGATGCAGAAATAGCCTGTGGCAGCCTTTACGCCTCATTTGTGCAGCATTCAGGCGAGGGTGTTTTTAAAGCTGCACCAGGTGAGATTTTTATGTTAAAATAAATTGATTTTTTTAGGACTATGCCAAAAATGTAAAAAGCTCTCATTTCTATGGTCCCTGCTGGCACCTGCACATATTCAGGGTAGCTGTGAATATGAGGGCTCGAACTGTTAATTAAGCAGAGTGGAGTATCTTTGTATCAGTATGTGCAACAACCTCTCATTGGATGGGGAATTTTTTTGGCTCTAAATTTGATGAATATGGCCACCAGGGTTGTCACCATGTAAATACACGGTGTAAACAAGCTCCAGCTAGCATGTCAGACTCTGCACACTGCCGGTCACCTTCCACCTGCTGGACAAAATGGAGGTCTCTGTCAAGGAACAATTTATCAAAAACATGTCGCTTTGGAGACTTAATTGTCACATGCAGCAGTTCATTTCACGCTAGTCTTGACACCATAACGTTTATATAATGAACATGTTAAAAAATAAGCTACACTGGGGATACTTTATTAAATAATAGCAAGATAGATTAACCAGATGTAAACAGAAGTAAATGAGTCATCCCTCTAAATCACACCACTGATCTTCCTTCAGCTTGTATCAATATCAAAACGATTATACATTGGATTTCACTTTGTCTTTTATTCATGACACTTCTTCGCCATGTATTACAGGAGCCGTGATTTAAATGATGAGGATCATTGATTGTCAACTCCCATCTCGCCGCTGTTAATCATGCAACCCTCGATACGAGACAGCGCCGCAGTGGTAGCTCCGGGATGAAATACTGATGATGTAAAATAAGGTTATTGGAGTTCGTCGGAGAGTTCTTGCTCCGGTGCTGTTGTTTGTCTTGTCTACAGATGTTGTTTGAAGTGCAGACAGGTGTTAAGACCTCCCAGGATCTCTGATGCATCTGAAATGTCACATCAAAGCTCAGCTCGTTAATGGGGAAAGAATTAGATACTCATCCAGATGTGTAATGCCAGCGTGAGGAAAGAAAACTGTGTCGTAGAGTTTAAGAGCGTGCATGTAAAAGCACAGAAAAGATGTGAAAATGGAACAAATGAGGTGAAAGATTGAAACATCAGATCTCTAAGGAGAAAAAAAGGGATTTGGTTTCTCATTCAACAAGTCATCCCTGCTGTCAGTGTGTTTTACCCTCATTTCCCAGCTAACAGCCCTTCTCCTCTTTACCATTTTCCTCACTATTGATATAAATCACAATAAAGTATTTCAGTGTTTGATAAGTTCATCAATTATGCACAGGCATTATCTTGGCCTTTTCAGGCATGCAAAATCAATGCTTATGGCAGAGCACCCTGTCTCAGATGTGTTATTCAGCCTGTATGCAAGGAGACACTTGGGGAAGAGCCAGGGGAGGAAGATGAAAGTGAGAGGTATCGCTAACATCCACCCCAGACAGTTGTTCATGAATATCAAAGAACAGCTGTGAATGGAGGCAGGTTCTCATCATTTTTTACTCATTATGTTAAAGCACTGGAACACATTGCAATTAAATGGTTTCATAACCTCTAAAGTTTTTGACTATCATTCGCTTGCTGCCATAAACTTTAATTAAACAATATTGATTTATGCAAAGAACACCTAGTCAATACATGTCAAAGAGGGAAAACATGTTCTCTGCAATACTCAGTATTTCTTTCCAGTCTGCCAATATTTTTCTGTTTATTTTCTTATTTTTTATGTATAGGTGTAAAAGACATGAAAGTGTTTGTTGTAAATTCTAAGCCAAGTTTTCTCTTGCAGCATCTGTTTTTGAAGAATGCTTAGGGGGAAAAAATCAATGCAGGAGAAGCCTCTCTTCTCAGCACCTCCGCCGTGGCTCTCTCCATCTTGTCCTTTGCTCTTGCAGGGTATCGCCTTGGCAACGCATGAGGAAACAAGTGGTGCTCTTCAAGACTCAGACATTAGGGTCAACACTAATCTGGGGGGATGTGATAAACAGTCTGAACTGGAGCCAAAATCACTTCAAATAGAGCAACACGAGACATGGTAGCCTGGTTGCCAATAGGGATAGAGACCCATTTAAATTAAGATAGGCACGATTCATCAAGGGTCTTTTAAGATGTGGCAGGTTTTTTTTTTTTTTTTAAAAAAACACATCTAAAAAACACGTGTGAAAGGGAGGTTGTTTATATGTGAAATGGTGTGATTTTTCCATTTGAAGCAGCCTCCATCTCATATTGACAATACAGATAAGGAATGGCGTAGCAACAAGAGATGGTCTCACTCAATAAATGAAAAAATAAATGCTCCTTGACCTGCCCCCTTAGGTACACATGTCACGCTTTCTGCTCTTACACAGCACATATACAGCTAACAGTAATAATAGTGACAGATTTACCATTAGAATTTGCATTCATTTTTGGGTCTTCAATATCACACATAAGCAAAAAAGAGCAGGTTTTTAATTTCTAGTTGACGGCTGTGGATTTTGTCGGCTCAAATAATGACTGTCGCTAACAAAACTCAGTGATTTGCTTGACATCTCCATCTACAGCTGACTTTTTTAATGTTTCCAGCTGATTTGTTTTACAATGTAAAGCCTGTAAAAGCTTTTTAAACATGCACATGATGGCTACATACTGGAAATCATGCTAAATGACTGAAGCTAAAGCTAGCCTTTGTCACTGGCCAAAGGTTAGCATTTCCAGCTGATGATAGGAGACGTTAAATAAAGGTACAGTGTTGTTGGTGTACTGCAAAGTAGAGCTAGTTATTATAAGGCAGTATTATGAATAAAATGTAATAAAAATGTTATTTGTGCTGAGATACAGAATATGCTTTAATGTTTGTAGCCTATTTTCAAACTGTATGCTTTAGTTTTGGCATGTCGAGAAATTACGGTTGCTAAACTATAATTTGGACAGTTGCTGTTTGGGGTTGGGATTTAGTCGTGGATGTATTATAAGAGCTGGATAGCAAACCAAAAATGGCGCCTTTTCAGTCCAATAAGAATTGCTTGCCTGGTGCATATGCCAAAAAAGTTTCTAGCTTCCGGGTTTATTTCCGCGTTGTGCGGCCCACTGAAAATGCGCAGTAGTGTTTCTCCCGCTGGACCTGCCCGCCAGTTCCTTTTTGCCAATAGATTTTACACTGTATGACGTGACAGATATTTAAATCGCTTTTCTCGGCTTGAGGAAAGTTTTACAAATATAAAACTTTCATGGATCAAAAATTCATAATATACAGAGTCATAATTGACCTTGTTTGCAGTTCGGGGAAAATGCTTTTTAGGCTGCAGGCTCTTAAAATACATCCATTGATTTAGCGAATGGTTAATTAAAAGTACAATTATTGCTTCTTTTTAAAACATTGTGTTCTTTAGTTTACAGCTAACACAATGACGACCAGTAATGAATTCAGCGTGTGCTGTCTGCTTTTATGTTTTATGTTGGCATGTTACACAAGACTGTTGGTGTGATGATGATGTAATCCATTCAGGAATAATAACTAGATTATACACTGATTTCATTTTTTACATAAATTGGACAGGAAAAGGAGGGCATTGTGCATCATCCGATATATTCACAAAAGGTTAATTTTTTTTTCTTCATTTTTCACCTTTTGGTTCAGTTCTTTCATCACAGCTCAATATTTTATTATCTAAAGGCCATTTTCCATTACTGGACATTGGAGTTATGATTACAATAGAGAAAGGTCACTTTAATGAAAGGTAATGGTTATTCACATTATTAGAGTACCGCTGGGTCACTGAGTGGCTTTCTGCTTTAGTCTGCTTGTGAGACGTTCTTATGTATATTTTCTTGTGAATAAAAGTCAAAGTTAATGTGACTTCCAAATGTGTATTTCACAATACAGAACGGAGAGGAACAATGCTCTCTTACATCAAAGCATTTAACACATATATAGGGTTTATGAGGTTTAAGTAAATGAAGGTCTCGCAGTAAAGTCTGTCACCTGGACACAGCTGTGATGACTGCCAAGGGTCTGTGGCAACGCCTCTGTGAAGGACATCGGTTATGACAGTTGTGCTACTTGTGTGCAGCTGGGTTGTTCAGACACAAAGATTGTCGGTGGGCAGCGTAGCTGGAGACAACATATGCAAACAAACATTCACACAAGGTGGCCCTTCCACAAAACCCCACCGTCTGCAGCTTTGATGTGAGGCGGTTCGTATTTAAAAGTCCAAACCCGTTTCACGCAGCATCTCTGAAAGAAATTATTCATATTGTTGTTAAATCATAGTCTCTCCCCAGTTCCCCCACTTCCTGTCTTTACAAAGCAAGGTCATTTTTATTCTCAAGATCAAGATCAAGATCAAGATTAACTTTATTGTCATTCAGACTATACCCAGGACAAGTGCACAGCAGAACGAAATTACGTTGCATCTGGCTCACAAATGTAAAAAGTAAAAAATAATATTTTAATTTTATAAACATACTGTAAACAGCCATGAGTATATTGCAGATAATGAATAAATTGCACATCACAGTATAACTAGACCATCACAGTCCGAGTGTGTGTGTGTATGTGTGAGATGTGCATCAGTCAGTGGATATTCTGCATTTATAATGCAAATGTACACAGGAAATGCATTAAGATGAGTGATTTCTGCTATTCTTCTCTTTCCATTACCTCATAATGGACCTCTGCAAGTTTTTAACATTTCAGAATTAAGGGATGAATTAAGGGAGATGATGAGGATGTGTCCTTGTTTCCCTCTCCATTATCTGGCGCTGCTACAGAGCCAAAAGCCACAGGTGCTAATGGCTATCTTTTTCACACGCTGCCCATGCCAACTTCTAACACGCTGTAGTGACAGTTTGGGTCCAACTGTTCATGCACATGCACAGTCCATTTGTCTCTGCCTCTTCGAGTGTCGCTGAAAGGCTCTTGTGAAGGCTGATGTGCCTATAAAAATCTTTTCTGCCACAGAGTGAGAGACAGAGAAAGTGATGGAGAGACGGCTATATATTATATTAATAAAACAATGACAAAAAGGTGGGTGTGATATGAATGGCAGAATAATAGGGTGACAGCTATGAGTAAGCACAGTGGCGTTGAATCCATGCATTAATTAACACAAATGAGTGTCATGCAACTGTGAATGACTGGCTGACAGGCTGTGGTTTCATCCCAGCTCCAGGAAGAAATAGTTTTGATTCATTTTGTAGAGTGCATGATTATTTTTTCGCATTTTTTTCTCTCCTAGCATATCCTTGATGTATGCGTCTTTTATTCGAGACACTGTGTTCTAAATGCCGCTAATGATGATGAATCAGTAGCGACAGCAGCCTGGGCCACAGGATGGGTTGTTATTCAGATAGGGTGTGTGCGTGTTCATCTGAAGACTTATAAATGTGTTAGGGTTGACATTTTGACAGGCCTCGGCAAACTGTTCACATTGATTGATGTGCCAGCACGCTCCTTCTGGGTGCTGCCCTCCAATGAAATGTGGCGGCTGCAGCTGAAAGACTCCCCATTTATCAGCATCTTAATTATACAACACAGTGGCTCAAGACCTTGTTAGTCTAAGGGAAATATCCATTGTTATGCTATACCTGATGTTGTGGAAGCAATTCCCGCAATGTTTATATTTTGCTGTGCGGCTTGAGAGATAATGGATGAGTTATGAGCACTTTTTTTCTAGACACTGATTGAGGACAGAGGCACTTTCACCATGGACAAAAGCCTTCATCTAGTACTAAAGAAGTTAATGCTGTGGTTGGAGGACATTTATGTTTGGAGTGGTGGGCTTGGCAAGTGGGTTTCTGTACACACAATGTTGGCAGAATGAATGTAACACCAAAATAAGCCTCCAGTAGTAGTCCTTTTTGTGTCTGGGCCACTTACAATGCTCAGTTCTTAACAACTATTACCTTCAACATCAAAATTTCATTAGTGAGAGCCAATTTTCTCTAAAATAATGAAAAAAAAAACCCCAATCCCTTGGGGTTGAATTTCAGAATTTTATTAAAGCACTACGTAACAGTGCTTAATTTGGTTTTTATGCACAATGAAGAAAATCACTCATGTGCACACCAGAAGTTGAATTGAAGGCACCAAAATAAAAAACGCTCCGGTTAAATGTCTGAATCCCAGAACAAGGCAGTGCAAGACATAATTGTGTGATTTGGGTCCTTCAATGTAATCACTGTAATCCCCTGATGCATGTTTTTCCTGATTTGAGCTCGGTCTTTCAGAATTAAAATGCTCCTCTACATGAACCACGAGTGGCCACTTGGTGATCTCTCAAGAGCATGAAGGCCAACGGAAAAGCTATTTTGATTAGCAGATACGAAGGCAATTGATGATTCATGGCAGATTTGGGGGAAAATGTCAGAAAGTATAAATTCCACCTTTAAAAGGGGCCCCAGTGAAAACTCAACTGTTAAATGTGTTCCCGAATTGATTTCAGTCTGAATTAAATTCTGTCAGAAATGTCCACTGACACTAATACAAACCTTGTTTAAAAATCATGGTTCTTGTGTATCCATTATTTTTTCTGTGCCTCTTATATTCCCATAACCAGAACACTATTTTGGGAAACAATCGATGAAAGCCCAGATGTGAGAGCCCATTTTCCACTGAGAGAAATGAAATGAAGGGCAGCACATTGAGTCTCTTGTGTTCATTCTCTTCTTTGACTAACTGCATTCAAGTTCACTGGGATGTCATGAAACTATCTTAAAAAAGGAAGATAAGATGAAACTGCACTGAACTCCATATGGAAATTTGGTCATTGCAACAGATATGGCATCTAAAAGTAGCAGTAAAACAATAACTGAAGTTCTGTCCTATTTTCAAACTAGCTTGTGTCCCATTGGCCTTCGTTCCACAATATATTTTTGCGTGGAAGATTTCTTTCATCGGTCTAGTGAAAAGCTGGAATGTGTTGCTGGTGTAATTTTGCTCATATTCTCTTATAACTCAATGTCTGCTCAAATATTCAAACGAATATCTGTACTGTACTGCATCAAAGCTACTACAGCTTGAGTCTTAGATATAGAAATGTAGGCCAATTTCATGGAAGACATTTTGACTTGTCACAGTAGAAAAGGCTCAGGTATAAATAATAAAATTACTGATGGCTGAATTCCAGTTAGCTTCTTCAGTTTGAGGGTCCTGGTATTGCACATGCTGGCTCACTGTCACACAGCCATGCATATTTACTTGGACATTTGAATAACCTGTGCATCAATGGCAACTCAAAATGTCTACTGTAAAAAGACCTATTATTAACATTTCTTAATAAAATTATAACTAAATTACAAAATGACAGTATAAAATAAAATCTGATGAGGTATGATTTTAGCTAGTGTTGTTTGACAAAAAATTCTCATCTCATGGCCTTCATGAGCGTATGGAGTTGCTCAGTTGACACGAAGATGGCTCAGTTGTTATCTTCAAACTTTTCAGTCAGTTGCCTTGTGGTAAGAAGCATTATTGTCAAACTGCCTTTTTTAAGATCAATAATGAACCATCCAGGTCAGTGTACACCAGTCAAATTAATGGACACACCTTCCCATTCATTTGAATGACAAAGTGTGTCCAAACTTTTGACCGGTACTGTAAATATAATTTATCTTAGAATATCCCTGCTGACATGTATCAACTTTTGGAAACACCAATGAAAACAAAAAATCATTGTTTTTTCACTTGGGAAGTGCATGTGTGGCAGACTTAAATTGCAGACAAGAAACGCTGGTCAAATAAAAACTAAGGCTATCATGCTGGTGGATGCAGCTAACTGGTTAACTAGCCTATATGCCCATTAGTCAGTAAGTTATGCAGCTAACAAGCTAACTAAGATATCTTAATTTTAGATTGCATAATTCAGCAGCAAGGGCACTAATCTTCACAGCATTAGCTGTTTCTCAGTTAGCACCCAGCTGCCTTGAGCTAGCCAGAAACATTGACTGTTATGATGAGATAAATGCTAAAACAACAAACTGCAAACTGGCTCAGTGACGTCAGTAAAACAGAAATATCCAATGCTAACATTAGCTAACATTTGCCACCATAATCTACTGATCCTACAGACCAAGTGTAGCAGCAAAACCCCTGAGTGAACTGGGCGATAGGGCGTGTTTTATGGTTGATGAACTCAGCTTTTCCATTTGCACGAGAAATAATGTGTTATTTTGTATTTCAAAGGTTACACAGTCTCACTTAAACTCAGCTAGCTAGATGCCACCATACATAAAAACTGTTCCCCAGTATTTGGTGAGAGTGAAATAAAATGCTTATGATAATACTCTGTTATCTGGGTCAGCGCATTGATTTACTTGCTGCTTATCCTCATATTTAGTCACTTAAGCAGGGTGCGATTTGCCAGGGGGGATAGTGGGGATTTCCCTCCCTCTGGTCTATATATCCCTGCCTCTGCTGAATTATTTTTATCCCCAGTGGGAACAAAATTGTATCCCCCTCATAGTTAATTTATGCTGCTTCATCCATAGACCATATAAAATATCTAAAATAAAAATAGGCTTATTTTAAAAAAAATATATCTACCGTAAGTAAAGGGCTGCAACATGAGTATAGTCTATAGCACAAACAACAATAAAATCAGAAATTGACTTTCACCGTCAGCACTTGTGTGACAATATGACACTGCATCCAGGCTACGTGATGATCCTTGTTCCATTGGCCTCAATCCATGCACTGCTTTAAGAATGTCACCAAGCACCCAAAGCCTATTTTAGCCATGATTTTAGCGCTGAAACTACTGCTAGCCAAATGAAAGAAAAATGAAAAGGATTCAGAGAAGCATATCCTCATATTTAAAAAAAAAAAAAAAAAGACAGCTGAGAATGAGACTACAGGTTGGGGACTGCATTGAGCCGGGATGCTTTAGAGAGGGTCGAGAGTGGCTTGCTGTCACCACAGAGGGGTCAGTTCAGTATACAGCTTGTCTGTGTACAGAATGCTTTTTAAAGTCTGACAAACAGGCACACAGTGCAGCCTATTTACTTTTATGATGACAGCACACTCAATATTGAAGCTGTGCATAGAGCTGAGTTAAACAGTGACTTGCAACAATGACATTAAGTGTATTGGCACATCTGGCTGAGTGGCGCTATCCACAGTATTGAAAGGAGTGTTGGGACATTTAATTCTGTTAAATTAGCATTTAACGTTTTGTTTTGTTGTATGTGATCACACCTCCTATGTGTCCACATGAGGAAAGGACAAGGCATGAACTTGACATGACATCGCTTAGAGTGAAAATATTGCCCTATTTGATGAATTAAATTTAAAAAATGAATGGATTAAAATATTCCTGCAAATGCAGTGGTCAAGTTCAAGTTTCATAATTGTTTTATTAAATTTCATAATTATTTTATAAATGTTACTGTACAGCTGCAAGAAATAGCCTAACAGGCTTTATAGACTATATACTGTAGGCCCACTGTGGTTTGTGATTTATTTTCATGAATAAAAACGTTCCAAAAACACCGCCCACCCCACTCTGATTTTTTCACAAATTGCAGCCTGCTTACAAGGTTTATTGACTGAAGAGAACAAGATTTTTTTCTCAACAGAAATACAGAATTCACAGGTTGTTGTACTCATTATTCCACTGCCTCTAGACTATGGACTATATCCTCCAGACTGACAGGGTGTCTGTGATTTCGTGGAATTTAAAACTGATTCGGATCCTTCATGCATCACAAAAGAATGTGACTTTGAATTGTGTGTTCAGTCTTTCAACTACATTATACACATTGAAGACTGACCTTGGTTGGTCTAGTAGCAGGAAAATAACAGACAAATGCAACCTTGGTAACACATTCTTCAAAATTACTCCATTACCAACATGGCTGTAGATAACTCAGAAATCAAAACATTAACTCACTGATTCCATCTTGTGAAGGGCTCATTGTATGGGTGAAATATGGTCTCAATCAAAAAATGTAAAATGCAAGTCTCCTTCAAAAACAATCTAAGGCACACTGTAGGGTTTGTGCAGTCAGGGTTCAAAATTAACTTTTTTTGTCCACTGGCCAAATGGCCAGCCACTCAATAGATTACCATTGTTTTTTTGGCTAGTGAGTGAAGCAAATCTACCAGCTGCATATTTTACCAGCATTTGGCTGGTGGCTGGTGATAATTTTGAGCCCTGACGGCAATATGTATTTAAAATGACCAACGCATTGCGACTCACATAGGTCTTCATCAGGGTCATTGTCAGCAGTAGCTTACACACCTATATTGTGTTCTACTAATGAGTTGAGTGGGAGGATGGTTCTCCCCGCAAACCTATTGGTCAAAAACAAGGAAGTTATACATCCTCAATAGAAGGGAGAGGGAAGGAGAAGGGAAGGAGAGAGAGAGGAGAGAAGGGGTGAACCTAAATGTTAAAAAGATGATAGATATAATGTGGCTACCAAGTCAAGGTGGACCTAAACCTTTCCATATGTAGACATGATAAATTCATCAATCTATAACCTGGTCCACATTTTTCTGTTCATGACTACAAGCACATATTGACTACAAAATCACCATAACCATCAAAAGTTCTATATATTAAAATACAATATTTTCATTATTCCTGAAGTAATATTTCACAGAAAAGAACAAAAGTCTATCTCATCATTGACACTGGGGTATTTTGTTACTTTCAGTAGTATAGTCCAAAAGGTCTTTTTAGGCAGTCGCCTCCTCTAATGTCCTTTCCAACAACTTCTAACATCATGACTTTCAGTGTATTAGGGTTGCCATATCTGCACATAATGTGATGCCATAGCATAATCAACATTCTTTGTGCGGATGGCATTTTTATGTTCTGCAACTCGGGTCTTTTAAATATTCTTTTTGTTCATCCTACATAGAAACAACCACAGGGGCACTCCAATCTATAAACAATATGTGTGGTGTTGCAATTGGCAAAGTGTCTCATTTGATATGTGCAAGATGTGCTCCCATTTTGAAAAAAAAAATGGTTTTCAAGACATTTATCAAAATGACTGCAACTCCCACATTTAAAAGTTCCACGGGGCTTTTTTTAGCCAGGTTGTTCACATGGGAAGAGGAAGATAGTTCCAATTGCGTTTAATGATGTTTCTTATTTCAGATCCTTGTTTACTGAATTGTGTCACAAAATATGTTTTTTGAAGACTGGTGTGGTTTCTTTTTGGTTTGGCATAACTGTTTTCTATCCAAGGACTTGGCTCTTTGAAGCAATTGATCCACTGTATTTCTTTTGTATCCACGTTCAGTGAAGCGGTTCACCGTGTCTCTAGCATCAAACTCTTCCTCTGTGTCACATACACGTGTTAGTCGTTGGTACTGGCCAAATGGAATTTTGTCTATAAGAGTCTTTGGATGGAAACTTTCGGCCCTTAAGATTGTATTTCGATCAGTGGTTTTTCGATGGATAGTAGTATCGCCATCATCTGTTTTTGGGATTTTCACATCCAGGAAATTGATTTCTTTTTTGCTGTATTCCAAAGATAGTTTTAGGCCTTTATGGGTGCTATTCAAATATTTATGAAATTCAAGTACTACATGTTCTTCACATTGCATAAAGAATATTAGATCGTCTATGTAGCATCCAAACCATTTACTTTGTCCAAGTAGGAGTTGGATGAGCTCCAAATAAATTTTTCTTCCTACACTCCTAGAAACAGGTTGGCATAGGAGGGTGCATAGGTCATGCCCCGCGACTGTCTGTACAGCTGTTCCTGAAAGAGAAATACATTATTCTCCAATGTCCATCCTGTGAGTTCAACAATAAAATCTGTTGGGGTAACTGGCTCATCTGTCGTTTGTAGGAAATGTTGCATAGCTTGTAAACCTTCATGATCAGTGTTTGTGTACAATGATTCCACATCCACTGTACTCATGTATGCATCTCCCATGTTTTTTGTTTCATCAATTTTGTTTAAAACCTGGGTAGTGTCCTGGATGTAAGACCGTAGGTTTGGAACAAAAGGTTTGATATGGTGCTCAGTGAATCTTGAAATTGGTCCCAGAATTGAGCCATTTCGAGTGATGATATGTCTGCCAGGCGGATTTGACAGATTTTTATGAATCTTTGGCAACATGTAGAAACAAGGCAGTCTAGGATTTTTTTTCTAGTAGGAAGGCATACTCTTTCTCTATGATCCATTTCTCTATGTGACACAGAGGAAGAGTTTGATGACAAGGCTACAGACATGGAAATAAGAAACATCATTAAACGCAATTGGAGCATTCTTCAGAGTGACGTATCTCTCCAACCACTGTTCACAGAACCACCTGTGTTCTCATTCAGGCGCACACCGACCCTGAGAGACAAGGCGGTACGGAGCTATCTTCCCCTTCCCACATGAACAACCTGGCTACAAAAGCCCCATGGAACTTTTAAATGTGGGAATTGCAATCATTGTGATAAATGTCTTGAAAACCAATCATTTTCAAGACGGGAGCACATCTCACACATATTAAATGAGACACTGCCATTTGCAACACCACACATATTGTTATAGACTGAAGTGCCCCTGTGGTTGTTTCTATGTAGGACAAACAAAAAGAATATTAACAGACCCGAGTTGCAGAACATAAAATGCCATCCGCACAAAGAATGTTGATTATGCTATGGCATCACATTATGTGCAAACGTGACATGGCAACCCTAATACACTGAAAGTCATGGTGTTGAAAGAAGAAAGAAGTTGTTGCAAAGGACATTAGAGGAGGCGACTGCCTAAAAAGACTACTCCAATGGGAGACCTTTTGGATTGTTTTACTGAAAGCAATAAAATACCCCAGTGTCAATGATGAGATAGACTTTTCTTCTTTTCTGTGAAATATTACCATAATAAAAATAATAATAAAATAATAATAAAAAGATTGTATTTTAATATATGGAACTTTTGATGGTTATGGTGATTTTGTAGTCAATATGTGCTTGTAGTCATGAACAGAAAAATGTGGACCAGGTTATAGATTGATGAATTTATCATGTCTACATATGGAAAGGTTTAGGTCCACCTTGACTTGGTAGCCACATTATATCTATCATCTTTTTAACATTTAGGTTCACCCCTTCTCTCCTCTCTCTCTCCTTCCCTCCTCCTTCCCTCTCCCTTCTATTGAGGATGTTTCACTTCCTTGTTTTTGACCAATAGGCTTGCACATTGATAGGGAACTATCCTCCCACTCAACTCAACTCAAAAGACCCTGAGGCAGACCTATGTGAGTCGCAACGTGTTGGTCATTTTAAATACATATTGCCATGTAAAATAAAGTCATTTTAATTTTGCACAAACCTTTCAGTGTTTTGTTTTTGAATGAGACTTCAACTTTTACATTTTTTGATTGAGACTATATTCCAACTATACAATGAGCCCTTTACAAGATGGAATAAACACAGTACACCTGAAGTATTCAAAGATCACCTGTATGTGACCACCACAAAGACCCAGCCGCACTTCTACTCCATTGTCTTCACATTAACTCATTTATTATCAAGCTTCCTTTAGATTGACCAGAGTACACTTTCCACAGTGGCAAAGCAAATCATGCTTTTTTCAGTGTTTTGAGCCTGACCTCAATTATGTGATAAGGTGCCGACAACACACAAACACATTAAAAATATATAAGGTCCATTTTGAAACACATAAAGCCTATTTTCTATTTAGCTCTACTTTTCCCTTTTCTCTCCCTCCTACAGGGCCAAATTGCTACGCGGACACAGCAGTGATACCGGCCGGCCGAGAGGTGAAGATTGATGAGTGTACAATCTGCTACTGCACATATGAGGAGGGCACATGGCAGATTGAACGTCAGGCCACCTGCAGTAAGAACGAGTGCCAGCGCAGCTAAAGACTGGCGCGGTGAGAGGGACGTTGGCACACAACACCAGTGCCAATTCGCATGTAAACTCTCGGCCTTTTACCCAGTCTACCAGACATCAGGGTCGGACAGCAGCCCTCGAACATCTCAGCATTTATAGTCACTCCTGTATTGAAAAAAAAGGCTTTTATGAAGATTTATAATCCACACACAGAATATCTATTTATCTATGTATTGAATTATTTATGAATATATACAAATATAGGAGTCATTAATGCTGAACTAGTTAAAATATTTTTTATAGGCTCTGTATTTTAATAAGCAATGTATTGGACCAGAAGTCAATATAACATAACAGAATGTATAGAACACACACAGCTGTCTTTGGAGGTGAAAACCTCAATGTCTCGACATGTGGTGTCATCTGACAAATCCTGACACCCGTCCCTCTACCACCAAAGTGCAGACCAGACTTGTGCTATCCATTTCAAAGTAATGGGAAGATTTGCTGTGTAGGATAATCAAGTGCAGAGTTAAAAACAACAAAGAGAAAAAAGAAGGATATTCAAGCGGACCTGACTGTTTCCTGATTTCTTTTATCTTTTTGGATGTTCAAAATGTGTTTTGATTTGAAAGTGCTTTTTTGTATTTCTCTTGGTACTGTGTGTTCATGTT
Organism: Scomberomorus guttatus; assembly: GCA_038419695.1. Classification (NCBI taxonomy): domain Eukaryota; kingdom Metazoa; phylum Chordata; class Actinopteri; order Scombriformes; family Scombridae; genus Scomberomorus; species Scomberomorus guttatus. Next base: position 22,690,724 of record CM076458.1, read on the forward strand.
TCAAATAAATGCCAGTCTGTGCTCTGTAAACACTCGAATGGTTCTTTTCAGCTGTACAGGAGGTCTTAATGTTTAGTTTCTACTAAAAGAGCTCTTGATGGTGTTTTCCATTTATAGGCTTCCAAATGAATAAAATTTTCAGTTTCACTTAAATCAACAAATGGTATTGAGATGGGGTGACCAACCAAGAATTTAGCTTTGAAATAAATGATTTGGCATTTCAGATATCACAGGTAACTTCTGAACGTGACAAACCTGAACAAATCCACTCTACTGATGTAAGCATTTTCTCTTTTGAAGTTCCAGGGTGAGAACTGTTTGTGTGAAAGCTACAGGTAAATATTTAATGATTTGTCAGGAGGATATTAAGTTATTTAGTGATGCGACTCTTTCATTTGCAATAGCTGTAAGCGTCACAATACAAACAAGGAAATTGGGAAGTAAGAATCTCAGTAGTTGCCTCTTGATTGTTAACGCCATTAATAAAAGCCAGACTGAACTCGCCAATATATTGATACCAATGTGATCCCAAGATTTAAAAATTGAAAGGTCATCTGACTTGCACCTTATTTTTGCTTGTCTTCATCTTCCATTTGAGGATTCATGTATCTAGCAGGACCACTGGGCCCCTTGACCAGCAGATCAAAATAATGATTAATAATTTAAATCCAGATTATGAGCATTTAAGGGCAAGCTGAGATAAATTCATGCAGATGTGTAGTTTTCAGTCTTTTTCCTGTCATCTTTTGCATTAGCAGCGTGGCGCTCTCTGTCACCCTTTGCAATGTGCTGGCCTTGCCGCAAAACTCTTTGATCAAGGGGTTGCCAGACAACGATGTTGCATCTCCAGCAGTGAGACGTGCCTGTCAGCCAGCCAGCAGGATCGAGGTAAATAAGCCTAAATGCATGTACATGCTACGTGACAGGCTTTTCTCCGAGCAGCAGGGGAGCGGTGGCACAGATCTATTAAGGTTTCTGGCCAGCCTTAACTCCCCTGTCTCTATGACTGTAAGGGTCCTCTCAAAACAAACTCATTCATTCAAGGAAAACAGGACTTGTGCTTCTGCATACGAGCGGTAAATGATGATGGGATTTTTCTCCTCTATCCACCAATTCTTACTTGTAATACGAAGAGCGCATTTTTTTGTGCCTTGTTCTCCCCCCTCGGTTTTCTTCTATCTAGAGGAATTACTGCCGTGCCATCTCTCTATTCTTTCATTTTACTGCATAATACTTCCTTATGTCTAATTTCCCAAGCAGCTTACCTGCTGTGTATCAGCCAGTGAAATAATGTCTCTGACCAAGGATGTTAATCTGTCACCCCTTTTTGCTCTGTCCAGGTCATTAACACTCACAATTGGCTTTAGACCACTTCGTATTCCTGCAGTTATTCAAAGTCTGATCTCATTGTGTGATTGTGTTAAAGAAAGCCATGATTAAGACTGGCTATAAAGTCTACTCATCAGAAACCAGGCTGGATCTTTTACTTTGAAATTAAATTCCCAGAGTGGTACGCATCTAAACTGGTTTTCCTTCAAAGACAGGCCATTAATTGGACACATCTGTTGGAGAAACCCATAAGAGATTAGGCTGGTCTCCCAGTGCTGTAACTGTGTAATTAGGTTTCTGCCCTATTCTGGACAATGCATACTGCTGCACTGAGATGAGATGTGTTCATATTACAGTAGGTGATGAAATTCATTATTCATTTATAGCAATCGGCCGGCTCTATCATTTGAAATTAAAGCATCGTAAGTTTTGAGAAAACCACAACTTTTATTAAGTCACAAATATAAAGGCATTAAATCAAATGTCCTCCAGAGTTATTGACTTTATTAGCATTTAGCTAAAAATCATTGTTTTTCTAATGTTTTTCTCTAAAAGGTTTATAGGCACTTTAAAGACTGAGGTACGTAAGTGTTGTGTTTTGTTATTGACGGCAGGTAGTAGGTACTAAAATCAGGTAATGTTGTGTTTTCCTATTTGACCTTATTTTGTGTCACTGATACTGTACATTAACACAAACAAAAGGATTTTTCACCAAAGGTTTGTTTATGCAAGCGTACTGTCAGTCACACTAACATGACGGTACACTGCAGTGCAGCACTTTATTTGATTGTGGAGGGGGTTGATGACAGTAACTCTGAAAATGAAGACTTGTCTGAAGCAACTGATGATGGGGATTACATTTTTGCCATTTATTTGTTTAGAAAGAGGATATGAGCATGAAAATAACAATACTGGCTCAGAGGACATGAGCTTGACAGAAAAACAGAGGAGTAGAGCAGAACACTGAGTGTTTGGTTAGTTTCCCGTCACTGAGCAGTTCTCTTACACAGTACAATATGCATTGAAACATAAATTATTATATGCTACGCTGAAAGATATCAGTATGTTTTGCTATAAATGATTGGGAAAAAAAAAATGGTAAAAATGTGTTTTGCATTATTGTGTTGCGTGCCTCTTAAGACCTGAGGTATGTTCGACTGTTTGGCAAGACACCTGTGCATACACTTTCGATTGGTTCACATACAAATCCCGAGACTCACTATATGTTTTTCTATGAAGCTGCAAGACTGTCTTACATTTGAATGAAAAAGTATTCAGACTAAATAACTGATGAATAACAACTGAACTTTCCCCCACTGCTTATTTATTTTTTGGATCAATATATAACATTATTATTTCTTATTTATTATTATTCATATTTGAAATCTTTTTTAGCGTATCATTCATTGAAAACCATGTCATTAATTTATTACACACGCCTCAGGAAGAGATGAATATTTTCAAATTCTCCAAAAGCTGGTTGATAAGGCCCTTAATCCAAATTTGTAAAGCCTTATTGTGTCTTTTGAAATGATAATAAGCCCCCTCTTTTTGTTTTATTAAATTATTATGTCACACTGCAATACAAAATATCCAAACAGAAATGATTTCATGAACAAGTCAGAGACTTCATATGAATGTTTTTGCGGCTTCCTCTTTAAAGTTTAGAACAAAAATGCCATTTGACTGAAGCTTTAGATCAAACTTCACTGCCAACTTCAATCAAAAGTTTTGAAAGCTCAGGTCTTCTTTCATGATTTCCCATACATGAGCATAAGCCTAAGTTAATGGCCCTATCTGTCTGCAATCTTATGGAATGCATTAAAAGCTTTGTGAGACAATGATTTGACAGAGGTGAAAATGTTTCATGAGCCCATAATACAGGAAAATAAGCAAAGATTTAAAGTGCAGTTTACCTGCCCGTCTGTGTCTGCAAGGGAACTTTGATATCTTGACAAAGCATCTCACACAGCCGTGAATATCACATGAAACACTGCTACATGAAGAATTCACTTTCCCATAATGCTGCAATGATCTACATTCATGCACTTCTTACTCATTAGAAGTGAATAATTATGTAGAATTTTGTTGTTTGTTGCACATTTATCTTCAAACAGGAAGAGCTAGATGACAGCTGAAAGTTATGAATACTTAATGTCACATTTGCAGCATTTATTTCAATTTCTGTGGGAGCACTGAGCTTTTACCCAGAATAACTTTAAATAAAAGAAGGCTTGTTATCTGTAAGTGCATTTAGGCTTTCTGCTTAATACGAGACTGTTATCAACAGCGCGGTTCATTAGTAGATTTCTGATTCTTCTTTCAAAAGGACAGGCCTTTTAAATCTCTGCTATGAGAATACAGAGTCAATTCCAGCCCTCTGTTTTTTCTGATGGCAACTGTATTCCTTCAAATTCCACTGTTCTGAACATTAATTTCAGTGGACAGCTGCTAAATGCTGGTAAAATGCTTTGAGGATTCTATTTGCACCTTCTGAAATGATTTCTAAGCACATCACCTCAAATCCATTAAATCCAGCTTTGAATCTCTTGACAGTTCTGCGAGTCATCCTCGGAGCCACATGTAGCATTCCCATGTGATTACGACGCTCCTTGATCAATCTGAGTGAATCACTTCATGATTGAGCGCCTGACTCTCCAGAGTCTGGAGCCTGAAATTGTCCTTTATAGATTTGGTATTATATCTCCTCTTCTGCCATTAGCCAGACATTTCACATTTTCAATTTCACCTTTCTACCTTGTCTTGCCTCTAAATGAGGGTGACACTGGCCATTGCAGTGTTAAATTTTTTCTCCCATTCATACATCTGTCGGGCACATCTCGCATGGTGACAGACAGAGGCAGCTCGTGGCATAGGCCACATAGGCAGTTGCCTTGGGGACCAAATGATTGGGACAGTTTTTTGGGTTGTTTTTTTACTGACAGGTGTGCTGGTATATAGCTTTTGGAAATATGCAGGACATGAGGATATGAGGACTGGGAGGACTTTGTCTGGGTTGGAGGTACCATTGTTGCACTTCAATTTAGTATGAATTCATTTTTCAAGTTCTTGGACTGGAGGTACTGTTATTGCACCAATTTAAAATCTTGCTAGGGCACCAACATAGTCAGGACCAGCCCTGGTGACAGATCCACACATTCTCATTCTTGGTCAGTGGCCCTACACTTTAAACTATGACGCTCTAGGTACCCCTCTACTGTCATCTGTGCACGTGCAAGGCTGTTCAGTACATATCAATGGTGTAGTGTCCCAGTCAAAAAAAAAGTTAAAAAAAAAAAAGTTTATTGTGTCCTTGCAGTTCATGGACCGTAACGTATGTAAGAGCTTGTTGCCTCTCTCGACTGGAGCTAAACTCCTGTTATAGCCCATTCTCCCTGTTCATTCGTATCACTTGTTTCTCTCCCTGTGCTCTGTGTTACCATTTCTGCACTGTTTACTCTTTTTTTACCGTCGGCGTCCACTCGTTACATGCATACAGTGTCTTTTCAAAATAAACATCTGTGTTCACAGGAAACAAAATAATAACTATATAACAAATACATTACAAACATGAACTTTACACATGTGAAAGTTACACATGCACATGGGGACGAGACTGCATCTAGCCTAGGCCTATTCATTTGAGCCACAATGGAATATAATAAATTATATAATTGTCTTAGGCTTAGGCAGACAGATAATAGGCTTATAGGCTATTATTTCTCTGTCTCTAATCGCAGGGGGCCGGAAGAGGTGATGCATGCTGGGTAATATTGTTTTTCCGAGGCTGGCTGACGTTGATAAATATATAAAATGTGCTACGATCATGTTTGATTAATCAACCAACCACTTGTAACACTGTATAACTTAATTCAACTCCAGTTTAAATAGTTCAAGAAACGTATTTTGGCCTGCCTTTGGCCTGAAATTTGCAGTCACAACAGAGCCTTCTTGTATTTATTGTCAATTATGGTGCCAATCAAGCCCTTCTAATTGCAAGATGAAAAATATTCTTTCAAATAACACAAACAACCGGCCCAAGATGAATGCAATGGTCATCTATTCCTACATGCAGACTTTTTATTTCATTGAAAAACTGTAACCTTTTGTTTTACTTAATTTCTAACAACTTTTGCTGTCTCCAGACAGCATCCACTGACTAAAGCAATAGCCTTTTCCACCCAACTAAGTCTCTGCACTTGGCCATGACAGGCTGCGGTTGGGCCCCTCAGGTCTACGTCACTGCACCTGTCTAACAGTATATATACTATCACAAACTGTATAATGTCCTCTTGCCTTTTCAGCTCACTGCTGAGAAGCAGGCCCTCACCAACATCAAGCTAGCTAGCTAACATGCGCTATAGCTAACTTTGTCATCATGAAGAAGATTTTTGCTAGACATGGAAGAGTTTAAGCAGTGTTTTGGCTGCAGTTCACACATGACTAGAAGGGACACCCACACCCGCTGTGTCCAGTGCCTGGGGCAGGAGCATGCTGAAGCAGCACTTTCTGACCCCTTTTTCTGCATTGACTGCATAAAACTCCCGCTCGGAGTGATTTGACATCAGGTGGACTTATTTAGCCCAGTTATTTATCCCAGACCTTCTTTTACTGAGAAGGCTACAAGTGGTCGGGACACTACAGGACAGGAGAGAGCTGCCATGTTGCCGCCGGAGACCCCCACCCCTCATCAACTTTCCCCGTCCCTCTCTCACCTTTTGTGCCAGGGCGAGCAGGAAGTGTTGGCATGTGCCCATCACAGTGGGGTTTAGACAAGGAAGACGATGGGGAGGACGTACCTGATGAGCCTCTGGAGAGGACCAATCCTGCTTCAATGAAGGGTCCCTACCATCAGGAACTTATGAGTCTCCTTGAAAGGGCTTGTTGAAAAGCTGGGAATTTCGTAATTCAGTAATTAAAAATAAATAGATAAAATAGTGAATAAAAGTTTTGTAATGGGTAACAAAGCGGACTGTCTTCATCTCTGTAGCAACAGTGGCTGAGGATCATGGGTAATGTAGCCTTCCACTATCCAAAACTGACAAAAAAAACTTTATTTCTCAGAATCAAAGGAGAAATAATTAAAACAGATGGCCATAACATTAACCTAACCTATGCTTTAACCATTAACCTATTGTATTTCTCAGAATTGAAGCAGCCCAGGAAATGGCCATACTTCTAGTAGTGTCACAAGATTACCAGAGACAGGAAGGTTCTGCCCGTTGTAGGCGCGAGAAATGGTGTCAACCACCCAGTGTGACAGACACTGTTTAGAGACAGAAAAGCCTAATTTTTTATCACCGTAACAGACAAACAACTGTGAGTGTGAGCGTCTCAGGGACTGAGTGCATGTCAAGTAAGCCCTTAACACCCTTACCCTACACAATGTCTGTAGGTCTATGTCGCAGCAGAGGCCGACTCCAGTTGAAATGAGCTGATTTCAATCGCTTGGTTTACTGTCCAGGAGGTTTACTACCTTAGGGAGGAACAGGGGATTTAGCCACAGCGACACAGCAGTTTCATCAGCCTTCCACCTCAAACATTGCTCACTGACAAAGCGTGCAACTCACTGACTCTCTTGGCTGAGCATATCACCAAGAGGAACAACGTTTTATGAGAGAGGAACCTAAGGTTCGCATACCCAATAGGCACATAAGGGGCTTGAGTCAGCGATCGTAACACCAAGGGGAGATCCCATGATGGAGCTCTTCAGCATCCTGGCAGTATGCACCCTTAATGAACTGAGACAACAAGGGGTGTCTCTCAACTGACACTCCTCCTACTGCCTCATGAAAGCAAAAAAATGGCAACTGCATACACCTTAACAGTACTAGATGCTTTTCCTGAGTCCAAGAGTGACTGAAGGAAGCATAAACTATGTGAATAGAACATGTGAATCGGTCTAGTTGGCTGTAGCTAGCTTGTGTGAAAGGAGTCTTAGCACTATGTATGGTCTGCATAACAGCGTAATCTACTCCTGAGTGAGGGGCTGTGAAGCAGCCACGCCCACAGCTGTGGAGTTGCTGGTTTGGGGTGCCAAATCTGACCGTCTGCCTAGGAGAGGAAATCTGTTCTCACTAGGACATGTCTGCCTTTGATGAAGGGGAGAAGTTCTACCAGGACCAGGTGGACTGCTCTCAACTCCAATGTATTGATATGATCGCCACTCCAAGGGGCATTCCAAACACCCTGCACCATCCTGCCTTCCCAGACTGCACCACAGCCTGTTAGAGAGGCATCCTGTCCTGTGTGATGGAATGTTCCCAAGTGGAGCTCCAAGAATTAAAAGGGACTTGTTTTTCCAAGAGCGCAGTTCCCGAATGAATGGCTGCGTCACTTGGCGTTTCACATGTGTCTCATTTTGGATGGAGATTGAAGGCGTTCAACCACCTCTGCAGTGGCCGAGCCCTGAGAAGACCCAAGGGGACCACAGCCACTGCTGCTGAAAACATACCCAACAACCTCTGAAATTGAACCATTTCCAGCCGCCTGCCTAGACTAAACTATTCTAACAAAATAAAAGAAGAATAAGTTTCCTCTGAGGGGTGAGGGAAGCTGACGAGATTGCTCTTTTTCATATTTACTTTGAAGCAAACTGCAGAAACAGTCTGTGGTTGGGACAGATGGGGACATGAAAATATGCGTCCTTAACATAGGGAAGTGAATCACTCTCCTCTCTCGGACTCCAAAATTTGTTTGGTGTTCAACATCTTGAAAGGCAACACCTTTAAGAACATGTTTTACTGCCTTAGGTCTAAGATTGGACGCAGGCTGCCATCTTTTTTTGGAATGAGAAAGTATTTGGAGTAAAACCCAGAGAGGTGTTTGCTGGAGTTTATTCTCACAATTGCTTCGTTCTGCAGGAAGGTTAAAATCTCTTCAGCCAAAATATACATTTGCATTTGTGCCACAGACAGGACGCTGAGCCTCGATTCTACTGAGTTTGTCAGAAAGATTCTGAATAGCTGCCAGTATATTCAGCTGGGTGTCATTTTGCTGTGCTTGTTCTCCTGCAGTAGCAATTGGGCTTAGCAGCATCCATGATCACGATCAGGAGTGTGCTCACGTATGCGTCCTACCCTCTGTGGTGAAGTTTTTGTGGCAAATTGCGGCCAGAGAACACCTGCAGCCAATCAATACACAGAGCCCTCTGACGTGTTGACCTATGTTTCAAATAATTTGTTCCTGCTCGAAACACATTAACAATGGAAGATAAGCTGATTGTGGCTGTTTCTTCACACCCCATACTGTACAACAACACATTGTACAATTACAGAGATGCAGAAAAAAAGAAGGCTGTATGGATAGAGATTGCCACCACTGTGTATAGACTGTACCCTATACACAGTGGTGGAAGAAGTACTCAGATCCTTTACTATCAATACAGCAATGTAAAAGTCCTGCATGAAAAATTCCACTTAGGTGAAAGTACATAAGTAGGCTATTACAGTAGCAGCAAAATGTGCTTAAAGTATTTAAGTAAAAATACTCATTTCATTCCTCTGACTGATATGACATATTAATATTGATGCATCCGTGTGTAAGTAGCATGTAGCTGCTGAAGGGAAAAAATCTGTTTTCAGACTGGACTTTTTCTCTAATCTTTGATTTTTGCAGAAATATTGGATCATTTGAACATTTATTGAGAAGAAACCATGTGAGAAGTTTAGAAGGAAAAATCACTATTTAGTGGAGCTGAACAACTAACATCTTAAATGTGACCAGACTACACACTGCTTTTTGTAAGACATCAAAAGCTAAAATGGTTGGAAACCACTGGTTTCATCTTTAACAATGTGTTGTATTTTAAAAGCTTGTTATATTATCCATTGTGTCAAATCTTCATCTGAAAAGTAACTAAAGCTGTCAAATAAATGTACTGGAGTGGAAAGTACAATATTTCCCTCTGAAATGTAGTGGAGTGGAAGTATAAAGTAGCATCACAAGTAAAGTACAAGTACCTCAGAATTGTACTTAAGTACAATACTTGAGTAAATGTACTTAGTTACTTTCCACCACTGCCTATACATTATGTGGCCACCAGATACAAAGGAAAGCACAGTGACGCATCACTATGGTGAAGTAAACTGAATAAGTTCAGTTCATATAATCATTGCTGAAGTACCACTGGAAACGGTCATTGTTCAGCCTCAGCTCCTGGACCAGCCGGTGAAATTCCCCATGCTGCTCCTGGGTCTGGAGGATGGGATGCACCCACAGAAAAGTGGGAAAAATGGGCAGAGCAGCGCTGTTTCCTCCTCAAGCACACAAGGGCGACAGCTAGAGCGATGTTTCTCTCCATGGCGCAAATAATCTCTTATCAAGGATCTAGACTATTTATAAGCATCCCTTTCATGCAAAAAATTATAGTTTTAGTGGGATGACATCTCATTAGCATCCCATCTTACTTCAGAGAACATAGCCTATCAGATATGTCAACAATGTTTTTTGGTTCACATCGGTAGTATATTATTGTAGCACAAAGGACACGCCCCCCGGCCGCAGAAAAATGTCATTTTTGCGGCAAGCCACATTTTGCCGCTCTTTGCTCTAGTTTCAGCATTATAGATGGTGAGCCAAGCCTCCTAAGGTCAGTCACATGACTTTGTTGACATAAAGTCTCGAGGAGGATAAGTAGAAGGATGGCATGATTTAAGGTGACGACCATGGTGATGGTCTGAGTGAGGTCAAAATAGATATGGTAACACAAAGCATGGGGAGAGAAACAAGTGATAAGAATGAACGGGGAGAGTAGGCTATAATCGGAGTTTAGCTCCAGTTGAGAGTGGCAACAAGCTCTTACGTTAGTCTATGAACTGCAAGGAAACAGAACAAATGGCATTAGACCATCAGTCCAGGCTTACATTTTTTCAACTGGAACACTACACCATTGTTATCTATTGAACAGCCCTGCAAGTGCAAACTGACGCTAGAGGGCTACCTAGAACATCATAGTTTGAAGCGTAAGGTCATTGACCAAGCTGCTGTATTTGACGAGTTGGGAATGAGAATGTGCTGGACAGATACAGTATGCTTCGACTGACTGCGACCAGGATCTTAGAAGGACAGGATATAGGAAGCAAACACCTAACTCACCTTTGTATTAACGTTAAGAAGTAATCTCAGCCCAGGGGAAAGCAAATCCCCTATTTTCTCTAAATGACATGGGTTGGATAGGCGACTGCAGGTTCAATCTGGCCCTATCCATCACAGACTGTTATAGGCCAGTGAGTGATAAGGCTTAGAGCCTCTTGGACAGTGTTTCAGCATTTCATCCACAACAGAATGCCGATGCCAATGTGACCTGCTTGCTGAATACTTTTCAAAGGGGTTCAATTCAGCAGAGCTGCGCACATCTGCATAAGTTGCTGTCAGACTGGAGATAGTATTGTGGATTGTTAGGTTATCATAAAGGAAGCAGCTTTTGTTTCAGCCCTGTGGAATACAAAGTGTTTGTATTTGCAACACAACATTCATCCTGGGATATTCTTTTTTTTTATTTTCAATGGCCCTTGTATGGCAATTCATCATCCAGGTCTTGATTCATACTGTGAGAGTGCCCAGGGAATGTATTAGCCACTGGCTCATATGCTGCCGTAGATTCAATTAGGCTATTTTGTATATGAAATCTATAATGTTAGACCTAAATGCAAACAACCCTCCTAAAAAAAGCTAACCTGACACGCCAGTTGTTGTAATCTCATGAATCCAGCTGCCTTGCAAGGTAAATAAAAAGCTCCACCTGTCAGAGAGGAAATGGAGGTTCACACTCTGGGCGACCACTGTGTGGCTTCTTTACTGTGTTGAAGTTTCAAAAGCAGGTAATTTCACTTTGGTCAGAGGGAATGGAAACAGCCTAGGTGGGTAATGTGGTTGAGGTTTAATAATGGAAACCAAGGTTTCAAGGGACAAGTATACCTTTCTGAGCAACAGAGAAAGTCCATTAGTCCACTGTGTCTTTACCTAATGCAACGTCTTATTTGTAATTGAAAATCAGGGGTGTGTTATTAAGCACAGATAAAAAGCAGAAATGTGGAGTGGTGTCCTGTATGCCAACTTTAGCCACCTTGAGACAGCGCTAAAAATATCCCTAAAAGTAGGAATAATCTAAAAAAGTGGTTGCCAACCTTTTTTGTCTGATGTAACCCCACATCACTATCCAGTGAGCTTAGGTACCTTTTCATTGACACCTCCGGTAATGTTCCACATGTCTTCATTTCAAAAGATTTTTAAAGTGGATGTTAAGTAACACTACATGAAAGTGGATATTGTTACAATATTTTTTCATACAATTGAATTGTCAATGTCTAATTTGGTTCAGTCAAGTTTGCATTCCTACAAGAAGCAGGACCTTTCAACTGTTTATCCATATACTTGTATTTATTTCTGTTTACCCATTCAGTTCGATTTAATGCCTAATTATTTCAATGGTATATGAATTACATTTAGCTAGAAATTTCAACTATTAGCCCATTACCTTTAGCTAATTACTGTATTTTAACAGTTCACTTTTAGCTAATGATTTCAACTTTTTATCCATTACACTTTGCTAACTATTTACCTGTTTATTATTTAATGTTAGGTAACTATTTCAACTGTCGAACCATTACTCTTGGCTAATAATGTCTCTGCACATTTGCTATAGTTTTCATGCAATCTCTTTGGAAGAGCATGGCCTCAAGGTGTTATAGCAGTTGGTGGGTGGTCTGTACTGTGCAAGTCAGCCTATTGTAGCTGGTAGCTTAACTGGTTATTGTGACAATTAATTTACTAAAAATCAGCAGCACACCAAATCTATAATAATAATTTAAATTTTTTAATTAGTTGAGCTAATCACAATCTTTTCATGTATGCCCTGGCAACTGCAAAAGTTGGGAATCACTGATCTAAAACACCAGCTGGACAGTAGTGTTATCTTAGTATTTTCCTGTTTCTATGCATGTTAAATGGTTTAAATAGTTCATTTAAGAGGAGTTACAAATATGCCAAATCTTAGTCATTTCCCTAATTACTTGCTTGTTGATTATCTTTGAACAGCACTTATGTTCATTTGCATATGTCTTTGGAACATTGTGTCTCCCTTTCACACTTAATAGTCCTTCATTTTTGGAAGCTCATGGGTGTGCTTCCTTGTAAACTAATTAATTGCTGTAATGATGTGAGACCTGAATAGGTGACTCACTGTACAGTAAGAGTTATTCCACCAGTTATTTCCTCCGCAGTCCCTGTCTGCATTGCAAAAGAAGACAGCCACTGTTGTCCCAACTTACTCATGATTTACAGCTGCTTGTATATCTGCTGTAGTCAACATATTCATCACTGAAAGTGACATTGCATTATGCTGACTCTCCCCTGGGGAATGTTAACATTAAACATCATGCTCATGCAGCATCATGATAGTCCGGAGGGGGCTTTGCGGGGGAAGAGTGTGTGTGAAAACTTCCATATTAAAAGCATTATAAAGAGCAGATTTTTCACTCCCACCTCCCTCATGAAAAATGTACAGCGGCATATTCATTACTTCATTGAGCTAACTGAGTGTGACAAGCAGAGAGCTGCAGCAACCGAGGGCAGGGAAGCAGCACTACAATAAAGCCTTCGGCCACTCTCTGAGGACATGGCTACCCCCGCCGCTCATGGGAACTCTTCATCTCTGCACTCTGTTTGGATTTTTCCAAATGGATGAGGGTGCCGCACACAGCATGAGACAGAGTTCACTTCAGCCAATTTGCCCTCTAAATCTATTGCATGCATGCATGGTCATCGGGCGATAATCAATTCACTGCATTTACAGTGTGATGAATACAACCCATGAGCCATGACTTAGGGCCCTTATGCTATAAATAAGGTCATGCATTTTCATCAGTTTACAAGACATACGGACATAATCCCAGCAGTGGATGCATTAAGCATCAGACTTGGATGGGGCTCTTTGTACGGACTGTATTATATTTCATGCATACAAAGAGACGGCTGGATATAGGTATGACTTTCATTAGATATATGTAGCCCTATATCTGCAGGCACCTAATGCATCAATGCTTTACTCAGAAATAACATGAAGTATTACCATCACAAATATCTGTCAGCCATTTCTTCCCATTTATCTGGTTAATTGAAGCTCTGATTCCCCTAGCACACTCAGTGATGAAGTATGCTGTCTGCGTATATTTTGGAGCGTCCTCTCCACTCTTGGATGATCCATTCCCTGCACTTGGTAGCCATATCTCCTCCCAGCTCCGCCTGTCTGATCCTGAGGTGTCATTCTGGGTCACCCTCAGCCCACTTGTCTGATTAACAAAAATAATGTTGTGCCCAGAGCATCAGCTCATATTGTCTTCAGCCACACTACAATTGTGACTTTGCCTTGATGACCCTCTGCTGCAGCGGCAGCAGCAGCAGCGGCAGCAGCATTAGCAACAACAATGCCTCTTAATCCAGAGCAACAGTTTCTCTCAGATGAACACAGCCTCTGCAAATTAGTGGCTGCTACACTGTAGCATTGGGCCTGGCACCATGGGCGAGATGTGAGACTTAAATAATTTCTGAGACTGTGGAGGAGTCTAGAGAATGGCAGACAAGCTGACTAATAACACAGGATTCAGTAACAAGGGCTGCTCTGATGGTAATGACTCCTCACTCCTCACCGATACCATGCGAAAAATACAGTCATCTCAGTCTGAGGTTGGTAATAAAACCTCCTGAAATAATTGCGATACAAAGCATTGGGGGAATATAATATGGTGTATGGAGGAATTTCTGGGAATAATTAATTGACTCCAAATGCAATAAATCATGTGGACCTCTGGACCTATATAACCTCATCCATTACAAATGTATGAATATACAATCAGCACAGCTCTCATGAGACATATGATTGATTCAACAAATGGTTTGTTCTGTTGTTTTTTATTTTTTGTTTTTGAAATCTGGAGAGCTATTTCAAAAGGAGCCCACATCAGATCTCACAAGTGTCATTTATGCTCTCCTTTTGTGGAGGAACATTGTGTGGGAGTCGGGCATATTCACCACTCAGTTATCAGAATAACTCTAATTAGGCTATTTTTAACACATCCTTTTCAACAGCTCTCGGGTGTTTACATTTGCTAATGACAGCCTGAGCAAAAATCATCTATCAGCAAGCATCAGCATCATCGCTCCTGACACATTAACATGAATTCCCTCCCAAGAAAAATGCCACCTAGCCTTTCACTATTTATATAAAGCACCGCTACACTGTGCAGTGTGTGTGCCTATATATTTATGTGTCATATTTACATTTGCACATTACGTTTCAACCCAAGCAAACTAATTAATAGGCACTGAGGCACATAGTATTTGGTATTTTTTTGCTTCAGTGAATATCAGACGGCTCTTTCAAGCCGGCGCATTCACCAGAGTACACCCTTTGTAACAACACTTTTTGCATCCTTGTGATTTACATAATTTTCATTTAGTTTAGTCTCAATTTTAAAAACACAACCTACATTTGAAGTTTCTCTGCCAACTAACACCACTTCTGCTTGAAAAAAATACCTTGTTTAGCCCATATGCCTGAAGAAGAATCATTTTAATATTTCTTCAGGGACTCATAGTGGATCTGATGTATTCAGTTGTGGGTTTATGGTCACCTTGTTGTGATGAAGTGGTATTTTTAATCTCATAATGTATCATCATAATATTCCAAGTGGGATGTACATTCCACATTTTTTGAATGACAGTACACCAATTTCACAGATATTTGTGTACTGTCATTCAATTCATAAGGGACAGATGACATATACAGGTTTGTTCCTGGTGTTACCATCTGCCAAAACAGGCTCTTTTACTCCATCTAGTGATCACTTGGAGGAATCTTTAGAGAGGAAAATAGTTAAAAAAAAAAAAAAAACATTGCCTGACCCGTCACAAGACATAATGTAGCGTTCTCTCAGGAGGGTCATTTCACTAAACCCCGAGGCAGGGCCAAGTCTTTCTCATTATTATTTGCCATCAAAACACATTTGTGTGGAGCAATTTTCCAAGGACAATAACCGCCTCTGACAACTTACAAAACATTTTTATTTAGTCAGTGTGATAAATTAGTAGTTGTTGGGTGCCAAAATATAGCAGCTCAGAGGAAACATTATTGGTCCTGAATGCTCCCCTGAGGTGAATCACTGGTGTGTGGCATCCAAAATAAGCACCAGGGGATGATTATAACATCTTTTCTCTCCATTATTATAACAAATACAGAATAAATGTTGTGCATAGGTATGTGGAGCTCCACACCTCCACAGCCAAGCTGGTCATTTGACCTCTGTGCATGTCAGTAATTTGATCCAAGCAACAAACAAAGTCTCTGGGCAACCAGCGCTCACTGTATCATAATGCCTGACAGCAGATCTATGACCTGCTCTGTCAGCTACACACACACACACACACACACACACACACTGGGTTTCTCTTCCAGCAATGATGACTGCAGTTTTGGATCCTTTTAGGCCGTTCTCTGCAGAGCTGCATATCATCAGACGACTGAACTTCAGTCTGTACCGGTCTGCTGGTAGAGATGGACCGGAACCTGGAAGTGTAAATTCTCCTGCTCAGCATGCCTCCTTGGCCCCACTCCGAGATGACGTCCCCCTGTTGGACCCATCCTGCGGGCAGCTGAGTGCTGGAGCAGAGGTGGATCTGGGGGTCAAAGGTCGAAAGAAATTTATAGATTTCCATCATGTGGCCTCTGCTCTGAGGGTACCTCCAGATTTCAGAGAGAGGCCACAAACAGCACCAAACCCCTTTGGTATCTGCACAGAGCTGAGCGAGGACAAGGCCTGGAACTCCAGGAGGATCCCAGATGCAGCCATAAGAGCGAGACTGAGTGGTAAAATACCAGGCGATAATGTTTACATTTGCTCACAATTACAACATTGATATATATTGCCTATAATAATTTATATAACATACTCTGTAGTTATGAAGTTGGACAGCAAACAGACCACTTTCACAGTAGACATTTTAACTTGTCAAAGCAGGAAAAGCACTGGTTGATTTAATAACATTAATGATGGCTGCATTGCATTTAGGTGAGTCAGTTCCAGCGCTCTGGTGCTCGCTCACTGACATGGCTTACTGTAACAATTAATTGAATGGAACCATTGTTAGTGCTATTATGTACAGCTGTGCTTTTCTCCCTTGAAAAGGGCAGCAGTGAAACACAAGATAAAAAATACACAGCACATGAACACATCATATAAATACAAAAAAAAACCAAGTTACACAAGTAAAAATAAATTAAAGAATAACTTAACACTAGGCTGAAAACCACTGCCCCTTCAGGTTGAAAGTTTCAAGTGAGAAATGTGCTCTGTTGCACCTGTAACCACACCCAACAGTGATGTCACTGTGTCCTGGAGTAAATGTGTACATAACGACAGCAAGGTGATAGTTAAACCACTGGAGGTCAGAAAAAAACAAGATTTCCAGTGAGTGTTAAGCTACTCTTTTAAAGCAATTCTGAAACAATGAAAAAAAAGTAAAATTATGAGCAAATCTAAAATCTTAAAATATCAAACCTCAACAATGACAATACAAACAAAAAGATGCCACAAACATGGTTAAAAGGGCCTTAAAGTGGCTCCTGCACATGTCTATATATTGACCCCCAGTCTTATATAGTAATATATTTTTATTAGCTGGCTTTATATTTCTTCCCTGTTTGAATATATTTTAAAAATGAATTTTTTTGTGCAGTAGTGCCCCCTCCTGGTCATTAGACAGCAGTAGTATTTCCCTCAGTGTTAATGAGCCATGGTGGATAATGACACAGTGTGATGGCTTCTCCTGCTGCAATTTATTTTTTATCTGTTTCCTTGGGCACTATTTGTCCATAAATATTTTGTTTTTATCATTGTTTAGATGCCGTAAGAGGAATAAAGTTACTGCATTATGTTAATAATATGCAATTTCTGTTTCTTAGTTGGAGCCTTACATGGTGTCAGAATAATGTTGGTTTTATTCTGATATCTGTTACAATTTACGCTTTTCAGTTGTGAATCTTTAAGTATCCAAAAAAAGCTAGGGCTTGACTTCAGACTGTTGGCTAACTGCATAGTTTTAGGACAACCAGCTAACATAACACTAGTTGCTATGTGCTCTGTATCTGATACTTACCCCTTACATACCGTTCAGGTCAAATTTGAAACATTTTTACATTTGAGAGCAGTACAAACACCTAAACACCTCCTAAACACTCCTTTTAGCCTGAAATTTTGTGACTTTTCCTGAAATGACCCAGAATATACAAAAAAGAGAAATATTTAAATTTCAATTACTGTTTTATGTAATTGAAATGCTCCCATGATATAGTGTGATTTTGTAACTTTTGTTCTCCATAAACAAATAGTATAAAACCTAAAGAATAAACTCTCTCAGCTCTCTGGAAGCTTCATTAAGGATTAATCACCAATTTATTTTGACTGATGGGTCAAATAATGAGAGGATTCTGTGAAGGGTCAGAATATGAATAAAATGAATGTACACTGAAAGTGGGATGAACGAGGCGCCAATTGTGGCCCATAGCTAATTTTTGCCCCAGGCCCCCTCGCGGGCTAATCTGACTTTGAGAGCAGTTACTTCTGTGCATAGTAATAATTATAACCCACAACTTGCCTGTATCCCATTGTTGTGTCTTCCTAAGATTCAGTCCAACCACACTCACTGAAGGCACCAACGTTGTACAGCAGTTTTCCTGATAAATACACTGGAGCTCAGGTGGGTGATGACTCAATTAACTTTCCTACTGAATTGCATTGCAAAACACTGTTTACTCACTTAGTATTCACATTCCTGTATATTTTTCCTGTTTAACTCTCCGAGCACATAAACACTCCAAATTGATTTAGACATTCAATCTACTGCAGTGCAGATATTGTCAGACATTTGGTCAAACTAATGCCAGCATGGTTTTTAGACAAATTGGTTATTAGTTTCATCACTTCACTATAATAACACAAATGAAAAAGTAACATATAGACACATACCTCCCTTTGGTTCTCTTGTTAAAGAATCACATCAGTGTACCATTTAGTGGGCAGGTGTTCACTTTGAGACCATAATCATGCTTTATTATTTTGTTTGTGAGTCTGATAATTGAAGTAATTATAATTACCTTGACATCCATTATTATGTTTTAGGGAAAGCTGTACAGCACTCAGTTGAAAGTGTTCTCTAGTGAGCGGAGGCTTGATTAATGCCTGTATTTAAGCAGTGTGTGTGTGTGTGTGTGTGTGTGTGTATGTGTTGAGACGTGGGAGGAGAGTGGTGAATAATATGCTGAAATATGTAACATTAAATTGTTTGATCGACTCATTCAGGATCACTTAAGAATGCCTATGTGGAGTTTCACTTTTGTTTTGAATTATTCATTTAGACAACATCTTGACATTTGTGTTTTTAGACACACTAGCAGTGTGGCTCTCGGGCTGGCAATGTTGGCGTGCAGGACGTTCGGTCCACTTCTTTGGTGTAGACTAAAATAAATAAAAAATGATCTGATGGATTACCGTTAAATGTTGTACAGACATTCATGGTCCCCAGAGGACGGATGCCATGAATGCCATTTGGTACACATTGTGAACATGTTAGCATGTTGACTTGAGCCTTTATCTCAAACAAAGTTGCAAGCCAACTATTTTGGGAAGAAAGAAAAAATTCCAAATTCTCTGACTGCATCGTCTCAAATGTGAATATTTTCTGGTTTCTTTAGTCCTCTAAGACAGTAAACTGAATATCTTTGGGTGGTGCACTGCTGTGGACAAAACAAGACATTTGAAGACGTGGGGAAACAGTGATCAACACCTTTCCTCATTTGCTGACATTTTCTGGAACAAATGACTAATCGATTAACCGAGAAAAGAATGTACAGATTAATTGATAATGAAAATAATCATTAATTACGGCTCTCAACTAAGTACAGCTTCACAAAGTATCTAGACACTAGACATATTTCCTTTAGGCCTCGATCTAGATATTCTTTTACAATTACTGCAGGAATTTTAACTAGATAAATCTGTGCAGAGACTTGGTGTCAGATTTGGAGTCATTACAGGCCTACGATTATCAGAGATCGTTTAAAGATCATTAAGTATGCTGCTGAACAACTAAATGCTCTACTTAACCATGTGAGGTTTGATGTGAGAATATAATGCTGATTTAAAAAGTATACACCCATGAATGAACGTATTTGATATACATGATCTCTATCCATTTATCTAAGAGAGTAAAGAAGAAAGACTAATTTATTTCCAATAATTAATGACCATTTAGCATTTTTCATTACAATATCCTATTTTTCTTAGCATTTGCTACCTGATTTTCAAATTGACATGAATAATAACAAAATCTGAATATTGATTTTTTTAAGGATGCCTTCTCTTCTGATCTGAGACTGTGGAAAGACAATTCACCAGCAGTTCGACGCTTCAGATACACTTCTGCAACCCAAAGGTCACGACGATCCCACTTTAAACTGTCTGCTTTCAGGATGATAGACCTAAACTTACACCTCCCACATAGTTTATTACGTCCAGTACATACACAGAGTCATTTTGCTTTGAGGGTTATTGAGAATGGTTTGATGTTGTGCTCCAGTAATGTCATCAGGGAACAGTTAGTCATCTTGTTGTGTTAATTTCTGCTCAATGAAATCATGTAGATGAACTGCAGCTTTGTTTAAAACCTCAGGGATGAATTAGCTCCCCAGTTAACAAGCTGTCCAATATACTTTGTGCAATGAAGGGGGCTGTTTAAGAATCCAAATTAAAGCAAATAACTTTTGGGAATCAAGTTAATCAATTACACTCAAGGCACTTTTTTCAGATGCATAATGGCCAGAATTCCCTGTTCATTTGCAGGAGTTATGAGGAAGTTGGTTGGGATTCAAAGCTGCCCCGGCGCTTGAAGGCACCAGCAACAACCTGGGAAAAAATGGCGGACCCAGTAAGTGAGCGTCCCTCATCAAGGCGCTACAATAGCCAACCTCAGCTGTGGCAGGTGAGCCATGGAGAACGAACTGTGACTAACAATGCCAAGACAAGAGCTCAATTCTTTTTCTCCAGCTGTCAGCATCTTGAGTTTTACACTTCCATTCCCACAGCTGATTTAAGGAAAATTGATTTTTAATAGCAGATTACTTTGGACAGAGGAACAAATACAACGTGTCTGAAACTAAATATTTCACGGAATAGTGTACTGAAGTAATTAGCCTGTGGTGGCTTTCAGGGAAGTACAAGAATCAACAAATAAACAATCAAGAGAAATCAATGTAATTGAGTTACCCGAGTGTAATTACTGTTAAAATAAGAAACCAAACTGATGTTTCTCAAAATTAAAACCACTTTCCTAATTACTCACCCACACAGAAGTTTTTTGTTTGATATTTGACCTTACTGAAGGGGTGCTGAATGTCAGTTTTCTACAGTTCTTTCTCTCAATTCAGCATCTCCACAAAATCTGCATGTTTCCGCTTTGTTTGTACTGTTGTGTGCTATACAGTGATCTCCTATTGGGCCTTAAAACATCATCCATCCATTCATTCATTCTCTGCCACTTATCCATTCCCGGGTTGCGGGCCTTAAAACAAGAAATGTTTCAACAAAAACAACAAGCATATTTCTAATCACTTTTGTCCCGTTGGGACTAAATGTAAAATGTAGCATATATCCTGGAGGAGACAGATGAAGGATATGCCTGGTGATATTTCATTTCTTATTGTCAGCAAGTCCCATGAAAAGACTAAAAACTGACAATGAGTTGATTGAATGAATTGTAAAATTGATTCAACAAACAAGTATCAATTGTATATCTAAAGCCTGATATATCTTATTCTGCTGAGTCATAGAGCTAGTATTATAAACACATCACTGAGTAACACTGTTGCAATGGCTGACATGTTCCTTTATTAATAGTTTATTTTGAGTCAATCCCATTAACACTGTCCTGCTGCCACACGTGTTAGCACACCAAATGTGTATTAATCCGCAGCTGAATATAGTCCCCAACAAATGCAACGTTTACTCCTGTTTGAGGAACGTTTGCTAAAAACTATAGTGCCCAAGCCTTTCAAAAATGAAACTATATTTGTGGCTGTATATTCATTTTTAAAGATTTACATCTTCATTAGACATTATTGGGCTTGGAACTGAGTGCTACTGACAGAGAACTGAAGTCAGTAAGTATTCAGAGAAGGATGAACACATTGCTGGTTTTGTTTTTGTCATGGAAACTGTTGACATTAACAAACGTATAGAATAATGGCAGACTGATCATTAAAGTCTTCAAATCAATGCGGTAATAATGCACTGGTAATGAGTCATGTCTACCTGTGTGTGTGTGTGTGTGTGTGTGTGTGGGAGAAGACACAGTCAAATTGTATTTCCTAATGTGATTGCCTGATAAATTCTGCTAAAAGGTCTGTTGTTCTTTCTAAGTCTATTGGAGCTGAGTGGAACAGACAGCAGCTTCGCTCAAGGAATGATGCCAGGAAACCCATATCATTGTAAGTTTCCAACAACCAGTGACTCTGCTTCTGTCTTCTGTTAGCATTCATGTTAATGAGGATCTCCTGATTCTTCCTCCTTTCAGCTGCAGTGGATGTCGGAGATCAGGTCAAATTCCACTGTACACGTGAGTACTTCATGTTTGAGAGGTTGCCACAAATGCCTTACATGTTAGGATGAGTTCATGAATCCCACACATTTTTTCGAGCTGGCTTTAAAAACATATGTGTGTGTGCTCTGTCCCTGTGTGTTCTCATGTATTTGCAGTGGTACAATTGGCTCTCAAAACATGGATAACATTGACAGCATGGAGGAAGACTTCCACCCCCTGACCCTAAAGAGGAGCATCGTGCCCCTGTACACGCCTACAGCACGGTGAGATACACCTTCATCGCACACACATACAACACATTCAATGTTTTACCCACCTGTGTTAACTAGGGCAGTTACTGACAGAGTTGTTCCCTTTGAAATAGCTCTCACACTGTGAAATTCAGTCTCCTGTAACATATTTTTAATAAATAACATGTAAACGTCTGTTTTTGTGCCAGCCGAACCACCATCCCTGGCTATACAGGAAAGGCTGTGTATGCTCACTCTGCTGCTGCTGATGCTGCCGTCTCTGTCCCAGCTGTCTGCAGTCCTGCATGCTCCTCCGGGTGAGTCTTCACAGTGAGTCTTATGGAGCCATTTGAGCTGCAGAAATTCACAAAAATCACAAAAATCTGTGATCCAGTATACAACTTGTTTAATTGGTTGCTACCAATCATCTTATAAAACTATAAATTACCTTTTTCAATGTTTTTTTTAATGTTTTTGATATAGTAAAATATAAACATTCTTTAATGTCATCATCTTATAAAATCAGTTAACTTGTAATCATCAACTTCAAAAGTTTTTCTTATTTTTTTATTCTATGCTTTGTTTAATATTCTGTTGTATCCAGTGTTGCACAGAGATTGTTTTCACCCACTTATGCTCATATCTACATACATAATGTACATAATATTGTGTAATGTAAATGGCTTTAAGACAGAGGACAATAATGATCACAACTGTCCACTGGAGGGCGATCTAATGCACTCCTCTGACATCATGCCTCAGGTTATACACACTGCACCACACAGATGTGCATATAGTTCACTACCATTCCTTTGAAAGTGAAATACAACTCTTAGTAATTATCATTAATACTAACACTACAGTGAATTATACTTAGTAAATGAATCATCAAGTGTGTGACACATTTCTGAGCCTGTATTTATCTAACAGGCAAATTGAGCTCATTTATATAGAGCTTTTTAAAAAGATATTTTAAAGAAAAAAGAAGCTAAGTAGTCCTGCTACAGAGAGAGAAAAACTTTAAACACTGCAAAGGGTGAGACAATGTGTCTGATGTCAAACCAGCTGACTCTTTAGCCAAATCTACTTTAAATCTTGACTAAACGATGAAAACACAGCTCCTGTGACACTACTTACAGAGATGTATTATGAGATCATGAGCCACAAAAAAGAAGAATTCAAGGTATCTGTTTATTTCAAGAGACATAACAGAACACAAGATGAGGAAGATAAGGAATGCCTAGTATTACTGGAGAGTGGCCATGTAAGGTGAACAGTAATACAACTGATATTAAAAGTAATAAGTAATCACCTATTTCTAATATGGAATATCAATATGGAATATATAATATTGTATTTTATTTGTGTTTTACCTTTCTTCCTGTTTTGTGCCTGCATCGCCTTAAATGTGTATCTTTTTTGAATGAGTGACCTGGTGAGTTATTAGTTAGTGATATGTCAGTAAAGACAACAGTAATTGGAAATGTTAAGAAAACAATGGATGTCATTCCTGAAGACAGACAGGAAGGAAATTGGAAGTCTTGGAAAACTGGGGAGAAAATGACAAGAAGGCAAAAGAACATTTTTGCATAAAGATTTCCAATTTCAAAACCAGCTGAAATCAATCATTTTAAGACTTAACTGTGATAATGTCACTTTAACACGTCACACTCTTGTTTGACTCGAGCAGCAGCAGACAACAAACATCCCTCCTCACTGGGAGTGCTCTCCGTCTGTTAAGGAGGTGTAAAGCTGTTTCCTAGTTGGGCCCCAGATGAGCGAACTTTACCGGCTTTTGGAGCAGGCAGCTCCAGCTGGCTGAATCCAGAGCAGCTCGTGGTAATCGTGGTTTTCACAACCCAGATCCATTTTCCTGGAGCCCGACACCCCCTGAGATCTGTTTCCTCTGCTGATTAGGCTGGCCTCCCATATTTTTTCCCCAAAACAGAAAAAAAGACAAGCGCTTGGATTGATTAACTGTCTGCTGCAACGGTCAGACCTCCTCGGGATTTTTGCCTGCCAGAGCTCACTCATTACACAAGTGCCTGGGTATTTTTTAAATAGTCAGTCTGCACCAGTCTGAGATATGTGATGTTACACTATGAATAATTGTGTTTGGTTCCTGGATTTTCTATTTGATCCAAAATTATTTATGATTGACTGAATCATAAATTCATGATATTTTCACAGAACGATCAAAGAATCAGGGAGTCCTGTTTTCAGCCATGCGGCTCCTCTGTCCCGAATGGTGACCACCACGACCCCCTACAACCCCTTCCTGAGACCTGCACTTCCTGCCTCACGCACAAACACACGAGGAGACATTAGACAAAGCAGATGAGAAAGTTTTGAAGGTGTCAGCTTCCTTTTTATGCCATCCAATCTGTTTATATGAATACGTCTATAATGATGTGATGTCAGTGACTGATTCGGAGTGAGTTGGAGAATAATGAGATGCCCCATTATCATAATTTCCCTGATTTAGATGAGTGGTTTTCTAACTCTGGGTAGTGAGCTCTTGCATTGTCCTCTAAACATTTGCTCTCCCACTGACTCACTCACTCAGTGTGTGTGTGTGTGTGTGTGTGTGTGTGTGTGTGTGTGTGTGTGTATTTCAGCCCATATTTCCTGTGTTTCAAATAGAGGGACACAACAGAGGAAATACTGTGATGGATGTTACATATTTGACATTATAATAAACTATGGCAGGTATAATAGATGTATTAGATCCATTTATAACTAACATTTTGGTATTAACCCAAGCTAATTTGCTCAGGAAGCACATATTAAATAGAGTATGCAGTCTACACTGCACACTTCATTTAGAGGTGTTATTTTTTTGTAGATGTGACTGTAATGCAAATCGGCATTATTATGAAGTGTCTGCCAGCTATAGCTTTATGTCTGTGGTTTGTAGCTTCACGCTTAGACAGGAAATAGGGATGAGCTGGTTTTCCTGTTTCTCTTCATTTATATTTTGTTTAGATTTACATGTCACAAGGATTTCTACTTAAACACTGTTGATTTTACAAAGAGTTTATGGTTGTGTCATCACGAATGCGTCACAGTTATAATCTACATCTACATCTACATCATCACATTCACAATTATTCATCATACCAGCTTAGATTTGTCCTTTCCTTTTCATCACAGTAAGTCTGGTGAGAGCAGTCTTCCTCTTGATAACAGCTTGTGGTGATTGACGTCATGAGACTCATGTTCATCATTTTCAAACTAATAAGTGTATTTTCACCAATTTATGTCTTTTTAATGTGTTTGAGACACTTAAAGCAGTACTATGATATTTATGGGTATACGCTTCTTTACTTTCTTGCTGAGAGTTAAGTGAGAAGAATGATACCAGTTTTATATGTAAGAGTGGTATCGATCTTCTCGTCAAACTCTTGTCAAAAAAGCGAATAAGTATTTCTCAAAATGTCAAAATATTTTAGAATTATTTACTAATACTACTACTACTGTTTTAGGATTGTACCCAAGTTTCTATGTTTGCCGTTGTGTTTGAGACCAATAAAACTGCGTAAACCTTCTCATAGAAGTCATAACTCTATTTGCTAAAAAAGCGCCCCCCTCCTCCTCCTCCTCCTCCACCTCCGATTTTCCAGCCTGTGGTCTGAATCTCATCAGTGGCTCCTTTTCAAAACAGGCTCGAAAACATCATGATTGATTCAGCCACTATCCTCCAGGATCTCTCAATGCCTGCCTGGGCTGGAGATTAATTTATTTTCCTCATCTTAATTTTTACTCATCGCCTCTCCATAAAAAGGCTAAATGTCAAGCATGCCTGACTCCTTCTAGTGACACGTCTATTCCAGTAGATAATTACCATAAGGAAATTGATGCTTTAGTGTGCAGAGGGGAATTTAATTTACTCTGACATCCACAGAGCATAATGCATTCCTAAAGAAAGAGTTTTTCAGTTTGCAATTGACTTTTTAGATAAATTGGACTATTTAATGTGATTATCAGTCTTGAACGTCTTTGACTTATTAAGGTGTTGAAACCAATTAAGGGTTACATGCTGCTCATGCTTCCAAATGTGAAAACAGTGAATACTGCTTAAAGATCCATGAAATAAGAACCAGCCTGCACCTATTGTTCGGTAGTCGACCGGCTACATCGCCTGATGATGTTTTGAGACTTGCCAGGTGATGATTTTAATTACAGCAACTTGCTGCAGGTTGCAGATTAACCTGAAGGAGCACAGAGTTATTTATGTTTAGTTTGATGTGCAGCTGTGGATTACAGTCCATACACGAAGTATAATCTTATTTTATGCAGAGTTCAGTGAAATGTGGCTTTAATATGCAGCTTTTTCCACATGACCAATAACAATTTATACATGTTTTATAGAAGTCAGAGTTGGGATGATGATCAGGAACTCAGCCAGCGGTGAGTATTGAGCAGTAACTTCTTGAAAACATAGACTGAATCATTGTCCTTACAGCACAGTGAATGGAGCTGCTGTGTCACTGAACAGGACAGTATCTCTGGCTCATGGAAGACCGCAGTCATGATCCAACACCTCTGCGTTTGCTGATAGAGTCACATTTCAGTCCCAGTATTCCCTCTGTCCTCATCCTGCAGCTTTTCATACCTGCACATGTCCAAAAAGTGCAGCCTCTGACCTAACAGACGAGGCATTGCCGGCTGTGAGGCTTTGAGGAAGTCAGCAAGCGTTGAAGCAATCCATATTATGGCCGTGAAGACACAGCAGGCCACAGCGCTCCTGCCCAAAGTTCCTCCTTTTGCAATCAACTGCCTGAATGTCTTGCTTCTTAGGAGATAAGGGCAGCCTCCCACGAAAGGTGACTCAGCAATCCAGCACACATACAGCCTCTCCTGAGATAAGAGTGCTGTAAGGGGCCTGGGGACTGTAGGATACTGGGAAAAACAGTCACAAGCAGAGAAGGCAAATTAAGAGTATAACAATCACTTATTCTGGGAAATTGAAACACTCCAACAGCGTAATCAGCAGTGAAATATACTGTATAGAAAAGGGGAAAAACTCTTTCAGTGATTAGAAATACAGTCATTACAGCAGAAATCCACACTAGAAGAGATTCATATGAGATAATAATGACAGGAGAATGAGAGGTGAGATATTTTAGCCAAACTAGTGGTGTAACTCATTATTTATTTAGAATTTCTATCAATATTAATCCACAATTTATATTTATTTTACTAATTTCAGACATTATATGGGCACCCTTCACTCTATTTAACTACACAATTGTGCAGGAGATTGACACTTCAAAATTGGCATTACAAGAAAATTGGAAAGTAGTTATTAAACATCTGAAAGTAGTCTGTATGGTGATACGTGGCTGCTGCCATGCTGTAGTTGAGTGCACTGTCCTTACATGTTACGTTCATACTATCAGCATGAATGATGACAGAAGGGCAGGAGGTGAATTATTTCATCACATCCAGTTGTATGTGCTGCAGACATTGATCTTAGTGTGTGGAGATGGTTTACTAATTTACGTTCAATGTTGTGTATTTCAGTTTCAAGTCACTTCCAAGGAGTTATGAATTTAGATGCCAGTGCTAAAGTTAAAAAAGTGGCTTGCAGAGATGATACTAATGGCTGCAGCTGAAACTAAAATATATCTGATGGGTTTGGACCTCCAGAGTCAGTGTTATGCATAGTGTTTGTACACTCCTGCGCAGTAAACCACAAGGAAAGCCACATTTCAGTGAATATTATGCATATCTGCATGATCATCTTCTGCAGGACTGAGCCACTGAGAGAATGTGATAATGCACTCAGAGTACATGCATCTTAAAACCGAAAGTAAGAAAAATGTTGAAAACCCCTTTTTATAATCCTGATTCTGGACACCTACTGATGTGATAAGGCAGGACCAGAGGCTTGAACACTGAGCGGGCCAACACAGAACAGAAAGAGCAGTCAAATGGATGAAACATTAAAGAGAAAATGAGAAAAAAAAACCTCATTAAATGGGAAAGAAAAGAGTTGTGTTAATTTCATGGACTGCTTCAGCGTGCCAGAACAGGTGACAGAAGGGGAGCTGTCCAATATGCAAGTGAGGAGTCCCCCCCATCGGCTTCCTCGGTGAGAATGAAATAAATAAACAATGAATGGTCCACTCTCCTCGCGCGCCTCATCCCATCTCATGCATGGCTGCCAGTAATGGTCTACTGGGTGTCAGCTTTTATTGGCACGGCACAAAGCAAGTGCCAAGGGCTCGGTGGCTCGACTCCCCGCAGCAGAATCGGCCTGTGGATAAAAGCAAGCAAAATGCCTCAGTCGAGCTCAGAGACATAGTCATGTTGGGCTGGAACGAGGAAGTGCAGTGGAGAGGGGAGGGACTCAGGGCGCAGCTCCATGGGGCCGCCGCGGCGCTGCGACCTTCTGCACATGGAGCCGGGGAGAGTTGGAAGAACTTCATACTGCAAACTCAAGGAATAGCAGGTAAAGTGACTTCCACCGCGCTTTATAGCTCGACACTAATCTCAAAGGCTAGGTCAAGACCTCTAAATTGATCCAACGCTGGTTTTTTCTGAAGATTTTTAGGAGACATGCACCTGACTGGGAGAGACTCCTTAGAGTTTCGGTGCAGGTGCGGCGCAGCATCAGATCCCGTTTGGTGCGCGCATTTCTCTGCTGACAGAGGGCATAAAACTGATTAACAAACCACAGTACTTTATAAGATTAAATACACAAAAATAGATATTTTTTTCCGTGTTATTTGTTACTAAAAAGTATTTTAAGGGAAATTGTGGAATGTTCCCCTTTTTTCCATGCGCTTTTTTCTTTTGGGAACATATGGATAAATATTTCACAATAAGTCTGATTTCTTTAAAAATACGATTCTAATTTCTAACATTTCCTACTAATTATCTACGCATTTCGTCACAATTTTAACCTGTTTAAATACGTTTTTACACTTCTGTTATAGCACCTGTTGCAACAGCTGTGCGCACCCATGAACTTCAAATAGTACCTCTGAATCTGAAGTGTAATAAAATATTTTAAAAGACACATTTTCATTTTAGTAACTTTTGTTTCAGGCGCAAAATTGTCGGGGACCAAAGACATAAGCGAAATTGAAAATATTTCAGCGCTGCTTGAACAGGAAATCAGTACCGACAGACTAACCCTGCATCTAAATAAGTTTCACATGAATTAATTCGATTAATTTGATAATTCTCCATACCAGTAAGTTATGTTTTCAGCTGTTGGAACCACAGTCTCAGTTAGTTGTTAAACGACTGTGTGAAGGGAAGAGAAAACACACAGACATATACAGTAGGCAGGACTGATGAAACTTTTTACAAGGCTGACTCTGAGGTAGAAAGTTGCTCATCAACGCCCAAACCAAAAACAGCTAGATTCACTCTCAAACTGTTGAGGAAATAAAGTGTTTTCTGCTTTTTTAACACGTTGCAAAACCTAAAGTTCCTGGTTGTAGAAGCTGAGTCTCTGCAAAAAAAAAAAAAAAAAAAAAGCTGGTCATTAGCGTTTGATTAAATATTGATTTATACATTGTATATTTAACGTAACGTTGTAAGTGAAGCAGTCATTAATTTGTTCAAATCTTAAATTGTATTGTCTCATGAGACAATAGCTTCTTTTTATGTAATCTATATATATATATATATATATATATTAACTTTTAATTAAAATGTTTTTACTCACAGTTTGAGACATTTAAGGGAAGTTAATCCTGTAATTTCACTCAAATCAGACATAAATGCAACACTAACAAAATCTAACACTTGGCAAAAAGTAGTAGAAAACACGTCTGATTTCAGTTGTTAGATCTACTTAAAATTTGGAAACACACCTCTACAAATGTGACTTTTTCATAGCGCATTTAGTGTTGAATGTGCTGAAAATCTGTCTGCAGATACATCATCTTTCTTGTCAGCAGAAACAGAAGTAGGAGGGTGGTGGTGGTGGTGGTGGGGGCAGGAGGGGGGTTGTAGTGAGGGGGAGAGGGCAGAGGAAGACAGACAGTTATTAAAATGATTGTACTGTCTGAATACCAGAGTAGTGAAGTGTGTCAGATGCAAATGAAGGAAACTTCTCTTCAGCGCACCTTTACTCTCCCCTCACCCCCTCAATAGGCTCCCAGAACACATCCGCTAACACTATCTACCCACTTACACTCATACATTTCATGAATTACTGATGAGAATCTCCATGTGCATATGAACAACGTTGACCGTACACCACATTGCTTGGCAGTGTAGGATAATCTCTTCTGATGCTTGATAAGAAAGCGCCCACAGCTTCATTACTTCTCATAAACCCACAGGAGTGAAAATTATTAATTCATTAATCGTCAGTAAGTCATCTTAGTAACTGTCTAAACTGGAAACTTTTAGTGGACTACAAGAATAAGATATGATTCCTATTAATTGTGCATGTAACCAGAGTGAGGTCAGCAATAATGTCTGTTGATGATACAGCAATTATATTATATACCTAGGTTTTATTACAGTGAAAAACTATAGTTTCCATGAGGAGCAACACATATAAAAATATGGCCTTTTATTTTTGATTTTGATTTTTTATCATTCCATAAAAGGTAACAGACTAGACGTAAAATTTGTACAATATAAGAATTTTAATAACATAAAACTTTAATCTAATTCTGAATGAAACAGTGAAAACATTGTGTGTGTCATTTTTTGTTTCATCTGTTTTCACATTTAGATACTTGAATGCTGCTTCATATATTTGCTGCTTCAATATTTACATTTTATTTTAAATGTGAGTTATGTACACTCATGTATACATGAGCTTCCTCTAGGGTATCCAAAGTTTACTGGTGTGGTCCTCAGTATCTGTTAACGGTTTCGTTGTTTCTCATCTCCACCCTGCTCCCTGGTGTAGTTTTTGCACCTCACTCTGAGCAGGCGCTTCTAGCCCCCACCCCCACCCCAACCACCACCATCCACCAAACACACACACACACACACACACACACACACACACACACACACAGAGGAGGAGGACTGAGCATTCTGTCAAACCCACAAGCCTCTTCCTGCCTCTCCTCACTTGACGTATTCAGACCAAACTTTTCCAGTCCCCTCTGCGTTCACTGTTCACTGTCACACAAGTCTTTTCTGAGACTTCCATTTCACTGACTGAAAGAGTCCACCTTCCCCCAGTTCATGACACACGCACACACACACACACACACACGCACACACACACACACACACACACACACACGCACAGGACATGAGCAATAAGAGGAATAATCCTGATGTTTTCGGCATTTTAGTTTGACTCGGGTTAAGTAAGATAGAAAAAAGTTACGGCTTGTGACAGCGGTTGTGTGAAAGTGGTTTAAATTGCACAGAAAATATGTTTTTCAGTGTTTGTTAAGTAGGACTTTAAACTTTAGCAAAATTAATAGTATGTAAAGAATGGGCTGAAAGCAGTTTTTAAAATAGTGACAAACATGTCAAAGACCGAAAATAAAAAGAGCGTGAAAATAGTATCACTGTGTGCTCGAACAAAATAGCTACTTCCTGAATATTCAGTGTGCACCTTACTTTCCACATGCCTACGCAAGTGGGTTGTGGCTGAATGTAGGAACTCTCTTTTTTATTTCTGTTGAAGCCCCCCCACCAACACATCCGTGTTTCCCCTCGCACCATCTGCCCAGAAAAAAGGGCACAGGAGAATATACCCCCCTCTGCCCCCGACCTCCAAACTCCAGATGCTGAAGGACGGCGGTGCAGAGGCGTAAGCTCAGCAGAGTCACACGCAACACCCCGTGTTGTGCTTAACAAATCATCTGCACCAGTGACCTTTGCCCCCCCCCTCCGCTCACACTTGCATCCTGGGCGTCTGCAGCTCCTGACTTGACTCCGCAAAATATTGTGCGTTGCGACAGAGCGGCCCGGTCGCTTCCCACTATTTGTTCCAAATGTGTGGAGCCATCTGTCAGTAAAACAGGAAGGCCTAGGTTCCCCTTCTCCCTTGGGCTTGTTTCGCTATTTTCGGGAGCTTCACTTCTCCCTGTGTGGCTGCTTGGACTAGGCAGCGGCCCCACCAAGGGCTTCTTGAAGTGGCGGAGCTGGGGCTGAGGCTGTCGGGCCCATCTGCTGCAGGCTTGAGGGCCATCCATTATTAATGGGGCCACAAGCACTGGTGACTCCTCAGATATTCAGCCCTGGCCGGAGGATCGCTTCTGGACTCGACGGCCTCGTCTTGCTAAAAAAATTAATAAATAAAGAGAACTTCTCTGTCCTTCGGCCTGCTTTTCTGTCTCTCTTCTTTTCTTAATCTCTTTTCTCTCCACCTTCCTGTTGCATTTGCTCTTCTGACTTCTTGCCCTCCATTGCTATCTACATCTCTACATCTCTATATCTATCTCGCTGCCTCAGTGACCCGCTCTTTCTCTCTTCTTCTTTTTCTCTTTCTCCCTCTCTCTCTTTCCGCCCATCATTTTGTTTCTGATTGTGGCTTGCATGCGTCTGTGCTCAGGCCGCGGGCTCAGCGATGCATGCTCAGTAAATTAGAGAGAACACGAGCGCCGATCAGCTGGGCATGGCAAACACCCGCATCCTCGGTGACCTGGGGCCAGTTAATTTTCTGCTTAATTTTGCGGCAGTCAGTTTGCATTTTTGGATGATTACGTGGCAGGAAATTAACAATAAATAACAAATGTGGTCTGAAAGCCCATTCCCAGCAACCCTGCGCTACCAACCAAGCCACTCTCCAAGTTCAGTCTCTCTGTCAGACTTGTAATGAAAATGTCTGTAATTCTTTGTAATGTAATGTGAGGGACAGTGGTGTGTCTGCCACTGTGACAAGAGTGATCTCACTGAGGTGACAGAGTCACACAGAGAAAGTACACCCTTTACTCCACTCTAGCTTTTTATAATGTTGTTTCCTCAGCCTGCACTTGATTAAACTTACACACTTCTACATCTCCATCTCTCTCCCATTAGAGTACTTGCACCGCATGGAGACAGAGGAGGCCCAGGAAATGGCCCAGATGCCAGGTAAAAGACTACTACTGCATGATTGAACTGTAGAGTGCAGAAAGTAGATACAATAGGCCCACACACCACTCAGAGGTAATTTTGCTTCTCCTGAATGAGACACATCAAGGGGTTGCGTGGTGAGTGATGGGTGCTTGCTGGTGTGTTTCTCCCCAGGCAGGGACAGCCCCCCTGCCAATGAAGCATCAGAAGAGGCAGAGGAGCCCATGGCCGTCCCAGAGGACCTGTCAGCCAGCTCCACCCACCAGCAGAACAACAGAGGGGACAAAGGTACGAGGCAACATCTCTCTGAATGCACCCACAGCCAGTCGGAACATCACTGATGCTTACAAAAAATTAAGAGTAAATTAGCATAAGTGTGTGATTGCTGTGCTAAGTTGAGTGTATCCCATGATGCAGCAATGAAAATGAGTCTAAAACACAGCAGTGCCTTTCCCCAATAGTAATGTATTCATTTCCAAAGCGGCCAAATCAGAGTAAAATGATTAAATCAGAGTAATGTCAGTATCAAAAGCATAACACACACACACACACACACACACACACACACACACATACACACACACACACACACACACACACACACACACACATATATATATATATAAATATATATATATATATATATATATATATATATATAGCATATAATATTTTTATAATTTAATCTCATGAACATCCAGTGGGAGATATTTGCCGTTCCAAATCCCTTGGAAAAATTAATTTAAAGCTGCAAAGAGGCACATTTAGGTCATTGGCAGAAAAGGTAAAAAAAAAATCTCTTTGATCCATGGCATGTCATTAATAAGCCGAATCTTAAGGAATAGCTAATGTGGCCTTGATTTGAGTTTGTGAACATCAAGCCAGGGAATATCATGGTGAAAATAAGGATGAAGCATGCAAGGGAATTCACATCTGCGTATATGTGTATATTTATCTCAGGTCTCCTAACACGGGTGGTATGTCAGAAAACAGGAAATGTTTAAGGTGGAATCATTACGGGACATTAAAGGCTAATTGGTTTTACATGACAGCGAGATGAATCAGATATAACGTACAGTTTTCATAGGATAAATTATATAGGTATTATTTTGCTTATTATTGTTGTTAGTCCATGAAATTTAAGCAGAATACTGTTTAGAAAATGTCCAAAATGTTAGTCACAGTTTTCAACAGTCACTAAATCATTTATTTTATTAATTTATGATATATTTACCAATCACAAATATAGGAGATATAGAAATAATAAATCAGACAGGTTTGAGAAAATGTTTCAGACAGTTAAAGATGTGAAATGTGCAAAAATAGGTACAACCCAGGATTAGGAAAATGTCAATTATACATTTTATTTTCATCATGACTAATTATTTTACTCAGTGGCAAAAACAAAACAAAACAAAAAAACAAAACAAAAACAAACAAACAAAAAAAAACCCAACAACAAGCATGACTGCTCAAATTTGACCATCCTATTGGTGTTTTTACACGTATCCAGATAACGGCAAAGATTAGCAGCACGCAGTCAAAAATAAAATGTGAGAGGAAACTGAAATAGGATGTGTAAGAGTTTCCTAAGAAGAACTTGCCATCAGACAGTTTCAACACTCCTGGAGATAAAGACTTCAGGAACAGGGCCAAGTTCAAGAGATCAGCGCATCACTACACCACATAGGTCACACACCTGCACACACTCACACACACACACACACACACACACACACACACACACACACACACACACGCACACAAATGTTTTCTCTTTGACTTTACAACTGTTGAGCTGTCATGCAGGAATCTCTGAAACAGTGCTGTAAAGGAGATCTAAACAATGGAAACACTGAAAGTTAGGGAGTGTGTGTTTAGCCACATTTTATCTGACGGCGTACATCTCATCTCAGTCGACAGAGATGCTTAGTTCAATCGAGGAAAGACGGGAGAGTCAGACAGCAAATGATTTAAATGTTTGACTTTCATTGGTGGCACATACATTAAAAAAGTAAACAGGGCACAGCTGGCAGAGTTGATCTATGACTTTCTGTACTACATGTGAGTTTCTGTTCATTCCCTGTACAGTATGATCACTGCATATGAGTGTGCGTGTCTATATAGGGACAGAGAGAAAGAAAGAAGGGAAGTGTAAGTATCTGGTACATCTATGCATCGCTGCCTCTGTGATAAAAGCCCGAATGAGTTATAATTATCACACAGGATCATGTGTTGCTCAGTTGCCTGTAGTGAAAAGGGGTGAAAAGCTGGGGGACTGTATGTGGGACACAGGACCTCAAAGTATTGAGAGCTCAAAACCACAAAACCAGGTTGTTTCCTGTTGCAAATAAGTCCTCACAGCTAGGATCGTCATTCTTGCTTCTCTTTCGCAAGGCTGCAATCTACATACATGTGACTTCAGGCAAAAAGAAGGTTAAACATCAAAGTGAATAACATTTTTGTCCAAATTTTCCTGGTGCAGTTTTTAGTAAATTTTCACAGAAAACAAACAGAATGTAATTTATTGTCCTGTGAAGTTAAGTTGGATGCTTCTCCAGAGATACACGTGAACGTCGGAGCATGAGGCCATATCTGGTTAAAGTCACAAGGCGGCAAGATGACCTTCGTAACATCCCAGTGAAAAGATTTCTCTTTCACTTTCAGTGAATCAGACAGCTATGTCAGAGACATGAGACTGAGAGGGAGACTTAGCTGTCTAGTTCCCGAAAATACGGAGGCGAGTTTTTTTTTTTTTTTAAAAAGTGTGAGGGGAAAAGCAGGCTGTTTTTGGTGTTCCTGCAAGTCGCGTTGAGTGTGTTGCTGGCGTGGTTTAACACATGTGGTTCCACTACCTTGCACACAGGGTTATTTTCAGGCAGTGAGAGCAGCACAGTTCTGTAACAGGAACCCCCAGCAGGCTCCCTGTGTCTCCACACTGCAGACAAACTAACACACTTGCTAACTTGCTTCCTATATCTGCTATCTATCTTTGTCAATATTGCTTGATTAAATGCCTCTTTTACACTAATGCTGCATGTTATATTTTATGTTTGTTAGTCACTTCTCTCAGAGTTGATCAGTGTTTCATCCTCTGCCACAGTCCGTGTACCTTTGTTACTAATCTGGGGATAACATTTAGATCCACATCAGGTTGTAACCATTTTTATTGCGACCTGTTTTGTTTGTCAGCTACGTGATCTGACATTTGCTTCCCAAAACGAGCAAATCAGGATGTGTGGCCATGACAAACATGATATAAAATCAAAAGGCCTTCTTCCTACTCCCAATTTAGTCACAACTTCCTCATATCCATGAGAAGTAGGTGGCCCAGGCCCAGTGTTCATGGTTCCCCTCTGTCTGCTTCAGCTAATACAGCTGGCAGATAACCTGAGAGCCTCGCTGCAGGTGCATTACGTGTCTTAGAATTGAGAAACCGACAGCAAATATGAACATAAAGGGTTTTATATTTCCTAGTTATAACCATTCCCTTTCTCTTTTACCTCTGAGGCCAATACTGAGCAAGGCCTTTCATAGATTTCCTCAATATACCTCCTGGTAATGTAAAATCTCCAAAAGATTCCAGCTGCTCAGATCAGGTTGTAATTT
This sequence comes from Scomberomorus guttatus, assembly GCA_038419695.1. Lineage (NCBI taxonomy): Eukaryota > Metazoa > Chordata > Actinopteri > Scombriformes > Scombridae > Scomberomorus > Scomberomorus guttatus. Next base: position 22,727,539 of record CM076458.1, read on the forward strand.
TCTTTCACTTCCACAAACACAGCAAGTTGAGCATGTGCACAACTTGAGTGAACTTCACAAAATGTCACAGAAAGTGTAAATGAGTCAGTGATTCCCAACCAATGGCACTTGTACACCTGGTGGTACTTATGCAGTTGCTTGGGGTTAGGTGGAATGATTGTGGAGTCTCAAAACTAATTTGAAAGAAATTTAAATTACAATTTGAATTTTAAAAATAATCCTCACATTGAGTCAGCTGGTACACCTAAACACCATGAGCTGAGTGTGTGTATAAACTAGTTAGCAAGAAAGCTGAGGAGTTGAAACAATTAGCTAAAAGTAATGCACACACAGTTCACATAATTAGCTAAAAAAATAATGGATAATTGGTTAAAATAGTTAAAAGTAAATAGCTAAAAGTATGGATAAATGGTTGGCTTAAAGTAACAAATATGCAGTCAAAATAGTTAGCTTAAAGTAGCCTAATGGATAAATGGTGAAATAGTTACAAGTAATAGTTGAAATATTTTTCTAAGTAATGGATAAATGATTAAAATAGATGGATAAATAAATTGGATAAACAGTTGAACTGTAACTGATCAATGGTTGAAAGACATAGCTTAAACCTAGAAGGTCAAAGGGCCCCACGCAGGGTCAGTTTGTCAGTCAAATGTTGCCAGACAAGCGCTAGATTTGTTTCGTACAGGCTAGCTAAGACAACAAAAATATTTCAAGAACTAATATACATTTAGCGGGCTACTCCAACTGTTAAGATTGGCGGACAGTCATTTAGCGGTGGCTCGCTGCCACGAAAACAACCACCACATCCTGCACTGATGATGTATTTTCCTGTTGCGTCCTTGATGGGGACGCATCAGGACGGATTAGTGTTTACACTACACCACCTCTGCAAGTGGTTCGAGTGATCACAATGCACCTTGGTGCTCATTTACACTTGTATTTAGCTTGTGTCTGGACGGAATGCATTTTAAAACCAAATGTAAACAGGGTCATAATTACATTTTGGGTGCACATGTAATGTGTTTGGTAACTAACATATACAATTTTCTACCAAAACTCATCATCAGCCTTTGCACTTTAACAGAACTTAGGCACCATTTTATTTTTGTATACGGTGAAGCCTTCCCTTCCCTTTGCGTGCATGGCTGGTGTTTGTCTTATCTCATCTGCTCAGCACAAAGACAAGAGAGTCTGTCCAAAAAATTTCAACAGACGTATAGATGACATGAGATGATAAAAAAAGAAGTTGTGTGAGGATGGACAATCTGATAATGCAGCATTGATCGGAAAAGTAGCCATAAATATCTCATTAGTTCTCCAATTTTGCGCCACCTCTTGCTTTCTATGGGAAACATTCTGCATTGTACATTTAGGGGACTTATGCTCCCTCGGTAGCTCTCGGTGAAAATGAGACTCCTGCAAAAAAAAAAAAAAAAGTTTCAGTTACAGGCTGTTATACAATTCCTTTCCTGTGCTTCCCTTTCTGTCACTTCTCCATAATTCTTGGTATTTCAGTTAGACAGGCCCTCTTTCTGAAGCTTCCCCTTTTCCATAGATTCCTATATTTCATGATTTCCACTTCTTCCTCTTCAGTTGTACAAACAGAGGTGGAGGCATGGGGAAATCAGGCTGCCACAGTGACATGCAAACCACATGCTGGTAGCTGTGGGACTTGCAAGATCTGTCAGTTCTCTAAAGTTCTCTGGTGGGAAAAGAAGGAGACAACACAGATGACACTTCTCTTTTCTGATGACTTCGGGAACACCAGAAATGAAGATTATGGACTTTTTCTACTAGCTCATATAGTTGGCAATCATCAGTCAGACAGTATTTATATTATAACCCTAAATACCGGGAAATGTCAGGAATTAGATAGATAAATACCAAGATGATGAAAATGCCAAAAAGCGAATGCATCTGTGTTTGTTCATCATACTCGGTTGCTCTCATACACACCGCTGTCGTCCCTAGTTTCACACTGCTTCCTGTGTCTCTGTGTCTCTGTTTCCTGTTTATCTTGTCATTTGTTTCACTAAAGTGTGATGGTGTGAGATGATCTGTGTGTTTCTTCATCTCATCACTGACATCCTCAAACAGTAGACATGCTATCCACCTGTATATCCTTATGAAATGTTCTGCGCAGCTTTAAAAAGAGAAGAGCTGTAACTGTAGTCTACGATTTAGATGTGTAGGCTGTTGGTTGATCTTATCTCATATTTGTTGACTTTTCTCTGGTTGAACTCACAAAGAAGGCATGACTTGTGAGGGGGAGTTTTGGCAGTTTTGATGCAGTATCCCGGTAAACATGAAAATGTCTTATTGTGTACTAGCTGTTGTGGCTTTAGTCATGTTACAGTGCAGTTGCTATTACATACACTGTCTACCGACAGAGGCAAGAGGGAATGAACAGAACAATATTGACTTCAAATAAAAAGCCAGGCCATATTTTATCATATGTAGTTTTAAAGTTTGAATTGATCAACACAGTCTTTATAAAATGAGTAAGTAAACATGTAATGTAAATACATTACATGTTCGTTACAAGTAACGAAACAATATGAAAAAAACAAAACCTGAGTTTATGAAAGCATCTGACCAAAAGAAAAGTCCAAACAATAAGACAAAGAAATCAGTCAGGAAAATTATTTTTAAAAGTATTAAATAAAAACAATTAATATAAAAAAAATGACAAACAATAATAATGACAGAAAAAATATGTTTTTACTTAGAGTGTAGAAAAGTCAGAGGCTCACCTATAAGGCAAAACAAATTGACATGCATTCTTAGAAATGATCAATTAGGTAAAGTGGATATAAAGACCTAATGTTAATTAGAAACAGAAAATCATATCCTTTTTCTATTATGAAGCCTTTCAGACCAGGCAAAGGCAACTTTAAGGCTACATCACAATGTTACAATAAGCCGCTCTATCTATTCTCATGTCACAGCATCAATATCACACTGATAAATTGCCCATCTCTAGTATATAACATCATGAAAGAACCATGCTCGTATTCTAAACCGTGGCCCCCCTTGCCCTCTTTTCCAGCCTGTAACATTAAAGTTGAGGCTCGCAGTGATGAGGAGAATGGGCTGGCCTGTGACATGAATGGCGAGGAGGAGGAGTGCGCGGAAGACTTGCGCGTGATCGATGCCTCGGGCGCCAAGGTGAACGGCTCACAGCCGAGCCCCGAAGCCAAGGCCTTCTCCTCGGCTGGCGGTATCCGGCTGCCCAACGGGAAGCTCAAGTGCGATATCTGTGGGATAATTTGCATTGGCCCCAATGTGTTGATGGTACACAAGCGAAGCCACACTGGTAAGCCATCTGCAATACTTCTTGCCCTTCCTTTGCACCCATGTTCACTGTTAGTATGAAAGGATGGATGAGGGCTAGTTAGGTTTCTGCTGTGGCTCCTCCTCATGTTTAGAGCATTTCTTCAGTCTTTAAATGGCAAAAATAAAGGTGTCAAAGTAGTTGTCCCCTACTCTTGTCGGGCATTAACACAGGCAGGTTCACAGTGTATATAACTGTAGCTTTGTGTCTTCTTTGCCTACACACAAACAGTACTGATAAAACTTTCCTTATGCTTGTAGTCACCCTTATACTCAGTTGTAGTTGTAATGGCATCCTTGCATTTGGCTGTATGCATGCAGACCTTCCTATCGTGCGTGAAATAGACTTTATGCGTACCATTAGCATTCATAATTGTTCATCTAAATGACTCTGAATTACCACATGACAAGCAATAGTAACTGATCATATTATTGTGCGATAAAGCAGCAGAGATGAACTTGGTCCGAAAAAACATGCCCTGAGTTGAGAAACAGGATATCTGCGGCAATTAAATGGAATCTCCATGAAGTGACAATTATCTGGCTATTAAAAGTTCTTCAAATTTCAAAATTGATATTCTATTGTAATGAGCCCAAACCAGTGGTGGGGAACATTTTTGAAAAAGGCACGTAACTGTCAAGCTTTAGAAACTAATGAAACTCAAAATGGAAGAAAGGAACACTAGACTAATGTAAATGCAAAAGAAAGTACAATAAAAGATATAATGAAGTGCCTCCTATTTAAATAGAAAATATTCTGTGGTGAGTCTTTGCTCCTGAAATGCATTTTTAATGAATTTCCTTTTTTATATATTTTTGCTGCTTCACTGATGACTCTTATTTTATGGGGGGCCTTTGAAAAAAAAAGCCATATTAAAACGTTCTCACAGAATGCCACAACACTCGGAGAGGCTGGATATTGGTTTATTCCAGAAGCGCTGATCAGGAAGACTGGCTCTCAACACAAAGTGTTTCCTTCGCTTTATTCAAATGAGGCTGAATTTGCATTGTGATGTGCCGCTCTTATTTTAGAGACGAAGAAGAGGAAAAAATGAGATTTTCAGATCAAATTGACCTAGGCAATGGTGCATTACGGAACTGGCAGGCTGAGTCTGAAAGGCTCTTGTTCGATCAGAGCGCCAGAAGTCGGTGGGGCAGGGGGAGCATGGAGAGATGGAGTGTCACTCTGCTGTGAAACCCTCCCAGAGGCTGCTGGATCGCCCCGCAGACGCTCCATCATCCGGCTTGTTCTGTCGCTCGGGATGCTTGTAGTGCAGTGACCCCATATTCCCACAGCAGCAGCCCGCTTTTTCATCCACAGCAAAGACAAAGACTTTGTGCTTTTATTGTTGTCAGTGGAGGGATCGAACATAGAGAGATTAGGGAAAGTGGTGCCATGAAGAAGTCATAAATCATCCAACTGCCTGATAGGATACAAACAAAATAAAATTGGGTGCCAGTATTCTTAAAATTCTCTGCTCTTTTTCTGTGTGTTTTCCACCATCTGCCCCTTTACAGTAATGTGCATTTGTTGTGTTCTTGTCCTCAGGAGAACGTCCTTTCCAATGCAGCCAGTGCGGTGCCTCTTTCACCCAGAAGGGCAACCTGCTGCGCCACATCAAACTCCACTCAGGGGAGAAACCCTTCAAGTGTCACCTGTGCAACTACGCCTGTCGCAGGAGGGACGCCCTCACAGGCCATTTACGCACCCACTCGGGTGAGTATGCAAAGGTCACCCACGCAGAAAACTTCCGCACTCATAGTAATTCAAGGAACGTTGGGTTTTGCCTTTGCAAAAGACATGACATGTTGTGCAGTTCATACAGTGAGAGCTCTTGGCTATATAAGGGGAAGTTGACAGGGTGTAGATATGGTGTCACTTTTTTTTTTTTGCAAATGCTTTGCAGAAGTATGTGTTAATGAAATTTTTGGGTGTAAACAGTATACTTACACAGCCTGCTCTCAATAGTTTGTGAACTGAACATATTAAATTGTTAACACACACTCAACTCAATGTGTAAATTTAACAGCATTACTAAACAATTGCAAGCAATACAACAATTGATGGCTGCATAGAAGACACACAAATGCAAAGAATGTGGCGTATGATGTTACTCTATATTCCTCTTTTTGTCAACAAATCCCATGAAAAGACTAAAACCAACAATCTGTTAGTCCAAGTTTTTACACTTTTTGAATTCACTGCTCTGTTTGTGGCACTCAGCCCCAAGCCCACTGACAAACAGGAATAACTGGTGCAAATGTTGGGGACTGTTTTCTAATGGAGACTGATATATTTTTAATATTTTTGGACAACAACAGAGAACTATGGGACAGAAGAATAAGATATGGTAGTGGCTAATGCCCAGGGCTGTAGCCAGAGTTTTAGAAATACCAAAGTCATGAGGCCAAGTGTCATAGATTGTGTGTATTAGGCAGCAGGGGAAGGACCCAAATACAGACCATAGAGGCAGTGCAGTGAGTTTATTGTAAAAAGTGAGGATACAAAACCTCACAGGCATGGGTGGCAAGTCCAAACAGTGGCAGTATTAAATCCACAGAGACACAGAAAAGTCCAGGCAGGCAGGTGAGCAGGTACAGATATGGTACAGGTGCAGGTAACCAAAAAACAGAAGCTTGAAAGCACTGACAAAAAGTAACATGACAACAACAACAATCTGACAAAGGGAACAAAGGATCTGGGCAGGTATATGAAGTAATTGGCTGATGAAGGAATGAGTTGCAGGTGAGGAGTGGAAACAGATGTGTAGATGAAGAAAGGAGGGAAAGTCCGAGGGCATCTGGTGGACAGCTTGGGGATGACAGGTCTGGGGAGTTGGAGGAAAGTACATGGCCTGGGAGAAGTGAGCAGGGGCTGGAGACAGAGGGCTGGGGTTGAGAGTGTGGCTGCAGAGGAGGATTAAGGAGCAGATTGTGACACCAAGTCCCCCTAATGCTCCTTACTCCCACTCCAAAAAAATCTGAAGAGATATCACAAGAATTTTCTCTTAGTCATTTGGATTTTTCATATTTTATTTATTCAACTGTGCATTTATATTTTCATTGCCAGGAATAATGTTTACTTTTTAATGTATTTTTTGGTAGTCAAATTTAATTTAGAGGAATCATCTGATAAAATACCCACCATGTGTACGTTTATAATTGTAGAATGTAAGCTGCCCCCAGGTTGCTAAAACCCACAAATTCCCAGAAAAATCTGAAAACCGACACTGAAGAGTCCTCAGTGACCTCATTGGAAGCTACAGTCGTTCTCATAACATCCCCAAAAAATATAAAAATATCTACCAAAGTTTTTTGCACAGTATGTACAAAAAATCTCCTGTCAGTCAAACCAAAAGTCTTTTCCTTGGGTTTTCTGTTGATTAAGTTTTTATAGGTAGCACTTTTATTTATTCTAGTCAAACTGTGTGTAAAATCCATCTCTTCCTGTGTTGTGTGATATAAATTTAAAAAAGACAGCAGCTAAAGCCACATTTTTTTTTAAACTACTGCCATTGGTTATCGCTTCTGTATTAACCATTTTATACTAAGTTATACTGCTCTGTTTACTGATGTAGTATTATTTTTTGCAGTTGGAAAACCCCACAAGTGTGCTTACTGTGGGCGGAGTTACAAGCAGCGCAGCTCTCTCGAGGAGCACAAGGAGCGGTGTCACAACTACCTCCAGTGCATGGGGCTGCAGAACAGCATTTATACAGGTTGGTGCCTCACGGGACGCTCACAATCACTTTCACCCAAATCTGATGACCTACTTTACCCCAGGCGCAGGACTCGCTATGCACGCAAACAGCAGTGTACCATGCAGACAATGCTGCAGATATTAAATGCTCCAACAGGTCAGGTTAAATTAATCTCATTAATATTTAAATACAGTTTTCTGATTGAGTCTGCAGTCATGAATTAAATGAACACACTATAAAATATTTGAAGCTGAGACACACATCTATACTTTATCTGTGCGCATTATCAGATACTATATTTACAGACCAAGTGCTTCACATGTGTCAGAATAGTCCGCTCTGTGCTCTGTGAGACAAACTCCACCACCAGGCATGTGTTAAAAGCCCTCTTACATCAGCTCATCACTTTAAACAAACTCCAAATACTTTGACTCTGAAATCTACTTCTCTGTCTTGCTTTCCAGTAGTAAAGGAAGAAAGCAACCAGAATGAACAGAGGGAAGACTTAAGCCAGACGGGATCTGACAGAGCCTTGGTGCTAGACAGACTAGCTAATAATGTAGCTAAACGTAAGAGCACTATGCCACAGAAGTTTGTGGGTAAGGGCTGAAATCTGCTTCCTTTGTGTGAATACAATGTTGCTACTTGAAAATGAAATGAGTGTGACTGCTGCACCTTTAAAGACTGTGTTGGTGAAGCTACAATGTGTTTTGTGTCAGTTACTGTTGCATATTTCGTTGCCACCCTGGCTCTGTAGAACGCATGCAGTGTAATAGAAAAAAAGTCTATTTTTGCATTTCAGTCTGACTAGAAATCAGGCCTTTAATTTGTTTAAGGCATGTCAAGACATATACCTTTTTGTTATTTTTTATTATATATATTTTTTATCATTGTTTGAAAGGATTTTTTTGTTTTATTCTGTGTATTAATTTTACATTAAAATGATGATAGTCTTCATAACAAAAGAGAAAAATAAATGATGCAAAGGCTGAGGATAATTTAAGCATGAGACCAGGAACAACAACAACACTGAGTCATTTAAAAGCTCAGCTAGAGATGAGCAGGCTCAGTGTCAAGATGTTTAATTCACAGGATGTAGGTGAAAGTTTAAGTTCTGCTCTGTCTCTCTGGGCCCTCAGGTGACAAGCGTCTTTCAGACCTCTCCTACGACGGAGGAGCAGGTGAGCTGATTCAGCCCCATGTCATCGACCAGGCCATCAACAGCGCCATCAGCTACCTGGGTGCCGAGTCGCTCCGGCCACTGGTCCAGACCTCCCCAGCCTCCTCTTCTGATGTGGGCCTCAGCTCGATGTACCCGCTGCACAAGCCGGGGTCCGAGGGCCACACGGGGACGGGCCACAGCCTGTCGGCCAAAGACAGTGCAGCTGAGAACCTGCTGCTGCTCTCCAAGTCCAAGTCTGCCTCCAGCGAAAAGGACGGCTCGCCCAGCCACAGCGGCCAGGACTCCACAGACACCGAGAGCAACAATGAGGACCGGCCTGGCGGGGCGGCGACCAGCCTCATCTACCTGACCAACCACATCACCTCGGGGGTGAGGAACGGCATGCTGCCCCTGGTGAAGGAGGAGCAGCAAAGGCAGTACGAGGCCATCCGGGCCAGCATGGCCTCCGAGGGCTTCAAGGTGGTGACGGCAGACGGGGAGCAGGTGAGGGCGTACCGGTGTGAACACTGCCGCGTCTTCTTCCTGGACCACGTCATGTACACCATTCACATGGGCTGCCACGACTTCAGAGACCCCTTCGTGTGCAACATCTGCGGTCACCGGGGTCAAGACCGATATGAGTTCTCTTCTCACATGACACGAGGGGAGCACCACTACTGAGCCCCGGCGATCAGAGAACACACACTTTCACACAGACAAACAGGCGCACATATGGAAAACACACACACACACACACACACACACACACACTCATTAATAGACACGCACATGAAAGAAATGCATAGAAATACATAATGTAAAATACACTGTTGATGTCTGAAAGTTGTGATTTTTATACAAGGTATGCATGTTTGTTGAATACAGATACATGTATACAACTATTGAAAATCCATTTATTATTTTAATTTCAAATACCAAGAGGAAGTCTAACTCACGTGTCGTTTTTAAAGACAGAAGATGATCAGCGCAGACAAGATGAGAGTTACTGTGCCTCAGCATTGCCACATCCTATATAGATTTCATTATTTACAGTTGCCACTTGTATAAAATGTATAAATGTGTCACTTCTTATGAAAAAACCAGGCTACAACTTTTTTTTCTAAAAAAAAAAAAATCTCTGTGCCCAAGTGTCTGAAATGTCAATAAAATATTCTTTTCAGCAGTTGTTTTCAGTGCAGGCAAACACATTTTAATATTAGTATTAAATACAATCAATAAAAAAAAAACATTACAATCAATGTAGATAACCCAACACTTCAATTTTAAACCTGTATTCTTGTATTTGTAGCAACCTACATATTATTTATATCACATTTACATGCCTGTCTGTTTTTGTATTTATTACTGTGATTGGTGTTTGTCTGTAGAGTAGTTTAATAAAAGCTGCCTATCTTTCTGTTCAACTGTACTAAATATGTTTGAGGTGAAAACATGACTGCTGCTGGAAGCTATTTTTTAGTTGTGTCAGAAAAAAATGTTATCCTGGTCTTTTGTTTTATACATGATGGCTATGACGTGTTTCACTCACAAAAAAAAAAAAAATGGCCATCTGAGGTTTGAAGGGAGCTTTATGCTTGCAAAATATCAATAAAGGATATTTTATATATGCACACAAAAGTGTTGAAGTGTTTTGTTTGTCAGTGTGGAGTAATGAAATTAAAGCATTAGAAATTTATACCAGAGGAAATTGTTTAATGAACAGGGGGCTACGGGAACATCTTTATAATTATATATATACATGTTGATATTTCATGACAAATGCATGCATTTTTAATAGCAGAGTTTTTCCTTAACTGGGCTTTATTAACCACTTGTCAAAGAATATGGAAATGTCCATATTGAAAATGATTCTTCACTGTCGGTTTACTTTATATTAGGGGCCATGGCTCAAGCCAGGAAAATGATTCTTGGAGTTAATGGAAAGTATATCTCAGTTTTACTCCATCATTTCACTTTCTAAAGAAATATGGAAATTTCATTTTATTCTCTCGAACCCTCTGAAATCATTAAGTTTAGATGTCATTCAAGACGCTGCTCACTCCTTCCTGTCAAGGAAAAACTGAGAAGGAGTGAATGACTGGCATTTGTACATAAAAATGCAAAAAACAAAAAACATTGAACGCACTCAAAGAAAAAATAGAGTGAAATGTGAAATAAATAAATACTTAGGTTCACTACATACAGTGAAATCACAACGTGTTTACAAAATACAATCTAGATTTTATATAAAGAGGCTCATTGTGATTAAATATTGATCTTTTCTCTTCTTGTAGGTATAAACCATAAGTTCCAGGATTTCCAATTATGAACATTTATTAGTATCATCTTAAAATCAACCAAGGATGCCAAACAGGCAGGGGAATATAAGGCCGACACTCCACAGTGGCATTTGCTTTCACAGAGACCCTCGTGTTATAATTGTGACATCAAGGGAGCACCGGTAGCATAAGCAGCACATACACAGAAGGGTGTGTTTGAGCGTGAAGACCCTGTATGCACACACACATACATACACCAGCAGGTCGACATGTGCCTTGTCCAGGACCTGAAGAGTGCACGGCCGGTCCTCTGAGGAGCGAGAGCAGCAGAGAGCTGGGACAGAGAGGATCAGGCATTGGAGCAGAAGGCAGGGGCCGGGGCTCTGAGGGCCAGGCCTGTCTGGAGAGGCCCAGTTGGGGCCGGCGGAGGAGCTCAGCGGCGTTGTGCAGCGACAGCCTCGTCCAGATGGCTGCTGTGTGATTTAGTAGAAACGGGAAGCAGCTGTGGCCAGCGCTGAACCCCCACGCTTGACTGGGACCCAACAGGGGAGGGAGGGCATTTGCATGAGAGGGATAATCTGGCCAACCAACTTGGGCCCTGCCAAAATCCCAAATCTCACTTCCCCTTTTAGCCAGCTGACTGAAATACTCCTTTAAGAATCAGACTTAACCAAATCCAATTGTGCTCATCACAGGATCCAACAGTTTCAAGATGTTACTATTCAAGCTTTTTCACACTTTAAGACTGTGTCCCATTAATTGATGGTCACAATAAAATATTTAATGCAAACTTTGTGTATTCAGTCACCATTTCAGCCAGTGTTACATAACTTGTGGGACTGACTCTCCTGACAGGATCACAGATGTGTACACGAGTAAAATGGTATTTGATTGTCTCTTCGGCTTTGGATTCACATACCTGGATGTCTATTTAGGAATGCGTGTCTGTTGTCTTAAAAACAAAGACTTCTCAAGAAATAAGAAAATAGTTATAGTATTTTGTTCATGAAGTCATGATGAGGGTACATGCTGCTTTCCTGCACTTGCAGGAAAGTTGAGATAAGGAGCGTGAACACCACAAAGGAAAGAAGACTGAGACTAAATAATAAATAGAAAATCTAAACATAAACTAAAACCAGAATGATGAACTTCCAAAATCTCTTAATATCAAGTTGACGTAAAAAGCAGGAAAAGTTCAATTCACACTTTTAATGTTGCACATAAAGCAGAATAGAAATGTCCATCTCAAGTTTTGTCAAATACAGTCTGTGTTGACCAAAAATGTCAATTTCAAATTCTAAATTTTAGCAGTAAAAAAACAACATTCAAGCTGAAAGGATTTGTCAATTAATTGATTAGTCAACTGACAGAAAACAAATGGGCAACAATTTGGACAATAGATTGGCTTTTTAAATCATTTTTAAAGCAGAAATGTCTGAAAATTCACTAATTTCAGCCTCTCAGATGTGAATGTGTGCTGGTTTTCTGCATCTTGTATTACAGTAAATTAAGTATCTTTAGGTTTTTGACTGTTGGTTAGATAAAACAATCACCCTTTGGCTTTGGGAAAATGTGATCTACATTGTTCACCATTTCCTAATATTTTATTGACCAAAAGATTCAATGATTAATTAAGAAAATAGGTAGTAAATAGGTAAAAATTAGTTAATAAAAACAAAAATCATTAGTTGAATCCCTGTGAAGCATTTAGGCATTAATTGAATTTTTTAAAAAAAGTAAAGGTATTGTTATGTGTGTGTGTTTGTGAATACACAACCTCTGATGTGCACAGCCACAGTCAAATTAAGATACAAGCTTGCACCATATGGCACAGTTCTCAGTCCGTACTCTATGGATCCCGGCAGCACCAGAGGAATTCTGTGCATCTGTCCCGGTCCAGCTGTGAGGAGTCCCCGTGTTCGGAGACACCGGGGGGGTTGTGTGACTACTTTCACTGCTGGCTAATTCAACAAAGTTTCAATACAGTGGCCAACCACACAAGTCTGAAATATTTATCAGGGACTTGACAAAAAGATGAAAAATAAATGAAAGTCTTTTTTAATGGTCTTCCAGATTTTCAAAGATTGTTTCATTAAAATTACATGACAATTTCATTTCATGTGTGCGCAATCTATAATTGTCTCCTTCAATGGCACAGCGTATGTATGACCAGTGAGGCTTTACACTCAAAAGATATGTTAAAAATCCACCACTTGTCACTGGGACTTTCTGCTGTGAGGGGGACATTAGCAAGTGACCGTCTTAGATTTATTAACACAGACAGAAATGCGTCTTCATCGGTCATTCACCTTGTGGATCCGGTTCAGCACTAAACTTATTGAGCACGTGTGTATTGTCTAATAGAGGAGATTGCAGTGATAGATTTTCCTGTTTCCAGTCAACTGCTGTCTCAATCACTAACAGGAAGGAAGGCAAAGAGGCAAAAGGACAGTTTTTAGTTGGTTTTTTTTAGAGACTCTGGATACTCGGTGTTGCCCAAGTTCTACCACACGATTGGCACATCCAGCCTCAGGAACATTTCAGGATGAGACTGAAGGCAAAACGTTGCTGACATGATACAGAGATGAGCCATCTTTTAACAAAGTGATCACACTGCCCTCTGTGGATTAGACTGGAAGGAGGATCAACTGGGAAACTGCTACAGTACACTGGATATATAAACTTACTATTGCTCTGTTTTTACATAAAGAGAGTAGTTTAGATATAAGTTATTTAACAAAAATCTATTTTATTAGGAAAAAAACAGTTTGACAACACAATAAAAGGACAATACAAAGAAACTAAAGCAAGGACAAATGTTAAGTCTCAACATAAATGATATAGGCGAGAATGTCTCTGGGAATTAATGTTACAGTAATACAAAAGGGAACAGAGATCATCACTTCATCTGGAACACAATTTAGAAATAACTTCATACAGTAACATTTACACAACATGGTGCCAGATGCTCACACCAAATCCCAAAGCAACAGTGAGACAGTCTGGCCATTACAAACTCTTGAAAAAAAAAAAAAAAAAAAAAAAAAAAAAAAAGTATGCATAATTGAAAAAATTTGCAGAACTTTTTCTCCACAGCATTGTCAAACAGAAAATCTCTTTCATTCTCTTTCTCACCTCAAAGATGGCTGCATTTCAGAGATTTTCAGAGATTATATTAACACATTGTTCTCTTATTAATTTGTGTGGAACATCAGGGTGGTTGTAAAGCCCTGGATTTAGAAAACTATAATATCCATCCACAGATGTCTTGTTTTGTCTCATCAACAAAACAAAACCCACAGTTTACTATCATATATGACAAAAAAACTGCAGCAAATTCTCACATTTTAGCAGCTGGAAACAGAAAGGTTTAGGATTTTACACTTGAAAACTGAAATTTATTTATTGATTTAAAAGAGTTGCCAGTTACTTTCCTGTCAATCGACTAATTGTTTCAGCTTTACTTTGTATATACTATTTTAATATACAGTTCAACAGAGACAGAAGATGAACGGACATCATCGTCCACATCCAAAAGTCTTATTCCACTCTTCATACAGCTCCAAGTCTTTAGATGAGACACTGGGTCGTACAGTCTTCAGGGCCTCCTGGAAGTCGCTGTAGAGGATCGGGCGCACCTGATCTGCGGTGATAGTGGCGATGTCATTGAGCTGGATGCTGCGGATGGGCCCCAGGGCTGCCTCTCGACACAGCTGAGTCATATCAGCTCCAGAGAAGCCCTCGGTCGCCGCCATCACTCTCTCCAGCTCCTCCTCCCTCAGCCGGTTCTTCTCTCGAGCCATGAGGTTAGTGACTATCTGCCGTCGGGCAGCTCCTCCGGGCAGGGGGATGTATAACCTCTTTGCCAGGCGTCGACGGGCAGCCTCATCTATCTCCTGAGGCCGGTTAGTGGCGCCGACCACAAGGATGCGGTCCTCGGCTGCCGTGGCTGCCCCGTCTAGCTGAACCAGAAACTCTGTCTTGATCCTGCGTGATGAGTCGTGCTCCCCGTCTGTCCGCTGGGACAACAGTGAGTCAATTTCATCGATGAAAATGACAGCAGGCTGGTGGCAGCGGGCAATGGCAAACAGGGCTCGCACCATTTTTTCTCCTTCACCCACCCACTTGGATGTGAGTGATGAAGCACTGATGCTAAAGAAGGTGGCACCTGACTGGCAAGCTATGCATTTTCCTATCAGGGTTTTCCCGGTCCCTGGGGGTCCAAACAGCAGGATGCCTTTAGGTGGACCGCGGAGGCCGGTAAAGATGTCGGGTCGCAGCATGGGCCAAACCACAATCTCCTTTATGGTAGTCTTAGCAAACTCCAGGCCTGCTATGTCATCCCAGATCACAGGAGGCCCGTGGTCCATGATCTCACTCATGATCAGCTCCACGATCTTTGGCTCAAAGTTTTTCAGACGCTCATCTTGAATCTGAGGTTCCTGATTAGAATTGTGTCGCGCCCCGCCCTCTTCCTCTTCCTGTCGTGGTAGAGGTGACACAAATTTAGAAAACGTACCTCGAGGCCTGTTGGCGCCCAGGGATTTCTTCACACTTGCTGCCATCCCAGGGGTCTGACCTCTCTGGGGCTGATGGGAATGTTTTTTCTGTTGATCAATAATAAACTGCTCGTGAGCTGTTTTGAAGTTACTTCCAGCTCTCGGGTCGGCGCCTGCTTGACCTCCAAGTGGCCCCTTGCCACCATCACCTCCATCTGGGTTGTAAAAGTTCTTGCGCTTAGATGGATTGGAGGTGGGAAAGAAGGAGGACTGATAGTTTTGTGTTCCTCCAGCTGGGCCGGGGTTGCACTGTGGAGGAACTGAGGAGGGATGACCAAACACAGACTGCGCTCGGGCTGGAGGTCGGGAGAATGAGTTGGGATTACCTAAGATCCCCTCAGAGCCTCTTGGCCTCTCTGCAGAAATATTAACAGGAGGATTACTGGCAGTGTTGTTAACCTCTGTTTTAGGCTGTGGTGGTCCTGTAGGTTTGAAGAATGCACCCTCTGACCTGACTCCAGTAAGGGAAGCAGACAGGGAGCTGACTCTGCTCTCTTGTCCAACAGATATGTTAACATCTGCTGGTGCCACCAGGGAGCTTCCTCCCCCTGTCCCTGCCTGAATCATCTTCTGCACGCAGGGCAACTCCAGCACACTCTCCATGGTGAGAGACGACTCCCATTTTTCGCTGTGGTTCCTCTGATTGCGGGCCAGATGCAATGCGCTCTCTGCATAGTTGTTAAGCCCTGTGCGGGGGTCATCTGAGTCCAGCACTGCGGCATAGCGCTCCGAGTAGGTCCTGAGCAGACTGGCCATGCCGGCCTGAGAGAGCTGGGAGCTTGCCCATGCATACTGAATGGAGAGGATGTGGGCCCGGTAGGAATCTGCCGTCTGTTCAGGTGTACAGTTGCCAGAAGAAATGTCAAAGGACCTTCTCTGCCACTCGTCCAGGTGTGCACCACTCATGCCTGGCCTGCTCCAGCCTGGTGAAGGAGAGGGGACCAAAGTTATTAAAAATACATGACCTCAGTAACAGCCAAGGCACACATTACCTGTGACCCATACACAAAAGTTATGACTCATACCATTATATTCTTGGATGTGAGCATATGATACAGGGACCTCGTTACAGAGAGCCGATATTACTTCATTGGTTACCTGTCTGTCACAGAATTAATTTTAAAATTATTTTATTGGTTTTTAAATCACTGAATGGCTTTGCCCTGTCTTATCTGTCTGGCATGGTTAATACATATGTGCCTGCTAGGTCCCTTAGATCCTCTGGCTCAAACCTCTTGATTGTTCCTGAGGTCAGAACTAAAAGGTGCAGAGAGGCAGCCTTCGTTAATTACGCTCCAAAACTCTGAAACAGTCTGCCTGAGAGTCTAAGAGGCTCTAGCCTCAATCTGTTGAAACTTTCAAACTAAATCCAGAGTCACATCTTTTTACCATTGCTTTCTCCTGAAGTGGCGGTTGTTTTATCTTGTCTTATCCTGTTGTTTTAATTTAATCTTTTTTTAAATTTTCCTTGTTTTTTTTAATAAATGCTATGATTATCTGCTTTCATGTTAAACATTTTGTGTTGCATTGTATGCATGAATTGTGCTATATAAATAAAGTATATTATTATTATTGTTACAGGGGTACACCAGTTTTTTTAGTATTACACTCCCATACAGTTGGGGGACTTTAAAGGACAGATTAAAGAAGCATGGTCAAAACTGAAGGAGCAGAGGCTGAGATATCCTGACCATTAGTACCTAGTTTGGGTTAAACTCCGAAAATCCCACATTTTCCCCTAATGCGTAAACTTGGTGGGATGCCTCTTTAACTATCAAGCAGTTAAATATCTAATTTCAGGGATGTGTAACTTGGCTGCAGTGGAGAGAAGTTCATTTATAAAACTACTACGGTTAGTATTAACTCCACTGACAAGAAAAAAACAAGTTCACTCAAACACACACACAAACCACAATACTGCGGAAGTCACTTACTATTAGTGATATCTTATGATATTATGACAAAAATAAGAACACGACCAACACAAACGTACAACGCTAACTTGTTGAAAGCTGCTGCAAACTCGCCGGACGACTCATTCGTTCCCGCCACCCGATTTCTTCCTCCACAGTGCGACTTCCTGTCTCGTTCCATATCGTTCTCTATAAACCCGCATTTATCCCTTTCAACGTCACTTCCACCGGGTGTAGAAAACCAGCGAGTACCAACCCCTTTCATTTTAGTTTATAGTTATTGAATTGACAAGACATCGAATTAAGATGAAAATATGGGGACTATAATGAACTAAGTAGGAAGCAAATAACTGAATTAAAAATATTAGAACGGGACTCAAACTTGTCACAACTTGGGGGTGCTCCATTTATCCTCCAGCTTAGCTAGGAGACCGGGCACTATCTGTTACTGTGTTATTATACGGCTTAATCAACTTCTAGATACAGCTTGATTGATTTGGTTTTTATCTGGTTGATTTGATTTGGCTTGAGATGATTTTCTTTGGACTATGATTTCAACACTCATGGGATACAAGACGTTAACTAGCGAGGTCTACCACGCCATCTTGTGGATATAATGCGCTAAACACAATTAATGATCAAATGGGCGCATTATCCCTTTGCATTCTGGGAATTGTAGTACGTACGCCGTTTTAAAATTCAGCTGGAGACTGAATTCCAATGTATATGCATTTTCAAAGACATTATACGTATCCATAAGTTGTATTCAAACTCGTTTTTGTTTACTTTTATTACATAAAAGAAAACAAAATATGAACTACGCGAGGTATCAGTGGACACAAAAACTACATTAACCACAACCGTGGAGCTTTGTGTTTATGCTGTCGACAGTGGACAGCCGTGGCTGCGGAGCTTTCAGAGAATGAAATCACATGAAAATAGGCTGCGTTTGTGATATTGTATAGCTAACTAGCAAGTTAGTTTACGTTTCCCACTGTTCATTATTAAGGATAGATATTATTTAGGGGGGGATACCGGAAAAGTTGCTAACAACGGTCGCAGTCCGTTAGCTAAACCGGAGACGGGATGTAACGTAAATGCAGACTGGACCAGCCGCAGGAGCCGGTAGAAGCAAGCAGTCACACCCTTGTCTGGAGACACTGGAGGAGCCCTGTCTGCCGAGCATACAAGAAACTGCTATCTTTCATATGTTGAGATGTGTTGTAACCTTATAGCTATAGCCTCAGACATCTGAATTGGATATTAAGTTAACGGGGGGAAGTGTGGACAGGATATGACTGACTCATCATCATGGCACGGACAGAGGAGATAACCCTGACCAGTCTGTCTGCTGCAGAGCCAACCAGACAGCATCACAACTAGCAAGAAAGTTGTTTATTAGCTGTTTTATTATTTATTTCCCCACCACGCTCTACTGTGGCATAATGAATGCCCCGGTGTACACCTTTGTCACCCGTGACGACAACAGCACTGTTTATGCAGAAGTTTCCAAAATCCTCCTCTCGACTGGACAGTGGAAGAGGCTGAAAAGAGACAATCCCAGATTCAACTTGATGCTTGGTGAACGGAACAGATTACCCTTTGGACGTCTAGGTAAGCTGCGTGTTTTCTTACTTCACATGATGCTGACATTGTGCTATATTTGGTGTCCACCCACTCAGGATGAGACAGCTGCTGTGACGGCGCAGGGCTGCTTGCTCCAGCTTCCTGTTTGAAGATGTTTCCTGCCAGTAGCCCTCATTTACATGTGCAGTCTAGGCCCATGGAGTATTTGAATGCATTTTGAAATGTTTTCTCCTGGAATTTACAGGTCATGAACCAGGACTGGTGCAGCTGGTGAATTACTACAGAGGAGCAGACAAGCTTTGCAGGAAGGCGTCTTTGGTCAAGTGTGTATCTGCCCTGTTAAATGGAAAATCTATATCTGATGTAATGTGTTTTTCTGTAAGTCAATTATTCAAAGGGGATAACATTAGCTGACCATTATCCTTCTTCACCACCAGGCTAATAAAGACCAGCCCAGAGCTGTCCGACTCCTGTAACTGGTTCCCAGAATCCTACATCATCTATCCCACTAACCTCAACACCCCTGTTGCTCCAGCTACGAATGGCATCAGCCACCTGAAGAACAATCCTAAGACTGACGAGCGAGAAGTTTTCTTGGCCTCCTATCACTCTAAAAAAGAAAGTGGGGAGGGGACAGTGTGGATAGCCAAGTCGTCTGCTGGAGCTAAAGGTAAAATCTATTATTCAAGTGTCATTGGTTCAAATCCAGTTTATGTAGTCAGACATAATGTCTTCTTAGATTATATTAAATTGAATTGGAAGGACTACGCAACCTGTCTAATGTATTTTGTTCTTCAAAAGGAAGAGTTCTTCAATTTAGGATGTGGCAGAAAGCATCCAGTGGCATCTTAACATATTCTGTTTCATTGCAACAGGTGCTGGTATTTTGATATCCCATGATGCTAATCAACTGCTGGAGTATATTGACAATCAGGGACAAGTTCATGTTATTCAGAAGTACCTGGAGAAACCTCTACTTCTGGAGCCGGGACATCGGAAGTTTGACATCAGGCGAGTCTTTCATGATTAACACACCAACAGAAAATGTGTAAGTCTGTCTGCACTTAGTAACTCTTGTGCTGAATGTGCTCTTATGGTTTATGTTATGCTATTACCAGGAGCTGGGTGCTTGTGGACCATCAGTACAACATCTATTTATACCGGGAGGGCGTGCTGCGGACTTCCTCCGAGCCCTACAACAGCTCCGACCTCCAGGACATGACCAGCCACCTGACCAACCACTGCATCCAGAAGGAGCACTCGCAGAACTACGGACGATACGAGGAGGGGAACGAGATGTTCTTTGATGAGTTCAGGCTGTACCTGCTAAACACTCACAATGTCACCCTGGAGACCACCATATTATCTCAGATCAAGCAGATCATAAAGTAGGTCCTTTTGTCAGATTACAGCTAATAAAGAGATTAGCAGCTGCCTGCTTTCACTATAATAAATGTAAATATTGTTCTTATCCCAACCAAAACACAGAAAGCAGCACATACTGTACGTGTGGTCAGAGACATTCTCCATAATTTGCTTCTGAAACATGCAGATTGAGTTGTTATGTTACATGATTGCTCGATGATATTTTACTCTTCTAGACAGCTGGAAACCAATAACGATGTTACAGGTGCAACATTAGATGATCTGTTATCTTTGCTGTAGTTTGAGAGTATGTGAGCATGTGCTGAGCTACTGATTTCATCTAGTAAATAAGTGAAATCTTTACTGCTTCATTTCAAATTCATGACAAAACGTTTGGCCAGTGTTGTAAAATATTTCAGTATTATGATGGTATAGTATAGTATTTTTGAATTGTGAATTATTACCTCTTCACTAGACATTATAGTTGGATCTCCAGTACAGCATAAAGGTTAACGATTACAAAAAGGAATTTAAAAGTTCATCTGAAGCTAATATGAAGCTTCAGCTGTTCAAATGAGTCAAATCAAGAAGATATCTTTCAACGTTTGAGCCTTTTTAGTGCCAAAGTTGCTCTTTTTGTTACTATACTTCCACTGCAGCTCAACAGGGAAACACTGTCCGAGGAAACACAAAGAGGGAATTTGATGCTAAAAAGACTGTAAATGTGGCAGATATCCACTTGATATGACTAACTCACACTGCTGAAGCCTCATATAAGCTTCACATCAACTTTTAAATGTGTTTTTGCACAAAATGACTGTGTGGACACACTGTGGATTTTGGCCCCCATCACTTACATTAAAGCACATTTGAAGGGGATCTTTTAATAGCCAGTATGAACAGGAGGAATGATTACAGTGAGGAAAAACTCTTTCACTGTTCATATGGACACCTGACTGTTGTTTTAACACATACTTGAAAAACTGTGACCCTATCCTTTAACATTATAGTAAATTGAATATGTTTAGGTTTAGACTGTTGCTCAGACAAAACAAGACATTTGATAGCGTCACTGTGGGAAATTGTGATGGGCATTTTCACAGTTTTCTGTTGCTTTATTGACCAAGCAATTAATTGATCAGCCGATTATTTTCTCACTCGATAATGAAAATAATTTAGTTTCAGCCCTACTTACCTGATTGGACAAGACATTAAGTAATTTTGGTCTTCGTTAGATGACAAGATGATAATAAGGAAGGAACAATTTGAGACTATGCACATGAAGAATAAAAATGATAAAAATGTAATAATGAAAGCATTAAAATAGATTTTAAAAATGAATAAAGAATAAAATCCAAACTAGATGAAATAGAAAACTAAAACATTCTTCTCTGAAATGATTTTGCTGTCTGGTTTTACAGGAGCTGTCTGACATGTATTGAGCCGGCGATCAGCACCAAGCACCTGTCCTACCAGAGCTTCCAGCTCTTTGGATTTGATTTCATGGTGGATGAGAGCTTCAAAGTGTGGCTCATTGAGATCAATGGAGCTCCAGCCTGTGCACAGTCAGTACCAGTTGATGATGCATGTTAAAATTGTATTTTTAGGATTGTATTTTGGCTTCTTTTTACAATATGAGGGAAACAATCTTTGAATGTATTTCAAAAGATTGGACCCTAATTATGTGAAATTATCTTGTGTGTTTGTTGGAATATTCTCTGCTCTGTTTAAGTTTCCTGCAGGCACAGAGTCAGAAATAGGAAATGTTTGAGTTTTGTTTTGTCTCTTTAATGAACTTGAATGTTTTCTAATGCAAAAGTGTCATCTCATTAATACTTGTATTATCCCCCCCACAGGAAACTATACCCAGAGCTCTGTCAAGGTATAGTGGACGTGGCTATTTCCAGCGTCTTCACCATGAACAACGGCGGCGACTCTTCCTCAGCTTCCTCTTCACCTTACTCTTCCTCCCCATCCTCCACGTTCACCACCAACTCCACCAACTGCTCCTCTCCCAAACTGAGAGCGCCCCTCCACGTGGGCCCTTTCACTCGACTGTAAGCACACGCTCAGATATTCCCCTCGTCTCCTCCATACTAGAAGCTTCTTCCATTCTCTGTCCTCACTCCTAAACTCCACCTGAGAAGTAGCACATGCCTTTAATTGTACCTCGCCCGTCACACCTGGAGGGAGTCTCGCGTTTTATGGAAATCACCGATCTGCAGAAATGATCTCTGCTCTCCTGATTATGCATATTATGAATCTGAGGATGGCGACAAATTTACTGGGAGTTTCCAAATGAGGGCAGACGCCTTTCCATCTCAGTTCCACCACCGCCTGTTTCTCCCCAAACAGATTGATGAATAGAGGTCTGAAGGATGCAGAGACGCTCCAACTGAGACTGTAGTGCCTTACATTTCCAACCATGCTCCCTTAAAAAGACTGCCAGTTAGCTTGCTCTATTACTGTGACTTGTACTTGTTCTAAAAGCCTTTGCACTGTTGCTCAATACATCCATATGTCTATTCGGTCAGGTCAGTCTACAAGAATTAGCATAAAACAGACACCTTGATATTTGAGCTCTTAGTGAATTTGTGGAATTTTGAATGCTAATTTTCTCATCAGACACTTTTTTTTTTTCTTTTTTAATTTCAGTTTGCCTGCAGCGACCTGTACACATTGGTTTCAATGAGGAAATGCTAGCAGTAAAGAGGCTATGATGGATATTAAACATGTAAAGACTGTGTACTAACCCAGTGTGTCTGATGAGATAAACATTCAAGATGTCAAGATCAACATTGCTCTTAACTGGACTGTTTGGACACTACAAGTAATATACATATATATTATTTACATTGAGGAGGGGCATTGGTGAGCAGGGAGGCCGTCCTTCAGCTGGGAAACCCAGGTTTACACCCGTCCCAACAAGCTCTGGCAAAGTGTCCGTGACCCTTGACCTCTCTATTGCAGTGAGGGAAAATCTAAAATGAAGTATTAGCCTCTGTTCTCAATTCTTTACAGCTGAAGACATCTTAATGTTTTATTTTTCATTAGAAAGAGAGCATGTTTGCGTGAAAGCATGTAGACGTTTGCATCTTCATACACATCCACACAGCACCGTTTGCCCTAATGTTTTTTTTTCCTGATCTATAAAAAGCTAGACTGTAATTGTAAAGTGTTGTCAACATGTGTGTGGATTTTTGAACTGTTGAAATGAAAGTAGAGTAGATTGTACAGTGTGTTTCTTTGGCCCCATGAAATGAAACTTGACATCATAAATAACATTTTTGTTTGAAGGAAATCTGATAATGACAAAAAAAACCTCATTCACACTTCTTCCACTGCTCTTATAATCATTCTGTGTCAAATTGTGTTTTTACCAAAGAGAAGTCAGCGGCAACCAGAAAGTCACAGTATACAGACACAAATCTTCATCTCGTCACTGCCTCTTCTTCAGTTACTGCTGGTGTTCAATCATGTCAACAACTGGCTTTTTAATAACTGTTATCAAGGTTTCACATCATGAATGACAGATTTTTTTTTTTTCAATTTCATGGGGTCCCTAAACTATTTTACTTCTCCACTTTTCTTTTGACTGTAGGTCTCTTTGTGAATAGATGAGACCTTTAGAGGTGTAGCTTTCCTAAATGACTTGTGTCCAATCTTATTATGTTACTGTTTGTTGAAAAAGGAATGCAAACTTGTTTCTGTAGACATGAAACTTTCAAATAGCTTGACATTTGTGACAGTTGGATGGTTGATTTCCTGCTCCTCAGTGGCCACTTTTCACACTGAAATTCAACTGTAGTGTTTCCAGCAGCTCATTTAACTTCAGAATAAGTCATTACAGGAGTTTTAGTAGGTAGGTGTGTCATAATTTTACTATCCCTGCTGTTCCTCTCTTTTAACCTCATTTCATATGTGTGGAGACTTTGCTTCTCGTGTCTTGAGTTTCATAAGTTAAGGGACATCATAAAGAGCATTTATTTATGTTTTCATCACTGTGTATTTGTGTTTACAAGATAACTCTGGAGAATGAAGGATGTGTACGTGGCTGACAACAACAAGTTGTGTCTGTGTGATGTGCTGAATGTCAGAAAGATGGAATAGTTACAGGGTAGGTTACACCGACATGAATTCATTATTATTCTATGAAAGAAAATATGAATCCATTTCTGTTATGCTCAGTATTACAGAGCCCTGATGTAGCTGAAAAGAAAGTTTGGAAAGATATAATGTAAGTAGAAAATGTCATGATTGTGTTGACAGATGGGATACAGGTATGACTGCTGATTTTTGGAAATATCAAAAGCAAACTTTGAGTATTTTCTTTTTTTTAACTTAAATTTGTAGGGAAATGTCTTTCCATCAAAGGGAAAGGTGCCTTAGAGGGAATTGCATATTGATAAAAAAGAAGCAATGGACCTCCAGCATTTAAATGCACCTTTATTTGTTTGTTTGTATTGAAGTGAATTTGCCTCATTCATTATTAGACCTTTTTTAACTTCAATGATGTCATTTCCTCTTATTCAGAGTTTCTTTGCACATCATTTTTTATCATGTTTCTTCTCATGTGTTTCATATTCCTATTTTGATGTTTCCTGGATTTCCTCATTTTTACCAAAGATAAAATTCCTGCTGTATTTTCACTGTCTAATAATGTTTTGTAGTTAATCTAGTTAGTATAATCTGGACATTATCGCATTAATTGGCCAACATGATCTAAAAGCAAGTGTGATATTCAGAGGGATGTATGTGTTGTGTTTTTGTTAGGTGATGTTTTATCCAGAATCTTGCATGAGCATTTCTCTTTATCAGAAACAATATTACTAGAATAAAATATTATGACCATTATGGAGCTTCTGTCATGCACACATTTCTCCGCTAGGCGGTCTACTGGATTCACTCGGCAGAGACCGACTCTGTGCTGGGCACACAGATGAAACTGATACTGGTCTTCTCATCAAAATGGAAAACAAAAGCACTTTTCCAAAAAGGACTATTTCTTTAATATCCGTATAGTTCTTCTGGCTACCAGGCAACACTGAACAAGATGAGGGAAGCCTAGTTTATCTGGACTGTGAGCTTGTGGATAAGAAACTGAAAAACAGAAACATGTAAAGGTTGATGTAATACAACAGTCCTGTAATAAATGTTCAGTTTTTGCTTCAATTTTGCTTTAGTTGTTTGTGTGTTAACTTCAGTCTGTTTTGAGATGCTGGTGTATCCTTTTCTGTAGGTCATGTAGATTTCATTGCTACATTAATGCATCAAAGAGAGAAGCAATGAAAACAAATAGGAACACAAACCACAGCAATGGAAAAACTGACAATAATAACCAGTAACTCAATAAAGAGTCAGGGGTTTCTCGCTTTATAATAAGCCATCAGATCTGCAGTTATAAATATTAGTAAGTCATTGATAAAGAGTTTTTCCACTACAACAATCCATCAAGTTTGTATGAATCTGTTCTTGTGAAGTTCCACATGTGCTGCGTCTGTGAAAATGAGCTTTTCAGTACAATAATATACTTCCACTGTTGAATTGGAGTGTGCAGAATGAGTCCACTGGTGTAATGGAGAATGTTCACACACATACATGTACATGTATAATCATAATATTATACGTATAATAAATTCATTATTCAACTCCCCAGTTCTGATTCTCTCACAGACAGGTTTTGTCCTGTTGTGCCTTTAGGTGATGGAGGACTTTATTTGTCAAAGGGAAATTGGCCTTTGACTAATTTCAGCTGGTAAATTCAATTAACAAAAATATGAGAGTCCCCTCTGCTCCATTTCTCCCAGATATACAATTTATTTAGAGAAATCATTTTCATAGGCTTTAAAGCAAATAAAGTCACGAACCATAAGTTTTATTCTGGAATAAAACTATCTGAAGGCAGGTTTTCCATGCTTCAGTTTGATAGTGACAAATTTATTATTTTATTATTACAATTTTGTCAGAGGTGCTCTTTGCATCAAAAAGTTTGCATATTGAAACTCTGTTGTGAACACTGAGCCTTAAGAGTCGAACGTTTTTACTGAATAAATCTGAAATCAGTGTGCAATATCAAACCTGTCCGATGTGTAAAAATGTTTGAAGATCAATTATCGTTAGATTCTCACTGATCCTGTTGGGAGATTTAAATAATTACCGGACATTACCGGTGCTGTGCCACGTGCGTAAAATGCGCACAGCACCTCTCTCCGTTTGGAAACACACATATGAATCCTGCGGCTGGAAGTTAACTATATATTATAAGCTCAAAGACAAGAATACTACTTATAAACACTTGACGTTGTCCTGTGTGACCATAAAACCCATATTTTTTCATCCAAGAGTGACTTATTCGGCGCGAGATTTATTTGGTTGGCCTGAGAGTGTGAGACAGCGCCGGGGAGTTGGCAACCTTAATTAAGTTTAAATAGACTATGAACAGTCTGCAAAAAGTGAGCTTGACATTTGATCTCAGGCCTTTTGCAGGTTGATTGGATGAAACTTTAGATTACAGAGGTGAGATGTGACTGTAAAAACAGATGTGTACAAAATGGACGCTGAGGATTCCATGGTTGCTATGTTTTATCTCCAGGTGCATCATTTCTATATGATCCTCATTCAAACGCAAACAAAACCAAACGGTCAAGAAAAGTTTTTCACAACTTTCACTCGACGATTTCTTCCAAATAAACGCTTCTGCTGAGGACTTCTTACATCCTGTTAAGGACTAAAGACTCACTGAGACTGACGAGAAAGAGAAAGCAAACTTCCATCATGGAAAATGTGAGATTTGAACACTTTGAAAGTCTGTGGTGTTTTCAATGTATTTTACCGTCGAGACTTTCAGAGCCCTCAAAGGTCACTGATGTTTAGCCAAAAGGCTCTGACATGAACACCCCCCAACCCGGGGTCACATGATAAAAATAATATGTTGAAGGGCAAATTAACTATGAATTACAGGAAAATGAAGCACCTGCGCATGTGCGTGTTATTTTACGGCAGTGATGCACATTGTCAGTACTGGACTGTACCAGCTCCATTTATACTGTATATAATAAATCATAAAAATGACATAAGATGCGCATAAAAGAACTCAAATCACTGCTTCACTGACAATAATGTCATTATTTAATATATCTAATAGGTTTATTTATATTACCCAGCTCCAGGCTGATGGGATACATTTTGATGTTGTGAATTTAAGTGTAACACTGGAGTACTTGGAGTTAGTATATAATTCCCAGCAGATATGTGACATTAATTTTTTTTAGACAGTGTGGCAACATATTGATTTAAGGCTCTGTGCTGAAGAAGACCCCTGTGTCAAAATGTGCTTTTAAGACCTTCATTATTTCATTTTCATACTTTCATGTTGCATATTCTTAATTAAATACATTTATTCAGGTAACCACATCAAATCTGCAATATTGTAATACTGTAATATTCTAGCACATTTTTGCAGAAACGGTGAAATGAAATTCACATTATTCAGTGCCTTTTGTTGCATTTACTGTACTTATGGAGCCTCGTTCTAACGTGTGTATTGTTGCAGTGTGATGTGTCCATTGCCCTGCAAGACCACGACTACTTTAGAAGCAGGAGAATCTCTGCACGCCGGGCAGACGCTGCGAGGAACCCTGCAGCCTGGAGCAAGTGTCCATGCTGCAGGAATGACCAGGTTAGACTTTTGAATTTTCTTTTTTCGAAAGTCAACTCGCTGCAGCCAAATGTAGAACTGAACACTATCTTGTTGTCAAATAAAACAAAATTGGACACTTTTCATGTCACATGAAGTACTGAACATAATGTGCTTTATTAGTGACCAGTGCCACATTGACTACTTGCATTGTGGGATCATTTGAGTCCACTATTTAGGGTATTAGGCTATAATAATATTCACTGGACTGTTTAGGGTATATGAATCCTCACAAACTACAGAATCAGACAAGTCTACAAAATGTTAAACACATAGTGCATTATATTGTGAATAATGAATGACTTTGGACACAGCCTCTGCTGCACAGGCTTATTGCACTGCATACTGGACTTTTCATTGAACCTTCCTGTTAAGTTCCCATCAGACTGTGCCAATTCACAGCTTTACTCTGTGACATTATTTTCCTTGAAATTAAATTCTTCTTGCATTCAGACCTGAATAAACTAAGGCTTGTACCTCTAAAGTCCTGTAAATTGTGAAAGGCTTTTTACTTTTCCAAAGTCTTCATCAGTGCATCTAACACAATTTTTTTTCTTATGAGACTAAAAAAAGTATCCTCTGCTGAACTTCCCCAGGAGCAGAAGCACCAACACTCTGCTACTGCTGCCAAACCTCCCCAGAAGAGGAAGCGGACCTCTGTGGCCCGTCCTTCCAAACCTTCTGCTGAACCCCCAGAGGTGTCGGCTCCCGCTCCTCGGCCCTCCAGCCCAGCTGCTGACATTCCAGGGCTTCTGAATTTGATCCCTCGGTCCACCGTCCCACCTGCCGACCTGCCAGCGGTCTCAAATGTGGCCCCCGTCAGCCCCGGCACCTCCACTGCTCCCCTGCAAGATGACGGCCCTGTGATAATACACAACCGCTCAGTAGAGGAGTACCAGCAGATCTACCATGAAGTGGTAGATGACATGCTGAGGTATGTTTGTCAAAATCAATATATATTAATTCAATATATAAAAGCTTTTTAATCCCACGTATCATGATTATTAAATGTTTGTTTCTTTATATCTTTACAGATACAAGAACGGCCGCTTGCGTCCGTACACTTTGGGGCTTGGCCGTCGTATCAAACAGAAGCTGTGGGAGAGGCTGAATCGTCCCACGATTACGACATCAGCCAATGAAGACGGGCTTGAGAATGTTCAAGTATCATACGGGGTTGGAGTCTATCCTCCCCGTTTTGATGTTGACATTTCAAGAGAACCAGAGCCTAAACGGCCACCAAAAAAAAGGGCTAAGAACCGAAACTGAACTGAAAGTATCAGTATTGTGTAAATAGTTAAAGACATTAGAATAGTTCAATAAGGTCAAATCTGTAAATAATATTGTAGTTTTAAGTTTTCTTAATGAGTAGAATTGTCTTGTTTCATCAGTAAATGCAGCTTCTGTCTGAACTCTTTTCCAGCTACACATCCAACCTCTGATTCCATCTGCTGTTCCAGCCTCCACCTGTAGGCTCTACCATCCACCTGCAGCCTGAAGCTCCACCGGCAGATTCTGGGAGAAAATTACAGACACCTTTATGTACAACCTCTGCAAACCACCTGAAGTGCCCTGTTTCGTCCTCCACCAATAGCCTGTTTCAGCCTCCATCACATCTAAACTGTGCCTCCAACTGACACCAGCCATCTGCTGTCATAGCCTCCACCTGCAGACAGCACATAGCTGCAAACACATGCTCCACCTTAAAAGTCCTGCGATGAGCCAAACCTCAACCTGCAGCCTCTGCCAGCAACCTGCAGCCGCCGCCTCCACCTGCAGGTTGTGGCAGACACCTGTAGCCCGGGCCTCCACCTGCAGCCTGGGTCTCCACCTGCAGCCTCTGCCAGCAACCTGCAGCCGCCGCCTCCCCCTGCAGATTGTGGCAGACACCTGTAGCCCGGGCCTCCACCTGCAGCCTATGCCAGCAACCTGCAGCCGCCGCCTCCACCTGCAGGTTGTGGCAGACACCTGTAGCCCAGGCCTCCACCTGCAGCCTGGGTCTCCACCTGCAGCCTCTGCCAGCAACCTGCAGCCGCCGCCTCCACCTGCAGATTCTGGCAGAAAACTGCAGCCTAATCCTCCACCTACAGCCTCTGCCAGCAACCTGCAGCCGCCGCCTCCACCTGCAGGTTGTAGCAGACACCTGTAGCCCGGGCCTCCACCTGCAGCCTCTGCCAGCAACCTGCAGCCGCCGCCTCCACCTGCAGATTCTGGCAGAAAACTGCAGCCTAATCCTCCACCTACAGCCTCTGCCAGCAACCTGCATCCGCCGCCTCCACCTGCAGGTTGTGGCAGACACCTGTAGCCCGGGCCTCCACCTGCAGCCTGGGTCTCCACCTGCAGCCTCTGCCAGCAACCTGCAGCCGCCGCCTCCACCTGCAGATTCTGGCAGAAAACTGCAGCCTAATCCTCCATCTACAGCCTCTGCCAGCAACCTGCATCTGCCGCCTCCACCTGCAGGTTGTGGCAGACACCTGTAGCCCGGGCCTCCACCTGCAGCCTGGGTCTCCACCTGCAGCCTGTGCCAGCAACCTGCAGCCGCCGCCTCCCCCTGCAGATTGTGGCAGACACCTATAGCCCGGGCCTCCACCTGCAGCCTATGCCAGCAACCTGCAGCCGCCGCCTCCACCTGCAGATTCTGGCAGAAAACTGCAGCCTAATCCTCCACCTACAGCCTCTGCCAGCAACCTGCAGCCACCGTCTCCACCTGCAGATTCTGGCAGACAGCTGCACCTCCACCTGCAGCCTCTGTCAGAAATCTGTCTCACCATCTTCTCCTACAGGTTCTGACAGACACGTCCAGCCTTCAGACTTCAGCCTCTGTTAGTAAGCTGCACTGCTACCGCCACTTGCAGATTCTGATAGCCTGCTACAACCTGAATCTCCACCTTTAGCCTCTGCCAGCAACCTGCAGCAGTTGCCCTCATCTGCAAGTTGCTGGCAAATGCTACAGGTGGAGATTTGGGCCTCTTCCACCGACCTGCACCACCTCCTCCACTTGCAGATTCCAGCAGACAGCTCCAGCCTCTGACAGGAAACTGCACCACCTCCTCCACCTACAGTTTGTGGCAGAATGCCAGACAGCTGCAACCCAAACCTCCACCTCCAGCCTCCAGCTTCCAACCTGTGCCAGCAACCTGTACTGCTGCCTCCACCTGCAGATTCTGGCCAATGTACCAGTCCAACCACAAACCTCAACCTCTAGCCTCTGACAGCAGCCTGCACCACCTCCTCCACCTGCAGTCTGTAACAGACAGCTCCACCCCCCAGCCTCCAGCCTCCGGATTCTACCCACTAACCTGCAGCCTCCAGCCTCCACCCTCTGCCAGCAACCTGCACCACCCTCCACCTGCAGGTTCTGGCAGAGAGCTGCAGTCTGAATCTCCACCTACATCTACAACAGGTGTGTATGTCTTGCGCACAAAACCCATTATTCACAACAGTAGTGTAGTTAGTGCTGCACAGTGGAAAGTATTGTATTGTGTGTATTCCTGGGCTGCATTGTATCTTCTCACATTGAACCTTTGTACATCATGAGCACTGTTAGATGGTGCTGTGTAGTTTTTTGTGTATTTTTACAAAGAATGTATGCCCTGTGTGGACTATTCCTTGGATTACTACCGATTGTTTCTCTTGCTTTGTTAGTTTGAATATTTTTCATTGTGTATGTTGGGTTTTGTGCACACACTGCAAACCACTTTCCCTCTGACATAATAATACATTTAATCTTATTCCTTCACCTGCAGATTCTGGCAGAAAACTGCAGCCTAATCCTCCACCTGCAGCCTCTGCCAGCAACCTGCAGCCACTGCCTCCACCTGCAGGTTGTGGCAGACAGCTGTAGCCCGGGCCTCCACCTGCAGCCTCTGCCAGCAACCTGCAGCCACCGTCTCCACCTGCAGATTCTGGCAGACAGCTGCAGCTCCACCTGCAGCCTCTGTCAGAAATCTTTCTCACCATCTTCTCCTACAGGTTCTGACAGACACGTCCAGCCTTCAGACTTCAGCCTCTGTTAGCAAGCTGCACTGCTACCGCCACTTGCAGATTCTGATAGTCTGCTACAACCTGAATCTCCACCTTTAGCCTCTGCCAGCAACCTGCAGCAGTTGCCCTCATCTGCAAGTTGCTGGCAAATGCTACAGGTGGAGATTTGGGCTGCAGCATTCTGCCAAAACCCGCAGGTGAAGGCGATGGCTGCAGCCCAAACCTTCAGCAGCAGCCTCTTCCACCGACCTGCACCACCTCCTCCACTTGCAGATTCCAGCAGACAGCTCCAGCCTCTGCCAGCAAACTGTACCACCTCCTCCACCTACAGTTTGTGGCAGAATGTCAGACAGCTGCAACCCAAACCTCCACCTCCAGCCTCCAGCTTCCAACCTGTGCCAGCAACCTGTACTGCTGCCTCCACCTGCAGATTCTGGCCAATGTACCAGTCCAACCACCAGCCTCCAACATCTTGTCTCTGGCACCTACCTGCACCACCCCCCAGCCTCCAGCCTCCAGCCTCCGGATTCTACCCACTAACCTGCAGCCTCCAGCCTCCACCCTCTGCCAGCAACCTGCACCACCCTCTACCTGCAGGTTCTGGCAGAGAGCTGCAATCTGAATCTCCACCTACACCTACAACAGGTGTGTATGTCTTGCACATAAAACCCATTATTCACAACAGTAGTGTAGTTAGTGCTGCACAGTGGAAAGTATTGTATTATGTATATTTCTGGGCTGCATTGTGTCTTCTCACATTGAACCTTTGTACATCATGAGCACTGTTAGATGGTGCTGTGTAGTTTTTTTGTGTATTTTTACCAAGAATTTATGCCATGTGTGGACTATTTCTTGGATTACTACCGATTGTTTGTCTTGCTTTGTTAGTTTGAATATTTTTTATTGTGTATGTTGGGTTTTGTGCACACACTGCAAACCACTTTCCCTCTGACATAATAATACATTTAATCTTAATCCTCCACTTGCAGATATTGGCAGACAGCTCCAGCCTCTGCCAGCAACCTGCACCACCTCCTCCACCTGCAGTTTGTAACAGACAGCTCCACCCCAGCCTCCAGCCTCCAGCCTCCAGCCTCCAGCCTCCAGCCTCCAGCCTCCGGCGTCTACCCACTAGCCTGCAGCCTCCAGCCTCCAACCTCCGCCAGCAACCTGCACCACCCTCCACCTGCAGATTCTGACAGACAGCTGCAGCCAGAACCTACACCAACTTCTTCTACTAGAAAGTTGAAGAGTCCCACTCCACCTGAAACTTCTGCCAAACTCCACTAACAGCTTCTTCCAGTCATCCACAGAACCAGCCTCCTCCTCCAGCCCACAGTAACCATCTGCTCCTCCAGCCACTGCCTGCAGTCTCTATCAGTAACCTGCAGCCCTAACCCCAGGAACCGGGCTACAGTATGATTAATGCAGTGACTAAAAACATATCATTTATCCATGTCTGAGCCCTGTTGTAGCTAAAATTATGAACATTTGGGAAGAAAAAACAAAACAAAACAAAAAAAAGGGTATTTATGTCATGCATATTGTTTTGAAAATGCATTGTGAGTGTTTGACTGCTGAGTTTTTTGAAATATCAAAACAAACTATCAGTATTTTCTGTAATTAAATGTGTAGAGAATTTGCATTCTATCTCAGGGAAGGGTACCTTAAGGGAATTGCATATTGTTAAAAATGGACCTCCAGCACTTAAATGCACCTTTATTTCTTTTATTGTATTGAAGTGAATTTGCCTGATTCATTATTAGACCCACTTATTAGACTTAATGATGCTATTTCTGCTTATTCAGAGTTTCTTTGCACATATGAGTAATTTAAGTAATTTGAATGTTTTTCTCATGTGTTTCATATTCCCATTCAAAGATAAAATGCCTGCTGTATTTTCAATGTCAAATGATTTTTTTGTAGTTGCTAAAACATTATGACAACAATTGACCAACATGATGTAAAAATTCAAAGGGATGTCTGTGTGCAATATTACTACAATAAAAGATATTATTATTGTCAAGCTTTTGTCATGTTATGTATACATTTCTTTATTTCTGAAGATTTTAAAGGTTGAAAAGTAAGTTGAAGTGAGCCAAACATTTATCTCATAGGCAGGGTCTATGTCCCATCCCAAACTGGAGGAGATCAGAGAATAATTGACAAGTGCAATGACAAAACTACAGGCATGTTCTTCTATGACAAATATACAGAGATAAGACTCAGCATACATGAACAAATCCAGCTGTTTTGTAGGATTGTACATGGATTTATGGTCATCACAAGACATTTCCTGTTTCTACCACATCTTAATTGCTTTTTTATGTGAATATTTCCAAATAAATTGTGGCTTAAATAGTCAGTGTGACCCCCAGTGTAAATCTTCAAAATCACAATACTACAGTGTGTTGTGTGTTGGCTTGATGTGATAGACTTATTGGATCCAACATAACCACAGAATACGTTACAACAATGATAATGTTTTTCAATGGTTGACTCACACACTGATTTGGCGTGGGACGTGTCAGAGGATCACGTCATACTTGGCTTGGTGTACCAAACAAAATGAATTGAAGTGAGATACTAATCACAATAAAAGGAGTAATGACAACAATCATTTCCAAAGCAACATTAATAATGATGATAATAATAGAGGTGAGCGCCAAGACAAAAAATATTAATGGCAATAATAGAATGAGGGAAAACAACTGTCCACAGCTGGGTTATAAAAAAATGTCTTGGTCGCTTTAGCTGTGTGCATCTGCATCATCCCTACCCTCCCTACCTATAACATTTGGTGGTCACCCTTGGCCTCCCCCTGCAGGCATCCAGCTATCAGCTGCAGCTCCAGGCTTGCTTTCTAGCCTCCAGGTCTATAACATATATGTATCAGCTCTTTCATAAAAACAGAAGAGATAAATCACTGGTAAGGCTGTAGAATATGCAGAATATATGTGGCAAAGACAAGACATGATAGAATGAAAAGCCGACCTGAGAATTGGGCATTGAAGGAAATAACTAACACCACAAGATGGCAGTAATCCAACAACAAAGTCCGAGTTTAAAGAATCTGACAGAGGGAGGATTTGGCGTCCTGAAGGAGGGTCAACATGCTGCTATTCAGGATTTGACAAAAGCTCACATCGAGTCGTTTGACCAGGCTGTCACTGACGGACTCAGCCGCGTCGTGCAGGTCAGTTGAACTTTATTTGACCATGTAACACATAACTATCTGAAGAAATACTAAAATAGTTTGTTAAACACGCAGTTAAAAAAGCGGAATAACCGGAACAGGCTGTTCTTTTAAGTCAGTGGTTCTCAAACTTTTTCACGTCAAGGACCCCTAAAGTGACATTTGATAAGATTTTGTCCCAGGGTCCCCATCTGATAAGATTTTTTCTTTTGTGATGTGACATGTCTTTCTCAGGCAATCCCCCCTTTGGAGTTCACGTTCAAACATGACAGAATTAGCTTCGCTTTCGTTGAGGCCACAATCTACAAACCTATGGTTGCCAAAGGGAGCATCTGCAGGGAAATGAGGGTGTTTCTAGCAGAGTGCCGGGGAAGAAGATGCTCGTACAAAGGCAAGATTGTGGTAAGTCTGACATGTGTGCAAACAAGGGAGTGCTGAACTAAAGGACTGGCCAACAAAGGATCCAAAATACACGTGAGAGACACAATAACACTTTGGTCAAGTCTTTAATCTGTTAAGTTTTTGTATTTTGACAGGCAGCTGGTCGATCAATGGTGTCCCCAAAGGCATCATTAAACAGTCCCTGGGTCAGGTGCCAATTATAGTGAAATCCAAGCTGTGTAACCTGCATGGCATGTCCCCCAAAGAGCTTGTGGAACACCATGAAGAAGCAGAGGTAAGATATGACAGTTACACTAATAAACTGAGGAGAGATTCAATGCACGCATCCTTATAATCAAATTACAAGCTGCCTCTTCAACATTTAAGAAGGATGAGCACACAGCCATCAACATGAATCTACATTATCTGGAAAACGGGACTGTGATGCTCAACTTCATCTACCAGAAAGAGCTCTTCTTCCTCCCACTGGGCTTTGCACTTAAGGTAGTAATCAGGGTGTATAGCAGTAAGAAATATTTGATGGTATCTTGGTGTCTAGCCGTGCTTTTTCACTGAATCAGATTTTTTAATGCACTTTAGAAATGAGCAAGCCTGCACCAATCATTAGTTAGTAGTTCTGAATGTAATTTGTCCTACAATTGACTGAGTGTAATTGATTTTCTATTTAAAACAGAGGCTTGGTGCTGTAGAATTTAACATGGCTCATTATCTTTGTGGTTGCCTCCAGGCCCTGGTGGACTTCACAGACTTCCAGATCTACCAGGAGCTTATCAAAGGCCGCGAGGACAATTCCTTCTACAAGAGCTGTGTATCAGAGATGCTGCGCATCGTCATGGAGGAGAACTGCACCACCCGCAGCAAGGTGCTCAATTACCTTGGAGAGCGCTTCCGGGTTAAGATGAGTCTTCCTGACTGGTACACCAACGAGCAGTGTGCCAACTTCCTGCTAGAGTAAGTTTTTAAGACAGATGCATGACAGTTTTTGTTTACTCACAGCCTGAAAACAGAATTTTAAGTTTAGTACATTATACATTTAGTATATAATTATTATTAAGTCCAATATAGTAAAATGAGTTTTGTTGTGTTTTGATCAGTGAGTGTATCTGCATCCACCTGAAGTCACGTATGCCAAGCAGGAGTGCATGGAAGAAAACCCTGACAGCATTATGTGTCAGGAAGTGCTCACTCCTGGTCAGCTCTACCTCATGTTTCTGAAGGTAAGGTTATTGAAATCAGTCATGTTTAAATCGTATACCTTCAGGTGCTGAGAGAGAAGAAGATCCCTCCCTGGACTGAGATTGTTCTGGTTCCCAAAACGGGCAAAGCCAGTTTGTACCCAGGCCTGTTCCTCTTCACAACCCCCTGTCGCATTGTGCGGCCCGTACGCAATTTAGCTCATGGAAAGCAGGAGTTGATTGGCACCTTTGAACAGGTATGTGTAAACTATGATTTTAAAAGATTTAAGTTGCCTGAAGAACATCAACTATAAAGGCAGATTTGTTTTGCATACTGGATACTGAAACTTTTATTTAATCATCTTTTTGTGTGTCGCTACAGCTTTACATCAATGTGGGCATCTTGGAGGATGAGATGGAGCCAGGTGTGACGACACACCAGGAGCTCTTCCCTCACAGTATGCTAAGTGTGGTGGCCAACT
This sequence comes from Scomberomorus guttatus, assembly GCA_038419695.1. Lineage (NCBI taxonomy): Eukaryota > Metazoa > Chordata > Actinopteri > Scombriformes > Scombridae > Scomberomorus > Scomberomorus guttatus. The sequence goes on from CM076458.1 coordinate 22,764,373, forward strand.
TCATTCCCTACTCGGACCACAATCAGAGTCCTAGGAATATGTACCAGTGTCAGATGGGTAAGTGTGAAAACACCATTAAAGGCCTCATACACCCACACAAGTGTTCAGACATTCTTGTTGAGTCATCAAATTGTCTCTTAAATGCTAAACTTGTACTCTTTGCAGGTAAGCAGACTTTGGGTTTCCCCCTGCACTCATTCATGGATCACTCAGATAACAAGCTGTACCGGCTCCGGACGCCACAGAGCCCACTGGTCAGGCCCTACATGTACGACCACTACAACCTGGACAACTACCCCAGCGGAACCAACGCCATTGTGGCGGTCATATCCTACACGGGCTACGACAGGGAAGATGCAATGGTAAGTAAAAGGCAATAGTTAGGGTTATTTTTTGTCTCTCCAATAGCACACTGAAAAATAACTAACGGCTGTTTAAATGGATATCCTGACACACTTTTGTCTCTTTAGATTGTGAACAATCTAAAGCAGAAAGCATCCAGTGGCATCTTAACATATTCTGTTTCATTGCAACAGGTGCTGGTGTTTTGATATCCCATGATGCTAATCAACTGCTGGAGTATATTGACAATCAGGGACAAGTTCGTGTTATTCAGAAGTACCTGGAGAAACCTCTACTTCTGGAGCCGGGACATCGGAAGTTTGACATCAGGCGAGTCTTTCATGTTTAACACACCAACAGAAAATGTGTGAGTCTGTCTGGACTTAGTAACTCTCGTGCTGAATGTGCTCTTATGGTTTATGTTATGCTATTACCAGGAGCTGGGTGCTTGTGGACCATCAGTACAACATCTATTTATACCGGGAGGGCGTGCTGCGGACTTCCTCCGAGCCCTACAACAGCTCCGACCTCCAGCACATGACCAGCCACCTGACCAACCACTGCATCCAGAAGGAGCACTCACAGAACTACGGACGATACGAGGAGGGGAACGAGATGTTCTTTGATGAGTTCAGGCTGTACCTGCTAAACACTCACAATGTCACCCTGGAGACCACCATATTATCTCAGATCAAGCAGATCATAAAGTAGGTCCTTTTGTCAGATTACAGCTAATAAAGAGATTAGCAGCTGCCTGCTTTCACTATAATAAATGTAAATATTGTTCTTATCCCAACCAAAACACAGAAAGCAGCACATACTGTACGTGTGGTCAGAGACATTCTCCATAATTTGCTTCTGAAACATGCAGATTGAGTTGTTATGTTACATGATTGCTCGATGATATTTTACTCTTCTAGACAGCTGGAAACCAATAACGATGTTACAGGTGCAACATTAGATGATCTGTTATCTTTGCTGTAGTTTGAGAGTATGTGAGCATGTGCTGAGCTACTGATTTCATCTAGTAAATAAGTGAAATCTTTACTGCTTCATAGCACAATATATATTGCATACACTTTTATGTGCAATATAGCATTTGTGAGACTGTTGACAAAAACACTATTAACAGCGATTCATTCTTTTCTTAAGATGCTTTGGCTTTCAAATTCATGTTAAAGGTATTTTTAACTGCAATATGACTGAAGATAAAACAATTGACAAAACGTTTGGCCAGTGTTGTAAAATATTTCAGTATTATGATGGTATAGTATAGTATTTTTGAATTGTGAATTATTACCTCTTCACTAGACATTATAGTTGGATCTCCAGTACAGCATAAAGGTTAGCGATTACTTAATGCCGCTTTTAAAAGTTCCACATTAATTGTGTTACCCATAGAGCTGCAACGATCAGTCCATTCATAGAGAAGTCGATCGGCAGAGAATTAATTGACAACTATTTTGATAATCGATTCATAGTTTAAGTCAGTTTTCAAGCAAAAATGCCACACAGTTGATGGTTTCATTTTCTGAAATGACAATTTGCTGCTTATCGTTGCCTTAAAGGACAGGTTCACAATTTTAACCGTCAGATGCCCAAATGAAGATTGAAATGGGATTTTCTTGCCATAATCATTCCTCCTGTTCATACTGGCCATTAGCAGATCACTTCATAATGCACAAACGCCAAAATCCACAAGCCTCCTTGTGTGCAAAAATGTATTTAAAAGTTCATCTGAAGCTAATATGAAGCTTCAGCTGTTCAAATGAGTCAAATCAAGTAGATATCTTTCAACGTTTGAGTCTTTTTAGTGCCAAAGTTGCTCTTTTTGTTACTATACTTCCACCGCAGCTCAACAGGGAAACACTGTCCTAGGAAACACAAAGAGGGAATTTGATGCTAAAAAGACTGTAAATGTGGCAGATATCCACTTGATATGACTAACTCACACTGCTGAAGCCTCATATAAGCTTCACATCAACTTTTAAATGTGTTTTTGCACAAAATGACTGTGTGGACACACTGTGGATTTTGGCCCCCATCACTTACATTAAAGCACATTTGAAGGGGATCTTTTAATAGCCAGTATGAACAGGAGGAATGATTACAGTGAGGAAAAACTCTTTCACTGTTCATATGGACACCTGACTGTTGTTTTAACACATACTTGAAAAACTGTGACCCTATCCTTTAACATTATAGTAAATTGAATATGTTTAGGTTTAGACTGTTGCTCAGACAAAACAAGACATTTGATAGCGTCACTGTGGGAAATTGTGATGGTGATGATTTTCACAGTTTTCTGTTGCTTTATTGACCAAGCAATTAATTGATCAGCCGATTATTTTCTCACTCGATAATGAAAATAATTTAGTTTCAGCCCTACTTACCTGATTGGACAAGACATTAAGTAATTTTGGTCTTCGTTAGATGACAAGATGATAATAAGGAAGGAACAATTTGAGACTATGCACATGAAGAATAAAAATGATAAAAATGTAATAATGAAAGCATTAAAATAGATTTTAAAAATGAGTAAAGAATAAAATCCAAACTAGATGAAAACTAAAACATTCTTCTCTGAAATGATTTTGCTGTCTGGTTTTACAGGAGCTGTCTGACATGTATTGAGCCGGCGATCAGCACCAAGCACCTGTCCTACCAGAGCTTCCAGCTCTTTGGATTTGATTTCATGGTGGATGAGAGCTTCAAAGTGTGGCTCATTGAGATCAATGGAGCTCCAGCCTGTGCACAGTCAGTACCAGTTGATGATGCATGTTAAAATTGTATTTTTAGGATTGTATTTTGGCTTCCTTTTACAATATGAGGGAAACAATCTTTGAATGTATTTCAAAATTGATGAATAGAGGTCTGAAGGATGCAGAGACGCTCCAACTGAGACTGTAGTGCCTTACATTTCCAACCATGCTCCCTTAAAAAGACTGCCAGTTAGCTTGCTCTATTACTGTGACTTGTACTTGTTCTAAAAGCCTTTGCACTGTTGCTCAATGCATCCATATGTCTATTCGGTCAGGTCAGTCTACAAGAATTAGCATAAAACAGACACCTTGATATTTGAGCTCTTAGTGAATTTGTGGAATTTTGAATGCTAATTTTCTCATCAGATACTTTTTTCTTTTTTTCTTTTTTAATTTCAGTTTGCCTGCAGCGACCTGTACACATTGGTTTCAATAAGGAAATGCTAGCAGTAAAGAGGCTATGATGGATATTAAACATGTAAAGACTGTGTACTAACCCAGTGTGTCTGATGAGATAAACATTCAAGATGTCAAGATCAACATTGCTCTTAACTGGACTGTTTGGACACTACAAATAATATACATATATATTATTTACATTGAGGAGGGGCATTGGTGAGCAGGGAGGCCGTCCTTCAGCTGGGAAACCCAGGTTTACACCCGTCCCAACAAGCTCTGGCAAAGTGTCCGTGACCCTTGACCTCTCTATTGCAGTGAGGGAAAATCTAAAATGAAGTATTAGCCTCTGTTCTCAATTCTTTACAGCTGAAGACATCTTAATGTTTTATTTTTCATTAGAAAGAGAGCATGTTTGCGTGAAAGCATGTAGACGTTTGCATCTTCATACACATCCACACAGCACCGTTTGCCCTAATGTTTTTTTTTCCTGATCTATAAAAAGCTAGACTGTAATTGTAAAGTGTTGTCAACATGTGTGTGGATTTTTGAACTGTTGAAATGAAAGTAGAGTAGATTGTACAGTGTGTTTCTTTGGCCCCATGAAATGAAACTTGACATCATAAATAACATTTTTGTTTGAAGGAAATCTGATAATGACAAAAAAAAACCTCATTCACACTTCTTCCACTGCTCTTATAATCATTCTGTGTCAAATTGTGTTTTTACCAAAGAGAAGTCAGCGGCAACCAGAAAGTCACAGTATACAGACACAAATCTTCATCTCGTCACTGCCTCTTCTTCAGTTACTGCTGGTGTTCAATCATGTCACCAACTGGCTTTTTAATAACTGTTATCAAGGTTTCACATCATGAATGACAGATTTTTTTTTTTTCAATTTCATGGGGTCTCTAAACTATTTTACTTCTCCACTTTTCTTTTGACTGTAGGTCTCTTTGTGAATAGATGAGACCTTAGAGGTGTAGCTTTCCTAAATGACTTGTGTCCAATCTTATTATGTTACTGTTTGTTGAAAAAGGAATGCAAACTTGTTTCTGTAGACATGTAACTTTCAAATAGCTTGACATTTGTGACAGTTGGATGGTTGATTTCCTGCTCCTCAGTGGCCACTTTTCACACTGAAATTCAACTGTAGTGTTTCCAGCGGCTCATTTAACTTCAGAATAAGTCATTACAGGAGTTTTAGTAGGTAGGTGTGTCATAATTTTACTATCCCTGCTGTTCCTCTCTTTTAACCTCATTTCATATGTGTGGAGACTTTGCTTCTTGTGTCTTGAGTTTCATAAGTTAAGGGACATCATAAAGAGCATTTATTTATGTTTTCATCACTGTGTATTTGTGTTTACAAGATAACTCTGGAGAATGAAGGATGTGTACGTGGCTGACAACAACAAGTTGTGTCTGTGTGATGTGCTGAATGTCAGAAAGATGGAATAGTTACAGGGTAGGTTACACCGACATGAATTCATTATTATTCTATGAAAGAAAATATGAATCCATGTCTGTTATGCTCAGTATTACAGAGCCCTGTTGTAGCTGAAAAGAAAGTTTGGAAAGATATAATGTAAGTAGAAAATGTCATGATTGTGTTGACAGATGGGATACAGGTATGACTGCTGATTTTTGGAAATATCAAAAGCAAACTTTGAGTATTTTCTTTTTTTTAACTTAAATTTGTAGGGAAATGTCTTTCCATCAAAGGGAAAGGTGCCTTAGAGGGAATTGCATATTGATAAAAAAGAAGCAATGGACCTCCAGCATTTAAATGCACCTTCATTTGTTTGTTTGTATTGAAGTGAATTTGCCTCATTCATTATTAGACCTTTTTTAACTTCAATGATGTCATTTCCTCTTATTCAGAGTTTCTTTGCACATCATTTTTTATCATGTTTGTTCTCATGTGTTTCATATTCCTATTTTGATGTTTCCTGGATTTCCTCATTTTTACCAAAGATAAAAGTCCTGCTGTATTTTCACTGTCTAATAATGTTTTGTGGTTAATCTAGTTAATAATCTATAATCTGGACATTATCGCATTAATTGGCCAACATGATCTAAAAGCAAGTGTGATATTCAGAGGGATGTATGTGTTGTGTTTTTGTTAGGTGATGTTTTATCCAGAATCTTGCATGAGCATTTCTCTTTATCAGAAACAATATTACTAGAATAAAATATTATGACCATTATGGAGCTTCTGTCATGCACACATTTCTCCGCTAGGCGGTCTACTGGATTCACTCGGCAGAGACCGACTCTGTACTGGGCACACAGATGAAACTGATACTGGTCTTCTCATCAAAATGGAAAACAAAAGCACTTTTCCAAAAAGGACTATTTCTTTAATATCCGTATAGTTCTTCTGGCTACCAGGCAACACTGAACAGGATGAGGGAAGCCTAGTTTATCTGGACTGTGAGCTTGTGGATAAGAAACTGAAAAACAGAAACATGTAAAGGTTGATGTAATACGACAGTCCTGTAATAAATGTTCAGTTTTTGCTTCAATTTTGCTTTAGTTGTTTGTGTGTTAACTTCAGTCTGTTTTGAGATGCTGATGTATCCTTTTCTGTAGGTCATGTAGATTTCATTGCTACATTAATGCATCAAAGAGAGAAGCAATGAAAACAAATAGGAACACAAACCACAGCAATGGAAAAACTGACAATAATAACCAGTAACTCAATAAAGAGTCAGGGGTTTCTCGCTTTATAATAAGCCATCAGATCTGCAGTTATAAATATTAGTAAGTCATTGATAAAGAGTTTTTCCACTACAACAATCCATCAAGTTTGTATGAATCTGTTCTTGTGAAGTTCCACATGTGCTGCGTCTGTGAAAATGAGCTTTTCAGTACAATAATATACTTCCACTGTTGAATTGTAGTGTGCAGAATACGTATAATGTAAATATTATACGTATAATAAATTCATTATTCAACTCCCCAGTTCTGATTCTCTCACAGACAGGTTTTGTCCTGTTGTGCCTTTAGGTGGTGGAGGACTTTATTTGTCTTTGACTAATTTCAGCTGGTAAATTCAATTAAAAAAAATATGAGAGTCCTCTCTGCTCCATTTCTCCCAGATATACAATTTATTTAGAGAAAGCATTTTCATAGGCTTTAAAGCAAATAAAGTCACGAACCATAAGTTTTATTCTGGAATAAAACTATCTGAAGGCAGGTTTTCCATGCTTCAGTTTGATAGTGACAAATGTATTATTTTATTATTACAATTTTGTCGGAGGTGCTCTTTGCATCAAAAAGTTTTGCATATTGAAACTCTGTTGTGAACACTGAGCCTTAAGAGTCGGATTGATGTTACAGTGACCCTGTAATTCCTGTCCATGCGTATTAGGTCTATCTATCTGAGCTGGACTCATCCTGAGGACGGCTTCCGTGTCCCAAACGTTTTACTGAATAAATCTGAAATCAGTGTGCAATATCAAACCTGTCCGATGTGTAAAAATGTTTGAAGATCAATTATCGTTAGATTCTCACTGATCCTGTTGGGAGATTTAAATAATTACCGGACATTACCGGTGCTGTGCCACGTGCGTAAAATGCGCACAGCACCTCTCTCCGTTTGGAAACACACATATGAATCATGCGGCTGGAAGTTAACTATATATTATAAGCTCAAAGACAAGAATACTACTTATAAACACTTGACGTTGTCCTGTGTGACCATAAAACCCATATTTTTTCATCCAAGAGTGACTTATTTGGCGCGAGATTTATTTGGTTGGCCTGAGAGTGTGAGACAGCGCCGGGGAGTTGGCAACCTTAATTAAGTTTAAATAGACTATGAACAGTCTGCAAAAAGTGAGCTTGACATTTGATCTCAGGCCTTTTGCAGGTTGATTGGATGAAACTTTAGATTACAGAGGTGAGATGTGACTGTAAAAACAGATGTGTACAAAATGGACGCTGAGGATTCCATGGTTGCTATGTTTTATCTCCAGGTGCATCATTTCTATATGATCCTCATTCAAACGCAAACAAAACCAAACGGTCAAGAAAAGTTTTTCACAACTTTCACTCGACGATTTCTTCCAAATAAACGCTTCTGCTGAGGACTTCTTACATCCTGTTAAGGACTAAAGACTCACTGAGACTGACGAGAAAGAGAAAGCAAACTTCCATCATGGAAAATGTGAGATTTGAACACTTTGAAAGTCTGTGGTGTTTTCAATGTATTTTACCGTCGAGACTTTCAGAGCCCTCAAAGGTCACTGATGTTTAGCCAAAAGGCTCTGACATGAACACTCCCCCAACCCGGGATCACATGATAAAAATAATATGTTGAAGGGCAAATTCGGATTAACTATGAATTACAGGAAAATGAAGCACCTGCGCATGTGCGTGTTATTTTACGGCAGTGATGCACATTGTCAGTACTGGACTGTACCAGCTCCATTTATACTGTATATAATAAATCATAAAAATGACATAAGATGCGCATAAAAGAACTCAAATCACTGCTTCACTGACAATAATGTCATTATTTAATATATCTAATAGGTTTATTTATATTACCCAGCTCCAGGCTGATGGGATACATTTTGATGTTGTGAATTTAAGTGTAACACTGGAGTACTTGGAGTTAGTATATAATTCCCAGCAGATATGTGACATTAATTTTTTTTAGACAGTGTGGCAACATATTGATTTAAGGCTCTGTGCTGAAGAAGACCCCTGTGTTAAAATGTGCTTTTAAGACCTTCATTATTTCATTTTCATACTTTCATGTTGCATATTCTTAATGAAATACATTTATTCAGGTAACCACATCAAATCTGCAATATTGTAATACTGTAATATTCTAGCACATTTTTGCAGAAACGGTGAAATGAAATTCACATTATTCAGTGCCTTTTGTTGCATTTACTGTACTTATGGAGCCTCGTTCTAACGTGTGTATTGTTGCAGTGTGATGTGTCCATTGCCCTGCAAGACCACGACTACTTTAGAAGCAGGAGAATCTCTGCACGCCGGGCAGACGCTGCGAGGAACCCTGCAGCCTGGAGCAAGTGTCCATGTTGCAGGAATGACCAGGTTAGACTTTTGAATTTTCTTTTTTTGAAAGTGAACTCGCTGCAGCCAAATGTAGAACTGAACACTATCTTGTTGTCAAATAAAACAAAATTGGACACTTTTCATGTCACATGAAGTACAGAACATAATGTGCTTTATTAGTGACCAGTGCCACATTGACTACTTGCATTGTGGGATCATTTGAGTCCACTATTTAGGGTATTAGGCTATAATAATATTCACTGGACTGTTTAGGGTATATGAATCCTCACAAACTACAGAATCAGACAAGTCTACAAAATGTTAAACACATAGTGCACTATATTGTGAATAATGAATGACTTTGGACACAGCCTCTGCTGCACAGGCTTATTGCACTGCATACTGGACTTTTCATTGAACCTTCCTGTTAAGTTCCCATCAGACTGTGCCAATTCACAGCTTTACTCTGTGACATTATTTTCCTTGAAATTAAATTCTTCTTGCATTCAGACCTGAATAAACTAAGGCTTGTACCTCTAAAGTCCTGTAAATTGTGAAAGGCTTTTTACTTTTCCAAAGTCTTCATCAGTGCATCTAACACAATTTTTTTTCTTATGAGACTAAAAAAAGTATCCTCTGCTGAACTTCCCCAGGAGCAGAAGCACCAACACTCTGCTACTGCTGCCAAACCTCCCCAGAAGAGGAAGCGGACCTCTGTGGCCCGTCCTTCCAAACCTTCTGCTGAACCCCCAGAGGTGTCGGCTCCCATTCCTCGGCCCTCCAGCCCAGCTGCTGACATTCCAGGGCTTCTGAATTTGATCCCTCGGTCCACCGTCCCACCTGCCGACCTGCCAGCGGTCTCAAATGTGGCCCCCGTCAGCCCCGGCCCCTCCACTGCTCCCCTACAAGATGACGGCCCTGTGATAATACACAACCGCTCAGTAGAGGAGTACCAGCAGATCTACCATGAAGTGGTAGATGACATGCTGAGGTATGTTTGTCAAAATCAATATATATTAATTCAATATATAAAAGCTTTTTAATCCCACGTATCATGATTATTAAATGTTTGTTTCTTTATATCTTTACAGATACAAGAACGGCCGCTTGCGTCCGTACACTTTGGGGCTTGGCCGTCGTATCAAACAGAAGCTGTGGGAGAGGCTGAATCGTCCCACGATTACGACATCAGCCAATGAAGACGGGCTTGAGAATGTTCAAGTATCATACGGGGTTGGAGTCTATCCTCCCCGTTTTGATGTTGACATTTCAAGAGAACCAGAGCCTAAACGGCCACCAAAAAAAAGGGCTAAGAACCGAAACTGAACTGAAAGTATCAGTATTGTGTAAATAGTTAAAGACATTAGAATAGTTCAATAAGGTCAAATCTGTAAATAATATTGTAGTTTTAAGTTTTCTTAATGAGTAGAATTGTCTTGTTTCATCAGTAAATGCAGCTTCTGTCTGAACTCTTTTCCAGCTACACATCCAACCTCTGATTCCATCTGCTGTTCCAGCCTCCACCTGTAGGCTCTACCATCCACCTGCAGCCTGAAGCTCCACCGGCAGATTCTGGGAGAAAATTACAAACACCTTTATGTACAACCTCTGCAAACCACCTGAAGTGCCCTGTTTCGTCCTCCACCAATAGCCTGTTTCAGCCTCCATCACATCTAAACTGTGCCTCCAACTGACACCAGCCATCTGCTGTCCTAGCCTCCACCTGCAGACAGCACATAGCTGCAAACACATGCTCCCCCTTAAAAGTCCTGCGATGAGCCAAACCTCAACCTGCAGCCTCTGCCAGCAACCTGCAGCCTCCGCCTCCACCTGCAGATCCTGGCAGAAAACTGCAGCCTAATCCTCCACCTACAGCCTCTGCCAGCAACCTGCATCCGCCGCCTCCACCTGCAGGTTGTGGCAGACACCTGTAGCCCGGGCCTCCACCTGCAGCCTGGGTCTCCACCTGCAGCCTCTGCCAGCAACCTGCAGCCGCCGCCTCCACCTGCAGATTCTGGCAGAAAACTGAAGCCTAATCCTCCACCTACAGCCTCTGCCAGTAACCTGCATCCGCCGCCTCCACCTGCAGGTTGTGGCAGACACCTGTAGCCCGGGCCTCCACCTGCAGCCTGGGTCTCCACCTGCAGCCTCTGCCAGCAACCTGCAGCCGCCGCCTCCACCTGCAGATTCTGGCAGAAAACTGCAGCCTAATCCTCCACCTACAGCCTCTGCAAGCAACCTGCATCCGCCGCCTCCACCTGCAGGTTGTGGCAGACACCTGTAGCCCGGGCCTCCACCTGCAGCCTGGGTCTCCACCTGCAGCCTGTGCCAGCAACCTGCAGCCGCCGCCTCCCCCTGCAGATTGTGGCAGACACCTGCAGCCCGGGCCTCCACCTGCAGCCTATGCCAGCAACCTGCAGCCGCCGCCTCCACCTGCAGATTCTGGCAGAAAACTGCAGCCTAATCCTCCACCTACAGCCTCTGCCAGCAACCTGCAGCCACCGTCTCCACCTGCAGATTCTGGCAGACAGCTGCACCTCCACCTGCAGCCTCTGTCAGAAATCTGTCTCACCATCTTCTCTTACAGGTTCTGACAGACACGTCCAGCCTTCAGACTTCAGCCTCTGTTAGCATGCTGCACTGCTGCTGCCACTTGCAGATTCTGATGCAACCTGAATCTCCACCTTTAGCCTCTGCCAGCAACCTGCAGCAGTTGCCCCTCATCTGCAAGTTGCTGGCAAATGCTACAGGTGGAGATTTGGGCCTCTTCCACCGACCTGCACCACCTCCTCCACTTGCAGATTCCAGCAGACAGCTCCAGCCTCTGACAGCAAACTGCACCACCTCCTCCACCTACAGTTTGTGGCAGAATGCCAGACAGCTGCAACCCAAACCTCCACCTCCAGCCTCCAGCTTCCAACCTGTGCCAGCAACCTGTACTGCTGCCTCCACCTGCAGATTCTGGCCAATGTACCAGTCCAACCACCAGCCTCCAGCATCTTGTCTCTGACACCTACCTGCACCACCTCCTCCACCTGCAGATTATTGCTGAGAGATGCAGCACAAACCTCAACCTCTAGCCTCTGACAGCAGCCTGCACCACCTCCTCCACCTGCAGTCTGTAACAGACAGCTCCACCCCCCAGCCTCCAGCCTCCGGATTCTACCCACTAACCTGCAGCCTCCAGCCTCCACCCTCTGCCAGCAACCTGCATCACCCTCCACCTGCAGGTTCTGGCAGAGAGCTGCAGTCTGAATCTCCACCTACATCTACAACAGGTGTGTATGTCTTGCACATAAAACCCATTATTCACAACAGTAGTGTAGTTAGTGCTGCACAGTGGAAAGTATTGTATTGTGTATATTTCTGGGCTGCATTGTGTCTTCTCACATTGAACCTTTGTACATCATGAGCACTGTTAGATGGTGCTGTGTAGTTTTTTGTGTATTTCTACAAAGAATGTATGCCCTGTGTGGACTATTTCTTGGATTACTACCGATTGTTTCTCTTGCTTTGTTAGTTTGAATATTTTTCATTGTGTATGTTGGGTTTTGTGCACACACTGCAAACCACTTTCCCTCTGACATAATAATAAATTTAATCTTATTCCTTCACCTGCAGATTCTGGCAGAAAACTGCAGCCTAATCCTCCACCTACAGCCTCTGCCAGCAACCTGCAGTCGCCACCTCCACCTGCAGGTTGTGGCAGACAGCTGCAGCCCAGGCCTCCACCTGCAGCCTCTGCCAGCAACCTGCAGCCGCTGCCTCCACCTGCAGGTTGTGGCAGACAGCTGTAGCCCGGGCCTCCACCTGCAGCCTCTGCCAGCAACCTGCAGCCACCGTCTCCACCTGCAGATTCTGGCAGACAGCTGCACCTCCACCTGCAGCCTCTGTCAGAAATCTGTCTCACCATCTTCTCCTACAGGTTCTGACAGACACGTCCAGCCTTCAGACTTCAGCCTCTGTTAGCAAGCTGCACTGCTACCGCCACTTGCAGATTCTGAAAGTCTGCTACAACCTGAATCTCCACCTTTAGCCTCTGCCAGCAACCTGCAGCAGTTGCCCTCATCTGCAAGTTGCTGGCAAATGCTACAGGTGGAGATTTGGGCTGCAGCATTCTGCCAAAACCCGCAGGTGAAGGCGATGGCTGCAGCCCAAACCTTCAGCAGCAGCCTCTTCCACCGACCTGCACCACCTCCTCCACTTGCAGATTCCAGCAGACAGCTCCAGCCTCTGACAGCAAACTGCACCACCTCCTCCACCTACAGTTTGTGGCAGAATGTCAGACAGCTGCAACCCAAACCTCCACCTCCAGCCTCCAGCTTCCAACCTGTGCCAGCAACCTGTACTGCTGCCTCCACCTGCAGATTCTGGCCAATGTACCAGTCCAACCACCAGCCTCCAACATCTTGTCTCTGGCACCTACCTGCACCACCCCCCAGCCTCCAGCCTCCAGCCTCCGGATTCTACCCACTAACCTGCAGCCTCCAGCCTCCAGCCTCTGGCAGCAACCTGCACCACCCTCCACCTGCAGGTTCTGGCAGAGAGCTGCAGTCTGAATCTCCACCTACACCTACAACAGGTGTGTATGTCTTGCACATAAAACCCCATTATTCACAACAGTAGTGTAGTTAGTGCTGCACAGTGGAAAGTATTGTATTATGTATATTTCTGGGCTGCATTGTATCTTCTCACATTGAACCTTTGTACATCATGAGCACTGTTAGATGGTGCTGTGTAGTTTTTTTGTGTATTTTTACAAAGAATTTATGCCATGTGTGGACTATTTCTTGGATTACTACTGATTGTTTGTCTTGCTTTGTTAGTTTGAATATTTTTTATTGTGTATGTTGGGTTTTGTGCACACACTGCAAACCACTTTCCCTCTGACATAATAATACATTTAATCTTAATCCTCCACTTGCAGATATTGGCAGACAGCTCCAGCCTCTGCCAGCAACCTGCACCACCTCCTCCACCTGCAGTTTGTAACAGACAGCTCCACCCCAGCCTCCAGCCTCCAGCCTCCAGCCTCCGGCGTCTACCCACTAGCCTGCAGCCTCCAGCCTCCAACCTCCGCCAGCAACCTGCACCACCCTCCACCTGCAGATTCTGACAGACAGCTGCAGCCAGAACCTACACCAACTTCTTCTACTAGAAAGTTGAAGAGTCCCACTCCACCTGAAACTTCTGCCAAACTCCACTAACAGCTTCTTCCAGTCATCCACAGAACCAGCCTCCTCCTCCAGCCCACAGTAACCAGCTGCTGCTCCAGCCACTGCCTGCAGTCTCTATCAGTAACCTGCAGCCCTAGCCTCAGGAACCGGGCTACAGTATGATTAATGCAGTGACTAAAAACATATCATTTATCCATGTCTGAGCCCTGTTGTAGCTAAAATTATGAACATTTGGGAAGAAAAAACAAAACAAAACAAAAAAAAGGGTATTTATGTCATGCATATTGTTTTGAAAATGCATTGTGAGTGTTTGACTGCTGAGTTTTTTGAAATATCAAAACAAACTATCAGTATTTTCTGTAATTAAATGTGTAGAGAATTTGCATTCTATCTCAGGGAAGGGTACCTTAAGGGAATTGCATATTGTTAAAAATGGACCTCCAGCACTTAAATGCACCTTTATTTCTTTTATTGTATTGAAGTGAATTTGCCTGATTCATTATTAGACCCCCATTAGACTTAATGATGCTATTTCTGCTTATTCAGAGTTTCTTTGCACATATGAGTAATTTAAGTAATTTGAATGTTTTTCTCATGTGTTTCATATTCCCATTCAAAGATAAAATGCCTGCTGTATTTTCAATGTCAAATGATTTTTTTGTAGTTGCTAAAATCTGAACATTATGACAACAATTGACCAACATGATGTAAAAATTCAGAGGGGTGTCTGTGTGCAATATTACTACAATAAAAGATATTATTATTGTCAAGCTTTTGTCATGTTATGTATACATTTCTTTATTTCTGAAGATTTTAAAGGTTGAAAAGTAAGTTGAAGTGAGCCAAACATTTATCTCATAGGCAGGGTCTATGTCCCAACCCAAACTGGAGGAGATCAGAGAATAATTGACAAGTGCAATGACAAAACTACAGGCATGTTCTTCTATGACAAATATACAGAGATAAGACTCAGCATACATGAACAAATCCAGCTGTTTTGTAGGATTGTACATGGATTTATGGTCATCACAAGACATTTCCTGTTTCTACCACATCTTAATTGCTTTTTTATGTGAATATTTCCAAATAAATTGTGGCTTAAATAGTCAGTGTGACCCCCAGTGTAAATCTTCAAAATCACAATACTACAGTGTGTTGTGTGTTGGCTTGATGTGATAGACTTATTGGATCCAACATAACCACAGAATACGTTACAACAATGATAATGTTTTTCAATGGTTGACTCACACACTGATTTGGCGTGGGACGTGTCAGAGGATCACGTCATACTTGGCTTGGTGTACCAAACAAAATGAATTGAAGTGAGATACTAATCACAATAAAAGGAGTAATGACAACAATCATTTCCAAAGCAACATTAATAATGATGATAATAATAGAGGTGAGCGCCAAGACAAAAAATATTAATGACAATAATAGAATGAGGGAAAACAACTGTCCACAGCTGGGTTATAAAAAAATGTGTTGGTCGCTTTAGCTGTGTGCATCTGCATCATCCCTACCCTCCCTACCTATAACATTTGGTGGTCACCCTTGGCCTCCCCCTGCAGGCATCCAGCTATCAGCTGCAGCTCCAGGCTTGCTTTCTAGCCTCCAGGTCTATAACATATATGTATCAGCTCTTTCATAAAAACAGAAGAGATAAATCACTGGTAAGGCTGTAGAATATGCAGAATATATGTGGCAAAGACAAGACATGATAGAATGAAAAGCCGACCTGAGAATTGGGCATTGAAGGAAATAACTAACACCACAAGATGGCAGTAATCCAACAACAAAGACCGAGTTTAAAGAATCTGACAGAGGGAGGATTTGGCGTCCTGAAGGAGGGTCAACATGCTGCTATTCAGGATTTGACAAAAGCTCACATCGAGTCGTTTGACCAGGCTGTCACTGACGGACTCAGCCGCGTCGTGCAGGTCAGTTGAACTTTATTTGACCATGTAACACATAACTATCTGAAGAAATACTAAAATAGTTTGTTAAACACGCACTTAAAAAAAGCGGAATAAGCGGAACAGACTGCTCTTTTAAGTCAGTGGTTCTCAAACTTTTTCACGTCAAGGACCCCTAAAGTGACATTTGATAAGATTTTGTCCCAGGGTCCCCATCTGATAAGATTTTTTCTCTCTTGTGATGTGACATGTCTTTCTCAGGCAATCCCCCCTTTGGAGTTCACGTTCAAACATGACAGAATTAGCCTCGCTTTCGTTGAGGCCACAATCTACAAACCTATGGTTGCCAAAGGGAGCATCTGCAGGGAAATGAGGGTGTTTCCAGCAGAGTTCCGGGGAAGAAGATGCTCTTACAAAGGCAAGATTGTGGTAAGTCTGACATGTGTGCAAACAAGGGAGTGCTGAACTAAAGGACTGGCCAACAAAGGATCCAAAATACACGTGAGAGACACAATAACACTTTGGTCAAGTCTTTAATCTGTTAAGTTTTTGTATTTTGACAGGCAGACGTCAGCTGGTCGATCAATGGTGTCCCCAAAGGCATCATTAAACAGTCCCTGGGTCAGGTGCCAATTATGGTGAAATCCAAGCTGTGTAACCTGCATGGCATGTCCCCCAAAGAGCTTGTGGAACACCATGAAGAAGCAGAGGTAAGATATGACAGTTACACTAATAAACTGAGGAGAGATTCAATGCACGCATCCTTATAATCAAATTACAAGCTGCCTCTTTAACATTTAAGAAGGATGAGCACACAGCCATCAACATGAATCTACATTATCTGGAAAACGGGACTGTGATGCTCAACTTCATCTACCAGAAAGAGCTCTTCTTCCTCCCACTGGGCTTTGCACTTAAGGTAGTAATCAGGGTGTATAGCAGTAAGAAATATTTGATGGTATCTTGGTGTCTAGCCGTGCTTTTTCACTGAATCAGATTTTTTAATGCACTTTAGAAATGAGCAAGCCTGCACCAATCATTAGTTAGTAGTTCTGAATGTAATTTGTCCTACAATTGAGTGTAATTGATTTTCTATTTAAAACAGAGGCTTGGTGCTGTAGATTTTAACATGGCTCATTATCTTTGTGGTTGCCTCCAGGCCCTGGTGGACTTCACAGACTTCCAGATCTACCAGGAGCTTATCAAAGGCCGCGAGGACAATTCCTTCTACAAGAGCTGTGTATCAGAGATGCTGCGCATCGTCATGGAGGAGAACTGCACCACCCGCAGCAAGGTGCTCAATTACCTTGGAGAGCGCTTCCGGGTTAAGATGAGTCTTCCTGACTGGTACACCAACGAGCAGTGTGCCAACTTCCTGTTAGAGTAAGTTTTTAAGACAGATGCATGACAGTTTTTTTTCTCACAGCCTGAAAACAGAATTTTAAGTTTAGTACATTATACATTTAGTATATAATTATTATTAAGTCCAATATAGTAAAATGAGTTTTGTTGTGTTTTGATCAGTGAGTGTATCTGCATCCACCTGAAGTCACGTATGCCAAGCAGGAGTGCATGGAAGAAAACCCTGACAGCATTATGTGTCAGGAAGTGCTCACTCCTGGTCAGCTCTACCTCATGTTTCTGAAGGTAAGGTTATTGAAATCAGTCATGTTTAAATCGTATACCTTCAGGTGCTGAGAGAGAAGAAGATCCCTCCCTGGACTGAGATTGTTCTGGTTCCCAAAACAGGCAAAGCCAGCTTGTACCCAGGCCTGTTCCTCTTCACAACCCCCTGTCGCATTGTGCGGCCCGTACGCAATTTAGCTCATGGAAAGCAGGAGTTGATTGGCACCTTTGAACAGGTATGTGTAAACTATGATTTTAAAAGATTTAAGTTGCCTGAAGAACATCAACTATAAAGGCAGATTTGTTTTGCATACTGGATACTGAAACTTTTAATAATCTTTTTGTGTGTCGCTACAGCTTTACATCAATGTGGGCATCTTGGAGGATGAGATGGAGCCAGGTGTGACGACACACCAGGAGCTCTTCCCTCACAGTATGCTAAGTGTGGTGGCCAACTTCATTCCCTACTCGGACCACAATCAGAGTCCTAGGAATATGTACCAGTGTCAGATGGGTAAGTGTGAAAACACCATTAAAGGCCTCATACACCCACACAAGTGTTCAGACATTCTTGTCGAGTCATCAAATTGTCTCTTAAATTCTAAACTTGTACTCTTTGCAGGTAAGCAGACTTTGGGTTTCCCCCTGCACTCATTCATGGATCGCTCAGATAACAAGCTGTACCGGCTCCAGACGCCACAGAGCCCACTGGTCAGGCCCTACATGTACGACCACTACAACCTGAACAACTACCCCAGTGGCACCAACGCCATTGTGGCGGTCATATCCTACACGGGCTACGACACGGAAGATGCAATGGTAAGTAAAAGGCAATAGTAACGGTTATTTTTTGTCTCTCCAATAGCACACTGAAAAATAACTAACGGCTGTTTAAATGGATATCCTGACACACTTTTGTCTCTTTAGATTGTGAACAATCTAAAGCAGAAAGCATCCAGTGGCATCTTAACATATTCTGTTTCATTGCAACAGGTGCTGGTGTTTTGATATCCCATGATGCTAATCAACTGCTGGAGTATATTGACCAGTATATTGATCAGGGACAAGTTCGTGTTATTCAGAAGTACCTGGAGAAACCTCTACTTCTGGAGCCGGGACATCGGAAGTTTGACATCAGGCGAGTCAGAAACAGAAAATGTGTGAGTCTGTCTGGACTTAGTAACTCTCGTGCTGAATGTGCTCTTATGGTTTATGTTATGCTATTACCAGGAGCTGGGTGCTTGTGGACCATCAGTACAACATCTATTTATACCGGGAGGGCGTGCTGCGGACTTCCTCCGAGCCCTACAACAGCTCCGACCTCCAGGACATGACCAGCCACCTGACCGACCACTGCATCCAGAAGGAGCACTCGCAGAACTACGGACGATACGAGGAGGGGAACGAGATGTTCTTTGATGAGTTCAGGCTGTACCTGCTAAACACTCACAATGTCACCCTGGAGACCACCATATTATCCCCGATCAAGCAGATCATAAAGTAGGTCCTTTTGTCAGATTACAGCTAATAAAGAGATTAGCAGCTGCCTGCTTTCACTATAATAAATGTAAATATTGTTCTTATCCCAACCAAAACACAGAAAGCAGCACATACTGTACGTGTGGTCAGAGACATTCTCCATAATTTGCTTCTGAAACATGCAGATTGAGTTGTTATGTTACATGATTGCTCGATGATATTTCACTCTTCTAGACAGCTGGAAACCAATAACGATGTTACAGGTGCAACATTAGATGATCTGCTATCTTTGCTGTAGTTTGAGAGTATGTGAGCATGTGCTGAGCTACTGATTTCATCTAGTAAATAAGTGAAATCTTTACTGCTTCATAGCACAATATATATTGCATACACATTTATGTGCAATATAGCATTTGTGAGACTGTTGACAAAAACACTATTAACAGCGATTCATTCTTTTCTTAAGATGCTTTGGCTTTCAAATTCATGTTAAAGGTATTTTTAACTGCAATATGACTGAAGATAAAACAATTGACAAAACGTTTGGCCAGTGTTGTAAAATATTTCAGTATTATGATGGTATAGTATAGTATTTTTGAATTGTGAATTATTACCTCTTCACTAGACATTATAGTTGGATCTCCAGTACAGCATAAAGGTTAGCGATTACTTAATGCCGCTTTTAAAAGTTCCACATTAATTGTGTTACCCATAGAGCTGCAACGATCAGTCCATTCATAGAGAAGTCGATCGGCAGAGAATTAATTGACAACTATTTTGATAATCGATTCATTGTTTAAGTCAGTTTTCAAGCAAAAATGCCACACAGTTGATGGTTTCATTTTCTGAAATGACAATTTGCTGCTTATCGTTGCCTTAAAGGACAGGTTCACAATTTTAACCGTCAGATGCCCAAATGAAGATTGAAATGGGATTTTCTTGCCATAATCATTCCTCCTGTTCATACTGGCCATTAACAGATCACTTCATAATGCACAAACGCCAAAATCCACAAGCCTCCTTCTGTGCAAAAATGTATTTAAAGTTCATCTGAAGTTAATATGAAGCTTCAGCTGTTCAAATGAGTCAAATCAAGTAGATATCTTTCAACGTTTGAGTCTTTTTAGTGCCAAAGTTGCTCTTTTTGTTACTATACTTCCACCGCAGCTCAACAGGGAAACACTGTCCGAGGAAACACAAAGAGGGAATTTGATGCTAAAAAGACTGTAAATGTGGCAGATATCCACTTGATATGACTAACTCACACTGCTGAAGCCTCATATAAGCTTCACATCAACTTTTAAATGTGTTTTTGCACAAAATGACTGTGTGGACACACTGTGTATTTTGGCCCCCATCACTTACATTAAAGCACATTTGAAGGGGATCTTTTAATAGCCAGTATGAACAGGAGGAATGATTACAGTGAGGAAAAACTCTTTCACTGTTCATATGGACACCTGACTGTTGTTTTAACACATACTTGAAAAACTGTGACCCTATCCTTTAACATTATAGTAAATTGAATATGTTTAAGTTTAGACTGTTGCTCAGACAAAACAAGACATTTGATAGCGTCACTGTGGGAAATTGTGATGGTGATGATTTTCAGTTTTCTGTTGCTTTATTGACCAAGCAATTAATTGATCAGCCGATTATTTTCTCACTCGATAATGAAAATAATTTAGTTTCAGCCCTACTTACCTGATTGGACAAGACATTAAGTAATTTTGGTCTTCGTTAGATGTCAAGATGATAATTAGGAAGGAACAATTTGAGTCTATGCACATGAAGAATAAAAATGATAAAAATGTAATAATGAAAGCATTAAAATAGATTTTAAAAATGAGTAAAGAATAAGATCCAAACTAGATGAAAACTAAAACATTCTTCTCTGAAATGATTTTGCTGTCTGGTTTTACAGGAGCTGTCTGACATGTATTGAGCCGGCGATCAGCACCAAGCACCTGTCCTACCAGAGCTTCCAGCTCTTTGGATTTGATTTCATGGTGGATGAGAGCTTCAAAGTGTGGCTCATTGAGATCAATGGAGCTCCAGCCTGTGCACAGTCAGTACCAGTTGATGATGCATGTTAAAATTGTATTTTTAGGATTGTATTTTGGCTTCTTTTTACAATATGAGGGAAACAATCTTTGAATGTATTTCAAAAGATTGGACCCTAATTATGTGAAATTATCTTGTGTGTTTGTTGGAATATTCTCTGCTCTGTTTAAGTTTCCTGCAGGCACAGAGTCAGAAATAGGAAATGTTTGAGTTTTGTTTTGTGTTTTGCTTCTTTAATGAACTTGAATGTTTTCTAATGCAAAAGTGTCATCTCATTAATACTTGTATTATCCCCCCCACAGGAAACTATACCCAGAGCTCTGTCAAGGTATAGTGGACGTGGCTATTTCCAGCGTCTTCACCATGAACAACGGTGGAGACTCTTCCTCAGCTTCCTCTTCACCTTACTCTTCCTCCCCATCCTCCACGTTCACCACCAACTCCACCAACTGCTCCTCTCCCAAACTGAGAGCGCCCCTCCACGTGGGCCCTTTCACTCGATTGTAAGCACACGCTCAGATATTCCCCTCGTCTCCTCCATACTAGAAGCTTCTTCCATTCTCTGTCCTCACTCCTAAACTCCACCTGAGAAGTAGCACATGCCTTTAATTGTACCTCGCCCGTCACACCTGGAGGGAGTCTCGCGTTTTATGGAAATCACCGATCTGCAGAAATGATCTCTGCTCTCCTGATTATGCATATTATGAATCTGAGGATGGCGACAAATTTACTGGGAGTTTCCAAATGAGGGCAGACGCCTTTCCATCTCAGTTCCACCACCGCCTGTTTCTCCCCAAACAGATTGATGAATAGAGGTCTGAAGGATGCAGAGACGCTCCAACTGAGACTGTAGTGCCTTACATTTCCAACCATGCTCCCTTAAAAAGACTGCCAGTTAGCTTGCTCTATTACTGTGACTTGTACTTGTTCTAAAAGCCTTTGCACTGTTGCTCAATACATCCATATGTCTATTCGGTCAGGTCAGTCTACAAGAATTAGCATAAAACAGACACCTTGATATTTGAGCTCTTAGTGAATTTGTGGAATTTTGAATGCTAATTTTCTCATCAGACACTTTTTTTTTTTTTTTTAATTTCAGTTTGCCTGCAGCGACCTGTACACATTGGTTTCAATGAGGAAATGCTAGCAGTAAAGAGGCTATGATGGATATTAAACTTGTAAAGACTGTGTACTAACCCAGTGTGTCTGATGAGATAAACATTCAAGATGTCAAGATCAACATTGCTCTTAACTGGACTGTTTGGACACTACAAATAATATACATATATATTATTTACATTGAGGAGGGGCATTGGTGAGCAGGGAGGCCGTCCTTCAGCTGGGAAACCCAGGTTTACACCCGTCCCAACAAGCTCTGGCAAAGTGTCCGTGACCCTTGACCTCTCTATTGCAGTGAGGGAAAATCTAAAATGAAGTATTAGCCTCTGTTCTCAATTCTTTACAGCTGAAGACATCTTAATGTTTTATTTTTCATTAGAAAGAGAGCATGTTTGCGTGAAAGCATGTAGACGTTTGCATCTTCATACACATCCACACAGCACCGTTTGCCCTAATGTTTTTTTTTTCCTGATCTATAAAAAGCTAGACTGTAATTGTAAAGTGTTGTCAACATGTGTGTGGATTTTTGAACTGTTGAAATGAAAGTAGAGTAGATTGTACAGTGTGTTTCTTTGGCCCCATGAAATGAAACTTGACATCATAAATAACATTTTTGTTTGAAGGAAATCTGATAATGACAAAAAAAAACCTCATTCACACTTCTTCCACTGCTCTTATAATCATTCTGTGTCAAATTGTGTTTTTACCAAAGAGAAGTCAGCTGCAACCAGAAAGTCACAGTATACAGACACAAATCTTCATCTCGTCACTGCCTCTTCTTCAGTTACTGCTGGTGTTCAATCATGTCACCAACTGGCTTTTTAATAACTGTTATCAAGGTTTCACATCATGAATGACAGATTTTATTTTTTATTTTTTTCAATTTCATGGGGTCCCTAAACTATTTTACTTCTCCACTTTGCTTTTGACTGTAGGTCTCTTTGTGAATAGATGAGACCTTTAGAGGTGTAGCTTTCCTAAATGACTTGTGTCCAATCTTATTATGTTACTGTTTGTTGAAAAAGGAATGCAAAGTTGTTTCTGTAGACATGAAACTTTCAAATAGCTTGACATTTGTGACAGTTGGATGGTTGATTTCCTGCTCCTCAGTGGCCACTTTTCACACTGAAATTCAACTGTAGTGTTTCCAGCAGCTCATTTAACTTCAGAATAAGTCATTACAGGAGTTTTAGTAGGTAGGTGTGTCATAATTTTACTATCCCTGCTGTTCCTCTCTTTTAACCTCATTTCATATGTGGAGACTTTGCTTCTTGTGTCTTGAGTTTCATAAGTTAAGGGACATCATAAAGAGCATTTATTTATGTTTTCATCACTGTGTATTTGTGTTTACAAGATAACTCTGGAGAATGAAGGATGTGTACGTGGCTGACAACAACAAGTTGTGTCTGTGTGATGTGCTGAATGTCAGAAAGATGGAATAGTTACAGGGTAGGTTACACCGACATGAATTCATTATTATTCTATGAAAGAAAATATGAATCCATTTCTGTTATGCTCAGTATTACAGAGCCCTGTTGTAGCTGAAAAGAAAGTTTGGAAAGATATAATGTAAGTAGAAAATGTCATGATTGTGTTGACAGATGGGATACAGGTATGACTGCTGATTTTTGGAAATATCAAAAGCAAACTTTGAGTATTTTCTTTTTTTTAACGTAAATTTGTAGGGAAATGTCTTTCCATCAAAGGGAAAGGTGCCTTAGAGGGAATTGCATATTGATAAAAAAGAAGCAATGGACCTCCAGCATTTAAATGCACCTTCATTTGTTTGTTTGTATTGAAGTGAATTTGCCTCATTCATTATTAGACCTTTTTTAACTTCAATGATGTCATTTCCTCTTATTCAGAGTTTCTTTGCACATCATTTTTTATCATGTTTCTTCTCATGTGTTTCATATTCCTATTTTGATGTTTCCTGGATTTCCTCATTTTTACCAAAGATAAAAGTCCTGCTGTATTTTCACTGTCTAATAATGTTTTGTGGTTAATCTAGTTAATAATCTATAATCTGGACATTATCGCATTAATTGGCCAACATGATCTAAAAGCAAGTGTGATATTCAGAGGGATGTATGTGTTGTGTTTTTGTTAGGTGATGTTTTATCCAGAATCTTGCATGAGCATTTCTCTTTATCAGAAACAATATTACTAGAATAAAATATTATGACCATTATGGAGCTTCTGTCATGCACACATTTCTCCGCTAGGCGGTCTACTGGATTCACTCGGCAGAGACCGACTCTGTACTGGGCACACAGATGAAACTGATACTGGTCTTCTCATCAAAATGGAAAACAAAACAACTTTTCCAAAAAGGACTATTTCTTTAATATCCGTATAGTTCTTCTGGCTACCAGGCAACACTGAACAAGATGAGGGAAGCCTAGTTTATCTGGACTGTGAGCTTGTGGATAAGAAACTGAAAAACAGAAACATGTAAAGGTTGATGTAATACAACAGTCCTGTAATAAATGTTCAGTTTTTGCTTCAATTTTGCTTTAGTTGTTTGTGTGTTAACTTCAGTCTGTTTTGAGATGCTGATGTATCCTTTTCTGTAGGTCATGTAGATTTCATTGCTACATTAATGCATCAAAGAGAGAAGCAATGAAAACAAATAGGAACACAAACCACAGCAATGGAAAAACTGACAATAATAACCAGTAACTCAATAAAGAGTCAGGGGTTTCTCACTTTATAATAAGCCATCAGATCTGCAGTTATAAATATTAGTAAGTCATTGATAAAGAGTTTTTCCACTACAACAATCCATCAAGTTTGTATGAATCTGTTCTTGTGAAGTTCCACATGTGCTGCGTCTGTGAAAATGAGCTTTTCAGTACAATAATATACTTCCACTGTTGAATTGTAGTGTGCAGAATACGTATAATGTATAATGTAAATATTATACGTATAATAAATTCATTATTCAACTCCCCAGTTCTGATTCTCTCACAGACTGGTTTTGTCCTGTTGTGCCTTTAGGTGATGGAGGACTTTATTTGTCAAAGGGAAATTGGCCTTTGACTAATTTCAGCTGGTAAATTCTATTAACAAAAATATGAGAGTCCCCTCTGCTCCATTTCTCCCAGATATACAATTTATTTAGAGAAATCATTTTCATAGGCTTTAAAGCAAATAAAGTCACGAACCATAACTTTTATTCTGGAATAAAACTATCTGAAGGCAGGTTTTCCATGCTTCAGTTTGATAGTGACAAATTTATTATTTTATTATTACAATTTTGTCAGAGGTGCTCTTTGCATCAAAAACTTTGCATATTGAAACTCTGTTGTGAACACTGAGCCTTAAGAGTCGGATTGATGTTACAGTGACCCTGTAATTCCTGTCCATGCGTATTAGGTCTATCTATCTGAGCTGGACTCATCCTGAGGACGGCTTCCGTGTCCCAAACGTTTTTACTGAATAAATCTGAAATCAGTGTGCAATATCAAACCTGTCCGATGTGTAAAAATGTTTGAAGATCAATTATCGTTAGATTCTCACTGATCCTGTTGGGAGATTTAAATAATTACCGGACATTACCGGTGCTGTGCCACGTGCGTAAAATGCGCACAGCACCTCTCTCCGTTTGGAAACACACATATGAATCCTGCGGCTGGAAGTTAACTATATATTATAAGCTCAAAGACAAGAATACTACTTATAAACACTTGACGTTGTCCTGTGTGACCATAAAACCCATATTTTTTCATCCAAGAGTGACTTATTTGGCGCGAGATTTATTTGGTTGGCCTGAGAGTGTGAGACAGCGCCGGGGAGTTGGCAACCTTAATTAAGTTTAAATAGACTATGAACAGTCTGCAAAAAGTGAGCTTGGCATTTGATCTCAGGCCTTTTGCAGGTTGATTGGATGAAACTTTAGATTACAGAGGTGAGATGTGACTGTAAAAACAGATGTGTACAAAATGGACGCTGAGGATTCCATGGTTGCTATGTTTTATCTCCAGGTGCATCATTTCTATATGATCCTCATTCAAACGCAAACAAAACCAAACGGTCAAGAAAAGTTTTTCACAACTTTCACTCGACGATTTCTTCCAAATAAACGCTTCTGCTGAGGACTTCTTACATCCTGTTAAGGACTAAAGACTCACTGAGACTGACGAGAAAGAGAAAGCAAACTTCCATCATGGAAAATGTGAGATTTGAACACTTTGAAAGTCTGTGGTGTTTTCAATGTATTTTACCGTCGAGACTTTCAGAGCCCTCAAAGGTCACTGATGTTTAGCCAAAAGGCTCTGACATGAACACTCCCCCAACCCGGGGTCACATGATAAAAATAATATGTTGAAGGGCAAATTCGGATTAACTATGAATTACAGGAAAATGAAGCACCTGCGCATGTGCGTGTTATTTTACGGCAGTGATGCACATTGTCAGTACTGGACTGTACCAGCTCCATTTATACTCTATATAATAAATCATAAAAATGACATAAGATGCGCATAAAAGAACTCAAATCACTGCTTCACTGACAATAATGTCATTATTTAATATATCTAATAGGTTTATTTATATTACCCAGCTCCAGGCTGATGGGATACATTTTGATGTTGTGAATTTAAGTGTAACACTGGAGTACTTGGAGTTAGTATATAATTCCCAGCAGATATGTGACATTAATTTTTTTTAGACAGTGTGGCAACATATTGATTTAAGGCTCTGTGCTGAAGAAGACCCCTGTGTCAAAATGTGCTTTTAAGACCTTCATTATTTCATTTTCATACTTTCATGTTGCATATTCTTAATGAAATACATTTATTCAGGTAACCACATCAAATCTGCAATATTGTAATACTGTAATATTCTAGCACATTTTTTGCAGGTGAAATGAAATTCACATTATTCAGTGCCTTTTGTTGCATTTACTGTACTTATGGAGCCTCGTTCTAACGTGTGTATTGTTGCAGTGTGATGTGTCCATTGCCCTGCAAGACCACGACTACTTTAGAAGCAGGAGAACCTCTGCACGCCGGGCAGACGCTGCGAGGAACCCTGCAGCCTGGAGCAAGTGTCCATGTTGCAGGAATGACCAGGTTAGACTTTTGAATTTTCTTTTTTTGAAAGTCAACTCGCTGCAGCCAAATGTAGAACTGAACACTATCTTGTTGTCAAATAAAACAAAATTGGACACTTTTCATGTCACATGAAGTACTGAACATAATGTGCTTTATTAGTGACCAGTGCCACATTGACTACTTGCATTGTGGGATCATTTGAGTCCAGTATTTAGGGTATTAGGCTATAATAATATTCACTGGACTGTTTAGGGTATATGAATCCTCACAAACTACAGAATCAGACAAGTCTACAAAATGTTAAACACATAGTGCACTATATTGTGAATAATGAATGACTTTGGACACAGCCTCTGCTGCACAGGCTTATTGCACTGCATACTGGACTTTTCATTGAACCTTCCTGTTAAGTTCCCATCAGACTGTGCCAATTCACAGCTTTACTCTGTGACATTATTTTCCTTGAAATTAAATTCTTCTTGCATTCAGACCTGAATAAACTAAGGCTTGTACCTCTAAAGTCCTGTAAATTGTGAAAGGCTTTTTACTTTTCCAAAGTCTTCATCAGTACATCTAACACAATTTTTTTTCTTATGAGACTAAAAAAAAATATCCTCTGCTGAACTTCCCCAGGAGCAGAAGCACCAACACTCTGCTACTGCTGCCAAACCTCCCCAGAAGAGGAAGCGGACCTCTGTGGCCCGTCCTTCCAAACCTTCTGCTGAACCCCCAGAGGTGTCGGCTCCCACTCCTCGGCCCTCCAGCCCAGCTGCTGACATTCCAGGGCTTCTGAATTTGATCCCTCGGTCCACCGTCCCACCTGCCGACCTGCCAGCGGTCTCAAATGTGGCCCCCGTCAGCCCCGGCCCCTCCACTGCTCCCCTGCAAGATGACGGCCCTGTGATAATACACAACCGCTCAGTAGAGGAGTACCAGCAGATCTACCATGAAGTGGTAGATGACATGCTGAGGTATGTTTGTCAAAATCAATATATATTAATTCAATATATAAAAGCTTTTTAATCCCACGTATCATGATTATTAAATGTTTGTTTCTTTATATCTTTACAGATACAAGAACGGCCGCTTGCGTCCGTACACTTTGGGGCTTGGCCGTCGTATCAAACAGAAGCTGTGGGAGAGGCTGAATCGTCCCACGATTACGACATCAGCCAATGAAGACGGGCTTGAGAATGTTCAAGTATCATACGGGGTTGGAGTCTATCCTCCCCGTTTTGATGTTGACATTTCAAGAGAACCAGAGCCTAAACGGCCACCAAAAAAAAGGGCTAAGAACCGAAACTGAACTGAAAGTATCAGTATTGTGTAAATAGTTAAAGACATTAGAATAGTTCAATAAGGTCAAATCTGTAAATAATATTGTAGTTTTAAGTTTTCTTAATGAGTAGAATTGTCTTGTTTCATCAGTAAATGCAGCTTCTGTCTGAACTCTTTTCCAGCTACACATCCAACCTCTGATTCCATCTGCTGTTCCAGCCTCCACCTGTAGGCTCTACCATCCACCTGCAGCCTGAAGCTCCACCGGCAGATTCTGGGAGAAAATTACAGACACCTTTATGTACAACCTCTGCAAACCACCTGAAGTGCCCTGTTTCGTCCTCCACCAATAGCCTGTTTCAGCCTCCATCACATCTAAACTGTGCCTCCAACTGACACCAGCCATCTGCTGTCATAGCCTCCACCTGCAGACAGCACATAGCTGCAAACACATGCTCCACCTTAAAAGTCCAGCGATGAGCCAAACCTCAACCTGCAGCCTCTGCCAGCAACCTGCAGCCGCCGCCTCCACCTGCAGGTTGTGGCAGACACCT
The DNA here is from genome assembly GCA_038419695.1 of Scomberomorus guttatus. Classification (NCBI taxonomy): domain Eukaryota; kingdom Metazoa; phylum Chordata; class Actinopteri; order Scombriformes; family Scombridae; genus Scomberomorus; species Scomberomorus guttatus. Next base: position 22,793,177 of record CM076458.1, read on the forward strand.
GTAGCCCGGGCCTCCACCTGCAGCCTGGGTCTCCACCTACAGCCTCTGCCAGCAACCTGCAGCCGCCGCCTCCACCTGCAGGTTGTAGCAGACACCTGTAGCCCGGGCCTCCACCTGCAGCCTCTGCCAGCAACCTGCAGCCGCCGCCTCCACCTGCAGATTCTGGCAGAAAACTGCAGCCTAATCCTCCACCTACAGCCTCTGCCAGCAACCTGCATCCGCCGCCTCCACCTGCAGGTTGTGGCAGACACCTGTAGCCCGGGCCTCCACCTGCAGCCTGGGTCTCCACCTGCAGCCTCTGCCAGCAACCTGCAGCCACCGCCTCCACCTGCAGATTCTGGCAGAAAACTGCAGCCTAATCCTCCACCTACAGCCTCTGCCAGCAACCTGCAGCCACCGTCTCCACCTGCAGATTCTGGCAGACAGCTGCACCTCCACCTGCAGCCTCTGTCAGAAATCTGTCTCACCATCTTCTCTTACAGGTTCTGACAGACACGTCCAGCCTTCAGACTTCAGCCTCTGTTAGCAAGCTGCACTGCTACCGCCACTTGCAGATTCTGATAGCCTGCTACAACCTGAATCTCCACCTTTAGCCTCTGCCAGCAACCTGCAGCAGTTGCCCTCATCTGCAAGTTGCTGGCAAATGCTACAGGTGGAGATTTGGGTTGCAGCACTCTGCCAAAACCTGCAGGTGAAGGCGATGGCTGCAGCCCAAACCTTCAGCAGCAGCCTCTTCCACCGACCTGCACCACCTCCTTCGCTTGCAGATTCCAGCAGACAGCTCCAGCCTCTGACAGCAAACTGCACCACCTCCTCCACCTACAGTTTGTGGCAGAATGCCAGACAGCTCCAACCCAAACCTCCACCTCCAGCCTCTAGCTTCCAACCTGTGCCAGCAACCTGTACTGCTGCCTCCACCTGCAGATTCTGGCCAATGTACCAGTCCAACCACCAGCCTCCAGCATCTTGTCTCTGACACCTACCTGCACCACCTCCTCCACCTGCAGATTATTGCTGAGAGATGCAGCACAAACCTCAACCTCTAGCCTCTGACAGCAGCCTGCACCACCTCCTCCACCTGCAGTCTGTAACAGACAGCTCCACCCCCCAGCCTCCAGCCTCCGGATTCTACCCACTAGCCTGCAGCCTCCAGCCTCCACCCTCTGCCAGCAACCTGCACCACCCTCCACCTGCAGGTTCTGGCAGAGAGCTGCAGTCTGAATCTCCACCTACATCTACAACAGGTGTGTATGTCTTGCGCACAAAACCCATTATTCACAACAGTAGTGTAGTTAGTGCTGCACAGTGGAAAGTGTTGTATTATGTATATTTCTGGGCTGCATTGTATCTTCTCACATTGAACCTTTGTACATCATGAGCACTGTTAGATGGTGCTGTGTAGTTTTTTGTGTATTTTTACAAAGAATTTATGCCATGTGTGGACTATTTCTTGGATTACTACCGATTGTTTGTCTTGCTTTGTTAGTTTGAATATTTTTCATTGTGTATGTTGGGTTTTGTGCACACACTGCAAACCACTTTCCCTCTGACATAATAATAAATTTAATCTTATTCCTTCACCTGCAGATTCTGGCAGAAAACTGCAGCCTAATCCTCCACCTACAGCCTCTGCCAGCAACCTGCAGCCGCCGCCTCCACCTGCAAGTTGTGGCAGACACCTGTAGCCCGGGCCTCCACCTGCAGCCTGGGTCTCCACCTGCAGCCTCTGCCAGCAACCTGCAGCCGCCGCCTCCACCTGCAGATTCTGGCAGAAAACTGCAGCCTAATCCTCCACCTACAGCCTCTGCCAGCAACCTGCATCCGCCGCCTCCACCTGCAGGTTGTGGCAGACACCTGTAGCCCGGGCCTCCACCTGCAGCCTCTGCCAGCAACCTGCAGCCGCCGCCTCCACCTGCAGATTCTGACAGAAAACTGCAGCCTAATCCTCCACCTACAGCCTCTGCCAGCAACCTGCATCCGCCGCCTCCACCTGCAGGTTGTGGCAGACACCTGTAGCCCGGGCCTCCACCTGCAGCCTGGGTCTCCACCTGCAGCCTCTGCCAGCAACCTGCAGCCGCCGCCTCCACCTGCAGATTCTGGCAGAAAACTGCAGCCTAATCCTCCACCTACAGCCTCTGCCAGCAACCTGCAGCCGCCGCCTCCACCTGCAGGTTGTAGCAGACACCTGTAGCCCGGGCCTCCACCTGCAGCCTCTGCCAGCAACCTGCAGCCGCCGCCTCCACCTGCAGATTCTGGCAGAAAACTGCAGCCTAATCCTCCACCTACAGCCTCTGCCAGCAACCTGCATCCGCCGCCTCCACCTGCAGGTTGTGGCAGACACCTGTAGCCCGGGCCTCCACCTGCAGCCTGGGTCTCCACCTGCAGCCTCTGCCAGCAACCTGCAGCCGCCGCCTCCACCTGCAGATTCTGGCAGAAAACTGCAGCCTAATCCTCCACCTACAGCCTCTGCCAGCAACCTGCAGCCACCGTCTCCACCTGCAGATTCTGGCAGACAGCTGCACCTCCACCTGCAGCCTCTGTCAGAAATCTGTCTCACCATCTTCTCTTACAGGTTCTGACAGACACGTCCAGCCTTCAGAGTTCAGCCTCTGTTAGCAAGCTGCACTGCTACCGCCACTTGCAGATTCTGATAGCCTGCTACAACCTGAATCTCCACCTTTAGCCTCTGCCAGCAACCTGCAGCAGTTGCCCTCATCTGCAAGTTGCTGGCAAATGCTACAGGTGGAGATTTGGGCCTCTTCCACCGACCTGCACCACCTCCTTCGCTTGCAGATTCCAGCAGACAGCTCCAGCCTCTGACAGCAAACTGCACCACCTCCTCCACCTACAGTTTGTGGCAGAATGCCAGACAGCTCCAACCCAAACCTCCACCTCCAGCCTCTAGCTTCCAACCTGTGCCAGCAACCTGTACTGCTGCCTCCACCTGCAGATTCTGGCCAATGTACCAGTCCAACCACCAGCCTCCAGCATCTTGTCTCTGACACCTACCTGCACCACCTCCTCCACCTGCAGATTATTGCTGAGAGATGCAGCACAAACCTCAACCTCTAGCCTCTGACAGCAGCCTGCACCACCTCCTCCACCTGCAGTCTGTAACAGACAGCTCCACCCCCCAGCCTCCAGCCTCCGGATTCTACCCACTAGCCTGCAGCCTCCAGCCTCCACCCTCTGCCAGCAACCTGCACCACCCTCCACCTGCAGGTTCTGGCAGAGAGCTGCAGTCTGAATCTCCACCTACATCTACAACAGGTGTGTATGTCTTGCGCACAAAACCCATTATTCACAACAGTAGTGTAGTTAGTGCTGCACAGTGGAAAGTATTGTATTGTGTGTATTTCTGGGCTGCATTGTGTCTTCTCACATTGAACCTTTGTACATCATGAGCACTGTTAGATGGTTCTGTGTAGTTTTTTGTGTATTTTTACAAAGAATGTATGCCCTGTGTGGACTATTTCTTGGATTACTACCGATTGTTTCTCTTGCTTTGTTAGTTTGAATATTTTTCATTGTGTATGTTGGGTTTTGTGCACACACTGCAAACCACTTTCCCTCTGACATAATAATAAATTTAATCTTATTCCTTCACCTGCAGATTCTGGCAGAAAACTGCAGCCTAATCCTCCACCTACAGCCTCTGCCAGCAACCTGCAGCCGCTGCCTCCACCTGCAGGTTGTGGCAGACAGCTGTAGCCCGGGCCTCCACCTGCAGCCTCTGCCAGCAACCTGCAGCCACCGTCTCCACCTGCAGATTCTGGCAGACAGCTGCACCTCCACCTGCAGCCTCTGTCAGAAATCTTTCTCACCATCTTCTCCTACAGGTTCTGACAGACACGTCCAGCCTTCAGACTTCAGCCTCTGTTAGCAAGCTGCACTGCTACCGCCACTTGCAGATTCTGATAGCCTGCTACAACCTGAATCTCCACCTTTAGCCTCTGCCAGCAACCTGCAGCAGTTGCCCTCATCTGCAAGTTGCTGGCAAATGCTACAGGTGGAGATTTGGGCCTCTTCCACCGACCTGCACCACCTCCTCCACTTGCAGATTCCAGCAGACAGCTCCAGCCTCTGACAGGAAACTGCACCACCTCCTCCACCTACAGTTTGTGGCAGAATGCCAGACAGCTGCAACCCAAACCTCCACCTCCAGCCTCCAGCTTCCAACCTGTGCCAGCAACCTGTACTGCTGCCTCCACCTGCAGATTCTGGCCAATGTACCAGTCCAACCACCAGCCTCCAGCATCTTGTCTCTGACACCTACCTGCACCACCTCCTCCACCTGCAGATTATTGCTGAGAGATGCAGCACAAACCTCAACCTCTAGCCTCTGACAGCAGCCTGCACCACCTCCTCCACCTGCAGTCTGTAACAGACAGCTCCACCCCCCAGCCTCCAGCCTCCGGATTCTACCCACTAACCTGCAGCCTCCAGCCTCCACCCTCTGCCAGCAACCTGCACCACCCTCCACCTGCAGGTTCTGGCAGAGAGCTGCAGTCTGAATCTCCACCTACATCTACAACAGGTGTGTATGTCTTGCGCACAAAACCCATTATTCACAACAGTAGTGTAGTTAGTGCTGCACAGTGGAAAGTATTGTATTGTGTGTATTTCTGGGCTGCATTGTGTCTTCTCACATTGAACCTTTGTACATCATGAGCACTGTTAGATGGTGCTGTGTAGTTTTTTGTGTATTTTTACAAAGAATGTATGCCCTGTGTGGACTATTTCTTGGATTACTACCGATTCTCTTGCTTTGTTAGTTTGAATATTTTTCATTGTGTATGTTGGGTTTTGTGTACACACTGCAAACCACTTTCCCTCTGACATAATAATACATTTAATCTTATTCCTTCACCTGCAGATTCTGGCAGAAAACTGCAGCCTAATCCTCCACCTGCAGCCTCTGCCAGCAACCTGAAGCCGCTGCCTCCACCTGCAGGTTGTGGCAGACAGCTGCAGCCCGGGCCTCCACCTGCAGCCTCTGCCAGCAACCTGCAGCCACCGTCTCCACCTGCAGATTCTGGCAGACAGCTGCACCTCCACCTGCAGCCTCTGTCAGAAATCTTTCTCACCATCTTCTCCTACAGGTTCTGACAGACACGTCCAGCCTTCAGACTTCAGCCTCTGTTAGCAAGCTGCACTGCTACCGCCACTTGCAGATTCTGATAGTCTGCTACAACCTGAATCTCCACATTTAGCCTCTGCCAGCAACCTGCAGCAGTTGCCCTCATCTGCAAGTTGCTGGCAAATGCTACAGGTGGAGATTTGGGCTGCAGCATTCTGCCAAAACCCGCAGGTGAAGGCGATGGCTGCAGCCCAAACCTTCAGCAGCAGCCTCTTCCACCGACCTGCACCACCTCCTCCACTTGCAGATTCCAGCAGACAGCTCCAGCCTCTGCCAGCAAACTGTACCACCTCCTCCACCTACAGTTTGTGGCAGAATGTCAGACAGCTGCAACCCAAACCTCCACCTCCAGCCTCCAGCTTCCAACCTGTGCCAGCAACCTGTACTGCTGCCTCCACCTGCAGATTCTGGCCAATGTACCAGTCCAACCACCAGCCTCCAACATCTTGTCTCTGGCACCTACCTGCACCACCCCCCAGCCTCCAGCCTCCAGCCTCCAGCCTCCGGATTCTACCCACTAACCTTCAGCCTCCAGCCTCCACCCTCTGCCAGCAACCTGCACCACCCTCCACCTGCAGGTTCTGGCAGAGCTGCAATCTGAATCTCCACCTACACCTACAACAGGTGTGTATGTCTTGCACATAAAACCCATTATTCACAACAGTAGTGTAGTTAGTGCTGCACAGTGGACAGTATTGTATTGTGTGTATTTCTGGGCTGCATTGTATCTTCTCACATTGAACCTTTGTACATCATGAGCACTGTTAGATGGTGCTGTGTAGTTTTTTTGTGTATTTTTACAAAGAATTTATGCCATGTGTGGACTATTTCTTGAATTACTACCGATTGTTTGTCTTGCTTTGTTAGTTTGAATATTTTTTATTGTGTATGTTGGGTTTTGTGCACACACTGCAAACCACTTTCCCTCTGACATAATAATACATTTAATCTTAATCCTCCACTTGCAGATATTGGCAGACAGCTCCAGCCTCTGCCAGCAACCTGCACCACCTCCTCCACCTGCAGTTTGTAACAGACAGCTCCACCCCAGCCTCCAGCCTCCAGCCTCCAGCCTCCGGCGTCTACCCACGAGCCTGCATCCTCCAGCCTCCAACCTCCGCCAGCAACCTGCACCACCCTCCACCTGCAGATTCTGACAGACAGCTGCAGCCAGAACCTACACCAACTTCTTCTACTAGAAAGTTGAAGAGTCCCACTCCACCTGAAACTTCTGCCAAACTCCACTAACAGCTTCTTCCAGTCATCCACAGAACCAGCCTCCTCCTCCAGCCCACAGTAACCATCTGCTGCTCCAGCCACTGCCTGCAGTCTCTATCAGTAACCTGCAGCCCTAACCCCAGGAACCGGGCTACAGTATGATTAATGCAGTGACTAAAAACATATCATTTATCCATGTCTGAGCCCTGTTGTAGCTAAAATTATGAACATTTGGGAAGAAAAAACTAAACAAAACAAAAAAAAGGGTATTTATGTCATGCATATTGTTTTGAAAATGCATTGTGAGTGTTTGACTGCTGAGTTTTTTGAAATATCAAAACAAACTATCAGTATTTTCTGTAATTAAATGTGTAGAGAATTTGCATTCTATCTCAGGGAAGGGTACCTTAAGGGAATTGCATATTGTTAAAAATGGACCTCCAGCACTTAAATGCACCTTTATTTCTTTTATTGTATTGAAGTGAATTTGCCTGATTCATTATTAGACCCACATTAGACTTAATGATGCTATTTCTGCTTATTCAGAGTTTCTTTGCACATATGAGTAATTTGAATGTTTTTCTCATGTGTTTCATATTCCCATTCAAAGATAAAATGCCTGCTGTATTTTCAATGTCAAATGATTTTTTTGTAGTTGCTTAAATCGGAACATTATGACAACAATTGACCAACATGATGTAAAAATTCAAAGGGGTGTCTGTGTGCAATATTACTACAATAAAAGATATTATTATTGTCAAGCTTTTGTCATGTTATGTATACATTTCTTTATTTCTGAAGATTTTAAAGGTTGAAAAGTAAGTTGAAGTGAGCCAAACATTTATCTCATAGGCAGGGTCTATGTCCCATCCCAAACTGGAGGAGATCAGAGAATAATTGACAAGTGCAATGACAAAACTACAGGCATGTTCTTCTATGACAAATATACAGAGATAAGACTCAGCATACATGAACAAATCCAGCTGTTTTGTAGGATTGTACATGGATTTATGGTCATCACAAGACATTTCCTGTTTCTACCACATCTTAATTGCTTTTTTATGTGAATATTTCCAAATAAATTGTGGCTTAAATAGTCAGCGTGACCCCCAGTGTAAATCTTCAAAATCACAATACTACAGTGTGTTGTGTGTTGGCTTGATGTGATAGACTTATTGGATCCAACATAACCACAGAATACGTTACAACAATGATAATGTTTTTCAATGGTTGACTCACACACTGATTTGGCTTGGGACGTGTCAGAGGATCACGTCATACTTGGCTTGGTGTACCAAACAAAATGAATTGAAGTGAGATACTAATCACAATAAAAGGAGTAATGACAACAATCATTTCCAAAGCAACATTAATAATGATGATAATAATAGAGGTGAGTGCCAAGACAAAAAATATGAATGACAATAATAGAATGAGGGAAAACAACTGTCCACAGCTGGGTTATAAAAAAATGTCTTGGTCGCTTTAGCTGTGTGCATCTGCATCATCCCTACCCTCCCTACCTATAACATTTGGTGGTCACCCTTGGCCTCCCCCTGCAGGCATCCAGCTATCAGCTGCAGCTCCAGGCTTGCTTTCTAGCCTCCAGGTCTATAACATATATGTATCAGCTCTTTCATAAAAACAGAAGAGATAAATCACTGGTAAGGCTGTAGAATATGCAGAATATATGTGGCAAAGACAAGACATGATAGAATGAAAAGCCGACCTGAGAATTGGGCATTGAAGGAAATAACTAACACCACAAGGTGGCAGTAATCCAACAACAAAGACCGAGTTTAAAGAATCTGACAGAGGGAGGATTTGGCGTCCTGAAGGAGGGTCAACATGCTGCTATTCAGGATTTGACAAAAGCTCACATCGAGTCGTTTGACCAGGCTGTCACTGACGGACTCAGCCGCGTCGTGCAGGTCAGTTGAACTTTATTTGACCATGTAACACATAACTATCTGAAGAAATACTAAAATAGTTTGTTAAACACGCACTTAAAAAAAGGGAATAAGCGGAACAGACTGCTCTTTTAAGTCAGTGGTTCTCAAACTTTTTCACGTCAAGGACCCCTAAAGTGACATTTGATAAGATTTTGTCCCAGGGTCCCCATCTGATAAGATTTTTTCTTTTGTGATGTGACATGTCTTTCTCAGGCAATCCCCCCTTTGGAGTTCACGTTCAAACATGACAGAATTCGCTTTCGTTGAGGCCACAATCTACAAACCTATGGTTGCCAAAGGGAGCATCTGCAGGGAAATGAGGGTGTTTCCAGCAGAGTGCCGGGGAAGAAGATGCTCGTACAAAGGCAAGATTGTGGTAAGTCTGACATGTGTGCAAACAAGGGAGTGCTGAACTAAAGGACTGGCCAACAAAGGATCCAAAATACACGTGAGAGACCCAATAACACTTTGGTCAAGTCTTTAATCTGTTAAGTTTTTGTATTTTGACAGGCAGACGTCAGCTGGTCGATCAATGGTGTCCCCAAAGGCATCATTAAACAGTCCCTGGGTCAGGTGCCAATTATAGTGAAATCCAAGATGTGTAACCTGCATGGCATGTCCCCCAAAGAGCTTGTGGAACACCATGAAGAAGCAGAGGTAAGATATGACAGTTACACTAATAATCTGAGGAGAGATTCAATGCACGCATCCTTATAATCAAATTACAAGCTGCCTCTTTAACATTTAAGAAGGATGAGCACACAGCCATCAACATGAATCTACATTATCTGGAAAACGGGACTGTGATGCTCAACTTCATCTACCAGAAAGAGCTCTTCTTCCTCCCACTGGGCTTTGCACTTAAGGTAGTAATCAGGGTGTATAGCAGTAAGAAATATTTGATGGTATCTTGGTGTCTAGCCGTGCTTTTTCACTGAATCAGATTTTTTAATGCACTTTAGAAATGACCAAGCCTGCACCAATCATTACTTAGTAGTTCTGAATGTAATTTGTCCTACAATTGAGTGTAATTGATTTTCTATTTAAAACAGAGGCTTGGTGCTGTAGATTTTAACATGGCTCATTATCTTTGTGGTTGCCTCCAGGCCCTGGTGGACTTCACAGACTTCCAGATCTACCAGGAGCTTATCAAAGGCCGCGAGGACAATTCCTTCTACAAGAGCTGTGTATCAGAGATGCTGCGCATCGTCATGGAGGAGAACTGCACCACCCGCAGCAAGGTACTCAATTACCTTGGAGAGCGCTTTCGGGTTAAGATGAGTCTTCCTGACTGGTACACCAACGAGCAGTGTGCCAACTTCCTGCTAGAGTAAGTTTTTAAGACAGATGCATGACAGTTTTTGTTTACTCACAGCCTGAAAACAGAATTTTAAATTTAGTACATTATACATTTAGTATATAATTATTATTAAGTCCAATATAGTAAAATGAGTTTTGTTGTGTTTTGATCAGTGAGTGTATCTGCATCCACCTGAAGTCACGTATGCCAAGCAGGAGTGCATGGAAGAAAACCCTGACAGCATTATGTGTCAGGAAGTGCTCACTCCTGGTCAGCTCTACCTCATGTTTCTGAAGGTAAGGTTATTGAAATCAGTCATGTTTAAATCGTATACCTTCAGGTGCTGAGAGAGAAGAAGATCCCTCCCTGGACTGAGATTGTTCTGGTTCCCAAAACGGGCAAAGCCAGTTTGTACCCAGGCCTGTTCCTCTTCACAACCCCCTGTCGCATTGTGCGGCCCGTACGCAATTTAGCTCATGGAAAGCAGGAGTTGATTGGCACCTTTGAACAGGTATGTGTAAACTATGATTTTAAAAGATTTAAGTTGCCTGAAGAACATCAACTATAAAGGCAGATTTGTTTTGCATACTGGATACTGAAACTTTTATTTAATCATCTTTTTGTGTGTCGCTACAGCTTTACATCAATGTGGGCATCTTGGAGGATGAGATGGAGCCAGGTGTGACGACACACCAGGAGCTCTTCCCTCACAGTATGCTAAGTGTGGTGGCCAACTTCATTCCCTACTCGGACCACAATCAGAGTCCTAGGAATATGTACCAGTGTCAGATGGGTAAGTGTGAAAACACCATTAAAGGCCTCATACACCCACACAAGTGTTCAGACATTCTTGTCGAGTCATCAAATTGTCTCTTAAATGCTAAACTTGTACTCTTTGCAGGTAAGCAGACTTTGGGTTTCCCCCTGCACTCATTCATGGATCACTCAGATAACAAGCTGTACCGGCTCCAGACGCCACAGAGCCCACTGGTCAGGCCCTACATGTACGACCACTACAACCTGAACAACTACCCCAGCGGCACCAACGTCATTGTGGCGGTAATATCCTACACGGGCTACGACAGGGAAGATGCAATGGTAAGTAAAAGGCAATAGTAACGGTTATATACGAGGAGGGGAACGAGATGTTCTTTGATGAGTTCAGGCTGTACCTGCTAAACACTCACAATGTCACCCTGGAGACCACCATATTATCTCAGATCAAGCAGATCATAAAGTAGGTCCTTTTGTCAGATTACAGCTAATAAAGAGATTAGCAGCTGCCTGCTTTCACTATAATAAATGTAAATATTGTTCTTATCCCAACCAAAACACAGAAAGCAGCACATACTGTACGTGTGGTCAGAGACATTCTCCATAATTTGCTTCTGAAACATGCAGATTGAGTTGTTATGTTACATGATTGCTCGATGATATTTTACTCTTCTAGACAGCTGGAAACCAATAACGATGTTACAGGTGCAACATTAGATGATCTGTTATCTTTGCTGTAGTTTGAGAGTATGTGAGCATGTGCTGAGCTACTGATTTCATCTAGTAAATAAGTGAAATCTTTACTGCTTCATAGCACAATATATATTGCATACACTTTTATGTGCAATATAGCATTTGTGAGACTGTTGACAAAAACACTATTAACAGCGATTCATTCTTTTCTTAAGATGCTTTGGCTTTCAAATTCATGTTAAAGGTATTTTTAACTGCAATATGACTGAAGATAAAACAATTGACAAAACGTTTGGCCAGTGTTGTAAAATATTTCAGTATTATGATGGTATAGTATAGTATTTTTGAATTGTGAATTATTACCTCTTCACTAGACATTATAGTTGGATCTCCAGTACAGCATAAAGGTTAGCGATTACTTAATGCCGCTTTTAAAAGTTCCACATTAATTGTGTTACCCATAGAGCTGCAACGATCAGTCCATTCATAGAGAAGTCGATCGGCAGAGAATTAATTGACAACTATTTTGATAATCGATTCATAGTTTAAGTCAGTTTTCAAGCAAAAATGCCACACAGTTGATGGTTTCATTTTCTGAAATGACAATTTGCTGCTTATCGTTGCCTTAAAGGACAGGTTCACAATTTTAACCGTCAGATGCCCAAATGAAGATTGAAATGGGATTTTCTTGCCATAATCATTCCTCCTGTTCATACTGGCCATTAGCAGATCACTTCATAATGCACAAACGCCAAAATCCACAAGCCTCCTTGTGTGCAAAAATGTATTTAAAAGTTCATCTGAAGCTAATATGAAGCTTCAGCTGTTCAAATGAGTCAAATCAAGAAGATATCTTTCAACGTTTGAGCCTTTTTAGTGCCAAAGTTGCTCTTTTTGTTACTATACTTCCACTGCAGCTCAACAGGGAAACACTGTCCGAGGAAACACAAAGAGGGAATTTGATGCTAAAAAGACTGTAAATGTGGCAGATATCCACTTGATATGACTAACTCACACTGCTGAAGCCTCATATAAGCTTCACATCAACTTTTAAATGTGTTTTTGCACAAAATGACTGTGTGGACACACTGTGGATTTTGGCCCCCATCACTTACATTAAAGCACATTTGAAGGGGATCTTTTAATAGCCAGTATGAACAGGAGGAATGATTACAGTGAGGAAAAACTCTTTCACTGTTCATATGGACACCTGACTGTTGTTTTAACACATACTTGAAAAACTGTGACCCTATCCTTTAACATTATAGTAAATTGAATATGTTTAGGTTTAGACTGTTGCTCAGACAAAACAAGACATTTGATAGCGTCACTGTGGGAAATTGTGATGGTGATGATTTTCAGTTTTCTGTTGCTTTATTGACCAAGCAATTAATTGATCAGCCGATTATTTTCTCACTCGATAATGAAAATAATTTAGTTTCAGCCCTACTTACCTGATTGGACAAGACATTAAGTAATTTTGGTCTTCGTTAGATGACAAGATGATAATAAGGAAGGAACAATTTGAGACTATGCACATGAAGAATAAAAATGATAAAAATGTAATAATGAAAGCATTAAAATAGATTTTAAAAATGAGTAAAGAATAAAATCCAAACTAGATGAAATAGAAAACTAAAACATTCTTCTCTGAAATGATTTTGCTGTCTGGTTTTACAGGAGCTGTCTGACATGTATTGAGCCGGCGATCAGCACCAAGCACCTGTCCTACCAGAGCTTCCAGCTCTTTGGATTTGATTTCATGGTGGATAAGAGCTTCAAAGTGTGGCTCATTGAGATCAATGGAGCTCCAGCCTGTGCACAGTCAGTACCAGTTGATGATGCATGTTAAAATTGTATTTTTAGGATTGTATTTTGGCTTCTTTTTACAATATGAGGGAAACAATCTTTGAATGTATTTCAAAATTGATGAATAGAGGTCTGAAGGATGCAGAGACGCTCCAACTGAGACTGTAGTGCCTTACATTTCCAACCATGCTCCCTTAAAAAGACTGCCAGTTAGCTTGCTCTATTACTGTGACTTGTACTTGTTCTAAAAGCCTTTGCACTGTTGCTCAATGCATCCATATGTCTATTCGGTCAGGTCAGTCTACAAGAATTAGCATAAAACAGACACCTTGATATTTGAGCTCTTAGTGAATTTGTGGAATTTTGAATGCTAATTTTCTCATCAGATACTTTTTTCTTTTTTTCTTTTTTAATTTCAGTTTGCCTGCAGCGACCTGTACACATTGGTTTCAATAAGGAAATGCTAGCAGTAAAGAGGCTATGATGGATATTAAACATGTAAAGACTGTGTACTAACCCAGTGTGTCTGATGAGATAAACATTCAAGATGTCAAGATCAACATTGCTCTTAACTGGACTGTTTGGACACTACAAGTAATATACATATATATTATTTACATTGAGGAGGGGCATTGGTGAGCAGGGAGGCCGTCCTTCAGCTGGGAAACCCAGGTTTACACCCGTCCCAACAAGCTCTGGCAAAGTGTCCGTGACCCTTGACCTCTCTATTGCAGTGAGGGAAAATCTAAAATGAAGTATTAGCCTCTGTTCTCAATTCTTTACAGCTGAAGACATCTTAATGTTTTATTTTTCATTAGAAAGAGAGCATGTTTGCGTGAAAGCATGTAGACGTTTGCATCTTCATACACATCCACACAGCACCGTTTGCCCTAATGTTTTTTTTTTCCTGATCTATAAAAAGCTAGACTGTAATTGTAAAGTGTTGTCAACATGTGTGTGGATTTTTGAACTGTTGAAATGAAAGTAGAGTAGATTGTACAGTGTGTTTCTTTGGCCCCATGAAATGAAACTTGACATCATAAACAACATTTTTGTTTGAAGGAAATCTGATAATGACAAAAAAAACCTCATTCACACTTCTTCCACTGCTCTTATAATCATTCTGTGTCAAATTGTGTTTTTACCAAAGAGAAGTCAGCGGCAACCAGAAAGTCACAGTATACAGACACAAATCTTCATCTCGTCACTGCCTCTTCTTCAGTTACTGCTGGTGTTCAATCATGTCACCAACTGGCTTTTTAATAACTGTTATCAAGGTTTCACATCATGAATGACTGATTTTTTTTTTTTTTTTTTCAATTTCATGGGGTCCCTAAACTATTTTACTTCTCCACTTTTCTTTTGGCTGTAGGTCTCTTTGTGAATAGATGAGACCTTTAGAGGTGTAGCTTTCCTAAATTACTTGTGTCCAATCTTATTATGTTACTGTTTGTTGAAAAAGGAATGCAAACTTGTTTCTGTAGACATGAAACTTTCAAATAGCTTGACATTTGTGACAGTTGGATGGTTGATTTCCTGCTCCTCAGTGGCCACTTTTCACACTGAAATTCAACTGTAGTGTTTCCAGCAGCTCATTTAACTTCAGAATAAGTCATTACAGGAGTTTTAGTAGGTAGGTGTGTCATAATTTTACTATCCCTGCTGTTCCTCTCTTTTAACCTCATTTCATATGTGTGGAGACTTTGCTTCTCGTGTCTTGAGTTTCATAAGTTAAGGGACATCATAAAGAGCATTTATTTATGTTTTCATCACTGTGTATTTGTGTTTACAAGATAACTCTGGAGAATGAAGGATGTGTACGTGGCTGACAACAACAAGTTGTGTCTGTGTGATGTGCTGAATGTCAGAAAGATGGAATAGTTACAGGGTAGGTTACACCGACATGAATTCATTATTATTCTATGAAAGAAAATATGAATCCATTTCTGTTATGCTCAGTATTACAGAGCCCTGTTGTAGCTGAAAAGAAAGTTTGGAAAGATATAATGTAAGTAGAAAATGTCATGATTGTGTTGACAGATGGGATACAGGTATGACTGCTGATTTTTGGAAATATCAAAAGCAAACTTTGAGTATTTTCTTTTTTTTAACGTAAATTTGTAGGGAAATGTCTTTCCATCAAAGGGAAAGGTGCCTTAGAGGGAATTGCATATTGATAAAAAAGAAGCAATGGACCTCCAGCATTTAAATGCACCTTCATTTGTTTGTTTGTATTGAAGTGAATTTGCCTCATTCATTATTAGACCTTTTTTAACTTCAATGATGTCATTTCCTCTTATTCAGAGTTTCTTTGCACATCATTTTTTATCATGTTTCTTCTCATGTGTTTCATATTCCTATTTTGATGTTTCCTGGATTTCCTCATTTTTACCAAAGATAAAATTCCTGCTGTATTTTCACTGTCTAATAATGTTTTGTAGTTAATCTAGTTAGTATAATCTGGACATTATCGCATTAATTGGCCAACATGATCTAAAAGCAAGTGTGATATTCAGAGGGATGTATGTGTTGTGTTTTTGTTAGGTGATGTTTTATCCAGAATCTTGCATGAGCATTTCTCTTTATCAGAAACAATATTACTAGAATAAAATATTATGACCATTATGGAGCTTCTGTCATGCACACATTTCTCCGCTAGGCGGTCTACTGGATTCACTCGGCAGAGACCGACTCTGTACTGGGCACACAGATGAAACTGATACTGGTCTTCTCATCAAAATGGAAAACAAAAGCACTTTTCCAAAAAGGACTATTTCTTTAATATCCGTATAGTTCTTCTGGCTACCAGGCAACACTGAACAAGATGAGGGAAGCCTAGTTTATCTGGACTGTGAGCTTGTGGATAAGAAACTGAAAAACAGAAACATGTAAAGGTTGATGTAATACAACAGTCCTGTAATAAATGTTCAGTTTTTGCTTCAATTTTGCTTTAGTTGTTTGTGTGTTAACTTCAGTCTGTTTTGAGATGCTGATGTATCCTTTTCTGTAGGTCATGTAGATTTCATTGCTACATTAATGCATCAAAGAGAGAAGCAATGAAAACAAATAGGAACACAAACCACAGCAATGGAAAAACTGACAATAATAACCAGTAACTCAATAAAGAGTCAGGGGTTTCTCGCTTTATAATAAGCCATCAGATCTGCAGTTATAAATATTAGTAAGTCATTGATAAAGAGTTTTTCCACTACAACAATCCATCAAGTTTGTATGAATCTGTTCTTGTGAAGTTCCACATGTGCTGCGTCTGTGAAAATGAGCTTTTCAGTACGATAATATACTTCCACTGTTGAATTGTAGTGTGCAGAATACGTATAATGTATAATGTAAATATTATACGTATAATAAATTCATTATTCAACTCCCCAGTTCTGATTCTCTCACAGACAGGTTTTGTCCTGTTGTGCCTTTAGGTGATGGAGGACTTTATTTGTCAAAGGGAAATTGGCCTTTGACTAATTTCAGCTGGTAAATTCTATTAACAAAAATATGAGAGTCCCCTCTGCTCCATTTCTCCCAGATATACAATTTATTTAGAGAAATCATTTTCATAGGCTTTAAAGCAAATAAAGTCACGAACCATAAGTTTTATTCTGGAATAAAACTATCTGAAGGCAGGTTTTCCATGCTTCAGTTTGATAGTGACACATTTATTATTTTATTATTACAATTTTGTCAGAGGTGCTCTTTGCATCAAAAACTTTGCATATTGAAACTCTGTTGTGAACACTGAGCCTTAAGAGTCGGATTGATGTTACAGTGACCCTGTAATTCCTGTCCATGCGTATTAGGTCTATCTATCTGTGCTGGACTCATCCTGAGGACGGCTTCCGTGTCCCAAACGTTCTTACTGAATAAATCTGAAATCAGTGTGCAATATCAAACCTGTCTGATGTGTAAAAATGTTTGAAGATCAATTATCGTTAGATTCTCACTGATCCTGTTGGGAGATTTAAATAATTACCGGACATTACCGGTGCTGTGCCACGTGCGTAAAATGCGCACAGCACCTCTCTCCGTTTGGAAACACACATATGAATCCTGCGGCTGGAAGTTAAATATATATTATAAGCTCAAAGACAAGAATACTACTTATAAACACTTGACGTTGTCCTGTGTGACCATAAAACCCATATTTTTTCATCCAAGAGTGACTTATTTGGCGCGAGATTTATTTGGTTGGCCTGAGAGTGTGAGACAGCGCCGGGGAGTTGGCAACCTTAATTAAGTTTAAATAGACTATGAACAGTCTGCAAAAAGTGAGCTTGACATTTGATCTCAGGCCTTTTGCAGGTTGATTGGATGAAACTTTAGATTACAGAGGTGAGATGTGACTGTAAAAACAGATGTGTACAAAATGGACGCTGAGGATTCCATGGTTGCTATGTTTTATCTCCAGGTGCATCATTTCTATATGATCCTCATTCAAACGCAAACAAAACCAAACGGTCAAGAAAAGTTTTTCACAACTTTCACTCGACGATTTCTTCCAAATAAACGCTTCTGCTGAGGACTTCTTACATCCTGTTAAGGACTAAAGACTCACTGAGACTGACGAGAAAGAGAAAGCAAACTTCCATCATGGAAAATGTGAGATTTGAACACTTTGAAAGTCTGTGGTGTTTTCAATGTATTTTACCGTCGAGACTTTCAGAGCCCTCAAAGGTCACTGATGTTTAGCCAAAAGGCTCTGACATGAACACTCCCCCAACCCGGGGTCACATGATAAAAATAATATGTTGAAGGGCAAATTCGGATTAACTATGAATTACAGGAAAATGAAGCACCTGCGCATGTGCGTGTTATTTTACGGCAGTGATGCACATTGTCAGTACTGGACTGTACCAGCTCCATTTATACTGTATATAATAAATCATAAAAATGACATAAGATGCGCATAAAAGAACTCAAATCACTGCTTCACTGACAATAATGTCATTATTTAATATATCTAATAGGTTTATTTATATTACCCAGCTCCAGGCTGATGGGATACATTTTGATGTTGTGAATTTAAGTGTAACACTGGAGTACTTGGAGTTAGTATATAATTCCCAGCAGATATGTGACATTAATTTTTTTAGACAGTGTGGCAACATATTGATTTAAGGCTCTGTGCTGAAGAAGACCCCTGTGTCAAAATGTGCTTTTAAGACCTTCATTATTTCATTTTCATACTTTCATGTTGCATATTCTTAATGAAATACATTTATTCAGGTAACCACATCAAATCTGCAATATTGTAATACTGTAATATTCTAGCACATTTTTGCAGAAACGGTGAAATGAAATTCACATTATTCAGTGCCTTTTGTTGCATTTACTGTACTTATGGAGCCTCGTTCTAACGTGTGTATTGTTGCAGTGTGATGTGTCCATTGCCCTGCAAGACCACGACTACTTTAGAAGCAGGAGAACCTCTGCACGCCGGGCAGACGCTGCGAGGAACCCTGCAGCCTGGAGCAAGTGTCCATATTGCAGGAATGACCAGGTTAGACTTTTGAATTTTCTTTTTTTGAAAGTGAACTTGCTGCAGCCAAATGTAGAACTGAACACTATCTTGTTGTCAAATAAAACAAAATTGGACATTTTCATGTCACATGAAGTACTGAACATAATGTGCTTTATTAGTGACCAGTGCCACATTGACTACTTGCATTGTGGGATCATTTGAGTCCACTATTTAGGGTATTAGGCTATAATAATATTCACTGGACTGTTTAGGGTATATGAATCCTCACAAACTACAGAATCAGACAAGTCTACAAAATGTTAAACACATAGTGCATTATATTGTGAATAATGAATGACTTTGGACACAGCCTCTGCTGCACAGGCTTATTGCACTGCATACTGGACTTTTCATTGAACCTTCCTGTTAAGTTCCCATCAGACTGTGCCAATTCACAGCTTTACTCTGTGACATTATTTTCCTTGAAATTAAATTCTTCTTGCATTCAGACCTGAATAAACTAAGGCTTGTACCTCTAAAGTCCTGTAAATTGTGAAAGGCTTTTTACTTTTCCAAAGTCTTCATCAGTGCATCTAACACAATTTTTTTTCTTATGAGACTAAAAAAAGTATCCTCTGCTGAACTTCCCCAGGAGCAGAAGCACCAACACTCTGCTACTGCTGCCAAACCTCCCCAGAAGAGGAAGCGGACCTCTGTGGCCCGTCCTTCCAAACCTTCTGCTGAACCCCCAGAGGTGTCGGCTCCCACTCCTCGGCCCTCCAGCCCAGCTGCTGACATTCCAGGGCTTCTGAATTTGATCCCTCGGTCCACCGTCCCACCTGCCGACCTGCCAGCGGTCTCAAATGTGGCCCCCGTCAGCCCCGGCACCTCCACTGCTCCCCTGCAAGATGACGGCCCTGTGATAATACACAACCGCTCAGTAGAGGAGTACCAGCAGATCTACCATGAAGTGGTAGATGACATGCTGAGGTATGTTTGTCAAAATCAATATATATTAATTCAATATATAAAAGCTTTTTAATCCCACGTATCATGATTATTAAATGTTTGTTTCTTTATATCTTTAAAGATACAAGAACGGCCGCTTGCGTCCGTACACTTTGGGGCTTGGCCGTCGTATCAAACAGAAGCTGTGGGAGAGGCTGAATCGTCCCACGATTACGACATCAGCCAATGAAGACGGGCTTGAGAATGTTCAAGTATCATACGGGGTTGGAGTCTATCCTCCCCGTTTTGATGTTGACATTTCAAGAGAACCAGAGCCTAAACGGCCACCAAAAAAAAGGGCTAAGAACCGAAACTGAACTGAAAGTATCAGTATTGTGTAAATAGTTAAAGACATTAGAATAGTTCAATAAGGTCAAATCTGTAAATAATATTGTAGTTTTAAGTTTTCTTAATGAGTAGAATTGTCTTGTTTCATCAGTAAATGCAGCTTCTGTCTGAACTCTTTTCCAGCTACACATCCAACCTCTGATTCCATCTGCTGTTCCAGCCTCCACCTGTAGGCTCTACCATCCACCTGCAGCCTGAAGCTCCACCGGCAGATTCTGGGAGAAAATTACAAACACCTTTATGTACAACCTCTGCAAACCACCTGAAGTGCCCTGTTTCGTCCTCCACCAATAGCCTGTTTCAGCCTCCATCACATCTAAACTGTGCCTCCAACTGACACCAGCCATCTGCTGTCCTAGCCTCCACCTGCAGACAGCACATAGCTGCAAACACATGCTCCCCCTTAAAAGTCCTGCGATGAGCCAAACCTCAACCTGCAGCCTCTGCCAGCAACCTGCAGCCGCCGCCTCCACCTGCAGATCCTGGCAGAAAACTGCAGCCTAATCCTCCACCTACAGCCTCTGCCAGCAACCTGCATCCGCCGCCTCCACCTGCAGGTTGTGGCAGACACCTGTAGCCCGGGCCTCCACCTGCAGCCTGGGTCTCCACCTGCAGCCTCTGCCAGCAACCTGCAGCCGCCGCCTCCACCTGCAGATTCTGGCAGAAAACTGAAGCCTAATCCTCCACCTACAGCCTCTGCCAGTAACCTGCATCCGCCGCCTCCACCTGCAGGTTGTGGCAGACACCTGTAGCCCGGGCCTCCACCTGCAGCCTGGGTCTCCACCTGCAGCCTCTGCCAGCAACCTGCAGCCGCCGCCTCCACCTGCAGATTCTGGCAGAAAACTGCAGCCTAATCCTCCACCTACAGCCTCTGCAAGCAACCTGCATCCGCCGCCTCCACCTGCAGGTTGTGGCAGACACCTGTAGCCCGGGCCTCCACCTGCAGCCTGGGTCTCCACCTGCAGCCTGTGCCAGCAACCTGCAGCCGCCGCCTCCCCCTGCAGATTGTGGCAGACACCTGCAGCCCGGGCCTCCACCTGCAGCCTATGCCAGCAACCTGCAGCCGCCGCCTCCACCTGCAGATTCTGGCAGAAAACTGCAGCCTAATCCTCCACCTACAGCCTCTGCCAGCAACCTGCAGCCACCGTCTCCACCTGCAGATTCTGGCAGACAGCTGCACCTCCACCTGCAGCCTCTGTCAGAAATCTGTCTCACCATCTTCTCTTACAGGTTCTGACAGACACGTCCAGCCTTCAGACTTCAGCCTCTGTTAGCATGCTGCACTGCTGCCGCCACTTGCAGATTCTGATGCAACCTGAATCTCCACCTTTAGCCTCTGCCAGCAACCTGCAGCAGTTGCCCTCATCTGCAAGTTGCTGGCAAATGCTACAGGTGGAGATTTGGGCCTCTTCCACCGACCTGCACCACCTCCTCCACTTGCAGATTCCAGCAGACAGCTCCAGCCTCTGACAGCAAACTGCACCACCTCCTCCACCTACAGTTTGTGGCAGAATGCCAGACAGCTGCAACCCAAACCTCCACCTCCAGCCTCCAGCTTCCAACCTGTGCCAGCAACCTGTACTGCTGCCTCCACCTGCAGATTCTGGCCAATGTACCAGTCCAACCACCAGCCTCCAGCATCTTGTCTCTGACACCTACCTGCACCACCTCCTCCACCTGCAGATTATTGCTGAGAGATGCAGCACAAACCTCAACCTCTAGCCTCTGACAGCAGCCTGCACCACCTCCTCCACCTGCAGTCTGTAACAGACAGCTCCACCCCCCAGCCTCCAGCCTCCGGATTCTACCCACTAACCTGCAGCCTCCAGCCTCCACCCTCTGCCAGCAACCTGCATCACCCTCCACCTGCAGGTTCTGGCAGAGAGCTGCAGTCTGAATCTCCACCTACATCTACAACAGGTGTGTATGTCTTGCACATAAAACCCATTATTCACAACAGTAGTGTAGTTAGTGCTGCACAGTGGAAAGTATTGTATTGTGTATATTTCTGGGCTGCATTGTGTCTTCTCATATTGAACCTTTGTACATCATGAGCACTGTTAGATGGTGCTGTGTAGTTTTTTGTGTATTTTTACAAAGAATGTATGCCCTGTGTGGACTATTTCTTGGATTACTACCGATTGTTTCTCTTGCTTTGTTAGTTTGAATATTTTTCATTGTGTATGTTGGGTTTTGTGCACACACTGCAAACCACTTTCCCTCTGACATAATAATAAATTTAATCTTATTCCTTCACCTGCAGATTCTGGCAGAAAACTGCAGCCTAATCCTCCACCTACAGCCTCTGCCAGCAACCTGCAGTCGCCACCTCCACCTGCAGGTTGTGGCAGACAGCTGCAGCCCAGGCCTCCACCTGCAGCCTCTGCCAGCAACCTGCAGCCGCTGCCTCCACCTGCAGGTTGTGGCAGACAGCTGTAGCCCGGGCCTCCACCTGCAGCCTCTGCCAGCAACCTGCAGCCACCGTCTCCACCTGCAGATTCTGGCAGACAGCTGCACCTCCACCTGCAGCCTCTGTCAGAAATCTGTCTCACCATCTTCTCCTACAGGTTCTGACAGACACGTCCAGCCTTCAGACTTCAGCCTCTGTTAGCAAGCTGCACTGCTACCGCCACTTGCAGATTCTGAAAGTCTGCTACAACCTGAATCTCCACCTTTAGCCTCTGCCAGCAACCTGCAGCAGTTGCCCTCATCTGCAAGTTGCTGGCAAATGCTACAGGTGGAGATTTGGGCTGCAGCATTCTGCCAAAACCCGCAGGTGAAGGCGATGGCTGCAGCCCAAACCTTCAGCAGCAGCCTCTTCCACCGACCTGCACCACCTCCTCCACTTGCAGATTCCAGCAGACAGCTCCAGCCTCTGACAGCAAACTGCACCACCTCCTCCACCTACAGTTTGTGGCAGAATGTCAGACAGCTGCAACCCAAACCTCCACCTCCAGCCTCCAGCTTCCAACCTGTGCCAGCAACCTGTACTGCTGCCTCCACCTGCAGATTCTGGCCAATGTACCAGTCCAACCACCAGCCTCCAACATCTTGTCTCTGGCACCTACCTGCACCACCCCCCAGCCTCCAGCCTCCAGCCTCCGGATTCTACCCACTAACCTGCAGCCTCCAGCCTCCAGCCTCTGGCAGCAACCTGCACCACCCTCCACCTGCAGGTTCTGGCAGAGAGCTGCAGTCTGAATCTCCACCTACACCTACAACAGGTGTGTATGTCTTGCACATAAAACCCATTATTCACAACAGTAGTGTAGTTAGTGCTGCACAGTGGAAAGTATTGTATTATGTATATTTCTGGGCTGCATTGTATCTTCTCACATTGAACCTTTGTACATCATGAGCACTGTTAGATGGTGCTGTGTAGTTTTTTTGTGTATTTTTACAAAGAATTTATGCCATGTGTGGACTATTTCTTGGATTACTACTGATTGTTTGTCTTGCTTTGTTAGTTTGAATATTTTTTATTGTGTATGTTGGGTTTTGTGCACACACTGCAAACCACTTTCCCTCTGACATAATAATACATTTAATCTTAATCCTCCACTTGCAGATATTGGCAGACAGCTCCAGCCTCTGCCAGCAACCTGCACCACCTCCTCCACCTGCAGTTTGTAACAGACAGCTCCACCCCAGCCTCCAGCCTCCAGCCTCCAGCCTCCGGCGTCTACCCACTAGCCTGCAGCCTCCAGCCTCCAACCTCCGCCAGCAACCTGCACCACCCTCCACCTGCAGATTCTGACAGACAGCTGCAGCCAGAACCTACACCAACTTCTTCTACTAGAAAGTTGAAGAGTCCCACTCCACCTGAAACTTCTGCCAAACTCCACTAACAGCTTCTTCCAGTCATCCACAGAACCAGCCTCCTCCTCCAGCCCACAGTAACCAGCTGCTGCTCCAGCCACTGCCTGCAGTCTTTATCAGTAACCTGCAGCCCTAGCCTCAGGAACCGGGCTACAGTATGATTAATGCAGTGACTAAAAACATATCATTTATCCATGTCTGAGCCCTGTTGTAGCTAAAATTATGAACATTTGGGAAGAAAAAACAAAACAAAACAAAAAAAAGGGTATTTATGTCATGCATATTGTTTTGAAAATGCATTGTGAGTGTTTGACTGCTGAGTTTTTTGAAATATCAAAACAAACTATCAGTATTTTCTGTAATTAAATGTGTAGAGAATTTGCATTCTATCTCAGGGAAGGGTACCTTAAGGGAATTGCATATTGTTAAAAATGGACCTCCAGCACTTAAATGCACCTTTATTTCTTTTATTGTATTGAAGTGAATTTGCCTGATTCATTATTAGACCCCCATTAGACTTAATGATGCTATTTCTGCTTATTCAGAGTTTCTTTGCACATATGAGTAATTTAAGTAATTTGAATGTTTTTCTCATGTGTTTCATATTCCCATTCAAAGATAAAATGCCTGCTGTATTTTCAATGTCAAATGATTTTTTTGTAGTTGCTAAAATCTGAACATTATGACAACAATTGACCAACATGATGTAAAAATTCAGAGGGGTGTCTGTGTGCAATATTACTACAATAAAAGATATTATTATTGTCAAGCTTTTGTCATGTTATGTATACATTTCTTTATTTCTGAAGATTTTAAAGGTTGAAAAGTAAGTTGAAGTGAGCCAAACATTTATCTCATAGGCAGGGTCTATGTCCCAACCCAAACTGGAGGAGATCAGAGAATAATTGACAAGTGCAATGACAAAACTACAGGCATGTTCTTCTATGACAAATATACAGAGATAAGACTCAGCATACATGAACAAATCCAGCTGTTTTGTAGGATTGTACATGGATTTATGGTCATCACAAGACATTTCCTGTTTCTACCACATCTTAATTGCTTTTTTATGTGAATATTTCCAAATAAATTGTGGCTTAAATAGTCAGTGTGACCCCCAGTGTAAATCTTCAAAATCACAATACTACAGTGTGTTGTGTGTTGGCTTGATGTGATAGACTTATTGGATCCAACATAACCACAGAATACGTTACAACAATGATAATGTTTTTCAATGGTTGACTCACACACTGATTTGGCGTGGGACGTGTCAGAGGATCACGTCATACTTGGCTTGGTGTACCAAACAAAATGAATTGAAGTGAGATACTAATCACAATAAAAGGAGTAATGACAACAATCATTTCCAAAGCAACATTAATAATGATGATAATAATAGAGGTGAGCGCCAAGACAAAAAATATTAATGACAATAATAGAATGAGGGAAAACAACTGTCCACAGCTGGGTTATAAAAAAATGTGTTGGTCGCTTTAGCTGTGTGCATCTGCATCATCCCTACCCTCCCTACCTATAACATTTGGTGGTCACCCTTGGCCTCCCCCTGCAGGCATCCAGCTATCAGCTGCAGCTCCAGGCTTGCTTTCTAGCCTCCAGGTCTATAACATATATGTATCAGCTCTTTCATAAAAACAGAAGAGATAAATCACTGGTAAGGCTGTAGAATATGCAGAATATATGTGGCAAAGACAAGACATGATAGAATGAAAAGCCGACCTGAGAATTGGGCATTGAAGGAAATAACTAACACCACAAGATGGCAGTAATCCAACAACAAAGACCGAGTTTAAAGAATCTGACAGAGGGAGGATTTGGCGTCCTGAAGGAGGGTCAACATGCTGCTATTCAGGATTTGACAAAAGCTCACATCGAGTCGTTTGACCAGGCTGTCACTGACGGACTCAGCCGCGTCGTGCAGGTCAGTTGAACTTTATTTGACCATGTAACACATAACTATCTGAAGAAATACTAAAATAGTTTGTTAAACACGCACTTAAAAAAAGCGGAATAAGCGGAACAGGCTGCTCTTTTAAGTCAGTGGTTCTCAAACTTTTTCACGTCAAGGACCCCTAAAGTGACATTTGATAAGATTTTGTCCCAGGGTCCCCATCTGATAAGATTTTTTCTCTCTTGTGATGTGACATGTCTTTCTCAGGCAATCCCCCCTTTGGAGTTCACGTTCAAACATGACAGAATTAGCTTCGCTTTCGTTGAGGCCACAATCTACAAACCTATGGTTGCCAAAGGGAGCATCTGCAGGGAAATGAGGGTGTTTCCAGCAGAGTTCCGGGGAAGAAGATGCTCTTACAAAGGCAAGATTGTGGTAAGTCTGACATGTGTGCAAACAAGGGAGTGCTGAACTAAAGGACTGGCCAACAAAGGATCCAAAATACACGTGAGAGACACAATAACACTTTGGTCAAGTCTTTAATCTGTTCAGTTTTTGTATTTTGACAGGCAGACGTCAGCTGGTCGATCAATGGTGTCCCCAAAGGCATCATTAAACAGTCCCTGGGTCAGGTGCCAATTACAGTGAAATCCAAGCTGTGTAACCTGCATGGCATGTCCCCCAAAGAGCTTGTGGAACACCATGAAGAAGCAGAGGTAAGATATGACAGTTACACTAATAATCTGAGGAGAGATTCAATGCACGCATCCTTATAATCAAATTACAAGCTGCCTCTTTAACATTTAAGAAGGATGAGCACACAGCCATCAACATGAATCTACATTATCTGGAAAACGGGACTGTGATGCTCAACTTCATCTACCAGAAAGAGCTCTTCTTCCTCCCACTGGGCTTTGCACTTAAGGTAGTAATCAGGGTGTATAGCAGTAAGAAATATTTGATGGTATCTTGGTGTCTAGCCGTGCTTTTTCACTGAATCAGATTTTTTAATGCACTTTAGAAATGACCAAGCCTGCACCAATCATTAGTTAGTAGTTCTGAATGTAATTTGTCCTACAATTGAGTGTAATTGATTTTCTATTTAAAACAGAGGCTTGGTGCTGTAGATTTTAACATGGCTCATTATCTTTGTGGTTGCCTCCAGGCCCTGGTGGACTTCACAGACTTCCAGATCTACCAGGAACTTATCAAAGGCCGCGAGGACAATTCCTTCTACAAGAGCTGTGTATCAGAGATGCTGCGCATCGTCATGGAGGAGAACTGCACCACCCGCAGCAAGGTGCTCAATTACCTTGGAGAGCGCTTCCGGGTTAAGATGAGTCTTCCTGACTGGTACACCAACGAGCAGTGTGCCAACTTCCTGTTAGAGTAAGTTTTTAAGACAGATGCATGACAGTTTTTGTTTACTCACAGCCTGAAAACAGAATTTTAAGTTTAGTACATTATACATTTAGTATATAATTATTATTAAGTCCAATATAGTAAAATGAGTTTTGTTGTGTTTTGATCAGTGAGTGTATCTGCATCCACCTGAAGTCACGTATGCCAAGCAGGAGTGCATGGAAGAAAACCCTGACAGCATTATGTGTCAGGAAGTGCTCACTCCTGGTCAGCTCTACCTCATGTTTCTGAAGGTAAGGTTATTGAAATCAGTCATGTTTAAATCGTATACCTTCAGGTGCTGAGAGAGAAGAAGATCCCTCCCTGGACTGAGATTGTTCTGGTTCCCAAAACGGGCAAAGCCAGTTTGTACCCAGGCCTGTTCCTCTTCACAACCCCCTGTCGCATTGTGCGGCCCGTACGCAATTTAGCTCATGGAAAGCAGGAGTTGATTGGCACCTTTGAACAGGTATGTGTAAATTATGATTTTAAAAGATTTAAGTTGCCTGAAGAACATCAACTATAAAGGCAGATTTGTTTTGCATACTGGATACTGAAACTTTTATTTAATCATCTTTTTGTGTGTCGCTACAGCTTTACATCAATGTGGGCATCTTGGAGGATGAGATGGAGCCAGGTGTGACGACACACCAGGAGCTCTTCCCTCACAGTATGCTAAGTGTGGTGGCCAACTTCATTCCCTACTCGGACCACAATCAGAGTCCTAGGAATATGTACCAGTGTCAGATGGGTAAGTGTGAAAACACCATTAAAGGCCTCATACACCCACACAAGTGTTCAGACATTCTTGTCGAGTCATCAAATTGTCTCTTAAATGCTAAACTTGTACTCTTTGCAGGTAAGCAGACTTTGGGTTTCCCCCTGCACTCATTCATGGATCACTCAGATAACAAGCTGTACCGGCTCCGGACGCCACAGAGCCCACTGGTCAGGCCCTACATGTACGACCACTACAACCTGAACAACTACCCCAGCGGCACCAACGCCATTGTGGCGGTCATATCCTACACGGGCTACGACAGGGAAGATGCAATGGTAAGTAAAAGGCAATAGTTAGGGTTATTTTTTGTCTCTCCAATAGCACACTGAAAAATAACTAACGGCTGTTTAAATGGATATCCTGACACACTTTTGTCTCTTTAGATTGTGAACAATCTAAAGCAGAAAGCATCCAGTGGCATCTTAACATATTCTGTTTCATTGCAACAGGTGCTGGTATTTTGATATCCCATGATGCTAATCAACTGCTGGAGTATATTGACAATCAGGGACAAGTTCGTGTTATTCAGAAGTACCTGGAGAAACCTCTACTTCTGGAGCCGGGACATCGGAAGTTTGACATCAGGCGAGTCAGAAACAGAAAATGTGTGAGTCTGTCTGGACTTAGTAACTCTCGTGCTGAATGTGCTCTTATGGTTTATGTTATGCTATTACCAGGAGCTGGGTGCTTGTGGACCATCAGTACAACATCTATTTATACCGGGAGGGCGTGCTGCGGACTTCCTCCGAGCCCTACAACAGCTCCGACCTCCAGGACATGACCAGCCACCTGACCGACCACTGCATCCAGAAGGAGCACTCGCAGAACTACGGACGATACGAGGAGGGGAACGAGATGTTCTTTGATGAGTTCAGGCTGTACCTGCTAAACACTCACAATGTCACCCTGGAGACCACCATATTATCCCCGATCAAGCAGATCATAAAGTAGGTCCTTTTGTCAGATTACAGCTAATAAAGAGATTAGCAGCTGCCTGCTTTCACTATAATAAATGTAAATATTGTTCTTATCCCAACCAAAACACAGAAAGCAGCACATACTGTACGTGTGGTCAGAGACATTCTCCATAATTTGCTTCTGAAACATGCAGATTGAGTTGTTATGTTACATGATTGCTCGATGATATTTTACTCTTCTAGACAGCTGGAAACCAATAACGATGTTACAGGTGCAACATTAGATGATCTGTTATCTTTGCTGTAGTTTGAGAGTATGTGAGCATGTGCTGAGCTACTGATTTCATCTAGTAAATAAGTGAAATCTTTACTGCTTCATAGCACAATATATATTGCATACACATTTATGTGCAATATAGCATTTGTGAGACTGTTGACAAACACTATTAACAGCAATTCATTCTTTTCTTAAGATGCTTTGGCTTTCAAATTCATGTTAAAGGTATTTTTAACTGCAATATGACTGAAGATAAAACAATTGACAAAACGTTTGGCCAGTGTTGTAAAATATTTCAGTATTATGATGGTATAGTATAGTATTTTTGAATTGTGAATTATTACCTCTTCACTAGACATTATAGTTGGATCTCCAGTACAGCATAAAGGTTAGCGATTACTTAATGCCGCTTTTAAAAGTTCCACATTAATTGTGTTACCCATAGAGCTGCAACGATCAGTCCATTCATAGAGAAGTCGATCGGCAGAGAATTAATTGACAACTATTTTGATAATCGATTCATTGTTTAAGTCAGTTTTCAAGCAAAAATGCCACACAGTTGATGGTTTCATTTTCTGAAATGACAATTTTCTGCTTATCGTTGCCTTAAAGGACAGGTTCACAATTTTAACCGTCAGATGCCCAAATGAAGATTGAAATGGGATTTTCTTGCCATAATCATTCCTCCTGTTCATACTGGCCATTAACAGATCACTTCATAATGCACAAACGCCAAAATCCACAAGCCTCCTTCTGTGCAAAAATGTATTTAAAAGTTCATCTGAAGCTAATATGAAGCTTCAGCTGTTCAAATGAGTCAAATCAAGTAGATATCTTTCAACGTTTGAGTCTTTTTAGTGCCAAAGTTCCTCTTTTTGTTACTATACTTCCACCGCAGCTCAACAGGCAAACACTGTCCGAGGAAACACAAAGAGGGAATTTGATGCTAAAAAGACTGTAAATGTGGCAGATATCCACTTGATATGACTAACTCACACTGCTGAAGCCTCATATAAGCTTCACATCAACTTTTAAATGTGTTTTTGCACAAAATGACTGTGTGGACACACTGTGTATTTTGGCCCCCATCACTTACATTAAAGCACATTTGAAGGGGATCTTTTAATAGCCAGTATGAACAGGAGGAATGATTACAGTGAGGAAAAACTCTTTCACTGTTCATATGGACACCTGACTGTTGTTTTAACACATACTTGAAAAACTGTGACCCTATCCTTTAACATTATAGTAAATTGAATATGTTTAGGTTTAGACTGTTGCTCAGACAAAACAAGACATTTGATAGTGTCACTGTGGGAAATTGTGATGGTGATGATTTTCAGTTTTCTGTTGCTTTATTGACCAAGCAATTAATTGATCAGCCGATTATTTTCTCACTCGATAATGAAAATAATTTAGTTTCAGCCCTACTTACCTGATTGGACAAGACATTAAGTAATTTTGGTCTTCGTTAGATGTCAAGATGATAATTAGGAAGGAACAATTTGAGTCTATGCACATGAAGAATAAAAATGATAAAAATGTAATAATGAAAGCATTAAAATAGATTTTAAAAATGAGTAAAGAATAAGATCCAAACTAGATGAAAACTAAAACATTCTTCTCTGAAATGATTTTGCTGTCTGGTTTTACAGGAGCTGTCTGACATGTATTGAGCCGGCGATCAGCACCAAGCACCTGTCCTACCAGAGCTTCCAGCTCTTTGGATTTGATTTCATGGTGGATGAGAGCTTCAAAGTGTGGCTCATTGAGATCAATGGAGCTCCAGCCTGTGCACAGTCAGTACCAGTTGATGATGCATGTTAAAATTGTATTTTTAGGGCTGTAGTTTGGCTTCTTTTTACAATATGAGGGAAACAATCTTTGAATGTATTTCAAAATTGATGAATAGAGGTCTGAAGGATGCAGAGACGCTCCAACTGAGACTGTAGTGCCTTACATTTCCAACCATGCTCCCTTAAAAAGACTGCCAGTTAGCTTGCTCTATTACTGTGACTTGTACTTGTTCTAAAAGCCTTTGCACTGTTGCTCAATACATCCATATGTCTATTCGGTCAGGTCAGTCTACAAGAATTAGCATAAAACAGACACCTTGATATTTGAGCTCTTAGTGAATTTGTGGAATTTTGAATGCTAATTTTCTCATCAGACACTTTTTTTTTTTTTTAATTTCAGTTTGCCTGCAGCGACCTGTACACATTGGTTTCAATGAGGAAATGCTAGCAGTAAAGAGGCTATGATGGATATTAAACTTGTAAAGACTGTGTACTAACCCAGTGTGTCTGATGAGATAAACATTCAAGATGTCAAGATCAACATTGCTCTTAACTGGACTGTTTGGACACTACAAATAATATACATATATATTATTTACATTGAGGAGGGGCATTGGTGAGCAGGGAGGCCGTCCTTCAGCTGGGAAACCCAGGTTTACACCCGTCCCAACAAGCTCTGGCAAAGTGTCCGTGACCCTTGACCTCTCTATTGCAGTGAGGGAAAATCTAAAATGAAGTATTAGCCTCTGTTCTCAATTCTTTACAGCTGAAGACATCTTAATGTTTTATTTTTCATTAGAAAGAGAGCATGTTTGCGTGAAAGCATGTAGACGTTTGCATCTTCATACACATCCACACAGCACCGTTTGCCCTAATGTTTTTTTTTCCTGATCTATAAAAAGCTAGACTGTAATTGTAAAGTGTTGTCAACATGTGTGTGGATTTTTGAACTGTTGAAATGAAAGTAGAGTAGATTGTACAGTGTGTTTCTTTGGCCCCATGAAATGAAACTTGACATCATAAACAACATTTTTGTTTGAAGGAAATCTGATAATGACAAAAAAAACCTCATTCACACTTCTTCCACTGCTCTTATAATCATTCTGTGTCAAATTGTGTTTTTACCAAAGAGAAGTCAGCGGCAACCAGAAAGTCACAGTATACAGACACAAATCTTCATCTCGTCACTGCCTCTTCTTCAGTTACTGCTGGTGTTCAATCATGTCACCAACTGGCTTTTTAATAACTGTTATCAAGGTTTCACATCATGAATGACAGATTTTTTTTTTTTCAATTTCATGGGGTCCCTAAACTATTTTACTTCTCCACTTTTCTTTTGACTGTAGGTCTCTTTGTGAATAGATGAGACCTTTAGAGGTGTAGCTTTCCTAAATGACTTGTGTCCAATCTTATTATGTTACTGTTTGTTGAAAAAGGAATGCAAACTTGTTTCTGTAGACATGAAACTTTCAAATAGCTTGACATTTGTGACAGTTGGATGGTTGATTTCCTGCTCCTCAGTGGCCACTTTTCACACTGAAATTCAACTGTAGTGTTTCCAGCAGCTCATTTAACTTCAGAATAAGTCATTACAGGAGTTTTAGTAGGTAGGTGTGTCATAATTTTACTATCCCTGCTGTTCCTCTCTTTTAACCTCATTTCATATGTGTGGAGACTTTGCTTCTCGTGTCTTGAGTTTCATAAGTTAAGGGACATCATAAAGAGCATTTATTTATGTTTTCATCACTGTGTATTTGTGTTTACAAGATAACTCTGGAGAATGAAGGATGTGTACGTGGCTGACAACAACAAGTTGTGTCTGTGTGATGTGCTGAATGTCAGAAAGATGGAATAGTTACAGGGTAGGTTACACCGACATGAATTCATTATTATTCTATGAAAGAAAATATGAATCCATTTCTGTTATGCTCAGTATTACAGAGCCCTGTTGTAGCTGAAAAGAAAGTTTGGAAAGATATAATGTAAGTAGAAAATGTCATGATTGTGTTGACAGATGGGATACAGGTATGACTGCTGATTTTTGGAAATATCAAAAGCAAACTTTGAGTATTTTCTTTTTTTTAACGTAAATTTGTAGGGAAATGTCTTTCCATCAAAGGGAAAGGTGCCTTAGAGGGAATTGCATATTGATAAAAAAGAAGCAATGGACCTCCAGCATTTAAATGCACCTTCATTTGTTTGTTTGTATTGAAGTGAATTTGCCTCATTCATTATTAGACCTTTTTTAACTTCAATGATGTCATTTCCTCTTATTCAGAGTTTCTTTGCACATCATTTTTTATCATGTTTCTTCTCATGTGTTTCATATTCCTATTTTGATGTTTCCTGGATTTCCTCATTTTTACCAAAGATAAAATTCCTGCTGTATTTTCACTGTCTAATAATGTTTTGTAGTTAATCTAGTTAGTATAATCTGGACATTATCGCATTAATTGGCCAACATGATCTAAAAGCAAGTGTGATATTCAGAGGGATGTATGTGTTGTGTTTTTGTTAGGTGATGTTTTATCCAGAATCTTGCATGAGCATTTCTCTTTATCAGAAACAATATTACTAGAATAAAATATTATGACCATTATGGAGCTTCTGTCATGCACACATTTCTCCGCTAGGCGGTCTACTGGATTCACTCGGCAGAGACCGACTCTGTACTGGGCACACAGATGAAACTGATACTGGTCTTCTCATCAAAATGGAAAACAAAAGCACTTTTCCAAAAAGGACTATTTCTTTAATATCCGTATAGTTCTTCTGGCTACCAGGCAACACTGAACAAGATGAGGGAAGCCTAGTTTATCTGGACTGTGAGCTTGTGGATAAGAAACTGAAAAACAGAAACATGTAAAGGTTGATGTAATACAACAGTCCTGTAATAAATGTTCAGTTTTTGCTTCAATTTTGCTTTAGTTGTTTGTGTGTTAACTTCAGTCTGTTTTGAGATGCTGATGTATCCTTTTCTGTAGGTCATGTAGATTTCATTGCTCCATTAATGCATCAAAGAGAGAAGCAATGAAAACAAATAGGAACACAAACCACAGAAATGGAAAAACTGACAATAATAACCAGTAACTCAATAAAGAGTCAGGGGTTTCTCGCTTTATAATAAGCCATCAGATCTGCAGTTATAAATATTAGTAAGTCATTGATAAAGAGTTTTTCCACTACAACAATCCATCAAGTTTGTATGAATCTGTTCTTGTGAAGTTCCACATGTGCTGCGTCTGTGAAAATGAGCTTTTCAGTACAATAATATACTTCCACTGTTGAATTGTAGTGTGCAGAATACGTATAATGTATAATGTAAATATTATACGTATAATAAATTCATTATTCAACTCCCCAGTTCTGATTCTCTCACAGACTGGTTTTGTCCTGTTGTGCCTTTAGCTGGTGGAGGACTTTATTTGTCAAAGGGAAATTGGCCTTTGACTAATTTCAGCTGGTAAATTCAATTAAAAAAAATATGAGAGTCCCCTCTGCTCCATTTCTCCCAGATATACAATTTATTTAGAGAAATCATTTTCATAGGCTTTAAAGCAAATAAAGTCACGAACCATAACTTTTATTCTGGAATAAAACTATCTGAAGGCAGGTTTTCCATGCTTCAGTTTGATAGTGACAAATTTATTATTTTATTATTACAATTTTGTCAGAGGTGCTCTTTGCATCAAAAAGTTTTGCATATTGAAACTCTGTTGTGAACACTGAGCCTTAAGAGTCGGATTGATGTTACAGTGACCCTGTAATTCCTGTCCATGCGTATTAGGTCTATCTATCTGAGCTGGACTCATCCTGAGGACGGCTTCCGTGTCCCAAACGTTTTTACTGAATACATCTGAAATCAGTGTGCAATATCAAACCTGTCTGATGTGTAAAAATGTTTGAAGATCAATTATCGTTAGATTCTCACTGATCCTGTTGGGAGATTTAAATAATTACCGGACATTACCGGTGCTGTGCCACGTGCGTAAAATGCGCACAGCACCTCTCTCCGTTTGGAAACACACATATGAATCATGCGGCTGGAAGTTAACTATATATTATAAGCTCAAAGACAAGAATACTACTTATAAACACTTGACGTTGTCCTGTGTGACCATAAAACCCATATTTTTTCATCCAAGAGTGACTTATTTGGCGCGAGATTTCTTTGGTTGGCCTGAGAGTGTGAGACAGCGCCGGGGAGTTGGCAACCTTAATTAAGTTTAAATAGACTATGAACAGTCTGCAAAAAGTGAGCTTGACATTTGATCTCAGGCCTTTTGCAGGTTGATTGGATGAAACTTTAGATTACAGAGGTGAGATGTGACTGTAAAAACAGATGTGTACAAAATGGACGCTGAGGATTCCATGGTTGCTATGTTTTATCTCCAGGTGCATCATTTCTATATGATCCTCATTCAAACGCAAACAAAACCAAACGGTCAAGAAAAGTTTTTCACAACTTTCACTCGACGATTTCTTCCAAATAAACGCTTCTGCTGAGGACTTCTTACATCCTGTTAAGGACTAAAGACTCACTGAGACTGACGAGAAAGAGAAAGCAAACTTCCATCATGGAAAATGTGAGATTTGAACACTTTGAAAGTCTGTGGTGTTTTCAATGTATTTTACCGTCGAGACTTTCAGAGCCCTCAAAGGTCACTGATGTTTAGCCAAAAGGCTCTGACATGAACACTCCCCCAACCCGGGGTCACATGATAAAAATAATATGTTGAAGGGCAAATTAACTATGAATTAAAGGAAAACGAAGCACCTGCGCATGTGCGTGTTATTTTACGGCAGTGATGCACATTGTCAGTACTGGACTGTACCAGCTCCATTTATACTGTATATAATAAATCATAAAAATGACATAAGATGCGCATAAAAGAACTCAAATCACTGCTTCACTGACAATAATGTCATTATTTAATATATCTAATAGGTTTATTTATATTACCCAGCTCCAGGCTGATGGGATACATTTTGATGTTGTGAATTTAAGTGTAACACTGGAGTACTTGGAGTTAGTATATAATTCCCAGCAGATATGTGACATTAATTTTTTTTAGACAGTGTGGCAACATATTGATTTAAGGCTCTGTGCTGAAGAAGACCCCTGTGTTAAAATGTGCTTTTAAGACCTTCATTATTTCATTTTCATACTTTCATGTTGCATATTCTTAATTAAATACATTTATTCAGATAACCACATCAAATCTGCAATATTGTAATACTGTAATATTCTAGCTCATTTTTGCAGAAACGGTGAAATGAAATTCACATTATTCAGTGCCTTTTGTTGCATTTACTGTACTTATGGAGCCTCGTTCTAACGTGTGTATTGTTGCAGTGTGATGTGTCCATTGCCCTGCAAGACCACGACTACTTTAGAAGCAGGAGAATCTCTGCACGCCGGGCAGACGCTGCGAGGAACCCTGCAGCCTGGAGCAAGTGTCCATGCTGCAGGAATGACCAGGTTAGACTTTTGAATTTTCTTTTTTTGAAAGTCAACTCGCTGCAGCCAAATGTAGAACTGAACACTATCTTGTTGTCAAATAAAACAAAATTGGACACTTTTCATGTCACATGAAGTACTGAACATAATGTGCTTTATTAGTGACCAGTGCCACATTGACTACTTGCATTGTGGGATCATTTGAGTCCACTATTTAGGGTATTAGGCTATAATAATATTCACTGGACTGTTTAGGGTATATGAATCCTCACAAACTACAGAATCAGACAAGTCTACAAAATGTTAAACACATAGTGCACTATATTGTGAATAATGAATGACTTTGGACACAGCCTCTGCTGCACAGGCTTATTGCACTGCATACTGGACTTTTCATTGAACCTTCCTGTTAAGTTCCCATCAGACTGTGCCAATTCACAGCTTTACTCTGTGACATTATTTTCCTTGAAATTAAATTCTTCTTGCATTCAGACCTGAATAAACTAAGGCTTGTACCTCTAAAGTCCTGTAAATTGTGAAAGGCTTTTTACTTTTCCAAAGTCTTCATCAGTGCATCTAACACAATTTTTTTTCTTATGAGACTAAAAAAAGTATCCTCTGCTGAACTTCCCCAGGAGCAGAAGCACCAACACTCTGCTACTGCTGCCAAACCTCCCCAGAAGAGGAAGCGGACCTCTGTGGCCCGTCCTTCCAAACCTTCTGCTGAACCCCCAGAGGTGTCGGCTCCCGCTCCTCGGCCCTCCAGCCCAGCTCCTGACATTCCAGGGCTTCTGAATTTGATCCCTCGGTCCACCGTCCCACCTGCCGACCTGCCAGCGGTCTCAAATGTGGCCCCCGTCAGCCCCGGCACCTCCACTGCTCCCCTGCAAGATGACGGCCCTGTGATAATACACAACCGCTCAGTAGAGGAGTACCAGCAGATCTACCATGAAGTGGTAGATGACATGCTGAGGTATGTTTGTCAAAATCAATATATATTAATTCAATATATAAAAGCTTTTTAATCCCACGTATCATGATTATTAAATGTTTGTTTCTTTATATCTTTACAGATACAAGAACGGCCGCTTGCGCCCGTACACTTTGGGGCTTGGCCGTCGTATCAAACAGAAGCTGTGGGAGAGGCTGAATCGTCCCACGATTACGACATCAGCCAATGAAGACGGGCTTGAGAATGTTCAAGTATCATACGGGGTTGGAGTCTATCCTCCCCGTTTTGATGTTGACATTTCAAGAGAACCAGAGCCTAAACGGCCACCAAAAAAAAGGGCTAAGAACCGAAACTGAACTGAAAGTATCAGTATTGTGTAAATAGTTAAAGACATTAGAATAGTTCAATAAGGTCAAATCTGTAAATAATATTGTAGTTTTAAGTTTTCTTAATGAGTAGAATTGTCTTGTTTCATCAGTAAATGCAGCTTCTGTCTGAACTCTTTTCCAGCTACACATCCAACCTCTGATTCCATCTGCTGTTCCAGCCTCCACCTGTAGGCTCTACCATCCACCTGCAGCCTGAAGCTCCACCGGCAGATTCTGGGAGAAAATTACAGACACCTTTATGTACAACCTCTGCAAACCACCTGAAGTGCCCTGTTTCGTCCTCCACCAATAGCCTGTTTCAGCCTCCATCACATCTAAACTGTACCTCCAACTGACACCAGCCATCTGCTGTCATAGCCTCCACCTGCAGACAGCACATAGCTGCAAACACATGCTCCACCTTAAAAGTCCAGCGATGAGCCAAACCTCAACCTGCAGCCTCTGCCAGCAACCTGCAGCCGCCGCCTCCACCTGCAGGTTGTGGCAGACACCTGTAGCCCGGGCCTCCACCTGCAGCCTGGGTCTCCACCTGCAGCCTCTGCCAGCAACCTGCAGCCGCCGCCTCCCCCTGCAGATTGTGGCAGACACCTGTAGCCCGGGCCTCCACCTGCAGCCTATGCCAGCAACCTGCAGCCGCCGCCTCCACCTGCAGGTTGTGGCAGACACCTGTAGCCCAGGCCTCCACCTGCAGCCTGGGTCTCCACCTGCAGCCTCTGCCAGCAACCTGCAGCCGCCGCCTCCACCTGCAGATTCTGGCAGAAAACTGCAGCCTAATCCTCCACCTACAGCCTCTGCCAGCAACCTGCAGCCGCCGCCTCCACCTGCAGGTTGTAGCAGACACCTGTAGCCCGGGCCTCCACCTGCAGCCTCTGCCAGCAACCTGCAGCCGCCGCCTCCACCTGCAGATTCTGGCAGAAAACTGCAGCCTAATCCTCCACCTACAGCCTCTGCCAGCAACCTGCATCCGCCGCCTCCACCTGCAGGTTGTGGCAGACACCTGTAGCCCGGGCCTCCACCTGCAGCCTGGGTCTCCACCTGCAGCCTCTGCCAGCAACCTGCAGCCGCCGCCTCCACCTGCAGATTCTGGCAGAAAACTGCAGCCTAATCCTCCACCTACAGCCTCTGCCAGCAACCTGCAGCCACCGTCTCCACCTGCAGATTCTGGCAGACAGCTGCACCTCCACCTGCAGCCTCTGTCAGAAATCTGTCTCACCATCTTCTCTTACAGGTTCTGACAGACACGTCCAGCCTTCAGACTTCAGCCTCTGTTAGCAAGCTGCACTGCTACCGCCACTTGCAGATTCTGATAGCCTGCTACAACCTGAATCTCCACCTTTAGCCTCTGCCAGCAACCTGCAGCAGTTGCCCTCATCTGCAAGTTGCTGGCAAATGCTACAGGTGGAGATTTGGGTTGCAGCACTCTGCCAAAACCTGCAGGTGAAGGCGATGGCTGCAGCCCAAACCTTCAGCAGCAGCCTCTTCCACCGACCTGCACCACCTCCTTCGCTTGCAGATTCCAGCAGACAGCTCCAGCCTCTGACAGCAAACTGCACCACCTCCTCCACCTACAGTTTGTGGCAGAATGCCAGACAGCTCCAACCCAAACCTCCACCTCCAGCCTCTAGCTTCCAACCTGTGCCAGCAACCTGTACTGCTGCCTCCACCTGCAGATTCTGGCCAATGTACCAGTCAAACCACCAGCCTCCAGCATCTTGTCTCTGACACCTACCTGCACCACCTCCTCCACCTGCAGATTATTGCTGAGAGATGCAGCACAAACCTCAACGTCTAGCCTCTGACAGCAGCCTGCACCACCTCCTCCACCTGCAGTCTGTAACAGACAGCTCCACCCCCCAGCCTCCAGCCTCCGGATTCTACCCACTAACCTGCAGCCTCCAGCCTCCACCCTCTGCCAGCAACCTGCACCACCCTCCACCTGCAGGTTCTGGCAGAGAGCTGCAGTCTGAATCTCCACCTACATCTACAACAGGTGTGTATGTCTTGCGCACAAAACCCATTATTCACAACAGTAGTGTAGTTAGTGCTGCACAGTGGAAAGTATTGTATTGTGTGTATTTCTGGGCTGCATTGTGTCTTCTCACATTGAACCTTTGTACATCATGAGCACTGTTAGATGGTGCTGTGTAGTTTTTTGTGTATTTTTACAAAGAATGTATGCCCTGTGTGGACTATTTCTTGGATTACTACCGATTCTCTTGCTTTGTTAGTTTGAATATTTTTCATTGTGTATGTTGGGTTTTGTGCACACACTGCAAACCACTTTCCCTCTGACATAATAATACATTTAATCTTATTCCTTCACCTGCAGATTCTGGCAGAAAACTGCAGCCTAATCCTCCACCTGCAGCCTCTGCCAGCAACCTGAAGCCGCTGCCTCCACCTGCAGGTTGTGGCAGACAGCTGCAGCCCGGGCCTCCACCTGCAGCCTCTGCCAGCAACCTGCAGCCACCGTCTCCACCTGCAGATTCTGGCAGACAGCTGCACCTCCACCTGCAGCCTCTGTCAGAAATCTTTCTCACCATCTTCTCCTACAGGTTCTGACAGACACGTCCAGCCTTCAGACTTCAGCCTCTGTTAGCAAGCTGCACTGCTACCGCCACTTGCAGATTCTGATAGTCTGCTACAACCTGAATCTCCACCTTTAGCCTCTGCCAGCAACCTGCAGCAGTTGCCCTCATCTGCAAGTTGCTGGCAAATGCTACAGGTGGAGATTTGGGCTGCAGCATTCTGCCAAAACCCGCAGGTGAAGGCGATGGCTGCAGCCCAAACCTTCAGCAGCAGCCTCTTCCACCGACCTGCACCACCTCCTCCACTTGCAGATTCCAGCAGACAGCTCCAGCCTCTGCCAGCAAACTGTACCACCTCCTCCACCTACAGTTTGTGGCAGAATGTCAGACAGCTGCAACCCAAACCTCCACCTCCAGCCTCCAGCTTCCAACCTGTGCCAGCAACCTGTACTGCTGCCTCCACCTGCAGATTCTGGCCAATGTACCAGTCCAACCACCAGCCTCCAACATCTTGTCTCTGGCACCTACCTGCACCACCCCCCAGCCTCCAGCCTCCAGCCTCCAGCCTCCGGATTCTACCCACTAACCTTCAGCCTCCAGCCTCCACCCTCTGCCAGCAACCTGCACCACCCTCCACCTGCAGGTTCTGGCAGAGCTGCAATCTGAATCTCCACCTACACCTACAACAGGTGTGTATGTCTTGCACATAAAACCCATTATTCACAACAGTAGTGTAGTTAGTGCTGCACAGTGGACAGTATTGTATTGTGTGTATTTCTGGGCTGCATTGTATCTTCTCACATTGAACCTTTGTACATCATGAGCACTGTTAGATGGTGCTGTGTAGTTTTTTTGTGTATTTTTACAAAGAATTTATGCCATGTGTGGACTATTTCTTGGATTACTACCGATTGTTTGTCTTGCTTTGTTAGTTTGAATATTTTTTATTGTGTATGTTGGGTTTTGTGCACACACTGCAAACCACTTTCCCTCTGACATAATAATACATTTAATCTTAATCCTCCACTTGCAGATATTGGCAGACAGCTCCAGCCTCTGCCAGCAACCTGCACCACCTCCTCCACCTGCAGTTTGTAACAGACAGCTCCACCCCAGCCTCCAGCCTCCAGCCTCCAGCCTCCGGCGTCTACCCACTAGCCTGCAGCCTCCAGCCTCCAACCTCCGCCAGCAACCTGCACCACCCTCCACCTGCAGATTCTGACAGACAGCTGCAGCCAGAACCTACACCAACTTCTTCTACTAGAAAGTTGAAGAGTCCCACTCCACCTGAAACTTCTGCCAAACTCCACTAACAGCTTCTTCCAGTCATCCACAGAACCAGCCTCCTCCTCCAGCCCACAGTAACCATCTGCTCCTCCAGCCACTGCCTGCAGTCTCTATCAGTAACCTGCAGCCCTAGCCTCAGGAACCGGGCTACAGTATGATTAATGCAGTGACTAAAAACATATCATTTATCCATGTCTGAGCCCTGTTGTAGCTAAAATTATGAACATTTGGGAAGAAAAAACAAAACAAAACAAAAAAAAGGGTATTTATGTCATGCATATTGTTTTGAAAATGCATTGTGAGTGTTTGACTGCTGAGTTTTTTGAAATATCAAAACAAACTATCAGTATTTTCTGTAATTAAATGTGTAGAGAATTTTCATTCTATCTCAGGGAAGGGTACCTTAAGGGAATTGCATATTGTTAAAAATGGACCTCCAGCACTTAAATGCACCTTTATTTCTTTTATTGTATTGAAGTGAATTTGCCTGATTCATTATTAGACCCACATTAGACTTAATGATGCTATTTCTGCTTATTCAGAGTTTCTTTGCACATATGAGTAATTTGAATGTTTTTCTCATGTGTTTCATATTCCCATTCAAAGATAAAATGCCTGCTGTATTTTCAATGTCAAATGATTTTTTTGTAGTTGCTAAAATCGGAACATTATGACAACAATTGACCAACATGATGTAAAAATTCAAAGGGGTGTCTGTGTGCAATATTACTACAATAAAAGATATTATTATTGTCAAGCTTTTGTCATGTTATGTATACATTTCTTTATTTCTGAAGATTTTAAAGGTTGAAAAGTAAGTGAGCCAAACATTTATCTCATAGGCAGGGTCTATGTCCCATCCCAAACTGGAGGAGATCAGAGAATAATTGACAAGTGCAATGACAAAACTACAGGCATGTTCTTCTATGACAAATATACAGAGATAAGACTCAGCATACATGAACAAATCCAGCTGTTTTGTAGGATTGTACATGGATTTATGGTCATCACAAGACATTTCCTGTTTCTACCACATCTTAATTGCTTTTTTATGTGAATATTTCCAAATAAATTGTGGCTTAAATAGTCAGCGTGACCCCCAGTGTAAATCTTCAAAATCACAATACTACAGTGTGTTGTGTGTTGGCTTGATGTGATAGACTTATTGGATCCAACATAACCACAGAATACGTTACAACAATGATAATGTTTTTCAATGGTTGACTCACACACTGATTTGGCGTGGGACGTGTCAGAGGATCACGTCATACTTGGCTTGGTGTACCAAACAAAATGAATTGAAGTGAGATACTAATCACAATAAAAGGAGTAATGACAACAATCATTTCCAAAGCAACATTAATAATGATGATAATAATAGAGGTGAGTGCCAAGACAAAAAATATGAATGACAATAATAGAATGAGGGAAAACAACTGTCCACAGCTGGGTTATAAAAAAATGTCTTGGTCGCTTTAGCTGTGTGCATCTGCATCATCCCTACCCTCCCTACCTATAACATTTGGTGGTCACCCTTGGCCTCCCCCTGCAGGCATCCAGCTATCAGCTGCAGCTCCAGGCTTGCTTTCTAGCCTCCAGGTCTATAACATATATGTATCAACTCTTTCATAAAAAAGAGTGATTTATCACTGGTAAGGCTGTAGAATATGCAGAATATATGTGGCAAAGACAAGACATGATAGAATGAAAAGCCGACCTGAGAATTGGGCATTGAAGGAAATAACTAACACCACAAGATGGCAGTAATCCAACAACAAAGACCGAGTTTAAAGAATCTGACAGAGGGAGGATTTG
Source organism: Scomberomorus guttatus (assembly GCA_038419695.1). Lineage (NCBI taxonomy): Eukaryota > Metazoa > Chordata > Actinopteri > Scombriformes > Scombridae > Scomberomorus > Scomberomorus guttatus. The sequence continues at coordinate 22,836,224 of CM076458.1, forward strand.
GCGTCCTGAAGGAGGGTCAACATGCTGCTATTCAGGATTTGACAAAAGCTCACATCGAGTCGTTTGACCAGGCTGTCACTGACGGACTCAGCCGCGTCGTGCAGGTCAGTTGAACTTTATTTGACCATGTAACACATAACTATCTGAAGAAATACTAAAATAGTTTGTTAAACACGCACTTAAAAAAGCGGAATAACCGGAACAGACTGCTCTTTTAAGTCAGTGGTTCTCAAACTTTTTCACGTCAAGGACCCCTAAAGTGACATTTGATAAGATTTTGTCCCAGGGTCCCCATCTGATAAGATTTTTTCTTTTGTGATGTGACATGTCTTTCTCAGGCAATCCCCCCTTTGGAGTTCACGTTCAAACATGACAGAATTCGCTTTCGTTGAGGCCACAATCTACAAACCTATGGTTGCCAAAGGGAGCATCTGCAGGGAAATGAGGGTGTTTCCAGCAGAGTGCCGGGGAAGAAGATGCTCGTACAAAGGCAAGATTGTGGTAAGTCTGACATGTGTGCAAACAAGGAAGTGCTGAACTAAAGGACTGGCCAACAAAGAATCCAAAATACACGTGAGAGACACAATAACACTTTGGTCAAGTCTTTAATCTGTTAAGTTTTTGTATTTTGACAGGCAGACGTCAGCTGGTCGATCAATGGTGTCCCCAAAGGCATCATTAAACAGTCCCTGGGTCAGGTGCCAATTATGGTGAAATCCAAGCTGTGTAACCTGCATGGCATGTCCCCCAAAGAGCTTGTGGAACACCATGAAGAAGCAGAGGTAAGATATGACAGTTACACTAATAAACTGAGGAGAGATTCAATGCACGCATCCTTATAATCAAATTACAAGCTGCCTCTTTAACATTTAAGAAGGATGAGCACACAGCCATCAACATGAATCTACATTATCTGGAAAACGGGACTGTGATGCTCAACTTCATCTACCAGAAAGAGCTCTTCTTCCTCCCACTGGGCTTTGCACTTAAGGTAGTAATCAGGGTGTATAGCAGTAAGAAATATTTGATGGTATCTTGGTGTCTAGCCGTGCTTTTTCACTGAATCAGATTTTTTAATGCACTTTAGAAATGACCAAGCCTGCACCAATCATTAGTTAGTAGTTCTGAATGTAATTTGTCCTACAATTGAGTGTAATTGATTTTCTATTTAAAACAGAGGCTTGGTGCTGTAGATTTTAACATGGCTCATTATCTTTGTGGTTGCCTCCAGGCCCTGGTGGACTTCACAGACTTCCAGATCTACCAGGAGCTTATCAAAGGCCGTGAGGACAATTCCTTCTACAAGAGCTGTGTATCAGAGATGCTGCGCATCGTCATGGAGGAGAACTGCACCACCCGCAGCAAGGTGCTCAATTACCTTGGAGAGCGCTTTCGGGTTAAGATGAGTCTTCCTGACTGGTACACCAACGAGCAGTGTGCCAACTTCCTGCTAGAGTAAGTTTTTAAGACAGATGCATGACAGTTTTTTTTACTCACAGCCTGAAAACAGAATTTTAAGTTTAGTACATTATACATTTAGTATATAATTATTATGAAGTGCAATATAGTAAAATGAGTTTTGTTGTGTTTTGATCAGTGAGTGTATCTGCATCCACCTGAAGTCAGACGTGGAGAAGTTCTACCTGTTGTGTCTGATGACCAGGAAACTTTTCACGTATGCCAAGCAGGAGTGCATGGAAGAAAACCCTGACAGCATTATGTGTCAGGAAGTGCTCACTCCTGGTCAGCTCTACCTCATGTTTCTGAAGGTAAGGTTATTGAAATCAGTCATTTGAACAAGCACTGAGTGATGTGTGTATTGGCCTCTGTCACTGAACAGCAGTGTCTGTTGTGTTCTGAGTGTGGACAATGAGATTTTTAAGGCCAGAAATATTAGCATGTAGCAATGTAAACATTACATCATTGGCACTAATCAAAGTATAAATCTCTATAGAAATATATTTTTGCAGTGTGTTTTTATCTTGAAAGTTTGCTGTTTGTTTTTGCTGACAACACATTCCTGTTTAAACATCTGAAAGTTTTTTTTTTTTTTTTAAATTTAACCCGTAAAACATGTTCACAGGAGAGAATGGCTGCCTGTTTGGTGTCTGTGAAGTTGTCCTTTGACAAGAGAGGCAGCAGACTGAGTGGATGGAGCGCTGAAAACGTGATGAAGATCTTCAACATGGGCACAGATCTGACCAAACCCTTTGAATATCTGCTGGCCACTGGGAACCTCAACTCCAAGACCGGTATGGCCAGACAAGTTGAGTATGAGTAGATGTTATGGTGTAAATTTTGGTCCATCTATTAATAATGTCTACCCTCCCTGTTGTCTGCAGGTCTCGGCATGCTGCAGAACACAGGTCTGTGTGTGGTAGCTGACAAGCTCAACTTTCCGCTGTGTGCACAGAGGAGCAGCGTTCGCCAAGATGAGGACCACTTCGGTTCGTAAGCTGCTGCCCGAGTCCTGGGGCTTCCTGTGTCCCGTCCACACTCCAGACGGAGAGCCTTGCGGCCTCATGAACCACATGACAGCCAGCTGTGAGATTGTGGCGCCGACCTTCCCCACCACATCACTGCCTGCTCTACTCTGTTCCCTTGGTGAGAGTAGAGCAGGCAGTGAGACGACACACCAGGAGCTCTTCCCTCACAGTATGCTAAGTGTGGTGGCCTAATCAACTGCTGGAGTATCTTGACAATCAGGGACAAGTTCATGTTATTCAGAAGTACCTGGAGAAACCTCTACTTCTGGAGCCGGGACATCGGAAGTTTGACATCAGGCGAGTCAGAAACATAAAATGTGTGAGTCTGTCTGGACTTAGTAACTCTCGTGCTGAATGTGCTCTTATGGTTTATGTTATGCTATTACCAGGAGCTGGGTGCTTGTGGACCATCAGTACAACATCTATTTATACCGGGAGGGCGTGCTGCGGACTTCCTCCAAGCCCTACAACAGCTCCGACCTCCAGGACATGACCAGCCACCTGACCAACCACTGCATCCAGAAGGAGCACTCGCAGAACTACGGACGATACGAGGAGGGGAACGAGATGTTCTTTGATGAGTTCAGGCTGTACCTGCTAAACACTCACAATGTCACCCTGGAGACCACCATATTATCCCCGATCAAGCAGATCATAAAGTAGGTCCTTTTGTCAGATTACAGCTAATAAAGAGATTAGCAGCTGCCTGCTTTCACTATAATAAATGTAAATATTGTTCTTATCCCAACCAAAACACAGAAAGCAGCACATACTGTACGTGTGGTCAGAGACATTCTCCATAATTTGCTTCTGAAACATGCAGATTGAGTTGTTATGTTACATGATTGCTCGATGATATTTCACTCTTCTAGACAGCTGGAAACCAATAACGATGTTACAGGTGCAACATTAGATGATCTGTTATCTTTGCTGTAGTTTGAGAGTATGTGAGCATGTGCTGAGCTACTGATTTCATCTAGTAAATAAGTGAAATCTTTACTGCTTCATAGCACAATATATATGGCATACACTTTTATGTGCAATATAGCATTTGTGAGACTGTTGACAAAAACACTATTAACAGCAATTCATTCTTTTCTTAAGATGCTTTGGCTTTCAAATTCATGTTAAAGGTATTTTTAACTGCAATATGACTGAAGATAAAACAATTGACAAAACGTTTGGCCAGTGTTGTAAAATATTTCAGTATTATGATGGTATAGTATAGTATTTTTGAATTGTGAATTATTACCTCTTCACTAGACATTATAGTTGGATCTCCAGTACAGCATAAAGGTTAACGATTACTTAATGCCGCTTTTAAAAGTTCCACATTAATTGTGTTACCCATAGAGCTGCAACGATCAGTCCATTCATAGAGAAGTCGATCGGCAGAGAATTAATTGAAAACTATTTTGATAATCAATTCATTGTTTAAGTCAGTTTTCAAGCAAAAATGCCACACAGTTGATGGTTTCATTTTCTGAAATGACAATTTGCTGCTTATCGTTGCCTTAAAGGACAGGTTCACAATTTTAACCGTCAGATGCCCAAATGAAGATTGAAATGGGATTTTCTTGCCATAATCATTCCTCCTGTTCATACTGGCCATTAACAGATCACTTCATAATGCACAAACGCCAAAATCCACAAGCCTCCTTCTGTGCAAAAATGTATTTAAAAGTTCATCTGAAGCTAATATGAAGCTTCAGCTGTTCAAATGAGTCAAATCAAGAAGATATCTTTCAACGTTTGAGCCTTTTTAGTGCCAAAGTTGCTCTTTTTGTTACTATACTTCCACTGCAGCTCAACAGGGAAACACTGTCCGAGGAAACACAAAGAGGGAATTTGATGCTAAAAAGACTGTAAATGTGGCAGATATCCACTTGATATGACTAACTCACACTGCTGAAGCCTCATATAAGCTTCACATCAACTTTTAAATGTGTTTTTGCACAAAATGACTGTGTGGACACACTGTGGATTTTGGCCCCCATCACTTACATTAAAGCACATTTGAAGGGGATCTTTTAATAGCCAGTATGAACAGGAGGAATGATTACAGTGAGGAAAAACTCTTTCACTGTTCATATGGACACCTGACTGTTGTTTTAACACATACTTGAAAAACTGTGACCCTATCCTTTAACATTATAGTAAATTGAATATGTTTAGGTTTAGACTGTTGCTCAGACAAAACAAGACATTTGATAGCGTCACTGTGGGAAATTGTGATGGGCATTTTTCACAGTTTTCTGTTGCTTTATTGACCAAGCAATTAATTGATCAGCCGATTATTTTCTCACTCGATAATGAAAATAATTTAGTTTCAGCCCTACTTACCTGATTGGACAAGACATTAAGTAATTTTGGTCTTCGTTAGATGACAAGATGATAATAAGGAAGGAACAATTTGAGACTATGCACATGAAGAATAAAAATGATAAAAATGTAATAATGAAAGCATTAAAATAGATTTTAAAAATGAGTAAAGAATAAAATCCAAACTAGATGAAATAGAAAACTAAAACATTCTTCTCTGAAATGATTTTGCTGTCTGGTTTTACAGGAGCTGTCTGACATGTATTGAGCCGGCGATCAGCACCAAGCACCTGTCCTACCAGAGCTTCCAGCTCTTTGGATTTGATTTCATGGTGGATGAGAGCTTCAAAGTGTGGCTCATTGAGATCAATGGAGCTCCAGCCTGTGCACAGTCAGTACCAGTTGATGATGCATGTTAAAATTATATTTTTAGGATTGTATTTTGGCTTCTTTTTACAATATGAGGGAAACAATCTTTGAATGTATTTCAAAATTGATGAATAGAGGTCTGAAGGATGCAGAGACGCTCCAACTGAGACTGTAGTGCCTTACATTTCCAACCATGCTCCCTTAAAAAGACTGCCAGTTAGCTTGCTCTATTACTGTGACTTGTACTTGTTCTAAAAGCCTTTGCACTGTTGCTCAATACATCCATATGTCTATTCGGTCAGGTCAGTCTACAAGAATTAGCATAAAACAGACACCTTGATATTTGAGCTCTTAGTGAATTTGTGGAATTTTGAATGCTAATTTTCTCATCAGACACTTTTTTTTTTTTTTTTAAATTTCAGTTTGCCTGCAGCGACCTGTACACATTGGTTTCAATGAGGAAATGCTAGCAGTAAAGAGGCTATGATGGATATTAAACTTGTAAAGACTGTGTACTAACCCAGTGTGTCTGATGAGATAAACATTCAAGATGTCAAGATCAACATTGCTCTTAACTGGACTGTTTGGACACTACAAATAATATACATATATATTATTTACATTGAGGAGGGGCATTGGTGAGCAGGGAGGCCGTCCTTCAGCTGGGAAACCCAGGTTTACACCCGTTCCAACAAGCTCTGGCAAAGTGTCCGTGACCCTTGACCTCTCTATTGCAGTGAGGGAAAATCTAAAATGAAGTATTAGCCTCTGTTCTCAATTCTTTACAGCTGAAGACATCTTAATGTTTTATTTTTCATTAGAAAGAGAGCATGTTTGCGTGAAAGCATGTAGACGTTTGCATCTTCATACACATCCACACAGCACCGTTTGCCCTAATGTTTTTTTTTCCTGATCTATAAAAAGCTAGACTGTAATTGTAAAGTGTTGTCAACATGTGTGTGGATTTTTGAACTGTTGAAATGAAAGTAGAGTAGATTGTACAGTGTGTTTCTTTGGCCCCATGAAATGAAACTTGACATCATAAACAACATTTTTGTTTGAAGGAAATCTGATAATGACAAAAAAAACCTCATTCACACTTCTTCCACTGCTCTTATAATCATTCTGTGTCAAATTGTGTTTTTACCAAAGAGAAGTCAGCGGCAACCAGAAAGTCACAGTATACAGACACAAATCTACTGCGGTGGAACTATACTTCCACCGCAGCTCAACAGGGAAACACTGTCCTAGGAAACACAAAGAGGGAATTTGATGCTAAAAAGACTGTAAATGTGGCAGATATCCACTTGATATGACTAACTCACACTGCTGAAGCCTCATATAAGCTTCACATCAACTTTTAAATGTATTTTTGCACAAAATGACTGTGTGGACACACTGTGGATTTTGGCCCCCATCACTTACATTAAAGCACATTTGAAGGGGATCTTTTAATAGCCAGTATGAACAGGAGGAATGATTACAGTGAGGAAAAACTCTTTCACTGTTCATATGGACACCTGACTGTTGTTTTAACACATACTTGAAAAACTGTGACCCTATCCTTTAACATTATAGTAAATTGAATATGTTTAGGTTTAGACTGTTGCTCAGACAAAACAAGACATTTGATAGCGTCACTGTGGGAAATTGTGATGGGCATTTCTCACAGTTTTCTGTTGCTTTATTGACCAAGCAATTAATTGATCAGCCGATTATTTTCTCACTCGATAATGAAAATAATTTAGTTTCAGCCCTACTTACCTGATTGGACAAGACATTAAGTAATTTTGGTCTTCGTTAGATGACAAGATGATAATAAGGAAGGAACAATTTGAGACTATGCACATGAAGAATAAAAATGATAAAAATGTAATAATGAAAGCATTAAAATAGATTTTAAAAATGAGTAAAGAATAAAATCCAAACTAGATGAAATAGAAAACTAAAACATTCTTCTCTGAAATGATTTTGCTGTCTGGTTTTACAGGAGCTGTCTGACATGTATTGAGCCGGCGATCAGCACCAAGCACCTGTCCTACCAGAGCTTCCAGCTCTTTGGATTTGATTTCATGGTGGATGAGAGCTTCAAAGTGTGGCTCATTGAGATCAATGGAGCTCCAGCCTGTGCACAGTCAGTACCAGTTGATGATGCATGTTAAAATTGTATTTTTAGGATTGTATTTTGGCTTCTTTTTACAATATGAGGGAAACAATCTTTGAATGTATTTCAAAATTGATGAATAGAGGTCTGAAGGATGCAGAGACGCTCCAACTGAGACTGTAGTGCCTTACATTTCCAACCATGCTCCCTTAAAAAGACTGCCAGTTAGCTTGCTCTATTACTGTGACTTGTACTTGTTCTAAAAGCCTTTGCACTGTTGCTCAATACATCCATATGTCTATTCGGTCAGGTCAGTCTACAAGAATTAGCATAAAACAGACACCTTGATATTTGAGCTCTTAGTGAATTTGTGGAATTTTGAATGCTAATTTTCTCATCAGACACTTTTTTTTTTTTTTTTTTAAATTTCAGTTTGCCTGCAGCGACCTGTACACATTGGTTTCAATGAGGAAATGCTAGCAGTAAAGAGGCTATGATGGATATTAAACTTGTAAAGACTGTGTACTAACCCAGTGTGTCTGATGAGATAAACATTCAAGATGTCAAGATCAACATTGCTCTTAACTGGACTGTTTGGACACTACAAATAATATACATATATATTATTTACATTGAGGAGGGGCATTGGTGAGCAGGGAGGCCGTCCTTCAGCTGGGAAACCCAGGTTTACACCCGTCCCAACAAGCTCTGGCAAAGTGTCCGTGACCCTTGACTAATCTAATCTAATCTAATCTAATATGAAGTATTAGCCTCTGTTCTCAATTCTTTACAGCTGAAGACATCTTAATGTTTTATTTTTCATTAGAAAGAGAGCATGTTTGCGTGAAAGCATGTAGACGTTTGCATCTTCATACACATCCACACAGCACCGTTTGCCCTAATGTTTTTTTTTTCCTGATCTATAAAAAGCTAGACTGTAATTGTAAAGTGTTGTCAACATGTGTGTGGATTTTTGAACTGTTGAAATGAAAGTAGAGTAGATTGTACAGTGTGTTTCTTTGGCCCCATGAAATGAAACTTGACATCATAAATAACATTTTTGTTTGAAGGAAATCTGATAATGACAAAAAAAACCTCATTCACACTTCTTCCACTGCTCTTATAATCATTCTGTGTCAAATTGTGTTTTTACCAAAGAGAAGTCAGCGGCAACCAGAAAGTCACTGTATACAGACACAAATCTTCATCTCGTCACTGCCTCTTCTTCAGTTACTGCTGGTGTTCAATCATGTCACCAACTGGCTTTTTAATAACTGTTATCAAGGTTTCACATCATGAATGACTGATTTTTTTTTTTTTTTTCAATTTCATGGGGTCTCTAAACTATTTTACTTCTCCACTTTTCTTTTGACTGTAGGTCTCTTTGTGAATAGATGAGACCTTTAGAGGTGTAGCTTTCCTAAATGACTTGTGTCCAATCTTATTATGTTACTGTTTGTTGAAAAAGGAATGCAAACTTGTTTCTGTAGACATGAAACTTTCAAATAGCTTGACATTTGTGACAGTTGGATGGTTGATTTCCTGCTCCTCAGTGGCCACTTTTCACACTGAAATTCAACTGTAGTGTTTCCAGCAGCTCATTTAACTTCAGAATAAGTCATTACAGGAGTTTTAGTAGGTAGGTGTGTCATAATTTTACTATCCCTGCTGTTCCTCTCTTTTAACCTCATTTCATATGTGTGGAGACTTTGCTTCTCGTGTCTTGAGTTTCATAAGTTAAGGGACATCATAAAGAGCATTTATTTATGTTTTCATCACTGTGTATTTGTGTTTACAAGATAACTCTGGAGAATGAAGGATGTGTACGTGGCTGACAACAACAAGTTGTGTCTGTGTGATGTGCTGAATGTCAGAAAGATGGAATAGTTACAGGGTAGGTTACACCGACATGAATTCATTATTATTCTATGAAAGAAAATATGAATCCATGTCTGTTATGCTCAGTATTACAGAGCCCTGTTGTAGCTGAAAAGAAAGTTTGGAAAGATATAATGTAAGTAGAAAATGTCATGATTGTGTTGACAGATGGGATACAGGTATGACTGCTGATTTTTGGAAATATCAAAAGCAAACTTTGAGTATTTTCTTTTTTTTAACTTAAATTTGTAGGGAAATGTCTTTCCATCAAAGGGAAAGGTGCCTTAGAGGGAATTGCATATTGATAAAAAAGAAGCAATGGACCTCCAGCATTTAAATGCACCTTCATTTGTTTGTTTGTATTGAAGTGAATTTGCCTCATTCATTATTAGACCTTTTTTAACTTCAATGATGTCATTTCCTCTTATTCAGAGTTTCTTTGCACATCATTTTTTATCATGTTTCTTCTCATGTGTTTCATATTCCTATTTTGATGTTTCCTGGATTTCCTCATTTTTACCAAAGATAAAATTCCTGCTGTATTTTCACTGTCTAATAATGTTTTGTAGTTAATCTAGTTAGTATAATCTGGACATTATCGCATTAATTGGCCAACATGATCTAAAAGCAAGTGTGATATTCAGAGGGATGTATGTGTTGTGTTTTTGTTAGGTGATGTTTTATCCAGAATCTTGCATGAGCATTTCTCTTTATCAGAAACAATATTACTAGAATAAAATATTATGACCATTATGGAGCTTCTGTCATGCACACATTTCTCCGCTAGGCGGTCTACTGGATTCACTCGGCAGAGACCGACTCTGTACTGGGCACACAGATGAAACTGATACTGGTCTTCTCATCAAAATGGAAAACAAAAGCACTTTTCCAAAAAGGACTATTTCTTTAATATCCGTATAGTTCTTCTGGCTACCAGGCAACACTGAACAAGATGAGGGAAGCCTAGTTTATCTGGACTGTGAGCTTGTGGATAAGAAACTGAAAAACAGAAACATGTAAAGGTTGATGTAATACAACAGTCCTGTAATAAATGTTCAGTTTTTGCTTCAATTTTGCTTTAGTTGTTTGTGTGTTAACTTCAGTCTGTTTTGAGATGCTGATGTATCCTTTTCTGTAGGTCATGTAGATTTCATTGCTCCATTAATGCATCAAAGAGAGAAGCAATGAAAACAAATAGGAACACAAACCACAGCAATGGAAAAACTGACAATAATAACCAGTAACTCAATAAAGAGTCAGGGGTTTCTCGCTTTATAATAAGCCATCAGATCTGCAGTTATAAATATTAGTAAGTCATTGATAAAGAGTTTTTCCACTACAACAATCCATCAAGTTTGTATGAATCTGTTCTTGTGAAGTTCCACATGTGCTGCGTCTGTGAAAATGAGCTTTTCAGTACAATAATATACTTCCACTGTTGAATTGTAGTGTGCAGAATACGTATAATGTATAATGTAAATATTATACGTATAATAAATTCATTATTCAACTCCCCAGTTCTGATTCTCTCACAGACAGGTTTTGTCCTGTTGTGCCTTTAGGTGGTGGAGGACTTTATTTGTCAAAGGGAAATTGGCCTTTGACTAATTTTAGCTGGTAAATTCAATTAACAAAAATATGAGAGTCCCCTCTGCTCCATTTCTCCCAGATATACAATTTATTTAGAGAAATCATTTTCATAGGCTTTAAAGCAAATAAAGTCACGAACCATAAGTTTTATTCTGGAATAAAACTATCTGAAGGCAGGTTTTCCATGCTTCAGTTTGATAGTGACAAATGTATTATTTTATTATTACAATTTTGTCGGAGGTGCTCTTTGCATCAAAAAGTTTTGCATATTGAAACTCTGTTGTGAACACTGAGCCTTAAGAGTCGGATTGATGTTACAGTGACCCTGTAATTCCTGTCCATGCGTATTAGGTCTATCTATCTGAGCTGGACTCATCCTGAGGACGGCTTCCGTGTCCCAAACGTTTTTACTGAATAAATCTGAAATCAGTGTGCAATATCAAAACTGTCTGATGTGTAAAAATGTTTGAAGATCAATTATCGTTAGATTCTCACTGATCCTGTTGGGAGATTTAAATAATTACCGGACATTACCGGTGCTGTGCCACGTGCGTAAAATGCGCACAGCACCTCTCTCCGTTTGGAAACACACATATGAATCATGCGGCTGGAAGTTAACTATATATTATAAGCTCAAAGACAAGAATGCTACTTATAAACACTTGACGTTGTCCTGTGTGACCATAAAACCCATATTTTTTCATCCAAGAGTGACTTATTTGGCGCGAGATTTATTTGGTTGGCTTGAGAGTGTGAGACAGCGCCGGGGAGTTGGCAACCTTAATTAAGTTTAAATAGACTATGAACAGTCTGCAAAAAGTGAGCTTGACATTTGATCTCAGGCCTTTTGCAGGTTGATTGGATGAAACTTTAGATTACAGAGGTGAGATGTGACTGTAAAAACAGATGTGTACAAAATGGACACTGAGGATTCCATGGTTGCTATGTTTTATCTCCAGGTGCATCATTTCTATATGATCCTCATTCAAACGCAAACAAAACCAAACGGTCAAGAAAAGTTTTTCACAACTTTCACTCGACGATTTCTTCCAAATAAACGCTTCTGCTGAGGACTTCTTACATCCTGTTAAGGACTAAAGACTCACTGAGACTGACGAGAAAGAGAAAGCAAACTTCCATCATGGAAAATGTGAGATTTGAACACTTTGAAAGTCTGTGGTGTTTTCAATGTATTTTACCGTCGAGACTTTCAGAGCCCTCAAAGGTCACTGATGTTTAGCCAAAAGGCTCTGACATGAACACTCCCCCAACCCGGGATCACATGATAAAAATAATATGTTGAAGGGCAAATTCGGATTAACTATGAATTACAGGAAAATGAAGCACCTGCGCATGTGCGTGTTATTTTACGGCAGTGATGCACATTGTCAGTACTGGACTGTACCAGCTCCATTTATACTGTATATAATAAATCATAAAAATGACATAAGATGCGCATAAAAGAACTCAAATCACTGCTTCACTGACAATAATGTCATTATTTAATATATCTAATAGGTTTATTTATATTACCCAGCTCCAGGCTGATGGGATACATTTTGATGTTGTGAATTTAAGTGTAACACTGGAGTACTTGGAGTTAGTATATAATTCCCAGCAGATATGTGACATTAATTTTTTTTAGACAGTGTGGCAACATATTGATTTAAGGCTCTGTGCTGAAGAAGACCCCTGTGTCAAAATGTGCTTTTAAGACCTTCATTATTTCATTTTCATACTTTCATGTTGCATATTCTTAATTAAATACATTTATTCAGGTAACCACATCAAATCTGCAATATTGTAATACTGTAATATTCTAGCACATTTTTGCAGAAACGGTGAAATGAAATTCACATTATTCAGTGCCTTTTGTTGCATTTACTGTACTTATGGAGCCTCGTTCTAACGTGTGTATTGTTGCAGTGTGATGTGTCCATTGCCCTGCAAGACCACGACTACTTTAGAAGCAGGAGAACCTCTGCACGTCGGGCACACGCTGCGAGGAACCCTGCAGCCTGGAGCAAGTGTCCATGTTGCAGGAATGACCAGGTTAGACTTTTGAATTTTCTTTTTTTGAAAGTCATCTCGCTGCAGCCAAATGTAGAACTGAACACTATCTTGTTGTCAAATAAAACAAAATTGGACACTTTTCATGTCACATGAAGTACTGAACATAATGTGCTTTATTAGTGACCAGTGCCACATTGACTACTTGCATTGTGGGATCATTTGAGTCCACTATTTAGGGTATTAGGCTATAATAATATTCACTGGACTGTTTAGGGTATATGAATCCTCACAAACTACAGAATCAGACAAGTCTACAAAATGTTAAACACATAGTGCACTATATTGTGAATAATGAATGACTTTGGACACAGCCTCTGCTGCACAGGCTTATTGCACTGCATACTGGACTTTTCATTGAACCTTCCTGTTAAGTTCCCATCAGACTGTGCCAATTCACAGCTTTACTCTGTGACATTATTTTCCTTGAAATTAAATTCTTCTTGCATTCAGACCTGAATAAACTAAGGCTTGTACCTCTAAAGTCCTGTAAATTGTGAAAGGCTTTTTACTTTTCCAAAGTCTTCATCAGTGCATCTAACACAATTTTTTTTCTTATGAGACTAAAAAAAGTATCCTCTGCTGAACTTCCCCAGGAGCAGAAGCACCAACACTCTGCTACTGCTGCCAAACCTCCCCAGAAGAGGAAGCGGACCTCTGTGGCCCGTCCTTCCAAACCTTCTGCTGAACCCCCAGAGGTGTCGGCTCCCACTCCTCGGCCCTCCAGCCCAGCTGCTGACATTCCAGGGCTTCTGAATTTGATCCCTCGGTCCACCGTCCCACCTGCCGACCTGCCAGCGGTCTCAAATGTGGCCCCCGTCAGCCCCGGCCCCTCCACTGCTCCCCTGCAAGATGACGGCCCTGTGATAATACACAACCGCTCAGTAGAGGAGTACCAGCAGATCTACCATGAAGTGGTAGATGACATGCTGAGGTATGTTTGTCAAAATCAATATATATTAATTCAATATATAAAAGCTTTTTAATCCCACGTATCATGATTATTAAATGTTTGTTTCTTTATATCTTTACAGATACAAGAACGGCCGCTTGCGTCCGTACACTTTGGGGCTTGGCCGTCGTATCAAACAGAAGCTGTGGGAGAGGCTGAATCGTCCCACGATTACGACATCAGCCAATGAAGACGGGCTTGAGAATGTTCAAGTATCATACGGGGTTGGAGTCTATCCTCCCCGTTTTGATGTTGACATTTCAAGAGAACCAGAGCCTAAACGGCCACCAAAAAAAAGGGCTAAGAACCGAAACTGAACTGAAAGTATCAGTATTGTGTAAATAGTTAAAGACATTAGAATAGTTCAATAAGGTCAAATCTGTAAATAATATTGTAGTTTTAAGTTTTCTTAATGAGTAGAATTGTCTTGTTTCATCAGTAAATGCAGCTTCTGTCTGAACTCTTTTCCAGCTACACATCCAACCTCTGATTCCATCTGCTGTTCCAGCCTCCACCTGTAGGCTCTACCATCCACCTGCAGCCTGAAGCTCCACCGGCAGATTCTGGGAGAAAATTACAGACACCTTTATGTACAACCTCTGCAAAGCACCTGAAGTGCCCTGTTTCGTCCTCCACCAATAGCCTGTTTCAGCCTCCATCACATCTAAACTGTGCCTCCAACTGACACCAGCCATCTGCTGTCATAGCCTCCACCTGCAGACAGCACATAGCTGCAAACACATGCTCCACCTTAAAAGTCCAGCGATGAGCCAAACCTCAACCTGCAGCCTCTGCCAGCAACCTGCAGCCGCCGCCTCCACCTGCAGGTTGTGGCAGACACCTGTAGCCCGGGCCTCCACCTGCAGCCTGGGTCTCCACCTGCAGCCTCTGCCAGCAACCTGCAGCCGCCGCCTCCCCCTGCAGATTGTGGCAGACACCTGTAGCCCGGGCCTCCACCTGCAGCCTCTGCCAGCAACCTGCAGCCGCCGCCTCCACCTGCAGATTCTGGCAGAAAACTGCAGCCTAATCCTCCACCTACAGCCTCTGCCAGCAACCTGCAGCTGCCGCCTCCACCTGCAGGTTGTAGCAGACACCTGTAGCCCGGGCCTCCACCTGCAGCCTCTGCCAGCAACCTGCAGCCGCCGCCTCCACCTGCAGATTCTGGCAGAAAACTGCAGCCTAATCCTCGACCTACAGCCTCTGCCAGCAACCTGCAGCCGCCGCCTCCACCTGCAGATTCTGGCAGAAAACTGCAGCCTAATCCTCCATCTACAGCCTCTGCCAGCAACCTGCAGCCGCCGCCTCCACCTGCAGATTCTGGCAGAAAACTGCAGCCTAATCCTCCACCTACAGCCTCTGCCAGCAACCTGCAGCCACCGTCTCCACCTGCAGATTCTGGCAGACAGCTGCACCTCCACCTGCAGCCTCTGTCAGAAATCTGTCTCACCATCTTCTCTTACAGGTTCTGACAGACACGTCCAGCCTTCAGACTTCAGCCTCTGTTAGCAAGCTCCACTGCTACCGCCACTTGCAGATTCTGATAGTCTGCTACAACCTGAATCTCCACCTTTAGCCTCTGCCAGCAACCTGCAGCAGTTGCCCTCATGTGCAAGTTTCTGGCAAATGCTACAGGTGGAGATTTGGGCCTCTTCCACCGACCTGCACCACCTCCTCCACTTGCAGATTCCAGCAGACAGCTCCAGCCTCTGACAGGAAACTGCACCACCTCCTCCACCTACAGTTTGTGGCAGAATGCCAGACAGCTGCAACCCAAACCTCCACCTCCAGCCTCCAGCTTCCAACCTGTGCCAGCAACCTGTACTGCTGCCTCCACCTGCAGATTCTGGCCAATGTACCAGTCCAACCAACAGCCTCCAGCATCTTGTCTCTGACACCTACCTGCACCACCTCCTCCACCTGCAGATTATTGCTGAGAGATGCAGCACAAACCTCAACCTCTAGCCTCTGACAGCAGCCTGCACCACCTCCTCCACCTGCAGTCTGTAACAGACAGCTCCACCCCCCAGCCTCCAGCCTCCGGATTCTACCCACTAACCTGCAGCCTCCAGCCTCCACCCTCTGCCAGCAACCTGCACCACCCTCCACCTGCAGGTTCTGGCAGAGAGCTGCAGTCTGAATCTCCACCTACATCTACAACAGGTGTGTATGTCTTGCGCACAAAACCCATTATTCACAACAGTAGTGTAGTTAGTGCTGCAAAGTGGAAAGTATTGTATTGTGTGTATTTCTGGGCTGCATTGTATCTTCTCACATTGAACCTTTGTACATCATGAGCACTGTTAGATGGTGCTGTGTAGTTTTTTGTGTATTTTTACAAAGAATGTATGCCCTGTGTGGACTATTTCTTGGATTACTACCGATTGTTTGTCTTGCTTTGTTAGTTTGAATATTTTTCATTGTGTATGTTGGGTTTTGTGCACACACTGCAAACCACTTTCCCTCTGACATAATAATACATTTAATCTTATTCCTTCACCTGCAGATTCTGGCAGAAAACTGCAGCCTAATCCTCCACCTGCAGCCTCTGCCAGCAACCTGCAGCCGCTGCCTCCACCTGCAGGTTGTGGCAGACAGCTGTAGCCCGGGCCTCCACCTGCAGCCTCTGCCAGCAACCTGCAGCCACCGTCTCCACCTGCAGATTCTGGCAGACAGCTGCACCTCCACCTGCAGCCTCTGTCAGAAATCTTTCTCACCATCTTCTCCTACAGGTTCTGACAGACACGTCCAGCCTTCAGACTTCAGCCTCTGTTAGCAAGCTGCACTGCTACCGCCACTTGCAGATTCTGATAGCCTGCTACAACCTGAATCTCCACCTTTAGCCTCTGCCAGCAACCTGCAGCAGTTGCCCTCATCTGCAAGTTGCTGGCAAATGCTACAGGTGGAGATTTGGGCTGCAGCATTCTGCCAAAACCCGCAGGTGAAGGCGATGGCTGCAGCCCAAACCTTCAGCAGCAGCCTCTTCCACCAACCTGCACCACCTCCTCCACTTGCAGATTCCAGCAGACAGCTCCAGCCTCTGCCAGCAAACTGTACCACCTCCTCCACCTACAGTTTGTGGCAGAATGTCAGACAGCTGCAACCCAAACCTCCACCTCCAGCCTCCAGCTTCCAACCTGTGCCAGCAACCTGTACTGCTGCCTCCACCTGAAGATTCTGGCCAATGTACCAGTCCAACCACCAGCCTCCAACATCTTGTCTCCAGCCTCCGGATTCTACCCACTAACCTGCAGCCTCCAGCCTCCACCCTCTGCCAGCAACCTGCACCACCCTCCACCTGCAGGTTCTGGCAGAGAGCTGCAATCTGAATCTCCACCTACACCTACAACAGGTGTGTATGTCTTGCACATAAAACCCATTATTCACAACAGTAGTGTAGTTAGTGCTGCACAGTGGAAAGTATTGTATTATGTATATTTCTGGGCTGCATTGTATCTTCTCACATTGAACCTCATGAGCACTGTTAGATGGTGCTGTGTAGTTTTTTTGTGTATTTTTACAAAGAATTTATGCCATGTGTGGACTATTTCTTGGATTACTACCGATTGTTTGTCTTGCTTTGTTAGTTTGAATATTTTTTATTGTGTATGTTGGGTTTT
Organism: Scomberomorus guttatus; assembly: GCA_038419695.1. NCBI lineage: Eukaryota > Metazoa > Chordata > Actinopteri > Scombriformes > Scombridae > Scomberomorus > Scomberomorus guttatus. The sequence continues at coordinate 22,853,612 of CM076458.1, forward strand.
GTGCACACACTGCAAACCACTTTCCCTCTGACATAATAATACATTTAATCTTAATCCTCCACTTGCAGATATTGGCAGACAGCTCCAGCCTCTGCCAGCAACCTGCACCACCTCCTCCACCTGCAGTTTGTAACAGACAGCTCCACCCCAGCCTCCAGCCTCCAGCCTCCAGCCTCCGGCGTCTACCCACGAGCCTGCAGCCTCCAGCCTCCAACCTCCGCCAGCAACCTGCACCACCCTCCACCTGCAGATTCTGACAGACAGCTGCAGCCAGAACCTACACCAACTTCTTCTACTAGAAAGTTGAAGAGTCCCACTCCACCTGAAACTTCTGCCAAACTCCACTAACAGCTTCTTCCAGTCATCCACAGAACCAGCCTCCTCCTCCAGCCCACAGTAACCATCTGCTGCTCCAGCCACTGCCTGCAGTCTCTATCAGTAACCTGCAGCCCTAGCCTCAGGAACCGGGCTACAGTATGATTAATGCAGTGACTAAAAACATATCATTTATCCATGTCTGAGCCCTGTTGTAGCTAAAATTATGAACATTTGGGAAGAAAAAACAAAACAAAACAAAAAAAAAGGGTATTTATGTCATGCATATTGTTTTGAAAATGCATTGTGAGTGTTTGACTGCTGAGTTTTTTGAAATATCAAAACAAACTATCAGTATTTTCTGTAATTAAATGTGTAGAGAATTTGCATTCTATCTCAGGGAAGGGTACCTTAAGGGAATTGCATATTGTTAAAAATGGACCTCCAGCACTTAAATGCACCTTTATTTCTTTTATTGTATTGAAGTGAATTTGCCTGATTCATTATTAGACCCACATTAGACTTAATGATGCTATTTCTGCTTATTCAGAGTTTCTTTGCACATATGAGTAATTTGAATGTTTTTCTCATGTGTTTCATATTCCCATTCAAAGATAAAATGCCTGCTGTATTTTCAATGTCAAATGATTTTTTTGTAGTTGCTAAAATCGGAACATTATGACAACAATTGACCAACATGATGTAAAAATTCAAAGGGGTGTCTGTGTGCAATATTACTACAATAAAAGATATTATTATTGTCAAGCTTTTGTCATGTTATGTATACATTTCTTTATTTCTGAAGATTTTAAAGGTTGAAAAGTAAGTTGAAGTGAGCCAAACATTTATCTCATAGGCAGGGTCTATGTCCCATCCCAAACTGGAGGAGATCAGAGAATAATTGACAAGTGCAATGACAAAACTACAGGCATGTTCTTCTATGACAAATATACAGAGATAAGACTCAGCATACATGAAGAAATCCAGCTGTTTTGTAGGATTGTACATGGATTTATGGTCATCACAAGACATTTCCTGTTTCTACCACATCTTAATTGCTTTTTTATGTGAATATTTCCAAATAAATTGTGGCTTAAATAGTCAGCGTGACCCCCAGTGTAAATCTTCAAAATCACAATACTACAGTGTGTTGTGTGTTGGCTTGATGTGATAGACTTATTGGATCCAACATAACCACAGAATACGTTACAACAATGATAATGTTTTTCAATGGTTGACTCACACACTGATTTGGCTTGGGACGTGTCAGAGGATCACGTCATACTTGGCTTGGTGTACCAAACAAAATGAATTGAAGTGAGATACTAATCACAATAAAAGGAACATTAATAATGATGATAATAATAGAGGTGAGTGCCAAGACAAAAAATATGAATGACAATAATAGAATGAGGGAAAACAACTGTCCACAGCTGGGTTATAAAAAAATGTCTTGGTCGCTTTAGCTGTGTGCATCTGCATCATCCCTACCCTCCCTACCTATAACATTTGGTGGTCACCCTTGGCCTCCCCCTGCAGGCATCCAGCTATCAGCTGCAGCTCCAGGCTTGCTTTCTAGCCTCCAGGTCTATAACATATATGTATCAGCTCTTTCATAAAAACAGAAGAGATAAATCACTGGTAAGGCTGTAGAATATGCAGAATATATGTGGCAAAGACAAGACATGATAGAATGAAAAGCCGACCTGAGAATTGGGCATTGAAGGAAATAACTAACACCACAAGGTGGCAGTAATCCAACAACAAAGACCGAGTTTAAAGAATCTGACAGAGGGAGGATTTGGCGTCCTGAAGGAGGGTCAACATGCTGCTATTCAGGATTTGACAAAAGCTCACATCGAGTCGTTTGACCAGGCTGTCACTGACGGACTCAGCCGCGTCGTGCAGGTCAGTTGAACTTTATTTGACCATGTAACACATAACTATCTGAAGAAATACTAAAATAGTTTGTTAAACACGCACTTAAAAAAGCGGAATAAGCGGAACAGGCTGCTCTTTTAAGTCAGTGGTTCTCAAACTTTTTCACGTCAAGGACCCCTAAAGTGACATTTGATAAGATTTTGTCCCAGGGTCCCCATCTGATAAGATTTTTTCTTTTGTGATGTGACATGTCTTTCTCAGGCAATCCCCCCTTTGGAGTTCACGTTCAAACATGACAGAATTAGCTTCGCTTTCGTTGAGGCCACAATCTACAAACCTATGGTTGCCAAAGGGAGCATCTGCAGGGAAATGAGGGTGTTTCCAGCAGAGTGCCGGGGAAGAAGATGCTCTTACAAAGGCAAGATTGTGGTAAGTCTGACATGTGTGCAAACAAGGAAGTGCTGAACTAAAGGACTGGCCAACAAAGGATCCAAAATACACGTGAGAGACACAATAACACTTTGGTCAAGTCTTTAATCTGTTAAGTTTTTGTATTTTGACAGGCAGACGTCAGCTGGTCGATCAATGGTGTCCCCAAAGGCATCATTAAACAGTCCCTGGGTCAGGTGCCAATTATGGTGAAATCCAAGCTGTGTAACCTGCATGGCATGTCCCCCAAAGAGCTTGTGGAACACCATGAAGAAGCAGAGGTAAGATATGACAGTTACACTAATAAACTGAGGAGAGATTCAATGCACGCATCCTTATAATCAAATTACAAGCTGCCTCTTTAACATTTAAGAAGGATGAGCACACAGCCATCAACATGAATCTACATTATCTGGAAAACGGGACTGTGATGCTCAACTTCATCTACCAGAAAGAGCTCTTCTTCCTCCCACTGGGCATTGCACTTAAGGTAGTAATCAGGGTGTATAGCAGTAAGAAATATTTGATGGTATCTTGGTGTCTAGCCGTGCTTTTTCACTGAATCAGATTTTTTAATGCACTTTAGAAATGACCAAGCCTGCACCAACCATTAGTTAGTAGTTCTGAATGTAATTTGTCCTACAATTGAGTGTAATTGATTTTCAATTTAAAGCAGAGGTGCTGCGGACTTCCTCCGAGCCCTACAACAGCTCCGACCTCCAGGACATGACCAGCCACCTGACCAACCACTGCATCCAGAAGGAGCACTCGCAGAACTACGGACGATACGAGGAGGGGAACGAGATGTTCTTTGATGAGTTCAGGCTGTACCTGCTAAACACTCACAATGTCACCCTGGAGACCACCATATTATCCCCGATCAAGCAGATCATAAAGTAGGTCCTTTTGTCAGATTACAGCTAATAAAGAGATTAGCAGCTGCCTGCTTTCACTATAATAAATGTAAATATTGTTCTTATCCCAACCAAAACACAGAAAGCAGCACATACTGTACGTGTGGTCAGAGACATTCTCCATAATTTGCTTCTGAAACATGCAGATTGAGTTGTTATGTTACATGATTGCTCGATGATATTTCACTCTTCTGGACAGCTGGAAACCAATAACGATGTTACAGGTGCAACATTAGATGATCTGTTATCTTTGCTGTAGTTTGAGAGTATGTGAGCATGTGCTGAGCTACTGATTTCATCTAGTAAATAAGTGAAATCTTTACTGCTTCATAGCACAATATATATTGCATACACTTTTATGTGCAATATAGCATTTGTGAGACTGTTGACAAAAACACTATTAACAGCAATTCATTCTTTTCTTAAGATGCTTTGGCTTTCAAATTCATGTTAAAGGTATTTTTAACTGCAATATGACTGAAGATAAAACAATTGACAAAACGTTTGGCCAGTGTTGTAAAATATTTCAGTATTATGATGGTATAGTATAGTATTTTTGAATTGTGAATTATTACCTCTTCACTAGACATTATAGTTGGATCTCCAGTACAGCATAAAGGTTAGCGATTACTTAATGCAGCTTTTAAAAGTTCCACATTAATTGTGTTACCCATAGAGCTGCAACGATCAGTCCATTCATAGAGAAGTCGATCGGCAGAGAATTAATTGACAACTATTTTGATAATCAATTCATTGTTTAAGTCAGTTTTCAAGCAAAAATGCCACACAGTTGATGGTTTCATTTTCTGAAATGACAATTTGCTGCTTATCGTTGCCTTAAAGGACAGGTTCACAATTTTAACCGTCAGATGCCCAAATGAAGATTGAAATGGGATTTTCTTGCCATAATCATTCCTCCTGTTCATACTGGCCATTAACAGATCACTTCATAAAGCACAAACGCCAAAATCCACAAGCCTCCTTCTGTGCAAAAATGTATTTAAAGTTCATCTGAAGCTAATATGAAGCTTCAGCTGTTCAAATGAGTCAAATCAAGTAGATATCTTTCAACGTTTGAGTCTTTTTAGTGCCAAAGTTGCTCTTTTTGTTACTATACTTCCACCGCAGCTCAACAGGGAAACACTGTCCTAGGAAACACAAAGAGGGAATTTGATGCTAAAAAGACTGTAAATGTGGCAGATATCCACTTGATATGACTAACTCACACTGCTGAAGCCTCATATAAGCTTCACATCACTTACATTAAAGCACATTTGAAGGGGATCTTTTAATAGCCAGTATGAACAGGAGGAATGATTACAGTGAGGAAAAACTCTTTCACTGTTCATATGGACACCTGACTGTTGTTTTAACACATACTTGAAAAACTGTGACCCTATCCTTTAACATTATAGTAAATTGAATATGTTTAGGTTTAGACTGTTGCTCAGACAAAACAAGACATTTGATAGCGTCACTGTGGGAAATTGTGATGGGCATTTTTTACAGTTTTCTGTTGCTTTATTGACCAAGCAATTAATTGATCAGCCGATTATTTTCTCTCTCGATAATGAAAATAATTTATTTTCAGCCCTACTTACCTGATTGGACAAGACATTAAGTAATTTTGGTCTTCGTTAGATGACAAGATGATAATAAGGAAGGAACAATTTGAGACTATGCACATGAAGAATAAAAATGATAAAAATGTAATAATGAAAGCATTAAAATAGATTTTAAAAATGAGTAAAGAATAAAATCCAAACTAGATAAAAAACTAAAACATTCTTCTCTGAAATGATTTTGCTGTCTGGTTTTACAGGAGCTGTCTGACATGTATTGAGCCGGCGATCAGCACCAAGCACCTGTCCTACCAGAGCTTCCAGCTCTTTGGATTTGATTTCATGGTGGATGAGAGCTTCAAAGTGTGGCTCATTGAGATCAATGGAGCTCCAGCCTGTGCACAGTCAGTACCAGTTGATGATGCATGTTAAAATTGTATTTTTAGGATTGTATTTTGGCTTCTTTTTACAATATGAGGGAAACAATCTTTGAATGTATTTCAAAAGATTGGACCCTAATTATGTGAAATTATCTTGTGTGTTTGTTGGAATATTCTCTGCTCTGTTTAAGTTTCCTGCAGGCACAGAGTCAGAAATAGGAAATGTTTGAGTTTTGTTTTGTGTTTTGCTTCTTTAATGAACTTGAATGTTTTCTAATGCAAAAGTGTCATCTCATTAATACTTGTATTATCCCCCCCACAGGAAACTATACCCAGAGCTCTGTCAAGGTATAGTGGACGTGGCTATTTCCAGCGTCTTCACCATGAACAACGGTGGAGACTCTTCCTCAGCTTCCTCTTCACCTTACTCTTCCTCCCCATCCTCCACGTTCACCACCAACTCCACCAACTGCTCCTCTCCCAAACTGAGAGCGCCCCTCCACGTGGGCCCTTTCACTCGACTGTAAGCACACGCTCAGATATTCCCCTCGTCTCCTCCATACTAGAAGCTTCTTCCATTCTCTGTCCTCACTCCTAAACTCCACCTGAGAAGTAGCACATGCCTTTAATTGTACCTCGCCCGTCACACCTGGAGGGAGTCTCGCGTTTTATGGAAATCACCGATCTGCAGAAATGATCTCTGCTCTCCTGATTATGCATATTATGAATCTGAGGATGGCGACAAATTTACTGGGAGTTTCCAAATGAGGGCAGACGCCTTTCCATCTCAGTTCCACCACCGCCTGTTTCTCCCCAAACAGATTGATGAATAGAGGTCTGAAGGATGCAGAGACGCTCCAACTGAGACTGTAGTGCCTTACATTTCCAACCATGCTCCCTTAAAAAGACTGCCAGTTAGCTTGCTCTATTACTGTGACTTGTACTTGTTCTAAAAGCCTTTGCACTGTTGCTCAATACATCCATATGTCTATTCGGTCAGGTCAGTCTACAAGAATTAGCATAAAACAGACACCTTGATATTTGAGCTCTTAGTGAATTTGTGGAATTTTGAATGCTAATTTTCTCATCAGACACTTTTTTTTTTTTTTTTAATTTCAGTTTGCCTGCAGCGACCTGTACACATTGGTTTCAATGAGGAAATGCTAGCAGTAAAGAGGCTATGATGGATATTAAACTTGTAAAGACTGTGTACTAACCCAGTGTGTCTGATGAGATAAACATTCAAGATGTCAAGATCAACATTGCTCTTAACTGGACTGTTTGGACACTACAAATAATATACATATATATTATTTACATTGAGGAGGGGCATTGGTGAGCAGGGAGGCCGTCCTTCAGCTGGGAAACCCAGGTTTACACCCGTCCCAACAAGCTCTGGCAAAGTGTCCGTGACCCTTGACCTCTCTATTGCAGTGAGGGAAAATCTAAAATGAAGTATTAGCCTCTGTTCTCAATTCTTTACAGCTGAAGACATCTTAATGTTTTATTTTTCATTAGAAAGAGAGCATGTTTGCGTGAAAGCATGTAGACGTTTGCATCTTCATACACATCCACACAGCACCGTTTGCCCTAATGTTTTTTTTTTCCTGATCTATAAAAAGCTAGACTGTAATTGTAAAGTGTTGTCAACATGTGTGTGGATTTTTGAACTGTTGAAATGAAAGTAGAGTAGATTGTACAGTGTGTTTCTTTGGCCCCATGAAATGAAACTTGACATCATAAATAACATTTTTGTTTGAAGGAAATCTGATAATGACAAAAAAAAACCTCATTCACACTTCTTCCACTGCTCTTATAATCATTCTGTGTCAAATTGTGTTTTTACCAAAGAGAAGTCAGCTGCAACCAGAAAGTCACAGTATACAGACACAAATCTTCATCTCGTCACTGCCTCTTCTTCAGTTACTGCTGGTGTTCAATCATGTCACCAACTGGCTTTTTAATAACTGTTATCAAGGTTTCACATCATGAATGACAGATTTTATTTTTTATTTTTTTCAATTTCATGGGGTCCCTAAACTATTTTACTTCTCCACTTTGCTTTTGACTGTAGGTCTCTTTGTGAATAGATGAGACCTTTAGAGGTGTAGCTTTCCTAAATGACTTGTGTCCAATCTTATTATGTTACTGTTTGTTGAAAAAGGAATGCAAAGTTGTTTCTGTAGACATGAAACTTTCAAATAGCTTGACATTTGTGACAGTTGGATGGTTGATTTCCTGCTCCTCAGTGGCCACTTTTCACACTGAAATTCAACTGTAGTGTTTCCAGCAGCTCATTTAACTTCAGAATAAGTCATTACAGGAGTTTTAGTAGGTAGGTGTGTCATAATTTTACTATCCCTGCTGTTCCTCTCTTTTAACCTCATTTCATATGTGGAGACTTTGCTTCTTGTGTCTTGAGTTTCATAAGTTAAGGGACATCATAAAGAGCATTTATTTATGTTTTCATCACTGTGTATTTGTGTTTACAAGATAACTCTGGAGAATGAAGGATGTGTACGTGGCTGACAACAACAAGTTGTGTCTGTGTGATGTGCTGAATGTCAGAAAGATGGAATAGTTACAGGGTAGGTTACACCGACATGAATTCATTATTATTCTATGAAAGAAAATATGAATCCATTTCTGTTATGCTCAGTATTACAGAGCCCTGTTGTAGCTGAAAAGAAAGTTTGGAAAGATATAATGTAAGTAGAAAATGTCATGATTGTGTTGACAGATGGGATACAGGTATGACTGCTGATTTTTGGAAATATCAAAAGCAAACTTTGAGTATTTTCTTTTTTTTAACGTAAATTTGTAGGGAAATGTCTTTCCATCAAAGGGAAAGGTGCCTTAGAGGGAATTGCATATTGATAAAAAAGAAGCAATGGACCTCCAGCATTTAAATGCACCTTTATTTGTTTGTTTGTATTGAAGTGAATTTGCCTCATTCATTATTAGACCTTTTTTAACTTCAATGATGTCATTTCCTCTTATTCAGAGTTTCTTTGCACATCATTTTTTATCATGTTTCTTCTCATGTGTTTCATATTCCTATTTTGATGTTTCCTGGATTTCCTCATTTTTACCAAAGATAAAAGTCCTGCTGTATTTTCACTGTCTAATAATGTTTTGTAGTTAATCTAGTTAGTATAATCTGGACATTATCGCATTAATTGGCCAACATGATCTAAAAGCAAGTGTGATATTCAGAGGGATGTATGTGTTGTGTTTTTGTTAGGTGATGTTTTACCAGTAACTCAATAAAGAGTCAGGGGTTTCTCGCTTTATAATAAGCCAACAGATCTGCAGTTATAAATATTAGTAAGTCATTGATAAAGAGTTTTTCCACTACAACAATCCATCAAGTTTGTATGAATCTGTTCTTGTGAAGTTCCACATGTGCTGCGTCTGTGAAAATGAGCTTTTCAGTACGATAATATACTTCCACTGTTGAATTGAAGTGTGCAGAATACGTATAATGTATAATGTAAATATTATACGTATAATAAATTCATTATTCAACTCCCCAGTTCTGATTCTCTCACAGGCAGGTTTTGTCCTGTTGTGCCTTTAGCTGGTGGAGGACTTTATTTGTCAAAGGGAAATTGGCCTTTGACTAATTTTAGCTGGTAAATTCAATTAACAAAAATATGAGAGTCCCCTCTGCTCCATTTCTCCCAGATATACAATTTATTTAGAGAAATCATTTTCATAGGCTTTAAAGCAAATAAAGTCACGAACCATAAGTTTTATTCTGGAATAAAACTATCTGAAGGCAGGTTTTCCATGCTTCAGTTTGATAGTGACAAATGTATTATTTTATTATTACAATTTTGTCAGAGGTGCTCTTTGCATCAAAAAGTTTGCATATTGAAACTCTGTTGTGAACACTGAGCCTTAAGAGTCGGATTGATGTTACAGTGACCCTGTAATTCCTGTCCATGCGTATTAGGTCTATCTATCTGAGCTGGACTCATCCTGAGGACGGCTTCCGTGTCCCAAACGTTTTTACTGAATAAATCTGAAATCAGTGTGCAATATCAAACCTGTCCGATGTGTAAAAATGTTTGAAGATCAATTATCGTTAGATTCTCACTGATCCTGTTGGGAGATTTAAATAATTACCGGACATTACCGGTGCTGTGCCACGTGCGTAAAATGCGCACAGCACCTCTCTCCGTTTGGAAACACACATATCAATCCTGCGGCTGGAAGTTAACTATATATTATAAGCTCAAAGACAAGAATGCTACTTATAAACACTTGACGTTGTCCTGTGTGACCATAAAACCCATATTTTTTCATCCAAGAGTGACTTATTTGGCGAGAGATTTATTTGGTTGGCCTGAGAGTGTGAGACAGCGCCGGGGAGTTGGCAACCTTAATTAAGTTTAAATAGACTATGAACAGTCTGCAAAAAGTGAGCTTGACATTTGATCTCAGGCCTTTTGCAGGTTGATTGGATGAAACTTTAGATTACAGAGGTGAGATGTGACTGTAAAAACAGATGTGTACAAAATGGACGCTGAGGATTCCATGGTTGCTATGTTTTATCTCCAGGTGCATCATTTCTATATGATCCTCATTCAAACGCAAACAAAACCAAACGGTCAAGAAAAGTTTTTCACAACTTTCACTCGACGATTTCTTCCAAATAAACGCTTCTGCTGAGGACTTCTTACATCCTGTTAAGGACTAAAGACTCACTGAGACTGACGAGAAAGAGAAAGCAAACTTCCATCATGGAAAATGTGAGATTTGAACACTTTGAAAGTCTGTGGTGTTTTCAATGTATTTTACCGTCGAGACTTTCAGAGCCCTCAAAGGTCACTGATGTTTAGCCAAAAGGCTCTGACATGAACACTCCCCCAACCCGGGGTCACATGATAAAAATAATATGTTGAAGGGCAAATTCGGATTAACTATGAATTACAGGAAAATGAAGCACCTGCGCATGTGCGTGTTATTTTACGGCAGTGATGCACATTGTCAGTACTGGACTGTACCAGCTCCATTTATACTGTATATAATAAATCATAAAAATGACATAAGATGCGCATAAAAGAAATCAAATCACTGCTTCACTGACAATAATGTCATTATTTAATATATCTAATAGGTTTATTTATATTACCCAGCTCCAGGCTGATGGGATACATTTTGATGTTGTGAATTTAAGTGTAACACTGGAGTACTTGGAGGTAGTATATAATTCCCAGCAGATATGTGACATTAATTTTTTTTAGACAGTGTGGCAACATATTGATTTAAGGCTCTGTGCTGAAGAAGACCCCTGTGTCAAAATGTGCTTTTAAGACCTTCATTATTTCATTTTCATACTTTCATGTTGCATATTCTTAATGAAATACATTTATTCAGGTAACCACATCAAATCTGCAATATTGTAATACTGTAATATTCTAGCACATTTTTGCAGAAACGGTGAAATGAAATTCACATTATTCAGTGCCTTTTGTTGCATTTACTGTACTTATGGAGCCTCGTTCTAACGTGTGTATTGTTGCAGTGTGATGTGTCCATTGCCCTGCAAGACCACGACTACTTTAGAAGCAGGAGAACCTCTGCACGCCGGGCAGACGCTGCGAGGAACCCTGCAGCCTGGAGCAAGTGTCCATGCTGCAGGAATGACCAGGTTAGACTTTTGAATTTTCCTTTTTCGAAAGTCAACTTACTGCAGCCAAATGTAGAACTGAACACTATCTTGTTGTCAAATAAAACAAAATTGGACACTTTTCATGTCACATGAAGTACTGAACATAATGTGCTTTATTAGTGACCAGTGCCACATTGACTACTTGCATTGTGGGATCATTTGAGTCCACTATTTAGGGTATTAGGCTATAATAATATTCACTGGACTGTTTAGGGTATATGAATCCTCACAAACTACAGAATCAGACAAGTCTACAAAATGTTAAACACATAGTGCACTATATTGTGAATAATGAATGACTTTGGACACAGCCTCTGCTGCACAGGCTTATTGCACTGCATACTGGACTTTTCATTGAACCTTCCTGTTAAGTTCCCATCAGACTGTGCCAATTCACAGCTTTACTCTGTGACATTATTTTCCTTGAAATTAAATTCTTCTTGCATTCAGACATGAATAAACTAAGGCTTGTACCTCTAAAGTCCTGTAAATTGTGAAAGGCTTTTTACTTTTCCAAAGTCTTCATCAGTGCATCTAACACAATTTTTTTTCTTATGAGACTAAAAAAAGTATCCTCTGCTGAACTTCCCCAGGAGCAGAAGCACCAACACTCTGCTACTGCTGCCAAACCTCCCCAGAAGAGGAAGCGGACCTCTGTGGCCCGTCCTTCCAAACCTTCTGCTGAACCCCCAGAGGTGTCGGCTCCCACTCCTCGGCCCTCCAGCCCAGCTGCTGACATTCCAGGGCTTCTGAATTTGATCCCTCGGTCCACCGTCCCACCTGCCGACCTGCCAGCGGTCTCAAATGTGGCCCCCGTCAGCCCCGGCCCCTCCACTGCTCCCCTGCAAGATGACGGCCCTGTGATAATACACAACCGCTCAGTAGAGGAGTACCAGCAGATCTACCATGAAGTGGTAGATGACATGCTGAGGTATGTTTGTCAAAATCAATATATATTAATTCAATATATAAAAGCTTTTTAATCCCACGTATCATGATTATTAAATGTTTGTTTCTTTATATCTTTACAGATACAAGAACGGCCGCTTGCGTCCGTACACTTTGGGGCTTGGCCGTCGTATCAAACAGAAGCTGTGGGAGAGGCTGAATCGTCCCACGATTACGACATCAGCCAATGAAGACGGGCTTGAGAATGTTCAAGTATCATACGGGGTTGGAGTCTATCCTCCCCGTTTTGATGTTGACATTTCAAGAGAACCAGAGCCTAAACGGCCACCAAAAAAAAGGGCTAAGAACCGAAACTGAACTGAAAGTATCAGTATTGTGTAAATAGTTAAAGACATTAGAATAGTTCAATAAGGTCAAATCTGTAAATAATATTGTAGTTTTAAGTTTTCTTAATGAGTAGAATTGTCTTGTTTCATCAGTAAATGCAGCTTCTGTCTGAACTCTTTTCCAGCTACACATCCAACCTCTGATTCCATCTGCTGTTCCAGCCTCCACCTGTAGGCTCTACCATCCACCTGCAGCCTGAAGCTCCACCGGCAGATTCTGGGAGAAAATTACAGACACCTTTATGTACAACCTCTGCAAACCACCTGAAGTGCCCTGTTTCGTCCTCCACCAATAGCCTGTTTCAGCCTCCATCACATCTAAACTGTGCCTCCAACTGACACCAGCCATCTGCTGTCCTAGCCTCCACCTGCAGACAGCACATAGCTGCAAACACATGCTCCACCTTAAAAGTCCTGCGATGAGCCAAACCTCAACCTGCAGCCTCTGCCAGCAACCTGCAGCCTCCGCCTCCACCTGCAGATCCTGGCAGAAAACTGCAGCCTAATCCTCCACCTACAGCCTCTGCCAGCAACCTTCAGCCGCCACCTCCACCTGCAGGTTGTGGCAGACACCTGTAGCCCGGGCCTCCACCTGCAGCCCGGGCCTCCACCTGCAGCCTGGGTCTCCACCTGCAGCCTCTGCCAGAAACCTGCAGCCGCCGCCTCCACCTGCAGATTCTGGCAGAAAACTGCAGCCTAATCCTCCACCTACAGCCTCTGCCAGTAACCTGCATCCGCCGCCTCCACCTGCAGGTTGTGGCAGACACCTGTAGCCCGGGCTACCACCTGCAGCCTGGGTCTCCACCTGCAGCCTCTGCCAGCAACCTGCATCCGCCGCCTCCACCTGCAGGTTGTGGCAGATACCTGTAGCCTGGGCCTCCACCTGCAGCCTGGGTCTCCACCTGCAGCCTCTGCCAGCAACCTGCAGCCGCCGCCTCCCCCTGCAGATTGTGGCAGACACCTGTAGCCCGGGCCTCCACCTGCAGCCTATGCCAGCAACCTGCAGCCGCCGCCTCCACCTGCAGATTCTGGCAGAAAACTGCAGCCTAATCCTCCACCTACAGCCTCTGCCAGCAACCTGCAGCCACCGTCTCCACCTGCAGATTCTGGCAGACAGCTGCACCTCCACCTGCAGCCTCTGTCAGAAATCTGTCTCACCATCTTCTCTTACAGGTTCTGACAGACACATCCAGCCTTCAGACTTCAGCCTCTGTTAGCAAGCTGCACTGCTACCGCCACTTGCAGATTCTGAAAGTCTGCTACAACCTGAATCTCCACCTTTAGCCTCTGCCAGCAACCTGCAGCAGTTGCCCTCATCTGCAAGTTGCTGGCAAATGCTACAGGTGGAGATTTGGGCCTCTTCCACCGACCTGCACCACCTCCTCCACTTGCAGATTCCAGCAGACAGCTCCAGCCTCTGACAGCAAACTGCACCACCTCCTCCACCTACAGTTTGTGGCAGAATGCCAGACAGCTGCAACCCAAACCTCCACCTCCAGCCTCCAGCTTCCAACCTGTGCCAGCAACCTGTACTGCTGCCTCCACCTGCAGATTCTGGCCAATGTACCAGTCCAACCACTAGCCTCCAGCATCTTGTCTCTGACACCTGACTGCACCACCTCCTCCACCTGCAGATTATTGCTGAGAGATGCAGCACAAACCTCAACCTCTAGCCTCTGACAGCAGCCTGCACCACCTCCTCCACCTGCAGTCTGTAACAGACAGCTCCACCCCCCAGCCTCCAGCCTCCGGATTCTACCCACTAACCTGCAGCCTCCAGCCTCCACCCTCTGCCAGCAACCTGCACCACCCTCCACCTGCAGCTTCTGGCAGAGAGCTGCAGTCTGAATCTCCACCTACATCTACAACAGGTGTGTATGTCTTGCACATAAAACCCATTATTCACAACAGTAGTGTAGTTAGTGCTGCACAGTGGAAAGTATTGTATTGTGTGTATTTCTGGGCTGCATTGTGTCTTCTCACATTGAACCTTTGTACATCATGAGCACTGTTAGATGGTGCTGTGTAGTTTTTTGTGTATTTTTACAAAGAATGTATGCCATGTGTGGACTATTTCTTGGATTACTACCGATTGTTTCTCTTGCTTTGTTAGTTTGAATATTTTTCATTGTGTATGTTGGGTTTTGTGCACACACTGCAAACCACTTTCCCTCTGACATAATAATACATTTAATCTTATTCCTTCACCTGCAGATTCTGGCAGAAAACTGCAGCCTAATCCTCCACCTACAGCCTCTGCCAGCAACCTGCAGTCGCCACCTCCACCTGCAGGTTGTGGCAGACAGCTGCAGCCCAGGCCTCCACCTGCAGCCTCTGCCAGCAACCTGCAGCCACCGTCTCCACCTGCAGATTCTGGCAGACAGCTGCACCTCCACCTGCAGCCTCTGTCAGAAATCTGTCTCACCATCTTCTCCTACAGGTTCTGACAGACACGTCCAGCCTTCAGACTTCAGCCTCTGTTAGCAAGCTGCACTGCTACCGCCACTTGCAGATTCTGAAAGTCTGCTACAACCTGAATCTCCACCTTTAGCCTCTGCCAGCAACCTGCAGCAGTTGCCCTCATCTGCAAGTTGCTGGCAAATGCTACAGGTGGAGATTTGGGCTGCAGCATTCTGCCAAAACCCGCAGGTGAAGGCGATGGCTGCAGCCCAAACCTTCAGCAGCAGCCTCTTCCACCGACCTGCACCACCTCCTCCACTTGCAGATTCCAGCAGACAGCTCCAGCCTCTGCCAGCAAACTGTACCACCTCCTCCACCTACAGTTTGTGGCAGAATGTCAGACAGCTGCAACCCAAACCTCCACCTCCAGCCTCCAGCTTCCAACCTGTGCCAGCAACCTGTACTGCTGCCTCCACCTGCAGATTCTGGCCAATGTACCAGTCCAACCACCAGCCTCCAACATCTTGTCTCTGGCACCTACCTGCACCACACCCCAGCCTCCAGCCTCCAGCCTCCGGATTCTACCCACTAACCTGCAGCCTCCACCCTCTGCCAGCAACCTGCACCACCCTCCACCTGCAGGTTCTGGCAGAGAGCTGCAATCTGAATTGCCACCTACACCTACAACAGGTGTGTATGTCTTGCACATAAAACCCATTATTCACAACAGTAGTGTAGTTAGTGCTGCACAGTGGAAAGTATTGTATTGTGTTTTTTTCTGGGCTGCATTGTATCTTCTCACATTGAACCTTTGTACATCATGAGCACTGTTAGATGGTGCTGTGTAGTTTTTTTGTGTATTTTTACAAAGAATTTATGCCATGTGTGGACTATTTCTTGGATTACTACCGATTGTTTGTCTTGCTTTGTTAGTTTGAATATTTTTTATTGTGTATGTTGGGTTTTGTACACACACTGCAAACCACTTTCCCTCTGACATAATAATACATTTAATCTTAATCCTCCACTTGCAGATATTGGCAGACAGCTCCAGCCTCTGCCAGCAACCTGCACCACCTCCTCCACCTGCAGTTTGTAACAGACAGCTCCACCCCAGCCTCCAGCCTCCAGCCTCCGGCGTCTACCCACTAGCCTCCAGCCTCCAACCTCCGCCAGCAACCTGCACCACCCTCCACCTGCAGATTCTGACAGACAGCTGCAGCCAGAACCTACACCAACTTCTTCTACTAGAAAGTTGAAGAGTCCCACTCCACCTGAAACTTCTGCCAAACTCCACTAACAGCTTCTTCCAGTCATCCACAGAACCAGCCTCCTCCTCCAGCCCACAGTAACCAGCTGCTCCTCCAGCCACTGCCTGCAGTCTCTATCAGTAACCTGCAGCCCTAGCCTCAGGAACCGGGCTACAGTATGATTAATGCAGTGACTAAAAACATATCATTTATCCATGTCTGAGCCCTGTTGTAGCTAAAATTATGAACATTTGGGAAGAAAAAACAAAACAAAACAAAAAAAAGGGTATTTATGTCATGCATATTGTTTTGAAAATGCATTGTGAGTGTTTGACTGCTGAGTTTTTTGAAATATCAAAACAAACTATCAGTATTTTCTGTAATTAAATGTGTAGAGAATTTGCATTCTATCTCAGGGAAGGGTACCTTAAGGGAATTGCATATTGTTAAAAATGGACCTCCAGCACTTAAATGCACCTTTATTTCTTTTATTGTATTGAAGTGAATTTGCCTGATTCCTTATTAGACCCACATTAGACTTAATGATGCTATTTCTGCTTATTCAGAGTTTCTTTGCACATATGAGTAATTTGAATGTTTTTCTCATGTGTTTCATATTCCCATTCAAAGATAAAATGCCTGCTGTATTTTAAATGTCAATTGATTTTTTTGTAGTTGCTTAAACATTATGACAACAATTGACCAACATGATGTAAAAATTCAAAGGGATGTCTGTGTACAATATTACTACAATAAAAGATATTATTATTGTCAAGCTTTTGTCATGTTATGTATACATTTCTTTATTTCTGAAGATTTTAAAGGTTGAAAAGTGAGTTGAAGTGAGCCAAACATTTATCTCATAGGCAGGGTCTATGTCCCATCCCAAACTGGAGGAGATCAGAGAATAATTGACAAGTGCAATGACAAAACTACAGGCATGTTCTTCTATGACAAATATACAGAGATAAGACTCAGCATACATGAACAAATCCAGCTGTTTTGTAGGATTGTACATGGATTCATGGTCATCACAAGACATTTCCTGTTTCTACCACATCTTAATTGCTTTTTTACGTGAATATTTCCAAATAAATTGTGGCTTAAATAGTCAGCGTGACCCCCAGTGTAAATCTTCAAAATCACAATACTACAGTGTGTTGTGTGTTGGCTTGATGTGATAGACTTATTGGATCCAACATAACCACAGAATACGTTACAACAATGATAATGTTTTTCAATGGTTGACTCACACACTGATTTGGCGTGGGACGTGTCAGAGGATCACGTCATACTTGGCTTGGTGTACCAAACAAAATGAATTGAAGTGAGATACTAATCACAATAAAAGGAGTAATGACAACAATCATTTCCAAAGCAACATTAATAATGATGATAATAATAGAGGTGAGCGCCAAGACAAAAAATATTAATGACAATAATAGAATGAGGGAAAACAACTGTCCACAGCTGGGTTATAAAAAAATGTCTTGGTCGCTTTAGCTGTGTGCATCTGCATCATCCCTACCCTCCCTACCTATAACATTTGGTGGTCACCCTTGGCCTCCCCCTGCAGGCATCCAGCTATCAGCTGCAGCTCCAGGCTTGCTTTCTAGCCTCCAGGTCTATAACATATATGTATCAGCTCTTTCATAAAAACAGAAGAGATAAATCACTGGTAAGGCTGTAGAATATGCAGAATATATGTGGCAAAGACAAGACATGATAGAATGAAAAGCCGACCTGAGAATTGGGCATTGAAGGAAATAACTAACACCACAAGATGGCAGTAATCCAACAATAAAGTCCGAGTTTAAAGAATCTGACAGAGGGAGGATTTGGCGTCCTGAAGGAGGGTCAACATGCTGCTATTCAGGATTTGACAAAAGCTCACATCGAGTCGTTTGACCAGGCTGTCACTGACGGACTCAGCCGCGTCGTGCAGGTCAGTTGAACTTTATTCGACCATGTAACACATAACTATCTGAACAAATACTAAAATAGTTTGTTAAACACGCACTTAAAAAAGCGGAATAAGCGGAACAGGCTGCTCTTTTAAGTCAGTGGTTCTCAAACTTTTTCACGTCAAGGACCCCTAAAGTGACATTTGATAAGATTTTGTCCCAGGGTCCCCATCTGATAAGATTTTTTCTCTCTTGTGATGTGACATGTCTTTCTCAGGCAATCCCCCCTTTGGAGTTCACGTTCAAACATGACAGAATTAGCCTCGCTTTCGTTGAGGCCACAATCTACAAACCTATGGTTGCCAAAGGGAGCATCTGCAGGGAAATGAGGGTGTTTCCAGCAGAGTGCCGGGGAAGAAGATGCTCGTACAAAGGCAAGATTGTGGTAAGTCTGACATGTGTGCAAACAAGGAAGTGCTGAACTAAAGGACTGGCCTACAAAGGATCCAAAATACACGTGAGAGACACAATAACACTTTGGTCAAGTCTTTAATCTGTTCAGTTTTTGTATTTTGACAGGCAGACGTCAGCTGGTCGATCAATGGTGTCCCCAAAGGCATCATTAAACAGTCCCTGGGTCAGGTGCCAATTATGGTGAAATCCAAGCTGTGTAACCTGCATGGCATGTCCCCCAAAGAGCTTGTGGAACACCACGAAGAAGCAGAGGTAAGATATGACAGTTACACTAATAAACTGAGGAGAGATTCAATGCACGCATCCTTATAATCAAATTACAAGCTGCCTCTTCAACATTTAAGAAGGATGAGCACACAGCCATCAACATGAATCTACATTATCTGGAAAACGGGACTGTGATGCTCAACTTCATCTATCAGAAAGAGCTCTTCTTCCTCCCACTGGGCTTTGCACTTAAGGTAGTAATCAGGGTGTATAGCAGTAAGAAATATTTGATGGTATCTTGGTGTCTAGCCGTGCTTTTTCACTGAATCAGATTTTTTAATGCACTTTAGAAATGAGCAAGCCTGCACCAATCATTAGTTAGTAGTTCTGAATGTAATTTGTCCTACAATTGACTGAGTGTAATTGATTTTCTATTTAAAACAGAGGCTTGGTGCTGTAGATTTTAACATGGCTCATTATCTTTGTGGTTGCCTCCAGGCCCTGGTGGACTTCACAGACTTCCAGATCTACCAGGAGCTTATCAAAGGCCGCGAGGACAATTCCTTCTACAAGAGCTGTGTATCAGAGATGCTGCGCATCGTCATAGAGGAGAACTGCACCACCCGCAGCAAGGTGCTCAATTACCTTGGAGAGCGCTTCCGGGTTAAGATGAGTCTTCCTGTGTGGTGTAATTTCTAAAAGCTTGTGATGTGCTGAAGGAAACAAAATTGTGTTGCAGAATGATTTTTAATGTGATATTATATGTTGAAGCCTTAAGTAAGGTTAAAACAATGTTATAACACTAAATTAATTATATTTCATGTATACCTCACAAGATGTTTGATTTAGTGTGTAGGCACTTATTATGAAGGTTGACAATCTCACTCAGTGCACTTATAGAAATTTGAAGTGTGTGTATTAAACTTTAATATTTTTTAAAAAATATCCTTAGGAGAAGGTTTAGAAATAAGGGTGTAAAATAGGCGGTAAGAACTTTAAAAAAATAAGGCCAAAGGGAATTGTGAAAATATTGGTGTAAAATTAACAAGAAATAATCTTAAAAGAAAGAGGACATGCCTGGACAAAGTTCAGACATGCCTGGACATAACCTGGTCTGCTGAAACCTGTATCAGGAAAATTGACCTAACAACAAGACATAAAAATAATTTCTAATAGTGTAATTGGCTAGAACAAAGGGGTTGACCTAGAAGAAAAAGGGTTGACCATAGGCGTAACCTTTGCAGACACAAGAATATAAAAGACAAGACAGAGGCCTCAGCAGACCAGAGTCATCTCAGATACACACACTGTGTGATGATATGCTCTCCTTTTCTTGCCTGGCAATAAAAGAACACTTTTTGCTGCGCTGATCTCTGACTCCTGAGGATTTTTTTTAACACCAAAGAGAAGTTTTTTCCTGACTTGGTTTTGGGATATTTTAAACTTCTTCAATCTGAGACCCTAAGAATTTGACCCAACACCTGACTGGTACACCAACGAGCAGTGTGCCAACTTCCTGCTAGAGTAAGTTTTTAAGACAGATGCATGACAGTTTTTTTTACTCACAGCCTGAAAACAGAATTTTAACTTTAGTACATTATACATTTAGTATATAATTATTATTAAGTCCAATATAGTAAAATGAGTTTTGTTGTGTTTTGATCAGTGAGTGTATCTGCATCCACCTGAAGTCACGTATGCCAAGCAGGAGTGCATGGAAGAAAACCCTGACAGCATTATGTGTCAGGAAGTGCTCACTCCTGGTCAGCTCTACCTCATGTTTCTGAAGGTAAGGTTATTGAAATCAGTCATGTTTAAATCGTATACCTTCAGGTGCTGAGAGAGAAGAAGATCCCTCCCTGGACTGAGATTGTTCTGGTTCCCAAAACGGGCAAAGCCAGTTTGTACCCAGGCCTGTTCCTCTTCACAACCCCCTGTCGCATTGTGCGGCCCGTACGCAATTTAGCTCATGGAAAGCAGGAGTTGATTGGCACCTTTGAACAGGTATGTGTAAACTATGATTTTAAAAGATTTAAGTTGCCTGAAGAACATCAACTATAAAGGCAGATTTGTTTTGCATACTGGATACTGAAACTTTTATTTAATCATCTTTTTGTGTGTCGCTACAGCTTTACATCAATGTGGGCATCTTGGAGGATGAGATGGAGCCAGGTGTGACGACACACCAGGAGCTCTTCCCTCACAGTATGCTAAGTGTGGTGGCCAACTTCATTCCCTACTTGGACCACAATCAGAGTCCTAGGAATATGTACCAGTGTCAGATGGGTAAGTGTGAAAACACCATTAAAGGCCTCATACACCCACACAAGTGTTCAGACATTCTTGTCGAGTCATCAAATTGTCTCTTAAATGCTAAACTTGTACTCTTTGCAGGTAAGCAGACTTTGGGTTTCCCCCTGCACTCATTCATGGATCACTCAGATAACAAGCTGTACCGGCTCCAGACGCCACAGAGCCCACTGGTCAGGCCCTACATGTACGACCACTACAACCTGAACAACTACCCCAGCGGCACCAACGCCATTGTGGCGGTCATATCCTACACGGGCTACGACACGGAAGATGCAATGGTAAGTAAAAGGCAATAGTTAGGGTTATTTTTTGTCTCTCCAATAGCACACTGAAAAATAACTAACGGCTGTTTAAATGGATATCCTGACACACTTTTGTCTCTTTAGATTGTGAACAATCTAAAGCAGAAAGCATCCAGTGGCATCTTAACATATTCTGTTTCATTGCAACAGGTGCTGGTGTTTTGATATCCCATGATGCTAATCAACTGCTGGAGTATATTGACAATCAGGGACAAGTTCGTGTTATTCAGAAGTACCTGGAGAAACCTCTACTTCTGGAGCCGGGACATCGGAAGTTTGACATCAGGCGAGTCAGAAACAGAAAATGTGTGAGTCTGTCTGGACTTAGTAACTCTCGTGCTGAATGTGCTCTTATGGTTTATGTTATGCTATTACCAGGAGCTGGGTGCTTGTGGACCATCAGTACAACATCTATTTATACCGGGAGGGCGTGCGTGCAGAAGGAGCACTCGCAGAACTACGGACGATACGAGGAGGGGAACGAGATGTTCTTTGATGAGTTCAGGCTGTACCTGCTAAACACTCACAATGTCACCCTGGAGACCACCATATTATCTCAGATCAAGCAGATCATAAAGTAGGTCCTTTTGTCAGATTACAGCTAATAAAGAGATTAGCAGCTGCCTGCTTTCACTATAATAAATGTAAATATTGTTCTTATCCCAACCAAAACACAGAAAGCAGCACATACTGTACGTGTGGTCAGAGACATTCTCCATAATTTGCTTCTGAAACATGCAGATTGAGTTGTTATGTTACATGATTGCTCGATGATATTTTACTCTTCTAGACAGCTGGAAACCAATAACGATGTTACAGGTGCAACATTAGATGATCTGTTATCTTTGCTGTAGTTTGAGAGTATGTGAGCATGTGCTGAGCTACTGATTTCATCTAGTAAATAAGTGAAATCTTTACTGCTTCATAGCACAATATATATTGCATACACATTTATGTGCAATATAGCATTTGTGAGACTGTTGACAAACACTATTAACAGCAATTCATTCTTTTCTTAAGATGCTTTGGCTTTCAAATTCATGTTAAAGGTATTTTTAACTGCAATATGACTGAAGATAAAACAATTGACAAAACGTTTGGCCAGTGTTGTAAAATATTTCAGTATTATGATGGTATAGTATAGTATTTTTGAATTGTGAATTATTACCTCTTCACTAGACATTATAGTTGGATCTCCAGTACAGCATAAAGGTTAGCGATTACTTAATGCCGCTTTTAAAAGTTCCACATTAATTGTGTTACCCATAGAGCTGCAACGATCAGTCCATTCATAGAGAAGTCGATCGGCAGAGAATTAATTGACAACTATTTTGATAAGCGATTCATTGTTTAAGTCAGTTTTCAAGCAAAAATGCCACATAGTTGATGGTTTCATTTTCTGAAATGACAATTTGCTGCTTATCGTTGCCTTAAAGGACAGGTTCACAATTTTAACCGTCAGATGCCCAAATGAAGATTGAAATGGGATTTTCTTGCCATAATCATTCCTCCTGTTCATACTGGCCATTAGCAGATCACTTCATAATGCACAAACGCCAAAATCCACAAGCCTCCTTCTGTGCAAAAATGTATTTAAAAGTTCATCTGAAGCTAATATGAAGCTTCAGCTGTTCAAATGAGTCAAATCAAGTAGATATCTTTCAACGTTTGAGCCTTTTTAGTGCCAAAGTTGCTCTTTTTGTTACTATACTTCCACCGCAGCTCAACAGGGAAACACTGTCCGAGGAAACACAAAGAGGGAATTTGATGCTAAAAAGACTGTAAATGTGGCAGATATCCACTTGATATGACTAACTCACACTGCTGAAGCCTCATATAAGCTTCACATCAACTTTTAAATGTGTTTTTGCACAAAATGACTGTGTGGACACACTGTGGATTTTGGCCCCCATCACTTACATTAAAGCACATTTGAAGGGGATCTTTTAATAGCCAGTATGAACAGGAGGAATGATTACAGTGAGGAAAAACTCTTTCACTGTTCATATGGACACCTGACTGTTGTTTTGTTGTTTTGTTGAATGACTGATTTTTCTTTATTTATTTTTTCAATTTCATGGGGTCCCTAAACTATTTTACTTCTCCACTTTTCTTTTGACTGTAGGTCTCTTTGTGAATAGATGAGACCCTTAGAGGTGTAGCTTTCCTAAATGACTTGTGTCCAATCTTATTATGTTACTGTTTGTTGAAAAAGGAATGCAAACTTGTTTCTGTAGACATGAAACTTTCAAATAGCTTGACATTTGTGACAGTTGGATGGTTGATTTACTGCTCCTCAGTGGCCACTTTTCACACTGAAATTCAACTGTAGTGTTTCCAGCAGCTCATTTAACTTCAGAATAAGTCATTACAGGAGTTTTAGTAGGTAGGTGTGTCATAATTTTACTATCCCTGCTGTTCCTCTCTTTTAACCTCATTTCATATGTGGAGACTTTGCTTCTCGTGTCTTGAGTTTCATAAGTTAAGGGACATCATAAAGAGCATTTATTTATGATGTCATCACTGTGTATTTGTGTTTACAAGATAACTCTGGAGAATGAAGGATGTGTACGTGGCTGACAACAACAAGTTGTGTCTGTGTGATGTGCTGAATGTCAGAAAGATGGAATAGTTACAGGGTAGGTTACACCGACATGAATTCATTATTATTCTATGAAAGAAAATATGAATCCATTTCTGTTATGCTCAGTATTACAGAGCCCTGTTGTAGCTGAAAAGAAAGTTTGGAAAGATATAATGTAAGTAGAAAATGTCATGATTGTGTTGACAGATGGGATACAGGTATGACTGCTGATTTTTGGAAATATCAAAAGCAAACTTTGAGTATTTTCTTTTTTTTAAAATGAAATTTGTAGGGAAATGTCTTTCCATCAAAGGGAAAGGTGCCTTAGAGGGAATTGCATATTGATAAAAAAGAAGCAATGGACCTCCAGCATTTAAATGCACCTTCATTTGTTTGTTTGTATTGAAGTGAATTTGCCTCATTCATTATTAGACCTTTTTTAACTTCAATGATGTCATTTCCTCTTATTCAGAGTTTCTTTGCACATCATTTTTTATCATGTTTCTTCTCATGTGTTTCATATTCCTATTTTGATGTTTCCTGGATTTCCTCATTTTTACCAAAGATAAAATTCCTGCTGTATTTTCACTGTCTAATAATGTTTTGTAGTTAATCTAGTTAGTATAATCTGGACATTATCGCATTAATTGGCCAACATGATCTAAAAGCAAGTGTGATATTCAGAGGGATGTATGTGTTGTGTTTTTGTTAGGTGATGTTTTATCCAGAATCTTGCATGAGCATTTCTCTTTATCAGAAACAATATTACTAGAATAAAATATTATGACCATTATGGAGCTTCTGTCATGCACACATTTCTCCGCTAGGCGGTCTACTGGATTCACTCGGCAGAGACCGACTCTGTACTGGGCACACAGATGAAACTGATACTGGTCTTCTCATCAAAATGGAAAACAAAAGCACTTTTCCAAAAAGGACTATTTCTTTAATATCCGTATAGTTCTTCTGGCTACCAGGCAACACTGAACAAGATGAGGGAAGCCTAGTTTATCTGGACTGTGAGCTTGTGGATAAGAAACTGAAAAACAGAAACATGTAAAGGTTGATGTAATACAACAGTCCTGTAATAAATGTTCAGTTTTTGCTTCAATTTTGCTTTAGTTGTTTGTGTGTTAACTTCAGTCTGTTTTGAGATGCTGATGTATCCTTTTCTGTAGGTCATGTAGATTTCATTGCTACATTAATGCATCAAAGAGAGAAGCAATGAAAACAAATAGGAACACAAACCACAGCAATGGAAAAACTGACAATAATAACCAGTAACTCAATAAAGAGTCAGGGGTTTCTCGCTTTATAATAAGCCATCAGATCTGCAGTTATAAATATTAGTAAGTCATTGATAAAGAGTTTTTCCACTACAACAATCCATCAAGTTTGTATGAATCTGTTCTTGTGAAGTTCCACATGTGCTGCGTCTGTGAAAATGAGCTTTTCAGTACGATAATATACTTCCACTGTTGAATTGGAGTGTGCAGAATACGTATAATGTATAATGTAAATATTATACGTATAATAAATTCATTATTCAACTCCCCAGTTCTGATTCTCTCACAGACAGGTTTTGTCCTGTTGTGCCTTTAGGTGGTGGAGGACTTTATTTGTCAAAGGGAAATTGGCCTTTGACTAATTTCAGCTGGTAAATTCTATTAAAAAAAATATGAGAGTCCGCTCTGCTCCATTTCTCCCAGATATACAATTTATTTAGAGAAATCATTTTCATAGGCTTTAAAGCAAAAAAAGTCACGAACCATAAGTTTTATTCTGGAATAAAACTATCTGAAGGCAGGTTTTCCATGCTTCAGTTTGATAGTGACAAATTTATTATTTTATTATTACAATTTTGTCAGAGGTGCTCTTTGCACCAAAAAGTTTTGCATATTGAAACTCTGTTGTGAACACTGAGCCTTAAGAGTCGGATTGATGTTACAGTGACCCTGTAATTCCTGTCCATGCGTATTAGGTCTATCTATCTGAGCTGGACTCATCCTGAGGACGGCTTCCGTGTCCCAAACGTTTTTACTGAATAAATCTGAAATCAGTGTGCAATATCAAACCTGTCCGATGTGTAAAAATGTTTGAAGATCAATTATCGTTAGATTCTCACTGATCCTGTTGGGAGATTTAAATAATTACCGGACATTACCGGTGCTGTGCCACGTGCGTAAAATGCGCACAGCACCTCTCTCCGTTTGGAAACACACATATGAATCATGCGGCTGGAAGTTAACTATATATTATAAGCTCAAAGACAAGAATACTACTTATAAACACTTGACGTTGTCCTGTGTGACCATAAAACCCATATTTTTTCATCCAAGAGTGACTTATTTGGCGCGAGATTTATTTGGTTGGCCTGAGAGTGTGAGACAGCGCCGGGGAGTTGGCAACCTTAATTAAGTTTAAATAGACTATGAACAGTCTGCAAAAAGTGAGCTTGACATTTGATCTCAGGCCTTTTGCAGGTTGATTGGATGAAACTTTAGATTACAGAGGTGAGATGTGACTGTAAAAACAGATGTGTACAAAATGGACGCTGAGGATTCCATGGTTGCTATGTTTTATCTCCAGGTGCATCATTTCTATATGATCCT
Source organism: Scomberomorus guttatus (assembly GCA_038419695.1). Lineage (NCBI taxonomy): Eukaryota > Metazoa > Chordata > Actinopteri > Scombriformes > Scombridae > Scomberomorus > Scomberomorus guttatus. The sequence goes on from CM076458.1 coordinate 22,880,114, forward strand.
CATTCAAACGCAAACAAAACCAAACGGTCAAGAAAAGTTTTTCACAACTTTCACTCGACGATTTCTTCCAAATAAACGCTTCTGCTGAGGACTTCTTACATCCTGTTAAGGACTAAAGACTCACTGAGACTGACGAGAAAGAGAAAGCAAACTTCCATCATGGAAAATGTGAGATTTGAACACTTTGAAAGTCTGTGGTGTTTTCAATGTATTTTACCGTCGAGACTTTCAGAGCCCTCAAAGGTCACTGATGTTTAGCCAAAAGGCTCTGACATGAACACTCCCCCAACCCGGGGTCACATGATAAAAATAATATGTTGAAGGGCAAATTCGGATTAACTATGAATTACAGGAAAATGAAGCACCTGCGCATGTGCGTGTTATTTTACGGCAGTGATGCACATTGTCAGTACTGGACTGTACCAGCTCCATTTATACTGTATATAATAAATCATAAAAATGACATAAGATGCGCATAAAAGAACTCAAATCACTGCTTCACTGACAATAATGTCATTATTTAATATATCTAATAGGTTTATTTATATTACCCAGCTCCAGGCTGATGGGATACATTTTGATGTTGTGAATTTAAGTGTAACACTGGAGTACTTGGAGTTAGTATATAATTCCCAGCAGATATGTGACATTAATTTTTTTTAGACAGTGTGGCAACATATTGATTTAAGGCTCTGTGCTGAAGAAGACCCCTGTGTCAAAATGTGCTTTTAAGACCTTCATTATTTCATTTTCATACTTTCATGTTGCATATTCTTAATGAAATACATTTATTCAGGTAACCACATCAAATCTGCAATATTGTAATACTGTAATATTCTAGCACATTTTTGCAGAAACGGTGAAATGAAATTCACATTATTCAGTGCCTTTTGTTGCATTTACTGTACTTATGGAGCCTCGTTCTAACGTGTGTATTGTTGCAGTGTGATGTGTCCATTGCCCTGCAAGACCACGACTACTTTAGAAGCAGGAGAACCTCTGCACGCCGGGCAGACGCTGCGAGGAACCCTGCAGCCTGGAGCAAGTGTCCATGCTGCAGGAATGACCAGGTTAGACTTTTGAATTTTCCTTTTTCGAAAGTCAACTTGCTGCAGCCAAATGTAGAACTGAACACTATCTTGTTGTCAAATAAAACAAAATTGGACACTTTTCATGTCACATGAAGTACTGAACATAATGTGCTTTATTAGTGACCAGTGCCACATTGACTACTTGCATTGTGGGATCATTTGAGTCCACTATTTAGGGTATTAGGCTATAATAATATTCACTGGACTGTTTAGGGTATATGAATCCTCACAAACTACAGAATCAGACAAGTCTACAAAATGTTAAACACATAGTGCACTATATTGTGAATAATGAATGACTTTGGACACAACCTCTGCTGCACAGGCTTATTGCACTGCATACTGGACTTTTCATTGAACCTTCCTGTTAAGTTCCCATCAGACTGTGCCAATTCACAGCTTTACTCTGTGACATTATTTTCCTTGAAATTAAATTCTTCTTGCATTCAGACCTGAATAAACTAAGGCTTGTACCTCTAAAGTCCTGTAAATTGTGAAAGGCTTTTTACTTTTCCAAAGTCTTCATCAGTGCATCTAACACAATTTTTTTTCTTATGAGACTAAAAAAAGTATCCTCTGCTGAACTTCCCCAGGAGCAGAAGCACCAACACTCTGCTACTGCTGCCAAACCTCCCCAGAAGAGGAAGCGGACCTCTGTGGCCCGTCCTTCCAAACCTTCTGCTGAACCCCCAGAGGTGTCGGCTCCCACTCCTCGGCCCTCCAGCCCAGCTGCTGACATTCCAGGGCTTCTGAATTTGATCCCTCGGTCCACCGTCCCACCTGCCGACCTGCCAGCGGTCTCAAATGTGGCCCCCGTCAGCCCCGGCCCCTCCACTGCTCCCCTGCAAGATGACGGCCCTGTGATAATACACAACCGCTCAGTAGAGGAGTACCAGCAGATCTACCATGAAGTGGTAGATGACATGCTGAGGTATGTTTGTCAAAATCAATATATATTAATTCAATATATAAAAGCTTTTTAATCCCACGTATCATGATTATTAAATGTTTGTTTCTTTATATCTTTACAGATACAAGAACGGCCGCTTGCGTCCGTACACTTTGGGGCTTGGCCGTCGTATCAAACAGAAGCTGTGGGAGAGGCTGAATCGTCCCACGATTACGACATCAGCCAATGAAGACGGGCTTGAGAATGTTCAAGTATCATACGGGGTTGGAGTCTATCCTCCCCGTTTTGATGTTGACATTTCAAGAGAACCAGAGCCTAAACGGCCACCAAAAAAAAGGGCTAAGAACCGAAACTGAACTGAAAGTATCAGTATTGTGTAAATAGTTAAAGACATTAGAATAGTTCAATAAGGTCAAATCTGTAAATAATATTGTAGTTTTAAGTTTTCTTAATGAGTAGAATTGTCTTGTTTCATCAGTAAATGCAGCTTCTGTCTGAACTCTTTTCCAGCTACACATCCAACCTCTGATTCCATCTGCTGTTCCAGCCTCCACCTGTAGGCTCTACCATCCACCTGCAGCCTGAAGCTCCACCGGCAGATTCTGGGAGAAAATTACAAACACCTTTATGTACAACCTCTGCAAACCACCTGAAGTGCCCTGTTTCGTCCTCCACCAATAGCCTGTTTCAGCCTCCATCACATCTAAACTGTGCCTCCAACTGACACCAGCCATCTGCTGTCCTAGCCTCCACCTGCAGACAGCACATAGCTGCAAACACATGCTCCACCTTAAAAGTCCAGCGATGAGCCAAACCTCAACCTGCAGCCTCTGCCAGCAACCTGCAGCCTCCGCCTCCACCTGCAGATTCTGGCAGAAAACTGCAGCCTAATCCTCCACCTACAGCCTCTGCCAGCAACCTGCAGCCGCCGCCTCCACCTGCAGGTTGTAGCAGACACCTGTAGCCCGGGCCTCCACCTGCAGCCTGGGTCTCCACCTGCAGCCTGGGTCTCCACCTACAGCCTCTGCCAGCAACCTGCATCCGCCGCCTCCACCTGCAGGTTGTGGCAGACACCTGTAGCCCGGGCCTCCACCTGCAGCCTGGGTCTCCACCTGCAGCCTCTGCCAGCAACCTGCAGCCGCCGCCTCCACCTGCAGATTCTGGCAGAAAACTGCAGCCTTATCCTCCACCTACAGCCTCTGCCAGCAACCTGCATCCGCCGCCTCCACCTGCCGGTTGTGGCAGACACCTGTAGCCCGGGCCTCCACCTGCAGCCTGGGTCTCCACCTGCAGCCTGTGCCAGCAACCTGCATCCGCCGCCTCCACCTGCAGGTTGTGGCAGACACCTGTAGCCCGGGCCTCCACCTGTAGCCCGGGCCTCCACCTGCAGCCTATGCCAGCAACCTGCAGCCGCCGCCTCCACCTGCAGATTCTGGCAGAAAACTGCAGCCTAATCCTCCACCTACAGCCTCTGCCAGCAACCTGCAGCCACCGTCTCCACCTGCAGATTCTGGCAGACAGCTGCACCTCCACCTGCAGCCTCTGTCAGAAATCTGTCTCACCATCTTCTCTTACAGGTTCTGACAGACACGTCCAGCCTTCAGACTTCAGCCTCTGTTAGCAAGCTGCACTGCTACCGCCACTTGCAGATTCTGATAGCCTGCTACAACCTGAATCTCCACCTTTAGCCTCTGCCAGCAACCTGCAGCAGTTGCCCTCATCTGCAAGTTGCTGGCAAATGCTACAGGTGGAGATTTGGGCCTCTTCCACCGACCTGCACCACCTCCTCCACTTGCAGATTCCAGCAGACAGCTCCAGCCTCTGACAGCAAACTGCACCACCTCCTCCACCTACAGTTTGTGGCAGAATGCCAGACAGCTGCAACCCAAACCTCCACCTCCAGCCTCCAGCTTCCAACCTGTGCCAGCAACCTGTACTGCTGCCTCCACCTGCAGATTCTGGCCAATGTACCAGTCCAACCACCAGCCTCCAGCATCTTGTCTCTGACACCTACCTGCACCACCTCCTCCACCTGCAGATTATTGCTGAGAGATGCAGCACAAACCTCAACGTCTAGCCTCTGACAGCAGCCTGCACCACCTCCTCCACCTGCAGTCTGTAACAGACAGCTCCACCCCCCAGCCTCCAGCCTCCGGATTCTACCCACTAACCTGCAGCCTCCAGCCTCCACCCTCTGCCAGCAACCTGCACCACCCTCCACCTGCAGGTTCTGGCAGAGAGCTGCAGTCTGAATCTCCACCTACATCTACAACAGGTGTGTATGTCTTGCACATAAAACCCATTATTCACAACAGTAGTGTAGTTAGTGCTGCACAGTGGAAAGTATTGTATTGTGTATATTTCTGGGCTGCATTGTGTCTTCTCACATTGAACCTTTGTACATCATGAGCACTGTTAGATGGTGCTGTGTAGTTTTTTGTGTATTTTTACAAAGAATGTATGCCCTGTGTGGACTATTTCTTGGATTACTACCGATTGTTTCTCTTGCTTTGTTAGTTTGAATATTTTTTATTGTGTATGTTGGGTTTTGTGCACACACTGCAAACCACTTTCCCTCTGACATAATAATAAATTTAATCTTATTCCTTCACCTGCAGATTCTGGCAGAAAACTGCAGCCTAATCCTCCACCTACAGCCTCTGCCAGCAACCTGCAGTCGCCACCTCCACCTGCAGGTTGTGGCAGACACCTATAGCCCGGGCCTCCACCTGCAGCCTCTGCCAGCAACCTGCAGCCGCTGCCTCCACCTGCAGGTTGTGGCAGACAGCTGTAGCCCGGGCCTCCACCTGCAGCCTCTGCCAGCAACCTGCAGCCACCGTCTCCACCTGCAGATTCTGGCAGACAGCTGCACCTCCACCTGCAGCCTCTGTCAGAAATCTGTCTCACCATCTTCTCCTACAGGTTCTGACAGACACGTCCAGCCTTCAGACTTCAGCCTCTGTTAGCAAGCTGCACTGCTACCGCCACTTGCAGATTCTGAAAGTCTGCTACAACCTGAATCTCCACCTTTAGCCTCTGCCAGCAACCTGCAGCAGTTTCCCTCATCTGCAAGTTGCTGGCAAATGCTACAGGTGGAGATTTGGGCTGCAGCATTCTGCCAAAACCCGCAGGTGAAGGCGATGGCTGCAGCCCAAACCTTCAGCAGCAGCCTCTTCCACCGACCTGCACCACCTCCTCCACTTGCAGATTCCAGCAGACAGCTCCAGCCTCTGACAGCAAACTGCACCACCTCCTCCACCTACAGTTTGTGGCAGAATGTCAGACAGCTGCAACCCAAACCTCCACCTCCAGCCTCCAGCTTCCAACCTGTGCCAGCAACCTGTACTGCTGCCTCCACCTGCAGATTCTGGCCAATGTACCAGTCCAACCACCAGCCTCCAACATCTTGTCTGTGGCACCTACCTGCACCACACCCCAGCCTCCAGCCTCCAGCCTCCGGATTCTACCCACTAACCTGCAGCCTCCAGCCTCCAGCCTCTGGCAGCAACCTGCACCACCCTCCACCTGCAGGTTCTGGCAGAGAGCTGCAGTCTGAATCTCCACCTACACCTACAACAGGTGTGTATGTCTTGCACATAAAACCCATTATTCACAACAGTAGTGTAGTTAGTGCTGCACAGTGGAAAGTGTTGTATTATGTATATTTCTGGGCTGCATTGTATCTTCTCACATTGAACCTTTGTACATCATGAGCACTGTTAGATGGTGCTGTGTAGTTTTTTTGTGTATTTTTACAAAGAATTTATGCCATGTGTGGACTATTTCTTGGATTACTACCGATTGTTTGTCTTGCTTTGTTAAATTTAATCTTAATCCTCCACTTGCAGATATTGGCAGACAGCTCCAGCCTCTGCCAGCAACCTGCACCACCTCCTCCACCTGCAGTTTGTAACAGACAGCTCCACCCCAGCCTCCAGCCTCCAGCCTCCGGCGTCTACCCACTAGCCTGCAGCCTCCACCCTCCAACCTCTGCCAGCAACCTGCACCACCCTCCACCTGCAGATTCTGACAGACAGCTGCAGCCAGAACCTACACCAACTTCTTCTACTAGAAAGTTGAAGAGTCCCACTCCACCTGAAACTTCTGCCAAACTCCACTAACAGCTTCTTCCAGTCATCCACAGAACCAGCCTCCTCCTCCAGCCCACAGTAACCAGCTGCTCCTCCAGCCACTGCCTGCAGTCTCTATCAGTAACCTGCAGCCCTAGCCTCAGGAACCGGGCTACAGTATGATTAATGCAGTGACTAAAAACATATCATTTATCCATGTCTGAGCCCTGTTGTAGCTAAAATTATGAACATTTGGGAAGAAAAAACAAAACAAAACAAAAAAAAGGGTATTTATGTCATGCATATTGTTTTGAAAATGCATTGTGAGTGTTTGACTGCTGAGTTTTTTGAAATATCAAAACAAACTATCAGTATTTTCTGTAATTAAATGTGTAGAGAATTTGCATTCTATCTCAGGGAAGGGTACCTTAAGGGAATTGCATATTGTTAAAAATGGACCTCCAGCACTTAAATGCACCTTTATTTCTTTTATTGTATTGAAGTGAATTTGCCTGATTCATTATTAGACCCACATTAGACTTAATGGTGCTATTTCTGCTTATTCAGAGTTTCTTTGCACATATGAGTAATTTAAGTAATTTGAATGTTTTTCTCATGTGTTTCATATTCCCATTCAAAGATAAAATGCCTGCTGTATTTTCAATGTCAAATGATTTTTTTGTAGTTGCTAAAATCGGAACATTATGACAACAATTGACCAACATGATGTAAAAATTCAAAGGGGTGTCTGTGTGCAATATTACTACAATAAAAGATATTATTATTGTCAAGCTTTTGTCATGTTATGTATACATTTCTTTATTTCTGAAGATTTTAAAGGTTGAAAAGTAAGTTGAAGTGAGCCAAACATTTATCTCATAGGCAGGGTCTATGTCCCAACCCAAACTGGAGGAGATCAGAGAATAATTGACAAGTGCAATGACAAAACTACAGGCATGTTCTTCTATGACAAATATACAGAGATAAGACTCAGCATACATGAACAAATCTAGCTGTTTTGTAGGATTGTACATGGATTTATGGTCATCACAAGACATTTCCTGTTTCTACCACATCTTAATTGCTTTTTTATGTGAATATTTCCAAATAAATTGTGGCTTAAATAGTCAGTGTGACCCCCAGTGTAAATCTTCAAAATCACAATACTACAGTGTGTTGTGTGTTGGCTTGATGTGATAGACTTATTGGATCCAACATAACCACAGAATACGTTACAACAATGATAATGTTTTTCAATGGTTGACTCACACACTGATTTGGCGTGGGACGTGTCAGAGGATCACGTCATACTTGGCTTGGTGTACCAAACAAAATGAATTGAAGTGAGATACTAATCACAATAAAAGGAGTAATGACAACAATCATTTCCAAAGCAACATTAATAATGATGATAATAATAGAGGTGAGCGCCAAGACAAAAAATATTAATGACAATAATAGAATGAGGGAAAACAACTGTCCACAGCTGGGTTATAAAAAAATGTGTTGGTCGCTTTAGCTGTGTGCATCTGCATCATCCCTACCCTCCCTACCTATAACATTTGGTGGTCACCCTCTGCCTCCCCCTGCAGGCATCCAGCTATCAGCTGCAGCTCCAGGCTTGCTTTCTAGCCTCCAGGTCTATAACATATATGTATCAGCTCTTTCATAAAAACAGAAGAGATAAATCACTGGTAAGGCTGTAGAATATGCAGAATATATGTGGCAAAGACAAGACATGATAGAATGAAAAGCCGACCTGAGAATTGGGCATTGAAGGAAATAACTAACACCACAAGATGGCAGTAATCCAACAACAAAGTCCGAGTTTAAAGAATCTGACAGAGGGAGGATTTGGCGTCCTGAAGGAGGGTTAACATGCTGCTATTCAGGATTTGACAAAAGCTCACATCGAGTCGTTTGACCAGGCTGTCACTGACGGACTCAGCCGCGTCGTGCAGGTCAGTTGAACTTTATTTGACCATGTAACACATAACTATCTGAAGAAATACTAAAATAGTTTGTTAAACACGCACTTAAAAAAGCGGAATAAGCGGAACAGACTGCTCTTTTAAGTCAGTGGTTCTCAAACTTTTTCACGTCAAGGACCCCTAAAGTGACATTTGATAAGATTTTGTCCCAGGGTCCCCATCTGATAAGATTTTTTCTCTCTTGTGATGTGACATGTCTTTCTCAGGCAATCCCCCCTTTGGAGTTCACGTTCAAACATGACAGAATTAGCTTCGCTTTCGTTGAGGCCACAATCTACAAACCTATGGTTGCCAAAGGGAGCATCTGCAGGGAAATGAGGGTGTTTCCAGCAGAGTGCCGGGGAAGAAGATGCTCGTACAAAGGCAAGATTGTGGTAAGTCTGACATGTGTGCAAACAAGGAAGTGCTGAACTAAAGGACTGGCCAACAAAGGATCCAAAATACACGTGAGAGACACAATAACACTTTGGTCAAGTCTTTAATCTGTTAAGTTTTTGTATTTTGACAGGCAGACGTCAGCTGGTCGATCAATGGTGTCCCCAAAGGCATCATTAAACAGTCCCTGGGTCAGGTGCCAATTATGGTGAAATCCAAGCTGTGTAACCTGCATGGCATGTCCCCCAAAGAGCTTGTGGAACACCATGAAGAAGCAGAGGTAAGATATGACAGTTACACTAATAAACTGAGGAGAGATTCAATGCACGCATCCTTATAATCAAATTACAAGCTGCCTCTTTAACATTTAAGAAGGATGAGCACACAGCCATCAACATGAATCTACATTATCTGGAAAACGGGACTGTGATGCTCAACTTCATCTACCAGAAAGAGCTCTTCTTCCTCCCACTGGGCTTTGCACTTAAGGTAGTAATCAGGGAGTATAGCAGTAAGAAATATTTGATGGTATCTTGGTGTCTAGCCGTGCTTTTTCACTGAATCAGATTTTTTAATGCACTTTAGAAATGAGCAAGCCTGCACCAATCATTAGTTAGTAGTTCTGAATGTAATTTGTCCTACAATTGAGTGTAATTGATTTTCTATTTAAAACAGAGGCTTGGTGCTGTAGATTTTAACATGGCTCATTATCTTTGTGGTTGCCTCCAGGCCCTGGTGGACTTCACAGATTTCCAGATCTACCAGGAGCTTATCAAAGGCCGCGAGGACAATTCCTTCTACAAGAGCTGTGTATCAGAGATGCTGCGCATCGTCATGGAGGAGAACTGCACCACCCGCAGCAAGGTGCTCAATTACCTTGGAGAGCGCTTTCGGGTTAAGATGAGTCTTCCTGACTGGTACACCAACGAGCAGTGTGCCAACTTCCTGCTAGAGTAAGTTTTTAAGACAGATGCATGACAGTTTTTGTTTACTCACAGCCTGAAAACAGAATTTTAAGTTTAGTACATTATACATTTAGTATATAATTATTATTAAGTCCAATATAGTAAAATGAGTTTTGTTGTGTTTTGATCAGTGAGTGTATCTGCATCCACCTGAAGTCACGTATGCCAAGCAGGAGTGCATGGAAGAAAACCCTGACAGCATTATGTGTCAGGAAGTGCTCACTCCTGGTCAGCTCTACCTCATGTTTCTGAAGGTAAGGTTATTGAAATCAGTCATGTTTAAATCGTATACCTTCAGGTGCTGAGAGAGAAGAAGATCCCTCCCTGGACTGAGATTGTTCTGGTTCCCAAAACGGGCAAAGCCAGTTTGTACCCAGGCCTGTTCCTCTTCACAACCCCCTGTCGCATTGTGCGGCCCGTACGCAATTTAGCTCATGGAAAGCAGGAGTTGATTGGCACCTTTGAACAGGTATGTGTAAACTATGATTTTAAAAGATTTAAGTTGCCTAAAGAACATCAACTATAAAGGCAGATTTGTTTTGCATACTGGATACTGAAACTTTTAATCATCTTTTTGTGTGTCGCTACAGCTTTACATCAATGTGGGCATCTTGGAGGATGAGATGGAGCCAGGTGTGACGACACACCAGGAGCTCTTCCCTCACAGTATGCTAAGTGTAGTGGCCAACTTCATTCCCTACTCGGACCACAATCAGAGTCCTAGGAATATGTACCAGTGTCAGATGGGTAAGTGTGAAAACACCATTAAAGGCCTCATACACCCACACAAGTGTTCAGACATTCTTGTCGAGTCATCAAATTGTCTCTTAAATGCTAAACTTGTACTCTTTGCAGGTAAGCAGACTTTGGGTTTCCCCCTGCACTCATTCATGGATCGCTCAGATAACAAGCTGTACCGGCTCCAGACGCCACAGAGCCCACTGGTCAGGCCCTACATGTACGACCACTACAACCTGAACAACTACCCCAGTGGCACCAACGTCATTGTGGCGGTCATATCCTACACGGGCTACGACACGGAAGTTGCAATGGTAAGTAAAACGCAATAGTAACGGTTATTTTTTGTCTCTCCAATAGCACACTGAAAAATAACTAACGGCTGTTTAAATGGATATTCTGACACACTTTTGTCTCTTTAGATTGTGAACAATCTAAAGCAGAAAGCATCCAGTGGCATCTTAACATATTCTGTTTCATTGCAACAGGTGCTGGTGTTTTGATATCCCATGATGCTAATCAACTGCTGGAGTATATTGACAATCAGGGACAAGTTCGTGTTATTCAGAAGTACCTGGAGAAACCTCTACTTCTGGAGCCGGGACATCGGAAGTTTGACATCAGGCGAGTCAGAAACAGAAAATGTGTGAGTCTGTCTGGACTTAGTAACTCTCGTGCTGAATGTGCTCTTATGGTTTATGTTATGCTATTACCAGGAGCTGGGTGCTTGTGGACCATCAGTACAACATCTATTTATACCGGGAGGGCGTGCTGCGGACTTCCTCCGAGCCCTACAACAGCTCCGACCTCCAGGACATGACCAGCCACCTGACCAACCACTGCATCCAGAAGGAGCACTCGCAGAACTACGGACGATACGAGGAGGGGAACGAGATGTTCTTTGATGAGTTCAGGCTGTACCTGCTAAACACTCACAATGTCACCCTGGAGACCACCATATTATCTCAGATCAAGCAGATCATAAAGTAGGTCCTTTTGTCAGATTACAGCTAATAAAGAGATTAGCAGCTGCCTGCTTTCACTATAATAAATGTAAATATTGTTCTTATCCCAACCAAAACACCGAAAGCAGCACATACTGTACGTGTGGTCAGAGACATTCTCCATAATTTGCTTCTGAAACATGCAGATTGAGTTGTTATGTTACATGATTGCTCGATGATATTTTACTCTTCTAGACAGCTGGAAACCAATAACGATGTTACAGGTGCAACATTAGATGATCTGTTATCTTTGCTGTAGTTTGAGAGTATGTGAGCATGTGCTGAGCTACTGATTTCATCTAGTAAATAAGTGAAATCTTTACTGCTTCATAGCACAATATATATTGCATACACATTTATGTGCAATATAGCATTTGTGAGACTGTTGACAAAAACACTATTAACAGCGATTCATTCTTTTCTTAAGATGCTTTGGCTTTCAAATTCATGTTAAAGGTATTTTTAACTGCAATATGACTGAAGATAAAAACAATTGACAAAACGTTTAGCCAGTGTTGTAAAATATTTCAGTATTATGATGGTATAGTATAGTATTTTTGAATTGTGAATTATTACCTCTTCACTAGACATTATAGTTGGATCTCCAGTACAGCATAAAGGTTAGCGATTACTTAATGCCGCTTTTAAAAGTTCCACATTAATTGTGTTACCCATAGAGCTGCAACGATCAGTCCATTCATAGAGAAGTCGATCGGCAGAGAATTAATTGACAACTATTTTGATAATCGATTCATTGTTTAAGTCAGTTTTCAATCAAAAATGCCACACAGTTGATGGTTTCATTTTCTGAAATGACAATTTTCTGCTTATCGTTGCCTTAAAGGACAGGTTCACAATTTTAACCGTCAGATGCCCAAATGAAGATTGAAATGGGATTTTCTTGCCATAATCATTCCTCCTGTTCATACTGGCCATTAGCAGATCACTTCATAATGCACAAACGCCAAAATCCACAAGCCTCCTTCTGTGCTAAAATGTATTTAAAAGTTCATCTGAAGCTAATATGAAGCTTCAGCTGTTCAAATGAGTCAAATCAAGTAGATATCTTTCAACGTTTGAGTCTTTTTAGTGCCAAAGTTGCTCTTTTTGTTACTATATTTCCACCGCAGCTCAACAGGGAAACACTGTCCGAGGAAACACAAAGAGGGAATTTGATGCTAAAAAGACTGTAAATGTGGCAGATATCCACTTGATATGACTAACTCACACTGCTGAAGCCTCATATAAGCTTCACATCAACTTTTAAATGTGTTTTTGCACAAAATGACTGTGTGGACACACTGTGGATTTTGGCCCCCATCACTTACATTAAAGCGCATTTGAAGGGGATCTTTTAATAGCCAGTATGAACAGGAGGAATGATTACAGTGAGGAAAAACTCTTTCACTGTTCATATGGACACCTGACTGTTGTTTTAACACATACTTGAAAAACTGTGACCCTATCCTTTAACATTATAGTAAATTGAATATGTTTAGGTTTAGACTGTTGCTCAGACAAAACAAGACATTTGATAGCGTCACTGTGGGAAATTGTGATGGTGATGATTTTCACAGTTTTCTGTTGCTTTATTGACCAAGCAATTAATTGATCAGCCGATTATTTTCTCACTCGATAATGAAAATAATTTAGTTTCAGCCCTACTTACCTGATTGGACAAGACATTAAGTAATTTTGGTCTTCGTTAGATGACAAGATGATAATAAGGAAGGAACAATTTGAGACTATGCACATGAAGAATAAAAATGATAAAAATGTAATAATGAAAGCATTAAAATAGATTTTAAAAATGAGTAAAGAATAAAATCCAAACTAGATGAAATAGAAAACTAAAACATTCTTCTCTGAAATGATTTTGCTGTCTGGTTTTACAGGAGCTGTCTGACATGTATTGAGCCGGCGATCAGCACCAAGCACCTGTCCTACCAGAGCTTCCAGCTCTTTGGATTTGATTTCATGGTGGATGAGAGCTTCAAAGTGTGGCTCATTGAGATCAATGGAGCTCCAGCCTGTGCACAGTCAGTACCAGTTGATGACGCATGTTAAAATTGTATTTTTAGGGCTGTATTTTGGCTTCTTTTTACAATATGAGGGAAACAATCTTTGAATGTATTTCAAAATTGATGAATAGAGGTCTGAAGGATGCAGAGACGCTCCAACTGAGACTGTAGTGCCTTACATTTCCAACCATGCTCCCTTAAAAAGACTGCCAGTTAGCTTGCTCTATTACTGTGACTTGTACTTGTTCTAAAAGCCTTTGCACTGTTGCTCAATACATCCATATGTCTATTCGGTCAGGTCAGTCTACAAGAATTAGCATAAAACAGACACCTTGATATTTGAGCTCTTAGTGAATTTGTGGAATTTTGAATGCTAATTTTCTCATCAGACACTTTTTTTTTTTTTTTAAATTTCAGTTTGCCTGCAGCGACCTGTACACATTGGTTTCAATGAGGAAATGCTAGCAGTAAAGATGGATATCTATGATGGATATTAAACTTGTAAAGACTGTGTACTAACCCAGTGTGTCTGATGAGATAAACATTCAAGATGTCACGATCAACATTGCTCTTAACTGGACTGTTTGGACACTACAAATAATATACATATATATTATTTACATTAAGGAGGGGCATTGGTGAGCAGGGAGGCCGTCCTTCAGCTGGGAAACCCAGGTTTACACCCGTCCCAACAAGCTCTGGCAAAGTGTCCGTGACCCTTGACCTCTCTATTGCAGTGAGGGAAAATCTAAAATGAAGTATTAGCCTCTGTTCTCAATTCTTTACAGCTGAAGACATCTTAATGTTTTATTTTTCATTAGAAAGAGAGCATGTTTGCGTGAAAGCATGTAGACGTTTGCATCTTCATACACATCCACACAGCACCGTTTGCCCTAATGTTTTTTTTTCCTGATCTATAAAAAGCTAGACTGTAATTGTAAAGTGTTGTCAACATGTGTGTGGATTTTTGAACTGTTGAAATGAAAGTAGAGTAGATTGTACAGTGTGTTTCTTTGGCCCCATGAAATGAAACTTGACATCATAAATAACATTTTTGTTTGAAGGAAATCTGATAATGACAAAAAAAACCTCATTCACACTTCTTCCACTGCTCTTATAATCATTCTGTGTCAAATTGTGTTTTTACCAAAGAGAAGTCAGCGGCAACCAGAAAGTCACAGTATACAGACACAAATCTTCATCTCGTCACTGCCTCTTCTTCAGTTACTGCTGGTGTTCAATCATGTCACCAACTGGCTTTTTAATAACTGTTATCAAGGTTTCACATCATGAATGACAGATTTTTTTTTTTTCAATTTCATGGGGTCCCTAAACTATTTTACTTCTCCACTTTTCTTTTGACTGTAGGTCTCTTTGTGAATAGATGAGACCTTTAGAGGTGTAGCTTTCCTAAATGACTTGTGTCCAATCTTATTATGTTACTGTTTGTTGAAAAAGGAATGCAAACTTGTTTCTGTAGACATGAAACTTTCAAATAGCTTGACATTTGTGACAGTTGGATGGTTGATTTCCTGCTCCTCAGTGGCCACTTTTCACACTGAAATTCAACTGTAGTGTTTCCAGCAGCTCATTTCACTTCAGAATAAGTCATTACAGGAGTTTTAGTAGGTAGGTGTGTCATAATTTTACTATCCCTGCTGTTCCTCTCTTTTAACCTCATTTCATATGTGTGGAGACTTTGCTTCTCGTGTCTTGAGTTTCATAAGTTAAGGGACATCATAAAGAGCATTTATTTATGTTTTCATCACTGTGTATTTGTGTTTACAAGATAACTCTGGAGAATGAAGGATGTGTACGTGGCTGACAACAACAAGTTGTGTCTGTGTGATGTGCTGAATGTCAGAAAGATGGAATAGTTACAGGGTAGGTTACACCGACATGAATTCATTATTATTCTATGAAAGAAAATATGAATCCATTTCTGTTATGCTCAGTATTACAGAGCCCTGTTGTAGCTGAAAAGAAAGTTTGGAAAGATATAATGTAAGTAGAAAATGTCATGATTGTGTTGACAGATGGGATACAGGTATGACTGCTGATTTTTGGAAATATCAAAAGCAAACTTTGAGTATTTTCTTTTTTTTAACTTAAATTTGTAGGGAAATGTCTTTCCATCAAAGGGAAAGGTGCCTTAGAGGGAATTGCATATTGATAAAAAAGAAGCAATGGACCTCCAGCATTTAAATGCACCTTCATTTGTTTGTTTGTATTGAAGTGAATTTGCCTCATTCATTATTAGACCTTTTTTAACTTCAATGATGTCATTTCCTCTTATTCAGAGTTTCTTTGCACATCATTTTTTATCATGTTTCTTCTCATGTGTTTCATATTCCTATTTTGATGTTTCCTGGATTTTCTCATTTTTACCAAAGATAAAATTCCTGCTGTATTTTCACTGTCTAATAATGTTTTGTAGTTAATCTAGTTAGTATAATCTGGACATTATCGCATTAATTGGCCAACATGATCTAAAAGCAAGTGTGATATTCAGAGGGATGTATGTGTTGTGTTTTTGTTAGGTGATGTTTTATCCAGAATCTTGCATGAGCATTTCTCTTTATCAGAAACAATATTACTAGAATAAAATATTATGACCATTATGGAGCTTCTGTCATGCACACATTTCTCCGCTAGGCGGTCTACTGGATTCACTCGGCAGAGACCGACTCTGTACTGGGCACACAGATGAAACTGATACTGGTCTTCTCATCAAAATCGAAAACAAAAGCACTTTTCCAAAAAGGACTATTTCTTTAATATCCGTATAGTTCTTCTGGCTACCAGGCAACACTGAACAAGATGAGGGAAGCCTAGTTTATCTGGACTGTGAGCTTGTGGATAAGAAACTGAAAAACAGAAACATGTAAAGGTTGATGTAATACAACAGTCCTGTAATAAATGTTCAGTTTTTGCTTCAATTTTGCTTTAGTTGTTTGTGTGTTAACTTCAGTCTGTTTTGAGATGCTGATGTATCCTTTTCTGTAGGTCATGTAGATTTCATTGCTACATTAATGCATCAAAGAGAGAAGCAATGAAAACAAATAGGAACACAAACCACAGCAATGGAAAAACTGACAATAATAACCAGTAACTCAATAAAGAGTCAGGGGTTTCTCGCTTTATAATAAGCCATCAGATCTGCAGTTATAAATATTAGTAAGTCATTGATAAAGAGTTTTTCCACTACAACAATCCATCAAGTTTGTATGAATCTGTTCTTGTGAAGTTCCACATGTGCTGCGTCTGTGAAAATGAGCTTTTCAGTACGATAATATACTTCCACTGTTGAATTGGAGTGTGCAGAATACGTATAATGTATAATGTAAATATTATACGTATAATAAATTCATTATTCAACTCCCCAGTTCTGATTCTCTCACAGACAGGTTTTGTCCTGTTGTGCCTTTAGGTGGTGGAGGACTTTATTTGTCAAAGGGAAATTGGCCTTTGACTAATTTCAGCTGGTAAATTCTATTAAAAAAAATATGAGAGTCCGCTCTGCTCCATTTCTCCCAGATATACAATTTATTTAGAGAAATCATTTTCATAGGCTTTAAAGCAAAAAAAGTCACGAACCATAAGTTTTATTCTGGAATAAAACTATCTGAAGGCAGGTTTTCCATGCTTCAGTTTGATAGTGACAAATTTATTATTTTATTATTACAATTTTGTCAGAGGTGCTCTTTGCACCAAAAAGTTTTGCATATTGAAACTCTGTTGTGAACACTGAGCCTTAAGAGTCGGATTGATGTTACAGTGACCCTGTAATTCCTGTCCATGCGTATTAGGTCTATCTATCTGAGCTGGACTCATCCTGAGGACGGCTTCCGTGTCCCAAACGTTTTTACTGAATAAATCTGAAATCAGTGTGCAATATCAAACCTGTCCGATGTGTAAAAATGTTTGAAGATCAATTATCGTTAGATTCTCACTGATCCTGTTGGGAGATTTAAATAATTACCGGACATTACCGGTGCTGTGCCACGTGCGTAAAATGCGCACAGCACCTCTCTCCGTTTGGAAACACACATATGAATCCTGCGGCTGGAAGTTAACTATATATTATAAGCTCAAAGACAAGAATACTACTTATAAACACTTGACGTTGTCCTGTGTGACCATAAAACCCATATTTTTTCATCCAAGAGTGACTTATTTGGCGCGAGATTTATTTGGTTGGCCTGAGAGTGTGAGACAGCGCCGGGGAGTTGGCAACCTTAATTAAGTTTAAATAGACTATGAACAGTCTGCAAAAAGTGAGCTTGACATTTGATCTCAGGCCTTTTGCAGGTTGATTGGATGAAACTTTAGATTACAGAGGTGAGATGTGACTGTAAAAACAGATGTGTACAAAATGGACGCTGAGGATTCCATGGTTGCTATGTTTTATCTCCAGGTGCATCATTTCTATATGATCCTCATTCAAACGCAAACAAAACCAAACGGTCAAGAAAAGTTTTTCACAACTTTCACTCGACGATTTCTTCCAAATAAACGCTTCTGCTGAGGACTTCTTACATCCTGTTAAGGACTAAAGACTCACTGAGACTGACGAGAAAGAGAAAGCAAACTTCCATCATGGAAAATGTGAGATTTGAACACTTTGAAAGTCTGTGGTGTTTTCAATGTATTTTACCGTCGAGACTTTCAGAGCCCTCAAAGGTCACTGATGTTTAGCCAAAAGGCTCTGACATGAACACTCCCCCAACCCGGGGTCACATGGTAAAAATAATATGTTGAAGGGCAAATTCGGATTAACTATGAATTACAGGAAAATGAAGCACCTGCGCATGTGCGTGTTATTTTACGGCAGTGATGCACATTGTCAGTACTGGACTGTACCAGCTCCATTTATACTGTATATAATAAATCATAAAAATGACATAAGATGCGCATAAAAGAACTCAAATCACTGCTTCACTGACAATAATGTCATTATTTAATATATCTAATAGGTTTATTTATATTACCCAGCTCCAGGCTGATGGGATACATTTTGATGTTGTGAATTTAAGTGTAACACTGGAGTACTTGGAGTTAGTATATAATTCCCAGCAGATATGTGACATTAATTTTTTTTAGACAGTGTGGCAACATATTGATTTAAGGCTCTGTGCTGAAGAAGACCCCTGTGTCAAAATGTGCTTTTAAGACCTTCATTATTTCATTTTCATACTTTCATGTTGCATATTCTTAATGAAATACATTTATTCAGGTAACCACATCAAATCTGCAATATTGTAATACTGTAATATTCTAGCACATTTTTGCAGAAACGGTGAAATGAAATTCACATTATTCAGTGCCTTTTGTTGCATTTACTGTACTTATGGAGCCTCGTTCTAACGTGTGTATTGTTGCAGTGTGATGTGTCCATTGCCCTGCAAGACCACGACTACTTTAGAAGCAGGAGAATCTCTGCACGCCGGGCAGACGCTGCGAGGAACCCTGCAGCCTGGAGCAAGTGTCCATGCTGCAGGAATGACCAGGTTAGACTTTTGAATTTTCTTTTTTCGAAAGTCAACTCGCTGCAGCCAAATGTAGAACTGAACACTATCTTGTTGTCAAATAAAACAAAATTGGACACTTTTCATGTCACATGAAGTACTGAACATAATGTGCTTTATTAGTGACCAGTGCCACATTGACTACTTGCATTGTGGGATCATTTGAGTCCACTATTTAGGGTATTAGGCTATAATAATATTCACTGGACTGTTTAGGGTATATGAATCCTCACAAACTACAGAATCAGACAAGTCTACAAAATGTTAAACACATAGTGCATTATATTGTGAATAATGAATGACTTTGGACACAGCCTCTGCTGCACAGGCTTATTGCACTGCATACTGGACTTTTCATTGAACCTTCCTGTTAAGTTCCCATCAGACTGTGCCAATTCACAGCTTTACTCTGTGACATTATTTTCCTTGAAATTAAATTCTTCTTGCATTCAGACCTGAATAAACTAAGGCTTGTACCTCTAAAGTCCTGTAAATTGTGAAAGGCTTTTTACTTTTCCAAAGTCTTCATCAGTGCATCTAACACAATTTTTTTTCTTATGAGACTAAAAAAAGTATCCTCTGCTGAACTTCCCCAGGAGCAGAAGCACCAACACTCTGCTACTGCTGCCAAACCTCCCCAGAAGAGGAAGCGGACCTCTGTGGCCCGTCCTTCCAAACCTTCTGCTGAACCCCCAGAGGTGTCGGCTCCCGCTCCTCGGCCCTCCAGCCCAGCTGCTGACATTCCAGGGCTTCTGAATTTGATCCCTCGGTCCACCGTCCCACCTGCCGACCTGCCAGCGGTCTCAAATGTGGCCCCCGTCAGCCCCGGCCCCTCCACTGCTCCCCTGCAAGATGACGGCCCTGTGATAATACACAACCGCTCAGTAGAGGAGTACCAGCAGATCTACCATGAAGTGGTAGATGACATGCTGAGGTATGTTTGTCAAAATCAATATATATTAATTCAATATATAAAATCTTTTTAATCCCACGTATCATGATTATTAAATGTTTGTTTCTTTATATCTTTACAGATACAAGAACGGCCGCTTGCGTCCGTACACTTTGGGGCTTGGCCGTCGTATCAAACAGAAGCTGTGGGAGAGGCTGAATCGTCCCACGATTACGACATCAGCCAATGAAGACGGGCTTGAGAATGTTCAAGTATCATACGGGGTTGGAGTCTATCCTCCCCGTTTTGATGTTGACATTTCAAGAGAACCAGAGCCTAAACGGCCACCAAAAAAAAGGGCTAAGAACCGAAACTGAACTGAAAGTATCAGTATTGTGTAAATAGTTAAAGACATTAGAATAGTTCAATAAGGTCAAATCTGTAAATAATATTGTAGTTTTAAGTTTTCTTAATGAGTAGAATTGTCTTGTTTCATCAGTAAATGCAGCTTCTGTCTGAACTCTTTTCCAGCTACACATCCAACCTCTGATTCCATCTGCTGTTCCAGCCTCCACCTGTAGGCTCTACCATCCACCTGCAGCCTGAAGCTCCACCGGCAGATTCTGGGAGAAAATTACAGATACCTTTATGTACAACCTCTGCAAACCACCTGAAGTGCCCTGTTTCGTCCTCCACCAATAGCCTGTTTCAGCCTCCATCACATCTAAACTGTGCCTCCAACTGACACCAGCCATCTGCTGTCCTAGCCTCCACCTGCAGACAGCACATAGCTGCAAACACATGCTCCCCCTTAAAAGTCCAGCGATGAGCCAAACCTCAACCTGCAGCCTCTGCCAGCAACCTGCAGCCTCCGCCTCCACCTGCAGATCCTGGCAGAAAACTGCAGCCTAATCCTCCACCTACAGCCTCTGCCAGCAACCTGCATCCGCCGCCTCCACCTGCAGGTTGTGGCAGACACCTGTAGCCCGGGCCTCCACCTGCAGCCTGGGTCTCCACCTGCAGCCTCTGCCAGCAACCTGCAGCCGCCGCCTCCACCTGCAGATTCTGGCAGAAAACTGCAGCCTAATCCTCCACCTACAGCCTCTGCCAGCAACCTGCATCCGCCGCCTCCACCTGCAGGTTGTGGCAGACACCTGTAGCCCGGGCCTCCACCTGCAGCCTGGGTCTCCACCTGCAGCCTCTGCCAGCAACCTGCAGCCGCCACCTCCACCTGCAGATTCTGGCAGAAAACTGCAGCCTAATCCTCCACCTACAGCCTCTGCCAGCAACCTGCATCTGCCGCCTCCACCTGCAGGTTGTGGCAGACACCTGTAGCCCGGGCCTCCACCTGCAGCCTATGCCAGCAACCTGCAGCCGCCGCCTCCACCTGCAGATTCTGGCAGAAAACTGCAGCCTAATCCTCCACCTACAGCCTCTGCCAGCAACCTGCAGCCACCGTCTCCACCTGCAGGTTGTGGCAGACACCTGTAGCCCGGGCCTCCACCTGCAGCCTGGGTCTCCACCTGCAGCCTCTGCCAGCAACCTGCAGCCGCCACCTCCACCTGCAGATTCTGGCAGAAAACTGCAGCCTAATCCTCCACCTACAGCCTCTGCCAGCAACCTGCATCTGCCGCCTCCACCTGCAGGTTGTGGCAGACACCTGTAGCCCGGGCCTCCACCTGCAGCCTATGCCAGCAACCTGCAGCCGCCGCCTCCACCTGCAGATTCTGGCAGAAAACTGCAGCCTAATCCTCCACCTACAGCCTCTGCCAGCAACCTGCAGCCACCGTCTCCACCTGCAGATTCTGGCAGACAGCTGCACCTCCACCTGCAGCCTCTGTCAGAAATCTGTCTCACCATCTTCTCTTACAGGTTCTGACAGACACGTCCAGCCTTCAGACTTCAGCCTCTGTTAGTAAGCTGCACTGCTACCGCCACTTGCAGATTCTGATAGCCTGCTACAACCTGAATCTCCACCTGTAGCATTTGCCAGCAACTTGCAGATGAGGGCAACTGCTGCAGGTTGCTGGCAGGCTGGTTATTTGGGCCTCTTCCACCGACCTGCACCACCTCCTCCACTTGCAGATTCCAGCAGACAGCTCCAGCCTCTGACAGGAAACTGCACCACCTCCTCCAACTACAGTTTGTGGCAGAATGCCAGACAGCTGCAACCCAAACCTCCACCTCCAGCCTCCAGCTTCCAACCTGTGCCAGCAACCTGTACTGCTGCCTCCACCTGCAGATTCTGGCCAATGTACCAGTCCAACCAACAGCCTCCAGCATCTTGTCTCTGACACCTACCTGCACCACCTCCTCCACCTGCAGATTATTGCTGAGAGATGCAGCACAAACCTCAACCTCTAGCCTCTGACAGCAGCCTGCACCACCTCCTCCACCTGCAGTCTGTAACAGACAGCTCCACCCCCCAGCCTCCAGCCTCCGGATTCTACCCACTAACCTGCAGCCTCCAGCCTCCACCCTCTGCCAGCAACCTGCACCACCCTCCACCTGCAGGTTCTGGCAGAGAGCTGCAGTCTGAATCTCCACCTACATCTACAACAGGTGTGTATGTCTTGCGCACAAAACCCATTATTCACAACAGTAGTGTAGTTAGTGCTGCACAGTGGAAAGTATTGTATTGTGTATATTTCTGGGCTGCATTGTATCTTCTCACATTGAACCTTTGTACATCATGAGCACTGTTAGATGGTGCTGTGTAGTTTTTTGTGTATTTTTACAAAGAATGTATGCCCTGTGTGGACTATTTCTTGGATTACTACCGATTGTTTGTCTTACTTTGTTAGTTTGAATATTTTTCATTGTGTATGTTGGGTTTTGTGCACACACTGCAAACCACTTTCCCTCTGACATAATAATACATTTAATCTTATTCCTTCACATGCAGATTCTGGCAGAAAACTGCAGCCTAATCCTCCACCTACAGCCTCTGCCAGCAACCTGCAGCCGCTGCCTCCACCTGCAGGTTGTGGCAGACAGCTGTAGCCCGGGCCTCCACCTGCAGCCTCTTCCACCGACCTGCACCACCTCCTCCACTTGCAGATTCCAGCAGACAGCTCCAGCCTCTGCCAGCAAACTGTACCACCTCCTCCACCTACAGTTTGTGGCAGAATGTCAGACAGCTGCAACCCAAACCTCCACCTCCAGCCTCCAGCTTCCAACCTGTGCCAGCAACCTGTACTGCTGCCTCCACCTGCAGATTCTGGCCAATGTACCAGTCCAACCACCAGCCTCCAACATCTTGTCTCTGGCACCTACCTGCACCACCCCCCAGCCTCCAGCCTCCAGCCTCCGGATTCTACCCACTAACCTGCAGCCTCCAGCCTCCACCCTCTGCCAGCAACCTGCAGCCACCGTCTCCACCTGCAGATTCTGGCAGACAGCTGCACCTCCACCTGCAGCCTCTGTCAGAAATCTTTCTCACCATCTTCTCCTACAGGTTCTGACAGACACGTCCAGCCTTCAGACTTCAGCCTCTGTTAGCAAGCTGCACTGCTACCGCCACTTGCAGATTCTGATAGCCTGCTACAACCTGAATCTCCACCTTTAGCCTCTGCCAGCAACCTGCAGCAGTTGCCCTCATCTGCAAGTTGCTGGCAAATGCTACAGGTGGAGATTTGGGCTGCAGCATTCTGCCAAAACCCGCAGGTGAAGGCGATGGCTGCAGCCCAAACCTTCAGCAGCAGCCTCTTCCACCGACCTGCACCACCTCCTCCACTTGCAGATTCCAGCAGACAGCTCCAGCCTCTGCCAGCAAACTGTACCACCTCCTCCATCTACAGTTTGTGGCAGAATGTCAGACAGCTGCAACCCAAACCTCCACCTCCAGCCTCCAGCTTCCAACCTGTGCCAGCAACCTGTACTGCTGCCTCCACCTGCAGATTCTGGCCAATGTACCAGTCCAACCACCAGCCTCCAACATCTTGTCTCTGGCACCTACCTGCACCACCCCCCAGCCTCCAGCCTCCAGCCTCCGGATTCTACCCACTAACCTGCAGCCTCCAGCCTCCACCCTCTGCCAGCAACCTGCACCACCCTCCACCTGCAGGTTCTGGCAGAGAGCTGCAATCTGAATCTCCACCTACACCTACAACAGGTGTGTATGTCTTGCACATAAAACCCATTATTCACAACAGTAGTGTAGTTAGTGCTGCACAGTGGAAAGTATTGTATTGTGTATATTTCTGGGCTGCATTGTATCTTCTTACATTGAACCTTTGTACATCATGAGCACTGTTAGATGGTGTTGTGTAGTTTTTTTGTGTATTTTTACAAAGAATTTATGCCATGTGTGGACTATTTCTTGGATTACTACCGATTGTTTGTCTTGCTTTGTTAGTTTGAATATTTTTTATTGTGTATGTTGGGTTTTGTGCACACACTGCAAACCACTTTCCCTCTGACATAATAATACATTTAATCTTAATCCTCCACTTGCAGATATTGGCAGACAGCTCCAGCCTCTGCCAGCAACCTGCACCACCTCCTCCACCTGCAGTTTGTAACAGACAGCTCCACCCCAGCCTCCAGCCTCCAGCCTCCAGCCTCCGGCGTCTACCCACTAGCCTGCAGCCTCCAGCCTCCAACCTCCGCCAGCAACCTGCACCACCCTCCACCTGCAGATTCTGACAGACAGCTGCAGCCAGAACCTACACCAACTTCTTCTACTAGAAAGTTGAAGAGTCCCACTCCACCTGAAACTTCTGCCAAACTCCACTAACAGCTTCTTCCAGTCATCCACAGAACCAGCCTCCTCCTCCAGCCCACAGTAACCATCTGCTGCTCCAGCCACTGCCTGCAGTCTCTATCAGTAACCTGCAGCCCTAGCCTCAGGAACCGGGCTACAGTATGATTAATGCAGTGACTAAAAACATATCATTTATCCATGTCTGAGCCCTGTTGTAGCTAAAATTATGAACATTTGGGAAGAAAAAACAAAACAAAACAAAAAAAAGGGTATTTATGTCATGCATATTGTTTTGAAAATGCATTGTGAGTGTTTGACTGCTGAGTTTTTTGAAATATCAAAACAAACTATCAGTATTTTCTGTAATTAAATGTGTAGAGAATTTGCATTCTATCTCAGGGAAGGGTACCTTAAGGGAATTGCATATTGTTAAAAATGGACCTCCAGCACTTAAATGCACCTTTATTTCTTTTATTGTATTGAAGTGAATTTGCCTCATTCATTATTAGACCCACATTAGACTTAATGATGCTATTTCTGCTTATTCAGAGTTTCTTTGCACATATGAGTAATTTGAGTAATTTGAATGTTTTTCTCATGTGTTTCATATTCCCATTCAAAGATAAAATGCCTGCTGTATTTGTGTGTCAATGTCATGTCAAATGATTTTTTTGTAGTTGCTAAAACATTATGACAACAATTGACCAACATGATGTAAAAATTCAAAGTGGTGTCTGTGTGCAATATTACTACAATAAAAGATATTATTATTGTCAAGCTTTTGTCATGTTATGTATACATTTCTTTATTTCTGAAGATTTTAAAGGTTGAAAAGTAAGTTGAAGTGAGCCAAACATTTATCTCATAGGCAGGGTCTATGTCCCATCCCAAACTGGAGGGGATCAGAGAATAATTGACAAGTGCAATGACAAAACTACAGGCATGTTCTTCTATGACAAATATACAGAGATAAGACTCAGCATACATGAACAAATCCAGCTGTTTTGTAGGATTGTACATGGATTTATGGTTAAGACATTTCCTGTTTCTACCACATCTTAATTGCTTTTTTATGTAAATATTTCCAAATAAATTGTGGCTTAAATAGTCAGCGTGACCCCCAGTGTAAATCTTCAAAATCACAATACTACAGTGTGTTGTGTGTTGGCTTGATGTGATAGACTTATTGGATCCAACATAACCACAGAATACGTTACAACAATGATAATGTTTTTCAATGGTTGACTCACACACTGATTTGGCGTGGGACGTGTCAGAGGATCACGTCATACTTGGCTTGGTGTACCAAACAAAATGAATTGAAGTGAGATACTAATCACAATAAAAGGAGTAATGACAACAATCATTTCCAAAGCAACATTAATAATGATGATAATAATAGAGGTGAGCGCCAAGACACAAAATATTAATGACAATAATAGAATGAGGGAAAACAACTGTCCACAGCTGGGTTATAAAAAAATGTCTTGGTCGCTTTAGCTGTGTGCATCTGCATCATCCCTACCCTCCCTACCTATAACATTTGGTGGTCACCCTTGGCCTCCCCCTGCAGGCATCCAGCTATCAGCTGCAGCTCCAGGCTTGCTTTCTAGCCTCCAGGTCTATAACATATATGTATCAGCTCTTTCATAAAAACAGAAGAGATAAATCACTGGTAAGGCTGGAGAATATGCAGAATATATGTGGCAAAGACAAGACATGATAGAATGAAAAGCCGACCTGAGAATTGGGCATTGAAGGAAATAACTAACACCACAAGATGGCAGTAATCCAACAACAAAGACCGAGTTTAAAGAATCTGACAGAGGGAGGATTTGGCGTCCTGAAGGAGGGTCAACATGCTGCTATTCAGGATTTGACAAAAGCTCACATCGAGTCGTTTGACCAGGCTGTCACTGACGGACTCAGCCGCGTCGTGCAGGTCAGTTGAACTTTATTTGACCATGTAACACATAACTATCTGAAGAAATACTAAAATAGTTTGTTAAACACGCACTTAAAAAAGCGGAATAAACGGAACAGACTGCTCTTTTAAGTCAGTGGTTCTCAAACTTTTTCACGTCAAGGACCCCTAAAGTGACATTTGATAAGATTTTGTCCCAGGGTCCCCATCTGATAAGATTTTTTCTCTCTTGTGATGTGACATGTCTTTCTCAGGCAATCCCCCCTTTGGAGTTCACGTTCAAACATGACAGAATTAGCCTCGCTTTCGTTGAGGCCACAATCTACAAACCTATGGTTGCCAAAGGGAGCATCTGCAGGGAAATGAGGGTGTTTCCAGCAGAGTGCCGGGGAAGAAGATGCTCTTACAAAGGCAAGATTGTGGTAAGTCTGACATGTGTGCAAACAAGGAAGTGCTGAACTAAAGGACTGGCCAACAAAGAATCCAAAATACACGTGAGAGACACAATAACACTTTGGTCAAGTCTTTAATCTGTTAAGTTTTTGTATTTTGACAGGCAGACGTCAGCTGGTCGATCAATGGTGTCCCCAAAGGCATCATTAAACAGTCCCTGGGTCAGGTGCCAATTATGGTGAAATCCAAGCTGTGTAACCTGCATGGCATGTCCCCCAAAGAGCTTGTGGAACACCATGAAGAAGCAGAGGTAAGATATGACAGTTACACTAATAAACTGAGGAGAGATTCAATGCACGCATCCTTATAATCAAATTACAAGCTGCCTCTTTAACATTTAAGAAGGATGAGCACACAGCCATCAACATGAATCTACATTATCTGGAAAACGGGACTGTGATGCTCAACTTCATCTACCAGAAAGAGCTCTTCTTCCTCCCACTGGGCTTTGCACTTAAGGTAGTAATCAGGGTGTATAGCAGTAAGAAATATTTGATGGTATCTTGGTGTCTAGCCGTGCTTTTTCACTGAATCAGATTTTTTAATGCACTTTAGAAATGACCAAGCCTGCACCAACCATTAGTTAGTAGTTCTGAATGTAATTTGTCCTACAATTGAGTGTAATTGATTTTCAATTTAAAGCAGAGGTGCTGCGGACTTCCTCCGAGCCCTACAACAGCTCCGACCTCCAGGACATGACCAGCCACCTGACCAACCACTGCATCCAGAAGGAGCACTCGCAGAACTACGGACGATACGAGGAGGGGAACGAGATGTTCTTTGATGAGTTCAGGCTGTACCTGCTAAACACTCACAATGTCACCCTGGAGACCACCATATTATCTCAGATCAAGCAGATCATAAAGTAGGTCCTTTTGTCAGATTACAGCTAATAAAGAGATTAGCAGCTGCCTGCTTTCACTATAATAAATGTAAATATTGTTCTTATCCCAACCAAAACACAGAAAGCAGCACATACTGTACGTGTGGTCAGAGACATTCTCCATAATTTGCTTCTGAAACATGCAGATTGAGTTGTTATGTTACATGATTGCTCGATGATATTTTACTCTTCTAGACAGCTGGAAACCAATAACGATGTTACAGGTGCAACATTAGATGATCTGTTATCTTTGCTGTAGTTTGAGAGTATGTGAGCATGTGCTGAGCTACTGATTTCATCTAGTAAATAAGTGAAATCTTTACTGCTTCATAGCACAATATATATTGCATACACATTTATGTGCAATATAGCATTTGTGAGACTGTTGACAAACACTATTAACAGCAATTCATTCTTTTCTTAAGATGCTTTGGCTTTCAAATTCATGTTAAAGGTATTTTTAACTGCAATATGACTGAAGATAAAAACAATTGACAAAACGTTTGGCCAGTGTTGTAAAATATTTCAGTATTATGATGGTATAGTATAGTATTTTTGAATTGTGAATTATTACCTCTTCACTAGACATTATAGTTGGATCTCCAGTACAGCATAAAGGTTAACGATTACTTAATGCAGCTTTTAAAAGTTCCACATTAATTGTGTTACCCATAGAGCTGCAACGATCAGTCCATTCATAGAGAAGTCGATCGGCAGAGAATTAATTGACAACTATTTTGATAATCGATTCATTGTTTAAGTCAGTTTTCAAGCAAAAATGCCACATAGTTGATGGTTTCATTTTCTGAAATGACAATTTTCTGCTTATCGTTGCCTTAAAGGACAGGTTCACAATTTTAACAGTCAGATGCCCAAATGAAGATTGAAATGGGATTTTCTTGCCATAATCATTCCTCCTGTTCATACTGGCCATTAGCAGATCACTTCATAATGCACAAACGCCAAAATCCACAAGCCTCCTTCTGTGCTAAAATGTATTTAAAAGTTCATCTGAAGCTAATATGAAGCTTCAGCTGTTCAAATGAGTCAAATCAAGTAGATATCTTTCAATGTTTGAGTCTTTTTAGTGCCAAAGTTGCTCTTTTTGTTACTATACTTCCACCGCAGCTCAACAGGGAAACACTGTCCGAGGAAACACAAAGAGGGAATTTGATGCTAAAAAGACTGTAAATGTGGCAGATATCCACTTGATATGACTAACTCACACTGCTGAAGCCTCATATAAGCTTCACATCAACTTTTAAATGTGTTTTTGCACAAAATGACTGTGTGGACACACTGTGGATTTTGGCCCCCATCACTTACATTAAAGCACATTTGAAGGGGATCTTTTAATAGCCAGTATGAACAGGAGGAATGATTACAGTAAGGAAAAACTCTTTCACTGTTCATATGGACACCTGACAGTTGTTTTAACACATACTTGAAAAACTGTGACCCTATCCTTTAACATTATAGTAAATTGAATATGTTTAGGTTTAGACTGTTGCTCAGACAAAACAAGACATTTGATAGCGTCACTGTGGGAAATTGTGATGGTGATGATTTTCACAGTTTTCTGTTGCTTTATTGACCAAGCAATTAATTGATCAGCCGATTATTTTCTCACTCGATAATGAAAATAATTTAGTTTCAGCCCTACTTACCTGATTGGACAAGACATTAAGTAATTTTGGTCTTCGTTAGATGACAAGATGATAATAAGGAAGGAACAATTTGAGACTATGCACATGAAGAATAAAAATGATAAAAATGTAATAATGAAAGCATTAAAATAGATTTTAAAAATGAGTAAAGAATAAAATCCAAACTAGATGAAATAGAAAACTAAAACATTCTTCTCTGAAATGATTTTGCTGTCTGGTTTTACAGGAGCTGTCTGACATGTATTGAGCCGGCGATCAGCACCAAGCACCTGTCCTACCAGAGCTTCCAGCTCTTTGGATTTGATTTCATGGTGGATGAGAGCTTCAAAGTGTGGCTCATTGAGATCAATGGAGCTCCAGCCTGTGCACAGTCAGTACCAGTTGATGATGCATGTTAAAATTGTATTTTTAGGATTGTATTTTGGCTTCTTTTTACAATATGAGGGAAACAATCTTTAAATGTATTTCAAAATTGATGAATAGAGGTCTGAAGGATGCAGAGACGCTCCAACTGAGACTGTAGTGCCTTACATTTCCAACCATGCTCCCTTAAAAAGACTGCCAGTTAGCTTGCTCTATTACTGTGACTTGTACTTGTTCTAAAAGCCTTTGCACTGTTGCTCAATACATCCATATGTCTATTCGGTCAGGTCAGTCTACAAGAATTAGCATAAAACAGACACCTTGATATTTGAGCTCTTAGTGAATTTGTGGAATTTTGAATGCTAATTTTCTCATCAGACACTTTTTTCTTTTTTTCTTTTTTAATTTCAGTTTGCCTGCAGCGACCTGTACACATTGGTTTCAATGAGGAAATGCTAGCAGTAAAGAGGCTATGATGGATATTAAACTTGTAAAGACTGTGTACTAACCCAGTGTGTCTGATGAGATAAACATTCAAGATGTCAAGATCAACATTGCTCTTAACTGGACTGTTTGGACACTACAAATAATATACATATATATTATTTACATTGAGGAGGGGCATTGGTGAGCAGGGAGGCCGTCCTTCAGCTGGGAAACCCAGGTTTACACCCGTCCCAACAAGCTCTGGCAAAGTGTCCGTGACCCTTGACCTCTCTATTGCAGTGAGGGAAAATCTAAAATGAAGTATTAGCCTCTGTTCTCAATTCTTTACAGCTGAAGACATCTTAATGTTTTATTTTTCATTAGAAAGAGAGCATGTTTGCGTGAAAGCATGTAGACGTTTGCATCTTCATACACATCCACACAGCACCGTTTGCCCTAATGTTTTTTTTTCCTGATCTATAAAAAGCTAGACTGTAATTGTAAAGTGTTGTCAACATGTGTGCGGATTTTTGAACTGTTGAAATGAAAGTAGAGTAGATTGTACAGTGTGTTTCTTTGGCCCCATGAAATGAAACTTGACATCATAAATAACATTTTTGTTTGAAGGAAATCTGATAATGACAAAAAAAAAACCTCATTCACACTTCTTCCACTGCTCTTATAATCATTCTGTGTCAAATTGTGTTTTTACCAAAGAGAAGTCAGCGGCAACCAGAAAGTCACAGTATACAGACACAAATCTTCATCTCGTCACTGCCTCTTCTTCAGTTACTGCTGGTGATCAATCATGTCACCAACTGGCTTTTTAATAACTGTTATCAAGGTTTCACATCATGAATGACAGATTTTTTTTTTTTTCAATTTCATGGGGTCCCTAAACTATTTTACTTCTCCACTTTTCTTTTGACTGTAGGTCTCTTTGTGAATAGATGAGACCTTTAGAGGTGTAGCTTTCCTAAATGACTTGTGTCCAATCTTATTATGTTACTGTTTGTTGAAAAAGGAATGCAAACTTGTTTCTGTAGACATGAAACTTTCAAATAGCTTGACATTTGTGACAGTTGGATGGTTGATTTCCTGCTCCTCAGTGGCCACTTTTCACACTGAAATTCAACTGTAGTGTTTCCAGCAGCTCATTTAACTTCAGAATAAGTCATTACAGGAGTTTTAGTAGGTAGGTGTGTCATAATTTTACTATCCCTGCTGTTCCTCTCTTTTAACCTCATTTCATATGTGTGGAGACTTTGCTTCTTGTGTCTTGAGTTTCATAAGTTAAGGGACATCATAAAGAGCATTTATTTATGTTTTCATCACTGTGTATTTGTGTTTACAAGATAACTCTGGAGAATGAAGGATGTGTACGTGGCTGACAACAACAAGTTGTGTCTGTGTGATGTGCTGAATGTCAGAAAGATGGAATAGTTACAGGGTAGGTTACACCGACATGAATTCATTATTATTCTATGAAAGAAAATATGAATCCATTTCTGTTATGCTCAGTATTACAGAGCCCTGTTGTAGCTGAAAAGAAAGTTTGGAAAGATATAATGTAAGTAGAAAATGTCATGATTGTGTTGACAGATGGGATACAGGTATGACTGCTGATTTTTGGAAATATCAAAAGCAAACTTTGAGTATTTTCTTTTTTTTAACGTAAATTTGTAGGGAAATGTCTTTCCATCAAAGGGAAAGGTGCCTTAGAGGGAATTGCATATTGATAAAAAAGAAGCAATGGACCTCCAGCATTTAAATGCACCTTCATTTGTTTGTTTGTATTGAAGTGAATTTGCCTCATTCATTATTAGACCTTTTTTAACTTCAATGATGTCATTTCCTCTTATTCAGAGTTTCTTTGCACATCATTTTTTATCATGTTTCTTCTCATGTGTTTCATATTCCTATTTTGATGTTTCCTGGATTTCCTCATTTTTACCAAAGATAAAAGTCCTGCTGTATTTTCACTGTCTAATAATGTTTTGTGGTTAATCTAGTTAATAATCTATAATCTGGACATTATCGCATTAATTGGCCAACATGATCTAAAAGCAAGTGTGATATTCAGAGGGATGTATGTGTTGTGTTTTTGTTAGGTGATGTTTTATCCAGAATCTTGCATGAGCATTTCTCTTTATCAGAAACAATATTACTAGAATAAAATATTATGACCATTATGGAGCTTCTGTCATTTCTCCGCTAGGCGGTCTACTGGATTCACTCGGCAGAGACCGACTCTGTACTGGGCACACAGATGAAACTGATACTGGTCTTCTCATCAAAATGGAAAACAAAACAACTTTTCCAAAAAGGACTATTTCTTTAATATCCGTATAGTTCTTCTGGCTACCAGGCAACACTGAACAAGATGAGGGAAGCCTAGTTTATCTGGACTGTGAGCTTGTGGATAAGAAACTGAAAAACAGAAACATGTAAAGGTTGATGTAATACAACAGTCCTGTAATAAATGTTCAGTTTTTGCTTCAATTTTGCTTTAGTTGTTTGTGTGTTAACTTCAGTCTGTTTTGAGATGCTGATGTATCCTTTTCTGTAGGTCATGTAGATTTCATTGCTCCATTAATGCATCAAAGAGAGAAGCAATGAAAACAAATAGGAACACAAACCACAGCAATGGAAAAACTGACAATAATAACCAGTAACTCAATAAAGAGTCAGGGGTTTCTCGCTTTATAATAAGCCATCAGATCTGCAGTTATAAATATTAGTAAGTCATTGATAAAGAGTTTTTCCACTACAACAATCCATCAAGTTTGTATGAATCTGTTCTTGTGAAGTTCCACATGTGCTGCGTCTGTGAAAATGAGCTTTTCAGTACAATAATATACTTCCGCTGTTGAATTGTAGTGTGCAGAATACGTATAATGTATAATGTAAATATTATACGTATAATAAATTCATTATTCAACTCCCCAGTTCTGATTCTCTCACAGACAGGTTTTGTCCTGTTGTGCCTTTAGGTGATGGAGGACTTTATTTGTCAAAGGGAAATTGGCCTTTGACTAATTTTAGCTGGTAAATTCAATTAAAAAAAAATGAGAGTCCCCTCTGCTCCATTTCTCCCAGATATACAATTTATTTAGAGAAATCATTTTCATAGGCTTTAAAGCAAATAAAGTCACGAACCATAACTTTTATTCTGGAATAAAACTATCTGAAGGCAGGTTTTCCATGCTTCAGTTTGATAGTGACAAATTTATTATTTTATTATTACAATTTTGTCAGAGGTGCTCTTTGCATCAAAAAGTTTGCATATTGAAACTCTGTTGTGAACACTGAGCCTTAAGAGTCGGATTGATGTTACAGTGACCCTGTAATTCCTGTCCATGCGTATTAGGTCTATCTATCTGAGCTGGACTCATCCTGAGGACGGCTTCCGTGTCCCAAACGTTTTTACTGAATACATCTGAAATCAGTGTGCAATATCAAACCTGTCCGATGTGTAAAAATGTTTGAAGATCAATTATCGTTAGATTCTCACTGATCCTGTTGGGAGATTTAAATAATTACCGGACATTACCGGTGCTGTGCCACGTGCGTAAAATGCGCACAGCACCTCTCTCCGTTTGGAAACACACATATGAATCCTGCGGCTGGAAGTTAACTATATATTATAAGCTCAAAGACAAGAATACTACTTATAAACACTTGACGTTGTCCTGTGTGACCATAAAACCCATATTTTTTCATCCAAGAGTGACTTATTTGGCGCGAGATTTATTTGGTTGGCCTGAGAGTGTGAGACAGCGCCGGGGAGTTGGCAACCTTAATTAAGTTTAAATAGACTATGAACAGTCTGCAAAAAGTGAGCTTGACATTTGATCTCAGGCCTTTTGCAAGTTGATTGGATGAAACTTTAGATTACAGAGGTGAGATGTGACTGTAAAAACAGATGTGTACAAAATGGACGCTGAGGATTCCATGGTTGCTATGTTTTATCTCCAGGTGCATCATTTCTATATGATCCTCATTCAAACGCAAACAAAACCAAACGGTCAAGAA
Source organism: Scomberomorus guttatus (assembly GCA_038419695.1). NCBI lineage: Eukaryota > Metazoa > Chordata > Actinopteri > Scombriformes > Scombridae > Scomberomorus > Scomberomorus guttatus. The sequence continues at coordinate 22,914,155 of CM076458.1, forward strand.
AAGTTTTTCACAACTTTCACTCGACGATTTTTTCCAAATAAACGCTTCTGCTGAGGACTTCTTACATCCTGTTAAGGACTAAAGACTCACTGAGACTGACGAGAAAGAGAAAGCAAACTTCCATCATGGAAAATGTGAGATTTGAACACTTTGAAAGTCTGTGGTGTTTTCAATGTATTTTACCGTCGAGACTTTCAGAGCCCTCAAAGGTCACTGATGTTTAGCCAAAAGGCTCTGACATGAACACTCCCCCAACCCGGGGTCACATGATAAAAATAATATATTGAAGGGCAAATTCGGATTAACTATGAATTACAGGAAAATGAAGCACCTGCGCATGTGCGTGTTATTTTACGGCAGTGATGCACATTGTCAGTACTGGACTGTACCAGCTCCATTTTTACTGTATATAATAAATCATAAAAATGACATAAGATGCGCATAAAAGAACTCAAATCACTGCTTCACTGACAATAATGTCATTATTTAATATATCTAATAGGTTTATTTATATTACCCAGCTCCAGGCTGATGGGATACATTTTGATGTTGTGAATTTAAGTGTAACACTGGAGTACTTGGAGTTAGTATATAATTCCCAGCAGATATGTGACATTAATTTTTTTTAGACAGTGTGGCAACATATTGATTTAAGGCTCTGTGCTGAAGAAGACCCCTGTGTCAAAATGTGCTTTTAAGACCTTCATTATTTCATTTTCATACTTTCATGTTGCATATTCTTAATTAAATACATTTATTCAGGTAACCACATCAAATCTGCAATATTGTAATACTGTAATATTCTAGCACATTTTTTGCAGGTGAAATGAAATTCACATTATTCAGTGCCTTTTGTTGCATTTACTGTACTTATGGAGCCTCGTTCTAACGTGTGTATTGTTGCAGTGTGATGTGTCCATTGCCCTGCAAGACCACGACTACTTTAGAAGCAGGAGAATCTCTGCACGCCGGGCAGACGCTGCGAGGAACCCTGCAGCCTGGAGCAAGTGTCCATGTTGCAGGAATGACCAGGTTAGACTTTTGAATTTTCTTTTTTTGAAAGTCAACTCGCTGCAGCCAAATGTAGAACTGAACACTATCTTGTTGTCAAATAAAACAAAATTGGACACTTTTCATGTCACATGAAGTACTGAACATAATGTGCTTTATTAGTGACCAGTGCCACATTGACTACTTGCATTGTGGGATCATTTGAGTCCACTATTTAGGGTATTAGGCTATAATAATATTCACTGGACTGTTTAGGGTATATGAATCCTCACAAACTACAGAATCAGACAAGTCTACAAAATGTTAAACACATAGTGCATTATATTGTGAATAATGAATGACTTTGGACACAGCCTCTGCTGCACAGGCTTATTGCACTGCATACTGGACTTTTCATTGAACCTTCCTGTTAAGTTCCCATCAGACTGTGCCAATTCACAGCTTTACTCTGTGACATTATTTTCCTTGAAATTAAATTCTTCTTGCATTCAGACCTGAATAAACTAAGGCTTGTACCTCTAAAGTCCTGTAAATTGTGAAAGGCTTTTTACTTTTCCAAAGTCTTCATCAGTGCATCTAACACAATTTTTTTTCTTACGAGACTAAAAAAAGTATCCTCTGCTGAACTTCCCCAGGAGCAGAAGCACCAACACTCTGCTACTGCTGCCAAACCTCCCCAGAAGAGGAAGCGGACCTCTGTGGCCCGTCCTTCCAAACCTTCTGCTGAACCCCCAGAGGTGTCGGCTCCCGCTCCTCGGCCCTCCAGCCCAGCTGCTGACATTCCAGGGCTTCTGAATTTGATCCCTCGGTCCACCGTCCCACCTGCCGACCTGCCAGCGGTCTCAAATGTGGCCCCCGTCAGCCCCGGCCCCTCCACTGCTCCCCTGCAAGATGACGGCCCTGTGATAATACACAACCGCTCAGTAGAGGAGTACCAGCAGATCTACCATGAAGTGGTAGATGACATGCTGAGGTATGTTTGTCAAAATCAATATATATTAATTCAATATATAAAAGCTTTTTAATCCCACGTATCATGATTATTAAATGTTTGTTTCTTTATATCTTTACAGATACAAGAACGGCCGCTTGCGTCCGTACACTTTGGGGCTTGGCCGTCGTATCAAACAGAAGCTGTGGGAGAGGCTGAATCGTCCCACGATTACGACATCAGCCAATGAAGACGGGCTTGAGAATGTTCAAGTATCATACGGGGTTGGAGTCTATCCTCCCCGTTTTGATGTTGACATTTCAAGAGAACCAGAGCCTAAACGGCCACCAAAAAAAAGGGCTAAGAACCGAAACTAAACTGAAAGTATCAGTATTGTGTAAATAGTTAAAGACATTAGAATAGTTCAATAAGGTCAAATCTGTAAATAATATTGTAGTTTTAAGTTTTCTTAATGAGTAGAATTGTCTTGTTTCATCAGTAAATGCAGCTTCTGTCTGAACTCTTTTCCAGCTACACATCCAACCTCTGATTCCATCTGCTGTTCCAGCCTCCACCTGTAGGCTCTACCATCCACCTGCAGCCTGAAGCTCCACCGGCAGATTCTGGGAGAAAATTACAGACACCTTTATGTACAACCTCTGCAAACCACCTGAAGTGCCCTGTTTCGTCCTCCACCAATAGCCTGTTTCAGCCTCCATCACATCTAAACTGTGCCTCCAACTGACACCAGCCATCTGCTGTCCTAGCCTCCACCTGCAGACAGCACATAGCTGCAAACACATGCTCCCCCTTAAAAGTCCAGCGATGAGCCAAACCTCAACCTGCAGCCTCTGCCAGCAACCTGCAGCCTTCGCCTCCACCTGCAGATCCTGGCAGAAAACTGCAGCCTAATCCTCCACCTACAGCCTCTGCCAGCAACCTGCATCCGCCGCCTCCACCTGCAGGTTGTGGCAGACACCTGTAGCCCGGGCCTCCACCTGCAGCCTGGGTCTCCACCTGCAGCCTCTGCCAGCAACCTGCAGCCGCCGCCTCCACCTGCAGATTCTGGCAGAAAACTGCAGCCTAATCCTCCACCTACAGCCTCTGCCAGCAACCTGCATCCGCCGCCTCCACCTGCAGGTTGTGGCAGACACCTGTAGCCCGGGCCTCCACCTGCAGCCTGGGTCTCCACCTGCAGCCTCTGCCAGCAACCTGCAGCCGCCACCTCCACCTGCAGATTCTGGCAGAAAACTGCAGCCTAATCCTCCACCTACAGCCTCTGCCAGCAACCTGCAGCCACCGTCTCCACCTGCAGATTCTGGCAGACAGCTGCACCTCCACCTGCAGGTTGTGGCAGACACCTGTAGCCCGGGCCTCCACCTGCAGCCTATGCCAGCAACCTGCAGCCGCCGCCTCCACCTGCAGATTCTGGCAGGAAACTGCAGCCTAATCCTCCACCTACAGCCTCTGCCAGCAACCTGCAGCCACCGTCTCCACCTGCAGATTCTGGCAGACAGCTGCACCTCCACCTGCAGCCTCTGTCAGAAATCTGTCTCACCATCTTCTCTTACAGGTTCTGACAGACACGTCCAGCCTTCAGACTTCAGCCTCTGTTAGCAAGCTGCACTGCTACCGCCACTTGCAGATTCTGATAGCCTGCTACAACCTGAATCTCCACCTTTAGCCTCTGCCAGCAACCTGCAGCAGTTGCCCTCATCTGCAAGTTGCTGGCAAATGCTACAGGTGGAGATTTGGGCCTCTTCCACCGACCTGCACCACCTCCTCCACTTGCAGATTCCAGCAGACAGCTCCAGCCTCTGACAGCAAACTGCACCACCTCCTCCACCTACAGTTTGTGGCAGAATGCCAGACAGCTGCAACCCAAACCTCCACCTCCAGCCTCCAGCTTCCAACCTGTGCCAGCAACCTGTACTGCTGCCTCCACCTGCAGATCCCGGCCAATGTACCAGTCCAACCACCAGCCTCCAGCATCTTGTCTCTGACACCTACCTGCACCACCTCCTCCACCTGCAGATTATTGCTGAGAGATGCAGCACAAACCTCAACCTCTAGCCTCTGACAGCAGCCTGCACCACCTCCTCCACCTGCAGTCTGTAACAGACAGCTCCACCCCCCAGCCTCCAGCCTCCGGATTCTACCCACTAACCTGCAGCCTCCAGCCTCCACCCTCTGCCAGCAACCTGCACCGCCCTCCACCTGCCGGTTCTGGCAGAGAGCTGCAGTCTGAATCTCCACCTACATCTACAACAGGTGTGTATGTCTTGCGCACAAAACCCATTATTCACAACAGTAGTGTAGTTAGTGCTGCACAGTGGAAAGTATTGTATTGTGTGTATTTCTGCGCTGCATTGTGTCTTCTCACATTGAACCTTTGTACATCATGAGCACTGTTAGATGGTGCTGTGTAGTTTTTTGTGTATTTTTACAAAGAATTTATGCCCTGTGTGGACTATTTCTTGGATTACTACCGATTGTTTCTCTTGCTTTGTTCGTTTGAATATTTTTCATTGTGTATGTTGGGTTTTGTGCACACACTGCAAACAACTTTCCCTCTGACATAATAATACATTTAATCTTATTCCTTCACCTGCAGATTCTGGCAGAAAACTGCAGCCTAATCCTCCACCTACAGCCTCTGCCAGCAACCTGCAGTCGCCGCCTCCACCTGCAGGTTGTGGCAGACAGCTGCAGCCCAGGCCTCCACCTGCAGCCTCTGCCAGCAACCTGCAGCCGCTGCCTCCACCTGCAGGTTGTGGCAGACAGCTGTAGCCCGGGCCTCCACCTGCAGCCTCTGCCAGCAACCTGCAGCCACCGTCTCCACCTGCAGATTCTGGCAGACAGCTGCACCTCCACCTGCAGCCTCTGTCAGAAATCTGTCTCACCATCTTCTCCTACAGGTTCTGACAGACACGTCCAGCCTTCAGACTTCAGCCTCTGTTAGCAAGCTGCACTGCTACCGCCACTTGCAGATTCTGAAAGTCTGCTACAACCTGAATCTCCACCTTTAGCCTCTGCCAGCAACCTGCAGCAGTTGCCCTCATCTGCAAGTTGCTGGCAAATGCTACAGGTGGAGATTTGGGCTGCAGCATTCTGACAAAACCCACAGGTGAAGGCGATGGCTGCAGCCCAAACCTTCAGCAGCAGCCTCTTCCACCGACCTGCACCACCTCCTCCACTTGCAGATTCCAGCAGACAGCTCCAGCCTCTGCCAGCAAAGTGTACCACCTCCTCCACCTACAGTTTGTGGCAGAATGTCAGACAGCTGCAACCCAAACCTCCACCTCCAGCCTCCAGCTTCCAACCTGTGCCAGCAACCTGTACTGCTGCCTCCACCTGCAGATTCTGGCCAATGTACCAGTCCAACCACCAGCCTCCAACATCTTGTCTCTGGCACCTACCTGCACCACCCCCCAGCCTCCAGCCTCCAGCCTCCGGATTCTACCCACTAACCTGCAGCCTCCAGCCTCCACCCTCTGCCAGCAACCTGCACCACCCTCCACCTGCAGGTTCTGGCAGAGAGCTGCAATCTGAATTGCCACCTACACCTACAACAGGTGTGTATGTCTTGCACATAAAACCCATTATTCACAACAGTAGTGTAGTTAGTGCTGCACAGTGGAAAGTGTTGTATTATGTATATTTCTGGGCTGCATTGTATCTTCTCACATTGAACCTTTGTACATCATGAGCACTGTTAGATGGTGCTGTGTAGTTTTTTGTGTATTTTTACAAAGAATTTATGCCATGTGTGGACTATTTCTTGGATTACTACCGATTGTTTCTCTTGCTTTGTTAGTTTGAATATTTTTTATTGTGTATGTTGGGTTTTGTGCACACACTGCAAACCACTTTCCCTCTGACATAATAATAAATTTAATCTTAATCCTCCACTTGCAGATATTGGCAGACAGCTCCAGCCTCTGCCAGCAACCTGCACCACCTCCTCCACCTGCAGTTTGTAACAGACAGCTCCACCCCAGCCTCCAGCCTCCAGCCTCCAGCCTCCAGCCTCCAGCCTCCAGCCTCCAGCCTCCGGCGTCTACCCACTAGCCTGCAGCCTCCAGCCTCCAACCTCCGCCAGCAACCTGCACCACCCTCCACCTGCAGATTCTGACAGACAGCTGCAGCCAGAACCTACACCAACTTCTTCTACTAGAAAGTTGAAGAGTCCCACTCCACCTGAAACTTCTGCCAAACTCCACTAACAGCTTCTTCCAGTCATCCACAGAACCAGCCTCCTCCTCCAGCCCACAGTAACCATCTGCTCCTCCAGCCACTGCCTGCAGTCTCTATCAGTAACCTGCAGCCCTAGCCTCAGGAACCGGGCTACAGTATGATTAATGCAGTGACTAAAAACATATCATTTATCCATGTCTGAGCCCTGTTGTAGCTAAAATTATGAACATTTGGGAAGAAAAAACAAAACAAAACAAAAAAAAGGGTATTTATGTCATGCATATTGTTTTGAAAATGCATTGTGAGTGTTTGACTGCTGAGTTTTTCAAAACAAACTATCAGTATTTTCTGTAATTAAATGTGTAGAGAATTTGCATTCTATCTCAGGGAAGGGTACCTTAAGGGAATTGCATATTGTTAAAAATGGACCTCCAGCACTTAAATGCACCTTTATTTCTTTTATTGTATTGAAGTGAATTTGCCTCATTCATTATTAGACCCACATTAGACTTAATGATGCTATTTCTGCTTATTCAGAGTTTCTTTGCACATATGAGTAATTTGAATGTTTTTCTCATGTGTTTCATATTCCCATTCAAAGATAAAATGCCTGCTGTATTTTCAATGTCAAATGATTTTTTTGTAGTTGCTAAAACATTATGACAACAATTGACCAACATGATGTAAAAATTCAAAGGGGTGTCTGTGTGCAATATTACTACAATAAAAGATATTATTATTGTCAAGCTTTTGTCATGTTATGTATACATTTCTTTATTTCTGAAGATTTTAAAGGTTGAAAAGTAAGTTGAAGTGAGCCAAACATTTATCTCATAGGCAGGGTCTATGTCCCATCCCAAACTGGAGGAGATCAGAGAATAATTGACAAGTGCAATGACAAAACTACAGGCATGTTCTTCTATGACAAATATACAGAGATAAGACTCAGCATACATGAACAAATCCAGCTGTTTTGTAGGATTGTACATGGATTTATGGTCATCACAAGACATTTCCTGTTTCTACCACATCTTAATTACTTTTTTATGTGAATATTTCCAAATAAATTGTGGCTTAAATAGTCAGCGTGACCCCCAGTGTAAATCTTCAAAATCACAATACTACAGTGTGTTGTGTGTTGGCTTGATGTGATAGACTTATTGGATCCAACATAACCACAGAATACGTTACAACAATGATAATGTTTTTCAATGGTTGACTCACACACTGATTTGGCGTGGGACGTGTCAGAGGATCACATCATACTTGGCTTGGTGTACCAAACAAAATGAATTGAAGTGAGATACTAATCACAATAAAAGGAGTAATGACAACAATCATTTCCAAAGCAACATTAATAATGATGATAATAATAGAGGTGAGCGCCAAGACAAAAAATATTAATGACAATAATAGAATGAGGGAAAACAACTGTCCACAGCTGGGTTATAAAAAAATGTCTTGGTCGCTTTAGCTGTGTGCATCTGCATCATCCCTACCCTCCCTACCTATAATATTTGGTGGTCACCCTTGGCCTCCCCCTGTAGGCATCCAGCTATCAGCTGCAGCTCCAGGCTTGCTTTCTAGCCTCCAGGTCTATAACATATATGTATCAGCTCTTTCATAAAAACAGAAGAGATAAATCACTGGTAAGGCTGTAGAATATGCAGAATATATGTGGCAAAGACAAGACATGATAGAATGAAAAGCCGACCTGAGAATTGGGCATTGAAGGAAATAACTAACACCACAAGGTGGCAGTAATCCAACAACAAAGACCGAGTTTAAAGAATCTGACAGAGGGAGGATTTGGTGTCCTGAAGGAGGGTCAACATGCTGCTATTCAGGATTTGACAAAAGCTCACATCGAGTCGTTTGACCAGGCTGTCACTGACGGACTCAGCCGCGTCGTGCAGGTCAGTTGAACTTTATTTGACCATGTAACACATAACTATCTGAAGAAATACTAAAATAGTTTGTTAAACACGCACTTAAAAAAAGCGGAATAAGCGGAACAGGCTGCTCTTTTAAGTCAGTGGTTCTCAAACTTTTTCACGTCAAGGACCCCTAAAGTGACATTTGATAAGATTTTGTCCCAGGGTCCCCATCTGATAAGATTTTTTCTTTTGTGATGTGACATGTCTTTCTCAGGCAATCCCCCCTTTGGAGTTCACGTTCAAACATGACAGAATTAGCTTCGCTTTCGTTGAGGCCACAATCTACAAACCTATGGTTGCCAAAGGGAGCATCTGCAGGGAAATGAGGGTGTTTCCAGCAGAGTGCCGGGGAAGAAGATGCTCTTACAAAGGCAAGATTGTGGTAAGTCTGACATGTGTGCAAACAAGGAAGTGCTGAACTAAAGGACTGGCCAACAAAGAATCCAAAATACACGTGAGAGACACAATAACACTTTGGTCAAGTCTTTAATCTGTTCAGTTTTTGTATTTTGACAGGCAGACGTCAGCTGGTCGATCAATGGTGTCCCCAAAGGCATCATTAAACAGTCCCTGGGTCAGGTGCCAATTATAGTGAAATCCAAGCTGTGTAACCTGCATGGCATGTCCCCCAAAGAGCTTGTGGAACACCATGAAGAAGCAGAGGTAAGATATGACAGTTACACTAATAAACTGAGGAGAGATTCAATGCACGCATCCTTATAATCAAATTACAAGCTGCCTCTTTAACATTTAAGAAGGATGAGCACACAGCCATCAACATGAATCTACATTATCTGGAAAACGGGACTGTGATGCTCAACTTCATCTACCAGAAAGAGCTCTTCTTCCTCCCACTGGGCTTTGCACTTAAGGTAGTAATCAGGGTGTATAGCAGTAAGAAATATTTGATGGTATCTTGGTGTCTAGCCGTGCTTTTTCACTGAATCAGATTTTTTAATGCACTTTAGAAATGAGCAAGCCTGCACCAATCATTAGTTAGTAGTTCTGAATGTAATTTGTCCTACAATTGAGTGTAATTGATTTTCTATTTAAAACAGAGGCTTGGTGCTGTAGATTTTAACATGGCTCATTATCTTTGTGGTTGCCTCCAGGCCCTGGTGGACTTCACAGACTTCCAGATCTACCAGGAGCTTATCAAAGGCCGCGAGGACAATTCCTTCTACAAGAGCTGTGTATCAGAGATGCTGTGCATCGTCATGGAGGAGAACTGCACCACCCGCAGCAAGGGGCTCAATTACCTTGGAGAGCGCTTCCGGGTTAAGATGAGTCTTCCTGACTGGTACACCAACGAGCAGTGTGCCAACTTCCTGCTAGAGTAAGTTTTTAAGACAGATGCATGACAGTTTTTGTTTACTCACAGCCTGAAAACAGAATTTTAAGTTTAGTACATTATACATTTAGTATATAATTATTATTAAGTCCAATATAGTAAAATGAATTTTGTTGTGTTTTGATCAGTGAGTGTATCTGCATCCACCTGAAGTCACGTATGCCAAGCAGGAGTGCATGGAAGAAAACCCTGACAGCATTATGTGTCAGGAAGTGCTCACTCCTGGTCAGCTCTACCTCATGTTTCTGAAGGTAAGGTTATTGAAATCAGTCATGTTTAAATCGTATACCTTCAGGTGCTGAGAGAGAAGAAGATCCCTCCCTGGACTGAGATTGTTCTGGTTCCCAAAACGGGCAAAGCCAGTTTGTACCCAGGCCTGTTCCTCTTCACAACCCCCTGTCGCATTGTGCGGCCCGTACGCAATTTAGCTCATGGAAAGCAGGAGTTGATTGGCACCTTTGAACAGGTATGTGTAAACTATGATTTTAAAAGATTTAAGTTGCCTGAAGAACATCAACTATAAAGGCAGATTTGTTTTGCATACTGGATACTGAAACTTTTATTTAATCATCTTTTTGTGTGTCGCTACAGCTTTACATCAATGTGGGCATCTTGGAGGATGAGATGGAGCCAGGTGTGACGACACACCAGGAGCTCTTCCCTCACAGTATGCTAAGTGTGGTGGCCAACTTCATTCCCTACTCGGACCACAATCAGAGTCCTAGGAATATGTACCAGTGTCAGATGGGTAAGTGTGAAAACACCATTAAAGGCCTCATACACCCACACAAGTGTTCAGACATTCTTGTCGAGTCATCAAATTGTCTCTTAAATGCTAAACTTGTACTCTTTGCAGGTAAGCAGACTATGGGTTTCCCCCTGCACTCATTCATGGATCACTCAGATAACAAGCTGTACCGGCTCCAGACGCCACAGAGCCCACTGGTCAGGCCCTACATGTACGACCACTACAACCTGAACAACTACCCCAGCGGCACCAACGTCATTGTGGCGGTCATATCCTACATGGGCTACGACAGGGAAGATGCAATGGTAAGTAAAAGGCAATAGTAACGGTTATTTTTTGTCTCTCCAATAGCACACTGAAAAATAACTAACGGCTGTTTAAATGGATATCCTGACACACTTTTGTCTCTTTAGATTGTGAACAATCTAAAGCAGAAAGCATCCAGTGGCATCTTAACATATTCTGTTTCATTGCAACAGGTGCTGGTGTTTTGATATCCCATGATGCTAATCAACTGCTGGAGTATATTGACAATCAGGGACAAGTTCGTGTTATTCAGAAGTACCTGGAGAAACCTCTACTTCTGGAGCCGGGACATCGGAAGTTTGACATCAGGCGAGTCAGAAACAGAAAATGTGTGAGTCTGTCTGGACTTAGTAACTCTCGTGCTGAATGTGCTCTTATGGTTTATGTTATGCTATTACCAGGAGCTGGGTGCTTGTGGACCATCAGTACAACATCTATTTATACCGGGAGGGCGTGCTGCGGACTTCCTCCGAGCACTACAACAGCTCCGACCTCCAGGACATGACCAGCCACCTGACCAACCACTGCATCCAGAAGGAGCACTCGCAGAACTACGGACGATACGAGGAGGGGAACGAGATGTTCTTTGATGAGTTCAGGCTGTACCTGCTAAACACTCACAATGTCACCCTGGAGACCACCATATTATCTCAGATCAAGCAGATCATAAAGTAGGTCCTTTTGTCAGATTACAGCTAATAAAGAGATTAGCAGCTGCCTGCTTTCACTATAATAAATGTAAATATTGTTCTTATCCCAACCAAAACACAGAAAGCAGCACATACTGTACGTGTGGTCAGAGACATTCTCCATAATTTGCTTCTGAAACATGCAGATTGAGTTGTTATGTTACATGATTGCTCGATGATATTTTACTCTTCTAGACAGCTGGAAACCAATAACGATGTTACAGGTGCAACATTAGATGATCTGTTATCTTTGCTGTAGTTTGAGAGTATGTGAGCATGTGCTGAGCTACTGATTTCATCTAGTAAATAAGTGAAATCTTTACTGCTTCATAGCACAATATATATTGCATACACATTTATGTGCAATATAGCATTTGTGAGACTGTTGACAAACACTATTAACAGCAATTCATTCTTTTCTTAAGATGCTTTGGCTTTCAAATTCATGTTAAAGGTATTTTTAACTGCAATATGACTGAAGATAAAACAATTGACAAAACGTTTGGCCAGTGTTGTAAAATATTTCAGTATTATGATGGTATAGTATAGTATTTTTGAATTGTGAATTATTACCTCTTCACTAGACATTATAGTTGGATCTCCAGTACAGCATAAAGGTTAACGATTACTTAATGCCGCTTTTAAAAGTTCCACATTAATTGTGTTACCCATAGAGCTGCAACGATCAGTCCATTCATAGAGAAGTCGATCGGCAGAGAATTAATTGACAACTATTTTGATAATCAATTCATTGTTTAAGTCAGTTTTCAAGCAAAAATGCCACACAGTTGATGGTTTCATTTTCTGAAATGACAATTTTCTGCTTATCGTTGCCTTAAAGGACAGGTTCACAATTTTAACCGTCAGATGCCCAAATGAAGATTGAAATGGGATTTTCTTGCCATAATCATTCCTCCTGTTCATACTGGCCATTAGCAGATCACTTCATAATGCACAAACGCCAAAATCCACAAGCCTCCTTCTGTGCTAAAATGTATTTAAAAGTTCATCTGAAGCTAATATGAAGCTTCAGCTGTTCAAATGAGTCAAATCAAGTAGATATCTTTCAACGTTTGAGTCTTTTTAGTGCCAAAGTTGCTCTTTTTGTTACTATACTTCCACCGCAGCTCAACAGGGAAACACTGTCCGAGGAAACACAAAGAGGGAATTTGATGCTGAAAAGACTGTAAATGTGGCAGATATCCACTTGATATGACTAACTCACACTGCTGAAGCCTCATATAAGCTTCACATCAACTTTTAAATGTATTTTTGCACAAAATGACTGTGTGGACACACTGTGGATTTTGGCCCCCATCACTTACATTAAAGCACATTTGAAGGGGATCTTTTAATAGCCAGTATGAACAGGAGGAATGATTACAGTGAGGAAAAACTCTTTCACTGTTCATATGGACACCTGACTGTTGTTTTAACACATACTTGAAAAACTGTGACCCTATCCTTTAACATTATAGTAAATTGAATATGTTTAGGTTTAGACTGTTGCTCAGACAAAACAAGACATTTGATAGCGTCACTGTGGGAAATTGTGATGGTGATGATTTTCAGTTTTCTGTTGCTTTATTGACCAAGCAATTAATTGATCAGCCGATTATTTTCTCACTCGATAATGAAAATAATTTAGTTTCAGCCCTACTTACCTGATTGGACAAGACATTAAGTAATTTTGGTCTTCGTTAGATGACAAGATGATAATAAGGAAGGAACAATTTGAGACTATGCACATGAAGAATAAAAATGATAAAAATGTAATAATGAAAGCATTAAAATAGATTTTAAAAATGAGTAAAGAATAAAATCCAAACTAGATGAAATAGAAAACTAAAACATTCTTCTCTGAAATGATTTTGCTGTCTGGTTTTACAGGAGCTGTCTGACATGTATTGAGCCGGCGATCAGCACCAAGCACCTGTCCTACCAGAGCTTCCAGCTCTTTGGATTTGATTTCATGGTGGATGAGAGCTTCAAAGTGTGGCTCATTGAGATCAATGGAGCTCCAGCCTGTGCACAGTCAGTACCAGTTGATGATGCATGTTAAAATTGTATTTTTAGGATTGTATTTTGGCTTCTTTTTACAATATGAGGGAAACAATCTTTGAATGTATTTCAAAATTGATGAATAGAGGTCTGAAGGATGCAGAGACGCTCCAACTGAGACTGTAGTGCCTTACATTTCCAACCATGCTCCCTTAAAAAGACTGCCAGTTAGCTTGCTCTATTACTGTGACTTGTACTTGTTCTAAAAGCCTTTGCACTGTTGCTCAATACATCCATATGTCTATTCGGTCAGGTCAGTCTACAAGAATTAGCATAAAACAGACACCTTGATATTTGAGCTCTTAGTGAATTTGTGGAATTTTGAATGCTAATTTTCTCATCAGACACTTTTTCTTTTTAAATTTCAGTTTGCCTGCAGCGACCTGTACACATTGGTTTCAATGAGGAAATGCTAGCAGTAAAGAGGCTATGATGGATATTAAACTTGTAAAGACTGTGTACTAACCCAGTGTGTCTGATGAGATAAACATTCAAGATGTCAAGATCAACATTGCTCTTAACTGGACTGTTTGGACACTACAAATAATATACATATATATTATTTACATTGAGGAGGGGCATTGGTGAGCAGGGAGGCCGTCCTTCAGCTGGGAAACCCAGGTTTACACCCGTCCCAACAAGCTCTGGCAAAGTGTCCGTGACCCTTGACCTCTCTATTGCAGTGAGGGAAAATCTAAAATGAAGTATTAGCCTCTGTTCTCAATTCTTTACAGCTGAAGACATCTTAATGTTTTATTTTTCATTAGAAAGAGAGCATGTTTGCGTGAAAGCATGTAGACGTTTGCATCTTCATACACATCCACACAGCACCGTTTGCCCTAATGTTTTTTTTTCCTGATCTATAAAAAGCTAGACTGTAATTGTAAAGTGTTGTCAACATGTGTGTGGATTTTTGAACTGTTGAAATGAAAGTAGAGTAGATTGTACAGTGTGTTTCTTTGGCCCCATGAAATGAAACTTGACATCATAAATAACATTTTTGTTTGAAGGAAATCTGATAATGACAAAAAAAACCTCATTCACACTTCTTCCACTGCTCTTATAATCATTCTGTGTCAAATTGTGTTTTTACCAAAGAGAAGTCAGCTGCAACCAGAAAGTCACTGTATACAGACACAAATCTTCATCTCGTCACTGCCTCTTCTTCAGTTACTGCTGGTGTTCAATCATGTCACCAACTGGCTTTTTAATAACTGTTATCAAGGTTTCACATCATGAATGACAGATTTTTTTTTTTTTCAATTTCATGGGGTCCCTAAACTATTTTACTTCTCCACTTTTCTTTTGACTGTAGGTCTCTTTGTGAATAGATGAGACCTTTAGAGGTGTAGCTTTCCTAAATGACTTGTGTCCAATCTTATTATGTTACTGTTTGTTGAAAAAGGAATGCAAACTTGTTTCTGTAGACATGAAACTTTCAAATAGCTTGACATTTGTGACAGTTGGATGGTTGATTTCCTGCTCCTCAGTGGCCACTTTTCACACTGAAATTCAACTGTAGTGTTTCCAGCAGCTCATTTAACTTCAGAATAAGTCATTACAGGAGTTTTAGTAGGTAGGTGTGTCATAATTTTACTATCCCTGCTGTTCCTCTCTTTTAACCTCATTTCATATGTGTGGAGACTTTGCTTCTTGTGTCTTGAGTTTCATAAGTTAAGGGACATCATAAAGAGCATTTATTTATGTTTTCATCACTGTGTATTTGTGTTTACAAGATACCTCTGGAGAATGAAGGATGTGTACGTGGCTGACAACAACAAGTTGTGTCTGTGTGATGTGCTGAATGTCAGAAAGATGGAATAGTTACAGGGTAGGTTACACCGACATGAATTCATTATTATTCTATGAAAGAAAATATGAATCAATTTCTGTTATGCTCAGTATTACAGAGCCCTGTTGTAGCTGAAAAGAAAGTTTGGAAAGATATAATGTAAGTAGAAAATGTCATGATTGTGTTGACAGATGGGATACAGGTATGACTGCTGATTTTTGGAAATATCAAAAGCAAACTTTGAGTATTTTCTTTTTTTTAACTTAAATTTGTAGGGAAATGTCTTTCCATCAAAGGGAAAGGTGCCTTAGAGGGAATTGCATATTGATAAAAAAGAAGCAATGGACCTCCAGCATTTAAATGCACCTTCATTTGTTTGTTTGTATTGAAGTGAATTTGCCTCATTCATTATTAGACCTTTTTTAACTTCAATGATGTCATTTCCTCTTATTCAGAGTTTCTTTGCACATCATTTTTTATCATGTTTGTTCTCATGTGTTTCATATTCCTATTTTGATGTTTCCTGGATTTCCTCATTTTTACCAAAGATAAAATTCCTGCTGTATTTTCACTGTCTAATAATGTTTTGTAGTTAATCTAGTTAGTATAATCTGGACATTATCGCATTAATTGGCCAACATGATCTAAAAGCAAGTGTGATATTCAGAGGGATGTATGTGTTGTGTTTTTGTTAGGTGATGTTTTATCCAGAATCTTGCATGAGCATTTCTCTTTATCAGAAACAATATTACTAGAATAAAATATTATGACCATTATGGAGCTTCTGTCATGCACACATTTCTCCGCTAGGCGGTCTACTGGATTCACTCGGCAGAGACCGACTCTGTACTGGGCACACAGATGAAACTGATACTGGTCTTCTCATCAAAATGGAAAACAAAAGCACTTTTCCAAAAAGGACTATTTCTTTAATATCCGTATAGTTCTTCTGGCTACCAGGCAACACTGAACAAGATGAGGGAAGCCTAGTTTATCTGGACTGTGAGCTTGTGGATAAGAAACTGAAAAACAGAAACATGTAAAGGTTGATGTAATACAACAGTCCTGTAATAAATGTTCAGTTTTTGCTTCAATTTTGCTTTAGTTGTTTGTGTGTTAACTTCAGTCTGTTTTGAGATGCTGATGTATCCTTTTCTGTAGGTCATGTAGATTTCATTGCTACATTAATGCATCAAAGAGAGAAGCAATGAAAACAAATAGGAACACAAACCACAGCAATGGAAAAACTGACAATAATAACCAGTAACTCAATAAAGAGTCAGGGGTTTCTCGCTTTATAATAAGCCATCAGATCTGCAGTTATAAATATTAGTAAGTCATTGATAAAGAGTTTTTCCACTACAACAATCCATCAAGTTTGTATGAATCTGTTCTTGTGAAGTTCCACATGTGCTGCGTCTGTGAAAATGAGCTTTTCAGTACAATAATATACTTCCACTGTTGAATTGGAGTGTGCAGAATACGTATAATGTATAATGTAAATATTATACGTATAATAAATTCATTATTCAACTCCCCAGTTCTGATTCTCTCACAGACAGGTTTTGTCCTGTTGTGCCTTTAGGTGGTGGAGGACTTTATTTGTCAAAGGGAAATTGGCCTTTGACTAATTTCAGCTGGTAAATTCTATTAACAAAAATATGAGAGTCCCCTCTGCTCCATTTCTCCCAGATATACAATTTATTTAGAGAAATCATTTTCATAGGCTTTAAAGCAAATAAAGTCACGAACCATAAGTTTTATTCTGGAATAAAACTATCTGAAGGCAGGTTTTCCATGCTTCAGTTTGATAGTGACAAATTTATTATTTTATTATTACAATTTTGTCGGAGGTGCTCTTTGCATCAAAAAGTTTTGCATATTGAAACTCTGTTGTGAACACTGAGCCTTAAGAGTCGGATTGATGTTACAGTGACCCTGTAATTCCTGTCCATGCGTATTAGGTCTATCTATCTGAGCTGGACTCATCCTAAGGACGGCTTCCGTGTCCCAAACGTTTTTACTGAATAAATCTGAAATCAGTGTGCAATATCAAACCTGTCCGATGTGTAAAAATGTTTGAAGATCAATTATCGTTAGATTCTCACTGATCCTGTTGGGAGATTTAAATAATTACCGGACATTACCGGTGCTGTGCCACGTGCGTAAAATGCGCACAGCACCTCTCTCCGTTTGGAAACACACATATCAATCCTGCGGCTGGAAGTTAACTATATATTATAAGCTCAAAGACAAGAATACTACTTATAAACACTTGACGTTGTCCTGTGTGACCATAAAACCCATATTTTTTCATCCAAGAGTGACTTATTTGGCGCGAGATTTATTTGGTTGGCCTGAGAGTGTGAGACAGCGCCGGGGAGTTGGCAACCTTAACTAAGTTTAAATAGACTATGAACAGTCTGCAAAAAGTGAGCTTGACATTTGATCTCAGGCCTTTTGCAGGTTGATTGGATGAAACTTTAGATTACAGAGGTGAGATGTGACTGTAAAAACAGATGTGTACAAAATGGACGCTGAGGATTCCATGGTTGCTATGTTTTATCTCCAGGTGCATCATTTCTATATGATCCTCATTCAAACGCAAACAAAACCAAACGGTCAAGAAAAGTTTTTCACAACTTTCACTCGACGATTTCTTCCAAATAAACGCTTCTGCTGAGGACTTCTTACATCCTGTTAAGGACTAAAGACTCACTGAGACTGACGAGAAAGAGAAAGCAAACTTCCATCATGGAAAATGTGAGATTTGAACACTTTGAAAGTCTGTGGTGTTTTCAATGTATTTTACCGTCGAGACTTTCAGAGCCCTCAAAGGTCACTGATGTTTAGCCAAAAGGCTCTGACATGAACACCCCCCCAACCCGGGATCACATGATAAAAATAATATGTTGAAGGGCAAATTCGGATTAACTATGAATTACAGGAAAATGAAGCACCTGCGCATGTGCGTGTTATTTTACGGCAGTGATGCACATTGTCAGTACTGGACTGTACCAGCTCCATTTATACTGTATATAATAAATCATAAAAAGGACATAAGATGCGCATAAAAGAACTCAAATCACTGCTTCACTGACAATAATGTCATTATTTAATATATCTAATAGGTTTATTTATATTACCCAGCTCCAGGCTGATGGGATACATTTTGATGTTGTGAATTTAAGTGTAACACTGGAGTACTTGGAGTTAGTATATAATTCCCAGCAGATATGTGACATTAATTTTTTAGTCAGTGTGGCAACATATTGATTTAAGGCTCTGTGCTGAAGAAGACCCCTGTGTCAAAATGTGCTTTTAAGACCTTCATTATTTCATTTTCATACTTTCATGTTGCATATTCTTAATGAAATACATTTATTCAGGTAACCACATCAAATCTGCAATATTGTAATACTGTAATATTCTAGCACATTTTTGCAGAAACGGTGAAATGAAATTCACATTATTCAGTGCCTTTTGTTGCATTTACTGTACTTATGGAGCCTCGTTCTAACGTGTGTATTGTTGCAGTGTGATGTGTCCATTGCCCTGCAAGACCACGACTACTTTAGAAGCAGGAGAATCTCTGCACGCCGGGCAGACGCTGCGAGGAACCCTGCAGCCTGGAGCAAGTGTCCATGTTGCAGGAATGACCAGGTTAGACTTTTGAATTTTCTTTTTTTGAAAGTCAACTCGCTGCAGCCAAATGTAGAACTGAACACTATCTTGTTGTCAAATAAAACAAAATTGGACACTTTTCATGTCACATGAAGTACTGAACATAATGTGCTTTATTAGTGACCAGTGCCACATTGACTACTTGTATTGTGGGATCATTTGAGTCCACTATTTAGGGTATTAGGCTATAATAATATTCACTGGACTGTTTAGGGTATATGAATCCTCACAAACTACAGAATCAGACAAGTCTACAAAATGTTAAACACATAGTGCACTATATTGTGAATAATGAATGACTTTGGACACAGCCTCTGCTGCACAGGCTTATTGCACTGCATAGTGGACTTTTCATTGAACCTTCCTGTTAAGTTCCCATCAGACTGTGCCAATTCACAGCTTTACTCTGTGACATTATTTTCCTTGAAATTAAATTCTTCTTGCATTCAGACCTGAATAAACTAAGGCTTGTACCTCTAAAGTCCTGTAAATTGTGAAAGGCTTTTTACTTTTCCAAAGTCTTCATCAGTGCATCTAACACAATTTTTTTTCTTATGAGACTAAAAAAAGTATCCTCTGCTGAACTTCCCCAGGAGCAGAAGCACCAACACTCTGCTACTGCTGCCAAACCTCCCCAGAAGAGGAAGCGGACCTCTGTGGCCCGTCCTTCCAAACCTTCTGCTGAACCCCCAGAGGTGTCGGCTCCCACTCCTCGGCCCTCCAGCCCAGCTGCTGACATTCCAGGGTTCCTGAATTTGATCCCTCGGTCCACCGTCCCACCTGCCGACCTGCCAGAGGTCTCAAATGTGGCCCCCGTCAGCCCCGGCCCCTCCACTGCTCCCCTGCAAGATGACGGCCCTGTGATAATACACAACCGCTCAGTAGAGGAGTACCAGCAGATCTACCATGAAGTGGTAGATGACATGCTGAGGTATGTTTGTCAAAATCAATATATATTAATTCAATATATAAAAGCTTTTTAATCCCACGTATCATGATTATTAAATGTTTGTTTCTTTATATCTTTACAGATACAAGAACGGCCGCTTGCGTCCGTACACTTTGGGGCTTGGCCGTCGTATCAAACAGAAGCTGTGGGAGAGGCTGAATCGTCCCACGATTACGACATCAGCCAATGAAGACGGGCTTGAGAATGTTCAAGTATCATACGGGGTTGGAGTCTATCCTCCCTGTTTTGATGTTGACATTTCAAGAGAACCAGAGCCTAAACGGCCACCAAAAAAAAGGGCTAAGAACCGAAACTGAACTGAAAGTATCAGTATTGTGTAAATAGTTAAAGACATTAGAATAGTTCAATAAGGTCAAATCTGTAAATAATATTGTAGTTTTAAGTTTTCTTAATGAGTAGAATTGTCTTGTTTCATCAGTAAATGCAGCTTCTGTCTGAACTCTTTTCCAGCTACACATCCAACCTCTGATTCCATCTGCTGTTCCAGCCTCCACCTGTAGGCTCTACCATCCACCTGCAGCCTGAAGCTCCACCGGCAGATTCTGGGAGAAAATTACAGACACCTTTATGTACAACCTCTGCAAACCACCTGAAGTGCCCTGTTTCGTCCTCCACCAATAGCCTGTTTCAGCCTCCATCACATCTAAACTGTGCCTCCAACTGACACCAGCCATCTGCTGTCCTAGCCTCCACCTGCAGACAGCACATAGCTGCAAACACATGCTCCACCTTAAAAGTCCAGCGATGAGCCAAACCTCAACCTGCAGCCTCTGCCAGCAACCTGCAGCCGCCGCCTCCACCTGCAGGTTGTGGCAGACACCTGTAGCCCGGGCCTCCACCTGCAGCCTGGGTCTCCACCTGCAGCCTCTGCCAGCAACCTGCAGCCGCCGCCTCCCCCTGCAGATTGTGGCAGACACCTGTAGCCCGGGCCTCCACCTGCAGCCTATGCCAGCAACCTGCAGCCGCCGCCTCCACCTGCAGGTTGTGGCAGACACCTGTAGCCCAGGCCTCCACCTGCAGCCTGGGTCTCCACCTGCAGCCTCTGCCAGCAACCTGCAGCCGCCGCCTCCACCTGCAGATTCTGGCAGAAAACTGCAGCCTAATCCTCCACCTACAGCCTCTGCCAGCAACCTGCAGCCGCCGCCTCCACCTGCAGGTTGTAGCAGACACCTGTAGCCCGGGCCTCCACCTGCAGCCTCTGCCAGCAACCTGCAGCCGCTGCCTCCACCTGCAGATTCTGGCAGAAAACTGCAGCCTAATCCTCCACCTACAGCCTCTGCCAGCAACCTGCATCCGCCGCCTCCACCTGCAGGTTGTGGCAGACACCTGTAGCCCGGGCCTCCACCTGCAGCCTGGGTCTCCACCTGCGGCTTCTGCCAGCAACCTGCAGCCGCCGCCTCCACCTGCAGATTCTGGCAGAAAACTGCAGCCTAATCCTCCATCTATAGCCTCTGCCAGCAACCTGCATCTGCCGCCTCCACCTGCAGGTTGTGGCAGACACCTGTAGCCCGGGCCTCCACCTGCAGCCTGGGTCTCCACCTGCAGCCTGTGCCAGCAACCTGCAGCCGCCGCCTCCCCCTGCAGATTGTGGCAGACACCTATAGCTCGGGCCTCCACCTGCAGCCTATGCCAGCAACCTGCAGACGCCGCCTCCACCTGCAGATTCTGGCAGAAAACTGCAGCCTAATCCTCCACCTACAGCCTCTGCCAGCAACCTGCAGCCACCGTCTCCACCTGCAGATTCTGGCAGACAGCTGCACCTCCACCTGCAGCCTCTGTCAGAAATCTGTCTCACCATCTTCTCTTACAGGTTCTGACAGACACGTCCAGCCTTCAGACTTCAGCCTCTGTTAGTAAGCTGCACTGCTACCGCCACTTGCAGATTCTGATAGCCTGCTACAACCTGAATCTCCACCTTTAGCCTCTGCCAGCAACCTGCAGCAGTTGCCCTCATCTGCAAGTTGCTGGCAAATGCTACAGGTGGAGATTTGGGCATCTTCCACTGACCTGCACCACCTCCTCCACTTGCAGATTCCAGCAGACAGCTCCAGCCTCTGACAGGAAACTGCACCACCTCCTCCACCTACAGTTTGTGGCAGAATGCCAGACAGCTGCAACCCAAACCTCCACCTCCAGCCTCCAGCTTCCAACCTGTGCCAGCAACCTGTACTGCTGCCTCCACCTGCAGATTCTGGCCAATGTACCAGTCCAACCACCAGCCTCCAGCATCTTGTCTCTGACACCTACCTGCACCACCTCCTCCACCTGCAGATTATTGCTGAGAGATGCAGCACAAACCTCAACCTCTAGCCTCTGACAGCAGCCTGCACCACCTCCTCCACCTGCAGTCTGTAACAGACAGCTCCACCCCCCAGCCTCCAGCCTCCGGATTCTACCCACTAACCTGCACCACCCTCCACCTGCAGGTTCTGGCAGAGAGCTGCAGTCTGAATCTCCACCTACATCTACAACAGGTGTGTATGTCTTGCGCACAAAACCCATTATTCACAACAGTAGTGTAGTTAGTGCTGCACAGTGGAAAGTATTGTATTGTGTATATTTCTGGGCTGCATTGTGTCTTCTCACATTGAACCTTTGTACATCATGAGCACTGTTAGATGGTGCTGTGTAGTTTTTTGTGTATTTTTACAAAGAATGTATGCCCTGTGTGGACTATTTCTTGGATTACTACCGATTGTTTCTCTTGCTTTGTTAGTTTGAATATTTTTCATTGTGTATGTTGGGTTTTGTGCACACACTGCAAACCACTTTCCCTCTGACATAATAATACATTTAATCTTATTCCTTCACCTGCAGATTCTGGCAGAAAACTGCAGCCTAATCCTCCACCTGCAGCCTCTGCCAGCAACCTGCAGCCACTGCCTCCACCTGCAGGTTGTGGCAGACAGCTGTAGCCCGGGCCTCCACCTGCAGCCTCTGCCAGCAACCTGCAGCCACCGTCTCCACCTGCAGATTCTGGCAGACATCTTTCTCACCATCTTCTCCTACAGGTTCTGACAGACACGTCCAGCCTTCAGACTTCAGCCTCTGTTAGCAAGCTGCACTGCTACCGCCACTTGCAGATTCTGATAGTCTGCTACAACCTGAATCTCCACCTTTAGCCTCTGCCAGCAACCTGCAGCAGTTGCCCTCATCTGCAAGTTGCTGGCAAATGCTACAGGTGGAGATTTGGGCTGCAGCATTCTGCCAAAACCCGCAGGTGAAGGCGATGGCTGCAGCCCAAACCTTCAGCAGCAGCCTCTTCCACCGACCTGCACCACCTCCTCCACTTGCAGATTCCAGCAGACAGCTCCAGCCTCTGCCAGCAAACTGTACCACCTCCTCCACCTACAGTTTGTGGCAGAATGTCAGACAGCTGCAACCCAAACCTCCACCTCCAGCCTCCAGCTTCCAACCTGTGCCAGCAACCTGTACTGCTGCCTCCACCTGCAGATTCTGGCCAATGTACCAGTCCAACCACCAGCCTCCAACATCTTGTCTCTGGCACCTACCTGCACCACCCCCCAGCCTCCAGCCTCCAGCCTCCGGATTCTACCCACTAACCTGCAGCCTCCAGCCTCCACCCTCTGCCAGCAACCTGCTCCACCCTCCACCTGCAGGTTCTGGCAGAGAGCTGCAATCTGAATCTCCACCTACACCTACAACAGGTGTGTATGTCTTGCACATAAAACCCATTATTCACAACAGTAGTGTAGTTAGTGCTGCACAGTGGAAAGTATTGTATTATGTATATTTCTGGGCTGCATTGTGTCTTCTCACATTGAACCTTTGTACATCATGAGCACTGTTAGATGGTGCTGTGTAGTTTTTTTGTGTATTTTTACAAAGAATTTATGCCATGTGTGGACTATTTCTTGGATTACTACCGATTGTTTGTCTTGCTTTGTTAGTTTGAATATTTTTTATTGTGTATGTTGGGTTTTGTGCACACACTGCAAACCACTTTCCCTCTGACATAATAATACATTTAATCTTAATCCTCCACTTGCAGATATTGGCAGACAGCTCCAGCCTCTGCCAGCAACCTGCACCACCTCCTCCACCTGCAGTTTGTAACAGACAGCTCCACCCCAGCCTCCAGCCTCCAGCCTCCAGCCTCTGGCGTCTACCCACTAGCCTGCAGCCTCCAGCCTCCAACCTCCGCCAGCAACCTGCACCACCCTCCACTTGCAGATTCTGACAGACAGCTGCAGCCAGAACCTACACCAACTTCTTCTACTAGAAAGTTGAAGAGTCCCACTCCACCTGAAACTTCTGCCAAACTCCACTAACAGCTTCTTCCAGTCATCCACAGAACCAGCCTCCTCCTCCAGCCCACAGTAACCAGCTGCTCCTCCAGCCACTGCCTGCAGTCTCTATCAGTAACCTGCAGCCCTAGCCCCAGGAACCGGGCTACAGTATGATTAATGCAGTGACTAAAAACATATCATTTATCCATGTCTGAGCCCTGTTGTAGCTAAAATTATGAACATTTGGGAAGAAAAAACAAAACAAAACAAAAAAAAGGGTATTTATGTCATGCATATTGTTTTGAAAATGCATTGTGAGTGTTTGACTGCTCAGTTTTTTGAAATATCAAAACAAACTATCAGTATTTTCTGTAATTAAATGTGTAGAGAATTTGCATTCTATCTCAGGGAAGGGTACCTTAAGGGAATTGCATATTGTTAAAAATGGACCTCCAGCACTTAAATGCACCTTTATTTCTTTTATTGTATTGAAGTGAATTTGCCTCATTCATTATTAGACCCACATTAGACTTAATGATGCTATTTCTGCTTATTCAGAGTTTCTTTGCACATATGAGTAATTTAAGTAATTTGAATGTTTTTCTCATGTGTTTCATATTCCCATTCAAAGATAAAATGCCTGCTGTATTTTCAATGTGAAAATGATTTTTTTGTAGTTGCTAAAATCGGAACATTATGACAACAATTGAGCAACATGATGTAAAAATTCAGAGGGATGTCTGTGTGCAATATTACTACAATAAAAGATATTATTATTGTCAAGCTTTTGTCATGTTATGTATACATTTCTTTATTTCTGAAGATTTTAAAGGTTGAAAAGTAAGTTGAAGTGAGCCAAACATTTATCTCATAGGCAGGGTCTATGTCCCAACCCAAACTGGAGGAGATCAGAGAATAATTGACAAGTGCAATGACAAAACTACAGGCATGTTCTTCTATGACAAATATACAGAGATAAGACTCAGCATACATGAACAAATCCAGCTGTTTTGTAGGATTGTACATGGATTTATGGTCATCACAAGACATTTCCTGTTTCTACCACATCTTAATTGCTTTTTTATGTGAATATTTCCAAATAAATTGTGGCTTAAATAGTCAGCGTGACCCCCAGTGTAAATCTTCAAAATCACAATACTACAGTGTGTTGTGTGTTGGCTTGATGTGATAGACTTATTGGATCCAACATAACCACATAATACGTTACAACAATGATAATGTTTTTCAATGGTTGACTCACACACTGATTTGGCGTGGGACGTGTCAGAGGATCACGTCATACTTGGCTTGGTGTACCAAACAAAATGAATTGAAGTGAGATACTAATCACAATAAAAGGAGTAATGACAACAATCATTTCCAAAGCAACATTAATAATGATGATAATAATAGAGGTGAGCGCCAAGACAAAAAATATCAATGGCAATAATAGAATGAGGGAAAACAACTGTCCACAGCTGGGTTATAAAAAATGTCTTGGTCGCTTTAGCTGTGTGCATCTGCATCATCCCTACCCTCCCTACCTATAACATTTGGTGGTCACCCTTGGCCTCCCCCTGCAGGCATCCAGCTATCAACTGCAGCTCCAGGCTTGCTTTCTAGCCTCCAGGTCTATAACATATATGTATCAGCTCTTTCATAAAAACAGAAGAGATAAATCACTGGTAAGGCTGTAGAATATGCAGAATATATGTGGCAAAGACAAGACATGATAGAATGAAAAGCCGACCTGAGAATTGGGCATTGAAGGAAATAACTAACACCACAAGATGGCAGTAATCCAACAATAAAGTCCGAGTTTAAAGAATCTGACAGAGGGAGGATTTGGCGTCCTGAAGGAGGGTCAACATGCTGCTATTCAGGATTTGACAAAAGCTCACATCGAGTCGTTTGACCAGGCTGTCACTGACGGACTCAGCCGCGTCGTGCAGGTCAGTTGAACTTTATTTGACCATGTAACACATAACTATCTGAAGAAATACTAAAATAGTTTGTTAAACACGCACTTAAAAAAGCGGAATAACCGGAACAGACTGCTCTTTTAAGTCAGTGGTTCTCAAACTTTTTCACGTCAAGGACCCCTAAAGTGACATTTGATAAGATTTTGTCCCAGGGTCCCCATCTGATAAGATTTTTTCTTTTGTGATGTGACATGTCTTTCTCAGGCAATCCCCCCTTTGGAGTTCACGTTCAAACATGACAGAATTAGCCTCGCTTTCGTTGAGGCCACAATCTACAAACCTATGGTTGCCAAAGGGAGCATCTGCAGGGAAATGAGGGTGTTTCCAGCAGAGTGCCGGGGAAGAAGATGCTCGTACAAAGGCAAGATTGTGGTAAGTCTGACATGTGTGCAAACAAGGGAGTGCTGAACTAAAGGACTGGCCTACAAAGGATCCAAAATACACGTGAGAGACACAATAACACTTTGGTCAAGTCTTTAATCTGTTCAGTTTTTGTATTTTGACAGGCAGACGTCAGCTGGTCGATCAATGGTGTCCCCAAAGGCATCATTAAACAGTCCCTGGGTCAGGTGCCAATTATGGTGAAATCCAAGCTGTGTAACCTGCATGGCATGTCCCCCAAAGAGCTTGTGGAACACCACGAAGAAGCAGAGGTAAGATATGACAGTTACACTAATAAACTGAGGAGAGATTCAATGCACGCATCCTTATAATCAAATTACAAGCTGCCTCTTCAACATTTAAGAAGGATGAGCACACAGCCATCAACATGAATCTACATTATCTGGAAAACGGGACTGTGATGCTCAACTTCATCTACCAGAAAGAGCTCTTCTTCCTCCCACTGGGCTTTGCACTTAAGGTAGTAATCAGGGTGTATAGCAGTAAGAAATATTTGATGGTATCTTGGTGTCTAGCCGTGCTTTTTCACTGAATCAGATTTTTTAATGCACTTTAGAAATGACCAAGCCTGCACCAATCATTAGTTAGTAGTTCTGAATGTAATTTGTCCTACAATTGAGTGTAATTGATTTTCTATTTAAAACAGAGGCTTGGTGCTGTAGATTTTAACATGGCTCATTATCTTTGTGGTTGCCTCCAGGCCCTGGTGGACTTCACAGACTTCCAGATCTACCAGGAACTTATCAAAGGCCGTGAGGACAATTCCTTCTACAAGAGCTGTGTATCAGAGATGCTGCGCATCGTCATGGAGGAGAACTGCACCACCCGCAGCAAGGTGCTCAATTACCTTGGAGAGCGCTTCCGGGTTAAGATGAGTCTTCCTGACTGGTACACCAATGAGCAGTGTGCCAACTTCCTGCTAGAGTAAGTTTTTAAGACAGATGCATGACAGTTTTTGTTTACTCACAGCCTGAAAACAGAATTTTAAGTTTAGTACATTATACATTTAGTATATAATTATTATTAAGTCCAATATAGTAAAATGAATTTTGTTGTGTTTTGATCAGTGAGTGTATCTGCATCCACCTGAAGTCACGTATGCCAAGCAGGAGTGCATGGAAGAAAACCCTGACAGCATTATGTGTCAGGAAGTGCTCACTCCTGGTCAGCTCTACCTCATGTTTCTGAAGGTAAGGTTATTGAAATCAGTCATGTTTAAATCGTATACCTTCAGGTGCTGAGAGAGAAGAAGATCCCTCCCTGGACTGAGATTGTTCTGGTTCCCAAAACGGGCAAAGCCAGTTTGTACCCAGGCCTGTTCCTCTTCACAACCCCCTGTCGCATTGTGCGGCCCGTACGCAATTTAGCTCATGGAAAGCAGGAGTTGATTGGCACCTTTGAACAGGTATGTGTAAATTATGATTTTAAAAGATTTAAGTTGCCTGAAGAACATCAACTATAAAGGCAGATTTGTTTTGCATACTGGATACTGAAACTTTTATTTAATCATCTTTTTGTGTGTCGCTACAGCTTTACATCAATGTGGGCATCTTGGAGGATGAGATGGAGCCAGGTGTGACGACACACCAGGAGCTCTTCCCTCACAGTATGCTAAGTGTGGTGGCCAACTTCATTCCCTACTCGGACCACAATCAGAGTCCTAGGAATATGTACCAGTGTCAGATGGGTAAGTGTGAAAACACCATTAAAGGCCTCATACACCCACACAAGTGTTCAGACATTCTTGTCGAGTCATCAAATTGTCTCTTAAATGCTAAACTTGTACTCTTTGCAGGTAAGCAGACTTTGGGTTTCCCCCTGCACTCATTCATGGATCGCTCAGATAACAAGCTGTACCGGCTCCAGACGCCACAGAGCCCACTGGTCAGGCCCTACATGTACGACCACTACAACCTGAACAACTACCCCAGCGGCACCAACGCCATTGTGGCGGTCTTATCCTACACGGGCTACGACACGGAAGATGCAATGGTAAGTAAAAGGCAATAGTTAGGGTTATTTTTTGTCTCTCAAATAGCACACTGAAAAATAACTAACGGCTGTTTAAATGGATATCCTGACACACTTTTGTCTCTTTAGATTGTGAACAATCTAAAGCAGAAAGCATCCAGTGGCATCTTAACATATTCTGTTTCATTGCAACAGGTGCTGGTATTTTGATATCCCATGATGCTAATCAACTGCTGGAGTATATTGACAATCAGGGACAAGTTCGTGTTATTCAGAAGTACCTGGAGAAACCTCTACTTCTGGAGCCGGGACATCGGAAGTTTGACATCAGGCGAGTCAGAAACAGAAAATGTGTGAGTCTGTCTGGACTTAGTAACTCTCGTGCTGAATGTGCTCTTATGGTTTATGTTATGCTATTACCAGGAGCTGGGTGCTTGTGGACCATCAGTACAACATCTATTTATACCGGGAGGGCGTGCTGCGGACTTCCTCCGAGCCCTACAACAGCTCCGACCTCCAGGACATGACCAGCCACCTGACCAACCACTGCATCCAGAAGGAGCACTCGCAGAACTACGGACGATACGAGGAGGGGAACGAGATGTTCTTTGATGAGTTCAGGCTGTACCTGCTAAACACTCACAATGTCACCCTGGAGACCACCATATTATCTCAGATCAAGCAGATCATAAAGTAGGTCCTTTTGTCAGATTACAGCTAATAAAGAGATTAGCAGCTGCCTGCTTTCACTATAATAAATGTAAATATTGTTCTTATCCCAACCAAAACACAGAAAGCAGCACATACTGTACGTGTGGTCAGAGACATTCTCCATAATTTGCTTCTGAAACATGCAGATTGAGTTGTTATGTTACATGATTGCTCGATGATATTTTACTCTTCTAGACAGCTGGAAACCAATAACGATGTTACAGGTGCAACATTAGATGATCTGTTATCTTTGCTGTAGTTTGAGAGTATGTGAGCATGTGCTGAGCTACTGATTTCATCTAGTA
Source organism: Scomberomorus guttatus (assembly GCA_038419695.1). Taxonomy (NCBI): domain Eukaryota; kingdom Metazoa; phylum Chordata; class Actinopteri; order Scombriformes; family Scombridae; genus Scomberomorus; species Scomberomorus guttatus. The sequence goes on from CM076458.1 coordinate 22,943,453, forward strand.
AATAAGTGAAATCTTTACTGCTTCATAGCACAATATATATTGCATACACTTTTATGTGCAATATAGCATTTGTGAGACTGTTGACAAAAACACTATTAACAGCGATTCATTCTTTTCTTAAGATGCTTTGGCTTTCAAATTCATGTTAAAGGTATTTTTAACTGCAATATGACTGAAGATAAAACAATTGACAAAACGTTTGGCCAGTGTTGTAAAATATTTCAGTATTATGATGGTATAGTATAGTATTTTTGAATTGTGAATTATTACCTCTTCACTAGACATTATAGTTGGATCTCCAGTACAGTGTAAAGGTTAACGATTACTTAATGCCGCTTTTAAAAGTTCCACATTAATTGTGTTACCCATAGAGCTGCAACGATCAGTCCATTCATAGAGAAGTCGATCGGCAGAGAATTAATTGACAACTATTTTGATAATCGATTCATTGTTTAAGTCAGTTTTCAAGCAAAAATGCCACACAGTTGATGGTTTCATTTTCTGAAATGACAATTTGCTGCTTATCGTTGCCTTAAAGGACAGGTTCACAATTTTAACCGTCAGATGCCCAAATGAAGATTGAAATGGGATTTTCTTGCCATAATCATTCCTCCGGTTCATACTGGCCATTAACAGATCACTTCATAATGCACAAACGCCAAAATCCACAAGCCTCCTTCTGTGCTAAAATGTATTTAAAAGTTCATCTGAAGCTAATATGAAGCTTCAGCTGTTCAAATGAGTCAAATCAAGTAGATATCTTTCAACGTTTGAGTCTTTTTAGTGCCAAAGTTGCTCTTTTTGTTACTATACTTCCACCGCAGCTCAACAGGGAAACACTGTCCTAGGAAACACAAAGAGGGAATTTGATGCTAAAAAGACTGTAAATGTGGCAGATATCCACTTGATATGACTAACTCACACTGCTGAAGCCTCATTTAAGCTTCACATCAACTTTTAAATGTATTTTTGCACAAAATGACTGTGTGGACACACTGTGGATTTTGGCCCCCATCACTTACATTAAAGCACATTTGAAGGGGATCTTTTAATAGCCAGTATGAACAGATATGAACAGATCTGCAGAAATGATCTCTGCTCTCCTGATTATGCATATTATGAATCTGAGGATGGCGACAAATTTACTGGGAGTTTCCAAATGAGGGCAGACGCCTTTCCATCTCAGTTCCACCACCGCCTGTTTCTCCCCAAACAGATTGATGAATAGAGGTCTGAAGGATGCAGAGACGCTCCAACTGAGACTGTAGTGCCTTACATTTCCAACCATGCTCCCTTAAAAAGACTGCCAGTTAGCTTGCTCTATTACTGTGACTTGTACTTGTTCTAAAAGCCTTTGCACTGTTGCTCAATACATCCATATGTCTATTCGGTCAGGTCAGTCTACAAGAATTAGCATAAAACAGACACCTTGATATTTGAGCTCTTAGTGAATTTGTGGAATTTTGAATGCTAATTTTCTCATCAGACACTTTTTTTTTTTTTTTTTTAAATTTCAGTTTGCCTGCAGCGACCTGTACACATTGGTTTCAATGAGGAAATGCTAGCAGTAAAGAGGCTATGATGGATATTAAACTTGTAAAGACTGTGTACTAACCCAGTGTGTCTGATGAGATAAACATTCAAGATGTCAAGATCAACATTGCTCTTAACTGGACTGTTTGGACACTACAAATAATATACATATATATTATTTACATTAAGGAGGGGCATTGGTGAGCAGGGAGGCCGTCCTTCAGCTGGGAAACCCAGGTTTACACCCGTCCCAACAAGCTCTGGCAAAGTGTCCGTGACCCTTGACCTCTCTATTGCAGTGAGGGAAAATCTAAAATGAAGTATTAGCCTCTGTTCTCAATTCTTTACAGCTGAAGACATCTTAATGTTTTATTTTTCATTAGAAAGAGAGCATGTTTGCGTGAAAGCATGTAGACGTTTGCATCTTCATACACATCCACACAGCACCGTTTGCCCTGTTTTTTTTTCCTGATCTATAAAAAGCTAGACTGTAATTGTAAAGTGTTGTCAACATGTGTGTGGATTTTTGAACTGTTGAAATGAAAGTAGAGTAGATTGTACAGTGTGTTTCTTTGGCCCCATGAAATGAAACTTGACATCATAAATAACATTTTTGTTTGAAGGAAATCTGATAATGACAAAAAAAACCTCATTCACACTTCTTCCACTGCTCTTATAATCATTCTGTGTCAAATTGTGTTTTTACCAAAGAGAAGTCAGCGGCAACCAGAAAGTCACTGTATACAGACACAAATCTTCATCTCGTCACTGCCTCTTCTTCAGTTACTGCTGGTGTTCAATCATGTCACCAACTGGCTTTTTAATAACTGTTATCAAGGTTTCACATCATGAATGACTGATTTTTTTTTTTTTTTTCAATTTCATGGGGTCCCTAAACTATTTTACTTCTCCACTTTTCTTTTGACTGTAGGTCTCTTTGTGAATAGATGAGACCTTAGAGGTGTAGCTTTCCTAAATGACTTGCGTCCAATCTTATTATGTTACTGTTTGTTGAAAAAGGAATGCAAACTTGTTTCTGTAGACATGAAACTTTCAAATAGCTTGACATTTGTGACAGTTGGATGGTTGATTTCCTGCTCCTCAGTGGCCACTTTTCACACTGAAATTCAACTGTAGTGTTTCCAGCAGCTCATTTAACTTCAGAATAAGTCATTACAGGAGTTTTAGTAGGTAGGTGTGTCATAATTTTACTATCCCTGCTGTTCCTCTCTTTTAACCTCATTTCATATGTGTGGAGACTTTGCTTCTCGTGTCTTGAGTTTCATAAGTTAAGGGACATCATAAAGAGCATTTATTTATGTTTTCATCACTGTGTATTTGTGTTTACAAGATAACTCTGGAGAATGAAGGATGTGTACGTGGCTGACAACAACAAGTTGTGTCTGTGTGATGTGCTGAATGTCAGAAAGATGGAATAGTTACAGGGTAGGTTACACCGACATGAATTCATTATTATTCTATGAAAGAAAATATAAATCCATTTCTGTTATGCTCAGTATTACAGAGCCCTGTTGTAGCTGAAAAGAAAGTTTGGAAAGATATAATGTAAGTAGAAAATGTCATGATTGTGTTGACAGATGGGATACAGGTATGACTGCTGATTTTTGGAAATATCAAAAGCAAACTTTGAGTATTTTCTTTTTTTTAACGTAAATTTGTAGGGAAATGTCTTTCCATCAAAGGGAAAGGTGCCTTAGAGGGAATTGCATATTGATAAAAAAGAAGCAATGGACCTCCAGCATTTAAATGCACCTTCATTTGTTTGTTTGTATTGAAGTGAATTTGCCTCATTCATTATTAGACCTTTTTTAACTTCAATGATGTCATTTCCTCTTATTCAGAGTTTCTTTGCACATCATTTTTTATCATGTTTCTTCTCATGTGTTTCATATTCCTATTTTGATGTTTCCTGGATTTCCTCATTTTTACCAAAGATAAAATTCCTGCTGTATTTTCACTGTCTAATAATGTTTTGTAGTTAATCTAGTTAGTATAATCTGGACATTATCGCATTAATTGGCCAACATGATCTAAAAGCAAGTGTGATATTCAGAGGGATGTATGTGTTGTGTTTTTGTTAGGTGATGTTTTATCCAGAATCTTGCATGAGCATTTCTCTTTATCAGAAACAATATTACTAGAATAAAATATTATGACCATTATGGAGCTTCTGTCATGCACACATTTCTCCGCTAGGCGGTCTACTGGATTCACTCGGCAGAGACCGACTCTGTACTGGGCACACAGATGAAACTGATACTGGTCTTCTCATCAAAATGGAAAACAAAACAACTTTTCCAAAAAGGACTATTTCTTTAATATCCGTATAGTTCTTCTGGCTACCAGGCAACACTGAACAAGATGAGGGAAGCCTAGTTTATCTGGACTGTGAGCTTGTGGATAAGAAACTGAAAAACAGAAACATGTAAAGGTTGATGTAATACAACAGTCCTGTAATAAATGTTCAGTTTTTGCTTCAATTTTGCTTTAGTTGTTTGTGTGTTAACTTCAGTCTGTTTTGACATGCTGATGTATCCTTTTCTGTAGGTCATGTAGATTTCATTGCTACATTAATGCATCAAAGAGAGAAGCAATGAAAACAAATAGGAACACAAACCACAGCAATGGAAAAACTGACAATAATAACCAGTAACTCAATAAAGAGTCGGGGGTTTCTCGCTTTATAATAAGCCAACAGATCTGCAGTTATAAATATTAGTAAGTCATTGATAAAGAGTTTTTCCACTACAACAATCCATCAAGTTTGTATGAATCTGTTCTTGTGAAGTTCCACATGTGCTGCGTCTGTGAAAATGAGCTTTTCAGTACGATAATATACTTCCACTGTTGAATTGGAGTGTGCAGAATACGTATAATGTATAATGTAAATATTATACGTATAATAAATTCATTATTCAACTCCCCAGTTCTGATTCTCTCACAGACAGGTTTTGTCCTGTTGTGCCTTTAGGAGGTGGAGGACTTTATTTGTCAAAGGGAAATTGGCCTTTGACTAATTTCAGCTGGTAAATTCTATTAAAAAAAATATGAGAGTCCCCTCTGCTCCATTTCTCCCAGATATACAATTTATTTAGAGAAATCATTTTCATAGGCTTTAAAGCAAATAAAGATACGAACCATAAGTTTTATTCTGGAATAAAACTATCTGAAGGCAGGTTTTCCATGCTTCAGTTTGATAGTGACAAATTTATTATTTTATTATTACAATTTTGTCAGAGGTGCTCTTTGCATCAAAAAGTTTGCATATTGAAACTCTGTTGTGAACACTGAGCCTTAAGAGTCGGATTGATGTTACAGTGACCCTGTAATTCCTGTCCATGCGTATTAGGTCTATCTATCTGAGCTGGACTCATCCTGAGGACGGCTTCCGTGTCCCAAACGTTTTTACTGAATAAATCTGAAATCAGTGTGCAATATCAAACCTGTCCGATGTGTAAAAATGTTTGAAGATCAATTATCGTTAGATTCTCACTGATCCTGTTGGGAGATTTAAATAATTACCGGACATTACCGGTGCTGTGCCACGTGCGTAAAATGCGCACAGCACCTCTCTCCGTTTGGAAACACACATATGAATCATGCGGCTGGAAGTTAACTATATATTATAAGCTCAAAGACAAGAATACTACTTATAAACACTTGACGTTGTCCTGTGTGACCATAAAACCCATATTTTTTCATCCAAGAGTGACTTATTTGGCGCGAGATTTATTTGGTTGGCCTGAGAGTGTGAGACAGCGCCGGGGAGTTGGCAACCTTAATTAAGTTTAAATAGACTATGAACAGTCTGCAAAAAGTGAGCTTGACATTTGATCTCAGGCCTTTTGCAGGTTGATTGGATGAAACTTTAGATTACAGAGGTGAGATGTGACTGTAAAAACAGATGTGTACAAAATGGACGCTGAGGATTCCATGGTTGCTATGTTTTATCTCCAGGTGCATCATTTCTATATGATCCTCATTCAAACGCAAACAAAACCAAACGGTCAAGAAAAGTTTTTCACAACTTTCACTCGACGATTTCTTCCAAATAAACGCTTCTGCTGAGGACTTCTTACATCCTGTTAAGGACTAAAGACTCACTGAGACTGACGAGAAAGAGAAAGCAAACTTCCATCATGGAAAATGTGAGATTTGAACACTTTGAAAGTCTGTGGTGTTTTCAATGTATTTTACCGTCGAGACTTTCAGAGCCCTCAAAGGTCACTGATGTTTAGCCAAAAGGCTCTGACATGAACACTCCCCCAACCCGGGGTCACATGATAAAAATAATATGTTGAAGGGCAAATTAACTATGAATTACAGGAAAATGAAGCACCTGCGCATGTGCGTGTTATTTTACGGCAGTGATGCACATTGTCAGTACTGGACTGTACCAGCTCCATTTATACTGTATATAATAAATCATAAAAATGACATAAGATGCGCATAAAAGAACTCAAATCACTGCTTCACTGACAATAATGTCATTATTTAATATATCTAATAGGTTTATTTATATTACCCAGCTCCAGGCTGATGGGATACATTTTGATGTTGTGAATTTAAGTGTAACACTGGAGTACTTGGAGTTAGTATATAATTCCCAGCAGATATGTGACATTAATTTTTTTTAGACAGTGTGGCAACATATTGATTTAAGGCTCTGTGCTGAAGAAGACCCCTGTGTTAAAATGTGCTTTTAAGACCTTCATTATTTCATTTTCATACTTTCATGTTGCATATTCTTAATTAAATACATTTATTCAGGTAACCACATCAAATCTGCAATATTGTAATACTGTAATATTCTAGCACATTTTTGCAGAAACGGTGAAATGAAATTCACATTATTCAGTGCCTTTTGTTGCATTTACTGTACTTATGGAGCCTCGTTCTAACGTGTGTATTGTTGCAGTGTGATGTGTCCATTGCCCTGCAAGACCACGACTACTTTAGAAGCAGGAGAATCTCTGCACGCCGGGCAGACGCTGCGAGGAACCCTGCAGCCTGGAGCAAGTGTCCATGTTGCAGGAATGACCAGGTTAGACTTTTGAATTTTCTTTTTTTGAAAGTCAACTCGCTGCAGCCAAATGTAGAACTGAACACTATCTTGTTGTCAAATAAAACAAAATTGGACACTTTTCATGTCACATGAAGTACAGAACATAATGTGCTTTATTAGTGACCAGTGCCACATTGACTACTTGCATTGTGGGATCATTTGAGTCCACTATTTAGGGTATTAGGCTATAATAATATTCACTGGACTGTTTAGGGTATATGAATCCTCACAAACTACAGAATCAGACAAGTCTACAAAATGTTAAACACATAGTGCACTATATTGTGAATAATGAATGACTTTGGACACAGCCTCTGCTGCACAGGCTTATTGCACTGCATACTGGACTTTTCATTGAACCTTCCTGTTAAGTTCCCATCAGACTGTGCCAATTCACAGCTTTACTCTGTGACATTATTTTCCTTGAAATTAAATTCTTCTTGCATTCAGACCTGAATAAACTAAGGCTTGTACCTCTAAAGTCCTGTAAATTGTGAAAGGCTTTTTACTTTTCCAAAGTCTTCATCAGTGCATCTAACACAATTTTTTTTCTTATGAGACTAAAAAAAGTATCCTCTGCTGAACTTCCCCAGGAGCAGAAGCACCAACACTCTGCTACTGCTGCCAAACCTCCCCAGAAGAGGAAGCGGACCTCTGTGGCCCGTCCTTCCAAACCTTCTGCTGAACCCCCAGAGGTGTCGGCTCCCACTCCTCGGCCCTCCAGCCCAGCTCCTGACATTCCAGGGCTTCTGAATTTGATCCCTCGGTCCACCGTCCCACCTGCCGACCTGCCAGCGGTCTCAAATGTGGCCCCCGTCAGCCCCGGCCCCTCCACTGCTCCCCTGCAAGATGACGGCCCTGTGATAATACACAACCGCTCAGTAGAGGAGTACCAGCAGATCTACCATGAAGTGGTAGATGACATGCTGAGGTATGTTTGTCAAAATCAATATATATTAATTCAATATATAAAAGCTTTTTAATCCCACGTATCATGATTATTAAATGTTTGTTTCTTTATATCTTTACAGATACAAGAACGGCCGCTTGCGTCCGTACACTTTGGGGCTTGGCCGTCGTATCAAACAGAAGCTGTGGGAGAGGCTGAATCGTCCCACGATTACGACATCAGCCAATGAAGACGGGCTTGAGAATGTTCAAGTATCATACGGGGTTGGAGTCTATCCTCCCCGTTTTGATGTTGACATTTCAAGAGAACCAGAGCCTAAACGGCCACCAAAAAAAAGGGCTAAGAACCGAAACTGAACTGAAAGTATCAGTATTGTGTAAATAGTTAAAGACATTAGAATAGTTCAATAAGGTCAAATCTGTAAATAATATTGTAGTTTTAAGTTTTCTTAATGAGTAGAATTGTCTTGTTTCATCAGTAAATGCAGCTTCTGTCTGAACTCTTTTCCAGCTACACATCCAACCTCTGATTCCATCTGCTGTTCCAGCCTCCACCTGTAGGCTCTACCATCCACCTGCAGCCTGAAGCTCCACCAGCAGATTCTGGGAGAAAATTACAAACACCTTTATGTACAACCTCTGCAAACCACCTGAAGTGCCCTGTTTCGTCCTCCACCAATAGCCTGTTTCAGCCTCCATCACATCTAAACTGTGCCTCCAACTGACACCAGCCATCTGCTGTCATAGCCTCCACCTGCAGACAGCACATAGCTGCAAACACATGCTCCACCTTAAAAGTCCAGCGATGAGCCAAACCTTAACCTGCAGCCTCTGCCAGCAACCTGCAGCCGCCGCCTCCACCTGCAGGTTGTGGCAGACACCTGTAGCCCGGGCCTCCACCTGCAGCCTGGGTCTCCACCTGCAGCCTCTGCCAGCAACCTGCAGCCGCCGCCTCCCCCTGCAGATTGTGGCAGACACCTGTAGCCCGGGCCTCCACCTGCAGCCTATGCCAGCAACCTGCAGCCGCCGCCTCCACCTGCAGGTTGTGGCAGACACCTGTAGCCCAGGCCTCCACCTGCAGCCTGGGTCTCCACCTGCAGCCTCTGCCAGCAACCTGCAGCCGCCGCCTCCACCTGCAGATTCTGGCAGAAAACTGCAGCCTAATCCTCCACCTACAGCCTCTGCCAGCAACCTGCAGCCGCCGCCTCCACCTGCAGGTTGTAGCAGACACCTGTAGCCCGGGCCTCCACCTGCAGCCTCTGCCAGCAACCTGCAGCCGCCGCCTCCACCTGCAGATTCTGGCAGAAAAATGCAGCCTAATCCTCCACCTACAGCCTCTGCCAGCAACCTGCATCCGCCGCCTCCACCTGCAGGTTGTGGCAGACACCTGTAGCCCGGGCCTCCACCTGCAGCCTGGGTCTCCACCTGCAGCCTCTGCCAGCAACCTGCAGCCGCCGCCTCCACCTGCAGATTCTGGCAGAAAACTGCAGCCTAATCCTCCATCTACAGCCTCTGCCAGCAACCTGCAGCCACCGTCTCCACCTGCAGATTCTGGCAGACAGCTGCACCTCCACCTGCAGCCTCTGTCAGAAATCTGTCTCACCATCTTCTCTTACAGGTTCTGACAGACACGTCCAGCCTTCAGACTTCAGCCTCTGTTAGCAAGCTGCACTGCTACCGCCACTTGCAGATTCTGATAGCCTGCTACAACCTGAATCTCCACCTTTAGCCTCTGCCAGCAACCTGCAGCAGTTGCCCTCATCTGCAAGTTGCTGGCAAATGCTACAGGTGGAGATTTGGGCCTCTTCCACCGACCTGCACCACCTCCTCCACTTGCAGATTCCAGCAGACAGCTCCAGCCTCTGACAGGAAACTGCACCACCTCCTCCACCTACAGTTTGTGGCAGAATGCCAGACAGCTGCAACCCAAACCTCCACCTCCAGCCTCCAGCTTCCAACCTGTGCCAGCAACCTGTACTGCTGCCTCCACCTGCAGATTCTGGCCAATGTACCAGTCCAACCACCAGCCTCCAGCATCTTGTCTCTGACACCTACCTGCACCACCTCCTCCACCTGCAGATTATTGCTGAGAGATGCAGCACAAACCTCAACCTCTAGCCTCTGACAGCAGCCTGCACCACCTCCTCCACCTGCAGTCTGTAACAGACAGCTCCACCCCCCAGCCTCCAGCCTCCGGATTCTACCCACTAACCTGCAGCCTCCAGCCTCCACCCTCTGCCAGCAACCTGCACCACCCTCCACCTGCAGGTTCTGGCAGAGAGCTGCAGTCTGAATCTCCACCTACATCTACAACAGGTGTGTATGTCTTGCGCACAAAACCCATTATTCACAACAGTAGTGTAGTTAGTGCTGCAAAGTGGAAAGTATTGTATTGTGTGTATTTCTGGGCTGCATTGTATCTTCTCACATTGAACCTTTGTACATCATGAGCACTGTTAGATGGTGCTGTGTAGTTTTTTGTGTATTTTTACAAAGAATGTATGCCCTGTGTGGACTATTTCTTGGATTACTACCGATTGTTTGTCTTGCTTTGTTAGTTTGAATATTTTTCATTGTGTATGTTGGGTTTTGTGCACACACTGCAAACCACTTTCCCTCTGACATAATAATACATTTAATCTTATTCCTTCACATGCAGATTCTGGCAGAAAACTGCAGCCTAATCCTCCACCTGCAGCCTCTGCCAGCAACCTGCAGCCGCTGCCTCCACCTGCAGGTTGTGGCAGACAGCTGTAGCCCGGGCCTCCACCTGCAGCCTCTGCCAGCAACCTGCAGCCACCGTCTCCACCTGCAGATTCTGGACAGACAGCTGCACCTCCACCTGCAGCCTCTGTCAGAAATCTGTCTCACCATCTTCTCTTACAGGTTCTGACAGACACGTCCAGCCTTCAGACTTCAGCCTCTGTTAGCAAGCTGCACTGCTACCGCCACTTGCAGATTCTGATAGCCTGCTACAACCTGAATCTCCACCTTTAGCCTCTGCCAGCAACCTGCAGCAGTTGCCCTCATCTGCAAGTTGCTGGCAAATGCTACAGGTGGAGATTTGGGCTGCAGCATTCTGCCAAAACCCGCAGGTGAAGGCGATGGCTGCAGCCCAAACCTTCAGCAGCAGCCTCTTCCACCGACCTGCACCACCTCCTCCACTTGCAGATTCCAGCAGACAGCTCCAGCCTCTGCCAGGAAACTGTACCACCTCCTCCACCTACAGTTTGTGGCAGAATGTCAGACAGCTGCAACCCAAACCTCCACCTCCAGCCTCCAGCTTCCAACCTGTGCCAGCAACCTGTACTGCTGCCTCCACCTGCAGATTCTGGCCAATGTACCAGTCCAACCACCAGCCTCCAACATCTTGTCTCTGGCACCTACCTGCACCACCCCCCAGCCTCCAGCCTCCAGCCTCCGGATTCTACCCACTAACCTGCAGCCTCCAGCCTCCACCCTCTGCCAGCAACCTGCACCACCCTCCACCTGCAGGTTCTGGCAGAGAGCTGCAATCTGAATCTCCACCTACACCTACAACAGGTGTGTATGTCTTGCACATAAAACCCATTATTCACAACAGTAGTGTAGTTAGTGCTGCACAGTGGAAAGTATTGTATTATGTATATTTCTGGGCTGCACTGTATCTTCTCACATTGAACCTTTGTACATCATGAGCACTGTTAGATGGTGTTGTGTAGTTTTTTTGTGTATTTTTACAAAGAATTTATGCCATGTGTGGACTATTTCTTGGATTACTACCGATTGTTTGTCTTGCTTTGTTAGTTTGAATATTTTTTATTGTGTATGTTGGGTTTTGTGCACACACTGCAAACCACTTTCCCTCTGACATAATAATACATTTAATCTTAATCCTCCACTTGCAGATATTGGCAGACAGCTCCAGCCTCTGCCAGCAACCTGCACCACCTCCTCCACCTGCAGTTTGTAACAGACAGCTCCACCCCAGCCTCCAGCCTCCAGCCTCCAGCCTCCGGCGTCTACCCACTAGCCTGCAGCCTCCAGCCTCCAACCTCCGCCAGCAACCTGCACCACCCTCCACCTGCAGATTCTGACAGACAGCTGCAGCCAGAACCTACACCAACTTCTTCTACTAGAAAGTTGAAGAGTCCCACTCCACCTGAAACTTCTGCCAAACTCCACTAACAGCTTCTTCCAGTCATCCACAGAACCAGCCTCCTCCTCCAGCCCACAGTAACCAGCTGCTCCTCCAGCCACTGCCTGCAGTCTCTATCAGTAACCTGCAGCCCTAGCCTCAGGAACCGGGCTACAGTATGATTAATGCAGTGAATAAAAACATATCATTTATCCATGTCTGAGCCCTGTTGTAGCTAAAATTATGAACATTTGGGAAGAAAAAACAAAACAAAACAAAAAAAAGGGTATTTATTTTATGCATATTGTTTTGAAAATGCATTGTGAGTGTTTGACTGCTGAGTTTTTTGAAATATCAAAACAAACTATCAGTATTTTCTGTAATTAAATGTGTAGAGAATTTGCATTCTATCTCAGGGAAGGGTACCTTAAGGGAATTGCATATTGTTAAAAATGGACCTCCAGCACTTAAATGCACCTTTATTTCTTTTATTGTATTGAAGTGAATTTGCCTAATTCATTATTAGACCCACATTAGACTTAATGATGCTATTTCTGCTTATTCAGAGTTTCTTTGCACATATGAGTAATTTGAATGTTTTTCTCATGTGTTTCATATTCCCATTCAAAGATAAAATGCCTGCTGTATTTTCAATGTCAAATGATTTTTTTGTAGTTGCTTAAATCGGAACATTATGACAACAATTGACCAACATAATGTAAAAATTCAAAGGGGTGTCTGTGTGCAATATTACTACAATAAAAGATATTATTATTGTCAAGCTTTTGTCATGTTATGTATACATTTCTTTATTTCTGAAGATTTTAAAGGTTGAAAAGTAAGTTGAAGTGAGCCAAACATTTATCTCATAGGCAGGGTCTATGTCCCATCCCAAACTGGAGGAGATCAGAGAATAATTGACAAGTGCAATGACAAAACTACAGGCATGTTCTTCTATGACAAATATACAGAGATAAGACTCAGCATACATGAAGAAATCCAGCTGTTTTGTAGGATTGTACATGGATTTATGGTCATCACAAGACATTTCCTGTTTCTACCACATCTTAATTGCTTTTTTATGTGAATATTTCCAAATAAATTGTGGCTTAAATAGTCAGCGTGACCCCCAGTGTAAATCTTCAAAATCACAATACTACAGTGTGTTGTGTGTTGGCTTGATGTGATAGACTTATTGGATCCAACATAACCACAGAATACGTTACAACAATGATAATGTTTTTCAATGGTTGACTCACACACTGATTTGGCGTGGGACGTGTCAGAGGATCACGTCATACTTGGCTTGGTGTACCAAACAAAATGAATTGAAGTGAGATACTAATCACAATAAAAGGAGTAATGACAACAATCATTTCCAAAGCAACATTAATAATGATGATAATAATAGAGGTGAGCGCCAAGACAAAAAATATTAATGACAATAATAGAATGAGGGAAAACAACTGTCCACAGCTGGGTTATAAAAAAATGTGTTGGTCGCTTTAGCTGTGTGCATCTGCATCATCCCTACCCTCCCTACCTATAACATTTGGTGGTCACCCTTGGCCTCCCCCTGCAGGCATCCAGCTATCAGCTGCAGCTCCAGGCTTGCTTTCTAGCCTCCAGGTCTATAACATATATGTATCAGCTCTTTCATAAAAACAGAAGAGATAAATCACTGGTAAGGCTGTAGAATATGCAGAATATATGTGGCAAAGACAAGACATGATAGAATGAAAAGCCGACCTGAGAATTGGGCATTGAAGGAAATAACTAACACCACAAGATGGCAGTAATCCAACAACAAAGTCCGAGTTTAAAGAATCTGACAGAGGGAGGATTTGGCGTCCTGAAGGAGGGTCAACATGCTGCTATTCAGGATTTGACAAAAGCTCACATCGAGTCGTTTGACCAGGCTGTCACTGACGGACTCAGCCGCGTCGTGCAGGTCAGTTGAACTTTATTTGACCATGTAACACATAACTATCTGAAGAAATACTAAAATAGTTTGTTAAACACGCACTTAAAAAAGCGGAATAACCGGAACAGGCTGCTCTTTTAAGTCAGTGGTTCTCAAACTTTTTCACGTCAAGGACCCCTAAAGTGACATTTGATAAGATTTTGTCCCAGGGTCCCCATCTGATAAGATTTTTTCTTTTGTGATGTGACATGTCTTTCTCAGGCAATCCCCCCTTTGGAGTTCACGTTCAAACATGACAGAATTAGCTTCGCTTTCGTTGAGGCCACAATCTACAAACCTATGGTTGCCAAAGGGAGCATCTGCAGGGAAATGAGGGTGTTTCCAGCAGAGTGCCGGGGAAGAAGATGCTCTTACAAAGGCAAGATTGTGGTAAGTCTGACATGTGTGCAAACAAGGGAGTGCTGAACTAAAGGACTGGCCAACAAAGGATCCAAAATACACGTGAGAGACACAATAACACTTTGGTCAAGTCTTTAATGTGTTCAGTTTTTGTATTTTGACAGGCAGACGTCAGCTGGTCGATCAATGGTGTCCCCAAAGGCATCATTAAACAGTCCCTGGGTCAGGTGCCAATTATGGTGAAATCCAAGCTGTGTAACCTGCATGGCATGTCCCCCAAAGAGCTTGTGGAACACCATGAAGAAGCAGAGGTAAGATATGACAGTTACACTAATAAACTGAGGAGAGATTCAATGCACGCATCCTTATAATCAAATTCCAAGCTGCCTCTTTAACATTTAAGAAGGATGAGCACACAGCCATCAACATGAATCTACATTATCTGGAAAACGGGACTGTGATGCTCAACTTCATCTACCAGAAAGAGCTCTTCTTCCTCCCACTGGGCTTTGCACTTAAGGTAGTAATCAGGGTGTATAGCAGTAAGAAATATTTGATGGTATCTTGGTGTCTAGCCGTGCTTTTTCACTGAATCAGATTTTTTAATGCACTTTAGAAATGAGCAAGCCTGCACCAACCATTAGTTAGTAGTTCTGAATGTAATTTGTCCTACAATTGAGTGTAATTTTTTTTCTATTTAAAACAGAGGCTTGGTGCTGTAGATTTTAACATGGCTCATTATCTTTGTGGTTGCCTCCAGGCCCTGGTGGACTTCACAGACTTCCAGATCTACCAGGAACTTATCAAAGGCCGCGAGGACAATTCCTTCTACAAGAGCTGTGTATCAGAGATGCTGCGCATCGTCATGGAGGAGAACTGCACCACCTGCAGCAAGGTGCTCAATTACCTTGGAGAGCGCTTCCGGGTTAAGATGAGTCTTCCTGACTGGTACACCAACGAGCAGTGTGCCAACTTCCTGCTAGAGTAAGTTTTTAAGACAGATGCATGACAGTTTTTGTTTACTCACAGCCTGAAAACAGAATTTTAAGTTTAGTACATTATACATTTAGTATATAATTATTATGAAGTGCAATATAGTAAAATGAGTTTTGTTGTGTTTTGATCAGTGAGTGTATCTGCATCCACCTGAAGTCACGTATGCCAAGCAGGAGTGCATGGAAGAAAACCCTGACAGCATTATGTGTCAGGAAGTGCTCACTCCTGGTCAGCTCTACCTCATGTTTCTGAAGGTAAGGTTATTGAAATCAGTCATTTGAACAAGCACTGAGTGATGTGTGTATTGGCCTCTGTCACTGAACAGCAGTGTCTGTTGTGTTCTGAGTGTGGACAATGAGATTTTTAAGGCCAGAAATATTAGCGTGTAGCAATGTAAACATTACATCATTGGCACTAATCAAAATATAAATCTCTACAGAAATATATTTTTGCAGTGTGTTTTTATCTTGAAAGTTTGCTGTTTGTTTTTGCTGACAACACATTCCTGTTTAAACATCTGAAAGTTACTGTGAGTACCACAAATGAAACAGTAAGTTGTTTTTTTTTAATTTAACCCGTAAAACATGCTCACAGGAGAGAATGGCTGCCTGGTTGGTGTCTGTGAAGTTGTCCTTTGACAAGAGAGGCAGCAGACTGAGTGGATGGAGTGCTGAAAACGTGATGAAGATCTTCAACATGGGCACAGATCTGACCAAACCCTTTGAATATCTGCTGGCCACTGGGAACCTCAACTCCAAGACAGGTATGGCCAGACAAGTTGAGTATGAGTAGATGTTATGGTGTAAATTTTGGTCCATCTATTAATAATGTCTACCCTCCCTGTTGTCTGCAGGTCTCGGCATGCTGCAGAACACAGGTCTGTGTGTGGTAGCTGACAAGCTCAACTTTCCGCTGTGTGCACAGAGGAGCAGCGTTCGCCAAGATGAGGACCACTTCGGTTCGTAAGCTGCTGCCCGAGTCCTGGGGCTTCCTGTGTCCCGTCCACACTCCAGACGGAGAGCCTTGCGGCCTCATGAACCACATGACAGCCAGCTGTGAGATTGTGGTGCCGACCTTCCCCACCACATCACTGCCTGCTCTACTCTGTTCCCTTGGTGAGCACTCAATCCAGTCAACAATTGTGCAAATATATAATCAATCAAATGGGATTCTGCCCTTAAATTTTCTCCAACACACAGTTTAAAGCAAGTCTCAGTGGGTTAAATAGCATTATATGAATGTATTTAGTCTCTGGTGGTTAAACCTTGTGCCTCACTGGGGACCTAAAAGGGCCTTTAACGTTTTATTTTTTCAACCATTTTGGCTGTGATTATGCTGTAGCCATGATATTTGTCAAAGGTGTGTATTTTTTATTGAATTTTGATAATTCAACCACAGATCCTATATTATGTCTATAATACACTGTGTAGAAACAATACTACCTTTCAGCATGTTAGGGCCCTTTTAGGTCCCATTGAAACCCATTAAAACCACATTTTTTGATCCCATGGTTCCTACTAAATAAATTCACGCATTCTGTTTTATAAGACTTTCAAACTGAAGCCCTGGCTTCAGAATTGTAGATTTTGCTATTTTCCAGGTGATTGAGCCATTTTCTCCTGTTTCCCCTATAGAACAAATATGTACCATTAGAATTGCTCTCCACTAGGAGCTATTACAGGGGCATTTCCTGTTTTATGGAGTTTTTCAGGACATTGTAGCAAATTTATTCATCTGTATTGATATGGATGTCCAAGGTTGGTGTATATGTGTGTGTATGGAGAAACTAGTGTGTGTGTGTGTGTGTGTGTGTGTGTGCAGCTAAAAAGATGTCATTTTTATGGGCTGCAGGTCACATTACTCACACTGCAGGCCATATTACAAAGGTCTCCCTCTCTCTCTAGCAGACACACACATATACACACACCTTAACACAACTTTGTTTTGCATACTGGATACTGAAACTTTAATTTAATCATCTTTTTGTGTGTCGCTACAGCTTTACATCAATGTGGGCATCTTAGAGGATGAGATGGAGCCAGGTGTGACGACACACCAGAGCTCTTCCCTCACAGTATGCTAAGTGTGGTGGCCTAATCAACTGCTGGAGTATATTGACAATCAGGGACAAGTTCGTGTTATTCAGAAGTACCTGGAGAAACCTCTACTTCTGGAGCCGGGACATCGGAAGTTTGACATCAGGCGAGTCAGAAACAGAAAATGTGTGAGTCTGTCTGGACTTAGTAACTCTCGTGCTGAATGTGCTCTTATGGTTTATGTTATGCTATTACCAGGAGCTGGGTGCTTGTGGACCATCAGTACAACATCTATTTATACCGGGAGGGCGTGCTGCGGACTTCCTCCGAGCCCTACAACAGCTCCGACCTCCAGGACATGACCAGCCACCTGACCAACCACTGCATCCAGAAGGAGCACTCGCAGAACTACGGACGATACGAGGAGGGGAACGAGATGTTCTTTGATGAGTTCAGGCTGTACCTGCTAAACACTCACAATGTCACCCTGGAGACCACCATATTATCTCAGATCAAGCAGATCATAAAGTAGGTCCTTTTGTCAGATTACAGCTAATAAAGAGATTAGCAGCTGCCTGCTTTCACTATAATAAATGTAAATATTGTTCTTATCCCAACCAAAACACAGAAAGCAGCACATACTGTACGTGTGGTCAGAGACATTCTCCATAATTTGTTTCTGAAACATGCAGATTGAGTTGTTATGTTACATGATTGCTCGATGATATTTTACTCTTCTAGACAGCTGGAAACCAATAACGATGTTACAGGTGCAACATTAGATGATCTGTTATCTTTGCTGTAGTTTGAGAGTATGTGAGCATGTGCTGAGCTACTGATTTCATCTAGTAAATAAGTGAAATCTTTACTGCTTCATAGCACAATATATATTGCATACACATTTATGTGCAATATAGCATTTGTGAGACTGTTGACAAAAACACTATTAACAGCGATTCATTCTTTTCTTAAGATGCTTTGGCTTTCAAATTCATGTTAAAGGTATTTTTAACTGCAATATGACTGAAGATAAAACAATTGACAAAACGTTTGGCCAGTGTTGTAAAATATTTCAGTATTATGATGGTATAGTATAGTATTTTTGAATTGTGAATTATTACCTCTTCACTAGACATTATAGTTGGATCTCCAGTACAGCATAAAGGTTAGCGATTACTTAATGCCGCTTTTAAAAGTTCCACATTAATTGTGTTACCCATAGAGCTGCAACGATCAGTCCATTCATAGAGAAGTCGATCGGCAGAGAATTAATTGACAACTATTTTGATAATCGATTCATTGTTTAAGTCAGTTTTCAAGCAAAAATGCCACACAGTTGATGGTTTCATTTTCTGAAATGACAATTTGCTGCTTATCGTTGCCTTAAAGGACAGGTTCACAATTTTAACTGTCAGATGCCCAAATGAAGATTGAAATGGGATTTTCTTGCCATAATCATTCCTCCTGTTCATACTGGCCATTAACAGATCACTTCATAATGCACAAACGCCAAAATCCACAAGCCTCCTTCTGTGCTAAAATGTATTTAAAAGTTCATCTGAAGCTAATATGAAGCTTCAGCTGTTCAAATGAGTCAAATCAAGTAGATATCTTTCAACGTTTGAGTCTTTTTAGTGCCAAAGTTGCTCTTTTTGTTACTATACTTCCACCGCAGCTCAACAGGGAAACACTGTCCTAGGAAACACAAAGAGGGAATTTGATGCTAAAAAGACTGTAAATGTGGCAGATATCCACTTGATATGACTAACTCACACTGCTGAAGCCTCATATAAGCTTCACATCACTTACATTAAAGCACATTTGAAGGGGATCTTTTAATAGCCAGTATGAACAGGAGGAATGATTACAGTGAGGAAAAACTCTTTCACTGTTCATATGGACACCTGACTGTTGTTTTAACACATACTTGAAAAACTGTGACCCTATCCTTTAACATTATAGTAAATTGAATATGTTTAGGTTTAGACTGTTGCTCAGACAAAACAAGACATTTGATAGCGTCACTGTGGGAAATTGTGATGGTGATGATTTTCACAGTTTTCTGTTGCTTTATTGACCAAGCAATTAATTGATCAGCCGATTATTTTCTCACTCGATAATGAAAATAATTTAGTTTCAGCCCTACTTACCTGATTGGACAAGACATTAAGTAATTTTGGTCTTCGTTAGATGACAAGATGATAATAAGGAAGGAACAATTTGAGACCATGCACATGAAGAATAAAAATGATAAAAATGTAATAATGAAAGCATTAAAATAGATTTTAAAAATGAGTAAAGAATAAAATCCAAACTAGATGAAATAGAAAACTAAAACATTCTTCTCTGAAATGATTTTGCTGTCTGGTTTTACAGGAGCTGTCTGACATGTATTGAGCCGGCGATCAGCACCAAGCACCTGTCCTACCAGAGCTTCCAGCTCTTTGGATTTGATTTCATGGTGGATGAGAGCTTCAAAGTGTGGCTCATTGAGATCAATGGAGCTCCAGCCTGTGCACAGTCAGTACCAGTTGATGATGCATGTTAAAATTGTATTTTTAGGATTGTATTTTGGCTTCTTTTTACAATATGAGGGAAACAATCTTTGAATGTATTTCAAAATTGATGAATAGAGGTCTGAAGGATGCAGAGACGCTCCAACTGAGACTGTAGTGCCTTACATTTCCAACCATGCTCCCTTAAAAAGACTGCCAGTTAGCTTGCTCTATTACTGTGACTTGTACTTGTTCTAAAAGCCTTTGCACTGTTGCTCAATACATCCATATGTCTATTCGGTCAGGTCAGTCTACAAGAATTAGCATAAAACAGACACCTTGATATTTGAGCTCTTAGTGAATTTGTGGAATTTTGAATGCTAATTTTCTCATCAGACACTTTTTTTTTTTTTTTTTTAAATTTCAGTTTGCCTGCAGCGACCTGTACACATTGGTTTCAATGAGGAAATGCTAGCAGTAAAGAGGCTATGATGGATATTAAACTTGTAAAGACTGTGTACTAACCCAGTGTGTCTGATGAGATAAACATTCAAGATGTCAAGATCAACATTGCTCTTAACTGGACTGTTTGGACACTACAAATAATATACATATATATTATTTACATTGAGGAGGGGCATTGGTGAGCAGGGAGGCCGTCCTTCAGCTGGGAAACCCAGGTTTACACCCGTCCCAACAAGCTCTGGCAAAGTGTCCGTGACCCTTGACCTCTCTATTGCAGTGAGGGAAAATCTAAAATGAAGTATTAGCCTCTGTTCTCAATTCTTTACAGCTGAAGACATCTTAATGTTTTATTTTTCATTAGAAAGAGAGCATGTTTGCGTGAAAGCATGTAGACGTTTGCATCTTCATACACATCCACACAGCACCGTTTGCCCTAATGTTTTTTTTTCCTGATCTATAAAAAGCTAGACTGTAATTGTAAAGTGTTGTCAACATGTGTGTGGATTTTTGAACTGTTGAAATGAAAGTAGAGTAGATTGTACAGTGTGTTTCTTTGGCCCCATGAAATGAAACTTGACATCATAAATAACATTTTTGTTTGAAGGAAATCTGATAATGACAAAAAAAACCTCATTCACACTTCTTCCACTGCTCTTATAATCATTCTGTGTCAAATTGTGTTTTTACCAAAGAGAAGTCAGCTGCAACCAGAAAGTCACAGTATACAGACACAAATCTTCATCTCGTCACTGCCTCTTCTTCAGTTACTGCTGGTGTTCAATCATGTCACCAACTGGCTTTTTAATAACTGTTATCAAGGTTTCACATCATGAATGACAGATTTTTTTTTTTTTTCAATTTCATGGGGTCCCTAAACTATTTTACTTCTCCACTTTTCTTTTGACTGTAGGTCTCTTTGTGAATAGATGAGACCTTTAGAGGTGTAGCTTTCCTAAATGACTTGTGTCCAATCTTATTATGTTACTGTTTGTTGAAAAAGGAATGCAAACTTGTTTCTGTAGACATGAAACTTTCAAATAGCTTGACATTTGTGACAGTTGGATGGTTGATTTCCTGCTCCTCAGTGGCCACTTTTCACACTGAAATTCAACTGTAGTGTTTCCAGCAGCTCATTTAACTTCAGAATAAGTCATTACAGGAGTTTTAGTAGGTAGGTGTGTCATAATTTTACTATCCCTGCTGTTCCTCTCTTTTAACCTCATTTCATATGTGTGGAGACTTTGCTTCTCGTGTCTTGAGTTTCATAAGTTAAGGGACATCATAAAGAGCATTTATTTATGTTTTCATCACTGTGTATTTGTGTTTACAAGATAACTCTGGAGAATGAAGGATGTGTACGTGGCTGACAACAACAAGTTGTGTCTGTGTGATGTGCTGAATGTCAGAAAGATGGAATAGTTACAGGGTAGGTTACACCGACATGAATTCATTATTATTCTATGAAAGAAAATATGAATCCATGTCTGTTATGCTCAGTATTACAGAGCCCTGTTGTAGCTGAAAAGAAAGTTTGGAAAGATATAATGTAAGTAGAAAATGTCATGATTGTGTTGACAGATGGGATACAGGTATGACTGCTGATTTTTGGAAATATCAAAAGCAAACTTTGAGTATTTTCTTTTTTTTAACTTAAATTTGTAGGGAAATGTCTTTCCATCAAAGGGAAAGGTGCCTTAGAGGGAATTGCATATTGATAAAAAAGAAGCAATGGACCTCCAGCATTTAAATGCACCTTCATTTGTTTGTTTGTATTGAAGTGAATTTGCCTCATTCATTATTAGACCTTTTTTAACTTCAATGATGTCATTTCCTCTTATTCAGAGTTTCTTTGCACATCATTTTTTATCATGTTTCTTCTCATGTGTTTCATATTCCTATTTTGATGTTTCCTGGATTTCCTCATTTTTACCAAAGATAAAAGTCCTGCTGTATTTTCACTGTCTAATAATGTTTTGTGGTTAATCTAGTTAATAATCTATAATCTGGACATTATCGCATTAATTGGCCAACATGATCTAAAAGCAAGTGTGATATTCAGAGGGATGTATGTGTTGTGTTTTTGTTAGGTGATGTTTTATCCAGAATCTTGCATGAGCATTTCTCTTTATCAGAAACAATATTACTAGAATAAAATATTATGACCATTATGGAGCTTCTGTCATGCACACATTTCTCCGCTAGGCGGTCTACTGGATTCACTCGGCAGAGACCGACTCTGTACTGGGCACACAGATGAAACTGATACTGGTCTTCTCATCAAAATGGAAAACAAAAGCACTTTTCCAAAAAGGACTATTTCTTTAATATCCGTATAGTTCTTCTGGCTACCAGGCAACACTGAACAAGATGAGGGAAGCCTAGTTTATCTGGACTGTGAGCTTGTGGATAAGAAACTGAAAAACAGAAACATGTAAAGGTTGATGTAATACAACAGTCCTGTAATAAATGTTCAGTTTTTGCTTCAATTTTGCTTTAGTTGTTTGTGTGTTAACTTCAGTCTGTTTTGAGATGCTGATGTATCCTTTTCTGTAGGTCATGTAGATTTCATTGCTCCATTAATGCATCAAAGAGAGAAGCAATGAAAACAAATAGGAACACAAACCACAGCAATGGAAAAACTGACAATAATAACCAGTAACTCAATAAAGAGTCAGGGGTTTCTCGCTTTATAATAAGCCATCAGATCTGCAGTTATAAATATTAGTAAGTCATTGATAAAGAGTTTTTCCACTACAACAATCCATCAAGTTTGTATGAATCTGTTCTTGTGAAGTTCCACATGTGCTGCGTCTGTGAAAATGAGCTTTTCAGTACAATAATATACTTCCACTGTTGAATTGTAGTGTGCAGAATACGTATAATGTATAATGTAAATATTATACGTATAATAAATTCATTATTCAACTCCCCAGTTCTGATTCTCTCACAGACAGGTTTTGTCCTGTTGTGCCTTTAGGTGGTGGAGGACTTTATTTGTCAAAGGGAAATTGGCCTTTGACTAATTTCAGCTGGTAAATTCAATTAACAAAAATATGAGAGTCCCCTCTGCTCCATTTCTCCCAGATATACAATTTATTTAGAGAAATCATTTTCATAGGCTTTAAAGCAAATAAAGTCACGAACCATAAGTTTTATTCTGGAATAAAACTATCTGAAGGCAGGTTTTCCATGCTTCAGTTTGATAGTGACAAATTTATTATTTTATTATTACAATTTTGTCAGAGGTGCTCTTTGCATCAAAAACTTTGCATATTGAAACTCTGTTGTGAACACTGAGCCTTAAGAGTCGGATTGATGTTACAGTGACCCTGTAATTCCTGTCCATGCGTATTAGGTCTATCTATCTGAGCTGGACTCATCCTGAGGACGGCTTCCGTGTCCCAAACGTTTTTACTGAATAAATCTGAAATCAGTGTGCAATATCAAACCTGTCCGATGTGTAAAAATGTTTGAAGATCAATTATCGTTAGATTCTCACTGATCCTGTTGGGAGATTTAAATAATTACCGGACATTACCGGTGCTGTGCCACGTGCGTAAAATGCGCACAGCACCTCTCTCCGTTTGGAAACACACATATGAATCATGCGGCTGGAAGTTAACTATATATTATAAGCTTAAAGACAAGAATACTACTTATAAACACTTGACGTTGTCCTGTGTGACCATAAAACCCATATTTTTTCATCCAAGAGTGACTTATTTGGCGCGAGATTTATTTGGTTGGCCTGAGAGTGTGAGACAGCGCCGGGGAGTTGGCAACCTTAATTAAGTTTAAATAGACTATGAACAGTCTGCAAAAAGTGAGCTTGACATTTGATCTCAGGCCTTTTGCAGGTTGATTGGATAAAACTTTAGATTACAGAGGTGAGATGTGACTGTAAAAACAGATGTGTACAAAATGGACGCTGAGGATTCCATGGTTGCTATGTTTTATCTCCAGGTGCATCATTTCTATATGATCCTCATTCAAACGCAAACAAAACCAAACGGTCAAGAAAAGTTTTTCACAACTTTCACTCGACGATTTCTTCCAAATAAACGCTTCTGCTGAGGACTTCTTACATCCTGTTAAGGACTAAAGACTCACTGAGACTGACGAGAAAGAGAAAGCAAACTTCCATCATGGAAAATGTGAGATTTGAACACTTTGAAAGTCTGTGGTGTTTTCAATGTATTTTACCGTCGAGACTTTCAGAGCCCTCAAAGGTCACTGATGTTTAGCCAAAAGGCTCTGACATGAACACTCCCCCAACCCGGGGTCACATGATAAAAATAATATGTTGAAGGGCAAATTAACTATGAATTACAGGAAAATGAAGCACCTGCGCATGTGCGTGTTATTTTACGGCAGTGATGCACATTGTCAGTACTGGACTGTACCAGCTCCATTTATACTGTATATAATAAATCATAAAAATGACATAAGATGCGCATAAAAGAACTCAAATCACTGCTTCACTGACAATAATGTCATTATTTAATATATCTAATAGGTTTATTTATATTACCCAGCTCCAGGCTGATGGGATACATTTTGATGTTGTGAATTTAAGTGTAACACTGGAGTACTTGGAGTTAGTATATAATTCCCAGCAGATATGTGACATTAATTTTTTTTAGACAGTGTGGCAACATATTGATTTAAGGCTCTGTGCTGAAGAAGACCCCTGTGTTAAAATGTGCTTTTAAGACCTTCATTATTTCATTTTCATACTTTCATGTTACATATTCTTAATTAAATACATTTATTCAGATAACCACATCAAATCTGCAATATTGTAATACTGTAATATTCTAGCACATTTTTGCAGAAACGGTGAAATGAAATTCACATTATTCAGTGCCTTTTGTTGCATTTACTGTACTTATGGAGTCTCGTTCTAACGTGTGTATTGTTGCAGTGTGATGTGTCCATTGCCCTGCAAGACCACGACTACTTTAGAAGCAGGAGAATCTCTGCACGCCGGGCACACGCTGCGAGGAACCCTGCAGCCTGGAGCAAGTGTCCATGTTGCAGGAATGACCAGGTTAGACTTTTGAATTTTCTTTTTTTGAAAGTCAACTCGCTGCAGCCAAATGTAGAACTGAACACTATCTTGTTGTCAAATAAAACAAAATTGGACACTTTTCATGTCACATGAAGTACAGAACATAATGTGCTTTATTAGTGACCAGTGCCACATTGACTACTTGCATTGTGGGATCATTTGAGTCCACTATTTAGGGTATTAGGCTATAATAATATTCACTGGACTGTTTAGGGTATATGAATCCTCACAAACTACAGAATCAGACAAGTCTACAAAATGTTAAAAACATAGTGCACTATATTGTGAATAATGAATGACTTTGGACACAGCCTCTGCTGCACAGGCTTATTGCACTGCATACTGGACTTTTCATTGAACCTTCCTGTTAAGTTCCCATCAGACTGTGCCAATTCACAGCTTTACTCTGTGACATTATTTTCCTTGAAATTAAATTCTTCTTGCATTCAGACCTGAATAAACTAAGGCTTGTACCTCTAAAGTCCTGTAAATTGTGAAAGGCTTTTTACTTTTCCAAAGTCTTCATCAGTGCATCTAACACAATTTTTTTTCTTATGAGACTAAAAAAAGTATCCTCTGCTGAACTTCCCCAGGAGCAGAAGCACCAACACTCTGCTACTGCTGCCAAACCTCCCCAGAAGAGGAAGCGGACCTCTGTGGCCCGTCCTTCCAAACCTTCTGCTGAACCCCCAGAGGTGTCGGCTCCCACTCCTCGGCCCTCCAGCCCAGCTGCTGACATTCCAGGGCTTCTGAATTTGATCCCTCGGTCCACCGTCCCACCTGCCGACCTGCCAGCGGTCTCAAATGTGGCCCCCGTCAGCCCCGGCCCCTCCACTGCTCCCCTGCAAGATGACGGCCCTGTGATAATACACAACCGCTCAGTAGAGGAGTACCAGCAGATCTACCATGAAGTGGTAGATGACATGCTGAGGTATGTTTGTCAAAATCAATATATATTAATTCAATATATAAAAGCTTTTTAATCCCACGTATCATGATTATTAAATGTTTGTTTCTTTATATCTTTACAGATACAAGAACGGCCGCTTGCGTCCGTACACTTTGGGGCTTGGCCGTCGTATCAAACAGAAGCTGTGGGAGAGGCTGAATCGTCCCACGATTACGACATCAGCCAATGAAGACGGGCTTGAGAATGTTCAAGTATCATACGGGGTTGGAGTCTATCCTCCCCGTTTTGATGTTGACATTTCAAGAGAACCAGAGCCTAAACGGCCACCAAAAAAAAGGGCTAAGAACCGAAACTGAACTGAAAGTATCAGTATTGTGTAAATAGTTAAAGACATTAGAATAGTTCAATAAGGTCAAATCTGTAAATAATATTGTAGTTTTAAGTTTTCTTAATGAGTAGAATTGTCTTGTTTCATCAGTAAATGCAGCTTCTGTCTGAACTCTTTTCCAGCTACACATCCAACCTCTGATTCCATCTGCTGTTCCAGCCTCCACCTGTAGGCTCTACCATCCACCTGCAGCCTGAAGCTGCACCGGCAGATTCTGGGAGAAAATTACAGACACCTTTATGTACAACCTCTGCAAACCACCTGAAGTGCCCTGTTTCGTCCTCCACCAATAGCCTGTTTCAGCCTCCATCACATCTAAACTGTGCCTCCAACTGACACCAGCCATCTGCTGTCCTAGCCTCCACCTGCAGACAGCACATAGCTGCAAACACATGCTCCCCCTTAAAAGTCCTGCGATGAGCCAAACCTCAACCTGCAGCCTCTGCCAGCAACCTGCAGCCGCCGCCTCCACCTGCAGATCCTGGCAGAAAACTGCAGCCTAATCCTCCACCTACAGCCTCTGCCAGCAACCTGCATCCGCCGCCTCCACCTGCAGGTTGTGGCAGACACCTGTAGCCCGGGCCTCCACCTGCAGCCTGGGTCTCCACCTGCAGCCTCTGCCAGCAACCTGCAGCCGCCGCCTCCACCTGCAGATTCTGGCAGAAAACTGCAGCCTAATCCTCCACCTACAGCCTCTGCCAGTAACCTGCATCCGCCGCCTCCACCTGCAGGTTGTGGCAGACACCTGTAGCCCGGGCCTCCACCTGCAGCCTGGGTCTCCACCTGCAGCCTCTGCCAGCAACCTGTAGCCGCCGCCTCCACCTGCAGATTCTGGCAGAAAACTGCAGCCTAATCCTCCACCTACAGCCTCTGCCAGCAACCTGCATCCGCCGCCTCCACCTGCAGGTTGTGGCAGAAAACTGTAGCCCGGGCCTCCACCTGCAGCCTGGGTCTCCACCTGCAGCCTCTGCCAGCAACCTGCAGCCGCCACCTCCACCTGCAGATTCTGGCAGAAAACTGCAGCCTAATCCTCCACCTACAGCCTCTGCCAGCAACCTGCATCTGCCGCCTCCACCTGCAGGTTGTGGCAGACACCTGTAGCCCGGGCCTCCACCTGCAGCCTGGGTCTCCACCTGCAGCCTGTGCCAGCAACCTGCAGCCGCCGCCTCCCCCTGCAGATTGTGGCAGAAAACTGCAGCCTAATCCTCCACCTACAGCCTCTGCCAGCAACCTGCAGCCACCGTCTCCACCTGCAGATTCTGGCAGACAGCTGCACCTCCACCTGCAGCCTCTGTCAGAAATCTGTCTCACCATCTTCTCTTACAGGTTCTGACAGACACGTCCAGCCTTCAGACTTCAGCCTCTGTTAGCAAGCTGCACTGCTACCGCCACTTGCAGATTCTGATAGCCTGCTACAACCTGAATCTCCACCTTTAGCCTCTGCCAGCAACCTGCAGCAGTTGCCCTCATCTGCAAGTTGCTGGCAAATGCTACAGGTGGAGATTTGGGCCTCTTCCACCGACCTGCACCACCTCCTCCACTTGCAGATTCCAGCAGACAGCTCCAGCCTCTGACAGCAAACTGCACCACCTCCTCCACCTACAGTTTGTGGCAGAATGCCAGACAGCTGCAACCCAAACCTCCACCTCCAGCCTCCAGCTTCCAACCTGTGCCAGCAACCTGTACTGCTGCCTCCACCTGCAGATTCTGGCCAATGTACCAGTCCAACCACCAGCCTCCAGCATCTTGTCTCTGACACCTACCTGCACCACCTCCTCCACCTGCAGATTATTGCTGAGAGATGCAGCACAAACCTCAACCTCTAGCCTCTGACAGCAGCCTGCACCACCTCCTCCACCTGCAGTCTGTAACAGACAGCTCCACCCCCCAGCCTCCAGCCTCCGGATTCTACCCACTAACCTGCAGCCTCCAGCCTCCACCCTCTGCCAGCAACCTGCACCACCCTCCACCTGCAGGTTCTGGCAGAGAGCTGCAGTCTGAATCTCCACCTACATCTACAACAGGTGTGTATGTCTTGCGCACAAAACCCATTATTCACAACAGTAGTGTAGTTAGTGCTGCACAGTGGAAAGTATTGTATTGTGTATATTTCTGGGCTGCATTGTGTCTTCTCACATTGAACCTTTGTACATCATGAGCACTGTTAGATGGTGCTGTGTAGTTTTTTGTGTATTTTTACAAAGAATGTATGCCCTGTGTGGACTATTTCTTGGATTACTACCGATTGTTTCTCTTGCTTTGTTAGTTTGAATATTTTTCATTGTGTATGTTGGGTTTTGTGCACACACTGTAAACCACTTTCCCTCTGACATAATAATAAATTTAATCTTAATCCTCCACTTGCAGATATTGGCAGACAGCTCCAGCCTCTGCCAGCAACCTGCACCACCTCCTCCACCTGCAGTTTGTAACAGACAGCTCCACCCCAGCCTCCAGCCTCCAGCCTCCGGCGTCTACCCACTAGCCTGCAGCCTCCAGCCTCCAACCTCCGCCAGCAACCTGCACCACCCTCCACCTGCAGATTCTGACAGACAGCTGCAGCCAGAACCTACACCAACTTCTTCTACTAGAAAGTTGAAGAGTCCCACTCCACCTGAAACTTCTGCCAAACTCCACTAACAGCTTCTTCCAGTCATCCACAGAACCAGCCTCCTCCTCCAGCCCACAGTAACCAGCTGCTCCTCCAGCCACTGCCTGCAGTCTCTATCAGTAACCTGCAGCCCTAGCCTCAGGAACCGGGCTACAGTATGATTAATGCAGTGACTAAAAACATGTAATTTATCCATGTCTGAGCCATGTTGTAGCTAAAATTATGAACATTTGGGAAGAAAAAACAAAACAAAACAAAAAAAAGGGTATTTATGTCATGCATATTGTTTTGAAAATGCATTGTGAGTGTTTGACTGCTGAGTTTTTTGAAATATCAAAACAAACTATCAGTATTTTCTGTAATTAAATGTGTAGAGAATTTTTATTCTATCTCAGGGAAGGGTACCTTAAGGGAATTGCATATTGTTAAAAATGGACCTCCAGCACTTAAATGCACCTTTATTTCTTTTATTGTATTGAAGTGAATTTGCCTCATTCATTATTAGACCCACATTAGACTTAATGATGCTATTTCTGCTTATTCAGAGTTTCTTTGCACATATGAGTAATTTGAGTAATTTGAATGTTTTTCTCATGTGTTTCATATTCCCATTCAAAGATAAAATGCCTGCTGTATTTTCAATGTCAAATGATTTTTTTGTAGTTGCTAAAATCGGAACATTATGACAACAATTGACCAACATGATGTAAAAATTCAAAGGGGTGTCTGTGTGCAATATTACTACAATAAAAGATATTATTATTGTCAAGCTTTTGTCATGTTATGTATACATTTCTTTATTTCTGAAGATTTTAAAGGTTGAAAAGTGAGTTGAAGTGAGCCAAACATTTATCTCATAGGCAGGGTCTATGTCCCATCCCAAACTGGAGGAGATCAGAGAATAATTGACAAGTGCAATGACAAAACTACAGGCATGTTCTTCTATGACAAATATACAGAGATAAGACTCAGCATACATGAACAAATCCAGCTGTTTTGTAGGATTGTACATGGATTTATGGTCATCACAAGACATTTCCTGTTTCTACCACATCTTAATTGCTTTTTTATGTGAATATTTCCAAATAAATTGTGGCTTAAATAGTCAGCGTGACCCCCAGTGTAAATCTTCAAAATCACAATACTACAGTGTGTTGTGTGTTGGCTTGATGTGATAGACTTATTGGATCCAACATAACCACAGAATACGTTACAACAATGATAATGTTTTTCAATGGTTGACTCACACACTGATTTGGCGTGGGACGTGTCAGAGGATCACATCATACTTGGCTTGGTGTACCAAACAAAATGAATTGAAGTGAGATACTAATCACAATAAAAGGAGTAATGACAACAATCATTTCCAAAGCAACATTAATAATGATGATAATAATAGAGGTGAGCGCCAAGACAAAAAATATTAATGACAATAATAGAATGAGGGAAAACAACTGTCCACAGCTGGGTTATAAAAAAATGTCTTGGTCACTTTAGCCGTGTGTTTAAAATCATACAATGTCCATTAAACATAAACAAAACTTAACGGTGAAGAAAAGTTTTCACAACTTTCACTCGACAATTTCTTCCAAATAAACGACATGAACACTCCCCCAACCCGGGGTCACATGGTAAAGAAAACATATTAATACAGATTAACTAATACATTGCAGGAAAATGAAGCACCTGTCAAAAGCAATTGTTGCTTTATGTTGGTATGACCATAAGTTCATAGATACAGACCTGATTTCATATAATTCTGCCTTTATCTCAGTGGAAAATATGCCACAAGTATTAAAGGCTGGTAAATCTAAATTATTGGTCTGAAGATAAATCCCTTTGTGAAGCAATTTCAGAGGAAAAACTGAGCTATAAACAGAAAATACAATGAAAAAGGCTAAAAGATATGGACATTTTATTTGTTTTCTTTGAGTAAATGAAGCAGCTAAAATAAGTTTCCAGTTATTCTGAATCTGTCTGAAAATTTAAAGTAGTGGAAAAAAGTATGAAATAGATATTAAATAAAGTTATGAATAACTTCCAGTTTAGTTGATATAGATTATATCAAAATGTTGCAAGTAGCTAATAGAAACAGCATATATAGACACAACCATAAACAGCTGTTTACAGGCTCTCATCATCCATGTCTGGATGATGAGAGCTGACAAGCAGGAAACTTGTTTCAGCATCACAACACATTTGTGGTGACGAGTTGTGACGTGATGTGATGTGATCATTTGTGATGATTTGATAATTCACTCTGCCTTCACCATACAGCCATGTCCTTCCCCTGCCACTGCCTGCAGCTTTTGCCACCAACCTGCATCACCAGCCTCCACCTGCAGATTCTGGCAGACTGTTAGAAAGCAGTCCAATTACCTTCTCTACGCTACCAGGAGCAAGCTGCTGCATATTCCTCTGCCTTCAAATCCTGCCACATACATATGTGCAACCCTCAACTTCACATCCACCTACAGCTGGTCTCAGCCTTCACCTTCAACTTCTTGTGGCCAGCTGTTGTCCCAGCCACCACCTCAAACCTCTGCCAGTTAGTTTCAGATCCAGACTCCACTTTCTGGCCGGCATCTGCATCATCCCTACCCTCCCTACCTATAACATTTGGTGGTCACCCTTGGCCTCCCCCTGCAGGCATCCAGCTATCAACTGCAGCTCCAGGCTTGCTTTCTAGCCTCCAGGTCTATAACATATATGTATCAGCTCTTTCATAAAAACAGAAGAGATAAATCACTGGTAAGGCTGTAGAATATGCAGAATATATGTGGCAAAGACAAGACATGATAGAATGAAAAGCCGACCTGAGAATTGGGCATTGAAGGAAATAACTAACACCACAAGGTGGCAGTAATCCAACAACAAAGACGCGAGCTGCCACAAAGCATCAGTGAAGAAGAAGAAGACTTCCTACTCCAGAGGGATGTACATCCGGTGTCACCGTGCACATGTGGTAAACAAGCATATGTGTTCCCGGGAGTGCAAGCATGGACTTTTCAACAAAGTGGAGTAATTTGCCGAAAGGTCCGAGTTTAAAGAATCTGACAGAGGGAGGATTTGGCGTCCTGAAGGAGGGTCAACATGCTGCTATTCAGGATTTGACAAAAGCTCACATCGAGTCGTTTGACCAGGCTGTCACTGACGGACTCAGCCGCGTCGTGCAGGTCAGTTGAACTTTATTTTACCATGTAACACATAACTATCTGAAGAAATACTAAAATAGTTTGTTAAACACGCACTTAAAAAAGCGGAATAACCGGAACAGACTGCTCTTTTAAGTCAGTGGTTCTCAAACTTTTTCACGTCAAGGACCCCTAAAGTGACATTTGATAAGATTTTGTCCCAGGGTCCCCATCTGATAAGATTTTTTCTTTTGTGATGTGACATGTCTTTCTCAGGCAATCCCCCCTTTGGAGTTCACGTTCAAAAATGACAGAATTAGCCTCGCTTTCGTTGAGGCCACAATCTACAAACCTATGGTTGCCAAAGGGAGCATCTGCAGGGAAATGAGGGTGTTTCCAGCAGAGTGCCGGGGAAGAAGATGCTCTTACAAAGGCAAGATTGTGGTAAGTCTGACATGTGTGCAAACAAGGGAGTGCTGA
This sequence comes from Scomberomorus guttatus, assembly GCA_038419695.1. Taxonomy (NCBI): domain Eukaryota; kingdom Metazoa; phylum Chordata; class Actinopteri; order Scombriformes; family Scombridae; genus Scomberomorus; species Scomberomorus guttatus. The sequence goes on from CM076458.1 coordinate 22,976,007, forward strand.
ACTAAAGGACTGGCCTACAAAGGATCCAAAATACACGTGAGAGACACAATAACACTTTGGTCAAGTCTTTAATCTGTTAAGTTTTTGTATTTTGACAGGCAGACGTCAGCTGGTCGATCAATGGTGTCCCCAAAGGCATCATTAAACAGTCCCTGGGTCAGGTGCCAATTATGGTGAAATCCAAGCTGTGTAACCTGCATGGCATGTCCCCCAAAGAGCTTGTGGAACACCATGAAGAAGCAGAGGTAAGATGTGACAGTTACACTAATAAACTGAGGAGAGATTCAATGCATGCATCCTTATAATCAAATTACAAGCTGCCTCTTTAACATTTACAGGAAATGGGAGGTTATTTTGTTGTGAACGGCATCGAGAAGGTCATCCGTATGCTGATTATGCCGAGGAGGAACTATCCAATTGCCATGTCGAGACCTAAGTGGAAGAGCAGGGGTCAGGGATACACGCAGTATGGTAAACACAACCTTTAAGAAAACATGCAGGAACATTTCTGTTTAATAATGAGCCCATGCTTTTAGATTAAAGCTCCCTATCTTGTAAAATGTTCATCGTCACATTCTCCTCCTCACAGGTATTTCTATGCGCTGCGTGAAGGATGAGCACACAGCCATCAACATGAATCTACATTATCTGGAAAACGGGACTGTGATGCTCAACTTCATCTACCAGAAAGAGCTCTTCTTCCTCCCACTGGGCTTTGCACTTAAGGTAGTAATCAGGGTGTATAGCAGTAAGAAATATTTGATGGTATCTTGGTGTCTAGCCGTGCTTTTTCACTGAATCAGATTTTTTAATGCACTTTAGAAATGAGCAAGCCTGCACCAATCATTAGTTAGTAGTTCTGAATGTAATTTGTCCTACAATTGACTGAGTGTAATTGATTTTCTATTTAAAACAGAGGCTTGGTGCTGTAGATTTTAACATGGCTCATTATCTTTGTGGTTGCCTCCAGGCCCTGGTGGACTTCACAGACTTCCAGATCTACCAGGAACTTATCAAAGGCCGCGAGGACAATTCCTTCTACAAGAGCTGTGTATCAGAGATGCTGCGCATCGTCATGGAGGAGAACTGCACCACCCGCAGCAAGGTGCTCAATTACCTTGGAGAGCGCTTCCGGGTTAAGATGAGTCTTCCTGACTGGTACACCAACGAGCAGTGTGCCAACTTCCTGCTAGAGTAAGTTTTTAAGACAGATGCATGACAGTTTTTTTTACTCACAGCCTGAAAACAGAATTTTAAGTTTAGTACATTATACATTTAGTATATAATTATTATAAAGTGCAATATAGTAAAATGAGTTTTGTTGTGTTTTGATCAGTGAGTGTATCTGCATCCACCTGAAGTCAGACGTGGAGAAGTTCTACCTGTTGTGTCTGATGACCAGGAAACTTTTCACGTATGCCAAGCAGGAGTGCATGGAAGAAAACCCTGACAGCATTATGTGTCAGGAAGTGCTCACTCCTGGTCAGCTCTACCTCATGTTTCTGAAGGTAAGGTTATTGAAATCAGTCATTTGAACAAGCACTGAGTGATGTGTGTATTGGCCTCTGTCACTGAACAGCAGTGTCTGTTGTGTTCTGAGTGTGGACAATGACATTTTTAAGGCCAGAAATATTAGCATGTAGCAATGTAAACATCACATCATTGGCACTAATCAAAGTATAAATCTCTATAGAAATATATTTTTTTGCAGTGTGTTTTTATCTTGAAAGTTTGATGTTTGTTTTTGCTGACAACACATTCCTGTTTAAACATCTGAAAGTTACTGTGAGTACCACAAATGAAACAGTAAGTTTTTTTGTTTTTTTTTAATTTAACCCATAAAACATTTTCACAGGAGAGAATGGCTGCCTGGTTGGTGTCTGTGAAGTTGTCCTTTGACAAGAGAGGCAGCAGACTGAGTGGATGGAGTGCTGAAAACGTGATGAAGATCTTCAACATGGGCACAGATCTGACCAAACCCTTTGAATATCTGCTGGCCACTGGGAACCTCAACTCCAAGACAGGTATGGCCAGACAAATTGAGTATGAGTAGATGTTATGGTGTAAATTTTGGTCCATCTATTAATAATGTCTACCCTCCCTGTTGTCTGCAGGTCTCGGCATGCTGCAGAACACAGGTCTGTGTGTGGTAGCTGACAAGCTCAACTTCATCCGCTACCTGTCGCATTTCCGCTGTGTGCACAGAGGAGCAGCGTTCGCCAAGATGAGGACCACTTCGGTTCGTAAGCTGCTGCCCGAGTCCTGGGGCTTCCTGTGTCCCGTCCACACTCCAGACGGAGAGCCTTGCGGCCTCATGAACCACATGACAGCCAGCTGTGAGATTGTGGCGCCGACCTTCCCCACCACATCACTGCCTGCTCTACTCTGTTCCCTTGGTGAGCACTCAATCCAGTCAACAATTGTGCAAATATATAATCAATCAAATGGGATTCTGCCCTTAATTTTCTCCAACACACAGTTTAAAGCAAGTCTCAGTAGGTTAAATAGCATTATATGAATGTTTTTTGTCTCTGGTGCTTAAGGTGTTACTCCAGTGGATGGATCTCCTGGCCAAGCCTTTTCAGACTGCTACCCTGTGATCCTGGATGGGGCTGTCGTAGGCTGGGTGGAGACTGAATTAGCCCCCATTGTGGTCGACTCTCTGCGCAGGTTCAAGGTATGATGGTAAAATGTCACCTTGGCTGTACCAAGCACATTATTTGTGCAGAAAACTGATGTTTAAATCGTATACCTTCAGGTGCTGAGAGAGAAGAAGATCCCTCCCTGGACTGAGATTGTTCTGGTTCCCAAAACGGGCAAAGCCAGTTTGTACCCAGGCCTGTTCCTCTTCACAACCCCCTGTCGCATGGTGCGGCCCGTACGCAATTTAGCTCATGGAAAGCAGGAGTTGATTGGCACCTTTGAACAGGTATGTGTAAACTATGATTTTAAAAGATTTAAGTTGCCTGAAGAACATCAACTATAAAGGCAGATTTGTTTTGCATACTGGATACTGAAACTTTTATTTAATCATCTTTTTGTGTGTCGCTACAGCTTTACATCAATGTGGGCATCTTGGAGGATGAGATTGAGCCAGGTGTGACGACACACCAGGAGCTCTTCCCTCACAGTATGCTAAGTGTAGTGGCCAACTTCATTCCCTACTCGGACCACAATCAGAGTCCTAGGAATATGTACCAGTGTCAGATGGGTAAGTGTGAAAACACCATTAAAGGCCTCATACACCCACACAAGTGTTGAGACATTCTTGTCGAGTCATCAAATTGTCTCTTAAATGCTAAACTTGTACTCTTTGCAGGTAAGCAGACTATGGGTTTCCCCCTGCACTCATTCATGGATCGCTCAGATAACAAGCTGTACCGGCTCCAGACGCCACAGAGCCCACTGGTCAGGCCCTACATGTACGACCACTACAACCTGGACAACTACCCCAGCGGCACCAACGCCATTGTGGCGGTCATATCCTACACGGGCTACGACATGGAAGATGCAATGGTAAGTAAAACGAAATAGTAACGGTTATTTTTTGTACACTGACAAATAACTAACAGCTGTTTAAATGGATATCCTGACACACTTTTGTCTCTTTAGATTGTGAACAAGTCATCGTGGGAGAGAGGCTTTGCTCATGGATGTATCTACAAGACTGAGCTGGTGGACCTGGCAGACAAGGTGAGGGGTGATGACAGCGTGGTGTTTGGGACCAAGGCGGGTGACCCTAAGGTGAATGACAAACTGGATGCTGATGGACTGCCTCACATTGGATCAACACTTAAGTATGGAGACCCCTTCTACAGCTACATCAACCTCAACACTGGCCAGACCTTCGTCAACTTCTACAAGTAAGTGTCAGCATTGTTTAGCAATGTTTTTTGTTTTGTGTGGCTGATTTTTTTTTTTTCCCCTCCATCAGCTCAGTGAAATGAAGATTTATCTACACAATTATCTAAAAATTCAAATTCTATAATAGTAATACTTGTCTGATTCTTCAGACGAGTTCATTTTGCAGCTAAACTTTTCAAATTAAACTCGTATTGCACGTTTATACAACAGATACTGTATGAGTGTATGTACTGTATGTATACTTTAGAAACAGCACCATTGCACATGTGCTGTATATACGCACATATCTATTTTATTGTATCTATTATTGCTATTTTTATCTTATTTATTTTTGACTTTTTTGGTGTATAGGTATTCATGGAATTTCTTTCTGCTGTGTCAAATTGAATTTCCTCTATGGGGGATCAATAACGTACATCTTATCATATCTTATAACATTTGTTTTTCCCATCTTCTCCTAGGAGCCAAGAGGCCTGTGTTGTTGACAACATAAAGATCTGCAGCAACGACACTGGCTCAGGCCGTTTTAAACGTGTCTGCATCACTGTCCGAGTGCCACGAAACCCCACCATTGGTGACAAGTTTGCCAGCCGTCACGGCCAGAAGGGTATCCTGAGTCGCCTGTGGCCAGCAGAGGACATGCCCTTCACAGAGAGCGGCATGACTCCAGACATCCTGTTCAACCCCCACGGCTTCCCCTCCCGCATGACCATTGGGATGCTGATTGAGAGCATGGCAGGCAAGTCCGGTGCCCTGCACGGCCTGAGCCACGACGCCACCCCCTTCACCTTCTCCGAGGAGAGTTCTGCGCTCGAGTACTTTGGTAAAATGCTTCGAGCTGGTGGTTACAACTACTACGGCACGGAGCGGCTCTACAGCGGACTGAGCGGCCTGGAGCTAGAGGCGGACATCTTCATAGGTGTCGTCTACTACCAGCGGCTACGTCACATGGTCTCCGACAAGTTCCAGGTGAGGACCACGGGAGCGCGGGACAAGGTGACCAACCAGCCAGTGGGAGGGAGGAACATCCAGGGAGGCATCCGTTTTGGGGAGATGGAGCGAGACGCCCTGCTGGCCCACGGCTCTTCATTCCTGCTTCACGATCGCCTCTTCAACTGCTCGGACCGCTCGGTGGCTCAGGTGTGTGTTGACTGCGGCAGTCTGCTCTCTCCTCTTTTAGAGAAACCGCCACCTTACTGGTCGGCCATGCGCCACCGCAAGACTGTCTGCACCCTGTGTGGCAAAAGTGACTCTATTGACTCTGTGTCCGTTCCTTATGTCTTCCGCTACTTTGTAGCCGAGCTCGCAGCCATGAACATCAAAGTCAAATTAGATGTGAAGTGAATTTTGCAGAACAATGAGTAAAGAAACATGCCTTAAAAGTGACAAATGAGGTCTCAGGAGAGAGTGTCTGTTTTATGAAAGGACTGTGTTTTGTTAAAATGGGTCTTCATATCCAGTAAAGCTGCTAGATTTAACCATGCTACAGAAAGACAAATATACTGTAAAGCCGTGATAGCAGAATAGCCAAGTGCCTGAAGAGTTTCTTCTTGCAATTATTTTTTTTAATTAGCCAAGGCTTTGACAGAATGGCAAAGTAGCAGCATATGATGGAATAAATGTGGACTGTTAAGTTGTGTAAAAATGACCCAAAAGTCTTCTTGTACAGTTATTCTGAGTGTTGAATAAAAATAATGTGCTGTATCACTGTTCTCTTCTTGAGATTGCCAGTACAACAATCTAAAAATACTCCAGAACAAATAGACGTCCTGCTTTAAAATCCTATAAAATAAAAACACAGTATAACAGGTGCAAAATATACTTCAAGTATCAAAATTAAAGCTAACTTGCTAAGTAGGACAATAGCCCCTGTGACTCATTTGTTCTTTTTTGACTCCACGATTTTTGTGAGAAATTGGAGGGGAAATGTCTCATTGGCGGAACAGTTAACTTATCTGAAATGTGACAAGGAGCCCCAACCAGGCATTGCTTTTTGTATGAAGGTCACAATCTATTGTATTTTATGATCATGTGTTTTATTGAAAATCCAAAGAGTAACTATAGCTGTTAGATCAATGTAGTGGGGTACAAAAGAACAATATTTCTAGAAAGTATATAAAAGCAGAAAATTGTATAAAGTATGTGTCACAAAACAGTATTTAAGTATGGTACTTGATTAAATGTACTTAGTTACTGTCCAACAGAATGTGTGAATAAACAGTTGAGTGTCCAAACCTGTGCTGACTGAATTTCACCACTTGTTCCAATGTCAAAAATGACAATGAGAAACCCCAGCAGAAGACATAAAACAATTAAAAAGTATCCTTGTTGAAAGAAGTTCCAGTTAGAACAATGATCATGACATTCATCTTTAAATATATCCATAATTAAATATTACCACAAGAACCCACTTGAAGCTCCTCATTCACACAGTTGTCTTTATTTCAGCTGTGCCAGAACATCTGGCAGCTCCAGCACAGTAGGAATAGTGTAGTCTGGTTTCACTGAACCATCTGGCACAGAGCGTTCTGCACTGTTGATCCAAACTGTAGCCCGTACTTCAGCATTGAACCCTCCCTGAATATCTGTGTCCAGAGAGTCTCCAACTATAACACAATCCTGGGCCTCCACCCCCAGCATGTTGAAACACAGTCTGAAGATGGAGACGAATGGTTTCTGCTCTGCATGCTCTCCCCCCACCACGATGGCATCGAAGAACTCGTCACAGCCGACTGCCTCCACTTTCTCCCTCTGGGTCTGAGATTCCCCGTTGGTCAGCAGCAGCAGCTTGTATCTTACCCGGAGCTGTTTCAGTAGGTTGCATATTTCAGGAGACAGACTGAGAACCTCCAGGCGACTGTTTTTCCACACATAGTAGCACTGAGCTGCCAGAGAAGGTGTGGAACAGCTGCCCACAGTTTCCTTGATGCTCTCCTCCCAGTGACCCACACGGACCTCATCAATGCACCTGCCTGCAGCGGGGTCAAAGCTCTCATGCAGAAGCTTCTGCTTGAACTTGTTACAAATGCTGATGATAGTGTTGTCATCAAGAGCCAGCGTGGTCTTCAAAAATTCACTGGTCTGTAAGATTCACACACAACAGAGAACATCATAAAATTAAAACAGGTAAAACTAATTTAGCAATAAACCACAGGAGGGCCGACTCAGTGGATTTAGAGATGTAGGGGGTATAATACAATAGTCAGTGGTGGAAGTATTTAGACTCTTTATTCAGGTAAAAGTAGCAATACAGCAATGTAAAAACTCCATTGCAAGTAAAAGTCTTGCATTAGAAATTTAAATTTATATTTATACCTGAGTAAAAGTATGGTAGCATTACCAACAAAATACACTGAAAGTATCAAAAGCACTATGCAGAATGACTCCTTTCAGAATGTTATATTAATAAAGTATATTATATTACTGATTACTGGTGCATTAACATGCAAGCAGCATTTAAATTTCGCAGCTTTTCAATGTGAAGCCAATTTAAGCTACTTTATATACTACTGAGTAGTTTCATCTACTGCACCTCATAATATAATTTATAATTATTTTTTGCATGTCAGTGTTAAATAAACGTAGTGGTGTAAAAAATAGATGTATAAAGTAGCATCAAACCCACACAGGTGTTTTCACTTATCCAGGCTAAATGCACTTCTGCTCTGGTCATAGTTGTAAAGTGAGATCATAAACTGCATGTACTAATATGAAAGGTGTGAACTGCCCCGGCGCCCTGACAGGTGCAAACAAAACTCACAAGGGAATAAGTGAGAGAGAGAGAAGCCATTTAACTTCAGTTTCAAGGTCCTGCTACTGTGTCTAGAGGATCATTGCCATGGCTGCAGTGGTATTTCAATCCCTTACTTAAGTAAAAGCAGCAAAACAACAATGTAAAAAAAGCTCTATCAAAAGTAAAGAAGCTATATCAGCAAAAAATTTAATTATGCAGGCTCTTTAGTTGGGTATTATATCATATTATTATTTTAACTGATGCATAAACATGTGAGAAGCTTTTTAATGTTGTAGCTGGTTAGAGCTCATTTGAATTATTTTATATACTGTTGGGCTTTGGGGGCTCTTACTTATACAAGTCAAAAGATTTTCTTTTTCTCAGGTTTAATCAAATATTTCTAAATTAGCTGAACAGCAGGGTGTATAATTTCCCTCCCAGTGTCTTTGAACGCACCTCAGCCAATCAGAAGTGAACACCGGCTGCATCAGCATATCCGTTAATACCATCCATGTTTTATCCGTTTACTGACACGAAAACATCCTGAATTACGTTCACACGATGGTATTATCAGTCAGGGCGATAGTGACAACACACCACTAGTTCAATGAGCACTTATGTGAGGCTGACGTTACAAATGGCTATGTAGGTTAACTTCAAACACTAAATTAGCAATACAGTCTTTAGACAACATCACCTTCTGTATCGCCTGTCCGCCTGCCCGATTAGTTTCAATGAGCGTGTTGTCCAAGTCGAACAATATCGCTTTTACAGTGTTACCGTCCATTAGGCTACTGGAGCACGCTGTCATTCCACAAAAATACAGCTCGTTTAATTGCGGAAGTACTGCAGGATGCATAAATTGCATGATAGGAGTTGTAGTTTTGATAAGTGTCCAGCACTTGCAATTTTCATCCTCGAGAGGGCGCCAGTGAATCAAAATACAATTTGAATATTCGCCAGAAGTTTAAATGCAGCCCTCCACACTTCACACCGAATACCCATCTCACCGGTCCAATAAATCAATAAATGAGTCATTTAAAAGATATATGGACACGATGAAGACCCTTACAAAAGAGCCATTAATACATTTGTTAACGATACTACAGATGTGTTAATGTTATTGATTTAAAATATCATAAGCTACTTTAAATATTTACAAAATGTACTTACTGTACAGTCATTAGAGCACACTTTATTTCTTGTGGTTGTGTATATTTAAATAAATGATAAGAAAAGTGCATTGAAATAATCCAGAATAAAATATAAAATAATGAGACCTTCAAGTGCATGACACACATAACTCACCATAGCGGATGTTAAAGTGACAATTTTAATTGGTGGAAATAACCAAAAAAGAGCAGTCTGCCACATTTGTCTCCTTTATTACACTGTGTCTCAGACACCATGCACCATTTTCCATTATGGACACATTTTCCATTTGTTGGTGACTGAACTGTGGCAAGAACTAGGTTATATTACCAACCGAAATTATGTTTGGAACAGATGATGATCATCAAAATAAAGGAGAAACCATCAGTGTCATCACTTGTCTTGCCCTATGTGACTCTTGACCATGCATATTGCCAAGTTAAACATATATTCCGTGACTCACACTCTTTCAAAATCAAACATACCTCAATTCTTATGCAACCTATCCTTTAACTTGCTCTCTCATCTGGCAGTGGGCCAGAGGTTCACACGCAACAGTGTGCAGGCCTGTTGCACTACCAAAGCAAACCAGAAATCACAACAAGCCTTTCTCACCTTACCTGAGAGTACATGTGTCTTTAACGGAAACCTGACCTAATTACTGTGGACGAAAAATGCCAAAGATAAACTATAAATCAAGAAATGGTGTGAGAGGCCTAACCTGCTATTATCTGTCAGAACAAACAACACCTGCCGTTTGCATGGGAAGGAGGAATATGCGTGTTTAAATGACAGACGTGCAGGAAATGAACTCAAAACCTTTTTTTTTTTATTATACTTAATGTTAAAAAGGGAAGAGACATATAAACAGTGGATGCATGCAGAGTGAACTTACAAGTGTGAGGATGGAATTTCCCCTCTGATGTGTGAGGAGAAAAAAAAAGAAGTAAAATGACTTCCCTAACAGCCTGCGTGTGCAACTCTTTCAAGAAAGTGCAGGCATCTGAAGGAATGGTGAGTCCCGGTGTCATTGTCTGCATAACACAATTCCTCTTTTATCTGTGTGGGTGGCCGCGCCGTGGGTGCACAGTCACACATTATCTCTCAGCTGGGCACGAATCCCTTGCAAAGGCCAATTATTAATAGTGTCATTCCACCAAACAACTTACAGCCTCTGCATCGCGGTAGAAATAACACTGGAGTATATTTGATCTGCCTTATTTTCACATTAGTTTAAAGACTTTACTATCACCTATTATATTTCTTGTACCCTCCCTTGGTTCTTTGTAATTGGGGCGTTCATCTGGGCCAGCGGTGTTTCTGATCTTTGGGTGCCTCTGTGGGTGTGTGTATGTACTTGTGAGCAGTCAGGGGGGCAGGTCTGCTCCTCTTTCATGACTGAGTCAGGCCTGGATGGGACAAGTGTAAACCACAGAAACAGGTGAGTCTGTAGGCCATCAGATGAAGGAGTTTATTACTTGGGATTCAGAGGACTGGGAGGCTGCTGGGCCTTAATTATTGACAGGTAATTTGAGGAGGTTTATTGGCATGTTCTGAACTCTACCTGACACCAGACATGTATAATAGGAAGTGTACAGGTCACTTGCAAATCAAGATATGAGGATTACCTGGCACAGATATGGCTCGTCTTTGCTATTCTGCTCTAAAATATTGATCATTCTTCAGTTCTGAAAGATATGGATCAAATATGCCCATAGAAAGGAGAGCATTAACTGAAACTCAGCTGTCCTTTCTTTGTCAAGGTGCCTCTGATATAGAGACAAACTCCGGCCACACACACACACACACACACACTCACACACATAGATGTGAGATTTTATCGAGGGCAGGGGAATGTATGAACTACAGTCTAAATAGAGAAACACTGGTGTGCTTAATGGCACTTGTCATGGTAACAGGGGGAGTCTGGCAACCTGCACGTACACACAAACAAAAACAACATGATCTGGGGCAGGATGGTGCCTCTTCAGGCGGTTATGCAATGCTGTCCATGATGAAGGAATGATATGATTTTCCGCAAAGCTTATGTAAATTGTGTGTTAGGGGCCTCTAGCAGCCTATCCCCCATAAACATCACTATCACTGTCAAATCACAGGTGTTTTGCATCTGGTTCTGTAAATTCTCTCACTGGAGTCTGAAAAATTTTTTTCTGAGTGGGATTTGGATGAATTTGAAGTGTGGATACGCTGAGCGTTCCTGCTTTATGAAAACACAGGACCTCCCATAGTTGTCTGGCGGTTTGCCAGGGCTTCCAGTAGCCCCCGTCTCTGTGCTGATACACCTGAGTTCTCCTGACCGGCCACTGAACCAGTACAGCAGCAGGGAGGGAGACAAACTATGTGTGGTCACTGGAGTATAGACCTGAGAGCCTCGGCCCTGGAAGATCATCCGATCCCAATGTAATGTGGGGCACAACAGAGGAGCTCTGAAGTTAGTATCCAGAGGGAAGTGGTGTGTGTGTGTACTGTATTACTCACTCTTAGCACACTCACTTTTGAGGACAAAAAGCAAGGCCCCACAAGGTAAACCATTACATTTTTGGGTTAAGACTTTTAGTAAAGGTTAGGGTTAAGTCTCTAGGGTTAAGTCATTACAATATCCTCTAGATGGCAAAAGCTAGTATATGTGTGTGTGTCTGCGTGTGTGTGATAAGGAGCAGGGTCAAAATCAGCATTAGACATTGTTTTATTTGTGTTTGACTCTACATATTGCTCAATTACGGCATGTACTGTATACATGCACAAACAGACAGAAGAAGGGCATGTAAATGGGCACTCCAGTGATTTAAAATTGCACTTCCATAAAGTTGGGAGACTCACAGGAGACAGATTTAAAAACAGAATGATCAGTGCATCCTGGTGGGTGAGCGGCTACATACCATTGTCATTGTCCGGTTCCAGTTAAGAACCGTTCAATGTCCCTTCACTCTCTCACCACGTTTACTGTTTTACTCTAATGTCTCTATCAAAAAAGGCTAAAATGCAAAGAAAAAAGAGAAAATGTTTATTCAAAATTGAAGTAGGCAAGGCTGTCATTTTAGTTTAGTCGCTTGTATGTCGCTTGTATGGGCTAAACTTGGAAAATGCTGGATCCTACAATTTCTATAACTCAATAGCATCTTTCAATCCCCAAACCTTCAGTTTGTAATGCAAAGTTTCTGTTAAAAATGTTAAGTTTTAAGCTCAAGCCTGATGGTATGATGAGGGTTATCTTGGCTTTTTTAAAAAAATGAAAAGTAATGTCATTGTTATGACAAAATACGATAAAAATTGATTGTAATTAATTGCTATTAATTGTTAAATAGAAATAATATTTAAAAGAAAATTACAATTATTTCTCATGTATCATTTACTGGCCCCCAAATGATGCTGCAGGTTTACAGGAAAACTCCCAACAAACAATAAATCACTCTCTCACTGTCTCAACAATCCTACCCCTCCTGCTTCACTTGAAATAAAACTGATATAGTATTGATAGACAATCCATTCATTGTGCCCGATACCTGTTTCTGTTTGAGTGGGAGATAAATCACGCAAAGGAATCAGGATGTTAAAATGCAGTGTAATTGTGACAGTGTAATCTAAGACTAATTTCTGTCAGCGACCAACAAGTTGCAACAGCCTGAGCTCAGGTATCTGGCACTGCTCAGTTGGCAAGTCACTGACACTAATTTTACGAGAGAGGTACATAAACAACCCATTTAATGCATGAACTGAAATGTCTGTTAAAGATATAATGAATTACCCTGTCAGTACTGTATTAATGACAATGCTTTTGCTTCTTTAGATTAAAAAATGTCCGTCTTTTTATTTTCATTGCTTGGTGATACATTTTGGAGTAGTTTGAAATGATAAATTGGCAGGATTTATTCATTTCAATAATGTAACTTTCATTAAGAAGCAAGGAGAATCGGCAAAACACACACCCTGATATGTCAGAGAGTGTTTGAAGATGACTTTCTTTTTGAGCTGACTCATCATGAGGTATTACTAACCCAGAGTAAATTGATATAAGATCGCATGTGTGATGGAGGACCCTGAGGAGTTGTACATCACGTCACTGTATCCCTAAGGTGCATTTTTCAGGCTGACTGGACAGGTACGAGATGGGACAGGCTGAGACAGGGGACTGGACGAGTTGTATCTGAGGCTTTGACGCTTGTCTCTGACACACGCAAGGCAAACCACAACACTGACACAACTTGCTTTTACTGAGTCTGTAATACTGTAGACTCTCAAAGTATTTTATGCCAGATTTCTGAGCTCTAACATGGTTACAGTGATATCAAATAGCATAAAGTTCATAAAGTTCCAAGAAGGGTCCTGGGTCTTGTTTTCATAGTTTTGACCAATACAAATGATGGCTGCAACTACAACAATACTGTAAGATCCAGGTCATTGTAACATTTGTTGGAGTGAGGCTGAAAGAAAAGGTAGAAAATCATGAAAGATAACTTCGGTTCACTAGAAACAGTCGACTCTGTGGCCAACAAGTCTTTCACTGAATTTTGTAAAATTCCCTTTTTGATTTTGAAACTCTGATATCATGGGTTTGTACACAGTGTTTGTCTTGGAAAAACCCTAAAGGGATATTTAGAAAGTTGAGATGCTTCAATCACCTGACAACAGCTTTGTCTCATCAAGTGTCAGATGATTACTCATACAGTACAAGGCTGCAAGCTCAGAGCATATCTCTCCTTTGAAGTTGTGTTGTCTGAACATAATGTCTCACATTATAAAAACATTGTGGTTCCCAACCTGTGGGTCAGGATCCTTGAAGGGGTTGCGAAGACAATTCTGAGGGGTCACAGGATGTAATTTAGTAATAATCAGTGGTGTAAAGTAACTAAGTACATTTACTCAAGTACTGTACTAAATATTGTACTTTCTACTCCACTACATTTATCTGACAGCTTTAGTTACTTTTCAGATGAAGATGTGACACAATGGATAATATAACAAGCTTTTAAAATACACATTGTTAAAGATGAAACCAGTGGTTTCCAACCTTTTTGGCTTTTGACGTCTTACAAAAAGCAGTGTGTAGTCTGGTCACATTTCAGATGTCTATGAGTTGTTAACAGCTCCACCAAATAGTGATTTTTCCCTCTAAACTTCTCACATGGTTTCATTTCAATAAATGTTCAAATGATCCAATATTTCACCAAAAATCAAAGATTAGAGGAAAAAGTCCAAAAACTGAAAACAGATTTGTGTATCAGAACTTTGTTTTTTCTTCTTTTCTCTCCCATTAATCATCTCAAACCCTCAGATTTATCTGCTGACCCTTTGGAGGGGCCCGACCCCTAGGTTGGGAACCATTGGATTAAACTAGCTAACTGTATATAAAGTAGTTGAAACTAGCTCCACCTCCAGCAGCTACAACAGTAACATGCTGCTTACACACTGATGCTTCAGTATTAATAATCTAATGATGTCATTTATAATAATATATCAGTCAGAGGAACCAAACCACTACTTTTACTGCAATACTTACTTACTGATAATACTTTTATAATTTTACTTAAGTAGGATTTTTCATGCAGGACTTTTACTTGTAATGGAGTATTTTTACATTGCTGTATTGGTACTTTTACTTAAGTAAAATATCTGAATACTTCTTCCACCGCTGGTGATATATTGGATGCTTCCTGGAAAAAACTTACATTTAGTTTTAATAATAATTACAGGACTGTTATTGTCTTACTTCAGTTAGTTGTGATGGGTTTAAAAACGGAATTTTTCTTGAAATAACTGCTCCATTTAAATCCATGTAAATATTATTCCCTGATTGGATCATGATGTGCGATGCAGAAATGCTGGGAGTGGAGAGAACAGATGGTGTGTAGCTGCTTGACTCTGACTGCACCGGTCGCTGACACTTTCCATTTGAAGGTCTTTTTTCCTTCATCGGGGAGGAGTGTTGATGACATGACATGCCTGGTGTCAATTGCAGAACTTTGAAAAGAGGCTTCCAGATGGAGGGTCTGGCGTTGACGTGGAAGAGACATGACTCCATATGGATTCTGTGTGTCACTCCTGTCTGTCCTTGTATTCAGTTCACTATGAGATCATCCACCCGTCACCTCCAACATATGACTTTTAGCATAATAGTCAAAAAAACATTTCTCTTTCCATATAGTATGAAAGAGTACTTCATCGCAGACATTTGAAGTAATAGTCTGTGATATTTTCCTGTTAATATCTATTTTAACTCTTCTATGTATAAATTTAACAAACTATATAATATACAAGTTCACGACTTTTAATCAATGTATCAAACTGTAAAAATACATCACGCCTGCCTACAGTTACACACAGCTAGATATTTCTCTGTTACACAACATTGAAAAAAGTAACATTCTCTTGCAAATGAAATTTAGAGAAATTTTAAAAAATGTAAATGGATGACGGATGCTTCTTGTATTGGAGGGAAATGTAAACCCATAAGGATCCCCCACATCTATTTGTGAAATTGAACAAAATTTACCTACATTTTGGAGCTAATTTAAAGCTTAGTTTATTGGATAAAATGTAGTTGTGGTTAACAGGAATTCCCAAACATCTGTGAGAAGACTCTGAATGCCTCTTCGCTCTGGAAAACCTATTAAGTAACCGACCCTGACCGCTGACCTCCCTGCCAGCAGCAAACAGAGATACAATGTAATTAAATGTAGAAATAAAGTGTTATTTTAACAGTCATTTATGTTGGACTGATGTGATCTGTGAGATTGCTTAAAGCAAATCCAATCTCACGTTGTTAAAATATGCATTTTCCTTTACTTTGTATTTATATTTTGGGTTCATACATTTGTATACCAACTACATAATGGCACACATTACCAGTATGATGCAAAAAAAAAATTCAGAGGTTGTGGTAATTTGGAGAATTTGTTGTGTTGTGTTCTCATGCATGCTTCGCCTTAGGGAGTTGGAAAAGTCTGCAAGGATTTCTTCTTTTAGCAGTGACTATATGGCTTATGTCATTACATAATTGGATCAAGTGGAATTTGTTTCCAAGGCAATAGAGGAAACTATACTAACCAGTTCCCATCAACACACCCCTGCAAACACTGTGTAATATAGACAACGTGACATGACATTACAGAACATTTAGGGAAGATGAATAAATATTTCATTGCAATTTTAAGGATACTCAGTGGGAGTAATCAAAGAGGTTGAGAAGTGAATTACATTCCACACTAAACATCCTGGGGTCTTTTTTCTGTGCTCCCTTATGAAGCAGGATCCCAGATGCTGATAAGGGCTTCTGACAGACGGCCCCGCAGTGAGACTGATAGCCGGACCCTTCTTTTATCTCACCTGGCTGAGAGGAACGGGACCTCTGACCCGGCCCACAGACACTCAAGAGAACCATTGTTGTCAGCATGGCATGGCAGCACGGACAACAAAGAGGCTTTTTTTCTGTCGGTAAGCAACCTCCTTTTCTCACCAGTAAGCTCTACTCTGATGACAGGTACACCTGTGTCTCTGTCTATGATGTGGGTAGAGCTGCAGCGTTTATCTGCTGTTATATGGCTGAGGGAGATCAAATGATCGGCCCTGCTACGGCCCACTTAGTCTGCACATTGCAATATAGTAAGAATAATAAACTATTACAGCATGTAGTCCTCAAAGCAGAGGGGCGAAAGGATTGTGCTGCTTTTGCGGCCGCTAAACCTGCACAAAAGAGGCAAAAAGAAAGTGTGAAATTCACGAAACACCCACAAAGAGTGATATGCACCTCTAACTGTGCCGCCAAGCAGATAGCGTCTCGGTGCTCCTTTGCTATTTGCACGTATTGAAATGAGATAATATGCATACATTTGGCGCAAAATTGCCCCCTTTCTATGCAAATGAGCCTCATTGCAAAAACAGTCCAATTCACAAAGATCAGCGCTAATAGCCACACACAGTTAGAGTGAAATCATTAATGTCTTCAGAGAGCTGGTGGTAACTGAAGCGCATATAAGAGCTGTCACTTTTGTCCTCATCTTCAAATCATGCCATCTTCTTTTGTATTCCGATGGTGTGCGTTTGGAAAAACCAACATCACTGACAGACTGGGATATTAAATCTCAAATACGGTTTCTCTCTGTCACGTTTAAATTCCTTGCCTGAGGTTTTGAGGAATGCCTCTGCACCTCGTTGGTCAGGACTTGTAGCTCGAAAATGTATTTTCTCTCTCTCTCTCTCTCTCTCTGCCATTGTCCTGCCTACTGTGTTCTTGGCGCAAAGGCAACATTTATACTTTACCACATGGATAATTGCAATCAGACGCAAAACAAGGGCAAATTGCACTCAGCTGCAAATCTTTATGGGCGTGTTTGCGCTGTAATATCATTAGTGCGATATCTTTTGTGAATCGGACCTTGAGACGGGGCAGATAGATTCATGGTGCTATCAGCGTGCAACAAGCGTTATGGGGAGGAGTAAAGCAGTGGAGGAAACAATAGGAAACACAGTAAAAAATAAAATAAAATGAAAAACACAGATTAAAAAGTTTTAAAGGTGGCAAAATAAGAAAGCACTTAAATGAAAGCAGATCTAGTGTGTTAGCTAAATAAATAAATAGTAACTAAAGCTGCACTAATCAATATTTTATATTGACAATGGATCAAATGTGTGATGTGTAATGTGAAACTGAAGTGAATTTGAAGTTTCTCATCTGCAGTAGGTTACCCTTCACCTTTACTGAACCTTTTAACATCTTCACACATTTTCACTTTTTATTTTACGCAGGCTTTACTGTTTTGGTTAAGTTTCATTGCTTTCATCAAGCTTGTTCCAGCCTCAGCAGGCAGAAGCTGAAAGGAGAATGAATATTGGACACCAACATGCCTCTAAATAAATCCTAACGTTGCTCTGTGTTTGCTCGACGTGTCATTTCATGTTTGCCAACAACTTTACAGAGAGCCAGCATGAAACAGAAACTTCCATGGTCTGTTTCATCCGTATGAAACCTGATTCAAAATCACTTCAACACTTGTAATAATGCAAATGACTAAACAGCCCTGAAACATAATAGTATGATGTTCACTTCTTATGTGTAGAAAAGGATAATACATTTTTTTGAAAACATAGTTGTTTCCAAAAAAAATTATTTTATTTTCCATAGACAATCGTGTGTGAAATGTCACATTCAGCTAATCCAGACATGTCTGTGATAACAGCAGGACAGAGCTAAAAAGTTGGATTTTTCTATGCTAAGAATAAAAGTTGTATAACTTTGTTTAAAATAGAGATTTCAAGTAGATTCTCATTTATCTAAGAATATAGATAGTAAACCCATATGATTTCATTTTTTAGTAAGACCAATGAAAGAAATTCTCAATGAAAGATTGCACTGTATTGAAACTTGGCTCTTTGTTTTCCATTTTAAAAACTGAAGAAAAAACATTATTTAGCTTAGTGTCGTCCCATTATGACTGAAGCTCACTATAAGAAGAAATCAAACTGTGGAGTAAACTGACATTCAGTCTGAGTTAGTGAGGAGAAAAATGAGAATTTGTGCCTCTATTGACTTGGACAATGTAACCTAACCTAAGGGTACATGAAGTACGTGTCGAAAATTATTTTAGAGCTTAGATCATTTTCCATGACTAAGGAGTAAGCTGGTAATGATGTGTCAGGACTTGGGTTTGTACAGCGTGCTAGTAAGGTAATGATGACCCAGACTATGGTTACATTCCTGGAATGATGTTAGTGACTCAAACTGGCTCGCAGGGGGAAACAGCGTGTTTGGAGCACAGATAATTGTTGGGTCTTATTGCCTAATCCTGCCACTGGATTATCTTTCTCATGACATGTATCAGGCTGCACGTCTCGTACAGCTCAACATAGTAAATATGTATGTTGTATCAGGTTGAACCACTGGGGCTCTCTTATATTTCATCTGCAGTGTTATGAATGAAAAGTTTCAACACACCAACAAAGGCATTGTGGGCTACTAATACTACCCTGTTTGTACCTTATTTGTGGGTTAAAACTTATCCACAACAGGCCACAAATGACCTGGGCAGCAGGTCTGGCACCAACAATTAGAGTTAGCATCTCTTATCTTTAAATTCCTCAGATTAAGACTATAGTTTCACGCATGTATATTATTTCTGGTCAGTTACAGCCCCTTCACTAACACCACAGTGTTGACGCATCCATGGACACGGATGCACACACACACATTTGTATTTGACTTGAACAGGATTGGAAATGATGTGAAAAGTAGGTTAAAGGCTTTTTTCCATCCCCTAAACCCAAATCCAGGAAGCTGTAAATGGTTTTATAAAAAGAGACAGACAAAATGGCACCACATTGTTGATTACCTGGCCTGGCGGTTATTTTCCAACCAAACATCAAAGCAACAAAAACAGAGCCAACTGTGCAAACACAATGGCAGCCATTAGCGAATACATCAGTGTTAAAAATAGGAATGTGGCAATATCACGTACTGCACAGGTAGACAATCATTTTTTTAGGAAATATGTCAACTGGTGCATGGGGGCGGGTGGGTTATGCAGACCGTGACACAGATAGAGTTTTATTTTATCACCATTACCCAGGAGGTTTCTTCTTGCTCTTTCACACAAGGTTCCAGTTGATGTGCATTCCTTTATTTCCCAGGGTGGGACAGAGATTTCTTTAATACACCTAAATGCCTGTAAAAACATATTGTCCATGGTGATGACATTGCTGTATAAAGGTAGTCACGTCATACTTAAGTAAGCTCCACTCGCACCCAATGGTTTAGTAGCAATAAAATAATGTACATTTATCTGAAATCACTGTCCTATTTGATGATTCATTCTGGCTCTTGACTTCATGTGTTGCTTAAAGTCTTGTTATATTTAACCTGTGGTGGAGGAAGGAAAGTAGCAGATGTTGACATCAATTAGCAACCAGTAAACATATGAAAACAAAGGTTTGTCACTAAGTTCTGTGGAAAGTGTTAAATTCAGCACACACATGTCAGCACCGAGGAGGACGAGTGGGGCTTACGCCACACACAATGGGAAGCTGTCAGTGCCACCATCAGCAGTCTGGTAATTACTAAACATTTATTTCAGTTGTACTGCAGGAGGAGGCCCAACTCGAGTGTCATTGAAAAGGCCTCGATCAAAGAGATTACAGGTAAGTAGCGGCTCTCAGTAAAGTGGCACAAATCTCAGCATTTGGAAATAAAATGAGGCTAGATTGTGTTTAACTGTGATGTAAACCCGTTAGGGAAATGACAAGTCAACAAATATTTTTCTCGGGAAAACTAGTTACAGCAGGTACTCTCTCCCAGGGCCATCGGTTTTTGAAGACAAGCTAGCAAAAATAGCAAAATTAATTAATTTTTTGGAACAATGATTAATGATACTTAAGGCATTTTCATGTCAGCTCAGTATGACTTGTGTGTATGTGTAGTCTGTCTTCTTTGTCCTCTTTGTGGTAGAAAGGAGGTTGTGTGGCTCAGGTTAAGTGTTTGGCAGCGCATGAGTTTCCTGACGTCTTTCCGGATCCATATTCTTCATTATCTTTGCTATCTATCTACCAGATATTGTCATTCTGTTTCTGTTTCATATTGTAAATGTATTATTGTTATTTCTGTCTGCTCACACGACATCTATTGTCTGTCCGTCCTGGAAGAGGGAGTCTTTTTATGTTGCTTCTCGTGAGGTTTCTTCATTTTTCCTGTTTAAGGGTTTGTGGGGGCTTTTTTGTGATTTTTGGGCTGTATAAATGAATTAACTTTACCAGACTTTAAAGTAGCTAGTAATTACTTCTTCAAAATGCCTTTGGACAATTTTTTGTCCTTGTTCTATATTCTGACACTAAAAGCTGTACGGTCACATTTGGACTTGGTCTGCTAACCTCATGCGTACGCATATCAGCTAAATACCTAAAAAGGCCTACTGTACACTGCTCAGACACAATGTTTCACAAAACCCTGGTCATAATTTGATCAAGTTTAAAATTGTTGGATTTGATTGTTGGATTTTTACATTTGTACATAAGTGCCCCATGAGTCTTTTTAAATAAACAATGTGGAAAAATGTCATTACTTAGCAAACAATCATACTCTTCAGCAGGCTGCTTTATTTTAAAGACTGCTACATTCACTTTCTGTTGTACATTCACTTTGATATGTGATGCTGCCTTGACTCAGTGAATCATGCTCCCTGTATGTATTTATCTCATTTTTCTGTTGTACTACCACACTCCTTACCACAGACGCCGCTCCAGCTCTGTCCCCATGAGGTGGGTGGGCTCTTCCAGAAAAATCTTGATATACACGCAAGCTCACCATTTATCTGATGCAACAGACTCTAATAGCTGCTTCTGGGAGATTCTTCATTAGATATTGCACTGCGCTGCAAATTCTCCCCTCCCTCGCTCAATCTTTTCGTGAGAAGACGGCGCAACAGAGAGTTGTCAGGGCAGAGCCACCACACGTGATGGTTGCGCTGTAACAATAACTCGTCGACAGCTCATCTTACCTCTGAACACACTCATCTGCTCCCATCTACTGAGCAGCCAAGGCCAAGTCCTGTTATTCCTAAATCATACACAGTCTATGACAAAACAGGCAGTTCATAGTAATGGCAAAAAATCTGTGCAACATACTGTATATGCATGTTAATTTACAACCCAAAATCAATAAACTTGTGGTTTGTGGTTTCTGAGCTGTTTTGAATATGTTTGAGGCTGCAGAGTAAAGCTTCCAGCCTGTGTGTTTGCGTGCATACATGTGTGCTTGCAAGAGGCGATTGCAGAGCATCGCGTGCTTCTGCTGCTACAACCTTGCCCGTCCAGTTTGGTGTGTTCCATTCAGCCTGACACATGCCTGGTTACAAACAGGAATGTAAACTACAAAGAATGTCGATGAAGGAAAAAAAAAAAAAAAACTCAGACACACAGGGATGAACACAGACACTTTTATGAATGGAAAAAAGCCTTTCTGATATACCATTCATAAATCCAGCTGAATGTACATGCAACATGTGTGCCTGAGGCAAACAGGGAATGATACAACAATCTGCAATGTTGTAAATTCAAACGACTTATTTTTTTCTTCAGTGCCAGCTCTCAAGGTAAAACATGCAGACAGTGAGATTAAGCTGCGATAGCTATTTCTTCCTCTGGAAAAGTGTCAGTCCAAGTGGACTGCAATTTCAATTGCCGGTTGAATCGGTGTCCTGTCAATGAGAGCCAATCCAAACACAGAAAGGAAACGTATGTTCCTCCAGCTTATAAAAGCTATCTGAGGCTGTCAGTGCACATCAAAGCCCTGCTGAGACAGAAGTAATCCAGAGTGACAGGCCAGCCTCTCACCTCTCTGTCAGAGTACCAAAGCCATGACAGCACATCTTTTTATTCCAACCTTAAATCAGAGAAACAAAACAACCCCACACGATCCTGGCACTGCTTTGTACAACTTGTTAGCGCCTTGGCAACCGCAGTACTAACACTGGGAGTGGATATGTAGTGTGGCAGCACAGGAAAGCTGCAGATGACTCCAAAAAGATAGTGTGCTTTGTGGATTTTTACTCAACTGAGTATTTTTTAGTGATACACCAGGACCATAAGACCCGTCATTTGAGGTCAATCTAGGGCAGGGGTCGGCAACCTTCTGGATGTCCCATGCCACTTTACAGTGTTTTAAGAAGAAATCTCAGACACAAGTGCCAGTTCATTTTCATAATGAGCATTTATCTATTTATTTATTTACTACCCCCCTCCACAACCCTCACATTTGCATATATATGTGGATCCAAATGCTGAAATCAATGCAAAGGCCACCTTCTTCAGACAGTCAAACTTCTCTGGCAACCTTTCCCAACAGGTCAGAATGGAAGCCCCTTGAATGATCTCGGCATTTTCCAGTGTTTTGTGCAGCTGTGTGAATTAGATGCCCACAGTGGGGATGCTCATCCACTGAAACAGGGATATGCTGGTCTCCCTCAAGTGTTATGGGTTTGTCAAAAATAAAACAATGGGAAGCTGGAAATCCCGAAATCTGGCACAGAACTCCAACTCCAGCTCTCGCATGTAAATGCTGACGTTATCACAGTTGACGATTTGACGCCCTGACAGCTCCTTCAGGTGCTCGAAGTAACGAAAGGTTCCATTTTGAATGTCCCATGAGTAGACTCCAATCTTCGCCACGAATGCCATCCATACATCAAACAGAGCCAGCGCTGTCTGGCCCGCACCTTGCACCCTGTCGGTAATGCAGTTCTAGCAGAAACAGGCATTTCTTTGATCCTGTTGATGATGTAACCCATCGAATATGACTTCTGAACTGCTCGAACTTTATAGCTGCCCTCTGTAGTTTGGTTTTTGGTGGCACATGGAGTTGTAAACACATAACTTTGCTTCCCGTACTGTGCCACTGTCCTTTTGATTGATTCAGCTTTATCAGCCTTATCTATGAAGTTTTTCTCGTGCCTTGTTTCAAAATTACGTTTCACACTTAAAGTTCAACACACATTTTCGCAGCACACAGCTTGTCCAAGATGGCTGAAAGAGACGAATATTAGGCAACCTACTTTTTTTGTTTCTGTCATCATCACTTGTTCTTGAATAAAGCAAAAAAGAAAGCTAACTAGCTATCCTACATTTTTACTACCAGTGTAATGCTGCGCTTGTCAGCATATCAGAGGGAGGGGGCAGGAGGGGTACGACAGACCACGTCAATTGTGCGTGCTCTCTTGCTGTCAAAAACAATGGTGTATTTTAAGACTAATGAATTATCTCAGTATTACTATTAGGACTGGTTTTCTATTAGGACTGGTGCAGATAGTAGTTTGTTCTATTGGTACATAAACACAATTTTAACAGGAGGGGGACAATATTCAAGGGGGGAACAGACTTCAACACAACACCTGACCTCTAACCGAACATTCTTTATCATCATGTCGGGCATTTTAGTGCCATTAAATGGGGCATTTTTCCCGCTTTTTACTGTTTTAACCCAAACCATGGGAAGGATTGGCATATCACCTGCAAGCAAAAACATTCCTCCATTTTGAAACAATTTAAATTTGATTACATGATCTTGTGCAATCAACACCAATGTGAATAAATGAGCCAAAAGGGATCCGTACCAATAGCTGCTTCCTTATTTTAAATCGAATTGTTTGTTTAGTTCACAATTAGGCAATATTCTATATTTAAAAACATTTTTTATTGAAAAAAAGTATATTAAAAATATTTTTTATTGAATTGCTCCGCATGCCCGTGTTAATGGCATCGTGTGCCACCTTGGGCATACGTGCCATAGGTTGCTGACCCCTGATCTAGGGAAAAGGGAGGGAAATGGAGACCTACTAACGCTAGGATCTAATTAGAGTTCAGTTTGAGTTATTAGAGCATGTCTGTCTTTGTGCCATCGACCGTTAGACACACCCAAACAGTGGCAGAGGATGGGCACCTTCGTACATTTGACCTCAATTAGACCTGTCAACATTTGTATTGTAGGTTCATCTGTAATGACCCTCAAGCACATGCTTTAAAAAAAAAAATTAGCCAAAGAGAGGAAAGGATGCTTTTGGGATGAAGAATTGTACTTTTTATGGTATTAGTAAAACATCTTATACAGAAATCAGCCTGTATGCAAATTATAGTTTCCCCAAGACAAGAACATTTTCTTTCAAAAAGAAGTAAAGAAAAGCTAAAGAAAATAAAATACAATAAGATAATAATTAATAAATAAAACTTTTTTATTTGTATTTGTATTTTCAATTTTTTTTAACAGACAGCGGTGAGGGGGTGAGAGTGAACCAAAACAGTGAGCTGAAAGATGCTAAAATGTTCCGTATAGCTGAGGGGAAGTGCAGAATTGGATAATAATTATCTGTGGGTTCAGCACTATGTCAACAGTATGTCCTTTCACATTACACATAATCATTTAATCTATTGTAAATAGAAAAATATTGAATAGTGCCGCTTTATATTTAATTTAGAAGTGAGAGGGCTGATTCTGTGCTGCCGTGGTTGAACTAAGATCACTGCAGGAGATACACAATTAAGATCTATTAAGTAAGGCAAATTTAATGCCTCACAGATTAATAAAAAATAGCAAATTATTGCATTTTTCTGCTTCATTTCAAATTTAAGAAACTTATAAAAATGTAAAAACACTTTGTAAGGCGACCATTGTTGCACCACACCCCTACCGTTGACAAAATGGTTCACTGCTCACTCTCCCATGTCCCCCAAATCCATTCACCGCTTTTCAGATTGATTGTCCAAGTGTACACGGACCCCCTGTGTCACCTTTATCTGCAACATGTTGAGGAGTTGTGACATTCTGACAATGTTGTGGCAACATGATGAGAACGTCATGCTTGAGAGATCTGTCGCCACTGTTTCCATAGTCAGTTTGGAGCCTTTTTTTTGTGTGTGTGTATGTGTGTGCGGGACTGTTTCCTGCTAACACAACAGGGGACTGCAATTCTTTATGGGCTATGCATTTAGCAGGGGTCCGTTTGCTGTGTGGGGGCCACATCTCCACTATTCTCTTATCGCATTAACTCCCACGGCCACCTGGGGCCTAGAATCTGAGTTTGAGCTCTACTTTAATGCAAATACGCCAGATCATATTGGATTTCAACGGACTGAAGCTTGAATGGAAGGTCTCAGATAATGAGCCGCCAGGTTTTTACCGCAAATCTCTACTTTAAAAAAGCAGTTCAGTCATTGTTGTTGAGAATAAACACTTACTAATTTATTCTCTGATTGGTGCTCTTAAGTGCCACCTCATATCTAAAAATAACCAGGACAGCACATGTCTAACAAGTTTAAAGGCTGCACCATGTAAATCTTATTTCAAAGTGATTATATTTCATAATTCACGTGTCATCCAAAGTAAACATGCATCTATTTCCATGACGTCCATCCCTTTATAGACATATTGTATTACCTTACAACGGCCTGTTGGACTGAAGCCTGATCACACAGCACACACCCTCTCCTACCAGCGATAATGATAAATCTTATTCTGAGATCTGAGGAACCGAAATATACTTTACGGTTCGTAGAAGGAAGCAGCTAAATTTAAAACTATCACAACAGGTTTTTTTATGTAAAGTTGGCACCTTCTTTAAAGTACTTTCTTGACAATATCTAGACATTTTAATATATTTTACTTAAAAAATCTCTGAGATATTGATGATTTTTTTTGTCCAAAACGAATAGTAAATTAACTGAAGCTCAGTGAAAATTAAAATATATGCATACAGTCTGTATAATAATCAGCATCAACTATCATTTAGGGCTGCATATAGTTTTTGATTAAATGAAGCAACACAATTTCTGCAAACTGTGTGTGTGTGTGTGTGTGTGTGTGTGTGTGTGTGTGTGTGCATCACTGCGGTTGGTTTTTAGCTCAGATAAGGTATGTTTTGCTGTGTTGCTCTTTCTGTATTCCTCCACCCTTCCTTCTCTCAATAGAATCAGATCCACCGGGACTCTATTTCTGTCAGGGGTTTTTCGTCCTCATGGGGGGGAGGGGGATGTGGGTGGAGAGGAAGTAGTTTGTTTCCACTGTAAGTTATACCATACACAGTGGTATTTATTTCTCTTGGTTTTTTTTTTTTTTTTTTGTAGTACAAAAGACCACCACTATTTCTCCCCTTCTTGCTTTATCTCTGCAGTAATGAGCCATCACTTCTAAAATAATTTAGAAAAAATTATTCTCTGGACTTTATATATGTTACATACATCAATTAAAATCACACAGCTTATTAAAGATTGTAAAAGATATTACTGTAAAATACCACACTACCACACTTAAACTAAAGACTGAAGGAGGACTTTACGTATAGCTGTTTTTATTTATAATTAAAATATGTATAATTGTTTTGACATAATTTATAGTATTCACAATTATATAAAAATGAAATATTTGAATCATTATTAATATATATTATATATAACAATTAATAATAATATTTTTTAATTGTTTCAGAATGTTAAAATGTTTTTCACTGTTGATCTTTGCAGACTGTGACTCATCTTTACCAAATATTATCTGCACTATCAGTAGGAGTCATTCCTATTGATCAACACAGTGATAACATAAACCTGCACAACAGGGTGTCATTTGCTGTTTGTCCTCTTTTTTGTGGTTGAATGTACTGAATCCTGTAACTCTACATGAATGACAACTGAGAGAACTAAAATATAAAAGAGAGATATAAAAGATTTACATAATCATGGGGAGGGAAAACACAGCCACACATATTATTTTAATTACTGAATTACTATCACTCAAATGTGCACAATTATGCATTTGTAAAATATAAAATACTGTAATGACATTAATCCATGTTAGTCTTAATTTCTCCCATTTTTCTCCACAATCAATCATATCATTCTGTGCAATAAACACATAAAAAAGGCAGAGAAAAAAACACATAATTGTATTAGAAATCAGTTACAAGGCTTTTATCTAATGCCTGTAAATAAAATCTTACTACATGACCTAATCTGCTTCCATATGACACTATCTGATGGACTATGAATGCCACGGGGCCAAAGGAAATACCAATCCCCCTGTGAAACAATAAGCTAAGAACATACAGTTCAGAGCCTGAATACACTCTCATATGGGACTATAGGGGAGGGATTTCATGTGGCTTCCTCCTGCAAGACAAACGATGCCCTCGATGAACTGCACACAATTGCATTTGGCATCAGCTGATGAAAAGAAAATGACAATCATCTGTAAAACAAGCTGGATCCTGGCTGTTAAAGGACCACACCAGTGGCTTTGCATGTTTTATCTTATACAAATCACATACTGCATACTTCTGCATCACAGCTAAACTTTGGTACGTTTTAGATTTTTGGATGTACTTTTCTCATGTTCCAAGCATCCACTGGTTTCCATTCATTCATGTTTGATATGAAAATCTCTTAGCAGACTCTTGAAAGTTGCGTTGTGTCATTAAATTCATGAACATTATGTCTGCATTACACTTTTGTTTTAAGTTTGTTTTAATTTTATATTTAAGTGTTACATCATCTGTGCTTGATAATACATTTAATAGCAGAAGGATTTGAAAAGTCTACATTGCTTTATACTGCAACCATGATGCAAATTTAACAATAATTTAAAATAATGCAGACTTGATGTTCACTGTGATGGGTTAGACAAGAGTCTGCCATTAGATTTTCGTGCCAAATGGAAATGAATAGAAAACAATAGTTGCCTGGAAAGGTGATAAACTAAAACTATACATCATACATTTAGAAATATAATGAAATAAAATGTTAAGTATACATAATTTGCAATTAGGCAAATCTAACCAATGGTTTTATTGTCTTCCTCATCCAAATGATTATAATGTATAATTAATAAGACACGTTCAAGCAGCATCCTTCCAAGGATGAATATGACCTATTTCATGATGAACAAGCGGCACACTTAATGATAAAAATAACAAAGCCCAAAGCTTAAAGAATGCAACAAAGCAAACATTATCAAACATAGTCTTTCACAAAGTCAGTCTTACTTCCAACAAATATTTTTTCCACAGAAATGCATCAAAAATAGTGTGTGATTCACTGCACCTGTCACTCGGACATTGTAATCCAGGATTTCTGATAGATGAACCATCAGATTGGACAAACTCTGCAGAAACTTCTCTACAGAAATTATAGAATAGAAGAAGACCCACAGACTGGCTGAAGACCAGATGGAGAACATCCCTGGATGCAGGCATGAAGGAGCAAAGATAGCACTGGCTTATGGAGAAGGCAGTCCAGAACAGGGCACAGTAAATGACCTTTTGAGTCAACCATCAGATTCTTTGTGTAGATCATCCTCCATAGACATGGTCCAGAATTACATCCCTGTTCTCCTGGAAATGTAGCATGTTGCAGCATTAAACATTAAAGAATAAAGACAGAACAGTTCGTACACTCATGTCCACATAAACAATTGCTCTGCCTGCAAAATTCACTGAAATCAGATCATCCCAAAGTTGTGGCTGGGCATTTTATACACCCTTTGTTTTCACATGACTG
Organism: Scomberomorus guttatus; assembly: GCA_038419695.1. Classification (NCBI taxonomy): domain Eukaryota; kingdom Metazoa; phylum Chordata; class Actinopteri; order Scombriformes; family Scombridae; genus Scomberomorus; species Scomberomorus guttatus. Next base: position 23,004,793 of record CM076458.1, read on the forward strand.
GCAAAATAAGTCACAGTTTAATGCTTCAGAGGACTGAGGCTGGATTTGTTTGGGTTTTTCCAGCCATGAACACAAACATAGGACAACAATTTGTAAAGTGATACAAAGACGCAGAGCGTTTGTATAACTGGGACATGAGCTTATATTGTGATACTGTTTCCGTCCAGCAAGTCCATTGTTTCCATTCAGCAAGTTCAGTCTGATAACATATAAAGAGATTATACTAAAGCTACCACTAATTATAGTTGTTGTCATTGTAACTTTCAGTTTTACTGTTGTTCATATTTGAGCTTAAAGGTGAACACCACTGATTATACACATGAATGTCAGTTTACTTGTCACAAGGAGTGCCACTCAGCCTGTAAAAACACTTGTATAATACCTTCTGTGGCTCTTCACAAAGCTTTCCAAAGTCTGAGAAAATAACCCCTAATGATGTCATCAGGGTCATCTCAGTTTGGGCTTGGAAAAATCCTTTATATGCTACAAACGGGGCACAGAGTTTGAAAGACTTGGGCATTTATCAGGCACGGATGCTCTAACGAAACAAAAAATGCTATTGAGTTGCATCATGGAAAATGTAGGATCAAGGGTTTTTGAGGTTGACCTATACTTAGGGATAAAAATCAGGATATCCTGGCCTCTGCTGCTTCAACTCTGATAAGTCTTATGTGAGTCCCCCAACTTTATGGAAGTGCAAAAACATATCCCTGGAGAACCCCTTTAAGTTAAGGGATTGCATGCAGTGGTTCTGCTGGACTATTTACTGCTCACGCTGCTGCATTGGTTCATACGGCAGATAGGAGTTCTGCCTCGGACAAGACGCAGCACCTCGCGTGACTTCCACCTCTGCAGGCCGCAGCCCATCGTGCATGACTGTCCGTCATCATTACTTTCTTGTAAAAACACCAAAGACAGGCCCGAGGGGGTCGCTGAGGAGAGGCTTAGCTTTTCCTTTGAGTGCTGCTTCACCTTTGACCTCTCACAGGGGGGAAGAGATAAACACAAGGGGGGAGATAACTAAGCTTCAGTGACTTTTAATGACAGACCTGGTTTGTGTTAGAATAGCAACACTGTCATCATGCTGAGACTAGATAAGATTAGGCCTCATCAGGCAAGAGAAGGAGAAGTGGCAGCCTCTGGTGCTCTGTTTCTTTCTGTATTCATCTATATGCATCAGCACAGATGTGTGTTTTGTATGTGAGGTGGAATTTGCATTTACATACACACACTATGTACTTATGTCAGAAGTCATTTGGGTCACAATTTCCTGCAGGAAGCAATGATTTACAAGTATATTGCTGCTTGGAACAGTGTACTAGACGCAGTTAGGAAAAACACTCACAAAGAGTAAAAATGTGTCTTCACCAATATTTAAAACCAAAGTCCTGATCAAACTTGTCTTCAACATTCATTTTCACATAATCCTCAGTTCGTTCCTTTCACACAGTAATCCACAAAAACAAAACACCTCCGCCTTCATTAAAAGCTATTCACATTCTATTCACTGGTTATTTTCCATGGGGTTCTTGTCAGTCTCTTCAATTAGGCCAATAAAAACAATGACTGACAACAACCGTTACAAGGGTAAAAGCGGGCAAGGCTTTTTGGTTGGTGTGGATTTGAAAAGCGCAGTCATGCGGCTGAACACGTAATAAGCCTCCCATTCTTTCCAAAGAAGAACCAACAGTTCATCTGGACTCCACAAACCCCTGAAAAGGTTTTCCTCCAGTAAGACAAAAAAAAAAAAAAAAAAACTGACATGCACGCCATTTCAGAACCCTTTTAGTGTGCGAATGGAGTAGAGACGCCTTCACGGGCTGCTGACTACGCTTTGGCAAGGGCCTCCGTAGAACTTGGCCGGACAAAAAAAAGGCCATACAGATAGAGGTACCTCAATGAGCGCTCAGTTAATCTGCAAGGTCATTAGGATACTTGAAACACTCATTAGCATCATTCACATGAATTTAGATGGCAGGCTGTTTTTTCCAGTGTTCGTAAAGAAAAGAAAAACACAGAATTTGTGGACTTCTGGGAAATATTTTGGAGTTGGAGGGAGGGGGGCGGGGTTTTTGTGGGGCAGTTTGACATTCGGAGTCACCGGGGTCATTCAGTCGTAATGAGGCGCTTGCGGTTGGACCAAAGTGAAAGGGTTTGCCCCAGCGCTCAACTCTCCCTGACTCATCGCCAAGCCAGATGACAGTTTGGTTTGGTCGCAGCCAGACCAATCACACAGCGGCAGGTTGATTCATCTCTAATGGAAAGTAATTAACAAGATGGGACCACACGGACAATCCTGACGTGTGTGTCTGTGTGTTTCTGCATGTGTGTCTCTTTTCCTGTCTGTTAACTGTTACAGATGGTTAAATTGGACAAGCAGTTTAGAAAATAACATAAACATGTCATGAAAAAGGACTTAATCTTTGAATCACAGATTGCTACATTTGTGGGTCATATCAGGTTGAATGCCAAACATATAATCAACTCATTAGTGTTCTTGTCAAATCCCTGATAGTCATTTTCAACATGTTCTTTCACTGTGACTCTTTGTATTTGCAATTTGTCTGTTTTGGGGATTGGTTGTCATGGTTGTCTGACATATTAAAGCAGTATTCATGTTTTTGGCCACACATGAGCAGCAGAACAAAGTAGTGGTTTTGCCATTAGCTGTAGGATGATGAAATGACCCAGTTAGCAAGCTATGCTAACATTTGCTAATTGAGGTAAATTTTACTTTAAAGCAGTATTCATTTACTTTTTGGCCACTTGAGGGCAGCGGAACAAGCTTGACATATCATCACTATATAGAGTCATTACAGTGAACATGCTAGCAACAAATTGCCGAAAAACACATTGAGCAGATACGGTGCAACATTAATTCGGAGTTGTGTTTCTGGCCACCATAGATATGTGAGTCAGGTTTGGCCTTCTTCAACTCCTCTTCTCCAGCTCTTTAGCTGCTAAAGGCTCCACTATGTTCACCAGCTAATGCTAAGTTTATCTATCTGCCATTTATACATACAGATGGGTTTATCACAGATTAGACTGATGAGAGCAGAGAGGGCAAACCAAAAACAGTAAAATTACTGGCTGTAAAATTACCTGTGGGCTCATCACTACAAGTTACCATTCTCACATTACACGTAGTCATTTGATTCATTGTTAATGTAATAATATTGATTGATTTAAACAAATGACAGTTGTTGCATTGAAAAGTCAGAGTGTTGACTGCCAGACTTCATTGTGCCTGACAATTCTACTATATAGTGTGATGACTTGACTTTAGAGACAGTCCTTTTCCAAGACGCCTTGCATTGTGTTTTCTAGTACGTGTAGTTGTCAAAGTCCCTATCATGTGACAGGTTGCTGGAAAACTGGCCACTGAAATAACACCAGTTTCTGAATTGATTTTATGGTTTTAAGCTGGAAATAAAAACCAATATACTACCTCTGTTTGCCTCTCCTGAAGCAATACAATGCAAATTATTCTCAATAATAATTTGTCAAATTTGATATAGGTTCAGAGGAACTTCATTGTTCCAAATGCGCAACTTTCATTCATTGTTTTCTTGCATTGGCATTTTGTGTACCCATAATTAAAAACATATGTCATTCAATCTCAACATAATAAACTGATGGGGGTTCATTATTAGAGTAAGAAAGGTGCTAATTTTTATTTTTATTTTATAAAACTAATGAATGACCTCCATTAGACTGATTAAGCAACTTTAGCAAATGTTAATCCATTGGATCTAAATTCTGGCAGTGTTTATTTGTACACCTTTTGAGTTAAATTTATATTTATGTACATTTATATATATTTAATTTTGACTTTTTATCTTCAATGTGCATTTGTCAAATCACAATTTTCTCCCAACATCTTCGCCTTACTCATTATAGCCTGTACATCTGAAAATGTTTAAATGCATACATGATTGATGAAAACTCACTGGCACGTCAGTGTCTCCCCAAAAAGCATAACTAATTGTAAGTAAGTTAGCAGGTCTATTCAGTGAAGTTGTCAGAGGTTTTCCCTTCACTTGTCACCCTTATGATGAAGCACATGTGCGTGACTGCTTTGCACCTTTGGAATAGCCTTGGGCAGTCCCCTCTGTTCCTCTGTTTTCCGCAGAAGTTCACAGTATTGATTTAGAAAGTAAGATAAGCCCTGTAAGTGCTGTAAAAGGCGTGCAACTTTTCCGAGGTCCTGTGCATGCTTCCACTAATTACAGACATAAATCAAAGTAATGGCCTGTTTCATTTGTCATTTTTGTTTGCACATGACGTAACTTCCTGATCAGAGCTTACTCTGATTTCCTCTGTATGAAACTATGCTCTGAATGTGAGAAATGCTGTTGGAATCAAACATGATCACTGCCCTGCCAGGCTGTAACTTTACAATGTAACTGTACCTTTACTGTCTGAGCGAATCATCACCTGCACACACCTTTCTGAGCTCCTCCCTGACCTCCATGCTCACTCACACGCGATGAGCAATTGAGCTGTCAGTCAAGCAGGAAGGGAAACTAGTGTTGAAACTGAACTTGCTAGCAATGAGGAGCTTTGGTGGCCCACGGCAAAGGCCACTGTGTGGGCCCGTCTACCCTACAGGTTGATCTGCAGCTAAAGTCACCTCGCTGCACCTTTGAGCAGATTACTTAAAAGGGTCGGCATCCAAACACTGACAAATGTGGGGTTTTACACAGAATCAGCGCGGTTGATTCTATGCATGAAACTACACTGACATCTATAAATTTTAATAAATTAATTTTTCTCTGCATGGTAGAGTCCACCTAATCATCATTTTATATGAGAGGTTTTAGGACTTTAATTTGACTAAATTTGAGGGCAAATGACAGGGCAGCCTCATGCAAATATGTGTGACAAATAGTGGGGAAAAAAATCAAGACAATAGGAAATGTGTAAATGAAGAATACTTGAATTTCATGGGGTAGATCTCTGGACGTAAAACACTATATATCAAGTTTCAAACAGGAAGACGGAATGGAATAAAGACTACAAATGGAGAAAGTTGTATTTTTTTAAGGTTAATCTTTGAATCTTTTGCTCCCCGGGAAAAGGAAGAAGTTGACTCACTTTTATCAGACAAAGCAGCATTTTACTTATTTTTTCTTTCAACAATAATATGAACTTTGAGATCTTGGGAAATTCATTTTGAGCTGTCATGGATTAACCTGACATTCAAGCACAAGAGTATGTGGTCCTTTAAAACAGAGTTAAACTACAGACCTACTGAGGAACAAAAGTCAGTCATATGACCATGGGATGTTCAGGATCACTGACCAAACACACACCAGACAGAGACAGAGAGGTGTGTGTGTGTGTGTGTGTGTGTGTGTGGATCAGAAACTTTCCTGAGAGCAGCTATTGTATCTTTTTTTTTTTTTGCAGATTTAAAAAACACATGCAACTAAAAGTATTTTATCTGCAATTTCCCAACAGTCATAACATTATCAGCTATAGATAATATTATAGTTTCAGTATAATTATCAGTTTACAAACATGCAACTATTACGTTACATAAGAGGAGTTGATCAAATCCAGCTTGCATTTCAATGAAGTGAAAGAAATGGGGGGGAGGACCTGCTGCGGTTTGGTCTAATAACTGGGTCCTGCCAGTAAAAGAGGCTGGGACCAGTTGTTCATTTAGCTTGTCTCCACCCTCATGGATCCATTCACTACTGCAATAAAGAGAGATCACGCACTAACACCTTGCGAGAACTTTATCAAGTGGAAGACAACAGGAGGGTCCTGACTCAGTAAGTGTCTGTGTGCTTTACAGTGATTCAACTGAAACATTTAATTCAAAAGTGAATGCTGTAATTGATCATTTATGATAATATGGCTATAGCCTATTTAGATTTTATTCAAGTATTTTATATATAGTTATATATTATATACACTTATATATAATATATAGTATATTTTCCTTGCCGCTGTCGCTTGTTTCTGGGGAAATGTTGGGTCTCTGTAAAATAAAGAGTACGGTCCTGCTCTATGTGAAAAGTGCCCTGAGATAACTTCTGTTGTGATTTGGCGCTATATAAATAAAATTGACTTGACTTGACTATATTATAAGTAATATGCTGTAATTATGAATAGATATTATTTTCAGTGTAAGGCCAATAATGCATCGTTTTATAGATGTAATAATGATTTGCCTTTTTAAGGTCACAGGACAATCTAACATAAAATTACAAAGCACAAGTCTCATTAAACACTGATTTTACAAATATATATATTATTTCAAATTTGTTCTCGAGACTAGCCGCATAATTATAACAAAGGACAATAATATGTTTTAAAAATATCACATTAAGATGGGAAAACTATAAACCACATAACATCCTATAGGTTATGATGATATAGAAATCTAAATATTGTATAAAGCGCAATAAGTTCAGTATTTTATGTTGTGAGTACTACAGAATATCTGTGACTGACAGACTTATATCTAATTTATTACATGTGTGGATTTTTTTCTTAACAATATATAAAATCAGCAGTATTGAAATGCGTCTGTACGTTTCTGTTAAAATGTAAAAAAATAGCACAGTTGCAGCTCGGTGCAGCAGTTGAGGGTCAGAGGACATCACCGGGTTTATCTGAGCCGCTGTCCGCGGTGCTGAAGCAGGATCCCCGAATCACATCACAACCAGACCAGACCTGAGCAGGAGGGTCCAGGCAGGGGACAGCAGGACAGGTATCATCTACAGGCTGAAAACAAAGCAGACACTCAACAAAAAAAAACAACAACAACGACAACAACAAGGCCAAAGACATGATCATAAACAAGTGTCACACTAAAATGATGAGGCAGGTCTGAACCCACGAGCATTGCTTTAGGCTACATACCGCAGCCGAAGTGAACACAGAGGAGAGAGATGTGACCTTACAATTATTCTTATTGTTCAGCAATGACAAGGCGCCCCGAAATACATTTGTGAAATGTCGCTTTAATTACTTTTTAGGGTCGCGTTTCCTGCCGTACTCTTACATTTAGTATTTTTATATGAGTGTTAAAGAGAGACAAACAGGGTATCCAGTGTCCTGCAGGACAGGTCTGATGCTCAGCATGTTAATTAGGGATTATTAATGAGCTACAACACGGGGTTCGCCTCCTCCTGGTGGCTTGATGGGAAAGCGCACCCATAATAATGTGTTCTCATTACAGCAGCTTCACACTGTGGCATCCGAGGCGTCAGAAGAAATACTGCAAACAGCTTATCTCCTGCAAACTTGCACTTCTGTTCTGACTCCTGTGCAAAAGCCACAGCAGTGAGGGGAAGGAGTGCAGATTCCCTGATTGTAATTTGTAACAATATCAAAATATATATTAGTAAAGTCTGCCCATACAATTCAGGAATAAAAATACATTTTTTAAAACCTTTTATTATCAGACAGAAATGTCACAAACACAATCTGTTTCTAAATGTGAGGAACCATCCCTGCAGTATGCATGTTACAATAAATGAGATATCATGTGTTACACGCTGCACACACGTAAACCATCAATCTAAGAATACAGTAAACCCTTCAAAAATATAAACACATAAAGAAAAAGGAAAAAAATGTAGGCCTAATTTAAAATGCGACGTCACATTTAATTTAAAGCAACAATAACAAATTAACGTTGAAAATGCATTTTAACTGTATACTGTATTTACCTCCACTCAGACAGCAACACGCTGTTACATGTTACATACAGGAAACCATGAACACAATGACAAAAATCTCAATTTGAATATGGTGAAGAATAATTATAATTAAATGTAAAACAAAATCTATTATTATTAAATTATTAGAAATATATTATCATTAATCAAATGTGTGTTATTTTGATTTTCCTTTCCTACCTTTTCCTACCACTACCCCCACTACCCCATAATAATAATAATAATAATAATAATAATAATAATAGGTTGTTTATATTATCGTAAGAATTATAGGGTTTATTGTTATTATAAAAACGTTTTGAACTACTTTAAGATGGTCAAATCTATAAGTAACTTTCTCAACTTTGCACAACTGGCAACGCTCACATTTACTAAGTCGGACAATAAAGCCTGTAAGAAGTGCACTGAGGGAGGGAGGGAGGGAGATAGAGAGAGAGAGAGAGAGAGAGAGAGAGAGAGAGAGGTGGGTGCAGGAGGTGGTGATGGTGGGTCGGTGGGGAGACACGCTTTGCAACAAATCTGCCCACTGTAACAAAGCAGGGCACAGACGCTGACGGGCTGTGATGCTGCGCTGTTTGGGGATAAATGCTTTGACTTGGCGCTTCAAAGTTTCACAGTTTACGGATAAACATCAGTTTTTGAAACATTAAAAATCTGGTTAAATCATAAAGGCTGGCATTTTTTCGATGAGCCAAGGACATATCCAGGTATTTCATCACCTGATAATTTTATTTATTTAATTGCACATACCCATAGCTCATATTGTACCATATATTTTAAATCTTAAATAAAATGTGCGTTTAATGTTTATGTTATTATCATATTATCCCTGCAGGATCCCCATCATGGATATTAGAGTGGAGGGGATTGACCCAGCGACTCCAAAAGCTGTGTTACTGACGTGTGTGACTCTGTTGTTTTCCCTCCAACTGTGGCGGTGGCTCCGGCAGCGGTCGATCCACTGCCCGCCCGGTCCGCTCGCCTGGCCGGTCATCGGGAACGCTGCGCAACTTGGCAAGAAACCGCACTTGTATTTTACGCGCATGGCGAAGAAATATGGCAACGTCTTCCAGATTAAACTGGGCTGTCGGACCGTGGTGGTGCTGAACGGGGACTCCATCAAACAGGCGCTGGTCAAACAGGGACTTCAATTTGCCGGCAGACCGGACTTCACCTCTTTCCAGTACGTCTCCAACGGGGACAGCCTTGCTTTTGGCACCATGACGGACTGGTGGAAGGTGCACCGCAAAGTGGCCCAGTCCACTGTCCGGATGTTTTCCACCGGGAACCCGCAAACCAAAAAGACATTTGAGCAACACATCCTCTGCGAGGTCAAAGAACTTCTGCAGCTGTTTGTGGGAAAAACGAAGGAGCATCAACATTTCCAGCCCATGACATATCTCGTGGTGTCCACGGCCAACATCATGAGCGCGGTGTGTTTTGGGAAGCGCTACTCCTATGAGGACGAGGAGTTTCGGCAGGTGGTAGGGAGGAACGACCAGTTCACCCAAACAGTGGGCGCAGGGAGCATTGTGGACGTGATGCCCTGGCTCCAGTACTTCCCTAACCCCGTCAAAACCATATTTGAAAACTTCAAGAGGCTCAACCTGGAGTTTGGCATGTTCATTCGAGATAAAGTCATTGAACATAGAAAAACAATCCAGTCAAGCACCATCAGGGACATGACAGATGCTTTTATAGTGGCGCTGGACCAACTACACGACAAAACTGGGGTTTCATTGGAGAAGGACTTCGTGCCCCCCACTCTTGGGGATATATTTGGAGCAAGTCAAGACACACTGTCAACTGCCATGCAGTGGATCATCATCATACTTGTCAAGTAAGCAACTTTTCCTATGATTTTATAGAGATTTCAATGTTCTGACATTTAAAATGCACAAATGGTAAACAATATACTGTACATTCTAAAGGGAAATGAACATAACAATTAATGATAAATCAAAGTGGGTCCTCATCCTGCTACTTTAAAGCTGTTCAGACTTGAGGAAGCACAGTAGCATTTGTGTTATGTAACAGTGAGGGAGCTGACGCTCAGGCAGGTACTTGCAGCAGAACATAAAGAGCTGAAACTCAACACCAGTGAGAGTGAATGAAGTGCCCAGTCAGCATTTCACTGTACACAAACTGTAGGAAGACCTTTGTCAGACTTGTCATGAGTCCATTTTCTAATTTGCTTGATTGTTTAATCCTATCAAGGCCTGATGTTTTGTTCATCAGGATGGGGTGATAAAATGCCTTCAGCCTCAAATTAAAAAAAATAATTTTGCACTTTTTTTTTTAGTGTGCTTCAGCTTCAGTTACAGTAAGGGTTGATGGGGGGCAACAAATGTGTGCCTACATTATATCCTTTAATCAAATTATATGTTGCATTTTCTTTGGTTACTAAATGTCATTAAATGTCAGATAAAGTTTTCTACAGAGATGTTGTTCCACTTTCTTTCTTTAAGTGAAGTTAAAAAAAATATGAGCGTAACCTCCATCCTCGACATAGTCATGTTAAATGTAGGTCTCACCTGTGCATGTAGGTATCCAGAGATGCAGGTGTGTCTCCAGCAGGAGGTGGACAAGGTGGTGGACCGCAGCCGGCTCCCGTCCATCGAGGACCAGCTGCAGCTGCCTTATGTCATGGCCTTCATCTACGAGGTGATGCGCTTCACGAGCTTCGTGCCGCTCACCATCCCCCACTCCACCACCACCAACACCTCCATCATGGGCTACACCATACCAAAGAACACAGTCATCTTCATCAACCAGTGGTCCATCAACCACGACCCGGCCATATGGTCCCACCCAGAGACCTTCGACCCCCTGCGTTTCTTAGACCAGAACAGAGCACTGAACAAGGACCTGACCAGCAGCGTGCTCATCTTCTCGCTGGGCAAGCGACGGTGCATTGGTGAGGAGCTGTCCAAGCTCCATCTGTTCCTCTTCACAGCCCTCATCGCTCACCAGTGCCACATCACCGCAGACCCGACCAAGCCACCCAAACTGGACTACGATTACGGTCTGACTCTGAAACCCCACAACTTCTCTATAGCAGTGTCTCTGCGGGAAGACATGACGCTGCTGGACACGGCAACAAGGGAGGCTAAGGAGGTCATGGCCGAGCCCTCATCAGACTCCCAAACAAAAGAATAAATTAAATCAAAAGTACAATGAGTACAAATGAAGGCTGAAACATAAAAAAGACTTATGAACTGTAGCTCATCTTTGTGGGCTGCCTGGAAAACATATTTATAAGCTGAAATCTCAGGCTAAATTCTTATTTACACACTGTTAATGTTTCAAATGGCAGTGAGTTGAGAATGATGACATAGTTGTGATCACTGATTGCTGACTTTTTTTTAAAGTATTATAGTGCCAGACAGAGACATGATGAATACTGCACATGCCACGTCTCACAGCAGTTCACCTGGGTTGAATCTGCTCACCTGTAATCCCTTCACACGCCAGACAACATCAAACACACATCAACTTTGCAATTAGTGTCTTTTGATTCATCAAGGACTGCAGTCAGCTGCACATCACCAGCGATCAGCCTCAATCAGACCTCAGTACAGGCAACACTGGTTACACGCTCTAACAGACCCTTGTGATTGTGGCATAAATGGCATTACTGCAAGAGTTGAATGAAGAGTAGAAACCATCAAGCTTGTATACATCATGTTTTCATTGTTGCTGTCAGATAAAGAGTTATAAACCCTTTCAGATTCAAGGCAAATTTCTCAACACACAAATTTCGCAACATTATTCCATGAAGTTAACTAATTGAAACTGGAGTTATAAGATTTTTAGATGATAAAAGTAATGTGCCATCTAAGGTCAGACTCCTGATCTATGCAGTGATTCTGCATGAACAGGCGAATAAGCTCATGGAGTCCTTCAGCCCTTAAGCCTAATGTCTGCTAAAATAAACCACCCAGTACTAATGTGTAGTTTTTGATATATAGTGTAAGCATAGTTACTCAGGAAAAAGGCCTATGACATGCCAAATACTATTTTAACTAGAATGCTTTTGAAAGTCATCTAATATATCCTGAAACCTACTGTAGATGCTGTTTGAAAGGACAAAGCAAAGGAGCTTAAAGAGTACACCAAGCAGACCTGCTGCAAGTGTTGCTTGTGTCTGTGAACTGCTGTACAACGCACCTATGAAAAGGACTAATATTAGCTCAGTGTTATTCAGCCATTTATTTCTCTTTTTTTTTTGTCTCTCGCAAAAGTTTGTTTAAATTTGAATGTTTTAGAAAGCTGCTCTATGAAAAAAAACCCTTATCCCGTCATTTAGGTTCCCTTTTCAAGATGCCAGTAACCAAACGATTTTGTCTTTATGTTATCTACAGAAATATTCATGCTGTCAAACTTGGGGTTGGGACACTGGGGGTAACTGTTTTTTTTTGTAGACTCATCTAAATGTGGTCTCAGCATGGGAGACTAATGCACTGACTGTAATGTCTTGGATTTGGGCGTTTGTTGGCCTCCTGTTTGGCATAATGAAATTCAGCTTAATCTTCAAAATGACGTGACTTTAAGAAATTATTTGTTACTTGTAATTTTAGTACAGCAACAATCACAATGTATCCACTGCTGATATACAGCTCCTTATACAGAAGGTAAAATATAAAAAGACATGAAACATGACAGTCCACGATGATCTAAAAATAATAGTAAAATCTTTATGAAATGGAAGCACTGATCAGTCAGTTTGTAAGATTTGACATTGCATACTTTTTGTATGCTAATTTTGGCATAGTTTATATAGAAACAAATAGGTTTTCATCAAATAATAAATTAAAGTTTACCTGCTATTATTCTTTTCATGTAATTTGGGAGGCTTACCAACAGCCAACATATCATAAAGTCAACATGATGGGGGTCAAGAAATACTTCAAATCCAAAATGTACAGTGTCTTTACCTCATATGCTTCTTTTACAGAACTATACAAAATAGATGAGTGAAACAAAAAATACATGTATTACTTCTCACTGTAGCAATACTATAAGCTTTTGTCTACATATTACTGCATCTGTGATTTGCTTGCTTGCCTGAACGTTGTTTTGAACAATATTGTACAGTTATATAATAAAAGGACACTAACTATTCTTTTATTGTTCACTGATGCAGTTTCCTATGATCTAAATGGGTTAAAGGTGAAAAGGTAAGGACACATTAAAATGTGTTTGAAAACTATAAACTTCCTAAGCACAGACAGTAGGATCAATTTTTATATTTTTATTAATGATATACACGTTAGTTTGTCAAGATTGTGTTCAGAAGTTTTGACACAAAGGTGACTCCGTACTTGATGCTGATCAAGCAGAGCTGATTAACATAACATTTCGAGCAAATGTCACTGTGAACTCCTAGAAAAATGCAATGAACTCTTGGCATCTTGCCAGGTCAGGTGGGAACAAAAGGGAAGTGTTTGGGAGATCCCTTTCCCTGCACAGCGTTTTATCTCACCCTGCCAGAACATCCTGTACTTGATCAGCAAGAGCACTGCAGCCAGCCAGCCAGACAACTTTCAGAGTGCGTGACAAATTCAGATAAAACTAAAGTAGATGATTACTGATATGGCTCTCCCCATTCTCTTTCCTCCTTTACTGCCTTTTTTTTTACAAGCACAAAATTAAATCTGAAGACTAAATAGTACCAGTGTACTCGTGTGGCAACGGTCCAAGCATAATCTTTATGAATCAGAAGGAAACACAAAGTTTGCCTTTGCACTTCTTTAGTGAAATGCGAGCTGACAGGTCATCAAACACAAATTGGGCTGAAAAGTGAAGAGAAACTGACGATGTCACGGATAACATGCCAGATTCAGTGAGATGATGGCTGATGACTGATTGTAGAAATAAAACACAGCAAACATGAATATTTATTAAACTTAAATGAGAAATGTCAGTAAAGCAGGTGCCTTTTATGAGTTTGAGGGACATATCATAAGTAGAGCTGTGGTGGCATAACCCTGCTGAGGAAAATGAAATATTGCATGAAGTAGTGGTAAGACACATCCTATGTCATTACAGCTTAGACCTGTCAAGACTGTATTAACCAGATTAGCGTGAATCTCTCCATCTAATCTGGTATTCTGCATTGGCTGAAGATAATACATGAACACATACAGCACATACACACAACAAGCTCCTGCTGTTGTGTAACTTAAGACATAGCTGAGCTTAGATTGTGAATGGAGGGATATGTGGAGATCTGAATGAACGTTAGCAAGATTGTACAAATGTGGCAGTCAGAAAGAAGGTTGCTGGCTGTTGAGACTGACAGATAGGAGCTCAGAGAGGAAGGAAGAATAGCACTGAAATGTAGTTGAATCCAACGCAATGTCAAGACCAGGTCCAGGCTGTCTACAAGGGTTGAGTTCAGGTCAAGATCAGAGCAGACTGAGTCCTAGTAAAGATCAAGACATGAACAGAGTTGTGTATGTTACTTGTTATCTGACTAATCAATTCAGACACAAGTTATGAGTCAATGCCTGATTACCAACTGGACAAAGTGGGCAACAGTCTGAGGGCCTGGGGGCTTCCGAGACTCCAGGTTCTCTGTGTGGCAATTAGTTTGTAGTAATTTGATTGCAAATTTGTTTGGTAATACTGTATGTTCCACTAAAGCAATATAAAAAAATATAATGTGAAACGATAGAGGCCTTAAGGTGACACCTGCATTATTATATAATGTTGAAGTCTTTTCTTGTAGTGGAGCCCAGAATAAAAATCTAGTTTTAAGGCCTTTATCATTTCAGTTTGTACTGTGCTTATGTGGCATATATTCCTCAATAAATGTATGCTCAATCAAGTTACCACAAACAATTTACTAATACATAACCAATTCACAGCAAGTGGGAGAAACTGAGGGGTCAGTAGGGGCCCACAGGTCATTTCTGCCCCAGGGGCTTTACAGGGTTAATCCGGCCCCATTTGAAACTACATTAAGGAAATATTTAAAACATTTTGGGAAATCCACTTAATCACTTTAGAGTTAGATGAGAAGATTGCTAATAACTAAACTTCAGGTGCACATGAGACAAAGTGAAACGATGACAAAGTGGCATCAAACTAGGACATCCAGAAACTTTCAAAGAAAGCAGAGATGATTGTCAGCTCGTTATGATAGACAGCAGCCTTTCATGAGCATCAACTCATCCCTTCTCTGGAATTTGGATTTCAGGAGAAAGGAAACCTGAAAGCTGCAGCCTCTAAATTCTTACGCAACATGGGGTCCTGTCTTTTAGGCCAACATGCACAGACATCAAGATTAGATGCAATCACATCCACAGGCATAATATATGATGCTTATGAATAAATATAAAACATCAAAAGTTTCTTTCACATTTAAGAAAAAAAACAAAACAGCTGAAAGTGAATTCTGCAGCTGTTTCAACTGAAGCCTTTGATTGAAGTGCAGAGGAGGCTATTAAAATCAGTCAGGGAAAGCTGAAGTTTTCATGACTGTATAAACAAACACCTGTGCTCATTTGGGAGGTACCTTCTTCCAGTGGTTCTACCATGGAAAAAAAAAAAAAGCTCAAACATGACTAGACTGGCGGGTAGTTGTCCTGAATCGGATCCAGTAACAAATTCAAAATCGTCCTGGCACAAAGTGTAGTCTGGAGAAAAGGGAAGCCTTAAAACTCCACAATCATTTTTACTCATGCAGGAGCCTGCTTTTCTGTTGGACTTGGACTAAGATCAATTTAGTTCATAATAAAAAAATTACTGCGTATTTTAATTATAAATTACAGATTACATAAATTATTGCGAGAGTATTCCTCATAAACAGCAATAGAACTAAAAAGCACACAAACAAGCTTATGTTGTCATATAATCAAGACAAATGTCAAACTTGCAACACATATCAGGATTGCACAAATTTAATTAGAGACTCCAGTACCATTAATCATTCAGTGCACACCATCTATGACATTATACAGTATAATCTCTATGTAGTGTATCAGTTTTTATATAACTTTGAGGAACATTGTACTTGCTTTGGCATTTGAAGAAAATCAAATACATTCATTGAGCTGGTAGAAAAATCTGTAAAGTGACAAATGAAAACAATTCTTGTCATTTTTTTTTTTCAATTCAGGTAGCCTTAAAAACATAAAATAAAATCAATCTGATTTTAAATCCGTAGGCTCTTCCAAAACAAATCTCACGAGTAAACAGAACTCAAATATGTATGTCTAAAATGCATCACATTTACAGGACTGAGTAAAACCATTAACAAGTGTAAAATAATTAGGAATGCATACAATGAAAGCAACATTCAAACATTACTTTAGTCTGATCGGGTCACATTTCAGTGGTGTAATCTGATCTGGAATGCAATCATCACATCATGCCAGTGCAATGGGTCTGCATCCTCTGCTACAGACGTGGCCGAAACTATTGGTACCCTCGCATTTTATTAAAATAATGCACCGTTCACCCTGAACAGTGTTGAAATTAAAATATCTTTTATTATCAATGCATGTTTATGTTTGGTTTGCAGTGGAACAAGACAGAAAAGTTGTGAAAGTAACTGAATTCATGCTTATTCTACAAAGACATTTTAACATAGCCTGGACAAAATTAATGGTACCCTTTAGAAGTTGTAAGAAATAATTGATTTTTATAGTGATACTTTAAGCAGACTATTGTGTTTTAATTAGTATCACATGTGTTTTCAATCTTATAATCACTCATGCAGCCGGTTTAAAAGAAGAAAATTACCTACCCTGCTGTTTTGTGCCACTGTGTGCATCACACTGAACATGGAAAATGAAAGGAGAAGTAGAGAGTGGTCTGATGAGATTAGGAAAAAGGTAATAACCACGCATGGTCAACGTAAAGGTTACAAGACCATCTCCAAAGAGCTTGATGTTCCTGTGACTGCTGTTCACAAAATTATTAAGAAGTTTAAGGCCCATTGAACTATAGCCAACATCTCTGGATGTGGTTGCAAGAGGAAAATTGGCCTGAGATTGAACAGAGGGATTGCTTGAATGGCCGAGAAAGAACCAAGGAAAACTTCAATACAGATCCAAGCTGATCTTCAAGTTCAAGGTGCAATAGCTTCAAGTCGCGACATCAGTCACTGTCTGAATGAAAATGGGCTCCATGGTAGAAAACCCCACTTCTAAGAGGCAAAAAAGCCAGACTGGAGTTTGCCAAAATGCATGGTGACAAGCCAGTCCTTCTGGGAGAATGTGCTTTGGACAGATGAAACAACATTTGAGCTTTGGTAAATCACACCAACCCTATGTTTACAGAAGAAAAAAAATGAAGCCTTCAAAGAAAAGAACACTGTGAAACATGGAGGAGGCTCAGTGATGTTTTGGGATTGCTTTGCTGCCTCAGTGCCTTGAATCTGTGCAGGGGCACAATGAAATCTCAAGACTATCGAGGCATTTTGGAGCGAAACATACAGCCCAGTGTCAGAAAGCTGTGTCTTAGTCGCAGGTCATGGTTCAAAAAACACCCCTGAGTGAATGAGAAGAGAACATTGGACAGTTCTGAAGTGGCCTGCTATGAGTCCTGATCTGAATCCCACTGAACATCTATGGAAAGAGCTGAATCCTGCAGTTGGGAGACAGCACCCATCAAACCTGAGAGAACTGGAACAGTTTGCTTAAGAAGAGTGGGCCAAACTAGCTTTAGAGAAGTGTAGAAACATTATTCAGAGTTGCAGAATGTGCTTGATTGCAGTTTTTCCTCCAAAGGCTGTGCTACAAAATATTAAGTTAAAGGTACCATATTTTTGACCAAGCCATTTCTATTTGTTTTATTATTTTAAATAACATGTTAAGTTGTAAATCAAAAGTGTGAAATAAAGAATGATGGATACCATATACTTCTGTCAGGTTCAACTTAATACATTTTAAGAAAAAATGTAGCTCTTTTTTTTTTTAAAAAGGTGGAAGGGTACCAATTTTTTTTAGCCACATATTCATTATAGTATTACCAGAGAGCCATAGGTCCAATATTTCTGCCAGAGAGAAAAACAGATGAAAAATATAACACAACTTACCCTCAATTTCCCCCTCAATGACTCCATTTACATGCACACCATTAAGGTGATTTATAACACCTTAATCTAGCTACATGATTTGTTCTTCAGTGTACTGATGAAATCTGATCTCACAGGAAGTTTCCACTTATTTCTATGAAAATATACATCTTTTGACATTATGTGTATGAAACATTGTAAATCATGTGGACTGTGAACCATGGTGTTTTTTACATCAACTGAAACATGAGAAAAACTTTAATTTAACTGTTAGCAGTATAATTAGGTGCTGTATATGTGCAGTGTAATAGTAGCCTTCTATAAACATGAAACCAGTTTTTTTTTACTTGGCATACTACGTTGGAGTGGTGCGCTTAGGATGCCTCTCCACTTTCTTTGACATTCGTAGAAGTTCATAAAAAACAGATGTCTCAATAAAAGCGACTTTTGATTACACAGATTTAAAAACAATGTTACAGCTATGACATATGAGCAGGAGTCAGAACTCCAAATAAACGGGGAGAAAAACCTGTGGGAAATCAAAAGCATTTATGTGAAACCTTGCTGAAAAGGTTCCAATTGGAAAAAACATCTTCTGTTCAGATCCACCTGCACAGGTTTTACATCTAACTTCTCAATATGCAGAGGTGGTAATGGTTAAAAAAAAGAGAAGAAATTTGAAACAACTTAATTCTGTGTTATATTTTTTCTGTGAAAAATTATTGTGACAGTTCTGAATAGAAAGATGAAGTGAAGGCTGTTGATGGATCTGCTACATGGTATAGATCCATTATCTTTTGTTTCTAAGTGTGTTTTGTCTAATAAATAAACTGCAGTTATATTAAAGTGGCATTACTGTCACAACAGCTGAGTGGCAGAAGGTAAGAATATGATGAATGTTATTCTCTTACCTCCTGGACACACGCCAGAGTCAACAACCACAGTTCAAAGATCTCATAAAAGACACTATAAAAGAGTATGTGTGTTCACTGCATAGTCAAATTAGTTTATAAAGTCAGGGAGGTAACCAGCTTGCTGCGTGCATGTAAATGTAGCCAGAGAGCATTAATGTTCAGCAGGGTGAAGAGGGCAGGAGGTCATTCAGTGGTCACAGCATTCCAAGATCTTTGTTTGGGTGCGCCATTGTCTGATGTGCTTTTGTTATTGCCATTTGAATGTGTGGCGGGAGACGCAACAAAAAACAGGACGGAACAGGAAGGAACAACAAGTCCTGTGGGTCACTTTCCCAAAAAGTGACATGTCTTTCTTTGTTGTCAAGGAAACTTATCCTCGAGACACACTGGACTCCGTATCAGGGCAATCAGACCTCTGAGAGAACGTCTGCGACACACTGCTGCTGTACAGACAGATCAGCAGGGTTTACATAACATATACTAACAGTCACACTGAACACACTATAATTTACGATTCATCCAATTTCTGTAGAATATTTAAAATCAACTAAAATCTCTTCCCACTATAAAAACTTGAGTGCAACATACTTGATTATTTGAGACAGGGAAAACTAATTAATTAGATTGTTTGGTATAGTGGTAAAGTTTGTCTACCACACTGATTTAAAAAGCTGTAGGACGGTTCTGACTGGCAGCCTATTGTTCCCAATGATGATATAATGCCACAGCTCACCTCCCTCCACTCACAGAGTGAATTAAAATGATGGCCTCTCAATACAAGCTATAATACACACACACACACACACACACACACACACATATATATATATATATATATATATATATATATATATATATATATATATATATATATACACACCTCTTATGCAATCCAATACAACAGCTCTGCCATAAATTCTACTTTTATGAAGTTTTTGTTGACATTGTCAGAAAGGTGATAATTCAACTTAATGTTTATTATTGAGGTCATAGTGGGTGGACAAAATATTAGCAACACCATTCAATATAATGCATCCCAATACACCACCACCACCAACTACAACCTCAATAAAAAAATTGTATTATCATCTTTCTGACAATGTCAACAAAAAATTAAAATGTATGAGCTTCATAAAAATAGAATTTATGGCAGAGCTGTTGTATTGGATTACACACACACACACACACACACACACACACACACACACACACACACACACACACACGGACACGTTAAATAAATTTCCCAAAGTTTGTGGTATTGCACGGTGATGTCACACTCCAAGCACTGGGCAGAGTAAGTCCAGCTCCTTCTGTGCCTCTTCATCCTGAGGAAATAAAGTAAAATACCCTGAATATCCCTGAAAACATAATAACAATAATAACTTTATTTGTATAGCACCTTTCATATAAGAAATGCAGCTCAGTGCTTTACAAAAAAAGAAATTACATGCAAGTGCTTCACATGAAAAGGACATAAAAGTATGTAAAAAACATTAATGTAACATAAGATGGAAAATAAAACCCACTTGATAACATTAATAAAAAATAAGATAAAGTGAAAATACAATACATAGAATGCGTACTTCAGTGAGACTGAATAAGCAAAAACTTATTTGCCATGTCTACACAATCTGTAAATCAGCGTCTAGGTCTCTGAAGCCATAAGCACACAGAACCTCCAACAGACACAGGGGTGAAGGAATAACCCAATGAGATTTTTAGACTGTATTTAAAGCATTGTGACAGGACAGTGATGGTTCCTACCTCTTTCGAAACAGCGTTCATTGAACAAGCAGCTTCAAACATCTTCCTAGCATTTTCCCTCTGCCCCAGGTCTTTGTAGCACTGCCAAAGAAAAGAACAATAACTGTCAAAGCATTGTTTAGTCCAAGCAGGATCTCACAGAACAGAGCACAGTTTAGCCTAAAAAAACAAGATCTGGCAATGAAGTCTCAACATTTATAATGTAAATGACAATGAGTCTCTGGTACTGACCTTAGCTAGAAACACATAGTTTAGTTTGGAATATCTTGGCTGGATCTCCTCGACCTGAATGACACGAAGAGACAAAAAAGGGAAAGGCTTTCTTTCAGCTTTCAGAGAGAAACTATATCTCTGTTCATTATGTATACAGAGGCAATACTCCAGTACTGTTTATATAACATATTCAAGAAAATTCACAAGGAAAGCTTTAATGGCAGCTGTTAATTTTAACTGGACTACACATTCACTAACAGATTGGATCTTCTGTGGTCTGGATTTAAATGAAGACACTTCAAACAGGAATCTTTATCACTGTAAAGGTCCAGAGGAATTGCCATTAGCTCCTTTCATCCTCTCCTTCTCTGCAGCTCCTACAACCTAAACAACTCTCCTACAGTTAGTCCAGATAACCACTTGTTACAGGCTGGGGATCTTCTTTAACCTCGCAGGATGTACTTGTTAAAGCTCAACAGCCTCTCTGGAGGCTGTCCTTGAGGTCATGAGCAACATGTTACAACAGGATTCATTTAAATCAATTTGATGAGTGAGATACACAAGACATGAGGAAGAGGCATGCATAGGAATATTGGCCAGAAGCAAAATTCATTTCTCTACTATATAAACATTCGAAATGTAGGAACAAAGATTAAGCCTTTCTAAATACGGAGGATTTGGTCTTTAAGAACTGGGTACAAGAGCGACCTGGAGGCAAGTTGCAAATAGGACGCTGTACGTTACATGTTTCTTTAATCAGGGCAGCTCAGCGAAGAACGTGCCTTAAGAACACAAAAACAAACACAAACTACATATTAAAATAATCCAGTAATCCATGCAAAATTAGAAATTAGTCATGTAATTATTTTCTAGTTAACTTTGTTTATATACCAGGCACAAAGGCTAAGTGGAAGTATTTCTAAAGGGGTAAATATACTTCAGATGAGGTGCTTGTCAGATCGTCAAACGGCAACTGAAACCATCAGAATTTGGGGGGAGCTGTGTCCAACACCATTTCTAACTTTCCAAAATTGACAATCCAACCATCACGGTCACTTTTTCTTCTTCTGCAGAGCTAAGAAAGTAGGCAGGATTTACTACTTCTGTCACTTTTCGTGTGTTCAAATAAGTACAACACCATCATTGCTTTTGAAAAAAAAAAAAAAAAAATGTCCGAAAGTGTGCGGTGTTGTCCCCATTTGAACGTGTATACCCCGACCTCAACAAGTGGAACTTCCCCAGATCGATGTAAAAAAGTACTGAGAAGAGTGATTACAGAATTATTGACCGCACCTTGAGAAAATTCTTCAGTGCGTCTTCAACTGTGGCGCTTGGAGGTTCTCCAAATAATGTGGCGGCAACTTTTCTCTCAATCCAGGATAATTGAGCCACCTGCAAAATAAACACCTCAAGGTAAAAGACATTTCTGCACATTAGTTAAAGAGTAACTTTACACCAGGCTGAAAAGCAGCGGTTCACTGCCCTCTCTGGTTGAAAGTTTCAAGCCTGTTTCACATGCTGGATGTGGTTGGATGTTGTCAGAAATGCTTGTTTGCACCTGTAACCACGTCAAACAGTGATGTCACGGCGTCACAACATCACTGCAGCAAGGTGAGCAGGTAAACCACTGGAGGTCAGAAAAAACACGACTTTCACGGGGGGGTTAAGTTGTGAATAATAATGGCCATCAACTTCAAACTTTTTTTTCCTGATACAATTCCTAAAAACTTCCAGAAAGGGAGCACATTCCCTGAGGTTTCTAAAATGAAATCAATAACTTTTCAATGACATGAAGTTCAAATTCACAATCACTATTTATTATCCTTTAACTTTTTAAAAATGACTTTTGACTGACTCTGATCTTGCTTACACATATTGCTGCTATCTCTTGAGATTTGTATGTAATGTGGAGATTTTCCCTTTTTGTCCCTCGAATGGAAACAAAGTTGATGAATTTTGTGGGTATTCCTTTTGTTTTCGTATTCATTTCCATAAACAAATACCCACAGAATTTACTTACAGGTTTGGTTACATATCATTTCCTTAACTATTCCAGGCCAGGGAAACACAATTTCTCGACTGTGAATTTTCCTGTACACTGATACCTTTCCGCTGACACTTTTCACAGAGGATGATAACGGCCAGAAAAAGCCTGGGTCAAACATGTAATGTTCCTGCCTCGCACTATTCATCAGAGTAACATCTAATTGCAGGTGTAGCGTTGCTTTGGCGTCATCACAGGTTCTTTCAAACAGAACCGCTGGCTGAATGCAAACAGTAGATCATTGTTGAACATGAACACGCCACAGCCCATAAAACTCAATCCCTGAAAAATATCAGGTGTTACTACTCCAAATTTGCACAGTCCCTCATTACTGCTCTGGCACCAACAGTGAAGGTGAGTATTAAATAATTTAATCAGAGCAATTTCTATAATAGCTTCCTTACTTTCTGGCAGTTAGTTTGACAACTGGCACCAAGCTACGTGATAAGTAGCTCATGAAACAACAGGAACAGTTACAGGCAAAATGGCTGCAAACTTTTATATCTAAATGACAATAATTCATTACACAATATTTAAATATACGGGTATTGACTAAATGATTGGCAGACAAGATGTGATGTTCATAGAAACCATCATGAGCTGCATCAAAAACAACTTCCTGCACTGAAAGGACATGAGCTGAACAGAAACGAGATGAAAATATCTTCCTGGTACAATCTGATTTAAAGCTAACAATGGCTGGTGTTAACCTCCTGTAGCGTTCTATGTGAATATCACAGAGGGAAAAACAAACCTCGGGGAAACCTAAACAGTGGGAATGAATGAGGGGAAACCGTGGGTGTGTTTGGTCACGCTGACACATCGGCCTCCATAAATTCACTGTTTGTGGATGTGAGGGGAGATGAGAGAGATAGATGTGTTGCGCAGTGTGTCGGGTGGATCACATACAGCGTAGCACCAGCGGCCCAGCAGGTAATAGGACATGGGGTCTTGCGGCTTCAGCTCGATAGCTTTATCCAGATGATCCTGGGAGGGGAGGCAGACACACAGACAGGGGGAAGTTTTTCACTGTTGATTCATGACACGGCTGCTATTTCCACTGCCTTCTGTTCTGACCTGATCTGTCCTGCTTCACCAACCCACAAGTATTTCACAAACACCTCTCACACACGCGATCTCGGCGAGCGACCACACACTCCTGCCTGTCACGCACCCTCCCTCTTTCTTTTCCACTCTCTCCAATTCAGCTTTTTTTTTTCATATCTTCCCTCTCCAGCTCTCTATCTCTCTCGTTCACCTGTCAAGAGTTTTGCAGGTACACAGTGTTTGGGGAAAGCCGCTGACAGAAGATAAAATGCTACGTGCCGTTGTTCCACACACTGTCTTATGCAACTGAATGGCTGTAGGAGTGGCTTACGGTATAGCCATTCCCCTCTACTCAAAGTTTATGAGAAATGCAATGGTCACTATACACAGTATATATGAAAAACTTATACAAATAATAGTATGTGGCAAGCATTTCACTAAATAATCACAAGCTTCAGATGTACTAATGTATGTGCTAGAAAATGGCTTACCTTAAAGATGTATCCATTCTTTATCTTGTTCTGTATTGTGTCATATTCTGCCATAATGCCACACATGATGGCATACCTGTGGAGAGACGATACTATACTGACATCAACTGTCTACAAATTATATTGCCAAAAAATGGTGATTGTTTTCTGCAGATTTTCACTAAAAAATTATCAGATTTGTATTTTCAAATTGGTTTGAACTGATTTGCACAGATTTCATGTCAGCTGTACCAAACAACTCGTTGTGGTTCCTCATGCAAGAAGGCACTGACCACCACAACTGGCAGCAAATCAGATCCTCTTTTCATCAGATCATGGTAGACAAAATTTTGTAGAGACAAAATTGGGAGAAACTGCAACTGAGAAACTAAGGCAGGCTCAGAAAAAGGAAGAAAAACTGTGCTTGGATGATAAATTGTAGTTTTAAAATCTGTGTTTTTTTGTTTTGTTTTTGTTTTTCTAAATATTCAGAACGGCCAAGGTAAACTCTGTTTTTTTAAAACACAAACAGAAATTAATGACTTTTGATTATGCCCTTTTCATAAAGCTTGGCTTGAACCCACAAGCATTTTTCCCCATTACTTATTCTGACAGACAGAAAGGAGCATGCTTGTACCACCGCAACATCACTCTACGTCACATTTACACAGATTAATAGATTCACAAGTGTGAGACAGTTTAAATATGTCAGTATGCTTCAGCTGAAGTGCTTGCTGGGTGGTCAAACCATGTGCAAACCACATGGCTTGAACTTCTAACACAAGCTCTCTTTTATAATTTCACTCCGCCTTTGAGTGTGACTGAACAGCTATAAACACTTCTGCCTTCAGATGTGGTCGGACGACACTTCGTACAAGCTTTTTCATGTGGAGCATACCGCAGCCTTAAGACAGCTGGTGATTGAATGTCTTCCACAAGGGCATCTCAACATCATCACTTAATCCACCCACCCAGCTGGTCCAGCTATTTGAATCTTTGACCTTGCATCACACGATCACCTCTGTCCTTACTTTGCCTCTTCTTTATAATGCAGATTGACTGAACTCGAAACTCTCTGTTGATACTGTACTTGTATGTTGGTTGAAAACCTGACATCCAACCTGACAAGTTAAAAATATGACATAAACTCAAAGAACTACAGCAGCAGCAACAGGCATTGCTTTTTGGGTGCCCAGTCCTGACTCACTATGATAAAGAAGTCAGGTACTAAAGTTTTATGTGATGGGAGGACGGAAGAAGAGGAGCTCTGCAGCACCTTTCAGTCACACCACCTTTTCTCTGGGTCACTAACGATGAGCACACCAAAGGGGCACTGAGAAACCACCGACACTCAACCCTCTTTAGACAACATCAGCAGAGATAATCCACTCCAACTTCTTCCCTCGCTCACTAATTAATACACTGACTTAGACCATCGGGCAGATGGGAGGGAAAACAAAGACCCATTTCAACTTTGGGATCTGTAAGTCAGCGTGACGCTGAGGGTTTGGAGAGGAGCGGAGAAGGTTGATCAAAGTCTTTTCACCGCGCGGCTGCTTTAATCCTGCTGGTACTCTGTCAAACACCACAGAGCGACATAAACACCTTTTTATATATGAAGGATCAGCGGGTAGAAAGGTCACCCGACAGCGTCGTCTGACATGGTGGTGCTGATGGTAGATGGAATCTGCAACTGTGTGTGTGTGTGTGTGTGTGTGTGTGTGTACTGAGGTGTCTGGTATGTGTGTGTGGATTTTTAACAGGGCATGATTTGGCGGCGGGCTACTGTTCTCTGTAGTTTCTTGCACTCTCTGGATCAGGCACAGCATGCCGACACAAATTACAACACTAAAAAAATTATAATAATAACAAAAAAACGGATGAGATCTAGTAACAGAGTGCAAATTGTACATGATTAGCAGATAATAATAAATTAAGATAATGTTGGGTACACTTATCTGTCTCACTGGCAGGTAAGAAACTGGATGATTTGACTGCAGTTGACAATATTCCAGACAGTAATTGATCAAAATGTGCAAAAAAAACCCCAAACAAAACACATAATTAAGGGGGTGGTAACATCATGCAGGCATTAATCTTCATCCTAACCATCATTACTCCCACTTACTGTGGGAGGTGTGGAAAATGAACAGTGATAAGACAAGTACTAACTACATCACTTTAAGGGCCCTAAATATTCTCTGCAAAGCAAACAGAGGCAGATGAATTGTGTGTAACTGTAACCAAAAAGATCTGTGTTTATTTTCTTAAGGTAGCTCAAGGTGCGGCCATGCTATCACTGGTTGGCGCTCGATGAGTGCAGAGCTCCACAACATCACAGGAGCAGAGATGCTATCTGTCTGCAGTTGTGCTGCCTCGCTTCCAATGAAAACAGACTGCTGGATGTAAAGGCTTTGAGCAAATCCATCATCGGTGACTAAATATCTGCTGTGAGGAAACTGAGCCAGGACACTGTTGGTTTGCGCTTGGCCACCACTGCATTTTAACCCAATTTTGAGCCCCTGCCATACAATAAGGAAGTGTTGCTTCCAGAATCCGAGGGTTCAACTATCTGGCGTGAGAAAATCAAAGCAGCAGCAAATCAAATATTATCAGTGAGAAGTGTGAACAAATATCCTTTGGAGCTAGTGTACTAGAGGAGCATTTACCCGAAAAATGAACTATACTCAGCAACAACAGGACCTTTTTCTTGATTTACCAAATTTGAAAACTAAACACTAAAGCTTAGTTGATTAACTTATTAGTTGACGGACAGAAAATGAACTGATAACAACCTAAAAATCAAATGTTTAAGTCATTTTAAAGCAGAAATACCAAAACATATCTGGCAGCAGCCTCTTAAAAGTGAGGATTTGTGTCCTTTTTGATATTACAAATTGAAGATCTTTTGGACTATTGGTTGAACAAAACAAGCTACTTGCAGATGGCACCTTGATGTGTGAGAAATGGGAAATCTAAGGAACATTTTTCACTATTTCTGGACACTTGGACTAAATGATTCATCGAAATTATAATTGATAATGAAAAAATGATTTGTTGTCATCCATCTAGCTTTCCCTCATTCCTCTGCACATACAAGGAGTCAATTATAAACTAATAAGTTCAGCTCCTTCAGGAGTTATGCTAACCAATTAGACATTCCTCTCTTTCTACGAGCATGCTATAATATGCTGATGTGATTAAATGCAATAAATCTAAACTGTGGTGAAATGAGGAGAGCAACCAGAATAGCATACCAGAGGGGAATAGTAATCATAATTGAGATTAAGCATTGCCCAGGTGAGGGCTGTGGGAGAGATTGCTCAACATCCAGGTTACCGCAACACACATTTTTACTTCCCTCTGATTGGTTAGCTCTGCCATTATTCAGCATGTAACAATTCTGAGAAGTATTTGGACCCAGGGGTGTCAGTGGCAGAGCTGCTCATGATTGGCTCGGCATGTAATGGTGTTGACTCATCACGCCACCTGGACTTTCTCCTGTGGAGTGAGACTGGGGGGGTGTTTGCATTTAGCAAAGAACACATTCAGTGATTGTGTCAAAGTGCATCCTAGTCCTGTGTTTCTGTCTTCTATGTGGTAAAATTTCTTTCAGCGCGGTGCAGGAGAGTGTGGGATGTTTTTGTTCTCATGCAACCTTTCTATTGTCATTGTGTGAAACCAGCACCAGGCCTTCGGTGGGGCGGAGAGAAGTGAGGGGAGGGAGTGTATAAGAAGAGGGGATGCGAAGGTGTAGAGAGGTGTGTCTCGCCTCAGGGGCCTACCTGCTGTTGTTTATCCTTCCCTTTCTTCTCTGAGCTGAAATACTAGCTCTCCTCGACTGTCTAAGGCAAGAAAAGGGAAATATCAAGAGGAGGAGGAAAGTTGGGCGGTGGCAAAACATGACAGGGGGAAGATGAGAGGAAGACAGAACACTTAATTGCGCATGGTTAGTCCGCGTTTTATCGCGGCTCAGTGAAATCCCCCACTCTACTGGGCAAAAACAAAAGAGCCTACGTGTCAGTTGCTTGGCGGAAACAGCAGATTGATTTCAGTCTTCAAATCCAAACATAGAGCTCATTCAAACACAGAGAGGGTCAGGCAGGACTCCAGGCTAAAACTTGTACAGAAACAGGAGGAGGAACTTGTGGAATTCAAGGACAACCTGTGAGACAATGTGTGGGAGTGAGTGAAGTGCGCTGATATACTTAGCGCATGACAGCATGAGCT
This sequence comes from Scomberomorus guttatus, assembly GCA_038419695.1. Taxonomy (NCBI): domain Eukaryota; kingdom Metazoa; phylum Chordata; class Actinopteri; order Scombriformes; family Scombridae; genus Scomberomorus; species Scomberomorus guttatus. The sequence goes on from CM076458.1 coordinate 23,033,202, forward strand.
GATAGTGTTTTCTTTGCATGGGAGTATGGGATTTGTGATTTGTGTCAAGTGTTCCCACAGTGATGAACCGTGGTACAGTGAGGTCTGAAGTTTACGCACGCACAGGGTTTCCGCAGCTACTGGGAACAGAGCACAATGCTGCCACAGCGACACTAACGATGGCCGCGGCAACAGAGGCACGTGTTTGAAATTAAAGTTGTCTTTGTAGAGGTCAAAGTCACCCCATCCTCCCCCTCCTCTGACTGGCACTGCCACAGGCTTCCTGCTTAATCCGCGGGCCTTTGTACCATCAGAGAGGCCCTATAGTTGGGGATTTACATGGGCTGAATTCACACGGTGGGATCACTGAAAATGCACCTATAAACAAAGCCGGCGATACAAGAATGCAATCACATCTCCCAGCCGTCAGCCTGCAGAGATTATACAAATAGGCTTCACACTGGTTGTCACGAAAGCACCCTCTGTAACCTAATACATGCATATGCTCACTCGCACACATTCATACACCCACAGACAAAAAGACATCCTACTATATCCCTATTGCGGTCCATACATTAGCTCTATTTTGTAAAGTGGTTTCCTAGAAAGCGCTTGAGCTGCAAGATTAATGGAATTACAATCCTCATCTTGATTCCCTGTGCAATCTCTTTTTTATATGAAAACGATTCTGCTGTTTTGTATTAGCGGGGACATCCAATGCATCAAAACAAATGCTCCAAATTTCTCCTTAAGCAGCATAAAAGTGACAAACTGTGCACAGGAAGAGGTAGCAGGACATCGACCTAAATAAGTGTGAATGACATATTTTTGTTGTTCCTAAGAAGATTCTTCTTTTATTGCATTTCACTCCTCTGTCAGAGTTGTGGAAACTGAGCAATGGTGAGGAAGAGCAAATAAATGCATCTACCCACAATTCTGACAAAAACGCCGTGTTTTTACCTTAAAATGTTGTGCTGCTGTGTACACCCACTTCAAAGATGATGATGATGATCATCAAAAGCACCTACATTACTGTGCAGCCAAAAGTAACACTGCAAATTAGTTAAAAACAAGGAATTGTGTACCAATTGTGTGAATCATGGGGCAAAATTGTGCAGCCCTAGAAAGCACTACAGCCGACGGGACGGCTACACATTACTGGAGTGCTTTTGAGGAATGACACCAGAGGAGGGAGAGGTGGAGGCGTCTACTCTGACATGCACAGAATATTAAAAAAAAAAAACAGGAGGCGACAGTGTGTAGAGCTGGTGAAGACACTGATTGTATCCCTCTCAATAGTGCTCTTTGACTAAGTCAAGTGCCCTCATACACACCCGACTTCAAAAGAGTCCTCATCCACCTCTCCTGGGAAAAGTACAGAGGTTTTGTACATGACAGAGTGGGAAAGTATGTGTAATCTCTTGTGGAGTGATGACTGGTACACGGACATCACATTCATTCATCACTCCAGGTCTTCAAACGGCCATTCAGTAAGGATGCTGCGTATTTTTTGACTGTGTGAGGCTCACAAACGTCTCGCAACTTGTAGCTGCACATCAACAGTGTTTAATGTGAAAAAGCAGTGGGGTTAGTGTAAATCCTGGTTCTATGATAACAGTCTGAGATCTTTCACTATGGGCATCGCTTTGGCGTCACACAAATAAATACAAACCTGCAGAATGAGCTTCAAGTTTTTCAACTTATGGTTCAATGTCAACTTTTGTGAATGAAGATAAAAGAGTCCGACTGATACTGGATTTTTGAGGCCGATACCAATACTGATATCAAAGAGTTAAAAAATCTGATAACCTTTTACGTTACATGAAAAAAACATTTTAGTAGGGCTCCTTTAAATTTAGTTAATAAAGAGCAGGGAACCATTATACTGTACATATTAAGCAGGACTATTACTGTGTTTCAGGGTCGTTTAGGGGACCTGAAGAAGAGCTAAACTGGGACGTCGCTGGAGTAGTAGCAGCAGAACACCTTTCATGGAAACACAGTGTATACATTAACATCAGTGGCTTGCCATGCACAGCTACAATAAATCAGGTTTGTTAAGACTGGCTCCTCACCACACCTGCTGAACTGTCACTCAAAGATGTCTCAGTGAATCTGCATTAGGTGTTTGGGCCTGTGTGTGCTAGTGTTTTACAGGCCATAATGTCACAATACATAAATTTAAAAACCATTTGTAATTGTCTTGGGAATCGCACAATTTGCTCCAAACTTATTTATAGGTCATAAACAGTAATCCCATAATTTGTACTTAGAGATGTGTAAAACTGGTTTGACTCAACAGGGTTTGTGTGTGTCATCAAACTTGTAATACTGAATGAAGTTTCAAAACGAATGTTTTTGGAGAGCATCCTGTTGCAGCTGCCTTGCTAGGATTTTAACCAGCTTTGAGGTGCTGTACCGTGAAGAGTAAAAATTTGTTTTTCCGCGGGCCTTGTTTTGGATGTCATAACACATAATGATAACAATTTTGGTTAACAGTGTAAAATTGACACGTTAAAGCAAGTGTAAGTTGGGGTGCATCCAGTATTTGTTCCCTTTATGCATTTTCTCATTACGGTACACTAACAGAATATATTCTTTTGCGCCAATTATTTGCCAAAATGCTACAATTTTCTTCAGTGTGTTGCATGCAAATTTCAACTGTGCCTGCATCATTTATATCTGTGCATGTTATTACACATTTAAAAAAGCTAATTCAATTTAAGTTTTTATACAAGTAGTTTCAGTGGCAGAACAGGAACTGACCTCCAAATCAGCGCTACCAAATTGCGACGAGCCGGGGCGCATTCAGGAAAACAGGTGACAAGTTTTCTCACGGCATTGGCTCACTAAGTAAACAGTTACCTCAGACATAAACTTCCTTGCAACACTGCCTGGCACCGTCCCCAGTCCCTGCCTCCTCCCTTCTCCAAAGTGCGGCTTTACTTACTTTGTCCTGTCCATTCAACTTAGACAGCGTTTCTGCTCGGTTTAAGAATCTTACAAATTCCATTAGTGGGTATAGGATTAAGCTTTGAGCTTTTTTAAAGCTGTTGCTCTTAATTAACTAAACAAACACGGCCTTCTATTTCACTTGACGTCTCGAGTGCTGCGGTATGTGCATGAGCTAATGCTAATTATTTCCTAACGAACAGAGCAAACAGGACTGCTGGCACGAGCAGGCAGTTTAGGTCTGTTTTCCATGAGAAAACTTCACACGCATGTATACAGAAAGTAACCACATGATCTCAATTACATAGGACACTAATTCAGGAAATGTAATTAACAGTAACAAATGCGTACACTGGGGAAACCATTAGTATTATATAAACAAGCTAACACAGTACACTGTTTACTGTATGTAATTATATATGATCAATGCCCGATGCTGAACCTGTGTTAAACAAGTCAAAATAAAAAGGGGTCTTGTATAATTTTATTGAAGCTGTTTCTGAAGCAGGTCGCACTTGTTTTCAAACCCCAGCTGTTGCAAGTTGATCTCAGAGCTGCATCTGGTGCAATCTTCATCTCTGTTGCAGCTATGGATTCCGTGTATGATCAGCTGTCAAGTTTTGACACGAGCAGTGTTTCAGATGAGGAATGCACCACTGGGGCCTTCACAAATATAAAAGGGATTCATGCCATCAGGCCCACTCTGCACAACTAATTAAAAGCAAGGGGATTTTTTTTCCCTGAGTCACGAGCGACCGGGGAGGTATACAAGGAGAGAAGATGTTCTCCTGATTTCCCTTCCTTTAATTTGTCTTCACCTACAGCTGCAAAATTCCCCTGAACTCCTTATTATATACTGAGGACCACCTAAATGTCCAGCAGTATATGATGGAACAAATCAGACAACAGACGACAGCGACATGAATACATAAAATGCAAAGAAAGGTTACGTGTGGGACTTAAACCCACAATGCCTCAGTGCCACAGATGATTTATCACCAGGATAACCCCAAGCATGAAAAATGTAAATATGTGAATATGTACAGCTCATGCTGTGAAGCAACCACCAACATAGATGAACTGCAATAACAGAAGACCGTTCAGTGTTATTCCAGTGTAACCGTCAGTCTATCTGAGCAGGTCCGTGTTTACATTCCTGAAACTGGATGTGATGCTATCAGGTGGATGAGGGGGTGACCTGCAAGAAGGATGTTTAGGAGGTAAACTACTATTATCTTACAAACACGCATGCCTGCAATGCATGCAGCCATGCTCTGCTGAAAACCACAATTTCACTCCTTCATTTGACAAAAAGTATTTATTTATCTATTCAACTATATATGTGTATTTATTTGCATTATCTAAACACTGCAGATTCCAGCCTGTTTAGGTTTGGTCCAAAGAGCAAACAAACATACTGTCACTTTGTCTACCTCTGTTGGCTTGATTCGTGCTGAACTTCCCAAAGAGTTAAACATCAAGGCAGACATCGAGGAACAGCTGCTCCAGGCTGACATGCCACTCAAAAACCACAGGTCCCTTAACATCTCATCTGGGGAAAGTACCTGTGTTATGTTTTCATCCTGTCTCATCACATTCACTGAAAAGTTTACCTGGATTACAATTCAACCATGAGTGATCCACAATATGGGGCTCAGTGACAGCAACTCACATGCCATCAAACTGCACCTTCAAGCATCTTTGATCGTGTCAAATAAGGTTTGTTTTTGAAATGGCAGCTAGAAAGACTTTATTGAACAGAACACACAGTATATAAAGAAGTTGGGAAACAACTTGAACCTACCACTGATGACTTTCAGCACATGTAGGGTTCAGCCTCACCGCTTCCTCACCAACTGTCTTCCCTAAGAGGAAAGAAAAGATAGAAAACAGATGATAATGTTTCACTGAAACACCAATTCAAAACATGCAATTCACCCCGGACATTCTTGTTCACATGACAAGAGAACAGAGCATAGATTAATAGAGTCAGGGAGTGTGTTGACTGAGAAAACACAATAGGATACACATAAATCAAGAAACATCACTGGGCGCTGGATTAGAGCAATAAAAACAGAAGTGATATGAAATGCAATCCATGAAGGGAGCTCACATTTAAATCCTTCATCACTCAGTGGAAAGTGTCACATTCTATCTGATCTATTAATATCTAAATGAATGTTAAATATGTCTCTAACACTGTCAAATGCTTTGACACAGGTGTCTTTGCAGGAAGCACCTGCTCTGCTCTGATCAGAGGTGCATTGATGAGGAAGGATTACAAAGAAACAGGTCAATCCAGTCTGAACTTAATTTTAATCACAAAACAGCCTCTGTTTGAAAAAAAGCATTACGGTCTACTTCACAAAGTCTTAGAGGGTAACACAAGCCAAGCACAGAAAGTCATTGTACCTCACCGAGAAAAATGTTTTGTCATCATGAAGTTGACTTTAAGATTGCAAGATGTCCTCTTTGAGATGTTCTCTTTGTTGAGTGCAATTCTGTTCACAGTATGTGAAATAAATGCTCTGTACAGAGTACAAAGGAGCGTGAAAAGACTTCAGTAAATCTAAAAAAAGGTTAAATAAAAAATAAAATTAATATATGTTTAAAAAAAAAGCATTTTTGAGTATATTTATCAAAATCCATGTCTTTTTTCTTCCTGTAAAATATTTTTTATGACTCATTCTGCACTTGAGGACATACGTTTATCCAATAAAATGTGATTTGGATCAACTAGCTAACCTCACCAATCATAGGAAACCACTCTTGATCATTAGTTTCCGAGTCGTATGAAGCAGAGCAATATCCTAGTAGGAGGTGTGTGTTTGGATGTTAGCTTGCAAAAATCTACAAAAACCTAAAGACGCTTTAACTGCCCTTACACTGTAACTGTAAAGGCCCAGTCCTTGGTTGGTGCACAGTGGTGCCTCAACAATATTGATGTAAATTGGAACAACGAATATGATGTGACTGCTGGGGTGGAAATTGAGAATTGGGCCTTTAATTTGACTAGAAATGTCTTTTCCAGAGAACTAATAACCAGTAATATTATAAAGGGGATATGTAATGTAATCAGGCCAGTATGACAATTAATACTCAGACCTAATAATTGCTTTCCCTCTGAAATGGATTACTCAATTACAAGTAAGCTCGCTCTTTGATTTATTTGGACTATGCAACACTTGAAAGATTATTCAAGCAGTAAATCCTACCTGGCTCATTGTAGACTGTTATACAGACAGTTTAGAAATTTGGTCAAAGCTGCCAAACATTGTTTTTGCCAGTTTTCTGAGGGCCAACAATTCAAACCAGCTGACTGAGGTCAATCAGAGTCTTAAAAGGATTTGGGTTTTCCTGATGAGATACTAAAATTTGAGGTTTGGCCAATAAAACAGTTGTGGTTATGACATTTTAGCACTTCACTTCCAGAGAGGGCAGCTCGGGAAATGAGCTATAAAACAAGGTAAAGTAGACAAAAGTTAGATTACCAGTTTCTGCATGGATCTTCTTTTCTTCCAGAGCAGAGCTGATGTCATGAACATCACAGTAAGCTCTGATTAGTCGCCAAAGAAATGTTGAGTTCTGCCCAAACTAGAAAAGTAAATCATAGTGTTAAGACACAGTTTTGAGCTACAAGGTGCTGCATACGTTCATAAATGTATTATAATGTATAAAGGTTACTCCTGATTTACCACACCTCTTCTCTCTGCTCTAAAAGGATGTCAAGACTTTCCCTTTTGTCAGATTCATCGCCCTGATGCAAACGGTCGATCCTCTCAAGGAGGACAGATAACGTGTCCGCAGGCTGTTGTTCATCCCTCGGTTCCGCATCACTTAGCTCCTCTTCCTCAGAGTCTGTCAGTGCAGTCATATACCTGAAAGCACAAACAAACACAGCGCACAACGTGTTAGTAAAAGCAAAGGTGCAGCTTCAGTTTGCTGTCAGCAAGTCCACTTTGCTGATGTGGATTAGAAGCTGTACTGAATAGCTAGGTGGTCCCAATCACCAGGCAGGCCAGACTGTCTCCATCCTGCTATCAGCAAGATGTGCAACTTGGCCTCATAAAGCATCAATAAACAGCCTAAACGTTGCCAGTTTCCCTGAATTACAAGAACATGGCCTGTGTCCCGGTAATTTAATCAAAAACCATCTTCTGCCTGTATGTGGAATGAAAACACCTCAGCTGAGGAATTTTTCAGATCAATCAGCATCCCGTCTTAACAAGCACTTTTACGGTCTGTTTTCTGCCAGGTGTTGATTTAAAAGCATCAATCTTCACTGCCTGTTTACACACAAATGGCACTGGGTTTGTTTACATAAGTGGGTCAATTAATTGTTTATAAATACTAGCTGTTAAGAAACTCTTGACGTCTGAACGTGGATACCTGAAGGCTTTCCTATGAACACAGGCAGACTTGTTTGTCAGGGTGAGGCACGCAACACTCGCATTAGATGTTTTATGGTGCCCTTTCAACTACTGTAAGTATGTGCTAACACCCTAAGCTAACACTTAAAAAACAGTAGTAAAAAAAATTGCTATATTAACGGTAAAGGTAGAAATGAAAGACATAGACAAGGGTGAAAATATGAGCAGCCTTTTTTTAAGTGTTGGCAGCAGCTGCATGTGCGTCATTGGTGGTTAAGGGAATATTTTGGGCTGCGAGCCATGGTTCTGGAGGGATGTGTCAGAGCGGGCCACAGACAGAAACGCCATGGACCCAACAGGTGCCTTGTGCTGCAGGCTGCTTCCTGACTCCACCCCACAACACACACCTTCAACCATGAGTGCTGTGATCACAGAAGTAATATGAGGGCATCTGAGTTGTGGAGATTTTCTTCAGTCAAGAATGGAACCGTCAAAAATAACGCACCAGGGCTGACAAAGTCAACAAAAAGGATGGAGCTGCGTTGTTGCACTGAATTCTGTCCTCTTTTTTTTCAAGTTTAATGTTTACTTCTACTTACTAAATGAAAATACATTTGCTTTAAAGTGAGCCAATGAAATTCTTTGCTGAACAATGGTAACTGTGACCAGACAGTGACAATTATGGGATAATGCAATGCTAAAAGATAGTGTAAAAGCAGCACAAGCAGAGAAGAGTCATTGGATTTATTCCAACAGACAAAGCTCTCTTCCACTTAAGTCAATATAAACATGTATAATCAAAGATGGTGAAGGGCTCCTTCCTCGTTTGTTCACCAGCTGAGATGCTGCAGAGCAGTGGAGCACTCAGTTGGCCAGGAGATGTACAAATGAGACTACTATTAAGGCCAATTCATGCTCTCCACATCCTGCGTCTGCGGACAGCTGTGGGCTTGCACGCGAAACTGCGGACGCTTACTTTTCAGGGGTCCGCGGAGACAAGTGTGCTTCACATGTGCGTACTAATAAACAGGGTTGCAGCGTGATAATTGTAAGTATCACAAGTGTTGTTGAAAGATCCAGTCTGTGAGTATTACAAACTACTGTGCAGTGTTTTTCTGATCAGCCTTTAAACGCAATAATCTGTTACTCCAACCAGACCTGCTGGATCATATTTCATTGTCTCACCGGCACTTTAAACAACACGCCCACACCAACACAGCCCCTGTATTGTTTTACACAGAAGTGTTTTTAGTCTGAATGCAGCTGAGGAGTTCGTGTATGTTACTGAAAACCAAGAAATAGAAAAAGTAAAGCAACAGCTTAATGAGAACAGGAATACAGTGCATACATACAGTAGATGAGAAAACTATTTCTGCTTGCTTTTCTAGCACATGCGCACAGTCCACGCAGTCACAAATTTTGGGGTGTGTGTGGACGTCTGTAGAGGGATCCACGCGGACCCTCGCGGACATGGGATGACAACATTTACGTTGCATGGACCAACATGGACCCTCACAGAAAGTATGAATTGGCCTTTATGGTCACCAGTATTGTATAGCTTCCGGCCACAATCTTTGTCTATTAACGGCCTGTTTGTTTATGAATCCCGTTTATATTTGTGAAGGTCCCAGTGGTGCATTCCTCATCTGAAACACTGCTCGTGTCAAAACTTGACAGCTGATCATACACAGAATCCATAGCTGGAATCCATATTGACTTAAGAGGAGACCTTTCTCTGTCAGAATAAATAATGTTTTTTATTACTTTACACTCACTTGTTTTTTCCCAGTTTAGTTATATATTCCCTACCCTGTGGTGAGTTTTCAACATTCTACCTGAGACCCCCCCCCCCCCCCCCCGCATGTCCTAAGCCGCCCAAAACAGATGACATTTAGTCATATAAAGTGAGAACTCTCTGACCCATTAGATTGTATTTCGTTCACACCCAGTGGCTTGGTAGGAAACAGAGAATCACTATAACCATAGCAGACTTTACAGTATCTTTATCTTAATCTTCATCTGTTTTTATACCATCATTTTGGGATAGTATGCCAAAGCCTGTCTACAATCCCTCTCTCTACACTAACCCCTGAGTAAACCCTAAAACCTGCAGGCAAGACTCAAACCATTTATTGGCCAATACACCTTGGCTTAAATATTCTAAATGGTTGTGCTTTTATGTTTACTCTGACTGTTGTGGTCTTCCTCTTTGTCTGCCTACACCATAACACAGAGAAATACCTGCAAAAAAAAACCCTTTAACTATGGAAAGACAGTCATTTCTTTAGACACTTTAGATTCATTCATTCCCTAATTCATTCATCCTTTTGTAGTTTTATTCATTCAGCAGTCTGTTTTACCTCCCTCCCTGCAGTTATTTACTCAGTGGAGCTGGAGAGACAGGCAGCAGAGTACTAAGTGATCAGCGCATTCCTGTCACGCCATTCCACGGCTCATGAATCATTTGAGTTGAAAGAGAAAAGAAGCTAAGGTTCTATTTGTATTACTGTGTGTGTTTATGTAATGTATGTATGTTTGTGCAGGAACCATTATTATACTTGCAATGTTACAAGCCATGCACAGAAAGAACATGTCTAAATATTGTCATTGACATGTCAACACTGACCAGGTACAGAATATACCAGCAGGCCCTCATATGTCTCACACAGAGCAAGAAGTGAGATTATTTTCTGCAGGCAAATTCAGATTGCAAGAGGAGAAAAAAAGAACATATTCACTCATACACGCAAAAAAAAAACATTAACAGAGAAACATGTACAAGCTAACAACTTTTGATGATCAATAAATCATTGAAATCATTAGAAAGAATGAACACAACACATCTGATAGTGGCAGTTCCTCTAATGTAAACAGTTGCTTGCTTCATATTACTGTAAATTTTTCACTGCCGAGCAAAAAAAGTAAGTAATTTGAAGTAGGGCTGCAACTAATGATTATTTTCATTAATTGATCGACATGCTGATTGTAAATTGATTGTTTAAGCATATATTCAATAAAATTTCAGAAAAATTGTGAAACAATGCCCATCACAATTTCCCAGATCCCGATGTGACATCTTTAATATTGTCATTTTTTCGACTGCCAGTCCAAAACTCCAAGATATGCAATTTGCAATGACACAACAGTAAAGCTGAGTTCCAGCAAATGTTTGGCATTTTTGCTTAATAAATGTCTTAAACGATTACTCAATAATGAAAATTGACAGCAATTAATTTTCTGTTGTCTGACTGACTGATTAATCAACTAATCATCTCAGCAACTTGAACATATCAGTTTGGGTTTGATGACTTGTGACAGTCATTAGTATTTTTATGTGTGTGTGTGGTGGTGGTAGGGGGCATTTTATACTTTATATATTTATGTGTAAAACTCATTATAACAAGTCAGTACCAGTAGTTTATAGTCGACTTTTTAGAAAGAAACAGTATACTACATCTACCCATGCTGTGCCAGCCTCAAACACTCTACAAACAGCGTAGTTATCCAAGAGTTTAAGGCTTTAACCTCCGTTTTAAGCAGGATGTGTGCTCACAAGGGGAGATCAGTCACTCTGTATAAATAACCCAAGGGGCAATGAAGGGAGCTCTCAATAGAGCTTAGCATAGGCAGTCTCTGTGGTTACACCATTCAAAACAAACCCGAGTTACCATCCCAACATCACCGGGCCTTGGAACATGCAGCCCAGCTTATTCAGTGTGCATCTCTGGTGACAGGACCAATGAACGCCTTCTCTCTACAACAATGGCTGACTGGAAACAGTCCAGTTATTTATTCTCTATCCCCCCCAAAGGCTCAGCAGGGATTGACTCTTTAGATGTTAACTCCACACTAGTAGGCTGTTTAACCACGTAGCTGATAAGGCTGAACGATTAATTCATTTCAGATCGAATTTGCGATTTGAAACAATGCGATTAGCAAATTGCAAAGGCTGCGATTTAGGATATATGTTATGCAGCACGTCTGACCGAGTGTTTTAACTGTTGTGTCAATGGTTTTACATCCTCCTTGTGTGACAGTTATGCTCACTAATCAGAATTGGCCCAAGGCGACTGCATATATGCCCACCAACAACAAACACGTGAATCCCAAGGAAAATGTTACATTTACGGTGTGGAAAAATGGCCTCCACTGAGCCAGAAGCAACGCTGGACAATTTAGTCCCGAAGAAAAGCAGCACTTCGGTGGTATGGGAGTATTTCCTGTTTGAGATGACAGACGTGCAACAAAAGAAGGTATTGTGCAAGACCTGTCATGGAACAGTCACCACATCACGAGCCAACACCTCAAACACTTGAAAAAGCACCATAGGCAGCTATATAATAAGTGTATGGCCAAAAAGTCAAGTGAAAGTAATGATGCTCTATCCAGGTCTAGTAAACAAAGTACTATTTCAGAGTCATTTGCGACTGTTACTCCGTATGAAAAGGAACAGGCTGAGGTAACGAATGCCAGAACACACTACCTCGCTAAAGACATGGTGTCTATTAGCACCGTGACCAAAGATGGGTTTCAAAAATGCTGGATAAAAGATATGCAATTCCCTCCCGAACATATTTCACTCAGGTTGCCCTCCCAGAACTGTACGAGGAATGTTGGAAAAAAGTTGAGACAGACTTGAAAAATGTGGAGTATTACGCCACAACAATTGATTTGTGGTCAAGCAGGACGACTGAGCCATACCTAAGTCTCACCGTACACTTTATGAATTATGACTTTCAATTGAAGAATCGCTGCCTGCAAACGGCATACTTTCCTGTTGACCACATGGGAGAGAACATTGCTCATGGACTAAGAGAGCGTTTGTCCAGCTGGTGTCTGAAAGAAGAGGGCCAGGATCAAACGTTATCAAAGCTGTGGAATTAATCAATCAGATATTATTGTTCGAAACCACTGAGATGCATTGTTTGTATCATTAAGTTCTACATAAATATTAATTATTATTTAATGTATAATTATAATTACAATTATTCTTAATAATAATAACCTATTTTATGATTTATTTGTCTTACTTATTGTTGTTGATTGTATTGCTTTCTGTGAAGCACTTTGTGCTCTTGCTAGAAAAGTATTATATAAGTAAAGTTTATCATTATTATTGCTATTGTTTTTTTTCTTTTTCAGAAAATGCTGTGAAAGATGATGCAAGAGTAAATCGGGCAACAGGACTTTGTAAACAGTTGGTTGGCCTTTTTTCGCACAGTTGGAAAAAGAAGACCGCACTGAGCGAGGCACAGCAGGAGTTAAATCTGCCAGAGCACTTGTTGATTACAGAGTGTCCAACAAGATGGAGCTAAAGGCAGAGGATGATTGGGAGGGTGTTGAAGCAGAGCAAGATTATTCATTCAAGATTAACTACTGACACATCAAAGCAAGAGAGAAGATTGAAATATAACAGGTGGCACAACAGGTAACGTCTTGTTTTTATGTGAAGACAAGATGCAATATAAGTCATTTTGATTCCGTTGATAGGTACTTTTTTTTTTTTTACATATTTACATAAAACGCCCAATTGCTCAAAATTACATCACATTGCAAAACTTAACAGCTCTCATCTCTGTGTTTTGCAGGAGAAGAGGGCTCGTGTCAGCACCACAGACGCCATGCTTCAAAGTGCAGCAGAGGCAGAGCCATCAACTCTGAGAAAGAGAAAGCGGTCATTAGGCAGCTTCTTTAAGAGCAGCGCTGTGCCCCCTGCTTCATCTGCTGTGCAGTTGGAGGATGCCGTGGAAGCTGACCTGAACAGATACCTGATGACTCCTTCCATCATTGGAGAGGAAGATTCCCTGGTCTGGTGGAAGGTACACAATGTTAACTTTCTGATGCTAAGCAAACTGGCTCGCAAATTCCTGTGTATACCAGCTACGAGTTCACCATCAGAGAGTGTTTAGTGCTGGGGGCAATGTAGTCACATGTCAGCGTTCATGTCTGAAACCAGCAGAGGTTAACATGCTGGTTTTCTTGACAAAAAATCTGTAAAGAGTGAGTGTCGAGTGTTGAGAAGAAGTATTATGTAAGGCTTCTGTTGTTTGGAGTAATTTTAAGATTTTATTTGTGCTGCACTTTATCCTCTAGTGGCAGCCTCAGTGAAAAGAAATGTTCAAAAGTTAAATGCTGGTTATCAGCAAATAAATGTTTTAGTTAAATGTGCAATATTTAGATATTTTCTGTAACATTTATATTCCTATTTCTATTATTATATTTATTCTGTGGTTTGACAATTTATAGGTTAAATGCTGGATATCAGTAAATAATGTTCTATTGATTACAGATTGTGCCATATTTAGATGCTGCTCCTGAGCCATAGCTGGATGACCTACCTATTTCAATGTCAGAGATTGTTTAAAGAAAGATCCTATTATTTTCTTATTGGAATTGTTTTATTTTTTATTATTATTACTTTATTTATTTAACATAACACAGTCACAGCTTTTGTGATTACTGTTCTATGTGCGATTGTTCTATGCCAATTTAAAAGAATGTAATAAATACAATTTCAAATTCATACCTTTAAGTTCTCATCCTTGCATTAGAATATAGAGCAGTTAATATTTTGATGGTATCCCATGTGGTAATGTTCCATCACATGTTTTAAATCTATTAAACAGTGAATATTGAACTGAAGCTTGACTTTAAAAAATTATATTGCAAATCATATCACAATATCTATCAGAAAAATCGCAGTTAGATATTTTTTTCTCCAAATCATTCAGCCCTAGTAGCTGATAACATCACTGGGTTTCTAACTTTGAGTCTGTGAAAAATAACCTGTCATTCATTTGTCACAGACACAAGATGACATTACATGTCAATAATGAATGCAATAATTCCTCTAGTGTGTTCATGTCATCACAATGGCTTCATTTCTACAAAGCAGCCATAAATAGCTCTTATGTTAGGATGTCGTAAGACTTTGATCCTAAAATAGCAAGAGGAAGAAACACATTTGGAAACTTGAGGTTTGTACACAACTGTATACATATGACGCTTTGGCTTGTAATCTTGCCAAAAGGCAAACTGGCAAGAAAGACATCTGAAGCGGCAGGTGCAGGTGGGATGACACCAGCACTTAACAGAGAATGAAACTCAGGAAATGACTAAGCAACCGGAAAAAAAATACAAAAGAAAAAGAGTCATAGTTGGTGAGAGTGACTTAAAAAAAAGTTTACTCCTCTAATACTTTAACAAGAGACATATCAGGACAGCAAAGCATCCAGGGGAACTCAACAGTTCATATTATTTATGCAGAGAACTGCTAAAAGGTTTTCTACCTATACTGAATGCTTTGCCTACTGGTGTGCTGAGGAACAGTACAGAGCTCAACCACTACAAGTGTGGAAGGGTCAGCTGCAGAAAACACTCAATTATGTTATCCTCAATTCCACTCCACAGTCATTTCAAATATAATAAAAAAGAGCATATTATCTCCTTTTAAGTTGTAATGGCGAACTTGTTCTCAAACACTTCACTTCCAGGTGCCACCTTGCAACATCAGTGTTCATTAGGAGTCGTGTTTCTGGCCACCTGATGAATATAGGTCCAATACTGAGTCTCTCTCTCTCTTTCAGCTCTGTTTTTGTCTTCTAAAGGAAATATGTCAATCTTTAGCTGCTAAATGCTCCAATATGTTCAGCAGCTAGTTGCGAACTTTGTTTATCTGCTGTTTGGTGCTGGACAGGTAGCGTAAAACAGCTGCAGGCCATCATAGAAAAGGCACCCCGAGCCATTAAATTGGAAATGATAGGGAGATGTGGGTGGTCAGAGTCAAACTCAACAGATGTGGGTCACAGAACAGCCAGAGTGTGTCTGCTATGTGTACTTCTCCTTTATACACTGTACTCAAAAAATTCACGTCAATAAATGCGTTTGATGTGAATATCTTGGATACGGACAGCTGTGGAGCAAAACCTCCCATTACGTCACAGGGAAGTTAGACTAAAGCTTTTAAGCACAAAGCAGACAATGAGCTCCTTTTCACTCTTTCTAAACATTTCTGTGTGTTGATCGGGCTTGCCCGTCACTAAACAAAACTGCTGCTTGAATCTGCTTAAATCAACAACTATCCGATGTCATAAATGCTATTTTTTTGGAAAAGGAAAAAAAGAAGTGGTAATGTCCTTGAGCTACAGCGACGGCGTGATATGAATAAACTCAGTGGGAACTGTTCAAGGTATTACAAGTTCCTACAAGACACGTTAAAATGAAGCCTCTGACAGCTTGGCACACGGACAGGGTGATTGATGGGTCTCCTTACCTGCAGAGAGGTAGCTCTGAGGAAGCCGCTGTGACACATGAGGAGTGAATGGAGTAAACAGCTCTTTCAACATTTCAGTGGCTGGGTCTACACCTTCACTGTTTTGACCGACACTACCCTCCTCAATAATTTTGCCATTATGTCACACTAACAGCTCTGCTGTTTGTGAACATTTCTGCAGAGGCAATTTGCTTTGTTAAACAGACTCAGGGTGGAGCATATCAGACAATGTGCCAACACTGGACACAGCTGAGATATCTCTGTAAACATGCAAGACAAAGGCAGTTTAGAAAAATAATAATTTATATATATTTATTAATCAAATGTAACTATGCAACTAGAAAAACACTTCAGCGCAAATGTTAGAAAACCATTAAGCTTAAAAGCAATAAACTCCAGAGAGGCATAAAAACAGGCCTTTGCCTATTCATGACAAGCATCTATTATGTTCTGCAGCAGAGCTTGCTGCAGGATTTCTTGAAGGCCCTGTCCGCACTTGCATGATGTCCCCTGTTGGAAATCTGTTGCCCGACTACTAGTTGTTTACACACATTTAGTAGATGTTGTTTCTATGATTCATTATTTATTATCAAGTGCTGATTCTACAGCAATACACAGCACCTAATGATGGGTTCTACGTCTTTTTGAGGCAATAAAATTTTACTGCCGTGTTTGCAAACTTACATTTTGCACAAAGCAATAAATACTCTAATCTTGCTAATCTTAAAAATATTCTTAAGGCTTTAGATTTCAACAAACATTGAGCAAAGACTATTACCCAACCCTTAGCATCACGGCTCTTATATTGTGTGGACATATTGCGCTCAAACACTTCCAAGCCAGCCGAAACAGACATGAAGAGCCCTTTTAAATGAATGTGAGGATTAGGGGTGTAACTGGCTCCTCTCGGGGGAACACTATACATTCCCTAAGGAGCTGGAATTTCTTCACTACACCATGCCCACTAGCCCCCCCACACCCTCTGCTCATACAAATAACAGAGTGGCAGGAAAGGCTCTTTAATTATGGGAGGTGTGTGCGTGATGTGATTTCTTTTAAAGCATAATAACCCGGGCTGTAATTAAGAGCATTTGATGCGGCCGACGGCTGTCACTCAAAAGCTGTGAATCACATCTGCTAGAGGGCAGCCTTACACTTCATAACACTTCATATCTAACATAAGTAGAGATAGATTGACCTGAAATGTTTATCCATCATCCACGACTCATATGATATGATGTTATTACCTGTCCACGAGCTGTCTTATGTCCAATGCCAAAAATATGTACCATATTTTAAGGGTGATACCAGCACCAGCAGAACAGTTCTGTGTCACTCCTGATTTGACAAATATAAGTCACAACACATTTTTCCACATACATAGTATTGAAAAAAAGTTTATAATTTACTTTTGACTTCTGACTATGTGTGTTGATGGACATGTGTATCTGGTTGCATCTTGAGTAGAAGAAGTATCTGAAACATTATGTAAACATTATATAAGAACTAATTATCCATGGTGCACTGGATGCTCAGTTGGACTATTTTGTGTTGTTGTAGTTGTAAAAAACTACCTCAAGGCGATTGATTGATTGCGAGGACAATAACAGAGAGAGGGAGGAGCCGTGCAGCTCTGATCTAAGGCTCACTGCACACCTAAAACTGTGTGGTTAGGATGTAAAAGCAGATGCTCGCAATGTTATGATGTCTTCTTGGCACTGCACATACGCCACTTCCTACACAAAGGAAGCTTAGGTCATTCCAGGCTAAGTACTCGAATGGCAGACAAAATGTCCCTCCAGGTCTGTGTGCAAAAAAAAAAAAAAAAATCCAATCTCATCTTTCTTTGATTTGTTCTCCAGGTTTGCTACAGTTTCTGAGTCACGTGTAGAGAATGCATTCAATCATGTCCAAGAAAAACTTGAGACTGCCTCACTGCCGAAAACATTAAAGCCTCACCTGAATCATCATCATTTAACTGGTGATATTTGTTTTTTTAAGTTGAGATTTTAAGTGGTAGTCCATTCAAAAGAAACTCATCTGTTGTTTATGTTATCTAAAGTTGGCAGGAGTTCAAGGTAGGCTATTTGGCTGTGGATAGAGGTGGATGACTGGGCATGTGGTCCTTGATTAGACTGCTGTTCTCAGCAGCACCTGAGGCAAATGTACGTACTGTCATAACTATAATTTAGCACATAAAACGAGCAAGCGCATTTAACTGGTGAAGTAGGGTAGGCACGAGATGTTTGCTTCACATACTGATTGACAGGTAAGTCTATTGAATGAAGTGGAAATTAGTTTGAAACCAAGTTACAATGCCATGTCAGTTGGCCACCTGTTGAATAAAAGTATTTCTTTGCTGTTCATCTACTGCAGTTATGTTCATTAAGACTGGACTGGCGCCTGGTTACATTTGGGGCTACTGACGATATAGATAATTAGGAACAACATAAAGATCCTGATACTAATATAAAAATGAATAATGCACATACACGCAAGGATCACTTAGATTTTTGTTATCAGATAGATGTGACAAAGATGTATACTGCATCAGAGTCAAATACTATAATCAGTTGAACGATAAACTTCTGAACAGCGTCCACACCAACATCTGCTCGGCTCAACTGCCCTGCCAGCTCATGAGCTGCCGATAAGTATTGTAAACAGTGGAGTCTGCTGGACAAACTATGTAATGATGACACTGACTCATAATCAATACAAGCACTGTCTCTACACTAAGACCTGAAAAACTTGATTAATATAATATCAGTCATATAATTTTATACTGGACTTTATCACATTATCTATGTTCCTTTGACAAACTTACTTTAACAGCCAAAAAACCTCACAATGATTTTATTAGTACTCCAGCAATTTAGTATTGCGCCTTCATAAAGTTGGGGGACTCATAAGAGGCAGATTAAAAAAAAAAAAAGCTCAAAATCAAAACAGCAGAGGCCAAAATATATAGATTTTTAGTTCCTATTAATGGTCAAGCTTTCAAAATACTGTCTCCTGCACTTCTCATAATGCAACCAATAAGATCATGTCATTAAACCTTTCCTGCCAGGTCAACTCCACACCTCCAGTTTGTAGCGAAGGTTTTCTGTTGTAAATTTATGTCCAAGCTCAAGCTGAGATAACAATGATGACATCACTTTAACGTCTTCAGGGGTTATTTTCTGAGACTTGACAAAACTCCAAAAGAGAAACAGAGGACATTATGCAACTGTTTCATCAGGCTGAGTAGTACTCAACACGATATGTAAACTCACCTTTATGTGTAAAATCAGTTCCCCTTTAAATTTTGATTAAATTAGGTAGACTACCGACGTGTGTGTGTCCGATACTGATAACCTTATTCCTAATGCCCTGTTAGTCCCTAATGGAAAATAGAGGAAGACACTCAATTCTGTGTCCTTACTATGCAAGTGTGTTATTATTATCCATTATCCTGTGACAAGGAGCCACTGCTGCTTTCCAACAGTTACATGCGTCATTGTGAGGGGGTCGGAAAAAGGGCAGCATTATGATGTTTGTGAGGAGAAATTCTCAGGAAAACTCATTACTGTCAATATAGAATCTGGCAAAATTTGGTCTGCTTAATATTAAGAAAGCTGATGAGATCATAGTGGAGAAAAGCGATGTCAGGATTAATTTCTGAGAATGGTATAATCATTGGTATTATGTATTAAGTGCTTTTAAAGTACTCACCCTCCCTCACTCTCTGCCTCCTCTGAGCTCCGACCTCCAGCTCTGGCCCCGCTGATGGTGCCTGCAGCCCTTTTCCTTCGTGTTGGCGTGGTCCTGTGGAGAGGGCTAGCTCGACGCCCCTCTGCCCCATCGCGTCCCCTCAGCTCTTCTCTGACTTGGTCCTGCAATGTCGGCAGAGCGTTCTTCAGCGCCTTCATCTCATCCTTCAGTTCGGAGACGCACTGGATCAGGGCCTCAAGGCGCTCCAGCACCACAGCCTGACCCCTGGGCAGACCTGGACCATCCACCAACATGATGCTAGTCTGCTGTTCGTTATTACGGTTGAGGCAGAAGCCCGACCAGGAGCCTCTTCGTCTAGACCTGAAGCCTTGGTAACACACCACGGCCAGGCCAATACCAGCCATTCCAGCCAAGGCTCCCAGAACCAGCACCTTGCTGTCTGCCTGGGCCATCCTACAGGCCTGCAGAGAGAAGACAGCAGTTTTAGCTACTGAGTTCATAGATGTTTAGCTGAATTTGCATAATGGAAATATGGAGTTACACTTTTTGTATCAAGTTATTAAGCAGAAAAATGCAACAATATCACAAACAAAACACACACAGCATTTGCAACTAACTTTGGTAGCCTGTTTGGTAAACAGATTAAAGATAGTAATTACTAAGTTGCTGCTATCTGTCACTATCAGAAGTAAAAAAAAATGCAGGGCTGCACTAACAATTATTACTAGAGCTGCTACAATTAGTTGATTAATCGATTAGTTGCCAACTAATATTTGCAATGTGGCCTGGACAATGAACTGCCAGCTGTGGGGATGCGTCCATATTACTCTACATTCCTCCATCAGCAGATGCAGACGTAGCGTGCAACACCACTGACTCCACTGACTCAAACTCAGCATCCCAATGCTTTTGTAGCCATTACTGGGGACTTCAATCATATCACACTGGGCAAAACATTACCGACATTTTATCAGTATGCTAACTGCCCCACTCGAGACAATAAAACACTGAACGTCCTGTATGCAAATGCTAAGGACAACAGTGAGACTGCCCTTCCCCCCCTTGGCAGATCTGATCACAACCTGGTCCTGCTGACACCAAAAGTATGTCCCTCTTATCCAACAGCAGCCTGTATCCACAAGGACTGTGAGGAGTTGGATTTAGGAGGCTAATGAGGCACTGCAGGACATATTTAAGTCTACAGACTGGGATGTGCTTTGTGAGCCACATGGGGAGGACATCAACAGACAGACTGTATCACAGAATACATCAAATTCTGCCGGCCCAGACGGTACGCTGCTTCCCTAACAACAAGCCCGGTATCACCAGTGACCTGAAGGTACTTCTTAATAGGAAGAATAGTCTGTGGACAGGGAACAACTGAGGAGTGTACCGCACAATCTGAGAGTGAAGATGAGGGAGTGCAAGGACTCCTACAGGAGGAAGCTGGAGGCCAAACTCCAGCAGAACAACACAAGGAATGTGTGGACTGAAATTAGGGCCTGACCGATACTGCATTTTTTGGGGCCGATGCTGATACCGATATTAGGGAGTAAAAAATTCTGATATCAATATATCGGCCAATAATCTTATACATACATAAACGCACATTTTTTACAATGATCCCTCAAATGTGGTTATCAAACACTTGTGACAAAGCTATGTAATGGAGATGAAATGACATCAGTGCACTGAAACAGTAAACTTCACTTGGAATTTAATAATTATAAATTACTATAAATAAAATTCTGCCTATACAAACAAATATCGGCGCATATTGGACAACATATATACTGATACCGATATATCTGTGATAGGCCAATATCAGCCAATAATATCGGATGACCAATATATCCATCGGGCTCTAACTGAAATGAAGGAAATCACTGGGTTCAAGGTGAGAGACAGACAACCAGTGGGCAGCCTGGAGAGGGCAAATGAGCTAAACTGTTTTTTCAACAGTTTTAGTTCACAGCCCTCAGCTGTCTCCCCCAGCACACACCCAGACCTCCACACACCCCCACTACCCACAGTGCTTTTGCCCTTCGTCCTTCAAACCCCCCTGGTGAGCTCCTTGGTCCCAAACCCCCCACCTTTGAAGTGCCTTTACTCCACTGAGACGACAAGCACCCTCCCCTGCCTGACTGTGACTGCTGGCCAGGTTAGGAGAAAGCTAGAGAGACTTCACCAAGGCTGCAGGCCCTGAGCGTATCAGCCATAGGGTACTGAGTACCTGTGCCAGCCAGCTGTTTGCTATTCTGTGACACCTCTTCAACCTGTGCCTGAACCAGGAGAAGACACTGGTGCATGTGGAAGACGTCCTGCCTGGTTCCTGTTACCCAGAAGACGACTACATCGGGCCTCATCGACTATCAACCAGTTGCCCTCACATCTCATGTGATGAAGGTGCTGAAGAGGCTGGTCTTGGCCCACCTTAGATCACAGGTGAATTTATCACTGGACCCTCTACAGTTTGCCTACCAACCACATCTGGGAGTGGACGATGCCATCATCTACCTGCTGCAGCAAGCTCACTCATATCTGGATGGAACCGGTTGCACTGTGAGAATCACATTCTTTGATTTTTCCAGTGCATTCAACTCCATCCAGCCACTGCTACTGAGGGAGAATTTGCAAGCGATGAGAGTAGACACGTCCACCATCTCCTGGATTACCGACTACCTGACAGGCAGCCCGCAGTTTGTCCAACTGGCCAGTGCTCTGTCTGAAATGGTGGAGAGTAGTACAGGAGCTCCATAGGGGACTGTGCTGTCTCCCTTCCTTTTCACCTTGTACACCTCAGACTTTCAATACAACTCCGGGTCATGCCACTTGCAGAAGTTCTGACGACTCTGCAATGATTGGGTGTATAAGTGATGGGTAGGAGGAGGAGTACAGAGCACTGGTAGACGATTTTGTGGAGTGGTCTGGAAGAAACATCTGCTTCTGAACATGGCCAAGACCAGGGAGATGGTGATCGACTTCAGAAGGAAGATGACGGCCACACAGCCCCTGCGTATTCTGGGAGAGGATGTTGGCGTGGTGGAGGACTACAAGTAACTGGGTGTCCATATCGACAACAGACTGAACTGGAAGACCAACATCAAGGCTGTATATAAGAAGGGGATGAGCAGACTCTATTCCTCAAGGAAGATCTTTCAATGTGTGCAACAAGATGTTGGAAATCTTCTACCAGTCTGTTGTGGCCAGTGCACTGTACTTCACTGTAGTCTGCTGGGGGAGCAGCATTAGAGCCGGTGACACCAACAGACTTAATAAACTGGTTAAGAAGGCCGGCTCCGTAATTGGCTGCAAACCAGACACCTTTGAAGTTGTGGTGGAGAGGAGGACACTGAACAAACTGTTATCCAACCTCTCCACCACCTACTGGACAGACAGCAGAGCACTTTCTCTAACAGACTGCTTCAACTTTGCAGTCACAAGGACCAATACAGGAAATCTTTCCTGTCCAAAGCAATAATTTTACAACACCTCACTTCTTTCTAACAGAGAACTCTCAGCTTTATAGTTTCTGTCTCAAGCAAACTCCATCTTTCTCCCTGTGTGTCCTCAAAATGTGCCTTTTGTCATGTGTTTTCTCTAAACAGCTGTAATTACAAAGTGTCATACCCATTAAGTCACATTTTTCCTTCGCATTTGTGTCCCTGTTGCTTGACTCGGCACAGAGAAAACACTCATGGTGAAAGTTTAATATTAAACAAACGAACGTCTGTCTACAAAACATGTTTAAAATCAGTATGGACTTGAAAATATGTATGTTTAAAAAAAACAAGGGCAAGGACAAATATAAAGAACAGATGTATAACTGTTGAATTTATGGAATAACTGTGACAGAGAATTATAAATATGTAATACACTTCGTGAATTAAAAATAATAGTAAACAAATACAATGAACACAAATACAAAACTGAGGTATGAACGTAATGGTCAATAAAATGTTTTGGGACTATTGTTTTGTATTGTTTGTTCTTCCTATTAGGTAAAAAGGGTAGGAGTAATAAGCTAAAGCTTCAGCCTGCAGCTTTTCGGTCAATAATGTTAGTTTCTTCGTTTGTTTGACATATTTGTTATGATTTATCCACGTATATGTGCATTCTTTTGTAACACTGTTACAATAAGGACTGAATACATTAAATTACATTAAATTATAAGCAAGCGAGTAGCAGACTGTCACTCATCTGAAACATATGTTTACAGGGAGCTACGCTAAAGCATGTCTGGCCAGCTAGCTGTTTAGATAATTGGATAAACACAGTAATCATCAAAGAGCGTGTTAGACAGCAGACAGCAGACAGCAGCTCTATAAAGACATTGAGAAATTCAGTATCTGTCTGTGTCAAGCATGGGTTATCCTTATTAACACCTATACATTGTTTTAGTTGTAGACTGTAGACACACACATATGACAAACTGTCCTGCTGCTAGCTAAGTTAGGTCACCATTTCACTAACGTTGTACGAAAGATCAAAACAAAGTTACTCGCAAAGGTTGTATACAGTTAAAACGCATTAAGTTCATCACTTTCAGTAATACAGCATCACGACAAGTCATTACATGAACACATTATGTCGAAATAAATACGAAATTGACGGTATTAGAGATCTTACTGCAGATATCAGGAGGTACTTGGTTGGAGGTGGCTTGACAGCTCTGTGGTGTAACGGTCAAAATATTCCGTGTGGGTTCAGGCGAGGCAAAGAAACGTTCCGCGCTGCTACTGAAAAAAATTCACAATGAATACCCCAAAGAAAGCCAGTCTGTCATTTAATATCAGACCATGAAAATATAGCAAATATCTTGTCTTCTCTGCTGCTGTCATTTCAGGTCATCTCTGTGTAGAGCTTACATGTTTTTTGTGTTAGTGGCAGTTACCCTCCCTAAATCCAAACATACATGTTGGGTTTGACTTCAGGACTCTGAAGATGTTGTATGTGGGTATGAAAAATAAGTTAATGAATATTGATTTTCCATAAAATCTGAAAACCTTTCATTATATTTTGAAGACCTTTAGTTTAGACCATTTCTGGCAGCATTTGTCTCTAATTCCATTAAACAAAAGTGAAACGGTGAACAGGCAGTGCACTGAGCAGAGCAGGCATGTCCTTCAGATTATTAAAGTTGTACACTGTGTAATGAAATGCAAAGAAAAGAGCATAATCAACTGTGTTTGTCTCCAATTATCCCTCTCCATGCACAGTATAATAAGCAGTAATAAAACATTTGATTACTGCACACTGTAAGGTTTGTTTTGCACTGGTTATTAATGACCTTGTTATCTGATATTTAGTGTCTTTATGTATAAATATTTTAAAGTTTTATTTAAAAAGATGTGGATGAAATCTAGTGGCAGACTAAACATTTTTTCCCATCTTTGCGGCAGATTTGTATTCCTTGTGTTGAGTTCTCTCTGTCATCAACCTTATTGTCACAACTCGTTCACAAAAAGTTACAATGTGTGAATTGTGTTGCATTAAAACCAATTATATAGACTGGTAATAATAACTGCCTTTAAAGGAAGTCATCAGTTATTGTAAGTTACTTTGTAAGTTTTAAATAAAATGTTTCTAATCTCATTTGTACTTGTACTTCCTTCTATCTGTATTTAACATAGTTAATAAACAGTTTATAACACAGTTTATATAATCTTGCATAAACTATGACAAATACTTTCTCATTTATGTTATGCCTCTGGTACTCATTATTCTAAAATAAGGCATGCAAACAGTCACTCACCAGTCTGTCTCACAAGTGTGTCCCTGCACTGAACTTGGACAGAATGAGCACCAGGATTTAAAAAGTTACTAAACACATGTATTATCACATTAACCTTGGACCTGTAGTCAGTGAACATGGAGCTGTCCTTACTGGGTTTTCAGTCAAGTGTTACAAATGTTACTGTGGAGCAGAAGAGTTGTGTTGTGTTTTTCATAATTTACATCTGTACATCTGCACAAGAACTATTATTTTATTGTTCATTTTTTACTGATATTTTTTACTTCTTTTTACATTTTAGTAACATTCTTGTGTGTGTGTGTGTGTGTGTGTGCACGTGCATGTGTGTGTGTGTTTGGCTTTCCCAGATTATCTTATTCATCTGCACATGGGGAACTACAATTTTTGATTAACGGTCTGGTAAACTTTCCATCAGAAAAAAAAGCAAACAACAACAATGACCTTGATGACCTTGAAGAGTTGATTCATTATATAAATGGCCTTATTCTGGGATGATGATGTTTATTTGACTTGGCAGTGGTACGTGAACTCTCTAAATAGTTATTTCTTTGAGCCTATAGAGAGGTAGATATGCATACTTGCTTGGATGCAGAGGTAACAGGGAGTTCCCTTGCATAACATGATGTGAGGATCGCTACGTGCAGTTTCTTCCCTGCTCTCTGAGCACAGTATTGTTCCTTAGCCCACAGCCTGCATTCTGCCAGCACAGGGAACAAAAAACCCACCTGAAACCCGGAGGCATGGCGGTGCAAAAAACCTTGGACAGCGGCTCTGGGTTCGCCCCGCAGACGTAGATATGGCGATAAGGGAGGCGCATCCAGCCATGGCCTTGCTCCCATCGGGTCAAAACTGCCAGATAAGCAGATATTGTCAACACTGTCGTTTTATCCACCCACCACACATCTGCCCAAACTCTCATACCACAAGGGTGGAAATAAAAGCAGCCTTGGATTTGCCTTTGTGCACAGAAATAAGCCCATTACAGTTGTCAAACAACACATGGGCGAAGAATCAGGATGAAATAAGGCATCACTATCAGCACTCTACTAACAGACCACAGTGTGAAGCCCAATTGTTCCCTGTCAGTATTGTACGACTGTTTTCTACTCATGTGCATGAGGCGCCTGCCTAAGTGGGAGGAAAACTAACTTCTGTATCAGTTGCATGCCTGTGTTTACAGATAGTTTAAAGATTCATTCAGCCATAAAGATGTGGCAAGTGTTGTGTAACACAAGGCACAATATCACTCAGCTATAGCATTCATGAGGAATTGGGGAAGTCCAGCTCATAGGCCTACACTTGCTCTGCTGATGTCTATCTCAGCTGCAAGCACTCAGTGTTCCTATCCTTAGGCCTACCAAGACACTCAGCTAGTTACTGTATTAGGGTTTGTCACCAAGGAAACAAAAACTGCAACATAACGTCAACATAAAATCGTGAAAACTGTCACATTTGAGCTCTGTGTGTTTACAAGCAATTTCCTGCTTTGATTTGTCTATTTGTAGAATATTGCAGTTAATCCTGATGATTCTTAACTGTCCTTTTAAAATGGTAATTAACAATTGAAAACGGTTTGTTTAGTTGTAGAGGTTGTTCAGTCGCCCAGCAGTTATTCCAGGGAGGAGCAAGTTAAACGGATATGTTAAAATGAAATTCAGGAAATTCTGGTTTTTAAAACAGGGCTTTTTTCTCTTCCAGAAACCAGTATTACTAAAGTTCTGGATCTGTTTCTAGATTTTCAACCAATGCCCTGAAACCAACTGGCTGTGTGGCAAGTTAACTCAATCTTAACCCCTGGGCCCAGGCTAGTTTTTCAGGCTTCAACTCTCAAACACAGAACTCAACTGGTGTTATCAACATCTGACGAGACTGAAACACCCATCGATTCATCTTTTTATTAGACTGCCACCATTAAGTTAGACTTCATGAATAGTTTCCATAAAATGATCCCAGTTTAATATTCTGCACACTACCACAGTGGTTTTCTTACACTCGTGTAAGTTATTTGCATTTATATCAACTAGTAGGTTATACAATAATTGGGAAGTTATTTAAAAAGAAGCCCAGTCACATTTTAGTGAAATATAATTCAAGAACATGAACTGCATTTAAGAGCACCTCAGCAGTATTTGTTTGCTGGGAACAGCCCATGACCCCTGATCAAACCCCTGTCCATCCATGACTATGTAACCCTGAAATTACTGTGCTACGTCATGCTTGTAATAATAGTCTTCTAACATAGAGAATTTGGCATTGCACTCAACCACTTTCACCATTGCAGTCTCATTGCACCGCTGCTGCAGCTCAAGTATCACCAGAGATGTGTTGCCATTGTTGAGTCATTGTTAATCTAAGTTGTCTTGCAACAAGTGTCCAGTTTACTGTTGTTTTTTCCACTTTATTGTCTTTGTAGAAAAAGAAGCTAAACAAGAACTGGATCATGAGAATACAACTCATTAGCATGTAAACAATGTGCTCTCTCATTCACTCACACACACACACACACACACACACACACACAAAATCCACCTCACCTACCTTATTAAAATCCTGTTTCCCCTGTCTGACAGTCACTGCACCCTGGTGTGACAACAAGGTGCAGCAGGAAGGAAGAAACATATTCTGAACAAGAACTGTATAATCTGGTTGTAATACACATGTTTCTACACTACATTTTGTTACATGTTTGCAGCTCAGACTTTTTCTTCAGGCTAGAACAAACATTATATTTGTTTGCTTAGGTGATAAAATGTTAAATGACTTGACAGTCAGGACATGGTCCTGCACTGTATTGTACTGTGTTTGTGTTTTTTGTTCCTCTGCTCAAGTCAAGAGTGACATCAAGTTTTGGACAGATCAAGTTTGGCCATGCAACACTGAGTTAGGACTATACTGTGATATGTTTTATTGCTGGAGCATTAAGGCATTCAAATACTTGATGATCAGTGTCATACATGCCTCATAAAACACTGTCCTTAACTAGTTCAGCCACATACAGTAGCAGTATCATGGGCACTTGTACCACACCCTGTGTCCAACTCATTGTTTGTTTCAGACTGTTATTTTAGGACCTCTATCAGTTATGAGTTTGACAGGACTGACATCTCAAAACCAACACTGTACAGATATGTACAGTATACATATACTGTATGGGTGATTTTCCATTGTTCCTAAACTGTCATCTTACCCCTTTACTGATATTTTTTAAAACCTGTCTTAAGACCCATCTCCTTTCTTTTAATAGTCACCTTAAAGACATGACTGGTCACATTGTTTTTATTACTTATTTGTTCTCTGTGCAATGCTGCTGGGTTTTATCCAAATTCTGTTTGTTCTATTGTACACTTTTATTAATTTTCTTTTGATTCTCATAATTATGTCTGTGTTTTTATTTCTATTTTTATTGTAATTCTCAGTCTCTGTAAAGCACTTTGGTCAACATTTGTTGTTTTTAAATGTGCCCTATAAATAAATTGACTTGACTTGACTATATGTCTCAAGTACATAATCTACATCTTCTCTTCTTTCAGGTTTGTGTTGATGGAAACTATAAACAATAACAGCCAGAAAAGTATTGTGTGGAAGGGCTTTAAAAATGGCTCACTTATAAACCAGTTTTGACTGCTCTACTTTGATACATTGAACATTTTGGCAGAGTGGTGAAGTGCATGTTGTAGTAGTTATAGTAACCATATGAAACATGTAATTTTATGGACATTTACAGTAGACCAAATATGTCAGTCAACCTGAAATAGTGAGTAAGGTTCAGACACAATGCATGACTCCCTGACAACGCATGAATGCTGGGAAAATGTAAGCCAGACAGATTACATCAGTGGCCTCGCTGTGACTTTTGACTTTTTGGTCTAATGATTTCTTCCTTCCTCTCTGTCGTCCTCTGCAGTGACTCGGGGACACAATCAGTCATGCCATCAGACATCGTGCATTTCTCCAAAAGCAGATACACATCACTTACACAACAAATGTGGCCGATTTATCTATCCCTAACAATAAAAATGAAAATGTTCTTTTTTTTTCTAAAAGATGGAACAGTTGATACAAAAAAATTCCCAAACTGAACATTCAAAAAAAAAAAAAAAAAAAAAACCAACAACACATTTCCTGGCCTTGGACTTTGATCAGACTTTCCCTCTCCTCTCTTCCTACTGAGTAAACACACAAGTAAATAACTTATATTGTCTCAGAAATATATTAACTTTACCCACTAAATTTACTTTGAGTCATAAAGTGTGTTTTTTAGAGTTGGTAAATAGATAAATGTGACCTTAGTGACCTCTCACATTAAAATCCTCTATAACTTTTGTGCTACAAGTCACAGACACTGACTATTAAATTAGGTCATATCCATTTTTAAGTTGCAGGCAGAACATGGCCAGCAGGTGGCGCCTAAAGAATTAGTATTGGGATCATCCCCTGTGCATTAAGCATGTGAGGAGCACAGATACAGGACACATTATAGAGATGTCATCTTCATTATCCTCTATATAGACCAAACGGGTTTCATCACTGCATCGACCGAGACACAACAGCTCATTGTGGTTGAGGGTGGAATAAGCCAAAGATCAAGATAATCTGCTCTTAAACACAGTCTTGTGCTTCATGTCGACAGCTCCAGACACATTACCCAGTCTGCATCTCTGCATGCAAAGGTGAGGAAAGCCTGAGTCACGTCTCCTTGGGCAGTTACATTATGTCTTGCTCTCCTCAGGTAGACCAGAACATGATAATTATCTTCATTATCAAACTAGACTACTTCACTTGAGGTAGAAAGGAAGATAAATTGTCTAAGACACCAACCCTTTTGTGTAAGCACAAGTGAGAAAAGCACAATCTGCATATTTTAATGTGACATAAAGACTTCAAATAGAAGGTAGCTTCTATATTTTATATAAAACATTCACAGAAAAAAAAACAAGAAAAGAATCAAAATCACTACAGACTCATTGTTGTACATATTGATTCCACCTTTAAACTTTGCACAATAAACTGAAATAAACTTGAAACTTGAAATATCATATATTGTATATTGTGCAAGACAAAGGGAAAGATGTTCTTTAAAAAACTTGCTATTGCACGTTGCAACCAGGATGCATGAAATAAAAGCAGCTAGAAAGCCTCTGTAGTAGTCTCAGGAGACACTGTTGTAGAACATCCATCAGCTTCAAAGAGCATCTGAATTTGTTCATTCTTTCTACATTTTCTTTTGATCAATGTTTAACTAGTTCTGCAAGGTAAAGTTTTAGTATGCAGCAAATTCACTCATAGCAAAGTGGAGAAATACGAGCACAAGTGCCAAAAGGTGTCACAGAATCCACCACTATTCATAATGTCTGTGTTTGTAAAAGATCTTTTCCCTCCTGGTGGGAATTGCAGGTTCAGTTCAGAATTTCATTTCTGTTAGCTGTAAACAGAGCTGATTAGTCTTTTCAGAACAGACTATGATAAAGCCATTCTCATGAGGCAAGCTGCAGAGGGGTTGTATCAGCAAGACAGTTCAGGAGGTGGTTGAGAAGATGGTTTATTGTCCGTGACACAATGAACTGCTCCAACTTCCAGCACAGATTTGTACTGTCTGAGGCCAGTGAGGCCGTACAGGGGATATGGAGTGTTATTTCTAAAACTTGAGATAGTAAAAGTTGCTAGAGGAGCACATGAGGGCAATATAATATAATATAATATGAAGTATAAATATTTCACGAATGCTCAAAGGAAGATAAACAGTCATTGTTGTATAGAACACGAGGATGTGTTGCCACATGACACTGCAAGGAGAAAACTAATAGAGGGATAACACACTGGCAATAAAGATACTAAAACATTTAAATGTCAATCATGTATTGCTACATCAGCAACATATGATGTTCAGCCACTGTGTGATGTTTCATAACAAAAGTACATAAGGGTTGAAAGCATTGGCGTTGCTAGCTCCACCATATTACCAGACATTTGATAAAATCCTGTCTAATTTCCTTTATTCGGCTGCTGTTTCTCCCATTCTGTAGATCTGGCTACTTCTGCTGTTACTGCATCTATTTCTGCATAGGATCTGCTGGGTCACACCGATAATAATTTTTAAAAGACTTAATTAAAACTGTGATTGTTACTGTTAGTACTTTACTGCTAGTTTGTTCTACCTTTGAAACATCAAGAAGAGGGCATATGATACATCCATGTCTAGCCTTGGATTTACTAGAAATTCCAAATCCCCACCAATAACTAATTAAGCCCCCAATCAGCCCCAGCTAGTATAAATCTGTAACCATGGATGAGACTTGTGGCCACAGTGGCCACAGTTGGAATTGCAGGTGGGCACGTGATCCAATCTGGTCCACCAATGATTTTTTCCCATTCAAAATCATTATTAAAGAAACGGATGTAATTTTGTCTAAACATCACAGATACTCCAACATGGCTCTTAGTATTATCACAATTTGAACCATTAGGCCAAATAAAAATGAAAAAGAACCAAATCAGTAGATTATTTTTGTGTTATGTGTACAGAGAGTCAGCCAGCTCAGCCAGGGACTTTTTTTTTGACAAATGCACCCAGTGACCAACTTTTATGTGAATGAATGTACATAAAAGCATAAAACAATTGGGTAAAATAAAATCCAATACATAAGAACACCATAGATAAAACATTGGCACCTGTAGGGAAATTAGCTGCAACATCAAATGACCCGCTAGATAAAGTACTTCAAGTGCATTAAAAACATCTGCCCTATTGCACTAATATGGTGGGAGTAAGCCAAAAAAGATTGTCTTACATGTTTTGAAAACAGCTTCACAACCCTGGCATGTCTCCATATTTCCCCCCAAAAAATGAGCCAGGTTCTCAAAAGAGAAATATCCCCAGAAAGTCTTGAAATCACAATTAAGATTTAACCTGGGTGGTGCTTCCTTAAAGGATCATCCTGGATTATTACAACTTGGGTATTATTGTTGAAGGTTTGGTCATCATTCTTTCCAGTTATAATAACATTGTACTCACCAAGTTAATTGCTGAGATGTGGGAACGCAGCAACGCCGCTAAAGAAAAGTCCACCATGGCAAAACATGAGAAGTCAGTTTTAACAAACCCCCAAAAGAAGAGAAAACGTCTGTTGTAAACATCAATCACAGTATACAGATCCCCCTCCTGCTTCAATTTTGACCTTTGACCTTGCCACAGTTGTACAGACTGTTTTCCTGTGCAAAGAGAGTGTGTGTACTCACTTTTAAACCTTTAAATAAAATTTATATACTCTGGCTAAACAGTTGGCTTGTTTTTAAAACCTGTGTGGTCATCCGACTTGGTTATCGTAACTGATAGAAATGACGGTAAAAACTGTGAAAATGAGACCCAGGTTGTAATAAACTGGAATTATCCTTTAAACATAGGTGCTGGTGATGCTATAGCCAATGTATTGTAAGCTGGAGCTGGATGTCTTTGTCTTAGCGATGCCGCAGCCTCTTAAATCAGCGTAAAAAACATATGATGGCAAGAGGTAATAAAAAAACAAGACAAACAGTAAACAATGCATCTCCCCCCCTCGTCGCCTGAAGCTTCAGTTTCTCATGTTTTTCTCTCTCAGGCTTTATTTGTGTGGTTGCTGAGTGAAAGCCACCACAGTGGCAGAGAGGCCCAGAATAGCCGAGGGTGGGGAAGGCCAGGCGGACTTGCATGTGGGCTGCTGAGCTGTGTGCTCTGTAGTGTCTCTAAACCATCCGCTGGCCTGTGGAATGGAGGCTGCTTCCTCATGCATGCCAGTGGTCAGAGCCGGGCCTACACACCCTCAACTATTTCTGTCTTCTTCTCTTGCTCTTTTTCATTTTCTCTCTCTCCTTCTGTCCCTCTGTTTCTCACATACAGCTGCCTTTTAACGTTATAAAAAATATTTGGAAACACAGTGGAAACATACAGGAAGAAGAAAATTGAGTTTAAGAGGGAAAATAGAGATTCACTTTGTCCTCTCGCCTGTGCTCCTGTCTGACCTAAATGTAAAATATATGTTTTATTATACTCCTTTATTTTCACTATTCCCTTTCTATAATTTATTATGAGCTGTATAAATGTTTTGGCAAATGCGTTTGACTTATTTATTCCATATACTGTCTGTTTTGAACCATGCACATTTTATTTTTGGCTGCTTTGCTGTAATATAATACCGGTGACAGAATATTTATCTATTTTTTCCCTTGTCGTAAACTGCTCAGGGGAAGGAAATGCTTAAATGTAAATGTAAGTGTTAATAAATAACGCATGCAAAGAGTTAGATGGATGATGCTATTTTTGGATTTTTAAAAAAATGTAAGCAGTGCGGGAAAAGGGATAAACACACCCCATGGCGTTAATCACAGCACCAGTCATCAGAATGAAACGCACTTTTAATGATAACACTGACATTCCTGGGGCGTTACTGTTGCTGATCACACAATTATGTGGGGCTGGTTAAGTCTAATTCAATGACTAATGAATGTTTAGCTACCTCGAGGCAGGGCAGTATAATCTGAAAGAAATGTGAAACATTCCTTTTGTTCTGTATCTAAATGTGTTGGTGAACTGCCCCGCTGGGAAATATAAATTCAAAACAACGTAATGACGGGCTATCAGGAAATTTCTTCAGCCGTACAGAGAGTGCTATTGTTTTAGGGAGGCCTTAAGTTAACATTTGTTATTGTCCGGCTTTCTTTGCTGACTTAAATGTGCAGTATTCACCAACACAAAGGACCATACGAGTGAAATATTGCCTGTTTGTCCAGATACATTCCAGGCACCTGGTGAAGCACAAACACACAGACACTCACTGTAGAAGAATGTGTTGAACACTGTATAAAAACGCTGCAATATCTCCCACTCAAATGCCCTAACTCCCTCTATCTCCCTCTTTCTCTCCCACACTCACACTTACTGTATTTTAGTGGCCTGGAAACATGCCAGCTACTGGATTTCTCTACTGTGCATTACATACATGACATACTGCAGAGGCCCACTATGATTTAGTGACCTAAATTGCCCACGCTGTCAAACCCAACACTTTTCAGCTCAGAGATGTAAAGAAACCCCCCTTGCCAAGCATCCCCCATAATGCACCCCAGTCTTGTCTTCACATCTCTTTTCAGACACTTCTGTCTGTGTCAGCGGGCTGAAGGCTCTGATTGACGGCTAGCCTTGGCTCCAGAAAGTAAGAGATAAGCAGGCCCAGCTGGGGCAAGTTTTGTGTCTACCCACATAATTTAGCCCTGAGTCTGGGACAGTGGAGGGGACCAGCGGCGAGCCGTGTCCTCCCCCCCCCCCCACGCCATGTCAAATACATACCACATGGGAGAGGTGTAGATCACCGTTTGATCTGCCCTGTGGGGGGAATCAGGATATCCAGGCGGAGCGGTGTGGTTCTCTGTCCTCAGCCTCTGTGTGACCCAGCTGCTACGGTCATAGAGGATGAAATATATGACTGCTCATTATACCACAGAAAAAAAGCTGATGGGCTGATCCTGGATTTCAGCCTCATCATTTTACAGTTGTGCACTCTCTTTATGACCCTGCTGACTGGTAAGGTTAGGAGGCTGCATTACATTCTACTTCAGTAGAGTAGGTTGAAAAATGGCTGCTAATCATGCCACGGAAGGTGAGTGATGGCGCAGTAATAGTAGCAGATGTTATCATGTAAGAATAAGGGTTTCTGTCTGACCTGGATGAGTGGAAGGTTGGTAGATCATCATCCATTATTTTGTAGTAAACTACAATAGATAGCAAGTCAGTGTCAGTGACGATCGATAGACAAGACCGGGGTCAAATCTATGAAACATGGTACACACGGTTGTTATGAGTTATTTGCCTGCATACAGTACAGAACAACTTTTCCTTTATCTCTTACAACTGCCTCACATGCCTTTGCATTTCACTGACTGCATCATTTCAACATATTTCTTCTTAAAATATTACAACACACAGTTAAGTAAGTATATTACAGAAGTCTTACAGATAGGTAAGATAACTTTTAGTCAAATTAGTTCTCTTTATGTCTCTAGATAGTTCTCTATCATTTCAGTCCAATAGCTTAATAGCTCTGCAAAAGGTCAGAAACATTCACTCCTGCAGTACATTTCAGCTTAACTGATGTTAAAGGAGTTCATACCTAAAGTGCTGTGCTCTTCCATTGTGGTTTATAGTGATTTATGCATTGTTTTAGCCTGTGAGTTGCTCACAGGAGGGAAGTGGACCAAAAAAGATTACTCACACAGAAGTACTATTCGCCAAAAGTGAACTCAATCAGAAGTGGAATGACTTGCTGTGAAAATTTAGAAGAGAAATAAATAAGTGGGTTTTTTTTAGCCATCACTCCCTCGTTCACTGACTCACTACTCACTATATTACAGACATGCAATGGCTTACTCAACAGTGAGCAGTAAATCAGCATTTCAGACATTTACTAATCATCAGTTTGCGTCATCACTGACAGTGGTGGAGTCGCACAACAGTAATTCTTGCATCTAAATGCGATTTTTTTTTTCGTCATTTCAGTGTGGATTTTTTTAAGACACTAGTGGATAGATTTACACACTCAGAATTTGGACACTTAAGTGAAATGGCAGGAGGTAAAGTAGTGCACTATAGAGAACACGGGGAGTGATTTCAGACACAGCCTAAGAGTCTACAGCTATGCTAGAGGCTATATGATGCACAGTGTTGTTTTGAGCTAATTGTCAGTAAGACATTTCACTAAATCCACAAATGTCAACCTCATGGTGGTGCTAGTAGCCAGCAGGAGTCATCCTCTGGAAACCATGAATATTTAACAAAATTCAACAGCAATCTATCCAATAGTTGTTGAGATATTTCAGTCTGGCGTGGTGGACCAACTGACTGACAGATTGCCAAGGGAATAGGTAAAAATGTAAAGTAGTTTCTATCTTAAAAGAAGAACTTTGTTAAATATTGGATTAGTTTTAATCTAGGTCATTTTAAGTAAAAATGATGGTAAATGATGGTGAGTCAGTTTCCAGTGATATGAACTTTGTAACCGATCAATTTAAATGCTTTGGTCAACAAAAGACAAAAAGTGCAAATACAAAATTATGTTACTAAATTACAGCAACATAACAAATTTCATTTCATTGCTACCAGCCTTGACCTCATGTTAAGGTATTCTTTGGGATCTGAGTGCTCAGAACTTCCCAGGACTTTTATTAACTAAACCTTTAATCAGGAATATTGAATGCTTACAGGCAACATTAGATCATAACCTCAGTCAAATTGTGTTCTGAAACTACTAATTTGTTAACTGGAAGGATCTTTGAAAGATGCATTTGTGAGTTAATTATCAGTTTGGCTTCCAATCAACGACCTCTTTGATGGTCACAGTGTTGACACCGCACACGGTTTGTGTACCAGCTATCAAATGCCCTTCCTTTCACATGATCAGCTCTTTTGTGGCCTCTCTGTGGCACAGTCTTTTGCACACGCTCAGTTTCATCGCACACGCTTGGTGTCTCAATACTTCTGTACACGCTCACTGGCTCTGAATACAATAAAGGCTGAGGTATCCCTGGTATTTGTCTAGCCCCCGCAGCAGCTCCCTCTGCCTTTGACACATACTGGAGTTTCTGAGGAACAGGCCGTTATTACAGGCCTCCACACAATTTTTTCTGCGGTAATTTCAGTGTTTGAGTTGAGAAATGCAGAGTACGATACTGTGTGTGGTATGTATTGATGTTACATAAAGTGAAGGGTCAGTTTGAAAGTTGAACAGAGGCTGAGAGGAATGTCTGGGTCAGTGCACTTTATTTAGTTGGAGTAACTGAAGCGGTGTCAAGTTAAAAAAAACCTGCAATGCTCTTCACTTTTGTCGACAGGTTCGGACAGGTCGTCGCTGTATTACCACTGTCAGCTTGTAAACTACAGCGTCAGCTTTACCAGCTCTAACAGTCATGGCAGAAGTACTGTAGCTTAGAGATTGTTTTGGGAGGAAAATATCATCACTTCTACTACCACCACCACTTTTATTTACTTTTTTGTTAAGGCGGATTGCATGTTAAGATATGGTTCATTTTAGCTCAATGTCTGTGTGGCTTTGGGATCTGTTGCACCTCTACTCAAAGTTTTGCAAAATACACGTTTATACTTTGCCAAAGACAAATACCTTGTTCCCCTATACCTCAAATCATAATTTACATGTTTAGAAAGTCACTAATTTTACTTCAAGCTGCACTAATCTATTTTTATATTAACAATGGATCAAATGACTATGTGTAATGTCAAAGAGGTTGCTTGTAGTGACAAAACAAAAGAGATTTATCATCCTACTCTGCAGTTCTCCTCAGTTCTACTGAACATTTTAGCATCTTGTCAATTGTTTTGGTTTTAAAGCCTACAACTTTACAATTTTGTTCAGTTCTTCTACTCCCATAGCCTTGTTTTCTGCTACAGTGGGAAGCTGTTTTCAGCAAAAACGTTCTGATAAACCCACTGTACATACACTACTTTCCCAGCAGAGAGAGACAGACAAGTTAGCAACTAGCTGGTGAACACAGTGGAGCATTTAGCAGCTAAAAAGCTAGGTATTTCCCTCAGGAGACCAAAACAGAGCTACAAAGACAGCAAATGTTGGATTTATGTCTGTCAGGTGACCAGAAACACGATTTCAAATGAATGCTATGTTGCTCTGTATCTGCTGAATGTTTAAATAGGCAGGACAGGCAGGACAAGGTTTGCTAACACGTTGCCATAACAACTTTATAAGGTGATAATGTGTCAGTGTTGGGTTTACTGCTTGTTCTGTTGCCCCAAAGTGGCCAAATATCAATTAATGCAGCTTTAAAATGTCCACTTCCTGTAATGCAGTGGTCACACAGTAATTCCTAACAATAATAAGCGATTATAACTTTATATCTAGTTTTGAAAATGTTTAAAAAAGATTATTAGCTACTGCGTATAAAGTAAACCAGTGTTGGTGAGGGTGTGTTTCTCTGCTAAACTTCCATAGATGTCCATTAACTGAACAAAGCTGGTGGCATTATTCTACATCTTGACTTCACAGACTGACTCAGATCTCTGACTCTGTTGTTCATAAAAAAAATTTTTTTAAAAATTTAAAAGTTGCTGGAATTTCTATTAGTTGTCATTTTGATACAGAACACACACAGTACTGTATGTGGACATGACGTAGCCTACTGTCAACTGGCACAAGGCCTTATCTAATATCCTCTGGTAAAAAGGAAAGCAAAACACAAAGATTAATTAGATCCATTTAGGAAAGAACGCAGTTACATTCATTGTTTAAAAAGAATGAAATTCTCAAATGAAAACTGTTGAGATACAAAGTGCAGCAGATGGTGTCTGGGTATCTTTAAAAGTCCTGGCCCAAATCTTCCCGTGCCTTTCTGCCTTTCCGTGCTCAGCCTTGTTTTGAAACCAATCATATTCTTTGCTGTGGGATGCTTGCCATACATAGAGCTGCCACTAAAATGAGCAACAATGCCCAAGAAATCCTCAAAAATGTGTTTCTTATTTCAAACAACACAATTAAGCAATTTTATAAGAAGTATGAATGCAATCAACTTAATCAAAGTGTTTCTAAGTCGGCAGCTGGAAACCTCCAACGTTTCTAATGAAGTGAGCTTTTGGAGATAATCTCACCAGATGTTACAAAGAACACTGCTGTTGCTGGAAATGAAACCACACATACTTCTATTTAAAGCTGGTAAAATGTAGCCAACACACACTCACTCTGATAATGTACAGTGCTGCAAAACACTCCCAGAAACCATAAATATTCATTATTATTATTATTGGCATTATCAGTTCAGCTAAATGAAATCAAAGACATTTCTGACAGTAATTTACAACTTTCTGCGCTAAAACTTCCATTAGCAACATAGTCTGTTTTTTTAAGTGTCATCTACTGCCGGACAATTTTTTCTTCACCCATGGAATGTTATTTACTGACCAAACAGATAAGACTTTCATAAACCAAACTGGAGCGACACATGAATTCCCAGTGGACATCCAAGTAGGCATGAAGAAAAACAGGAAGTAAGCATTCAATCAGATTGGAGGTAACCCGACAACGATGTGTTTCAGTTGAGGTCACTCCCCTCCCAAACTTGTCATGCAACGACCATGTAATATACTCCAGGTTCAAAAATAGAACTGAGCAGCTATTCACTCAGTATCTCACTTGTATCTCACAAGGAGTGCTGAATATTTTTCCTCATTCCCTTGTGACCAGTGAAATACACTGCTGAAAACTTTACTGTCTGGGTTGTTGCTCGATAATTGCACCCAAACATCAGTTTACTCACATTATCTCCTCACATGAAAAAGCATTATATAACCATTGCTGTGTACATTCTCCGAATTCCAACATGATGGAGCATGTTCCTGGAGCCTGAAACACATTTCTAATGAGGAACAGACTCTGTTAGGGGCCAAAGAATAAATCAAAGATCTGCTAAAGACACTGTATGTACAGTACACCGTGTCCCTCAAGCTATCTAAAGATCTCCACCAGCACAACACGTGACATCTATGACCAGTGTTATCGCTAATATCCCCCTCCCAGCCGATGATGTGAACACAGCCCAGGTTGAGGCCTCTAGCTGGCCTCAGCTTGACTCTAGCTGGTATCCTACTATGCTCACCCCTCTATGATATGGGAAAGGGCAGCCTGCCAATTCTCAAGGACATAATCGCGCTTTGGTTGTGGATGGAGCAGGATGTAGGCTGGTGGAAATGGACAACCACAAGCTGATTGCAATAAGGTGGCTTGTGGCACAGCTACTGGTATTCCGGTGGGAAGACTCACTCCTTACCAAGTGATGTATCACTTGCTCTCTTTCCAAGGATGTGTGCCAGACATCAACACACTAGCGTGGATGTGGTTAGATAGTCTAATTGTAGAAGAGAGAGTTTGTCTCTGCAAGTTAAGGAAAAAACCCCCCCTCAGATACCCTTACATTATCATCAATCTGAGATTTTTTAATGCATTCCAGGAGTTATTTTGTGATGAGATGTTAGATTAAATTACTTTTGCTTGTTGTACATTTTCCCTCAAAACTGCCTGTTTACATCTTCCAGAGAACATGCCTCAGTTTGCTGCAATCAGTTGTGGTTTATACATGGAGATCACATTGGTGTAGAGAGGCAAAGCAGTAATGATAGTGAGCAATAACGTTAATGAGTGAGTGTTGGCAAGTTTTTCCCATTTGCAAAATGAAAGAGTCACACCCCTTACTCCAAATGCAGCATGACCGTAGCTGCATTGCATTCTGGTCTATTGAGGCTGTCGGTGGAAAAGTGGTAAGGTTGGCATCTGTGCCTCTTTTGTGATGTTCTCTCACTGTTTGACTGTTTAAAGTAGTATTTTTTATTTGTTTGCTGAGGCTGATGGGAATGTCATGAGTTTTGCAGGGATTTGGTCATAAACAAAAGTATTGGACAAGGTCATTACAATTCATCCTGTTGGGACCATGTACCAAACTTCACAGCAATCCATCCAGTAGTTATCGAGACATTTCAATAAAGAATTAAAATGTCCACCATTAGGTTAACACTAGAGGAAAAGTCAGAGGATCACCAAAGTCATTAGAATACATCGTCTGGAAACCATGAATGCACCAAATTTTATGTGAATCCATCTAATTGTTGTCAGGATATTTCTCTCGGAACATCAAAAAAATGTCAACCTAATGGTGGTGCTAGAGAGAAAGTCAAGGGTCATCTACATTTATCCAATTACATATAAAACATTTCAAACATATTGGTGCATAAATGTAAGGAACACTGCCAGCAGCTATTTGTTACCAGTGTTGAAGTGTTTTAGGGTGAATGTTTCCTTTAAAGGTTTGAATCCAAGCTTACTTCTATTTCGTAAAAAACAAAAAAAGACCGGTAGGAAACCAAAAAGAGGTCTGGTACTTACTGTGAATAGAAAATGTCAAATTGCATTTAGAATAAATTACTGAACACAGTAATTGCACTGACAAGTTACAGGGCAAAAAAAATCAAATTGAATTTGATTTAAAGTGCTGACCTCTTGCTGTCCTTGCTGTTGAACTCCACCTTTCACCTTTTGTGAAGTTTGTTCAGTTGCTAAAATAGACACCATAGCTGAGGTGCTACCTCTGGTGTGTGTGGTCTGCTGTAATTCAGGATGGTGCATCGCCCGCGCACGCACACAAAAAAACATTTTGGGATACGGCCACAGAGCAAGACAGTGTTTAGACTACCCACAATCCCCTCCTCCTCTCCGCTCGGCTACACATCTCTTGCACTCAGAACATTGGCCAGTGCCCTCAGTGTCGGGTCCCTCCCTGTGTGCTGCATGCAGGGCTGAGAACACTGTGAAATGTTTACTGTCAGGAGGAAAATAAATGTGCACAAGAGGGCCAACAGTGAAATAGTGCAACACTGAGAGAAAAGCTTTGATAAGAATGTAAATGGAGCAGTTATAGACAAGCCTGTCAACATGTGGCGTCAGGTCTCCAACTGTTTACAATGTATATTGAATATGCGTGCAGAACATGTTGACAAATGCCATAAAACCCCCTCCAGGGAGTAGTAGGGAGGAATTCTGTTGTTATTGCTACATATATCTTTATTATTTTAAAGTTGTTCCCTTTGGCAACCAACCTTTTCAATGCCCTTCTCAGATTTATTCATAAACATGAACATTTACAAGATGACATCACTCTGTGTCCACACTTGGCCCTGAAAAACGGCGGCTACAGTAATGGCTGCAATTATTAAAGCGCCCACAATATATTTTTCCATATCTTCTCTCCATCTTGTCTGTGTCAGTCACATGATATATGGATTACAGTACATAAAGACTGGGCAAACTTCCATTACACTATCACCAATTTCAAATAACTCCACTGAAAAGGCAACAGCAGCAGCCTTTTATAAAAGATATTCACTCCCACTCCCCAAACTGGTGCTTTATGTTAG
Organism: Scomberomorus guttatus; assembly: GCA_038419695.1. NCBI lineage: Eukaryota > Metazoa > Chordata > Actinopteri > Scombriformes > Scombridae > Scomberomorus > Scomberomorus guttatus. The sequence continues at coordinate 23,075,195 of CM076458.1, forward strand.
CGTTTCATATTCCTCACCTCACTCACTTGGCCTCCCTCAGACACAAAGTGATAATGATGTAGCTTGCTCCATAATGGGTGTGAACACATGTGTCGTAGCGGCTGGAGGAGGAAGGGTGGAGTTGGCTGATGTATCAACTGACTGAGGTTTACATGAGATTAAAATTAAACCTGTGAGCCAGAAGAAAGTCATCAGCTACACATACTATAGAAGCAGGTTGCACCTCATGAGTTGCATCAAGCAACAAAGCGGTAAATATTGTATGTCAAGTGCTGAGTATGCTTCTGTTTTACTCGCTTGATTCCCGAAAGGCTTGTTGACCTGACCTGAGATCAATGTGTGGTGTGTCAGTTGGAGAAAAGTGACCTCAGTGGAACACTTTAGACAGGACACCTCAAACTGTAGACAAACCTCACTTAACAGAGAGCCTTCTTGTTTAAGGGGCAAAGCAGACCAAGGCAAATTAGCCTTGAACTGGAATAAAATATAAGTCTAATTCACCCTCATAACACAAACCAAAACACAACGTGTGATGGAAAAACAAAAATAGGTTGACAAGCATATTCCTGGCAGACACTGAGTATTCAACAGAATGCAGCATACAGTACAAGCTTATGCTGCTGCCTCAGGTTTGGTGAAAGTATAACTGAGAGTAGTCAAGAGGAAAACTCTCCAAAACACTGTACAAGTGGGCTCACCAAGGAAACCGAAAAACTATCAGGGCTAATAAATATCTAACTCTGGGTAGTTGTGACATTTTGGAAACTCATAATAAGGCATCATTTGTGAAACATATATAAGCCGAAACTATTGGCTTTATTAATAGTCAGAAAGTGATTTATTAATGAGGACTAAGTTTGGTTTGCCAGAATGAGACAAATCCCTTTGGCTGGTTTATATCTTTATCCACCATAAATTGGCTTTTTAGCCAGCTTCTTTCTTATTAAAATTTACACCTGATGACTTTATGGTTCATTAAAAAGTGAGTTTTTATAATGACTCACTAACATGCAGATTTGATGGCTTATAAGAAAGCGAGTAAGTCAACAAGAATGGTTGAGTTTCTTACCTTATAATAGATCTGCAGTTACAAATACACAATAATTATGACAGTTCTAGTCCTCAATAAATGGTTCTTCCACTACAGTAAGTGGAAATGGTAAAAAGTTACTTATCAGTGGATTTTGGTTTAGACAAAGAGATTTTTCACATCTGGAACCTGGTAACCCATATTTTCCCCTTTAATCTTCAATTTTCATTTCCCCGTTGATGACTTCACTGACTAATTTTCCAATAATATTAACATTGTATTAAGATTATTATTTTGGTTGTTAACACTGTTGACGTCTCCTTGCTTAACACTGTTTTGCACAGCTGATGTCTGCAAAATGCAGTTAATAACAGTGCTGCTTATGTGTACCTTCTTGCTTCATATTGCTTTGCATGGCTACATATACTGAATAGTGGATGTTGTTATTGTATTATTGAATTAATAATTAGCTCTGCATGGCTTCTGCAATATCTCAAGAATACTGATGTTGTCACTGGTGTCACTTTGGCATCTTGCTGCGCTATATTTGTATTTCCGAACCCGTCATTTAATGGGCGTTTTTCCCGGAGGACATCAGACATGTCACAGTAGAAAAACCTCAGATATAAATAATATAATTAATTATGGCTGAATTCCATTTAGCTGCTACATATTCAGGGTCCTGGTATTGTGCACACTGGCTCACCGTCACACTGTCATGTCTTACTGGGACACTTGAATCATACAGAGCCATCGTTAATGTTATTAGTAACACCTGTGCTTTGTGTTTTCTCACCATGACTAGTCAAAATGTCTGCTGTGAAAAAGACCTATTGGTATAAGAACACCTTGCCAAAGAACTGCAGTTGAAAATCAGCCAGCTGGCAAACAGTGGTACATTTACGAATGTGTTGATTAATGTGTATCCTTTTAAATATACGTAAATGAAATAACCATTTATAAAGCAATTATCTACAACTTGCAAACCCTTTATATACATTATGCCTTATTAGGAGGTGGTATGAAACTTATCACCAACTAAATTTCCCATCTCTCTACTACAGAGCAATTTATCTTGTCGGGGGAATTACTGACAGTTTCTTTTTAGAGCAGTTGCTCTGGAGTTTCCAAGGTTTGATGGTCTTCCTAAATGAGAAGACAGTGTTGTGTTCCACTTACAGATCATGTGCCGGCCACATGGACGCCGCGATGACATCACCCCAGGGCGACACGACAACACCATACTAAAAGGGCTCCATTCACAACTGCTGTTTAACTGGTGCTAAATAACGCCTGTGTAAGCTAAATAGAGGGTGTCTCAGCGACTGTGAGCTGTCCACAAACAGACACAACGCTGCATTCATTTAAGTGTAAGACTTTGCAAAACGTTATATATGGCTAGTTATTACAGTCGTGTATCTATCACATGAAATATAACAGCAGGGAGAGAGCGGATTAAGGGGAATGAGCTACCCAGGCCAAATTTACCAGGGAGGAGGAGTGGGAATTTGTGGTGTTTGCAGAAGGATCTGCTGCTCCGTAGGTTGGACAAGGCAGGATTATTGTCAAAGTACTATTTGGGCTAGCGAGGACATGCATACACTGCTTTTCCTAACCGCAGAAATACACACACACACACACATGCATGCACGCACGCACACACACACACACACACACATTAATTGAAATACAAGCACCCATCCCCCAACATTTATCTTTTTCCCCCCGCTTTTGTAATGCACTGTACACATAGAGACACCTCTTCTCCGCTTTCCCCAACCTCTTTGGGGGGAACTACATAGAAATGTGTGACATCACCTCTGAGCTGCACCGGTTACCAAGGTGATGAGATTTTTTTCTGTACAAGAATAGAACCGAAATAAAATGGGATGCACAGACGAGGTCCTTGTCCTTGACTCGAGGGCATCAGGTTAGAACCTTTACACACTGCCTCATGTCTGTGCATTTGAAATCACAAAGATTCTCAGTGAGGAGGTCTGTTTTGGCTGCAGCTACCCATCCATTAGCCTATTTGTAAATGTCCTCCACATGTGCTGCAGTGCTGCAGTATTCTGCAGTAATTAGTTCATTCACATAGTGTCACCTCAGTCTGCTGCGGCTTTCAAAAATAAGGGCCTGTGCACATGATGAGTAAAATTAGACAGAATATAAAGGGATTTTACAGAGAGTAGGAGATGCAGTCTGGGAAAATAATGGTTGTGAGAGTATGTGCGTCGGTGATAGACAGATAAGGATAAGAGGCTCAAAAGAGAGAGACAGACAGAGTCCAGTCAAGTGTCTGCCGGCTGCTGGCTGAATTTACAGAATAGCTCTTATCAGATGTGGGCAGTCGCAAAGTCAGACAGGGTGAGGCATAGAGAGTTAACACACACACACACACACACACACACACACACTTCCTGTATATGAAGGACTGTTTTAGAGAGCCAGACATCCCATGAGGCATCTGCCGCTCTCCACACAGAGCGGATTTGTGAAGACCGGAGTTTGTGATCAGTCATCACTGCAGCTCCAACAAGGCACAGGAAGCACAGAGAATCCTCAAACACCACAGAGCTTCTTAAAAAAATCTGAGCCCTGGGTAGGAGAGAGGACAGACATGCACAGGTGCTGCTAGAGAGAGAGAGAGAGAGAGGGGAGGGGAACGAGAACAGAGAGAGAGAGAGAGAGAGAGAGAGGAAGAAGAGGGGGAGTGCGGGAGGTGTAGGAGGAGACTTGACTTGCTTCAGAGGGGAAGAGGAGCCGGAGAGCAATTCCAAAACAGCTGTCCGGCAGACGTCCCAGTCGACAGAAGTGCAGCCCCGAGGCAGAGACAGGAGGCAGGGCAGTGTCAACAAGCCACAGGAGCAGCACAGCAGCCACTGAACACACACATCAACCTGGGGCTGCAGTGATCAGGAGAGCACCAGGGAAGGATCAAGATCTCCCCATCGATATATCTGAGGTGAGTGAGAGCAGGAACATGTTTTATATCACACTCTGCTGGTACAGTAATCTGAATTAGAGGCTGGGATAATGTTACTGCAGTTTACCTGCTGCCATGTTAAGTGTCTAGGTTGATATTTTTCATCAGGCTTAGCAAATGTCCGTAGCAGATTTCTTAGTAACAGTGAAATGTGTGAATGCGTGCATGCATGGTAAGTTAAGCTTGTACAAGAGCGTTTCTGCAGCAGACGCTCTCATACATGTAACACAAGAGCTGAACTGTTAAGAGCAACACGATACATTCCCGGCTTTCCAAGAGAGACATTATAGTCCGGCTCCACACTTAAGGCATGTTCCTCTGAAACGCAGAGCTGGCTTTGCCTTTATCCCTCGAGGGGAGCAGATTTGGAGCGGGTTTTTATGGGTAAACTGGGAGGAAAGGACTTTTTTCTTTTTGCCTGTATGTGTTGACATTCCCTTCATGTTTCATACGCTTTGATTCAGCTTCCTGCTCATCTCTGCCAAGGATAACTCTGGCAAGTGCTGGCCATGCTTGCGGGTGGCACGAGGGGAGCGAGAAAGAAAGACAGAACAAATACTCCACCCTGCCATAGTCCCGGCACAGCCACCAGGCCCCTCGAAAGTAAGGCCTTTGCCTATAATTGAGGTTTTTTTTATGTAACAAACAGCTCAATCTATTCTGTAAGGCTACCATTACCCTCTGTGGTATGTGCATTTGCTTTTTATAACAGCCCCAAGGAGAGGGTCTTTCTGCTATTCAAAGACGTGACAGAAGTCAAGGCCACGGTTAGATGTTAGAGCAGTATTTGGAAACTTCAACTGAGTTGCCTTGTAGACTACATTACGTCCCACAGTGGGCAGAATTGTTTGTCTCCTACACGCTGATGTTACACTGACCACAAGTACTACAGAAGTGCAGAATACCATGATGTTTTTCAACAGCTCTGATGTGAAATGTCAGCACAGTAATCCCATCATGGGAGGAATATTTAGGGGATGCATGGTTTCTATTTTAAAGAAACCATGCGAGAAGAAGCTATATACACGTCATATTTTGAACAGCTGCTCTCGTGAGCCTCGCTCTGACAATCCTTCATCACCGACTTTGGTGCAGTTCGGCCTACAATGAACTCAAAGCATCATCCAGCTGCATCATTTGTTTAGACTACAGTAGGGTTACACTGCCACTAAGAATATACTGACCCACTTATATCACACGTGACTTGGTGGTGCCCAGAAATACTCAGACAAATCATGAGCCACGTTTAATTACCAGATACCAACCCCTCATTTATCTGCCCTCACGCTTTCATCACCTCGCTCCTTCTGCTGCCCCTCACTAATAACTAACCCTCCGAACGCGAACTGATGAGGCAAAGCTCCATTTTTAAAGAGGCTGGAGTGGCTCCAGATCACTTCATGCCCAGACAGATAGCTGTTGCTGACCCAATGACACAGTGGCTTTATCTTCCAGCCCCCATTATGACTGGATGGCTGCTCAGGCAAGCAATTTTAAAGCAAGGTGCCATCAGATCCCCACTTCCCCTGAGGTGTAAATGAAACCTGTGACTGCATTCTGCGGTGGCGGCGCTGTCAGGTTCGGACTGGTCAACACGTGCCACGCCACCTCTTTTTGGAGCACTTCCAAAAGGAGGGCTCAAATCTGGCTTTGGCTGTGAGCTATACCAGAATATACCTGCTCAACTACAGAAATACAGTCTACAGAGACACAAATGGATCCATTGGTCCCATAAGGGTCCATCCTGGGATATCCTGAGCTATTGTACTTGATTCATTTCCTCTTGGGCCAACACAAGCTCAACTAAAATTGCTATGACTCTTGAGATTCTTTATGTATGCTTGAATCAATACTAACTTACTGAATCTCTCATTGAATTAACCCACATGCTAGTTATGCAGGGGATCTCTGGCGGCCAAGACCGACAGGAGCATATTGTTTTCCTCATACTTTGCTGGTGGCCTCTGGAATTCCTCTCATGTTTGCCGTATGAGCCACCAGCAGGATGGCTGACATGAAGGTCAGACCGTCAGGCTTTCAATGCCCCAGCTGACTACTCATGGGCCACAAGTGTTGACCTTGGGTAGGATGCACAGCAGATGTCCCCCTGTGTGAGTTGCAAGACTTGGGTTGCTCTTCTGCTAGAGGATTTCCTATGAGTTTTGTCTATACTATTGATCTCAACCAGCATTATCACCTATTATAATGCACGGGCTGTGTGTTTTTCATGCCACTGGAGAGCAGAGGGTCCACACAGGCCAGGCCGTTGTTATAATTTCATCAGGGCAGACCGATAATCAATAGGTACTGTATGTTTGATAGCAAGTGTTCCAGCCAGCAATGACCTAGTCTCGGAAAATCGCTGCTGAAGTTAACACAGATATAGAAGCGTGCACCCACAGGAAGCAGCTTTTGGCTTTGGTGGTGCATTTGTTTCACTTCCTATCCAAGCCCAATTTCCCACTGCAGTGAGCATCAGCTGTCAAGGTCAGATAGGATTGAGGAGCGGCGAAAGGGAGAGATGCTAAAAAAAACACACACAAGTGGGAGGATGAGAAATGGAAGAAAAAAAAATAAGAGGAAAGCTTGAGCTAAACAAGTGAAGGATTTTGCTGTGCCCCCCCCCCCCCCTTCATCAAACACTGCAGCAGTCCTCTTTGCCCTCCCCCTTCCCTTTCTCTCCATCACTATTAACAAACAAACATGCTCTCCTTCGCACACATGGCGTGCATTCAAAACTGCTATCTCTCACGAGCGCAGTCAGGCACCTCACACAAACACTTGAATACACAAGCACCCTTGGAGAAAAGTGTTGCCATTCACCACACTCACACATGTTCTGCATCCCTCGGTGTTTGTCATGTCTATATATAGCTCCGTAGTGCTAGCTGGGTGACAAGTTTATTTGTGTCGTAATGGCATCCCCCAAAGTGAGAAGATTTCTCCCTGTACTTCGTGTACTATCCACAGTTTATCGACGTTTTAGCTCTTATAAGGCTAATACTGATGGTGAAAATGGTTGTCAGTGCAGTGGATTCCAGCCCGCTATTTGGATTCAAATACGCAGCAAGTGTCTGTCTCTCTGGCTCCACACTAATGTGCCTGCTGAATAAACATAGCCTACTTAAAGTGTCTCTGATAAGGCTGATGCAGTGTGCCTCTATGGGGTCTGCTGCAGCAGGAATGTGGATGTTTTCTCAGTGAAATCTTTTTTTTTTTGGGGGGGGGGTGGACTTGACCGCCCAGGCACTTTTTTGCAGCGGTGCACTCTGTCAGACGGTCACTGCTGACAGACCTCTCATAAGTAAATATGTCTATAAATGGGCAAGCTCTCTCTTCACTTGTGCTCTCTCCCACCCCCCCATCACACACACACACACATACTGTCAACTCCCTTCCTCCAAGGAGTGTTTTTCCCTTTCTCCTTGGTTGCTATGTCGGTCAAACCGATTCTCTCCTCTTTTTACAGAGTTCATCCTACACTAAACTGGCTGCCAATGCGGTGACATTTTCTGTTGGGTTTGTAATGGAAAAGCTCTGAGAATGCAACCTACAATCAGACACCTTTTATCAAATCCAGTACTGCTTAATAATGTTAACCCATCCTGATGTATTGACCAATTTAGTTGGTATCTCAGCCCTTATTAAACCTGAAGCCGATCCTCTGCCCATCAAAGCCAAATCAATTCACAATCTGCATCACCTTCTTTCTTAAGATCCACTTGCTCTGTAATCCCTCGCTCTATCTCTCTCACACAATCCCCCTAAACCCCTTAAACCCCTTTCCTCCCCTCTCTCTCCCCTCTGGTCCATCTCTGTCTATCTCTGTGCGTGTCTGAGCAGTAGCTCGTTCCTAAAACAGGCTGCCCTGCTCTGATCCTACTAAAGTCCCCCTTTGCTTCTCTTCTCTCAATCTGCGGTCCAGCTGTTCCACATTAGCACATCCAGAGTTGTGGCGGCCAAAGGAGGCTCATGTGTGGAAATGTGAATAGAGCAGCAAAAATCCTTAGACCCAGGCCTCATCCACCTCTGCTCTGGCTTCTAAACTTGCCAGATACAAGAAGAGGATGAGGATGTTTTTTTTTTTTCTTGTAGGATCCAGAGTTTATTTCTGGGACTTGTGTTGGTGGCCAGATTTATTTCTCTCTGTAGCAGGAGTGGCAGGAGGTTTGTATCAGCAGCACTCATCAAAGGAACATTCGGGACACTTGTCAATGTTGCGATTATGTTTTAGAATAAATGCTGACTTATTCTCTATTTGTCTCTTATTTCAGGAAAGTGGAAGTGACCTTTCTACACTGCCAGACATCACCAGCCTTGCTTGGAATCCCATTTCCTGATCGATGCCACAATTGCTGAAATTATTTTTGGAATCCTGTCTGACCGGTGTATTGCTGAGAATGTAACTCGAGCCTCTCCCCTGGGGAACTGTAACGTCCAGAACTTAAAGAGCACTTCCGACTGTTCTGTCCTGTATATCTGAGTTCTCTTCTGCACTTACAGCCATGCCAGCAAAAGCACCCATATACCTGAAACCCACCAATAATAAGAAGGGGAAAAAATGTCGCCTGAGAGATATTTTGTCCCCAGACATGATCAGTCCACCGCTCGGGGATTTTCGCCACACCATTCACATTGGCAGGGGTGGGGAGAGAGATGCCTTTGGAGATATGTCCTTCCTCCAGGGGAAGTATGAGCTCCTACCAGGGAAGGCAGACGTCCACCCTCAGTACGGCATCCAAAGTGAGTTTCTGCGAGCAAACAGCACCGGTGATGCTTCCTTTGCCGAGACCCCCTCTCCTGTCCTCAAGAATGCCATCTCCCTCCCAACCATTGGTGGCTGCCAGGCGCTTACACTTCCCTTGATCTCCTCCACCGTGTTCTCCATGCCCCCGGAGCCCTTGGAGGACATAGTGGGGCCTACACCTCCCATGAAACCTGAAAGCACTGAGGAGGTAGAGATCCTGCAGATGGATGCTTTGTTGCGCTCAATAGACATCTTCAGCAGTGAGCCTTTGTCTCCCTCCACAGATATCCAATCAAAGCCAGACGTCCTCCTGGATCTGCTGGAAAACACAGATAAGCCAACCTCTAAGGCAGTTGCCAAAGCTAACAAAATAAACAAAAGTGAAACCCGGTTTGACAAGCCATCGTCTTATTATATCAATGGTCACAGCAACAGCATCTACAAAGCTAACGGAAGCCTGAACAGCAACACAAGCACCGACAGCTTTGACAGCTTTAGCGGTAAAGAGGACTTAAAGCCAAAGATCTGCAACGGCAGCGGGGGTCTCAATGACAATGGCAACTGCAATGGCTATGGACACTTTAACAATGACATTACCCTGGGCTTTAAGCAGGAGCTCTCCAAGTGCAATGGAGAGTGGGTGGACAGGGACAGTGGGGTGGAGGAGGGCCGCATCTGTGATTTTGAGTTTGAGTTTTCCAAAGAGAAGAGCACATCACAGGATTCCCTCGCCCAGATCACGGGGTCATTCCTCTCCCTCGAACTTGATCTGGGCCCATCCATCCTAGACGATGTGCTCAACATAATGGATAAACCTGCAGCAAAGAGCAGGCCTTGAGCTGCAATGAGGCCCTGAGAGGAGAAAGGGAATTATTAAACTATAGCCATCAGGAGAGAAAGACTCAGAAAGCAATCAAAATGGTGTCTGGATATATCATTGTGATGAAAATGAGCTACAATAGACAGAGCTGCTTATGTTTTTATTGTCAAAACATATTACTATTCTAGCTTCTATGGAGTGTTGGTTCTTCATTTTTTTGTTTGCCATGCCAGCAGCATGTTCATGATGCATGTGCTATTGAGTTACAGCTAAAACACAGCCATTGTGCCTTTGATTTTAAATTACTGTAAAATGCTACATGATAGATTTGTGTTCTTATGTTGACTTCCACGCTATATACAAGATAACTTAACAAGTATTGAGATCCTTTGCTTTTTCTACACAGTCTTGAGTCTCAGGCTCTCTTTGAACATATTGCATTTTGTGACTTTTAGCGTGTTTAACAAAGCACTATTTTGTTTGTCACATCATTCATTTGCTATTTCAAACAACAGAACACTATGCAGATTTGTGTTTTTAAAATTGTAACACAAATAAATTCATTTTGTCCTATCCTGCCCGATTTCTTGCAGGGAATGTGTGCATGCACCGGAATTGAGAGTCCTTTCCAAAAATGATTAAACGAGTTAACTCAAGAGAGGCTGAGAAGCAGAATAACACTGGAAAAAGAAGTAGCACAAGAGGGAAAAGGCAAACAAGAAAGACACCAAGGGAAGAAAGAGCTACAGATTGACAGAAAGAAGGATAGAATGGATTTATTTTCTCGCCTCTGACATTCCTTACATTCTGCTTCCCTGCCTTGCAGTGGGAGCACCGGTGGGCCTTCATCTGCCCAACCAGGCGCCTGTTCCATTTGTTTGCGTGTGGACAGGACAGGCAGAGGAGGGGTCTTTGAAATTCCCTGCATTCCAGCCACCGAGCACAAGTGTCCAGGACCAGACATAAATCAGCTGTTTCAAGTGAGGAGGGAGGGCCTTAGTCTTAGAGCCACACTATCCATCAGCCAGAATGTATAGAGAGATGGGGTTATAAACCACACGCTTACAGCCCGCAGGCAAACTTTGTTCAGTGCTGAGTGATAGATGATTCCTCTCCTTCTGTCTAGTTACAATAAAGATATGTTGACCGAGCAGTGTTGAACAAAACCCTAAAAGAGCAGGACAGAAGTTATTACCCTTCCATGCAGCCTCTTGAACTCCACCACCCCTCAGCAGTGGCCTCCTCAGCCTGATCCTCTGTCCCTGTAGACCCTTCAATGTAGACACATGAAGGGTAAGTCATAACAAGACCCTATCAAGGCTTATGGCAGGCTTCCCCCTAACACCCATGTGCCAGTGTGTGCGTTAGCAAGCTCATTTCATATGCAAATAATTATCTAGGTTCGATTCCACTTCTGTCATTGAGCAAGCCAATGTGGCGAACCTCTCGAAATCCTTGAAAAGCCTCCAAATGTTCATAAACAATCGTGACCAGCCCAGCTGAGGCACCTGAAGCCATTGTAAAACAAGTAGTGTTTTTCCATTGGCACTTTTGGCCACGCCAAAACCATGCCGCATTGATTTGCGTTTCCATTACCAGTTTAAATGCGCTGAGTTGTGCCAAGTCGTGCCCGAGATGGACCATCTCCAAGTGGGTTGCAGTGACATCTCACTGGTGGGGCCGACCACAGCCAACACGTGACGACCCCTCAACCCCCCCTCCCCCAAATAAGTAAAGATAAATAACTCATCTCATGTCTGCGCCGGAGACCAGAGAGAAAGATGCTTTTAAAAATCTCGTCCTACGTCTGATGGTACTTTTAGATATCTACTTTATTTTACTGTTTCCTGTTCGCTTTCAGCCGCATAGGAGTCGTGTTAAGTTACTGCTGATGAAAACCCATTTCCTGCTTTTGCTGCTTCATATTGTTTTTAAATAACAAAATAACGGGGGACTTATATTGTAAAGAATTTATAGGAAATTAATGTGTGTATTGAAAAGGCCCACAGATGTTAGAGGAGACATGAACATTCCCCCATGCAAGAAAACCAATGTCATGGCACATGCCCCAGCCATGGAAAATCCCAACATTAGTACTAAAGACTTTGCATATGGCGAGCTGAAGCATACAACCTCCAAGCTTGAGTAATGAAAACCTTTGCTGTCAAGGTAATTACTATTCTTATACCTGCAATGGTACATCATTGACTTGATGACAGCCTTCATTTGACAGGCGTGGACTCCAAGCAAACTCCCTTCGGTTTACAAAAGAAGCTGTGACCACAGCACTGTAACATGTTGTGTAACATGGAAGAATTTCTGTAGGGATGCCAAAGATCTCGGACACAAAATACCAGGAAATACCAGTGTTTTATGAAATCCAATACAAATACTCGACATATGTTAGACTCTGAACACTCCCTCTATGTTCTCTGACTTTGAGTTCAGTGCTCCTTGTGGAATACAAAGTGAAGGGATTTATTTTTTGTTTGTTTGGGCGACCAGTTGGCTTTGTGCCTTCATAGTTCTAGAGGTTTGTCTTATGTATGATTGATGTTTCTATTATGTCAAAGCCTAGATAACACATCAGTGTATTGAAATTGCACAACTTGAACACAGTACTGGCTACTGGCAGATACAGAGTGTCTTGTCTTGTTTCTGGCTTTAGTCTTCTCCAAGAGCCTGAGGGCAGAGGAGAAGATACCAGAAATGGTAGGTAGAAATAGTCCTGGTAGACTGTTTCGCATTACCACAAGGCCAAGGTGGAAGTTTGACCTGAAGAAACCTTGACTCCAACTGCCTCTGATATTCCAAGTTAACACCACAAAGATGCCGTACAGCAACACAATCAGGCAACTCATTGTGCAACACCCACAGACTCACAAGTAGAACAATATTCCACTTGTTTAACAGTCACAGCTCAGCTTAGTCTTTTCCAGTTTGCTTGATTTTCTCAAGAGGAAAGATAATTTAATTGAAAAATGAATATTTTTCTTTTGAAAATCTTTGTTCACATGTATTTTGTGCAACCAAACTGGTCTTGTTGAAAACAGGGGAGTTTTTGCCAAATTGGTGACATTGGTCAAGAGAGGGAGGTGACAAGGGTGTTGCCACTACCTGCTGCCTTGTAATTTCCCAACCAGTTGCTTTCTTGACAAAACAAAAAAAGCCTAATTACTAAATTCTGTCTCTTGGACTTTTATGCTGTGGTTTAGTGTGGTGGTGCCAAGGGGGGAAAGAACATACCCAACTTTATAAGCATGTTAACATGTTTTGGGTTATGCTAACCAGGAAATACATGTTTATTATATTTTGTGAGGAAAATTCTATCATATAAAATATTAGAAAACCAAGACAGAAGGGCTATTTTTTCGAAACATTTGCCCTTAGGTTACAGATAAATCATTTGAGCATTTCATGACTGTTCCTCCAGCAGATCGGTGATCCGGGGGATCCAGCTCTTCAGTTTCCTGGGCTAAGGTGAAGCTGTCAGTTCACAGATGAATAAGCTTTGGCCCAGAGGCCACCGTTGCCAAAGAAAGCACAGCTCAGACCCAGCAAAATTTTCCACCCAAGCTCCACAACAGAGCAGCATAATGTGCACACTGTCTTTCACATAGAGGTGTTGGTGAAGGAGCCCCTCATAGCCGGACTTGAGCTGTGTAAGGCGGATAAGAGGGGAAACTTTAATAAGATGTTTCCCTGTTCACTGGCCCTAGATGGAGACAGCAGAGACGTGAGCTGCAGGATAAAGATTCTCTTGTATTCACCTGCTGTAAGTGTTCTACCACACAAAATGAGCCCTAAACCCAGATAGAGTACTTTCCATATGGCAAAAAGACATGAGCAGAAGGAAATATCTGAGGTATGAGCGCAGCTTTTCTCAGAAATATTATTGTTAAATATTTCTTTTGCTTGCTGGAGAGATATCATTCATTGTTGATACATACTGTACGTGCTCCAAAATTGAATGCCATGTCTATGATAATCGGGGGCTGAGTAGTAGAAATTTCTTGGAAACATTTACTTTGGGATGCTGAGCATGGAGCTTGGACTCAAGTGTTCTTCAGGTCTGCTGATTTAGCAGCATAGAGCCGCAGCTCCCTTTCAAAAGACAACAACAGCAGAGTGTAGAGAGAGCTTATTCTCAGGGGTGAATAAAATGAGCCTGAGCAGGGGTTGATGCAGTGCAGATACGAGCGAGCTCACATGCAGTTTGGTCTGGCAGGCAATGGATACCTTAGGTTCACTGTGCTGTTGACTGTTGTTTGGCTGACAGTAACCATAGCGAGTTGAGTTTGTGTCTTCAGCACGTGAGGGCTGCACTGAAAGGAGGGCAAAGAGAGGGCGAGAGTTAAACAGAGCGGTGTCACCTCAGAGGCACCAGAATACCTCCATGACAAAACCCAGGCACATTTAATCATGGTGCCACGCTATGTAGAGCAAAACAAGAGCTACTGTATGCTTAATAATAAATATATATTTCATTTATATGTAATTTGCATCTTTACTTGCGGGCATTTTGCACTTTGCAGTAATGAACGTAATGCCTGATCCAGTGTGAATTCTACAATTCATAAGTGTTCATACTACATGTCATTATGGTTACAGCACTAATTTAAAGTAATTTTAAAGCTGTTTTAATCATTCTTATTAAAATGGATCAATGGATGATGTGTAATATGAAAGGGATCGCTTGTAGTGACAAACCCACAAAATATCCTAATATTTGCATTAGGAGTTGATGGAAACCAAAACAGAGCTAGAAGAAGAGCAAATATTTAACTTACATTCATCAGGTGGAAACACAACTTCAAATGAATGCTGTTTGTGTCTGTTGGATGTGAAAATATGCAACTGTTTGCTAACACATTAGTCACATTAACTTCATCATATGACCTTATGTCATGTTATATATGTGTTTTAGCTTGTTGTGCTGCCTAAAAGTGGCAAAAAAATTACAGATTTAAAAGTTTTTACAATAAATACAGACATTCTGATTATTTTTAATATGAATAGTTTAAGAATGGGTGTCATTTGGCATTGATCATCTTAAACCAGTGAGGTTGATTTTGTGCTCAGTATACCCCTTTTTCATGTTCAAAATTTTCAATTCAAAGTATAGACATTCAAACTGTTTTGATACAGTTAATATATCTGTTAGGGGTTCACTGTGCACTGACTGCACAAGCCTTAGCTTAATTCAGTATATTTAGGGGTTCTGCTGCTACAGACTTCTGTCTGGTATGACCAGTTCTTTATGGTGACTAATATAAGCTACCTTAAATAGATATTGTTGTAAATGACATTATTGACTTAGCTTGTTGACTTATTGACACTTTTCTACTTGTGCTACTGTTTTACAAGATGTTTTAGCGATGACCATTACCATATTATTATTGTTTGGCAACGTTACATAGTTAACCTTAAAACAAAACTACAGGAAAGCTAAACTAACGATAATTATTTTCCTAGACAAATACTTTACGCCAAATGCATGTGCCAAACCTTTTGATAAATGGTCATGTCTGATACCAAAACTATTTAGCTAATATGAACTTCAAGTAAATAAAGGAAATCATAAAAATGAAAATGAAATTTACACATTTAACAATAATCTGCATTTTCACCCTAACTCAGATGGTGTTTGATTATGTCCTGCAATTCAAAGTCCATTATCAGGTACAACACATTTTTCTACATAGCCTCCAGATACTGTACATTACTGTATTACACACACAGTACATAGGCCTACAGCTTGCAGACAGTGACATTCACTGTCCTCCAGTCAGCTTTATGATAAATACTGCAAGGGTGCACTGAGACATAGGGTGAGCACAAAGTCTACTTAATCGGCTTAATTTACAACAACCCCCACACTGCAAACAATCCATGAATAATTCATATTTATTCATTTTTATTCCAGTTCAGGAAGAATGGGTCTGTGACTGAGCCCAGTAGGATGGGGCAGTAATGTATGCTCTTTGTCCTTCTAAGGCAGCGCAAGGGAATGAAACCAAGGCTGTGATCATGTGAGTCTTTCTAAGATCACCCTTGTCTATTTTTTGTCTCTTTTCAAATGGCATGCCCCCAACCCAGGGCAGCAACTGCCCATTAGGGTGCTCTCCTTTGGTGCTCTATATTCACCCATAGGAGGTATTTATACATTTGCTCTTCGCTACATTTCCTCCAAACAACCTTCTGAGAATTCCTGCAATGCCATGCAGAGGGAAGAGTACTGGGCTTAGAGGTGTCTCCCCTTATAGATGTGGGTGACATCACTTGCCATCTTTTCCTCTCGCAGGTCAACAACATCTCTGTCACCCTAATGAGATGACCGTACCCAGTCACCTTTTGGGATACAATAATGAGGTCACATCATTGAGTTGCCCTGGGAGTGGCGTTTATTGGCGGATACATGCCACTCCTATGACTAGTTTAAAGGCCGCTTATAAGATTTAAATGCAAAATAGTCTTTCTTTAGTATTATGTGTATATGTGATTTTTCAGTGTTACCACTTTATATAGTATAGTCTAGTATAGTATATATAGCACATGAACCGATATCTATTGTTAATATTGTCTTCATTGCAACATTAAAGGACTAGTTTAGTAGTACATTTTGCATACTTAGTGGTATTGATGAGATCAATACCACTATCATGTGTTAATTCTGCATCCACACAATGTCAGCAGAATTGGAAGAACAGCCAAACCTCCTGTTACTCTAACTTGTGAGTTACCCCCCATTCTTGAAGTCACATCATTTGAAATAGCCTAAGTTATTTATGCAGTGTTACGAATTTGGAGGGGTTCATTAAGTAAAACCAGGTACGCTTAATGTGTATAGCTATTTTAATTAACTAAGTGTATTAGTGTTAATATTGGATTGTATTTAGATAACTGTTATTCATTTCAACAAATGGGTGATATCATTGCTGTCAATTCCATATATCTCCAAATCGTAATTAGAACTCAGAGGATGACATGAACAATTTTTACAACTCAGTGCTATACAGAGCTGGAGCCAGGACGTTGTTAGCCTAACGGCCAAAATACATTGGGCACGGACACGGCGCAACATATCTTTTGCAGCATGGCTGCAGCACAGCGCGTCCATTATAATCAACTGAAGTTGCTACACAGACCACGGAAGCTACATGCACCCACGCGGGCGTCGCGCTGCTCATCTCTATTTTTACACGGCTGGTCTATTTTTCTTTCTCTTCACGCAGCTAGGCGGCCCTCCAACAGGTAAAAACTACATAGAACTATTTAAAAAACAAGTGCAATGTGTTTAAAAATGTTTGAAATAAATACCGCTGTGACAAGACTCCAAGAAATCACTGCACCTGCACCTGCATTTGTTTGTGTACTTGTTTAAAAAAAAACAAGACAATGTGTTAATTAGTGAGTTTTAGAGGTGTTGGTCAGGGTATGTTTAAACTTTGAATGGAGCTGAGCAAGGTGATTCTGCATGCCTCTAGTCTTTCTGCTCAGCTAAGCTAATTGCCAGCTCAGACATGAGAGTGGTATCAGTTTCTCATCTAAATATTGGAAGGCTGCACTGATAATGAACAAGGAACTGACTGTATTGATTCATGGGCTGCTCATAGACTTTATATAAAGATGGACGATGCGTCCCCAATTCCTACCACTATGCAAAAGTGAAGCCAAAATATCTCATTTCCAGGAGCTGTCATCTTGCTTGTGTGATATCATTTGCAGCCAGAGTCTGCGCAGTACAGTCGGGCGACGGGATGGCACAGGACACGCCCCCTCAGCCATCCCGCCGCCTGACGGAGGTTTGAGAGTGGCTGTCACAGCTGTCAATCATGACGTCATACCCACTTTATATCATCAAATAACTAATTAAAAACATTACTTATCAGAAAAATGAGCACTTCACATCAGCGTGATAAGAACGACCTACTTTTGGGGAGCTGTCATGTCGTCCATATTACAGTCAATGGGGCTGTTACACCCTGATGAGCATTATTTAGTGCTTATAGCTCTCTGAAGGCCTTTGTAATGCTTACAGCTCTGAAATAGCAAAACTAACCACATCGCCAGAAAAATATCTTGGCTCCAGAAAGTCAGCCTCCTGTTCTTTTTCATTGGAACTGCTTCTGGTCGTGTCTCTTGATAACATGCTGAATTCCTGACTGTCTTATTTCTGCAAGAGGGATGACTCAATACTGAAGTGTCCAAGACTTTGCAGTAGTTAGTTACAGTACATTTTTAATGTGGGTTTTGAATGTCTTCCCTCACTGATGCCAGGAATCTGCTCATATTTTATTTAATCAGTGTTTGAATGTTATATCTGCGGTTTTATTCTTCTACCTGTATGGCATTACACAGCTGTAGAAAGTGAAGTGCATGTAAGCACTGAGTGTTCAGGTCAGAGGACTACATTCTTGCTGTTATGGCTTACTGCCTTGAGGATTCTGCCTTTTAAGGTAAGACCCCACTCTGTTTCTCCTTTACCCTATGCAAGCTTGATCCCTCTGTCTCCCGGGGGCTCACTGGGTGCCCCAGAGTGTCCTCTTATAAGTTGTCACCAGACAGTCATGCGATCACATCTGCAGAAAATTTCTGAGCAGGTTACTTCCCTGAAACCCTAAAAAGAAACAGCAGCTGGCTGACATTCACTTTACGCTTTGTTTGGAGGAGCTTTTACACTTCAGATTTGCACTGTTGAATTACGGCCGGGTAGTAAAGTGGAACAACACACAGCATGGGGAGAGCTGGAGAGAGCAAAAAACAAGATCTCCAAATTTCTAATTTTAGGAAAAAAAGGGAAGTGTTATGAACGAGTACTGATGATATTCTCATAGTGCTGTGACCTCTGTCTCGCTCTCAAGAGCTACATTGTGCTTTCACCTGAAACACACCGAGCTATGTCTGCAAAATTCATCTCATTTCCATTTGACACCATGGGGAGTAAAGCAATAAAACAGCTTATACTTCAGCCTCTTTCACTGGATTGTCAATCACTGTGAGGACTGAGGAGCCCTGGCTCTCTTCATAACCCCAGTCAACATTAAGAATATCTTGGCCAGAGTCCTGGTATGCATCAGGATCAACATTAGATGACTACTAAGAGTTTTAACATTGAACAATACAATAAGAGTCAATGTCTGGATGCAGACATCTCAAAGGATGATTCAATAACTCAAAGCAGAAAGACGTATTTTATATTTCCCTAGAAAATATATATCTTAAAAATTTCTTCCCCTCCTGATAGGCCTATGATTCATGTAATCAATTCTTCACTGCGGCTGGTAGAGGTAAAACAGTGAACCGAGTGAGCCCTCTATAGGCAAGTTATGCCATAGCACTGAATTACACACTATAATATTTTTTTGAAAGCTCTCTTTCCCAGCAATATACCACAGGTTTGCTTTGCTGCTGATGGCATGACTTTGCATGACCTTTGTTGCACAACAACCCATTAATCTCACACACCAACTCTTACATAAGTGACCTTTCCCAGGAATCACAGATCACAGGGTCTTCTTCTTGCAAGAGGGGAAAATACCAACGATGAAGTCTCCCAGATGCAAACTTTGTTTTTCAGCTGTCAGCGGTTTGAGGAACATGGAGCTGATGTCAGAGTTAATGACATCGGAGTGCTCATGGCCTTCAAAACTGCTCGCCTGGCCAGTTTTTGAAAAATGTCTATGTGTGAAATTAATGAATTATTGATAGTTAATCAGATTAGGAGGGCCTACCCACAGTAGTAGGGGTAATTATAGAAGTGCTGCTAATACCAGTAAAAACTTACTGCTAGAAGTAATGTGTCAGTGGTCACAAAATTGGAAAAACAAGGTACAACCAGGACACCGTTCACACAGAGACACTGTTAGATATGCTGAGGTTGTGGAACAAACACATTTTATTTAGTTTTATTACATTAAATATTGCTTGAGAAGTTGGGAGAGAGTTTGTATCTGGACACTTATTCATCCTGTCTAGCACTCACAATTAAAGGAAATTAATGGAAAACACAAGCATTAAAGGATGGAGGCTTCGAAGGATTTGACTGATTTTTGGCCCAAAGTAAACAGGGCCATTACACATTATTAATTAGTGTCCCTGTGACATAGTTGTCTAGGATGCATATCATATAATTGCAACATCTCTGGTTCAATTGACCCTTTTCATGGCAGACATTTTGACTTGTCAAAGCAGAAAAAGTACAGGTGGAATTAACAACATTAATGAGCCAGTTCCAGGGCTCTGGTATCATGCATGCTCACTCACTGACATGCTTACTGGAACACTTAATGGGATGGTGCCATCGTTAATGTTATTATTTACACTTGTGTTTCCTGCTTTGACAATGTCTGCCATGAAATGGGTCTATTCCTGGCTTTGGACTTTTATACATCAACCCCTTTGCTCTTTCCCATGTTTCCTGACAATCTCTACTGTCATATGTCAAAATTCAGTCAAAAAATACCACAAAAATGTATGCAGGGTGGATCCACTAACAGTAAGGAATATAACCTTATTACAAGGGAAAGGAAAATACCCTTTATCCCCACTGTAAATGAGTGGATTACCTTAGGCCTTTTTCACTGAAAATATTTTGACATGTCACAGTAGGAAAAGCACAAGTGTCCTAACTGGCCTAATTCCCTTCAGCTGCTTTGGTTTTGGGGTCGTGGTATTGTAAATGTTGCTTCATTGTCATGCCTTATTGGGACACTTGACTAGAACGCAGCCATCGTTAATGTTAGCTACTGTACATCTACTTCACTCATTTATTTAATGATGAAACTGCATAAAGTATTTCTCTGTTCCTTTTTTGCCTTCTCTGTGTCTCCCCTCAAAATCCCTCAATACTTCACAGTGGTTACAATGATATTAGGATGAGAGAATGGTAGCAGCACCCTCTGCTGTTATAATAGTTGGTGTCTCCAGACCATCTGACCTGATCCTTAACAATATGAAGGCAGCCTCATGTAACAAAACCCCAGAGATTTAACAATCATAGCTTTAACTTTATTAAGAGGATTTTACCTTTGCAGGCCCATCGCCAATCTCCAGACCACCCCCGATTTGTCTCAGCACTTGACTAGAACATTCCACACTTACGAATGTCAAACACAATTAGGGCTAAATGTGTCCTCAGTTGTCCCTGGGACCGAAATCTCCATAGTTTAGAGAGATTAAAATGTCTGATGGTTGTTAAAATTTGTTCTGGATAATTTATAGATCATATACAGGGATCTGTTAAATCCACATGTTCTTTAGTGTTTGTCCTGTCAAACAATGTCACTGGGTTGTCAAACCATTGTTACAGCTCAAGGAAGGTGTTTTAGTGATCAAAGCATGTAGATGACAATACGGATCAACATTTTTGTGCTTTAACCACACAGATCAGAAGATCTTAAGCAGAACATGGCACATCATGGGTCGTCCAACTCCCATCCTTCATAGCAGGGTCAGGTCTGGACTGCATCACATGAGTATAATATATAATTTTAATAACAGAGATTTTATTCAGATTTAAGTAAAAGCAGGTGTGTTAATCTAACACTACTGAAAATGTTCAGTCAAGGGTTACTCTAAAGCTCTTTTACAAAAGTTATGTTTTACTAATGAGATTATCTGCGTTTGCACTTCCCTCCAAGGGCCGGGAGAAGAAGAATGAAAATGACTCAACTATTTTGTGGTCTGGCCTGATCCCAAGTTCTTTTGCATGCAACCTGCTAATTCGTCCGGCCGGCTAACGACCTGCTTGCGTGCCAGTTGATCATTAGCGCCCCATCAGAAACAGTCACCAAACATGTCACATGCCCCGTGGTCAGTCTATTCAGGGCTGACTGCTGGGGACCGTGCATGAGCAGAGGTGGCCATGACACACACGGCCAAGATCTTTGAAGAAAAAGAAATGAATTAGCAGTGAGAAGCACGAGGCTATTAAAAGCAGCTTTACTGTTTATATGATTTTTAAACAAATTAGAAGTCTCAGAGCAACTGTAGTGCTGTCAGATCCAAAGCACCTGGTGGACTGTGATTTACAAATATCTGCAGGATGAACAGATTGAGAAACTATGAACTAAGAACTTTTTTTTTTTTTTTACAGTTTTTTAGCAGTGTTTGAAAGGGGTCACCAAAAAAGTATGATGGATTGTTGCCCTACTGCTCTGTTACAAAATTGTTATAAAACTAAATACTATTAAAACACTACAAGAAAAATAAGATCAATTAAGAAATACTGTCATGCTGATTTGCTGAGCTTTTGAGATATTTTCCATTGCTGAGGCTTCTGCTGCCACCCCAATAGGTGCAATAATGCAATAGGTGTCAAAATCTTTGTATATATATGTACATAATATTTATTATTTTTATTCTGACCCTTTAAAGCTGGAGTGAGCGCCTTTATCTTCCCCTTCTGGAAGTGAAAGTAAAGGGGGGCACTTGGCTGTGATTGCCTGACACAGACGTGCAGCACGCTAACACAAATAACAGGCACACAGAGAGGGCCGGTAAAAACGGATATGTTTTGACGGCCACCGGCCCACCAAGATTTGTCCCAGTATGCTCATACCTCACTGGTCGTAACCTACTGTTGCAGCTGTAAAACAGTGGATAAACGTTTTGACGTTGTGTGACATTTTGAACGTCACACAACCTCCCCACTGTCATTTGGAAAGTCTAGAAGAGCCGCATGATTAACGGCCAAATGGCCAGCGTGGGAATGTCGCCCCCAACATGAGATTTAAAAACTCTGTATACTGTGAAATACATTTATCTGGCGGTGATAGGCTTAATCAGCATTATGTGAACTCATTTGGCAAGGGCTTGAATGTAACGGACATTCATTTACATGTAAAAGTTCTGCACTGCAGGTTTAAGCCTCCAGAAGAGCTCCTTAAACCTGTTCAGCTACTTATATATTCTACTGAAAAGTATTGCATTTGAGAACCAATTAACAAACATTGAAATGAAACAAATGACACAATAAAATGACAATGTACACACACACACACACACACACACAAAGCTGCCAAGGGAGTACAATGTAAGTGCTGCACAGCATGTCTGAAAATTCAGTCACTCACTCTGATCTTGGTGGGCAGAGAATGGAACCAAATACATGAGAATTTTGTCAGGGAATTGTTTTTAATACACCTCAATTTTTTGATGAAACCATTTCAGAAATTGACCCCTGAAAACTCGAGGAGGTGATGAGTTTCTTGGGTGTGCATTAAAGATTATTGTTTGCCTGGCAGCAATGTAGTTTCAGAATAGCCAAAAATTCAAATAAGGTTCAATTTGAGGCTCAATGTATTTGCCATACAACTTATAATATCAGGCCGGTCCGTCATCTGTCACACTGCAGTGAAACATGTATAAGTGTATGACTGTATGTAATCTGAACTTGGAAGACAGAGAACAGCTTTGAACTAAATCAGCTACTATTGACTGAACAGGAGTGTATTCTAGCATGCTCTCAATCCAAAAAGTCTCAGACACTTATGCATCCTTTACTTAAATACTCAGCCACTAACTGTATATATTCTGTATTTATTCTTTGTAGACTGTAGAGATGACTGTAATCCTCTATATATAATGTCAACTGGAACACAATTTGGAAAATCACTGAAACAGAAAAGGTTCTGTACCATCAGCGACATTCAATACCAACAGTACTCAACATAACAGTTTAAAGGTGGTTTATCAAATGGCCACTGGCATCTTCTGGTGCACCTACCACTGAGAACCAACTCTTATTTAAACGTATTATCATAAATCATAAAGTAACTCTGGGGGATTTCCAGTTGGTAAAAACAAGTGCTATTATTTGAGACGGCTGTTGCTCAAAGGCAGATGTAGATGAGAAAAGACAACAGAAGAATGAGGGGGCTGTGGCTCGGTGAATGCTACTGTGTGCAAATCTCAACTGTCTCTCTGACGCACTGTAAAGCTGATGGTGAGATTTTGTGCTGAATGTCAATTATTCTCCTTCTGGGAGTCTCTCCAAGAAAAACTAAATGTAAAAAGCCCATTTCTGTTTTGCAAGAGGAGAAGGAAAGAAAAAGAGAAAACTCTCCCCCAGTGTGTTCAGCTTGTTTTGGTCAAGAGAGTGAGTTTGAAATCTAATTATTACGATTTTAAAAGCATATTCCGCAGACTTTAGTCCTTATCATGTGTGAAAGTGAATCTTGTTTTTGGACAGTAATCAATATTATTTTTTGGTGCTGAGCTAAAAGGATATAGTACAACTACAGTATGTGTCTGCACACTGTGTTACGTTGTCTTGTAATGTGTGGAACCACTGGGTGGCACCCTGCCATAACTGAGTTCACTGTAAAACTCACAACAGATAATTATTTCTCTGTGCTGCCATGAAATCACACAGAGCTGTGTTGTCTCAAAACACTGTGAGAGTTAATAAGTGTCTTAGCAACAGAGGACTAATGTCACAGGTTAGTTTTATCTGTGTCCCTAGATCAACTCCTAAAGGTGTTTTCAACATCCTCATAAGAAAACGTGTAGAAATGTTGTGCATGTGCATATGACTGTATACATGATCTTCCCCCATATAAAAATTGAGACACTTTTCCATCACTGATTAAAAAGGTCTCAAAGTAGCACCAAAACTGTGTAAATGTCCTCTTCATAATGGAAACATATAATAAGATGTGCTCTTTAACTGATATTGCTTTGATATATAAACTATTGTATTACAATATAATTATTTTAAAAACATATTGAATGACATTGAAAAAAAAAAGAGTTCCAAAAACAGTGAGATGTTAATGGCCCTCTATCACAGGCCATTAACTGGATTTACATTTGTGCATTATGGGATGATTGGCTCCAAAGCTGTGCCATATAGAGATAGCCCACTGGGACTGCAACTAGTGTGATTGTCTGCTTATGTTTTCCTCTACTAGTTTCAGATGCCATCATCATCAGGTGTCAGAGTGAATACAGTGTGAAGCAAGTTGAAAAAAGGCTCAGTTATCTTTTCTTATCAGTAACAAACATCTATCAAAGCTATTCCAATGCAAACCATTAGCTCACTGTGACCTCCTCTATAAAAGTGAGTAGAACAATGTAAATACAGAGTCCACATGGAATAGTCCAATATTCAGTTACATAAGGCGGACCTTCTCACCATCGCTCTTATCACAACAACAGAATGTAACCACTGTGGGGTATATAATTAAAGAATGATACCTTCTGATCAAGTATGATACACCTTTTGGGATATAAACTGGTGAAATCCAACACTGAACTATGTATCAAAACCTATGGCACCAGTATCCACAATGGGACTCCTGTTAACCCCTTGTGTCACATAAATCCAGCTTTAGTATGGACATGAAGTGTGAGCAGCGAAACTGTGATTTTTGCTTCACATATTGTTTTTTATTTGTTTTGTTTTTTTTAATTTCACTTTTTATTGGGTTATACCAGGGTCCATACAAACAAAGTAATCATTTTCATAGGCCTTAAAAGCCTTATCAAGCTGAGCCTACTGTAAAAAACAGTTGGAACTGAAGGTAATAAAACTATTATACTACTACTATACAGAAGCAAATGAGGACCAATAAAGTAAATAAAAATACAGATATAAAATTAGAAAATGAAATAGAAAAAAGAAACTCAGACTTAATAACTAAGAAATTCACATTAATGTGGTTGTACAGGTGTAATGTACAAAATCCAACTTTCCCATCTTCTCAAAAACGTGTCCTGTTGCAGTCAGAAAAAGTAATTCTTTCCATCCTAAAAATATCATAATGTCCATCCAATCATCAACTGGAGGTATTTCTGGTTTTAGCCACTTTCTAGTAATGGCTTTCCTGCCAGCTGTGCTTAGAATCCAAAATAGATATCCAGCATAAGAGGTAACATTTTCTGATGGCAGGGCAGCCAAATACAGGGTCTCTAGTTTAAATGGAATGTCCACCTGGAGTACTTTTTGCATAACTTTATGAACCTCCTGCCAAAAAAGAATTAATAATGGGTAAGACCAGAATATATGATGATGGTTTGCCTAATGACGTTTTTTCAACAAAACTCTCTCCATAAAGCTGAACTTGAAGTTTTCCATTGTGGCTCACATATATTCTCCCATTCCTCTTCTGTTATACCTAGGTTTCCTTCACTTTCCCATTTTTGTTTTACATACAATGAGTTGCATTTTGTTTGTTGTAGACCCCTATAAAGTATTGAGATGGTCTTTTGGTTTGAGTTCAAAACATAAATGAAGACTTTTAGTAGAATATTATCCAAGTACTTTTGTTTATTTACCTTCATTAATTGCTCAATATAGTGCCAAACATGAAGAAATCTGTAAAAAGTCATTATTATTCAAGATACTCCCCTCCTGGAGGGGGGGGGGTATCTTGTTGTATTATCTATTTTGTAAATAGTAACCTTTTTTATATATCATTTGTGTAGATCTTATTTATTTCATTCTTTTTCTTCATTAGTTGTTCTCTAATTTTTTAGTCAGGTGTGTCTTTGTGATCTCGTTCTGTTTCAGTTCTGATTGTAGATAATCTAACTTTTTTTTGCCAAGACCACTTTAGGAAGCGCTGCTCTAGGACACTGGTTCCCAACTTGGGGGTCCTGACCCCCACTAGGGGTTGCCAAAGCTTCATGGGGGGGTCACAAAGCCTTCTTGATTTTAAGGGGTGTGAGAAAACTTGTTTTTTAAAATATACAGTAGGCCTATATCTCAGCATTTCATTCATTTCTGTGAAGAAAACTAAATGAAATTGTTATTTTTAAAGTTTAGATTATTATTTAAGATATAAACTTAAAAAAAATCTCACAAGGATAAGGGCATGATGAAGACCTGAACACAAGCTATATTCACAGAGACTTCATTCTCTGCTAAAAAGCCTCGTCCTGCATTAAAAAAGTACAGTTAAAACAGCCAAAGAGCTAATAGAACAACAGCTGAGCAGTGAGAAGAAAACACTGCATTCGTCTAAAAGAAGGTATGAAGGTATGTATGATTGCTAAAAAAAACATAATACAGACAGAATTCTGTAAAAATTCTATAAAAAGTTCATAAAAATATAAAGAAAACTCATCTCTGATGCAGTATTCACAGGAAATAATCTGCTCAAAATTCATTCAAATCGCGCGTTTTGCACAAACTTCCTGCAGTTATTGCGTTCACTATTTGGGTTAATTGTACAGTTTATCAGTTGTTCTGTACTGTTATTGTTATGCATTGAATATGATATGAAATATTCATACAATATATCACTTCGTCAGAGGTCGTTACTCAATGATAGACAAGGGGTCCCTTAAGGAAAAAGATTGGGAACCACTGCTCTAGGAGACCATCTTATTGACCTTAATCAAACAGAAAAGTAAGTTACATGCTTACTTTCTGAGTCACTAGATTTCCTCTACGGTACTTGAAATCTTCTCCACCCTCAGGAAGAGACAAAACAAACCATCATTCCTCACATACTGAAGATATTCAAGTGTTAAAAGTCTACAAAATTCTAATTGTCAGGTTCACCAGGGAGCATAGTGTTCATAGTGTTTCATCAAACAACTTCATATGCCCATGACTTTATTTTCAAACACAAAGGTTTATTATATTACCAAACTGTTTGAGTTCAACACCATCTTATAACCCTGTGTTTGTATTAACAAGAGCCCCTAGCTGGCACTAATACAGAAAATTATGAGGGAATATTCCAGCAGCTTAATCCTTGCATGCTAACTGATCCATTAAAGCCCCAAAATGATCCGATCCAAGTCAGCTTTCCTAAATTATATAAACCTTATTAGAAGAGTTTAACAACTCAGAAAGTGGAGCAGTAACAATACAGCCACCATATGACTGAAATCTCATTTGTGGAAGCTACAAAATGATGTTGTTTTTGAAATCTCCTCTGTAATCTCACATGAAAACCTTTTGTTTCATGTTTAAACCAATTGCAGTGACTTAGCAAGCCATGTGGAAAGTTTTTGTTTGGTCTTAAGTGGTCACATTTCAGTTTCTGTACTGGTAAAAGCAATTTATGTTTTTCATGTGTGTGTCTGTGCAACTACATTTGCATGTGTCTACCAGAGTGCATCAGAGAAGCAGAGCTGAAGCCGTAATGTGTTTTCTGCCAGACATTTTGTCTCCAAAAGACAGTTTGTAAATCAACTAGTTAAGCTGCTTGTTTCAAAGTGGTGAGATCAAGGAAAGCTCTTCAAAGCAAGCTGAATTGTCAAGCCGACAGTTTCAGTGTTTGAAGTGTTGGTTGCATTCAGCATATAAGGGAAAAGTAGTTGAAGGAAATCTGAGGGAGTAAATGTATCACAGTGAGAACCTTCTTGGGAAATGGTCATATTTACTATTTTTCACAGCCAGATAATGTTGATTATTGAACCTCATGTGCCATCTAGTGTTCAAATCAATATGGTGCAACACCAACTACTGCCTGTACAGTACACCAGTGGACAAAACGTTAAAATCTGAGAAACTGTCAAGTATCAATCATTCATGTGACTTTTCTGATCAATCTGGTGCTTTTGGATGGATAATTGAAGGCATAATTCATCATGTAATGTAAGTTCTTTTTAATGGCTGTTGTTTAAAAGTGAAAAACACAAAGCATCTTTACAATGTAGTGGGAGGCTGAAGATTAGAAAATTTAAAGCTGTTATTTAAATTGTGAAGCCAACATTGGTAGGTTTAATAATAATGTCATTTCTGTGTCAACAGTTGACACAGCTTCAATTCTCTGCCATGCTTTACCGTCCATCTCTTATTAAACACCCGATCATCATCACATCTAGGCAATTTAAGTGTCAGAGAAGTTTAATCAACCCATAACTGGTATTTGGGATTAAAGTCAGGTGTTTAGTGTCTGACTGTCTGCTGATGCCTTTCATACAAATTTGCCATCAATCAATAATGACACAGTGAAGGTTACATGAGCAGGAAAAGTTAATGACTTTGCAGAGTTGGATAAAAGGATGGGACTTTAATTTGATCAGGCGTGTGTGTATGTCTGTCTATAGCCATTAAGGTGTATGTAATGAACACAGGTACATTTATGTTTTTGCATCATTGCAAATCAGTTAGAATCATATATGTTGTAAAATGAACAGTTAGCATGCTCTGTATATGAACACACAATGTTTGTTTCATACTACACATTAGTATACAGCACACAATATACCGTATGGTGGACATCTCAGGGGAAAGAATTAGACCAAATTTGGATCAAATTCAGAATTTTGGTCCAGCTGCATCCTGACATGAAGGTGTTTCCTTGGCATGTTTCCATTTTACGGCCTTATCACTGATAGACAGGTGATGGTAAGGTGCAAAGCATAGCAATACCCAGACGAAGGCAAGGAAGAAGAAGAAGACTGCAAGTTAAAAAGCGTAGATGTAAACAATGCAGGATATAAATATTGAATATTAAATATAAAACATTTTAAAAAGTCAGCCTTCTTATACATAATATGTAACTACAGTACACTACAACTGAGCTTTAGAAGAGACCTCCTTCTCTATGCCATAATATGAGGACTGATTTTTTTTAAATGCTTTAATTCAAACAGTCAAACCCCAGTTGGAAATACTCCTGATCTTCTGTGAGTGATGGGTAATTATAAATGCATTTAAATGATTAAATGTTTCACTGTATGGCTTCACCCTATGCTATCTCTGACAGCTGTAGGAGGTCATCATGTATTCCCTCTGCACTGCTTCATAAAAGGTTATAGGATGGGAGGTGATGGCATTAACCACATGGCTTAATTCAATTAAATGCTTTTAAAAAGGCTGTCAGGGGGAGGGAGAGGGCATGTTGAAACCTCATCACTCCACGATCATCCATCAACCTGTGTACAGCAACAATGGGACTGTGGTAAGAGGTTACACCACAATCCAGTTCAGCGAGGACTCCCAGTTTCCACCTTCCCTGCTGTGCCATGATGACTCTGGAGTCATAAATCACTCCACGTTATACCATTATACACAGTAATGTATCATTACCCGTCTTCCTTGATTGATGATTTAATCAGCGAGGATGATGCCCTTTAAAGGGAAATTCAGTTGTTTTTTTTAAACCTGTCGTTATTCTCATAACTGTGGTTGCTCATGCTAACTTTCTTGTTATAGAGATTCTGGTGCTGCAAGTTTGGCAAAAGATCGTATATTGAGGAGAACAGAATAAGCCTCTTAAAGCTTGCCCGGATTAGCTACTGTCGCTAACTGCGTAGAGATACTTCGTATTAGGAGAACAATCGTGAGTCACTTTGATGGTCGATAATATTTGGATCAGTGTACGCAGAAGCAACAGCAATAACTTGATAACTGAAGCCTTTCAGGACATTTTTGTAATATCTGTTTAGCGCTGTTGAAGATAAACTATAAGGAATAAATGTCTGTTATCACTGCAAATAAATAGGTAGTTTTCTTTTTGGTTAACCAAACAGCTAGCTTGGTTAGCAGACTGGTTGCCCCTGAAGTAGATCCCTATGCAGTTAGCAAAAAATAGCTAATCCAGGGGACTCATTTCTGTATATTCTTTTGGCCTGATTTAGAGAAAAGTGTTAAAAATTATTAATGTGAAATTATTGTAAGTTTATTTGCAACGTTTTAGGAGGCTGGCACTGCTTGACCTGATATAAGATGTTCAGGCAGAGTTTTCCCAAATCTCTACAACAGAAGTGGTGTGTGCAAAGTTAGCAGTCCCCAAGTCCTTTTAGATAATCTACCAGTGCTGTACAAAAAGCTGATTTCTGCTAACAGTTGAATACATTTTCCCTGGATGCACATTTCAAGTGTCATCCTGCTGGCCAAGCTTTTTATCGCCGACAGGTGAAGCGGGAATGTGGGTGGAATTACAGATATTTGTCTCCACCAGTGAATCTCTGCTGTCATAGTGGCCAGCTGCCTCCTCCAGGAAAAAAGCAATCAAAGGGACTCCCTCAGTGCTGGGGCACTGCCAGTAGGGCTGGCAGCTGAGATTCTCTAAAGCAATGATGGGCTGAGTCAAAGGGAGAAAGGGGCAAATGAGGGGAGTCTCTTTTTTTCTCATTCAACCTATCATTTGCAGGTAATCAACAGAGGGTTTATTCCAACAGACCCAAATATTCAGAAATACCCTGAGATCACCTAAAAGGGAAGAGCAAAAAAACAGGACTAATAGTTGATTAATTCAGTCTTTAACCCCATTAATCCTAAAACACACAAACAGAGATGCAGCAGCTCAAATACGTTACCATCATGAGGTCTGTGTAAGCACCTCTGTTGAATTCTAATGCAAGCTAGCCCAGTTTTGAGAAAATACCAATTAATGTTAATGTAGATGCTTAGTTGCCTGTGAAATAGCCAGGGGACTATTTAGATATGACATGCTGTAATTTCATGGTAAGTAATTCCTCTGAGCACCAGCCCCACTAAGCAAAAGGTATGTTTTACCAGTCAATTACTACTCAGTGTTTATCTGCCTGCACCTCCACATTAGGACTCAAGGCTGTTTTTTCATTTGATGAATTATTAACTTTTATCTTGCATTTTCCATGATAAGAGAATAACACAAAGTTGCAGTCTGGAGGGTTTCATTCTTGTATCTCTGGGAGAGCTGTGAGGGATTTAAGAGAGAGGCTACACTTGAGGGATGCAATGACAGAAGCACACACAATTATCTAAAATGCTTTTCAAAACCCTTTTGAACAACCACAACAAATCCCCATCTATCCATCTATCCACCCAAGGTTCAGCTTCTACTTCCACTCCAGCTTCATGGCAGCGCGGAAAATGAGAAATGAAAGATGTCATGATCCTGGGGGATAGTGTACACAAGGTGAGGCAGTGAGATATATCAACTCTCTCCCAACTGAGGGTACATCACTGTTCTGTAAGGCTGTGACGTATCTGAGAGATGACCTCCTGAGCCATTTAAGCCTGGGCTGCACAAGCCAAATGGCTCAGGCACTTAGGGTGGCACTTATGGTGATTTACACACCTCGGATAAATTAAGGGACAGAAATATGTCTGCTGCCAGAGGCGCCATCATCAGCCTGTCAGCTGAGCACTAAATCCAGCACACTGGACAGGAGCTTACCAGGAAATAAATTCAGCAAGACTTTAACTGTCAATAATTCAGTCTAGTAACATATACAGATGACATTGGTGTAGAGTGATTTTGGTAACAATTTCACAGCATCAGTTTCACACTTTGAGAATGCACATCCATCAAAAATAAAATACATCACACAACTTTTCTGCAGTACACCATGTTTTATTCACCAAGCGTTTTTGGTTATCTTGCCT
Organism: Scomberomorus guttatus; assembly: GCA_038419695.1. NCBI lineage: Eukaryota > Metazoa > Chordata > Actinopteri > Scombriformes > Scombridae > Scomberomorus > Scomberomorus guttatus. Next base: position 23,107,060 of record CM076458.1, read on the forward strand.
TCAGCAGGGTGGTGTCTGAGGTCACTTCCAGTTCATTTATATACAATTCATTAGGTCATCAAATACAAAACATCATAATCATCCCCTTCTTCAAAATTATTATAGACAAAATAGCATTACTATTAGTCAATACTAAAATTGTAAGAGAAATATCGATCACCATATCTTTTCACAATATTCTTTGGCAAATACACAAGTCTTTACTAGCTAAGATATTTCTTGAGTTTAAATGATGAAACCCAATTCAGTAAATCACTAGTTTGAAACTACCTAATAGTTACTAATAACTAACTGATATATTATGAAGACTGAATGCAAGTGTCTTGGATAGCTTCCTATCATATTAGTATCATCTCTCAAGGTTCAGCACTTATAAAACACCTCCAGTGCAAGCACCTGTCCAGTGCTTGTCACATGATGTCTTCAACAAAAAGTGAATTTGTCAAATCCTCCGAAAAGTTCAACGCTCCAGTGCTAACTCACACAGACATTACAAATCCCTGCCCAATCTGGACTTTGCTGCCACCTCATTTGAATGCAGCACACCCGACTGCCGAGAATGTGACTTCCATGTCGGATTTTGAAGCCACTGAGGAAGACGGAGTTCAAATATGACACAAACAATAGGAGGTCTGGTGGCTCCCCCTGTCACTGCTTTTAATCACAGCGGCCTTTTGAACATTGTTAGGTTGCTTATAAAGCTGAGCTCGACATGGCAATCATTGCTATTTTTTTCTTTAAATCCCAGACTTTGACAGCAGGAAGAGCAAAAGAAGAGGCTGAAAAAGTAGGACAGAAACAAATTAAACTTCTGGCTCCCACAGTGACCACTACTCTAATTGCCTTCAATTGCTTGATCTTTGTCTTTGTACTCTTTTAAAGATATTCAAATGTTGTTCATTAGCTGAAATGATATTTTGTGAAGGTTTCTTACAAACCACATTTGACATCTTTTTTCAACATGCTGTGAAGACAACTTGTAATCATTTTCAAACCTTTGATAGTGAAATATTGGCAGATTTCCTTTTCTGGTAGCAGTGAAGGGAGATTACTTGACTGATATATGACTCACTGACTCAAATTATCACTTTCTTTCATTTCCCTGGTAATTTAAGTGTTATTTTCAACTGCCAATCTCACTCTCCCACACATCCTACACACTTATTGCTATGGCACCGTATTTCATCTGTGAAATACATTATATTAATCTGCCTCTCAAAGTCTCTTCAAAGATGGTTGTATTGCTCATTTTCCTCTCAGGGCAACCAGTCAAACCACGTCACTAATCTTTCTGACTACATCGCATCAGGGTCAACACCTAGAATGTGAATCATTTCCTTGCACATGTTTACTGTATAGACATGAGACAACAAGACAACAAGAAAGCAAAGAAAAGAAAGCAAGAAAGAGTTAATTTACTAAAATATATATGTACAATGTTTATACAGTTAACTACTTACATATTTATGTTTAGTTATTTACATATTTACATATTTAAATATTTACATCAGCATCCTTAAAACAGTTATAATAATCTCCTGAATCTAACAGTGAACTGCTGCTTAAGAAGGTTATCCGTCTCTATCCTGCTGTTTCTTCTCATTAAGAGTGATCCACATGTCGAATTCTCACATTTGGTGGCAGCGTGGTGTTATTCAGTGGTTTTGTGCATTTGGTGAGTTTTATTCCCCTGAACTGTGGATATCATCAGTTTTTGTGCTACCAGGATTTTTTTTCACTCTTTGAGAGCAGCTGATTAACTGAAAGCTATAAGTTTTGGAGATTTTAAGGATTTCAACATTTTCATGCTATTTGTGATTTTTAAATCGGACATTTTTCTTCCACTATGTCTGTTGATGAAAGCGAATTTATGCATGAGCTGCAGCCTGCTCCAGCACAACGACAAAGGTCAGTGGATGTTACATGGACCAGTGCTGCCGCTTTAACCCCACATCTCCAACTCTGAAAATTGATCTTCCGCCTGCTTTTAAAAAAGATGGGACAGAATCTTTCACAAGCTGGTCTCGACACTTTGAAGTGGCAGTTCAGGCTATGACTTCACCTGATGCAGATTTATCTACAGTGATGGCCTCTGTCCTCCCTACTCGCATGGCTGATGCTGCATTTCTGTACTGGGACAGCCTCCTTTAACTCAGAGAGACTATGATTTAGTAGAACTTAGAGACATTTTTGGGCCAAAATACTCCCTTCCATTCTCCCAAACTAATGTGAATGCTCACCTTTGTAAACCAGGTGACAGTTTGGATGAGTACAGTGCAGACATCACTCGTTTTGTGCTATAAGCCACAATGCACCAGAGGGTGAAAAATTCCACCGCTTTGATGCCGGCTTGGACCCAACCTTACAGTCAAAAATTCATGAGATGGGTGCAGAGTACAGAAGCGTAATGCATTCATTATCAGGAGTCTGAGGAAGAGCCTTGTGCTTGAAATATCACAGCAGAAAATAAAAAATCTAATTTACCTCATTTGACCTCAGTAATGTTCCTTACAGTGACATTTAAAACACCTTCCTGTTAGTCATTTTAATATATTTTGAGAATGAAAGTTCACTCTTGACCTTCTCGCCACAAGGTGCATCTAATAGCTTTTCATCATGTCACACGATCTTCTGCAACAGAGGAGAAAAATGGAAATTTGAACATGTACAATTCCTAGATGTACAACTTTCTGTATTTCTCCATTTCCTGAAGAAGATGGAGTGATATAATTGAAAGCTCCAGAACAGCTACTAAATGGTCATTGTGGTATTTTGTCAACTAGTAAATTAATCCTGCAAAAACTTGCAGGAAATTTTACACAACATTTTTATTTAACAGAAAGCAAACTGTTTCGCAAGTTAAAGACCCAATCTGTTTGAACAGCCATATGTGTGCTCTGTGGCATCAGATCAAGTTCCTGTGGTCCACATTTCAGTTTTGTCACATTCAGCTGATTGTCAAAATGTGAACCATGTATCACACTGTACACCATTCACAAATTCTGCCTTTAGAGTACTTAGAATAACACAAGCATCTCCACTCTTAATATTGAAACAGATATTTAAAAGGGGCATCAGTACAAAAAGCAAAAGCTGATAAATACTGTAACAACCAAGCAAATGAGGCATTCACACTGACATTCACTGAGAAGCTGAAAGCTCTCAGCATGGCACAACACTGCCCAGACCCAGAGTTTTATCTTACATAGAAAATAGACGTAGAAGATTTAGAGCACTAAATCTTTCTGATACAATCAGAGAGAGAGTTGATTGTCAATGTGAAGATTCACTCAAACTGAGGAATATATTGTCAAACAGAATGTTAACTGCAGTAATTTGGAATGAAATCTATTATGTGGATTCACAAAGAACTCTTACATAATATTAGGCAGAAGAATCATCAGCAGTGAAAGACCTGAGGGAGAAGCTTTCTGTGCTCTTGAAGGAACGTGGGCTGATTTTGTCAGAACTGCTTGCAATAACATTAACACTCACTTTAAACTCAACCAATATTCTTTGAGCCTACAAGATCTTTCTCAACTTCATTGCCACGGGAGCAGTTCTAGGGTTTCTCTCCGTGGCAAGATTTAAACCTCAGGTTCCCTAGTTTCTCACAAAACTGTAAATAGCTTTTCAACATGTGAATTCTGTCATGACTTGATTTTGCTCAGGCTTATTGAAAATGTCATGTTTAACTTGGATTCAACTCACATACTCAGTATGTGATCCCTGACTTACATTGATAAATACACGGCTAATATAAGTTTACCTCTAGAGAATCCTGAGATCTTTCATCTTTAACTGTTATTCCCTAGATACAAATTCACAACACAATCAAGCACTAAAAAGGGTGAAATAAAGGGCGAGTATAGCAGAACTTCAAAGAGACTGACTTGCTCCCCTCTTCACTACATGCAATTAGTGCCTGGACCTCGCAGCTCAGGGGCTGAATAGTGTCTCGGAGACACTAGTCAGTTTCAGTTTATAAGACCAGATGGCCCAGTTTGGCCTCTGATTCCTCAGGCCTTTGTCCAGGTGAACATTTGTCTGCACACACACATGCACAAACGCTCACACATACACAAAAATATGCATATACAGAGGAGTATACAAAACCTAATGTCTCTCATACAATTCAGTTCATAGCCTGAGCCTATTGCCAGTCCTCCCACTCAGGTTAGTGTAGGAAATACACTATGAAAAGTGTTTTTGGAGAATAGAAAAAAAAGTCAGAAAAAAGTGAAAAAGAAACTTTATACTTTACAGAAAAAAATTGATAAAGACACCTCCAGACTGCCTCTGCCTCCTTCCTCTGCCCCCCGGCTGGCCTCTCTGGCCCTGGGGAAACCTGGGGGCGTGATGCCTTTAGGGACCCACACTCTCCCTCTGACTTCCTTGGGTGAGGTTTCAGGCTCTGAGGTGGCTGATGGTGAAGTCTCAGGTGGGAGCCAGGCAGACATCCCCCACACTGAGCTGGCGGCACTGCAGGCCTGAGACGAAAGAAGAAAGAAGACATACCAACAGAGCGATCAGAGAGAAGCTTGCCCACTAGGGGTGTTGTTGTTCCAGTTTGGAGTTTTTACTTGTGCTGAGTTAGGGTGAGAAAAATCTTTATTGATTTCAGACCCTTTTTAAAGCCACCCACACACCCAAGATATAGAGAGAGCTTTGGTTTAAATGCAGTCTGGTACTCATCAGCTTATTGTACATTTAACACACATACTCTTGTGTAACTGAGTGATTAACATCAGTAATAATTTTTAACCACACGCCAAATATTGCAGTATCATGCTTCAGGAAAATTTAATGATTAAACCATTGTCTTACCTTAATGCAATAACACGCTTCATCTTGGCATCGTAGGCATCAGTGATCTCTTCTGCTTTAATTTGGTCTGTGAGGTCACTCTCAATGTGAAGCAGGCTCAGTGTTGACAATCTCTCCTGATGCATCGTTGTTCTTAGCCAGTTTCGAATACGCTGCATTGCTGAGAATGAACACAGCAGTAGTGGGCCTCATCTGGGACGACAAGGAGCTGGCTTACAGGGAGGGGAGGAGGTGAAACAACTAGTGGACTGGTGCAACACCAACAATCTGTCCCTGAATGTCGACAAAATGAAAGAGATCATTGTTGACTTCAGGAGGAACCGTCCCAATCACACTCCACTCTACATCAACAGCACCACTGTGGAATCAGTCAAGCGCACAAAGTTCCTGAGGGTGCACACCACATACAACCTGACCTGGACCCTAAACACCATATCTCTACCTCTTCCTGCAACAGATGAGGACCTCCCCCCTCCCATCCTCACCACATACAGAGGTATCATAGAGAGTGTACTGACCAGCTGTATCTGGTATGGGGACTGCAATGCCTCAGACTGGAAGTCCCTGCAGAGACTGGTGAGGACACCTGAGTCATGTGATGCACATTCAGCATGTCTCTGTAACTTCAGCAAGACAAGTCCACACCCTGACAAGAGACACTCAAGTCTTGTAAGTCCTTCTTGTCCTGTCACTTCTGTACATCACTACAGCTCCTGCAGTACTGATCCAAGGCCTGTTTCCTCTAACCAGACTTTACCACAGCCTCCTGGTCTAGACTTACAGCATGCTACACAATCTGTCTCAGCCACATTTGTGCTTCAACTGCCTGAAGAAGATCTTAAAAAGGATTATAAACAAGATTCCATACTGTCAGAGGTCATTAGCTGGAAAGTTAATGGTCAGAAACCACCATACCGGTGCATGAAAAAATGCACAGCTTCTGAGTCTAAGTCTTCTATCACAGGCTTACCTTTCATAATGGTTTGCTCTGTCGTAAAGTTTTCAACCCATCCGCTAAAACAGTGCTGCACCACTGACTTAGTGGATGTCCCTCACGGCTTAAAAAACACTGTTCTACAGTTGCTGCATGTAAATCCAGTAACTGGTCATCTGTCTGCAGATAAAGCCCTAAAATGTGCTCAGTAACTGTGCTACTGGACATTCATGTCATGTGAAATCAAGATGTGGTGCAAGCAATGTACTCCATGTGATGCAAGACTGAGTCCCATACCTCACCAGAGAGCTCCAACAATTGTTTCCAAAAGGTCGCAGATGACATACTTGAGCTTCCAAACACAAGTCGTGGCAACAGGGATGTGCTTGTTGTTCAAGATTATTTCTCCAAGTATTTCAACCTCTTTGCCATTCCAGACCAAGCACACTCCCTATGTTTCTGGAGACCTTGTGTGGTTAAATGACACCACTACATCAAAACAAAAACTCTCTCCTCACTGGAAAGGCCCCTTTGAAATATTGGAGTGCCTCGGATCTGATGTGGATTCTCCTGGAGTGATGTACAGGATTCATTACCTCCTGGATCAGTCTTACAACCATCTCAGACATTACAATGCTCCTGTGCTGGATCGTGGACATAAGGAACTTGATTGTAACACATCTTTGCAGCCTCAACTCCCTTGCTTGACTGCATTGTCAAGTGCTTTGCCCTTTAAACCTTCAATGTCTGCAGCAACAAAGAGCTACAACGTACCTGGCTGCAGCAGTGCCTCCTCATTGGCCCCTTGGATCTGCCAGCCACAGCCCCAACCTCAGCCACAGTCCCAATCCCACTCCCCCCCAATCCCCTACTCCTTGGACTCAGTGTTTGACACTTTCAGTAGAATGCCTCTGACATTACACATTGTCATTTGACAAATTATTATAAAAAAATATTGATTATAGCTGCTTTAAGGAGACATAACCAAACTCTGATGTACACATGTTGCCTGGACAAGGACAACCACTCCCAGACCTGTATCAGGGAGCATGGCTCATGTAGTTTTATATAAATATATTTTGGCATATACATAAACCATATACAGTGTACCATACTTCATATGAGGCTGTCCAGATGCACAAGTGTGGGTAGCACCCAATGAGATGAATAAGTGTTTCCTTTGTTGTCAGATAGTGGAAATTACAAAGGTGCAACATGCGTGTTAAAGTAGCTCTACAAAGTTGCCTTGACATGTAATGCTCTATAACAGTAGATGGATTTGAGTGCTCTAGAGAAAGGTAGGCAGTGAATTTACAATGACAATGATGATTATGTTGTGCAATCGCCTCTCACTAATCAAAAATACTAATCAGGAATTCCATTAGAAAAAGGCATTTGGTTACAACAATGGCATGAAAAACACTTTTGATTGATTACTTATAAAACAATTTAATGAAAGCATATTCAGGGCTGGGCGGAATAAATGTCTCACTCAAAACAAAGAGTGGAAATTTGGGTTTAAAAGCTAAAAAGCTCGCTTTTGAGTTATGTCAACACTGTGGGCAATCATTCATTGGTATTCACGTTTAAATTGTATTTTGAAAATCAGAGCCTTGCATACCTCAAAGGGAAATTAAATAATAAATGTTACAGCAGCATAATTTTAAAGTGCTCTGAATTTAAAAGCTGTGTTTTTCAAGTTGGGCAGGAATGGTGTTGTCAAGATTAACATGTTTGACATGCACACATTTATACTGCATCAGATCCTATGTGCTTTCCACTCCATCATTTATTTTGAACATGCACACAGGTTAAATTTTGTGCTATGAAAGCACTGGTTTAAATGGCAATGAGATGAAAAGTAAAGTGGAAAAAGGTGCTTAAAACAAGAGTGAAATGTTGCAGTCTGCTTTCAAGGCTAAAAAAAAAACTGCTTTAGTGGCCTGTCACCAGCCTCCCTGGGAAACTGCAGGAGGAGATAAGATCACTTAAGCAGAGCAAGGCTGAGTCCTCTCTACTGGGGATTCAGTTGAACAGAGATAATTCAGGAGTGATGGCTTCAACAACACGGGTCACAGGTTCACACAGAGTTGTGGGACAGTAAGTGGGACTGATTGACAATTCAAGGGAAAGTGCTATGAGACCTCACTGCTGCACAGGACCACACAGAGAATACATGAAACATTTTCCTACCATTATAAAAAGGTTAAATAGAAAGATAGAAATGTAGGTTAAAGTTACAAGGTCTTGTTGTTGTTGCCCTGCAGAGTTTGCATCCAAACACTCCCATCATCATTCAACTTGATGAATTGTCTACTATGCCATTGCATCTAATCTGCAGCTGTGGTACTTGAAGCAAGTCTTCATAGATGTTGCCGAAGCACAACACAAACACACATTCCTGTTAAAAAAAAAGCAGTGACAATGTTCACCTGCTTGCTGCACATTTTATTGATTTCTGCTGTTGTTTTCTGCATGCAGCTAGTTGATTGTGCCCACAGCCATAGGCACCTGAGCAATGGAGCAAGCGGGGAAGCTGCACCCCCGTTATTTAGCTGGAGATATACTTGATATTTAACCATGCGTTTGCGTGTGTTTTTTTTTTTTTTAAAAAGCAACAAGTGGCTGCATTGTGAACAGAATTGTTCACATACTTGTCTATGTACTTTGCAGATTCCACTAGAGGGCACACCTGTAACTCTCTCCGTCGCTAATCTTGCACCCCCACTTTTAACTATAAGTAGGCGCCCATGCCCACAGCTAATAATACAATGTATGTATCAACTACTATTGAAATGCCAGATTCATAACAGTATGCCAAGGCCAATTGAAACTACCACAATGAAGGTTTTGCTTCTCAGCTCACATATGAATCTGTCCAAATCAGGTCTGTTTCAAAATTCTGTTTCACATATCTGATTTATTTTCACACTCAACAAAAACATGTCTGATCTATACAAGTAAACTCTTTACTTTTTTTTTTTTTGAAAAAGCAATTGACAGCATCTGTAATGTCACAGGCACACACTGATAATAATTTAATTTTAAGTAAAAAGCTGCATGTTGCAGCTTTTAAAAATGAATACAAAGATTACAAACAGAACCAAAAGTCAGTGTAAGAAATGGTATAAGCTTTGCTGCTGGGTTACCATGAAGCCCTTCCCTCCTGCAGTGAGGGTGGTTAAATTTGTCACAGTGGAACGAGTGTGACCATTCCTGTAGTTACCATCCTCCTGAGCCAAAGGGTGGTTAGAAAATTCATTGAGCCATTGCAGCACAATTAGATATGCATTCTGAGAGCAGCCATGGCCATCCTATAAGAAAATCCTGTACATACAGTTTATGTATCAGTGAGTCCCCTTTCTCCCATGTCTCAAAGTAGGCTGAGGACAGTCCAATACTAGCCTTTGGCTAAAGTCAGAGTGAATCTTTGGAGGAAACACTTGGTCCCAAAATCTCAAACTAGATCTTTTGATGATGGGAAAATGTTGCTACCCTGATGAGGATATCAGTATATTGCCATTGGATTGACGGGTCTGGCAGTTTAGATTTACTTACATTTGGGAGAGTGATAGAGAAGTGCAACTTACTATAACTATGTTACATGGGGCTGCAGGTGCACCCAGGTGCAGACACAGATGAGACAGGAATAAGGTAAACAGATATTTATTGCAGAGCACCGGGAAGATGGGCTGCAGACAAGGGGAAGCTTGAGCTAGTACCTGAGAGCCAGGAACTGAGGCTGGGGCAGGGGCAGTTAGGGGCCAAGGAAGCAGGTCTAGAATGAGATCTGAGGAGACTGAGTAATGCAGGGTTCCAGGTCAGAGCAGCAGTGCAGAACAGCAGGGCTTGACCATATGAGGGGCAGGAAACAGGGACTGGAGTCAGAACAGGATGAGTACTGGAGAACAAGAACTTAATGCTGATTAGCAAAACTGGTAATAAATTGGCTTGAAGTGTAGCAATGTTGTCTAGTAGAAGAGCCTCAGTGTCCCATCCTTTTTACCAATGAAGAAAATCCAGTACCCACCGGAGAGGAGGCCTCACAATACCTGCAGCCAGGGAGTCCTTCGTGTACTTCTCCATTGCCTCTTGCTCGAGGCGAGAGATGTTATACAACTACAGCTACTGGGAAGAGGAGCTGCAGGCTGGAGGTTGATGGCGCAGTCATACAGCTGTGTGAGGCAGCAGCATCAGGGCGTGGTGCTTGCTGGAGCAAGGTCATGGTCCTCAGGAGGGACTGATAACAGGTCCGGAGGTTCTGAGATGGACTGAGGCTCAGACAAAAATGGGCAAGAGCAGAATGTAGACAGTTAGAATGACAAAAAGAACTCCAGGAGGTTACCTTTCCCGCAGAGCAGTCGATCTGTGGGTTGTGTAACTTGAACCAAAGATGACCAAGAACCAAGGGAGAGTGAGGGCAGTCAATTATGTGAAAACTGATTTTTCCTACAATGGTTACCTGAGACGCAGAATTACTGGAATGGTTCTCTCACAGACACGGATGAGGAGCTGTCCGTTGAGATCATTGGCGTCAAGAGGTGAGTTGAGAGGAACAGTGTCAAGGCCCGACTGAGTAGCTACCTCTTGATCTATGAAACTCTCGTCGGTGCCTGAGTCGATGAAAGCAGGCGGGGTAAAGGACTGGCTCTGCCACATGAGGGTGCCATCAAACAAAGATCTGGAGGGGGATGGGCAAGTGATTTGACTCAGCAGTATATTCCCCACTACTGCCAGGCCTCCTCTTTTACTTGATGCAGGGGACAGTAGGAGAGGAGATGGCTGACCTGTCCACAATACAGACAACTCTTTCTGTTAATATACCACTGTCTTTCCTCTGGAGAGAGACGGGTCCGGCCAAGCTGGATGGGTTCAGGTACTGGAAAAGGAGAGGCAGTGGGGAGAGTCACAAACCCATTGAGAACTGTCACCTGACTCTGCAGTACCCCTCAGCTCTACGGAACATTTCAGTGTCTTTCAACTCATAGTTTTGGTTTTACGGCCCGCAACTTTACAGTTTTGGTTCACTCTCACTGTTCTCATCAGCATCATTTCCAGATGCAGCAGGCAGCTGTTTTCATCAAAAAAAGCTCTAATAAACCCATACTACCTGCACAGGACCAAATGGCAGACAAAGTTAGTGGCTAGCTGGTGAGCATAGTGGAGGATTTAGCAGCTAAAGAGCTGCCTCTGAAGTTGGTAAAGACCAAAACAGAGCTAAAAAGAGACTGTGTATTGGATTTACATTCATCAGGTGGCCATGTTTGCTATAATATGTCAGTGTTGTGTTTACAGCTATTCGCACTGCTCTATCAGGATTTAATATTTAAAGTTAAAGGAATTTAAAAAATGAATAGCATTGTTTCTACTATCTTATGTAGTATTCTGAAAGTTAACTGGAGCAGCATGTGTTTGTGTCCTTAAAGCATGAACTTCAAGTTGACTGTCAGGACTGTCAGGAATGAGCACCACCAGCGAAAAACTTCCCTGAGCAGAAATGCACACAGGTGGCCAGACACCGTGGGTGAACAGTGTAAGCAAAAGGCTGCAGCAGAGAAGCACAGCACCCTCAGGGTAAGCATAGCTGTGGCTTGTCAGTTCACCACTTCTCAAGTAGGCTGCTGATAGAGGGTTTGTATTGATCTTCAGGCACCATGGGCATCAGCTGCCAGTGCCCCGCAGTCCAAACACAGGCTGGCACCGTCAGTATTACCTCCCTCTGTTCACTGCTCATTTTCTGCCCCCATTTCTGTCTCTTTCTCCCGTGAACATAAACCCACTCTTTATTTTACCAGATGACCGTGTTGTGGCACTTTTATCCTGAACTCAAAATGTTGATGACTACTTATTTGAATCAGATTTGATCAATGACTCTTCTCAGACAGTGGTTACATATTTTTTTCATCCAATCTACATTTAGACTAAACAGACAAAACTATCTCATGCACCAGGAACTATGCAGTTTTTGGTCTAGTTCAAACACAAAAACAAAGCTGTGGTCTAGATGACAAATATAACTTCCCCTTAACTTACACAGGTTTGACATTTTGTCAGTGCAGAAAGACGGGGCTGTAATGGGCATGTAAGCCATAAACAATACAGTTCAGACAGGTACTGTGTGTCAGTTTGTGTGTGTGTGTGTGCCTGGGCTCATTAGAAGTGGGAAGCGGGTAGATGCAAGAGTCTCCGTCTCATTTGTCTCAGCTGTGCCTTCCTCTGCTTGTACTGATTACCACCTCCACTAGAATGTGATGAAGGAGGAGGATCATGTGAGGAGAAAGGAGGGAAAAGAAATGAAAGCCAAGACGGCAAATGAGACGGAACGATAGACTCAGCTCAAAGGCTCAAAAAAGGGAAGTTATGAATGCAGATGAAAAATCTATTCCGTAGCCACTGACCACAGTAGCCCACCTACGCTGTCAACAAGTGCTGAAGAAATGCCATACAGTATGATACTGAGCTTGGGCTTGCTTTGCTGTAGTGTTTAAGGTCGTCAATGTAGCAATGTAGGGAAGTTTTGACACCGTAACTACAAGCATATGGCATCTTAACTCTGAGCATGAGGATGGGAAAGGTTGTATGACTGTGAATGTTTGTTTATGTGCATTTTATTCTTGTGTCGCAATCCATTTAATCAATTTAGTTTTTTTCTCTTACTGTCCTCTCCCTCCCCCTCTCCCTGCTGTGTCTTCCTCACCGATCTTGTCCTTGAGATATTGTACTGTACTACCCCTCACACACCCCACCCCTTTGCCTGCCATCACTTTCACACACACACACACACACACACACACACACACACACATGCACATGTCTCCTTCCAAGCAAGACAATCTGCTGAGAGACCTGCTGGACACATACTGATGACAAATGATATTAGCAGGTATTCTGTCACCCTTTCTCTCAGTTTACCACTCCATTTATCAAAAATTTAACTTGTCCATGTCAAAGTTTGACTCTAATGTCTGTACCTTGATGCATATGTCCCAGCGTGTACACATACATACAGTATATGCACGCTCATTTCATATTCATATTTAGTGTCTGAGGAGATTTATGACGTTGCGTTCTCATGGCTATAATCACACTTTGCAGTGTACAGTGGTTGCTCATACAAATGGGTGCTACATTAATTGTAGGGCTTCAGTGTAGCAGTAGTAGCAGTAGCACTATGGTTCTCCTCAGATTATAATAGACAAAAAAAGCTTTGAAGCCAAACATCAGGATAATGAATGGGGTCCAATCAATAGTCTGTCTGTTGAGAACAAACCCTTAGAGAGAGGGGGCAAGCGCTGTTGAAAAAGACACACTCATTGATTATCCATAAAACAAAGGTAAAATATTTCCAAAGGATTTCTCATCATGCAATGCACACTATCTAGCATAAATGACATGATTGTGCTGCTGTTTATGCCTCATAGATGCTGCTGTGGACACTGCATATCGACCCAGTTACATCAAACACATTGAATGTCAGAGACAGTATTATCTTCACCTCATTTTCATGTTTTGTGCTTTTGTTCCCTGACTCTGACATTGACATGCAGTGCTATTTAGCTCAGAGGTTATGCTCTATTCTATTGGATTGGTGTCTTTGTACGAAATCACTCCCTATTTACTATACTGGGTAGCACAATATATTTACTGTCAGTCTTTTTTTTTTTTTTTTTTTGAATCTGAATTCTGAATGAGAAATGTACTGGATGCACTACACAGTGCCCCCAAAAAGCTAAAAAAGTAGTATCAATAGTATGTTCACAATAAAGGGAGTAGTGAATGACTGAACAAGGGAGTGATTTTGGACACAGCCTATGTAATTTTTCATAATTTAATTGACATGAACCTCTTTTCCATTTGACTGTCAACCAGATTTAAAAAAAAATAGTTTGACATTTTGGGAAATACACTTTTTTCCTTTCTTAGTATGAGCTAGATGAGAAGATCGATATCACTCTCATGTTTGTACAGTGAGGTTACTGTCAGGAGACAGTTAGCTTAGCTTAGGATAAAGACTGGAAGCAAGCCTGGCTTGTAAAACTATAACGTGTCATTTTTACTCTGAGGTATTTGTATGTATTAAACCAAAGAGATACAACATGTTAATGTGTGAGCTTTAGTGCTGGAAGGCAGATTTTCTTTTTAGCTGTTGACAGAGCCAAGCTAGCAGTTTCCTTCTGTTTTTCAGTCTTTAGGCTAAGCTAACGTCTCCTGGCTCTAGATATTTAGCATACAGACACAAGAGTCATATCTTTTCATCTAACTCTGCAAGCAAGCACATAAGCACAATTTCCACAATCTTTAACAGTTCCTTTATGTGAACATTATTAAATGTTGCAAGAAATAGAGGGTCATTAGATGTGTGTTCAATTTCTGGGTTGAAGTAAATATAGATGAAATATGAGTCCCTGTACATAAAACTCAAATCAACCACACAAATGGCACAAATATCTGAAGAGCTAATGTTAAGATAATGTTGCCCATATTTACTGCTAGGTGAAGAAAAAGAAAACAAGGAAATTCATGCAATATGATAACACGTTACAATTATCAGTCTTAACAAACTTTCCTCCTTAGAAAGCTGCTACTATCTGCTTGTAAACTGGCTGGAAGTGTGTGTGTATGAGGTCAGCACCCCTCTCTCTGCTAAGACTCCTTTATGCAAAGCACAGTCAGACATCTTTGGATTAGAAAAGGAAAGTGCAAGTCAGCATCAAATGTGCAGATCTGATAGCTAATACTTTCAGTCAATACAATAATATTGTTCCCCATGGTTGGAGAGGAGCTAGATTTGTGTGAAATTATATCAGCAGTTGGATCTGAAAAGTTGAGAGTTCTTTTTTTTTTTTTTGTATACAAAAGAAATTGCAGTCCGTTTTCTGATTTGCAGAATTTCCAGAAAGCTACTACGGAAGGTACTGACATTATTATTCACTTTACAAATGTGTTTCCATTCTAGGCAAGAAATCTGTCTGCAATATCTGATCAAATTTGGTCAGATATTGAGTTCATCCAGTATTTTTCTGCCATATGATTACATGTAATAATCCACCCAGTAGATCACTGCTCTCTCCTTCAACCCTCTCTGCTGCAGAGAAAATACAGGTTGGTAGCTCATAGTCAGAGCAGCTTTAATTCTAATTTCAACCCATACTGTGCGCACTGTGCATTAGCCATGCACGCAGGTTTTTAAAAGAGAGGAATGTAATGTCTCCGATTCCGCCCACCAAACCAAATCGTCTTATTTTCACCCACTTCCTTTTTAAATATCCCTCCTAATTCCAGACATCTATAATCTCCTGACTGTGTGGCTTCTCTGATCTAGTTCCAAGCAGAGGTGCTGCATAGCAGCTGGACTCAACGCCTCACTGGTTCCAGTTCACCGTTGATGGCATTTCCCTGTAAACCTTCCTGGGGAACAGATTGTGCTGCCTCACTTGGTCCATGGTGGCTGACAGTGACTCTTTGGTGTGAAGTAGTTGTGTGCTCTGCAAAATTGGGACTTTCTACCATCACTTCACAGAACAATCCCCAGTACATGTTTGTATTTTTAGTTTTCTCCCTAAAAAGATGCAGGGTTGCCGTGAAATGACATCACACCCCTTCCTTAGTTGAAGTATTCTTTTATGTGAATAAAACCCGGCACCAGACATCTCACACTGATCGAAAGAAAAATGAGCTGGCACAAAACTTAAACATTAAGTGTCTGATTCACCTCATTACATCTAATGAATTTTCTAATGTTAATGATGTGTCTGTGAGTTATTTTGTCCTTGGCATTAGCCATCACACCTACTCTACTGCTGCAGTGACATTAATTGCCGCAACATGTTAAATGACCTCTGCCACAATACGTCATTGTGAATGTGAGCAGAGCACAATATTGAATCACATTTTCTGTGTCAGTTGCTATTTGCTTAAAATAATTAGCGGATGCTGGCGGGTTGTCTGCCTCCGCCGTGTTTGAAACCAATGTGGGAGTCAAGTGTAACTGCTGGTGGCTTCAAATTAAGCTAAAACCATTTGTGCATGAGCCAGGGTGGAATGATGCCCCCAATTTCTGATCACAGTAAATCAGTTTTTCCAGTTGTGACAAACTGCATGAGATTGTTATGACAAGTTAAATGATGGTATTGTTGTATTGATGTAGGTGGGACATCACACCATAAATATACATAATTTCACATCTAAAATATAGTATATGCCAATATCCTGCATCCTACGCACAGACACATACCCGCTCATCAGACAGAGATGCATTTGTTCTCCCACACATGCTCATCAGACATGATTAGAATGACAATGATGCGATCACATCTGGGAGGTCAAACTCAGCTTTTGCTTAGTAATTTATGATAATTAGTTTCACAATAAATTGCCCTTAGCGTGGTTACTACAAATGACCCTTGTGATATTTTATAATCCTGTCTCGAGGTAATGGCTCATAGATTTGGCCTATACAACAGAGACAGGTACACTGAAATAATGCGTAAACTAAAGTGGATGAAAGCATCAATATGACACTTTTGTTGCACCTTAAATAATAACTTTCCTGTACACAACGCAATTGACACAGTTTGCAGGAACATGAGCAAAACAAAAATCTGTCTATAACATCTGTAATAAGTAGAGTGTCAAAAAGATCATAAATATAAAGGTGAAGGCTGTAAAACACTGACATGGCCAGACATGACCAACCAGAGCAGCTTTAAGTGAACTGTGCTTTTAAAGATAAAGATGGTAGTTGTTTGACCATTTACTCCAAAAGCAGCTTGGGAGACAAGAAACTCAAACACTGAAGAACATACAAAAGTTTTATAGTGATGATTTTCATGACAAAACTGAATTTTGTGTTAAAAGTGTTACAATACAGCAGTGGTCATCTAAGGTTAGCACACAAACACATAAAAGCTGTGTTAAAGGTATTTTAAAGTGAGACTATGTGACTTTTGAAAGAAGAAATAACGCAGTCTTCCTTTTACAAAGTTTAAGCAAAGTATAGCCAATAAAACACACCCTATTTTAATTCAATACACTTCAGGGGTTTGCTGCTACAGCCTTACTTGGTCTGGTATGACCAGTAGCATGGTAGCTCTTGTAGCTCTTGTGACTTTTATTAGAGTTATACAGTTATACAGTTTCCCATTTAAATGAACTGTCTAAAATTTTAGAAGAATGCTTGTTTGGCATTTTAATCAGAGTCAACGGGAAGATCTCTAGAAAAAACTCTGGTCATCCAGTACAGGAAAAAACTCTTAGCCCAGATCCATCAAAAGCAAAATTATATATATATACTGTATTTCAAATCCAGCAAATGCATTTTCCAAACTGTCAGAGTTTTAAAAAGGGTGAACACCTCTCATTCAGGAGCTAAAACCATTATCTCAGTCAAGACTAAGTGTCCAGTGTTACTTTTATAGATAAGAGTTCCTGCACCTGAAAGCAATTCTGAAGAGCGTTACTATAACATGCCAAGAGTACAGCAGAAAAGAACATAATATAATGAGAGGCTTTTAAAGGTTCGGCATTAATGGTCTCCAAGATGAAGATCAAAAGGTCAAAGCCAATATAAGGACTTGAGAGAAAGTTGTGATGCTATAACAAGCTCATTGGAGGTGCCTGCACGTGTCCATCCCTCCAGCTCTTCTGCTTCCACAGTGTCAGTGAACTTATAAGACTGATTATTATTCAAAGGCAGAATAAAGAGTCTCCACTTCAAAAGGGATTTGACTGAATCTTGTTCTGAATGTTGCCTGGCAGTCAGCGGCTCAGTGCTTTGTTTTAGCACGCGACAGTTGTAGTTTTGTTGCCACACATTCGCTGTTAAAAGTTAATAAAGTAAACACATCCCATCTCTGTATATTTAACCAACTACACAATATTTCTCTAACCTTAAAGGCATAGTTCAACATTTTGGGAAATACATTTATTCGCTTTCTTGCAGTGAGTTAGATGAGGAGATCGATACTCTCACTTCCCATAATAACAAACTATTTCTTCAGCCAAGTGCTGTCGATGCTTAAACATAACTATAAAAAAACAATGTTATGCTTTAGTTGTTACGAACAGACATTGTATCGCAAGAACAGATGTTGTCAGAAAGATATATGTAATACGTAATCAGTCAGCAATTTGAAGCATTCAGTATGAACATTTTGCTTTGCTGATATGATCATTGAAAACATTTCCTCATTATATTTATTATGAGGATGTGTATATATAAGTATATATGTGTGTGTATAAATATATATATATATATGTGTGTGTGTGTGTGTGTGTAAAGGCAACAGTGGTGCCAGTGGTAATCGGAAGCACGGGGGGCTGTGACCCACAAACTGGGAGAGTGGCTCCAGCGGATTCCAGGTACAACATCTGAGGTCTCTGTCCAGAAGAGCACAGTCCTAGGAACAGCTAATATACTGCGTAGAACCCTCAAATTCCCAGGCCTCTGGACCCGAGCTTGAGGAAGACCCCCCCCCCCCCCCCCCCCCCCCCCCCATGGGAGGGGTGAGAGGGTGAAATATACATGCATATTTTTTCTTGCAACTTAGTAGTATATAAACATCATTCTAGGAGAGAATATAGAATATAGAAATCAAGGCAGCCCTTTATATGAAGTCCGTATATACAGAATAAGGTATCATAGATTATAATATTGCCTGCCTGATGTGAAAACTATTTTTGCTAACTTTTTCATACGGATGAATGCTGTTGATAGTGAATCCTTTGTAAAAATCCTCCTTTTATACCTTTCTTCAACAATTCCATACATAAGACATGAAGGACTTTGAATTGGATGAAAGGCATTAATAAAGAATGACCTGCCTACAGGCAGGTGATGTCTGTGATGTTTTTTAATCAATATATCATTCTGAGGGGTTTATTAAAACACCAGGCAGATTTATTGTAGTTGGAGATGCTCTGCCATTGAGAAATGTTGATTTACTTGTCAGGTCACACCTGTCCTGGCTGATGATGAATAAAGTCTTTAAAACTGCCAGCAAACTGGAGTTTCACACTTGGTATATTTTACACATCAACAGCGCAAGCCCACGAATATCAAATATCCACAGGTGAGCGTGTGTTTTGAATTTTGCTTATTTTAAATGAACAGGCTTTCACACAACCTTACAGGACAAAGCTGTGATCGCTGCAGAGGGAGACAATCTGAGGAAAGTTAGTATTTTAGCTCAGGAAAAGGGCATTTCCTTAAAGTGTAGTAAATAATATCCAAATGAATCAATTGGCGAATGGATGAATGGATGGGTGGATGACAGAATGTCAGCAGCAGAGAGGATCATTAAGGTGTTACTTGTATCCCTTCGGGTAGCTTAAAGCCTGCTGACAGAACATGACAGATTGCGGTACGCAGATTATTTTCTCTAATGTTAAAATCGATTCTGAATAGCAATCAAGCTCTGCGACATTTGCCATGGCAATTACGCTGAAGTAAGTAATCCCTGCTACAGAAACTAAAGCTCAGTTTGAAATGATGTACAGTCAGAGCACCGTGAGATGAATCTCTAAGTAGGATAAAATATGGAAAGAATTTGGGGGGGATTATTCTCAATGTCATTTTGTTAATATAAAGAGACCAATGTTAGTCCTTTTTACCTGATTTTCTTCTTTAATGTTGATTTTTTGTGTTTTCTGTTATCACCCTGAACATTTATCTTTAAAATACAACTGCACTGCATGGACAAGCAATTTCCTGCACAAACAGCTATTCTTTGCCTGAACATAAAGAGAATATATTATCCCTCTAAAGGTTTTCCTTCTCAGGGAGCCGTGACATTGACAGTAAGCAGGATGTAAATTCTACACTTCACACTCCAGCCCTGTAGTCACAGCAAGATGCAAACACCTGCTGTTACAGTGTATGCCATTACTGCAACAGACTGTAGCGTTTATGCAAGACAAAATCACTCGAATTCACTGATATGTACCAGCTAATTAAAGGACCGTGTGAAAATTATTGAGGTAAGGAAGGGGTGTGAATCTTATTTTTGATTTTTACAAAAAGCAACAACCTCTGCAGTGTTAATAATATAGTGTATTAATATTTTCTTTATCTCCTCTGCATATGCCCATACATATGATCTGTAACGCACATGAAAGGCATCTTTTTTTAATGTAACAATTTGATCTTTATTTTTCTTAACAGTAAGTTTCCCAAGGGATGAATGCGACAAAATATAAATTTAGGATGAGAGAAAGTTTATAGACCCCCTCGTGCTCTCCCCAAAATTTTAAACTACACCCTCCCCCTTAAAAAAATTTCTTTTTTCTAATAATAGTCTTTCTAATCATTTTTGTACAGTCCCTAACAAGTGTAGATGTGCAGTCAGGTGCAAACCTGGCTTAGAATTAAATGTAGATTATAAATCCGTGCTTTGTGATTTTTATATTTGCATATTTTTGTATTAGTTTTATTCTGTACACTTTCACTGCTGTAGTAACCCAGTTTTCACAAGATGATCAATAATTGAAATACTTGCTAAACTGAGGTGTGTTTTGATGATGTGTTGATGTTTATGAGGGAGTAAAACTCTTCTAAGGGGGCCTTGCAATTACTAAAATTCAATCATCTCATTTTCCCAGCCATGACAGGCCTCTTGTGTCTGATTGCTAGTTGCAAGAAATTGACTGTCACTTGTTTGAAATGTCAAACAGTCAGCAGCAGGCTTTCAATAGCTGTAATCACATGGATGAAAGAGCCTCCACCTGGAAAAATCACTAAGTGGAGGGCAGGTAAAAAGAACAAGTGGACAAGTGAGTAGAGTCACAGAGAATAAAACTCTTTGATTTGAAAAGGGTAGATTTTTATCTGTAGATAAAGATAAGATTCCCTGTTTGGTGACATCAAACATCGTGCGTGTGTTTGTGTGAATGAGTTAGGGAAAGATGGATTTGCAGCCACAATGGACCGTTCTGCTGGCAAGGAACACACAGTCTCTTGATGCAAACATCAAAAAGCATCCGAACCTTCTCCTTCCTTGGTGTCTCACTCCTCACAGACGAGCACATTCCCCATCAGCGAACCGATTCCTAATGATGTTAGAAGACTTCAAACGAGGCTCTGACTCAGCCCTGCTCCCACAAAGACGAGGGATAATGCATTAAAGATGAGATGAGCTGATCGGCTTATACCTGCCTATGTTTTCCTTTGGCGCTTCCACACAAATTCAAAGCTCCACACTCACACAATCCATGTACCTTCATCTCAATCGATTTCTTATTCTGAAACGAAAATCGAAAAAAAAAAAATAATGTTTCCTTATTATAGATTTTCATATAGCTGGTCAAACACAAAAAATCCAGTTTCCATTACTAAAAAATGCAAAATTGGGGCGATTTTAAATTAGCTTTGTTATCAAATGGTGAACCGGAAGCATTTTAATCTTTTGAAGTTTAGTTAATGCACTGGCTAGAATTAATTATCATTAAGTCAATTCACACTATGGAACTATTTGTGTACAACTAACACAACTTTACACTTTCAAATTGCATGCAGTGCATACGCCAAAGTCAAATAATGCATGCAGGTGATATGCCAATTTAATGCTGCATTGTTAACTGTTTCGCGTGTCATTTAAGGCCGTTGGTTGGGTTTAGGCATCAAAATCGCTTGATTAGGGTAAGGGAAAGATCATGGTTTGGGTTAAAACAGTAAAATGCAGTAAAAATGTCTCAACGTGATGCTAAAAACCTTCGATTAGAATGTCCAATGTGACGTTGAGGATGTCCGGTTGGTGGTCTCAAACAGTGCTCTCCTGCTGCTTTTGCAACTTTTTGCCAATAAATTATCTAGCCATCCACCCAGCCCGCGTTATATTAACGACGCTTCCCTGGGAAGTATTGGCGTATCATCTGTACGCAAAATTGATATAAAGAAATAAAGATTAATTAAGAAATTATAACAATTTGTAATTTTCAACTGAACGCAGCAGAAGGTATCCACATATCCACATAGGCTACCCACATATTTGCTTGACATTTCCTGCGATCCTAACAAGATGAATTCATATTTATCAAATTGATCATATGAATAACCATTGGCAAGAGCGACACACACACAGCGACACACACACACACACACACACACACACACACATTGGCAAGAGCGAGCGCCCTTCTGGTAGGCCTGCTTTACTGTGCCCCCCCACCCAGGTTATGCAACAAGGACTGCAGCCATGTAGTTGTAGGCTATTTATCTAAATATGCAACAGTAAATATGCATATCAGAAAATGGATCCACTCTCCTCCAGTAGTTAATTCAGGGCAAGATGCGAGTTAGGAAGGATATGATGCACAGGCAGACATCGAGCACACACAACATTGCCTGTGCGTGCACCTTGTGACACAGAAATGAATGGAGAGGCCACAAACCAAAAGCTGACAATTTATAGGTTGTCTTTTGAAAATGAAATATTGTTTGTTTAAGTTGAAACAAGAGTGTTAGGTAAAACAAACATCTTCCTAAAGACTTTATTTAGACCTTATTTGATTTTACAGTACAGCACAGCACAGAGGGGGATGTAGTGTTATCTGAATTGTGTTATGGTACATCACTGCCACCTGATGGACAGGTACAGTATCCTGTAATAAGGTTTTGTTTTAAATGAAGGTTACTGAATGAAGACGTGTGGTAGGGCTGGGTAATATATCGATATATCGATATCGTGATATGAGACTAGATATCGTCTTAGATTTTGGATCAAATCAGGAAAACATTAACTTTGTTCGAGACCTGTCTCTTTCTCAGCAACACACTCTCACAAGATCCGGCAACACGTATCTCTTCAGTCTGTCAGGGCTACCTTCATTTAATTCACATGAAAATAAACCTGAACACAATAGTAATCTATGCAGCTCTGTGTTTGTGTTGTTTGCGTGTTTTGTTTATCATTTTGTTGTCATGAACTTCCGTTTTACCCCTTTTCTCTCATCGTGGGGGATAGTTAGCATTAAATGCTAAATGCTAACTATCCAGGCAGTAATGCTAACATTAGCTCGGGCGTGTATCTGCCTGCCCGCCTCATATAATCAACATAATTCAATTTAAATAAAGATTAAACACACCAAGGTTGATTATGTTGTGAATTTGCACCTTGTTTTAAATAAATAAACTCCACCAGGGGCTGTGGTTGTAGCCTAGATGCTGG
The DNA here is from genome assembly GCA_038419695.1 of Scomberomorus guttatus. Taxonomy (NCBI): domain Eukaryota; kingdom Metazoa; phylum Chordata; class Actinopteri; order Scombriformes; family Scombridae; genus Scomberomorus; species Scomberomorus guttatus. The sequence goes on from CM076458.1 coordinate 23,129,983, forward strand.
CAGGTTGAGTTTGTGGGGCTGAAAAGGCGAAGCTAGCCTGTTAGCATGGGTCATGTCTAGAAGGGGTTAGTGAATGAGGGGGAGGCAACTGCACCCACATAGGACAAGAAGAGAGACACAGAGAAGCATAATAACAATAATAACAATAACCGTAACAACAATAACAGTAATAGAGATGTGACTTGTAGTAATAATAGCAATAATAGCAGTAGCAGTGATAGAGGCAGGACATCCACAGGACCATGCCACAGTCCCCAGGGCCATGGCCCACCATTCGGGCACTGGACCTTCCTGTGTGACAAGAAAGCACATATACCGTATATATCCCTAGGTATTTTTACAAATATTAAAGTTTTGTTCTGAAGATGGCACTAAATGAAAAGTCAGGGAATCATTACAAATCATCCTGAAGAGGACATGAATGTCTGTACTGAATTTCATGGCAATCAATTCAACAGTTGTGGAGACATTTCACTCAAAACCACATGGCAACCTCACGGTGATGCTAAAGGGAAAGTCAGGGGATCACCAAACTCATTAGGACACATTGTCTGGGAACCATGTCTGTATAAAATTTTGTGCCAATCTATCTTGTAGATGTTAAGATATTTCACTGGATAACTGAAAGCTTTCACTTGCTGGTGGCGCTAAAGGAAGAATCAGCAGGTCAAAGGATTCATCCAGTGGGGACCATGAATGTCTGTACAAAAGTTGATGAAAATCCATCTACTAGAGAGATATTTCAGTCTGGGCCAAAGTGGTAGAACAACCAATCGACCATCATATCCATCCCTGAAGTCACCTCACTAGCATGGCTAAAAACACTCACACATTGTTGGAAGGTTTTACCCATTTACACAGTCATGTTTGGCAACTGTTCTGCATTACCAATGATTTTGACATTCAAGAACATTATGACCACACACATTTAAAAGGACACCATTAAAATACAATTTACATTGAGCATCAAGAAATGAGGTATTGTAATTGTATCAAATGACACATTTTGGAATTTTTAGTGGCCCTGTGGGCTGAGTATTTGCTTCATTTTAATACGGGGTTTCCAGTTGTGAATCATCCCTATTTCCCAAAAGGAAACACTGAGCTAATATTATATGTAGATTTTTTTCAGCCTATCTTGGAGTCCTCACCAGTGTCCTGACAGCCTTTCCTGGAAAGGAAACTCTGTCAGATGTACGTTGGGACTATGCATGAGGAGCTTGGTTACTGTTTCCCTCATGCTGTATGGCACACTGAGCATAATCAGCTCGCAATCACTGCAGAGCAGAAGAGCAGACGCTCAGCTGCCAAAGTCTTACTAGAAAGGGCTCAAATAAACTTTTTGAAAAAAACTTTGTTCCCTGTTTGTCCATCTTTCTGGCTCACTATAAAGAAAAGCCCGATGCTGAATAATTCACAGGCAGCTGGAGATATGGAGTTGGACAGGGAATACAGCCCAGTACATGGACAGAGAGTCAAACAGATCAGTTTGAGGATTCCTACCCACAATATAAATAATCATAAAGACTGTACACATGTGGATTAAGGTGCTCATGTTTTCTAGTGAGAAGTAAAGCAGTGCATTTCAATTATCTTTGAGGCTTTTAATGACACAGATGGCACAGACTCAATCTTCCTGCAGGATATGATAACAGACAAATTCACTCATGCTGCAAAGTTGGTATGACTGGTGTCAAACCCGACAAAATGTATTCATTTATCACCACAGCAGTACCTAATTAATTTGTCTCTTTGAAGTTTGATTATGAGGGAACCAGGCAGGAAATTTGTCTTTTTCATCTCTTATCAGCAATAACTGAGGAAATCATTAACAGGAATTCTTTATATTTTGAAGCATTGCTCTATTTTTTACATTTTGTTTTGAGTCCCTGCCCAAAAAATTATTCCAGCTCATAAAACCCTGTAAAACTCCTCTGTACAGATTAAACAAACAAGATGTAACATGTTAGTGTGTTTTAGAGGTGCTGGTAGGTATAGGCTCTGTCCGAAATCTCTCCCTGCTTGCTATATAGTTCACTATATTTAGCCTCCACCATTTTATATTTAGTGTCTGAATTCTGAGTGTGTAAATGTATCTACTAAAAGTAGTGTCCATATGTTCACTACTTTGCAATACCAATCCCACAATGCAATGCCACATGTTATAGATATAGATAAAAATCCCCATTGTGGGACTCCACACGTGGATGTATAAAGAGAACTGGATACAGGAACAGCAAAACTGTGTAATTACAACATCATGTGATGCACACTGGCCCAAAAAGATTTTCCCATAGACATTGTGAAACGTCTGTAAATCAGCGGATGCATTTTTTTGAGCGATACAACCCCTGCAAAACTTGTTTCACTATCAGACTCGTTTCACTTTATGTTAAGTTAAGCTAACAAATTGAATTGTAATTGCTTTTGGTGACGCCTTAACTTTTCAAGCTTCAACATTATATATGAGCGTCTTAACATTGTCATTGTGAGCATGAGCATCCACCTTTAGCATTCAGCTCAAAGCACTACTTAGCCTAAGTACAGCCTCACAGAGCCACTAACATGGCTGCAGACTCTTTGTCCTGTTTTTTCAGAATGACAGCAGAAGACACCACAATTAAGCAAAAAGCACTGCTTCCAAACTAATGCGTCAGTATTTATTTACCTACCCGATTGTCATACTGGCTGTTTGACTGTGAGGATTGGTCTGTCTGTGCACCCACCTGGGTCGCACAGAGGTAACTGATATCAGTGTGTGGGCTCCAGTGCTGGAAGTCTTTCATTACACTCAACACTGATGTGTAGTTTGTCAGACAGTCTCTGCAGCCACAAACAATCTTCCACCTGACATCTGTCCACCTTAAACCTGGCCAGGACATAGCCACAGGTCTGTTCTCACGATGAGGAGGTTATCCGAAAAGTGACGGTGACTCAAAAAGGATCGAATGGCCTGTAAACTTTCACCATCCTCTGACTATGTGATCTGGTTTCACCCCCAACTGTCTATAAGTTTTCGGGCCCCACAGGGGTCCACAGAATAGGACTGGAAGTCTGAAGCCTGATTCCTTTCATCATCTATCATCAGCTTCACCACAGGGGCAACACAGTCATATCAAATGGCTGGACTGGAGTCCATTTTGGCAGTTAGAGGGAACCTCTACACTCTTAGAACAGATGTGTTAAAAACAACACGTGTTAAATTTTAACACGTGCTGCATCAGCTCAGGGACAACACGTGTCAGATTTGACACCACTAATGTGTCTGTACCTTTAACACATCTATTGTGTCAAATAGATCAACACAAAGATGAGTTATTTTGACACAAAGATATATTAAAACATGTACATACAAATTAGCCAATTTACATAAAATGTTTATTATCTTCTAAGTGTATTAAATTACATTTAAACCAATTATCAATTTGAATCACTAAATGAATATGTCAAGACAATTTTTATTTTAGGGACTCACACATCAATATCCCAAAATAGCTTTATCTTTTTCCCAGTTATCTGGCTAACTTTCTAACTGCTTTGTGAAAACTCCTCTGGATTGTTAAAATGTCCACAACCCCAGAAACAATGCATTTCAATTTACCATATCTATTCTGAAATAATCATGTCCAGACAGAACATATGGCAATGAAAAACATAAAACAAAAGAAAAACATAAAAATTGTCCTCTTGTGATTGTATCCAAAGGGCAAACATATGTACAGTGTAGTGAACATAATATCCAAGCTATACAATTTTGTACCTTGGGTTCAAATACAGCTCACTGGTGTCAAAGCTTGTCATATCTAAAGGCCGAAAATCTGAAGTTTCAGTCATTGTGATCAGTTGATATTCTTTTGTGCTTTGTACTGCATAGGCATAAAAATGGTCAACGTACTTGACTTTTAGGATCCTCACAAACCTGATAATTGATTCATTTACTGCCTGTGGCAAGATATGAATGACTTCACCAAACAAAGGCTCTTCTCTATGCTCTGTTCTCAGTGGCAGTATAGAACCAGTTCTAAGTCTGGCCATACACATCAACACTGTGAGACACAAAGATGGTACTCGTCAAAGAAAGGTCTTTTTCAGGGGTTAACCTCAAGTTGTCCAACAAGACATCTGCTTTTTTCATTGACCCCCACACTAACAAGATAGGCGTTGGTCACATCTATTTTCTTAGACAGATTATCACCATGTTTATAGTGATATATGTGTTAAACCTGGTGTTTAAAAGCCAATGTGTTTAACACATTTTGGAAGTTATAAACTGCCTGTGCTAGTCTTTTAAATGGATTGTGCTTGGCTTCAAATCACATGCACCAAAGTTTAGACAGAGGTCCAAACAAGACCATTATCCTCAGATAATTTATCATAAAATGATGTTTCAGACTGAGATTTGTGCCATACAGCAGTCTGAAAAGAGTATGGTGCCTTATTATCAGCTCTTAGGAATACAGCAAGCCAACTTGTAACAACTGGTGCAAAAATGATGCTGCATATTTCCTTCAGTAAAATCAACAAACGCCAATGTTGACTTTTTCTGTCTATAAGATCTCCTAATAAAAAGGGCAAGACCAGTAAAAGGCACCACATTTGAGACGCTGTCTATTTTACTGCACTCTCACTGGACCTTATGTACTTGGCTTGTTCTTCACATTTCAAATCCGGTCATTCGGCTGTCCCAAAGTCATTAGCTTCTCTTCATAAAAGAAATGACGCAGCATTAATTTTACAAGGGAAAACTTCTCAGTGAAGTATTTGTTCATTTTATATTGTGTGTCCACGTCTTCAAATATGTATTTAGCACTTTCAAACTCCTTCATTAATGCTTGAACATGTGGTACATCCAAACCACTCAACAAAGAAGCAGTTGACTGTTGCAAACTGTCTACAGTTCTCTCAAGCAACTCCTTTGTACAGTTTACACTTCTTGTCACACCTGTTAAAGTCACATTTGACGACACATACGTACATCTGTGCCACAAAAGAGGCTGCACAGTCACCAAGATCAGCACATTTTCTTGACTCTGATTCTACATCTACAGCATCACTGGACATCTCCAAAACATCAGAGATGGGATCACCAGTTTCAACTAAATTGTTCAATGCCCCTCTCTGGTAAATGGGTTGAACTGAGACAGTGTTCATTGATGATGGTATAGAATGAGCTCGGTGGAGATGCCTTGAAAATTAATTTAAGTTATGATATGTCCTTGGGCAGCCATCTTGGCTGCATATAATTTTCACGTTTTGTCCATCTGATAAGCAATGTATTTCATGAAGATGCCAAATGAGGTTTCTCACCTCTGTGAACACAGACTCTCCACATTTTGGACAGGGTAAACATTTTGCTTTACTTGCATGCTTTAAGCTGTGAAATTAGCTCCAGTACTTTGGTTTTTCTTTGTGTGGAGAACGGCAGATTGCAGATGTACTCAAAGAAGGTGAAGACAGAGCTCAGTGGTGCTGGTTAGGACAAGTTACACACCCAGTACAGTTTGAAAAGCTGGTCCACAGCACACGTCAGGCCATTCTCCAGAGGAATGTTTACTTTGTTATTCTTAGCAACAATGACGTACTGCCTGGTTGTACTCTTCAGATCACTGATGCATATCAGCTGGGGTTGGTAAGTTGTGGATGATGCTGCAGGATCATTGAAAAGTGATGCAATACTAAAGGAAAGTAAAAGATGTATTTTAATGGAGTGATCAGCTGCGTTAAGACAATTGCTTTCCCTGAGTAAATGCAATCTGAACTTGACTGAATACATACCAGTTCAAAATCAACCAAGTGCGTTATTGCAGATCTCAGAATGCAATGACTGGCACCAATCGGGGGAAGCTGGAATGACTTTTATTGCCTCTGTCATATTCAGAATTGTTGAATGGCCTCTCTAGTGGATGGTTGAAATCAGAAATGTATATGCCAATATTTTTCAACTCATTTTGGCCAATGGCTGATGCCGATATATGCATATATTATACTTTTTGATCCATGGAGGTTTTATATTTGTAAAACTTTCCTTGAGCCAAGAAAAGTGATTTAAAAATCTGTGACATCAACACTACTGCGCATATTCAGTGGGCTGTACAACATGGAAGCAAACCTGGAAGCCAGAAGCTTTTTTGGCGTATGCGCCAGCTGAGCAATTCTCATTGGATTGAATGGGCGTCTGGTATCCTGCTCTTATAATACGTCTATGGTGCAGACTTGGAGGTACGCAGATGTCTGCACAGAGCCTATGCATACACCCTCTGATGATGAAATTATGTCATGCGGACCCTCGCGGATGCAGAAAGTATCATTTCAGCTTTAGGTTACATGTAAAACATAGCTTATTTATTTTTATGTAACATTTTCCAACAAAACTGTAAGATTCATCCTGCTTTAAAAGGCTTGGCTTGTCTGTCAACAACCAGAGCAAATCTGACCTATTTCACAAGTTGCAAAACAAGTAAATAAATGTAATCTCTTTCAATTCATGCCAAAGTTTCAACAGACACACCACACCTCTCTACCAAATCTCTTATGCAAGTCTTCACAAGGAGCTTCCTCAATGGCACTGACAGGATACCTATAGTCTCATACTCTTGAAAATTTGTGGGGCTTTCCTCTGAAGTAGTGACTGTAGGGGCTGACTGTGTTCTTCTATGTTAGTGGCAGGCTGTGTAGAGGGAACAATAGACACTTCATCTTACTGCAGTAATTTTCAAGGTCATGACAGCCAGTTTCACAGAACTTACAATAGAGGCGTGCATTTATGCAAGAAGCCTAATTCCTATCTTTAGTACATACTGGTCTTTCATTGGCAACATACTCAGCTGCTCATCTCAATGTAGTTTAAAATTTCTGAAAGAATATCACAATGCTTAATTCACTGCATCTGTGGTGTGATATGATTTTAACAATGATTTGCTAACTGTTACAAGAAGAGTGGCTGACTACATCTTGCATACAGTATAAGGTATTAAAGGTATTAAATAAAACTACAGCGTACCTGTGTGGGTTGCTAAATCACCATGATCATGATTCAATAACTGAATAAAAATTATGAATGAATAATAATTATATTAAATTTCTTGTACTTGCTACTTGGTGAATAAATTGGATTCTAAATAATAGTTAATAACTGTTAAAACACATTTTTTGGCTTTGGAAACTGGAGTAACACAAAGTGTACCTGATTTCAATTAGTCTCCCCAAGACAGGTTTCCATCTGGGGCCGTCTGGCTGACAGGAAGACACAGAATCTATCAAAGGCCTTCACGTCTACGCTGGTGTCAACATCAATATATTCCTTGAAATAAGTGTTACTTTAATAACCTATCAAGCACACAGCCTGTTTGCTGGGCTAGGCTTTGATCTATGAGATCCTCTGTACTGTTAATCAAGGATACAATTTGTCACCTGGGTAGGCCTCTGCCCATTTGGTGAAAGAATCAACCATGACACATATGTACTGGTTGCCACCATCTGTCAGTATGAGTTTGCCCTTTTCCCTGCCTGGTTGACCCCTCAGGATACTGGTTGTGGAGTGTCAAATCCAGCACTTCTTCAAAGATTTTGGGATCCATGGCACCAGTGTGAACCACCCAAGTGTCCCTTTTCTTAGCGTACCTCCACCTGTCTACTTCTATCTCCTGCTATATCCTCTACTACTCCTGCACCTGTCTACCTATCTTCACCAGTTCACAACTCCACAAATACACACACGAACAAATGAATACAACAAAGACACAAGCAAAATAACAAATACACACAAAACACACTGAGACACGCAGATACAAGAAACTATAAATCACAAAAAGAAAATGCACAATACCAGCCTCACAAAGGAAATTCACACACACAAACCTCAATTACTCACCCACTCACTTAAGGCCAATCATTCTATCACAATCAATACTCAATCACACTATCACTCGCTCTCTCTATCTCTCACTATCGCTGTCTAATCACTGTCTAATATCACTGTCCTATCTCCTCACAAACCCACAAAGTTGTGACATATTGACCAAACTTATGGACCATTCCACACCCATATGATCATTTTCTCCACCTGTGCGTATACAGCGTAACATTTGACTTTCATGTTGAGTTTGCTTGATAGTACAGAAAATCGTTGTGATGACAGAGATACAGTACATAGATGTATACAAATACTGTATACTGTATAATGTTTCTGGCCTTTATCGTGAAACATGATCGGTGGCAGATACAGATGTATCACAAATTAATCTGGGTAAATTACACTTTGCCACAGTGTAGAGCTGTTTCCACACTGCGTTCCAGCTCAGTGTCAATTTATACATTGACAAACTATATGCTTTACCTGAAGGCTGAATATTTCATAATTCCACTTGATATTAAGTAATAACAATATATGAGACAAATGTTAAGGCTGACAATAAGACCATTTTGTAAACTATTTATTGACATTTGCAGTGTTTTAAACAGGCATCGACACAGTCACCTACCCAACTGTGTTTGAACCAAGTATGAGATACATGTAACGTTATGTTTCACTTGTACGCTGTATTAAGCAGTTCTCAAATCCACTTGACATCAGATTAATCACGACATATGATATTAACAACAAGAACACCTTATTGACGTTTACAGTGTTTTGAACAGGCATCGACACAGTCACCAACTTTGTCAGTCTTCTCCCATAGCGTCCTGTGATTGCCATTGCAACCACAGCCTCATGCATGCGGACATCACCAGTTAATGCAAACACCAGTTAAATTGTTACACCAGTTAACACACAGCTAACAAGTATACCTGTCTGTAACGTTAAAACACAATTGTCAAATGGCTCGTAGAAGACAATATACTGTTAATTCCCAATTCATTTATCATTACTAAATAAAAGTAGGTGTGCCACTGGTTACAGGTTTCCCAAACAACCCGCAGTGCAACTGCAGCAACTTAACATTAGCTAGCTAATGTCGGTGTTAATGAATTGCAGTCAAATTGACTTCAAACCTAATTGTTAACATTAACCAGATTTCATGCACTTTACTGAAACGAGTGACTGTTTTGCTATACTGTCCCACATTGCACTCTACATGGTGTAATTTTTGTATTAAGCACGGTAGAAATAAACTTCAAAATCACAATGGAAGTTAGATGTACCTGTAGCCCTGGATTTTCTTAGAGATACGATTTAGTTGGTCGATTATATACATGCCAAATTTACCTCAACACTTACAGTTTGATGAGAAGTCTCCAGCTTCATGTTCCGAATTGGGATTTCAGTAACATTTAAGGCAAAAAAGAAGATTACCTAATATGAGAGAAAACTGTGGCTGCCCATGGGGTGAAATTTGCAGAGGAATGGAGAATCCAGCGAACAACTAACACTATACAAAACAACCCTTTGAATAGACACTCAATTGAATATGATTACATTAAAGTGATATATTAATAAAAATGCTGCCATGAAAAAGAATCCTAACTTTAATCAAGTACGTTATGGCACCAAGGCCAAGAACTAATGCTAATGTTAAGGGTAGCAGCGCATTATAGCATTGACTCCTGGATTAATGTTAACTAGCTAGCTGTTTGTGTGGTTATAGTACCTGTCAGGGCCCTTAATTGGTAATGCCATACCCACAGTTGAGAAATATCAAAGTAATTACATTAGGATAAATATATTTTCAAATTTAGTAAAGTATACACACGTTGACCCAACTTAAATTATGAAATATTTGATTTGGTGAAGGTTATGATGATGGTAAGATTGCGAAAAAGACCAGTAATTGCACATTTTTTATTCAGTTTATATAGTTAATATTCAATAGTTAATATACAATTTAATTGAGTAAAAGCAGGGCCAACACATAATTACTGAGCTACTTGTTTTAGGTCAGGCTGTTGTTGGATTCTGAAGATAACACACAAACTGTGTGAAACTGTCCAACTCATGAAGTATGTTAAGCTTTTTACACATTTTTTACACATCTTACGTTGAAATCCACACAAAATGTGTTACATGTGTAACAACACATTTTTTGTGTCATTTTTTAACACATCCCTTCTTTTTTATTATTATAGCTTTGTTCAGTACACATCTGTGTTTGGCTAATAAATGTGGCCTGAGGTCTGGTTTCTCTGAATACACCGTGCATCTCACCACTACTATCTACTGTTTGTAGTTCAAGGAACCCGGCAAACAGTGTTGGGCATTACTCATTTGCTGCTGGCATTACCTAACATGTTAGATGGATTACCTTTTCAGTGATGTATGAGTACTGAGTACTGTAAGGTAATACAGTTTAAAATTGCAGGAGGTGTAGGGAGGCCGGTTAGCCTCTACCAAAAGAAGACAAATGCGATCCCAGAAAGTTGTCTTATGTACATGTGTGTTCTTAGCTAACTTGCTAAAGTAGCACTGGTAAGTTTATATTCAGGAAATTTAAGGTTGTGTGAACACTACGGCCTCACTGTTAGGAGGCTAACATTAAAGATCCCCTCCAGACATGTATTAAGACATATAAAAATACTCTGCTTGGAGCAATAATGTGTGTCTGATATGGTTTTTCCACAAAAAAAGTAGATTTGCCACATTGAATATTAAATATAAAGAGCACATTTACACCAAAATATCAATACAAGTAATAAGATATTCTATGAGCGTCGCCTGTGTCAATACCTGTTCAGCCCCAAACACTGTGTGACATTTCCCTGACTTTTAAAGCTCCAGTGCATCACTTCCACACTTTCACTATGATTTCCGCTCGTCTGCTTCCTTCTCCCCCCAGAGTCCTGGTTGGAAATAAAGTACAGACTTATTTTTTATCGTCTAACAGTGAAGTACAGTAATCCTGGATTTTGCAGTCCCAGTGCTCTGCTGTTTCTCATCTCTTCTGCTGTGACCTTTTGTCTTACGATTACTCAATGCTGCATTGGCAATATCGTGTGGTTATCCTTGTAGAACGGTGACAACTTTAAAGTATGTAGTGAATGGGCATGGAAAGCTTGCTAGAAGAGGCCAAAAATTTCTGATTATACCTTCCATAATAGCAGTGAAGGAAAAAACAATCAAGGAATTTGACTAAAACTGGAAGATAAGACAATTAATTAGCATTTATAGTAGCTTTCCAGTACTCCAGTAATGAGTACTGTAAGGTAATAAGTTTGAAATTGTGTATTTACATTACAGTTACTAACACTCTGTTACTATCAGTTTGTTTGTGATCCCGGAAAGTTGTCTTAGTTACATGTGTGTTCTTAGCTGACTTGCTAAAGGTCAGCCACTGGTAAGTTTATATTCAGGAAATTTAAGATTGTGTGAACACTACGGCATCACCGTTAGGAAGGGACTTCTGGAGTACTGTGTCACCAAGGCTAACATTAAAGATACCCCCCAGACATGTATTAAGACATATAAAAACACTCTGCTTGGAGCAATAATGTGTGTCTGATATGGTTTTTCCACAAAAAAGTAGAATTACCATATTAACATCCTTAAAATGGCATCTACTCCTTCTCCTTCATTAAAAATCCAGAATCTATAAATATGTAAATATATTTCATTTCAGAAGTTTAACTGTTGGACACAAGATGTCTCCTTCTTCACTGTGAAGTCCATTCTCACTGTATGTGCACTGGAGGCTTCAACTTTCCACATCACACATGTGTAAGTTGAATATTGGACTACGATTGGCTCCAAACTAGTTGTGATGTCACAAATCCTGCTTGTACACCAACCCCGTAAAATTAAAAATTTTAATGAGCGCAGAGAAACTTTCCACTTTCAGCAGATGAAAGTGAAAACAGCCTTCTAGTGTCAAACTCTGCACGTACATCATTCTGCACAGTGACAAGAGCAACATCCAATTGTAAGAAACAAGAAGTGAAACATATTTTTGAGTGGAAGGGGACTTCATGTTAGCTGATTAAAAGATTTTCTATTTCTACCCATGTTATACTGAAGATGTGACACCTTAGTATGAATGCTTTGGAGTTGTCTAAAGGCACCTGAAAGGGCTGAGTAACAAAAGTAATGTAACTAATTGCTTACGTGATTAATAATGTAATCAATTAGTAACATGTATTGGGTAACTGATAACTTTTTCAAGCAACTTGCCCAGCACTGCCAGCAAGGTTGCCAACCAGCTACTCGGGCCATGATGTTGTTATTGTACTCCTGATTTCAGCTATATGGTACCACTTTCTCAGACACCTGAATTTTAGATTCATTGCTGTCTTGGGGTAAAAAATTTGGGAGATGTAAGATGCAGAGGGTCCTATTAATCCCATGAACTTGCCAGCTACTAGGTAATTAAGATGAGCAAAAACACCCAGTCACATCTCTGTATGAGGGAAGTGAGAGAAGGAAACTAGTACTAAACTGCTGCAGCAAATATATACAGCTTTCTCACTGCACGTTCAAAGATGTGTAAATATAATTGCACAAAATGCTTTAAGTGGGGAATATGTCTCACATCACAGCACATTGTTTCCTCTGACATGCTGCACAACACACTGCTGCTCAGTGCTAATCACATGAATTGTATAATTTAATACAAGTTATAATTTATCTTGTGTAATTAAAAACATTTTGTTTTAGTGTGTAGTATAATAAGTAGGCTAATGTATGTATGTTGAGCTGAACTCAGTAATCATTGGGTCCTTTTTCACATCTGAACAACAAAAAAAGATGGACAAAACAACAGAACGGCCACACTATGCCCTATAATAATTTTGCACTCAGCTGAGATATGGGTTATTGTTTCTGACAATACTGTATATGCCCTTCAGTTCATTTCCTTTGTCTGTGTGAGCAATGAATACTCATTTGAGTTGAGGAAAATGGAAAAAAGCACGGGACACCTGAGGGAGCTCAGAGCTAAAATGCCATTGGTGAGAATGTGTCAGAGAGAAATGTGTGTGTCCTTAGAGAGTGTGTGTAGTGTCTCCTCAGCCTAATCTGATCTGTCACGCAGTCAATAGCAGAGGCCGAAGCTGGAGCAGGAGGTAAAACGAGGAGGGAAGTTATTGAGAAAGAGAAGCGAAGGCAGCTGGAGGAAGTTTACAAATGTGAAAGCAAAGTGTGACAAAGCTTGTTGATATGATAGAATCAGTGCTTTATCCACATAAAAGAACAGACGTCAGTGTTTTTTTCTCTAAAAAAAAAAGTGTCACAAGACGACAAACCACAACACAATGGTCATGCAACACAATGATTCACTTGTCGAGCTAAGGAAAAATATCTCTGACATTTTGGGAAATATGCTCATTCGCTAGATGCAGAGAGTTAATCAATACCACATGAATCTAGATCCAGGACATGATGAGCTTAGCTTAGCATTAGCTTAGCAACAACTGGAAGCAGGAAACAGCTAGCCTGACTCTGTCCAAAGTTTTTACTCTAAATTTTACCAATTATCTCCTTGTATCTCATTTGTTTAATTCATACACAATCAGAAATGTAAAAACAAAAATTGGCGGTTTTATGTAGAACTATTGAAACTATTTCTTGGCCCGTGACTTCCTGAGGTTTTCACAGGCTACCCGGCAACCTCACAATGACGACAAGACTGCAGGAAATCACTGTACCCAGTAAAGAAATAGCTCCAATAGTCCCCTGTACAACCACGGACATATTGGTTTTACATACATTTTTTTGTATGGATTAAGATACTGTTAATAATGTTAATCAAATCAAATTTAGAGAATTCCTGTAACTTTTTGATGTCTTTATTTTCTATTCCAGTGTCTCTGATTCACCAAATAGCCGTTCTGTATATTCGTATCATCTTTTGCCAGATAAAATGCAATAAGCCCTGCCTAAATATGCCCTCCCTCTTATACTGTATATTGTGTCTGTGTTTATTTCTAATGCAGATATATTGTATGCTATGTGTCCCCAGGCCTGACAGGGCAGTACAGCAACATTAAACCAGCAATTCAACCCTCAAGCTTGTACCAGGGAAATTATAAGATAATGGAGCAATAGCATATTGTAAAATACCTTTTGAAATATTTCTTCTAAATTCATGTTCATTTATATGTTGCAGGGTCTGCAAATACAGTCATGTTTAGTAAGTTGCCTTGAACTGAGATGCAGCACTGCTAAGTGCTTTAGACACAATTTACCACATCTAAAATGATGACTGGAGTGTTGCGATTGCCTGACCTGCAGGACAGAACATAATTCAGATGGACATTAATTATGTAAATCAATTGTGAAATTGCAATAAATTGTTTTTTAATAGCCACAAATTCTCAGGGGAACCTCCTCCAGACTCCCTTTACAGAGTTAAGATTTTTGGCCTCTGCTAAATCCGCCCACCCACCACCATTCCTGCTTTTGAATTTGCAAATGACTTTTTGTAAATTAAGCCTTGAAAAGATGCTTAATATAATAAGCATGTCTGTGCGTGTGCGTGTGTGTATATGTGTGTGTATGTGAGTGTGGGACATCAATCCAATTAATGTGATGAAGAGGACCACCATTTGTTTATGAATCAGCATTTCTGACCGTGACAGCAAAGGACATTAAAGACGACACTGAGGGCTGCTTGCAGTGCATGTTTCAGAGGTGGGGGGACATTGTTGGCAAAGCTGTTCATTATATAATGATGACCACTGCAGAGAAGTTAGAGCCCGAGATAACCACAAACACTTTAATTCTTATGGCAGATTTAGGAAGCAGCACTTGACTGGCTGCTAATCCAGCAGTGAGGAGACAGGCTGATTGAGTTCTGCAGCAGAAAATAGACAGCTGACACTGACAGGTCGCACGGCCACATAAACTCATGTATGACACTTTTGTCATGCAGTGGTATGTAAGTCCTGCATTTGTGCAGGAGGAGGTATGTGTTATATTCTGTATTGACTTAAAGGGATAGTTCATATTTTTTGAAGTGGGGTTGTATGATGTATGTGTATAACCTGCAGTAGATTTGGGTCAGCACGCTACCAGTTTGGAGAAGCAGACAAGAAGCATAGCAATGTACTGCTGTGAGCAGGGCCAGCAGCAAAACTATATTACAGCCACCTAAATAAAGTATAGTACTAATAAAACTTCAGAGATGTCAGTCACATGAAAGAGAGAGATGAAAACACCTTTGAGAGGAAGGGGGGGAGTTGGTGCTTGATAGAGAGATCAACAAAAGCAAGTGCTGCCACACAGACATTACAGCATCAGACTGTCTTTATGAAGAGGGATGTAGGTCAGGAGTCTGTCAAATGTGAGTGTGTCTGTGTAGAAAAAAAAGAAGTAAAATCTATTCCATCTCTTTGAAAAACAAAAGTAGCTCAAGGCCACGGAAAATACAGTTACATGAAGATCAAAAAATAAAGCTCCTGTCTGCACGGATACTGTATTGACTATATAAATAATATTTGTGAACAAGTCAAAAGCAGCATACAGTTCTGTAGGGGAAATATTGGACACACTGATTATGATTTTCAATGGGTTCAATGAGTTGTTTTTTACCATGTTTATATATGAGTGTTAAATTTGAAATTTGAAAAAAACATTTTGGAAAAATAGCACAAAAATCATACATTAGTACATTATGCACATATAGTAGGTTGCAGTTATGCAAAGCCCTTATCCATAAAAGGGGTAGACAAATAAATGATACATTTGTTTACTGAACCCTCTGTTTATACTTTTCTGGTGTTATAAAAAAAAAAATAAAGCTGCATTAAGTGATATTTTTTCCTTTTTTTTGGCAGAACAAACTGACATATTAACATATTATCACCTTATAAAGTTAATATGACAAACATGTTAGCAAACAGTTGCCTATTTACACATCTATCATACACAGAGAAGGCTGGTAAGAGCAGAGTTGCAGGCCAGAAAACCAAAACAACAAGCTAAATAAGGCTAATAGGCTTCTTAAAACTGAGTCCGTTGTTAACTCTCTGTGGTTTTGTCACTACAAATAAGACCCGTCACATCCTAGTCATTTGAGCCATCGTTTATACACATAAATATTGATCAGAGCAGCTTTAAATATGTAGCATTTTGGAAATTACCTCTGCATCCCCCTGCCAGTCAGGTGACAACTCTTGGAAACACTGGTGTAACCCCAGACACCAGCATGACAACAAAACCTTTTGGATCCCTGCCTCCGCTGGAGGAGAGAAACCTCCAGGGGTGGAAAATAGATACCAAGCATCCAAGAATACCTCCACTCCTCCTCTGAGGCTCTGAGAACAGCAGACCCTCTGTCAATAATAACCTTTTTATGTGTCTCACTATGGCATGTTCATGTTCACAACACAGGTTCTAGTTTACATTTCTGACACTTAAGCTCTAATATAATGCTTTTTCACACATACACACACATCTGTCTTATCCAATTACTGCAAGAGAAAGATATGGTTTACTGTAATGAATTATTCATAACTCAATAAAGTTGCACCACAAAGGTTAGCGTGTTAATCTAGAGTCTGTGCCTCTGAATCCCGTTAAAAGGTAATTTCTTGAATTCAGCTAACATCATTGCCCACCATAATTAAGTTGCTTTTTGCAGGGGCAGAATTCTAGCTGCCCTTGTATCTGCACATGAAATTTGACTTGGGTCTCGTGAAACATTAAAACAAAGTGTTTAAACTACGTTGGAGGAAAGATCCCAACATTGTCTAACCTCACTCTAATCACACATCATTTGCAAAGTGCCAATATCTGTGTATTCTTCACTCAATAACGGAAATTTTGAAATTGCTGATTGTTTTCTCATTGATCCAACCACATAACTTGAAACATAACTCGTTGCAGATTTTGTTTACATCTCAATTTGATTTTACCCTGGAATAACCTTGGATGTATCTTTTAAACATTCACACATTTTTATTCCTCAGACAGACAGTAGAGTTCCTTTGGCATTTTACATTTCAGGAATTTACTACATGGCTTTATGAAATTAAACAGCTCATACAGCAGCAAGCCAGAAAATGCACAAGCGTTTTAGCTGCTACAAAAGTCTGAGAACAGATGTGAAAGGCTAAAAGAACACTCAGCATTTTGTTGACCCTGTTTCATTCTAGCACTGTATACAGCAGTGCATTACAGCTGCAACATCCCCTGTCCTCAAGTTCACATTCCCTGTTAATCCCTCAGAGAGAGCAGGGATGATATGACACAGCCATTTGAGAGAAACTGGTTTTGGGCACATGCATTATTTCTACTTAACATTTAAAAAAAAGAGCAGGCAACAGCTTCTATAGCAATGAATGTGGTCTAAATATAAGTCAGGAGGCTCCTACAGTCAGTGCCACTTCAGATGTGACAGGGCTCTGAAGAAATCAGTTAGAATCTGTCAAGGACTTTTGAAGTAGCTCATCATCACTGCAGCAATTTGGCTGGGTCATTATTTGGGTAATTTGATGAGACATGATGGTAACAATTAATGAACACAAAGAAAATTAAACATATCTTAGAAAAAATATAATCCTAAACCTAAACCTAGAAGATTAGGCTCAGTTCCATAAAACAGGAAAATTTTAAGCATCAAAAACTTTAAAGGAATAGTTTAACATTTTGGGAAATACTCTTATTCGCTTTCTTGCCAAGATTTAGGTGAGAAGATTGATACCACTCACATAAGCTAAATATTACTTAGCTTAGCATAAAAACAGGAAATAAAGGACACAGCTAGCCTGGCTCTCTCCAAAAAATTGGCAGCAACTCTCCGTAAAACTGCAACTTGTCATTTTTGCATTTGATGTTTTCAATTAAACAAACAAGATATAACATGTTAGCTTTAGATGTGCTGATAGGTGGATTTTGTTACCGGTTAGCTGCTGCCTAGCTAGCTATTTCCCCCTTTCTGCTAAGCTAACTGACTGCTGGCCTTAGCTTCATATTTATCATACAGACATGAAAGTGATATCAGTCTTTTCATCTAACTCTTGTTAAGAAAGCAAACTACTTAACTTCCCAAAATAGCAAACAATTTTTTAACCAAGTACTGTCGGTACTTGCATGTCTATTTCAAGTTTTAGTTGCTACAATATTGTGTCGCAAGTTGATATTATTATCAGGAAAACAAATGTAATAAATTGTCAATCAGCATTTTGCAGCATCCAGTATGAACATGTTTGGGACTTTGCTAATATAATAATTAAAGGCAGGCTAGCTATTTCCCCCATTTCCAGTCTTTATGCTAAGCTAAACTAACTGCCTGCAGGCCGTAGCTTTCTATTTAGCATACAGACATAAGTGGTACTGATCCTAACTCTTGTCAAAAAAGCGTATAAGCATATTTCCCAAAATGAGTATTCCTTTAAACCCCACTTTGTAAATCTGTGTTTCAAAAGCTGCACTGATCTCTTTGACATCCCAGAAATTATTTACTTTCTTTGTCTGGCTCTCTGCAGAGAGAGCCAGAGCCAGAGCATTTTACATTTGTGATAAGTATTGTGCTTTTTATTTCCACTAAAGAATGAAAAGTTAATGATGAGAACTGGGTTCTCAGCAGAATGCAAAAATAACAAAGACAACAAATTAACACCTTTATTTTTCCCCTGCAGCAGTGCGGTTATGCATACCAGTAGTGCTGAATTGAATAAGCTGACGGGGCCTGACTATCACCTCTTCTTTGGAGCCCAACATCAGCTTATCCACAAGAAACATAAGGCAATTTACTCAGTGAACCACTGTAGCATGACTGGAGAGTATCAGTAAAGGTAAAACAATATTGAATTATGCGTAGATGTGCAAGTGATAGAACTTCTTCAGAGCTTTGCCATGCCTGAAGTGCTGATGTTTTTTACATTAAAAAGACACTTAAAAATCATTATACAACCGATTCACAGCACAAGGAGTGTAATTCTAAAGTAATTGCATCTCAGGGGGGCGCAGCAGTGGGTGCTTGTGTATATGCAAGCAGAGGTGCTTTGCTAAAGAGACAGGGCTCATCTGCTCACAGATTACCCTTAATAAGATTCCACTCAATAGGACCTACTGTGTTCAGTGCCTCTTATTAAATTGAAGGAGAGAGATACAAACAACTGGGAGGAGAGAGAGAGATGGACAGATAGAAGGACTGCAAGAAATGCTTTGATTGGAAGCTTGACCTAGTTGCAGAAACTGACCAGAGATAAAAGCATTAGAGGAAATTAAAAAAAGAGGCATCTGTCTTTAAGTACTTATGGAGATTATGTTCAAGGCAAATGCTTTAGAATTGGTTTAAAGAAACACAAAAGAGTGATGCCTCCACAGGACATAATAGACCTACATTTGATGGATGTGTTGTCAATGAAGCCTATTCATGTTCTGACGTATACAACACACATTGGAAATCTTTTTCCTGAGGATATTTGAATGCTGTTGACCCATTTATTAATTGGATTTTGCTTTTTATTTTTAAATTGTCACATACATATACGGATCATTGTTGATTATTATGTTGCTGTACTGCGGCAGCAGACTTTAAACTGAGAGGTCAATACTAATCATAGGAAAGCATGTGATATATGAAAGCATATTTCAGGAAAATGAACCATTGTCCTCTGCACCTTCAGTTTCCTTATACAGCGCCCTTGGTGTAAAAAAGGGAACACGTTGTATCACAGTACCAGACTACAGCATAAATCCTGTGACTATACCTTGAATGATATATCTTCAACTATGGGTGCCAACACATGGATGAGTCAGTGTTGAACTGCAGCATAATTAAAACATTCCTAGAGTCTGTGTGTCATGCACCTCCCCGCCACAAACTCTAATGTCTTGTCTTATTCGAGAGAAATCTGCTAGTTTGAATCAACCTGTAGGCACTGAGAAATGAGGTCAGACGCAAACAACGTCTTTGCTGGAATACAACATTTGAACAGTGACATTTCTCTGTGGACAAAATGTGACAGCTGGAGGAAGGAGAGCACCTCAAAATGTCACAGAAATTACAGACACACGACCAAATCAACAGAGTTCCTGTGTGGTCGTCATTTAAAGCCCAGTGCATGTGAAACTGTTGGTCTACTATTTGGGAAGTGCACGGCTCAACCGCTGCAAAATACACACACACACATTAAGCTTTGGATAAAAGTGTCCACAGAGTTTGGATAGCAGAAGCCCACTTTTTCCTGTTGGTGCCCCCTCTCTTCTTATTCACCTGCTCTTCTATTAGTCTTCCAACTTCCTTCCTGCTAAAAGGTTTACTACTATAATGAAAATGTTCACACATCATGAGTGTGCACTGCTTTATAGGCAGGAGCATAATTAGATGTCACATGTGAGCTCCTGGTGAGTAGCTGAGGTGTGAGAATCATGCATAATGTCACCTGGGCTGCAGGTGAAAAAAAAAAAGCTAGCGTTGATAAATTAACGTCTCATGTTTGTGTATCACAAGTGTTTATATATGTGTATGATAATTATTGATTTTTTTTAAATATCCATAATAAATTTCAAATAAATGTTATCTGCATTCTTACATTAAAAACACAATTTAAAGATCCTCTCCAGACATGTATTAAGACATATAAAAAAAATACTTTGCTTGGAACAATCAGTTGTGTCTGATATGAATTTTATCTGACAAAAAAAGTATAATTACCATGTTAAAATCCAAAAGATGACATCTACTCCTCCTCCCTCATTAAAAATTCTGTGAATCTATGAATATGCAAATATATTTCATGTCAAAGGTTTAACTGCTGGACACAAGATGTCTCCTACTTCACTGTAAAGTGCATTCTCAGTGTTTGTGCACTGGCGGCTTCAAATTTCCACATCACTTGTGTTGGACCAGGATTGGCTCCAGACTTGTAGCTCATAGGTCCACCCCTTGAAATCATTTCATTGAGCGCAGAGAAACTTTCCACTTTCAGCAGATGAATGTGAAAACAGCCTTCTAGTGTCAAACTCTGCACATACATGATTCTGCACAGTGAAGAGAACAACATCCAACTGAAGTAACAAGAAGAAAAACACAGTTGAGTGGAGGGGGATTTACACTTTGTAAGAAATGTAAAATATGTATATGCATTCTTGGTGTGTATTAAGTTAATTATTTAATTACAATCACTGACTGCTAAATCAAGTCAACCACAGTTAGCCAAAATACGACCGGAGATTGTTAGGACACTAGAATTTCAAAATAAAAGTTTGAAACATTGTAGTGTGCGCCACATTAAATGCTGGTGAAATACAACATCAGTGGTTCTCAAAGTAGGGTCCGGGAACCCCCCATGGATCTTTGAGTGAGTTCCAGGGGGTCCCCAGCAAAAAGAGGAATAATTTATTTCCATTATAATACCATCCATAAGTAACACAGTGACTGTGACTGTTTTGGTCATGGGTTTCATACACTTTCTGTAATAAAACATGATGGGGGTCTGTGGTCTAATTTGTGTCAGTTTAGGGTCCTTGACGTGAAAAAGTCTGAGAACCACTGTACTACATAATCTGTGAAATGATTTGTTTTCTTATATTAGATACTACATCTGTGTGTTTAAGCGAAGTGTTAAACATCATTACCAAGTTCGTCGCAAAATATGTAGGTCAAAAACTATTTTACTGTGAAAGTGGAGTCGGATGTGTAAGGTATACAATCTGCCTGACTGACTTCACACTGGTACATTGACCCAGTTTCGGCTCACAGCAGTCTCGAGTTGGTTTGAATTAGCGGCGCGGGGAGCGCGTGCCGTGGAGCCCATCTCGTGCCTAGGACGCGCGCTCACTCACCGCGCGCAGCACAATGCTGGAAACCAAGTTTTTATACGCGCAATGAATCCTGCCAACGAAACCAGCGCCGAGAGAAGTACAGAACAATATATTTTTGCAGTTGGCACCTACAAACTTCTCGCTTTTACCATCGGGACCATTGGAGTAATTGGCTTCTGCAACA
Source organism: Scomberomorus guttatus (assembly GCA_038419695.1). Taxonomy (NCBI): domain Eukaryota; kingdom Metazoa; phylum Chordata; class Actinopteri; order Scombriformes; family Scombridae; genus Scomberomorus; species Scomberomorus guttatus. The sequence continues at coordinate 23,151,804 of CM076458.1, forward strand.
ACGTTGTTGTCATCCTACTCTACTGTAAATTCAAGAGGCTGCGGACGCCCACCAATTTGTTGCTGGTCAACATAAGTTTAAGTGATCTTCTGGTTTCTCTCATCGGAATAAACTTTACGTTTGCTTCGTGCGTAAAAGGTGGATGGATTTGGAGCCAGGCAACATGCATATGGGACGGCTTCAGCAACAGCTTATTTGGTGAGAGAGGAAACATTTAAATTAACATTTATTAAATCATTTATTATTTATATTTGTCACATAAACCTCTTGCAGAATAGTTCAGGTCAAATGCATTGCTTGTGTCCCTTAATTATTCGTCACTCTATATTGCAAAAGTATTAAAATCGGATTTTGGCATAATTCAGAATATAAGCAAATGCAGCTTAGTATAATGAAATTACATACAAGGCATTTTAAAATAAGTTTATGCAATGTATATTTCTATACAATGCAGGCAGAAAATAATGATATTCCACATTGAATTAATTCTGTGAAATACATTCAGACGTACTGTAGGTAAAAGTAGGACGTCATTTTTATTATTATTATTTTTTTTATTATTAATCACTTTTTTCTGTTTCTCCATTCATTCACTTCCTCCATAAATTTGTGAATGGTTAAGAAATACAGACTGGACCCTGTAGTCTCCTCCCATGAAGAGCTGCAGTAAAAACCTAACGACCTTGAAGGCCTTCTGATTATATACTATTTATCTTTATTCATCAATGGGTGTTTTTTTAATGTAAAGAAAGCATATTCTGCAGGTCATTGTTTCATGCAGTGAATACAGAGGGGTCACTCTGCAGGTCCCACCGCTGTAGGAATTATAGCTCAGGAGGATGGATGTGTGGAAATGAGCTCATTAGAGCACACTCTTAAGCCTTTATCAGCAAACCAAACACAGAGATGCACTGGACAGTTGCTCTGGTCTTCCACAATCTTAATGTCCTTTGATTGACATTGTCTTCTTTGTACATGATCTGAAGAACACTGCTGTCTGCTTTTGTCATGTGGCATCACAGTTGGCAATGCTGCAACTTTGTTAATCTGCTTTGCATTGCAAATATGACACAAAGAAGTTATGATTAAAAGCTTGCAAAGTTGTTGATTAAATCCAGATTTTTAGTTTATTCTTTTCATCCAAAGCGTGTTCGAATTTTGTATTTCATTATAGAAATGGCATTGAGCACAAAGGATGTGGCCCACATTCAGATGAGAAGACAAGCCTGGCAGATAATAGAGATTTCAATTACAGCAGCACCACATCCTAAGAATCAACGTGCCCCTCCCTTGTCACTCACACTACAGTACTGCAGCTATAAATGTTCACATGCACAGCGTGACATGTTAAACCCCAAGGTCATGCAATTAGCCAAGGCAAGATTTGATGGAAACATCAAAATTCTGGAGAGCCTGCCTCCTAGCACCCACACCTGATAACAATAATTACTATAGTCCCTGCTGACACAGGTTAGTAAATCCAGTAGCTCGTACTTTCTCTCTGCATCCTCTACAGCAAAGTCCTCTGTAGACAAATATGTCGTCATCTTTATCATATGTATTACTCAGTGGAGGTTAGTGTCAGTGTGACCGACACACACACACACGAGCCACAGGGGCTGCAGAAATAAGCCCTGGCAGTTCTTTCAATGCCCGTCTGCCCTACTAAGACCCTAGCTGTGTAGCTGTGCCTCTCACTGAGTGCACAACCTGAAACAACTCCCTGTATAGTGTGTTTCATTGACACCATTGCTGTGTTTCTCCCATTAATCAAGAGATCAAGACAGCGTTTTACTGGAGTATTGTATTGTATAGTATAATTGGATAGATATAAAGCTTATGTAAGTGTGTGTGATGTGTAACAAACAGTTGATTTTAGATACTGTGCCATGAGGACTCAGATTTGCTCTTTGACTTACACGTCATATACAAGTGTGAACCGCATGATGCACAAGATGAACATGAAGAGCTACACATATTTGAGTACACAGTGAATGCTTCAGTATGAACCAAACAGCATCCCTTTCTGTGGAAAAGCAGTCTGTACAAGACAGACGCAGGTCTTAGAGGTGTGTGTGTGTGGGAGTGAGGAGTCTCTTTGTGTGAGTTTTCAAGGACTCGCAACACAATGCTTAAAAGTGATGTTCCGCACCACGATGTTCAGAGTTCTGTTTGTACAAAGTATGATGAAACTCATTCAGTTCAAAGAGACGCTGAGTAGCCACTGACCCACATCCTGCAGTGAGTGTTCCGCATTACTCAGCGTGCCTGTCTCTCTCCCTCCCACTGCCAGGCATCGTCTCCATCATGACTCTGGCAGCCCTGGCTTATGAGCGCTACATCCGGGTGGTCCACGCCCAGGTGGTGGATTTCCCCTGGGCGTGGCGGGCCATCGCCCACATCTGGCTGTACTCCCTGGCCTGGACGGGGGCTCCTCTGCTAGGGTGGAACCGCTACACTCTGGAGATCCATCAGCTGGGCTGCTCGCTGGACTGGGCATCTAAGGACCCAAATGATGCTTCTTTCATCCTCTTCTTCCTCCTGGGCTGTTTCTTTGTGCCTGTGGGCGTCATGATCTACTGCTATGGGAACATCCTCTATACAGTGCAAATGGTAAGACATGCTGATGTGCATAATAAAAAAATATGAATGAGTTGGAAAAATCAACAGAATGAATTACTTAGGCTTGTGAATGGAGGGTTGCCGATTCAAATTCTCAGACCAAAATCTTGGAAGAAAACATTAAACAAGACTGTAGAAAATAACGAGTGTGCTCCTCCCCGACTAAAAATAAGTTATGACTGAATAAAATGAACATCTTGCCCCAGTTGGAGCTGATTACAGATATAAAAGACAATGTGATATTATTATTACTATTATAAATTGAGTGAGTAATAAGTAATCTTTTTTTATGTGACACACGATCTGATTTTTATTCTCAAATAACTTTCAGATCTTATACTCCAACTGACATTTCAACTGCTTACAACACACACTCTTCAACTGTCTTCAGCGCTTCCACTTCAACCCGAAATTTACCACTTACTCTTAAAACTGACATTTCAACTGCTTTCTTCTTCTACTGATAATTCAACTGCGTCCGGTGGTGACACATCAGCTCACATTTCAACTGCTGTCAACTCTTTATCTCCGAATGACAGTTCAACTGCTTTAAGCACTTACAATTTAAGTGACACTTTCGATCTCAGATTTTCACAACAAAAACAAAAAAACGTTTTCAGCTCTACCTTCCACAACTTCCACTGTTAACACACAAAATACTGCAACTGCTTTCAGTGCATACACTTCAGCTGCCACTGTCTTTCAGTTTATACACTTGAACTGGCACTAATTTACTTCCACTTCAACTGACACTTCCAGGGTCAATGTATCATCTACACTTTGATTGACATTTCAACTCCTTTCAGCTTACACTTCATTGCTATAACTAAAAATGTAATTTCTTACAGCACTCACATTTTAACAGCACTCACATTTTAACTGCCATTTCAACTTACTTACTGTCAATATTTGTATTTCATCTGCCACTTGTGCATACTTTCTTAGAAAATGTATTATTTTCTAGTTACAAATGTGAAAAAAATGTCTCTTTAGTATTCAATATATCCCACATGCAAAGATCTTCATGGTATTACTTTTGGCTGAAGACAGATTAGAGTCTGACCAATAAATAGGCCCGGCCAGTATAGGCCAATATTAGCTCATTGCGGATTTATCAGTATCGGCATATATGTCAGCCTAACAGTGACAGGAAATTGAAATACAGAAATGTCAGAGATGTTTTTTGAAACAGTGTCACCAGTCACACACATATTTTTCAACTGTAAAATGTCCTGCCCAGTACATTACATGGTTGCAATTGTTGTCGGGAACCTTATCAAACATGTTTATTTATGTTATGGCTTGTGTAAAGAAAATTAATATCAACTGATATATCATTCTCAAATTTTCTAAACACACAAATATCAATATCGGTATCAAAAAGCCTGTATCGGCTGGGTTGTAGTACAAATACAAACTTAGCAGACTCTTAATTTTAATAAAAGGAAACTCCTTGACCTTCACTGGCCAGCCATCTGCCACATTTCTTTTACCCATCTTTCATTACGGACTCTATTATCATAATATGCTTCTGTGCCTTCAGGGCTTGTCCTGTACAGTGGAAATCATTTGAAAGGTCATTGTGTGCCTGTACTGAGTCTTAGAAGTGTCATTGATGTATCAGCCGCAGAAGACAGCCTGGTAATAAAGGACAAGTGAGCGGGCTGTGACAATGACAGTTGAGTATTTGTGTTCACATTAATGATTCCTGCAAAATGAACTTGACAGTCTTATTTGATAGAATCGGGGATCCACAGTATTCTCTAATCTGTTTGTGTCTGTATCTTCTGTTTGAGCCATTGAGCAGATGGCCACTTCAGTGTTGGAACAGGATAGCATGTAAGCAAATGTGATTGTCATTCTAATCAAATGACCCAGATGTCTGTCTGCAGCACAATATGGTGCAGCTGCCCGCTTTCCTTACAACCTTTTAGGAAGTATGAACTGCTGCTTCCTCACAGTCTCGAGCTTTAGCACATCAAAACTCCCAGCCTCTCTGAAAGTCCCTGAACACCTCAGAGGCCCGAGACGCGCCCATCATCACACGTCACAGCAATTTGGGAGATGCTATGAAAATCTTCAAAGAGAAGTACTCTGAACCCTACAGAGTATTTTTGAGCCAGAAACATGGAAATACATTGTGGCTTCATTAGAAATAAAAACAGACCTCATGAATAAAAATGAAAGTTTGCAGTGATTCAATCAGCTGCTGTAGACTGTCTTGGGGGAGAAAATAGCTGTATGCTTTATCACTTCATCACTTTAGTTGTAGGGTATAATCTAATATATAGTGTTATTGAGGTATTACAATGTTGTTTCTATGAGTTGTCAACTATACGATAAGATTATGGAAATAATACAGTATTGGTAATGTTATTATACTATTAATACAGTTTTATGGACAATAGAAACATTTTCTCTGATTTCTAAAAGACAATTTAGAAACAACAGCCCTTTTCAAGTCATAACAAGTACGTCTTTCTGAGTTTCTGTTCATCCATGTGGTGTTCCAGTGTATGTTCTCCTCTACTACCACTTCTCTTGTTTGTTTGGTTCCCAACCACAGTGCAAAAGTCAGCTTGGTTCAGTTTCAGCATTCGCTTTATTTGGAGTGACAAACAGTTGCATCAGTGGTGGAAGATGTTTTCGGATTCTTTACTTAAGTAAAAGTAGTCTCTCATGTCTGCATTGTAAATATGAAGCTACAGCCAGCTTAGCCAAACTTGCTTTAATTTGTACAAACTTACTTGTAATTATAGCTGTCTGAAAAATGCAGTTGAGTAAAAAGTACAATATTTGCCTCTGAAATGTAGTGCAGCAGAAATAAAAAGTAGTATAAAATGGAAATACTATAATTACCACATTCCACCTTTTATTTTGGATGACATGAAAACGTCACATAATACAACCAAACTACCGACAGCCAAGCCAGCAGCCATCTTTTCACTAGACAGCCTGTCAAACTGTTAACTTGTCTTACTGGCTAATATCTTTCCTGTTTGTTACAGCTGCGCTCCATCCAGGACCTCCAGACCGTTCAGATCATCAAGATCCTGCGGTACGAGAAGAAGGTCGCCGTTATGTTTCTTCTAATGATCTCCTGCTTCCTGGTGTGTTGGACACCCTACGCTGTTGTGTCCATGATGGAGGCCTTCGGCAGGAAGAGCATGGTCTCTCCCACAGTGGCCATCATCCCCTCATTCTTTGCCAAGTCCAGCACAGCCTACAACCCCCTCATCTATGTATTCATGAGCCGAAAGGTGCGTAGTTTTTTTTTTTTTTAGAAAGGATTTGAAACAAGTTTAAATTCTGAGTCAGGTTTAAGGCCCAGAAATAATGTGACATCAGTAAACAGTGTAACACTTATTTAATGCTCTGTGTAGATGATGAGGGTGGCGGCAGTGAAAAGGTTCAGGTTTTGCTGCCATCTAGAATACACAACATGTTTTGCTCGAGAGTCCTGATTGGCCACTTCCTGTGTGTTCAGTCGATTTTTTCCCCTCCAGTGAGAACAACTGACCTCACAATTTAATACGGGAAAATAGGGCAAATCAATGGCATCTAAATTAGAGGTGATGGTTTGCTCTCCTCTTGTGCTGCTTCAGTTTGTGGTTTAAGCAAAAAAGACAAGACAGAGGTGTTTTTTATAAGTATGGAAACATTTTGATGGCAGTATTTTTACACAGAAATTAGCAATTTATGGGAATTTGATTTTCCCAAAAGAGCAGCGGTAAAAATTAGCAAAATGTGAAAAAGCAACAATCTCAAAGAGATGGTAACATCTGCGTCATAGATATATATTCATCTAAAGGGTTCTATTCATATTTCCAAAGCTTCTAATTGTACTGTATGTATGTATTGTGTGTGTAGGAGTGAAATTGTCACTTACACTCATCTTAGTTTGCTGTTATCCTGTGAGGCTGATATCTTATATCAGCATATTTGACAGACAGATAAGTGAGAAGAAGGTGTTACAGTATTTCATTCCCATGTTAAATACCAGCCTTTTGTCTCTTCCCTCTGCTTCTCCATCCTCTCACAGTTCCGGCGCTGTTTGCTGCAGCTGCTCTGTTCGAGGCTCTCTTGGCTGCAGCACAGTCTCAAAGAGCGCCCCCTGGCTCCGGTCGAGCGCCCCATCCGACCCCGACCGATCGTCGTGTCCGGCACGTGCGGCAGCAGGGACCGACCCAAAAAGAGGGTGACCTTCAGCTCCTCCTCCATCGTCTTCATCATCACCACTGATGACTTCCGCCGCTTGGACGTGACCTCCAAGGCTGGAGATTCCTCGGAGGTTAATGTCATTCAAGTGAGGCCATTGTGATCCATAAGGACTGGACTTCTCACCCCCACCACTCAGTTTGCCTTAGGACCTGACATGTAATTCCAAGCCAAAATAGTTCTATCTGACCTCCCTGGACTTTTTCTGCGTCTACACACAGTTACAGACTTGTTACAACTTCATGTAAATATCCTTCTATCAGCTGGAGATTATCCCAAGATCTCAACTAAACCTATTCCTGACAATGTTTTGTCTAACCAGGTAGTATGAAAGTGTGACATCCTCATCTAACATCAGTTGTGGTGATATCCAATACATACATGATGATGTAGTTAACAACTAGTAATATGTTTCTCTTAGAAAAAGAATCACACTTATTTGTCAAATATTCCATATATGTGACAACTGTAGGACTGTGTCGACGGAGTTTGGATCTACATGTGATAGCAGATTTTTTTTTTTTGGTTGGTACCCAACTGCAGGTGTGTAACATGGAAAATAAGCCTTAGCTCCTTAGCCATAAACCATAGTACACACAGACGTTATTGTGTATGGATTCAATAAAGAGATGCTATTTTAAGCTACCTAGCTTGTGTACATTCTCTCGTTTTAATCTAAATCTCCAGTGTGATGAGAGCAGTCACTGTGAAATGACATTTGGTGGAGTTATATGTGTGAGGACTACAGGAGTGTAATTAGATAAGAGGAGATGAGACTGGGACCTTGGTGTGTTCCAGTGAGACGCTCCTTTCATAACCTCCTGGGCCGTCAGCTATGAATAGACTTGATGAATGGATTTCCATAGCTGTTAAAAACCCTATTCAGTGTGGCTGTGTGAGTGACTGAGTGACTGGGCCAGTGACTGAGTGAGTGGCATTTGTGTTTATACTGTTAATAATTTGTTTATACGGAGCTCATTCTGTAAGTAGATGCTATTGAAAATAATAAATACATAGATTTATTATTTATATATTTATTATACATATTTTTAATTCATTTTTCACACGTAGATACCACGTATGGGCATCCAGGGTTCTAGCAGCTCTCTACAGTAGAGAATACCAGACTTTTGTGCTGCATTTGGATGTTCCATAGAAAGAAATGCCAAAACTGAGGCTCAGGGAATAATTTTTGGGCGAGTAGTGATTTCACAACACTCTACTGCCCGGACATGTTATGTCATACCGTTATCTCCATGAGCCTACAACTAATTTAATTTTCCTGCTGCTTTTGATTTTATTTCTAGAAAGTGCATAAACCTGATAGATACCTGACAGAATTGCTATGCTATAGCATATTTGACATTTTTAATAGTTGTGACAATTTGAGAAGATATTGAGTCTCTATCCTCTATTTTTTTTAAATCATCATAGCAGCCATATTACAACACAATATGAAAACAGAATATACTTCTAAAATAATAGGCTCAACATGAATTCATTGTACTAATATTAGCTTACTGTGACTGCATTAAACAGAAGTATTATTATTATCTAATATTTTGTGACAATCCAAACTGTTTGAAAATTGACTGATTGACTGACAATTCAGTGAGTTATGGGAGCTGTAAAAGTGAATAGACCTCTTCTTACAATATACTTGTACGCATTCAGAGGGGCGATTAGACCAGACTAGTATGGTGGCCGTGTTGACACATTGATGATTGACACATGATTTATCTATGAACTCATACACTGTGTATCCTAGACCCTTTCTGTGAACCTGAGTTTAATACTGACTTTTTGGTTTTCACATTTAAAATTGTGCAAATCATATTGAACGCATAATGATTGATGAAGTGATTTCACCAGTGTGTATTTTTGGATTTTTTCAGTCTTTAGATAAGATTAATCTTATCTAAATCCACTGAGTGATTCCAGAAATGCATTATGACTGGTATGAGTTACAATGAGTTATCATTATCACAGTACATAATTGCCTGTCTGAATTAGAGGATTTAATTAAAATCTGGACCCGTTCGGTTCATTATAGTGTTTGATGCTCCGGTCTTTGCAGTTGTCTGTCAGATCAGACGTGGTGCCAGCGCTCAGGAGGTCCTAAAGGCCACAACTCTGTTCCACATTTTCTCAGCGGTGATGCTAAGCTTGTTGATATCTGGAGGATTTTTCACAAGGAGGTAGGAGCCTCCCAAAGCAGCTCCTGTAGCACAGAACAGCAGTCCGCGGTTTATCACCTGTGAAACATACATTTCTTTAATTAGCTACTTTGGACTCAGTTCTGTTAGTTTTATGCACAAAAACATTTGTTCCTCACACCTTCACGCAAGGCTTTGTAACGGAATTGCATTTTGAAGTACATCAGTCACTCATAAGCATTAAGATCATCAAAACTGCAAAGATATAGCCCTCCCATGCATTATGTGGCATCTTTATGATGCTCTTAGTTTCTTCACCCGACAGTGATTTTAATGGGGTATTCCAGCACAGTTTACCACAGTTTAATACATTTGGGGGATGTGGGAGACACATATTACCAAAAAAAAGGTCAAAATCAAGGTAGCAGGAGCTGAGATATTCTGACTTTGATCTCTAGCATGAGTCAAGCTCCAAAAAAATACTACATTTCCCATAATGCAATTCAATAGCGTTTGTTAGACTTTCCTTGCGCCAATGACTTTCACACTGTATGAGGCAAGCTTTCTGTTAAACATTACAACTAGTTTGTAAGCCAGTCATGGTCCAGTATGCAACTTACGCAAGTGTGAAGTGGAGAAGTGCTCTTGACTAGGACACAGACCCTCATGCTCTATTTGTCCATTTCAATATCACACAATTTTATTATATCGTCGACAATAATGTTCTGCTTCTGTATATGCTCCATACAGTAGTTTTCTCCCCCCACAGAGGTCATTTTACCCTCTGCCCACATCCCTACGGGTTTAAACAATTTACAAGGAAGGCTGTGAAATCCCCACTGTCCATCTGACAGTGAACCATTAGCGCAGAAGCCATCAGCACAGGTCACATCAGACAGTTTGACACAGTGCCAAGGACTAACCGGCCAAACAGCCAAGCATGAGAAATCAGAAACATTTTCACTGTGCATCAAAGCTCTGTATTTGTGGCAGAAATAAATGAAATGTTTCCAAAAGCTCTAAAAACCCAGTGAGAGTCACATCCGCCTTTCATGGTCGCTGCTGATAATACAGCAGCTTCAAAAGAGTCCCGAATTACAATACTAAGATGTTCAAAGGTATGAAATATCCTCCAAAAACATTAATTGTATGCAGCAAATATGAAAAAAATGAGTCTAAAGAGACAACATATTTTCATAAAGTGCCTTACTCTGTTTTGCCAATGCCAGCGCTCCACGGCTTCATGGTACCTTGTCCTGGTGAAGGTGACCTAGAGAAGGTGAGGGACAAGTAATAATACAGATTTTAAGGTAGGCCAAGCAATGTGATTATTATCAAAATGTTTATTAAGAAGGTACTTGCCATTGTGTAGAGTGGAATTATTGTCTTGGGTATGAGAAAGTGGAGAAGGTTATCAACATGTTTCCGGAAAAGGAACCATTTGGAGTTGACATGTGCTCGCATCTACAAATCAAAATAGTACACGTGTTAGTGAAGTGAGCCATCTGTCCTTCATATTGTAATGTTGTAAATACATCTTACAGCCATATCAAAAACTCCACGCAGTCTCCTCTACTCTCTTGGGCATGACTGCATTGTTGGGGGATTAAGCCAAAACAAAGTGCTGTACATGACTAACATTCGTAAGATCTGTAAGAATAACAACAGTGCTGAGACCAATTACTGGCATTTTGTGTGCATGAATTTTAATGTGCAGATGGCTGTTGCCTGCCTGTCAGATGTAACGGAGTGTAAATATCTACAGATAATTGGAGTCGGCACACCCAGAACCTGACCAGACTCTCTTATGCCTGTGAATATCTTTTCTTTATCTCATATACAAACAGTACATTAATGATCAATTAATAACTTGTGTTAAATTAGCTGACTGGCAATGGCCAAAGGTTCAAAATGACACTTAGCTAAATCAGCCTTTAAGTGTAGTTTTTATCACCTTCACAGTGAATTACTGTTAGTGTGGAGCAGACTGCATCACTCTCAGTCACTTCTTTGTAGCTCTGACCATAATTAGGAAATAATTAACAATTAAACAGGATGTTTGGTGGACGTTGATTGATTCTAATTAATACTGTAAATAAGATGCTATGTTAAGGACAGAATGTCTCACATGTGATTACTACAGTACATCTATCACAGCAGTGAAATGTAACAAAGTATATTTACTCTTGTACTGTACTTACATAGAATTTTGAGGTATTTGACTTGTGCATTTTATGTTAGTTATTATTTGAATTAATTAATATAATATTAATATATTTAATAATTATGTAATACTTTAAAATAATAATTAAAATTATGATCTAAATAATTAATACTTAATTCATAAATATTGTACGTTTTACTAAAAAATAGGATCTGTTTATAAAAAGTATAAAAAATATGATGCATTGGTATAGATTGAACATCCCAGCAGCAAAAAGTTTAAAAATTAGCTCCAGCTTCACTAAATTAAAATGCTGCTCATATATTAATACATCAGTAATAGTATATCTGATAAATGTGACAGTCAGTGAATGATGATAATCCTTATATATATATTATATATTAATATTATATTTATATTATATTTTGCTGGGAATACTCGCATACTTTTACTTCAAGTTTTATATTTCACGTCCATAAAGTTAGGGGGCTAATAAGACACAGATTAAAAGAAAATTGGTATTCTGCTTTCCAAATGCCCGCCTCTTTCAAACCCCACACCTCCAAATTGTAATTTCGGCTTTCTGTTAAAGATTTTAAATCTCAAGCCTAAACCCTGATGACATCATCAGGGTTATTTTTTCAAACTTTGAAAAGCTCCCTCCAGAGCTAGGGAAGAAATTTTACTCTAAAGTACTCAGTCCCCCTTTAAGTAAACTTTTTTTAGTATTTTTGTTCAGTGGTATCACTACTTAGTAAAATTCTCAATACTTCTTCCACCACTGTGCATCCCATCAATACCTCTATATAATAGTAGGATTAATTCATCTCTAATGGACACCCTAACCTGGTGATCTTAAATTGGACATATTAAATAATTACTTCAACGTAGTTGTACATGGCCAGGTCTGCAATTGCGTGGTCATCTGGAACTCTCACTCTGGTATACTCAGGCAGTACAGCGCCTGGGCGGACACGAAGGAAAAACAATAAGACTTCCTCATGTTTTATTGGTTCATTCTGTGTCTTCTTTAATCTTTGCTCATGTAAAAAGCACTTACTGAAATCCTCACTGAGCTGATCCATTATTTCGTTGAAGACAATGCAGTCCTCAAAGCCCTATAAAGCATAAATGGATGAATGAGTCTCCATTCTTCTCTCCTTTTCGTCTCCTCCATTTAGTGTTACTTACAGCGTTCATCCCCTGCCCATAGAAAGGCACCACTGCGTGGGCTGCATCACCCATAAGGACACATTTGTCGCCAATGTGATACGGGGAGCACTTGACAGACACCATGGCCTGTGCAGGCAATCGGAAATAATCCCTCTTGAGAGCATCACTGTAAGGCACAAATGGAAGTAAAACAATTACAAACTCATTTGGAGCTATTTATTTTTGACAGATGCATTTTTCTATACGAGACACTCGGGTTTTTCTTGGTTCCAAAGGCGTCTGTCACATCTGAATAAGCTGAAACAACCGTGATCTGTCTGCGCTGGTAAAGTTAAAAGTTAAAGCCAAACAGAGGAGTGAAAGCACACATTCAGTTGTTTATGCATGAGCACTCCAAATCAAGTCAACCCAGGCAGGAAGTTAGTGAATGAAAGCCTCGAGCGTTTCTACAGCTCACGCCTCCCCTATCTCTGGTTCACCTCAAATTAAAACCTCACCGCGCAAAGCCATGTAACTGTAAGTCTGCAATTTCACACTTCACAGAACATGGCGGTGGATGTGGATGAAGTCGACGGAATGATGGGAAATGAAAGTGTTTTGGGGATGGCTTGACAGGTTGGAATAGGAGATAAAGGTAGAAGAAGAGGAGAAAAGGTGGTAGACAGGAAGAGGTGGAGGGTTGGAGGTGAGAAAGTCACTTACACTCCTATTAGCGGTATGGCGTCAGGGAAGTATTCCTGGAAAAACTCGATGACTTCATCTCCTGTGGTGATCTTCTCAAACTCGTCAAAGGGCATGAAGAGGGTACAGGTAAATGTCTTGTCCTAAATTGGAAAATAAACACAGTGTACAATGATGTCAGCTCTCCAAGTTGTTGTGGCACACTTCTTGTCAGGTTAAATCAAGTCATCTTTATTTACACAAAGACATAACACCTTATGTAATGGTTCACAAAGTTGGGACACTAGCACTGTGTAGGACTTTCATTAACTGCCAGTACTATGAAAAGTTACTGTATTTTATGTATCAGTACATTAGACTGTTGTGTTTTTGGTCATTGTGGCCATTTTCAAAAAGAATGCCCTGTGGTAATAACACTCTACATTCTATAGTCAAGAGTATAGAGCTCTGCTAGGCTGTTCTTAGGCACAGCGGTGATTTGTGCTAAATGCTAACATCTGCATACTAACATGGTAACACTGACAATGCTAACATTCTGTGCGCTAGATGAAAAGTCGGGATAACCAAAGTTATTACAATCCATCCTCCACCACTGACCCGACTGTCGACTGAACCAAACAGCTATCCCAATGGGCTACACTGCTAGTGGCTAAAAGTAATACAGAGACAAAGCAGAGAACACCAATGAAATCTTGAAAATATGGTGTCTCCTTACATTCAGAGCAGTCTGGCAGTGCAACGGTGGCATACATCCTTGAAAACTTTCTTACAAAAATACTCCATTTTGTTTTTAATTGGATGAACAATTAGGCGGAGAACATAGCAAGATGTAAGCCAATCAGTTGGATGAAGAACAGGCACAACACAAAAACCATGTGAGACATGTGTCCTTTGTTTTAGTGGAATATCTAATCTGGTAATGTGTTTCCACAGCCTGGAATTGCTTTCACAAAAGTGTTACATTTTATATATGCACTCTTTTTTATTTTCACTGATACTGTGTAACACAAATAAAGTTTCCAGGAACAGTTAAAGGATAGGTTCACAATTTTTCAAGTGTGTCTTAAAACACAACTATATGAACATTCAAAGAGGTTTTGTTCATTGTAACGATTCCTCCTGCTAATAATGGTCAAAGATTAAAAGATTAGTGTGATTTAAATATAAGTGATGGGGGACAAAATCCACAGTCCTTGTTTTGTGCAAAAATGTATTTAAAAGTTTATCTGAAGATAATATGAGGCTTTGGCGGTAGAGGTTAATCAAATCAAGGGGATGTTTTAGTACCAAATTCCCTCTTTATGTCTCTTCAGACAGTGTTTCCCTCACTGCAGTGGAAGGATAGTAAATATAAGAGGGATTTGGAACTAAAAAGACTATAAATTTGAAAGATATCGACTTGATTTGACTAATCTGGATGGCTGAAGCTCCATATTAGTTTCAGATAAACTTTTAAATACATTTTTGTACAGAAGGAGGACTGTGGATTTTCATTTCATTCATTGAAAGCCTATTAAGAAGGGGTCTTTCAATGGCCAGTATGAACAGCAGGAATTATTACACCAAGAAAAACTATTTCAATGTTTATTTGGGCACCTGACTGTTGTTTTAAGACAGACTTGACTAATTGTGAACCTGTGCTTTCAGCAAGTGGGCCTTGTGTTTAGAATAATTTATTAAAGGTATGTGTTCCAAAGGTCAAAAATTAACGCTCATAAAAAAATTTGCATCCTTTAATAAATGCTGCATCCTGTGGTGTACTGTATCCACAAGACATTTTACATGTATTTTATTAGTTGTTATAATTTAATAATAATAATAATCATAATAATAAACATTATTTATATAACACAGTTCAACTTAACATCAAAGCAGATAGCAACAAAAGAAACAGATGGTAACAAACAAACATAATTAACAAAGGCTGCATCTCTGTGCCTTTTAGTTCTAGTTAAAATTGATGCTACTTTCCTGCGTCTGTAAAATCCTCCCTCCTGAATTCATGGTTGCATCTTTCATCATGAATACAAACGTAAAAAAACAGACTCCACCCAGCAAGTGATGGATGAAAGTGCTTTGAGGTTGTGGGTGTGTCATTATCTGCCCATCTGAGCAGGTGCTATCTATCAACATCACAACGTCCTCCCAGAGGACCTTTTAGCACCATCTCTGTTACCATGGTATCCACAGCAGCAATGATGTTTCTGGTTTTTTTTTTTCTTTTTTCTCAGGTCTAATGTGTTCTTGGGAACTAGGGCAGTGAGTGACAGCGTGAATGCACTCCAGAGTCAGCTGCCTTAACCTGGTGTCACTGAAGAGAGCTAAAACTGCTGTTGCTGAGTCAGCCAAGCAGAAAAATCATTCTGGGGATTAAGAAGGACAGGAGAGACAGAGAGAGGTCTGTCAAAAAAAAAAAAAAAAAAGACTGATGTGAAGGAGGACACAACTGCTGTGTGAAAAGTAGGTTGAACCTCAGGGAGCCGAGACGTTTTGCAGTGTAAGATTTCTGATGAGTAGGCCTCCACTGGCTATGAAGCATCTGCAAACGAGGCTAATTAAGTGTATGAGAACATCCCAAAGGTCAATCATGGCCTGAAATTTTCTGAATTGATTATGCTTTTGTCTTTCTGTAACAGCTAGTGTTTACCAAATAATGTGAGGTAATAACCTCACAAATAAACATGCATACACTGCTCAACTTGCAACTGGAAAGAAGCAAAAAGCAAAACAAAAGACGCACTCACCAAGTTGGGCAGGGCGATCATCATGAATGTGTTTCGTGGCCAGATGTGCAGATAATTAGGCTTCATGGCAAACTGCGGGTAATGATGAAAGTAAGACAAATGAACATGAAGATATCCATAATGGTGCCTGAAAACTGTGAGCATAGCATTAGCAGCATCTCAGCACCTTCACTAAAAGAAGGGTACTGTACGGAGGACCGACCTCTCCATTGATGGGTGGCATGGTGAGTTCCATGTAGCCATGGGGGATGTAGGTCTGGCTGTAGTTGAAGCGGCTGCGACGAAGGAATTGCTTGCGGATGGCAGAGAAAGCTCCATCACAGCCTACAATCAGGTCTACCTTGATCTGCTCCTTGGACCCGTCTGACCTGAGAAACATACCAGAGGCATGACAAACGTACATATACTGACATCCATGTGGATAGAAGCGTTACTCTCCTCTATACTTAACAGCTCCCCCTTTCCATGCTTATCTTCAGATTTATTTCAAATCAAGAGTAATTTTGATTTAAAAGATAATCTCTGCAATAACAGCTGGATTTAACTCACTTATAAAGTAATCACCAAATATATTTCTCTCATATTTTTAATTACATTTCTTATATTTCTTGTTCTTGTTGTGACAGTGCCTGTATGACATACCAATTGAATGTTCATGGCTTTTTCTCATTGATGTTGGCATATGCTCATTGCCTTTAAAAGCTGCTCCATAGAACAGGAGTCAGTTTTCCCAACAACCCTGGAAATGGTCGGATGTACTACATGGAAAGAGCTCATAGTACATAAAGGATGTTGGCTCTGGGATCTGACTGTTTACCCAAGTACGACTTATTCAACTCAGTGTTAAGCACATCTGAATACTTTCTTGGCATCTTATTTAATGATCCTTGCAGGATACATAGTGATGTTTAGTGCTGCCAAATAGCTTTAAACACCATTCCAATTACTTAGACATCAACCAACAATACTGCAGGGTGTAATTAAGTTCATTATTCTTGACCCCATTGCTAATACTAATGTATTCATCACTTTCAGGTCACATCTTGTATGAGGTTGTGCATCACCATGCAAAACTCCAGATTTATGGGTTACGGGTGCATCAGGCCAAAGTATAAAGCATCACACATTGCTTCAGTCTGAACTAGGCCCTCACACATTTATATCTTGATTAGTGTCATCAAAATGATATTGTACATATACAAATATAAAGATAAACGTCTACGAATCCTAAAAAGTTTGTTTCTTAAAAGGTACAGCTCCCCATTGTCCCAGCATTCACAAAACACTTGGGTCTGCATTATACTCATCTCAATACATTACTCCTGTGGGCACCCAGAAGTAGAGGCTGGTGTAGGAAACAGATAATAAATGACAATATAAAAGTAGTAGTAATAAACACTTAAAATGTTCTTATATCTGCTTATAAGCACATTATAGTGTGCTTTAAACCATTTATTAAATGTTTATATTAAATGTTTACTGCTTATAAATGCTAAATAGGGGGACTTAAAGTAAAGTGTTATCATATTGATCCAATCTTATGAACAGCTTTATTTTAAAGGGGCACCAATTTTACACATGAAGTTCAGTTTACTCATCATGAGGAGTACTGCTCAGCTCCTGAAGACAGTTGTCTGTCTTCTGTAGTCTCTTGTGAGTTCCCTAACTTTATGGAAATAGTAAATTTGACAGTATCTGTTTTCCTAATCAATGTTGTGAGGATCTGCTGCCATCCTTATATTCATATGTTTCACCATGCGATGTTGATTTCATATCATGTCTGCCCACCACGGTGCTTCACTTCCCCCCATTTCATAAACTAATTAATCAGATTATAATATTGACTGTGTTCAGTGATACTCTAAAGCCTCATTAACATATTATTAGGTGATAAAGTAGATTACTGTACAATTATAGAACAGACTATAAGAAGAAAGCAGGTCATGTACATCTTTTCATGCTGATGGCTATCTGTACATTTCCTGGCTAGTATGGGAGGAATCTGGATATCACTGTGGCATCAGGCTCCTTGTGTACATTTAATTATACAAGCTGCAGAGAACAAATATGCGCTGTCACAGTTCAGCTACAGGGGAGAGAGGGGATGTGTCCTACATGTGTAAGGTACTCGCCAGGGTGATTTCTGGATTCGAGACACACTCATTCCCTTTACGGGAAACCTGATTAAAGTGCATTAAAGTGTTTGTTTGCTGTGGCAATAACTGCACAGTGACTCATTCTAATCTACAAATTCAACTAGGTACATGTTGGCCCACCAGGTATTACAATAAATAAACACATTACGACATACGCATCAAATGGATTGCTACATGTTTTAGATGAAGCAAAATTCAATTTGAAAAAGTCTGCGATCAAATTAAACAGTTTGTCCCCCTGCATACCGTGTTAATAATCCACTGCATGTCCACTCTAATTCCCACAACTGAAATGACCTGGAGGTGTTTCAGTGTTAATTGGGTTGTAAATTGTGTGTCACATTTACCTCCAAAGACGACCAATCACAAAGCTACAAAAAAGTCACGCACAGAGGCTTCAAAGGCGACATGTTTATCACATTATCCCAGACCTCTATCAGTTAGTATGTACAAGGCCACATGTGTCTGTAGGAAGGCAAAGGGAATGATCCTCCTGCTAGATTAGCCCCCGTATAGTGTGCGTTTGAGTGTGTGTTTGTGTCCATCTGTGAGTGTGCACAATTGGTAACGATTTACCTGACAAAGGTCATTAGCCCTGTTTCAGGACTCCAGTCCTGCAGTTTATGGTCAAAGTTCAACTTTGTGTTTGGATACTTATCTGCCTCTGTGGGAGTAAAATGTTACAAACAGAGCTTATATCACACATACAGGCATGACATAACAGCAGTTTAATATGACAGGTAATATCTCATTAAAAACAGGAAAGGTTCACAATACTAATAAAATATAGTGAGGACACACTCAGCAAACTGTTCAAATTAACCCCCTTCTGAAGGGGAATGACCTCACGCTGAACAGCATGAATCTCATGAAAAACACAACACAGCAGTCAGTGTATCTGGTTTTGTGAAAAAACGATGTTTAGGCTGTCACACTCTCAAAAATCCATTATCTCAATGTTCATTCCAGGAGTCTGGATCAGCCCTGATAAGAGCAACGAGCTTCACAATCAGCCTCTTTTTCAGGCAATCTAATTAAAGACATCCATGCTGTGACACATTATCTCTAAGCGTACACTGAGGCACTTCATTAAATATTAGGCAGAATCCATCCTTTTAGCCCAAAAATACTAACACATCCCTTGATGTACTTGTGCAGTTTAAAGACTCGCATGAAGCTCTGTAATGCGCTGGGATAAGCAGTGGATAAGGCGCAGCTCGCTAGCAAGCGGCCTAATTTAGGAGAATTGTTGTAAAGAAAGAGTGGGTCTTTCAACTGGGAGCTTTGTGCAGAGTTCATGAATTAAGAATGTATTGAGGGTATAGACTTGATTGATTAAACCTGATTAAGGCATTCACACAGGCTGAAGTAGAATTCAAGAACATTTATTAATATACTGTGTAATATGCTGTTTGTAAAAAAAATAGAATGGGGATCCTTTAAAGTTGTACTTTGTAACTTTTAAAAGAAGAACTCACACATTACAACCAAAAAGTTGAATTCATAGGCAATAAAATGCACCCTTGCTCAATTCAATACACTGTTACAGCCTTTCTTGGTCTGGTCTGACCAGCAGTTTATGGAGACTTATATTAGCTAATGTTAGAAAACATTGGGCTTATATTGTGGTTCACTGACTTTATGAGTCTTCTCCACTAAATATTAGCGTTTAGCATTATCCTATAATTGTTACTTGTGCCTGCAGTAACCATTGTTCAACAAAAGTTAGATGGTCTCGCTTTAAAAGTCAGTATGTGTCTTCAGTTTGGCAATAATTTGGTTATTCCGGCACACATCTTATGACATTTAGTGTTCAGTGTTAATGTACTGACACTGTTTTGGCTCAAAGGCACTTACCTGTTAGCAGTTCTTTGTTTAGATTGGCTCTGTCTACTGACAGGATGTACTGAAAGCAGAACAATCTGTTATATAGCACAATTCTACAGGTACTACCGCTTCACAAACAGACACTCCAACACTGTTCATTTAAAATAGGAACAGGAAGTCTCTTGGGTTTACACTGTGTCTTTCTACATTCATGACTCTACATGCTTTCACTGTCTTTCTTGTACATTCTTGTTTAATTTCATTTACCCATAAGATTAACAATGACAAAGAATTCCAGACAGACTAACCATAAATACAGATAACAGACACATTTTATAATGACATACAAACTTAGATTACATCATTCTGGCCTCATTCCTAGGCTGCAATGATTCATTGCTATGTGATAAAAGTAAAGTCTACACGTGTTGTCGCTTATGCTGTTCATCATGTAGTGCATCTTTGAGTCACTTCAGCTACCCTGCCAAAACTCTGCATGTACACGCATACTGTGGTTTGTTTGTGTGTGTGTGTGTGTGTGTGTGTGTGTGCTTCCAAACACACTTATATTAATGCATGTGAAGTCTAGCAAGCTGCAAAATTAATATTTAATCTACAAACTGTCACAGTACATGAGGCACTTCTTACAGTATGCTTACTGACAACCAAACACTTGAAACTCAGATGTACAGATGTGTGGAACGATTTTCAGAAATTTGGATCTAGTGCAGATACTGTTGATATCCCAAGCCCCTAAGGAAACAGTTTACCAAAGCCAAAATAACCAGATATAATGGTACTGCACAACCTTGCAAATAACAATTGAATTCAGTGCAATGTTATTAATACCAACTAATCAGTAATTACAGTTATGTAGTTAATTCAAACTCTTTGTGTATTGTTACTTGTTTGAATGTGTCATTGCAGGACATCATCCTTGGACATCATCCTTGGAAATGACTAAGCATATCTCTGTACAATTATTACACTGTTGTGATTTAATCACAACAGTGTAATAATTGTACACTTCCTTATACTTGACAGATGTCCTCCAATTGGTGAGGGGCTAATATGTCACTTAAGTCATGTTGTGACTTTTTCTGTGTTGTTGTAATGTGTTTAATTAACACAACTGGCAGGCTTACCTGGCCTTTCTTGCCATACGGGATTGGAGACTGTTTGCCATTCCGGGAATGGATCATTCTTGCATGCATGGGGATTCCCTGGGAGACAATCTGAGCAGCATACACATTATTACAGGAGATCACATCCATATAGATAAAACTGACATTTAAATAAAGATAAATAATTGTGTAAATCAGTGTTTTCAAACTATAAGTAGTATAAGTGGGAAAAGGGGATCATGCCATGAACAGTCGGCTAGTCCATTTGGTCACTCAGTATCTGCCCTTCAAAGTAAACATGACAACCCTTTAAAGCAGGCCTTGTTTCGTCATGCTGAAAAGTTACGCAAGTGTAAAAAAAAAGGGGGTCTGATGCAGAGCTGTCAAGCGTGCATAACATGCTCAGTGCAGCAAATGTGGACCACCAAAAAAGACTACTGACCTTAGATGCCAGAATTAAACATCTTCAGCAGACTGCACGCAAAATAAGCAGGGTGGATGGATTCTGTGGGGCATGGCCACTTATTTGGTATTTCATTATTAGAAATCAAGCTAAACAAAAAAATTTGAAAGTTTTCCACCCACTTGCCTCCACTTCACTATGATGTGTGGTTTAATAAGACTTATACAGTAACAAGGGCTGCAATAATGGATGACGTACACAAGTATATGGTCCCAGTTTGTTTCTTAGACACCTTTTCGACCAATAAACAGCAAGATAGGGTCACTATGCCCCTGCAAGTCTGTCCTAAAGCTTACTTTGTTTTTTACATTATTAGTTAAACAATGTAATCAGCATACCTTATCCTCCATTCCAACATGCTTCAGTGATTGTCGGCCTCTGTGAGACAAAGCCAGGTTGATGCTTCTCCCCTTCACAATTTTAGCTTTCCGGATATCTGACCAAAATCAGATGAGATAATGATATTGTTTCTTTTCATTTGTGTGTGTATGCTGTTCAGAATGTGTGTCATTTTGAGTGTGGGTCTATTTCTCAGAGAGATGAGCAACGTGGCAGTGTTATTCACGTAACAAAGTTCATGAGAAAAGAGAGGTGAATACTACCTTCTCGAGTTTCAAAGACCTCCACATCAAAACCTCTTTTGGCAAAGAAGCAGGCATTCAGTGCCCCAACCTAAAGGGTGAAGGGGAGTTAGGTGCAGTTCTTTGAAAATCTTGCCAAAATGTGTGTTTTACACTGCCAGACAAGAAGAATTATCTCTAAATTACACAATGTCAACATGGAAATGGTTGTTATACAGTCAACAGATCAAGAGGTACAATGAATTTTCACTTCTGTCTTACCAATCCACCGCCCACCACTGCTACAACTTTTTTCTTGTTTGGTCTGTCGGCTGATTTCTCCATTATTCTCAGGGTTCCCGGGTGGTCTTACCTACTGGTTGTCTACTTCTAAGTAGTTTACAGGAGTAGTGTGGAAAGAGTGAAAGGAGGAGGAGCAGAGTGCATCTTATGTATGACTTTCACGGGACCAGTTCCCTTTTCAAAGCAAACACACCAGACAAATAGACAGATTTGCCAAACAGTGTCTGACAAACCTCTGTGTGTGAGTTTCTAAAGGCCTACAGTAAACTAGATAATCTTTATACTTTTGCCATATTATTTGGGTGGAATAAGCTAGAAAGTCACTGGCTCAGAAACTCACTGCCTGCATGTCGGAGATAAAGCCAAAAACGGTCTATGGGTTGTCAAAAGATCTCAATGATCAAAGATCGAAATGAGTTGTCTTGTCGCGTTTCGCAAAAAGGATAGAGTTATATTCAGTGCATTTATTGTACTAAAAAAGAGAGAGACAGAGATGGCTGGTGCATTATTGCTCTAATATCTCCAATGACATAATGAATGTGCTTGATTTTTATAAGTAAAGAAATCCGTCTCCATCTAGTGGCTGTGTGATGACACACACATCTATTTCATTTGACAAAACAATGTTAATTATCGTTATTTAAACTTCTTTTTTAAATATTAACTTTCAGGATAAATTTAGATTTCACAGCCTGTGCACAGCCGTGTACAGTGTTAAGCATAAATATTACCATCTGTACTCCGGGTTTTGACAGATCTGGGGAAAACTGCATTTTCCTACTACACACCTTGGGCATGGAAAAATCTACAAAACGATCTAAAATTAGAAACAGATTATATCCACTGATGAATTCAAGCGCATCGTAAAGAATGTAATGATGAAGCCATGTGGTTGTTTTTCTTGAGAGGCCACAGTGTTTTAATAGCTGTAAAATAAATAAATAAAACCAGAGTTAGCTTACAGATCATTTTCATTTGCAGTCCCTTCGGCAATCAAAACATATAACAGTACAATAACAAAACAGTAAGAAGCAAAAAACACATAGGACACATTAATACAAGGTTACACGCAGTAGCACATCATCACACACACCCACAATGTCAACTAGAAATGACAAATGTATTCTTGACAAATTAAACCAAATTATTTGCGTACATGAGAAGACCATGAGATAAAACGTAGAGTCATTGGTTACAGAGTTGAGTAGCTTTTAGCAGACTTTTTTAATTTGAATTCCCCCAATACCGGAATAAAGAAAGTTAAATCCTTCTCTCTCTTTTGCCTTCAAAACAAAGAAAAGGGTGAGACAACAAATGGCAAATAGAAGATAGAGATAGATAGAAGACAGAAATCACAACGACATTCAATCCAGCCGCTCTAACACCTTTTAGATATCAAGATAGAAACATTATAGCCTGAGCAATACATTCACAAACTGCACTACCACTGCATTACATTGCATTCGTTGGCATGTGTCTGAGTTGCAAAACATAAAATTAAGAATACAAGAAATAAGGAATACAAGAAAATCAAAGTTAATTAATAGTAATAAGCTAAATGTGGATTTTTAAAATTATAATTATGTTTTATTTATATGAGATATTTTCTCGTAGCCTAATTGTCAGACACGAAAGTCATGACGCGCAAGACAAAGCTCTGAAACACGATCCGGCTGTGGAAATCCACACGCAGGCTTTCTAATCGATATCAGAATCAATGACGCACCGGAATTTCCAAAAATAAGCTCAACATTTTTGCCGGGTCCCAGTTACTTTAAGTCCAATTATATGTCTAATTGATAGCCGTTGTTGTCATCAAATGCATCAGCGGGGGGAGTTTATTGCAGAATGCATAACTCGCCATGTTGAATTACACTCTGTTCTGTGTTCGGTTACTTTGGTCTATACAAAGATGGCGCTCTAAAAGGTTTGTTTTCCATGGGTACAAAGTATGTTTAAGTGCATTAACCGGACGGCCCAGTGTACGAGATATCTCCAGTCAGCAGGAAGCGGTTTCTGTCTAAACCAATATTTTAGGTAAGCGTTGTCTGGCTAATGTTGTAACTTTTAGTTGAAAATAACTGAGTTATTTTCACACCAAACGGCAGGCTGGTTAAGTTAGCTATTGAACTAACGTTAGCCGTTGGAGTCGTTAAAGCCGGTTGGTTTATCGAAGCTAGCAATTAGCTTTGTTGGTACATAAGGTGGCAGCTACAAACCGGTTTGTGTGCGGGCCCACGTATAATTATTATTATTATAACACTTAACAATAGTGGGAAGTTAAAGGTAACCATAGAACTACACTAGCCAAGCCGGCTGCCTCGTGGTTTCTTGCTGACTTTTTAGTAGCTTTTGATGCTAATGTAGCAAGCTAACGCTAGATTTCTGTGAGTGGGATTATTTCATGTCCTCTAGTGCAGTGGTTCTCAACCTTTTTGATGTCATGGTCTCCCAAATTGATACACATCAGGCCGCGGATCCGTATTTGATAAAATGTAGTCTCAGGGATCCCCATCTCATAAGATTGAGTTATTCCATAACTGTCTATACTGGAGATTGGCAGATTAACAATGAAAAGTGTAAAACCTATTAACAGAATAGGCATTCTTATACATTCTCTCATTGGGCTAACTTCTAGTCAATGAAATAATAGTGAAATTAAAATATTCCCCATTTTTCTGGGGACCCAGCTGGAAACCTCTCAAGGACCCCTGGGAGTCCCCGGACCCCAGGTTGAGAACCGCTGCTTTAGCGTGTAATGACAGTTAATCTCTGCTTTACTTTGTGCGAAGCAGTTGTATTCGTGTCTTCAGACAACTACATAACAGTAAATTGTAATAAGTATTTTTTTTTCTACTTTTAGGAATATGTTACTAATTCTACACGGTACTTAACTGTGCTTAGCAATATAAACTAATTATTATAACTTATAAACAGGTTGATTTGTTGTATTTCAGAATTGTTAAAAAATAAACTAAAATGCCATATTTCTACAAAGGTGGGCCACATCACCCATCATTTTGCCAACAGCAGTTGCTTCAGTTGGTTCTGTAAACCATTTTCAGACCTCACCTGTGTTTCTGTAGCACTGTCAGTTTGAGATCTGTAAAAATATTGGTAGGGTCAATTCAGCAACACCTTGACCAAATCTACGTCCATGCCAAATGTGCTTCATTGCTGCATAGTCTGAGTGAATGTCCAATTGACCGAGCATCTGTTAACCCCCCCCCCCCCCAAAGTAAATCTTAATGAGGGCAGTTGCATAAGTTGTAAACCAAACTTAGTATATGTCTACACAGTCTTTGTCAGCCTTGTCTGACAAAGACAAATAATATGCACTAAATGTCATATGTGATGAACATGCTGTGCTTTATCAAAAAGAGATATTGGAGTCATCCTCTGTGCTAAAGTCTCCCTAGGCCTTCATGTCAGGTTAAATCAGAATATGAAAAGCGCAGGACAGACTCCATGGCTAACTGTGCTACTCTTGAACTGAACATTTGATTTCCTCCACTGCAGGCTGGTGTCATCCTTGCCATTCAGAATGACCGACCCGGCTGTGAACAGGGTGGTTGGTGACATAATTCGCTCTCCCGAGGACAAACGGGTTTACAGGGGCCTAGAGTTTACCAATGGCTTGAAGGCCATGCTCATCAGTGACCCAACCACAGACAAATCCTCAGCTGCTTTGGATGTCCACATAGGTAATGGTCTTTCAACACTATTGTTTTGCCAGGACAGGTAGTCTGAATTTTTCATGTGACTTACCACCTTACAGGGATCATTATTCAAATGCTATGGAAGGCAATAGGGAAAAGATACTTAATATGTAACTATTTTTTACCCTTCAAGTTACAGAAGTAGTCAACATTTTCATGAGATATGTAGGAAAAAAATGTACTCCACAAATGACCGTAGTTACATCGACAGAGTAACCTCAATACTGACCATATGTTATCTAGTATTCCTGCCACGAATAAACCTGTAAACATAATATTTTTACCACTAGTATCTATTTTCAGTGAAAATAGTTACCCAGCATAAAAATGTTTTTGTCTGGCCAGCTATAACTCCTCCTACTTGACTAAGCAAATACTAGGTTGCTTTAACCACAGGATAGGGAAATGATGATGAAATGTTATGAATAACTTCTCTTTACTAAGGTTTTTCCTGGCCAATAAAATTTTACCCATTAACTGTATCTATGAGTTGCAGTGATAGTGGAAGTCACACAAGTTGTCAACCTGCCACAATATCCTGTTACTATTACACCAGGTATCTTGAGAAGGTTTCTCAGAGTAGGAATTTACCTAGTTTACTATCAGTATTTGAGTCACATACAATTTCTTGCTTACATAACAATTTAACAGTGTAATTTTCTGTGTATGGCTATTTCTGTTGTGCCATTACACATCTGAACCCCCCGTCCCCGCCCTGATTTTACACTTCACATGCTTCTCTTCTTTGACACACCAATCTGGTTGACTCTTAAAAGTCAAGATACTTTATCTGTGAACTCAGACATACAGCTTGTTTGACTTAATTTCTGTGACTTTTTTAACTTAAATTCACAGGCTCGTTATCGGACCCGGCGAACATCTCGGGCCTGGCGCACTTTTGTGAACACATGCTGTTCTTGGGAACACAGAAGTACCCCAAAGAGAATGAGTACAGCCAGTTCCTCAGTGAGCACGCAGGCAGCTCCAATGCCTTTACCAGTGGAGAGCATACCAACTACTACTTTGACGTGTCCCATGAGCACTTGCAAGGAGCACTAGATAGGTACTTTTGTGTTCCTGTGATTAGATTAAAGTATTTGTTTCCATAGATATATCTCATGTACATCTTGAATGTGTCCTGTATTCATGTTTTTTTTTTAGTCATTGTTCACAACAAATGACCTCCCAGACAGCCTGTATTCCAGTACATCATCACTGCTAACAAGTCTCCAAAATGAACATATAGAGAGAAAAAAACAACTCTCTGACAGTGTTTACATAGATAAACATGATAAGCTTCTCAAAGACCGAAGATAATAAGAAAATAGTGGTAGGATTTGAGACAATATGTAAAACTAACAGTAATGAAAAATGCTTGAGTCTTGCTTCCTTTGGGTATTCAGGTTTTAATCCAAGGAAGATGCCAGCTCATTGTCTGTCTGTCTTTGGTTACCAAACTCAGCCTCATTGTGTTTTCTTTTGTAACCATCAGCTTAGCTCCCACCCCCACTCAGACCAGAAACCTCAGGCATAGGGTGAGACTGATGTCCTCAGCCTTGCAGGGGGCTCTGCTTATGTGTCAGCTGTGGTGGTTTGGATGACAGTTGGGCGGTGTCAGAATTTAACTTTTTGGGATAAGCTTACCAACTTATAAATGAATGATAGTCTAGCAAGCACCTGTTTCTGTGTCATAGGCTAATTGTTCCCCTGCAACAGTGAATTGTGAAGACCATCTGGACTGTAGTGGTAGGAAAGGACAGTGCAGGTTATGCTGAAATATTGATGATGTTGCCTCTTTGAAAACATTGTGTCTGAAAGGATTATACATGTCATTAGCTCGCTAACCATACCCTTGTCATAATAATCAGAATGACTGTATTATATCATACCTTCTGGGCAATGTACATGTCTGGATGATTGATTGTTTTTCTATATTCAACATGAGCTAACACAAAGCTACAGTGGTGTTAGTTGAACATTTTCAGCTAAAATATTTTTTCTAGCCCCACCATTTTGATGGGCTAAACAATTACACAAGAGCTAGAATACACTGGATATCTCATATTGGAGGGTGTGTTTTTGATAACTATGACTAACAGCTGTAAGCACCTCATAATATAATCACATTTCAGTTCCAAGGGTCATGGAGTGGTTGCTTTGTAAGAACCTTTTTATTGATTTAAACAACCAACTACTGTAACGGAGGTAGATTTTTAGTCAGACCCAACAAGGAATTTGGACGTGATTTGGTACAACATGGAGTCTGTTACATAAATCTTCCAATCTACAACAAGAATTAACTGTGGTGTAGCTTTAAAAACATTCAAATTATATGTGTGCTCATCATTTCCTCATTTGCATGGCAGTTGCTCACACTTTCTCCTCATGCAAATGGATTTCTGTTTCTGCTTTGCATCCCTTTCTGTGTCTACAAATGGTCCTACACACTAGAAACCTTATTTTAACCCAAAACAGCATTAGGCTACCACTCAAAGCCCAAATCTAGAAATGTTCAAAATGACACTGCCTTAAGTTTTATTATCATATATCTGCATGATGATTCTATATACTTAACTGTCCTGTCTAATGTTCACTTTATTTTCATTTTGCAATATCTGTAGGTTTGCCCAATTCTTCCTGTGTCCACTGTTTGATGAGAGCTGTAAGGACAGGGAGGTGAATGCTGTGGACTCTGAGCATGAGAAGAACCTGATGAATGATGCCTGGAGGCTGTTTCAGTTGGAGAAGGCCACTGGCAATCCTAACCACCCCTTCAGTAAATTTGGAACAGGTAGAAATTCTGCAGACTTATCACTAATCCACATGTAAACAGTACATTATGTTATTCATCATAAATTTTTGCCTATAGCATCCTGCGTCCTATGGTATGTTGTCATGGTCTGTTACATCTGTCTGTCTTTCTCTGTCTAAATATACATTTAACACAACTGGAACAATATATTTTAGAACACTAGGTCTTAGTGCCTTACGTCTAGCATTTTTGCAAATTAGTGTTGAAGTTTTTTTTAAGGTGCTATGGCTGTGTCTGTATTTGAATATATGGAGCTTATATACAGGCATTAATCAATGACTGTGATTATGCAGCCTAATTATGGTGAATATTGTAAGACATTAGGCGGCATATATACCTCAACTTATTTGGATTTTGGTAAACACATTTTTTCACATCACTGCAACATTTATATCACTTTATACTTAATATATATAAATATATTTTACAAATACATATGATTTATTTGTAAAATTATTCGCACAAAAAGACACAAACTTAAACCCTTGCATGTATGACTGAACAAATGAAATAAAAGAAAACATTCTGTAAAATTAGGTAAACACTGGCAGAGGTAGTGTTGATCACTTTATATATTTTAACAGTAACATTTACCTTGTGTAAGAGGAAAGCATCTCGCAGCATGAAAGGAGCTTACTCTGTGTTTCAGTGAATTGCAGGATCAGAGTGACATGGACTTGGAGCAGCTCCCAGCTCAAAATAGCCACCTGATGGCACTCTTGAATTATATCTTTATTCCAGTTAAGAATAGAAGAGGATCAGGCAGGCCTGAAAGTCCTGCACTCTGAGGAGACAAACATAATCTTCTCCAGATTGTTGCTTAGCATTTCAAATAAAAAATCCTCAATCACTAGCACTTGCCTCAGAAGTTCTAGTAGTTACAGTAGTATTTTAGATTTTAGAATCATTCACAAATGGCAGGGAAGCAGCTTGTTCATATACCTGACAGGCTGTTGTCACTGGGTCATCATAAACTCTGATCATAAAAAGGTCGGGTGACCTATCATATTCTCAGATCAAATGCATCACAAGGCTTCCTGTTTTAGTCCTCTGAATAGTTAATGCAGTTCTCAAGAAGATCATTCTGACATTATTCTGTGGCTACATCCTTTGTATTCTGAAAAGAGGAACGTCCATTGTTCCTCCCTGTGCATTGATCATCATCTGCCCATTGCATCAAATGTTCTCAATACGTTGCTAATATTTAAGAATCTATTTATTGAAACCTCATTGATAATTGCAGTTGGATAATGAAGATGAACCTGAAGGATTTGAGTTTTTTAGACTGGCAAACACAGATTGATTTAATGTATTTTATTTTTTGAAGAACTCTTAACATTGGGCTGATTTATTTCTTTTATAGGTAACAAATTGACCCTTGAGACCAGACCATCTAAAGATGGGATTGACATCCGTCAGGAGCTCCTGAAGTTTCACTCCACATACTACTCCTCTAACCTCATGGGACTCTGTGTGTTGGGCAGAGGTAAGAAATGTCATGTTTAAATGTTACAAAGACCTCAACAGTACTCAAGAGACATGACAACCCTTTCTACTGTCTCTTACTCAAGACAAGAAAGAGGAACAAAGACTGAAAGTCATTGAGGACTTGGTGGACGTGGCCTAAAGATGTTTACAACAATATTTCAAGGTTTATTTGCAAATAATTATACAACATATCATCATCAATTGAGATACTGTACCTTGGTATAATTACCAAAAACAAATGAGACCATTGGCAAGACAGAGTAGCTTCTACCCAATTCCAGTTGTAGTATTTTTCAAAGGTTAGTCCATGTATCCCCTACACCTCCTTTCTTCCTGTCCTGCATGTTTGTCTTCTCTATAGCTTTGCTGAACAGAGTGGAGATGATTTTATTTATTTTTAACATCACCTTCCCATTGGCCCGTCAATAGTTTCAGCCTTTGTAATCATCTGTAGTTGTGAGAAACTCTGCTTCCTGTGGTTAAAAAAACAGCACCCTCTTCCTGTTTTGTCATTTACAACAGTCATGGTGTTAAAAGTACAAGTTGAACAAATTGCCCAATAAAGCTACTGTTATACATCCTAAAATATGACTGACAACTGACAGTCAATGTTCTCAATTATGATCTTTTTTTTTCTACCTTTAAGAATGATTGTTAATGAGTTATTGAGGTTGGGATGTGACACATAGCACATTTTAACCATTTTAACTTAGAGTTAATTGTATTCATTTTTCTTTTCAGGTGTAAAATTCAGTTAGCTCTTATTGAATGAAATGTCACTTGCATGTTCATCTTCAGCTAAAACACGAGCATCATGGAAGTTGATAATTAATGGTCAAAATATGACAGCTGGTTTGTTTCACTTGAAGAAAGACTATGGTTTCATTCAGTCTTTTTTGCACTCAAATGAGCTCCTTTTTGTCTAATAACTTTGTGGTAAAACTAAGCTAAACTATAAACGTGTTCCAATCATATTCTTTCTTCCTCCTTACTCACAGAATCACTAGATGAGTTGACCTCCATGGTGGTCGAGCTATTTGGAGAAGTGGAGAACAAGAACGTGCCTATTCCAGAATTCCCAGAGCACCCCTTTCAGGAAGAACATCTCAGAGTGAGCTTAGTTTATTTCCCTGGTGTTTCTTGTGCCTTATGTTAGAGCTGTAATGTAAGGCCATAGCCAGTAATGAGAAGGCCGATTTCATTATGAACTGACTGTTTTGTAATATGAAAATACATATTCAGTTCTCTGTTTGGACTGTACAGTATCACTTATCATATATCTAGTTTTCTTAATTGTCCTTTAACGCCTCCTAAGTAACATGATCTTCTGTTTTCTCGTTTTCTATCACAGCAATTCTACAAAGTGGTGCCTATCAAAGACATCAGGAATCTGTATGTGACTTTCCCCATTCCAGACCTACAGAAGTACTACAAGTCAAACCCAGGACATTATCTGGGACATCTGATTGGTCATGAAGGACCCGGAAGTTTGTTATCCGAGCTAAAATCTAAAGGTAGGACACAATGTAGAGCTTCAAAATAATCGACAATGATGTTAGAATATTGTTTAGAGAATTTAGGGATGTAATATTATCTGCTACACACATGCCAGAAGAACAGAAGATCAAACTATAAAGTATGGTTGGCCTTATGTTCTTTTCCCACCTCAAAGTTATGTTTAAACAATCATTGCCATCCATGGTTCAGTTTTGTGTTTAATGAACACATTCAACCCTAATGAGTAGAGCCAACACAAAGCACAACACACTTTTTTAAAATTTACAAATTAATATATTTTTTCAGTATTCAAGGAATATTGTAAAAGTTGTACAGATATTGTATTTTCCATTATAAAATGAAACTATCTACTGATGATCAAATGTAAATAAGCATGAATATTATTCTTTTAGGCTGGGTGAACACACTTGTTGGAGGGCAGAAAGAAGGAGCCAAAGGATTCATGTTCTTTATCATCAATGTGGACTTGACAGAGGAGGGCCTCTGTAAGTAGTGCCTGCTACATTCACCAATTGTTGGTGTGCTTTGCATGTGGTTATAATTATTCCCCAGTGTGGTCAAATTTGTGTATGTGTGGGTAAATGAAATGTAAATAACAAGCATTGACGCATGTCCTACATGTCACTGCAGTGCACGTTGAGGACATCATCTTCCACATGTTCCAGTACATCCAGAAACTGCGCACCGAGGGACCTCAGGAGTGGGTGTTTGAGGAGTGCAAGGTAATTAATGTTGTCTATTCAGCCACAACATTTCAGACAGGAGGGGCAGGACTAACTTGACTTTTCTTATTTCTGGTTACTGGAGAAACTAATAGAGCAGCTGAAAGATTGACAGGCAGCAGAGGCTGATGTACTCCATCCTACCTGCTGACTGTACAGTTAGCCACATCAAACAAACATTATTTAGTTTGTGGATAATATTAAAATTCAATGCAACATAGAAAAGATTACAAAACTGAGCTCTTGGCTTAAATTCTGTTCTTTCTCTTTCTAGAAGCTGTCTCGATATCTGAACTGTATGTGCTTGTGACATGCTCTCTCTCTGTCTCTGTCTCTCTCTAGGATTTAAACAAAGTGGCCTTCAGGTTCAAGGACAAGGAGCGACCCCGTGGCTATACTTCCAAAGTGGCTGGTTTACTACATGTAGGTCCACTCTCCAACTGCAGAGGTTGTTTCCAGGGAGACACAATGCAGCTTATTGCGTCTGTACCTGCTGTCGTCATCAGGCTGTCTGGTGCTGCTCTTGAGTCTGTTGCAAGACTGGAGAATGGAGATTTTGCAGAGCCACGGTCAAAATTAGGCTAGACATGTTTTTTTTAACCACAGTTCCTGTATTACTGTGGCAGCAAGGGTCATTGACTAGAGTACATCATGGCCTCTGTTGCACTAATTACAGGCTTTTTTTTCTGCGTATGTCTCCTCGCAGGTTTTGCAGTGCAAATAATTCTTTCTCACCCTCTATTATAACAAGAGGCAGGTAGTCATTATATTACACCCATACTGTGAGATAAAATGTAATCGCAGTGTCTGTAGCAAGCATTTAGTCTAATCTTCTTTTTTTTTTTTTCATGCAACAGTTCGCATACTTCCTTTCAGTTATTAAACTTTGTGGTGCATAGATCACAAATCTATGCACCACAAAGATATGAGCAATAAATATGTCCCCCCCTCCAATGCAGTATAATGCTAATGCTTTCTGTGTCTGTCAGTACTACCCTCTTGAAGAGGTTCTAGCAGCAGAGTACCTTTTGGAGGACTTCAGGCCAGATCTGATTGAGATGGTGCTGGATAAGCTGAGACCAGAGCATGTCAGGTCAGTGTGAGAATATCAGTCTCTTGTCATGTACAGAAAAAATGATGCCATCTGTGTACTTGCAGCAACAGTCACTTTCCTTATTCCTGTTCTTAAGTATAACAGAGTTGATATGTACTGGTTGACTAGACTAATATCACAGCAAACTCTCAACTTCTGAATAAATATTTTGTTTTTTGTTTTTTTAAGATGAATCACCACAAGGCCAGTCATAGTTATGTACCTCAAAAATGTAAAATTGTTTGTCTTCCATAGTGTCATTAAGCTAATGCTGCAACACACCACTTAACTAAATGAGGCACTATGTGATCAGTGTGATTAATTGTAAATAATGTTATATAAATTATTTACAGAAAATTTTTCTTGAATTTGCTGTTAATGTTTTTTATTTAAAAATTGGTGCATTGCAAGCCTTATGCACAAATAGACACATTTACATTATATATGTATATAATGCCAAAGAAATACCGCAGGAAGTCTTTGAAAGTGGTGTCTGTGCTTACAGTTAAATTATATTTTTTGTTGCTCCCCCGCTGTGATAAAAGTGTTGGCCTACTTTGATATTTTGATGAAACAGCTTTTCAAATTTCTGCCTTGAAAAACAATGACAGACAACTTTACAGATTTGATTATCTCTGCAAGCTCTAAAAGGGGCTGTTTGATTCATCAGGAGATATGTGCGCTCAGGAATACATTATCAAGATTTTCTCTTTGGATTGGAAATATGGGTGTCCTAATAGGATTTCACATGAACAATTTGGCTAGTTGTTTTCTGACTTGTTATACATGTCCCATGTTATTTAAAAATATTGGCCTATCAAATTGTATTTGAGCTTGACGACCTGATATGCTGGCAGACGTAGTTGGTAGCCAGAGTTTACTGTGTGTTTTGGACCTAAACACTATGTGGTTGTAACGTGATATAAATCAAATTTTGGTCCTTTTTTGCCCTCTGTAGAGATGCAGAATAGGTTAAGACATTTTTGAGGAGTGAACTATTTGAGAAACTTTTCTATTTTCCTGTTCAATTTATAAGCTCTATGAGGATTACCTACCAGAGACCATACACAACATGAGATTAATGTTGGAAAACAGAAGAAATGTTGCACATATTTGGTGGAAATAGCACAATCTCTACTTTTGCAGCTGCACTTTGAGTCTTGCATCACAGTCTTGCCTGGTGTAGCTTTAACACTTTCATTTTATGGGATGCTACTGTTGTGTCAAGCAAAGTGCAGACTTGTAGTAACTAGTCCATTTCTTAATGCTCACCAAGGAAGAAATTGCATGCACTCATTGGCTGACGCTGACAGTTTGCGTGCCAGTCTCCTCTTTTACTGAAGTGGCTATTTAACCTTGGGGTTTTGCCAGCACTGCTTTGAATTCATGACGGTGTTTCCTTTATGGATCAATCTCACTCCAGCAGATGGAAGTGAAGTTACAGCAATTTAGGTTGCATCATTAAAGTGCTGGAAATTATAATCACACAATTTGGTTTTACATTGAGTCCTAGTTGTTTGTTGTATAACAAACAGTAACCTTCTATTGGCACTATGATTGAATAAATAATGTTTAGGTTCCAGTGAAACATACACTCTAAATGCAGCACACTGAGGACTTCGGCTTTGCAGACATACCGGAATTCTAAACAAAGCTCATCTGTTACAGGCAGTCAATGTGTCAATGGATCCCCACTACACTGAATGTGATCCAAACTGTGGAATACTAATAGAAAAGCGCTCACATCTCACATTGTAGAGCAGTAAAAGAGTATCTAATCAGCTCTCACAGAGAGGTTTTTGTATCAATGTAACATGACCACGTTCACTCTTTCTTCTTTTTCCAGAGTTGCAGTGGTGTCAAAGTCATTTGAAGGGCAAACCGACAAGACAGAAGAATGGTATGGTACGCAGTACAGACAGGAGGCCATCTCTGAAGAGACCATCAAGGTGAACCACTGCGGTCATGCTGCTCTCAACAAATCGCACGATACCGGCACTCTGGCTGCTCAGCTTAGGATCAATACATGACAACAGCTTAAGTTTTATAAGATACTGATATCTGATTATATATGTTTGTGTTTCAGAAATGGGAAAATGCAGACCTCAATGGGAAGTTCAAGTTACCAATGAAAAACGAGTTCATCCCTACCAACTTTGAGATCTACCCTCTTGAGAAAGACTCTCCATCTGTGCCCACTTTAATCAAGGCAAGTGTTTTTGCTGCACTGCTCTATCATCAAAGTAGCATCACTCTTCATTACAGGACTAGACAGTCTTTGCTTAAATGCGTATTGTGAAAGAATCTCTTATGTTTTCATATGGTAATAAGGGATTGTTGTGATTGAGACAGCATTTAGCACTGTTGTTGCCATCATGTCAAGATCAGAGGAACTGAGTTATTAACAATGGCGTGCGTATTCCATTCTCTGAAGGAAAGACTGAATATAAGCCGCTGTGCCTTTTTTTCTTTATCATTGTTACAGCTGAGTGCAAAGACCATATTTTGATCTGTTGACATCAAAGTCATTTCATTGAATTTATAAGCAAATTCACACTATATGCTTATTCTGTAAAGTTAAACTGCATTTGCTGGCTTGTTCTCATGCCATCTATTATCTTTGTGCATAAAAAACTTTCAATGAATATGAAAATCAGAGCTGCCTGTGTGTGGCCTTCATTTCTTCCAGGACACTGCTATGAGCAAGGTGTGGTTCAAGCAGGATGACAAGTTCTTCCTGCCCAAAGCATGCCTGAACTTCGAGTTCTTCAGGTATGTAACTAACTTGAACCATTATAATCCAGTTGGAATTTTGAGCACAACATCTTACCCAGTAAATCAACTTTTTACTTGTTAGTACTTATAGTTTGCTACTATCTAATGTATTCAATATAGAGTCAGCTGCTCCTTAAGGCAGGATGATGCTGATGGCATTAGAGGATTTCAGGGTTTATTAAGAAATGCTCAACTTTAGAATAAAGAAAAAGGAAGACTTAAACTGACCTCCTTGTCCAGTGTTGCTATAATTTACCAGGGAGCCATAATGCTTCCAAAGACAGCTCTGGATTTTCATTTACAGTTGCCACATAGATGATATTAACAATATGAGCTGGGCTAGTCTGTACCAGCAAAGTTTAGGCAATAGTTGACAACTGATACACTGCCAAAGCTTTCTGTTATTATTAAGTATTAACACTGCAATTATTTGGTTAATAGTATGCACCAGATTATCAGATACCAAACCAATCGCCCTGTACTGAAATGTTTGTGGTACCGTTCCCCCCCGAATAACCACACTGTATGTTAGAGTCATGCACTGAATGAATGTGCTAGCTTTTGTTCCTATTGCAAAAAAATGTAGAGATAAACATCTCTACACTGGTTATGGTTTGTTTGACCACTGCCATTTTTTCTACAGCCCGTTTGCGTATGTGGACCCGTTGCATTGTAACATGGCATATTTATACCTGGAGCTCCTCAAGGACTCCCTCAACGAGTATGCATATGCAGCCGAGCTAGCTGGCTTGAACTATGACCTCCAAAATACCGTCTATGGGATGTATGTAAGTATTCAAATTCTCTCGCTGTCGCCCTCATGCTGCATCCCAAACCAAACCTTAAGTTCCCTTCCCCTTTATCATCCTCAGACTTGGCTACTGTGGCTCAGCCTGGCTTGGGTTGACAAGTACTTTAAGGCTATCTACGTGGCTATATGAGAAGGTTTCGTCACATTGAATGACACAGTAGCTGTATTATTTTCTAAAATACCCATATACTTTAAAAAAGATTGTCTCATGTGGCAACCAAAATAAATTATGTGCAGTAACCCAATGACCCAGACCTGGCTGGTTTCAGTCTAGCCTCTGTTCCATCTGCATCTTCCTCTTCATTCTTCATCGATCTCTTTTCCCTCTTTGCTCACCCACCTCCCACGAAACCCTTGTGACTACTTAAGAGGTGTTTATTTCCTCATGTGGTCAGGCAGATTGGATCATTGTCATTTCTGTCTTTTAGATTTATTAGGTCTAGCTGCACACCTGTAGTTATCACATCAGGCGAAGCCAGCGCTAAACCAAGCACGAGTCCTCCATAGAATATATTTGTCTGACAGTTTTTACGGGACAGAAAGCTGGTCACGAGGCTGCATATACATACTCTTCTTATCATTCTTCTCATACTTGTGCTGTCTTGTCTTTTTTTTTTTTTTTTTTTTGGACAACCCCTTCAACATTCCCAACAAACATGTATTTGTTTTTTGTTCTTTTTTCCCTCCATTAGTCGCTACCTATATGCAGATCCCCTGCACTGCAACATGACCTACTTGTTACTCAGGTTACTGAAGGATGATTTAAAAGAGTATACATATGCAGCCCGCCTGGCAGGGCTGGTGTATGGCGTAGCTTCAGGGATGAATGCCATCCTCGTAAGTAAGCCGCTTTGAAGTCTGGAGGGATCGGGGCAACAATGAAGGGTCCACTTTGTGGCTTTAAGAGTGTGGAAATGGCTGGTTTTCTATGCTCAGTTTGATTATGTGAAGTGCTGTGTGTCCTTTTTCTCCAACTAGAAGGATTTGTAGGAAGTCTTTGCTTGCTACTGCATTCCCTGCTCATATCAGCTAAATTTGTCACCTAACTGTAAGATGGCTGATTACAGCCCTCTGGGCATGTCATATAAGCAGTTTGTTTACCTTTTTATCTCAAGAGAATCTGTTTATTATATATCCTCAGAGGAGAGCACACCAGAGGAGAGCATTTTCTTTTGTCTTGTGACAAAAGCTCTTTGTCACAAGACTTCTTAATTTCTACAATTAAAATTGGTGTTGTTGAAATGCCTTGATTAGTTAAATTGGGTTTCATTTTAGTCAATTAGGCACTAAAATGAGCAAATTTAGGTTTGTGCAGACTTCTGGTGTACACTGTTTTTGTCCAAGGATGCATGTGTGACTGATATTATAGGTTCAAAATTCTGGGTAATGCATTAAGATGGTCAATGCACAGCAGAAAGCAGTAGGAGCATGGCATGTTTACCTACTCTGTATAATTATTTTGTGTTCTTTTGGCTGCCATTGTATTAGTGTTCTAGAGATTGTACATTAAAAAGTGTCTGTAGCAAGATACAAGGAATAAAGCCAGATGATTCAATTTCCTTTGAGATATTTATAGTCATATTTCTGCTGATGCAAGTGCACAAAGCAAGTTGGAAGTAGATCTGTATTCAGGAGGTTTGATGGATTTAGTTATGAGCAACCTCTTTGTTTCCCCAGTTTATAACAGCAGTTTGTTAGTGTATGTGATTCTTACTCTGGGATTTAAAGTTTCACATAAAGTAACAACCTGCCTGTGAATGAAATTGTGGTGATGGTGTTTTCCTCTTTGCTTTCATCTTTCTAACTTCCTCCTCACTAACACTCTGCACCCTTTACCATATGACCTAGTGACCTGTATTCATTGTCCTGGTATAGATCTTTTTTAGCAAGTACCTTTTTATTATTGCAAATTCATGATTGTGTTCTGTCCTTAGGGATGGCAATTCAACACACTATGATGGGCTGTATGTAATTGATTTGAGTCAGCAGTATTGGTGTGGCTGGCTGGGCATTTGTCAAGGTTAATGATGTTAGGAGAGATTACTTTTAACAGGTGTCACCGCAGGGACTTAGCGACAGGGAGAGGCAAGGAATGGGATGAGTCTGAGAGCATAGCCATGTAACTGGAGGTTTTGCTGAATCATGAAGGGCCATAAGGTGTGGATGACACTGCAAAGTGGAGGCTTTAAATAACCTTGACTTCTTTTTCATTTTTAAAATAGTCATTTGCATAGAAAAACCTCATCATCAACCACCTAGTTCTGTTATGTCTCTCTGAGAAACTACAATGAAATATGTTTGCACTGCAGGAGATGATGAATCGATGCCTCCTTTAGATCAGTTGTCTTATATAGACGTACCCTGTTTTATAGCACACAAATACATTATGTTACAGTGATTTACTTTGATATTTGTGGTAGTGAAGAGTCATCTTAAGCTGTTCGGTGACTGGCTTTTGTGGCTTTTCTTGACAGCTGCACGTGATAAATAAATGCATCAAAACTATCAAAAAACAATGAAAGTAAAAGCTGTAAAATGCTTTAGAAAGACCACTGATCATGCTAGACTCTCCTCATCTTTCTGTTTGCTGATAATGTACCACCTGTCCTCTATCACTGTCTTCTGCAGCTGTCTGTTAAAGGTTACAATGACAAACAGTACATCCTGCTGAAGAAGATCATTGAGAAGATGGCCACTTTTGAGATCAATGAGAAGCGCTTTGACATCATCAAGGAAGCGGTAAGCCCTGACTGCAACTCAGTCATAATCAGTCAGTTAAAGGACTCGTAGAAATTTACTGGATTGATTCAGAACCTTTTTATCCTGATTTATAACACATAAAAGTGAAGTAACAATAATAGGAGATTTGATACTCTTTTTTTTTTTTTTTTTTTTTAATCTAAAGCGCGATGTTGAACTGACTTTGCCTTCTCTTTCTCTCTGCAGTACATGAGGTCTTTGAATAACTTCAGAGCTGAGCAGCCTCACCAGCATGCCATGTACTACCTCCGTCTCCTAATGACCGAGGTTGCTTGGACCAAAGATGAGCTCAGAGAGGCTCTGGATGGTGAGACACTGCTCTTAATCTCTCTCTTTCTCTCTTTATTTCTGTCTCAAATTCCCAGCCCTTGTTCTTAGTAGCCACTTTTCTACTGTGGGCCAGACTGAGTTCACTGCAATACAGAATAAATGCAGCTTATACATGTCGAGTTTGTCTTCTGTTTACAACTGAGAAAGTGGAGTTTTGTGAATGGTAAATTATTATTATTTTTCCCTCAGCAGAGGCCAAAAAACATACACTTGGTTGCTGTTGATTAGTTATAACAAACATCATCATGGCAGTAAGAAACTTCACTATTTCTCAGTTTCTAAGCTGAAAAGTTCCAGGCTTGCAGTGGATAGAGGGCTACTCTTTCACTCCTCTCACCTCAGCTCTTGCCTTCTTTTCTTCTTCCCTCTGTTCTCCTCTGTAAATCCTCATTTGAATGCAAAGGCTGTCCTCTAGCAGATGCCTCCCTAGCTGCAGTCTTCCCTTTCCGCAGTGCCAGTCTGGAACCTGAAGGGCAGATTGTTATATTTTTACCACAGAGCTTACACAGGCTATCCTCGGATTCACACGAGACTCAATTAACCTGCAGGGTCAGGCCTGTAGCCCAGTCACCAGGGCCTCCAATTACCACGGCTTGTTCCCTTATCAGTGTCCTTACCCTCCTGCCGTCCCCTGTCTGGGCACTGTGAGACACTTTCAGTCTTGTTTCCTAGATTGTGTGTACTAGTGTTGCTGTGGACAATCATTTAGATAAAGTGTGTGTGTGTGTGTCTGTAGTAGCTTAGCTCCTTGAATCTGGGTCAGACGTTGCTTGAATTCAGATTGCCCAGCCCACATTGAGACAGACTTAATTTTTGTGCCTGTGTAAGTCAATGTGTTGCTGTGTGTTTGACCAGACTTGTGTGAATGTCTATTGTGTGACTACTGCTGTACAATGGAGATGACACACACACACACACACACACACACACCAGTTATTCCTTTTTTTACTGATTGTCTTGATAGCAGCTCAGGAAATTGCTTGGGATATTGCTCTCTGATTGATTGCTGTTGTCTGTGATCTGTATTCCAGATGTAACTCTCCCACGCCTCAAGGCCTTCATACCTCAGCTATTGTCCCGGTTACATATTGAAGCCCTTCTCCATGGCAACATCACCAAGGAGGTTTGTCACTGTGATTTAACTGCCAGCTGAGGGAATCTGAATTTTGTTACATCTCTGCCTTGATGGATTTGTAGATTCACAATAGTAAAGCTTTCCCTTCACATTGAAGCAATAAGTTTTATAAAATATGTGTATACCTTTTTACTCAGGGAATATAAAAATACACTTGATTTATTCTCGAGCAACATTTCAGTCACCTCCAGCCTTTTATTTGGCCTTCCAATGGTATCACAGAGGATTATTGTGGAAAACCTCTTATAAGATCCTGCGATCAAGTCACACTTTATATGAGGTCCCAGCTGTCACAGCCCCCAGCTTTACGCCTTGTAATGATGACAGCGTCACAGTCTGGTGGAGAGAGAATTGGATTCACCAGCGAGAGCAATGATCCATTTCGTCATCACAGCAGCAGTGTAGGCCTGCTTCTGTAACACCAGAGAAGTAGTGACCCAAGTAGTTTGGCAGAGAAGCCTTGTAATGTCAGACTGTGTGTAGTCATGTCTTGATGAGAAACTTGTGTTCATTAACCTCAACAAAGCAGGTAGATTAAAAGGCCGGAAAAGATCACCTTAAAACATGATTAAAAAAACAGCTTTTGGTGATGTAACTTTAATTACTGTGTCCAGTTTGTGGTTTAGTGGCAACAACAGCTAAATACTGTTGCCATGCAGGACATGTGCTTTTTCTGTTTCAATATTTAAACCTTTGCTCCACAAGCCCAACTTTTTTATGTTTGGTGCCCCCCCCCCCCTTCAGTAACTTTAAATGCTCTGCTAATCTAAATTAGAGAAAAACATAAACCCCCAGTGGTTTTGGTTGTATTTGCAGTGGTTGTGAGTTATCTACTACAGAGACTTCTGCTGCAGGAGGATAATCCACAGAACTCATTATTTTCTAACTATTTTCTGCAGGAGGAGAAAAGTACCGAAAGTGTCTATAGTGATGTCTGTGGATTATCCTCAGTACACTGAACTTTGTTTCTGGAAACATACATTGCTGTGAGAGTTTTCTAATGGAATTTTTGTTGCTTTGAGCACCACAAACAAAATTCCATTCATCCACACTGCGAATATCTCACAACTCCAGCAAATAAAACCAAAACATATCTGCATGATAAGCATGACTGAATATCAAGCTTGCTTCACTGGATTTGTTTAGGTTAAGAGAGGTGGTTGAGAAGTTGACTGCATTGCCATAGCCATGTGTACAATCAGTTTGCTAAACAAATTGATGGAAAATGTGCAATGTCAAGATAACTTAATTCTGGTCATGTAGAAGCCACAGCTTAATGCAGCTTGTTGGGGGTTGTCAGAAGAAATTCTGGTATATGTACATTATGTATTATATTACAGTAATACGAGCCAGGTTAAGGGAAATGTGCGCAACACAAAGGTAAATTGCAAATCTAAGTAGAAAAAGGTTCTTCACACATCTTCCAGCAATATGCTGGAAACCAGGTGCTTCTCAGGTCAGGAACAGCAAATTTCAGATGAGAAAAGACAGGACTTTCTGATTAGCAGTCTTTAATAGTGAAACAGACCAATGTTTCAACACTACTGTGTCTTCATCAGAGTCAAAGTTCTTTGTGTGCTCCAGTCTGTTCTCATCTGTAAATTGCAAATCCATGGAGTGCCAAGCTAGATGAGACATAATGTTTTTCTGGGAGTGGAATTTTTCCTTAATTAGATTTTTGTCAGCTAAAATGTTTTGTTTTCCCTCCCCTGTCTGTCATCTCTCTAGTCTGCTCTTGGCATGATGCAAATGGTGGAGGACACGCTCATTGAGCACGCTCACACAAAGCCCCTCCTCCCGAGCCAACTGATTCGCTACAGAGAGGTGCAGGTTCCAGACGGTAGGTCCTGTACTGCCCCCACATCCCATACACACACACACACCAGTTAAGCACTCTTAATCATCATCCGCCAGTCATGACTGTCTCCACAGCGACCATGCAGAAGGGTACTTACCCAGCGCTCTTGCCCTCGTCATCACTGACGCTGTCTTGCGTTTGTAAAGATTTGATTAAATTCAGTATCCCACATTTTCCTCAGAGGAACATAATTGTCACTGAGTGGAAATGGACGTCAGTGAGCAAAATGCGTATACGCCTTCCTCAGCAGCTCAAAAACAAATGTACACACACACACACAAAGCAAAGCACCTGTGCTACCTTTCTGATTACATTAGGAAAGTCGAGTGATGTGAAGAGGAAAACCAGAGCTGCCCAGGGCCACCTGGAGACATCCTGTGGCCCACCAAGACATTTTCCAGGCTTGGCTCCAGACTGCCAGTCAGATGCAGAGCAGGAGTGCAGGAGAAAGACGTAAAGGATGTAAACACAAAACTGGCTTACTAAAAGAATGACAGTCTGTCCAAGAAACACATAATTACTCTTGCAGCTGAAAGCTTTAGAGCTGAAAGTTGACTTAAATCTGTGGCCAGTTACACATTCATTTCTCTAATAAAGGAAAGAATTTGTCGGTCTGTATGTCCTTCGTGTATCTTGAGAACCATTCATCCGATTGACTCCACACTTGGCGTGTGTATGGCGAGCCACTCCGCTCTGTGCAGGGGCAGGGTGGAGCTTTAGGGCTCTGCTGACTGACTCCAGCATGTCAGGGAGAGACCAGAGATGAGGCATGACACAGGTCAAAGAAAAGTGCTCTACAAAGAGAAAAGCAGACAGCGAAAACAGAGCTTT
This sequence comes from Scomberomorus guttatus, assembly GCA_038419695.1. NCBI lineage: Eukaryota > Metazoa > Chordata > Actinopteri > Scombriformes > Scombridae > Scomberomorus > Scomberomorus guttatus. The sequence continues at coordinate 23,195,847 of CM076458.1, forward strand.
TAATCAAGAATGGACACTCTTACCCGGTGTCTAGACAGAAAGCATAGCGCTAGCACCACGTTTAGCAGATCATCAGGAGGCATACAGGTACATTGTTGAGCGTAGGTCAAGATAGAAGGTATTTTTACTTTTTAATACAATGACTAACACTACACAACAACAAAACTTGTATACAACTTAAGTTATAAATGTTTTCTGTTGCTGTAGAAATTTTTATCAGTAATAGTTGTAAAAAATAGTAGTAAATCACTTATTTCAAATCAAAATCAGTGGAGAAAGGCAAAAAATATTTGCATACCTATAATTTATATGTTTAAAAACTGATTGATTGAGCATTTAAAGCAGTAAATTAGTAGTGAAGCTTGCAACTGTGTAGCAAGAAAATCTGCAGTTTCACCTCTCTCTAACACTAACTTGCTGTGACAAAAGAAAATACACAATGACACACAAGCCTGAAATTTCCACCCTTCACATGAATGCTTTGATTAATCAAAGACCCTATTGCCTCAAAAAGTTTTTTGATTACTTTTCAAGTTAAATTTGTGTTGGTAGACTTTTAGAAAACTTGACATGTTGAGAAGAATGCAAGGCGAGATGTTGAGAACTGTGGACATGACACTCCTAGAGCGCAGAGCCAGAGTGCTCCGTCAGCATGTCTATAAAGGTACCTGCATTACCCAGCCTCAACTCCATCGCAGTAAGCTTGATCACAATGGACTCAAAGAAACTGAAGTTGAGTGCAAAAGGAACCAGGTTTCCCCATGCTAGAATGGAGGGCCCCGCTCCACGTTACGCTCAAAGGAAAATTTTAAAGTACAGATGAAAGGCTTCAAGAGTCCAATTTGGAGCCACTCAGCAAAAAATGATGTTGGCATTCAGCAGAATGTCTCCGCTTTTCTGGAGAGTGTCACCACTGTCCTCTGTCTGAACTTTCCTGTTTTATTGTGTTGCACTCATCTGTGCCTTAAGCAAAGTGCTCAAACATAACTGCATGTCTACAATTGAAACAGCTCATCAGTTTTTTGCAGGCAACACTTGTGCAAGTTACTGTATGCAGGCTGGTTATTTTTTAAAGACTTGATTTTACATATATCTGTGGGAATTAATTATATAAGGGTGTTGAGGGGGGCTGGCAAAATTTATTTCATAGCTTATCTGAGCTCATGGATCACTGGATCAACAGAAAGGCTTCTTTTTTAAGCACTCACTGGATTACATGCTAAGTGTTTTATCTTACCAAGGTCTAGTCACATTAGACAGAATCGCGTTGAAGCTTTCCAAGCTTTCTAATCATAATTAAATCTGCACACACATAGTACCAGGAAAAAATAAAAATGTTTGTTGTGATCTGTCTTTCGTTACCTTCGTTAATTTGACAAGATGGGAGGAAAAGGGTTTTTCAATATTTTGATACAAATTACTTGCACATTTTTCCTTACTCCTTCATTACCTGTATGTAATACATCAAAATACTACCCTTGGGCATGATGATCAACTTTCAATTTTCTTCCCTACATGTGGAAAAACCATATGCTACAAAATAAAGTAGCTGCTTAGAATGAGAGTGCATGTCTATTATTTCTGTACCGTCCCTGCCTTCAGTCTTCAATTGAACAAAAAGTGGATTTTTATTTCAGGCCCAGCTTGAGATGTTGCCTTTTTTTCCCAGACATCATGTCCATGGTAATGTGTTTATTTTGGATGGTTGCATTATTTAAAGAATTTAAACAAATCTTCTCCTTTTCCTCTCAGGTGGCTGGTATGTTTACCAGCAGAGGAATGAGGTGCACAACAATTGTGGCATTGAGATCTACTACCAGACAGACATGCAGACCACCCACGACAACATGCTGCTGGAGCTGTTCTGTCAGATCATCTCGGAGCCCTGCTTCAACACACTGAGAACCAAAGAACAGCTGGGTGAGCCCACAAAATGCAAACTATGATGGTGAACACAGCTTGTGTAGCATCTTCCAACACAAGAAAAAGCTGTTAGTTGTGTTAAATGTGCTTCTAAGATGAGATTTATTTTATTTTTGTTTGTGTTTATATATTATGATTTATTCAGGCCTTTTTCTTTGAGAATTATGCAGCTTTAATCTGCCTTCAGTAATTAGATGGTGCTCTATAAAGACCAGAAACCGTGTAAGTGAAGTTTTTAAAGAGCTGTCAACCATGATGATGTTTAATAACTTGGGGACTGAAGTATACCACATTGCCTTGGAAGGAGTCCTGTAATAACAGCAGACCTAAAATTAAAATCAAGATAAATACAGAGACCGTTTTTCTGGACAAGCTAAGGTACCCTGTCTGTCCTTTCCGCTAAGCTCTTACATGTCTTCTCCTCTGCACCCCCAAGGCTACATTGTGTTCAGCGGGCCCCGGCGGGCTAACGGAGTGCAAGGCCTGCGTTTCATCATCCAGTCCGAGAAGGCGCCCCACTACCTGGAGAGCCGTGTAGAGGCTTTCCTGTGTACTATGGAGAAGGCTGTGGAGGAGATGAACGAGGAAGCCTTCCAGAAACACATCCAGGCTTTGGCCATCCGCCGCCTGGACAAGCCTAAGAAGCTGTCTGCTGAGTGCGCCAAGTACTGGGGAGAGATCATCTCTCAGCAGTATAATTTTGACAGAGGTGAGGTCTCCCGACAGTCCTCCTCCACCTTACTGCTACATCTTCATTCTGTTTAGGCCTCAAGCCAAAAACAGGTATATTTGAATATATCTGTCTGGTTATTATGAAAAGCTTTGAGACTTTGAGATTTCTCAATATTTTGGACAGACCCAGAGGCGAGCAGGATGTTTCTTAGGGTTGCACAAATTAGGTTCGATTAAAGCCTTAAATAATCTGCAGCCGTAGCACACCTCTCTCTTGCAGCACTCTCCTGAGTGCCATAATGGATTGTAATGGACCCGATTCACTGGTAATCTGCCTAAAGCCCTGAGTGATGGCTCACTGAAAGGCTGCCAAGGGAGTGGTGGTGATTACTGATACTAGCAGTGTTAGGCTGCATTCATACCAAATCCGGCAATGCGGATCCGCAGGGTTTTGCGGAGGTGTGGGCGTGTTTATTTGTGCTTCAGAATGTGAAACAATAGGAAACATTACATTTTATTAATCTGATTCACTGCTTTGTTCTGGCTACCGCCACTCCCTCTCTTGATTCACTCTAGCTCGCTCGACTGCCACTGTTCACTCACTCTCTCTCTCTCTTTCTCTCGTCTTTTTTAAAATGAGTTGGGAAGCCGAAAGCAAAGCCTAACTTTACTTTTAACGTTATCAAACAAAGAGAAATGTCCTCCCCTCGTCCTAGTAACATCTCTGTCCTCCCTCGTGGCATGGTTGTACAGCTCTGCTACATGGGAAAACAAGGTTCTTCTTCCCATGGGCGTGTTCGGTCTGATGGCCGGCTTTCGGCAAAAGTTGATTCTGGTTGATTCAACTTCTTCCTGCATGGCCGCTGCGGTTTTTTGCAGCACCCCATGTGGTCCTGACGCAGCCTAAACGCACTACCACCATTCAAATGAACGGGAGGACTGGTGTTTTTCCCGAATTGTCGAATTTGGCGTGAATGCAGCCTTATGGGAGGGGAGGAGAGGGGGGGGTGAGGGCAGCTAACACGCTAAACCCCAAGGGCACAGAAAAAACACAACACAAGCCATTAGTCAAAGCTCACACACAGCCTGCTCTATCAGCTGTCTGCGAGATGGAGCTACTTCCCTTCGCTTGCATCAGTAATTTTCTTTTTAATTTTGTGCAAAAACACAAAACACAAAAACAGTTTTGCATTAACGAGCCATATTGTTAGAAAAATCAAACCCAGATCACAAACAATAAGTAAAAAACATCATAAAAATGATACTAGGCAGCTTCCATAAGCAACTGAACACATGAATATGTAAAACCTTTTAAACAGCCAATGCATTTCAGTTGCATTATTATACAGCAATAATATGAACATTGACAAAAGCTTAAATGTAAAAGAAAGTTTATTTTCAAACCACACTGCCATGAACTGAAACCACTGAAAGTACAAGGTAAGCAATAGAAACAATCTGTATGGTTTGACAATGATTAGCAGTAATTTAAAGTTTATGTGTATTACAGTAAGTGGGCTACAATCTACTTTATGTGCAATCCAGCGTGTCTTTCAAATGCTCTTCTCAGGTTAAAAAACTCTACATTAGCGATGTGCCTGAAACAAACACTTACATTTTCCTCTTGTGTTGCAGATAACATTGAGGTGGCCTATCTGAAGACTTTGACAAAAGAAAACATAATGCACTTCTACAGAGTAAGTAGCACAACTTCATATCACAGCCTCTACCCTCGAGTACATGTAACAGACAGCGAGCATGGAGACACATCTGTGGATTCTACTGCTCTTCTCTCTCAGCTCCGTGTCTGGCTCTTGAACAGACATTATCTGCTAGTTTGAAGTACTGCTACATTTCATTTTTATTTCAGAAAAGTTTAATGTTCCAAAAAACAGTTCGGAAACAGAATTCATATCATGGGACATTTTAAACTCTCTATAGAGACATAGGATGATGAAGGTGCTGGTGTAAGCTGGGGATCAGTTTAGTTTTATGGCTTCCTTTTAATTAAGAAGGTCAGACATTCTTATCATCAATGAGTGGATGCTGAAACACCAAACAAATCTGAGCTTTGAGAATTTACACCTATAATTTAATAAGGAAATAATGAAATAATATTACAGTGAACAAAGATACAATTACTTCACAGACAGTTTAATCTGAACGGCCTTAAATGATGATCATCTGACTAACTGTGGTTCTTTGTGGCTGTGGTTAATACTGCATCAACAGCAGAGGCATCGTCATGAGGCAGCTACATAAATTATAGAAGTAATCCTACATTTTATGACATGTTAGAGTCATGAAATATTTCAGTGGTCCATCAGTCACTGTTCATTGGTACTTTAAACTATCTGATAAATTTTATATTCAAAATTCTATAATAATAAAACTGACACAGTCCAGTGTTAATATCAGATGATTTACATCATCAGTGTGATGATTTACACAACATATGGACTGTGTTTGACAGCTCATTATTTGAGGACCAAAGTTGATTCTTGACGTTGGAAACAGCACTTGAGAAAATGATAAAACCACAAGGTGCATTTAGTAGCTGTTTTGAAGCTTTTGATGATTTGACACTGGAGTTTGCCCCGTTGTCACGGAAACTCAGATTTCCATTTTTTTACTGAGCATGTTAAGGAGTTCTCGTCCGTGTCGGCTTAAAAGCTGAGGTTCAAAGACTAAACTGGAAAGTGGAATTTTGACTGCAACATTTATCTACAATTTCTTGACAATTGGGAAACTCCATCAGCTGATGAAGACTATGTGATATGATCGAAATCCCCAGAACAGCTACTAAATAGACCTTGTAGTGAGACTGGTTTCTCAGCAGTTTGTCTCATGGTGCCACTGCACTCTATACACAGTTAAACTGATGCAGTGGACTTATGATTTGAACTTATGAATATAAGTTTAATTTTTATTACTATTTAATATTATTATTGTTGTTATTAGCAGCAGCTTTTTAAGTGTTTATTGAGACGTTCCAATATATTTGTTATTGATAATTGGGGAACTGGATTAAGAGCCCTAGTTACCCAAAAAAAGAGGTGAATAACAAAAGCAATTTCTGGCAATAAAAAAATATATATATTGGCACTTTTGAAAGATTGTGACTGTAGAATGATGTTTTATCTCCCTTCTGTAGACTACCAGAGTTGTATCGATCAGCTGAACAACAGAAAATATCAGTCAGACTCCATGAATATTCATCATATGTAGTACGCAGCAGTGGCAGGATGATAATTACATTTCTGATAAAAGGACAGTATTGATATGAGCAAAACCACCTACCCTTAATCTATTTGTGTGTGTGTGTGTGTGTGTGTGTGTGTGTGTGTGTCACACACAGTTTTACTGGGTTCAGTCCGCCCTCCTAGCTTTCATCTCCTCCTGCCTCCTGCTTCTATTCATAGCCACGGAGGTGACACTGACACAGGACGCCCACAGCATATCAGCTGCCATAATGACAACCAGCCACCCTGTTTCAAGGGGGATAAAGGGCCAAAGACACATGGCCGGCGAAAGAATTGGCATTATCTCAGCCCAGCAGAAACCATTACAGGCCCCATGCAGAATAAACCTAATGCATTTCTAATGTCATATCAGGAGCAATCGCAGAATCATTTTCATTTCTTTTCTTCTCTCTCTCTTTTTTTTTTTTTTTTTTTTCCCCCATTTTTTGGTCGCTGGAGTTGATGCTGTCTGACCTGCAGATGAGCCAAATCTTAGTTTAATATAATCCTCCATTCAGAGACAGTGACGAGGCCTGACTGCAGCTAAATCTCCACAGGCTTGTCAGAGCTGATCCTAGACTCACTGTGAGAAACACACGGCCAGCCGGGCCACGATGAGTCTTCCCTTTTTGTGGAAGCAACACTGTTGTTTCTCAAAAGTTTTAACACAGTCATTCCAACTAAATGACTATAATATATTTTGTTATTTATGTGCATGGTTGCTGATTTTCTGGTAATGATGCTGTTTGACATGGAAAAGAAAACCAACCAGAATCAAATCTTCCTCCCCACCTTCCATCCCTCACACCACCTGTCCGTCTGTGTCCCCGCAGGAACGGCTGACAGTCGAGGCCCCGAAGAGACACAAGGTGTCTGTGCATGTCCTCTCCAGAGAGATGGACTCCTGTGAGTATCTGCGGTCACGTGTTGGTTACATGAGCTTCATTTTAGACGCAGCAGGTCAGCGGCTTTGTTCAGTGTCAGGCTGACTTGTACATCACTGTGTGTGTGTTTACCAGGTCCCATAGTGGGAGAGTTCCCTGCTCAGAATGATGTCAACCTGGCCCCTGCTCCCTCCCTGCCACAGGTACAGTAATGATGATGCTCTTTATTCATGCTTCTCTCCTTTCACTCACTACTGACACGTGTTCAGTCTGTTCAGATTTTTGTTTATCATTCTTTTCATTTTTTTTTTTTTTCTATGAAGTTTCATCAGTCAGCTTGGTGGGTCCAAAAGGCAGCTTCAAATCTCAAAGTTGTTGTACATCAGTAAACTGCACACAGCACATCCACACTGGATGACTGCTTTGTACATAATAACAGAAGTGAAAGATCTATAATTGTTGGATTGTTGTTTTAAAGAAATAGTTTGTATTTTAATTTTGCCAAAAACTGACCAATGTCCATTTGTGGCAACAGAGCCTGAACCACAAAGCTAGTTTACCCAAATCTGGCTTCACTGAGCCTAACATTTGTGATTCTAGACAACCATCACTAAAGTACCAAAGTATGACATGAAACAGTACCGATGATTTACAGCAAGGTTTTATATTTTATATATATATATATATATATCTCACAATGACATTTGTGCTTTTTTGTGCCAGATAAATACAGTTTCAGACAGTTCAGTGTGTTCCTCCAGTATATTTTGTGATCAACAGTCAAAAGCTCAGATCAAGTAATTCCAAAACTGACTTTTATATTTATTCTAACTACTTTCAGTGAGGCTGTCTCTGTACTCTGAGCCTGAAAAAAAATCAGACAGCAACATTTCTAATTGTTAGTTAAGAAAATGATTTAATTGCACGTAGAGCAGTTTCCACTTTCCCACTCTCACTGGACACAACAGTGATGGAATAAAACTGTAAAGTTGTCAATTCATTAGTTTTACAGCAGTTAAATTAACAATAATTCACCCAAATGTAAAAAAAAACATTTAGCGCTCCACTGAAGCCAAAATTAACATAATGAAGTAGTTCACTTCTCTGTGGCTTTGAAAATGATTTGCTTTTCTCATACATGAATATTGATCATTTGCATTTTGATGTACCCAGAGTCACATGGTTGTGACTGTGCAACACAGGTTACCATGGTGATCTACCTCAATTAAAAAGCGAACCAGTGGAAAACCATAGTCGAGCCCAATGATTGCTGATGTGTCTTCATTTGATTAGGTCAGGAAGGTCAAAGTTACACTTTCTGCTCAGTGTTGCTAAGATCAGGTTGATATGTTTATGACAGACATAGTAGCCACAAAAACAACACTAACACCACCAAATGCTAAAACAAGGACTTTAACCTCAAAGGAACAGACAAATCAGAATAGTGTGAAGATTTCACTCGTGACTGTAACGTCTTGTGTTTTTGTGGCAGCCCTCGTTGGTTCAGGACATGACCGAGTTCAAGAGGAGCCTGCCTCTCTTCCCTCTGGTCAAGCCTCACATCAACTTCATGGCAGCCAAACTGTGAGCGAGGCTGGCAGGTCGACACGCAGCAGCAGGAAGGGGTGCCGGGGGGGAGGAGGAGGAGTGGACCCCGCTCTGTTTCCCACCTACCCCTCCTGTCAGGAAGACTTTCATCTGACCGAGCCTGCATGAGCGCGTGCGTGTGTGTGTGTTTGCGCAATGACATGTGAATGCCTGTGTGTGTGTGCGTGTGCATGTGTGGCAGGCTGGAGCCACTAGAAGAGATGCTTGGAAACTAATGCGTGTATTTGAATCACAAAGTTAGCTGTGGTTGTCGACATAGCTGTGATAACGGTAGAGGTCACACCAGACTCACCTCATGTTCAAGTCTCTAAAAGGAGACGTGACACTTACACGCATCACAACACGGTGTAGGCTGTTGTAGAGGAAATAGAAACAACCTATATAAAAACAAAAAAAAAAAAAAGACGAGGGTTCAGATCCCTTTAAACGACTTCAAATATACCGCAGATGCTTCAGAGTAGGAAGCGTTTTATTTGAATTATTCAGACATGCTGCTTTGAGAATGGATAGCGGGTTTATTCTGATGAACTGGGGGCTGTAGAAGTTTAAGACAGAAGCTCCATGAAGGTCTTTTGTTTCGTTGGGACTGGTAGATCTTTGCCATGTAACTCTCGCAGGCACCACAACTTTCTCACAAAAGACACACTCAGTCAAAAGGAGTATTTTATTCAAATTTATGCATTTTTTTTTAAAAGAATAATCTGCCTTATAATTATGGTTTTAGTCCGCGCACATTTTTGAAATGTTTTTGCTTGTAAACTGGTAAAATGTTGGGACCCTTTGAGGAGCTGTTTTAAATTGCTGATCACTAAGAACCGCGCCCATGAAGGTTCTGATTTTTATTTTTTATTGCATTTTACAGTATGTAAGTCGGACATCTCAGGGGTACCTCCATGCTGTTTTTTTACATTCAATTTTATTAATGATTGATTAAAAATAAAAACACTTTTATTGATCTGTCATATACATTAGTACTTTGTTCACTTCACTAAATGTGATCAAATTCTTATTGATCTTTAAATTATTTTTGTAAAACTGAAAGGAATTAATTGCTGTAGAGATGAACGTTTTTTGTTTTTGTTTTTGTTTTTTTTTTCTTTCTTTTCTGTCTTCTGTGTCTGCATGTGAGACTTTCTGCAGCTTGTGCCTTTCCAGGGGGGCATCAGTTAGTTTGTATGTGGCTGCACTGAACTGCTCCTGGTCTGATTCAGGGCAGAATCCTGGAGGATCTAAACCCTCATCTAAATTGCTGGACTGTGCTCTGGCTCTTACAGCATAGATGTCAAAAAAAAAAAAAAAAAAAAAGCAGCTAGCCCTTTTCTCTGAAAAGAAACATTGATGTCTTGAGGGGGTTGAAGAAACACTCCAGTCTGGATTTTTTTTTTCTGAATATATGCACTTCTCTCACTAAAGCAATAAACCTAATGATGTGGACCTGAGGACAGTGTGTGAGTGAGACGTGGCTCTGCACTGCTGCGTAGCTGCAGCAGATAAATCCCAATCCCCAGCCTCCCTCCAGCACCAACCAGGGAGAGGACTGTGTCCCTTCTGATTGGTTAGTGGTGCATGGATAGTGATGTCGGCGTAAGTGTGACCAGCTCTCTCAGGTGCTAACCAGCTTTGCTGCTGGTGGAGCCGCCAACCACTCCACGCCAACCAAAAATCTGATTTGATTTTTTTTTTTTTTTCTTCCTCCTCTCCTGCTCTCAGGCCTAGTTCACTGCTCACTCATATAATGCTGCATAGAAAGTCATAAAGGAGTACCTGTATGATTGTACTGTATCAAAAAGCTTCTTCAATGTTTTCCAGCATTTTACTACGTCTCAACCAGATCAAAACCATTTCAATTCCTTTTTTTTTTCTCTTTTAAAATTTACAAACAAGGTCCTGCTTCATCATCAACTGCCACTGTGTTAAAGGGCATTAATGCCTCTTGTGGTCGAAACCCAAAGACAACCAGCATCAGCAGCATGCCTTAGGTAGACTTTCACTCCCGCAGGCAGTAGCTCAACAGCGTCTGGGGGGGGGGGGGTTGGGGGCGGTGATGAAGCTGTGTTCATATGAGACTAGCAACATTACATATCAGGCTTGGGTGGGCCACGCACCGTTTACTTTGTGAATTAACTAGTGATTGGTTTACATTTAGAAAATCTGAAGCGTGTTCTTTCATTTCAGGATGTCTTTGGCAATATAAAAATACCGATTGGCTGGTTGGGTTCATGGGCCGGATATACCAGAGTGCTGACGTTTTGAGTTTGTTCTTTTTATTGTCTCCTGTGTGTTTCTAATTAATAAACAACTGATTGGAACAATGTGTGTTTCTGATGCAAAAGAACACAACACGTCAATAATTGGAAAAATACATTTATTCACAGAACTGATACCATATGACTCTTAAGTCAGTCAGAAGCAAATGTCTGTACAACACAGTTCACACTTTAACTTCACTGTCTCTTTTGGCAGAGCGGAGACTTTACAGTGAATGTACAGGGAGAGCAGAGAGTAGGAGGACACCTGTAAAGCAGGCACAGTTTACACGTGCGGGTTAAATGTTCAAAGTGGTCAGCTTTAAGTCATGCCTGTTCACAGGAAGTCACATACTGAATGTTCTTGTTTGCTCAGAGGCAGAAAACTTATGGTTCAGTTTTGATAACGGCCCTGTGAATGGAAACATTTGCCACATGAAAAAAAAAAACTGCTAATCATGTCATGCTCCCAATTTATATTATGTACTATTTATGGCTATGTTAAATGGACCATTTATAGCGCCTTTCTAGTCTTATCGACCACTCGAAGCGCTTTACACCACATGTCAGCATTCACTCAATCACTCACACATTCATACACTAGTGACAGAGGGGCAGAGGCTGCTGTGCAAGGTGCCAACCTGCTCATCAGGAGTGATACAAGAGGGTCAGTTTACCCAAATTACAAAAAGGCGTTTGTTTCTCACTATCTAACCATGCAGCAATATTTGGTTTATTTGTACAGGTTTTGAAATCAATGAGATTTCTGTTACCACTCCAATACAAGAAGGTCATCTTAGTTGTGTGGTGGAGGCAGAACTTCCAGACAGAGATCTCAAAACTGAAGTGGGAAAATATGCTTTTTTGTAATTTGGGTGAACTGACCCTTTAATTTGCACAAAAGTTCTGCCAAAATGCTCCAATGACTCATTTCCAATTGTCAGTGTCCAAGTTTCACTCACGTCTGCCCGGTAATTACCACAGACCCACAGTCTGACCTGGACTACAGCTCACACTCAGGCAACATCACGTGAGGAGAAAAAAAAAAAAAAAAAAAGTAATTATATTAAAATGAATCCCCGCACTTAAATCCAAAAGACTAAATGTTTATCGACTTTCAGCAAAGTTTCACATCTCCCAGTGAAAAGTGCTGCATCAAGCTCTGTGCAATTCAGTCAAAGCTTTTTAAAAACGCTTTCCAGTCCGACATCCCGTCACTGCAAAAAGCTCTGAAAGCACCGAAAGCATCCGTATCGTATCTTCCTCCCCGGACAGCTAGTGGACACAGCAGCTCCTGCGGGGCTGTGATGGCAAATGACGCTTTAAAACATCACATGAGAGCATTTTTTAGAAAAAAAGAGATAAAGCTACAGAATCAACGTGAACACTGACAAGGCATGTGAACAGAAAATGAAACACCCATGAATAATGCAGGGTCTAAAACACACCTCTACTTTAACTTATGAGCTGTGGTCAGTGTTACTAGAGTACTTTAGAGTAGCAGTAAGAGTAAACCTCACCAGTAAGAGACGTGTTGTCTCTTAACGCTTCCTGCTTGTGGTTAAATGTACTGCATCATGATTCACATCTGTTAAACACATTTATTGCTTATCATTAATACATTCCATACACTGAAATTATTCATCATTCAATAGAAACCCCTAACACACTGGCAAAGGGGACGTTTCAAAACTGCAAAATAAACATTATAAAACAATCATTTATTATTATTATTATAAAACTTTCTAATTACACATGCCCCACATTTTCTCTTCTTAAAATACAGTAAGTCTACAACAAGTATTAGTTATGTGATTGTTGAAACATCCTCCCTTAAAGTTCTTGGGAAAGATCTTTGAGTGTAACTGCACGCGTGCTCCTGTGTGTCCACACGTCTCCTCCCTTACGAAAGCGTCAAAAATTTTAAAAACAATGTGTCGTGGCGGTGGTGGGAATCCTTGCGTGAATGTCAGCGGCGGTGCGATGAATCACTCCAGAACAGAAGGGGTGAGGAGGTGTGGGGAGGCGGTTTAGGAGTAAGATAATGGGGGTGACACTGATCTTAAAGTCTGTTTCACCAGTCTGACAGTTCATCTCCTCCTCACCCCTCCGGCAGAGGTGTGTGGTTCGTCCGGCTGTTCTCCCTCCGGACTGCGGAGCCTCCTCAGGCTTCCTCCTGCTCGGGGAAGTTGAGGATCTTGCGGTGGGCTTGCCTCAGGTACTGCTGCTGTTTGAAGTACACCTTAAACGCCCCCTTGATGGCCACAAAGGCGATGCCTCCCTGTGAGGAAAGCACAGTGTGGTGACAGGAGACTTAAATACACAGCAAAGCTTTTTTTCCACACTTACAGCTTAAAAAACAAAACTTTCACACATATGCCAGCACCTACGCTCCCATAACAAACTGCATAGTTCCTTATTGTCCAGCTATCAATATGAAATATTATAAAACATTTACTAATTTATACTTGTTGGCTCGATACTTTGAGCTGACAGATTTATTTCTAACATTATGGTCGTTTCCTGCTGCATTATAGTAGCTGTTATGTTCTTTTTTTTTTTAACTAGATTGAAGAATATTTATAGTTGATTTACCGTGAATGGGAATATTTGAGGTTTTTTTTATTTTTTTGGGTAATTAAACAAATCCAAACTACTACTATTCAAATTAAAAAGCTGAGATTAATGAGGCGGCAACAAAAACTAAATCACAAAATGCATAAATTCTACTGGGGCTCATTTTAAATTTTTATTCATTTTTATTTTTTTAGCATTTTCACCTTTATTTGATAGCAACATTAAACCGGAGTGGTTGTGGTCATACAGTATATACGCCTTTAACCACTAAGCCAGCAGATTCCCCCGGACACATGAATCCTTTTGTTCCTCTCTGCATGACAGTTAAATCTAACGATGCAGCTGCACTCCTCCTCTCTCCTGCGCAAACTTTGGAGACACAAAGGTTTCAGTCAGCAGCAGCAGCCTTTCTGTCAGTCAGAGAGCCGAGAGGACGAGGACACAGTGTTCAGACGTATCAGTGCAGCCTGGATCACATGAGCCACTCTGGTTACCTCGCTGTCCTCACCAGTAAGTGAGCTGGTATGTGAGGCTTCTCCGGAGTGACTCAAATGTTGCACCATTAACACGAGCTCAACTGGAATCATTTATTCACTGATGCTGTGGTTGCTTCAGACCAGAAGAGGAATGCGAGTACTATTCAGTTTCTACAAACTGGAAACTTACTTAGATTACTTTAAATACAATTTTGACTTTATCATCATGACCTGTTAAACTCATGTATATATTTTGTTATATGTTATATATATATATGCATGTATGAGGGTGTGATTGCACCCACCAGGATGGTCCTCTGCAGGTTGGAGTTGACGCTGCTGAACATGAGCTTCCCCACGATGGTGGCGATGGTGGGGAACACCAGCGCGCCACACAGGATCCGGGTCGCAGACACGTGGTCTGCCAGCGGGCTGGCCTCTGCCGGGATACGAGGAACTGGGCAGCCAATCCCTGCAGAGATGCACACCAGGCAGCAGCCGAGTGACAGTTTGATTTTAGTTATTGGACGGTAGAGACCTGAGATTAGACCTGATCATTTATCACAAAACGCTCTCTCACTGTTTTATGTTCATTTCATGTAAAGTCCATAATGTTACTGTGTACTATGATGACTCAGAATCAATAAGCTACAGCCGTTCATCACAACCAGTAGTGCAGAGTTACTAACACTCTGTATCCACTGTTTCACATCACAGCTGGTTGTGGTAATTAAGCTTCTGACTCAGTCTGGATTCATTTTGCAACTACCTCTGGGTCTTAAATGGATTTATGACATTATTAAACTGCTCTGTTGAGCAAGTATTTGTTTATGCTTTTGAATATCTGTCTTGTTCATTCTACTATATTCTCCAGCTGTGGAAGCTGCACTCTGAATACAGTCACAGCTCCTGCTTTTATTCACATCATCTCACAGTGGAAGGAAAAACTGAGTAAGATCACCAACATTAAAAAAAAGAAGAAAAAAAACAGCAGCATGAAGAAATCTGATTATATTAACTGATTAATAAAAGATGACAAAGACAAAACTATCTGGGTGCTGCTTTTTAAAACACAGTGTGTGTCCTGACCTGGGAAGATGCTGTTGAGGATCTGCAGTTTGTTTGAGTACTTCCTCCACAGGCGCAGGACGTAGTCCTCCCAGCGGATCATCTTGCCGAGGATCAGCATGACAGGGATGGTGGGCAGGCCGATGAGCAGGAACAGAGGGTCGGCCCGCTCCATAACATCCAGGCCCTCCTTATGGCCCACCACCTGGAGAGCAGGGGGGGGGGGGGGGGGGACTGTTATGATGCAAAGCAACTGCAGAGGAGTGAAACTGGTTCACTTTGAGAAAGAATCCAAGAAAGGAGCAATAGAGGAGCACAAAGACTGTATTTGCACAGAGGGTGTAAGAGCATTGTGTGACGATTTAGAATGCAGGCTGAATTTTAACAATGTAACTTTTACTTTCTCTTTTTTTTCCCCCCTTAATAGAAAACTTTGAGAAATATATGCATGACTTGCAGAACTGCTTTTCAGTACATTATGATTTAATGAGCCAGTGCACAGGAACAGAGCTGCTATAAAGCAAAACCTCTCTGGAGGGGTCTCTGGTCGGACCTGCATGACAGTGACGGCTCCGTAGGTGACGGCGGTCCAGTAGATTGAGCCCACCATGATGCCGGCGGCGGCGAAGGGGCCGGCCTTAGAGATGAGCCGGTCGGCCAGGTCCAGCACATAAACCACAGGACCTGATGGAGACAAACAGCAACACTCATTAGAAATACTGAATGTTTCCTTCTCATTCGCTTGTTTTGATAGAATCTGGGCGCAAAATTGTTAAAGAACACTGAAACATGTTTGTTTCAGTGTCCCTGAATATCTAAAACTTAATATAGAGGTTTGTTTACATGAGAGCAAACACTTTCTGGAGGCGGTCACCAATGCTTGCATGTTCCATGTTATGTAAAAGTCAAGTGACTCAAGAACTTAACAAACACTGACCCGTAACCACACTTTTTCCTTTTCTGCCTACAGGCTGCTTATGCTGAATTAAACGAGTTAAAATGAGAGTAAAAGAAGTGAAGACACAAGGAAGCTCACGCTAAATAAACATCATGTGGTCAGGCAGCCTGCCAGTGCAAAAAAAGAAAAATGACAACAATGCAGCCGTGTGAAAACAAACTTGCTTCCTCAACACTGATGAACTTTAGAGCAGGTAGCAGGATTATTGACAGAGAGGGAGGAGGTATGCTTCCAGTGTCCAAAATTAACTTTTCAACTCACCTGCCAAGTGGACTGGTAGATGAAAAAGCATATTTTTTACTGGCCAAAATAATAAATTACCTTTTTGTGTCACATATACATTCATTTCAGTACATGCACTGTTTATATGCACAGAAAAAACACACACAGTGCATGTGTCTATGCTGTATAGGGACAAACATGAATAATGTCCTCCAAGCCATCATGCCAGATATTTTATTACATCACTATTTTGATATGAATATTTACCCACAAGTGTGGCGGATAGCCTTCCGGGATTTACTTGCCAAATGGAAAATCTACCTGCATTTGGCGCATGGCGGATGTTAATTTCAGAGGCTGTGTGCTTCACAGGCAGGTTACACCAAGATTAAAAAGAACTGGGTTGAGTCTCATTAACCGTGTAATAAGGATTAATCTGAAGTCCAAACTCGCCTTCGGAGCAGTTAAGTCCCTGTCTGACATTAGGAGCAGGACCTAAAACACAAATTCTCTGCTGCATCCTCCTCTCTGGAATTCCAGGCTGACTCGAGGGAAATCATGCAATATTTACAGGAAGGCAACCTGATTTCCTCATTCAGACAGAGCCATCCGCATCCTATTAATAACCCAGGAGTCAGTGGGAGGAGAGCAGTGTGGGGACGCCACCACAGGGACTGAGCACAGAAACGCACCACCGGGCCTCGATGTGCTGCAGTGGAACCAACTCCAAGAGAAGATCCACAGCCTGTCTGGCTTTACCCTCTTACTGTAATGGACCGTGTGCTACATGAACACAAAATGTTCTGCCTAAATGGGGACAGTCTGGGGTATTTAACATGAGAGATTTCTGTAATTATGTTTTCCCGTAACTGTTCTCACTGGTTTGAAGTGGGCGGGGCATGACTGGAAAAGGTGATATCCACCAATCAGGATTTAGTGATATTTTTATTAGAGTTTTTGAGTGTTAAAGGCAAATGAAATAACTCAGCATGGTTTCCCAAACTTTAACTTTAATTGTTGCTTATTTACTCATGAATTTAATGTTATAGAGGAATTCTTACAAATATATTCAACAATTTCAACAGTATCTGATTAGTTAGAGCTTTTTTTTTCTTCATACATATGATCATGGCTTATCCATCCAGAGATGTAAAACAATCACATATTTATAGAAGTGATTCAAAGGTCATCTAACCAGCTTTCTAAAAAATGTCTCTCTCTGGAGATGAGTGACACATTTTTAAAGTAGTGATTTTGACACATGTCTTGTCCAATTGAGAAATAAGGCAGTGAAGTGGTGTTCAAAGTGCTGACTCATTGCTGGTTGTGAAAGCAGGACTTGGTTCAAGAACACTTTCCCCTCTGAACATGTCAGCAGCAGATTGATAAATATATTATCCTGTTCATTTACGCTACAGGCTGGTGTAAAGTAAAAACCTGACTGACCTTGTAGCGCAGAAAGCTTCCATCACTTAAAAGGTAAAGACAACTGCTGCAGTTGGCTGCAGGCTGCTGATGGAGGAGGGGGGGGGATTTACTGGCAGAGCTGCCGAGCCATCTTCAAATCATCATTTAGGACGTGGACAGATTTAAAGCAAATACCTGAGCGGCTACATTTTCATGAGCCTGCAGAGGAATTTAAAGCGGTGAAACCAAACATCTCTAACAGCAACATTTTCATTAGGCTACACTTCAAGTGTAAAAACGGAAGCAGCTTCCTAAAATAATTCGGAGGCTTGGTAGTTATTTCGGGGTTGTGGGTTCTTACAGTTTGGACATAAGACAGACTTTATTAAGCTGTTTGTACAGCCAGGCCACCGGGAGGCTCTTACCCATAAGTACTTGCCACGAGTTAGTATACAATTCAGCCACTGTTAGCAGCTGAGTACATTTAGCTGTGTACAAGCTCTGAGTCACAGTTCTAAAAGTCTCTCTCTATAGACAGCAGTGCTACTAGCCACTTGTTGAGGAAGAAACCCAAAGCAGGCAAGAAGCGTTTGGCACTTTTTAAAGCTACTTAACGCACAACAGAAACATCACACTTTCATTGCTGAAGTAGTTATAAACACAGTGGCTCCCTCTTGTCCACTGCCAGCCATCTGATGCTGTCCAGAGCTCCGCTTTACTGCACCTGTGTTTGCCTGCCGGATTGATCTCAGAATGCTTGAGCGCATTAATGTGGCATATTTTGATGACAGTGTTGGAATCTCTTCCGCTTTCTCCCTGCCTAAGCATTACACCATCATAGGCCAGAGGGAACTGGGTCACCCTTAATGGTCCGCTGGCAGGATGGAGGGCTGAGCAATTCATTTCAGCGAAGGGAAGCAGATTCCATAATTAAGATAATTAAAAAGGAGGGAGGGGGAGAAAGTAGAGGAGAGAGGGGAAAAGTGCAACTGCAATTCCTCAGTAGTGAGCATGCACGCTGGCACACTGTTCCAGCTGGCTTGTTTACTCTCTCTAGGCAGAGCGTCAGTAAAGAAGGAGCAGCAAGGACACGCCGTCCTCGGAGTTATATTGCCAGTCAAATTAGCATGATAGGCTGGCGTTGCAGCAGGTGCTGGTGGGAATACGGCCAGAAGAGTATAAAAAATAAAAAAAAACTACCCTCCTCTTTGTGGGTTGCAGTCTTGCTAACTTCCGTCTCTCCTGTGCCAGAATTCAGTGGAAACCATAAAAAAAAAAAAAAAACTTGGGTTAATAGAAAAGGTGATCTGTGGGTCCAAATCAACCCCCTATCTGATCAGGCAGCAGGCAGGGAATCCACCCAGGAGCCAAACATGAGTAATGCCTGTCAAGCCTGTAGAACTGGCCTCAGCAGTAACCCTGAGAAACTAACTACTGTGGCAACATCCCAACAGCGTTTCCTGTCTCTACCTGTCCACAGTGTAGCCTCTATCACCCAAATTGAAATCTGTCATCTCTGTGTTGTCACCAAGTGGTTAAGTACTATTCTGAGGGCTAATTAAAGCTGCTGCAAATACCACAGCTTGTGCAGCCAAGCCACGAAAATTATATTCAAAAGGAGGAACATATGTGTTTAAAGCTTTTTTTTTTTTAACAAACACGATACACATGCGGGAATTGGCTGTCTGTACAACAGGCAAACTAGAAATATTAGGTAGCCTTGCGCCTGTATAACCACAATAAGGAATGCAGGGTTGGAATAAAAACGGCAAAGACACACTGCAGCAATGATGCAGCAAAACAGACAATTCTCCACTCCTCCTACTTTGAAGTGCACTAATGCCGAGGATATCCTGCAGCAAGGGACTGGAACTCCTCAGACGGTACATAAGTGTAGAATAAGATATAATAAACCCTTTAAATTTAAAATTCATACAACTATTTAAGGCTTAAAAAGGAGTAAAGCAGAATACAGATGTTTGGAAATACAAGTCTGCGCTCTACCAAAGTCACTTGGCCCTAACAGAATAACATATATGGTATTCCAAGGAGATTAAATAAAACAAATACTTATTTGCAAATGCTAGATAGCCCATGTCTAGTACATTCAGTGCCAGAAATGCAAAATTAGCAAATCAGCATGCAACGTCCGCATGCTGTGCTCTGCTGGAAAGGATCACGACTGAGGCACATCCTGCTCTGTATGGTCTAGAAACGTCACCATCACCGAGCAGAGCTCTAATGATGTGTGAATGTGATGTTAAAGTCACAGAGAAACGCTGAAGGACGGCTGTAATTTCATAGATTCATCAGCAGAGCGGCAGCGTCACTCCACTCTTCTCTGCTCCGTCAGCCTTTGATGAGCTGCTCCGTCGGCTCCTTGCATGACCCAATTTCACTCCCACTCCCCAGACGCAGCCAGCATCTCTGCACGGCTCCCTCACCACCTATGTCTGACACTTGCTAATGGGATTAGGAAAAAAGACACTTCTCCCTGTGGATGAGGAGCCTCTCAGGTAAACTCAACAGACTCTCTGCATATAATCAACCACTAATCCTCTTCCTGTCCAGACGCATTCAGCTGCTGGACAGAAAGTAAAAAAAATTTTTTTTGTCAGAACAAAAAAAAATATTCCGTAATAAAAACAGAATGAATCTCTGAATCGTGGTTGGTTACCAGACACAGCAAATCCTGCAAGTAGATGTCTATGACCAAAGTAATCATATGCTCGGTTAGACATTTAAGTCAACAATCAACTAAAGCTCATTTTCCAAAACAGTGCACTCTATCTATTAACAGGAAGTGGGAACAGGTGGCAATAAAGGTTAGTACTCTCACAGCTCTCTCCTGAACTCGAAGTAATACATCCTACCTCCTCAGCTCACTACCCCCCTCTTTAGGTCTTACTAAATCTTTTTTTTTTTAACATAGATAGATATCCCACTGATTCCCAGAGGATCCAGCTGAACCTTACTAGACCTTCTCTCACTTAAAAAAAATGCAAAACTGACAACAGGCAGCTAGTGGAGATGTGCAGCATCCTCCCACACATCTCCTCAGTCTGTCATCTAAACTGAAGGGAAACCAAAGAAAGTTACACACAACTAAATCAAAGGTATCACAAGCCTCTGGTTACTTATATATATATATGCCTAAATAAAGGATGAGTGATGGTGTCAGAAGCCTGCTGTATCATTCTCTGAGGGCACCATTACTCAGCAGATCAGCCACAGTGAAAGGAAGTTCCCTTTCAAAATAAACCACCGGCCCATCCATCACAATGTTCTACTGCTGTTGGCAAAACCGCTTGAGTATACGAACACTAACTTTGGAGTGGGTGTCAGGAGCCGATGAGCTTCAGGATAAACATTTTACCTTCTGAAGCAGAACTCCTCATTGGCTGCCAAGAATAACTTACCACAAAGACATCATAATGATGTGCCACACTGGAAGATAACACTGACACATTATGTCTAAATCATGCATGACTTCAAATGCAGCTGTGTTTAACAGAGACTCAATTCATAATGTGTCTTAAAGCCAGAGCATGTGAGAGAGACACTAACGTTACATAACAAGCATGGCTGTGTATCTCCTTTGGAAAAATCATCAAGTACGTTTTCTTGGACTAAACTAGAATTGAGTTTTTATTTAGTCATCAATGAACTGAATATACATTAAAATGAAATTAATCCGTTTTTTAAACACAGCAATCTGTTTGGATTAATAAAACCACACAAGCAGGAAAAGGCTCATGAATATGAAGTGCATCCCTGATTGTGAGAAATTTGTTCCAATGTAGCGTACAGTACAGACTTTTTACCTTGTTGCTTGGCAACGAGTCAGGGATGGCTTCACCTCAATTTCACTGAACCACTCACAAATCTTCTTTGTGCTTCGGTATACATTGATGAACTCTATGGTAATAGTGTTATTCTTTACCTACAAATCAAACACTGGGTGCGTAAAGATATCTGTACAAAACCTGTGAACGCACTTACTTGGCACAATTCTTTGGCAATACTTGACCGACCACCTTATCACGACCTTGCTACAACCTTGTCAACTGCCCCATATTAGTTAGATGCATCTTTCATTAATTAGTTAAGTTGTTTCTCAATTTGTGTGGTACTTTAATGAATCGTATATTCTCACTGAACACATGTAATTGTTTCAATGTGTTATCAAGGCCTGCTTGACTGCTCTACAGGATTATTTATTTCTGCATGTAAGGATTAATAAAGCAGTAACTAACAGGTCTATTGGAACCTGTGAGCCAATCAACACGATCTTAAATACAAAAAGGAAAGCGCATGACAGACACATTCACCCTGAAATACCCAGCAACCAGCCAAGTGCCAATAATCAGCTCTCAGAGGTAGATACACATATACATAGGGTTATTTAATGAGGAGGAGGAGGAAGTGTCTAAAGAAGCTGAGCTGAACCTTCCGCGTACAGCGCCAATGTGAGTGACAGCACAGCCTTGGTCCCTATAAATATACATGAACCTGTTTACCAGCCGGGCCAAGCCTCCTGCAGACTAACATTTTCTTAGAGCCAGCTCCTGTCTCAAATTGCAACTTCTCTCCCTTTGAGGTTGAAATGGCAATGGTCCAGTGCCTGATGGGTAATCTAGAGACAGGTGTGCAGTATTAACCTTAATATGTGCAAGTTTTGACATTTGGCAGTAAGAATTTTACAAAGGGATAAAACCAACATTATGCTTTCTGTTGTACCTAGAATTTTCTGTCACTGCTGTGAAACAAAAAGCATGAGGACAAGTCACTTGTTTCTTAGAGACATATGGAACAGAAGAGAAACTGAAAAGTGAGCAGGTTCTGGCCAAATAAGCACTGATGTTGTTCACTAGATGAGTCATAGCCGGTGTTTGGGAACAACTGAAGCCCTCGTCATTCTGACGTGTCAGGATAATTGCGGCAGCCGCTTCTCTAAACTGCTGCTGGTCAATCAGCCAGGAACTGAGCCCTATAACAAGTGAACACCCTTCTGTTCCTCATCAGGCTGCAAGGAAATATTTACCCAGATCACCACAGAACCTATGCTGGCTCTGGAATAAATAAACATGCACTCAGGCAAGACAAACTGAATAGCTCTCAGAGTTTAGAGTACAGTTACAGGCAGCGACTATTATGAGTGCCGTCAGTGGAGCTTCAGCAGTCTATTTACATGGAAAGCTGCTCTATAAAGCTGCTCCAGTGTTGACAAGTGGTGGAAAATGAGAGTTGTCTTGACATTTTGACAGTACAACTAATTAAATTCAGATTTATGAGTTAGAAACTTTTGGCAGCTTCTCAGTATGTCTTAATGCTTAACAACAACCAGCAGGAAGGCAATTTGTCACTCTTTTATAATACCTGATCCTAATTTTACCAATTGTCACTTAAAGGACCAGTGTGTAATATTGTGAGGGATCTATTGGCAGAAATAGAATATAATATTCATTAGTATGTTTTAATTAGTGTATAATCACCTGAAAATAAGAATTGTTGTGTTTTCGTTACCTCAGAATGAGTCCTTTATATCTACATAGGGAGTGGATCCTCTTTCATGGAGCCCGCAATGTTGCACCGCCATGTTTGTACAGTAGCTCAGAACAGACAAACCAAACACTGGCTCTAGAGAGGGCCTTTCATGTTTTTCGTGAGTTTCGCGGCCACCGTACATTCTCGCATACGCTTGAGGAGGGTGAGGGGTATTCAGTTAGTTGCAATCTGTAATCTCACCACTAGATGCCACTAAATCCTACACACTGGTCCTTTAATAGCCAGGAAAAACTGAATCTTAATTCATGAAGCTAGCTAAAGGTATGTGCAGTCATGGTTTACCTCGAAAATTTTAATTAAAAAGGGATACTTGTCCCCTTAACATTTCCACATTTCCAACATTTCTCCTTCAACCCTGCTTGCTGATCAGTAACTAGATGAAAATACAAAGCTAAGCTAGTGCCTCTTCAAGGTCGTCTTGTTATTTCTAATCCTCCAGCTCATCTGAGCAGCCCTAGTTGTCTCCTCTGTGAGATGCAACCCACCCAGTTTGGGAAAGACGATGAGGTATTCTGCGTTGCATTGTGGGCAGGCCACGCGTGCTGTGCTGTTGCCCCGCTGCTTCTCGTCCACCCAGCGTTGCAGGCAGGCCTGGTGAACCCACTTGGTGGAGCCGCGGCAGCGACACGGACGCACCCACTCTGCTGTGCGGTCATCCTCGTCTGTGGCGAAGCACACCCAGCAGCTCCTAAAACAAAATACACACACACACACACACACACGGGATTGAGGCTAATGAAACAAACACACCTTATAACTTGAAAAAAAAAAAAAAAAATCTAAATGAATCTGATCTTTTGATAGTTACATTACGTCATAATTTGACACTTTTGTGTGTGAACAAAAAGATCAGAAAAATGTGGTGATACAACTGATGATGTGATTTGTAATGAGACATGACCAATAGATAGAGCTTCTCCCAACATGCACTAACAGACAGGCAGAGGCTATCTAGAGGGCCAGCTAGCAAAAAACTACCTACCACCAATATGACCTGAGATTCTATGTCAAATGAAGGCTGACCAAAATCATTTAGAAGTCCATAACCATCCTGTGAAGGACATACAGGTCCATGTATGTGCATGCTGGCAACTGACGTCTATTGAGATAAAGCTAGAATCCCTCTACATATGAGGACAATGAAATGTCTGACTGCAGTCTAAGGTCACGTAGACGTGCCCAGCACATGCGTGTATGTGTGCATCTGAATCACAAATCACTCTGGGCCAGTGACTCTGCATGAAATCAGCCAAGATCAATACATAAAGCCTATAGGCAAACAAGCTGTGATGCTGACTGCTTGTCACGCATATCTGACAGCACCACAGGAACGGCTCAATGCAAACTCTCGATCTAACAAAGAGGCCCTTCATCCTGCCATCTGGATACAGGGAAAGAATTTTCTGGGGATTATATTTCAGATCACATCACAACTACAGATACCATTTCTTATCAAAAACCAATACTTTTATGACCAATATTATCAAAATGGGGACAACATTTTTACTTGTGCACCGTTTCTCTTGCTTTTCACTGAATATGGCCACTAGCTTTTCCTCTGGTTTGAGCTACACTCTTCTGACATTGACTTTCAGGACTGATCACATCACCAGTCAAACTTGGATTCACCAGAGAAACCTTGTGAAGGTGAACACAATATTCTGAAAAACCACAGCTAGGATGTGCAGTGAAAGCAGAGGGGGGGTTGAATGCAGACAAACTGAGGAGACAGTCTCCCCTGTGTGTGACATCCAGACAAATGCTGTGTTCTGGCCTCAAGCCAAACCATATTTTAACATCCCCCCTCCCGCCCACAAGCATCCCAACACATCCTCCTCCCCTGTATCCTCCCACACACTGAAGGACCTTCAGAGTAAAGACTTCCTCCATTTAAAAAGGGGTATGTCCACCTCCTCAGACTTGTGCCTCCTCACAGGAATGGAGTCATTAGTTAGTATGTTTGGCCTGTCTGCTGCACAGTCTTCCAATTAATTGGACTCCTTTTGTGAACAATGCACCCCCCCGCTCTCCTCCGCTCCATGTCTGTCCAACATCTGGGAGGTAATATGATATCCAAGTTCCCTGACCTTACCACAGTACATCTCCAACTGTGACATTATATTGCTTTTCCATAATTAATCAGCAGTGTGGGGCTGGCTGGAAGGTTCACCACCCTGTGTCTCACTGCATGTGGCTAAGTTCAAGAATCTAGACCAGTGACATTCCTATTTTAGCTGCTAGTATCAGTGAAAATAGTCATAAGTTAGATCTGAATAACTGATTTTAAAAAGATGGGCCATTCTCCAAAACTATGACTAAGGAATTCTATTACTGCTTATGAAACAAGTGCAATTTTACACCTTGTGTGATTATTGCTGAAATGAAGAAAAATAACCAACTAAAATCCAAAATGTCAAGACTTTCCTTTAAGCCTAATTCACATTCAGTTAACCCTGGGACCAGCCTATTGCTAGGAGATCCACTGGTTGGGAGGGCTGACGGCTGCCGTCGACCCATTTCCAGCCTGTCTGTGACATTTACATTCTCATTTTCATAATTACACTGAACCCTGAACAGTTGGCATTTCACTGGATGAATGAAACAATGATTAGTCTACACACCTCCTATAAACCCCTGGCATAAATTCAACGAGGAGAGACAGACTGTAATAGAGATGATTGTTTTTCTTCTCATGCTATGATTATGTACATTTTGGGTGTAATTCACATTAAGATATTTGTGCTAATAAAAAACCTGGCAGATAAATCTTAACTAAATCTAGGGAACAGCATGTATACATCGTCACTTTCATGGTTTTAAACTGGACCCAAGACAGGTTGAGAGATAGTAAAAACAGGGCAGGATCGCTTTTCTGAGGCTTTCAAAGGTTAGACAACTGCCTGTTTCTGACCTGCTAAGACGCATCTACAGTTGACTCTTCCATTTCCTGCCGTTAAAGACAGGTATGCCTGGAATGGAGAAAACCTGCAGCCTTTTTACTCTCTAGGAAGTAGGAAATGTTTCTTACCACATCAGGGATAATAGAAATATCAAACTGTTATCAGCTATAGCTATGTGACCTGTGACCAGAAGCATTTTGCCAGTTTTTCCACACTGTCCTAGTGTATTTGTACATCATTCATCTGTTTCACTCACATTTCGATTTACCTTGAAATCTGTAGGGACTGTAAGGACAACATGAACATGTCTAGATACCTGTCACCCATAGGTTTTTGAGGAGATGATTTAAATCTAGAAGTTATGTTTTACTGCTGTTGTTGTATGCCTTGTTAGCAGTTAATTTGAGTCGTGGTAACCACAAGGTCTCATTGTGATGGAGACATCATTCTGTCAACGAAGGGAAACATGTCCATAAACAGCTCTATTTTTAGTGGAAGACTAATTTTTAAAACTGCCTCTTCACTGAAATGCTTTTTGGAGAAGTTGGTGGGTTTTCTAGTAGCACTTTCACATTGGCCTCAGCATTTATTCAGTAGTTGACTCAGTGAATCCCCATAGAGCACCATGTATATTTCAACCCTCCTGCTCCTACAGTTGAATAATGCATGTCAAATCTCTGGCCCTCTGTCATCGTCGTCCTGAGGTCTAGGTGTGCTCTGTTACTGGGGCCACTGGGGAGTTGAGGGGGTCCTCTGTGAAAGACTGTGCCTGGCCAACTTGGATTATTTGCTCAGGTTGCTGTCTGTCTGCCTGCAATGGATGATTTTCCAATACTCCCCCGGTGCTGAATAAAACATGACGATGCAGGAGAGGAGCCTTCAGGTCGAGGTGCTCAGGTGACATGGCCAGCTAAAGGGCCAGGATGGGCACATGTGGTGAATCTGAGTGTGACGGAAACATTAACCCTCCATTCACATCCCTGTCTACTGTCCTCACCGTAACTGCCCACCTCCTCTGTGCATCTGTCAGCTATGTGAAACTGCACCATGCACAAGCTGCTTGTGATAATTCAGTTATCACAATATTTTTCACTGCACAGAGTGCAGGACAGTTTTCATGCTTGAAAAGGTTGTGGCCATTTTCCATGTCCTACACTGGGGGCCTTAAGATCTCAAAAGATAGTTCAGAGATTGATACTGAGGCAGTGTTAAAACATGAGGATGAAAAGAAAAGTGGACAGACGTCTCCACAGGAGCACAACAGTGTAGAACAAAACCCAGCGCTCCCTTAGAGTCACTGGCTCTTATTCCTGTAACCCAGCCCTGCAGCATGACAGGACCTAATACAACACCATCGAAATGCTATCCTCTGTGTGAAACCTTAATCTCCAACTCACTGTTGCCTCGACTCCGTTTAACAGAACTCTTGTCCAGATAAGCCTACGCTGCACATGTATAAATGATCTCCCACATATCAAGAATTTAAGTGCTAATTGATTTGGCTTGTAAACCTTTAAATTCAAAACAATGCACAGTAAGAAAACTAGTCTGAAGAACAATCTAGCTCAGATTTAATCAATGACATAAATTCAGTATATCATCAGGTGTAATGAATACTTTCTGTTCAATGTACTCACAATGCTAATCCAGATACAGTATATTCACATATTCATGTTGAAAGGTGCTACTACACCTGCCACATCTCCCCATCACTGCTTAAAAACATCTGGAAGGATGGCGACTTGCCTGAACATTGCTTATGCAAGGTGACCTGCCATCTCAACCACTTATTTACATGTTGAACGGGCAAACTCGAGTGGGGCTTTGCTGTTTTCACAGTGAGCTTTAATCCACATAATGCTAACCGACTACTTTGAAACTTCAAGGGCAGGTGAACAGCAGTGTGTATTATCCTTTTTATTTTAGTTATTTTGAAAAACCTTCAAGCTGCCAGGATCAAAAGAATGTGGAGCAGTGAAGGATTGTGGATCCTTCCAGTCCAGCTCGGCCAACATCAATTGTTCCACCTCAGCTGTGGATGTAATTTTGACAGTCAAAGTAAGTGCAGACTGTAGGGTTGGGTACCGAACTCCGTACTTTTAAGGGTACCAACCGAATTACGTCGTACTAAGTACCTATTCACATTAGAGCAATCGGTGCCAAATTTCGGTACCTTGAGAGCAGGTTGTTGAATTCAAATAAATATTGATAAGATTCCTTATGAGCATTTCAAAATATCTGTCCTAGTTTACCACTTGTTGCAAAGACACATCTGGGTGAGAGAGTATCGTTAGAGAAAAAGAGAGAGAGCGAAGAGAGAGAGAGCAAGACTGCGTTACCCCTGCCCTAAACCTACAACTTGTTCAAGTCCAACAAACGCTCGCAAGTGTGGTTACACTTTTCCAAACTGCAATATTTGTGATGCGAAATGCAAAGCAGGCCAGGGCAACACGTCTAACCTGAGGAAACACCTGTCCATTTGTTTTAGTTTTTTTTTTTATCTACTATTTCCCCCCCCCATTTTTCCCCTTTTTCCCAACCCCACTAGTAACTAACCTCATTGCTACGACTCCTAGATCTTGGGAAGGATATCACGTGTGCTTCCTCCGAGACACAGAGGACAGAGTTCTCACGCTATGCCCTGGTGACTGTGACAGGGTTGGAAGGGGTCTTATTTTGTGTGGTGTGTTACAACTAAATGTTCTAAATAAATTAAAAAATGTTCTAAATAAATAACAATGTTGAAATTTGAAGTTTGGACTTATTTTTTACAATTGAAATTACATTTTTTTTTTTATTACAGAGAGTAAAATACCAAAAAAAGGTACTGTTGGGTACCAGAACCGAATTCCAGATACCGATACCATATCGGTTCAAATGTGAATAGTACCCAACCCTAGCAGACTGTATCATAAACACACAGACACAGAAAAGCAGGGTCTGGTGGTGGGCTCTACAGGAATACAGGATGGCACTGTGATTGACACTGTGTACAAAGATGAGTGTGACAGCATAGCTTCTTTCACATCATCTCACAAGTCAGGTTCCCGTTCTTTTAGAAGCACATAAGCTACCCCACAAAGGCTCCTTTCACTCAACAGAGGTCACGTGACTGTGGGAAAACTGGAGGTTCCTCAACACAAAGGCAGGGCACAGGAGCACCAGATTCTGGCCCACAAAGATCTTAAAGGAAGGTTAAGGCCTAGGGGGCTTCTCCTTGTCTATTTGCTTCTACTCCATAACAGGCTAGTCTTGTCCAAGTCAGTTAAACAACACCCTGGGGTGTTTGCCACCCTGGAAGAGTATATTATCCAACTACCAGAGTGTAAGTAAGTACCCAAGTGTCAGCCTCTGGTTACATTAGTCTTTGGCAGATAAACTGGTGAGTGTCAGCTGCCAGACCGACTGACAAGATGACAGTTTTACAGTCTTGGGCATTTTCCACAAGGTCAACAAAAATAACAGGGTGTCCTTACAATATTGTGCAATTGGATACAGAAACAGAAACTCCAGCTTTGAAAATAACTGAATCAACATCTTGTTGACAGTCTTAACAAAAACATTTTAGTCTTTCAGTTATTGTATGTACATTGTATTATAGAATTATATAATAGTTTGTGAAATTTATCAAACACAACTACTTTAAATTCAAGAAACTGAGTTGTAAACCTGAATCAGGGAGGTATGTTTGTGTTGTTTATTAGTCATTAACAGGTAAGTAAAGTTTGTCCAGAGTCAACTAACACAGGAGCTTCCTACTTCTATTACAGCCTCAGGCTACTCCATAACAAATTTGTGTACTTGTACAACCAGCAGTATAGGCACTGTGACCTTTGTATTGCACACATGTGCACACATTTGTTCACGCTTTGATTGGACAAATAGCTGGCTTCCAAAGTGAAGAAGACTATGATAAGTGGTGCATCACTGTATCTATCTATTGATTCAAAGCTTTATTTCTTATGGAAGTCACGAGATTCACATTGGCTTACATTCAGTGTTCACATGTTATGTTTATCTGGAGATTTTTATGTGCAATGTGCACAGTGTAAAGACTGTGAGGGGTGAAACAGCGTTGAAAAGAGTTCTAGATACAACCATGAATTTGAGAGTCACAAAGTGAACAGGATGGCCTTCAGTTAAAAAAGGTGCCAAGTGGAGATATGTTTGTTTACAGTGTTTCTCACCAAAACACAAAGCCAATTTCTTAAACATTTTGAAAGCTGCATTTTTACATGTTTACTAGCTCACAGTCTTTTTCTTCCCTGTCTTTGGTGTATTGCTGCATTTGGCAAAAACTATGCAGGATACCTTTAATGACTAGTGGTTGAAACAACTCAAGCCTGTCAGTTAAACCACCTAGCTTGAGACAGGTCATTTGGCTCAGTTAATGCCACACTGTGCAGGCTATTTCTACAAGCTGCAGGTTAACAAAACCATGATAGGTGAACTGCTGACCAGCTATTGATTTATGTTGAGAATATGTCCAATAACCTAAAATGTTTTAGAGTAAATGCAGTTGTATTTTCATGAGAGCTGGTAGATAAATGACAAAATCATACCTCTATCATACCTCATCATAACTCTAAGCTCTAATTAATACATTTCAGGATTGAAGACATAAAGACACTGAAACCACCCTATACCAAAATTTCAACAAGTCATGGCTACAGAGCTCAACCATGACTTCTGTCAATAATTTAGCCCTTATGCATACACACGTACAGCACATTTATAAACTCATTCATACAGGCAGCAACAGGATCAGCAATCTGGACAACAACAAAAAAATACAAAACAAGAGTAAAACAAGGAGGTTGTGTGAGGGCCAATAAGAGGGTCAGACGGGACTGTGTCCCCCACATCTATTTGTGAAACACTGCATTGCAGGGGCAGCTGGCTGCTTGTGGCAGGCCCAGATAAGAGCCTGTGGAGCCTTATGTTTGCCAGTGATAGAGGCTGGGTGCACAACTGTCTAGAAGCAAGGAGACATGACATCTTCTTGCTATCAACTCCTCAAACACTGTCAGGGTTATTGCCTATGCCACACAACCGCAGCACGCAGCTGAAGTACATTTCACAAAGCTCACATGCCCTTCCTTTATTTTTGCTACTGTACCATGTTCTTGGGAAATGGTTTCAAAGTCCAAACTTCAATATTGACAGAAAGTGCTGCGTCAAATGCCTACAAATGCCTTTTAGTACGCACTGCAAAAGCTATCAAATGCCAGTGACTATTTTGAGGGAAACGGCACACCAATGTACTTGGACCGAATGTTGCAGCATCTGCTCACCACCTCTCACACAGAAGATGGAAAATTCTGGTCAGACATGTAGCGTGATAATGCTTGGAAAGCAGACATCCTGGTTTTGTTTGACTTAAAACAGCTAACATATCTATGAACACTTGGTCTGTTATAAGTGCAGACAGGTGACAAATTAAAGGAAAAACCAACATAAAGTGTCTCAGTAAGGTGTTGGGCTACCATGTGCTGTCAGAACAGCTTCAATGCGCCTCGGCATTGATTCTACAGTCTCTGACCTCTACTGGAGAGATGAGCACCATTCTTCCAAAAGATATTCCCTCATTTGGTGTTTTGATGATGGTGGTGGAGAGCGCTGTCTCACACGTCAGTCCAAAATCTCCCATAAGTGTTCAATTGAGTTGAGATCTGGTGACTGAAGGCCACAGCATATGATTTACATCATTTTCATACTCATCAAACCATTCAGCGAGCCCTCGTGCCCTATGGATGGGGGCATTGTCATCCTGAAGAGACCACTCCCATCATGATAGAAATGTTTCATCATAGGATAAAGGTGATCACTCAGAACTACTTTGTATTGATTTGCAGTGACCCTTTCCTCTGAGGGGACAAGTGGACCTAAACCAAGCAAAATGCCCCCCCACAGCATAACGGAAACACCAGATCCCCTCACTGTAGGGGTCAAGCATTCAGACCTGTACCTGTTTTCCCTTTAATTTGTCACCCATCTGTACATACAGAATAAAGGTGGGTAGACATTAGTCTGGTCAGTTGTGAAAAATGTTTGAGATTTATCTATTGTCAGAGGTAAAAAATAATATTCCCTTTTTACTTGGTGGAAGACACTTATCAGATCTAATCTAATTCTGCAGAGCCTGTGTGGCCAAGTCTAACACAAAAAGCTTTGTTTGCACTTCAATGTTGTATATTGCCAGGCGTATGAAAACAGTGATGTTGAAAGCCCAAAAGCACTTAACTTATTATGATAATCTGCCAGTCCAATCATAATGATTATTTTACTGAATTCACTACACTGACTTCAATTACTCATCCCCACAATTTTGAGGAGAGGTATTACGGTGTTCTATGGAGTTTTGGACCACTACTAGCGCTGTGGAGCAATATTTTATGTGTGTATCCGTGTTTTGTTTGTTCTTGTGCATGTGCACAAGGTTGAACTTGTATGTCAATGTCAATGCTAACAAGGGCAGGGAAGAGGAAGACTGCTAGCAAGTAAACATGGACGTTAACAATGCAGATTTCAAACTTTTAATAATTAAGAATACCGCCTGGTTGCATGCCTCCGCCAACCAAGTCAAGTTGCAGTTTACACCCATGTCTGTCCAGACTCATAATATTAGTAAAGAAGACTTTGAAGGAGTTTAATAAAAGGTATTTAGTGTATTGTCCTTGTATGTGTTCACATGCTTGGTCGATAAAGCTGATTCTGACAGGACACAAAGTTGACATGACAGTAGACGATGCTTCAGATATGGATGTTGCTGCAAAGAAGCTACAAATTCTAAAACGTGGATGCTTCACACACATCTTTAACCCGACAGCACAGAAGATCTATACAATCACCACAGTTTCAAGGTGAGCACCAACATTAGTGTCACCAATTCAGTATCTGACCAAATGTGAAATATGCTCACAATCTCCCCTTCTGTTCCTGAGTTATGGCGTTGAATAATGGCCACAAAAATGTTTTTGCAGAACTTTTGACCACTTTATCCTATTAGACATTTATGTGAAACTTTGTCATAATTAGTGTATGAATTCTTGCGTTATGGCCAAAAATGTGTTTTGTGAGGTCACAGTGACCTTGACCATTGACCACCAAATTCTTATCAGTTCATCCTCGAGTCCAAATGGACATTTTTGCCAGATGTACTGAAATTCCCTCTAGGCGTTCCTGAGACATCGTGTTCACGAGAATGGGACGGACGGACAGACGGACAACTTGAAAACATAATGCCTGCAGCCACGGCTGTCGCCGGCGTGGAGGCATAAAAATTGTCTTTGCAAATGTTTCATAAGGAAGGAAATGCGTTGAACATGTTTGTTAGACCTCAAGGATACACACAATGCATTTTGGTGAGTAACACCCAATGTTAACAAAGAAATTCCACAGGGCACCTTTAACTGACCCTTAATTTTCTCAACACCACACATGCCAATTAAAAACGAGGAGCAAGATGATGGCACTTTGGATACCATGACTTGTCCTTTTTACAATGACAATTTATTCTAATTCGTTAATATGGCAAGTACATTGATGACACAAATACAAATAATAGAAACTTCATCTACTTACACAATTACTCCCATCCTGACAGAGCTTTCACTCACACGACATTTGATTTAGCAGATTCACTTAACTTGGTTTAGACCTGCATTATGATGACAACCTAGATTCAGCCTTACTCACACTTGCAAGTTGTAAAACCTATTATATTGCAAATGCCTGTTAAAATTAGTCAACAAAGGTATGTTGTCCTTTTGTCAGAAGACTGCACAACTCTATGAAAGTGACTTGATTGTCTCAAACCGCTAAAAGCCCTTAATTTGCCTTCATTGTGGCTGCATATTTATAAAATAGTATGTACTTTTATGAATTTGGGCTGGTATGATTTAGCGTAGTCTTTAGGGTAAACTGTAATATGCAAATAAAAGCTGGGTTTAGCCCTCTCTGCATTTCGGGGGGAGGCAAATTTCAGTTTTGTCTTACATTTTGTGCAGTCTGACCATCACATGAAACTATAAACCTTATTTGACTGTACTAGCCAAAGCTTCAAGACAAAATCCTTCAGACAGCAGATCAACCCAAGCAGTAAACCGTAAAAGATCACTTTTGTCATAAGCATACATTGTTATGAGCTGGCCACAAGCACAATGTACTTAATATATAAAGTATGGCTGATAAGTGCGATGTGATATTACATGACATCGCATACTAAAGCCCTATAAATTATTTTTAATTGAAATTTTATGGGTTGGATTCCTAAATTACATTTTGTCACTGTGAAATGACTGCATCGCTATTTCCTTGTAGAGCAGCATGAACAAAAAGCTACATCACAAAGTGAAAACAGCACTGAAAATGTTCACAGCTGAACTGATGCTCAGGAAGTCAAACACAAAGGCAGAGCAATGCTGTTCCGAGTGTGAATTCAACTTGCTGCCTACAGAGGTTAGCTGCTGGCTATCACAAGGAATGAAAATGAGCAACCTTTCATTAGACATTAATTTTAGGCTGCAGTGCTCTGTCTGGATTTTATGTCTAAAGGTGACCACCAAAGTGATGAACTACATGCAGAGCAAGGTTCAGGACTCTGTACTGCCCCAGAGGACCTGCAGAGTTTCTGACTGTGTGCTCTGGCATCCCTGAAATGTAATGAGGGTAGGATTGTATGCGTTTTTAGCTCTAGAACTGTTGATTGACTGAAAATTAAATCTGCAACTATTCGGATAATCATATAATTGTCAATAGTTAGTTATTATATAAAATTGCAACTTCCAGTTCCCTCAAATGTGAGGATCTGATGCTTTTCTTTGTCATACACGATAGAAAACACTGAATATCTTTGGGTTTTGAACCATTGTCCTTGGGCTGGGGGGAATTATAAAATGCATTTTTGACTGTTGTCTGACATTTTATAGATAACAATTAATTGAGAAAATAATCAGCAGATTAATCGATAATGAAAATAATTGTTGGTTGCAGCCCTATATAGATATTAGCTAAAAGATTTCCCACCTGTCACTATGGATTGCCCCTCCAAATGACCATGAAACTGCTCAGCATGGGGTGCTGCTTTCTGCCAAGCAAAACTATCCAGTTTGCTATGATACGTTTCAATGTCAGGAGAAATGAGCTTCTCATGTCAGCTGTAAAACTTATCACTGCAACACTTTCAGAGTTTCAAAAGAAATTCAATAACTTGTGTATAGAGGCATTGAGCAGATATGACAGTTTGGCAGCATGACACAAAGCTTAATGTGTTTGATTAAATGTACAACATCACGAAAAAAGGGTTGACTTCAAATTCATGCCCATGATGAAGTTTTTTTTTTAATCAGGTTTGTGGTGTTGGAAGCTTAAACACAGATTTGGGCCAACACACAACGCACTCACAGTGCAATATTTGTATTCTGTTACTTTGCTCCTCTCATTTAGCTTCACATTCTTAGTGACAGATAGGAAACCTTCTCATACTTCCTCTCTCATAACTTTTCCTAAAGATGTCAGCAACTCTTCTCAAGACATTGTCCAAATGGGTATGCTCAATATGATTTCCTCTCTTACAAATCTGTGTGGCGACACAAACTCCGTCCATGCACACAATTCAGACATTTTATCAAGTAACTAAAGAGTTACTTAAGTTTTGGCTATTCTATGCACACGTGTGTTTAAATTGTACATATCAAGGGAGAAGAACGCAAACTTGCCATTGAAATCGTATTCAGTCTCCTATGTAACAAATGATAGGCTGACAGTTCACTCTATCCGCGCCATAATGATAGTTAACTATGAACGTGACAAGTACAGAAATCTTACTGATTGCAGCCTTTCTTCTGGTCTGAGGATCAATATTTAACAAGCCAAATATTTGGGGAAAAGTGGCAGTTGACACTTATGACCTTTAGTTAATGTTACGGGTAACAAGGTCAATGTCACATTAGTTACATATATGATGTTAAAGTGAATAAGTTTAAAGTTATATTCAGGTATTAAGGTCACTTAAATCTGCAACTTATTATAGCAATTTTATGACACCAGTAGCTAGTGGAGGACGTCCTGTATCAACACTGATATAAGAATACACTAGCTAACAATAATGATATTCAAAGCAGAGTTTAAAGTCATTAGTCAGTATAAAAACATATTTAAGTCGACAGGTTTCTGAATTGTTTGACAAAAACAAAGCTAACTTTGCCTCATTTCAATTAACGGTTCTGATTTTACGCAAGGCTACGTAGGTGCTATTAGCATGTTAGCCTTAAACTTGAACTCACCTGTCCAAATTCTGCTGCATGACCACCGCACCCTCTTCCGCCATTATCGTGGAGAAGCAAAAAATACACAAATGTTTTCTTGTTGGTAGAGCAGACTGGTTGCGTTACAGATAAAACATAAAAAACGGTACGCCTGTCAATGCGCTGCAGCTGCTGTTGGCGTTTAATCACTTGCTTGCTAGCTGCTAGCTACATAGGCCTTTGTGTTGATACGGCGCGTCAGCTGCAAACGAGCCAATTATTAAGCATAAAACTATTCCTTCACGGTCATGGCAGTCTAAATACCAGTTATCTATTCAAATAAAAATCCTCGTTAGATCGGCTACGGACTCGTCTGTCACTAATATTATAGCATCGCCGTGACCGCTTGACTCCATTGACTGGCCGTCTCTGAGGTAACGCAAAATAGAACGGCTGTGCGTATTTACGTCATCAAAACAAGGACATCGCCGCAAAGGGACGTGGGAACTGTAGTTTCATGAGGTTTCCCTCCCACATATGGTCAGAAATATCAATTTAATATTCTGAATCCACTCACGACACATCTGCAAGGATAGACTAAGGCTTTTTTGGAGAGACAATCATCATGAAGATGCACATATGGCTGCAGAACACTTCTTCTTCTCATTGTGGTAAATCCACACCTTCTATGAAAGTTGTTTTTCATTAGGATATCATATAGTGCATTCTTGCAAAACTGATGTCAACAACTATCTTTTATAACTTAATATTCATTGCCTTGCATGTAGACAATGCGCGTGCGTGAGTGTGTGCATGTGAATTGAAGAGAAAAATAGAAAGGGAGCGACATGACATGTCACTGTCAGTCATCACTATTTTTATTACTGCTACAACGACTTGATTCGCCTTCTAACCTTACGTATTTGTCACCTCACCGCAGCAGTCAAGAAGGAACATATTTGTTGACCAGCTTCTGCATAGTAAGAAACTACAACTCCCTACAGCCTCCCCGGCATCATCCATGCGCCGCAGTCAATCAGCTGTTGAGGCAACTGCTGACTATCTCGGCACAAGGGTAGCTCGTTTGTCATATCTAAACCCAGACGAGGCAAACAGAAATATCTTTATTTACAGAGTCCCAAAAAGGTGAACGATAAAGGTAATTCAAACTTCACGTAAGGCAGAAGAGCGACCACGCTGTGTGTGTGCATGCTGTTTTGTTCGTTTGTGTGGAGGGGGACACATATGGATTAAAGGGGGATTTCAAGGCAAGACAGCTTCATGAAATGTGTCGGATGCCTCGATCAGCGCGATAAACAGGCACTGGAAAGGTCAGGTTTTGGCAGTGTGTTCAGGAAAAAGGCCGGTGAGGTGAGCCACTGTGGGCTGCTGATTGTGCTGCTTTGATGACCTTGGAAGCGCAGCTCTTGGAGGAGAAAACACGGATTAACCGGTGGGGTGTGTGCAATGCAGGCTATTGCGATTACCTTGAAAGTCCAACTTGTACCACCACTGCTGAAATGTTCCGGCATGTCATCAGGAGTGTTATTTTCAAAGTCTACAGACTGTTATATTGAAAGGCCTGAGTGCTGAATGTTAGCTCTCCTGCAGCCAAGTTCCGACAAACAAGAGTATGGATTTCATGTTTCATGTGTTTTAATTGAGTTTAATTTTAATCTTGGATGATTTGACACTTTGTCATAGCCTATGGTTGTACCTTGCATGTGCTCCAGGTGAAAGAATATGCTCCATTGCTCAGTAGCCTTGCATTAATCAGGCATTATTGTGGTGTATTTACATTTTAGATTGCAACGCTCGTTGCTGAATGTGATAGTGTTGTGACTATGTGGCTTTCTGATCCAAATGAATGCAACATTGCCGTCGTGATAATATTCGAGGGTGTGCTTGTTAATTTGTCTTTTGCAAGGCGTTGTCTCTGAAATGCAAAGTGAAGGATCATTTTGCATGGAAGGTTCAACTTTGAATAGAAGATACTATAAGATATAAGTGATTATATTTGGATAATTACTTAAAATGCAGTTTATAGAGGCACTGCTGTCAGTGCCAACCAGTGGCTGTCAATGCGGACCTCGGGCAGAGTCTCTTTGCGCTATAATAAAATCCCTGACTAATAATTATGTATCATTCCTGCTGGACTTGTACAGAGTTTGGTCGGTTTACCTTGTCGTCTTCATCTTATACGTCATAAAATATCATAAGATTAGTACATTTTCTTATCATAAGGTATAGGTCTATAAGAGATCTTTGCGCTATAATAAAGTGTTTCAGGTGCGTCATTAAAAAGGACGAAGTGTGCCTTTTTTTTTTAACAGTCATTTTTGTTTCCAAAAAAGCTCTGTGGTCGTGTGTGTCGAAGTGCTTGGGTCAAGGTAGAACTGTCTTTTAACCTTGTTGAAGGACAGCTGTATTTTCTGACGTATGTAAATGAATATAGGGGAGGTCCTTGGGCAAAAAACACACACTGAATCAGTTTCACATTGCAGCTCCGGAGTTCCTGCGTGGAAGGAAAAACGAGACGTGGCGAAATCTGGTGAATATCTACAGCCATATGCCCCGTGTAGGCTATAATTTGTGGGATTTATGAATCATTCTGATATAGTCTTGGGAAGCGTGTTTTCTCCTCTTCTTCTTTTCGGCTAAATGGGTGATCACGCATTCGCTTTGCAGTTGCCTGGTCCCTCTAACATCATATCCCTGTCGGAGTTGTCCCAGTTCATCAGACACTACAGCAGCCCGGCGAGCCCGGTGTATGATCTCCTGAATTGCAACAATAATAATAACTCCTCGTCTCTGTTTCCCCTCGTTGCAGCTCAGCAAACCATGCAGGATGATTTACTGATGGACAAAAACAAAGCCCAGCCTCACCATCAGCAAGATCCGACGCAAGTAGACCCTCCTCCCTCCACCCCGACCCCGTCATCGGAGCCCACTTCTTCTTCATCGGAGTCGGAGAGCCCGTCTACCGGGAGCAACCAAGCGGCTTCAGCGCTGAACAGCAGCAGCAGCAGCAGCAGCAGTAGCAGCAGCAGCAGCAGCAAGGACAAAGTGCCGATGGAGTCGCCGATCCTGCCCGGGTTGAGCTTCCACCACCAGCCGCAGGAGACCGGCGGCTCCCTTTCCTCTCCTTCCTCCTCTTCGTTTGGGAGCACTTGGTCCACGGGAACCACAAACGCCGTGGACGATAGCTTTTTCCAGGGAATACCCTCGGTGAACGGGACGATGCTTTTCCAGAACTTCCCACACCACGTCAACCCGGTCTTCGGGGGTAATTTCTCCCCGCAGATCGGACTGGCTCCCCAGTCCCAACAGCATCAACAGCAAGCCCAGCAGCAGCAGCAGCAGCAACAGCAGCAGCAGCAGCAGCAGCCCCAGCAGAGGAGATCCCCTGTCAGCCCCAGCCAAGGCCCCTTCCCCCAGAGAAACGCTTATCAGACCATCATGAATAACAGCAAGGGGTCGTCATCGTCGTCTTCTGCCTCGTCGTCCGCTTGGAATAATCACCAAAACGCCGCATGGAGCACAGCCTCCAACCCGTGGAGCGGCATGCAGGCAGGCAGGGACCCGCGCAGAGCTGTGGGCGTCGGGGTAGGGGTCGGGGTCGGTGTCGGCGTCGGGGTTCCGTCACCCCTGAACCCCATCTCCCCCATGAAAAAGCCCTATACCAGCAATGTTATAGCACCCCCAAAATTCCCAAGACCCGGTCCCCTCACCCCCAAGCCCTGGATGGAGGACAGCGCCTTCAGGACTGACAACAGCAACAACATACTGCCTTTCCAGGTAAATACATTCCCAGTAACAGCAGGCCTAGGCCTAGCTTTATTGCTTCAGCCTGCGCTTTAAAAAAAATTCTGACCACTTTGACATATTGTCAGTTTAACCCTGCTGGCTCATCTCTCAAAACCAAGGACATTTTTTAAATGTGTTCTGTACAAATATCAGAAGAAAACCAACAATCCCTGAGATAAAAACACAAGTAGACGAGTCTAAGATAAGGTCACCCTGAACTCATCAGTACCACCGATTCATTATAGGTCCATAATAATATTAGTGATTTATTGGTTATTTATGTCATAGTCAGTTGGACGATTTTTTAAAATTGAGAAACCATTTTATCGCATAAATCACACGATGTCAACATGTTTCAATGTGGGTAGTATGTTTTTCCACATAGTCATAGGTTAACAATATAATGCGACCTTCAGAGAAATCCATTTATATCGATTTATGTAATTCCTACGACCATAAAGGGCTCCTAAGACCGGCGATACACCGCGGCTTTGACTTATGTGGCTTTAGTTGAATTGACAAATGACCGTCGGGTTTCGCCGGTTGCTGTCAACATTTTTATAAAGCTTGTATGCTGCCGGTTTGTGTTTCGGAGGTCAAATAAATGAGTGAGTCACTGATGCAGGCTGTTAATCCTCGATCATAGCTATTTTTACGCATTCGGAGACAAACACACTGAGTCGGTCCTCTTAAAATAGTCGTTGTGCACAGTTTATTGCACTAAATGGTTAATTTTCTTCGCTCTGCCAGCTCACACTCCGTGGGGTTTAAAGGACAGATGACACATTCAGGTGCTCCTCGTAACCTCCTCGATTTAGACAGAGAAGCCCGAAATATGCGCACTTCATTCATCACGAATCCACTGTAATGGTCAGGAAAGGTTTCTTATTTTCAATAATTTTATAAAACAAATAACACCAAGTTGTCAAACAGAGTTAGCTGCAGAAAATGTACCGGGAAAATGTACATTAGCCATTAAACTTCTTCAATTTACGTGGGCTGTTTACTGAAAGGTTTTGTGTAAGTCTGGGCAGGCTAAATGACAAAAAGACAACAACTGGATTAAAAGTTGATGCTTATTTTATGTAATAATGATAAAAACTGATATAATTTAGCCTTTCTCTGTCTCTATTTGATAACATGTTGGTAGTTCATGTGCGCTCACCTCGTAATTACAAGATTTTCGACGGTGCCTGAAGGCAACATCAATACTGTCATATTATTGGCTTGGAGTGGGATGGTGGGCGGGGTTTAACCTGAGATGGAAACGAGGCGCAGGTCCAACCTGGAAGGTAGATGAAGAGCTTTTTCTTTCACAACTTACAAAAACGAAGTTGCCCCACTTTGCAACACATCTAACGCTGCGTGTTGGCTCTCATTGTGGGTTTTAGTAAAATACTTAACATAATATATGTGCTGACATTGACATAATGTGTGTGTTTCTGCCAGCATTTGTGAGCTATAATAACATAATGCATGTTGACAGAGGAAAGGGGAAGAGTGTCCTGTTAGTTGCTTGAATGAAGAATAAGTTATGACAGTTTCAGTAGGACAAAGAAAATGTGCTCCACACTGAAATTTGAGAGGGTCATACACAAAATGTTAACCTGCCACACATTGGTAGAAATAATTATCTGTTGTATTCATAATAATTTCATATTTTATATTTGAATATCTATCTATCTATCTATCTGTCTAAACATATATGAATATACATAAATTCAGCTGTGTTCACCTACACTATAATGGACAGCATAGTGTGTGTTTCATGCTGGTTTAAATTTATTGCAGTGGGCCATCTTTCCGTGATTGACATGTCTGATTACAGAGTAACAGTCCCAATACTGTATGGCTTTTCACATGGCTAATCATGTGTTTCCCCCGTGTTTATTTACACTGGTTGAAAAACAAGCCAGCATAAAAAAAAAGAAAAAAGCCAGCCGAACACTCCCCCCCCCTGAAGTCACTGGCTTACTTAAAAATGAGTACTTGTTCACCCGATCAAAGCGAGCACTCTGGAGACCGGAGCGTGAGCCAAAATGTTAACCTGTTACTGCAGAGAGGGACTGCATGCACAGATGAAACACAGCCTGGCGCAGGGTGAAATTCCAGCCGGCTTGAAACGTATAGCCTTTTGAGGAGATAATGATTGTGTGCGCGTGTGTGTGTGTGTGTGTGTCAGTCAGGCCTTCCCAGGCGTTATTACCTGGTTTCTTCTGCTGAGAGGCTCTATCTCTTTTTCTTGACTTGGCCGGCTTACAGCTCCAGTTATCAGCAGAAGACAAGGTCAAGGGGCCGCACGTCATGCTGTATAGAGTGGTCTGTTTACTGAAGTGAAACTCAAGCAAATGGAGATGAAGCACAACACTCGTGTCTACTCTCATGTGGTTAAGTGGTGTCAGATGAAAAACTAGGGTTAAAGTGGCATATTGGTTTACCGATGTAGTATACATGCCAGTACCCTGCTTTATCTAATTATCAAAGATCAGCTTCACATGTAATCGCTAATAATGTGGAGGTTTCTCTCTACAAAACAAAGACTTGTCATTGCCACACAGAGATACCTTATTAAATTACCATATTAGAGGAGAAAAGCCGACCTAATATAATTAAATAGACCTTGAGGCTATTGGGGATGCCATTCTTTTTGCAGGTATTTTGTCATAAAGCAAAGTACTGTACAAATTGAAAATTTTACCTGATGGTGACACTTGATAAAAAAGCTAGAGGATAACCAAAGTAATTACAATTAAGTCTGGGGGTGACGTGAATGTATGTGCCACATTTCAAGGAAAGTAGTTTTTAAGTCATGCAAAACCACTTAATGTCAACCTGCTGGTGGCGCTAGAGGCAAAATCAGGTCACCAAAGACATTATGATTCATCCTCTGGGCACCATGAATGTCTGCACATAATGTCATGGCAATCCATCCAATAGTTGTTTATTTCAGTCTGGACCAACGTGGTGGACCGAGTGACCAACATTGCCATTTTCAAGAGCCATGCTACTAAATGGAAAAGAATGGTCAAAACTAGTGCAGCAAAAGCTGAGATATCCTGAGTTATAGTTCAGCTTAAACGCTGGACCCTACAATTCCCATAATGCAACCAATATTCTGTACATCTGCAAGCACTTTTAGCCATTGAACAGTATCTATTAGACAGAGAAGGTATTTTTTAAAGGGCTGTGATGTGATCCTGGCTGTAGCTCACACCTAGCTGCTTAACAATTACACCCATAATTGGGGAAGAGTTATCACCAGGATGCAAGGTCAGGGTGCCACATGTCAACTGGCCTATTTACTGAAGTGAATCTTCAGGCAAATTGCTGAGGCGAGCAGCAGGCGGGGCACGCACCGGTCCCGCACTGTCACGCGGACAGCTGGTGACAGGTGTACTTGTCGTCCTGTAGATCAGTATTCTTCAGATGCCCCAGATGAAATGCAGGGTGAAATGCTGAGTCCCGTGCGCTCCGATATGTGCTCGTACTCGCCTGCCGTTGGCTGCCGCTTAGAGGCCGAGGAATGTGTGGAATTCAACTTAACATGTCAGTGTCAGGCTTAGGACACAAAATCACATGAGCGTCTCGGGAGACACCCTGATTTGAAGCGATGGTCACGGCGATTATATTGTGTGGTCCATTTTGTGATCGTAATCACTTCACATCTCATCAAGAGGTTAGAAGTTAGTTCGCAGACTGACAGGTGAGTGTCAGTGCTGTGTGATGGTCATGCAAAACAGCAGTTTGAGGCAGAAACCAGTGTCATTTACATCAGGAACTTAATGTGGTTTAGCTGGTTTCCGGTGTCATTTTTGCTTTATTTGTCTCCTAAACATAGTACCAATGTACTTTGCCAAAGTATTTGTGTCCTCATAGCTTAACCAAGATTCAACCTTGTATGAATTTAGATACAGTTTATATTATGGTTAGGAGTGAAGCCACAGC
The DNA here is from genome assembly GCA_038419695.1 of Scomberomorus guttatus. Lineage (NCBI taxonomy): Eukaryota > Metazoa > Chordata > Actinopteri > Scombriformes > Scombridae > Scomberomorus > Scomberomorus guttatus. Next base: position 23,239,597 of record CM076458.1, read on the forward strand.
CAACTGCTGGAGGTGACAGGGAACAGAGGGCACGTTAGATCATGCCCTCTGAATGGGAGTGTGCACATTAGTGTTGAAACAATTAAGCGGATTAATCACGCAGTCGATCAACAGAAAATGATTCACCATCAAGTTTAATAATCACCATTTAAAAGTCATTTATCAAGCAACAAGGCCAAACATTCACTTCTTCCAGCTTCTCTAATGATCTGAGAAGGAGGATTTGCTGTGTTTTTAATTGAAAATCTTGACAGTCAGTCAGACAAACATCGGGTTGAACACCTTTAAGATTGTGATGGACATTTTTTACTCCTTTGAGACACATAATAGACTTAACAATTAATCAGTTAATCGAAAAAACAATCGTCAGTCTAATTGAACTGATAATGAAAATAATAATAATTCATTCACACTAGTTCTGTATATTTTGGGTGACGTTTTGTGGATTTAAACAGGCTTTAAATCCACAATTAAACAGTTGGGAAGAGTCAATGCGATATGTTATCTAAACATCAACGGGGATATATTTATATTCACCTGTGCCCCTTAGGCTGTTTTGCTTTGGGCCTTTTCCTATTGATTGATTGAATGATTGTGTGGCTTTGAAGGTCATTTTAATTTAACATCAGAAGAATTCACAGCTGCTTGCCCTTTTTACATTTTTATAAAGGAAAAAAGAAAAAAAACAATAAATGATAAATTCACCATCTGCCTCTGAATCTGGCAGCACTTAACCTTATGGCGCAGACTTTATTGATTAAAAACAGGTATTCATCCACATCTTAAACTAGTCTGTTTCTAATAATATTCTCCTTCATAAATGGCCTGTATCATGTTTATGGGTCATGAGGAAGATGAGCTGCAGTATAGGCAACAGTGGAGACGGGAACAATTTCAGCCTGCATTCCACACACTGGATGTCCTACTGTATGTGATGTTCAGTATTAAAGCAACAGTAAAATCTATTTGGGACTTCTGTATATATTATCTCTTTAGGTCATTGGACTACAGTGAGCTCTCCGACCCCCCCCCCCCCCCCCTCCTGCCCCACGCTGTGTTCATCCACATGTGTCAGAGAGGAGGGGAGGGGGAGGAAACTAAAAGCTCAGCGTTTTAAGTGTTTACCGTTTGTACCAAGTGGGCAGATTTTTATCTACGTGGCGCTGTCGGGTCCAGAGTGGGGGGAATAACACTTTTGAATGCTCAGCCGAATGGGCAACAATAGCTCTGGTGTGCAAACAACGCGGCTCCGGCTCGGGCAGCGGACACAGGACACAGCTGCCAAGCCTGTAGCCTCCAGCTAGGCGCACTCTCAGGCCTCACCTTTGGCACACATGTCATTCTCATAAATTCATTCACAAAGAGTGGGCTTCTAAGCGTTTCATCAGCAGTGAGCGGTTGGTTTGACCTTGAGGTGTTTGATGTAGAATTGACTAGTCCAGTCCAATCTGCTTCCCAAGAACAGGAAATGAGTTTGGAGAGGTTTTGTAAATCACCAGGTCAAAATAGGCAACAAATGACACTCAGCTGTACATGCTGCAGCCAATGATGAATCCCTTTTATAGCCGCATCGCCCAGCAGCACTCTGACGGCAGTTTAAAAAACAGCTGTATCAGGTTGAACTGGGTTCCTGTCAGATGGACTTTGTGCTTTTTGGGAACGACAGTCTTCACTCAACCTTGATTAACTATACATTGTTTGAAAGCACAGAGCCTGCTGATTTTATTTGTAAACCGTTTTAAGATCCCAGCACCAGTATGACAGCAGTTACTTATATTGTAACAGGAGTGCATACGCAACAGAACAGTAAAAGATGCCTAAAAAGGCAAGAAAAATATCCCACATTTATGCCTTTGAAAAATGTGGTTCACACAAAATCTGACTTTTTTAATGGTAATCTTCAAAGAGTTACCCTTTAGATGAGGCCATGATCATGGCTGTAATTAAAAAGTTTCAAGAACAGTAACCTTTTTATTTTGGGTATGTCTTTTCTGGGCTTTTGCACAAAAAACTTGTTAAGGGGCTAAGGGAAATATAACAGTAAGTGAATGTACTCTTGAAAAATCCTCTTTGATTGTATTTGACATTTGTCCAAATGAATGAAACCCTGAATTGATAGTTTAGAAACTGGGTCTCAGGAACCTCCACAGTGTCACCAGGAAAATGAGAAATACTTCAGTAATGACAAGGTAGCCCAAACTCTCCACCTACAGAGCTGACATTTAAGATATTCTGCACTAAATTATATAAATCCAGACAGACGGGGTTCCTCAGGGCAGAAACTTGTCTGTGCTTTAACTGTAGCTGTTTGATATGAAAAGGCTTTAAGAGCCTCCGACCAAGATCCATATCTGCTTTTCAATATCACCGCATTTACCATCATCCCCGGGGCTGACACATACCTTCAACTTTTTCTTTTTTTTTTTTTAACCTGTAATATCTAGTCCTGGCTCCCTAATTTATATTAGTGTAGATTAGCTAAGAATGCTTCCCAGCCTGTCTTGCTGTTTTAAGAGCCTGGGAGCTGTCGGTACATGCAGGTTGTTACCAGTGATCTGCCCCTGTGCAAGGCAACCGACCAGAATTTGAGGCAGCGAGGCTAAATGTGCAAGTTCAAGTTGGCCTGTTTCTGAAGGTGGTAATTCAGATCATCTACATACTTTTTTTTTATCAGTTTCCCCACTCTGCTGGTGATTCAGAAACTACACGTTGACCTCTGTTTGAGAGCAAAATTAACTCTTCTTTTTTATTTTGTAATATTCAGAACAAAATGTTATGCTACGCACAATATTTACATACTTTGCCTCAAATCTGTCAGCGGCTCTAACTGTAGCTGTCATGATAACATAAAGTACGTCCTTCCCTGTGTTTGTTTTGTATATTATGTGCTGATAAATCTAATCCTTACCCTCTTCCTGTTTTGCTGTGTTGCAGGACCGGAATCGGCCCTTTGATGCTTTTAGCTTGCACTCTTTGGAGAGTTCCTTAATGGATATGATAAGGACTGACCATGACAAAGGTAAACCACACCCTGCCGGTGGCCCACCAATGACTATCGCTGATATTATATGGAGGAATCATTTTGCAGGTTAGGAATATTCATACGTCCATGCTTATTTGGGTTGTTTTTTTTTTTTTTTTTTGCTTAATGGGCATATATCATCTCTGGGTACTTTTTATTTTTCTTTTGCAATATTTACCAATCTCTTGTTTGCCAATCAATCCAGTATGGATCATCATGTTCTGTCTGAAATTGAAATGAATAATTAACTTTATGAGCCTTACCTGCAAAATCTTGCATAATTTTTGTTTGTGTGTATTTGTGTTGTGTGTGTGTGTGTGTGTGTGTGTGTGTGTGTGGTGGACCAGATGTGCAACAAGGTGCACTAATATGGTCTTCCTTTCAAATTGTATTTTCCTTTGCTGTTACTTCTTTTTTCTGCTGATTGGGATCACTGAATGGAGAGAGAATGTCAGTGTGCTTTTTTTTTTTTTTGGACTAAATACATTGGGAGCATGAATGTTGAGTGATTGCGTACATTTTTGTTTTACATGTTTGTTTAGAGTGACAAGTTACTGTTATTTTTTTCCTCAATGACAGGATTTGTGATCCACACCTGTCGCATCACCACAAAGCAGAATTCAGAGATCATACTTTGTACTTTTATTCCGTGTTTTTTGTGTGTTTTGTGTGCGTGTGATCATAGGCTTAGATATGTTATCACTGAGTCACAGCCAGAAGATCCAATCAGTGTTTCTAAGAAACCTCGATACACAGATGCAGCTTTTCAAAACAGTGAACTGAAAATTAAATCATATCACACAGTTTTGTATCTGGAAAAGTATGTCGGACTTAGGAAATCTTTCTTCATTCTTTTTAAGGCCATTCAATGTATGTCAGGCCTTCTAAGCCAATATTTTTGTAGCAGAGATCACGTGTCTATTGTAAAAACTTTGGATCCCTGATGGGGCCCTGTCAGGTTGGGTGAAAGGTTTTTATGCTCCCCCATCCTCCCATCTTCACAATGGAAAGATTGGTGGGAGGGGTATATAATGAGTAGAGCATGTCGCTTTCTCATGCGTGGAGTCTGTTTTCCCAATCTTGTGCTGAGAGAGCATTGTTACAGCAAAACGGCCATCCTGGCCCGGCCTAACTACACTGAAAAGGTGTCGTAATGTCCTCCAGGGCTTCCCCCGCGATTGTCTGTCAATGCAAAACAGAGACAGCGGAGATCACAAGGAAAGACAGGGAGGGTGGTACATGGACATGGCTGTGCATTCCTGCATCTCTCTTTGCTTGTTTACCCCTATCGTCGTCATGTAGACGGCATGGGGCTGCAGTAAGCTGCTGTGCCAACCACAGAGCTGCTCCACCCTGTTAGCATACCTACTCACTGTCTGAGAAGGGCCATATGCCTCCGTCTGCTGTAGAATCAACAGCAAAAGGCTTAGTTCCTGATGTCTCAAAATCCATTAGCCCTCGTTCTGTGCAAAAATGCTTCAGCAGCCTCAGTTAGCTAAATTGAGTTGATATTTTCCAAAGTTACATCCTGTTTAGAACAAAAATTTGGCCCCAATTTCTTACAGTGTAGTCGCATTCCGAGAGAATAGCTTCAGGGTCAGTATGGAGAGTAGGAATTGTTACAGCGACTAAGACGTGCATAACAAACAAAACAAACTTGGAAAAAAAACCGAACCTGTCTTTTAAGCTATCCCCCTTTATTATTGGGTGCTAACTTGAGGAATCACTAATATAGGTCAGTATTTCTCAACTGAAGCCTACCTAAAAGACATTAGACGATTAGATGAGAAAAATTTAATTTTAAATCTGCAGTACCTTGTCTCCTAAGCCGGCTACTATCGTTGTAAGTTTGGTATCCTACTTTGAGGATACAATCCGCCAGCTGCGAACCACCAGTCAAAGCTAATTAACCCAGTACCCAGTTTTTGCATTCGCAACTGAATGGGTCCCACCCACATCCATCCCATCACAGACATTTCTCGCATACTTCTCATTGTGACTGGAATAGTTGTTTTTCCTTGAGCGTTTTATGAGTTCCTATATATATGTGTGTGTTTTTTGTTTTTTTGTTTTTTTTTTAAAGAAAGAGAAGCACTTGTACTGTGATGCGAATGAGGACTGGTGGGTCTTCTAAAAAGAGTGTGAGGTGACCCCACCCACGCCAATCTTTCTCCTTGTCAAGGCAGGGAGGAGGGCGAGGCCATCTCGATTCAACCAGTTTTCTTCCGAAGCACTTGTTTGGAGAAGAGTCGGCTTCAAAGGGTGTGTGTGTGTGTGTGTGCGTGTGTTGTTGTCTGTGAGAGAGACATTTTATTCTTTCGATCCTCTCAAACTTTGTAAAAGCTCTTTGCTCCTGTGTGAGGGGAACAGGGCCGCAGGGACGTCTGAACAAACGGGGCCTTTCTGCAGCACCGCACACACACACATACACACACTGGTCTGCATGTAGTTCCTGAACTGGGTCAGCTGAGCTAGGTGGCCCCACATAAACAACACACACACCAGAGATTTTGCCCCTTGGCCTGGAAAAACACCACCAGTTTGACAACAGCCACCCCCAGCGTCACATGCGCACACACACACACACACACACACACACACGCACCACACACACACAATACACATAACCAAATTGTTTCTGACATGTAAATCAACTGTGACATTCCATGCAAAGCACTCGCACCTCACACACTCTTCCAGGCTGTCGCTCATTCTTGTCTTTGGCAAAGACGACTCAACAGACATGATACTGTTTCTGCAGCATGCAGCCACTCCCCACAATCTTGATGTTGTTACTTACCACTCGAGATACTCAAAAGCGTTAATGAGTCCCTTAAGTCCTTGTGGATGTGTGGATCCCACCCCACCCACATGGTCTCTCTCTCTCTCTCTCTCTGAACACACACACACACACACACACACGGTCTCAGCTGGTCTGACTCACATGATCTTACTCATGCGTCAGTTACGATTTGCATTGTCTCTTTGTGTGTGAGAGTGCAGCTTTTACAAGGTTGAACTCCATTAACTGAAGTCTGAATTAAAGCAACAAAGGAGAGCTGCAGCTTGTGATTAGTCATAGAATACATACATACATAGACGCATGCATATACACGTGTACACAGCCTGTTTTATCTGTCCTGTTGTTTTGATCCCGATTCTATTTTATTGATTTATTTGTTTGAACATAGTCTAACCAGGGACGGGGGCTGTAAATTTGCTTCAGCTAGACGCCCTATATGCATTACTTCTGTTGAATAGCTTAGCTTTATGTCACAATGTTTATCTGTATGGTCCCTGTTAAATAAAGAAAAATATGTATTTTCATTAATTACTCAATTTTCCATTTAAAAGAATATTTGACATTTTGGGGAATACGCTTGTTCTCTTTCTTGCCGAGAGTAAGATGAGAAGATTGATACCACTCTCAAGTATGTCCGTTAAGTATGAAGCTACAGCCTGCAGCCGATTAGCTTAGCTTAGCATAAAGACTGGAAATGGGGGAAACAGCTAGCCTGGCTCTCTCTAAAGGTAACAAAATCTGGCAAACAAAGCTCACTAATTAAAATCGTTACATTGCCTTTGTTGACTTTTTCTTTGCTGGGACCAGTTGCTAGGCAACCAGCAGGGAAAAGTTACTGGCCCCGTCAGGCTATTTCTGTAAAATTCTTGTTGACTTTTTTTTGTGGACTGTTATTGATTAGGTGCTGCTGCTGAGGTGATTTGGTAGTCGGTTGGTAAAACCAACAAGTTTTTCTTTACACACAGTTTTTTTATTGTTTTTATAGTCTGTTGTGTTTGGGTGTCAATCTGTCATGTGTCGGTTATGGTCTGTATGAAGCATAATGTTGTTGTAAAAAATTGTAGGTGCCAGCAAATATAATTGTCAGTAGTTGAGGGAGAGCAAACACTGGTGCTGTTTGACTGTGTGCTTATTGACAAGAGCATTGGTCAGTGGATAAGAGTTGACACACAGGCTTTTATCAGGAGGAAAACAAGAATTGCAAGCACAGTCCAGGTCAGATGAGTTACAGTATGATTAGGCAAGGTGCGTCAATTATAGGAAGAGGTGGGTGTATAACTTTTCTTGAAACTGCAAACATAGAGCCCAGCTGTGGCACGATGGTGTAAAGGTCTTTAGTGAGGTTTAAATTAAGGGTAAAAGTTACGTTTTTCGTTAAAGATTCAGCTTTGACAAAGAAAAAAACCTACCTTCCTCTGTCCTAAGTTGGCTCTTAAAAGATCACATTTGTTAGGAAGAGGAAGTCAATGGGGGCTCTTGTCTTTGTTCAGGTTCGGAGAGAGGTCACACCAACTTAACCTGAGGTGAAAGGTCAATATTTGAAACAGTTGGATGGGCCGAAGTTTAGCTGACAAGCTGGACTTCACCTCTTAACTTTTCAACACGTGTAGTTGACAACTCCTGAGATGATCTCACCTGCAGAGGGACGCCCCTGTACTTTAAACATCTTGTAATGACTGTACAAAGATAAGATAATGTGTTTGTTGGCTGTGTTAAAGGTTAAATCGCACCTTGCTTCCAATAAACTACGCTGTCAGAGTGCGATGTTTTGTTATGGTGGAAAATTCATGACTCCTGAGCATGACTGAGTTAATCCAGTCGAGGCAACAAAACAAGTCTGGGCTTGTTTTGTCTATTAAAATCATGGTTTGTCCAGATCTCACAAGCCATGAACTACTATTGAAAGCATTAGTATGACTGCCAAGTTGTGCATCAGGCTTTACTGGATTCTGGAAATCCTCTATTATTGTGGGCTATGAAAGGCATTAAATTGTTTTATGATTATTACTTTTATGAAACATTAAATGACTGGTTGAAGTTAATGGTTAAAGTAAGTTTGGCCTATTTGGGGGTTTATGCTACTTGTGTGACCATTTGTTTTTTTACATAGTTCTCCATAGTTTTACATGTCATGGCTTGATAGCTGAAGGAACTTTGGCCCTTTTTGTAAGCGTCTTGTCCAGGGTTGTTGGGTTCAGCTTGAGCTGGTATGAAGGGGAAGAAGTAGGCCATGCTGACAAACACAAACATACCAAATAATTATCTCAGCAAGTTTCCTTTCTCAATCATTCCAGTTATCTGTCAGGTGTGTGAAAAGGACATGCCCCTCATTGGGTACCGTCATCTTCTTGTACCCCTTTTTTGCTAGTGTTGTGTTGGTAATTGAAAGTTTCTTTGCCGATAGTCAGCAAGAGTGCAGCTTTGGGGCACCCTGCTGCTGAGGTGTTCTTTTTTTCACCAGGGCTAACATTTCCACACCTTGCTGTTGGCACACCCACTCTGCTCTCATAACTTTTGCCAGGGATTTCACCTAGAGCTGTTATTGGAGGCTTCAGTGAGTGCTATAATGCGGACCAGAGGGAGCAAAACATGGCCAAAGCAGTTGAGAAGAGTTCCAGGTGGGGCGCAGCCGGCGGTGATCCACTGCTTGGAATCTACTGAAAATTCAACCACTGTGGAGCCTGAAACACAGCATACATGTTGATACAGTCAGTCCCAATCCTCTTTTTTTCCCGAGGCAGGAACACATGCTGTGCCCAACACAATTATACTACATCTGTGATGATAGATGGGGTTGTTGATCATCCAATGACTCAGTAATTACTTCAACAGAGGATGACATTTGTGGCTGTCAAAACTCACTTCCCTGCCCATACTGTAATTACCTATGCTCTCGCATTTTTAAAAATTGAGGATGGTGGTACCATGAGACTTTTTGTCTTCAAGCCTACAAAGCAGATGAGAAAGTATTGCTACCAATACTTTTCTTGACAGATTAGCCTACCGCTTCACTAGTGTCTCAGTTACTGACAGATGTAGACAAGAGACCTAAATTTGGTTGCATCTATACTGCTGATGTTGCTTTTAACCTTTTGGTTTCTTGCAGTCTATTACTTTGCTTAAACCTCTCTGAGGCCTCGGTACCCCCCCCACACTGAGAACTTTGGAGCACCCCCATTGGGGCACCAGATCCCAAATTGATAGCCACTGGCTATGCCCAGCTAATCCATCCCTTACTCTTTATCCCATTTCTACCAAAGCAGTCACAGCGAGGTCACTGTCCAGTCTGCAGATTGTTAGAAGGGGAGGTACTGTTGGATCTGTGCCTAAGGAAGTGGATGGCTTCTCTCCAGAGTGGCCGTGCTGCTGCTCAGCCCTCACGGGGAGGTTGAGAATAGCTCAGGCTCTCGGTGAGGAAATGTCACCAGAACAGCAGCAGCAGCAGCAACTAAGAGGCCCCTCAGGTCCTGCCACTCAACTCCTGGGGGAAGCAGATGGCACATGCCCAGAGCTATTTTAAGGCTTCAGGAGGGCAACTGTCCCCCTCTGTCACCCAAAATGACTAATGTAGACAGAAAGGCAATCGCAGACCACAGTGTTTGTTGCGACTTTTGCCCTCCTATCAGCAAAGTTACAGCTTTGATTGTGGATGTGTTCAATATTGCGTCCTAGTCTCTTGGGTGTAATGTAGTAGAGACTGATCCTCTCCTCTTTTTGCTCAACCTAACCCAGTGGTACTGGGTCAAAGTGCATGGACTGTTATGGAGAACCACCTCTCGGGCTGGAAGGGATGCTCTTTCAAGGACACTTTAGCCAGTCAGACATTTGAGCTTAAACCCTGTAATTTGGTTGGAGGACTAACAAATAGACCACCCACACATTTACCAATACACATGATTTCATGCAGCTATCCCTTGGGGCTGTTGAACTTGGATGAAAGCCTGGCTTGACAATCAGATGTAAGACTGGTGAGATAGAAAAAGCAGCAGACGATTGGAGAATTTTCTGGAGAGTTGAAAACGCCTCAGTGTCAGGACACAACACTGGAGGATAATCAGTAACAGCAAAGAGATTGTTACATATCTACGTGTGTGAATACAAACTTGTGTGTGGATGTATGGGCTTGTCACACTCCACTTGCCCGCGGGCTCCACTGTTGCCTGGATTTTGACTGGCTGTCCTCTTGTCCTCCCCCTACCCTGCCTCTCTGGTTTTCAACCAGGTCTAACTGCTAGTTCCACCCTTGTTTGCGAGCCAGGAAGAGGCCCCCTCTCTGTCCCACTATCTGCCTTCTGTGGCCAAATTTTGAAACTTTTGACATGTCATCTTGTTTGCACCACACAAACGTCCAACATGCAGCTGGTCTGTCTCTCAAAGTCCATGTTACATATGGGGAAACCTACACTAGCAGTGAAGTAAGGTATCCGTTGCAGTTAACCCCCTTAACCCTTTATCCCCACAGCTGTCCCAGCGTTAATGTTGAAGTGACGGTCTGCACAAGAGGATGGGCAGGCTTACAAAGGAAGTGCCTCATTAAATCCAAAGGTTATTTTCCAAATATCGATGTAAAATGTATCCCAAAAAAAATGTTGCTTCACCTCCTGTCTTCCTGTAATGACTCTAAGTAGGCTGCTTTCTCACTGTGTGCTGAGTAAAAAGCCAGTGTAGGCGGAATTTGACAGAGGGCCCTAATTTTAAGTGGTTAGGGATAAAGGGTGTGCCTCTGTGGGTGCCACTGCAAATGATGTTGACAGTGAGGCAGCAATATTTTGTCCAGGTAGGCTATTTCTGCCTCGGCTTAAGTGTATTTTTGTTGTTATCGGTTGTACTCGTTGGATGACTGAGATGGAGATAACCAGGAAGACTTCCATTTAGACGTCCCACACCACCCCTCTCCCCATGAAAGCACTGACAGATGGGCCCTTGTAACACGCAGACATTGTCACCATAGCAGAATGCACACTCTGTTGAATTCCTAGCCTTATAGCTGCCTTTGTTAGTGTGTGTGTGTGTGTGTGTGGGTGTGGGTGTGTGTGCATATGAGATATGTGCCAACAAAGGAATGCGTGTTTCTACCTTGTTTTTCACATCTGTTTTCTGTGGTCGTCTTTTCTACCATTGTATCACGTTGGGTAAATGTGTTGTTTATTCATTTCATGTTAAACATTTCATCATGGCTGGCATTTTCCCATTGCTGGCAGTAGAGTGGGAGATTAAAATGAATGTCAAAAGGGTGGCTTTTATCAGAATTTTCCATGTTTTCCCCCCTTTGTAAAATCTTTTCTTTTTTTTTTTCTTCCACAGGACGTATGGGCATCAACTTTCATCATCCTGGAGCAGACCACATAATGCCATTGAATAGTAAGTCCCATTTCATTGTAGTTCCCATCATCTTCTTGGAATTAATGAGAATTGTTTCATTTTTTCCAGATAGCAGTGTTACTGCTGTTTTTTTTGTCTTCTGTGTTTTGAAAAAATAAAGAATGAGAGGTATTTCGTGGCATGTTCCCATGGAACACATATGCCTTAGCTACAGGGGCCCATGCCAGTTTTCACTGGGCACACCTGCCTACCCTTTGCTAAGGCCTGGATTCCCTGACACCATAAACCTAGGGCAGACCTCTTAGCACAGTTGAACTGTGAATAGCACTTCCAAAAATACCCCAACATGTAAGACTAGATTCCCTTCAGTGTCCCACCAGCTGGCAGATCACCAACAGTGAATGGAGAGGGAAATCAGGTCTTATACTGCTGCATGGATGCTACAAAAATTTTCTGTGCGGGCCCTGCCCTTCCAAATGGTCTTTTATTTGTTTTGGATGGGGTCAGGCACATGATTTCTTTGGGTTAACACTGTCTATTTTTTGGCCATGGCATAGTGCAATTATGTTTCCCTTCTTGTGAAAACTTCTTTCTGTCCAAATCTCAGTAAAGTATCAGGGATGTCTAGACTCACTTGTGATCAAACCAAATCTGTGAAGCACTATGTTGTGTGCCCATGTTCAGCAGGCCTACAGGGTATAGAAATGGGGAAAGGCAGGATGTCGAACATAGAAAAACTTTCTTGGCGAGGCAGTTTCTTCTGTCACATCTTGACAACACTAGTGCCCCTTCCTCATTTTGTTCTTTTTATCTTTCATATCCTTGGAGAATGTGTCTTGGATTGATGTTAAACTGTTGTGTCATGGGATTACACTCAGGCAAGCACAGATCTGCCCAGATCTTCCAAGTCTGTCAGAACTGGCTCTCTCCGCTGTAGCCTGTGATGTGTGCAGACAGGGAAGCTTTGGTTTCAACTAAGAAGTGTTTTACTCGGTGTTTCTCCTTCATTTCGTCCCATTAGCTTTGAGGCTTCACGCTGTGAGAACCTGAAGGGCTCTATGTTCTCCGGATGGTGTTAGCACTTGAAGTGAGGAAGAAAGGGTGGAGAGCAGTAAGCATAGGTCTACTATCTAGATTCATTGGTGTTGTTCACTTGACAGCTTAGTAGAAGTGTCTGAGGCTTTCTCTTTACTGTGACTTTGAAGCCGAGCAGAGCAGCAGATATCAAACTCATCATGCCCAGAGGAATCACCCAGCTTCCTTTTAAAGATTTTCTCTCTCCCAGACACCACACAGTTAGAAGTTGGTACTTACTTTTAACCCCTCACTTTTCTCTTTCCTCCTCTCTCTTGCGGGTTTTATTCTCCCTCAGTGAGGCATCTGACAGTTTCCCAGCAGCGTTTTCTTCATTTTGCCCTGGTTGCTAGGTGACTTTGTTTCTGCCAAGGCTAGACGGTGAGAGGGCAAAGCTGCAGAGAGACTGCCCAGGTTTTTTGGATTGGAGAAGCAGATCTTTTTAATGAAAACATAGCAAGGGAGAAGAGGCTCAGAGACAATATATTCCCAGAGAGAAGCCAGAGGGGCAAGTCACACAATGGGACCCTCACAATGCAAAGGCCCATATTGGTTTTTGAAGCGGCGAGTCTGCTTTGTGACTGATGAGTTTAGAGGAGCAGGAGGATCTGTTTAGTTCTGTGTTACCCCTCCTGCTGTTTACTGGAATTTGCAAAGTCTCAAGCCACATTTTGCCTCTACTTTGGTTTGCATTCGCAGCCCAGCAAGATTCAAATTGAGCTTGTTTGTGGGAACATTTCAGAGCCTAGGGAAACACTTGAATTCAATCCTGAAACAATATGTGGTGGCGTTAACACACAAAACATGAGCTACATTAAGCATGAAAGTTCATTATTGACCTCTGAAACAGTACTTTAACAAAAACAAAAGCAAAAATCTTAATTCAATGTACACTCTATAGTTTTTAGTGGAGCTTTCAACCATATCTCAGTCTTCCTCAGCTTGTGGAGATAGCTCAGCTGTCATCACATGACCTTAGTATGGAACTTCAGTTACACAGGTGGTCGTATATTAAGGGAAGACGGTTGAAAGCACCGGAACGTTACTAAGTGAACCCTGACTAGCTGGAAATAATGTAGCTCATTTTGAGCAAAAAATCTTAACTCAAGGTCCACTTTCGAGCTTTTTCTTGGAACTTTCAACCAAATCTCCTCGTCTTCCTCAGCGGATGGAGTTTGCTCATTTGTAATGGAGATGGCTCAGGTGTAATGTGAGTCCAGATTTTAAATGAGCTACTTTGTTTCCTGTTAATCAAAAACAAAATCTGTTAATTTCCTAACTCTTTGCAGTGAAATGAGCCTTACACATCTGAAAAAGATAAGATAATTTTGAGAACTGCTGACCAGCTGATTAGATATAAGTAGGATTTAGATCAGTTCAGCTATGACGCCATAGCCTACTCTCCTCTACCCCCCCTCCTCTCTGCACATTATCCTTCCCTCTCAGAGCCCCGAGGCTGCCAGCCACCTCCGTACCCTCCCCTTATCCTGTGGGAAGTTTCCACTTGCACCTGGCCTGCCATACCTGACCTGAGAGCAACTTTTAATATTTCACCAAGGCCATGATAATGACTAACAGGCTCTACCTTCAGTCCTGCGTGCACTCTGCTTTATGGCCTCATTTGTGAATATTCACAGAAGATTAGCACGAACGCAAGCCATCGTGGGTTCATTAAGCTGCGATTACAATCTCCAGCTATGGGGCGTCGCATTATGCTGCTAAATATCTCGGCCATTTCCGTGGCTAAACCTCACCTATCCCCCTTCCCCTCCATGCAACATCTGCATGCGTCTGTTGCCAAGGCAGGTGCAGCAGGTTTACTGTGGGCTGGTGCCAGGCTGTAATAATCATCCTCCTCCCGTTGCCGAAGCTTAGGTGTGGCCATCTGTGGTTTCACTGTTGCCTTAGAGATGTTCCTGGTTTGGTTTTATTTCCACAAAACCCATGTCTCTGTATCTCTTTCCTACCCTTGTTCCTGCCCCAACCCTCTGTCTCTCCTTCTGTCTCTCTCCTTCCCCCACTGTGCTGACAAGCAGCCCGGAGCTATGGCCGCAGAAGAGGTAACGTGTGGCATTTTCTCTGGGGTTCTGCTTGCCATGCCGGCCATGTCTCTCCGAGGCTGAGGGGGGTCTTAGTGTGGTGTCACTATCTGCTTTTCATCTGTGCTGTGATTTGAATGAAATCATATTAATTTAGACACACAGTTTTCCACATTGTTCATTTAATCAGGACGGGGCAAGGATCCACCAAATCTGTCAATATGAACTTTGTTTTGCTTGATGGTGAGAGGGAAAAAAATCTGTTCTTCAATTTTATTTTCTCTCTATTCTGAGTCAGTGTTCTACCTGTAAAATTTATGATATGCACAATAATGCAAATTAGGGATGTTGTTGTATTGCCTATGCATCCCGTTGTAAAAGAAAAATAACAGCTGTTTAACTAAAAAAAAAAAAAAAAATCACATGATGTACAAAATGTTTGCAGAATTTCACAATATGGATTCACTTCTTTGCTCCAGACGTGATGCTGCCACCAAATCACACTCAACCTTTTTCAGATGTTTTGGCATGTTTGGTTGGAGTGCTCCCCAAATGAATCTCGAGGGTTCCACTGACTCAGAAGTGATTCATCATCTGAATGGCAAAGATGGGTGCTTCAAATATGGCTCATCTCTGTTTTGATGTGCTTTTTATAACTAATCCTGTCTTTCTTCAGCAAGGAGGAACGCCGCTGTGTGACATTAGTAAGGTCACTCAGTTCTATGTTTTAGTTACAGTGAGGTAAAGTTGGCAAAGTGCAGTTAATAATGGGCCGAATGAAAACACACTGCAGTGTTCATGGGAGGCTGGCATGAACACACATAGGAAGAAACACCACTTTGAGAGTGCAGTATTTCTTCCTATGTAAGAATTACATTTTTTTTTAAAAAACAGGCAGACAGAGAGACTTATCAGGATAGAACATACATGTTGCATTTGGACACCACAATCAATAGATACAGTAAATTATTGCTAAGGCCAGTGGAGGCCTCCTAGTGGGAGTTTGTTTAGACTTCCACAGGCATTGTGTGTCTGACTAGGAAAGAATACCATAATCATGCATATTACCAGATGATCAACAGTCATTCTCATTATGTGCTGCAGTTCAGCGTGTAGGTCAGGAAGGCTATTGTAATGACAATTAGGACAGGGAGTTACCAGCCATTTACCAAGATGACATTATTATATCATGCTTATAATGTGATACACATATAATACACATATACATATAAAACCAAAAGTATGTGGACACCTGAATATTACACCTGTTTGTGATTGTTTAACATCTCATTCCAAAAATCATACAAATTAATATCTTTAACCTGGGAATCATTGTATGCTTGTGGGTGTTCACACACTTTTGTTAGTCATGTGGTGTATTTGATTTTTTTTTTTTTTCAATCTATGGGTTTCTTTTGCATTTATAATCCATTAAATGATATTGAAAGATTTTAAGATATAATCCAGCGCTTGTGGTAGCAGGCTTTACATAACCTCCTTACAAAATAAGAATTGGACTGCATGTGTTAAGAAGTTGAAGAAAGGCCCAGATATCCAAACTGCTTCTGCAGCTATAATAGGTTCCAGATGTGATTAATTCACTCATGTCTCTCGTACCCTCCCTCCCTTTTTACTTCACACTCTTTTACCTCTCTGTCTTCCCCTGTTTACCCTGTCTGTCCTCCTGGTATTCTTCTTTTTTCCTCTCTGCCCAGGTCGTTCCTGTCTTTTTCCCTTTGAAGATGGTTTCCTCGACGATGGCCACGGTGACCCCTCCTTGACCCCCGGCCTGAACTCCCCAACCCGCTGTCAGAATGGAGAGAGGATGGAGCGCTACTCCAGGAAGGTCTTTGTCGGAGGCCTTCCCCCTGATATAGATGAAGGTAAATGAAGAATTGTTTTACGTTTATCCAGAGAAGGGTTTTCAGTCTTTTTTTCAGCCATGCCCTGCTTATACTGATACATACTGTAGAGTACATACACATTTGGAAACCTTCCAATGTCTTGTCTTGGGCTGCTTGCCACTTACAGTTACACTCAAGTATTTGAGTGTAAAATATTCATTTTACACTCAGTTTAGTCAGTGTAAACTTCTATTGCTTAAATATATTACTGGGTTTGTTGTACAGTTTGAAACTTTTACAGTGATAAGTCTTAATTGAAAAACATATTTTTGACAGTTTATCATATATAAAGGAATAGTCTGACATTTATTTACTTGTTTATACCACTCTCATGTCTGTACTATGTGGTGCTGTAACGATTAGTCAATTTATCAATTAGTTGATCGACATCAGGCAAAAGTGCCAAATGGTTCCAGGTTCTTTAATTATGAGAATGTGCTGCTTTTCCTTGTCTCAACATTTTAGTAAATTGAATATCTTTTGAATTTAGTGTGTTGGTCAGACAAAACAAGACATTTGATAACATCACCTTGGGCTGCATTATGATGGGCATTTTTTAAACAGTTTTCTGATGTTTTAAGTAAGCATTTAATTGATTAATTGAGAAAACAATCAGCAGATTAATCGATAATGAAAAAAATCGTAGGTTGCAGCCCTTGTACTATGAATGTGAAGTTACCACCAGCAGCAGGCTAGCTTAGCTTAGCATAAAGACTGGAAACAACCAAGAAATTGTTCCAGCACATAACCCCCCATAAAATCATAACATGTTGTTTTTACACGTCGGTTTATGTACAGATTAAACAAACAAAATAGTGTTCATTTGTTCATTTGTGATTCTAAGAGGTGCTGTTTGGTGGATTTTGTTACCACCTACTAAGCTAAGCTAACCATCTGCTAGCAGTAGCCTTATATTTACTGTACAGGCACAAGAGAGATATTGATCTTCTTATCTAATTCTCAGCAAGAAAGTAAATAAGCACATTTCCCAAAATGTCAAACCATTCCTTTAGCGTAAGGTTTTGTTGACCAAATCAGAGCCAAAGAATCACCAATTTCTACTTTATTGTGTCTCAGAGAAACATCTGTATAGCTTAAAATAGCTAGCTATAAAAATAAACCTTAAAATCAGTATATTCTAAGTCTTGAGTGCTTTAGTGCAATGTGTAATGTCTGTGACTACCAGTTATGTCACGGACCTGCAATTGTTTCCACAAACTCTGGAGTTTGCCAAGGAGTTTAACTTTAATATGGAATATTTACTTTCATGTGTCTACAGAGTTGAACAAGCATATGTCGAGTTAATGCACAATACGTGCCTTTAGCTTGTTGAAAAATTAATGAGTTTCCACCGCACGAGTCAGCCCAGGGCAGACTGGATGTGCCGGCCTGTGTTCCTGTTTAATGCAGTGGCTACCTCTGCTGCAGGAACACGGCAAAAAATAGAAACTGTGCCTGTCTCAGCACTGAGTGTGGCTCTGCATGGTGTCCTTCAAATGCATACAACCATAAATGTTATCTTATCACTTCACAAACATGACATTAAGTCTTTTCTTCTCCTCTTTTCTTCATTTTCACAGATGAAATCACCAACAGTTTCCGTCGCTATGGACACCTGGTGGTAGACTGGCCCCACAAAGCTGAGAGCAAATCCTACTTCCCACCTAAAGGTAACAGCAGGTTCTCAGAGCATAATCCAGATTTTCCCATCAGACATCAAAATCTACACCAATAAACATCACCTCAGGTGTTTTTCGCTGTCTTAAGTTTTGTAATGGGTCATATTACCAAGAATTCGTGGCTCATGCTGGGCGAGCATGCAGGTGTCTGTTTATCTGAGCAACCTCCTGTAGTCATCTTACAGAAAGAAACATACCATATATAATGACTCCATCACAGGGCACCAAGAGTTTTGAAGGAAGGACTGTTTGCTTGAATGAGTACCTGAGGAGTGTGAAAGTTTTTCTCTTTTTCTGCACAGCCTCTCACATGTCACTTTTGGGCAGGTGATCAGAGTAGCACCACCCTCCTCCCGGCCTCTACATTGCTCCCTCTGGCCCGGGAGCTGCTGTGTGTCATATTAGGGAAGCTATTAAAGACACTGGAAATAACTGACATTCCATAGGCAGATGGTAATATGCTGCATCTGGAGGACCTGCGGAAATATCTGCCAGTTTCTCCCCCACTCTCATTTTTCAACATCCCCTTTTTTTTAGCTTGGGAGGATTATTTTGAATAGGCTTGGCTCTACTAATATCCAAAGCCAGCAGGAAAAATGCAGCATCCTTTTAGGGGAATGAATGAGCTTACGGCGGCTGGAGGACGCCGCCATGTAAGGGGAGGAGACATGTGGGTCTAGTGATCTGTGTAGAATTCATCTCTCACTCTAATTTAAAAACCCCACTCCATTCTCTTAAAAAAGCTCGAAGGGAAACTGCTAAAATATCCTGTTTATATCACACTCTTCATATTAACTGGCAAGGGAGTTTGGGACAGATGCCTGGTGACAGAGTTCTTAGCACTAATAGCTTCAGGGTTGAGAGCAAGTGCACATCTGCGTGTGTGTGTGTGTGTGTGTGAGTGTGTCCTACTGTCGCGTGGACTGTGTAAGGGGTGATTTATAAATGTGGGATTCGCATCAAGCGGTCATCGGCCTCTCCTTGTCCTTCCAAGCTTGACAGAATGGAAGATACTTGTCACTTTCCGTCCTGCTTCGCATTAAACTGCTGGCGATGTGTGTCTGTACAGTTATGAAAGTGTTTTGGTTGAGGGATGACTCATATTGTGGCTCAGTCCGACTACAGGGGCAGGGTAAGACTTATTTGGGGCTTGGAGAGGACTGGCGACTTGCAGAGGAAGTAGGAACAGGGACCAGTGCTCTATGCTCATACTTTTTCACTACTCAAATATTCAGCTGTTTTTTTTTAAGTACACTGTCACACATTGTATCACAATATTTTTAAGTACGTTGTCATACAATGCAAGCCAGAAAAATGTACATTGGCACACTGTTTCTCCTGACGTGATTTCTGGTTCTCCCTGTACTTGTTTGGTCTGTTATAATGGAGAAATAGGTTTTTGTGTTGCCACATTTTGCAGTTGCCATGTTCTGAAACTGCTTACATATGACCACAGTCTGCTGTAGATCTGACCTTTTGTAACCTAACCACTTCCACACTACCATAGTTTAAAAATTAACTTCACAGAGGAGCTGTGTTGCTTTCACTTTCAGCCATGTTTGCTGCTGCTGTATGAAGTAGGATGTAAATACGGAAACATTTAGCCATATCATTAATATCCTGTAATGCCATTAAAGCTGCATTATTCAGTATTTTCTTAATAAACAATGGACCAAATGACGTAGAGGTCACTCGTAGTGATAAACCCACAGAGAATAAGAACCCAACTCTGCAGTTCCCCTCAACTCTATAGAGGTTTTTAGCATCTCCTCGCTAATTGTTTTGGTTTTATGGCCCGCAGCTTTACTGTTTTGGTCACTGCTCCAATCGACCCTGTTTTTAGTTACAGCAGGCAGCTATTTTCAGCAGCAAGACTAGGTCAAAACCTAGTATATGGCTGAACCGTGTATGAAACGCTAAAAGGCTTTTTATTTGTATGTCGCCTGGTTACCATCACACATGGACACCGCAACATATTAAGATGTTTGTTTTTATGTAAGTTTATTTATTTGTATAGCACTTGTCATATAGTAGTTGTAACTCAAGGTGCTGTACACATAAGAAAAACATTAAAAATACAATACATTTGCACCAGAGTTTGGGTGTAGACTATATGGTGCTGATGTAAGAAGGGTTGAGTTAAGATTTTGGGTTTTTTTTGTATGTTATATACATTATTTTACTTCCCCAAGTTTAAATCACAGAATAGCTAACATGCATACAGCTGAAATACTAACTGTAAAAAGAGCCTGTCTGTAATTTCCCCGCTTATGTTTACAAACTGTCTTCGCCATATCAGCTGTGAAAAGTGTCATGCCAGTTGTGGTATGTCTACTGTAGACGTGATGTCAGCCCTTATATTCATGTATTGCATCTTTGCATATACAATGTAACAGGTTTCAGCATATGCTATAAACTAACTTTTCCTTTCTGGTAGACATAGGGTGCTAAAATAATCCTTTGACATGCTGAAATCAAATTTTTTTTGAGCTAGCTACAGGCATTCTGTTAGCATTTCAGCCCTTAGTTGCATATTATGGCGCCGATTGTTTTTCGGCACCATAATATGACATGTTGCACTCTGTCTCTATGTCTGTTACATGTGTAAATATGTAATTTTTTTGCTAGCACGCTTAACGTAACTGAGTGTCGATGTTTACAATCTCTAGGGATGTGCGATATTGGATTTTTTGCGAATATTTTCCAACTCATTTTGGCCGATACTGATAACGACATCTGCACATATTTTTTTCCACCTGGCTGAGGAGATTATTACGCATGCAGTCATAGATTGTACTAAGTATGATCAAGAAAGACAATGTATGAAGGAAGAACTTAGAAAGACTGGAGTTCAGGAGCTCAGCATTAAAACTTTAATGAACCTGCCAAGTGGGTGAAACAGCAGAGTTTTCTTTGAGTTTATTAGACAGACAGGATTAATGGCTAGGATTTAATCTCTGGTCCACACTCTGAAGCAGAAGGTGGCAGTAATGCACCTAATACGCTGGTTGCCAACCACCGGTATAAACCAAAAAGAAGAAGAAGTGTTTTCAAACAGAGTGGTACATCCTGTCAGCTGAGGTGTTTCCTATCTGTGCAGCCGAACACAGCAGCTCCTTCGCGGTTTCACCCTGATGGTCCCGGTGCTTCCTCCTTTCCTTCCTCCGCAGGCTCCACTTCCAGCTGCCTCCACTAGCCTCCCAGCTAGCCCTGGCTCTCCATGTGGATCCAACTGGAGCACCGACCCCCGGTTTGTTATTCAGGATCAAGTGGGAAGAAGCAGCGGGTCTGTCGGGCAGCTGAGTAAAGTGGAGCCTGTGGATGAAGCACTGGGACCATCAGGGTGAAACAGTCCATGGAGGGAAGCACAGCTAGGCGGCGGAGGAGAAGGCCTGTCATATCAGCCGAAATGTTCATTTCGGGGCCGATGTTGATATTTCCTTTTAAAGCCTTTATCGGCCGATACGGATGACGTGTCAATATTATCATGCATGCTTCAAATTATACCAGTATTATCATGAACAATATGATATGGCACACCCGATATTTGACACTGCTTTTTTGGCCATATCACCCTTCAGAAAAAGTGTGTTTTTGTTTGAGAAGAAAAAAAAAAACAGTATCGAGTTTGCTGTGGTTGCTTGTCGAACCAATGAGCTCTGGTCACTATGGTGCTGTCGTTCACATCTCTCAGCACTGTCGTCACCGTTGTTGGAACTAAGCTTGAAATGTTAGGGAGCTATTTCTGTCCTTGATTGGGGATAGAAGGAGGGGGAGGAGGTGATGCTGTCAGTACGCTGGAGCCTGAACGCTGGGAGCTATAAACTGCTACAAATGCTAACGCTCACGTCACACTGCAATAACAGTGTGTCACACTTGTTTGAAGGCATCAAAAGGTTACAAATAAACTTTTCTGTAGACTGCAGCCAGTCATTATCAGCTTTTTTTTACACATTCAAAACAGAAGTCAATATTTACTGTCCTGCCCATATGATATATGAGTGCAGCAAGGCCCAAAGAATGGCAGCAAAGGCGCACTGCAGCAGCAGTCGCAGTATTACACTCCGCTGCCTTTCTCAGGCCTCAATTTATCTTTTCACGCTTGTGTTGGGATTATATCCAGTGAGTGACTTCCTCAAATTGAGATGATTAGCGACGCTTAATTTCACCCCTCTTCTACTCTATCACTGACTACTCTCCAATTGCTCCAAAGCCTCAGGGCTTGTATTTGTTTTTAAGAGAGCAGATGTTACTGTCTCTCCCTGCCAAGCCCTCCTCTTCTTCTTCACCTTCTCTTCCGTCATCGTGTAAGTTGCTGTCAGCAGTCGGTCTGTTTACATTCTGTGGGAGAGTTACAGCCCTCTGTAGATTTCTCTTTCTCTCTCTCTGCTCATTGGTTATATGGTATACATGGAGGTTTGGCTTCATCTGTGCTTTCATGGGAAACTGACTCCAGACTTTCAGAGTAGGCCTGTACGTGTGTGTGTGTGTCTTTGCAGCTAGGAGGACATTTTTTTTGCAGGTTTGTTCTCTCGTCTGCTCCCAAGTTTCAGTGATTGGAAGCGGCTGATTTATTCCTTGGTCATTCTTGTCATCGGCATTATTCTGGTCTGCGTCCTCGCCTGTGGGGACTAAATCTGCAAACACGTGTCGGTTGCTCAGTATGAGAAGATAAGACTGGAAGTAGATGTCACAATTAAAGCCAGAGGGATGCACATTGTGACTATGCTCACGCAGTTTATCTAGTCATCACAGATTGGATTTCAGCAGAATTAACACAACTTTCAGTTGATGAGGTAATGGAGAGAATAGGATTGCAATGTGGGATGTTGATTTAGCAGTTGAGAGGCGTTTGGGTACTACTTAGTGACCAACCCTCCAGTTCCAAGAGCTAAAGTATCAGCTAGCACCAAGTACAAATGCAACACTTTCACTCATTAGTATACTTTTAGACTGTCTGGAAAAGTGAGTTTAGCATTATCTGGGAGTTGCTGGTATATTTCATTTCATGTTATGGAAATTGCTTAAACAGATATTTTAATATTTGGGGAAATTAGTTGTATTCTTGCCAAGAGTCATATTAGTAGATTGATACCAGTCTTGTGTCTGTATGGTGACTATGAAGCCACAGGAACTGCTTAGCTTAGTGCAAAGACTGGAAACGAGGAAACAGTTAGCCTAGCTACCAGAACCTCCAAAGCCGATAATTAACATGCATTATATCCTGTATTTAGTCCTGACAAAAAAAATGACAATGTGTGGTTTTGCAGGTTTACGTGCCATACAGTTTCTTGGCCGGTTGTAGTGAATTCTAAAATGTATGTATTTCCAAAATGTTGAGCTATTCTTTTAATACAACTCTTCAATTTACCCTAGTAAAACCTAGCCTAATACCATTTTTAGGTGACAGTTTTCTGGTTAAGTGGTTGCAGGTAGTCAGTTAATGTCTTTGTTTTGACAGTAATTTGAGTAACTGTCGTCAGGCTGCTGTTGAGGTAACCGTTTCTTTTCCCTGTGAGTCAAACCGCTGGCCTCCGTTACAGGAAAGACTCTGTCCTGAATGAGGTTATTGGTTTGACTGCGTAACCCACAAGGCACTCTGCCTATGGTTTGTCTGTAAACAGCACTCTTTAGGGTGGAAAATGATGCGGGTGTACGTTTTCCCTTCCTCTATGGACGGTGCTGGCAGCTCAGCAGCAAAGCCCTATAAATCTCAGGCACGAGCCACTGCAGATCTGCGCTCTCCTCCCGTGGCGTAAGCCTCTGCACTGCGCAAAGCTGATGGAAAAAGAGACAGATCCTCAGCACCTTTCAGGACAAATATCAGAGCATTAAAGTGGCATAAAGAGAATATGGTACAGTCTGCTTTCAAGGGAGGTCTTAGGTGTTGCTGCATTTTTGTGAAATGCCTTGCCACACTCCTTCTAACATGTACATGCTGACTGAACTGAGCATCTGTGTTGTTCAGGATATCAATCATGATGATGAACTGTGTCCTAATGGAACATTTTTTGCCAGAAAAGCTTTTTTTAACAATTTGATACAATACAGACTAAGGACTTTGTATCTATTAACACATCCAATTTTCAAATTTTAAAGGGATGCATCATTATTTTAGGATCTTACACCAATTATCAAAATCAGAATCAGACTGAATTATGGCTGTTAAAAGTGTGGAAGATTATAATAGGCAGGCGCCACCACAGAGGCCTTCTTTTAGGATTTTCAAAGAGTGCATTTTCTTGAATTTTAGATTGAATTCCATGAATAACTCTGAATTCTACTGAAGACATGAAGATGAAGTTGGTTTATCCATCCATGAATTTTATTTTGGTCTGTACAAATGACGTAATAGAAGTTAACACTGGGGCTTTTACAGCATTTGCAGTGCGGCATGGAGTGTAGCACAATGGAAATGGTTGTCTGGGTTTCTAGGCCTCTTGCATCCGTTTTGTAACTTTTCTAACAGGGTCCATTAAAGTACCTGTCTCTACAGCCTTTATATCCCCCACGCTGCTCCTGCTTCTCATCCCCTCGCGAGCGTTTTCAAACCTTGTTTGTATGGCAGTCATTCTTGCTGCTTCTCTCCTTCTGTCCCTACCTTTTCTCACTTTTTTCCCCCTCTTTCCATCTGACTCACTCCTCTCCCCCTCCTTCTTTCTTCTCTCTCTCTCTCTCTCTCTGTCTCTCTCTCTCTGTCTCTCTCCTGCCCTGGGTCATGGAACACGTTGTTCCCTCCTTCAGACTGTATGAGCTGCTGGCTAGCGCTGCCTTTTCATGCCGCTTTTTTGTGTGTGTGTGCAAGACTGCAGTTGTTTTTTTTCACTGAGGGGGATGTTAGCACTAAACCACATGATTTCCCCCAATGACAAACCCTCTTTATGTAACCCAGCAACACAGGGACAGGGGTCTTATGTCGGGTGATGACGAGGCACGTGGAGAAGGATGACGATGCAGAAAAATCTTCTTTTTAGGTCGAGTCTAATTGTATATTTCTTGAGGCTGGTACAGAGAGGAGTCTGCTCTGCGTTGGCCAATTACAGAAAGTCAGAGATTAGTTGGTCAATTAAAGCAGCTGATTGCATTTAGTTTTGTATTGTGAATGTTTTGCTGTGCCGATGATGTTGCAGCTTATTATTAGAGATGACATTATAGCCCCACTGAGGTTATTAGCGTGTTCCTTGAATCTACAAGGCGGATAATAACAACCGCTAAAAACTTTTAATTAGTAAGAGCCTCTGTGGTTACTTTGAATAATACTAGATGCATTGTGTCTGCTAATGTGTTAGCATGGAGCAATATTGATCCAAAAGGGACACATGGATAATTATGGTGTTTGTTTTGCATCACTTAGTGATGGTTATTTCAGTCCTCATGAAGACACTTCTGCTTCTCCATTCTTCTGTTATACAATTGTTATCATTATTATAATAGTAAGAGGAGCAGATTTATGACTGTTAGCTAGACTTTAAAGTTGGGTTATGGAACAAGGATGCCTGTTGTAACAGTAACTGTTAATGGTTCTTGATTTATTCACTTCAGGACTGCAGCTAACAATATTTTTATTATTATCAATTAATCCGTGATTATTTTCACGTCTATAAAATGTCAGAAAATAATAAAAAATGACCATTATAATTTCTTAGCATCCAAGATGACATAATCCAATTGCTTTTATCTGACCACCAATCAAAAACTCAATGATAATTGATTTGCTTGAAAGATGACTAAAATTATTATAAAAATAGTTTATTTTCCAACAGTCGACTAAATTGATCGACTAAGTTTCAGCTCATTTACTTATTTAAGTGTTTGATGGATACTGTAAAAATGTGTTTTTGCTTTACATTTGTCCACTTGCCTGTGTTTTATAACTCTTGTATTATTTCTACATGGTTTTCCTTTGCGTCCGATTGTAATCCGATTGGAACGCTGAACCACGTGGTCATCTACATAAATGTCAGCTTATTTAGAGGCTAATGTCAGAAAGATGCCGTTGTCATCACTGCTCCAGGCATGACACTGTCTCATCACTGCAGGACACACGTCACACACAGACAAAAGCCATCTCTCAGGGCAGCAGCTGTGCGCTCATGAGGACACACACGCCTGCTTACGCACCTGCTTTTCCATTCCACCTTTGATGCTCACTGCTTTTTCTCTCCTGTCTCGCTTTTGGGCACGCTCCCCCTCCCTCCACAGCACACGCTCACACCCTTCATCCCTCCCCTGCCCTGATACACACTCAGACGTATCCACATACCACAGTTGACTGGGTCTGCCGAGTCAGACTTTTTTTTTTTTTTTTCTTTCCTCCTTCCCCTCATCTGCAGCAACTCCGCTCAGGAATGTATAAAGTGAAACATGACAGTCGCACATTCCTCTTTTTCATTTTCACTCATGCATTTGTCTAAGTGTGTGTGTGTGTGTGTGTGAGCGGGCGAGGGTGATCCTGAGTTTCTAAAAGCATGTCTCTCAAGAGACACCGTGGCTTTTGTAGTAGTCTCGAGAGACACTACAAAAGAAGGTAGAGTGTACTCCAGTAGAAACAATCCTATGTGTGTGTGTGTGTGTCTGTGCACCATCCTGCCTGCTATACTCAGACAGCAGCTCATATTTCCCTGACTCATGGGGGCCACAGGTGTTGCCGGGCTTCTGCTAACATAATCAGAGCGATACACTAATAATTCACAGTCCCTTCAGAGATAACTCTGTGCACCAGTATCTACTGCTTTTTGGATTTACAATGTCTCCTATCATATATTCATTATTTGGCTGTCATGAAGTCAGTTTAGGTCCCTGCTCTTGTTTCTGTGTTCTTTTTCAGTATGCTGTGTTCATTTTGCTTGGTCTATAAATCAGAGCCATACTGCTCACTGGCCCCTGTAGCATTGTGTGATGGATGTAGCCTATTGAGTTGGCTTTTTTGTCCCTCCCGAAATGGCTTAATAGCTCTGACCTTGGATAAGGTCTCTGCTCTCAATGCTAAATAATTCAGTAGTACAGAGTGACTGTCTGAATTGTTCTTTCTTTTTGCCTTGCAAAGACATCAGCAAACTCTCTACCTGACGCAACTCTCAGGAAGATCCGCAGCGTGTGTTTTGGGCTGATCAATTTTGCATATTTCCTTTAGGAGCAGAGCACTCGGAGCCATTTAATCTGAGGCGGCGCAAGGCAGCAAGGTGCCGGGTGTAGAGCGTCTTATGGAAGCAGGGAGGACAAAAGAACAGGCCACAAGGTCATATGCCTGTGTGGAGGCAAACTTGTCTGAAACTGTGAATAATTACAAGGAAAGAAGTACAGGGTATAGTCATGGGATTATGACTCCTACATTGTAGACACTGTCAAAAATAGGCAAATATCTACGAATTCTTGCCTACAGGACAGACTATAAAGCATCATGATCACAAAGTTGTTCCTGTTAACTGCAACATATGTAGTTTCTGTTAGAGAATGTTTGCTAAAATCCCTGTTCGCTCCCCTCCAGGCTACGCCTTCCTGCTGTTCCAGGAAGAGACCTCTGTCCAGGCCCTGATCGACGCCTGCATCGAGGAGGACGGCAAGCTCTACCTGTGTGTGTCCAGTCCCACCATCAAAGACAAACCGGTAAGCGGACAGACATTCATGGAGTAAACAAGAATATATGTAGATTTATGTCATCACATGCCCACCACAAAATCAGGATCCAATCATTTAAATTGTACAGAAAAAATTGAAATACAGTAAATTAATGGGTTTTTTTTTTTTCATCTTTTGCACGCAGGTCCAGATCCGTCCCTGGAATCTGAGCGATAGTGACTTTGTCATGGATGGTTCCCAGCCTCTGGACCCCCGCAAGACCATCTTCGTAGGGGGGGTGCCGCGGCCCCTGCGTGCAGGTAACTTGATTAATACCAATAGAATATCTTCTTTGCGAGGCCCCCGAAAGCCTCTAAATGGGCTTCATAATGTTGATTGGCATGGAGCACAGAGGCTGGAGGGCTATAATGAAAGTTCTCCCTGTGAGAGAGCAATCCTCTAC
Organism: Scomberomorus guttatus; assembly: GCA_038419695.1. Lineage (NCBI taxonomy): Eukaryota > Metazoa > Chordata > Actinopteri > Scombriformes > Scombridae > Scomberomorus > Scomberomorus guttatus. The sequence continues at coordinate 23,267,461 of CM076458.1, forward strand.
TTGGGTTTCCAGGAAACAGGCCAAGTGGTCGTCATGTTAAGAATTCATGGTGTAATGGAAGGCTCAAGTCTTTCTGTTCTTGGGATAAACATCGCTGCCTTGTCTGCAATGTGACCCCTACTAATTATACCAGAAGTTTGAGACTGCTGCTCTGATGAATAGTGGAGTAGGGCAGATTTTTATATCAGTTAAAAACAGCGTCAGTCACAAACGTCTAAGTTCAACCTTTTCTCTTGGTTTTTAAGAGAAGCTGAAGGCTTTCAAATCGAGAACAAAAGGTCATTAACTGGCATAAACTCTTGAGAGGACTGGCTGTTAACACTAATCATCTCTCTCACCCGTATTTCTTTCCAGTGGAGCTGGCTATGATCATGGACCGGCTGTATGGAGGTGTTTGCTACGCTGGCATCGACACCGACCCAGAACTCAAATATCCAAAGGGAGCCGGCCGCGTGGCCTTCTCCAATCAGCAGAGCTACATCGCTGCCATCAGCGCTCGCTTCGTTCAGCTGCAGCACAATGACATCGACAAAAGGGTGAGCGAGTTCAGGCGCTTCATTCACAATATCCCTCCTCTGAAAGAGAGCAGCGTCTCGACCACAGCTGAGGTTTTTGCAGTCATTCCTATGGCATGCTGCAGAGCTGAACTCTGCTTGAGCCCTCTCCCATGTATGAGAGCTTTCATTATAGAGGGGGTTTCAGCCAACTGCTCAGCACAGCCTACAATAACGGAAGGCCAGCCCGGGCTGTGTAATCACCGTAGCCTTTTGCTGCCGGAGTCCCGACAGATGTTTCAAGTTGCAGACACATAGGGTTGGTTTAATTATAGTAGTTCCCTGTACATGTATATCCACTCGGGCTGTGCTGCAGCCTGGTTATTTTAGGCACGCAGGCCAATTGCAGTGAGACAGACTGCGACCGAGAGAGACTGGTTGTCAGCCAGGCAGCCGAGCCTCTGTAGGGCGGGGCTGTCCACCCCACCTCAGCTATCACCATCTATCTTCAGTGGGGGTTTAGGGTGTCTTTATTGTGATTGCAACTCAGTGGAATACAAATAATGTTCCAAAGAAATGAAAGAAAATAAGAGCAACAAAGACTACTTTAAAAATTAGATGCAATAAAAAAAAAAAATCTCACTTTTTTAACACCCTTTTGAACCAGTTAATTTATGTCTAGGAATATTTATTTTAATGTAAATACATATTTTTATTTTCAGGAATCAAGTCAACTTTGTAGTGATCCGCAACAAAAACGATTAATGTTGACAAAATGAACACTTGATACAATCGATATCCATTGCAGAAAGTAAGGGCACATCCTTGAGAAAAGTTAACTTGAGTTTAAAGTTGCGGTGTTTAAAGGGTGTCTCTTGTTGCCACTTTAGTTTCTAATTTTCTCCTTTCTCGCCTTCAGCATAGACAATTCCATTAATTGTAAATGGTTCTTGACGATAGGACACAGAAGCTCATTACCCTTGGCCAGCTTCATGTCCCCTCAGTTGATATTGGTATTTAATAGCGTGACGGCGTTCCTGCCAGACCTTCCTCTCATTTGTCGCGCTGAAGGTTGTTGCTCACAGCAGTGGATATTGCACTGTAGCCGCTGCAGAGTTTAGCTGAGAAGGATGGTCTCCTACTGTTGAGGGATTTGATAACCTTTCATTTTGTGGCCACGCTATAACAAGGGTAGCATCCACCCGGCCCACTCATGCACTGAGGCGTCTCCATGGCGACTGAGCTCTCATTTCTTGTCTCCTGGCTAGTGGTCAAACTCATTTCACTGGTGGACGGGATGATACCTGCTTCAATCTAGCCTGGTTTTATTGTAGATTGGCTTGTGTGGGGTTTGTGGGTAATGGCTTAAAGGAGAGAACACACCTGGATCGACACAGCTGTGTTTTAGCACATTTACATATCATACATGTTGGTTTTGCAGATCGGATATAGATGGATCAGAAGAAGATAACATCAATGTGGTGACATTTGTTTTTAAAGTGGGAACATGAAATTAAAATACTTACTGTAAATGTTGTTTTGATCCGTGTCTGTGGATGATATTGAACTAAACACCATCTCCCATTCTCCTTCCTCCCAGGTGGAGGTGAAGCCGTACGTCCTGGACGACCAGATGTGTGATGAGTGCCAGGGGGCACGCTGTGGGGGGAAGTTCGCCCCCTTCTTCTGTGCCAATGTCACCTGCCTGCAGTACTACTGCGAGTACTGCTGGGCCAGCATCCACTCGCGAGCCGGCCGAGAGTTTCACAAGCCACTGGTGAAGGAGGGGGGCGACCGCCCTCGACACGTGTCCTTCCGCTGGAGCTGAGGGGGGTCACGAGTCAGCCCTGCCCCGGTGACCCCACCCCCCACCCCCCACCCCCAAAATCTCTTGCACCCTTGCTACACCTACAGTCCGGGACAGCGCTGCAACACCACCCTCCTCCCCTCCCCCGGCCCCACGTACTCCACCCTGCTCCCCACAAACACCTCATGAAAAAAGCAAAAAGGAAATCATCAAACACAGTACATGGGACTTTCTTCATACCACATGGCTCTGAACTCATTGTCTAGTGTTCCCCTCTGATGAAGCATTGCGGGGAAATGAAATGCGAAAGTCTATCAGCTTAGAATTTGCACTTTGGCACAAAATCTCACGAAAACACACACACACACACACAGGATGGTATGTTAGACACCTGGCTACTTTCAGTTCCCCGTTCTGTTGCCTGGGTGGTGTGGTATGTCCTGTTGGACCCCCCCCTCCCCTTACTGAGGCAGAGGTGGGACCATACAAATATTTTAAAAAGTATATATTTTTTGTTTTGTACCTATCTATACATATATAGATAATTTAAATTTAATGTAAAAGGAGCATGCACTTATTTTCAAAAGCTGTAGTTATATTGCCCCTAGTAAAAAAAAAAAAAAAATTACCAAAGGCAAATGAAATTAATGCATACAGAAAAGCAAAGTAGGTGGCATAAGATGTAGCAAGATTTAACAACTATCCAGTAGTGTGGGCCCGTAACGCCCAGAGTTAAAATAACACAGCTATATTTGCTCTCAATTCTGACTCTGAAAATATTAATACCTCATATGCGCAATCAGATTAGTTTGCTTTCGATTTCTAGGTCTTTATTTTTATAATAACATTATTTTTTAGTGTTATGTAAATGTAATGCTGCAATAGCTTTGCTGCTAAATCCATGGTATAAACAGATACCATAAGTACTTTATTCAGGCTAGGGTGTAAAATAATAAATAACTGAAGCACCTGGTGTTTTAGGACGACGAGCTATCATAGGGGGAGGGGGCGCCCCTAGACAATGATGGCTACCTTTTGTGGGGGGTTGGGGTGGGTGGCCCCTAACTGCATGTTTATTTCAATCAGGTTGCTGCATGCAATAGACTTTTCAGTATCATGTCTACTATTCGATTCTGCCCATGTTTGCACAACACACTATAGACGTACGTTCGACTCGCACAAAACTGGACAGACACAGGGAAGACTGGTCAAAGGAATCACGGCGGCTCGCCGCTGCCACAGGGCGGCCAGAGCAGATGGTTCCTGCAGAAACAGGCAGTGAACACATCCAGACGATGAGGGGGGGGGGGGGGGTAAAAAAAAAAAAAAAACAACCTTAATAATCACAAATCAAATTAAATGTAGGATTACCATTTAAAGCTGTCTATGATAGGTGAAGTACTTTTTTGCAGTGATTGTTGATATAATTGTGCAATTTTTTATACCGTATGTAGTTAGGTCTGAGTATGCCTAGAACTGTGATTCGCTTTAACTGTCGTTAATGTCCGACATAGAAGTCCTGTGAAACTTCATAACTAGTGTATGCACACGTATATATGTTCTCTTGTACACACACTTGCACCAGTATACACAGAAGCCTCTCGACACACATGAACACACACACACACACACACACACACACACACATACATACATAGACACGGACGGCTGTCTTTCTTACGCACACTTAACAGGCCTACAAACACTGAGTCTGATCTGAAGAGAAGACACAACAATGTGAGCTTAAACTGAGAACTGAGGTTTTTGTTTTTGGAAAAAAAAGAAAAAAAAAATTAGTTCCACCGTTGACAAAAGCGCACGTTTACGTCCCAGAACGCAACCAAAGAGCTCACGTGTTCGACTTTTGACAGACCACCTAACACACAGAGCAAACAGCCACCCGCAGAGGAGGCTGTGCTGCTCATGCGGCCTCCTGCAGAGGAGCTGAAGGTGCATTGGTGCAGTCGATTAGATGAGGAAAGAGGGCAGTTGCGAGGAATTTGGGAGGGGGAGTAATAAATTGAAACATTGAAGCTACTGGAGACTTGAGGTTGATAAACTGAGCTCTGCACACGCTCTCTACATGGCTGGCGTGGGTGGGTGGGTGGGTGGGCTGAGGGTGGGTATGGGTTTGGGGAATAACATTGCCAGAACATGCAGTTGTGCAAGCTGGGGGTTACCATATTTATCCAGATTTTTTTCCTGCAAAGCTTGAAGTAATGGACCTGCTAAAAAAATGGTGGACATATATATTTTTTTTGTTTTTATCAAAAGGTTATGGTGCGCAGTTCAAACAGGGGAAGGGTGGAGAGGGGGTTTAGAAACTTTACGTATTGGCTGCTGAAGACAGGGCGGCTCTGGTTTGGGGGTAAGGGTGGGAGTGGGTGGGGGGCAGAGTTACACTGGTTTTAGCAGTTTTGTGGACAATCCAGACGAGATCCTACATCACTGCAAGTTAATGTGTGTCGTCCCCCTTTTTTGTTTGGCCGCGAGTTGTGATTGTCCCGTGCTGGCACCCCGCAGTCCCTCTCCTCTTTCTCGTGTTAGTCGCAAACTGTTTTTTTTTTTCTTTTTCTTTTTCTTTTTGCTTTCGGATAGATGTTTTTGTTTTTTTCTTGTCCATGAAAAAACGAATTGAAACTAAGCAGAAGATACTTTTTTACTGACTTAAAAAATAAGAGGCTAACCATGAGTAATAATAAGTATCCCTATGAAAGTGAATTCTGGGTGTTTTTGTGACATTTCTTTCCCCACCCAGACAGGTTTTCTATGTTTGTTCCTTCTCTATGATAGATATTTGTTATGCACTACTCTTTGTATCTGAACAGTTTTCGACAGTCAGCAGTTCTTTTTGTTAAAAGAAAAAAAAAAAAGACGATAAAGACGCGTGCTTTCTGACTGACAAGATCTTTTGCAATACCTCAATTTTGAAATATATTAGGAGAGAAACTGATATTTTCTAAGTAAGTTTATTCAGATGAAAAAATATATATTAATTTAATTCTTCAAGAGAAATGATTTAACAGATGGTTGATTTTTTTATTTTTTATCATGCTTATTTGCTTTTATTTTAAGAATTTATTTTTTTGAAAAAAGACAACAACTGAAGGAGCTAGAGCTTTATAACTAATATAATGATGTAGTTAGTGTGAGAGTACAGTCTACTTTATTACAGTGGAGGTTAAGAGTTTGAGTGTCCCACTGGTGAAATTGGTCAAAACACCACCGAGAAGAGCTCTTTAGGAAAACAAAATATCAGGTGCTCAGAGAAAAAAACTGAACATATTTCCCACGTTTTGTATATTTATAATCAATCATTTACTATGCTGACCAGAGTTGTGAAAGAGATCTTCTGTTCATTATTTTTTTAAGAGAAGTTTTTTATGTTTCCTAAAAGTATGTGCTCCCTTTTGTTTTGTAAAAAAGCAACGTGACCCTGATTTGTTAGCCTGACTTCGTTGGGAGAAAAATAAAAGAGACTTGTGAGAGTCACTGAACAGCTGGAGGTAGAGAGAAAAGAATGTTATTTTTAACACAAAACAGACACAAGTGTTTTCACCTGTAACTTGATCGAAAGCCCCCAAGGTGCATCAATTGACTGGTGGCCTTCTATTCACGCAAGACTTGAATTAGTCCCATTTTTTAAGGCTAAGAACCTTGATTCTTTGTTGTAATGTGCAATACTGTTTGTACTGTTTGTAGAAAAGAAGAAAACAAGAAAAAGAGGCATAAATCTTTATTGCAGAATTATTTTCATTGCAAGCATTGTGATTCACTAAAATCATTTTCTACTGTGTATTTACCTACTCTACCTGCTAGTACCTTCCAGTAGTAATGTAGCCTTTGTACTGAGAAATTTTCATTATTTTTAGAAAGTTTTGCTAAAAAAGAAAAGAATTTAAACATATTTACATATTTTCATTTTTATTTCGTATTTTTCTTTACAGACTTATTTCTCAACCATTAATAGTTATTTCTGGGGGAGACTTTCATATCTGGTCAATGTCATTAATATTATTTTGTATTTTTACTTGGAATAAATTAATTTTATGATGCTAATTCTTTAAAAGTTTATTTTTTTGTTTGTTCACTTTTTTCATTTTTGAAGCTGAAAAAAAAAACAACAACTTTGTAATATTGTTACTAAAGTGTCTCGATTCTTGAAATGCTAAGCTTTATGTGTTAACTCGCTGATGTTGCTTACATTAGTGTGAAAATGATCTACGGAGAAAAAAAAAAAAACTACTCTCAAACAACAGATTGGTGGTTGGTGATGTTTAAGTGATTCGCAGTGTAAACAAATGAATGGGCAATACAATAAAATGGCAGAATGGAGCATACACGTAGTATGTTGTGATGTAATTGTGGAAGATGGACAACACCACTGACCATTTACATTGCTTCTGCTACTCCAATACTACTACTACTACTACTATTACCACTGACTCTACAATAACTCATCCTCACTTTGTGCAGTGGAGAGCAACACTTCCTCACATGTGAAATATTCAACAGCTCCTCCTAAAGAATCAGCTATGTCACATTGTCCACCTCTTTCTAGTTGGTTGGGCCCCAGCAGAGTGTGCACCAGTGTGATTGTATTTAAGTATGAATGTAAATGTAGAGATGCACTGTATAGAGTTTGGGTAGAACATGTATGAATTGTAATATCTTAATTATCCAGAGGAGGCAATGGTCTAAATTTGTTTTTTTTCTTCCCCAGCTTTTAGCTTGTTTCTGTACATTTTTTTTCCAAAGTTCTACATTTCCCCTACTTATCTTCTGCCATAAAAAAAATAGATAAAAATGTTGGTAAATACGCTTATTTGTTTCTTACCGAGACATAGATGAGAAGAGTGACACCACTCCTGTGTTTGTACTCTAAATATGAAGCCAGGAGAGCGTTAGCTTGGCTTTGTATTAGTGCCCAGCCAAGAAATAGCCCAGCACACGAAACTATACAACTATAGCTTGTCGTTTTTACACTTCAGGTTTTTACGGGTTAAACAAAAAATATATAACGAGTTAGTGAGTTTAAGAGGTGCTGGTAGGCAGATTTTGTTACCTTTAGAAAGAACCAGGCTAGCTATTTCCCTCTGTTTCCAGTCTTTAAGCTAAGCTAAGCGGCTGCTGGTTGTAGCTTCATTCTGAACGGACATATATGAGGGTGTTATCCATCCTCTATTGCTTTCTCGCTGAGAGTTAGATGTGCCGGACTATTTCTTGGCCAGGAGCAGTGACTTCATAAAGTCTTGTCGTCACCGTGAGGTTAACTCCACGTAAAACCAGAACTTCATGTTTTTATACAAGATACAAGGTGTCAGTTGTGAGCTTTAGAGGTGCTGGTAGGCAGATGATTTTTTTTTTTTTTTTAAATTTCAGACAGAGCTAGGCTAGCTGTTTCCACCTGTTTCCAATCTTTATGCTAAGCTATGCTAACCAGCTGTTGTATGTAGCTTCATACCAAGTGTGAAATTGACACAGTGTTACAGGGTTTATGGCTGTAAGCTTTATATTGAACGGACAAATATGTGAGTGGTATTGACATTCTCGTCTTAACTCTTAGCAAGAAAGTAAATGAGCATATTTACCAAAAAATATTTAAGTCAGGCTGAAGCTCCATCTTGAAATTTTTTTAGCTGTCCCTTCCTTTGCCGGCTTCATCCAAAAGACTCCGATGCTCATGTGAGAATGTTATTTCTAGCTGGCTTTTTCTACCAGTTTATACAGCTGAGGCTCATGTCTTTAACAAGTCCCACGTTTTTCTCTCTCCCATGGGTCAGTATTATTCACCACCATGCCACCAAGTATTTATCCATCTCCAGGCCTTCTTTAGTTTCATCACTTAGCAAAACAATTTATACCTGAACTATAAAATAATGTGTATGTGCAAATGAAAAAGATCATGATTTGGATGATAGCAACCATTTTATATATTCCTCTATATAGATATACGTATGTATTTCCTGTAACTAGACTTGGATAGTATACTGTATATTCACTTCTGCTTCATGGACGTACTCTGGGTAGGTAAACACTGTAGGTCTCGTCATGTTGTGATCTCAAAATAGATGAAAAAAAAAAAAAAAAAAAAAGATTGGTAATGTGCTTTTTTCACATACATCCCACTACTTTTGAAATGTACATTGTTTTCTCTTTTTACTACAGCATCTGTGTTTTTATTTTCAAAGTTCTTATTTCCTGACTTAAACACTGGTTCTATCTTGGCAAGGCTTTTCGGATTTTTGGCTTGGACCTATGGTTGTCTAATCTTTTGCAGTTTAACTGTGATTTGAAAACATGGAGCTCAATGCTGCTAATGCTTACTACTGCTTCAGAGTTTGTAGTTCCCACCTTAATTTTTCCTTTTTCTGTACTAATAAGCAAATCTTATTAAACGTAGTTGTATGACGCTGTGAAACCTTGTGGTCTTTTGCATGGCACCCTCTCTGTCCCCTGTTCTGCACCAGAGCTGACAATACTAACTTGCATTATGCACTTTGGCAACTTGCTGTCCTCAACCTTTAAACCAACATGGATGAGAACGCTGTAAAGTGCTCATAAAAAAATGACTGTCTATTGTGACCCTATTTTAGGCCTAATCAGTACTATTTTTTTCAGGATGTACAATCACACCACCTACTGGCCATCACTATTCACATGCAAGGGGGGGAAAAAAAGATCATATGTAGTTCAAAGGTTTGTAGAATTTATTACAATTCCACGATCATTAACAAAAAGCAGCAATTACAGAAATATGTACAAGTCTATTATTTTTTTTTAAAAATACTTGTGACAAGTTTCAGGTACCAGTTTCAGCTTGGCCCCAAGGTTCAGTCTCTGTAATGCTGCTTCAAGTGCAGTGCTGTCCTCAGGTCATTTTACACCACATTTGGAGAAGCTGGCCACAACACAGCTATCATTTCCTCACCAGGGGCTCTCCTGGGAGCAAGTATAAACTAGCGCCATCTGGAGGCTGGGAGTCATCTTTGTCCTAGCACAAACAGCTCCTGAGCTCAGCCCAGCAGCCACCGATGCTATAAAAAGCTGGTACGCTGCGATGACATCCTGTGGTTTCTCCAGCAAGCTCGGCACTCTTGCTCCGTTTCCCTTTGTCATACAAAAACATGTTTGTATCCATCAGTCAGAGAGGTGATGACATGTGTGGCTGGGTATAGCAGTGCTTTTTAAGACTCTGTGATGAGAGAAGGGGGGAGTGGGGCAGACAGTAGGGAGGTGCAACCGGGTAATGGTGTCTGAAGCAGTCAACACTGTATACTCTGGCAATGCAATGACGGAAGAGGGCAGTGGGCTGTAAAAGTAGCACCTGGTGCTGTAACTATAAAGAATAACTATATTTAAGATATACTGTATGCTTGAGAGGCTACAGCAGTATCACTGTACACAGTGGTGGAGCTGCTGTTAACTATGTAGATGATGTAAAACAACACTGGAGATGTTTGTCGCAGATGGTACATCGTCATCATACCATTATATTGTTAGCTGTTTAGTAAAGGACTTGTTGAAAATCTGTGTGGTTCGCTCTCAACAAGCAATCGTGGGATGTCTGACAATGTTCAAATTCTGCAAAGATCAGAGGAAAATGCTTTAACGTTGTTGTTGCTTACATATCAATTTAAGAGCGTCCTTATTCTGGCTGTGTTTTAGGTATTGCTTTGGGACACTTACTGTAACTATTATTATCAGTGACTCTTGTTTAAAAAGGTGTGATGGTGGGTTTGGGAAAGGGGCAGATAATTGCAGCATTAGGGTTCTCCTTGGGCTCTGACCAGGTCCTGCTTGGCCAGCAGCAGACGGGACGACGAATGGAGGCTGCCTGGGGTCATACGGTGCTACTGCAAGGAGTGCATGAAGCTGTCCAGGTTGTACTCTGTGTCGTACTGCTGCTGGTCCCATAACTCTCCCAGGCCGTCCAGCACCGACTTCATAGAGGCCTTTCCTGAGGTTGACGGGGACTGCTCACCCCTCTCACCCTTATCGTCCTAAAACAAAAAACACACATGACAAATGTTCAGCTGGACATTGTATGTTCCTCATGTGCACCAGTACAACATGTGCTGTGGACATGTCTATGTCAGGAATAAAGGGGAATGTGGGCCAACAGGCTTTTCTCAGATGCGTTTTCTAATTAAACTGAACTGTAGAAATAAAAAAAATACATCTAATATCTGTTAGACCAAATAGTACAAACACTACCAGCGTTCCACTCAGGAAATTGGTTAGTGGAGGTGTGATCGATTAGTGTGATCTGCTGAGCTGAATCAAACAGATCTTGATGCATTTTATCTCCTGAACCATTTACATTAGTTACTAGGTGACAGTCTAAATAACAGCCTTACTCATTGAACATGTGGCCTTTACTGTGTAGTATAGCATCTTTGCTCTTTTGCCCTGACGTTTAATGTTATACGAGTTAATTTCAGTCAAGTGTCATAATTTCTTCTGCAGTCAGCAGGGGCACTTTTTGTTTAAGGCAAGGCGCCTTTGTTACAATATGCTGTGGAAAACCCTGACTACTACTGTCTATACACACACACGTCATTAAAAGTCAGTGACAGGCCTGTGGTTTCCCACATTGCATCATCAAGTGTGAGAAAAACCGCTCTCCTTTTGGTAAATGATTTAAGCTTTCTTTACTGTGGTCACATTAACAAAAGAAGAAAAGCAGGTTTAAGAAAGCAGGATACTGCAGAATACCAAGAAATGCAGCCTTTATTTTCATATTTACTGTATCATATCTTAGTGTGTGTATATACTTTTTGTATAAAAAGGAGCATGTCAGTGATTTAATCTGTGGTTTTACATACTGCATGAATAAAATTAGCTTTGAATCTTGGGGTTACAAATATTATGGTCTGTGTGTCTGTCAGAAACACTTAGAGGTCTCACCTTGTCGAGAGTGAAGAGGTTGAGGAGCTGGTCTGTGCCCATGCTCTGCAGGCTGGCGTTGTCTTGGCTGATAACAGTGTTGGCTATGCTCATCTTGAACTTCTGTAGACCCATTATTTTCTCCTCCAGAGTGCCTCGTGTGATAAGCCTGTACACGTTCACCACCCGTTTCTGCACAATACAAACAATGATGAATGTTAGGAGGTTTGAGATGTGGACTGCCAATTTAATTTCACTCGGGTCATATTGCATGAATGGTTTCAGACAAGAGCAGCATTGTCACAGGATCCAAAGACTGTTCACAGCACAGGACATATTTAATAATGCATCAGAGAAACATGTACAAGTTATATCCAAATGTGGGAGCCAGAAGCATCTTGAATTCAGTATCAACTGTCTGCAATTGGAATTTATTAAAAGAAATGATGACCCATGTTATTAGGATACCCAATATGTAGCTGTGTGTGTCCTGTATCCTGCTGTATGTGTGTCTGTGTCCAACAACAGTACCTGTCCTATCCTATGGGCTCGATCCATGGCCTGCAGGTCCCTCATGGGGTTCCAGTCATGCTCCACAAACACCACGGTGTCTGCACCGGTCAGGTTCAGACCCAGACCACCAACATGTGTGGTCAGCAGCAACACGTCAATAGATGGGTCATTGTTAAACCTGAGACACAGAGAGAAAAGAGGCAAAGTATCAGTAAGTGTAAAGTTTTTCCAGTTAGAACTATATGTCAATATAAATGGACTTCAGTAGCTGCTCACATTCACAATATTGAATTTGGGAATCACTTTTCGCCATTGTTGATTAAATAACCGCATGAAAACTAAATCCACTGACCTGGAAACGATGGAGTGGCGCAGGCCGGCCTGCACGCTGCCGTCCAGCCTCAGATAGGTGACACTAGGCAGTTTGGGTTTCAGCAGGTCATGCTCCACAATATCCAGCATACTCTTTAGTTGACAGAAAATGAGCACACGATGCTGGGCCACCACTGCTTCGGTGCCCCCCTCCGATCCTCCACCACCACCCAGACCACAGTCCAACAGCAGCTATAGACAAAACACACGTGAACCACAGTGTGAGACAGTGTAAAAGTTGACATCATCTGTGATACCACAGGCAAATCTGGTCAAAAATATTTTATACTCTTTCATAAAAAAAAACATACACTTGCTGTACTAACTCTTCACCAGGAAAACTGTGAAAGAAAACTCCATTCTTATTATAGACACAAGTATACTAGTTTCATTAAAAACTTCCTGGTATAAAATCCTCATTATGGATTATGTGTAACATTCCAAACTTTGGCTCACACAAACAGAAATGATGGATATAGTCAATCTGAAAGCTGACACTGTAGCAGGTTACCTGTTTGAGAGCGGAGAGTTTGGGCGCGTGCTGAATGTCCCGCAGGTTGGAGTTTTGACATGCCAGCTGCTCAGTGACGCGTTTGTGCTCTGGATGCTGCGGGGTCAAGACCAAGCTCGGGTGGTTACACAGCTTCCGCAGGTACTGCAGGGCCTGAAAGAAAGTGGAAATACATTACTGCATGGAAGAAGAATGGCTGTAGTTATGTAATAACTCAACTATTTTTTAGAACAGCAAGAGATAAATGTCTAGAAAAATTTAATGTGTACCTGGAAGACATGGCCTGTGGCCTTCAGTTTAGGTTTTTCCTCCTCTTCTGTAGAGGCCATAGAGATGCTGTCCTCCACACTGGCTTTGGCTCGAGACTTTGCAAAGTCTTCATACAGCTGAACCTGCAGGTACAGAGAAAAGATACCAGGTTTTTACACTGAAATTGTCCCCATTATCCATTTGTATTATCAGCAGAAAAAAGTTACATAACTTCAATCTAGAATTATGTCAGCATATATATTTATAAGGAAGGCTTTCTGCTTGTCCCATAATCTTTCTAGATGCTTTTAGTAAACAGAAGAAGACACTAGAACATCCCAGATCACTATAATTACAACCAATGGCAAGAAAAATGAAAAGATAGGGCACTCAGACATCAGCTAAAATATTCATTTTGTTATTAGGGGCCTGGATTACCTGTAGAGGACTCAGGTTGCAGTAATAATCCTGAATTATTTTAGGAGGAAGGTCCTGGAGGACATCTTCCTTCATCCTCCTCAGGAGGAAGGGTAGCACCTGCCGATGTAGGGCCTCCATTGCCAGGACACCTAGACGGAGAGACCTCAGTTAATATTCTAATCTTAACAATCCTCTTGACAGAAATGGAATATAAGAATTAAAAAAAAAAAAAATAAAAAAATCAAAGTTGCAGTGTTTTGTTAAAGACGACATACCTGCTTCCTGTTCCCGTGAGGAACTTTTGGCATCACGACTGGCCAGGATTGGTTTGCCGTAACGAGCAGCAAACTGACGCTCTGTTCCAAGGAAGCCCGGCATGAGGAAGTCAAAGAGTGACCAGAGCTCCAGGACGTTGTTCTGGGGATAGAAGGAGAGGAACAATATTCATGTTTTGACTAATAAACATACAGAGAAAAACTGAATTTCATATATCAATAACTAAGACCCTCACCTGAATGGGTGTTCCTGACAAGATGAGTCGGAAGTTGGCAGCCAACTGCTTAATGGCTTTGGAAAGTTTGGTTTTCCCGTTCTTGATGACATGACCCTCATCAAGGATACAGTAATTGAATTTTATATTTCTGCAAAAGTAAAAAAAAAAAAAAAAAAGACATCTAGATTACAACGGTGCATCTACCTCCAAAACACACAGACTGATTTTTAATTTTAACGGTACTCACCTAAAAAAGTCAATGTCATTTCGTACGACATCGTAAGAGGCTACTACAAGATTGTGTTTTTTCACTTGGTGTTGCAACCTGGAAATGTAGATGTTCATTCAGCTTCATAAAAAGTTTTCAGGGTTAATAAACTCCAACTACATCAAATTTAACAAATAACAGATTCACACAAATGTGTAGTCATATTTGTTGTGCTTTTTCTTTATAGTTATAGTTTTGAAAGTCTACAAATTTAGGACAAGGGCATAAATCATTCTCTGACTAAACTCTGACTAAGCCTTACCGCATTCGTTCTGTAGGAGGCCCAGTGTAGTGCAGTGGGTTGAGGTACTCTTTGGTGCAGAACTTGCCCACCTCGTCCACCCAGTGGCCTGTCAACGTGGGGGGACACACCACCAGAGAGGGCATGGGGCTGCAGTCTGCGGCCTTAGTCTTGGCATATTCCTGTGCCCTAAATAGGCATCACACATGCAGAAGGCTGAGTCAAGAGCACTTACACAGCAAAAAAACAAAAAACAGGATTATTTCCAAGTGCTTTAAAAAAAACAAAGGGTCAAGATTAGATCAAAAACTGGAATTAATCACTTGCATAATGTGTTCTTAACAGATTTTACAGATGTAAAGCCCTAGAGCTAACAGCTGTATGAGTGATTGTGTTTCTGGATGGTACATCTTGTAAAGTCACAGAGAAGGTGAGTCTATGTACTGACGCTGCACAGTTAAAGTTAAATACAATTACAGCAGTAATATCACTGTTCAAGTTTTGTACCTGAGGTAGTGATCTCCTGCCAGAATGCAGATGGACTGCAGCGTCTTGCCGAGGCCCATGTCATCACACAGGATCCCGTGCAGCTTGTATTTGTTTAGGAAGGACAACCAGTTCACTCCATCCTGCAAGATGAAACAAAGACCGAAAATGCCATCAGAAAAACCTGATCAGCCTCCATTTGTGTAAATGCCATGGTCTGTTGTTATCATGTCTTCTTAATGTATGAGATAAATAGTGTGAAAGGCTTAAGCAAGCATCAGGTTTTGGTAAAAAGACAAAAACATGCCATTCCCTGTAATTACAGTTGGTTTTAGAGTCAAGACATTTTCTTCTGAGTGAGTTATGGTTGAGAGGCTGAAGGCCTGGGAGCAGTGTGTTGACTAATAGAAACAACAATGGTAGCAGCATTTGAGCTGGAAGGCTGCTCTGCTCCATTTAAGATGACTTGTCAGCTACCAACATTTCTAAAAAGGAACCAGCACATAGACACCATCTCCATTCCACTGCTTTAAATTTCCTGTCAGGAAAGCCATTTGCTGTCAGCATCTCTGTTTTCTACATCACCAGCCTGCAGCATTTAAAGCAAAACTTCATTCCTGAATCTGGCAGAAAAATGATCAGCCTCTAGGTAGAGACAGCTGAGGCACAGAGCACTGAAGTGTTCCAGGAGTTGTTTACAAAAGGTGTTAAAACACAGGCTGAGCATCTTTCATCTGATGCTTGAGGAGGTATTGAAGAGAAGCAGTAGACTCTGAAAACCATCACACACCTGCTGATACTTCCTGAGCTCAGCCTTAATGGGCACAGGGATCTTGTAGTTCTCCAACTTTCTGCCATCGAGCAGTTGCTCCAGGAAGTGGCGTTCTCTGGCCTTCTGTCGGATGAGGTCAGCGGACATGGCGGGAGGGTCTGGTATACCTGCCTGGTAGACAAGACGGAAAATATAGACCTCTTCAGAAGCAAAGCACTGGATGATTATAATATCAGTGTATTAGCAAGTGACTGATCTAGTGTGCTGAAAAACTGCATTTTAGCCATTTGTGTGGTTCTACCTCTAGTGGCAGCAGGCGGATGAGTGTAGCAAAGCACTGTGTGGCCATGAAACGAATGCTATCGCTGGGGTCGCTCATACGGCCCAACACTGGTACTACCAGCAGCACAATGTAGGGTACGATGTCCACATCCAGCTGCTCCATGACACCTGGATATATGCTGGTCAAGGACAATCCAATCCAGAAATAACAGAGCAATTCATTTTGAACACCTCACAGTATCCCTAATAAATATAGGTCTCATACATCCATGTATCTTTAAAAGTTTTAAAATAGTATTAAGTACTACATAACAGTTATAAAATGCATTGTGCCAACTTAAGCAGCGACTCTATTACATTTCCACCCTACACACAGCAGAAAATATGTCCGTGTGTGAAGGATACAGGCCAAAGCCTCGATGGCGCCCTCCTGTTTGGTGCAGTCATCGATAGCAGCTAACCAGGGTAGAACACACTCAAGAAAACTGTTCATGGTCTCCAGCATGGCTAGCTTACTGAGCACGCCCACACACCGTGCTGCCATGTGACGCACCGCTGTGTACGGATGCTGCAGGCAGGTGAACAGATGGGGAAGGTGCTCCAGAAGCTAAAGTACAAAACAAACAGAAGAGAGACATTCAACAAAAGACACATTCAATAGTTGCATTTCAATTGTTGTTTTGATTCCCTGGGGACTCCCTCCTGTCACTGACTTTCTGAGGCTGACATTTGAGGGCCCAAGGCCCTACTCAACAACAGTGTAGACTGTTTAACAGAATAGGTGCTATTTTCATATAACATATTACAGCACTAGAATTTCAACCAGGTGACTTCACTAAAAGGTGGTGTAATAGTACAATAAATAAATCATACCAGAGGTTTGAGTTCATGAGCCATGGCCCCAGCCATGACTTCCAGCACTTGTAGAGAGTTGACCAGTTCCTGAGCTGCAGTGTCTCCCCTCTCCAGCTGGACCTGCCTATCTAGAGCACACAAAAGACAGCAATTCAGTGGAACAGTTTCTCAGACTGACTTCATACATCCATAGAAGATACTGAGTGGATAATACTGGGGAAATAAAGTTAACTGCTTTGACATACACAGATTGGAATGCAATCTTTCTTATAACTGAGCATAGATACTTGACTTTCTTCCAATAAGTTTGAATGAAACCCTGAGACGACTGCAAATTTAATTTTGAGCCTAAAATGAGTTTACAAGCTTGCACCTTGAAAAACAGCCAATTATTATACTTGTTAGTCAAGTGTTTGACCTTTTAACCACCGAGGAGTGTTGATATGGGTGGCTGTGTTGGCACAAATGTAAATGAAAAGTGTAGAAATGTGCAGTTATCAGTGTCTATCAGAGACGTGGATGTGTCAGCAAATGGCGGACAAAGTAAAACAACATACCAATGCGTTGATTTTCATTCACCGCTGTCCTCAATGGTCCCACTGTGTTCTCCCAAAGGTACGGCAGAGACTTGGTGAGGTCTGAACCAAAGTGCCTGGCAACGGTTGTTAGGGAGTACTCGGCTCCTCTCCTCTGAATAAGAAATGGCCTCTTGCTCTAGGAGAAACCAAGCAAAGAAATAACTGGGTAAACACAACCTGCTTGTCCATATGATGTTAACATTAGCACAGTGTTGTCTCATAGCCTCTGTACCTCATCATTATCTGTGCTGATGGTGCTGCCAGGAGGAAGCTCTGTGGTGGGGGTCTTGGGGGCTTTAGGAGCTGGGCCCCTCTTACTGGTGATTGCAAACGCTGCCCTTTGGTGCCGGTACAGAGTGATGATGCCTCGAGTTTTGTTGACCATGTGATGCATGCCATCTTTCTCCAACCCACTGCCTAATGACATGAGAAATAAGGAGCAAAAAATAGGGTCAGAAGCAAAAAATGTGTACACCAAGCGCACTTCTATCATCTGCTGATGATGCAGAGATGGAGAGGGGAATGTTTTCAGGTTGTTGGCCGACAGGTTGCATCTGCTTTGGCTGGTGTCCATCATGTTAGCTACTTTGCAAAACAGGACAGACTCTTTCAGGATCAGTGAAATGCTTAAAATGTCAATAAAAGCCCAGTATGGAAGGCTACTGGCAGCTTGCATGTTGATCAAGAAGAATATATACGTTTCAACAACCTTTACCTTTAGCAGGTTCCTGTGAGGGGGGTACAGGGCAACCAGATGAGGGGGTAACTGAGGAGTCCACACAGGCTGAGGCACAGAGGTTTTTAATAATCTTGGGGTTGGGGCACGGGGAGCGTCCAGCACACTGCTGCAGCAGCTTGGCTATGAAAGAAGCAGCGTAACCCTGAATCAGGGTGTTCTCCTCCCGCTTGATGGCCTCCATCAGAGGCCTGACCAGAGGGTTGAGCTTGTCAGGAAGGACCTGCAGGTTAATCACCGCACAGGCTATGAACATGTGGACGCGGAGATGCAGCTGCTGCCATTCGGTGTTGGTCTCCATCACTGTTGCTTGAGCCTGCTGTCGTTTACTGTCCAGCCCCTGCCACTGTTTCGACTTTGTGTTCAGACCCGCTGTGGCCTCTGTGAAGATGGTGGTTACCTAGGGAACAAGCAGGACGAGAATGTGAGTGACTGGAATGGCAGCGATCTGTTACAGAGTGCAGTACCCATTAACCTTTGAAGATGATAATCAGCTGGATACCAAACCATTACCTAAACTGTCAGTTCAGGAAGTCCTGACCGGACAGGAAACAAATTATAGCTGGACGATGATAATAGTAGCCCAATACCTTTAAAGCCTTAATGTGATGATAGTAAAGTGCCAAACTAAATTTGTTTTTTTTTTAAATTTAGATGGAATAGTAGTATTATTGTTGGTCTGCCCAGCACAGTTTGTTCTAGCTAGGGGTGTAATTGGATGCAAATTTCACTGTTTAGTGCAAACTACAGCTTTGAGGTCACATTTCTGTATGTTGTCAGTACAGTGGGGAAAAGAAATTAAAAGATTTCCTACAATTTATTTTACAAATGTCAACACTAAACATTAAGGCTTAATCCCCATTTGAAGATGAATCTTTGCAAACCATAGCTCATGACAAAATTGCCTTTTTCACATCCCATCAGTGCGCCCACTGGAAGAACAGTAAGTGACACGTGGTCACCCATTACGATACACAGTTTATTTTTCTTCACTCATCTGTTCCAAAATCACATATAGATTAGTTCAGGCATGATCTCGCACTCCTTTTACCTACATCTTATACAATTACTGAGTGGTGAAAATGTTTTTATGTGTAACTCGACTTACCAGTTCATTGGCTTGATCAATAGTGAAAACACTACAATTGAGGCGATCTTGAAGGTCTATTTGAGCATCAGCGAGCAAGGAGATGAGCTGCTTACACTCATTCTGCATGCGTGTGAAGGGGATGGCAATCTCATCATAGTACAGCTGCTCTGACAGAATGGCCAGAAGTCGAGGCTGCACCATGGATGACACCACCTGACAATCCTGATACAGGAAAAATTGGAAAATTAAGCAGAGGTATTTGGATTTAAATGCCTGATGTTGGTATGCTCATAACAAAAATTCTAAAACTGTGCGATTTCTAATTATTCCACAAAAAAATAAATAAATGAATGAATGAAACTTATGCTCTAACTATTATTCACCTTCTGCAATGCAGCCCACTCACAAAGCACCAGTGCCACAGCTATGCGCTGCAGGGCAGACTTGGAGTTGAGGTGGAAGAGCAACAGCTGGCCCAAAGACTCAGCTGGTCGGATCTCCTGAGATGCAGCGTTGAGCTGAGGGTCACAGATACACCTACACAGAGCCCCCAGCAATCTGGATGGCAGAGATAAAAAGAGCAAGGAAACAGTCAAGCATTCTGAAAAGCAATTCAAGTTTCTTTTGGAATAAAAGAAATTGATGACTGATCTCACACAGACAACAGTCACAAGTTGACCCCAAGACAAGACCCTCCTCAGTTATAAGAGAAACATACAAAGGAGACTTACATGTATATGACCAAGCGGCAACAACCACGGCTTGAAATTGAAGCCAAAGCAAAAGTCCTTTAAAGTGCAATACCACTGATGGCCACTAGGTGCTGGCTCCAATAGACTCCCATTCAAAAAGCATCAACTTCTCTCATGAATACTAAATTTTTTCAACACGTCATTATAGTCTCAATCTCTATATCTGGACCCTCTAATGTGTGCTGGTGGTCATTTTGGAAATTATTGCTCCATTAATAAGATATAAAGACGAATAGTAGCTTTGATGTCTGCTGTGTGGCTGTTGATTGACAGTTGTAATTGACAATTCGCACCCCAGCTCCAGGACTCGCACTGAGTCGGACTACTATCACAATAGTTTGGTTAGTTTAATGTTACTTGATAACGATACCCGCCATGTTAGTTAGTTAATGTTAGCACAAGACTGCACCACTTGGTGTTCCCGGTAAGTTAGCATTAGCTTTGGTCTGAGGTAGCGGAGCGCGTTTCCAGAGCGTGAAAGGAAACACTCCACACTCCTTATTTGGAAGGTCCTGGCTCCAAACAGAAAAGATGGTGCTGACCGTAAGCAGCAACTCTGGGCTGCTTAAACTGGCTCCAACTCGAACCAATGGGTGACGTCATGCCTTGCGACATCCATCTTCATATACAGTCTATGTATATTATTCACCCTTGGATTGTGTATGTTCAGAACTAGTACAATGATTTTTTTTCCCCATTTTTGTGGTGCAAACATAACTTACTTGGCAGCCATGAGGCGAGCACGGACCACCACGTAGTCTCTTGTCACAGGGTCATCTGTCACAGTCTCGGCACCTGCTATATACTCCTGGACAGTTTCCTTCACCTGATTGGTCCCTTGGCGTGCCTTTGTACCAGCCTTATCCTGTTGCATCAACACAAGACCAAACAACACTGTATGACACATTAATCACATGACATGGCAAAGCAAATACCCAATTTGGACTGTCCCGTACATTCAGAGCACCAGTGCGTGTTCACAGTGCACACACGGCACTTCAGCCAAAAGGCAGTTTTTGACTGAGTTTTGATTTATTTTCCCTCCTCCCAAGAATGAAAAAATTAGTTGTTAGTTTGTAAACCGTCTAAATCATTCAGTGCAGCGGTTCCATTGTTGGCATCTTGTTCAACTCAACTCAGGTGAGTTTTTCCAAGTTAATTGTGAATATTTGTTACAGTTAAATTAACTCAACAAATGGAACGCCAAATTATTTTTGTGGTGTAATAAATCGCTTTGGGCAGCAAAGTAACATTCAGCTTGTTGTCATCACTAAATTAAACTTCTCTCTGCCACAAATACATGCACACACACACACACAGTGCAATACAGATACTATTTGATTGTTGTGTTGAATCAAATTAGTGCCACATCTGAGTGAACAAACTGACAATTGAGTGTTTTGTTGAGCTGAACATAGTGTGGCATCTCTGATGTTCACACTGTTCAGGTTGCTAAAGCTCTTCTGGCTCAAACATACAGACTATGGCTGTGGGAATTGTGTGTTACCTTCAAGCTGTACGTCTTGCATAAGTCAGTTAGTCTGTCACCTAGCAACCTCAACAAGGTGCATTTGTTTTGTGTGATGTCTTCACTAACATACAAATTATATCTAGAGGTTCATGAAAATAATGCATAAGTGTGAATTTTATATCCTGGTTTGATCAATCATCAATGTAATATATTATCCATTTAAGTAGCTAAAATTGCCACCAACTATCAGTTACCACTCGGTTTTAACACCTTGTCACATTTCAATGTCTTTTTAAAAATGATTTTTAGTTTTACATCTTGTTGCAATAGAAATGGAATATTCTTTTGAAATGAAGCATTAGTTTGCAACTGAGGGCAAATCCACTACACACACACGCTAAATAAAAAGATCAGCTGAGAATAAAGCAATATAAGAAAGAAGTTTAAGTCTTATTCAGATATGGATAAAGAGTACAACCTTGGAGCGGGCCTTCACTTCCAGCAGCATGTTCAGGTCTATGGGAATGTGTGAGGCCTGCATCATGAGACAGAGCCAGGCGCCCATCCATGGACAGCTGGCTGCTACCACGTACTGCTGGGGGGCCTGAGACAACAGCTCCATCCACACCTGCGCACAGTGAAACACATTCACAAAACAAGCCAAAACACAAAAAGGTCACCCATATAAAAGGGAATTAAACCTATCCAAGAAAAGAAAATAATAAAGCCAATGATGGGAACAGTTGAGATTTCTGTATCCTTTCACTTTTCGCTTGTTTACAATAATCAAACTTGACATGTCATCTTAGTAGTTTTACCCCTCAGATAAAGTGGCAGTATGGCTCATGCAACAAACCTTTTGGACCAGTTCAAGAATTTCCTCATTGCTTTCCAGTATGCAGGACTGGAAGATGTGCCTGAGCATATCTTGTAGGATGGGGTTGATCCACATTACACAGCTCTAAAGAACAAAAACACAAACCGCCATATCAGATACTCAAATATTAGCCTGCAGTCACGTTGTGAACTAATAAATCTTATGAATACAAATTAGGCAACGGACTGCATTTCTAATACTTTGGCAAAATACTTGTTCTACTGGATTTAACGTATAGATTACATGAATATCTAAATGTTATCCAATTTTACCTGTTCAGCTTTAGACAGCAGTGTGAAAAGCGTTTCCAGAGCTGCACGCCTGACAGATGATATAGTGTGCCTCAAGAACGGCCAAACCCGAGGGACCAGGACTGTTAATGACTGCTGCATGCTGGAGTGGCCAAGAAAGTGTGTCAAAAGAAATAGGCAATTTTAATAAAATAATGACTCACTACAACATAACTTCTGCTTAATTGCATAGGGTCAGTGCTCATGTGTTTGTAGCAAATTTTCAGAATGGTGGGCATGCATAGTCCAACATCCTAGCACAGCACTCCACTTTACACACAACCACAGAAAACAAAGGAGACAATTTGTCTACTTGCAGCTAAATGACAGAACAGATGAGCAAATACATAATAGTGGGCTTCTTGTAAATTTAAGAACCAAGCAATTATCATTTCAGGCAACAGCTTTTATGAACTTCACTGAGACTGACCTGCACTGCCGGACCTGCGGGTATGTGAGCAGTGAGGACAGCAACGTCATGATGCTGTTGGTGGAAGCAGTGAGGTCGTCCAGGTCCAATAGAGCATCCCATAGTGTGTTCACTATGAAAGGTACCTAAAGACACACACACACACACACAATTTCACAACTAAATAAAGGACAATGTGAAAAAATAACTTCCTGCCAGTGAGACATCAACACAAACTGAAACCTGATGAGGACATATTGTTAAATGGACTACAATTGCCTCTCTGACCTTATTGGGCAGTAGCTGTACCAAGCCTTCCACCACAGGGATAAGGGCTGCAGCTGCCACAGCCCTGACGTCATCATCGAGGTCCTGTAGGCCCACAGTGATGGCAGGGAGCACCCGTGGCAGTAAAACAGAGATCAAGTCCTGAGACACAGAGGAACAGACAGATGAAGATTGGTACATATGTAAAGCTATGAGTTAAGAGAGAATTGCCTCTAAAGTGACATCGATCCACAAAGACCACATATGCTTCCAGACCAAAAAAAGCTTTTTGTCCCTGCACACAATTTATATTCATGACCATATGGTGCTCAAATCAAATACATTGTAGAATCCTTCTATGCTTATTTAACAGCTCATCATACACACACAGAACAGGTGGTACCTGCCGGACAGCCAGTGCGTACTTGATCCCCAGCAGGCCTCCATGACGGACTTCCCACTGGTCTTCTTTTAGCAGCTTCAGCAGGACATCTACTGTCATGGAAACACCAGTTTCATTCATGTGGCGAAGGGCCACACCGAGCGTCTGGGCACACGTCTCCCTGACAGGAGCCACCACCTGGCAAAGGGAGAGAGAGAGAGAGAGAGAGAGATAGGGTAAATACTTAAAATAAATTAAAAACAGAGTTAAAGGGCTGGTTGACTAGTTTTTTGTTTAATATTATATTATATACACATACACACACACACACACACTCAGCAGTTTGCCAATGTGTGGCTAATATTGACCTATTAGGCTAGTCAGGCTCCATGAAGGTCAGTTAAGATGCAGTTTGTTTGATCTGTATGTGATATAGATATTTATAATAGTGTCATTATCTTGAGTCTCAGTGGCAAGTTTTGTACTACCTCCTGTGGACATACACTATAGTAGTATAGGAAGTTGTCATTAAACAGCTCTTTCAACCAATAAAAGCAAACAGGTCAATTCTCATATTGCCTATAATATATAAAAGCCAGTCAAATGCAATGCCCCTCAATCTACCTAACTCCTCCTTGGTAGTTTTATAGTAATGTAACTCCCCTCTATGGTCAGTTTTGAGGTAGTAATTTGTGTTGTTTTATTACATTATACTATGAGATGTTCGTGACACCTTTCAATTGGTGAACAGGAAATGTAAAAACAAACAGTTATGCTGCTTTCCCTTGCTATATAAAACAGTTTTACTTCCTTAACGTTTTACTCACTGCTGTTCAGCACTGTTGCACAGTGATGAAGGAAAAAAACAAAACCCTGCTTTATCTGGAACAGTCATGCCATGTAACAAAAGAGTTCACACGCATTTGTGACATCTGTGAGAGATTAAGTGCGAATGTGAAAAACCACTGCTTTCCACAAATATTCTGTAGAAAACACCTCACAGGATGAGAATCAGACATTATAAGTCACTGACAATCTACCTACAGATATAAACAAATCTGAAAAGCAAACATTAAAGATATTTCAAGGCCAATTAACATATTTCGTTGTACAACATGACCAAAATTAACACACAATTTAGTTTCCCTTTAGTATGCTGCATGTCTCGTGTTTCACGCACGCACACATCATAAAAGATGTGTGAAAGACCTACCTCATCAGATACAAAATCTCCAAAGCGGTCCAGAGCAAAGACACAGAGCAGCCGTATGATCAGGTCCTCGATCCACTCCTGATGCTGTCGCAACATCTTACCCAAACCAAAAGTCATACAGTTAGTGTCAGGTTTTAACTTTCATAGAAACATTATAAATCCAAAAAGGAGAAGATATACCTGCTCTGCAGTGCTTCCCACCAGCTTCCCGCCTCCAGCACCATGGGACTTGAGGATTTCTCTAAGACCTGTGCCTGCACCATGACGGACCTGTAAACAAACACATACAATACAATTTTGCATTCATTTCGCACTGATTATAATAAAGTGCAAGAATTTACCAGAACTAGAGTTACTTGCATGCAGGTATGTTCAACTGTGTACTAACAGCTAAAATTAAACATCACATAAAATGCCTTGTTTTTACCTCCCATGAAGGATTGAAGAGGTCATTGCAGAGCTCCTCACAGAAGCTCTCCAGAGGCCACTCGTGTGTCTAAAGACAAAGCAATGAGACATCTGTACATGACTCAAGAATTCACACCATTTCAGTTGAGCAATTACAGCGTTCAGGACATGACATCAAAAAGTTATTGACTAGCCGTTTGGATTCCTTACCTCCTCTAAAAGACTGGAGTTATCTGGAACGTTGTCGATTAAGACTTTATGCTCTGTAGCCGGTTGGTCAATAACTATATTGGTGGTTTTCCTTCGTTTCTCTTCAGGTTCACCTTCAAAACTGTCATTACTAAAATTAAAAAGGAGAGATCATAAAGTTGATCATTCCAATAAATTATTAAATACTCCTTTTTTAAACCTGGACCACTTACAAGCATACACAATAGTCAAAAATCAAACTTGTTAAAGAAATAACCCATGTCTTTCACCAAAAATTGTGAAAAGTATGTTGATGCAAAGGGAAACGCAACTGGCTGTATATGAAGGAATAAAGGTCCCTTATTATGTTCAGAGTTATTCATGTAACTTAAAAAGTATACTATGCAGGATTTGTCGGTTGGTGTTTGTAAATACACAGAATTCAAAGATGGCCCCTCCTCCCCGGCTTGACACCAGAGAGACAGCAAGAGCAAGAGCGAGCAGCAGTGGTCGAGCGAGTTAGAGAATGAATGAAGAGAGCGAGCGACGCTGACGAGAATAAAACTGAATCAGATAAAAAAAGATGTTATTTTGTCAAGCAGACACACAGACCTGCAGCTCTTTATACATCCATGACACAGAGAGTGGAGCAGAGGAGAGAGACAGAGACATCGATGTATCCTGGTCGTTACACTACGAGTCCCGACCTCACACCCTGCACGCTGTTATTGGCTGGAGGCTACACACCCACTGCCCAAAGGCTGACACCCAGAAGAGCCCCAAACACAGCAAAATAATATGAAAATAAGAAAATACAGGCAGAGAGCAGAGTTTCTGTACGCCGCCACACACACGACTAGTGGGTCCTAAGTGATGATTGAGAGGGAGTACTTCTGTGAGTCTATACATTGTTGTTTTTTTTTTTGTTTAAAAAAAAAAAAAAAAAGGAAAATCTTGCATAGTATACCTTTAAAGATTGATTTTGATGACTTCTATTTGGATCCGTCTTTTGAGAAATTGAGATGACATATATGACAAATGTCTCCAGGCATAAACAAACTGGGAATGTTGCAGTTATATCATACGCATATTCTTACCTCTTTTCATTTGGATCCATGTCTCTGGATTTTTGTTTTGCCACTAGCTTGGCCATCCTCTTGGCCTTATTCTTCTGACGACTGCTCATGCCTGACCGGAACTCTGAGTCGATCAACTCGGCAGCTTGAATGGGCTGAAAACAATAGAGTTAGTTATTAATTTTAAGTTTAACTGAAAACACACACACACACACACACACACACACGCCCCTTTAGGCACATTACAATGCAGAGCAAATTAACGCTGGGCGAGAATTAAAGAATAATTTAACAAATTAATTCTCAAGCTCAAAGCATCACAAATCTCCAAGTGGTGCATACTGCTTCAAGTAAACCTAACCTCCCTGTCCAAGTCAACAGCGGCTCTTCTAGACCAACTACCTTCTCACACACACACGTCATTTGACTGTTTTACACAGTGCAACACACACACACACACACACACACACACACACACACACAAGCAGTCAGTTCTATTCTAACTACCGATGCCAGACAAACTCAGAAGTTTATTAATTAATGGCATGTGTGACACCTTACATACTGATGAGGCAGAAATATAAAAAGGCATTATGTAACTGTAGTACCAGAATGACAATACTGACTGACTTAAACTGTGTAGCACTTCACAACAGATAAAGCGTACAGGACACTGACTCATAAAAAGGCAGAGACAAGAAAAGACTATCAGGCCAAAGAGCAGATGACTCGTGATGAATTTAATACAGCTTTCTGAAGAGATATCCTGTTCAGACAAGCCTCCCAGCTGTAAAGCAAAAGGTGTACAATAAGATGACAACATGATGTCACTCACGCATGTGGATAGGCATTGCAGAGCTCCACTGCAACAGCCTCCGTCATTATGAGACAAGTTTCAGCCTGCCCTTTTTTTTTTTCTTTACTAAGTCAAGTCTAGTTTGACTTAGCCAGGTCATTCAGGCTCTGACCTCAAGTCACAGGACAGGGGTCTGAGTCAGTCACAGTCAAACGACAGAGGAACATTCAACTGCTTTAAGAAGCAGCAACAACAGATGCCCAACAAGCACCTATTAAGCCCAAACAATACAAAGTCCATGCACAAAGCTCTGGTGAATCAAAGCTAAGAGGTTAAAATGAGACCCACCACATGGTTACGGGAGCTGGATCCAGGTGTGGCCTTGCTCCCATGGGCTCTAGGCCCACTGGGTTGGCAGGTATAGTCTAGGTCCTCATCATTGAACAGCTCCTCTGTGTCCATGCCAATAGCAGCACCCATGTCCAGACCCAACTTCTTCTGAAGAAGCTTCCTCTGGCGGGCCAGACGTTCCTTAGGGTCCATCTCACCTGAGAACAAATGACAGGAAGTCAGGAGGAAAACTTGACTAGATGGTGTAGAGAAATAAAGGAATAGTACACTGCGGTTGTGTGAGGAATATTGATGATGTTTATGTGTACTTTCTGAAGCTAAATGTTACTAGAAGGCAAAAAGGTGCTGAAGCCATAAATGAATACAGTGACAATACCATAAATAGCTCTGAAAGTCACAGAGAACTTGCTAAATTTAGTAAACTTCAACAATACAGGGGACCTTGAACAAAAAGTGAAATCAGGTCCCAGGGCAGCAAGGACTGGTATAATAACAGGATGCAGGGAGTTACAAACAGACGGGAAGTTCAAATTCAAATGACCATCAGAAGGTAAGGATGAGCAGCTTTCCCTATTCAAATAACATTCAAATTCATGACTAAGTAGCCTAACTGGTTCTGTGGTATTTGACTATGATAGAAACAACCTCAACAATAAGGGCTGGTGTTAAAGTAGTCCTGTATTAATGAATTACTACATATCACTAAACAGAGGTGTGTGACTTCAGGGACAGGGAGTAAATTTGGTCTACAAAATTTGCTTAGCAAACTAAAGTCATGATGGGATCCCTTACCTCTATGCACATGTCAAAACTGACATGCTGAACGGTGAAAACTCAAAATCTCTACTAAGACTTGCCAATAGCCAAGACCACCCTACCCTTATATTGATAGCTCAAATGACTCATGCTTTTCCTTTCCACAGATTACCAAATAAAGCGTGAGAATGTACCAGTGTAAAGGTTACAGCAGCTGATGAAAAAAATTTTTAAAAAAATGCTACAGAATCACTACAAACCAGTTTTGTCATCCTGCAGCTCAAACTCAGCCCCGGCAGATCCCAGCAAAGACGCCCCGTGTTTGAGTAGGCGGGAAATGTCAAAGTGGTAGAAACTCAGTCGGTCACAAGAGGAATCATCTGGTGATAGGTCATCAGAAGACTCTACAGGAAACAAACACAGAGTCTTATAACTGTATCTGTCATTCTAACTACTTAATGAATCTGAGGTAATGTCCACACTAATGACAAGGCATCTTTTGCCCCAGGTTTGACTTTCTATCCTAAACTATCTTATGAAGTGTACCCAAGAAAAACAGAGCTTTTCTAGAGCAAACATGTATGCCTGATGATGTAGAAATGTTAATGAGCCAACTTTCTGTTGCTTACACTAAATCTGTGAGCACTTACTTTGTATTTCAATACAGCTAATCACAATACAGGTGCCAGTGGTGCAACAGAACGTTGTTGATCCGTAAGGATCGCCCACCCACGGCTCGGCATGCATGTGAACCGCGGATTACTTGCAAACTTTAATGTCTCAGAGAAAAAAAGTAAACAAACTGCTGTAGCTACAAGTCATGAACAGTGTCTCACTAACAGGGATTTTAAAGATCAATGACCAAACCAGCATCTAACTGATCCGAAATGACATTTGCAGGTATGTTTACATGCTGTTTAATGTGCTGCAACTGAGCAGCTAAGTAGCTATCTAGCTGCTAACTGACGTTAGCGGTGCACTTTTCCCCAGTGAATGTTTGTTTGATGGCTCGTTCAACAAGCTAAGCTGCAGAACAAGACGAGTGTTTATGTTTGTAAGTCATCATCAAGTTTTGATGATGTGGACACAGGCTATTTTTTGATTCACTACCATGTTTGAAGGAAGAAGGTATCATGCCGTATATTGCACTTTAATTTAACAATTGAGAATTGAATATTTTATATATTTTAAGATTTTATTTAAACATTGGACATCTTGAACGCCGTTTTCATTTTAAGACCACGAGCAAATGTTCCATGCTTTAAGTGTTTTACTGAATAATTGGAAAGCAAAGTTATATTTGTCTCCCCCTTTTTTTTGCTGATCCGAAAATGATCCGCTCCGAGACTCTAAACTGTGATACAGTCCGAAGCATGAGTTTTGTGATCCATTGCGCCGCTAACAAGTGCTGTCAACCTCAATTTGTAAATGTTGAGGTCAGACACTTTGCGAGCATTTAAAAAAATTTAAAAAATAAATACTGATTTTTAACCTTAGTGAACAGTTAGCATTTATTAACTACAATCAAATTGCAGAAAATCTGCAAAAAAAGTGATTTCGAGAGTAGAAAGCATCAGAACAGAGTTTTAACCTGCTGAGACCAAGTGAAGTATGTGCATCCCTTCAACACAAGTCTTTACTAAATGAAGACTGTGATGCATCATTTTATTGTTTATCAGCTAAACAGGAAAAAGCAGAGTTTTAAGCATTTTTCTACTGTTTGCGTGTACATGTTACAGCATGGTCTGAAACTATAGGTGTGAATGGAACCATGTTAGACAAAAATGTCAGATTAATTGAGTGTCAGATTACTTTGCCCTAGTGTGCACATGGCCTGAGGGTCACCATATCACCTACTGAGGACCTACTGTAGATATATTTTACCATTCCACATTTAAGTCTGCATTATGTGTTTGAACAGCAAACCCTGCATGTTATCAGTTAGCCTTTCAGCAAAATTGTTGCTAATCTTTCAAATATATTTGTGCTGCTAAAAAGGGATGCTTACTACTACAGCTTTAATCACACAACTGACATTTATATGCATTTTAACTAAACCTAAGGTAAACTTTAGCGTTTTGAACCTGTGCATAAACAATTATACTAAATAAAGCTGGAGAAAATTTCACAAGAATATCTAACTGCAAATCCACTGTTTAATATTGTGTGCATGGCTAAGCCTGACATGTCAAATGTAACAAAATGTAAGTATGTAATTGAACCAGCCTGAGAGCTCACCTTCTTTAGGCTTAGGGGACGGGTCCCACTCAGGAATATTCTTCACGATGGCCTCTACAGCTTGGCCTGCTGCTATACGAGTGTCCCAGTTGGGACTCCTTAGGTAGGTTAAGACCTTGTAATTGAGAGAAAATAGATCCAATTTACTGCATGCGCATCTTCAATTAAAACTGACTGTCCTATAGAGAGCAGGAAAGAGACAAGTTAAACAGCCAGCACAAATCACAATCTGTGCCCTTGATTTTCTCCCCTTTGTCAAGACATTAAGGTCATCATGATACACAAAATTCAATCCAGGTACTAATATATTGTAGAGCTAGCTCACCGACATACCAGTAAGCATTACACTGTTATACATTTTTAATATCTTATATGTCTGACAGCAGGGACAGCCCAATAAGCTTAAGTTGACATGGTTATTTAGGGATTAAAGCAAGAAAAGATTTGTGAGCCTGAAAAGTTGTCCAGGAGGAAATGTGTACAATGTATTCAATTAAGTATTAAATGAATTTAAAACTGCTCTATGCCTGAAATCAAGCATGGTGCCCGAGAACTTTAACTCCTGGGTAATTATCTTATGGAGACTCAGTGAAACACTGTCGAAAAGTGTTCCAGGCATAAAAACAAACAACTCACCTTTGATAGGAGGTTATTGAGTTCATGTGGGTGGAGTTTGACCACTTCTCCAAGCTGCTGGGCTGCTGCTTTCCTGGTCACTGGTGTTGTTCCGGTGTCAAGCAGGATGAACAAACGATCAAGTCTAAAGACACAGGTAACAAAAAAACATTACAGACCATGCACAATGTACAGCACAGGCATCATACTGGTTCCTGTTCTCAAATTTGAGGATCACAACTTTTCAAAGACAACTTCTAACCTAATCAGAGGGGCAGAATATAGCAGTTAAATTGATTTTTTTCCATTAAAATGCTACAAAAATATTAGAATTTCACTATAATAATGTTATCAAGGCCACATGTGGACATTGTTTACATAGATAAAACCATTATGGATTATTAATTGTTTGGCTTTGCACCAAAGTAACCTGTCTAACCATCAGGGTGTTTCACTGAGGTCACTGACGGTCTATTAATAAAGCGGAGTGGATTAGAGATGTACGGGGCGTGACCCCAGGTCCCACTAAGACTTAAAGCTGAACTACAGATGAGTCTACTTTGCAAAAGAAGACCACCGACACCACGTGGCATTATCATAACAATCACAACGGAAAAACACGAGCTAACCCTTTTAAGTGCAGATCAAAGAAATGTTAGTGAACGATAACACCGGTGCATTTTTAAAAAGTGACGTTTAAGAAACACTTGCAGTTTGACAAGTTTGTGTGTTTCAATGTTGGTGTGTCACGAACGGGACATCAACACGACTGGAAGGCTTTTTCATCTTAACTCTTTATTTTCTTTATGTTGTGTGTTCTATGTTAATACTGCAGCACTTTTGAGTTTTATTATGAATTAAAAGTGCGGTATATACAAATTAAATGTATTTATGATCAATATTTATTATTATTATTAATAATATGACTCTAAAACAGGTAGTTTTAGTTAGTCATGTTTGCAAACTGAATTTCCTAACACAACTTCACAATTATAGTGAACCTGTGCTTAGCAGAAGACTGCGAAACACGACAATAGTGAAATTTACTTTACATAAGTCCAAACTGAGTTATGAGCCCATTCGGCGACCGGCCTGCAGT
The DNA here is from genome assembly GCA_038419695.1 of Scomberomorus guttatus. Taxonomy (NCBI): domain Eukaryota; kingdom Metazoa; phylum Chordata; class Actinopteri; order Scombriformes; family Scombridae; genus Scomberomorus; species Scomberomorus guttatus. Next base: position 23,299,706 of record CM076458.1, read on the forward strand.
GGTGACTGAATTACACCATAAGGTTATCATGTGTTAGCTGGCTGGCTCATGTTAAGTCGGCCGTCGCCATTCTTTGCCAAACGTAAAGCTAGCAGGTATGAGCAGGTTAAACCCCAGTCGGTATAAGCCAGTCTAACCTCGATACAGCCATGGTCCGTTGTTGTATGGCCTCTCACGTCCCACATTCAACAGGCAACCAGTAGTTGGAGAGTTTTGCCGTTTAACGTTTCCAATGCGGCAGATAACGGTAGATGAAGTCATGAGCTAGCTAGCATCTGCCGCTAGCTCGCTGAGGCCCGCGCTGTCGACCAAAGACACCGACTTCACCACCGATTCATGGCTTCAAAGTTGTCCCTCTTGTCTCCTCGGTTATCTTCTCTCACGAAATATCGCCGAGTACCACACGCATACCAATGTAAAGCTTAAGTTACCCTTCAGAAGTCTTCGCAGATAAATACTTCAACCTAATAAGGTGTAAAGAGTTATTTTGTTGCACGTTGAGGGCGACCCAGAAGACTGTTTTTATATGAGGAGCCATCTTGCATTTATTCCTTCCTCCATAGCAGGCGGAGGCTGATTGGCTACAAGTGTTTCGGGAGAGCCAATCAAAACGCGCGTTAAACAGAGGACAAGAATGGAAAGGGAAAAAAAATAGAAAAGGGACAGTTTACTTTTTTCTCATTTATGTCAGATACATTGTTGCATTTTACGTGGCTCTGGTTGATCTAAAAACATTTAAAAATAACACTGATTTGCGTATGTGTACATGCGTGCATACACTCATACATACACAAACCAGATATCATTTAAACGTCATGAACTGAATTAGGAATCTAACACTGGAGCTCTATCATTTTTTTTAGATTAAAGATCCCCTCCAGACTTGTATTAAGACATACAAAAATACTCTGTTTGGAACAATAATGTGTGTCTGATATGGTTTTTCCACAAAAAAGTAGACTTACTACTTTAAAATCCTTAAAATTACACTTTCTCCCTCTCCCTCATTAAAAATTCCACAATCTGTGAGTATGCAAATATATTTCATTTCAGAAGTTTAACTGCTGGACACAAGACGTCTCCTTGTTCAGTCCATTCATTCAGTGTTTGTGCACTGGAGGCTTCAAATTTTCACATCACGCTTGTGTAAGTTGAATATTGGACCAGGACCTGGCTTCCAAACTGTTTGTGATGTCACAAATCGTGCTCTTAGGCCCACCCCTTAAAATCAGATTTTCAATGAGCACAGAGAAACCTTCCCGCTTCAGCAGATGAACGTGAAAACAGCCTTCCAGTGTCAAACTCTGCACTTTGTTTACATTGCTTTCAATCAAACTTGCAATTTAACTCAGAGCTGACCATGGTCCTGAAAAGCCAATGGTTAACCTACATCATGTCAAACAGAGACTCGTTTGAAATAGCATTCAGTTAAGAATGGACAAGAATGCTGTTTTAACAAACACCAATAGAGGCCTTCAGATAAATTAATCATGCTCAATGTTTCAGATTGCTACAGTTTAGATGGTATTAAGTAGGATTAACCAGCTGCGCAAATATGCAGAAAATTTAGTGGACAACAGTTTTATTGCTGACATCAAACAGTTATTTGCAAAATGCAAATTAAATATGCAGATAGCACCTAATTATAGGCATTATCCAACTGTTAGCACTATGAATATGGGGCTGTTAAGTAACCTACTTCACAACTGTATTTCAGATAAATTTTTTTTCATTGATTTTACATAAATGAATTACCTCAGACTGTTTTCCTTTTAGCATGGATCACCTAAAAGGTCAGCATATGAGGTCCGCGCATAATTACAGAAGACATAATCTATGCACCCATTATTCAGATAAGATAAGGTGACACTTGAAGGCATTTGAAGAACAGAACTAAACTAAAACACATGAAAAAATATGCTTTTAACACTTATTAGTAGTAGTATTTCTTGACTAAGTCATCAGATTTGTCATACCTCTTAATCTTCACTGTCTGCAACAGTATTTTTGACAGACTGAAGGGCTTTTGAGCACACAGTGTTTCCAGAGTAGCCGTGTATCTTAATGTGAGTAGTTCTTCCTCATAGCTGAATTTTTAGCATACAGTGAGACAGGCAGGGAAAAGAAGGCATGACTTTATGGGTGTCCTTTCTCAGTCCGTCCTCATAATATTTCATGGTCTTTTAAATTGGAAGACTTTCACATCATAGCCTTTATTTCTTTCTTAGAATTTTAAGTATCCCGAGGGAGGAGTCCTATTTTTCTGACATAAATCTGATGATTGAATATTTCAAGCGCAGTGTGACCTCTATAATTTGAAGGTTTATTATTCTTCCTCTTCCTGCAATGTGTCTTAAAACTTAATTTAAAAGCTTAAGTGCCTTCCCACCACTGCCAGTGTGTTTTTGAAGCACTGTCATATGAACCAGGTTTTTGTTTAATACACAGGCTGCGGTGGAGAATTGCGTCACTCGAAAACTGCAGATATTATGTTTGCAAAGTCTCCAAAATAATATACTTTATTATAAAGAAAACGCCAACAAAACCACACACAAAAAAAAATCTGGAGGAGGAAGCGCTGCATGCATTTGATCAACCCCGCATGAACAGCAAACGAGATGCATGACCTATAGAAGAGGGCAGGTTTGGAGATGACAGGGTTGCATCTAATATTTTGTGTATCACTGCAGAGAGCTGCTGCATAGAATCTGAATTTGAAATGATTTCATCACATAATGAGCATCCTGTCTGTTTTCAGTATTTTGGTTATGAAACATTGTTATGCAATATCTAAAATAAGCACAGTGCCTAGCAGTATGGAGTACTATGTGTGCTCACATTTATATTACAGCAAATGTTTGAGGATATGAAAAGTATAGAATCTAAGTAGATGTTTGTGAGCGTAATGTGGACTGTAGTATTATTAAATGATCAATATGCTTTTCTAAATTAGAAACAGATATGGTTCACTTTTGGTTTGCGTTGGTTTTATCGATTTCGTTGATTTTATGTAAAAACAAAATAAGTGTAAGGGGTGTTTTGGGGTAGTTTAATGGGAGGCTTGCTATGAAGTAGTTTTTTGTATGTTCCACTCTGTCCAATAACATCTGGAAAGTCTAGAAGAGCCGCATGATTTTTATCCCCATTCAAGTTAGCAGAGAGCTAACCGGAAGTTAACTGGCTCGGCCGGCAGAAGTCTCTAGTGTACATGACCTGCCCATAGAGCATGCGCAGTATGCATTCATCTGGCCATGGTGAGAATGTCAAACCCGACACCACATTAAAAACTCTGGTATACTGTGAAATACAGAGAGATTTATCTGGTGATCATAGGTTTAATCAGCATTGTGTGAACTGGTTTGGCAAGGGCTCAAACGTTCATGTGTAAAAGTTCCACACTGCAGGTTTAAGCTTTAAGTCCTTCATCCCAAGTGCCATCAGTATTCTTAACTCTACAAAGTGACTGACAAGATTTAAGCCACAGACATTGACATGAACTGTTCTTAATGTATAATGTGACCTTGTCATATTATACACATGTGGTTGTTTTACTAACTGCTTGTCTGTCCTTATGTTGTTTCATGTGTTCAGTGAGCTGAAGACAATTTTCAAGATTCCTATAACTACAGTCACAAACAGCATGCACGCTATGTATTGCATGACATATCAGGCCTTCTCACCTCCTTTGGATATACTGCAGAGATCTCAGTGGCATACTGTATTCATGCTGGCTCGTGTTTGTACTGTCTGCCTTCTGAACAGAGTGAAGGCAAACAGATCATCCAATAGGAACAATAAGAGAGTCGCTTATTGTGATGCAATGATAGAAAATATATTTTCAAAACTTTCTTAGTAATATATCATCTTATTTATCCTCCCTCAGAAGGTGGACATTGTGTTTTTCATGAGCCACTTTGTGTGTAATGAGCTCATGAATCTGGAGGAGGAGGACGCATCAGTCCCTGCAGTACAGCATAAAAATGTGACTTTTTTCTCTCCATGTGCAATGTCCTGATTTGATCCGTGTTTAATCCATGAGTAGGGTAGTCACTCCCAGACTAAGCTGTCCTCTGTAACACTATCACATCAAAATCACCATATGAGCTCTGTGTAATACTTCATGTGTTAGAAGACACACTGTAGCTTTCTTGATGACATCAGAACATTGAATATCTTGCACTGTTGGTGATTTAAAAAGGTCACAGCTTCAACACCATACATACAGCATTCTACAGTCTAGATCAAGCCATTTCTGACAGTGAGCTCAGTCATCATCCAGCTGATCATCAATATGCAGATTGCTAAAAGTGTAGGGATATGGTGTGTGTGTGTTCCAGTTTTAGACAGAAAGAGTCCAGCAATATGCCTGACCTGGAGATGATGGAGTTTGTCTGCAAACAGATGTTTTAAAGATCACATAAGGTGCTGTTTCTGTCAAATGTTGCATTCTGATTTACTGACAACGAGGGTTGCTGTAGGTTCTTAAAAAGGTCTTTATATACAGTAGCTTTACATTAAACTGAACATATTGAAAGTCCATTCACATCTAGCTAAATATATGACTACATAATAAATAAGCAGATGAAGCTGTCATTGCAATTATGTGCTGAATTCTTCCTTAAGTTCTTAAAACTGTTTTATCCTTATGTCAAAAAGAGATCCAGGATCAAACCAAACATATTGTTACTATTTTGAATATTATAGTGTTAGTAGGAGAGGTAATAGTTCTTGTTGTAGTGTGAACACAGTCATTTTCTAAATCTTCTTGTTAGTCATCAAGATAGATAGATCATCTTTATAATGACCTCTCTAGATGTGAAAGTGTGTTTTGGGCCCTAGCAACATGAAACACTGAAATACCAAAGTGTGCCTTGTAGCAGTCCTCACACCAGTTCCCACAGTTGTCTTGTGAACAACAATACAGAGAAATGGTTGTGCCTGCATACCTGGAAGACGCTGTTTGACTACTTTCAGGCTCTCAAGTTTAGAAGCTCTTAGTCACTAAACACAACTTCAGAGAGAGAGCCATATAACCAAAGTCTGACATTTGTTAATGCTTATTCTTTAGGCCTTTCCATTTCTCCACTCTCATGTTCTTCAATCACCCACTGTGAAATAATTATTTACCAGATTTCGTCAAAAGCAGTTCCTAAAAGAGTTATTTGGTACTTTGAAGTGCTAAAAAAAAAGAAGGTTCCCCCCAGCTGTTATCACATGATAATTGCATATTTGAGAAATTCCAGTCTGCAACACACTCCAACACACTGAAGAGACAGCTGTAATCAAAGTCAAGACTCTGTTTAATTGAACCATCTTATGCCCCTTCCTATCTTGTGAAGTGACCCTTTCTAAGCCAGACTCCAAATTATCTTAAATTCAGCTAAAGCCAGTATGAGGCGGCAGCAGTCAAAATTAGTCAAATCAAGGGTATCCTCCAAATTTACAGTGTTTTCAGTACAAAAATAACTCTTGCGATACTATCGATCCATTTCAGCTCAGCAAGGAAACAGTTTGGGGAAACACAAAGACTGTAACATTGTAAAATACCCACTTGTATGTCTAACTCAGACTGTTTCATGTTAGCTTCAGCTCAACTTGCCTACAACTTGTATTTTTGCACTGCATGAAAATTGTGGAAACCCCATCACTTACGTCACTAGTATTGTGCTAGAAACTGACCTTTTCACAGCCAGTATGGACAAGAGGAACTCTAAGAATTCTAGCAACCACTTACCTTTTTCAGTTTATGGACATGTGGGTATTATATTAAGACAAATCTGAACCTACAGTATGTTTAATGGTGTACCTTTGTTGCATTTGTATCTTTCAGATAAAATTCTATGCCTCCCCCTTTTTTGCATACTGTACAGTATCTTCACATATCTAATGTGAGGTGTCCCACAAGGGTCAGTTTTAGGTCCCCTTCTGTTTTGAGTCATATGTTCCTCTTATACCATGACATTTGCCAGAATAATGTCTCTTTGTTGCTTTGCTGACATTACGTCCTGCTATCCTTATAGCTTGTCTATCAAGATGTCACAAAATATCACAACAAAAATAAATCCCAACTGTGCAATGTCAGAAGTTATATTGTTACTTGGTATAACACTGAAGGAAGTGAAAATGACTTTTATAAACCTAAGAGACTGTGCTGCATTTAGAAGTGAAAATACTGCTGGACTGCAAGGAAAATCCCCTGAAAATTTGAGTTTGACCGAGACACAAGTTCCTCTCAGCATGTCATGACTAATTATATTACAATCCTTTTTTTCCTTTTTTCCGTCTTTGACTGGATGGTTCAAGTAGTGACAGGTTTACTGTTGTTTTTGCTCCTTAGGAAAATTTATGCTGAAGAGGCCAGCTGTGTTTTAGGCTGAGAATCCTAATTTATCAGAACATTACATCAGACTGATCACTGTATTGCATAAATGTACATTTTGAACATGAAAAATATAATTTTTTTTAGTGCTTGTTTTACCAGTTAGTGCCTAGTGGCAGATGGATGGGTGGGCGGGTGGGTTTGCCAGATACAACATTACAGTCAGGAAGTTTTGGCAACCAGAGAAGAGAATGTGAAAGTCATTTAACTTATTACTATTTCGTCTTCTGTTTTTCCATTCAAGAAGTCCCAATGCAGTAAATGCTATCTGTTACTCCTGGGATATTAAGACCAAAGCCAAGAACATTTTCTGGTGAATGAAAATGTTCATATGGTACTGAAACTCAACCCATGCCTCATAGGATGAGTTTACCTTTGACTTTAAAGGATAGGTTCACTATTCAATATCCACATGCCCATATGCACTGTCCATGGAAACACGAATTCTGTTCTAAAAAGACTAACTTTGGAAGAGAATCAATTTCACTAACACAGACAGCCAAAGCCTCTTAACTTCAGATAAACTTTGAAATGCATTTTTGCATTTGAATGAAGAGGGCTGTGGATTTTGTTCCCCATCACTTATATTGGATTTGAAAGGGATCTTTTCATGGGCAGTATGAATAGGAGGAATGATTACAGCGAGCAAAACCTGTTTCAATGTTCATATGTGCACCTGACTGTTGTTTTAAAACAGACTTTAAATTATCCTTTAACTATAATTCCTCCGTCCTTGTTCATTGTAATTTTCCAGCCCAAAACAAGGATTAACACAGGGCCAATGTGTGTTTTGAAAGGTTACCTGTACACAGGAGGATATAGGGAATACATATGCAGTTAAGATAACACAGAGTGGTAAAACTGCCTGGAGAGCCTCATAAATCATGGTCCACCAACTGGTTTGGCTACTGAACTGATCCACAGTGAGTGAACAGCTTGTTTGGGAGGGGCAACAGCAAGAAGAAGGTTCATCAGTCTGCTTCCGCCTCCACAGGAAGCTTTCTGCAGCGTATAATAACCCCAGAACGGAAACGCTATTTTAGTAGCTGAATCATGACATGTAGGAATCAGGAGCGCCTTAGAGTTTTACTTGGAGGTATTGTCTCTGCCAGGCTTGACCACATTGTTTTAAAACAGGAACTGATTTTTTGTTCCATCCATCAAGACCCCTTGGGATTTCCTTATAAGTACAGTCATGGTTGGAGACTCATAATGTTAAAAGTGAAAGAAAAACAAATCAATTTGGCACTTTTTTGTGCCTAAACATTCTAAACTTGTCCTTTTCTGATGAGCATGAGAGTAGGGACATGTGGTTCACCTCAGAGGTAAACAATGTTAACATACCAGAATAAATATTTGGCTTATTCCTTCCCATTATTTGATCAACCAATTGCATTATTGCAAGTTCAGAGCCAAGAAAACAAGTCTAAACTGGGGCTGAATGTTGACTATAACGTGACTACACAGTTTATTTTCAATACTCTCCTGAGAATAGAGGTGTATTATGAGGATTTTTAAACCTGGGCACAGTGGCCCTCTAAGACCAATTTTGAAGACTGCAACAGCACAAATGTAAGAGTGTAATGGAGCTGAGAAGCCACGGAGATGAAACGCTGTAAGAGAAATGTGGCACATACTGCCCTCTACAGACTGTGGACTGCCTTGTCACAGGATATACAGGATTTGTACATATATGGTTCAGTATCAAGCACAATAAAAAAACTCTTAGTTGGAAGGTAGTTCACGGAGAGCATTATTCTGCCATGCTTGTGTGACTCGTCCCCATTGAAACAGAACTTCCTCTGAAACCCCCTAATTTTACTGTATTAGATCCTGGGAAGCATTTAATACAATGATTCCAACAAGTCACTTTACACTCAGCATGGAGTAACATATTGGGAGAAAGTTAAATCTAAGAACATTACAGCGAAACTGATAATTTACTGTACATTTACAACCTAATCCAACTAATCCATAGTTTAGAAAAGATTAGTTTCTATCATTGACGAAGAAACATTCAGATCCTTTACTTACAGTCCCCCTCCAGTCAAAAAACATGTACTGTGCAGAATGATGTATGTGCAGAGTTTGACAATATAAGGCTGTTTTCACATTTTAAGGTTTTTTAACATGGTAATTAAACGTCTTTTGTGGAAAAACATGTCTGACACAACTGATTATTCTATGCAGAGGATTTTTAAGTAATAGGGGTGTAAGCAGCATTTTACTGTTGTAGTTGGAGCTACTTTTCACTGCTTTATACACTCGCCGGCCACTTTATTAGGGAGACCTTGCTAGTTGGACTCCCTTTTGCCTTTGCCTTTGACCCCCGGGTTGGACCCCCTTTTGCCTTCAGAACTGCCTTGATTCTTCATGGCACAGATTCAACAAGGAAACATTCCTCAGATATTTTGATCCATACTGACATGATAGCATCACACAGTTCCTGTAGATTTGTTGGCTGCACATCCATGATGCCAATCTCCTGTTCCACCACATCCCAAAGGTGCTCTATTAGATTGAGATCTGGTGACTGTGGAGTCCATTTTAGTACAGTGAACTCATTGTCATGTTCAAGAAACCAGTTTGAGATGATGACATAGTGCGTGATCCTGCTGGAAGTAGCCATTTGAAGACGGTCAGCAACAATACTCAGGTAGGCTGTGGCGTTTAAATGATGCTCAATTGGTAATAAGGTGCCCAAAGTGTGCCAAGACACTATCCCCCACACCATTACACCACCACCACCAGCCTGAACCGTTGATATAAGACTGCAGTCAAACCAGCTGCCACTTTGGAAATCACAGTCAGGCCAGCCGCCATGTTATTTCCCTCTGTGCGTACACTTTGGGAATGAGGTTTTTCCACTTGGAAGAACTGAATAATCTGTCAACAAAATGTGGTTTGTTGTTGCTTTCATTTACTTTACAGTAGTATTACTATTAGGGTTTGATTCAGAAAGTGAAATGATGCAGCAACATTAAAATAAGCTTTTTTATTAGTCTTTTTTTGTAGTAGGTGCATGATATTATGTATTTGTGTGGTTATGCATCCTTCTGTTTTTTGTTTAATCATCCCTTAAATTCATATGCATAAAGGAGAGTGCCGCAACCTGCGTGTTATAAATAGATAGTGATAAATAGCATGTCTTTAGCTGCAGAATGCATCTGAAATGAAGTGCAAAAAGTTTACTAAAGTGTCCTTTTCTACGTCACCTCTTGAGTGATCCATTTGATTTGCTTTCAGTACCTGATTTGACTTACTGTTTTAATTCATCCTGTTTTCTTTTTATATTTTAAGTGTTTCGTTATAAGGTTCTGGTGATCGTTTTTGGTGCCAGGGTCGTGGGGGTGGCGTCTTGTTTCCAGAGTAGAACCACAAATAGAAGAAACACTGGCAACATTCATCTAAAGTTTACAAATGTTTTCAAATACTGGCTACAATAAAATAAATGGCATCATGACAATGCTGAACATACTTTTAAACAACCCAAATGGTAGGTCTTGATGGCAAGATGCCAAGAGAAGCAAGACATATTCAAAATGTACTTTGGATTGAAAACACACAATAATTACTCCAATCAATCAAAGATGACCTTTAACCTCCCACACAATGTTCTAATGCTATCAGTAGAGTAATTAAGTTCCTTAACTTATCCCTGGGTTGTTTGAATATCCCAGTAAATGACAGTTGCCACTGCAGCTGGAAAATCACAGGTCATATTTTATTATACTATCCAAGGTTAATGTGCTACTAGGAAACACTGACACATAGGACATATGTCACTTTTAAAGTAAAGTTTCATTTTTATAATAGTCTGAGTATAACACATTGTGTTTGTGTTAAAGAATTTTTTTATCTTCTGCTGCTGTAGCCCATCTGCTTCAAGGTTCAACGTGTTGTGCGTTCGGAGATACTCTTCTGCATATCTCGACTCTAACGAGCGGTTATTTGAGTTACTGTTGCCATTCTCCTTTGACCTCTGCCATCAAGACATTTTCACCCAGAGAACTGCCTGCTCACTGGATTATTTCTCTTTTTCGGACCTTTCTCTGTAAACCCTAGAGGTGGCTGTGTGTGACAATCCCAGTAGATCAGCAGTTTCTGAAATGCTCAAACCAGCCCGTCTAACAACCACGCCAGTTTCAAATTCACTTAGATCGCCTTTCTTCCCCATTCTGATGCTTGGTTTGAACTTCAGCAGATCGTCTGACCGTGTCTACATGCCTAAATGTACTGAGTTGCTGCCACGTGATTGGCTGATTAGATATTTGTGTTAAGGGCAGGTGAACAGGTGTACCTAATAAAGTGGCAGGTGAGTGTATATTGCTGGGTAGTTAAGCCTGTAGCAATGCATCAGATTTTATAAGCTGTTTTGTAAAATTGTAACTTACAATGCAACCAGTAAAAATATCTATCAAATAAATGTAATGTGGTGAAAAAGTACAATATTTCCCTCAGAACTAGCATAAAATAAAAATAAAAGTGCAATTACCTGAAAACAATGTACTTATTTACATTTCACTAATAGTTTCAGTCATTTGATTGGTCTCCACTGCTGCATGCTGAATAGCAGCTTTGAATAGTATAAAGCTGAAAATGATGTATTTCATTAGCTAGCTGCTCTTGCTGCCGGCTTCAGGAGCTCATACAACTAGTTCACCAGCTGAACAAATAGGATTCTGTACTTCCACCAGAATACCACCAGAATTTGACAGGCACAGTATCTTCTGACAAACACCTAGGAACTGTTTACTAGCTATAGTTGGTTAGTTATAGTGTGTCTACAGTCTACATCACACTGCCCAACAAAAGATTGCAGGGAGATTGTCTACAGGTACCCAAAACACAAATCCTGTCAATTTGTGTTCTTCCTGACCACACATGGTCAAAAATCAGCTCAGTGAGACTTCTTTATTCCAGCAGCAGAGGATGATTGAGGCACTGAAGAGATGAAGTCAAAATTTGGTTTACAGCAACCCATCCAATTCTGTCACACAGTAAAAAAAAAAAAAAAAAAAAGTAAAAACTCAAATCTGAATACAGTGATAATTTTTAGGCAATATCATTTGGAATATCAAAGAAATCAGATGGACAAGTATCTCAGTTCAACTAACAGAGATTTGTATTTTATTTAAAACTATCGTTATAGTGCACAGCACTGACTGAAATCCTCTGTGTACAGAAGAGCAACAAATTTCTCTACAAATAAATCGTCACATCTGGAGGACTACGTTCTTTCCTAGTTTTACAAATGACAATCATCAACAAAAACAAAACAAAAACAAGTTCAAGGTATAGAAAACTTATACAAACTGTGCTCTCTTATTTCTCATCCACCACAAACTGGCATAAATCCCTTCTTGTTACTGCCCTGCTAACTTAGCGTAGTAATGAACATAATGGCTATAGGCACATGTACATTCAATACTTCTGAGGTAATTTGGCTTAAATAAATACAAGACCTTTTGGCCTGTAGCTAAATTGTACAGTAACACTGGTGGGTACAGTGGTGCAAACTCTGCCTCTAGCCACCTCACAACAACATTCATACCTGATATCTCAAACATCTTGAAAAAAAATTGTCTTCATGCAGGCTCTCCACAGAAAATGATAGCAGAGCATGCATATTGCACATTGTGTACACCTTATGGTTCAAAGTGCTGCACCAATCTCATCAAAGTCTCTTTAAATTAAAAAACACACCTTTTCATTTAGTGTATTCTCTTCTGTCCCAGAGAAACAGATCACATCTCCTCCTCCCCAAAAATGACTAAATCCTGAACATCCATTATCTGTCAAAGCACGGAGCAGCACAGGTGTAGTGCATGCTGACTTGGTAAGCCCTGTTGGGAATGTTAGACTTTGGATCTAGCGAGGCCGTGATGGCCTGAGCGTTGCCATGCTGGGGGCCGTTCGTGGCCTGCAGGCTGCTGGAGTGGCTGAGGTAGGACGCAGGCCTGTGGTTAAGGGCCAGGCCTGGCTGCGGAGCCTGCTGGGGATACTGCATGCTGGGCCGATGCAGGTACTGGGCCACAGTGGCTGCCTGGCTTGAACTGTGGTACACCGCCTGGCCCTGCTGCTGTTGCTGTGGCTGGCCGGGCTGCTGGCACTTCTGCTTGTTGGCCTCTTTGACATCACTGTCATGTGCACTGGGGGAAAAAAAAGGGACAAAGAGTTGCACTGTTGATTAGTGAAAAGATTCAGTGCTGTAAGATGAGCACTGACGTGTGCCTCTTGTTGAATGTGTAGTGTGAAATGTAAAGGCTTCTGTCTGCTTGCACTGTGTGTGAGATCCTATTGTCCTTGTGCAATGTGTGCAAACATGTGCTGTGAGCTGTCAGCTTATATCTGCATCAATGTCACCAAGATAAATTCCTGTACATTTAATGTGCCTTGGTGACAACAGTTTTTTTTTTTTTTTTTTTTTATTAACAGCAATTGGGCGTCATATGAGCTACAGACAGATACACACATTAGCAGCTTCTCGGCACATGGGACTAGGTTCTCCCATGTGTAGCCTGTGAGGCACTGCAGTCGGGGTGGCCATGTAGGGGACAGGTGGAGGATGAGGCGGGAGGCGGCCACACACGCAGCAGCCACCAGTGAGGGGGAAAAACACAAAAACACATGATCTGAGGGAAGAAAGAAAAACGGCAATCAACCACATGCAGAAAAGGAAAAAAAACAAGGTAACTACATATTAAGACTGGAATCTAACTTTTTGTTTTACCACATAAAATGTTATGCTACTTCAATGTATGTGTAAACAGGATGTTAAATTTGCAGTAACTAGAAAACTGAGCCAAAACTCAAGAGAAACCACAGTAGCTTCACCGTGGCTTGCTAATTTGTGGGCTGTTGAAGCTGCTATCACACTTACTGCCTCCCTGTCGCAGAAAGACAGCTAACTAGACAGCTAAGAGTGCTATATCAAGTGAAAGCTAGTGAGACAGCTACGGCTAACCTTAGCTAAAGCTAAAAACTATATTTACTCATGATTTCTCCCCATAGCTGTTATCTATAATTGAAAAATATCCATTTTTGATGAACATCTTGGTAATTAATTTTGTTATTCCAAAGCGTTTCCACTGTAGGAAGTTTCTCAGGGGACCAAGAACCTTTTAAGGAACTCAGGAACTAACTTCCTGTCAAACACAGACACAGAACTGTAAACGTTCAATACACACATGTTGTTGGTATGTACTGTATTTCCACCTTGCATTTTGTGAAGATTATCCAAATACAGAGGGTTTTTTTGGAAGAAAATAAAGTGTTACAACCTTTGTATCCGTTATGCTGTCTGCCGGCTAACATGAAAACTTTAAACTCTTTTTTTCTTATTGTCACTGCTCCTGCAGTTACTGCAGTCTGCATTTGTAGGTCGGTGTACAAAAGTAACTCAGCCATTTGATTTCAGAGTACGTTGGTAGATATGAGTGGGGACAGTGAATCCTTTGTCATTTGTATTGTACACATTCTCTAATATCTACAATTTCTTGAACTAACTGAACTTTACTTGAATTTTGGGACCTAACTGAACTGCTTCAATGAACTGCAGCTTACCTTGCAGGGAAACCTCCAGGAAGTAATCAGCATACTTAGCCATGTAGAGTTTGGTCTTCTCCAGACAGGTCATAGGCCAGCCGTCATGCAGATCTCCCTCATGGACTGCAATAGACAGGTAGTATTCTATGAAATGAGCAGCTGTGGGGAGGTACAGGTTCCACTGGAAGGTTTCCAACAGGAGCAGCTCCATGTGTAGCAAACCCTGCTTGGTCAGGACCAGGTTCATGGAGCTCATGCAGCCCAGGCTGTTCAGGGTCTCCAGCTTGGGCACCCGGTCCTCCCTGTCCTCAAATTTACCTGCAGCGAGGAAAGTGAACCTTTAGAAAACACGACAGCACAGAGACTAACCAGTCATACCTGCAGCGTCAGGTCAGTTACACACTTACTGGCCAAAAGAAGACATGAGAGTGAGACCATATGAAGCTGCTGCACCGTGACATCATAGCGGTCCATGAAGAGGTCCAGCAGGTAGACGGCCAGGTGTCTGGCTGCAGGACACAGTCTGAAGCGGTTGCTGACGATGGCTATGAGGTCTGCAAAGTAGCGTCTGAAGTTGAGCTGAGGTGACTGGCCTTTGAAGGAAGGCAACTTGAGCTCCTGTCAGACAAGATATTGTGTTTGAGACAGAGAACAGCATGAAATGTAAGAATACAATAGAAGCATGACACAAGGTTAAAACACTTAAAGTAGCTAGTTGGTCAAAGTTGTCCCACTCAATCTGTGACGCACTCACTTTGTATCGTAGCTCCTGGTACATATCTGCAGCGAGTTGTCCTTTCCACCATTGGTCCTCTAGCTCCATTTAATACAGTGCTTTGGAAACCTCTGAAAGGCAAAACGTATGACATAACATCAGTCAAGTACTTTTTCATTCTGAAGATCCTCTGCACAGGAAAAAACACTTCGTGGTGAATGGGATACGACACTTGGTGTAGTGTTATGCACCAGGCATATAACTGTTCACGGTAGCAGATCAGCAGTGGGCGCCGTGATAAAGCGCCTGTCGTTCATTCAGTTTTTTTTTCCAAACTAGAAAATAAAAAATGTTAAGGATGACTGATAAAAAGTGGAGACTCACCCAATGAGCACATGTGGTGAATACTGCGGCCAGTTTCACTGAAGTAAACCTCAATTCAAACTAGCCAGACATACTCGCTTACTACACTCGCTGCTGCAGTCAGCGAGGCTCCTCTGCTCAGCACGAGTTCAGCAAACGCCGCTGCTGCCTTAACGTGCTGCCGGAAACACCGGTTTCTATTTGAGGCACAATGAACAACTAAAGGAAATAAGGCCGCGAAAGCTGAAATGTGGTGTTTAGCGAATGAAAGCGACTCAATTTGACATATTCATTTAATATAATAATTTAATATTCATTTGACATATTATACATCTTATTAGTATATGTTTTAATTCTGTATGTGGTACAAACGTCCTAAACACGCTTCTTTGATCACTAAAATACGAAAACGGACTCGACTACACGTTTTGGTAAAGGACAGATTTTAACCAGGAATAACCAGGACTATTTTAGTCCGAGTTTTAGTACTTCTAAACTGAGTGAGAAGTTTCCGATTAGTACTTGAAAGCAGCACGTGCACTGGCAGCACGAGTAGAGTACACAGAGCGCAGCCAATTACAAGTAAGTATGGCAACTCTCAATATCCAATCAGTGGATAGACTGGATAGCCAGATGCAACCAACACACAGTAAAAGAGTTAAAATATAACAGCAACTATAAGGATCCAGTTATTCACAGCAAGATATGCCCATATGTCTCTTAATGGAGAACTGATATATGTCTGGAATTTTACTGGAAACTAAACTGATAAGGAATAGATTACTATTGATTGAAAATCTGACCAAAAAAATATAATTTCACCAGATGCTTGGTGACCATGAAAAACAGTCAAAGTGCAAAACTTTGCAATTCAATGGTAAGTTTTCATGCACTTTGTGCACTCAAATGTCAGTGTTTACTTTTTGTTAGTGCAAAGTTTTGATGAAAGACAGGCCTGATAATCTTACAATACATCTTTCAATAAATCTCTCTAGATTTTATGAGAAATAAGACCTATGTGTCCTTGTCAATGGTACCACTAGAAATAGATAACATGATGACCTTTTGGGAAAGTCTTCCTATAAACTCTATAAAAGGATGAACTGTTGTCTCATTTAGCACTTAAAACTGCATCTGGTTAACCCTTCCAATAACATATCTGAAAAACAGTTGTCATTTTTGGACAAAATGTCAATCTGCACCATATAAGATATCTGTAACATTATAAAAGAGATTATTTTAAGATTATAACACAGTGTTGGTGGTTATTCCTACGTACTCACTACAAAAAACTGAGCTAATATTATAAGAGTTAACTCTTGCTTTCTGTTTACTTTTTTGTTAATGCTCACAGTCACCGGGTCAGTTTGACCTAGGACACTTTGGGGGTTTTGAATCAAATGGAATTAAAATCTCTTGAGAATGCTTAACATATATTGTATTGAGTTTGCTTTCAAATAATATGTTGGAGAATATGATATGTTTGGTTAATGACAGCCATTTACCCAAGCTAGATCACACTTAGTGACAAAAGTGCCATTTACCTTCTTTGATGAGGTGTAATGTTAATAAATCCATTTTTAATGTAGACCTGAGGGGCAAAATCATGGTTATCCTAGAAAATATACACAGAGATGTTTTTTATGCCTACTTGTTTTGAACTGATACTCTCAGTTTCAGAGAAACCTGTCTTTTATTATCACTATTAGTCTTGCTCTCTTGCATTGTTGATGCCAAGGCCCTCTGACTATCACTAAGCTCAGCTTGTTGCTGATTTAGGCCATATGATACTAGTGGGACTTTATCTGTTTTGTCCCTCTTTCTCATGATGAGTGTTGCGTGTTCGAAGTATGAAATATGGTGCAAATCTGATGTTCACTGGTGTGAGAGCAAAGATGAGATTTATTAAAGGAAGTGAAATCACTTATTTTTTAAGCATATTTACTAAGAGCAGTGTGGTTCACTATTCCATTTCACTGCTCCCATTAGCTCAACAATATAAATGTTGTGCATATACTTAATGCAAATGTGTCTTTGTACATATTCTTCCCAGAAAATAGTTTGTGTGTTGAGCCAACAGAACTAGGAGAGAATGAGATTTATGAAATATTTCCTGAAAGTGAAAATAGTGTGTAAGCTTTTCTGGGGCTTTTAAGTAGGCACATCCATGGACACAATAGGACTGTGTAGTATAGTCATGAAAAGTCAGGAAAATTAACTGTTCTTTACCATATGTGTGTGTCAGAGAAAGTGATAATGCAGTACAAACTTTTAAAAAGACACCATAGTGGTCTTTAAATAATAAATAAAAGAGCAGTCCAGAGATTGTGGGTGCATGCAGGGGGTGCGTCTTAAGAGGATTGGAGATGAGGTGGTGGGTAGTCTTGCTCTTAATGGACTGGAACTGTCTCCTAGAGGGAACAAATGGTGTCCTGGGTGGACAGGGCTGGTGGCTGTCCTTTCTGTGCTTTTCTTCCACTTGGTGTCATGCAGCTCCTTGCTGGAGGGCAGCTGACTGCCATTGACCTGCTCAGCAGTGTGAACAACCCACTGCTGTTCTTTTTCAGAACAGATGGACAGAAATACCAAACTGGAGGATGTTAGAAGTCTTTCAGCTATTGATTTTACACTGGATTGGGACTTGCAGGGTGATGCTTTCTCAGTGTGTGCAGAAGGAATATCAACTTTTGGACCTGTCGACATCAGAAATAGTCTAGTTGAGGCTGTTGGAGGGTATTGGTGACTCATCTGGTTTCTAAATTTGAAGCGTTGATTTTCTGCTATATGGTACATCAGCAGTTCCTTGGCAACACAAATAATGATAATCTTTACCTTATCTTAGTTAGGGCTCTGTCCAAGGTTGTTAGTAGCACAAAGGTTCCTCTGCCTATATAGATTTATTCACATATGATTCAAAGACAAACCACCTTGCAAAATGTCACATAGAAATGTGACAACAATGTTGCAATGTCTTAGTAGTAATGAATATACTGGATAAGCAAATGAAATAGCAGTAAGGAATACAGTTCAGCACATAACTCAGCAAATATAAGATGACATTCTTAATTTAAACTACATTAACTAAAATATAAAAATGACTACATGTCTCTAAAACAACAGTTTACATATTTTTCTCAAATTCATGTTAAGGAGGCTCATTACAGATCTCTAAAAGGTCACTGTGTGAATTAATCTACAGCCTATCACCTAGATGAGATATAGTGCCTCATAATTACTGAATTCAACCCCGGTGGGCTATTTTTATGGCTGTTATTGAACTGTGGGGAGTAGACCTTTATTGTGTGTTAATGTGATTTGTGAACTGCTGGACAGACCCAAAGGGCGCGCGGCTTCTAGCAGAAGTAACCTACAGCTTAGCACCTCCCAAGTGTTTTGCAAGATAATGGATCTTCAATTATACTGTACCTGCCTGGAAAACCAACGAAGCGCGAACTTGGCGGAGCATAAGCGAACTGGCCCCTAACTGAACATGAAAAAAGGTATCACTAAGCTTTGTTTTATTCGCATCAGTGTTCCCTTGTTGAACTGATTGTAATAAATGCAAGTGTGATTGGTCTTCTCTGTTCATTTTTAAGCATATTATTTTGTTTTTATATAAAAACAAGAATACTGTACTGATTAGATATTAGAGGATTACAAGTTTTACTGAATAAATGTATGTTTTCCTTTCAATAGGCCTATTCTAAATGTTAAATGTCGTTCCGCACATTAACACTTTGCAGTTCACTTTAATTGTTTTGGAAGGGAAAATAATTAAGCATTTAACCATCACTTATCAACCACACTGTACAGCAATTAAATGTACCCCTGTACTGTTTGCTTTTACATATAGTAGGCGTTTTAGACTGTTTTGTCCATAAAATGAACCATTTGTGAGACATTGCATTGTCAGTATGAGGTGTTGGCACCACGGGGGTGGGGTGTAAATTCTGCTCATGGGGCCCCCACAAAGGTTTGGGCCGGCTCTGGGGCAGAACACTTTGACTTACCAAAGGCCTGGAGTGCCTTGTGTTCAGAGGCTGCTGATACATTTATATTTGCATAATGTTTCAATAGCTTAACATTTTTTTGTAATCTCATAGTGTCAGGTGGGCACATATAGGCCTTAAAACGGAGGCATATAGGCTAGATAGTGCAGGGGGCTACAAAGTGGTTGCCCTGCAGCTTTTATACATTTTGTGTGACTGTGGCAGTTGACCTTGCCACATGAATATTTCAGTCCATTTTGGACTCTCTAATGTCCCGAACAGGGGTTGCAGTGTTAGGCTGAATAGAGTCATTTCACTGATGTAGCTTCCAGTAGAGCTTAGTTTGGTCAGGACTGTCTTTATTGCGGAAAAAAAGTGTTATAAATGCTTTTCTGTAATGTAATTTGGCGCCATGTGGGGGTTGTTTTACCTTATAGGGACATAAACTAAGTATTAACATTTGAATTAATCCCTACATTAATGCTCTCAGGGCAGTGTTTGCGGTGTTTGTTAAGAGCAGTGGGCCCGGGACAGGACGGGCTCTCGGTCGGTTGGAGGCACCAGGCTAAAGGCTAAAGAGAGGCTGTAATCCCCGGATGAAACATCATGGCTGCCACTCGCTGAGCTGTCAAGCTCTCCACAAAAGAAAAGGTAAAAACCGAGACAACTCCACAAATAACTACAGATTTATTATTCATTTATATCACCCGGCGAGTTTATCTGCAGTAATAACTCGATGCAAGGTTAAAAAACAAATCTGGCGTAACTTTGTTAGCACGCTTTTTATTCTTCAAGTTATTTCGTCTTTGTAAGCTCTTGTGCGTCACGTTAATTCAAATCACTCACACGCTAAAACGTTTTAACAGTGAGCTCGGTGGCTAAATGACAAAACGTGTTCTCCTCCGAAATGAAAAACTACAGCGGGTTAGTTTTATCGCAACTTCCCAATTCCCAAGGCGTTTGCTGCTCGTTACAAAGGCAGTCTCATCACTTTGTTGTGGTCAAGACTACACAATGGCCGCACGACTCCCCCCGATTAATCTGCTACGGAAAAGTCATTTCTCACCCTGTTGCAGTCTATTTATTGGTGCATTTGTGAGTCTTGGCAGGTATGTAATTGTGGCTGCCTTCATAGCGCATTTAGTTGTTTTTTTTTACGCCGGGAATCAAGTTCATAACTACTATGAGAGCAGGTGAGTATAAGTATAGTGTCCTACACCTGGTGGTTGATAATGATCTGAGTTCCCTGTTTTAAACCCGAGTATGATGAATTAATATCCGTGCGGAGGCAAATTGAACCATAGCCAGCAACAGGTGGACTTGCAGCAAAAATAACAGGCAGAGTGGGACAGTGTTTGCAGCCTCTTTTTATTGCTTTACTTTGTGAAAGAGCAGTCTCAACACACAGAGCTCGCTGGGTCTTCTGAAAGCATTTCATAACCGAAATAAATGCATTTCTGGATTAGTTGCATTCATTTAGGAGTGGTACTATTTTGTTTGTTGATCTCTTGTTTTTTTGGCTCACTTTCAGAAACTTGACAACCCATGGATTCGGTGGATATTTGTGCAGCTACCTCCGCAGGAGATAATAGACGGCGTGTCAACAAGAAGAATAGAGTTTGGCGAAAACGGCTCCACCTCAGGAAGACTGCCGTTCAGCCCCCAACTATGCAAAGTGAAGATAAGCATGGACCAAAGAAGATAGCAGAGGAGAGGGAGCAAAGCACAGTGTGCCCTTCATCAAAGAAGCCCCCCCAGGAAGCACAACAGAGTCAACACAAGACAACTGATAGCAGGCATACACTCAGGTTCACATGCTCTCAATGCAAGGACAACTTGGAATATGTTCCCAAAGACTTAGTGAGACACTTTGTGGAAAACCACAGAGGGAGCCTGCCAGTTTTTTCTTGTCATTTGTGTGCTTTTCATGCACACGAGTTCTCCTACCTTCAGGTTCATCTATTAAGCCACAAGGACACTTTTTCTAGTTGCAGCATTTGTAATGACAACATTCAACGCACATGGTCTGAATTCAGTGCACACCTGACTATGTATCACTGCCAAAATGGCAAATATTCATGTGAAATGTGTCAGAAATTCTCCACGGGGGATGTTAGAGTATTTTTGGAGCACATGTATACACAACATTTTGGTCTAGAAGGTGCTAATGAGATCGATCTGTCGCTGCACACAAAGGACAATAATCAGTTTGGGTCTAAAACAACCACTCCGACTTTACATTGTCAGCACTGTGGCTATGAGGCATCTCAGAAATGGTTGTTGGCTAAGCACGTTAATGCTAACCATGTTAGCCAGAATGGTAACCAGAAGAAGAAGGAGGAGGTTCGTTCCATAGCAATGAAGCCAAATGACCCAGTCCCAAAAATTAAGCCTAGATTAACAAGAAGTGCAGTTAGGGAAATGTGCTGGCTGACACCGGACTGCCTTTCTCTGCCAGGGAGCGAATTCCTGGATAAATACTGCCATCTGTCAGATCCACAAACAACACTAGAGGAGACTCAACAGTTTTTGATGAAATCTGTAGCCGGGGAAACCGGTGACCAGAAATGGACCAAGGCTCTCAAAACCGTTCTGTCAAATGTCCCTCAAGACGTGAACCTTCACCCGAAGTCAGAGAATGGCATCACGTCAAACTCGGCCGATCTTACTGTACTTACGGTTAAGAACAAGATAACTGTGGCCCAGAACGGTGCCACTTATGCCAAAAGGCTGAAAATGATGGCCTCATCAGAAAAGGAAACTCTTTCCTCTGAGAGCGCTGCTGACGATGCTTGTTGTGTAGTTGACCAAAATGGATGTCAGTCAAATTTGAATGATCATACACAGACTGAAACGAAACTAAATAATGATGCCTCAAAGTCCACCCCGAATGAGCTATCTGAATGCACTCGGATGCAAGAAAACCGAGAGAATCAGGAATTAAAGACCAATCGAGATAATGAGGAACATGCGGAGCCTAAAAATGCACATGCCCACGAGGATGGAATTGGTATCTCTAGTGAGCTGAAGGTTACAAATGAGAGCAAAGAGCAGACATTGGTTTGTAAAGCTCAACCAAAAAATAGGAGAAGGAACCGAAGACGGAGAAGAAAGCACAGATCTAAAAAGCAAGATAAAGGAGCCTCAGGAGTGGCCTTAAAGATAGTGTTGAAGAAGAATCCTGTGAAAGAAATGCATTGGGTGTCACAAAGCTCTTTGTCTCCATCAGGAGGCGGCCCAATGGATGACCACCATGGACTGCCAGCTCCTCATACATCAATGGAGGAGACGGCGCAGGTTCATCAAAATGCGCTGTCAACAGAAGTACAGCAGAAGAAATGGACCAAAGCTTCCATGACTGACCAGCATGACCCCTGCAAAGCCATCATATCCACTGCACAATCAAAGCCAGGGGAAGATCTTACTCCACCCTGTGCTGCACAGCCAATGGGGTCTAAAAATACAGTCGGAAACGAACCTGTCGAGCTCGAAGGCTTGCTGTCGACAAATCAAGAAAGGCATGATGACACGGAGAAGTCAGAGCAGTTCATGGAAACAGAAGTTGACAAGAGCAGTTCAGCTGGAAAGACATGCCAGTCAAATGTGATGGCTGCGACAGCAGAGATGTGCCCCGAGAACTCACAGTTTAGACCTTCTGACGGCGGCCCGGACTGCCATGTGTCAGCTGCTGATGGAGTAACTCCTCAGAGCAGCTACACAAAGTCTTCCCCTGTTTCCCAACCTGTCATCACACCACAGGGTAAGACGGCAAATTATAGTTTCTACATAGACAGAATGGTTAAGAATTTTTTTTAAAGGATTTTGAAATGAGTGTTTTCATCTTTTTATCTTGCAGGTAACTTGGAAGATTTAAACCTCGCTCTTTCTTTAGAGCAGAGTGACCAGAGTGTTGAAGGGATAAGACTGCCTGCAGACTCCCGCCCAGATCTCCTCAGCAATACTGAATTGCCCGCGGGGAAAGCCATCCAACAAGAACCCTCACAAGCCTCGGTGCACCGCTGGCAGCCGTTCCCAAAAACCCTGGAGAGGACCCTGAAGTTAGTAGCCATAAATCCCTTTCAGCTGATTAAGCGTCCAGCGAGAGACCAGCCTGTTGTGGTGCTGAATCACCCAGATGCAGACATACCTGAGGTTGCCCGGATCATGGAGGTCGTCAGCAGGTACAGAGGAGAGGTGCAGAAGGTCTTACTGTCACGCAGGACTCTGAATGCTCTCGCAGCCATGAGCGGCGAGGTCCTCGAGACAAACGACCTGACACATGCTGAGCATGGTAAAAACCCCGTACAGGAGAGATTCATCTTAAAATTGAAACTTCGTAGGCTGAGCAGGAAAAAATACGAAGTAGTCGGTGCTGTCTCTCCCAGCAGGGACACTGCGACCAAATTCCGCTGCTGGTTTTGCGGCAGGGTGTTCGCAAGCCAGGAAATGTGGATGGTTCATCGGCAGCGACATCTGATGGAGTGGAAAAAGCCAAACTGTGAAAACGCTTAAATGTCGCACACACTGGATAACAAAAAGTGGTCTGGAAAATGACTTTGCAATACAACAAAACAATAATGGAAACAGTGACAGTCGATATCCTCAGTGTTTTTTTAAAAGTCTTAATTATGAATCGTTGTTTCTGAGGAGAAAAAAAATTGTCACACTTTCTGGAGGGTTCACATTCTCAGGGTAACATTTACCTATTGTCTCTCCCCCAGTCTGAGTAGCTTGATATAAACTTTCTAGGTTAGTAATTATTTGTACAGCCACAAGGATGTGGCATTGATAATATAGTTCTTTGTACTGTTTGTACTTTGTCTACGCAATAGCTTTATTTAAGGTGATTTAAGTACACTGTCATATGGAATCTTTTATAGAACACTGTAATATGTATATTTGCCATACCATCTGAGTTTTATGGATCAGTTTATATACGGGTAGGATATACAGTGTGGTAGCTATCATATTTATGTTTTTGGAATGGGACACAGATACCCACAAGTTACTCAGATATACCAAAACTGTGTGTTTAAAAAGACAAAAAGACAATAAGCTGTTTTATTCAACATTTATTTATGACTCTTTTAGGTTTAGCCTTTATATGCTTTTCTTTATGCTTTTTTTTTTTGGGCCATTGGAAGAATCTGTGTATTTGTAAAATTTTTGTATAAACTCCAAATTATGTTAAACATAGTATTATCTGTAAGAGGTATATTTTCATGCATTCTGTGAGCGGGAGCAGATATCCCTCAAGACACGATACATTTAAAAACCTAAACCTGTGTTATGGGATGTCAATGAATTACTAGCGAAATTTATTCCTTTGGAATCTGGATTTTTTTTTTTTTTTTAAAGATAAAGAGGCTTAGATGATTGGATCGTGTTTTTTTTTGTTTTTGTTTTTTTTTCTCAATGAGTTTCCTCACTTTTGACTTGAAAATGATAATCATATCTTATTAATTGCACTATGAAAGGAGGATTTATATTTCCCGTTACCTCACCATATCAGGCTGAAGCCTATGACAATCTCAACCGGTGTCCTCCTTTGGCTCAACATTTTCCTTATGCAGCCATGATCCCTCAGTATTCACAGCAAGGGGGACTGGCTCATGTGTGTATGTCAGTCAAGGACCATTGGACAGATGTACCGAAATTGTGTTTCCCTGTTTTCGGAGTAAACACTTGAGTGTCTGTAACTCACTGTAAATAGATATACTTTTTCAATTTAGATAAAAGATTTATAATTGTGTGTGTGTATATATATAGTCCAGCTAGAGGTACTGTAAAATATTACCTGAGAATTTTTCACCAAGTGCCTAGGATTTTTTTCTTATGCAACAAATCTACATGAGTATGATAGCATTACGTGTTGGATGGAGAATAAATGAAACAGTTTGTCAGTTCCTGGTGGCATTTTGTGATGAATGAAGATGTACAACACACAAAAAGAGTTTTATTAAAACAAAATATACAACTTTGCATCTTTTGGCTCCCCAAAGTATTGTCATCATATAGAAATTATTTATCTACCTGCAACACTGTCTCATTCCTCGCTTAAATTTGAATACACTGTTTACTGACTTAGCATTTAACATCTTAATATATCTTAATAAAAACACAAGTTCAAAATCTTCTGAGTCAGTGCTGCTTTAGCTCTGCATGGCCAGCACTGCAGACTAGTCCAGCATACAATCCTGCTGACAGGACCTCAGATTAACAAAGATTAGAGGGGAAAGTGTCAGATAATGAGTTCTGTGAACACAGCGGGGCGGGATGCACGAGTCCAGACGTTCGGCTGTTCGCTGTAGTTGATCAGTGAGGCTCATCTAGGGCTTCACAGGGTAGCACAGCTTGGTGGCGTCCTTGGTGTTATTCTGGCTGTCAATCAGCACCAGAGGGTTCCTCTGGTGGTTCTCAATGATGTGGGAAACACTGCTGAAATACTAAAAATAAGGGATAATCAGTTAGCCGGCTAAGCATAAAGTGTTTCCTCAAATTGACAATGCCTAAAATGGTTGAGGATGATTATTTTTATTGCATTTTTATGAGTAACTGAAGCCATCATTTCCAAGCTGAATGTAATTAAAATGAGCCAACCCAGCTCCTACAAATTGTTCATTTACAAGCCAAATTTTTTGCAATTCATTCAAATTATATTATATTTTCTGCCAGTGATTGTGTACCTTTACATTTAGTGTGTCACCTGTGTTCAGTGTTGGTGTGACACAAACCAGCAAAATGTAACACTAAGTGCTGTAATCCACTCATAAACAAAATGAGGTATTGCCAAAATTTTAGAATCAAAGTGTTCTTACTACAATGTAATCTCCACACTCCAAACTAAAACAAACAGCGAGATCAAACTAACACACACTGCCAACCCAGATAGGATAGATATCGACCTTACAATAAACAATGATATTGTCCTGGTCAGTATTTCCCAGCACTGGTATAATGCAGGTGAGGATTTACAATCGTCAGGTGAGATAATCAAAACTGCAGTAAATCTAGTAAAATTTACATCAGTGTGAGTTTTCAAATGTAGTGTTTAGTGTCCTTATTTTACAGGCTTTGCTCATTGCAAATTGTTAAATTAAATGCTTTTTATGTGCTTTTCTCTTTACTGGAATTTAAATTCATTATAGCCAAACCCAACTCTCACCCAAATATAGCTGAATAATGACAAACAGCTAGATTTGCATGCCTGCTCAGACAGATATAAACATGGATGTTTTTATAATCCTTATTCAGTGAAGGCGTATAGACCACAATCTGGATGAACCTCAACCAAAGAGAGCAGTGACAGTTTGTATGAACAAAATGAAGAGTCAACCACTGTACCTCCTCTCCTCTCTTCTGTCTCCCCAGCGCGTACTGCTGTCTTGTCTGTATAAAGCGGATTGGGATGTTGTACACTCTGCCCTTATAAAACACCACTAATGTATAGGGCTGCTGTGCGTCCTGACCGGAGCTCTTCCTCACCATAAACGCCCCGTCCTGAAACAGAAAGCACTCACAGTCAGGCCCTCTGGAGGGGGGTGGGGGTGGGGGGGGGTTGTGGGTGTGTTGGTAAAAAACTGCAAAGTGCTAATTTGGATAGACGTGTAATAACAGTGCTGACATAAATAATGACATTCTCACTTTATTCGAGCGAAGCAAGACATCGTCAGCAGTCTTGCGGTCACATGTACTGGCATACCACGGTTTCTTATAGACGTCTGCATCCTGAAATAAGGTAAATGGAGAACAGAAGGATTATAGTAAAGTACAGTATATTTGTGGATTCATTTATTGATTTTTACAATATAATGATGTAAGAGGATAACCTTATCTTGGTCTGTTGACCCATTTTCAGTAGAAACACTTCCTCTGTCTGTTTGTCCTGCGACAACAGAGACACAAACATTGTAATAATGGTGTTTTGCAACAATGCAGCTTTTAGTGTAAGGCATTTTAAATAAATATAACACATGTAACAAAAATGGTAACACTTTGTTTCTCTTTGTTAACTCCTCTACATATGGTCGTTAACCTGCTGTGATGCACAAGCCAGAGCCACACTGTACTTACTGGGGGAGGTAAACTGCGGAAGGGGAATCCTGCAGGAGAGGCCACAAGCAGAGCAGACCACAGTAAATACACACTACAAAGCTGTGTTTTAAGCAATTTACCTCATTCAAGGAGCATTAAAAATGCATCGTCACTTTATGAACATAATGCACAGTGTTGCATTTCTTACTTTGGTCGTCTCAAGTCCAGCGTGAATGCTTTTGGAGGAGGTTTCTTCTCAGTTGGAATCACAGGCAGTGTTCGGCCTGTGGAAATCCACACATGCTGTTATTAGCCTATGTTTGCTATTTAGTGTTAAATAGAATTTGAAGACAAATTCCACAAATGGATTCTGTAAATAGGGTTTTCAGTTGTTTTCATCTGTGTTCAAACAATCTGCTTTATCTGTTCACCTACATCTCCTTTGTATAGATTTAATGGGGGAAATCTGTAATGCCTCATGTACGTATCTATGTAATTACACCATAATAGGATGCTACGGTCACTTAAAGTCTGCAATGGCCTTTAACAATATTAATTAGTTTTCAACATAATTCAATCAGTAAATTATGTCAATGTGGACAGATAAATTTCAATTCATATTAAACTGTGGTAAGGGAAAAACACTGAGTGGCTATTTTCAATGTTAAATGCTAGCTCAGTCTGGTGTGAATGGCAATGTGTGCATACATACGTCAGAGTGGATAGAAACACTTACTGTCAAATTCTCTCGGTTTTAAGTCTGGCCTCTGCAATAAGAGTCATATTGAATTATTTTCAGCATCATGAACAAATAAGCACATAATGTTGTTAGAAATCAGCCGATCATATAAAAAAAAAACAAGTCTGATAATGCAAAGTAAGAACAGTAAAGCGATGATGATTGAATGTGTCATGTGGAATTAGAATTCAGACATTGAGCATTTATATTCCTACCGGCCTTAAAGGTGGTTTTGGTGACCTCCTGAGGAGAAAAAAAAAAGAAAAAACAGTCATTGTCTTCTTAAATCTTAAACCGGTTACTGTGTATATAATTGGAAAAGTGTTAGAGAAGTGATACTTACTCTCTAGGCAAAGGTTTAGGTAGGAATAGAGGAGATCCCTCTGCAGGTTTATCACTGGAACCTAGAGGAGCGCACAATGCAATGATAAGTGATCTGCAAGTTTATGTTTTTCTCATTCCACTGGCTGTCCTCTAAATGGCGTGCCATGCTGAAATGATTCATGGTAGAGATCTTTTCTGAATACAAATAAAAGGTAAAACAGCAGCAGTCATTGATTGAATTAATACCCACTATCATCTGGATCACACACTTCATATTCGTCACCGTCTGTGGGCTCCTGGATCTGCATAATCACAAAACCAATAAGTCAGTGTTCTCCTAAATGTGTGCGTCAAATCAAATCCTGTTCATTTGTCATCACTTACATTAGTGGGAGATCTCCTCATATTAATTCTGAAAAAAAAATCTTATTTGAATTTTCATTTTAAATAGAGAGAGTCAGTTGTACTTGAAATAAAATTGTCTTTGCAAATAAAGACGTATCTCTTAAGCCTCTAAATTAAATGTCAGTGTCAGCAGTCCTACCTGGGGCTGGGTTTTGGTGGTAAAGAATGTGATTGTGGTGTGGGGATTGGACACTGTCTGTAGGGTAAAAGCAAGGATTAGGCTCAGATTGTAGTGAACATTAGTTCTATTATATTGTATGAGAACCCAACCTACTGTAAGAAAGTCTCAAACTGACCTGTTTGCTGGAAGAGGCAAAGAGTTCCCCTGTAAAGATGCCATAAAACTATAAATAAACTTAAAATTCTTCTAACTGCTGCTATATAGTTATATATAAAAAAAGCTTACCTGTTTGTCAGGAACTTCATAAAAATCTGAAGATTAACCAAAACCACAATTAGACATATAATAAAACCACAAAAGCTTCCTTTTGGTGCTGGATTTTCATTGTAATGCATTGTTTAATTACACACACAAAAAAAAATCTCTTGAGGATGCAACAGTCCCATGCATTGGCCTATATACTGTTTATTTAATACTACAGCCTCCTTTTTCTGGTTAGGTTAACTGTTTGATCTGGGACATATTGTTAAATATATCATAACTGTCCAGTGATAATTATGTATTTTCAGCTTTTCAGGAACTTTTCAAAACTTAGTGATGGTGCATTTTTAGCCATGCTAGCAGTGTGGCTCTAGGGATGTCAGTCGGTTGGTCGGGTCATCATTTGGTCCAGACTAAAATATCTGCACAACTATTAGATGGATTGCCATGACATTTTGTACAAGCAGTCATGGTTCTCACAGGATGAATCCCAATGACCTTTAATGATTTGCTGACGTTTCCTCTGGCACTACCATGACGTTGAC
Organism: Scomberomorus guttatus; assembly: GCA_038419695.1. Taxonomy (NCBI): domain Eukaryota; kingdom Metazoa; phylum Chordata; class Actinopteri; order Scombriformes; family Scombridae; genus Scomberomorus; species Scomberomorus guttatus. The sequence goes on from CM076458.1 coordinate 23,329,129, forward strand.
ATTTTGTAGTTTTTAGTAAGATGTCTCGACATGTATTGAATGGATTCATTTATGTCCTCTACAGGATGTAGTCTTTGGTGACTTTTCACTTAATGCTGTCATCACGTCAAAATTTTAATTTGCCCAATACTTTGGTTTATGACCAAATACCTTCAGAACTAATGACATTCCCATCAGCCTCGGCTGTACTTTGTGTTTAGTGCCAATTAGCAAATGTTAGCATGCTAACACACTAAAGTAAGATGAATTAATATGGTATATACAGTTTGGACACACTTTCCCATTCACTTGAATGAGAAAGTGTGTCCAAACTTTTGACTGGTACTGTGTAACATGGTAATATGGTAAGCATTACCTGCTCAACAGCATGTTAACATTGTCATTGTGAGCATGTTAGCATGCTGACATTAGCATTTAGCTAAAAGCATCGCTGTGCCTATAAGTACAGCCTCGCCGAGATTCTAGCATGACTATAGACTCTTTCTATTGTTAACACTTTTATCTGAGAATAAAATAATATATAATCACTATCCATTTATTTTCAAAATGTCAACTTTTCATGGACTTGTTTAATTGACAATGCATTGAAAAAAAAATCTTTCAAGTAACAACCCAAGGCTAATTAAATCTAATCATACAAAGATTGGGTTTCTTCTTGTTTGACAAGTACATTTTCAGATTACGTTTTCAACACAGAGTGTAATTGCATAGTTGTGTTGTGTACAGATGATCAGGGCCAATAAATGTAGACCCCCTGTATAGCATGTTTAACCTGTAACATATAGTTGTACCTACCAGGACTGGGTGGACGCTCTGGTAAAGGTGTATGCAACATGGGACGGTCCCTTCCTACTCTGTGTCCACCATGCATCATAGGATCTGAGGAAAGTATTATTATCTTTATTATTATTACAGTGTTTTTATGGTAGTAGCAGTATCCATATTGCTGTTTTTTTTTCACATACTGTAATCCCAAAGTCTATCTTACTAGAGGGTGGATTCTCTGAAGGTTCAATGTAGTTGTCATCATCGTTACTGCCATCTGGACTAATGTAGTCTTCCTACAAAGCGACATAATGTAAAAAAATGTCTGTTAGCTGTCCACTCTCATCGGAAGGTATTTACCAATACACAGGATATGGTGAAATTCTCCAAGGTACAATGTATGTTACAGGCTGTGGAAGTATGAGCACAAAGGCAGGCCTGCAGAACAGTGTTCTTGAGGCTTATAACTTAGGTAAGGAATCAAAGTTGCTTTACGTCATCACTCCCCACGTGGGTGGGTTCAGGGGGCAGTTGTCTGGAGGCTTTGCCTGGGCGGAAGGGCTTCCTGGGTGGCCGGTCGGGCCGGTTACGGCAGCTGTCTGGAAAGGAGAAGCAGAAGCAGAAACCGAATGTCAGCATTTGCATGAAGCATCACTCTAAAACCCTCTGCGTATTGTGGCTTTGGCTCAACAGTGCTTCTACTAAAAGGACGAAAATGAACCAAATACACTTCTGCAGGAAGAGAGTGATGACTGAAAAAAAAAAGAGATTGAAGAAACTGCGTGTGAAAAGGAACCAAAACATGTATGAATTTTGAGTTGCATCATTAGAGAAACTAATGATATTGCTCTAAAAATCAGTAAGCAGCCACATATTTAACCATTTATAGTGACAAAAATAAGTTTCAGTAAAAAACCGACCAACATACTCCCCCCTCGGTAGGGAAGCTGAAGAAGCTGTGTTGAAGACTCTGTGGCTGGGAGGAGGCTCATAGCTGTCATCCCTGTCCTGGCATGGATCTTCATACATGTCATTATCCTGGGGGCAACACACAGTCCCCATATTGTTAGATACAAATATGAGAGAAGAACACTTTAAATGACTTTGATGTTCAGTTTTTCCCAACTTACATAATCAGGTTCAGACAGTTCATCACACTCCCTGTCTTCATCTGTAAACAAAAATTGAAACTGGTTTAATGACAAAGAGTGGAAAGAAGAACCTGTGATGAGTCCCCTTGACATGTAAAAGCAACACTTCTAATTCTGGATGAATATTTATTACCAGCCATAGATTCATCTGAGCAGGTGTCAGGGTAGATCTGTCTAATTTTGGAATGAAGTCTTGTCTCTAAGTCAGTTTTTCTGTTGAGGAGCAGTGGACCGTGTCACCTCACCCTTTGAACTTTTGAATAATCTTTCAACAAATGACTATCTCACATTATTGCTGTTTCTATGATGCAAGTTGAACAGAAGCTTCACATAATTAAGCACAAAGTGTTTCTCAAAACATCTGGAAACAGGAGAAGTCTATCTTTTACGCACTCTAAGCACTGGTTTTTGCAGCTGCCGTGTATTTACATGGTTTACATGGTTTGTACAGTTTGTACATTTTATGAGTATGGAGGTTTCGATCAAGCTGGAGTAAATGTACTGAGGTGAAACTGACTGGATGTTTTAGTTGGCCATGTAAATAACTTAATGCAATTATGTTTCCGGGAATTAAACAAAGACAAGACAGAAATTATTTTGCTTGGCAACAAGATGGAAAGACTCAGAGACAACTGCAGCAGAGTTTTAACAAGTACCAGGAGAACTGACCACATTACTCCAGTCCTTAAATCTTTACCTGGCTTCCTGTTAGTTATAGACTTTAAAGTGCTGCTGCTGCTTTATAGATCACTTAATTCCACCAGAACATTTTTGGCCTGCTTGATCAATATAAACCCAGTAGTTTCCTTGCAGTTAGCTGTTAGCATCTCAAGTCAAAACCAGCTTTTAGCTACTGTGCTGCTCACATGGAACCAACTTCCAACTCCAGCCACTTTCCAAAACTGTGCTGTTCTCCTGTGCCTTTGATTGATTCATTTGGGAGCAATGTGTACTGCACTGTAACGGCACTATAACTGTATTACTGGTCATTTACTTGTGTTCAATTTGATCTTATCTCAATTTTGAATTTCACTTTATTCTCTTTTAATTGATTTATTTAGTATTCCCTTTTTGTTTACTGTTTTTGTCATTCTAATGCATTTCCCTACCTTATGTAAAGCACTTTTAATTGTTTTTAAAAGGTGCTATACAGATGTCAACTTTCTTCATGTCTTTGCCAAGAGATGTTGCTTTCTGCACCTTCTGCCTCTATGAACGTGTATTTACTGGCATGCTGGTATGCATGTTGTTCAAAGGATGAAAAATAATGATAATACAAACTAAAGCTGTAACATTAAGTTGCAATACGTGGCCTAGTTATATTAAATATCGTCCTGCTTCTAGCACAGAGGTCAATGGGTATAAGACAGGCAGTGAATTGTTTTTATCAAAGATCTTCAAGCATGTTAGGTTAGCCATGGATGAATAAATAGTGTATATGTAGCACATTTACATTTGCTTGGCTTGAATACTCATATTTGAAAATTGTCTGTGTGGAGAGAAAAATCATGACACTTTTTCCATTTGTTTTTGCTTTGCAAGGAAAAGTGGAGGGTACAAGAAATCCCAAATTCTCTGCACCTTTAAAGGATAGATTAACATATTTTCATGACTGTCATAATACAATTACCCAAAAACCCATATGTACAGTACAGTACACTGAAACAATGACTTAAAGGAAACCTCAGTTTCGGTAAGGAGGTATCTCACTTCACTTGGAATTTACAGAGCAAGACTTCTTCATTTAAATGTGAAACCAGTGGTAAAGACACAGTGCTTACCTCTGTAATCTCTTGCAGGCACTTTTGGAAGTGGTTTGCTTTTCAGTCTGCCATATAGAGAGAGATTAACAACATGTGATCTGACAAAGGTTTTACAGTGTGAACACTTACTATTAGCACAAGATAAAAACTGAGATTTAGAGTATTAAAGTGGAATTTCTGACTAATAATTCTTTGTTTTGGTGACATAATTTCTTTTGCATATATCACAGTAGAAACCTGTGCTGTAGAAGTGTGAAATGACTATATTCACATTAAGCTGAACTTAACAGACTGATGTGCATATTTACCTGACAGGACGAGAATAAATAGATTCTGCTATACATGTGTCATTATAGTATCTATCCTTATGTGTCTTAAGGGGATTCATTTCAGGAAAGGAAAGTGAGACAACAGCCATCTGTTTAAGTTATTTTTGGTTTGTCGTTCTCTCTCTCATTCCAACGGTTGTGAAAGAGGAATCAACATTCTCTGCTGATGCATATGTGTATATCTTTATATACACCCCCATTTTTAGACCACCAAACTTCTTAGAGATTTGCCTCCTACTTAGAAATACACATACATTTCTAATACAGGGGCATAATACTTCAAAAATGCAGTAAAGATGTTGAAAGTTTAGAGACTTACCTTCTTAGTTTATCCAGTAAGCTGCCGTCATTTTTCTTGATGTCCTGAACGATCTTCTGAAGCTGCCTGGAAAACACATTATTTGGCTTCAGAAAATGAAGTTTTGCAGCTTTATGTGCTGAACAAAAGTGTTAAACACGTAGTTACTGTTATTCTTTCAGCTTACCCATAAACAAAGACACACTCAGAACTATTTGCAGTTACTCAAATGGGTGAATTCTCTATGAATTCTGACAAGGTTTATATTAAAGATTTGATTTACATAAAAGTACTTATTTTTACACTCAAAATGACCATGCCAACCTTTTTTTGCCCAAGGTTGAACCCTTTTGTTGCTTGCATAGTTAACAGATGTAACACTAATCTGTTGACTGCCGTGCAAAGCAAAAATGAAAGGAAACTGTAATTTCATTTCGCTGTCAAATGTGACCATAGCTTAATAGACATTACTACTCTCTCTTTATTATGTACTATGTATACTATTACTGCATAATGTATAATAACAAGCTTTACTATTTTACTATTTAACTATTTATTCTATTTTATTCTTTTGTTGTGCGTAATGTGTGCCAGATGGTGCTTAATAAAGTATTTCTCAATCTTATTCTTATTAAAAAGCACACGCAAATAGGTCAAATAAAACCCAAAGTGCTTACCGAATCTTTGCTGTGGCAGGAGCAGCAAGTTTACCTAATGTATCCATATTCATGTTTAATGCAAGCGTCTACATTTTTGAGCGTCATTCCTCTCATGCATTAAGTCGGTCTTTGTCATGAGGGGAAGGAATTAATTCTAGCCTTCTAGCCGCCTCTGTAAGAAAATTCACTTCTCTTTTCCACTCCCCTTCACCCTTCACACACACACACAGACACACACACACACACGCACACACACACACACACACACTTTCAACAAACCTCTTGCATCATTAACATACCATCATCTGCAAAGAGTTGCATAACTGTTTAAAAATCTCTCACAGGACTTATTATTAAGTAACATCTTGGTGGGTGTAAATAAAGTTAGGTACATGTTAATCACTGTTTTTAGTCCGTGGGTAAGGTCATGCATGATGTGTCATGGAAAGTACGGTGTCGTAATCCTAAGTATTTTCTATATATGGAAAAGCAAATAAAAATGAACGTACAGCCTGTCCTGTCAGAATGGCAACAGGATGATCCGCTGCAGTGTGTCTGTGGTGAGAAAAACCGACACTGTTCAAAAATTAAAGAGACAGTTTGGATCTTAAAGGAACCAGCTGAGCATTATTCATGATGACAAAAAAAGAAAGTCTTTAGACAGTCTGTATTCATCATTCAGTCTGGAGCTGCTCAGCTGGAAATTAATGTGGAACCACTGGGGAAAATCCAATCTCCTGTCAACATCCTATGTGTTTCCCATTCATTCTCTATGAGCTGTACATCCTTGTTGTGTTATAACTGACCTACTGTATGTAATGTATGAAACTAACATTTCAAAGCAAAGCTCAGCAAAGCTCAGGCTTTGATGTGTGTAGACATGACTACAATCATGACTACTTTCAAAAGTGTTTCTATGATGTTTGTCTGCATTGAGTTTAACTGTCTAAGGGGACCGTACTGCCGCCGCACCATATAAAAGGCAGAAGATGATGATTATACACTAATTAAAGAACAAACAAATACAATCTGCAGCCTCACAGCCACCTCCTCTCTTCCCTACTGACCACTGAATGGTATTTTACCTTCTCAGCCTCACCTAACTGGAGCCTACCACCTGCTCAGGTAAGTATAGGGGTGAGGGTGAGCTACACAGATACTAGGCTTTCAAAGCATACAGAGCACCACACAATTATAAACACTGGATTTTTCTGTTACTGCTGACAATCACAATCTACTATAAGCTCACAAACAGTTCATAAGTGCACCGAGTTCCACCAAATGTCATTAACCACAGAACACAATCTTCCCACATCCTAACAATGCCCAGTCCCTCATTGCTAAGAGGACCTAATGATGCAAACCTGTTTCCACTATCCCTGATTGAGCAGCTGATCTCCCCTCAACCACACAGACAGAACAACTGAAATAACAGACAGTGGGCTGACCCTTCTACCAGATCATAAACCTGTAAACAGAGATAAACCACACATATCAACCAATGTATTCAATTATTAAAAAACATAACAAATTAATGAAACATTTGTGTGCATGAAAATATGCAACAAAATTATAATTCAATTTTCACTAGCTTCTTATCAAAATGCATCATTAGTGCAAAACAACAACAGCAACAACAACAACAACAACAACAAAACTCAATTGCCTCACTTTTAATAAAACTGCAGGTGAGACTGACTTGGAAATGTATTTTAAATGTATTAAACCATAAATCATATAATGGTTTTAAAAAGTATTAAACATTATTTTCCCCACTGGATCTTTAATTTTCATTTAAATTTTAACAGTCATGATGCATTTTCAAACACAAAGATAAAAATTTTTGTTTTTGATTTATGTTACTGTATTTTTCCATTATTAAATATATTAATTATATAATAATTAGAAAAATCTTTAATTCAGAATACAAATTCAAAATGATGCAGACATGGAACTTGAAGTTTAAATTTGACTGACTAATTTTAGTGTATTATTGTCAGATCATGGGCTATTGTTAATGTGGCACACACACATACACATACACATACACATGCACACACATACACGTGCACATGCACATACACGTGCGCATGCACATAAACATGCACACACTTACACATGCACACACTTACACTTACACATGCACATACACATGGGGATACATAAACAGGAACCCACTTCACAAACAAGAACAAATGTGCAGGTGCAGTCAGGAAGGCAAACAACCACGTATACACACGTGACACATCTGCATACACACACACAAAAACCCAGCTGTATGTGAGAACAGCAGACTGTATGAATGTACACACAGACATGTACACACACGGTAATTTTATTTCTGAGGCATCCTCTTATTTTTAAGCAGTGGAGCTTTTGTAAATATTATAACTCCAGCCAACTCCTGTCACTTGGAATTCTTTGTTTGTAGTAATAATAATAAAAAAACTGACTATCAATGGATATGAAGAGGATTCTATATTTTTTTGTGAGTATAACTTCAGTGCTCCTGAAATGTTTTACTTTCATGACAGTAATGAAAATGAGATAAAAGAAAAAAAAATGGAAAGAGGGTTAGAGGGAGGCAGGGTGAGAAGGAAGGAGGGTGATGGGTTGAGCTGTGTGACGACAGCATTATTAAAGTATCACTTACGGTTGGTGGATGAGACTGAACTTGCTTATGTCGCTGTCAGACAGATTCTGTGAAGAGAGAGCTCAAATGTAAATACAAATTGGGAAAAATGAGAGAAAAGTAGAGAGTTCATAGATGATTGTAATTCTTCATAGCAGAGATGACACTACAAGTGTGCCACCTTTACTAAATACATGCATTTGAGCTGTAATGCTGCAGACATACATCTACAGTCATGCACCAGCTCTTAGCTAACAGGAGATGGCAGCATCTCACCAAGGGCCATTTCAAGAGCAGTTTGTTTTTTTCATGTTACACTCAGATTTTTTTCTAAACTGAACCAAAACAGAAAAGAGCTGTTACTGAAGGACATTATGGGAGCTTACACATATATTACATTTATGCATATATAAGCAAGTCACTCTCATAATTGTCAGTATTGTGAATCAGATAAGCTCCAGTAACTCCATGTAGAAGCCTTGCTCAATGATAGTATACACTGTTAGATGGGAGAATCAAATCAAATTATTTTATTTATGTAATATATGTAGCTCATTTAATGCAGCAATGTTACCACAAGTGATCTGAAAACACACTTAGTTAACAATTCATGAACCAACATCATGAAGGACACAAAACAGAATCTCTAAAAAGTAAAGCAGAGGTTTAAAAGCTGCTTTTTATATATGCTGGTGCTTGGTTTCCCTTTTGCAAATTAAAACTGCCGACCTTCAGGTGAGGAGCCGGCCCCCTCAAACCAAAAACACACCATCATACTTCACAATTTCATAAATCATCAAACACTGTAAAAAAGTTTATCCAACTGCACGCTGCATTATAATTTTTTTTGTTGCATTTTAATGTCTGTTTTGCAGTAAGGCAATTGTGATCTGTAAATGAAAGGAAAATGATTACCATAAAATATGCAACAAATCCCTCTAAATTATGTATTCCCCTCTTCATTCATAATTCATTGCTCCAGGTCGTTACTTGCTCTGTCTCTCTCCTGTTTTATATTTGACGAAACGTAATGAAGACCCATGACAAGGAATCATGACAACAGTGTCTGTGACAACGATCCATGCTGGTGAAAGTTTGGAATTGTGCGTTCAACTCTGTAAGATGTCAAATGAACAAATAGAGAGAGGCTTGTGATAAGAGGCTCATGTACGAGATATGGGCCTAATATGGATAGTTAATTTGAATATGAATAATGTATGTATGGCCCTTTATCTGCAGAGTCTCCTGTGAAACAAGTGCAGTGATATACTGGTAAGATTCCTACAGTAGTTATTCAAAGCTGATAACTACACATTCCACAAGGTGGGGCTTGATAAAGCAACTCATGCTACCTTAGTGTGTGAATATGGGAACCTTGGTGCACAACAAAAGGATCTATTACCTCCAGGAATAGGCCCATAGCACAGTGGAAACCCTTTAAGCAGAGCTTGTGATTTAATCATTTGTAAATCAAAGACTGAGATCACTTAATATGAAAGGCTTTACCTCCTTCAAAGAAATGAACCTTGGCCTCACAGATACACACTTGATCATCCCACTGGCTTACAGGAGAGAAAAAAGTATCTGTATAAAATCCGACTTAGCCTTTTGACTCCGAATAAAATATCAAATAGTCCGCCCCAGTGGATACTCAGACACTGCTCCCACATTGAATTATTTATAGGAATGTCTGTGCTTGTTCAAATGAGACACAACAGCTCTACAAGCTGCAGCCTCTCCTTTGTATCGCAGACCAGATGCCCTCACTCGTAGTGTTACGTCGTCATTTTTTACAAGATTTTAAAATGTACGTACAGTTGAATTAACGTATGTGAACAGGCATCTACTGCTTCTATGGTGCAATGTTTTTTGAATTCTTTCCTTGTGGTGTGATTTGTGTCAATGTGTGTCAAATGATGCATGTCAAGCTTTGAGCAATAGATTATTTAAAAGAATGATTCGTTATTATAGATGTTATCACCCTACAGGCCATAAAACAAAAATAGGAAGTGGACCAATAAGGAATGTATGACCAGTAGCCTTGGTATTTGTTCCTATTTTGTTAGAAGGAATAGTTTGACATTTTGAGAAACATGAGTATCCGCTTTCTTGCCGAGGATTAGATGCAAAGATCGATACCACTCCCTGTTCGTTAAATATGAAGCAGGAGACGGCTAGCTTAGCTTGGCACAAAGACTGGAAGCAGGGGGAAAGAGCTAGCTTAGAAACTCACTGCTCCTGCACAAGAAATAGCCCCCTGTAAAATCTGTAAAATTATTTTCTATTTTTTTTTTTTTTTACAGATTAAACAAATGAGATATAATGACATTTGTGCACTTTAGAGGTGCTAGTTAGCAGAATTTGTTACTTTTGAAAAAGGCCAGGCTAGCAGTTTTTATGTTAAGCAAAGCTAACCACATCTTCACTCCAGCTTCATATTTAACAGACAGATATGAGACCACCATGTGTGGGTTTTGAAATTTCTGATTTTGGAGCCAAAGACACACAGACTGGGACATCGGCAATTTTTCAAAAATGTCGACAATTTCCACAAACAAAACCATACAGCATCAGGATAAACTGCTCCAACTGCTGCTCCAGGACTTCATTAGAAGTGCTGTAAATAATTATTGGAATGTTGTAACTAATTGCTCTAAACAATGTAATATCCCTCAGACCATGCTACTCTTTCCAATTTTTAATTTTAATTTAATCTAAATTTAATTTATTGTAAATGTTTCTTTTTTTTAACTGACTGAGTGAACCGCACAAAAATTCCAGTATGAATGTACCCTGTGCCTGTGCAAATGGCAATAAAGTCTCTTGAATCTTGGATAAGCTGATGATATAATCTTGTAAAAATTCGACATGCTGTATAGTAAAGCTTTTAAATCATGATGCCTAAAAAATAGTAAATATACTCTGTATGCTAAACATTAGCATATTTGTAACAGACAGATCTATGGGGCCTTAGCTGTCAGACATCTCTGCAGATGTTGGGTAAGGCTAGCACTCAAAGCTCTGGGTATACAGGTGCCAAAGTTATAGCTCATAACTAGTACCCACATTGTGTAGCTCTTTAGCAAGAGCTGCATCAGTGTGAGATCTCACTTACACCCAGAACCTGGCACATGGCGGACCACTTTTCTTTCAGTTCACATGTGGCTTGCTGTTGGAGTGGCACTCTGCAAGCGGAGGGTGTGACACATACATTTGTTAGTGGTTTAAAAAAAAAAAACTAGTTTCATTTCACGATAGAGAGAACAGCTTCACAGCTACATCCCCACAAAATTACCTGTGGTTCTTTCACAGCAGCTGCACGAGGTCTCATTACAGTCATTTGGCGAGAGACACTCCCAAATGTGCACAAACATACACTACATTTTCCAAAATCCCTGATGTAACAAGCTAATTCTTGTTTAAGGTGTTTTTTTCTCCAACACTTTGCTCTTTTTCATCTATTATCCATTACAAGGAGCCAAACTTGATTTAGTAAGGCTAGAATTGGACTGTATTACAGTGATGCCTGATCTCTGTTGGAAACTCTATCTGCTCCCATTCTTTCCAACAATAACATTTTACCAGCCTTCCTTGTAAAGCTCATATCATTTTTATATCACTTCGGCATGTCACCGTAGATGTTTGATACCAACAACAAAGTAATCAAGTGATATAGCATATTGCCACAGATGTGTGCATGAACTGTCCTTTACTTTGAGTGGCCTTTGTTTGTAGTGCTGATGTCATACACAGAAGTTGAAAGTGACTTCCTTACATAGCAGCCACCACACAGGCAGCGTCACAAAGATGGAGCCTGACAGTTCTTTTGATCTACTACATATCTCTTTTAACCTGTCTACCTGTGTGAGCGAATATGGCATCAAAAAGATGGAGATTACCTTTATCTGCGGTGCGCTGACTGACTGTCATTCCCATCTGTATTGTAATATACAGCCACCCACCACTCAGACAGATTTAGATTGTTTTTCTCCAGCCCTCATTCTTAACCACTGACTGAAGAAGAGACATTGTGGGTGTAATCAGAACAAGATGCATTTTAGATCTGTGTTTCTTCTTCCTTGTGCTCATTTACTTGAGGATTTCATGACCTTTGCTTGATCTATTGTATAAAAAAAAATCGCATGAATATGCAAAGCAAGCCAAAGGCAGTGCTCATGACATTCAGGCCCTCTCTGCCCTTAGACACATGCTGAGCTCCTGATGAGTCAAACATGAACTTATTATAAACGATCCTTATTCCTTCTCTGCTGCAGTTTTAGCAGACAGATAGCAGTGAAGGCATAGTGCAGCCCTACAAAGGTTTAAGAAAAGTGTTTGTGATCATACATGTATAATAAATTCACGGGAATGTGTCTTAATGGTACTGGTGCAGAGACATTAAGATCCCCCTCTATACATGTTTTAAGACATATAGGAATACTCTGCTTTGAATAATGAGGCTTTTCCACAGAAAATCTCAACTACCTCGCTAAAAATTCTTAAAATGACATCTATTCCTTCTCCCTCATTAAAAAAAATCCAGAATATATGAATACGCAAATATACTTCATTTAAAAAAATTGAATCTCCTTCACTGAAAAAGTCCAACACACATCACTTGTGTGCATACTGGACCACGATTAGCTTCCAAACTGTCACAAAATGTGATGTCACAAAATCTTGTTCTTATGTACACACATACATCAATCTGCACAGTGAAGCTCAAACATCCAATTGAAGTAACAATAGGAAAAACACATTTTTGAGTGGTGGTGGTGGGGGGGCTTTAAGTTCTCGAAGTGAAAAAAAAAACATTCACATGAAGACAAAAAACATGTAAACACACAGGGAAGTAAATCTGTTTTATTTCACGCTGCTTTGTTACACAGTAGTGATTCATCCTACACTAAAGCATCAAAGCTTTTACGGTTGCTCTTGTAAAAATCCTCTTGCAACAGGAAGTGACATTTCACTGCCAGAGGTAACAGCAGGTTTGTCAAAAATAGAAGAGGAACTTGATGGTTAGAGTGAGCAAAAACACTCATGGCGAAAATGGTAACTCACTTTATCAAAAGATAATAAATGTCTTTATATTAAAGGATCAGTGTGTAGGATTTAGTGGCAAGAACAGGATTTAGTGGCAAGAAACATGGCGGTGCAACATGGTGGGCTCACTGGAAGAGGACCTGCTCCCTATGTAGATATAAAGGGCTCATTCTAAGGTAACAAAACACAACAATTCTTTTTTTTAGGTGATTATATACTAATTAAAACATACTTATGAATATTATATTCCATTTCTGCCATTCCCGTTCCAATAAATGCCACTATATTCTACACGCTGGACCATTAACCACGTCTTTAGAGCCAAAGATGCCAACACTGAAATCCACAAGGATGCAGATTGCAGATTAAATATTAACAGTGTTCTGTCAAACATACAAGGTAAAGCACATGGTGAAGACAAGGCACAAGGACACACAAGGACAAAGAGACAAATCATTATTTATAAACATAGAAGGCTCTGTCTTTACAGTATTCCATCAGCTAACATATCTATTACCATACATGTTACTGTCACTTAATTTATCACTTAGGCATCTCCACTAACCTCCTAAACAAGACTGAGAGTCTACAGCCATGCTAGCAGCTCTGTGAGGCTATGTTTGGGGCATCTGGGGTGCTTTGAGCTAAATGCTGACATCAGCATGCTACCGTGCTCACAGTGGCAATGCTAACATGCTGATGATAGCAGGTATTATTTACCAGGCTCACCATCTTAGTTTAGTCTGTTAACATTTGCTAATTAGCACTAAACACAAAGTACAGCTCAGGCTGATGGCAATGTTAGAGATATTTCAGTCCAGACCAGTGTGGTGGATTGACTGACAGACTGATGTCCCACTAGCACAGCTAAAAATCAAATACAGCAAACAAAAGTTCACATAACTGGAATGTTTGTCAGACTGTGCAACCTTGAAGATGGTTGAAGTGAAGGTGCGTGTAGCCAGCTGTGTATCCCTGGTTAAATATTCTTGTTCAATATGAGCATGGGTTTACCTGAGCTGGATCTGTAGCTATGGGATCTATCAGTCAATACACATATTGTATGCACATGTATTTTTCAGATACGCACTGGTAACTCACACACCAAAACCTCCAGCTTTGAAACATTAATCATTTTGACTGATAAAAATCCACACTGAGCATATTTTGGTGGAGATAAGCATGGGAGATATAGGGGTATTTTAACGATGCAATATCCAGCTCAGGGTCAATGACTATGAATATATTGTTGCTCTCATTTGTTATTGTGACAAGGGGTGTTTGTAGGTAGCCACCAAAAAGAGGCATATAAATGAATGCTTGCAAGCCGACACGCAGTGTTACTGAGGAGCCACAAAATACTAAATATTAGGAAGTTATAAACCAATGCCTCAGTTATTTCAGCTCATAAAAGCCTCTTAAAACAGTTTCCCACCTCATGACTGAGACAGATTTAATGATATTTACTTAAATAAGCAGGGATCACAGCTTTATTAGCCCTGAGACTAATTTCTCAGAGTCTCTCTCCCACACACAGACAGTCAGTTTTCACCTGCACTCAGTCTGTGTGCTTCACAGAAACATCAGAAGATTGTACACAGAATGTGGATGAGAGAGACAAAGCAATGAGATACTACAGTGACATCAAAGCAGAAGTTGCAACTGATTCACTCACTTCCATGTTGGGGGGAGCTACTGATTACACACTGAGAGAGTGTGGGAAGTAAAGCAAGCGAATGAGTTTACAATAGTAACAAGTTTCATATCCTGTGAACTTTCCTCTGTTTTTTAACTTTGGATTTTTGCAGTAATTTGCAGCCTTAGCAGGATTTTTGCAACACAACTTAACATCCATCGTAAAGTTCAGTTTCAGTTAAAAGGTTTTGGATTCAGTGTATTCACATCAGCTCAACTCCTGCAAATATGATTTTAAAATAGGAGAGGGAATTGTACAAAATGCTTGGTATTGTAAACTGGCTTCAACAGTTGTTTATTCTTTTTTAGCAAAACTGGCATAAATAGCTCCAGGGAATGTAATTATTCTGCTGTTTTAATACCATAATCATAATAATAATTGCTGGGGAGGATTTGTCTATTTTGATGTAATTAGAACAACAAACACAACCCAGATATGATCCTGAATGGATTAGCAGTTTATATAACTACAACGGGGGCAGAAAAAAGTATTTTCTGGAAAATTCAAGTGATAAAAAGGAAATGTGAGGGATCTACTCACCAGAAGTTTCTGTCCATTAATTTTCAGTCTGTTGATGGTGACAGCACAGTCTTGCATTTTGTTCTAAGAGTGGTAAACATATTGATTTAGTTTTCGGAACTGACATTTAAGCACTCAGATTACCTTCTTTATCTAACACTTGCTTGGGTTGCACATGTACAGTATATATGAAAAGACATAGTCAAACATGAGATGACACATTATCTACATACCCTTATTAGCTAGGATGAACTTTTAAATGGTGAGAAAATAGGTCAAAACGCTTCCTTAGCATCCATTGGCATTCTCACTGTGCTTCATAATCTCTCCCATTTTTCTTGTACTCACCTTGCACATAAAGAAGACTACTTGCGCCTGATCCCAACCCTCGCACTCTTCTCTGGACGGCAGGTTCATTTCAGTCTCAAGAGGGAACTTCTGAGCAGGAGTGTGCTTTTGGAAATACAGTAATAGACTGACCTGTCACGCACCACGGCTCCAACACACCAGTCAGCTTCAACAGGGAGAAATACACACAGGGAGGTCACCTCATTAAAACCAACACATATAGTCCGTCTCCTTCATCTATAAGTAATGTGGCAATTCATGGTATTTTACCAAATCTAAACTTGTACCCCAAATTGCATTGAGGGATCTGCAAAAGGGAAGCAGGGACTTCCTCAAAGTCATTCTACATAAAAAAACCTTAAGTAACAGAAGTGTCATAATTTTCACCTCCCAGCTCAGGCAAGCATCATTTTCAGTCGGGCTGAGTGTGTAATTTACTTTACATTTATTTTTATTTCAGTGTGTAATGTTATTTAAGGTGTAAGACTATTAAGACTCCAATCTTACAGTGGGTGGAAAGATTGCTGAAGTGGTAAATATAGCGCTGCATTATCTCTAATGAAAGTGATGTATAGAGAGCGTGCTCATTCAACTTTCAGAAATTTTCATTAAGACAGGAATTGGAGTGATTTTTGTTGACTAACGTCTCTGATATGACTGTAATCAGGCATGTCAAGCCAACACACCAGTGAGATCTAAAAATATGATAAATCACTTTAAATTAAGATGATTTTGTTCCTGTTTTATCAGACTGAGCAGTGTAGAGACAACAGATACACTGCCTCCAAATTTGAGGATTTTAATGTTATTTTTAGATGTGCCAGTCAGTATTCAAAATATGAATAAGTGCGTCTGCATGTCTCAAACTTAAAAGACAGACAGACACATCCAAAAAAACTTCTACATGTGCTGGATCAAAAATCAAAAGATTCGCACACTGTACTAATAGCTCCAAGGCATTGTCAAATCACCATCACAAAGCAGAACAAGCAATAGACAAAAACACATTAATCACTCAGGTGATTGTAATCTGCATGATTGAGAGTCAGTTTACTTCTTCTTCTTTGTTCTGCTTTGTGATGGTGATTTGATAATGTCTGATGAAGATCTCTGTTAGATGGAAATGTTGCTCAATTAAAATTGCGGGAGCTATTAGTACAGCGTGCGTATCTTTTGCCTGATTCTTGCCTCAAACTTAAAAGAAGACAGACAAGGAGCAACCTTGTGATTTAAAATGGATATTAAACAAATAGTTCAACATTTTGAGAAATACATGTATTTGTTTTCTTGCTGAGAGTTAGATGAGAAAAGTGATACCATCGTCCTGTCTGTACGGTAAATAAGAAGCGATCACCAGTGGATGATTAGCTTAGCTTAGCATAAAGACTGAAAAAGACTGATGATGATGAATAGGAGACAGTGTTTGTATAAACATTTGATCAATACTACGGAATGGCCTTTTTTTCTAAATTGAAGAGTACTTTTTCTACATTTTCCAATTATTTTCAGTGATAGTGTGCACGTGTTCCTCTCATTACCCAACAGCAAATTGAAAGCTGCTTAGATACTGAATACACCTTTAAAACGCTGCCACACTCTTCCTTAATACATGCAAATCAATGAAGAAGTACACTGAGTGAAACAAAAGGAAACCATTAGGTTTTTATATCACTTTGTTTTTGTTAGTGGGCCATTTTTTTCAGCTCAGCCTTTAACTTTTTAGGAAGCATCCTCAACCTGAAATATTGATGATACAAAACAGCGACTCTTCAGCGAGAAAACTGGTTAATAAGACTTACCTTCAGGCTGTGTGTCTTTTTTTTGTGTCTATTTTGATGCTCTGTTGGCTATCGATTTGAAGATGTTTAATGCAGAAGGCCTACAGTGCCTGGACCTGGCACTTTCTTCTGAAACCATATGAGCACTGTCAAAACAAAGCTGTCTGCTCCAAGCATTGAGGTCTACCTATCTATCTATCTATCTATCTATCTATCTATCAGCAGATATGGAACTTTAGGGAATCTTTAGCTGCTATGTTCACCATACACCAGCTAGCCGCTAACTTTGTCTGCCATTTGGTGCTAGGCAGGTAGCGTAAAGTGGGATTTCAGAGCCTTTTCACTGAAAACAGCTGCATGCTGCTGCTGAAACGACACTGATGACACGACAATGACATGAAACGAAACAAGTAAAAATGCAGAAAAAAAAACTGTTTGTTGAAAAAGACTGAAACACTGTGGGGCTGAGTTGGTTTGTCAGTACGAGGGACACCTTTCACATACAAGTAGTCATGTGATTGACTGGTAATATGAATAATGTTGCTGCTGTAGCATTGTTAAAATCATCTTATTCCACACTGTCAAACAATATCACATATTATTCTGTATCTGTTTGTTCCAGTTCTTTTTGAATTCATGATGTTTACTCTTTTTTATGGTTTTTATGGTGGCACCATTGCCTCAAATGGAAATATTCCTGATGTCTTGTGCATCATTTCAATACACTTTTCCCAAGAACTCAGCTTGACATATCTGTTATGTTTAGAAACTTTGGAATCTCCTCTAGCACTCAAAATAAAATTCTTTGGGTGTGAACAATAATTGGCTGCAAAGCTTGAGTTCGGCTCGCAAGAGCAAAATTCTGTCAAATTGCCCTCTAAAGACCAAACTGAATATGTAGAATGACTGTAAATAATTATCTGACAATTTTATTAGGCACCCATAGAGCTAACTTAGAGGAAACTTAGATGAGAAATTGGGTTCATTGCTCTTTTGGTGATTGCTGCTGGCAGTGAAGGAACCATTCGTCTTAGTGATGTTAGAATTTCATCAGTCTCAGTTTGGATGGAGGCCAGCACCTTCATACACAGCTGAGTGACTGCGGGGGTAAATAGTCAAACAATAAGTCGCGTCTGCCCTGTGACACCAGTTAACCCTCAGAACTCCATGTTAATGAGAGCAGTGTAATAAATTCTGTCAAGCGGACCGAGCCAAGGTGTTTGTATTAAAGAGAAGAAATGAACAGAGGCTTTGGTAATTAGATGTAGAATCAAGGCCTGTAATGATTTTTCCCTACAACTAAATCAACAAATCATTCCGATTTGGTCCACTGAAGCAGAAGCATTATTGTAGATAATTACAGCACAGTGACATTTAAACTCTTTCTTTCACATTGTTGACCGCTGTAGCAGAGAAATCAAAACCAAAAGGCTCATGTTGTAATTAACTTTTCGGAAACAAAAGGAAAAGATGAATTAAACAGATTAAATCTGTTTTCAGTTTGCCTTCCTGACCACTGCATATGTAGTTCTTTTCCCCGTATAAATGTTGCTTATCATCAGTGGCTTGCATACAGTACTTGCAGAGTGCAAAGGCCGTGTATGCGCTTGTGGGACCTCTGGGGAAATGCCCACAAAGGCTCTCATTCTAGGCAGTAAGCTAATTAAAGTGGTGGAGCAGATGGTGCAGACTTGGTCTGGACATAATGAGACGGTGAGTGGCGAGACGAACCGGACATGGCAGGACAGCTGTGAGGGGTTTGTGAGGTGACCAGAATTCAGGCATCTCCCTGGAGTGAGGCTTTACTTCAACCAAGATAGAGGATTTACAACGGCATGAAAACTTTTGAGCAGCTTTTAAGAAGCAACTGCATCAGGCGGTGTTTACTTCCTCCAAATGTGTGTTTAGAGAACATCTTTTACTGAAAGTGAATAAAGCCATGCCAAGAGGGTGTTTTTCATCTTTTTTCCTCCCATCCTCAATCATTCGATCTTGGCAGGTGGTTTTTGGTAAACACCAAATCTTCAACACCTGTTGCCAGAAGCATTTCTTGTCTGCCATCTCTCACCAACTCTGCTCCAACTGACACACTATCAGGCAAAAAAAAACAAAACAAACCAAAACAAACCCCCACGACCCCCCCCCCCCCCTCAACTGTGAAATAAATAACTGTGGCATTACCAAAGTGGGTGTTTTTCCTGGATGGAAGTTACGTGGCACACAACAAAAAGCTCACAGAAGCAGAAATTCCTTGAGGTGCAGAAATACTTAGTTCATCTCAAAAAAAGATGTTCCACGCTCCTGTTGTGCCTCGTTTGAGGAAAAGGTCTAGAGCAGTGGAAGCCGGCGTTCCCAGGCGTGAAGAGGTGAAATTTGAGGATGTCAGACTGTACCTGGTGGAGAGGAAAATGGGCCGCAGCAGGAGAAGTTTTCTGACCCAGCTGGCCAGGTCAAAGGGCTTTATTGTGGACGACGTCCTCAGGTTGGAAAAAAGCTTGCCATTTTGTTGTTCACTGACTGAGCAGGGTTTGGTGCTTAAAAGCTTTTCTGAATGTGAAGCTCAGGAGAGAACACTAATGTAGAGCATAGAGGGATGCAGGAGTATTTTCTGTGTTTGACCTTCTAGTTGGCCTTCAAGGCCTTTATTATAACCCCAGTGAAATGGAAGGTCATAATACTAATTAAATGCCTGGTTGGGCATGGTTGTATTGACTAACAGCCAGGCCAATAAATGCAAAATAAAGGCTCATTTTCATGCTTAAATAAACATTCATTTATAGTTTGTAGAAGCAGTTAAAACAATGTAGATAATGTAATGATAATTTGTGCACACCATTTTGGATTTAGCAATCAAAGATGAACCCAAACCCAATATTGCTTACATAAAAAGACAGTTAAGGCTCAGTTACTTTGTGCCATTTTCTTAAAAACATCTAGCTTATTAAAGAAGTTAAGGTCCAATTAGCTAATTAGAGAGCCACTATAGTCTCATGAATACTTAATCAACCAGGTTTAGGGCATCCATCCTGGCTCTGCAACACCTTAGTGGATTTTCCCACCTGAGCCACAACTCATAGCTCCTACATAAGGAAAATACATTTAGGAAGGAGAAGAAATTGACTAACCCATCTACAACTTGTTTGCAATAGCAGTTAAGAAGCTAAAAACATTGGAAGAAAGGTAACAGAGCACACACAAACTTTTTTAATGAGTTTGGTGAAAGTGTTTGTCTTAAGTCACACTTAAGGAGAGATCTTTAAGGAGCTTGTGAGCTTGTTCCTTGCGATGATGAATCATCTACAGTATTGTGCGCTAATTATGGAAGCAGTACATGTTCATCCTTTTTTTCTGTCTCTAATTGAAAGTATCTTTAAATCCAAAACTGTGAACACAGCAGAAATCCCCTGCTTGACACCCGCAACGCTTCAGAGTCAGGCTCCTTTGAGGCTATGGTGATACTGTTGATGCAACCTACCATTTTTAAGAGTCAACTTTGTTTTCAGCACAGGGCAGCTAAAACTCAGGCTTTGAGCTCCTCTTGTGAGCAGGTGCGTGTATGTGTGTGTATGTATGTGTGTGTGTGTGTGTGTGTGTGTGTGTATGTGTGTGTGTGTGTGTGTGTGTGTGTGTGTGTGTGTGTGTTCCTCTGCTTGTATCTTTGCCAGAACTATTTTCACTTTTAGTCATTCAGAGTGGGGCCAGTTTCTCAAATTGAAATAACCTTAGTGTTATAAAAATGTTGGAAGTTAAGCATGTGATTTAGGTCCCATATATGTAGTCAACAAAGGGTCCTCATGAGTATGGTATAACTAACGTGTGTGTGTAGGTGTTTAAACGTGTGTCTAAGTGTGCCTGCCAGCCGTGCGCCAGCTTGGCCATGGCAGCATTCCCAGAAACACAGCTTGAGCGCTCCTACGGTTACACTTGGCTTGATACAATTGTTTGAAACCAACGACAGGAAGTAGAGCGTGCCTGCCTCAAACTGACATTAATTCTGCAAGCTGACAAAACTGATATCAGCTGCAGTTTGATAGCAACACCTCCCATATCTAGTCTTACACAAGTTATAGGCACACTGCCTTGAGCATATGGTCTGATACACTGTGTGCGTTCCCCTGTGCATAAAGGTATGTGCTGGTACACACACACCACACACACACGTACACATGTACACCCCCCCCCCCCCCCCCCAACACACACACACCAGTCTCCATCTGTCCTAAATTCAAGTCTGATGCACATGGACATGCATCCAAATATCGACATGTTTGTCCTGGCTGATTGATGAGTTGTATTAAATGCTCTTTCGCGAATGGCAGGGAACACACACACACACGGACCTTTCACTAAGGAGCCCCAAATATTCAATACTATGACTATGCAACAGTAATCACATAAATAAAATGTGTAAAATTTATAAATGACCAAATAATTAGTAAAATCATTTAAGAGCCTTTTCACACTGGAATATGTTGGAACCAAGGTTCATGTTTTTGTTGCATTGTGTACATTTGATCCAGTTAGTTTTGGTTTCACATTGCAATTATGTGAGTGCACTAAAGAACTTTACATGACATACCTGTGACCTGTTGTCATCACCTACGTGGGCTGTGTCTCCCTATGCTTGACATTGATTGGTTTGTAGACGGGTGTGCATCTGAGGCCGGCAACTAAAATTTTTACAAAATGATATTTTATTGTTTTTATTGTCATAATGTTTTAGTGAATTATTGATTTCTTTTATTTCAAAATGCCCATTTTCAAAAGTGTGTTTTTAATTCCCGGTGATCCTTTTACTTCATGTCACATTGTGATTTCGTGTGGATGAAATGGATTATTACCAAAGAGAATAGAAGCACAAGAGACGAAACTCTGGTGCTTTTTTGACCACCGCCACTAGATGGCGCTGTGTTAGCACTGCCGCCATTTTGGACTGAAAACACCATCACATTCATTCAAATTCATCACATCTTGCGCACCCAAAGTTGGCAAATTTCACAGCCAGTGAGTGCAATAGAAAAATTGTCAAAATAAGTCATCAGTAAATCTTATGACACTTATTTAAAAACTTTTTTATAAACATTAAGAATTGAACAGAAACTTTGTGTGTTTCATTATTTAAGCATACAGGCTGCATTAGAATAAAAGTTACAAATTAAATATTGGCCTGTAGCCTTCAAGGAGAAAGCAAAGCAGCCCCAAAAAATAGTCATTTCAAATTAGAGGAACTGTATGAAATGTCATGCTGTAACAACAAATACAACTGTGTGATTAGGTTCTGCCATTTTGGTTTGCAATCTTGCAAGTATGACTGAAACTTTAAGTGTTTCAGGATGTTATGTTATGTTATGTGTGTGTGTGTCATGTTTGGAACACTCGGAATTTGTAAATCTGAACCCATAATTTGAAAATTTTTGTTTAATAAATGAAATTCTGAATGAATGTTTTACAAATTTCTGCTTGGATTCTTTCATGAATGTAGTAAATAAATAAATAAATAATTATAATAGTATGCATATTTATAATACTTTTTCATTGTTCAACACAGGCCATTTCAGTAGAAAGGATGTTTTACTGGTGCCTTGATAATACGTTAATCGCCTTCTGTCCAAAATGGTGGAGGCGTAGCTCTACTGCTGCATGCTGATATTGCAATATAGCTTTCACGTCTTATCAGTGTAAGTTCTTTGGTATTACTCAGCATCCAGGTGTAGAGCCAGGGTTAGCAGTGTTAGCTTGCTCCTGTTGGCTCAAATAACCACAGGAAAAGCCTGTCTGCTTTTTTGCTCTTCACAGAGTTGTCTGTCTTTTTCTAAAGGAACATCTTTTCTGGAATGAAAATGCTGCCGAGGTAACTCTGAATTAGCTGGCTGCTGTTATTTAGAATTACTTTGTAGTTGTTGTTGCTCTAGCTAACAGGTGCTAACTGGCTAAATTTTCAGTTGTTGAGTTTAGGAGAGGCAGGGAGGCATGTGATTGGCTGAAAATGAAATTCATTGTGGTAAGAGTATATAATTTGAGTGTAAGCTTGGAGAAAAATACCAAATAACTTCTGAAAAAGGTCATTTTTAAGTAAAAATGTATATAATGAAATAAAAAGGAACTCCAATAAAACTTTTTTGTAATGAAAACAAGAATGATGAAGATCTTTAATGATTTCACATTTATTGGTTCATTTATATATTTTACACAATATGTATTACCACCATATATTTCACACATTCATATGATTTCATAATGTCTCTAACATTGAACCCTTTGAGGCACCATATTAGAGCATACTGCATAAAGGCTGTTGGTGACGTAATTGGTCACTTCCTCATGTGGTTTATCTTGGTAGGATGAGGAATTTAAGCTGCTCTTCTTGGGTACAGTGATCATGTATATCAGTGAAGAAGTCTCATGAGAGCAGCTGTAAAAGGCAAACAGATGAAACCTCGCCATGGTGTAAAAATCTGTTCTGGACATACTCAGTCTTTGATCTGCCTGTTGGTTTTCACTTTTGGAAGGAATGGGAGGCTAGTTGCTGACAGGAACGGGGCAGAGAGACGACTCGAGAGAGTTCTCCATATCAAAGCCCATTGACTTTAGCCTGTCCTTGTGTCTGGGCTCAGAGTCCCACTGATTCTGGGAAGTACAATCTGGTGCTGGGCTTGCATTCTCGCTCATTTGCATGCCAATCTGCCATTTTACATTCTGTGAGGCTACGCATAAGATAAGGATCCAAATTCAGGGCTGGATTATATCTAGGTAAACATGGCAAGAGGAGAGTGTTTTTTTCTATGATCTGCAATTTCATTCACACATAGCAACGCTGTGTGATTTTAGAGGGAAATCAAACCAAAGGGCCAGACTGGTGGTTAGACTGTTAACTGCAAGTGAATTCTTTATTCATGTCTTTGTCCTGGTATGGATTTATTTTTCTTTAAAATGGACCATTGGTGGCCAGACTGGTATGCCAAGCAGATAGAGGATTAGTTTCGCCAGTGATTTGGCCAATTAGGCCTCAGCCTGAGCTCTGCTGGGATGTTCCTTAAGGAGTCGTTCCACCGATTTACCCACGCCCAGGAGAGAGGAAGAGGAGGAGCGTGCTGAGGGTAATTATGCACGGCTGGGTGCCCTGATTGGGTATGGTAGTTATACTCCATGGCAGGAAGCAGAAGGGGAGGAGGCTGCGATAAAATAGTCTGTTGACAAAGTCTCGGCGGAGCTGTAGGAGGCACTGGTTGAATGAGTCAGTTATCAAACAGTGGAGGGAGGCACTGAGGGTCTGTGCTGATTGCTGTTCACCCAGTGTTGATCCTCAAACATCACCAGTACGACCACGATGCTGAGATCTGAGATGCATTTCAAAAGCCTCACTTAAACCTCTCCACTCTACAGCAGGAACGTGTTTTTTGTTGTTGTTGTTTTGTTAAATCCAGCAGTGAAGGAGATCTTTCAATTAAACTGTTCAAGGTGTCCTGGGAATCCTACTAATCCATATACAGGGTATTGAGGCTTTTGTCTGCTTATGTTTTGCATTAAGATAATTTAATTACTTAAAGGCCCTGAAAAGAAATGTATGTGTCTGTGTTTTTGTCTGTGCTCTTCCCACTGGTTTTAAGCAGGTGGGCCTTGGTGGGAAAAAGATGACACACTGTGCACCAGTCAGAATTTAGTGACATTTTAATCAAAATCTGATGGCAGTTGGGGTTGGGTTGTCGGGCTACTGTCAGTCAAATCTGATGAAATTACACCCACACTGTCCTGGTGAAGCAGATTAGTTGAGCTATAGAGAGCCAAAGTCCTGACATTGCGTTCCAACTAGCCTCTGTAACTCAATGCGATCTCTCATTCACATTTTCTTTCATCAGTCTTTCTGAAAATATTCTAAGACAAATTGGCAGCACTTGCTAAATTGCTAAATAAAT
The DNA here is from genome assembly GCA_038419695.1 of Scomberomorus guttatus. NCBI lineage: Eukaryota > Metazoa > Chordata > Actinopteri > Scombriformes > Scombridae > Scomberomorus > Scomberomorus guttatus. The sequence continues at coordinate 23,354,026 of CM076458.1, forward strand.
CTTTGTGATTTCAACAAAGTTACGATTACTTCGTGAGCATGCAAAAACTACACCTCCCATGAAAATGTACCAGCATGGCAGAGCAGGTACATGCAACATTGCAACAAAGCTGTAATCTCTGCCATTTCCAAACTTGACTTGCAAATAGGCTCGCCTCTTTTGTCAAGCTGTGACATTTAACCCGTGGTGGTCTAGGGCTCATGGGAAATGACGTTTGTTAAAGGCTGTTTAAAATATTGAACAAACAACAATCGTTTAAGTGAGCCACACAACATACTGTTGAGGAAGGTTTCAAGGCTGGATTTTTAATTATTTGTGTTATTACAAATGTCTGTAGCATTTCTCTCCTAATAAATAACAAATAAGAAAACTTTTTATCAAAACGTCAATGTTAATTGTTGCATATTTTTCATTTACATAAATGCTATAAAGAAATACTTAATATTTGAAACCAAGTCTTCAGGGGCTTTAAAGCAGCAATAATCAATATTGTTTGTAATACCAATGGATCACATGACAACTTGTATGTGAAAGGGGAAAGTGGCTTTGATGAATTTGAGTGATGATTCTTATGCTTTTTAGTGTCTTTTAGGTCATTGTTTTGGTTTTATGGCTCACAGTGTTACTGTTTTGGTTCAGTGTCACTTCTCTTGTTGTGTTGTTTTCTCTAAAAACCTACTGTGCATTACCTGTCCAGCACAAAGAGAGCAGTTGCATAGATTCCTGTAGTTCCTATAGAGATGACCTTAAACTTGAACTGGAACTGGAACTTGAACTTGTCAGACTGAATAATGCTCGCCACTATCCTTGAGCTTTGCGGCAGCACTGAATAAAACCAAAAATGGAACCTTCTGACATCTCTTTTCATCTTCCTTTTACAGCGATGAGGTCACTCACGTGGTGTCAGAGGACAGCCAGGCTTCATCCCTGTGGGCATGGTTAAAGGGGTGTGGCCTGAAGAATCTACCCATGATGCATGTGTTGGACATCAGCTGGTTCACCGCCAGCATGGGAGTGGGGAGACCTGTTGCTGTGGAGACCAGACACCTCATTCAGGTTTGTGTGTGTCACAAAAAAGACAGAACCATCTAGATAGCTATAGTGTAAGCACTAGATGGCACTATGGACCAAACAGGATGTTTTTCTTTGAGTGTGTTATCACAAAACAAAGAACCATGCAGTAGTTGATGATTTGAGGAAACCCAAAGATATTTTTATAATTTCTCATGCAAGTGATGCATATTTTTAATACTATGTGTAGGTATGCATGAGCTTCTTCCTCTCCCTGCAAATCAACCCACTGATGGGGAGCTCTTAAAAAGAGGACACATCTAACTTACCCCAGCCTCTGCTCATGTTATCACACTTCACCTCGCTGATAGCAACAGAAACGTACCCCATATTGTGTCAAATAAACCCATCAGCTGGATGTCAGGGCTCAGATCAGCCCACTAACTGAAACACACACACACACATATATTCCCCCCTGTGGGTGACACAACGAGGGCTTGGCAGCATATGGGTCCAAAATAAAGAAATATGTTGCCTGCTTTAAATGGACTGTCTCCTTTTTCCTCCCACAGTAGAGAAGAAAAAACACTCAACTTCTGAAGTCACGTTTGCCAGACTCCATCTATGTTTTCTCTTAACAGCCTGTGACAGCGTTAACGGTCACGATGACATTTGCCGTTTTTTATTCCTTCACATGAAATGAAATACCTCCAAAATGCTTTTGTCTTGTTCTAGCTTTGTTTCCACATGGCCACGTGGAAGTGGCAAATCAGTAGTGCTCTTCTAGTTGGCTGCATCCATCCATCAATCCATTTAAGGAGCTACCATGTAGAAATAAAATATTCCCCAAACATGCTACTTCTTGGGCACATTTGCCTGCAGCTCTTCGTGATAGTCTGGAAATGCAATGTGTTTTATTATCATAAATATTCTACAGCAAGTCAGGGAGGAATTTAAAACATTAAACCCATTGAAATGTAATATTTTCCATTACTTCCTGGCTTTCAGAGAGGTTGTTTAGCCTGTTTAAATGGAGAGGTGGTGAGAATGAGGAAAGAAAATGGAAGTGATTGCCAGGGAATGGATTTAGAGTTTGGTCTGTGAACATGTGTCTGCCATCGCTCCTCTGTAAGGAGACAGGTGGGCTGGCTGTCCGAGGATGATGTTTGTATTTTAGTGTGTAGGTGCGTGGGCGAGAGGGGTACGCAGCTTCCCTTAAGAGGTGGGACCTCGGTGACCTTTGCCCTGCTCAGTGGCCCGAGAGGATTTCATTAACCCACCTGAGTGCGCTTCTCTGCCTGCATGACAGGCATTAACATGCAGGAACAGGCCTGGAGTGTCTCTACGGGTGGAGGAGGGCGAAAGAGTGGGCGAGGTCCAGCAATACTTACTGTGCCTTATCATCTCAGCAGATGGTATGTGGAGAAATGAAGCTGCGTGTGCATGTAGACTGCGCACATTAGTTTAGTTACATCTAAGCCGTACAGCAAAGGTGGAGAGGACACTGGAGAGAAGGCCAGGAGAGGATACGCTGCCTCTGAGATCAGTCTTAGAGCTTTAACTTCCACAGAGTTATAGGCCTGTATAATAACAGAGCCCAGATGGGGAAAACCAACCTCTGCATGCTGATGCACAGACGTTTGTCTCCATGGACCCACAATCCCATTTTGGATTAAACAAGCTGCAACAGGGGTGGAAAAGTGATGGAGAACCCCCTGTTGTATTTAGAGGAGCACAGGGAGTTTCTAAGGCAGTTTTACTTTTGATTGGCAGAAAAATTGTGCCGTGAAATATATTCAAAGTTATTCTTTTTTTTTTTTTTTTTTTTTTGACGACGGGAAAGGCTCCTGGCAGAGAATAAATGATGAACATTTTTTGAATCCCTTACTGATTGATTCAGCTGAGCAGTGTGAGAGGTACTAGCTCTTTTCATTATCTTTTTGAGACACCCCTGTTCCTTCTGCAGCATCGGTCTCAGTCAACACAGTGTGGTGACAGTTTCTCCATCTTCCTCTTTCTCCTCTTCCTCCCTCTCTCTATATCGTTCTTCCACCCAATCCACGGGTAATTTTATGGACGCAATGTTCCCTTTGTGATATCTAATTGTCTGCAAGAATATTAATATTACATTGGTAATCCTTTTGACACATATATTACAAATGGGGAACCATTTCTTCATAGAATGAAAAGGCAATTTACAGGAGGCAAATTGGATGATGGCAAGCAGATTTGTAATGCCACGGGTTAGGTAGCGTAATGGATTTGGATGCCACCAGACTGTGAGATGAGTGTCATTAGCCTGTTGCCCTGGAGACACACAGTCATAAAAATAACTTCTCCAAGGCAAATGGCTACATTTTTATGTAATTCAATTTGAACTCTTGGCTCTGTGCTAGTCAGGAATAGCCTTACACACATTTACACATTTAGCCTCTCAACAATTTGCAATGGCTCACAAATTAAAACGATATATGACTGTGCATGTATGTGTGTGTTTATCAGTGTCTGGTTATTTTTGTACACAGGACACCTTGCCCACATTGCCAGAAGGTTCTACACCCACTCCTGTGGCCACAGTCTCTCAATACGCCTGCCAGAGACGGACAACTATAGAAAACAACAACAAGATTTTCACAGTAAGGAACTGTTACCTAACGTCACTCTGGACACAACAGCACATTCACATGTTCACCCACCAGAGGCTGCCGCTCTGACTTAGCAATGTAAAAACTCCCCTAATCTGTTCTGCTCTAATTAGATGGTTGGCTTGCTTCACTCAGCAGCGCTCTGACACAAACCTCCCTCAAAATACATTAACCTGCAAATGAGTAGCATCTGCAGCTGTGGCACGTTGAAGGTACAACAGCTGACATGCTCACGATCCCTGGCATGGACACGCCCTAAGGCGCCGCGCGCTACGCCAAGACGGGCGACGGACGTGACACTCCTCACAAGCAATGATGGATCTGCCCCTCTGCCATCTGGTGGGCAGTGTGGCAGGGTGGATGGGGTGGATCTGGTGGGCGGGAACGGCTGAGGAAGAACACACAGGTTCTCCAATTCCCAGAAGGGAGAAGTGGTTAATCGGCTGATTGGCTCAGGTGATGATGACCGTGAAAGAAAAGGGAAATGATGTTGAAACTAGTCAAAAAATAGGAACAATGTAGCATATGCATGTTGCATGTAGATGTATTAACCAAACAATAAACCACCCTGCAAACAAATAAGTATTGTGAGCAGTGATGAAATTATTAGTTGATCCACAAAAAATGAATCAACATTTGTGCTTGATTATTTATTAACAGTCATTGAAGATTTGCTGCTTTTTTCAGTTATATTTTATTATAAGTTGAATACTTTTGAATTTGATTTTGAACTGTTCGTCAGTAAAAATAAGTTATTTATAGATGTCACCTCTGGCTATGGGAAACTGATGAGATTTATACTATTTTCTGACATTTTATAGACTTAATGATTAATCTAGAAAATAATTAATCAGATTAATTAATTGTCAGATTAATTCATAATGAAGACCGTAATTACTTACTGACCTAAAGGAACAATCAAACCTTCCTAAAAAAAAGGAAAAGATATGTGCAAAAACACACTTTGGTGTGCTCTTTACACTTCATTAATTTCCATCTTTCTCTTTGTTATCTGTCTTGGGAGCACTCTCTTGATGCCACAGAATATGAAATCTGAGGTTGGAAATGTGCAATATCAATGTGAGGTGATTGGCAAACCTATGTGTGTGTGTTTGTGTGGGAGTGTGGAGACCCGCTTATGAATTTCTGTAAGACCTATTAAGCACATCTTACCGAGGGCCTGTGAGGCATCTGTTTCATAATGACTTTTTAGTTCCCAGTAATGGCAAATGTACATAATAGATACACACACTTGTGCAGAAATTCACCCTTGCATGCATGTGCTAAAACTCTCACACACTACACATACACACACACACGCACACGTTTATCCACATGGACACATACAGATGTGCATACCCACACACATCTCACCTGGGGAGGGCAGCTGTTCAATTTCTTATCCCCTGTTTCTTTCCACAGCATTACCTCCATAATTAGCAATCCCACTCAGTTTCTCTATCCCCATGATTAACTCATTATCCCCAAGTAAAGCCACATCAAAGAAGACTTTCTGATTAGAGAGAAAGGTTATTCTAGATGTGGTCTTGAGAAAGCCACAGGTAAAACAGCCAGATAAAATGCAATTACTTGAAATATCGAAGTCAGACTGAGATTTAAAAAATGTTCTTGCATTGGCCTTTTGACTGCAAAGGAAATGTCCGTTTAAAAAGAAGCAACAGCTAACCGAAAGACAGAATATGATGTACTGTATTGTAGCAGTGCTAATGAGGGGTAAGCTATTGATCCACAACGGTAAACCTATCCTTGATCTGTCCTGCAGTCTGCTTATTTGCAAAGCGCAGTAATGATGTAATCACTGTGAATATATATCTAATGAAAAGGCTTTTATACAGCAAGACTTGAAAATGGGTATTAGTACGTACGTGTAGTATGTACGTATGTTTACATGTGTAATTGTCTTTGTCTGTCTGTTTGCACTTATTAATGTGTTTTTCTGCATGTCTTTGTGAAGTAGTGGCAGTATAAAAAGTTATTATTTATCTCCTCCATTTCAGTGATCATTGTAAGGTAAATGATAACAAAATCAGTTGATTCATTTAAATTAATTTATGCTGATTTGATGATTCTCAGTTATTGAGTTGGGTGCGTATTTCGCAGTTCACATTTAATGATGGTGAAAACTCATAATCTTGGATTTGCAATTATGCTGACAGTAGTTGTTTCGTGGTCTTGCTGTCAACCAGTGGCCTATGTCACAACGTGGGAAAGTGTCCAAATATGGATTACTGCTGCTCCTTCATGAATGTTGTCAATAGTTAATTCTCACACATTAGCAAGTAAGATATAGTGTTGAGAAGACATGTCTATAGGCACTGGTAACAGTTTAAAAATTCTAAGACCGTCACAAAATGGGAGTTTGCAGCACCCATTCATGGCTGTAGCCAGCTATGAGGTCACTGAGGTCAGGACCTCTGTAATTATTTCCTAAAAAAAGAAAAAAAAACTCTGCCCTATCTATGCATCGACCAGGCAGCCTACTGTGTGTGGTATAGGTTAAGTAAAAGATACGTTATTGCTAAGAAGCCTACATTAACAACATTAACTAGAGCATCAGTGTTGATACAGTATGCAGAATTTCACTTATTTGAAGTGTGATGGACTCAATCAAGGCTCGAGGCTATGATAACTAACTAGGTAGTTAGCTAAGAGCACAAAGGGGAGGAGAACAGAGAACAGGACAGACAGAAGAACAGAGGAGAAGAACAAAGGGGAGGAGAACATAGAGGAAGAGAACAGAGAGGAGAACAGTGAGGAGCACAGAGAGGAGGAGAACAGAGGAGGAGAACAGTGAGGAGCAGGACGGACAGAAGAACAGGTAGGAGGAGCACAGAGAAACAGGAGTCACTTTATATCATTCTGATCCTGAAGGCACACAGAGTCAGGTATTTACAGATACAGAGAAAACTTGTTTACTCCAAAATAAGTGGGTGGCAACAGCGCAGCATAGGTATCCCCATCGGGCATTTGCTTGTCCAGAAATGCAGTAAATAAGCTCCATTAAAAGAAAAAATTCTGGACCTCACTAATTGCTAAACCTGGCTACAGCCCTGCACCCATTCCAGCAAAAAACAAAACAAAAAACAAAAAAAAACAAAAAACAAAAAACCACAATGGTAAATATCTGTATTGGATACAGATATTGGATAAAATGATCATTCAGTTACTTGTTGAGTAACTGTGGTGGGGCTACATTATTCTCTGGCTTCTTTTCATGCTGCTTATCTGGCTCAAACATACAGCAGTCCAGTATAACGGCTGAGTGATATTTTTGGTACAGTACCTGTCCTACTGTGTGCCATGGCTAACCAGTGCCACTGTCACCTAGCAACCACAACTATGTGGGTTTGTCTTGAAGTCCTGATGTCTTTTTGCATTATTTATTTGGCTATACTTATATCATTTGCAAAAAGGAAAGCCCCTACCAATCCAGCATTTGAGCTTCAAAATCAAGACTCAACAGAAAATTCCTATTTGTTTAGATACTACTAGTAGAATTGATATCAGAGGACTCTTGAGCCCCCTGGTGGTAATGTTTTACATCAATAATGCAGGCTGCAGAGTGAATACAAAGGTATGGAGGGTTTAAAGGGCTGAAACTAAATATACAAATACATAATTTATTATATCATTTAGTGCTTAAATAAATGACTGAATATGTAATTATATAATAAAATACTTAAATAAATGAACAAATAAAGAATTATGTAATTTAATACTTAATTGTCACCGTAAATAAATTAAATGAGACATTAAATATATAAATGTTAAATCTATTTGTGTATTTATTCTTTTTTATATATATTTATATATTTACACATTTGTATATGTATTCATTCACTTCTTATATATTTATTTATTCACTTATTCATTTATTCACACATTTATTTATCTTTTTAAAAGTTTATTTATTTATTTATATATACTTTCATTTATCCATAGTGTCACTTGCTGCAACAAAATAAATAAATCTGTCAACTTCATCCATCAAAAGTCAGGGGGTGGGCTCTGCACTGCGATTGGTGGTTGAACATGAATCTACTGCTTTTGCAATTCAAGATGGCAGCATCCGGTGCAGATCTTAATGAAATCCTGTGTGCTACAATGGTAGATATATTTGCTGTAGCTGAACAGATGGAGGCAAATGCCAATTCTTGTGCTTTTTTAGTTCAGATTGAGGGCTTCACTGTACAAATTGGAATGATATCAGCCCTGACTGACACAGAAATGAATGAAGCTGTATTTACAATCCCAGATCCTGCTGGATCTGTAATACTGTTCATTCACCAATCAGAGGCTTTAACCCGCCCCCTGATTTATGATGGATGAAGTTGACACATTTATTTATGTCGCTGCAGCAAGTTACACTATGGATAAATGAAAGTATATACGAATAAATAAATAAAATTATAAATAGATAAATAAATGTTTGAATAAATGAATAAGTAAATTAATAAATTCATATAGGAATGAACAAATAACTATACAAATAAATAAATAAATAAATAAATAAATAAATAAATTTAACATTTATATATTCAATGTCACATTTAAATTGTGTACAAATTTGTATACAAATCTTCCCAATTTACTCAACCAGTGACCTTAAACTGTTTAGGTCAAACATTTGTAAGAGGGATATTTATTTTGATGAGGTGTATATTCATCAGGAGCAAAAACAGGTCAGTCAATCAAATCAGAATCTCTAAGCTCTATGAAATGAAGCTCTGTTGATTCAGTGGTTAATATGTGTGACAAAAATGAGTTTTGTTTACATGACAATATACCCAGCACTAACAAAGAACCTCTTTCACAAGAAATATTTTAGAGCGGAGGTGAAACCAAAACTTCTGGGTTCTGTCCAAAAGCAAGAAAACCTCCTTAAAAACCACTCCGCTTTCATGCTAGCATCAATGTAATATTTTTTGTTGTTTACAAAAGCGTAAAGCATGCACTGAAGGTTAAACGTGGCCAGCTCCAGGGAATGAGGCGAGAGCTGCATGTCTGTGGCTCTACTTCATAGTAGGGCTTTCACGATATCAGAAATTCACAACATGATTATCGTGGCCAAAAGAATTCATGATAATAATATTATCACAATATCTATGGAAAATTAAAAAAAAATGCTATCAGTCAAATCATCTTTAACTTTGTTTATTAAGTATTTTGTTATATGTGTCTTTTCTGGCAAATGAATTACACTCAAAATACAAGTGTAGGGAGGTGGAGAGAGAGTCGGTAACCATAACTGTAAGGTTGTATAAGGTTTTTATTTCCGCCTGAATATTTTTTTGCAAACAGATGCCTGCAGTTGACCTACAGCTGTTCCTTATCAGCTAGAAAACACAATGGGACCACAACGTGGAGGCTTACCTAGTCCAAGTTCAAATTTCATAACAATACCAAATATTTTACACATGTTTTTCTGAGGGTATGTCTAGGCAATTTAGAGACACCAATAACCCCTGCTGAGTAACTGAAGCATAAACACATTATAGTTAAATCACAGCAAACTATTTATATTTACATAATTTCCATGTTGTGGCTTCATAAAGCAAGCAATAATGCAGCATATGGTCATTTTCGGAATTTCATTGGCTATTTGAAGCGCCAGTCATCGGCAGAATCTGTTTCTATTCTCTCGTTGGCTATTGTAGGCTGTGGATAGGACATGGAAGCTCCTATTGGGTTAAGTGAGGTGTCAATCAAAACGTCAGCGTACAGCCGCCATTTTGATACCAAGATGTGGCTAATGTTTACATGCTAACTCGAGTTATGACGGAAAATACGTTGGAAGATTAGGACATCTGCCGGCTAATTTGAAATGATGCAACAGCCGTTCGTGGATATTTATCGATGTAATAATGTGTTTTGGACTAAATATTTTACTCGAGAATTAGATGAGTAGACTGATACCACTCTCATGTCTCAAGTATGGAACTAGAGAAAAGAAGTGATTATGATTAGCTCACTTCTAAAGCTCACTAAACAACACATAGTATCTTGTTTGTCAAGGTCACTGCGCACAGCCACTGTTCTTTAAAAAATACTTATAGCATGTAACTCCCCATAAACCACAACTTATGACAGAATGTGTTTATTAGTGGGCTTTAGTAGACATATTTTTGAACTTCGGAGCGAGCTGCGCTGCCTGCTTCCCCCGGCTTTAAGCCTTTATGCAAAGCTAAGCTAACTGCCTCCTGGCTTTAGCTCCATACTTAACGCACAGGCGAAAGTGGTATCAATTTTCTCGTCTAATTCTCGATATGAAAGTTGTTGAACTATTTCTTTATAGATGAAGAGGGCGCAGCGCGACTGTTCAACATCAGTATTTGTGGGCGTGTTTCTATTTGCAAGTAACATTTCAAATGGAATTATTTGCTCGTCTTAGTAGAAATACACAAGGACAAAGAATAAACATATAAAAGTGACCAATTTTCACCACAACCAAAAAAGCTTATTTTATCAACCAAACTGATTTATTTGACAATGATAAAATGTAGTGGGGCAATGGCCTGAAATGATGTGTGTGTGTGTGTATTGCTTTGTTTTTGAGCGTATCTTGGTGTGTGCACGGCACGTGCATGGAACTGTATGCTTAGAGGTATCCATTAGACAGACAGAGAAAGTCTCAGGAGTAACAACCTGCAATGATTTCAGGAAGGAGGGGGAAAAAGGAGCATCTACTGTAGGGCCAGCAGGGTGTGCTGGTGAAGGAGGAGGAAGTAGGTGGTGCAGAGAGACATCAGGATCAGGAATCTCAGCAGCAGCGCCCCAGTGAGGTGTCAATCACACACTGGCAGCAAGCGACCCTTCATTCCACAACCATGCACTACTGATTTATTCATCGCTCGCTGCTTCCTCTTTATCTTTCACCATCTCTGCCTCACACTCTTTCACTCCGGTATCACTTCCCCCTGCCCTTTTGTTATGTCCCCCACCCACCCACCCCCTCTCACACATTCTTTCACTCAGGTATCAGTTCCCCCTGCCCTTTTGTTAATGCCCCCACCCTCCCCCAACCATTCTCACTGTGTTTCTCTCACTCTTGTTGTTTCTTGCTCTTGATGTGTGTGCACGTACACACACACAAGTCAAGCCTACACTCTCTCTTTTTCATCTGCTTAGCTTTGAGTCTTCTACTGTCATAATTTCACCATAAGCCTGACATACGCAGACACAAAAATTGACATTTGTGTCTTGACTGATTGACATGCAGCACTGAATGCCTTTTCTCTGATGGCAACACACACACACACACACAAACAGATATGTACAAGCAAGCACACACAGTATACCAGACTAATGAGGGGAGGGAAAAAAAGAGTCAGCAAGAGAAACATCATGAATTTGTTTCCCTTCAGCACAAGGCCTGCAACATATTGATAGGACAAGCACCACAGAGGAGGAGATTGATAGAGGGTGGGGTGGGGAGTGTTATGGGAGTGCTGAACCTCAAATCAAATTGATTCCCTACATCACCCAGTGGAGTTAATATTTACGACGTAAACAGCCAACAGACGAAAACCCGTGAAGATCAGAAAAGGGTCAAACGCTTTTTGGGAGAAAGGCATCTTGTCCAAGATGCTTAACTTTGCTCTCTGTGGTTTTCATATTTTTAAAGGTTTACATATTGTTGTCAAGATCAAATCCCCAAATGTTAGATTTCATATCAAAGCGCCTTCAGCTTTCTTTGAATTACTCCATTGTAAGAAAACAAATTAGACACACTCTTTTTCTTTATTTGAGATAAACCTTAAAATGACATGAAAAAGAAAATTTGAATTATGTCCACTACTTATTAATTAGATAGGGGATAGATTAAATCCATCTCCTAGCTGTTAATCGTGTTGAAACTCTTCTCAGTGGGTTCTCTGACCTCCTTTCATGGTTTTTTTTTGCGCATGCAGCGAGGCGGGCTGCTGTGCGAACATGACTCGCAGGCATGTCCGTGATATTCGGTGGCGGGGGGTAAATCGGCGTGCTATATCAACGTCCCTGCGCACCAAGTCCCCCTACCAGCCTTAACTCCTCATTAATTAGATGAATCCATATGCAGTGTGGTTTTTTGAGCCTGCAGCGCTGACTCCATGCAGCTGCTACGAGAACATGACAGTTGACAGACTGGCTGCAGAGCCTGTGTGTGTGTGTGTGTGTGTGTGTGTGTGTGTGTGTGTGTGTGTGTGTGTGTGAGGTCTTAAAATCCAGTTTTTGGAAAGGTGAGATTTACGTGTGATAATTTGGTGTTCCACTTTTTCCAATGTTTCACTCATTTTAGGATATCCTCATTTCTTGAGGGTGAACATTTTGCAACAAGACCCAATAAGCAATTAAAACGCTGTATCAGTATCAAGAAATTAACATCTGATTTAAAAAATAAACCATCATTTTGGGAATGAAACCTGCATTCATTTATTTTATGTCACTTTGGGGCAGTGCAACAAACTGGAAACACAGCACTTACCTTTTATAAAGTTGATGTGTTGAGCATGTTAGCAAAACAGTCTATGTACACATCCAGCAAACACAGAGCAAGATTAGCATTCATTTGGAGTCGTGTGACAATGTAAATTCATTATTCACTCTCGATTTAGCTCTGTTTTTGATTTCACTAACTCCTGAGAAAAAATATCTGGCTTTTTAGCAGCTATATCCTCCACTATGTTCACCAGCTAATTGCTAACGTTTCTGTCTGTAGCGTGATGCTAGGCAGGTAGCACATAGTAGGTGTAACAGAGCTTTTCACAGCAAACAGCTGCCTGCTGTGTGCAACTGGAAACAAGGTTAATGAGAGCGCTGAGAGTGAACCAAAACAATAAAGTTACAGTCTGTAAAACAAAACAAGCTGAAAGATACTAAAACGCTCCACAGAGCTGAGGTTAACTGCAGAGTCGGGTAATATTTCTTTGTAGGTTTGTCACTATGAGTGACCCCGTTCATATTACACATATGTAGTCATCTGATCCATTGTTAATATTAAAATATTAATAAGAGCAGCTTCAAATCAGAGGACCAATACTATTTTAATCTCTGTGATTTCAGTAGAGAGATTAGATCAGGGTTGCATTAGCCTAGCTTAGCACAAAGACTGGAAATATACTGTACAAATAGTGTATTGCAACTGTTAATATATTGTTTAAACACTGATTTACACCTATGTTAGTTTGTATGTGACTCCAAATTTAGAACATAAGCACATGAACGTTACGTATGAGTTTTTGTATGTGGTCTCAGGATACTTCTAAAAGTTCTTGGGTTTTGTGTATGGGATATATGTATTTTTGAAAATAAATCAATCACCAAATGACCCTGTGGTTATTACTAGTGAAGAGGCTGGAACCCCACTTGTATTGTAGCCCTAACACATCTAGACCAACTACTTGTAACACACCCTGCACACAAACATGCCCTCTCACCTCTCCAATTATGAGCTTGCTTCTCCTATTCATGGCATGCTGTGAGGAGAGCCCTGCTGTGTGTGTGTGTGTGTTGCGTGTGTGTGTGTGTGTGTGTGTGCATGTGTGCCGGGATGTAAAGGGTCGTTCCCTTTCCATGTGCTGCAGTAAATGGGTCAGTGCGTCTCATGGGTGAGCTGGACTAAAGTCTGCTGTTCACTGACCTGAGGCTGCATGTCTGCACAAGACTGCGGGTGGTGCAGTGACCTCAGAGAGGAACCACAGCATAAATATGGCCGAGTCTGTCCTGAGCTTGGGTCATACCGGGCTGCATCAAGGTCCAGGTCCAGGATTTAGAATTACTTAGCTTTAGTCTCTGTGGTAGCTTTTAGCATTTCTCCTCCAATAACTGTGCAAGGATATCAGTTGTATGGTATTTTACTGATATGTATTTCAATTATTGTGACTTCTTCTTAAACATAACTGATTCATGCATTATATAAAGGGCAGAGTAGCAGCATGCTAGAGTTAGCATTATATGAAATGCTGACCCAAATGTCATGAGAGATTAGGAACTAATTTATACAGTCCTTGTGCTATCTAAGGTTTTAGAGAAGGTCCAACATACTCAGTTGCCTGTTTTTTTCCCAATGACAATCGAACATAGTCTACTACAGCAGCATAGCAAAAACAGCATGATAGCAGCAGCTGCACCCCTCTGTCAGTGTCTACAACTGTCTGTTCAGCTTAGGTATTGAAATATACTGCATTGAAAAGCCCCCCAAAAAGCTGTGTGTTGCAATTATGTGCGAAAGTACATGGCAGGTGAAGACAACAGTATTGGTTAAAATGGAAATGTTTTTAATAAGATGGAAATCTGTAAAAAACAGGGCTAAAATGTCTGACTGGGGTAGACAGGGTTTCAGGCCCATGTCTGCAGCTCTGTTGGATGCTTTTTAGGTCGGTATTGTTTTTCAGGTGAGTGTAGTAAAGTGTTTTCAGCAAACTTTAAGTTAGCCAATAATATGTGTGTCTCACTCGTCTTTTAGTTGGTATTAATGTTAAAATTTCAAGAGTGTTATTAAAATAAAGGAGTTATTTTAATGTTACTAATCCTTGTTTGTAATTTATTTTGAACATTTTTTAGTTTGATAAATGGCGGAAATAGCTCAGTCCGCAGCTTTTATGGAAGCAATCTGTGTTTCTCTCAGTCGGAGATGTAACTGAGAGAAGCAGGTACGCAGAATCAGTGTCCAAATATATTATTGAATTATGTTGCGTTCCAAGTGCAGTATGTGGTTGGTGAATGAATGCAGGGAACTGAGAGTATTGTAAAATGTAATACGTTGCAATTTTGCTGTGCTGTTTCTGTAGAATTGAGCAAGCTGCGCTGTTCGCGTGCTGATACCCACGGTATTGTGGGAAATTTAGTTTTTGTTCTAGAAGTCACACACAATGTTTGTTTATATTGTCAACTGAAATACTTATGTTTATTTATTTATTTTCATAATTGTATGTTATTTTATAAACCCCCAGAGAGAGGCACCTGCCCGCGAGGGGTTCCTTGATGTTTATTGTCCCTGTGCACTCTGTGTTACTGCAGGTATGCCTTTAATTCCACTATACGATCACCTTACTCATTGTAGCCCAGGTTAATACACAATTACACTGTTTTCATAAAGTTACTTCTGGTTGCGTGTACAATGTACATACTATATATTGTAAAGTGCAGTTGGAGATGTAACTGAGAGAAGCAGAGAGAGGCACCTGCCTATGAGGGGTACCTTGATGTTTATTGTCCCTGTGCACTCTGTTACTGCAGATTCCAGTAAAGATTCCTAGGGAGAGAGCGGTTGTGTTGCTGTGGTTTTGTGACTCCATTACAAATTTGCTGCTGTGACCCGGATACAAAGATCAGTGGCTGCATATCGCCGGGGGAAGTCTCCACACGCATCAACTTTTGCAACACAGAAAAGCTAAGGACTCTCTGAAAGACAAGCTGTGAAATCTAATCACTATGTCGCTGAGTAAAGATCTATTAGACGGTGTGTATACCCCACATGATGATGAGCAACAGTTGGGTGTTTCATCTGGGCTTGCAGCTGATGATATTTTATGCACACCTAAGACTGGGGCGGGAAGGGGATCCCTCTTGAGTAGTATGCTAGAGCAAAGTGAACAGGCACCTCCAATAATGTCCCCAATAGATAATTACAAGGAAAAGCCAGGAAGAAGTAGCAGCCATACAACATTTAATGATAAAAGAGATCAGCAGAACCCTTAAGAGGGTCTATGCTTCAGATATTACAAAACAGGACACAGAGAGTTTCAATGTCCAGAGAGGAGACAAGTAAAGCAGAAATCCCCTGCCAATGACTCTCATTTAAACTAGAGGGCTCACATTGAAAGGGGAACGGTGTGGGCATGAGAAAAACAAAACCCCATAAGAACCCCATGACTTTTGATGTTAGGACTGAAGACTGCTCCAGAAATTAGATAAACTATGCTAACTTAGAGTCTTTTATGCCACAGCAGTAGTCCAGGGAACAGTGGAGCTTTTAGCTCTTGTGGACAGTGGTTCAGTAACTTGTACTTTGAGTGAGAAAGCTGAACGCATGCTTCAGACAGGCAACATAATTGGCGGGGGGTCAAGCAAACCAACAAAAAAAAATTCTGACTGGGTGTGGGGGGAGCCAGGCAACTCCTAAATACACTTATGAGTTGAATGTTGAGTTGCTTGGTTGCAAGATGGCTGTCAACTTTCTTGTCATTCCGGGGCAAGAAGATGATATGATAGGTGGGTCTAATGTCATTAAACACATAATGTGACAAGTGAAGAAGACCAAATGGTTTTGGGATAGTATCCCCCAACCAGCCCAAGAGGACTCACACCAGCCACTCAAGATACCTAAAAGAGTTGGAACAGTAGTATTAAAGCAGAGTGTAACCCTGGAGCCACATCAGGAGCACTTAGTGTTGTCTGTTGGGAGCACTGTCATGTTAGAGCCTACTACATCTCGCTCTGCACCAAGAAACATTATGGTTGCCCGTCTGTCCATTGTGGGGTGACAAGTGGCTCCCAATGAATGTAATCAATATGCTTGACTGTCCTTTTGTCCTCAAAAGCAATGCCAAACTTGTAGAAGTGCACCCATGTCTGGCCCTCGAAGAACTGGATCCTGCTCCTGACCACAGGGATGCTCAGACATGAAGGGAGAGATGCCCCAGAATGTAGCACAGGCACATTTGCATGATGTGCACAACAATGAAGCCAAACAGAGAGATTATATAGTTAAACTAGCGGAGCTTGGTTTAACAGATATCGATATGGACTCTTGTGAAGTTGGTGACCTTTGGAAAGATAAACTTGCAGACCTAATTGCCCAGCATGAGGATATATTCTCCCGTGGCAGACTGGACTACGGTGAGGCAAAGAACATGCACATGATTTGCCTGAAGGATGATAAGCCATTCTGGCTGCCTTACAGAAGGGTTCCACCATCTGACTACCAGAAACTCAGGCAAACACTGGATGAGATGGAAGAGCGCGGTATCATTCGAAAATCCAACAGTGAATGGGCCTCCCCACTAGTACTCGTAAGAAAACCCTCTGGTGAGTTAAGGATCTGCACTGATTTCTGATGGTTAAACCAGAGAACGGAGAAGGATGCATATCCATTGCCACACCAAGCTGATGCACTAGCTTCATTGGTAGGAAACTGCTATTTTTCAACTATGGATTTGACATCGGGATTCTATAATATCCCCATCCATGAAGACGACCACAAATACACAGCTTGCACCACCCTAGTTGGGCTCTATGAGTTCAACCGAATGGCTCAGGGGCTATGTATTAGCTCAGCAACATTTGCTTGTATGATGAACTCAATATTTGGGGACCAAAATTATCCGTCTCAACTGTGCTACTTGGATGACCTTCTTGTTTTTGAGAAGAACGAGCAGGAAGCATTAGACCATTTGGAAATGGTCTTCCCTCGTCTTAGGGAGCACAATTTGAAACTGGCACAAAAAAAGTCACTTCCTTAGGAGGCCATATTGTCACAGGGGAAGGTATCAGAACCGACCCAAACAAAGTGTCAGCAATTAGTAAGACCGGCATTGCAGACCTCATGGAAAATGATGGAAAAACTCCATCATCAACTAAAATAAGGTCATTTTTGGGCATGGCAAATTACTATTCTCACTTCATTGCAGGCCTCTCAGCCCTGGCTAAACTGTTGTTTAAATAGACTGCTGGTCAGAAAATCAAACACAAGGTGTGAAAGGGGGCCCTTGACCGACAATAACCCTTTGACTTACATCCAACTTGACGCCTGTGGACAACGATGGGTGTCTAAACTTGCACCCTTTGACTTTGATCTCAAATACATACCTGGAACCCAGAATGTTCCTGATGATCTCCTCAGCCACTGACTGTTTGCCAGGACCATGGAGGTTAATGATGACAGAGTACAGTGTGTGACCTCTGAGTCTGTGCAAGAAGCATTCAGGCTGTCAGTTAATGTTCTGCACCAGACAACTCAGGACAGTCATACTACTTACCAAAACAAGAGTTAATGTAGGGTAGAGAGGGATGCCAGTCAACCAGTCCGCAGTACCCACTTTGCCCAGTGCTCAGCCAGCCTTGCCCAAGGAGGGGTACAGGCCCTTCCAATGTACTCCTCAGCAGAAATTAGCACGAGACAAAGGGTTGATGGAGTTGTAGGGAGTGTGATATTCTATGTGGAAAGAAAGTGCAGGCATTCACGCAGAGAGAGAGATAGAGAAACTGCTTCTGTGTTGACAATGTTGAAACAATGGGAAAAGCTTGAGATAAAGGATGGAATCCTTTACTGTAAATCTAAGGACAGGATGGGCAAAAAGAGATACCAACTTGTACTGCTTGACTCACTTAAGACCACTGCTCTAAGAGGGACCCATGATCATGCTGGACATCAAGGTCAAGGTAGAACCCTCCACCTGGCCTGTCAGAGTTTTTTCTGGTTAGGAATGGATAGAGAAGTGAAAAAGTATGTTTCCCGCTGCAAATGTTGTGTTGTTGGGAAGACAACAGAGCCTGAGATTAGAGCACCGTTACAGTCTATCAAGACCTCTGCGCCACCAGAGCTGGTCTGTATAGACTTTTGGTCAGCAGAAGGAAGGCAAGGGGAGAATGTTGATGTTTTCATCATTGCAGATCATTTTACAAAGTTAGCGCATGCATTCCCCTGTCCAAGTCAGACAGCCAAGGTGGTAGCATAGAAATTGTGGAACCAATTCTTCTGTACATATGGCTTTCCGCAACGACTGCATTCAGATAAGGGAGCTAACTTTGAGAGTAAGTTAATGGCCAAGTTGTTGCTAGTGTCAGGTATTTCACCGTAACTTCTTTCTTCCAGTGAACTTTCTGCCTTTGCAAGAGCTGGATGAATTATCCACGATTCCCTCTACAATCTCAGAGGAGGAAGTGCAAGATGGTGACAACAAGCCGTTAATAGACACATGAATCAGTGACGAGTTGAATAGCTGCTTGGGTTTTAGGTAGCCAGAGCCCTTATGTAACTAGGGATCTTACGGCCCATAGCACAGAGCGAGATGCTATCGGAATGGCTACTGTTCCAAGTGATAGTGTTGGGATGGATACTGTTCTGAGCAATGCCAATATGAGTGGAAGCCAAACTTACACAAATTCAGCAGAAACAATACATCTGCCTCATAACAGTGAAAGTGTAATTGAAAAGAGTGATAAGCGTTTCCAGTAACAGAAGTATGAGTGCAGATCGTGTGAGTGACATGGAGAACAAATCTGAGGATTTCTCTGGGGGTTATGTGGACCGAGGGAGCCATCAGGAACTGTCTCAGTCTGAACCCACAACGAGTGGTGGAGGAATGTCCAAGTCAGGCAGTAATAGCAGTGGTGGAATACCACTGACTGCCACACAGAGAGACGATGGTCATGGAAGTCATTCCAGACACCGGACATGGAGGAGCAGTACCAGCACCATAGCAAAGGAGGCAAAGGCATGAATTGCCGGCTGATCTAAGATTTGATGAAAAGACTGTGAAAACCAGATCAGGGAGAGTTGTGAAGCCTGTTAGGAGACTCCTTGAATGTGTGAATATAATACTAGCCAAACCTGAAAAAAGGAACAATTAGCAGATCTACTTAGGGTCCTTTCTGCCTTTGTTGAGGTGTAGAC
This sequence comes from Scomberomorus guttatus, assembly GCA_038419695.1. Lineage (NCBI taxonomy): Eukaryota > Metazoa > Chordata > Actinopteri > Scombriformes > Scombridae > Scomberomorus > Scomberomorus guttatus. The sequence continues at coordinate 23,373,298 of CM076458.1, forward strand.
CTGTAAAACATCAGAGATGTAAGGGTAAATTGTATCCACCAAGTGAGAATATGAGTGCAAATGAAAAAAGGGGGAAGTACCTTTCAATGTGAGTGAAGGTTATATGTACATGGGCATATTCCTATATAGCAAAGGGTATTTGCAGTCTTTTAAGACTACTTAAGTCATGGGCCCCTTTTAAAATGGAAGGGGGGTTCTTTAGTCAATAATATCATGTGTGTCTCAATTGTCTTTTAGTTGGTATTAGTGTAAACATTTCAAGAGTGTTATTAACATATTTTAATGTTATTAATCCTTGTTTGTAATTTATTTAGAATTTTGGTAAATGGCAGAAGTAGCTCAGTCCATTGTAGCCCAGGTTAATACACAATTATACTGTTTTCATAAAGTTGTTACTTTTGGTTGTGTGTACAGGGGCACCTGCCCACGAGGGGTTCCTTGATGTTTATTGTCCGTATGCACTCTGTGTTACTGCAGATTCCAGTAAAGATTCCCAGAGAGATAGTGGTTGTGTTGCTGTGGTTTTGTGACTCCTTTACATGTGTATGAAAGAGTTCCAATTATTCTCACTGACACCTCATATAAGTCCAGCCACTCCTTGTTCATGAGTTCACGGAAGAACACCAGCATAAAATGCTGGATAGATCACTCATTTATACCTATAATGAGTGGAAGCGAGTCAAACATCAAAACCAAAAAAGACCCATATTATTTTTCAGACCTTGGTGGACCACACCGGGATTAAAAAAACAAATGAAAGTTGAAAAGACAATTTGAACATATGACAAGTGATGGAAAATAAGGACTCCATTAAAATGCCCATGTTGCTCTTTTTTGCTACAAGTGTATGTTGTGTTATCTGCAGCTGAATTTTAGAAATGAAGCAATATGAAGGCAGCACTGTGTATGCAGGAGTGCATTTCTTTATTGCAACCTTATGTTGGGTACAGCAACACACAGTGGCCAGTAATTACAACAAGTGCATGCCACACAACTGACCAGTATATGAGTGCACTACTGTTGATGCAGTGTGAAAATGCAATAGCTTCCTAAGCTGACAGCTGGTAGTATATTAAGGGTCTGTAGGGTAAGTTTTTTGGAGACTTTTGTCCATTTATGGTTAAAAATCACCTAAGGCAGCAGCTTTAAATAAATACACCCTCTAGAAAAATTGAATTAAATAAACCACCATTGTTATGTTTTACATTATTGTAGTTATATGGAAATGGACAGTAGTATAATAAAAAAGGTAGGAAGGAGGTATTGTCTACAAAACTGGGTTTTATAATGGCAGACAAATGACAAGATAACAGTTTCTTCTTTCAAGCTAATAATAAAACTTGTGAGTTGGAAAATAATTTTTGTAGGAGGCGTACAGAGCAAAAACACACCAAATATCAGCTACATAGTGACATAGCATAGTTACCCCCCTCCCCCCCACCACCACCACCACCAAAAGAACAATGCAATTATCATGTGCATAACACAACATGCTTAGGGGGTTTTAGCAAGAACAATACCCCGAGGATTTTCATGCAGCAACACAGCGTCACATTAGCATTTTCTGTTATGCTTCCATAAATTACTGAAATGTGATAATTGTATCAAGTCACTCTTCCATGAAATTTTAGATGTGCTACAAGATTCTTTTTTGAGTTGGCGTAAATGTTCACATACTGTAGTTTCTCCAACCATTTATGTCTTATTTGATGGTTTTAAGCTGCATGGTGGCTGAATATGAAGAACTATACCTGGCACCTTATTTCATATAATTCCATCTTATTGCTTCCATAAAAACTATCACAAATTTTCAGCCTGCTTATTAGACATCATGGGAGAAACATTACAGGCACAAAACCCAGCTGCAGCTCTTTATTCCTCACTGCACCAGCCTGCTCCATCTCAGAAACATTAACAAACCAATTTAATTTGAAATGTTTGGTCATAGCCTACATAAAAATATTACCTGTTTAACTAAATAACTATACTGATTAAACTCTCCTGTTGTGACATGTTTTCCTCCACTTGGTTCTGCAACAGTATCAGTTTTGTGACGACACCAACCGTCAAGCAGTCCAGCTGAACACAATACCAAATGTACAGCTGTGTGCCAACACTGGGAAGTGTGACACTGAAATTGTTTGATGAAGCGTACTTCTCATTTTAATTGCTTGAAGTGCAATAACAATCCATTGCTTAAATTTGAATGTGAATGATGTAGAATGGTCATATAATTGAATCATTTAGTCTGTTTGTATGAAAGTTATTTTTAGTTAGCAGAATATCTCAACTAAATAGTGTAGGAAGTTAATGCATAGACCGAGGAATAACTGATTAAAATCCAACTAAAATTGCATATTTTTGTCTACTACAGCATACACATCATTTGTCCTGTGTTCTCCCTTGAGAAAAATATCAGAAACCAAAAGGGAGAAATTTATATTTTAAATTCTTTGGTTTCATGATGGCTCCCCCTAGTTTTGCATCGATTCAATAAAATACTGTTATCCGCCTACGTAGCTGGGATCCTTATTTCAATACACCAAATCAAATCTTGAGTTAAGCCATAATGTGGTGATTCTATCATAGGCAGAGCAGACGGTCACACTGAGCCTGATAGCATCCTGTTACGCAACACAGAGCCACAACGACCCACATTAGCTTTCCTGGTCAAGTCTCTTTAACCTCTTAAACTCCCCAAGGATGCCGGTGTCCCTGGCCGACATTGTCTTGTCCTGTCTTTCAGAGGCTGTAGTGGGCTCAGTTTTAAAGCAAGAGTTAGGATTCTGATATCATATGAAACTAGAAGACCTAAGGCATCCTACTAACCTAAGCTATTGGGGGGCTAAATAGTGCTCCAAAGTTAGGCAAAATTTTGGCGAGGGAAAAACTGTCATGGCCATTTTCAGAGGGGTCCCTTGGCTTCTCACCGCAAGATATCTGAATGAAAATGTGTTCTATGGTTACCCATGAATCTCCCTTTTACAGACATGCCCTTTATGCTAATCCCATGCAGTTTTGGGCAAAAAATGGTGTATTTGAATATTTCTGCATATTGGGGTCCCTAAACAGTCTTGGAATTGCATAAATTTGGTATGACTGGAAAACTGAGTCTCTTGTGGATTCATTGAGCCCAATTATATCCATGTGTGATGATGTTAGTCCTCATAGTAGCCATTTCATTGTAGTGAGACCATTTTTTGAAACTTGACCTCACTGTATAAAATGACCTATTGTGCCCTCTGGGATAATCACAGCCTCAAGAAACTTGATAACTACAAACTGGAGACCTAGGGCATTCAGAGGATGTATGGTTTTCTTGGCTATATTGACAATAAGGGGGTTTCTGAGCATTTTCCTGAACAGAAGTGCTCACCATCCAATCACTGAAAAATGCATTTCTTACAGAAATCTCCAAATGTCAAAAGTTTTTTGATACCAAATCACAGCATGATTTTTTCTATGGTGTTCCTCAAGGTCTTGGTGTCTTCATGTGGTAGGTTGGAGGGATTTTTGACCACTTTTATCTTCTTGAGTAGTCAAAAATGGTTAAATTTTGCACCAAATCTGTGGTCTCAAATTGCTGCAACAACTTATGAGACATAATTGAGCATGGGAATGACCATCATATACTTCCAAAATAATGTTCTAAGCCCTTATACACTTTCAATATGTAAATAGGTGCCTATGTTTATTACAGATTTATGACTAGAAAAACTTGAAACAGTGCACTGCATCCCAAATTAATCTTCAGGTTCCCAGCTTTCAGATGATGTATACCACTTCTATGTGGCATATACTGTTGACCTGCCATCTCCCCCTAAAGATCCCCTGCCCCCCCTCCCCACCCCAAAAATAGGTCTATGGTAGGGGGGTGGATGGGGGGAGTGGAAGAGGTTAAAAACATTAACACATCTTGTCCTGCAACTTAGCTTGTTGAACGCCGCCAAACAAACATTCAAAAAGTGCACAGCTAACGTCAGTTTGCAGACTAGGTAGCTAATTAGCTACCCAGTTGCATTACATTAAACAGCATGTAAACATACCTGAAAATGTCACTTTGGACCTGTTAGATGCCTGGTCATCAATATTCCTGTTTGCGAGTCGACAACAGGACTTGTAGCTACAGAAGTTTGTTTACTTTGTCTTCGATCTGGTGTCACACTAGCACTCTGGCAGCCTGTCAATCAAATCTATTAATGTCAATCAAGCAAGACATTGACACGCCCCACCAGCCGGCTGAGTCAAAAAGGAGCAAAGCAGCATAGAGAGATGATTAAATGTGATTTCAGTTGGACTTTAAGGTTTGATGAGGATAGTGCCATCATGTGGCCATTTATGTTTTCACATTCTAATAACTTTTGAAATATGAGGTGATCCCCTCCAGACATGTATTAAGAAATATAAAAATATTCTGCTTGGAACAATAATGTGTGTCTGATATGTTTTTTCAACGAAAAAAGTATAATTACTATGGTAAAATCCTTAAAATGGCATCTACTTCTTCTCCGTCATTAAAAATTCCAGAATGAATATGCAAATATATTTTATTTCAGAAGTTTAACTGCTGGACACAAGATGTCTCCTACTTCATGAGTTTTGCGGCCACTGTAGGTTCTCCTACATGCTTGGAAGAGTAGGGGGTATTCAGTTTGTTGCAATCTGCAACCTCACTGCTAGATGCCACTAAATCCTACACACTGGATCTTTAAAAATATGGGATGAAAAGCAACATATATTAATACTAAACAACAGAACAGCATTTTGTCCTCTCTCAGAAAGACAACAAGAAATCAAAGGTCTCTCTCTCACCAAAATAAACTGTTAGCTATTGCATCCAAATAACAATCAGCAAACCAAGTAATTCACAAAAAGCTTCTGCGTAATATTTCCATGATCATTTTGGGGAGGCTTAGCCTCCCCTAGCCTCACACACATCACATGACAGCTTTCTTAAAATCCTTCTTCTCGACTTAGATCATAAACCCTTGAATATAAAAATGACTCATTTTAATCAGTTAAGAAATGTAAACCTTGTAGTGCTTTTTATCCAGACAAACTGCAGCTCCCCTATTTACTTGTATTTGTTTACAGTCTAGTCTTGCTCGGTCCAATATGATGGTGACGTATTGCAGCAATGGGCCGAAGCAGTCAATGTGGCGTCTATGTATATATATCTATGGGCCCACTCCTTAAAATCAGATCATTTTCAATGAGCACAGAGAAACTTTCCACTTTCAGCAGATGAACGTGAAAACAGCCTTCTAGTGTCAAACTGCACACACATCATCCTGCACAGTGAAGCTCAGACATCCAACTGTAGGAACAAGAAGAAAAACATATTTTTGAGTGGAGGGGGACTTTAATTCTTTTTCTTCTTGAATACTTGGTCAAGATCATTTCCATCCACACAGATTTTCCTCCATTTCATATTTTTATAGTAAGAAAAGAAAACATGTTTTAACCTGACCTCATACAAATATTTAATCCAAATTCTTTGCCACATTTGGTTCATGACAGATTAGGACAACCCTGAAAAAAAGCTATTTATTAGTTTTTTGAAATGTCATGCCATTTACCACAACAATTTGCTAATTTCTTGTAGTTATGGCTTATTTTTGCCATAATTATTGACTGCATTGTGCAAGTGTTATATTTAGAGGACTCATGCACCTCTCCACTCAGAGCAACAGTACAAAATTTGCATTTCATTTGCATTTGCATTTCACCAATCATGATGAATTTGAAAATCCATAATTCAGCGGTCATGAGTCCGACTCACTTGAACATTTCAACATTTTATTCTTGTACTGAACCCTAGCATTCCCAGAGTTTAGGCGTTCTACAAAATTCAAGATTGTCTGGCAGTATTTCTTTTTTGATGCAAATCCACATCCAGGCTAAAAACTTATTAACACTTTCTATTGTTAAAATAAACTACTTTAGAATTAAAGTTAGAGGACTGTGTGGAATTGTTTTCTCTCTGAGTGCTTTCAAGTATACTTATGCCTTCATTCATTCATTTCATGATCTTGGCTGAAGCCTATTTGAGCATTTGAACATGTTGCCTTTGTAGAGGGAAGGTCCATGGCTGCCCCCCTGGGGAACCTGTTGTGAACAATTGGAAAATGACAGGCTCCTGTCTGGTGTTTTGCTAGCCACTAATGTCTCTGTCCGGTCATCCAGAAGAGAATCTACATGCAGCAGGTCCTACTGTACAGTGACAGGGACAGGGACAGAGAAAAAGACAGAAAGGAGTGATAGAGGAGGTAGGAAGGAAATGGATGGAATTCTGTCTGGTTTCCTCTTCGGGTCACTGCATCTCACACGTGAATGCACACCTGACACATCTTTGTGTGGCCTTGCCTTCTTTACTCAGGTTTCTAGGTGTTTCCTACATCTTCCCACATCTTGTTACCTTTCTGGTGAAAATTTGTATTTTTGCAGTCTAATATCTACTATATCATTATTTTACTTACCCTTTCCTCACCCTTCACCCATCCTTGCCTCTCTCTCCCTGTAGGATGCTCTTGAAGTCCTGGCTGAGATCTATGAATTCAATGAGAATGAAGGTTCATGTCTGGCCTTCAGGAGAGCTGCATCTGTCCTGAAGAGTCTGCCCTGGGAGGTGCGGTGTCTGGAGGCCACTCAGGACCTGCCCTGCCTGGGGGGACGCACTAAGGCAGTCATGGAGGTAAAGCACAGCTTCAGTCCAGCTGTCAGCCAATCTAAAGCAAGCTTTCCTCTGTATTGTGTGTTGAAAGAAATGTTAGTAGCCGTACTGAACACACCACAACAGACATTTTTCTCGTTATCATTTCACAACATACATGATTGCTCATTGGTTGTCTGGGTTTGATTTTCTTACAACACAGCTTGTGAATGCAAAGTTTTTTTTAGCAGCAAACTCTAAAATATCTACCAAGGGGAGAGATCAGTCCATGCTTGGAAATAATTAATGGATGGATTACCTCTCTTATGCAACTCTTACATCTCTTGAACTTGATTTTCACACTGTAGTGAAATGATCTAAAACCAGAGGATGCCTGGAATGAAAGAAGGTCAAGCTAAACATTTTGAAAAATGCATTGAAAAATGGTCAACAGTCATTAAAATAAATGTGATAGTATTTGTAGTTAACAAACTGAAGCACACAAAACAAGCATCGACATTTAATGTAACAGTAAACCATGATCTTTATTGACCTTTATTACTGTGTGATAGGAAATGCAACAACACTGAGGTAACTGACTAACTGCTGTACAAAATAGTAATATAGTTTATGGGACAATGAAAGCCATTCATATACATGAATTAAACAGCTCATAACTTGAATTGCTTTATAGCTAATTTTGCACGCAGGTTTTGATGTTGTTGTGTCTTCTTCTTTGACTCTGTGAGCAAATTATTTTCACTTAAGTTCAAGATATGATCCACTACTCGTCAGACACGTAAATCAAGCTATTTCAACCAAAATCCATCTTTTGAGTATCAAATACTGACCCCCTGTAGTCTTGAAAGCTGGCTCTTAAGTTTGTAGTTTGCTCCCTCATGGAGGACGGCAGCTGCAATATAGTCTGCTTGGATTTAGAACAATTACAACAGTTTACAGAGCTGTAAATCAGTGACTGAGAGCCATGGCAAATACGTCAAGACATCTCAAAATGTGCATAGATACTTCTCTAACCACTCCTGCAGCAAAATCCAGCTCCTTGATTGCATATGCAGTATGTTCTAAACCAGGGGTTTTGCCCTGTGAGTCTGTGTTTATATATTCTTACAGACTGGCTAACATTAGGGGTTGTGGGGTGTTAGTTAGTGAAACTAAAAGCATAACTTATAAAGTTATGTAATTATAATTAATGCTTTTTACAAAATCATATAATTTCTTTAATCGTCAACAATCATCGCTTTGCCAATAAATTGTTAAAGGTAAAGTCGGGTGATATTCTCAAGAAATCTCATTAAAAGACCAAAACCAACAATAAATTGGTCTGTGTAGCCAGAGCCTCATTTAGCTTATTACTGTGCAATAGACTTCAACTGGTGTTCAAAAACTATTAAAAACTCACCAATGAGCCACACCACCCACTGGTGACATGTTCCTTTATTACAATGTGGGCATAGTTTATTTTTATTCAATCCCAATTACCCTGTAAATACATTAATGCACCAAATCCACAGCTGAAAATAGTTCCCAACAAATACACTATTTATTCCCATTTGAATAATGTTTGTTAAAAACTACAGTTTTTAGGAAATTACTTTTTAGCCTTTTTAGCCTTTTTAGCCATGCTAGCGGAAGGTCTAGGGATTACAATTAGTCTGTTGTTCAGTCAGTTGTCCCACCACTTTGGTCCATAATGAAATATCTTAACAACTATTGGATGGATGACCATGCTAAACATTAGCTACAGCACCTCCAAGTCTTGTTTAACAATGGAACTTTATATTTGTGACTCGTTCTTAAAGATGAACATCTTTAGTAGTAACTAATAGTAACTAATTGGGACTGAGTGCAACAAACAGGGCAGGGTAGACAGAAGGTATTGATGGACTAACACATTGTTGGTTGTGGTCTTTGCTGATAACAAGAAACATACTGTAGAATAACACCAGCCTTATCCTTAAAATAAAAGAAAGTCAGAGCTATAAGGAGTCAATAATGTGACAAGTTTTTCTGCTGTGACTCCATTAGAATCAATTGTAATTACTGTAAATCCAAGCTGACTACAGTTCTCTCCTGTGAAGGACCACGACACAAACTTTTCTCAAGCCTGCATGGAGTGAATATTTTATACTCAAAAGATTTTCAGTGTGGTAGAGTATTCCTTTAAATGTTGTGCTAGTTGTTTTAGAGCACTGTCTGAAAGAATGTAGCTGAATTTCCTCTTCTAACAATACCAATCTGCACAAATATGCTTACTGGAGACAACGAAGTGGAATTTCATCTTGCAGAACACATTTTCTGCGAGTTACTGCAGGTAAAAAAAGCAATTTTTAATTTAGTCTTTCAAAAAGATATCAAAACTAGTTTTGAAATCTGAAGTTCTTGACAGGCATACTAACAAAACTATCACACAAATGTATCTCGTCTTTGGGAAAAAAAAGTAAAAATCTCATTGGGTCACTTGGCAATCATTCCCTTACCTACTGTCATGCTCAGGGCAGAAATAATGGCAGGTTGTCAGGGAAAGTATTGAGAAATGTTTGCTTGAAGAGAACGCTAAGTCCCTGTAGGAGAACAAGTTGAGCTTGGCAGTCCAAGTCTCTGACACATTAAACCTAACATACACAGTGTGGGTCTCAGAGCAAGTTTCAAAATCTGTCAAATCTGTCAGCACTGAGACAGATTCATTAACCAAAATAACATAAATGTCCCAGGGAGACCAAATTAGACTGCCTGTGAATGACCTCTCCCTCTTGTTGTTTTTACATGATTCAGACGTGCACCCACGGTGAGTTTTTTTTTTCGCTAGGTTGTCTCTTTGAACAGATCGTGGCTCAAAACAAGAAAATGACATGACACGAAAAACAAAGTGAAAACAAACAGAGTAAAAACAAAACGCTTGATGTGCCTGTGAACATCGGAGTGACACTCTGTCAGCAGCGACTGAGCCGCTCGCTGACTGAACATCCAAAGTGGGGAAAAGATATAAACCTACAGACATGAAAGTCTGGGAGCACTGAGGCAGAGTTAGGGATGAATAGTAGTCAGTATGTGTTTTGTGTGTATGTGAGAAACATTGTGCATGTGAAGAAGTGTGTCTCCCCCGGAGCAGCGTGTGTGTCGAAGCATTATCCCTGCGTTTGAGGTTGGCCTTAGCTTGACGGTTGAAAAGCAGAGGTGGACGGGTGGATGCATCATTGAGCAGTGAAGGCTGCTTTAAACTGCACTGTACTCACAGTCTTAGGTTCACTGCTTCATTGATACTAGACGTCATCCCTTTATGCACAAACTTAAAATGCACACATAAACATATTGTAAAACACAAATATACAGACTTATTTTCAACACTTAAAACTTTTACAATTTCCCCATGGAAGACGGCTGATATTAACTTGCTTGATTTTACACCTTCACATAATGAAGACACTTAAAATGTGACCAGCAAATTAGTTGTGCTCTGCTGAGAGCGGCAGACAATTAAACGTAGAACAAAGTTGTTTCAGAGCAAACAATGGAAGCTGGGGAAAACATTACCTTGGGCTTTTTATGAACGCTATAAAACCAGTATTAATCCCAGGTTTTACAACAACAAAGTCGTTATTTCTTGAAAAGAAATGGAAATGAGGACACGAGGAGCACCTGATTTAAGTGGAAACTGTTTTTAAATGAGCAGCAATTTCAGGCAATTTGTTAATTGCTGATGGAACAGAAACCAGGGGAAAACATGCTGATGCTGACGCCAATACTGTTTTTCTTAATAATATCATCTACTTTTATGTTTTGCAGGAGATCCTTCAATATGGCCGTTCGCTTGAGGTTGAGAAAATACTCTCTAATGAGAGGTATCAAACACTAAAGGTCAGTGGATGAAAAACAGCTCCATTGTTGTCAGTTTTTTTGGCCTCACGTTGCCTTTTCCATTTTGATGCTTTAAAACCGCTGTAAAAGTAATTTGCATTTGCCATCTCTTAAGGACATAGAGCTCTTCAAAGCTTTGAATGCTAACCCCTTCTGAGAAGAGCTGTCATTTCAGAGCATGTCTTCTTGATTACGCCCTTACCTCGTTTCCTGCCAGCTGTTCACAAGTGTGTTTGGGGTTGGACCTAAGACGGCTGAGAAGTGGTACCACAGAGGGCTGCGCTCATTCAGCGACATTCTGGCAGAGCCCAGCATTCAACTAAACCGGATGCAGCAAAGTGGTACATCAACATCTTACCGTCTCTCCACTCTGCAAATTATAGACTAAAAAAATACAGCTCGAGTTTGCTTTCAAGAAAGACTCAAAGAACTCGGGTTAGGGTCGTTAAATTTCTCTAGGGGGGCCTGCATGTTATTTGGGACTTTTTTTTGTCCTTTTTGGTCCCATAGGAGGCTGCTTATGTGAGGCTCTAGCTGTAATGTGTTTTCTCTAAAGAAAGATGAGAGCAGCAGGGAGTTAACAGTGAAAACACAATGGAAAAGGCAGCAGGGGTATTTTTAATAAAAATCAATGAATAGTGACCGTGAAGGGGAACGCTTGCTGTGGAATTCACATGAGCTCTCATCAATCAGCAGGGCAGAGAAGACCACAAGAGGTCTCTGACTTACAGTGGGAGAGTTATGATTTGTTTAGCTGTTAGTGGCACTTGTAAGGAAGATTTGTGGCTCATATTCTATCTGTGGGAAATCGCCCTTTATTACTTGTGTACTATTGTTATTACGTTTAATTACAGATTGAGTTTGGATGAAGGTTTTTGACTTGGTTCAAAAAACCTGGATGGAAACTGCAGAAAGTTATAGTTCCGAGCATATTTGCTGTCTGCAAATCTGAAAGAAACTGCTGAGTGAACAGAAATCCAGCAATAAAGGAGCATCCAGACATGTAGATAACATCAGCCTCAATTCTTGTCAGTGTTTAACATACACGGTTAAATGTCACAAAGGAAAATACTGATATGCAGCTTTTTCATTCGTCTGCATCATTCTCCTGCTTCTTCTGCTGCTCCGGATGTCGCTGGATGCATATAATGTAGCACCGCATGTAGTGGTAATTCAAGACATTATATTACACTACTGCTTGCAGGTTCCTCATTCAGTTTGGAAACTCCATCTGATAATGTATTATGCTGACAGACACCTTCATCAAACTGGTCTTAATCCATCATTCTGAACACTGCGGTTTCCACTGCAGAGAAATAATGTGAGTTTTTGACAGGGAAAATGTGTCTGAACCCTGATCTCTCCACTGTTTTTCTGTAAATCCTAAAAGAATAGAAACATGAATTATCCCACTTATTTTTATCGCAGTAAAGACAGAAATATTATTAAAGATTTTTTAACTAGTTGGTGGTGTAGCATCTGTTCACTTAAGGGAAAAAAAAAAAACAGAATTAATGATTTTTATGTAGCACAAAAAATGAGAAAAAAAAGTGAGATGCATGAAATCAACAAGACTCTGGATATCCATCAATCAATCACTCATAATTTAGCTCAGTCTCAAGAGTGGCTGAAATCCTCCTGCGTCTGCAGCAGACGTGCACCGGTAGTCGCCTTCTATCAGCCAGCAGAACACATCACATTTTACCTTACTTTTAATTCACCCTGACTCTCCGCTTCCCCACAGCAAAAGGCTATGATTGATGGCTGGTTCCCAGACTAATATCCACGTGGTCTTTTTCCCTGCAGGTTTTCTGCATTATGGAGACATCTCCAGGGCTGTCAGTAAAGCGGAAGCCCAAGCCCTGGGGAACATTATTGACGAAGCTGTCCATGCGATCACACCGGACGCCATACTTGCACTGACAGGTGGCTTTCGCAGGTACAAGACTTGTCTCCTCCTTTCAGTGGTGATATGGTAGTTGAAATAGAACAGCGCTCCCTGTTTTGTGCTTTTTATTTTTTTCCACTTGTGTTAAACTCATACTGGTTATGCACCTGAGAATATAAAGATATTAGATATTGTTATTAATGTAAAGTCTCAAGAGGTCTGATTTAATCCCATGTGGCCTATTCCTTATAACTACTGTCACACACAGCAAGTCATATATGTGTGGTTAGACTTAGAGCTGTTGGTGCCTAAATGCATCCTATAGCTGATATGACATAGTAGACAAAATGTGTTTGACACCACAGCAGCACAATCTCTTTGTTCTTTATCATAAATAACAGAACCTTGAGTACACAGGTCATACATGTCTTAGTTCTGACTTTACATTAACACGCTGAAATGCATTACATTGTCAATCTCCAAGTGCATGGTGAGTTACCTACTGAGTGCGGCTATTTGCTCACAGCTGGCGCCTCCCTCTGCCGCCACCTCTTTGTGCTGCTCTTTTTTTTTTTATGTGCGTTGCTTTGTGCCCAAGTAAGCGAGGAGCACTCTGCTTGGTGGTGTTGTAAAAATCCAGCCATAACCAGTGGCGTGTGCAGTAAATAATTCAAAAGCAGTCTGGCAGTAAGGACAGGCGCTTGCTTCTCAACAGGGGTGACAGAGCTGCCACAGCTTAGCTGATGGTCTTTAATAGTGCCTCGGCTACAAACATTACATGTTGCCAGGGTGAGTTCTCTTTTTCTTTCTCTTATAAAAACCTTATGAAAGTTTCTCCTCTCTGTATTTGTTGTATTCTAACATATTCCAGTTTGTCACAGCCTGGCACAAAATTGTCATAGACTGACTTTTAAAGCAAGAAAATGTAACTTTTGCTAAACAACAGCCATTAAGCTATTAAGCATTTAGCTACAGTAAAATGCTAAGCAATTGTAACAGTAGCACAATTGTCATAAGCTGTGTCCCAATTCTATTCTACAGGCTAATTGTATATATACTAATATTAATACTAATACTAATAATATACTCTACTATCTTTATAGTGTACTGTTTTTGCAGTTAGTATACAAGAAATCAATTACCTAAAGCAACTACAACTAACTTTTCTGGTTACTAGGGGGTAAGTGAGACTCCAAAACAAATTCAGTGTAAGCCACTACTCAAACCTCCTGTTCTGTATTCTAAGCCTGTAGAAATATGTACAAGAGATGAAGAGTCTGTGTTGTGTTTATTTTCAGAGTTACAGAGAGTTAAGCGAGGCCAGTGATGGTCCTTCCAGCCTCTGGATCCCTTCTAGGGGATGGAGAGGAGCTGGAAGACAGCGAGGTGGAGCTGGCAGAGGGAGAGGAAGGAGAGGCAGAGTTAGCTTCAGTCCGTTGGCCTCTTTTAGTCTCTCTTTTAGTCCAAATGCCAAACCTATGTTTATGCTTGTTTTAGCTCATTCTCTGTCCCACTCTCTTTGTCCAAAGGAGCGCAGTCTTTTCGGTTTAACCGGTACTACTTCGGAAATATTGCTTCGTTTCCTGCAGGATCATCCATCCCTGGCTGAATCTGTCTGGCCGCTGTGTGAATCACGCCACTTTATAACCTCCGCTAGGTAGCGGGTGGGGCGAAGTTCCAGACCGTAGTTTGACAACACAGGGTATTGCCGAAATAACAACAAAAGGGCTGCAGGCAGCACAGTATGGTTGAGAGTCATCATACTGCTCAGTGATACCACCTGATATCAGATACTCATTTTTACCATTAGTACATGTCTAAAATCTTAATTAATGCACCTTTAAGTGAAAACTTGCTGACTGCTTTGAGTATACTTTATTTAGTCACTTTTCCAGTGTGAACACACTCCACACTTAAAACCTGATTAGAATTAGTGTGTTGTATGGATATAAGACAGTTATAAAGTTATAAACATTAACTAACATTAGCCACCAAATGTACAGGTCGGACCAAATGTAAGACCAAGTAAAGCTGTAGCAGTAACAATTAAATTGAGCAAAGGTGCGTTTTACTCAACTTTTCATTTGCAAAAGGTAAGATTGTGTTATTTCTTCTCAAAGTCACATAGTGTGGCTTTTATGTCTGCATCATGGCGTATATTACTTTGTCACAGTGGTTATAGATCCACAACTTTCCTGAGTAAAGATGGTATCAAAGAACACAAGAAAAAAACATCCAATATCTCTAATCTTCAAAAGGATAAATGACAGCTGGAATGATATCTGATTATGTAAATAACTGCTCCTCAAGGGGAAAATGTGGTAAAAGAGATGAGGAAAGTGATTAGAGCATCATGGATAGTTAACATCAAGAATGAAGGGGAGGAACAGAATTTGAAGATTTATGGGACAGGAGTCTGCTGCAAAGTGTAAAGGGGCCTATGAGAGAGCTTTTATGGCTTCAAACTCAGAGAGATGAAGCACACATTTACTTCATCTCATATTCCGTGCAGGCTTTGGGACTGTTACGTGAAACCTAACTGGAATCACACAGAGCTGTAATTGAAGAACGATGAGTTGTACATTATTAGTCAGTAAGTAAGTAATTTACCTTTATCTTGTTGAAAGGCAGATTCTCCAGACATGGTTTAAACACAGCGGGTGCCGTTATAAGGCCTATTACACCAAAATAGTTCATATGCTCGCTAAGATGCCAGCAGCACCACTAATAACCCGCTAATTCTCTTCAGGGTGACATATTTGAAAATGTTCCCTTCTAAAGTCCTGTCAAAGCTCGATTTAATTACCCATCATTTCCAGCGTGATGCTCTGAGTCTCTTATTAGCTTCATCTTTCCAGCCGATAGCCCTTGTCAAAAATGGAAACACACACATACTATATATGCCTTTAAATAGATATACTCGGCTCTGTAAAAATCTTTCATCTCCGGATACACAAAGAAGAAACTCGGCTCCCAAAAGTTTCATGCAATAAGCGCCATGCTCCAGTAAACTCAAGCTGTCATCCACTTCAGAGGGGAAACAGCATGGCGAGCATTTGTTGATGCCACTGACATTAGCCTTATTGAAAGGACAGCTGTGGAAGGCGGGTGACAAGTCTTAAGCGGTTTTGTTTGGGGGGAGGATTAAAAATAGATTAGGCTTGAAAATACAGCTTCTACCACTGCTGCGTGCGAAAGGCTCATGCAGTGTCAGCGGAGCACTGTATTTATGTCGGTGTGAAGCCGGCATGTCCCCGCTGTGGATCTTATTTAACATCAGATTGTCTGGAATAGGCCTACGACTCAGAGTGACACTGATAATGGGGCAATGGTGTCTGCTCTGAAATCCTCAAACAGAGGCTGAGTCCCACTGCATTGTTTCCCTTGAACAACAACCGAGATAAGCAAATGTTATCAGTTTAGTTCAGGGTGTCATGATTTTTTAAAACCAACTGTATTATCAGCTTGCAGGGGAACGAGCAAAAGAAGCTGTCTGATCGTGAGCCATAGCCCACATACACTTTGCAGTTACTGCTTTTTCTTGTTTTAATGTCATATCTTCCTGACTATGACCCTGTGTTTCTGCGTTAGCAGGAAAACTTAGATTGTGGTGGGAGATAGAAGGTGAAATGATGCATCGCTGCAAACGAAGCCGTTCCTTTCCCCTGACCAGCTACTTTTAACTGCTACTGAACTTTCCTTCTCCTGCAGATGAATGCATTCTGTGAAATTTCCAGCAGCAGCAGCAGCAGCAACACTTCCCACATCTGTATTATTCATACATGTCGTCCTGTCGTCCACACAAATTTGTAAATAACCATGTATATTTTATAGGCTTTGTGCAGAAACACTTAATAATTTAACATTTTCCCTCACGCAATAAAAGAGTACAACTGGCTAAATTCTCACCAGACAGATCTGCTGCTCTGCTGTTACACTTAATTTAAAGGAACACAAGTCTGTCGGTGTTACGGCACACAGTGTGTTGACAGTCCATCAAAGCTAATATTTTCAGCCGAATCTTCCCAGGAGTATCTCCCTGCTGGAGCAGGAGTGGATGCTTAATGCTAAATTAAACAAGTCCTCCAAATTAAACAACCACATAGGTCGTTTGTACCTGCACTCCAGAATGACCCATTGGAGCGTAATGTGCTGCTTTCCAAAAGTGTTACAAATCACTGTTAAAAAATAATTGTTTTATAGTGTGACAATGCTGTGGTTAGGGTCTGGTTAGCTTTAGGCACAAAAACCTCTTGGTAAAGTTTAGGAAGATCATGGTTTGGGTTAAAATGATCACTTGAAATGTGGTTACTACTTCCTTAAAGTTAGGCAACCTTTGTCATCATGGCAACAGTAAACAGCTAAGTGCACTTAAGTCCATCTAGCTAACTAGCTAGCCTTCCACCCAACCCCCCTCCTTCAAATAAAGAAGTCACCTTATATTGACATCATCTGAACTATGTCACTTCCCTGGGTCATAATTACTACATACACCAGATGGTGTCTGTCACTCAAACATAACTATAGGTTGTTTATGGTGACTGAATATACGACCTATAGGGTCCTTTTTCTTGAGGACAGGCTCAAATAAAAACAGTGTTGTGAAGGTGCACCATTTGAGGCAGAGAAGAGGAGGAAGAAAAACACCCTCTTTGCTGGAGAGAATGTGCCTGACATGCTGTCGTCTACTTTTCCGCTGACCGGGGTTGAATTAGAGGAGCTATCTGCACAGACCTGGCATGTACTAATGCTCCACTGCAATCAGGAAAGAGCTGAAAAGTGTAATGCCAGGGTGTCTTCTCCTCAAATAACCACCAATTCCCATGTTAACCCCTCACACACACACGCGCGCGCAACCACGAATCCGTCTGTTTTTAAGCGATGATTGGAGGTAAACGAAATTCATGCTGATGATTTGTCTGTCTCTCTCCTGTCTTTGGTTTTTTGCTATTCATGGCACACATTTATGCAGTGCACTCGAGTGAGTTTTGCCAGCGCAGCAAAGGCCAGCAGTGAGATTCACTTAACAACTTGAGGGCACTGTACAAGCTGGAAGTGTTGTGGAATCTCAGCATTGCCAATTAAGAGAGTTGGAAGGTTTGGAGGAAAGTTGCTCATTCAGCAAATGGAAATCTGTGATGCATTTTCAAATAGCTGTATCCTACCAGTCAACTCATTAAAGAAATGTCAACTTTTCACATAAAGGCCTACATAAATACCACTGAGTATAAACACAAGTGTGAAAGTGAGTACTCCCACATCTTCTATTATTTTACAAAGAAAATAAATTATATACAGTCACAGTGCAAATTCAATGACTGTGACTAAAACAGCATCTGCTGAGTGAACCTGTAAGCCAGGCACCCCACAGGGGTACATGCTCTCTGCCACTAACGCTAACCATTAACATTATCATACCTTGTGGAGCTCAAATGACTGTTTTCTAATACGTTCTTGCTCTCTGAATTAGCCACGGTGACCTTTGAAGCTTTCCCACAAGCCATTCGCAGCCTCTCTCAATTCCTTTAATGTTCCTCCCTCTTGCTGCCGTCACTTATTTGTTAGAGGCGGCAAGGAGAGATCAGACACGGAGCCTCGCAGCAGCTGAGGCTTCTTTGGAGCCATATCAGCCCCAACATTCCTTGTCATTGCACTTTGTTGTTAGCTGTGACACGGCTATACGTCTGTATAATTTCGTCTGTTGTTTCTCAGTGGTTAGTGAGTGTGCATGTGTGTGAGTGGGTGTTAGGTAATGATCAGTTTGAAATGGTGCCGAGCCTTTTTTGGCAGGTAGCAGTGGCGTAGGCCAGAGCCGAGGCAGCGGCCAACTTCAGTGGAACGCAGCCTGACAGGGAGGAAGCTTCTGTCATCTGAGGGGCAACTTTAACACTCACGGACTGCGTTTGCCGTGTGTTTGTGTCAGCATTGTTCTCGCTTTCATGACAGATGAAAAATCTGCCATATGAGGAACTCAGTGTTTCTTTTCATCATTACATCTGAGAGCCGTCTTAGTTATCCTAGAGCATGTCTGAGCGTGCACCGAGCGAAAGGCAGGAAAACACCTAGGACAGGTTGCACACACAGATAAACAAATTCACTCATCATTACTCGTCACTTGACAGCAGTGCAGAGTTTCCAATTCACGTGGGTCACATGTGTCTGCCACCATTTTTTAGGCCACCATTTTCTTATCGTGTTCTTGCTCAAATACCAGATTAAACTGCAAATAAAGCCAGTGAAGCGTCATAAGTGGTAGATGCATGTTTTTGGAGTGTTTCGTTGATCATTTGAATTATTGAGGCTTTCATAGGAAACATAAAATACAGAAGTCAACAAGCTTTATTATATCTTTATGAATCTGGATGTAAGCTCAACCACAGACACCAGTTTACGGTGTCGACACACATGGGTGTAGCCTACTGTTATTGTAATTGTGTTGACTGGAGGTGCATGTGCAACCCTGGCACAGTGTGGAACGATGTGGGGAAACTGCCTGGAGCAGGATGAATATATTGTCAGGAGGTGGAATACATTGAGTGCGTTTACTTGGGCACTAGTATTCTGGTTATAATCAGGTTTTTGGAGCATTGTGGTTAATTCAGAATTTTTATTCCAGAGGTGTATGCGCACATGAACTCCTGTCTCATAACTGTCTACAAACCGTGTTTCTTTTGTGGAGCAGTTTAAACTTGGGCAGATAAGTTAAATAACAGTGAGACACATACTGTATGAGGGAGTTATCACAAATCGACTGGTCACTACATCTGTTTTTTTATAAACTCACACCCTCCCAATATGGCAGGGTGTGGCAACTTCACACAGGGCTGAACATGCTTATTTGAAATTCAAAATAAGAATTTGACAACCAAATGGCATGGATTTACATTTCACACTGCCTCATTACTGACAGTGTTGTCCTCAAAGTTTTCAGTGTTCACAGATATTACATGTTGTAACAAGACATATCTTAACCCCGAAATCATAAACCTGCTTTAACCAAGTCAGCTTTCTAATCCACCGTGTGTGAAAGGACCAATGAAATAAATAGTCCAATGTTAATCAATCTGAAGCTGCATCTTCAGAAATGGAGACACAGTGATTTTAAAAATGATGCAGTGGGCTGGACAGACGCTTTGATATGCCTTTTGTGTACATATCTTATGCACATGCAGATGTTGTTTGCCAAGGTTTTCACTGTGCTCCTGCTTGATAATCACTTGATAAACACTTGCAGTACTGAAACACTCCCTGCCCGCAGTTGTGCTGACAGAGAAAATGCATTGTGTAAGCCCAGTCAGGCTCCATATGGGTCTGCTTTATGACACTGATCCAAGTAGAAAATGATGACTCTCATACAATAAAGCTCTGACAGCTGAGGCAACAAAAAAGGATCTTTTACACTTAGCAACTTAGGACAAATTACTTGTTTGAATAATGAAAAAAAGTCATTGCCATTTGTATGGCCTGTGCTTTTATAGCACCGTTTGCCACCTTCCCTCTTCATCTGTTAGGGGCTATGACTAAAAGATAATTCTTTTTATTATCTCCTGGACACAGTGAGTGGTTACCAGTGCTATGTCTTTATGTCCAGGGGGAAGGAGTTTGGCCACGACGTAGACTTTATGGTGACCGCTCTTGAGCTGGGGAAGGAGGAGAGTCTGCTACTCAGCATTATCGAAAGACTGAAACAACAAGTAAGTGTGCGGCTTCTTTCTTTTTATGCACTAACTCATTCAAAAGTGTGTGGATCCCCACAAGTTTCTTCAGTCAGAAGTCATCTCTGTTTATTTAAAAAAAAGCAGACAGCTGAGCGGAGCTGGATTTGAGCTGTGGATAGACTATTGGTAAAGCAAAACACACTTTTAAGTTCCAGGACATTTTCTCTCATCACTTGGCCACCCTTTAAGGGCAACGCCAGTTAATTTATTTAAACTTTAAAGCTGCATTTTGGCAAATTTGCATTTTGGCAACTCCTCCAGTCACTACTGGCTGGAGGACAGTAATGAAGATGTTGAGAGTAATAATTTGTGTATCAAGTTCAGAGTTCTACCTTCAGTTTATATTATTAATGGGCACTACTAGTTTAAATCCAAATGACAGAATTTAAAATACATTTTGGAAAAACCACTGGGTGTTTTATTGGTTATTATAGGTTAAGCTAAATACAATAGCACATTTTCGTGGACAACATAACAGAGCACTACTTTCTTGTACTTTTGTAGTGCTTGAGAGTTGCTTGTGAGTGTTACAATACTGTAAGTTGCATTTAAAGTTAAATTATTGAAAGTGGATGAGAGTTTCAGGAAACTAAAGTTCAGATTCCATCTGGCCATCTGTGCCATATCCTGTATGCATAATCAATCACTTTTTAATTAAAACTAGCTTATATCCTACCTCTCCTTTTAAAAAAGTGAAAAGAATACATAGTGCACTTTGGGCAGTCAAGTCAAATAGACAGCTCTTGATGAAGTCTCAATACAAATGTAACAATCCAGACCTTACAAGGTGGTATCTGTTACAGGGCTGAGGTAATTGATTGCATTATATAGTACAGGAGCCGGCTGCAGCAGCTGTGTTCTAAATTTGGCCTTATATTATAACATTAGAGTTTATGAAGTGGACATTTATACACCACTTAATTCAATCTAGTTACACAAACACAAACATTTGTTCTTATGCAGAGATGAGTTATTACTAAATAGTTACACCCAGTTACTGCCAGGTGTTGTATGGCTAATGGAAGTCAATGAAAACAACAACAATGTTAGTTTGCTGATATATGACCTGTTTAGATTGCAGAATAAAAGAAGACATGGAAAATGGACAACACATCTGACCTGACACTGATCATCAAAATGTTGATTAATACAGTAATGGTGTAAAATGGGTAGATTGTAATATAATTTATATTACATATAAAATCATGTTGTCCATACATACACAAAAATACCAAAATATTCCTCAAATTACAAAATGCTATGCCAGTAACATTACACTAAATGACTAAATAGGTTAGGTTAACATATTCTGATATTACAATGTTTTTGATTCTTAAATTTCTTCATCTGGTCTATTGTGCTGCCCGACAATCTGTAGTGTTTTTCTTTGCATCTGTTTAGTATATGTGACAGGGATTGGTAAAGCCCCTGCCAATACACACAGATACACACCAACACACAAGACACACAAGTGAAGACACGAGGGTTTGATTTGTGTCTTGGCATGTGCTCTGACCCAAAGCCAGTGTTTAAAGTTACTGCTGAAAACCACCAACTAAACTTAAATGAATTGGAAAGTCAGTTTTTGCATGCATGCCATGTTGTCAAATGGTTTTACATTGTGAATGAATCACTAAAGATGGAAGAAGTGATTGTGAATGGATTTGTCATAATGTCCTTGAATATGGTTATATAATATGATTTAAAATTGATAGCACTATGTGGACGTATGATAAAAACCTAATAAATCCAATTCTATCCACTGCAGTGCGAGCACTTGTCAGGTTTTCCTTGAGTAAAATATGAAGAATTCTTGCATTAAGTTCATATCTCTGACCGCAGCACATGCAGTATGTTTTGCTAATAAGGCATTAAATGGAGTTGGTCACTTTTCCATCATTCACAGATGTGTCCTTGAAAACTTACTGAAGGCTTTTTATAAAAATTTAGAGAGGAAGGTGGTCCAGGTTCCTCCGATTTAGCCGCCTTTAATGGAAAGAGATTGGCAAAAGGTGAGTGAATCAGGTAAAAGAGAAATGGTACAATTTAACAGGTTACTTTGAGAACTTTTAGCAGGGCTTTTAAGGACCATGGGCAGCACTGGAGACCCCTTAATGGAAAATGGGCACAAAAAGAGAGGTGTATGAGAGGAGGGGAAAAAGGAGAAAAGAGGATAAATGTGAAAGAGAGACAGGGAGAGAGACAGACAGATAGAGACTGATTAAAGCGGAGAGAAAATGAGTAGAAAGTGAGAATAGAGAGAAAATGTGTAGGCAGGAGATGACACAGACAGCGTTAACGGCAGGCTATGTTTACATACACATAATGGTTTCATTGCTGGCTGCACTCAAATGATGACAATTATTTGTTGCTAATATTGCAGTAATATGACAAATATCAGCGCGCTGCAGAAGTGTCCAATTAAAACTCAGAGCGTGTAAACACATTTATCTACATTAAACTGAGGTCTTAATCACAATTGTGCAAACAAAAGTCCAACGTGTTCATATTTACTTACATGATAGTTACATCTTTACTGCTCATCCAGCTCTCAAGCTTAGCAAGAGTATATTTGAATGGAAATTTCGACAGTGCAGCACCTTTTAAATTCAAAGAAAATGAATAATCTCAGTTATTGATATTTTTGTTTGCGTATACAGATGCAGCCCCTGAGAGGAAAATATTGCCAAGGCTGGCCAAGTCGATTTAATGTCTGCAAGTTAAATATTGATTAGCTAATTGGTAAACATGTATCAGAAATAAAGAAGCAAAAATTCTAATAACAATAAAAATGGAAATGGAAATTAGTATAACTAATATAGTTATAACTAATATAGTTATTAACAATGCCATTTGTGATCTTTGGGGATCAACAGGTTTTAAAGCAGTAGTTCCTAAATGTTTTCTCTCCTTCTCCTGGTTTTGGAAGATAACATGGCCCCCCCAAAATATTGCTAGCATCAGAGCACTCTTTTTTCCTTATCGTTCCCAAATGAATTAAATTCATAGGCCTTTTTCACAGCAGACATTGTCAAACTGCCAGTTGAACTGATGTTGGCTCTGGATCAGTAATTACTGCATTGTGTATGTCAATATGTGTGCCCTCAGTGGCCTCTGCACCCCAATGACAACCACTGCTTTAAAGGATAGGTTGGTATTTTTTAAAGTTTATGTGAGTACAAAACTCATATGTCATATTGTCACAGCTCAGTGAAAACCACGTATCTCCAAACAATTTAGAATTTTTCAGCCCGAAGGATTAAATTTATAGAGCAACTACATGATAAAAGGTTGGTGGTAAAATCCACAGTCCTCATTCTGTGCAAAAATGCATTCTAAAGTTCAGCTGAAGGTAATATGAGGCTTCATCAGATTGAGTTAACTGTATCAACTGTTGTTTGCTGGTGTTTTATTCTGGCAATAAACCTACGACTTCCAGGATGTATCCCTTTGCCTTCGCTGAGCAAGGAATCTCTGTCTGTGTAAACACAAAGAGGGAATCAGCCACTCGATTTGGCTAACTCAGACTGCTTAAGCCTCATAATAAAGCTTTTAGTGCAAGTTCAAGCAGGAAGACAATTATCATTATTATCCAATAATTTCTCTGGGATTTTTTTGCAGGCTTTCCTATCATCCGAAGATCATCTTAGCTGAAGAATATTTAAAACCACCTTATCTGTTTTGTCTCTGCAGTCATTTCAGTCTGTGCTGCTTTGCAGCTTCATTCCTCTACCACTGCCACCAGTGTGAAGGACCTGTCTTTGGTCCCTAGGGGGATCTTCGATTGGATGCTATATATAGGGCTCCATCCCTATAAATCCATCTAATTGACTGGGTCAACACCAAGTCTTTATTAAATATATTTCCTGCGTTCTTGTTCATTCCTTCCTAATTGAATTAGGTTTGATTGAACTTTGGAATGCAAAAAAAGACTATGGATTTTGACCTTCATTTCATACAGTGTAGTTGTGCTATAGAGGGATATTTTCATGGCCAGTATGGAAAGGAAGGACGATTACAGCGACTAGTAACCTTTTTAATGTCCATATGGCATGTGAGTTTTGAGTCATCGATTGTACTTCTGTTGTCCATTGATGACACAACACAGTAACAATGAGAATGTTTCTGCCTTCAGAGAAGCTTTACTGTACCTCTGGGAAATGTTACATAAAGTATTTATTTATGTCATGCAGACAGTTGATACTTTTCCACGATGACACAACATGTTACAAGGAAAACTGGATCTTTCAGGCCAATATAAATACATAATGGACAATATCACTTGAACAAAATGACATTCTATAAAAAAAAACCAAAGGGAGGGGGATGTGGAAGGACTTTTTTTTGTCAACACCGTCTTCTCCCTCAGATAGATGCATAATAGGAGAGGGTCATGAGAGAAGACAAGTGTTTGATGAAGAGCAGGACCGTGCTGTCTAGTACGGCTGCTGGCTTTTTTTGGTCATCACTGGGTGTAAAAATAAATCCCTCCATCCTCTGTCCTTCTTCCATCCACACCTCCACAAGCCTCCACTCCCTCAGAGGTCCTTCCTGACGATAATTACCTCCTACTTACTGCATGTTATCGCCGAGCTTTCACCACTTGCAGCCATTTTTGTTCACTATAGGTAGAGAGAGCGAGGTGAAGGTGCAAAACCATGTGTGAATGTGTGGGAATAAGGAGCTAGGATGGATGTGAATTAGGTGGGTAGGGCGCGTGTTAAAAAGGCTTTAGGAGCCTAAGAAGGGACAGCATGATACGGCCGGAAGCTTTCTTCTCAGCAGGCTGGATGGAACAGAGATGGAGAGGGACCGGTCTGCAGGGACGAGGACACAAGAGACAGTGATTAAGTGGAGGTAGCAGAGGTTGACTCTAAGTCGTGTAACCTTGTCATCTGCAATCGAACCCCTGGGGGCCCACGTGTCTTCACTCAGGCCTAATATCATGGGCAGTTCCTACAAACCCCTCCTTCCCCCTTCCCCACCCCTCAGCACCCCTCTCCAGCCTGCAGGGAGTTAAAAATACATCTATCTAGAAACGTCCTTGTAAAAACGGGTTCATCATTTTTCCCCCCCCTCCTCCTGCTGATATTCTGAAAGCATAACTTGGGGGCAGAGGCAAGGTCAGCTACCAGCTTCAGTGGCAGACAGATGAGATTCAGCTTGGCCCTGGTAATAGCAACAGAGAGACAGAGAGGGCCATGTTTCATCTACCATCCATCTATCATCCCTGTCTCTAAATACTGTATAAGTGCTGCTTTCTGAAGCTCTGTATGCATTGACGCCGTTATAATGCGATTCAGCTCGGTTTTATTTTTCCGCATTCGGTCCGAGTCAATGCGGTTAGGGATCCGAGAGTTTTCCCTTTGGTTGAATAAGCGATTCAGGCAGGCTGCCCATACAGCTGAGGTTATTTTGCAGTCACGTGGAGTTAGTCACTTTGAGATCTAAATAAAATCTGAGCAGTAATGGCTACTTTATAGGATACCAATACACACACACATATATACAGGCAGACACAGACACACAAACTGCTGCACTTTAATTTCAGCAATCAGTCTCTTTCATTCAAACTCCATATCAAAGTCAAAACGCAGTTCAAACGGTCCCGGCTAACACACCTAATCTGCGACTTGAAGGCAGGTTTTGAAGTCTCTCTCTCTGTGAGTCAGAGGAATTGCGAGATGAGATCAGAGTGCCTCGAATCCCTGACAACATTGCGCTTGCCCTCTGGATGCAGGTGGCCGCGACGGGCTGCTGCGACCACTCATCACACTCTTAAGAAAAGACCCTGAGTAAATAATGAAATAGAAGAAACCACACAGCTTTCAGATCACAATTTCAAAAGTAATGTTCACTTGACTTTTTTTTTTTCCACGCTTAGAGGAGAAGCTTTGGGGGAAAGATTATCTTCCCG
The DNA here is from genome assembly GCA_038419695.1 of Scomberomorus guttatus. Classification (NCBI taxonomy): domain Eukaryota; kingdom Metazoa; phylum Chordata; class Actinopteri; order Scombriformes; family Scombridae; genus Scomberomorus; species Scomberomorus guttatus. The sequence continues at coordinate 23,399,349 of CM076458.1, forward strand.
CTGTCCTCCTCTGTAATTCCCTCTGTAAACAGTTCTGGTGGAATAAGCTTACTCTCAGATGCTCACTGACATTACCTGCTGCGTAGGCGATGATTACAGAGCGCTATTGGGCTAAACAGCCCCCGGCGATGCTGAGACGGTAACTTCATGACATCCTGTTTTTATGGTGGATTTGTGAGTGTATGTGTGTCAGACAGAAAGAGAGAGACTGAGAGGAAGCAGTGCGTAGGCAGGAGGGCCGCAAACCTCATTGAATGAAGGGCATCTGTATTCAGGTATTCTGGTCTGTGCAACTGTCACCATAACTCATTAATACTTTTCTCTGAAGGCATCCATATGATTCAAGGCTGAAAGAAATGTACTGCCAGAAGGGACTGAAATATCTGCCGGAATGAGAAGTGACCTACATTTGCGGCCTTATGTATGAGATGGGCTGCAGACCTTCTCCCACAACTTGTCTCAAGTGTGGCTTGGGGGAATTTTAATTTCAGATTAGTCAGTATTTAAGTGCTTTTATGCCGTCATTCTGGACTCATTATCTAAGTGGGAACTGTCACTGCCTTTAGCTAAGCTATTACTGAATGTAAAGGGAACTTTAAGAGTCCCTCTCCCTGCCTATTATTGGAAGGTGAATGGTTATCTGTAATTGCAGAGGGAGAGCGGTCCAGGGGTGCAGCAGTGGGTGACATCGGAAATTTTTGCCTGCAACTGCGCCACAAATGAGTCCCACCCAGAAGACAATTAAAGGAGTGAAAGTGAGAAGGGGGCTGGCGATTTCTTTGAGATCTGCTCCCCACGTGTCACTCAAGGTTTTCAACGTCACCAACCTCAGATTTCTCAGTACTTCCTTTCTCAGCACCTACTGGAAAGCGCTGTCCTCGTCTGATAAGTTGTGCGGGTCGATGGTCGGGCAGGACTGTTTAGTAGAGGCTATTGGGGCTATGCTGACAGGGTGTTTAATGTTTTGTGATTAACCTCAGTCATCGGTTGGACAGGCAGAGTGGCTACTTGCTGCACTTGCTTCCCCAATTATTGCTCTTTAAGGAGAGTGCAGCAGATTTATGACCACTGAGAGGAGAGTAGTATCCCAACAATTACGCTGGGTGCTGGAATTAAATTGACAATTTGTAATCTTAATCGCCTTAACACTCTGTGGATCCAGGGAGAAGCATAATCAGCCAGGGCAAGGCCTAGAGGAAATCAATTCATAGACTCTCTCTCTCTTTTTCTGTCTTTCCCACTATCTACTCGTCCACCTATTTCTTACTTTCTCTTACAGGTTCAACCCTGTACTCTAACTCTCTTGCACTCACTCCATTTCACTCCTTTCTACACTTATGGCTTTGTTTCCCATCAGTGGCCCCCTCTCCTTCTTTCTCTTCAACACACTGACATCTTACTTGGCAGAGATTTCCATTATCTGAGGAGTGGAGCCATTTACCAGGGAATGGGCTTCAACCATCTACTATGGCTGACTGGAGGTGCTTCTCTCTACACTCAACCATCCCCTTTTTTCACCATTCTGAGCTCAAATTAGACTGATGACCGGATGTTCACACAGTGGTCCATGTCCTTTTACTGGTGCCCAAAGCCCTATACCTCTGCTTCCAGTCATGACAATAAGTGCCATTTTTTCAAGCTTAATTTAACCAATCAAGTTGACTTTGCTCTTGATTTAATCACTGAGCAGATTATTGTGATGTATTCATTTTACACATTTCAACATGAGTCTCTGCTACATCTCAAAGCTGCCTCTTTTTGATTTTACTTTGTGATCATACAGTATGAGTTTTAAAAAAATATATGAAAATACACAAACTATGGCCTAAAGTGTGTTGTCCCAAAAACATTTGGACAAAAAACAGCATGGAAACAATACAGAGAGCCAGCTATGCAAATGGTTCTGTAAGGCTCTGAATGAAGGCACAGCAGTGTCAACAATGTCAGCATGCTGACATGATCACAATGTCAATGCTAAAACATGCGGATGTTTAGCTGGTATAATGGAATAACCATCTTAGTTTTGTGTGTTAGCATGCTAATATTTGCACATTTGCACCAAAATTTGTACCTGATGGTGGCGCTAGAGGAAAAGGGGGATCACCAAAGTCCTCCCAATTCATTCTAAAGGGGGACATGAATGTCTGTACCAGATTTCATGGTAATCCACCCAATAGTCGTCAAGACATTTCACTAAAAAGTGGAAACAACAATCAAGCTAACCAGTCACACCCATTTCCTCTAGTCAAGATTTTTTTTTTTTACAAATGTACCACAAATCAGACCACCCACCAGGCCACTCAACATTATACTCAGAGAATTCCTCTCATTCTGCCACTGACTGTTTTAATTCTTCATTTACAGAAACCATAATTCAACCATTTTCAATACCTCCTGGCCTGTATCTAAACTGCCTTTTATCTCCAAGATTAGGAAGAATGTGGCATTAAAGCAAGTAATAGTGCTCATGGAAAGCATTTTATATGAACTGCATTGAGATTTTAAAGGATCTTATGATGAATTGAGGAGCAGAGAGGTGCTCTATGATCAGGCTGCTGCATTAAAGTGCAGCATATGGCCACAAATGATCCCAAAGTTTTCTAACAAGGGGCTGATTTCTCTGTGGTTGTTCTGTAATTTTTCTCATTCTACCTATTAAATAAGAGGTGACCTTCCTCCAGTAAAACCCCATTTACTTAAATGATTGAATGATGTCTTCGAACTTTCTGCAACCAATGTGTGACAGCAGTTGTTTTGATTGGCTGCAGAAAAGTGAACCTGGTGATCTCTTAAAGAATAAATCAAGCCATGCAAACATTTTAATGTAATTGTCCTTTTTGATCAAAGTTTAAACCTTGAGCAGTATTCCAGTAACTGCGTCAGTGACACAGAGATGAACATGCAGGCTTTTACATCCTCTCATCTTAATTACTGTAATGCTAATAAGGCATGACTCAGATCTGGCAAAATACTCAATGCTTTTGACCACGACTAAGAGACCATAATAATCCAAACGTGGCATCCTTACTTTTGGGTCAACTGTTGAACTGATCAAAGAGTTTATTGATCACTTTTAAGGCTTCCAGTTTATATTCCATAACTTTTAACCTTTTATGAGCTAGCATGCAAGCTCTGATCCTCAGATCGAGCTCTATTTGGCTGCTCTGAAGTCTGGGCTAAAGATGAAAGATGACCGGGTTTTTGCTGTCAGGACCCTTGGGTTCTCACTTGAGCAAGATAGACTGGCTGTCCTCCTTAAAGTCACTTGCCAAGACCTCTGCAAAAAAACTTTTAATAATTTTAGTTGAATGATTTATATGAAGTTTAACTTTTATCGTATAATATCTATCTTATAATTGATAGACTGAAAGCTGTAGTTTAAAGAGGCACTAGCTTGGTCTTCCCTGTGAAAACAACCTAAATCACAACTCAGGCCTCTGTGAAAAATTGATAAAAAGATGAATAATATGAAAGCTGGGCCCATCACTTTTTTACTCACTTTGGATTGTGGGTATAAAGTATCACAGACAGCATGACTTACTGACCTGATTCTCTCCTCTTTCTTTTCACCAGGGTATCCTGCTCTACTGTGACTACCAGGCCTCCACCTTTGATTTGTCAAAGCTTCCCAGCCCCAGGTTTGAGGCCATGGACCTCTTTGCAAAGTGCTTCCTGATCCTGCGTTTGGAGGGCAGCCAAGTGAACGGAGGACTCCACTGTGCTGAAGGGGACAGCAGGGGCTGGAGGGCAGTGCGCGTGGACTTAGTGTCACCACCGATGGATCACCATGCCTTTGCTCTCCTGGGCTGGACCGGCTCCAGGGTATGAAGGATTTTAGAGACTGATTGACAGTGAGAGAGCTGCAGGTGTAATCCATGAGTAGAAAAAAAGTAAAACAGAGAAGTTACTGTAATTTAGGATTAATCGTTTCTTGTTTATACCGACATCTTGTCATAAAATAGTGCTTGGGCAGAAGAACAACATCGAGGTCAAGGTAGAGCTTTTTTTTTACTACTGTAAGAGGAACTTTTTAGACAGCTAATATACCTTCAAATATACTTTGAAAGTTGATATAAAGTCATGTGCTAGGGTACAATAATATAGAGAAATATCAGTAATGTCTGATATCAAAAACCCTTCTTGCTCATGACATAGGAATAAAGTCCTCCGGAAGATAAATGCTTTCAGGCATCACAATTTCCTTTCATTGCCATAAAAACAGACAAGTAAAAAAGATATTTGGTTTCAGACTATTGATTCTTTTCTTCCACAGCAGTTTGAGAGAGACCTGAGGAGGTTCGCTCGATGGGAAAGGCAAATGCTTTTGGACAACCACGTCCTGTACGACAAAACCAAGGTACTCAGTACGGCATTACACACAACAACTGCGACTGATTTTCTACTCAGTCATCTCATAACATACAAAAAGGCAGTTAAGATTGCTATTGGTATTCTTTGGTTCAGAGTGAAATATCTCAAGTATTGAAGGATCGCTCATCCTCTGTTGGTTGGTTACAACGTAATTCAATTTTAAGTTTTCACAGTGGAGAAGAAGTATCAAAACACGCACAGAAACTTCTAAAACCACTCTGTAGCATAATTCACTTCTCTGCTGTCCATCTGTACTTTCAATATGTTCCAATCACTAATATTTTCATTAAAATATGTCAGAATAAGGCTGGATATACTGCTTCTTTTCTGTGCAAATGTAAAACTCTCATCATACAAGCTACAAATGAAAGTATATTTGACCATATTCTGGCATATTTATTTAATAATAATTAATAATTAAATATTATTATAAGGAGATGAAAAAGACAAATATTTGTTTTGTAAATGACTGCAGATTGAATTCCTCTTTATTACTTTTTTTGAGGTGTACTGACATTTTTCTGTCAGCGTTCACGACAGTTTAGGCAAATGTGACATTTCAGTTAGGGGGGATGGGACCTTTGTTTTTGTTGCAACCTTACTTTGAGATTTAGGCAGCTAAGACAAGTGTAAGTTTGCCCATGACATCTTAAAGTGGTGGGTTGGTTAATCAAGCATGGACATATTGTTCTTGTGAGCAGCCCTGTGATCATAGGCAATCAAACACATACATTAAAAGAATACACAGTGATGAGTCCTAATGTATTATGAGAGTAAAATGCTTTCATCTGTAAGTTACTGTAAGTTACTGTCAGTGAAAACCCTGAAATCACAATTTTCTAAATTGATCTTAAAAAGTAACACCCAAAAACATAATAATACAATACTAGTAATTTTGTCAACAGTTATTTGCAGAGAGTATGTGGTGATAGAAGTATTTACTTGAAAAAATCAGGCTGAATGAGCAAAAGGATGAAATGAGCAGAAGCACAGAAATGATTGTAGTAAGCCCCATCATCAGTGAAAAATAATTATTTTCTTTTTATTATTATTTTTTAAACATTAAAAAAAAAATCTTTTAATTATTTGCTGGTTTGAATCCTACTTAAAGGACAGGGACTACTTTTTGTCTATAGGTAATTACACATCTGAGTGGACAAAAATGACCTGTGGAGTTCCCCAAGGCTCCATTCTGGGGCCTCTTCTGTTCAACATCTACATGTTCCCAGTAGCTCAGATTATGGAAAACAACAAAATATGTTACTATAATTATGCAGACGACACACAGATTTACATAACCATATCACCAGGGGACCATGATCTAATGCAAGCATTGAACAAATCAATGATTGGATTTGCCAGAATTGAATTCAATAAAGAAAGATAAAACTGTAATGAAAAAGATAAAAAGTATTTGTTTTTGGAGCCAAGGAAGAACGATTAAAAGTCAGCCCTCGGCTTCAATTGATAATGTTAAAAACCACAAACCAAGCCAGAAATCTTGGCAATTACAAAGTCAGCCTACTATCACCTGAAGAATATATAAAGAATTAAGACTTATGTCTCAGGGGGATTTGGAAAAACCTGTTTTTACAGGTCTCTCTAAAAAAATCAATCAGACAGATGCAGCTGATTCAGAAAGCTGCTGCTCGAGTCCTCACTAAGACCAAGAAAGTGGATCACATCACTCCATTTCTCAGATCTTTACACTGGCTTCCTGTCTGTCAAAGTATTGATTTTAAAATACTACTGTTGGTTTATAAAGCGCTGAATGGTTTAGGGCCAAAATACATTTCTGATCTTCTGCTATGTTATGACCCATGCAGACCTCCCAGGTCATCTGGTCTGCTTTCTGTCCCCAGAGTCAAAACTAAACATGTAGAAGCAGCATTTAGTTTTTATGCTCCACATTGCAGGTCTGCTGCAACTCTCAGTTCTTTTAAATCACAGCTGAAGACTTTTCTGTTTGCTGCTGCCTTTTATTAAACCAAATTTGAGGGTTAATATCTTACACTCCACTGTAACTTTTATTCTCCTGTTTTGTCTGTCTTATTCTATTTTACCTTATTTTTTATTTCCAATTTAATACATCTTAATTGTATTTAAATGTAATATAATATAATTGCTTTTATATTCTGTCTTAATGCCTTTTATGTTCTATGTAAAGACCTTTGAATTGCCTTGTTGAAATATGCTATACAAATAAACTTGACTTGCCTTGCTTAGTATAAAAGCAGATTGATGAAGGCATGGCCATCACTGCAAGATCATCATCTAACTTTGCAAGATCTACAGTATTTAAGGAGATGTTTTCCATTCATTATTTGGCAGTTTTGAGCGGCCTTTGGACTGTTACTTTGCCAGATCTATGGCTCTGAACTGTGGTTGCATTCTGTTTCTAACCTAATTTAGCCAGGCTAGGTAACATAATTTTCATGGACGCCGGCGAGAGACGTCGTTTGACATGAACAAGAGATTAATTTCTCCTTTGTGGCAATGAAAACAATACATGGGTCCGCATATAACTGTATATATACACTTCACTCGAGATTCAGACCTGACAAACAGTAATATTAACCATTATAACTGCACCATAACAGCAGGGCTACAGCTATGTTTTGGCACCCCCACAACACACAGTGGGACAGCCTCTTGTGGGAGAGACGGTAGCTCAGCTACAACACAGATACCTACACAGTGACTTTTTCAAAGGGGCATAAATGTGTTTCTAGTGACTGTCAAAGCTCTGCCAGACTCCCTGTCTTTCCAGTGGAGAAACAGAAAGCACAACACTAGATGCTCATGGCTGGTTAGCTCTGACTTAGCTAATCAGCCATGACCCTACTTCCTCTGTTGCATTTTTTAAAAGTTACTGGAAGGAGGATCCTAGCAGAATTTGAGGGTGAACACCATTTCCCAGGAGGCAGAGAGACAGAGTCAGATACAAACATACTGTAGACAGTCATGGAGAAAGATTGTGAGACTAAATCCACCAGGAGTGAGAGTAAAGGCCATCTGATTGGTGTTTTCCACTATAGTATCTGAGGGGATTTGCTGCAACATCTAGGCCTCTGCGTGTGTGCTTGTGTGTGAATCTGAATACTAAATTACTGCCAAGGCGCTGGTCCTCAAAGGTTATTGGAAGGATTAGGCAAACACGTTGGACTGTGGCTGCATGAGAAAACATAGACGAATTATCTCAAATTATTCAGAGCAATATGTGTTTCCACTCTGAGTGAGCAGAAAGTTGATACCGGAGCGAGAGCATTTTTAATTATTATTATTATTAGTCTTTATTAAACAAGGACCATGCACAAAAAAAAAACATTAATCTCAAAATGAGAAGAGATCATTTATGCCAGATTTAACTATTAGCTAATTTCCATCTACGGTCCCTGGGCAGGTACACACAGAATAATCACCAGACACTTAAAACATTCATTTACATGCAACACCATTACATAGTCTCTATCACACTAACAATTATACAAATCTACAAGCACACATCAACATATAAATACCAGCACATTCATCCAGTACATTTTTCAATCAATTATAGCATAGTGCTTAGAGGGGAGTGGGCATGATGCAGTGTAGTTCTCCATCTCTCTCTCACACACACACACACACACACACACACACAAATGAATGTAAAGTTTACATTAGTACATCAGACCAAGTTGAGTGAAGAAAATACATCTTAATGTTTCAATATATGAAAGTGCAAGCTTGTTAACATAAAGGTAATTGCATAGGGGAGTTCATGGTTCATTCACACATTTCCAAATTAAATAAATCACATCTTACCTCACACACAGCACCGGGGGTAAAATCTATTTACACCATAATTCATACAATTTAATAACCAACAAACTCTTGCCTACAATGCTAGAGCAAATTAGGTTTTGCTCAGGAACACCTTGCCTTTTGTTCGAATCATATACTTAATTGGCTTCAACAGGGATGAAACAGTCGGTAGGTGTGTTTTCTTCATGTAGTGGAAAGTCTCATGCAGTGGTGGTGATACTATATGTGAAGGTAGGCTGTCATAATTGGTAACCTAAGAAAAAATCAGACCTCTAGTCGTGGCACATGAGATATTTTTAACCATGCAGAGAAGTCATGTTCCACATGTGGAAATCAGTTTTGACAACAAATGTGATGAGCTCGGAGGCAGGGGTGACAGATGGCACTGATTTGTGTATTTTCCATGCAGAGAGAGAGCAACAAGTAAGGAAGTTTGAATACCATGTATTATAATTAGGAGACCAAGACAGAACCAAAATTAGTTTGAAACGTGTTGATCAATGAATTGACTTGCAGGCTTTGTAGTTAATTTAAATCATTTGTACGTTGTACATCAGCTGAAATTACACAACCTCAACGTTCTTTTATCCACACGACTCTCATGATGATTTACAGCTATCAGACAGTGAGAAACTCTCCTTACCAAAACTTTAGCACCTTTTCCACTACACAGACCTAAAACACAGAAACTAAATCAGGAACTAAAAGTCTTGTTTCACTATTTTTGTTTCTGCATTTCTACCACCTCTGAAGATCTGAAGGCAAATTAGACCAATAACAGATTAAAAAGTGACAGCTGTTTTACACAGTCATCTTGTTCCATTTTATACTTTACTATTGCTCAGTTTTGACCTACAGGGATGAAGAGAGACTGAAAACATCAGGGCACTCATCTTCAAAGAAATAATGCAGCTGCTGCTGGGTGTTTTATGTTTTTTTTTTTTTTTTCTGATTTAGTATGTCAATGACTATTAAACAAAATTCCTACCCAGTACTGAGCCAATTAGCCAATTAGTCTGTTGACAGAAAATGAATCAATTTTGATAATCAGTTAATCACTTAAATAATGTATTAAGTAAAAATCTACTATCTTGCTTCTCAAACATGAAGCTTAGCTGCTTTTCTTTGTTTTATATTATAAATTAAAATTTCATATTGGGCTGCTGGTCAGACACAGCGAGTCATTTGAAGATGTCACCTTGTGCTCTGAGAAATTGTGCCATTGTTCACAGTTTTCTGACATTTTATAGACTACAGTAAGCAAGTAATTGATATTTTTAGCCATGCAGAGAAGTCATTTATATACAAGTGCGATGAGCTCGGAGGCAGGGGTGACAGATGGCAGCGACTTCATGCAGAGAGCAACAAGTAATGGAGTTTGAATATCATGTAATATAATTAGGATATAGATACATGAAGGGCTAACAAATTTGTTTGAAATATGTTGATCAGTGAAGCCACTTGCAGTCTTTGTAGTCAGTCCAATTTATTTTTATGTTGTGGAATTGTACAACCTCAGCTTTCTTTTATCCACACTCCTCTCTGATTTACAGCTTCCAGAAAGTGAGATACACCCCTGAAAGCACAAGTGCCTCAGTGTAAACACTGAAAGAATACTGACATGACTCCTCAGCTGAAGGACTCAATTATTCAGCAGGGAAAAGTTTATAGTACTGACAAGACGACAACAAAAATTCCAGGGAACCATCAATCTTTGCGACAGCCATCTCCGAAGCTCGTGTTTATCCTATCCTCGTGACTATTCGTTGCTTCCTAAGGCACCCCATCTCATTTCCAATGCATAGGGCAGAGTGGCAAGCCGTTTGAGTTGCGAGCGGAGAGGGACAAGGGTGTAAGGCGTATCAGTGTGCGGATCGACAGGGGAGACACCCTGTCACTGCAACGTCCCGTCAGCCGCTCCCTGGGGACGGAGGTCAGAGTCCCGGGATCACTGGGTGGCAGCTTCCTGACAGATTTTATACACAACCAGCCAACTCAGATGGTGTTTATTCAAATGCAAGGGCAAAGCCAGGCTTGCTGACAGTGCAGCCATCCGTGCACTGGAGTGGACAAGGCTCCAACTCACACACAAACTCACATTCAAAACTTGCTTGTGTTCCAATGTGATCTCAGGGGATGGGGTACAAATAGCACGCCACTTTTAGGACATTTCGCGTCAAGTCTACGCATTTTAATGCAGCATTTCAAGCTTTTCACGTGTCATTTAACGCCGTTGGCTAGGTTTAGGCACATAAACCACTTGGTTAGTGAAACCAGGCTGGTTCGCTAGAGTCTGATGAGTTAAGAAGGTAGCCTACATCAAACATGATGAGGAAAAGTAGAATCTATAAAAAGAGAAGGGTGAGGAAATGTGGCGGGAGATTTACAGCACATAACCATCGGCTTTTTGGAGATTTAAAAGTGGTGAAACAGGCCAAACTATTTATGCACACACACACACTCACTTGCTTAAGTGGCGTCATTACTTCCCAGGCTAGTTTCAAGGTCAGCAGAAAACTTAACAGGTTACATTCAGAGAGAACTGCACGCCAGTGTGACCCGTTTTTCATTCCGCGCTCTACATCACAGCCATAATTAACGTAATGAAGATCAATTAACTGTCCCGGTGTCTGTCCTGTCACCGCCTTCACACAACGCTGACTGTTCCCCCTGTTCGCTCTCGCTTCGCCTTGGGCAGAGGAAAAGGAGGAGGACGAGTGTCCCCCCTTTTTTGTCCGCACTCACCGCCAGGCCCCCGTTGTTAATTGGTTCGACGTATGTCTGAGGACCGCGTGATAATGGCGCTTTCATCTTTTCTGTGTCCCCTCTAATTGGCCAGTGGTTTTGGAGCGATTTAGCCCTGCTCGTGTGACTGGTGTCAGAGAAACAGGGGAGCGATGAGGACTGATGTCTGATTAAAGGGGAGACATCTCAACTGAAGACCAAAGACGGTCATTTAGAGGACTTTAATCTTGTGGGCTTCAGAGAGGCTCTCAGCGGATACAAGCTGGTCTCTGTCTTATTATAAAATGCTTAAAAAAAGATTAGAAGGCTACACTCAAACTAATGATCTCCTCTCAATTAAGGACAGGCTCTGGGGGAATCCCTGAATCACTATGGGAGGAGGCTAGACAACTGTCACATAGAGACACAATGACTTACAGTTCATGCAAACCAAACATGTTTCCAATTTGGAGCATTCACTGTGATCCAGTTTGCTCGCACAGGTGAAAATTGAACACAGGTGGCGACAGAAAAACAGCAGTGGAATGGCTAAAAGTGCAGGTTCAGGTTCTATATTCCAAACCAATTACAGCAAACGACCCACAACACCAGGCTTTATGTGTATCAGGAGATGGGTGTTGACAGCTGGAGTTCCTCATGCTTCATAAAGCTTCGCATAACAAAATGAACTGACTATAACCTGTGTTAAGGACAGATATGGTGCTGAGGAGCACAGTTTCCTGCCACTTGAAAGAACACACAGCCATGAGATGCTAAACTAAATTTGTTTCGCCCTCACCACTTCCCCCTCTGCAAATCCTCCTGCTGCCAAATCCTATAATATGGCAGCATGACAGTTTACCGTAACATTAGCTGTTTTTTTTTTTTTTTTTTTTTTTTTAACCAGATAGTGCCAGGAAATAAAAAAAAAATCAGGAACAGGAAGTCCATTTTGCTTTTTCGCCATACCTGAAGAACTGGTAAGATTAGGCTGTTTGTTTGAGAGGCAATTTTCACACACAGTGACAACAACAGAGTTGTCGTGTGTTCTTTGTGCTTTATTGTTACTCAGTTGTGACATGCAGAGATAGACTGGACACATCAGAACAACTGCTCTCCAAAATAACAACAATCAAGTGTGTTAAGAGCGTTTCATGATTATTCATTTCTGCTTTAATACCTGAATAAACATTACAAGAAATTTCCATCTAGTGCTGAAACAATTAGCTGATTAAGTGACTTTAGTTGATTGAGTGAAATTTAATTAATTCATTAATTAGCTAAGCGACCATTTTGATTTGATTTGATTAAATGTTAAATCGTGAAGTAATTTATTAAGCAAAAATGCTATGTGTTCTCGGGTTCCAGTTCCTAAAATGTGAAGATTTGCCGCTTTTCTCTGTTTTATATTATAATAAATGAAATATGTTTGGTTGGTCAATTTAAAGGCATCATCTTGTTGTCAGGGAAATTGTGATGGCCATTTTTCAGTCGTGTAGACTAAAGGATGAAGTGATTAATCAGAAAAATAATCGACACATCAATCAATAGTGAAGAAATTGTGAGTTGCAGCTCCTTTTCCATCCCTAGTAACAAGTGTTTGCTTACTGTGTGTATTCAAGGCATAGACTTGTAACCCCAAATAGGTCCCTGGAAAAGTTGCTGCTGTGAAAAGGGCCATTTTCCCCACAAAGAAACTATTGAGTCAGTCTGGTTTACTTGTAATTGGTGACTATAACCAAAATAGACAAAACACAAAAATGCAACCCAGGAAATCTTTTGCACCCTGGTGTGATCGATTTGACTGCACCTCCTCTGTCAAGTTTGGGTTTGGGCACCCTGCTAGCAATTACTGACATCCAGGCGTCCTCTGAAAATACTCTGCTGACTTGTAGTGCTACAGGCACTTACAACCAGCATCAGTATCAGGTCACCACAGTTGAATTTTAACTGAAGTGTAGGTCTGAGGGAGTGGTGTCTGCTGGGGGAGCAGGCCGAGGGAGGGAGGTGGCTCTGTGTGTGTGTGTGTGTGTGTGTGTGTGTGTGTGTGTGTCCTCTGCTGTAAGTCTGAAGGTTTGTGATAATTAATATGTGTAGTGGGCTTGATGAATGAGGACAGGTGGAGGATTTCATCATGCCTAGACAGACTGACTCCCTCCCTGGGCAGGAGGGATCCATGACCTGCCCAACACCTCGAAAAAACACACCCCTCTACAGTATGTGTGGCAGTATCTACCCTTGAAACTCACTCTGTGTGTGTGCGGTTGTGTGTTGTGTGAATACTCAGCGGTGCGGCTCAGGTGTTCTCAGGCTACAAACCACAAGTACACCTGTTAAAAATATGTTCATGTAAATGCTATTCATTGTCATTTGTTCTGCCTATTTATGCATACTTTCACATACCGTGTGCATAAGGTGTGTTATATACTGTGTGTGTGTGTATCAGTATGTGTCTTTCTCAGAGGGTAATTACTCTATGTCATGTGTAAGAGTGTGATTAATGAGGTCCTGGTCAAAAGGCTGTGAGCATAGATATCCTGGCTTTAGTCCTGAAGCACAGTTACTGATATGAGAGGGCCATTCATATTCTTTCTACCTGACACCCTCTGGCTCTACACCACGTTCCAAAGCTTTTAACCAACCAAAAGTTAATCAAAAGGAAAGTCTATGTCCATTCATCCATCAGTGATGAACGACAAACCTGTACTCGAGAAATTATCTCAGAATTATAAATTCAATTCAGTTCAATTTTATTGTCATTAGACAGGGCACAGGAGTAATGAAATGAGGCTTGCACCTCATCAAAAACAGTGCAGTAGATTGTGGGGGGGGGGGGGCACAATCTACTGTAGACTTAAATAAAGAATTACTTTAAATCACTTAACTTTCCTTTTCCTTCCCATTTTTGCACTGTTATATGTGTTCCAAAGAAACCAGGGTCTGCATTTATCAAACTTACTCCTACTCAGAGTTAAGTGTAGTTGCAAGAGCAGCTCTCCAGTGATCGCACGATTAACCACATGAATGCTAAGAGCGGGAATAGCCAATCAGAGATTTACCTTAAACCTGGCCCATTGTTAACTCTTTACACTGTTATTCTGCAACAAAAACATGCAATTTCAACTTTTAAACAATCAATTTTATTTGTGTGAAATGTCCAGTAGCAATTCAAATGAAGGATGAACGATAATCTCATACATTTACACTATATGAATACGAATGAAATAACAGGAAATTGGCTGAAATGGTGACAAAAAGAAAACCAAACTGAATCAGGAAAAATATGGTGCTGCTGGTATGTAAGATAAATCTAATAAGGAGAATGTAGCATCACTTAGACGAGTACAAACAATGAAGATGCACCGAAAGTGATTGCAAACAATATCAGTGCCAGCTTCATTCTTGCTGTTTGCCGCCTGATAAATGCAATAAAGAAAAGGGGAAAAGTGGTGTAACATCCTTTCAAATGTTCATATCAAACACAAACAATAGGCTAAAACTGCCCTATTTTGAATTGTTTTGCTTCGACTAACATATATAATTCAGTGATATTTTGTACAATCACTCTGAAACACATCTCAAAAATGCATGCTCACCTCTTTTTCTGTACCACAGACCTCAAGATCTACTCTTAACCAACTCAAGAGATGTCTGTAAGTATAGTAAAAGTAAAGGATTATTACTTTCATACCTCATGTAAGTACAACATGTCACTTTTAGCAGTTTGATAAATACTGGCTCAGACTAAAACAGATTAGAATGTAATATTTATTTCAATTTTCGATATTTTATTCAATATTGTCGTCATCTGACACACTAAAATAAAAAACAATTTTCTAAACTCACATGTTAGATTCCATGGTTCTTTTATCATAATTAATAGTTTTTGGATGTATGAAGAAAGAAATGTGTATTTTTGATGCTGACATCTGTTAAGTTAAAGGCAATATGTGGAGAATATCTGGGCTAAAAGCAGCACATACTGTACACTGTATGAATTTTTCCTCAGGATTGTCTAATTTTTAAATAACATACAACACTTTAAATAGGTCCACAAAGAACTTCTTCCTGAGCCATGATATAGTGGCAAATAAAACCGTGACCACTGTGAAGGCCTTCATTCTATAAAAGACCTTAAGAAAACATTCAAAATTCAAATAGATTTTTTGGGTTGCTCCAACATTAGATTCCTGCATGATGCTTTTCATGTTTTTAAAAAAAAGGGCCAATCTGTCAGAGCTTTTGTGCTTAAATTTGGGCACACTGAAGAGCAAACAGAAGTATGAAGGTCAACAGGAGATCTCTTTAAAAACCTTTAAAATACATAACTAAATGAACATCATTCTGCAGCTTCTTCAGTATCTCCCAGATTTTCCTCGACAAGCATAAAATGTTTAATTTAAAAGTGATCACAAAGTGAAAACAGTTCTCTGTTATCCAGAATGTGCACCACCTCTCTCTCTCTGTCCACCGCGCTGAAAGCATAATTTAATATGAAGCTCTGTCAAATTACAATATCTTGGATGTAGAATGCTCGCAGCTCTTTCAACCCCCCCACCCTCCTCCACCCTCTGAGCAGTGGATGAGTGGACAATAACAGGGCAATTGCACTGGGCTTTGGGGAGCGGCGCTTTCGAATGCTCCCCCGGCCGACGCTCACAGGCAGTGTTTGCGCTGAGGATGGGAGGCGCCCGGAAGGAGGGCCCCCTCTCTCAGTGTGCAGAGGAAAGGGAAGAGAGGTTTGATTTAGCGCATGGTGGCACAGGGACCCTCAGCTCGTCACATACTGAAAGACACACACACTTGAGCGTACAATGTGACAGACAAGTGAGCCGAGGAAGGTGCAATGTGTGGAGTCGGTGGGGGAGGCTGTTCAATACCATTCGCATGCAAACATTTCTTCTCGACCTTGGTGGCTGTTCTTATGAATTTTAATTAACAGAGGTAGATGAATAGACCCGGTGTAGCTGCATTTGAAAGGAGTGGGACACATTGTGATATATGTTTTTTTCAAGGTCAGAAGTTGCTCCAGTTCATTCAGTGCTCAGTGTGCGGCTATTAGCTTTCAACCCAAAATCGATTTGTATTTCTAGCAATAGTGACAACTATTAAAGTATCTTTTTACTGGTGATGACAGGGAGGGAGGGGCCTCATTGTATAAAAAAATAAAAAAGGAAATCCCTGGAAAAAGACAGGAAGCAAACACTTCACAGCACACACACACACACACGGCCCCTAACCTACACACTCACACACTTATATGCTAATTTGCACAGCTACAGATATCTTTCTCAGGCTGTAGGAGAGCATAGTGGCACCTTTTCCTAGAATAAATGAGAATTACACATTCACACTGAAGGTAGCATCCAAACAACCAACTCATCTGCATGTAATTATATATAAATAAATAAATATATGTATATGTGTACATGTATATATATAAAGATGATCCCATACCAATTAAAAGCATGCAGCAATTTCATGCTTTTTCGTTACCATTTTCTGTTTCCATTACAGACCTTTAGCTGACAGTCTTAATCCAAAGCTGATTACAATAAGCATTCGAAAACCTTAAATTATTCCTGTTTGTTGCCCACATGTAAAGCAACCAATCGCATGGAGTGCAAGAGTCAAAGCACTAAAATAAGATATCCACCCAGTTATATTCTGTGGTCTCATTATATTCATATAAAATATAACAGAGAAGGGCTGAGTGTAGGTAAAGAAGCAAGAGCCAAAGGGGAAGTTTATTTTTTCCCTTTGTCTTACATGGGTACAAACAATATGTAGCATTTCATTAGGCACACTAAGTGAATTACAAGTTGAATCATCGTCACTGTTTATTATTGTTGCAGAAGTAGAGTATCCCAGGAACATTACACTGGTAATTGCTACACTGTTCTATTTTCAGCAACAGAAATTGATTTAAAGTTTTTTGTTTTCTCTCCTTCCCTCCTCTAGGCTTCTTCTAGTTTATAGATGGTCTGTTTTATTATAGGTGATGTGTGGTTTATTATTAGTGGCTGATTTTACACTCGGTATTGGATTGTGCTGTATTTTGCTTTGAACCCTTAGTGGGCTGAATTTGGCCAAGAATTCAGCTTAGTGCACAGTATAAAGGTTAGTCATAAAGAACAAATGCATGTGGTAGCTGTAGCTCCAGTGTCCACCTCATTTACACCTTAATGAAATTCAGCCTGCACCTGGACAAGAAAAGTGTGTTTAAGCTGTACTGCAAATGCACACTGAAAACATTGTGATGGGAATGTGTTGGAGCACGTAGGTCACCTTTAGTGGTGATCATAGCCGGTATATAAAAAGCTACTCAGAGTAAATTTTTGTCTTAAGTGCATCAAAATTCTAAGAATTACGTGCTTTTGCTCTTGTTCTTAGAATTAAAGGATTGGATCACAATTTTTCAACTCTGAAATAATATTCAGGTGTCCCTATGTACACTGAAACAGGTTTTGCTCGCTGTAATCATTCCTCCTGTTCATACTGGCTATTAAAAGATCCCCTTCAAATGCACTTTCAATGTAAGTGATGGGTGCAAAAATGCATTTAAAAGTTTATTTGAAACTTATATGAGGCTGCAGCTGTCTGAGTTAATTAAATAAAGTAGATATCTGCCACAGTTACAGTCTTTTTAGATTAAAATTTCCTCTTTGTGTTTTGATGGACAGTGTTTTCCTGTTCAGCTGTAGTGGAAGGACTGTAACAAAAAGAGGGAATTTGGCACTAAAAAGACAATAATTTTGAAAGATATTGAATTGATTTGACTAATCCGGATGGCTGAAGCTTCTTATTAGCTTCAAATAAACTTTTAAATACATTTTTGCACAGAAGGAGGACTGTGGATTTTGTCCCGCATCACTTAAATTGAAAGTTCATTATAATGGGATCTCGTTATGAATGGCCAGTATGAACAGGAGCAATGATTACAGCAAGAAAAACATGTGTCAGTATTTGTTTGGGCACCTGACTGTTGTTTTAGGACAGACTTGAAAAATTGTGAACCTGTCCTTTAAGAATAAGTGCCTTGCATAAACATTCCCAAATGTTAATAATTGGTCTCAGCTCCAAAATTATATACAAAAAGCTCCAGAGGTCTCTAAAGTCAGTGACCAGCAGAAGCAGCAGCTACAGACTTTATATATATTCTTGAAATGTATGAATGGATGAAAGATAAAAGGTCTGTTCCAACACATACTCTTGTACAACATGAAAAAGTTAATGACATGACGGATTCAGCATGAATACCATCAAATCAGAAAAACAGAAATTCTTAACATATAAACTTGCCTATTTTTAGTTTTAGTAGTTTTAGTTTTAGGTCGGTGTCTGAGTTCTCTTTTGTGGAAAACCAAAAACAGTTAAACACGTATAATTCATGTGTAATTCACATAAAGTAAAAATATTTTTGGGACCTCCACAGATGAGTAGCACTTAAAATTGTAACAACATCCTTTTTTTCTACTGGGGTATCCCATCCTCCTTTTACTCATTTAAGATTTTTATGAATGATATTCCAAACAGCATATATTGATTTTGTCAACATAACTGTTAATTATCCTCTATAAGCTTTCCTCTTGCATGTTTTAATATATCGAAGCATGCAAACATCGGATACAGTTAATAATGGGTCGTTTTAATCATGACAAGTTGCGCATGAAGCTCTGATGATTGGTGTGATGCGGCCCTGACACATCACCCCTTGTGGCGTGCTATTGGCTGATTCAGTGCTTGAATATGGGCATTTTGAGTATCTATGAGTGTGTATTTTTACAATACTGTACAGTCAGCACTTAGGATTCATACTTAGACTTTGCAAAAAGTTACTTTTAGCATATTTTTACCAGGAATTTTTTGACACAAAAGTCAAAGTTTAGGACCATTATTAAGGCTATTTATTTGAGATTTTATACATACCAGCCCAGATCTCAGCCACACCAAAAATCAATGTATAGTTTGTTTCACTTAGTAAATCAGTATTCATCACTGTTCATCATATCATCAAAAATCTTCAATGCCAAGGAAATGTAATGTAGAAATGTTGTCATCATGGCTGGAAACATCCTCACCCTGGGCAAAGTAGTTATCACTGTGGGTGCAAACATTATCACTGCAGATAGAAATGTCATCACCGTGGGTATCAATGTCATCACTGAAGGTAGAAACGTCATCTCGTCATCTCAGGTGATAACATACTCACCATGTTTCCTACTTCTGGTCACATATCATAAAATGGGCGATTATCATCCATGCAGCCTACAAGAAATTCACAAAAACATTACGCCTTTGTGTGACAGCACAGTCCAGGAAAAATTGGGCGGTTATAAAAATAGACCACTATGCTGCATGAAGACATCTTGGAGCAGAGCAGAGCAGGATGAGGAGTTGCTTCTTAAGCTGGGATCAGACTGCAGGATTTAAAGAATCTGAACATATCTCATTTTTACAGGCCGTCCGCTCCAGATTTCTCTCATAAAACCTTGTCTTACGTTCCAAGAGAAGCTCCCACCTAGCTGTGAGATAAGTACATGAAATGACAGATTACGAGATTCATTCGGATTTCTAAATAGGATTTGGGAAATTGGACCATTTCAAATGTTGCAAACATGTGCATTCTTTGCAATGTGTGGTGACAAACTCAAAACAAGCATGGAGTCAGGCCAGTAGCAAAATCTTGCTGCAGTCATAATTTGTGGAGAGAAAGTGAAGTGAAAAACTTGTGGATGACAGAATGGCTGTGCAGGTATGGAGAGCTGAAGCTTTTGGTTTTGCAGCAAGAGCCATGAACATGTAACACTCAGTTGCTGTCTGGTTAATATGCTATCTGTGAGTCAGTGCCTGTACTATTTAGACTCGACCAAAGATGGTTTCAACTTTGTATAATTTTGATGTTTGAGAAAATAAGAAGAATAATCTAGTGATCACCTGGTGATCAATTTCAGGTAGCTAGCAGGTAGCCGGTAGTAGTTAAGTGTAAATGACAGACAGCTGACTTATACAGTTGTCAGAATCTTCTGTTCAACTTTTAAATAATTCATATCATTGTTTTAAGGTTACATGTATCACTATAAAGCTTCTGA
The DNA here is from genome assembly GCA_038419695.1 of Scomberomorus guttatus. NCBI lineage: Eukaryota > Metazoa > Chordata > Actinopteri > Scombriformes > Scombridae > Scomberomorus > Scomberomorus guttatus. The sequence continues at coordinate 23,419,343 of CM076458.1, forward strand.
CACTGGTCCTCTAGGATTTTGTGAAGTAGTCTGTCCTGTAAGTCTGTGAAGCTAACATTAGCTTAATCAGATAAAGTGAAACAACAATATTGTCAACAATATCATGATGTATATTGTTTAATATAATATAGACCACAAATACAGACCTGTAGTTTAATTTATGGAAAATAATCACAAGTAAAATCGCAGTGACAACACTGCAGTTTGATATTTTTCTCAAATCATTCTGTCCAAGTGTTGGGACAGCTTTTCTTCTAACTGTGATTAGAAGATTTACTGTGACTGGGCCTCAGCTAAGAGACAAAAGCATAATCACAGGTGCCAAGTTTGAGTATTGCCAAGAGCTTTTTCAAAGGTAGTCTCAGATCTGTGCAGTAAACTGAACCAGGACACAAGACACCTCGCATCAAAATGCTTTCTGTGTGGGAGATGGGTCTTGGAAGATGAGCATGACAGATGTCAGGTTGCTCCAGCCTTAAGAAGTAATCACCAGTCTACAGTATAAAAGATAACATCACAATACAGTCGTGGGATATGACAACCAATTTGAGCTGGCCACCACAATCCCCTGATGTCATTCCCATTGCACACCTTGGGATGATTTCAAATAAAGCATTTGTTGGAAGTAGAATCCACACATGAACTCTGATGTCTGCATGATTACTTTAAACAATGGGATGCTCCAGGTTCCTTGCTGAGTCACAGCTATGATGTGTGACAGCTTATATCAGGGCCAAATGTGGTAAAAAATGGTACTGAACATGGATTTTTTTCTATTTATTTGGGCACCAAGTCCTAATCACACATTTTAACCTGGATGTTCCACACATGTCAAAGAATGGATTGGAGAATGCTACATTATCTAAATAGGGTATCTAGGTTCAGATTGTATTACCAGGTGTAAATGAGGTCTTTGTATACTTGCCAAGAAAGCAGCTCCAGTGGAGCAATTTAAGTGCCTTGTTCAAGGGCACTTCAGCAAGTAAGGTGTAAAGGAGAGGGAGAGGAGAGCAAATGTTTCTCTTTACCAGGGCTCGACAGTAACGGTTGCCAGGTTGCCAGAGGCAACCACTTTTTAATATACAAAAAATAGTGACAACAAACAGCAAAATGTGCACCCCAAAATAAATACATTTTTAATATTTGTTGCATCAGTGATATTTGAATATTGCTGTTACAGTCAGAAGTGTCTGAAGTGAAGCAGACAAAGCTGCATGTGCATTGGTGCATTTACTCGCGTGTACACAGGCGTCTGTTTCAGACACAGTGGGGAAGCAAATTAAGTGTTTGACTGTGGGGTGAAAAGTTCAACTAACCCATTAACATCACAAGCAAATGTGCAAACTGATTCAACTGAACCTGAGCGAAAAACAAAAAGGAAATTTGTGAAATCTTGGGAGAAGTATCTGGACGGAAAATTATACTGCAAAGCATGTACAACATACACCTCGATAACTGACACATCAAGTTCACTAGTTCAAGGTAGCACATCCTACAGAACCATGGGGCTAGACAACTTGCACTTGAGCTCAAAGCCACATGAACGGGCAGCTCAACAACATAATAAAGTGAAGGCTGCAAGAGCTGGCACACCCATTGACGGGCTGATGAACACCGCCATTCGTAAGATTAATGTAATGATTAAAATAAGGAACCCTTTACATTCTTACCTCATCTGCTGGATCTTCAAAAAAAGAACGGATCTGATTTGGTGCAACTGACAAGCAACAGGACGGATCAGACATGCAGGAGGTAATGTTTGCTCCATTAACTTATTATAGGCTAATTTACAGTAACATTTTGGAGATTAATGTCTGATCTTAGTATGTTATATAGTTATGTTTTTTCATTATTATTATGATTACTGGTATGAGTGTCTATCTACTTCTGAGCAACCATTCAGGAAAAGAAATACGCAGATATTTGCCATATTTAAGTATTTTTTTCTATAACCATGATTTTATAAAAACAATTAGCTACCACAGGCCATATTTAACAATGATTTTAGTAGAGCTTATTTTACAGGTGTACTCAGAAATACACATCTGATAAATATGTGCAGTTTACTGTCAATTTAAAAAAAATATATATATAAAAGTATATACCTCTTCTGTGTTTTGTATAGGCTTACTTCATACATTGCAGACAACATCCGGCATTCAATCACCACTCACTTGAGAGATACAACAGCCAAATCTATTTTATTTGATGGGACAGCAGATAACAGGAGGTAGAATTTGTGCATGTCAGATACATCAGTAATGGGGAACCCAAGACTGTGTTCTTCAGCCTCTAACCTGTCAAACATGCACATGCTCAAGGAATTTATGAAGCAATAGAGCAGGCCTTTGTCAACAGTGGAATTGATGATTGTAAGGGCAAGCTGGTGGGAATGGCTTGTGATGGAGTGGCAGTTAACCTAGGGCAAAAAAACATTGTGGCTACCCAAGTCAAGGAAAATGCAGAATGTGTGGTTAGTGTGCACTGTGTGACGCATCACCTGGAGCTGGTGGTACTTCAGGCCATCAAAGACAAGTCCTCTGGAGGATTTGAAGGACATCCTGAAGAAGATCTACAAGCAGTAGCAGCACTCACCAAAAGCACTGAGGGAGGTGACAAACATTGCCACTTCACTGGAGACAAAGGTCTTAAAACCAAACAGGGTGGATGGCACACGCTGGACTCCTCACATGCAACGTGCATTGGAAGTCCTTGCAACATCATATGAGGTCCTTCTATCTCACTTCGAACATGTGGCTGAGGCCAGGCCAGGTGAAGCTACAGCTGAAGTTCGTGGAAGAGCAGCATTTCTGAGAGACTGCCTGAGAGACCACAGAATTGTCGCTGCTCTCCAGCGAGACTCCAGTGGTCTTAAAGTCAGTACTAGGGTGTTGAACTGGAGTGATTGAAATGGTTTGACAGTGAAGCAGATGTGTCAACACCCATTCTGTGAGCTGCTCTGACCTTAAAAAAGTGGCCATGGGAGAAAGCAGCTTGCAGCATATGGAGACCATGACATCAAGCATCTATGGAGTCACTTCCAACCCGTCCTACAGAGACAAAAACCTATAAATGAGGAAATTGTCTTGGCAGAGTGGATTCAACTGAAGGCATTTATTGCCAAGAGAGGGTGGCGTGCTATTTCAAGTACACGTTATGTAGGCTGCCAGGAGAGGTTTGCCCACATTCTGATGCTACATGATGTGGTGTTGGCTGTCTCAGTGTCCTCAGCTATATGTAAGATAGGATTCAGCTGTCTAAGCTGAATCAAGACAGATTGGAGGTCATCTCTAAAAGTGGAGATCATGGACAAGCTGATGTTGGTGTCACTTGAGGAATCCACCATTCAAGATTTCAATGCTGAAGGGCCAATGGTCCAGAAGGCCAAAATTTAAAAGGGAGAGAACAGATGAACAAGCAACCAGGGACATGCTGGATTCATTTTTGAGGGATCTGTGAAGAACATGACAACAGCTGCACTACTGGTATTTTGTATACCAGGAATTGAGGGTGGACGTGTTAACTGATAACACTTAAGATTCAAATTCTATAAAGTATCAGATAAAGCATAAAGACTTTTGCTCAGTTACTGTAATAAAGCTTTGAAACATTCTTTTATGTGACATTTTCATTATTAAGCTGACGTATAACTGCATAGTATCTTAATTACTCAAAATATAAAGTGACTAAAATGGCAACCATATTTTCATTTTTCGGCAACCAAAAGCTGATGCCTGGTTGGCAGCCTGGCAACCACTTTTACAAGTTAGTGTTGAGCCCTGTTTACCAATGCAGTTAAACAGCTGGTCTTGAAACATTTTTTTTTCTCTGCTTCTCGTACATTCATGCAGTCCTTGAACACATGGGAAACCTAGTTTGATCCCTTATTGCTGCACTTTGGCCTGTTTGTTATCTTTGATTGATACTCAGTCCAATCTGCGTGCAAGTGATATAATCAGGATCTTCTCTACATGGCTGCAATGTCTCTGTTGATTCACTGTCCATGTTAATGTCATAGCCATGCAACAAGTCTGAGTGTCTCCTTGCATTTATTCTGATTAAAAACCCTGTTCTCCTTTGAGGGAGCTGCCACTCAGCATTATAAAGACAGGGGTTTGCTGGTTTGCCATAAAAGCCTGCACATATTTGTGTTTTTTTCTCTTCTGCCAGTCAAAAAGAGTTCAAGGAATTTTTCATTTCAGGGATTTGCTTTGATCATGCCAGTTTGGACATTTTCTCTGGTATGTCCCTGAGTTGGTCTTGAAAGGCTTTGACTGTAGGATGGAAGCTGAGTGGAATGATTGCAGACAGGTAAATCAGTGTGGATGTATGACGGATTATACAGTGACAACATTCATTGAGTGCAATGTGAAGGTGTTTGCTGCATTGATGTTCAGTTCCACTCCTGAAGTTTTCTGACCAATCCCAGTCACGATATGTGCTATGCTGCTGCTGTTTTGAGAAAATGCCACACTAAACTCAGTGTTGCCTAATTATTTCCTCTTGCTTATGTCATAAAGACTATATATGTATGTAGAATATTATTTTGGAGTATATATACCGCATACAAGGGATCTATCAAGCAACTAGACTAAATAAAAAAACAAAAAAACAAATTTGACTTTTTATTTTCAAATCGAGCAGACTGGCTCAAAAATGAAAATCAGTTGTCCACCATCCTTTTCATGTAATGCCATGTCATTGAAAAATCAAGATATTCATAAGCGCAGTTAGAATGTGTGAGAACCCTTCTTTTGTCCTCTCTCCCCTTGAACAAGAAGAAGCCTGTTTCGCTCCAATCCCCCAAATAATGACGCCCCCATGACAGGTGAACAATGCAAATATGGACATTCATTTCAGGATACAGTTGCCATGTGATTAGGTCGTTACACATAGAGGTCACAGAAACAATTAGGGGACTTTAATGGGAATGACTGGGGAGTGTGAAGTGGGAGGGCAGCTGCATTAATGGTGCACAGTGATGGAGTTAGCCTAGTTCAAGAGCCAGTTAATAAACTGCCCACCAGCTTTTGGTTAATATTGTGATTTACTGGTATGATGATAGTTGTGGATAATTCTTTTTCACTTTATGTGATTAAGAAGGTTCCATAAATATTATTTAGCATCATCCTCCTCAGTCATGCTGTTCATGACCATCATATACAATTCACATAACATACAGAGAGCAGATAATAAAGAAACAAGACAAAAAGCCTACAGACATGCCAATACACTGTCAGACTGTACTTATAGGCACAGGGTGCTTTGAGCTAAATGCAAGCATGCTAACATACTTATAATAATAATGGTAACATGCTGAAGTTTAGCAGGTGTAATGTTAACCGTGTTCACCATCGTAGTTTAGCATGTCAGCGTGCTAACATTAGCTAATTAGCACAAAACACAGAGTTCTACTGGGCTGGTGGGAATGTCAGTAATTTTAGTCATACATCAAAGTACTGGACACATACAAATTGATGGTGTTTCAGTACATGTCAGGAGATCAAAAAAGGTATTGCAATTCATCCTGAGGGGGACATTTCTGAATCCAATTTCATCGCAATTTGTCCAATTGTTATGACATTTCACTCAATGTCATCCTAAAGGTGGGATCAGTGGATCAACAAAATCATTAATATACATTGTCTGGGAACCATAAATGTACTTCCAATCTATCATGTAGGTTATGTGATATTTCTCTGGAAATTAAAACTTTGATCTGCTGGTGGCACTAGAGGCAAAATCAGAGGATCACCAAAGTAGGCTTCATCCTCTGGGCACCATGAATGTCTGTCTGAACAACACCTCATGGCAATCCATCCAATAGTTGTTGAGAAAGTTCAGTCTGGACCAAAGTGGTGGACTGACTGACAGTCATCATTGACTCGTGAACTGGCTAAGAAAAACTAATTCAGTAACTCAGTAGGCCAATGGATGTTATAAATGTTATTTGTGAACAGAAAGCAACATGTTACTGCAGAAAGCATTCACAGTCACAAATTTTGAAATAATAATAATAAAGCTGCATTTGGGCTGCATTTTAAACTGCAGCTTAAATTTCATTCTATCAGTAAACTGCTGGCATGTGATGCTTCATACAAGATTATAGCAAAAGCATGAAAGAAGCAAAAAAAAAAAACTAACACTGCTGACATTAACTTTCTGTGGATGGAGTGCTTCTTACAGCTGTTTGGCAGACAGTTTGCCTTATGTTTCAATTAATCACTTTCTGTAGGCGGAAAAGATTCTGTCCATACCTGACACCACAATTTTTCTGAGGCAAATAGGGCAAATCTACAACATCAGAGGGAAGGAGACACACTGATTTTTTTTTAGCTTCAATTTGTTATTTATGTTGGCAGGACAAATATATTTTTTCATAAAATAGTTTCCTCCATGCAGCTTTAAGTGGCTGGAATGTGATGCTGCTACACTCTATGTGGGAATGAGCTAAGGGAAGGCAAACGGTCATGACAATAAAACAGAAGACAGTAAAGACGGTGACACATGAAGAGAAGGAAAGAGACAAGATGGTTTTGTCACTGTTCCCTCAGACTCCCTAAAGAGCCTGTATCAGCAGGATGGTCATCTACTCAGTCTCCACAGTGGGACTACTACATCAGTTAACGTCAATGATAAATCATATTGACAGCTATCGACTGACAGAAAGGGGGTAATGATAGAGGAATGTGGAACTGTTGAAAAATAGACTGAATTTAAAGGGAATTAAGGAGAAAAGAAAAGTGATGGACATGGCTAGGGGAAGGAATAGATTTTTAAAAGAAGAGAGGCACATAAAGGATAATTGCATGAAAACGATCTGTTCCCTAACTATACTTGAATTCTGCCACCCCCTCTTTCCCCCTGTCATCTGTTTCACCATTGCCACCTCACCCACTGTACCTCTGCCTCCACTTCTCCAGCCTCCCATCCACCCACACAGTGCCTGTTACCAGTGCTTAATGGGTGGGAAAAAAAAAGGATAGCAAGTATTTATAGATTCTATTGAGCTTGTGTTTTGCATCATGGAATTAAACAGCAGGCTATTATCCCCCCGATTCCTGCAACCTGCAATCTATTTTTCTGGAATTACAGCGTAAAGAGAAGAAATGAGTTGACTCTCTGAACTTGGGAGACGGAGGGAGAGGACAAAGAGGGAGAACATAATGAGAGAGATGGGGATATGGAGGGAGGGAAGCTGGAGGTGGGGGCTAGGATTGGGCTGAACCACGGTGTCGGCTGACTCAGGAGACATATCCTGCTCCATTATTGATGAAAGTGAATGGCAGAAGGTTTCAGGAAGGCCCAGTATTGGGCCGTGTCCGCTTGTCATGTAACATTAATTGACATGGCCCTTGCGGTGGCATAGGCACCCGTCCGTCCGGGGCTCCCGTTTCAGTTTGCCCCATGATTTATTTATAGGGACACTCGACTGAACAGTCATTGGGGTTGTTCAGGCTTATCTTGTGGTCTCTGTGCTATCGTGGCGTCTAAAATTCATGTGTGGTTTCATGTGTAGACTACCAGGAAAAGTATACAAAGTCATGTTGTATTTAGAGGTGTTCAGTACATATACGAACAAATCTTTCAACTGAAATGGCTATACTGAATCACCGTTGTCACCAAATGAATGAGGAGCTTTTTACCATGATTCTTTTTATCTGGTTGGTTTGGCAAATGCACGTCTGATTAACCTCATCTCTGATAAAGAGCAGCACAAAGCCTAAACTTTTCTCTAAACTTCTCTATGAGATGCATCGGGATCATTTCCCATCCAGTGGATGTGACAGTCCCAAATAGAGCTAGTTGTGTACTGAACTGAACGTAACTGGTTGAACCAGCAACTGACTGCTAAACTGAAGACAATCAGAGTCAGCGCTGAATGTCATCACGCTATGAATGATAAAGCGTTTACTTACTGATGTACCTCCTGTAGTGCATTTGAATCATTTGAAGTGATTTGATCGCTAAGCAATAAAAAACATTGAACAAACTCTATAATCAGTGACTACAAATCTTTTAACTGGACAGAACCAATGATTCAAACCAGCAAAGTGATATGTAATTTCCACTGTAATTATGTTCTTTGTACTGTAGGTGTCTAAATGTAATGTATACAACTGGCACTCATAGGTATTAACTTTTATTTAGCCACGATCAAGTCTAAAGACTAAGAGTCTACAGCCATGCTAGCAGCTCTGTGATGCTGTACTTGAGCTAAATGCTCATGCTAACATTTGCTGATTAGCAAAAAGCACAAAATACAGCTGAGGCTGATGGGAATGTCATGGGTTTTGCAGGTATTTGGTCATAAATCAAAGTATTGGACAAAATTTAAATTTGATGATGGTGCTAGATGAAAAGTCAGGAAATCATTGTTATTACAATTCATCTTCTGGGCACCATGAATGCATGTACCAAATTTCACAGCAATATATCCAATAGTTGTCGAGATATTCCACTAAAAAATCAGCTTCATGGTGGCACTAGAGGAAAAGTGAAGTGGTGGGCTGATTGACTGACCGACCGACATTGCCATCTCTAGAGCCATGCTATTAGCATGGCTAAAATGTCTGTAGATAATCTATTGTCAGTTCAGACAACCTTCCTGTTCTTGAAAGGTTGTACATGAGCTATTCTGAACACTGTTTGTTTGTACTCCTGTACAGTGGTGATGCCTTTTGTGTTTGCAGAACCAACAATTGCAGTTGGTTTGGACAAAATATGAGAGGGTAAAGCAAAGATAAGAAGTGGCAGTTCCTTCAGGGCTCTATTTCTGTAATGGCGCGGGTGCGCAGGATAGCAACTGATTTTTTTGTCACCTTGTGGCCACGGTGACATTGTGTTGGAACCAGTGTGTGATTAGGAGGAATACATTAATCAGTCAGGCTGTAGGCTCTGACGTGAGTCATGACAAATCAGATCACTCCTTTTCATTCCTTTTAAAAGCAGTCTGCTCTGAGCGACCGCCCTCTGACAATTTTGTGATGGAGAGAACAGTACACAGCAAATCCACCACAAAAGATTCTGTCACAAAAACGTCTCCCAATGGGACTCTGAAATAAATATATGGTACCTTAAATTAAATTGGCGTGGGAGGAGATAGAACATTTGGCTACATGTTCTTGGCTCCTAAAGCCGCTTTTCCACCGCATGGTATGGCTCGACTTGACTCAACTCTACTCGCTTCAATGTTTCCAGGTGACAGGTTGAGAATTTACATATGGTGGTGGGTGACATGTGACCGATGTGCATGCAGATGCAGTTTAGAGCGAGAGAGTGTAACCCAGGTTATTTTCTGTAGCTATGATTTACAGATGTCCCCTAAATGCCCCACATGCAGACTATCGGCAGACATTACTGTTGTGTCCCAATTCAGGGGCCTCATCCTTCGACGGACGCGGTCTACTTTATTTGTTTTAAATAGTTGTGAAGACCGCTGTAAATGAAATAAACAATGTATTAATAAACAACTACTTTATTTTAATTCATTCAATATTTGTTATTTTTCAACTAATCTCTTGAGTAGAGAGATTAGTTCTCCTCTGCCTCTCTCTGCAGCAGTGTACTTGCTGACAGCACCAACTGAACCTCAACACACGTACCTGACTATACTGTGACAAAATAATTACAACTTAAAGCTCCACTAACACTTTTTTCTCACAAAAAATAACCTCATTGACAGAGGGATGCAGTAAATTATATTATTTGGTCTGTAGTAGCTATAATAAAAATCCAAACTGTCATGTAGCTTAATAAAATAAAATGAAATTTATTATAAACTGATTTGTTCATTTTAATACATTTATATTTATTGAAATGTGGTTATATTTGTACATATAGAGCCCCAGAGGCAGCGCTGTTGTTCTGTCCAGTAAAAACATGAAGCTTCACTTTACATTCAGACAAACTAATGTGGCAGCTACAATTGTTAAATTCATCTGTGAGACCGACATTTATCTTCCAAAAGGAATTATGTCATATATCAAAATCCTACAGAGATATTAGAGCCAGCGGTAAATTACAAAAGAGCTGCACGGATCAGTTCATCAGATAATGTTCTCCCCAGGATGATGACTGACGTTGACCGGCTGATCATCTCAGGACTCAGGCTGCTGAGATGATGGGCCGATCTCACCTGGTCAGCGGCTCCTCACATGTCTGAAAACGTCTGAGCAGATTTACAAAAAGGCGTTAGTTGGATAAACTGACCACATATTGGGTATCTAAATGGTTACTTTCTCCCCAGAAAAAATATTACAACTTAATAAATTAATATATTACAGCGAAAATTACAACAGCTTGGCCTAGTTCAAAATCTCTGCCATTGCTGCTGCATGCAAAGAAGGCTGACTTTCTCAGCCGCATTTGAAAGAGCCTCTGAAATGGGACAGCCTTGGTCACGCCAGTGTGACGCATTCAGTCTTCAAATGCAGCCTTCGAAGGATGCGGCCCCTGAACTGAGACACAGCTTACAATTTACCGATGTTCCCTAAAAGCCTCACACACAGACTATCGGTTGTAGAAATAGGTCTGGCTATGTGAGACTAGCTATCGGTAGACGCTAGTTAGGTGACTGGGCACAGAGAAGCCTCTAGTCCACACACAGTTACATAGTTGGTTTTCCATGGGCAAAAGTTGTGGATAGTACCTGGTACTTTTTTTGGTTTCACTTCTGTCAAGACACAGGACGTCCTGCACCTGATGTAGGATTTCCCAAACTTTGTTTTTTTCAGCAGTCTTTTGTCTTGCTACCTTCAACCTCTTCTGAAACAAAATTTACATACCGAAAATCAAGAACACCGTTCCACCGATATCCTCCACTGTTCCTGTGTGTGTTACGTTGAAGATGACGTCACAGCAGTTTCATGCAGCATTGCTATGCCGACCAGCTACATTAACTGCATTTACATGGACCCTAATATTCCACTAATAATTGAAATAATAGCCCAATCAGAATAAAAATGTATCATGTAACCACCTCAATCAGAAGAGACTGGCCCGATCTGGCCGGATTGAAAGGAATTTTCAATCAGGTTTAGAGGGGTGGTGTAAACCTTTGATAATCTGTTCAATAGGAAAATATTAGTGCCTAATAACCATGTAAATGCTTAATCCGATAATTTCTCTCTGGTTGGAATAAATATATTCTTTCTGCACATGTTTATCCCACGTGGGGGTAACATTAGGTGACGTGACAGTAGAGAGAGAGAGAGCATGTGTGTGACAGAGAGTATGAAGTTAGCAGCTGTGAACGTAGCAGTGCAGTGTGTCTACATTTTAGGATAAATGTTGCAACTCCTCAAGACCCAAGCCAAGTTCCTGTGTCCTACTTGCCACCTGCTGATCAAAGTGAAGGGGCTTAGCCCCAAAGTTAGCGACAATGGGTTAGCCCAACCTGACCAGTTCACTTTTAACTCTTTGCATCATGACACATATTGGCAGTTCTACATGTTGGATGATAATCATTAATAGCCAGCTATATAAAGCAGTTAGAATGGAAAAATGTACCTTATTTTGGAGTTTTAGGACCTCTTCATATCTGCACTGCTTGGTAAAGTAACACACATTCAAGGGCCCCAACACCAAAATTACCCTGCACTGCTTGGTTATTACAGACACACACTATATTACACCTTTGGCTGCCAATGTTGTGAGTGCTTCCAATGGTGAACTGCCCCATTCAACAGATGATTCTTTTGATGTTGATTATCCAATGGTGTGACCAATCAAATGACTTGGAAGGTTCTGGCTCATATCAGTAAGAAAATGTGTCATGACAATTCCCTAACAAAGCTCATATTTTGCCAATATGCTGTTTTAATTGAGCAGAATGGGAGTGCTGAGGCAGCAGCATCCAATCACACTGTCTGGAGCAGGAAGCAAATTGGTCATGCAAAACCATCCCCTCTTCAACAAACCAATTAATTATTTATGGGCTTCAGTGGAGCAGACAAAGTTAATTTATTGTTATCATTAAAATAGTGTTCTGTTTGGGTCCATAAGGGAAAGAGTCAAGCTACAATTACAGGCTCCACAGATCAGAGAGAACTTTATATGACTGGGGCAGCAGTTCTCACACTTCACAAGCTCACAAGATGCCCCTAAACTTCAGTGATCAACTTTAGGAAGATGATGGACTAATAAATGCAAATGAAAAGGATGGCAAACAAATAAACATATTGCATCAACAGTGCGATGTAGCATTGACATATTGAGGAAAGAGCAATTCTTATATGTACTTATAATAATTTAGTAAATGATATTCATCCAAATAAAAAAATACTAAAAAAATATATATTTTAGGGGTATTTTGCCTTCATTTGATATACAAAGTGGAGATGAAGCCCCACCTTTAAATGAAAAAACTAGTAGTTTTTTAGTAGCTCTCATGACCTTTAATTAAAGCTGAACCAATGCTTTTAAATGAACATATTGTTATTATATCTGTCTGTATTGTGGAATATGTTTACATAATGGGCTTGTCAGACCCTCCCACAAAGTGGGCATAAATCAGTCACACTGACCTAAGTAGAAGACATGAAAAAATTATTAAACTAATGGAGCCCAAATGTACCACCCAGACAATCTTGCCAGGTCAGAATCTATTGTGGAAAACATTCTCAATCATTTCAACTTGTGCGATATGACTTTATATCATGCACATATACTGCATCACTGTTGTCTGACTGCTGACTGATACATCTGCAGATACTAGAGAACATTTAAAGTTGATATTAAAGATCCTACACACCCATGTTACAACCACACAGGTGTTTTCACTTAATTGGCTGATTAGACAGGACATGCTTGACTGACTTGACTTTTTTTGCACCTGTTAGGGCGGGATTAGTTATACCTGGGGTCCCATCATGGCCCCAACCTCAATCTAAAAAGAGGTCTAATTAGCCAGAATAAGTGAAAACACCTGTGTGGATGTGCAGTGACTTAATAGTAATAAAACAACTGCAATTGCAAATGCAAAAATGTGAACATATATTTGTGTCACAAGTAAAAGATGTGTGAACTTTAAAGGTGGTAACAAAAGGATGATTTTCTTTGTATTAATGGGGAGTAAGATGCATTTGTGCCTCTGGTCTAACAGGCATGATAACATAACATGCTGATGAAATATGTCATAAATTGTCATTGCTTCATCTCCATTCATTCATTCAATGACAATGATATGCAAATGGAAGATATATACATTTAGAAGTGTCAGAGTTGTACTTTGGCAACATTATAAGGACACTGGAAAAAAAAAAATTTCATGACACTATGACAGATTCTTTCCTGTATCTGTTCATTACCTTGGGACAGCCTAATCAACTAAATAACTTTGATTTGCAAATGTTTACTCCTCCACAGGAGCAAAGAGCCATAAAACCAGGGATGCCGAGTGAAGATCCCATTGTTTCTGATTAGGAATTCATTATTTGCTACCAGTCTGCCTCTCTGCCTGGTGTATGGGCTGATTAGCAAGCTGGGGAAGGATAGGTAATGACGATAACACTAAACTCAATAGCTGTTTTATAGGCAGCGATGCTTTATGATGCTTGCACTAATTGCTGGTGTGATTAGTGAGGTGTCTGTGCCCTCTCTGGTTGCTCAGGCTGTCCTGTGAACTGAGCTCTTGCAGACTGAAGCACAGGGGAAGTGTGGGTGTGCGGCGGATCGTTGCAGGAGGAAGACACAGGGGTATAATCGACTTCCCACTTTTTCTGCCCCTGTCAGCCCTTTCCTGTGTGCTGCAATAAAGACAAATTAACTTACAGGCAATCAAAGGATTTTTTTTTCTCAATCTCTTGGCAATAAAGTAATCTATTTCTAACTGTCAGTGAGAAGAAGAAAGTCCAAATAAAAAAGGAGACAGAACATTAGCTGATTTGATAACCTGAAATTTGTGCAGAAAAACAAAAACAAAAAACCAACACATTCCTCTCTGCCTGAGAGAAAGTGCCTTATCTCATGGAAGTGTACCACGAGCTCTTAACATACAAGTGGAAAATACTTTACTCTGAATATGTTCCTCTCAGTGAAAATACAACTTGTTGAAAGTGATGTTCTTGAAAGCTTTATGTGTGTCTGCCATTCAGTTTGACCTCAACACTCAAGTTCTTGAGACATGATCATTGCTGCTGTGGCTGAGCAGACAGTCAGGTCAGTACAGAAAGTGAGACGACGGCACTCTCAATGAGGTTTCTGTTCAGATACATTTTCTTACCAATGAGTTTGTATGAATGAATTTGCATGGGTTTCAGGTTGGGTTTGCATACTTTGCTGTGTGACCTTCAGCTTGGTTCTCTTGTTTTCTCTTGTTTTTTTATCTATCTATCTAAATAAACTTAAAACATATTTTAAGCATGCATTAATGGATCTCTGGACACGGGGAGGCGGTGCAACAGATTGTAAAACATTAACATGGACACAGAGCAATGTTAGCATTAATTTGGGGTTGTATGTCTGACCACCTGGTGAATTTAAGTCCAATATTCACTCTTTTTTTGCCTGTGTTCCATCACCTCCTGTGGCAAATAACTGGCTCTTTAGCTGCTAAATGCTCCACTGTGTTCACCAGCTGGTAGATAACTTAGTCTGTCTGCCGTTTGGTGCTGGACAGTTACTGTACAGTTGCTTTATCAGACCTTTTTCACTCATGGTTGATGAGAGCTGGTGAGACTAAACCAAAACAGTGAAGTTGCAGGCAGTAAAACCAAAACAATGAGCTGAAAGACACTAAAACGTAGAGATGAAGGGAACTGCAGAGCGGGGTGATAATTCTTTCACATAAAAAAATGCCATTTGATCCATTGCTAATGTAAAAACATCGATTAGTGCAGCTTTAAGTTTGTTCAGCTTAAAATCTGAATTTCACTTGCTGCTATAAAAATGTGAGTTAACTGAGCTGAACTGGAATAGTTTGTTTACATGGTCAGTTTTGAATTTTCCAAGTACTTCTGCTGTGGCTGCTGTGGAGAGTAGCTATTTCAGGCACCCTTGGTTCCATGAGTAAAAGATTAATTCATATTTCTCTATAGACAATGTTACGCAACTGGCGGTTGGAGCACTTACAAGGCTTGGATTGGCATGAAACTCTTGTGGTTTAATCCTAAAAGATGAGCTTTGCAACTGTGTTTACAAAATGATACTGCTAACAGTTAGTGGAAACTAAACCCAGAAAATGACTTTCTTTAGTCATTATTGGGCATTTTTACAATCAATAGTCATTCCCATGCTAGGACATATGCTAATATGCTTTCCATGTTAACTTGTAAAATTTATCTGATGGGGAATTGAGCGGAAGCTCAGCAGTCAGTTAAAATCTTGGGAATTGAAATGGTTGCTGAGAATGCTGCTGTAATTAAATCATGTATTTCAAATTTTAAATCATTTATATCATTTATATTCAAATGATAAAAGATTAATGTCACTAAATTTCAGGATGATGTTTTACAGTGTACACATCTTTCACATACCAGGCCAAAGCAGTTTAGAGTGGTGTTTAAAAAAAAAAAAAAAAAGTAAAAAAGAATTACAATGGTGAAAATGTTATACTCATTTGGCTTTAATATTGAGCTTCCTCCATGTTGCCATCCTTCAAACCCTTTCTGGCAGGGTAGTGTTTAACAGCCATCCAGGTTTCTCCTTTGTCTCTTTGTCTCTCTCTCTTTGATGTGTCAGTTGAGTCGGGCCGGGTTTGGGCAGGCAGCCATGTCCATCAGCTCCATCCATCAAGCATACAGAGAGAGGATGACGGGCAGCAGAGAAGGGGCAGATGTTTTGCAGGAACTGATATGTGTTCACGTCCACAAGGGATGTCATTATGCGCTGGACAGAGAAACATGTAGCTGATTAGCAGCTTATTAAGTCAAGGACACTGGCTCACAGTAACACACACCACTTCCATTCTGGCTCTTGGTGCCGATGGCTTGCCAGTCACTGAGAACCGGGGTGTCTCTGACAGATAACCTCTCTTTCCAATTAACTGCTGCTCTGTTCTTAAACTCTAAGGTCCTTTTGATATACCAAAAAGCTGTAGAATAAATGCTGCTTTTGCCATTTCAAGTATAGTTTTCCTGTGTATGCCTAAGGGGGAGAACTCAGAGGTACATAAGGTTTGTGGATTTATCTTTCAGAGAGCGCACACTGTGTTGTGCTAAGTAAATAAAGCAGCATCTCCCTGAGGGCATGTGAGGATTGTAGGAACTGAGAAAAGTGGAAAGCGCAGCGGAGAGAGGGCTTTAGTCCTGATCCAGGACAATGGCTAAATTGGTAATGTTGAGAATCTCATCTGTGCCCTCTGTTTTCTCCCGTAGTTGGATCTCCTGAGTTGCCCTCTGTTTTCTCTGAACAATAAGCCCTGCCATGTGTTGTTAGAAATGTGGATTTACTACAAATCATATCAGCTTTGTCTAGCACTCTCCTTTCTCCTCTTCTCTGTTTTCTTTCTTTCATTTCTCCTCCCTGCCTCTATTTTTTATCACCTGTGTGTTTAATACAGTAGGGCTTGCCGCACCATAAATTTGAGCAATATGTGTCTGCATTTCATGTGTTTTGAGTGGTTAGACCAATAAATGGGCTCACAATTATGAGCACAGTGAAAAATACAGGCAGCGGTGGACCACTCAATGGGCCTCAAGATGGTTTCACTCAAATATAAGACTGTTTCACCAACAATACACTGTTCTTTGTGAAAGAGCTGATATTTCTCTGGATAGCACTGTTTAAATGTTTTTGTGTGCAAAAGAAAGTAAGAGCTAGAAAGAGAGCTAACCGATCAGATATTTATCTAATTTAAGAGTCCACCGATTTTCAGAGGTGGACATTAAAAGGATAATTCTGGTTTATTACAACTGCTACTGCAACTACTTATTTTTGCAGTTTTGGCAATCATTTCTTTTATCACCAAGTTAACTCTTACCCCCAAGTCTGACAGAGCAAGGACCACGAGCAGTCAGACGATCATACAGCTTTTACCCTTTGAACCCAATTAATAGAATTTGTTTCAAAGCTCGTCTTCTTCTCACTCATAACCCCGTCAAATCAAATCACACAGACATCACACATAAACTCCCGGAATCAGTGAATGGTCTTTCCAGAAATAGCGATATCTCCAGTGTCAATTGTGGATAAACTTCCAAAATCCGCTTAGAAACGAGAGAAAAATACACTTTCAGATCTTGCCTAGTAATCATCCTGTTCGGACTTTTTCTTCAGTAGATGTCTGTACATCCATGATTACAATTCAAATAAGCAAGCAGCTAATGCAGCAGGACTTTTCATGGTGCCCATTTGCCAAAATGAAAAGAAAAAAAGACTAAAAAATGGGGCTAAGCAAACTGTACTTACTGTCTCCATGGCAACATTGTACTCCTTGTATGCACCATCCAAAGCGTGGTGGGAACTCTGGTGCAAAAAATATCAAAATATATATTTTCTTTTTTAGTAAAAGAAAAACAGTAGGAGCGACTAAACCCATGACAATTAACACTTTTTAGTTTGGCACTATCAATACATTTTTTAAAGACCCCAAAGAATGTCCAGTCACCATGATTCTTACATGCCTGGCAAACTGAAACTAACTTTATCTATTCATATACATATATTTGTTGTCTTTTGAAAATCTAAATGATTTCAAATTGCAACTGTTGAAACATGTTTGAGAGCCTGAATAGTACACATGCCAATTGATAGATTTTCGAGTTGCTTAATTTATCCAAATGTATTTGGAAGAGAAAACAAAGGGGACGTCCTGGTTCAGCTGCACTTCTATAGTCATGTGCATTTTCCTTTGCAATGAGGGATTATTACAGACATTTTAAACACACTCACAATGACATTTACCTCCAAATAAAGTGGTTATACTGTAAGATGACTGATCAAAATGATGGTCAAAACTACAAGTCAGACCCAAGTTGTATAAACAGGAATTAAGCTCGAATTTGAACCCCAATCAAACCTGAACGAGTAGATTTAAAGAGGAGGAATGATATGAACAGAGCTTCGTGCAGTCTGCACCCAAACCTCCCTGCCGCATGGCTAACCTGTCATTTGCATTATAAATAACAAGCCGGTATGGTGGGAGACGTGCGTTGTGGTGTTTTTCCCTCTCCAGGCTGCCGACTAGTTGTTCTCAGTTATGTCTGCCTTCGGCTGGCAGTGGGAGCCGACGTGCTCTTGGTTTTTCTGCCATCTCTTTGCAACGTGTCAGGTCCAGTTTAGCATTTGAAGGCAGGATGTGTCAGAATCACAGCCCTCTCTCTTTCTCCGGGCTGTCTCGCTCCCAAGGTGAGTCAGGCCTCGTCACCACTTCTATAGAGACATAACCCATCACATGGCGTTGGTAGACAGCCAGCAGTTAATAGCCCTGTCGTGATTTGTCAGGGAAAATACTCATCTGCTGAAGAGTGCAATCACTTAGAGCAAGGTTAGAGTGTTTATGGGCGGATGGGAGGTGTACGGTCAAATGTAAATCTGCACAGTCACGGCATGTTTGAGCCTTGGCACAAACTGGTTGAATAAAATCCCAAATTGATATTGACAGTTTGCAGGGGAGATAGGACTCCAAATACAAATACAGGCTCACCTGTGAGTGCTTGAAGTAGAAACCTTCACTGGTGTCACCGAGACAAATTCCTACACATTTCTGCACAAGTCACTGACATTCTGTTTGTTTGTCCTCTCTCTAGAAAGAGTTCCTGGCAGCTACGACTGAAAAGGACATCTTTGCCCATCTGGGTCTCGAGTACATTGAGCCTTGGCAGAGAAATGCGTAGGCCTCCGCTCCTCCGTGGCTGGATGATATCCTGTGTGTACATCAGTGTTTATCCCATCTGCTTCCCGTTCCACGGCTCTCCTGCGATTCACTTTCAAACAGCTTTTGATTTCCATACAGTTCTGCGTTGTTGTTGCCGTTATTGTTGTTGTTGTTGTTGTCTGGATTACATGCTGGCGTATGATTCATAATTCTGCTTATTCACTATTGTCTGTTAGCGAGTAAACACTCTCCATACCATTCATGGGTCGCTTGTGTCTAAGTGTTGTAATCACAAGCAGGACACAAAGACAAATCAGTCAGAATGAATCGCCCGCGGTGCCTGCGAGGTGCGGGAGACGGGGAGTCTGAAAGAGACACAGAGGGAAACGAAAGAGAGAACGGGTGACCACAGAGAGAAAGGGGGAGGGGGAGGGAAAGACGGGAAACGATGAGAAAAGCAAGGGGGAAGGGAGCCTTGTCGAGCAAAATGGTGTAATCACCCTCCTTCTGGCAGGAAAGTGCTCGGCGTGAAGCTGAGCCAGATCTCCGGGGAATTGAGAGGCGGGTAATGAGCTTCAAATAGAGGAGCGTCCTGCGTCGCCATTTAGCCTCCATTCAAGCCGACGTCCACTGGAGATCATTTAGCTGGCATTCCGCTATGCAAAGAACCGTAGTCTCTGCTCTCGTTCCACAATGAATGCTCTTCCCCAGATGCTCGGCTGAAATTAGAGGCAATCAACTGCACCGGGAAATCATGAAGAATTCAGACGGAAGGTAAATGAGTCCACTAACCACATGGATGGATCTTGGCTCCAGTGTGCGCCATTGAGAGTTGCATAAAACAACCATTATGTTATTGGTTTGACTTTGGCTTATGTTTTATGTATGATGGTTGTTTATCAAGATCTGTGTCCTTATTTTTCAAATGCACGCTGGCTCCATAGGACAATGATCCACAAATTCAGAAACTTTCCTATTGATCCCTGTGGGCGATTGTGGTAAGTCGGAGCAGCTCCTTCGGTGATGACTCGACCTGCCCTGCTGTCCACACCCCAACCCACTTTCCCATGTTGCTCAGCCCCACTGCGTCCCATGGCGCCTCAACGAGAGCAGAGACAGATGAGGGCAAGGCATTCTAGTGAATCACCCTATTTAAAGATCTTTAAGTAGAACAGTCCAGCACTTTGAGGACTCGACCTGCCCCCCCAACCCCTCCCTCGCCTCTTTCCTCTCTTCTCCCTCTAGGTCTCTGTCTTTCTTTTTCTCCCACTGTGTTGCTCTCTCAACCTTGCTGACACAAAACAAACTCTAAAGGTTTTGAGTTGTAGTGTTAACCAGATGGAGCAAGCTCCGGCACCCTGGTCTCCTGGGTTATTTAATGTTTTCACTTTAAAAGGGATGTGAAGTTTTTACCAAAAAAAAAGGAGCTCTCTCTAGAGTGAAAAAAAAAAACAAAAAATGAGAAGACCTCAATAAATTTACATTTGTCCTGCTCTCTTTTTGTCCTGCTCTCTTTTTCCTAATTGTTTTTTCAAGTGCGAATGGGATCTCTTTCCACTCTCACATTAAATATTCACCAGTGTAAAGGGATTAAAAGGCTGTAGCACTCCATTTAAGATGTCACACATTGTTGTTTTGGTCTTAGAGAATCTTAAAGTGTTTGTAAAGCTGAAAACCAAAGAAATAAGTGTGTTATGTAATACTATCTGTTCCTTAATTTCATTCCTTGTGGAGCAATGCATTGGTGTGTGGATTATTAAGTGAGATCATTTTTTTCTCTTAGTTACTGTGTCTGGCTATAGGAGCTTTACCTTACCAGCCAGCTGGATTCGCGAGATCACAACATCACAAGATCACATGTATTTTCGCCATGTATTTTTTGAAGGTGTCTGCCCTTTTCCAAACAGTTTGGATGACATCTCAGATGGTTCTGTGTAATAAACCATTTGGTGCGTCAGGTTAATAGGAGCTGCAAATGCCTAACAAAACAACTGATTATGCTTGAGTGTTTTAACACTTTACCTCACTGAACCCAGGTAATTATTCATTGTGATAAAAGAAATGAAATTGGAAAGCACATGCATGAAGTCTTGTTATTACAGGCTTTTACTTTCCGTGTTTGGGATGTATCAACAAACCATAGGTGCTGATTTGGGTGCAGTATAGACGGTAGGGGCATGTTCCTTCAAATGACAAGGTGTTGCTGATTTGTCTTTACCAATATTAATAATCTTATTATTTTAACTCCTCATAGTGTTGCTGGTAAAGTCTATCCAGACTTGCCAGGTTTGTATGTATTCTGCTAAGAGTGGGCTACTTAAGTGAAACAGCAAGATATGGAGGATGTATGTGATCTGGGAAACCTCTGGCTGAACTACGCTGTTAGCTGTAGCACTGACAGCAGATTCTGTGAGATGAATAAACAGCAGTAAATTTGAAGCAGTTGGTATTTTAATAAATATTTTCATCAAAAGGTGGAGGACATCTGGCTTATTTAAAGAAGAACCAAAGTGTCAGTAACAACTCAGCTGATAAGAATGTTCTGTAATCAATCCAAACATTATCCCAGACGTGTAATATTAATGTTTATTAAACACCATTCTTCCCTCTTTCCTTCCACATGAGCAGATCACGAGTTGAGTTATTATTCAATGGGTTATTATATTGGACATTTTGGACAACAGTGGAGGTCTATGACACAATGGGATAAGATATAAGTTACTATGTCAGGCTTTGGATACATGCACAATACTTGTAAAGAGCTCATTGTTGGTTTGGTTCTGAGATTTAGTGACTATAAGAAAAATATAGAAAATTGCCAGCCAGGTTATTTAAATGTAAAATATCTGTTTAAAATCTCAAAAAAATGATACAAATCCTTTTAGGCAATTTTTTTAACCACATAAATACTTAATAAAGTAAATGCTTTGTATGTGTTAGGGGTATGTGTGTGTATTTGAAAGAGACAGAGAGAGAAGTACAAACTGAATGTCCCAGCCAAAGTTAAAAACCAACCTAACCTCTTGCGACAAACCACCCACACATGCCTCTCCACTTTTATTCTCTCCTAGTAAAAAACACCCATTGACTTTTATTATAATATGTTTACAACTCAAACAAACAAAGATACAAGGGAGTGCTTAGCAGTGCTTGTTGTCAGTCTGCACAGGCTAAACATTTGGGAGAGAAATGACTTGACAAATTCTATTAACTCATTACAGTCCAAATTTCAATTTCGCCCGGAGAAATAGTTTTTTGCCGAGGTCCAATTCTAAAACCTCAGATCTAACTCATGTGTTGATTCATCACTTTCAGCCAATCACATGTGGCTATGCAAATCATCGCCTTTGGCTTTCTTTCAGTCTGGCACGCACTCCCTTTTTTTTTTTTTTTGCATGCTTAATGTCTGAGGTCTGACTGAGATGACAGATGTGTGAATATATGAAAAATTGCTCGCAGGAATTTGCATAAAAGTGCTTGATTTGCTGACAAAAAAAAATGCATTTTGCCATCCAATCAGTTTTCATTTCTACCTATGCAATCATTTCCAATCCCCAGCTTTCTCTCTGTGACACTCCAGCACCGAAAGCCTTCAATCATCGCCATCTGACACCCATTCTTTTAACAAATCCATCATGGCACAGGAGCTTTATATTGACACTTTGATAGTGTATGCCGACTAGGTCTCACTCAGTCTGTGTCTTGCTACATCGTAGCCTCACTCCTGACCTTTTATGAAGCATGTGCACTTTGATAGTCGTGATGTAAAATGACGCCAGGTCATTCTGCAGCTCTGTCAATTTGCCACCGCCGATATTATGAGGTTGATTGAGAGAGCGGATGATATGGCGACAGTTTGCATTGATAGGAAGTGGTCAGAGATTAATGGGTGACTCTTTGAGGAGGACACATGTACCCGGGGGAACATGCATCAGCCATGAAGCCTCTCCAGAGACGGTCTGACAATAGAGTATGAAGTGTCACTTTCCTTTCAAAGTTGCGTGACAAAAGGTCAAATGAACAATGAGTAAGTGTGTAATGGGAATAATTGTGCTGACATGTTAGCAAAAGGTTGGAGGGCTTGTAAGAATGTGAATGAAACACCAAAAAAAAAAAGAGCAGACACAAAAATCTAGATCAGTTTGATTATTGTGCTGCAGACCATTAATGCAGCGACGAACATCACAGTTTTCATCACAGTTTGAGCCACTGGCATATCTATCCTTTCATGTCAGACATCCGCCGACTGAAAAAGAGAGAACCAAAATAGATCGGGGACGAAACACTGATAATGTCTGAGCGGAGCTCCTTGAGCAAACTTTCTCTTGTATTGTATCAGAAGACAGTGATTTATTGGCTGTGCTGTCGGGGCTTGAATGCATGTGTTGGGGCCAGTCAAAGCCAATGGGGGAAGGTGACAGAATAAGGACACTGTGTATCCTTGCCTCTCAAGGCCTGTCACAATGTCAACTCAGCCGGAGAGAAGTGAAAGCGATGCACGGCTGTGGCCGGTTCTGAAACAAAAGAGCAGAGAGTGAAGAGAGGAAGGTTGAGCTCTGAGACGTCTGCATCGAACTGAAATAAAGACGTGCGTTTAATAAAAAATTCTCCTGCACCAATCATCCTTTGTTCAAAACCCATTTAGTTTCATTTAAAAGAGCTGAGAGCTTTCTCATTAAAGCATATGCATTTTATAAACTACTATTGTGAATAAATACAAAATAAAATAAAAAATGGATTGAAATTGAGCTTCATTTCTACCGAGAGCACGATTTAATTTGGTTGAAAAAGAAATGAAATTGAAGATTTGTGTGATCAGGAGAAATGTTTAATCTCGGGGATAATTCGCTCACAAAGACAAACTCCCACCAGTGTCACTGTGACCTTCAGGCTCATTCAGTCTGAAAAGTTGCGGCGTGACGTACAGACGTACTGCGTGAGCAAGAGGAAATAACGCACAAACTTTAATTTGAGGTGACCCCCGCCTTTCATGATAAATGACCTGCATCCTTGATTTCGGGCAGGGCGGACGGGTTTCAGCGAGTGTGTGTCCTCCTCCACAGGTGGCAGAGGAACGCGAGGAAGAGACAAGGAGGATGAGGAGGAGGAGATGAGCCATCTGCTGCAACATGTCACCACACTCCGCTCCTCCCTCCCCACTTTTCTGCTTTTGTGACAAACAGGCAGGAGGACAGAATCTGATCCGTTTGTCTGTGTATGAGTGTGTGTGTACAGCTTTCTTTACAAGTATGTCTATGTGATTCTAAGTCTGTGTAATGTATGTAATGTATGGGTTATTATGGATGGAGGTGTTGGAGCATGCAAATGTACGTGTCTCTGTATACTGTATGTATGCTCTTTGTTTTTGTCTGTGCTGACAGTTTAAGGAAATTTGCATTTATGTAACTTTGGAGAGCACCCAATTTCTGAGTGATTCAATTAATATTTCTTGGTATACTTCCCAAAACAGAAACACTATTAAACTACTCTCCCAAGCTTCCTCCTGACATTTCAGCTATGTCGCCTTAACTCCCTGTCTATTTACCGACTACTGCTCTCTTTCTCTACCGCATTCTCCCTCAATTCACAAGCAAGCAAGCAATCTGAAGGCTTATTTTTTAATGCAGTAAGTTCTAATAACATTGATAAATGAACATTTTTTTCTCAGTTGTCTCTCTTCATTGATGCATGCATCTTTACAAAAAATATCCACTAAAAGAGTGGAGAAAAGTCAAGAAAAATGCTAATATGAGCAGAATATCTATAAACCATAGCAATAGAATTAGCCGATTTTAGCATTTCTTTATGATTATATTTCAGTCCACAGCAGGTATAGATATTGGGATTGATCCAAGAGAAACAGAACCACCCAGTTTCACTCAGGGAGAATGTATTTGTGTGTGTGATATTTACACATATTTATAACTTTATAAGGATGATAAATATTTCTAATTTAGATTTTTAGGGGCTGAAAGGATGTAAAGGTGGACTTAAATTACAGTAGATATAACAATGTCTACAGTATATGTACATAAAATAGAATGTATTTGGCTCTGTATGTTTGTGTCTCTGTTCGGTACAGTATCAGACAGTTTCAGTGAGCATCCATGTGTGCTTCTCTAGATCATTTTCTTTGTGCGTTTGGTTCTGTAACTGCGCTTCTGTGTGTATGTGTCCTACGGTCAGTCTGTTCATCTTTCTAGCTATTTCTGAACCCTTTTCCCTCCCCTCTCTGCGCTGAGTCCTGGTCTCTCCAGTTCCTCTCCCTGATATTCCAGATGGACCTGCTTCCATATCTGGCTGCTAATGAGGCGGTGCTGTTCATTCTGTGGCTCTTTGAATGGAGGGCCAACCATTTAACCCTGCCCAGTGCCCCCTCTTGACCCCCATGTATTTTTAGGCTTCACCTCATTTCATGCTGAATAAACACCTACGTCTGTCCACCCTTGAGGGCCAAGCCACACGCCATCCTGGTGAATTGAGCAAAAAATGAACACATAAAGCGCTCTGCAACAATCGCACTCATAGCATAGATTGACAATAGTCAAGTATTACCTTTAGCCTCTTTTGGATAAGCACGCGCTTTTATTTAAAGGGAAGCTATATCTGGAGCATTATTTGACAGTTTTTTTCTCCATTTGTATTACATCTAACCTTTTTGAGTTGTTAAAGTTAAAGGTGTTAAAGGCAGTAAGGCTGTAGAGTTTAAACATCAGTAAATCGTTATTTTGAGAGAAATTACTGTAAACTGAGATAATCTTTCTACAGTTAATTTTATATTTTACTCCATGGAGTGAGAGTAGGTGGGGAATCTGCTGGATTGCTTTATAGCCAAAAAATAAATAAATTTGCTAGATAGTGATGGTTTAATGTAAAAAGTGTCTTTTTTGCCTCTTAGGGTCAGTGTAACAAGATGTAAACATAACCCCGACATAATAAACGTATAAAGTTGATATGGTAAACATCATTTGGAGTCCTGTTCCAGACCACCACATCAAATTCATCAAAGGACCTATATTTACCCTCCCTTTAGCTTTGCTTTGGTCTTCATCAACTCCCGAAGGACACATCTTTAGCCATAAATGCTACATGTTCAGTAGCTAGTCACTTACTATGTCTGGGTGCCTTTTGGTGCTGGGCAGGCAGCATGCAGTGGGTTTATCAGAGCTTTTTTCTCCCTAAAATATAAATATTGATTAGTGCAGCTTTGATCAAGTAATTTTAGTTGCTGAAAAAGTTAACCTTAGCCATAGATGTGGAAAATCCAAAAATGTCTAAAGCAACAGCTTTCATGTCTAAGACACAAACTGTTACATGCACCTTTAAAGCAGACAGTGAAACCCAGATTGTTGAATGTAAGTTGTTGCTGAAAAGTAAAGCAGACATGTCTTCTGATCTGTTTTTTTTTTTTTTTTCATAAGCACTCATTGTGTCAATCTAGATGATTGCTCCTGTTTAATGGATGTAAAAGGGGAGATGGATGTTATCACTGGGGGAATCCCAAGGCATCTTTAATTGTCAGTCTGGCACAAAATGAGTCCCTGTCCTAATTTATTTGACTTAATTTATCAACACGCTGCTTTTCCATTCACATGAGAGCTCACTGCCGGAACAGCCGTTGTATTGGTTCCTGCCTACACAGTGCCTTTAATGCTAATGCTTCATGAGGTTTGACCAGAAGCCTCCACCTGCTACATTTCAGAACTGATCACAGAGTAAACCATAATATTGTCCATTGACTTCAAAAAGGCAGGTTTGAGGCACGCTGACAAGGCTGCAATCAAACAGGGAGACCGAAAGGGATCAGACAGCCGGCTGCAATCATTCTCCTACTCCTACACTTTACTCCTCTCATTCCTTCTATCTCATTTTCTTTCTCCTTGTCTGAGTCCGCTCTCATCTCATCGCCTCTCTGCTGCTACCGATTAGCGTTTGCCAGAGCTGATGGTATTTCATTTGATGGCGAGCCTTTGAAGGATTGCAAAATCCTTGGCTTTTTCAAGAGGACAGAGTGAACATTTTTTTAATGAGTGTTTATAACCCCCCTCTCCCTCTGCGATATTTCCCACCCCATGAAGTGCACTCTGGATATAGCAAGAGAGTTGATAAGGGATGGGATTAACAGAGTAAATGACATGTTTGAAATGACTAAATGTACATTGCTGTCATTTTTTTAATCCATATGGAATTCAACAAATCAACACGCCACAGGAGGGATGAGACACAGACATCTCAGTGTGATGACAGGAATAATAATTTACACCTCCCTGCACACCCGCATCTTACTGTCTTATTGTTACTTCCATACCTAGGATAATGATCAGTCTAACCAAAGCATAGTGAATGAAAATCAATGTTGTAATACCTGTCCAAACAGTGCTTGAATTAAATTTGATTGGATTTTTTTAGGGGCTCTAATAGATATTTCACATTAGTGACCAAGTGCCTAAACAAGGTCAGAATTGTACACAGTAAAAACTACTATTTGTAGAAAGATAGTAAAGGGTTGAGCCATCCAAATGACAAAAAACCTTTTCTCTCTTAAATCTGGTGGTATCTAGCCATGCAGAAAGTTTTGGCTCTATGCACTCAGGTTTTAGTCTATGAGATATCTGCCTCAACTGGGACTATTTCTTTGGGAGAAAGTAGTTCCAAGAAAACTGTTCATTGTGTGTTCTGTGGATTATCTGGAGTTATGAACACTGTGCCTCGAAAGATATTTTTCTTTAACAATTTTCAAATACCAGTTTCAATTCTGTGAGCACCATGAACAAAATTACATTCACCTCGATTGTATTAGGTGATGTCAGAAATCTAAGGAAGTATATTCCAAACGTGGACTTATGAAATGAAATAGCTAGATACCACTAGAGGTAAAGGAAATGGAAAATATGCTTTTTTTCCTAGTTTGGGTGACCTGAACTGACCATTTAACCCTATCAGACAATGGAATTGCAAGTACAGTACAGTACATGTTATTATCTAGCATATAGAAAAATGCAAGAAATAAAATGCAACAGAACAGAAACAAAAGAAAAGAGAATAGAAAAAAAGAGGAAAGAAAAATACCAAAGAAAAAGACACCTCTACCAGACACTGACAAACCCAGACATACACAGACAGTAGCAAGCCTGAAAAAACAGAAAGCTTTTCATTTTGCTTGCCATTGTGGACCTAGATGTGACAGATCTCAAGTCATCAGACAGTTTGTTCCACAGAACAGGACCAACGTAACTTTTGCACCCTCACTTGATCTGGTTCTTATTCCAGATACAGAAAACCACCAGTGTCCACCACCAGGAGGGGGAGGGGAGGGGGGAGGGGGGGGGGCTTTAAAGACTATAAGTCAAAATATTTGATTCTATGTTGCACTGGGAGCCAGAGAAGTGATTTAAGCACTGGAGTGATGTGGTTGGATTTGAGTGTACATTTGATGACCCTGACTGCTGTGTTATGAATGACTTTTAATATATTTTTAGGTGGTTACTGATGTCCAAATAACTCTAGTAAAGTCACCAGACCAGTAATTACAATTATTATAATGTTGTTTATATTTCTCATTTCTCACCTCATTTTAATTTTTGGCATTTTACTTCTATCTTGGTGTGCATTAGTCTCCCAATCCATATTTACCATCCTGTGCATTTGTAAGTCACTTGTAAAACACTTTGACTTGCATCCAGCTACTATGAAAAGTACTATAAATATATTATGATTAATTGATCTACAGTATATTTAACAAAGCAATGCAGATAATGCATATGCTGTACTGTATGTACAATATATAGGTTTTCAGCACTACTGCAGTGGCTTCAACTATTCATTGTCAAGATGTTTGCACACTGCTCTCTAACAGATTTTTCTTTTAGCATTTAATCTCTAACTTTTCAGTGAAACCCATGAAAACAATGGCAGAAACTTTTAACCACAACAACAGGGTTTCTTTTACAGAGGCCCAATGTGCTTTTCTTAGCTTCTATCTGTCATTATAAGCGTCAACAATGCTTTGAACATTACAGGCCCTTGACTCGGGCTCTGCAGGCTACACAGTGACAGCTGGAGGTAATTCACTTTGCTTCATTTTGTTCGCTGTTAACGGGATGATAACGGCGGCGCAAAAGCTTTAATCATATTCCTCTGCCTTCAAGAGAGATATTGCTTTTTCTCACAGTTTATTGAGCGGGCAGGGGAGGGGTGTGTGACAGAGTTAAAAGGAGGGAATGTAGTGTTGGGTACAGTGTGTGTGTGTGTGTGTGTGTGTGTAGGGCTGGTAGGTGTCATGGGTGGCCAGGGGACATGTATCATTGATCCGCTACTCGGGGCTTCCTGTACATGAGGTGGCATTAAAATGATCCATGGCCTCTTTCCCGGGCTAATACCAGTGATATTGAGATATCAGACCGCTGTATTCTGTTCCTGGCAGCGGGGGGCACACGCCCACGCCAGCAGGGCTCACACAGAAGACAGGAGGAGAGAGTTCTTCCACAGGGGCTGAGGTGATAATCTAATAGGGACATTTGTTTATGTCTCCCGCTCGCTCCTCGCCTCCTCTCCTCTTCAGCTCCAAAACAAAAGCTCTCGTCTAGGGGGCCCGCTGCTGCCTCTGTGGCGTATAAATAACAGTCGCACGACAGCAAAACAAGTGTAACACACACCATCTGGCTCTCCACTGGTGTGTCTGCCTCAGTCACAGAGATAGGCAGGAGCGAGGTATGTGGGGGGGTTGGGGTATGGAGGAGGGGATTAGATGATCAGAATGGCATCTCAGTCTCACCTCAAGAGGGATGCCACATGGAAGCCAAAAAAAGAATCTTGTGGGTTTCCCCCCCCCCCCATCACTTAAAAATAACACAAATGTGCGATTCTTGTCTGAAAGCAGCAAAATATGCCCCGCATAGCTGAATTTAATGTGTGGTAGAGGGTTTATCTGAAGGTACGGCATGCATTATCTGCCATATGTATAATCACTTCTGGCTACAAATCAAATGAGACATTATAAATCTGTCCACAAGCAGGATGTAGGTTGGAAGCAAGCTGCCCACATATACAGTTGGCTTTCATACTGAGGCTCTGGTTGTGTAGATTTCCTGCAATTTTGGTTTTGGTGGTAAAAAAATAGTAACACTAAGCCATTGTTAATGCATGATTTTTGTTTATATTTGTTTGGATTTCTGTCCTGTTATCTTTGTTTCCACTTCGTCAAGTTAAGACATCTGGAAAAGGCAGGAGCTTATTGCCCCCCTGTGATCGTTCTCTAATTCATTTCTCTGATATCGGCCAGATAGTTTTTTCATCACTTCCATGAACCCAGATCGATTCTTTGAGCAAAGCATGTTCCATTACCAAGAATTACTCATCCATCGATGGGAGAGAAGGGATA
This sequence comes from Scomberomorus guttatus, assembly GCA_038419695.1. Lineage (NCBI taxonomy): Eukaryota > Metazoa > Chordata > Actinopteri > Scombriformes > Scombridae > Scomberomorus > Scomberomorus guttatus. Next base: position 23,449,480 of record CM076458.1, read on the forward strand.
TTAATCGATGTAACCTTTGTAACTAACAACCTTGTTATTCTTTCAAAGCCAAACAAAATGAGAATTTGGCTGTGTTGGAGGCTCATTATTAAGACCGGTGGAGAGCAGACATTATACATTGCTATTGATCATGTGTGAAGCCAGGCCTACACAGTCAATACCCACAGCGAATGAAACATGTTTTTTTTTATGACCACATCCTGCAGAGAAAAGCAGTCTTTCTTTGTAATCTGTGCTCTCTGTGAGAGCTGCAGCTCCAGTTTGCTTTATCAGATGTTCAGAGTTCTGAGAACATTTGATCAGAGGTATAAAGTAACAAAGTACATTTACTCAAGGTCTGTGCTTATGTACAGTATGAGGTGCCACTGGTTTTTATACTTGTGTTTTAGGCAGCTTTATTTTTTATTCCCATCTGATGCTTGTATCTGATGTATCTTACCATATACCATTAAAAAATGACATGTTACTTTAGGTTAAAGGGCCAGTCCACTGACATTGCTCACTGTTTCTACTGTAGTAGAAAATACCATCTGTGGATACTGAGGCATATGGAGATAACACTTTGAGCACAGATTGCCAAATTGTTAGACTGTATGCTGATATTAAATGCAAAATATTCATTCCATTTATATAAATTTAGTGTTTTTATTACCTGACTTTCTTACTGTTTAAATGTTTTTCTTTTCATACTTCTCCCAATAACATTGTCCTGATCTTAAATGATTCTATTATTTCCAGATGTCACTTTATATTAGACTTGCAGAATATACTTGGTAATGTAATTAACGGATTAATGGATTACTACCTCTTAGGGCACCAGTGGTCATTTAATCACCCAGATTTTACCCCACCACCTTTTGACACCTTGGTCATCTTCACCCTTTCTTTCACCCATCTCACCACCTACTACCGCTGCTGCTCATGCTGCTATTGAGACCACTGCTGTGGCTGCTACTATGACGACTCTTGTAGTTGCTTACAGACAGCTCACAGATTTAATTCAGTTGATATTTTTATGCATTTACTTTTTAAAGACATATTACACAAAGAAAATGAATTTACATGGAATTATTCCTCAACATGTACAGAGCAACAGCAGCACATGGCCCTAAACATCCTGCCGAAGAATCTCTTGATCCTTTTCAGCGGCTTCCTCTGAGTGTTTCTGGAGCCGGTGGCTGAGACTCCATCAGAGTCCATGACTGTTTCATCAGCTGGACCAGCTTCATCTGTGTCAGTCTCTGGAGGTGTAGCTGAGGCTTCATCAGCTGCAGATGTGGTGACTGTACCTTCGTCAGCTGAAACAGCGTCATACAGGTCAGTCAGTACAGGTGCAGTAGATGCTTCATTTGTGGAAGTAGAGGTGGCTGCCGCTTCATCAGCTTCATCAGCTGCACCAGCGGCGCCATCTGAGGGCTCATCATCTGAATCTCTATCATTTGAGCGACTTTCATCTGAATCTTCATCTCTTGATTCAGTCTCAGCAGAGTTTTCATCTCTTGCAGTCGGGATGGCAACTGTGTCCACTGCTGCTGAGCCATCATCAGCTTGTGGCGCTTGATGACGGCTCATGGTTATAAACAGGTGACTCAGAGCTTCACTTGGGGTTATTCTCTTGTGAGGATTCAGACACAGCATCTGCTTCAGCAGGCAAACAAAATCTGTCCTTTCCTCAATCTTCTCCGCCTCTGGGTACAGCTGCATTTGGAAACAAAGTCAATGGCCGTTCAGATGAATCCACTTCTTAACTCTGAGTATTGCTGTTAATTCAGTATTTATTTGTACTTGGACAGTAAAGTGAGGACCACCTACCATCACAAGGTCATCCAGGCTGCTGAACCTGGTTGAGCTGCCTCTGTGATTTTGGGGCGGGAAGCCAGTCACAGCCTTGTGCTCCTCAGCCGTCTAAAACAACAGAGAATATATGTGGGTACTTTTTCATAGTTTCTACCAAATCAGGGGAACAATATCCAACCTGTTTTAAGCGCTACAGGACAGACTTTCATACCTTTAGTCTCCATGCTGGCTTTGTGGAGTCCTGGTTCTGGCTGAAATAGAGCAGTGTGTTGGTGCCGTCATTTAGGATCTGATCCTCTGGCTGACCCATTGTCTGCACCATAGTTTTCATCTGGAGAAAGAATAAATATATATAAAATAATATAAAATCACATCAGCTGTTAGTGTTTGGACACGGAGCTGCACAAATAAAATCCAGGTGTATTAGATTACGCACCAGGTAATACTGGCACTGCTGAGGGAATGGCAAGCTGCCAAGGTACAGGGTTGCCAGAACACCACCCAGAGACCACATATCTGCAGCCTCTGAGATGGGAAGACCCAGAATAACTTCAGGAGACCTGAGGGAGGAAGAAGAGAAGCACATTTTAGAAGATGTTACAAACAATTCCTGCACAGTTTGACAAGTCAGCAGTAATCATGTTAACAACTTAATGACAAGATAGTAAAATAATGCAAAGTATGTAAAGTAATATGAGTGTGATTGTTCAGTCACATTAAATATATCAGTTACAGTCAAATTCAACATGGATGCATGAAAGAACCATCAGAAAGACAAATCTGTAACTCACCTGTATGCAACAGGCTGCATGATGACGCCACGCTTGACTTCAGCAGCTTTGATGGCTGAACTAAAGTCGATGAGTTTGACTCTGAATGGTGTTTCTTTCTGGTTAACCAGCATGATGTTTTGTGGTGTGATATTTGTATGAATCACACCAACAGTCTTCAGAGCTCCGAGTGCAGCAACCAGCTGCAGGGACAGAAGAAGAGATAAAGACGCCACAGTTGAAAATCTGCAAGGTTCTGAATGTTGTTGTCCAAATGCTGTTGCGCTGCTTCCATTGATACATATATATGTATGCTTTTTGATAGAATGATCAGAGCCACATACCTGTTGTGTGATGGGTCTGATTTGCTGGAGAGAGAGCGGGTTGCCACGTCTCTCCCTCAGCAGCTGGTGGAGATTCTTGTCCAGCATTTCAAATGCAAGACACGTCTTTCCCATGTGTTCGAAACTCTCATAGAATCGAACGATGTTGCCCGGATCAAGACCACAGATTGTTTTGAGCATGGTCAGCTGGAGAGAAATAAGGAGAAATTAGACGGGTGATACAACTATCAGTTAATGTTAGATATGTAATGAAATGTGCTGCTAAAAGATGATCCACCTCTCTGTTGGGCTCCTGGGAACCATTGCTCTCCTTCGTGAGGATCTTGAGGGCCACAATGTCTTTGGTGTCTTTGTCTTGGCACTGAGCGACTCTGCTGAAGAAGCCATCAAAGATGAAGTACTGAAGCAGGTACTCACTCAAACTGCTGGTCAGCACATCATTGGGTTGTAGTTTTGAGTTAACAGGTGCTTTGAAACATGGAGAGAAAATGTAAGTCAGTACGTTCAGTCAACACATGAAGCACAAACATACAACTATACTATCTGGAGAAGATGAGTTCCAGACCATTAAAATGAGGAACCTTCCCAAAGAATAACAGATCAGTCATTAGGGCATTAAACTGAGTACAAAACCAACTCTGTAACCACAGTACATCATCAGTATGTCAGTATTGTGTTATAAATGGTCACAAATCCTTTCTGCAGTTTTCACTGAATTGTAACTTTTTTTAAAGATAAAATTTCTGTTTTGACATCAAGGTCAAAAGCAGATTTCTTTCTTATACAACTGTATTTGGCCTAATTTAGATGAAGACAGAACTTGGGTTCTGCTCCTATTAAATTTACACTTAACTATGAGATATCAACTATGAGATATCAACTTCTATAATTTAATCTTAACCTCATCTCAAAAAAATAACTGAAAAATAGATGTGACACCATATTTCAACATATACAGTAGTATCATGACTTTTTTCAGTGTTTATGTGAGAACATGTTGGTGTGTTTAGTCTCTCACCTCTTTTCTTTTCCTCTCTTCTTGAGGTCGGTGACGACCGTTTTCTGTTTCTATGCTTTCGCATGTTTCTATGTCAAGTTTTGCTAATTCAAAAGAAGCGTAGCGCAGATTGACTTTGTGTTTCTCGGGTCTCCTGTCTTAACAGATGATACTGAAATGATTTCTGGCTGAAGTTCTCACTCATAAACCTGTTCTAACAGCATGCAGCTCTATGGTGTCATACTGCAGAAGAACTCATTTTCCAGAATATCAGGATGTTCTCTGACAAAAAACAACAAGTTTACCTGAAAACAATGAGGGAGTTCAGTTTGGGAGAGGGATTGCAGTTAACTCTCAATTAAGAGGAAAATTACTGTAATATCAGGCCTTTAGAAGTCACTCCTCCTCTGCCATAACCAACATGAAGTAAAAGGTTATAACCCTCATACAGCACAGGGATGAAGTGCAGACCTAAATTTAAAATCCTGAGAGATTAAAGTTTTAATTTTGTCAAAGTAAATAACATACTTTGGTTTTATTTTGATAAGATGACATATTTCACATCATACCTGCTGACCTGCACAAGAAGATACAGGTTTTGAATATTTACAAAGCCTTTATTCACCCATCCATCACTATGGACATCACATGTCCCTGCAGTGGTGATGAACAGTCCCATAGAAGGATTTAATTTAGAATAGTTGCACATGAGCAAAATTGATAGAAATATGCTAATAAATACCCAAATACACCTGTTCAAACACAAATCTGCTTTAAAAGCTAAAAAAAAAAAGTGAAATTACTGGCAGGGGGTTTGATGAACCTGCAGATGTGTTAATGCTGCTAATCTCGTTGTAATGTACTTTGTGGTTATTTTATGATCCCAGATCAAGTCTATCATGTCAAACCAACAGATAAATCATAACAGGACACTTCTGCTAGTTAAAGCTCATTCATTTGAATGGAAAATAAAGCTTGATTTTGGAGCTTTGCATTGGGGCCTTTCCTGCATTTCTACACCACCCAACCTCTTGGATTAAGTCAAAAAACAGCCACCAGCACTAGTCTAGATTGAGGGTGCTATGAAAACCAAAAATGCATCAAGAACAGTATATAATTGGGTGGATCAGGACAGAAAATGATTATTAGAAGAATGGCTATTTCATATTTGAAATTATATTCATAAAAACATTATGTAGCCTAACATGGTAGTAGATTGCAGGCTACTAGACCATCATCAAGGTCAAACAAGGGCAAACAATTTATATAAATGAAATAGCCTTACAACACATCACAATATGATTTGGATAATTAAACCTGATTAAACAATGTTAAACCTGAGGGTTGCTATTCTCAATACTGACAAGGTCATCTTCAAAGTCTAACAATTGCAACAAAGTACAAACAATTTGGATGAATGAAATGGCCTCACAACGAACCTAAAAACCTATTACTGGGATTTGCGAGAAAGTTTCAGAGTGACAGAGACACAGAGTGTTCCCGTAACAATAGTAACTCACTCTCACTCCTGCCTGCGTGCGCACGGCACGAGAGGAGAGATGCTGTGCTGCTGCCAGAAGAGCCGCTGATTGAGATTTCTCTGAGCGGCATGCATTACAATATAATAGATTTGTGTATATTTCTGGCTTTCCCCCTGATGGTCTGAATAACTCGCTGCTGCACGGTGCTGCTGTTACGCTGTGCTGCTCTGTCTTGTCTGTCCATGCGCTGACAGTATCCTCTTTTCGCACTGCGACATTATCAGATATGAATTTGTTTTCCTCTGCATGAGAAAATGGACACGTGGCGTGAGAGCGTGCGAAAAGTATCAATTGTGTGAGTCTCATGGTCAATGCGTGAGACTTGGCAGCCCTGGTAAAATTGTGGGCCTTAAAACCAAAAAATTAGCTAAAAGAGGCTAAAACACTTTATGGAGCTGAGGGGAACTCAATAGTAATATATTGATTGCTGCAGCTTTAATGTTTGCATGGACTCTTTGTGAACTTTTAAATGGCATCCTTTCGGGTTATAGGACACCAATTATTGTGATTTATTTATTTTTCTTGCCTAATTATTTTGTGTATGTTGATGTGACCGTCAAAAGGTTATCCTGCCTGGTGGTTGGTGATTGTTTTTTAAACTTTATGAAATACATGATGCTTCATGACCGATGACCGGGGGTCAGACGTTAATGGGCGCTGAGGGCAAGTTCACAAAATGCCCTTAAAATTAAAACGAGGCATGGAATGCCTTAGTAATTAGGAGTAATTTTTTTTTTTTTTACTTTTCATCCCCGTTGAGGTTTATTTAATTGAGTTGTCGAATATTCACTCATGAATGCGACTCCTGACCTTTTTGGGCCTCCTTGTTGATTTGTGACAGCCTATAACTGATATTTTCAGAGCCATTTGGCTGCAAAAAATGGGAGGTATTAGAATGTAGAATCTGTTTACATGATATGTCTTGAATAAAAACAAATCCTATAGAGCAAGAAGAGTCAATATGCAAAGAAAATTTGCATAAGTGAATCAAATCTATTTTTATATCAATATAATTGTGGAAAACCTAGAAAAAACCAGAGCAAAGGTGCGCCAATACATTTCATACCTCGATATCTATAATAGGATAGCAGTATCATCACACCATCATGCCTGAGTATGACAGATCTTCTACAGATTATATTGGCAACATGAGCAGCAATGATAATCATTTCAGTAATTTAGTGGAACTACAAGTAACACAGATGAATTGCATCTGTTAATTGTGGGGTTAAAAGATGCTAAGATTGATTTTCCACAGTGTGAAAATCACATTACATCCAACAAGCTACTGCAGTCTGATTCTTTCAAGATTGCATGTATCCTATTAATATCGCTGTAGTGTCTTTACTAATGAATTACAAATTTCTGCTCCTCATGTGTTAATCAAACCACTCCCACATCGCTGTCTTATCCATAAACATGCACACCCCGGCATATGTTACACAGACACATGCTTTGAAAATACACTTCAAGTCTGACAGAGTGAATATGAAAACTCAGTAATGCAAGAGGTGTGTTTGCAAGGTTGTATTTATGGAGAAGGCCCACTGAGAGGTTGAGTGATGGATTGGCAGGAAAAATGATGGATATACAGATAGGACGGGTGGAGGTAGACAAGACCTTGCACATTGAGTGTTTGGTCTCTTGAAACTCATAATCCTCAGTAAACAGTGTAAACTCAGAAAGTCAAATATTTATCCCTAGTACCTCACACCTCGGCTCCTCCCGGTTCACATTGCTGTGGATAAATAAGCTCTTATATTACCAGGGAGGAGTATTGATAAAATTTAATAACGCGAAGGTCAGTTCATCACTAGATCTAATAATAATATACCACCCCTATAACGCAAGATGGAATAACACTGGAATAACCTTTTTTCCCAAATATCTCAGTAGTATTATTATAGTCCTGAGTGCTGTAAGGCTCAGTGGGGAATGGACTCCACTTTGGAGCATCATGTTTTGTCCTGTTCTGTTACAGTAAATATTGAGTCTTGTCCTGTGTCCTGCCTTTGTCTCGTCTTGTCATTTTTATGCACTGTCCAGGAGGAACTGCAGTTCAGTTGTTTACTGTTTTCTAGTTAACTTTAGAAAAACCAGACCAGCACCAGACCAGCTCTCCTGTGCTGGGTGCATCCATCAGGACAGGGTGCTAGCTGTTCTCTCTATACTCCCCAATACTGTGGACACAATCTATAGTTAACAGGTGATATTCTGAATCAAAATATTACCCGTATATTGAAACAATCTTACTTGCAATGCTTATTTGAACACACATCAAAACACACTGCTGTGTTGCAAATGAACGGTTGGTTGTTGCCAAAATTTAGGTTCAGGTAATCTCCAAAGCAGGGGGAGCACAGTGGAAACACAAGTAGAACTCATGACAATGGCTACGTTAGTCATGAAGTTCCAACAATGAGATTAGATACATACATTTACAAATGTGGTATCAAATATGAATAACCACCTTATGGCTTAAAGGCACACAGAATAAGACAGGACAGGGCACTGTAGTTGCAATGTGCTACAAACCAACCCTATCTTACATCTGTATACTACTAATTTGTTTTGCAAAATACATTTTGAGAGAAATGTAATTTCTATCTGGCTTACATTTAGTGGCAGTAACATTTTTTTTAGAATGAAGGAAGAGCTACGTTTATGTACTGCACTCCAATCATAGGGAGGTGGTCAGAGTAGATGGGTGAGAATCTGACACCAGAGACCGGGGTTCACATCCTGAGTCCTGTGTATGGTTACAGTTAGCTTAGGCAATAAGAGCACTTTGGTAAAGGTTAGGGAAAGATTAAATGTTAAAGTCAATAAAGGAAAGATTCCAGCTCTCATGCTTCAAATCATTTGTAAGTTTTTTAATATTTAACCAAGACCATGATCTTCCTGCAGATTTTTTTTTTTTTTTTTGCAGATGTTGTAGGGTATCAAGTGAAATATGTTGCCAGTGAGCATTTTTCAGATTCACTCTGTATTATCATTTTGTGGCTTGCCATGTATGAAATTTTATTTAAATAATTTCCTCATGAGGTTGAAAAAGAATGCTACAAGCACTACATGCATGAGGCACCCAACAAAATAATAAACAAAACTGGAAATGATGCAGTCAATGATGAGGTCCAAACAAATGATCTACACCTTACCATAAACATGCATGAATTTATGGCACAGTAAGGTACTTTTAATAAACCTGATTGCTAAGTCAACTCTATTATATTGGCTGAAATCACAAAAATGACTGTAATTCATAAAAAAGAGGTACTAATAAATAACAACAACCTCCCCAGCTCTGTCTCTCACTGTATTTATCTGATCCTAATGCGTGACAGGAAGCCCTATCCAGCCGTCATTGTCTATTATGACTTTAATTCAATGGCAGTATGCTATGTAAGTGGAATAATTACATCTTTGGCTCTCAATCTGACAGGCATTAAGCTGTCCGCAGCCATTTGTTAGGCCTCTTGTGGGTCTCTCAATGACGGTTCAAATTAAGGGGAGAAGATGGCAAGTAATGGTCTTTTTAATAACAAGCATATCTGTTTACTGAGCATTCAGTGCATTGTGCAGCAAACGTGAAAATAAATAGCTTCAAACCTCTTAAAAGTCCCCCGCTTGCTTTGAATGAATCTTGATCAAATTGCTATCTATAGTCATTAAAATCCATTTCTGTAATTCTATTTCTTTAGAGAATCAACTTCCTAGTGTAACGTGGGAAATGGATGCATGAAATGAACATGAAACTGAAAAAAATGAAACTGAAAAAAATAAAAGACCTCACAAATGTTAAACTCAGGTTTCATCAACTGGATTTCACCACACCTGCTCCTACCACTTTGAATCCTAGAACAAGCTGAGCATGTACTGCTTTAGACACCCGGTCTTGTCAACTGTTTAAAGGTATTACAGACTTGGTGGGAATTTGCAGGACAGTAGCTGCTAACCCAGGACGTCATTTGCAGAGGATGACAAGCAGATTAAAGTCAGAGCCAGACCAGAGTTGAGACTTTGGGTCAGCTCTCTCTTTGGGCTGAACCCTGCTGCCAATTGTAATTTGAGCAGATGGTCCACTACCGTACAGAGGGAGTACTTTCCCAAAGGAAATGACCCAATATCTGGCAACAGTCTCAGGGTTGTCAGTTTGAACTCATTTTTCCTCAGGTTATTTTCACTGGATATCAAAAAAGCATATAAAAAAGGACAAAAATTTTACTAGTCCATAAAAATTACTGTCGTGGCAGATTCAGACAGGACTGAAATTGCAGACACGCTCCGGTAATGATGACATCACCCCACCTCTACCTGCTAAACTAATCCCGTCCAAATAGAGCTGTATCAAATGAAGGCTTTTGGGGAATTACAGGGTAGTTAGCTATGGTGTGAATGATTTAAAGTAAGAACTTAAAAAAACCCTCGTGATTTTCATTAGCAATAACAGATGGCATGTAATGATGCAATTATTAAACATTAACTTGCACACAGTGAATAAAGATAAGTGCTTTCTGTACAGAACATCTCTGGATCTCATTAGTTTCCATTACATTCTATCAACTGTGTTAAGATTAATTTAATCTGTTGATTTCTTGATGAGCAGAGTCTGTTAAAAGAACTGATTCCATTAATCAGGCAGAAATTTTGGCTTCATTCCCATCAGCTCTGTTGCCATGTTGACTGTCCCTCTGACGAGAACAGAAGACAGAACACCCATGACCAGTAAGAGCATAAATCATGCAGTATGCGTGGAAAAATGTCACCAAAGTTTCACACATGACTGTACAAACACAACAGCTACAGATCCACACAGTGGACTGGTAAATAACACTGTCAATCAGGTGCAGCCACATTATTACTAACGTAGTTCTGAATTGAATAGCTAATGAACATTAGGGTTTAGTTCTGCCTACACTTCATCCTGTGTGTACAGAAGCTGTCAAGTTCAAAGGGTGAATTTCTGTTTCATAAGGATCCATCCATCCATGCAAGCCAGAGCAAAACCCTGGATTATGGTCAATTACGTTTCTTTTTCTGTTCTCATTTTATTCTCATTATTATCTGCACATAGTCACTATGAAATGGTTAAGGTCAGGGAAAGATAGTGGTTATGGTAAATAAACTATGATTAAGGTATGATTGGGGATAGAGAACTATGGTTGGGAAAGATCGTGGTTAGAGTTGTTTAGTGCAGGTCTGTGACGGGACGCCAACTCCAGTCTCCTGCATGACAATCACACGCACTACCAACCCATCCGTCACCCAGCCCTCCAAACCCTTTTTTCTGCCTTGTGACATAAAGGGCACACTACTGCATTGGCAAAAATTGTTGGCGTAAATTGTGATGTGCAAAATTGTCCAGTATTGACTGATTCCTAAGGATACTAGGCTGGTACTGGGATTGAAAACCTGAAATTCAGATCTCAGTTTTTAAAGTGAATTCTCACCAAAATGTACTTACAGTTGCAGGAAGCCAAGATTTTGGTTTTTAACATGTGTGTGTTTGCATATTGAGGACTATCATACAGTAGGTACTGAAACAAAGTCACCATTTCCAGACCCCATTAATGATACCAAAAAACTGCTGTAGCTAAACTCTCTTGTCTGACCTTGAAAGTTATGCTAATATATCTGTATCAACATTTTAGCTGCAGTGGTTGCTTCTTGTTGATTTCATGCTAAAATGGCAGTCAAGGTGTGTGACAAGATATTTTTGGAATAAGCATAAAGGAAGCTGAATACAAAATCTGTGAGCAAATACTATGCCGGCAATTCAACAAGTGGGTTAATCAGACATGCAGGCCTCCATCCCATAATCAGTTTACAGAGCAGCATTCAACAGATGGAGCACCAATTAAGATTTTACAACCTACATCCAAGAACAATGTTCACAATCCTCAAACCACCAAAACAACATGCAGGAATGGCTGCATGTGACAGACTTTCCTTCCCTGCCACTGCACACAGTAAAAATCTCAGAGCAGCACTATACAGAGCAGTAAGAAGAAATCCTGGAAAAACAGAGGATCAAACAATATTTTGTTGGCATTGTATTTTTTTCCACCTCAATACTAAGTGTTTGAATCCTGTGGCAGAACGCTGAGCATGCATGCTCAGCAAACTCTCCCTAAAGGTAATAAAGAAGATTTCTCAAGGGTAATGGCTAAAATTAGCTCACCACTGTAGTAAAAGAAGGGGCTCACATTATTAGGTCTGTCTCCATATTCTCCCTAATGTAGTGTGGAAAAGGCTCATGCAAATGCAGTGTAAATCCAGTAATGGGCACAGTGGCTTCAGCCTTTGCATTCCCTATTTATGGCTGCCTGTATAATCAGTGAGCCAGCATTTAAAGCATCCACTGCTGCTGCAAAAAATGTTAGTTGCCCTGGATGAGAGTTTTAAATAAATAGATGAAGAAAATTACCTAATATCTCAAACACTCTGACATGATTTACTTCTCTGCATGATGTACCATCTTTACTAAGCTTGTCGGGAACAAGCACAAGTTTAACCTGTAGGAAATTAGTTTTGGCATGGAATTATTGATGCAGCTTTGATGTAAACACTCTTCTCTGAGGGTTTTAAAGATTGTTTTCATGATTTACTGAGAGCTATTTCCTCAGTGCATCAACTGAAATTGAGTGTAATTATTTCTGAGGTATCTACATCATTCAGACTTTTGCACTTCTAACAGGAGGAAAGATAAACAACATTGGAATTAAAAATGCATTTTGCTTGCAGCCTTCGCCCTGTGATCTTAGGACCACTCCCCAGTGCCACACCCACACACACATATGCACACACACTCATCAAAACACTGGTATCCTCAGCTCACCGGCCTTGTTAAGCATTCTGCTGCAGTCCTGATGCAGGCAGGGCTTGGGACCTTGACCAGAAATATTCCATCCGCTACGATGCACACATCATTAAATCTTCAAAATATATGAATTATTCACAGCTACAAATAAGCCTTAGCAGCATGTCATTGTCATTATATGTGTATCTATATGCTGTACTTATATGTGTGCGTCTGCATTTCTGAGTGCACTTGTATATGGTATATAGAACACTCTCAATAATATCATGATAAAAAGACAGTTTCAGAGGGGATTATTGAGGGATGTATATGGTTTTGTTTTTTGTACTTTGCATCATAGAACCCATAGATGTGGAGACATGTGGCACAGAATTGCAGAATTTTTGTGTTAAACATTTTCTGTGTCAAAGATGGAAGAAGACTGTTATTGGTTTTCTTTGAACCATGACCACATGACGACAAATTTAGCAACTTTATTTAGTCAGGTAGTTAAAAAAAAAAAAATCAGGTAGTTTTAACAGTAGGATAGTCCAAGACACAAGAAGATGTAGACAATGCCATGTACTCGGTCCTATCTGCATTTAAAACAAGTCCGTGCTTAAGAATTGATATCTGGTGAGCATCAACCATAGACTAAAAATGATTAAGAGCAGTAAAACCAAGGATGGACCTACAAATGGACGATGAAGTACTGCTTTGGAAGAATAATATTATTTATATTAATGTAAATAGTACAGGACCAAGAATAGACCCCTGGGGTGCACCATTATTTATTTATTTACCAAGGACAGTGCACATTAATCAACATTTCAGTTTCTACATCAATGTACATGTGCTGGAGTTAGCTAATGAGATAATTTTCATCTGTAGTCCCTGGGCAGGTTATTACAAATTAGTGACCATGTGTCATCAATACAATGCTTCAACAAGTACTACAATACAATACAATTCATTACGATACATAAATATATAACAGAAGTAACAGAGATATATAAAAACAATGAGTATATAAAAGTAGTATGATTACTCATGATTGCAAGTTTGGTTTGCTTTAAGCCATATCTTAAATTTATGTTTAAAGGTTAGGTAATTAGTGCTCTCTCTTAATTCAATAGGCAGACTGTTCCAGTAGTGGGTGGCTCTGACTGAGAAGGCCCAAACTTGCTACGTCTGTATTGTACAGCACAGTCCCCTCTGGTAGTTGCCCTTGTTGCCTTACTGCTACTATCCTTCTGCATTATGAACTGGCTCAGTGGGGGAGGTGCAAGCCCATATAAGACCTTAAAGATAAGACAAGCATCTGCAAAATGATGAATGAGTTACTGATGATAAATTGGCTTGATTCAGCACATCAGCCTGTCCTTCCTGTATGGTAAGCATGGAACCAATTTATATCATCTAGAGCTAAAGACTATATAGTCAACTGTGCTAAAGAGAGCACCACAAAACAGTTTTTTTTAATTCGAGTGGAGAAAGCGTCATCAATTACTGAAAATGAAGCTGTTAATGTGCTGTCATCTGGATAAAAGCTAAACTGTTGTGGCTGTAGTAATTTAAGTCGATAAAAGTGCGTAGTTGTAAATTAACCTAGGATTCTAAGATTTTTTCCCTAATTAAGTCATTTTAGCTCCCTAATCTAAATCAAAATGTAATCATAGAGGTGGCAGATCAGAAAATGCTGATGAGATGATTTTGTAACAGTCATATGGGTCATTTCAGAAGGGAATTTGGAAGACCTGTCTTGACCACACCATACAACTCTCTCTCTCTCTTTGTGTTTTAAACTAATGTTGGTCCTCGGTCATGCTACACCTGACAAAGGCCAACTACGACAGAGGAAAAGAAACTGGCAGATTAAAATCTCCTAAGAGCAAGTTTTTGGCGTTATAGTCAACTCTTCCTGTTCCCAGAGAATTTTAATATTGCACTATTTCAACCCAATGTTTCTTCTTCTTCAGGTGACACATCACCAGAGTTTCAAGTTGAAACATTGCACAAATAAAGCTGGCTAGAGTGAGGTTTTATTGTGTGTGATTATTCTTTTGACTGTATTCAGCATTTTCCCCTCTGCACCAGAGATAAAACTCCGTTTGGGAGGAATGTAAACTGTTCTATGTGTCTCTTAGGAGAAAGCAGGATTAATCAAAGTTTAATGTTGTGACAATTCTCACTCTCTGATCTACTGGCTTGTCAGTGATAACACAGAAATGAACAATTGTTAGAGACTTTAATCTGACTGGCATGAGTAAACCTGCCTGTGAGACATTTTTACCATTAGAAGTTAGAAGAGACACAAAACTAGCTGCTATAGTCTTCTCTGTTACATCTCAGGCCAGAGTTGTAAGCAACATTTTAAACCTTTAACCGGCGAGGGTTTGCAGAGCGTGTATGCTCTCTCTCAGGAACACCTAAAATAGAAAGAAAGGGAGAGGAGCAGATATTTAACTCGGACTTGTTAAGGCCTCACTCTTCCTGCTCCATCTGGGAGACAATCCCAATCCCAGCCTTATTTTCACAGAATCAGAGGGCCATTCATTTTTAATGGACCCTCAAAAGAAAAAAAAAAAAAGCTTTTCTGTTTTCCCCTCTGCTCAGTTTTCAATGCCAGGCTATGGAGAAATGGGAGATATGAATAAATTATCTGCAGGATTTGATTTTCTCTGGGCAGAGCAATAAGAAAAGTGTTTATGCAAAGCTGAATGCATTGAACCCTTTTGTTTATTCCTACATAAGAGCAGGACAGACGGATGCGCAGAGCTACGGAGGGCCAGCTGCTGGGTGAAAAGGAAGATGTGAAGCAATATGCCCGTGATGAGCAGAACGAGCTGTATTATGTTGTACAATAACAGTATTTGACCCGCAAGATTGAAAAGCTGTGAATTTAACAACTTGTGTGTGACAATGATGGCGTTATAAAGGCTATAATTCTGACTGCACACGCTACTCTACAGTTGATAACACTGACTCGCACTCAAGGAAGCCAATATTTTCCTCAGATTTGTTGTTTTACAGTAGAGCTCTGAAGAAAGAAAAGTAAACTCATTTTATTTGAATTTACAATATTATGATAAATGTTGTTTCTACTGCATGGTAGAAACAACATAGTGTCCTTGCTTTAGTGACTCCCACTGGCATCCAGTGTATCACTAATGACTAACTTTTTGAGTAAATGTTCTAATTTATTCTCTGTTATCATTTTTTAAAGGGTGCAAGTTACTGGACCATGTCAGAGCATTTGGGCAGAGGTCAGGGAAACAACACAGTTTGCTGTTCTATCACAGGCTAACACATAAATAATCACTAAAATTCACTCTCACATAAAGCTAAGTCTCTAACATGAGACCGATTTTTGCTTTCTAAAAAACTTCTACCTAATAATTGGTCAATATTTCCTGACTCTAACAATGCTGTAGACTTTAATGCCCCCCCCCCCCCCCCCCCCCGCCAAGTTTAAACAGTACACACACATATGTGATGCACTGAAACCATGTTTGTTGCAACAACTTGCAAACAGCTTCTCTCTCACAGCTCACACCTTATAACAAAAAAAAACCCTTTGAAATTCAAACAGAAACCAAGTTTGTGATTACAAGAGAAATGACAAAACCCTCCTGTGTCATTGTAGCTGTCACACCCTTGACTCAGGCTGCCAAACAGCTGCAAAAACATGATTTGTCCTCTGTTATTCTTGCAACTGTGGGAAGCAAATACATGCATACTTGGTTTTAGAAAAATATGTTGTCATTTAAACCTTCCTAGACTTGAATAATTCAGCACTTTCACTCTGATTTCTCAAAAATAATTTTCTGACCATGGCATTGCAAAAAAAAAAAACAACATTAGTATGAAATGTCTACATCTCAGAAAACAAGATGGAGAATGTGGAACTATATGTTAGTCTCACACACAGATAGTCTCTTTTATTGGAAAAATGATGATGTTCTGATACAAGACACAGATATCATATATACTGTACATATTCACAGTGAAAGAACATCAGCTAATATAAAATATGCTGAACACTAAAAATAAAGTAAAAGTATACATTTATATAGATTAAGAGTCTATGGAGGTTGATGTATGGTATTACATAGTACATAATTTATATAATACACAGTACATGCCTCAGCGATGCTGTGGGTCTGGACTTGTTTATCTGTTCCATTCCTGGAGGTGATACAGAGATAGGTTTGGTAAATTGAGGTGTGTGCTGTGGTACAATATACTGTATGTTGTCTGCCTGAGATGCCTGTTTGCTAAATAAAAGATGAGCAACGTCTCTCTTTACTTTTGCCAAATGCATTCATAGTGAATGTTGATTGCAATGTTCAGGGCAATTAAACAGGTGTTCAAGCTTCAGTGACAACTGTGTGTACGTGCCATGGGGAAGGAGCTGAAATATTCTGAGTTACCCTAAATGACACGAGATGGGGTGGAACTAAGTCTCACTTTAGCTTATAAATACGTATTTCACCCCTGAAAGAAATGGAAAAAAGCATTTCTGGATAAACTTTGTGTAAAAACTGAAGGTGTTGAATTTCTTGTTGCCCATGAAGTAAAAAAAATCCCCAAAAGCTTCTTCATAATTACAAAAAGCATCATTAATAGGGGAAAATGGAAAAACCATATGGAGTAAAGTGGGAAACCATAGACTGTTGAGCTCCAGTGCAGTTCTGGCTAGTAGAAGTGTTTATTCCAAAATGATTTATGTTAATATCGGGCTAAATGGGGTGTGAATCCAACATTTCCCCCTAAGCTTTGGCTCATTGGAAGATCTATGTGTGAGACTGCTTAAGCCTGCAGATGGCCCAGGCTGATCAAGCTTCCAGACAGGTGGGTGAGCCCCTCTTCTAATTGATATCCCCATTGTTCCTACTTGGTCAAGCATGCATCAGTAATCTCAGTGGAGAAAACCTTCGCAATGACTGTGTTACAATTCACAAAGCATAAAAGCACCAGCACTTTACGTCTTTGTGATGTATGCTCAGTGGAGATGAAATTGACTGTGATTACGGTCTGCTATGAAGTTATATCTCATTGGGTACCTAAATCTTTTAATAACTATTCATCTTATGCATCAGTAACTTCTCTTTTGATTTTTTTTTTTGTCCACAGTTCCCTAAGTGCCATTATTGCGGTATTATTGCCTCAAGGGAATATTGCAGTAATGTAAATAATTCAAAATCACTTTATTGGCCAAGCACATTTGATGTACTGGAATTTGTCTTGGTGGCATTGGTGCTGAGTACAAACTCTGATATGCAGATTGCGTTTTGGTGGACACAAATGATGTGAAAATTGCCTTCCTGCACCACAAATCAGACTTTGTAAAAAAGCTATGAAAAGTTCAGCTAATGTTGAAAGCTGCACTAATCAATATAACAACGGATCCAATGACTGAGAATGAGACTTATCACCAGAAAAATAAAACTGAAACAATGAGCTGAAGGATGCTAAAGGAAGGATGCAGTTCCCCTCAGCTCTATGGAGTGTTTTAGCATCCTGCAGCTCATTGTTTTGGTTTTATGACCCAGAGCTTTACTGTTTAGCTCACTCTCACTGCTCTCATCAACTTGTTTTTCCACCCGCAGCAGAAAGCTGTTTTCTGTGAAAAATTGTAGACTGTCCTCCCAAGAAAAAAGACACAATAGGTTGTAATGTCAGTTGCCCAAAAATGACATATAGTTACATGTGAGTGACAGATGCCATCTAGCCTAGCCTAGAAATTGTGACCCGCAGTAGTGGCACAGTTGAGATGACGTCTGTATATGTCCACTAACTTCCTCATGCGGAGAAGGAGGGGTGGATGGAGGCAACAGCGTACTTTGCCACAGGAGACCGCTGTTTGTTTCTGTAACTACCATCAACCACTACCCTTAACCCTGTGGTTATTATTGTAGCCATGATGATGGTCACCTAACTTTAAGGAAGTAATAACTTTAACCCACACCACATGCTTCTCTAATTTTAACAAAGTGATCTTTTAAACCCAAATCATGATCTTTCTCCAACCAAGTGGTTTTTGTGTCTGAACCTAACCGGACCTTAACCACAGTGTTGTCACACCATAAAACATCATTATTTTTAAGTTATTTATAATGGTTTTGGAAAGACAAGTGCTATAGGGGCGATAGATTAGAAAACGCTCTTATGTGTCGTTGTAGAATACATGGTCAAACAACACTGAAAAACAGTGTATTCTTTCATTTAATTTGGCGACTTGTTGAAAAATCTCAAATAAAGCCCACTGCACACTACCTGCCCAGCAGCAATTTACAGACTGGTGAACAGAGCATTTAGCAGCTGGCAGGAGTTGGTTGACACCAAAGCAGAACTAAAAGGAAAGTGAATGTTGTACTTCCATCGTCAGGTGGCCACTCCAAATAAATGTTAATGTTGGTCCGGGTCTGCTGGATTTGTAAATAAGAAACTGTTTGCAAACATGTTCGGTCAGCTCAGACTTTGGTTCAGGATACGGAAAACTGGTTGAATATGAAGTGAGCTGGCTAAAATTTCACTAGAAATCTGGTTGCTTTAAAAAGGGAATCCAAGTTTAAGAAAATACATGTGTCCACCTTCCTGACTTCAATAACTTGCATGCCAACACTGTTCCACTATTTCCATGTGAAACCACTTCCTGTTCCTCATCATATTTCGAATGTATTTGTCTCACTTTTCATGCAACATGCATTAGTCTACATATACAGTATATATATACAGTATATATATACAGTATATATATATATATGCAGTGTGTATATATATATATATATATATATATATATATATATATATATATATATATATATATATACACACACACATACAGTATGTATATACAGTATGTGTATATATATATATATATATATATATATATATATATATTATACACATACAGTATGTATATACAGTATGTGTATATATATATATATATATATATATATACCAGATATTTTATGTTTATGTCACAAAATACCTGGGGACTAGACTTAGCAAAGACATATCAGTAACATACGTATATATACAGTAACATAATTCTTGAGGCAGATAAGAGGGACTAAGTGATATTGTTCCAGGTGGAACAAGAGCACAGCTTAGGCAGTTTATTCATATGTCTTCTTTTTCATGGCACCGTGAGGAAATTATATGTCTGTTGACAGGTGTCCAAGACACCTACAATATTCACAAGGTTCTTCGAGTGCCACTAGCTATTTAAATCTGCATGTGTCATTTCCAGTGTATACGTCAGTTAAACTGTATGGCTCGGAAAAACATCCATAGAGTGCCATATAATTTATTAAGCGCATGCATATTTGAGAAATCTGTTATGCAACCTCTACTTTGTAACCTTGTTTTTCTTTCATCATAGCAGCCCCAGATGCATGAAATGTGGACCAGTTGAGATTGCAGAGCAGAGTGCATCTCTGAGGGGCTAGGAGACCATTTAGCCCGGTTCAGCTGGCAGCCCACAAATTATTCAGGGATGGATGCAGAGGCGCATTCACACGTTGGTGTCACAGGGAGTTCACAACGTAGCTGCTCTGCACAGGTGGACTCTGAAACCCTCGCACATAGCCTTAGGAGCTATTGGCACCTGTTAATTTGAATGCGACTGTGTAGGTGTTTGCATGAGAAGCATGTAATTGTTTGTGGTCAGTGTGCACAGACTATTGAGTCGGTATTGTTTCAGAACAAAATATGCTGTGTTCAACAGGATTTAATTTTTATTACTTTATTATATCACTTTTACAAGTAAAGATTATTTTAAAGGGACAGAAACAAGCTTTTACACTGTCAAAGAAGAGATGTTAATCAACTTTCACATGAAGTCCCCCTCCACCAAAAAATATGTTTGAGCTGCTGAAGGGGGAAAGTTTGTCTGTGCTCACCTTAAAGCTGAGTTTAAGATGTGTACCTACAGGCGTGCTTTTGTGAGATCACAACTAGTTTCAGGGTCCTGGTATTGTGCATGCTGGCTCACTATAACACTGTCATGGCTTACTGGGACACTTGAACAGAATGGAGCCATTGTTATTAGTTACACCTGGACTTTTCTTAATATGACAAGTCAAAATGTCCGATGTGAAAAAGGCCTATCATGTTCCAGTATAAAACTTACACAAGTGTGATGTGGAAACTTGAAACTTACAGTGTGTATATACAGAGAAAGGTGAAAGAACAGTGAAACAGGAGACATATTGTGTCTTTTGAAATGAAAAATATTTGCATATGGATTTTGAGTAGATGTAATTTTAATAATTTTAAGATATATCAACTTTTTTGTGGAAAAAAACAAATCATTATTATTCTAAGAAGAGTCTAAACCATCTGTGGAGGCAATCTTTAAGTATATTTAATCCCATTTCCACCATGATTGCAGGAGGGGAAGAAGAACTGTTTAGTGCTCTTACACCCAAACTAAAAAAGATTAAAATTCTGGTCCATACACTGATCGACCTCCCCACCAGGAGTGGAGGTTAAAACCAGACAGAAACCAAATGGATTTTTGATCTGGGCATCATATCTCCAGACACACTGAATGAGAAACTTGATCTGTCTTGTTTTTTGTGTCTTTCTTGCTGCTAATATATATTGTAATATTTCATGTGATTTTTTTTATAAGTAATATTATCCTGTGATCTGTCCAAGATCAGTTTACGTGACTTTCTCTCTTTTTCTCCTTTTATATATAAAAAAAAATTTCATCACCCCTGGTGTCTGAGGACGATCTTAAAGCGTGTTGCCTCTTTTATGTACTGCTTCACGCTCTATGTGTGCTTTCATGTGGCTCTAAGGTGAATCTTCCTGATGTTTTATATAGTTTTACCTGGATCTGTGTATTTGATATGTGCACATTTACAAATGTTTAACTACTATGAAAAATAACTTAATTGCCCAATTCCTCCCTTGCTCAGTGAATGACAACCCACACAGTGTTTTAATCAAAGGATCCTAATAGCCGTAAATTAATGAAGGCTTTAGCAGGCACTAATTATTTTCTGTAACTTTATTACTGCTGTTCTTTGTTAAGTTCCTCATCAATTAACAAGTTGATAAGCTCAGGGAAGTTATATTGAACATATTTCTTTTTTCACTGATTAAGACTTTTACGGAAGTCAGCGACTCGGCCTGTTATTGTACAGCATAAAACACTGCAGTGAAGTGAACACATTTCTCCATGTTATATTTCCTGTAACTGAAGAATTGCATGATCACAAGAAGGTTTCTCTCTTTTGGGACTATAAAGGAGCAGAAAAACAGTTGACTGGTGAAGCTTTTGGAATCTGATTTTAGTAAGGAGCACATGGTTGATTTGGTTGAGTCAACAGCACTTGTTATACAACAGAGCAGCACTTCAGCTTGTTTTGTAGTTGAGGGAACAATCACTCTCTAATCAAGTGGATTATAATCTGTGGGAGTCACTTTTATAGGAAATGAGATCTACATGACAATCAGTTCCTCAGCAGGCACAAATCCATTACACAAGTTTAGTCACCTTTTGAAATTGATTTACCACATACATTATGCATTTCTAACAACTATAAGTAGTGAAAATAGGAATTGTGACTTCAATTAAATCATTCAAGTTGACTGAACTTCCCTACCTGAGTTACTCTGATTATTATTTTTTTTTATTTTTTTGTTGGGATAGAAATCTTGCTATCTGTATATAGTCCATACATACAACCAAGTCTTAGCCTTGAATATCACAACACCTGACAACAGCAACAAAGCTGTGGCCCTGACAACTCCATTAGGTACCATAGATGTCACATAACTGTGAATGAATAACACACGTGAAGCTATATGGCGCCATAGGAGTTCCACTTGAAATGTACTAAAAATACAAGCAGTAGATCTCCAGACTGCTTTCATCAAGTTGTGCACACAGTGTACAGACCTGATGGCTCAGATATTGGCGACTAATATTTTCGTGTAAGGTGAGCAGGTGACTTCACAGACATGTTTTTGAACACAAATAAAAAATAAATTAATAAGAGGTACTGAATGCCTGCCAACCTGGGAGTTGTTTGTGCTTCAATTACATTATGCAAATACGGTATATTAGAATATAAAGTAAATATTGCTTTATCCAGTGTGAATGCCTACTCAGAAACCTCCCTTGGTTGTTAAAAGAAGGGCTTGGAGACAGTGTGTATCACTGTGGTTATTAAGCTGCACACATGTTCCAGTGCAATATATAGCACCTCTAGAAGCCATTCAAGAATCATCCCCTCTATACACACTCAAGCCTAATCAGACCTACACTCACCTTTGATGAAGACAGCATTCACACCGAGTATGTTTAAAATTTCTAATTCAAGCTCATTTGATAGGTGAGAAAATGCCATTGAACCCGGAGCACCAAATAACCCGCTGAGACGTGTGAAAAGCTCAAGAGAATGTTTCAGTGCGCTTTCAAGAAAGCTTTGTGGCAATAGCTGATCAAACTGCTGGAAAGGACCCAGATTGCAAGGTTTTATTGGTATGAGGGAAGAGATTGCTCTCTGAAGTTGTTAACACAGGATGAGGTTAATTATGACATAGAGTGCACATCATTCGTCATGCTTTGCGAGAGTTAAACTGACTGAAACCGGATTGGTTATGAGCTCCCCCGTTGAGATGACATGTAACCAAAACTCTGTCAACAAGATAATTATGAGTTTTGTTGTATAAAATCACTGTCGTTTGAATTGCAATTGCGCAATGTGAATCTTATGAAACCAAACACAAAATTCAGACACCTACTCTCAAGCCTACACTTAGCCAAATACTGTTTGTCACCCACCTGAACAATAGACCGATGTGATGTCCGTCCCTTTTGGCCCAAAATTACTCAACAATTCACAACTGATGTAGATGAGAAGTCTGTTGCAAATGACCTCTGATGTGCTGCCAAATTGTATCAGGTTCCCACTGGATCTACATATGCAAAATACTGCAGGTTATTAGAAGTGGAATAGAGAAACTCATTTTACCATACCGTATAACAACAGGAAATACATTTATCAGCATAAAATTTAAAATACACAAACAAGTATACCCTAAATGTTAACTCATCTTTTTAAACTCGACTAAAATTTACTTTAAATTATTTGTCAAACCTAACAACCTAACAGAAATGCTACGTTTGTAATATTTTCTTACATAATACAGCAATATTTTTTGTTGCATGGCTCCACTGTCAAGTTATTTGCCATTAAACATAGGTCAGAATTTGATTAACTTAGCCACTGGAGAACAAAAAGGGCCTATAAAGGAGTAAGTGATCTCTTAAATTTGTCACAGGAGAATCATGAAAATTTCTCTCGTTCCTACAGCACATATATATCTTTCTGTTCATACATTGTTATTTTGATCTCCCCCTCTAGAACATAGAGACCCTAACAAGTGCACTCTGCATGCAGACAAGCTGTAACTCCCTTAGGCTCAGCTGCCATCAGTGTGTCTAAAATATGCTACACTGCATAAAAAAATGTTGAGAAAAGAAACAAAACAAAAAAACCAAATCTTACAGCGAATAAAAAGCTATCACACTCAGTACTTTTGCTTTGCCTGAGGATACAAATAACTACAAAGATCTGTCAGAGAAAAGGCAAAGATGTAGGAAAAAGAATTTCCCCTAAAAGTACTACCCTAGCTCCTTTTCTTGCTTCTTTTATTTCCAGGGATGAGGGCAGAGCTGAATGCGGGACAAAGCTATCATGTTTGGTGATTTCTCCCCGGTCATAATTATAGAAGTGATCAAAGTTAGTCTGGACAGCTTCCAGCACTAACTCGATAACAATATGACTGCAAAAGACAAGAAAAAAAAAAAAAACTTTACCTGGGGCAATCTGCAGCTGTACTATCAGCATGTAGGCAGTTTGGCTTTGCATTTCCCTGGCAATCCTAGCGTTCCAGCAGCCAGAATAATTATGATGGTACATGCATATTATAGCACAAATCCATCAAAGACCTCTGCTCTGTATATGTACATTTGCATTATGTGCTGTGCATTGTGTTTTTTTTTTAAATTATGGGCCAGTGAGTGAATTATAGGCCCTGTGAAATGAGTGATAAATGTACAGGGAGTCCATTTGCAAAAGCCCATACTTTCCCATAATCACAACTTTATTGAATCCACTGTGAGCCATCAGCACAGTTGTTTGCAGAGCCTTAAAAGCAAATAAATATGCAAACATAGCACATCCTGAAAAAAGCCTTTACATGCCATTAAATATTTAGATGCTATGCATAAAACAGTTATAGACCATGTAAACAAGGGGCACACACACACACACACACATACACATGTATCCTCAGCTATGAATATTTTTATTCCCATTCCATGCATTAAATGAACTCAGTGAGCCTTTTTCACTCATTTATATATATATATATATATATATATATATATATATATATATATATATATATATATATGTGTGTGTGTGTGTGTGTGTGTGCATGTGTGTACGTAGGCTCTGCAAGCTTCCACCTGCCTGCCTGCTTTCCCTTCATCTGTGCCACTTCTCATCTGCAGACGCTGACATCATCATCATTATTATTAATGCAGGAAGGTTACACGGGCCTCTGATAGACTCAAACTTCAAACAACGACACCACTGTCATCATTATCACAATGTGACAATGTACAGCATTAGCTCACTTTAATGATGATCTTCCTTTTAAAAAATCATATCCAATCCCTGCTTCTCATAAAAAAACATTGCATATTACACTTTATTGACTCATTTATTATTAATTTGTTCATCACAATATAGGAGTTCCAAAGTAAAGTTATAAGGGTTTTGTGACTTTTTCCTGATTGCACTGATACAATTATAAATGTCGTCATATAATGAAACAGATCTGAACTGTAAGGCCTGGCTGAATTACAGACGGGTACATCCTGCCCTACTGAGTGCCTGGCAACAACAATGGGAAACAGAAAAGAAGTATTTCTTAGGCTCTGTGGGGAATGATTCTTCTGGAAGGCTCTTACATGAATTAATTGGCAATTAGCTTGTAAGAAACCATAGTGGGGCGAAAGCAGAGAAAATATAGTGCTAATGAGCAACAATTACTTATTTAAAGATGGCTCTGAAAAACCCCTACATCTTGTTTTCGTGTCAAATTGTTGCACTTAAATACTACACAACGTCAGGCCTTTTTCAAATTGTAAGCAAACTACAAATTACAATGCAAACATATGTTTTTTTTTTTTAGTTCTGTATTATTTTGGTTGCAATATTACCAACACTAACATATATTTTTTAACGTGCTTCTCTCCTCTTCCTTTAATTGACCTTCTTTTCAGGATGCTAATAAGCCAGTGAGGAGACGTTTGGTGTAGCCCTGTCGGATTTGCTCACCGTGGGCCTACATCGCACTCCTGTCAGCCTCTTTATTGTTGATGAAGTCTCCCTGTATTTTTCAGGGCGAGGGTGTATGGAGGAGATGAAGTCGTGTCATGCTGTAGCTGCGCCAGAAACTGAGAAACAAAAATATTCTTAAGGATGTATGCTTTTAGGGAAGGGAAGCAAAATGCCTTTTGTCATAATTGCTTTTGTCAAGGTGGTAAGTTCAGGTGCTTGTGCAGAATTGTGTCAGTCAAGCAGTAGAACCTCATCAGTTTCAATCAGGGTAGGTATTTCATCGTGCACTTCAGTCACTTCCAAATAGCATTTTTAAAAATACCTCGCCTATCACACTGCCGCTCGTGTGGAGAGGCTTCATAAGCGAGTGAGACTGAACTAGTTAAACTTGGGTCATCTGATTGCACAGACAGCCATTGTGGGGGACGTTCACACACATCTGAGTGGGGTCTGAAACCTGCTCAGAGGTTTGCTCTCTAACCGGCACCAGGCCAAAAGCAGAATAATGAACACCTGCAGCCAGGCCACATTTCACATTACAGTGAAATGATACACTCCTACACAGTAAAAACTCCATTCTCAGGTGTCAAATAACTTGCTTCAGTTGATGGCATGGTAATGTAGTAATATATTTAAATACTCTACAAAGAAATGCATTAACATGCTCATTCTCAGGACTTCAAATATGTCACTATTAGAGAGAATTTTGCTCTGAATCTCTAATGAGCTTATTTGCAAAGCATCTCTGAATGATTATGGCAGTAGATGTAATGTATAACACAAATTCTGGGTGAAAACCGCATGGCAAGCACAGGCGGCATATTATCCACACACGCTTCACACAGTGGCAGGTGGTACATTGTCAGCTGTGAATGTGTGAACAAAAGCACAATTATAACTTTCCCACATCACCTGCTCCAAATTAGCTCGGCTGATCCTTCCAGTCAGCCGCAGAGCTGGACACAGAGAGAAAATGACAGCTTGGAAATACTTGTGAATCATTTAAAACCAGACATTTCTGCTTTTTCTAACACACAGAGCTTTGTCCCTCACATCATTTGTCTTTCACTGGAAAAAGACATAACTGCACAGCCCATACACTATACTGTATACTGTAGTGGTAAATAAAAAAATATAAAAATCTGACCTCCAGCTGATGATCTTCATAAACAGATAAACCACCAAATTGAACAAAAAATCCTCAGGAATCTTCATTTGTTTCATATTTATTATTAAAATAATAGTAAGACATTTGGGGAAAACGTATTTGTTTTCTTGCCTTGAGTTAGAAGAGAAGATCAATATCACTCCTAAAAGTGGTATCAATCTTCTCATCTAACTCCCGGCAAGAAAGTGAAGAAGTGCATTTCCCAAAATGTTCAACTATTTCTTTAAGATGTGCTGAACACTTCACCATCCAATAAAGAAAAAGTCAGTTTCACAGCTTTCTAATCTATTTTGATTCTCCTTCAGCTTTTCCAATGAGACGATATAGAGCAGGGCTCAAAGAAACCTCACAGGTCGACACTCGACTCTCTTCCGTGATTTATCTTTGTTTCTCGGAATAATCAGAGCTCTCTGCTTTGTGAATCTTCAACAGTGGGTCAATGAGCAGTAGAGTGGAAGGTCACAGCTCTTGATCCCGTCCTCCAGGAAAATAAAATATTTCATCGCCATGCAAGGAATTGATGGGACAGCCTCTTCTGTCACCATGGTGACTGAGTCACCTCACACCCGGTGGTGAATTCCTGCTCGCACAGTTGTTCTCTTCATACTCAGCAAGTAGCAGTGAGCAATCACAGTGAATGACCTGGAGTGCTGGCTTTTCCTCTCACAGAAAATCATAGTATGAACCAAGCCAGGGGTGAGAGTCTTTCATAAAGTCATGATTTGAACATTTGAAAAAGTTCATGTCTTTTTTGTTCATAGTAGTTATAGAGTTTTTTTTAGACAGGAGAACATTTTAAAGGTGTGTTCAGACTAACAATGAAGAACATTGAGTTGGTGTGACTGCAGAAAAAGGCAGCAACAGATATGAATTTGCTCTAGACAGAACAGTTTAAAGCTGCACTAGTCAATAACTTTTATTTTAACGATGGATTAAATGGCTATGTGTAATGTTACCCTCTGAAAAGCACTGTACAATACTTGCCCAGCACTAAAAGACAGACAGGCAATGTTATCAACTAGCTGGTGAACATAGTTTAGACCAAAACAGAGGCTTTTTGGCTCCACATACACAGAGACAAGAGGACAAAGGAGAGAAACTGGAGGAAATAACACAAAGAACTGGAGTTGCTGGTGGTAAATTTCCACAGACTGGAAAAACACTGAAGCAAAAATTTGCTAACGTGTTATTTGCACAAATTTGACTACTGGAACAGGGATACATCATGCTAATGAAACGTGATGGATTTTTATTGGTTAGCATTCCTCAGTTTGTTAATCTCAAATTGTCGTCTAATATTTAATCAGAACACCAATAAAAGCTCAAGCACTCATTAACTTATACTTTATGTGCTAGATGTAAAAATTAAATACATGTTAAAATACATCAGATGATCAGGTTTTGTCAATGGAGCTATACAGTTGGAGTCTTGGAGTTAAAAAAATCCTTCCCAGTGTGGAAATGTAGACTTGACTTTTACTGACATGAAATGTAGTGGAAAATATCAGATTGGCTCAGTGTTAACCGAGAGCCTCTGCTGATTTCCAAATGTTTAAATAAACATGAAGCATATGCCACAGTTGCAACTGTTTGGCAAGACACACGGTGCCAAAAGCAATAGAAACATTTCATTGTTTTTACTCCCACATGAAAATATCTGAACATGTCTGAGGCAATGTAAAAGATGTTCTGGCTTTTGGAAAGTATTGAAAGGGAAATACGGCAAATAGATTCATTGGCAACTTATGATACATTACTGAACAAATCATCATCTCTGTCTTTGCCTGAGCCAAATATGATTCTCAAGCATCTGCATGAGTTTGAATCAGCATTAAATTTTAAACACACATTTTTTTTTTACAAGGATTTTACCAGTAAACACATCAAGAAGCAACAGTGACGCTTGAATCCCTGCAGTAACAGTTACAGACCGTTGTTGTTAAGATATCTGCAGTCTGTATTTCACATAACACATTGCAACCAAATTCCCACCAGACGTTTCTTCAAAGTTGGCCATTCTTTTGTCACATCCACCACGACGCATCATTGTACTGACAGTCAAGGGACAATGCTATACTCTAAAGGAGAAGTGCCACTTCTCCCCGGAACAACACCTCACTCTTGGTACATGTATTCCAAAGACCCAACTTACCTTTGGAAGGATCAGCCTCAAGCAAAATAGATTCCCTCAGCTATCAAGACATGAAATCTGCTCTTAGTGGGTCTCGATAGAACAATATCAGTACAAGCTGATGCAACTCGCCGGGGAATTATGAAACTACGCTCAGCTTCATCTGCTCAATGAAAATTTCATCAGCGGGAATCTTTTCCAGGCCAGGATGGAGCAAGTCTGAACAACACCGGTGTGGTTCGCTGGTTGCACATTGCGTCGTGGAAGCAGATTACACAAGCGATGACAAACAGTACACTAGAGTTATGTAAAAACCACTGTATTAGAGCTACTGGCAAGTGTTTGAATGCATGTAGGGTCAGTGTCACAAATAATGGATGTGAAAATGATACAGTGTGGAAAAAAAGAACAAGCAGGGTAGAATATTAGTGAAATGAAAGTTATAAAAGCCCTCCTCAATAAATAATTGCTTTCACTGTAGATTTAATGTTGGATTCTCCTCTGAAAAGTAAAGTTATGATTTTGAAAATCCCCCTTCTATCTATCAAAATATCTTTGAGTCAGCATTAAAAGCTCAATCTGAGCTTGGCCGTCCTGACTCCAGGTATCTTGCAGGCTGTGGATTGTAGGTTATCACTGCTGCTTGGAGAATATGCGCCTGATAAATTATCAAACACATCTGCATGCTGCAAAGTACAGCTTGCAACTACTCCCATCTCTTACACCCCGGCACTCCTCAAAGTAGGGTCAGAAACCCTTGGAGTCCTAGATTTCCTATTTCCTAACATTTTTTTTAAAATCTAGCACAGCAATATATTTTATTAAGAAGGACAGAATTTTAGTTTCCACTCCCCAAACTGTTACCCCATCACATGAAAGTGCTCTTTTATGCTCAATTAGAGCTAAAAGTGACTCTTTTTTTTCAGATTGGGATTCCCATGGCAGCTTCACTGGTGCTGACTACGCTGCGACTTGCTTGGTGTCCCCATTTCTAAGAATTCAGATCTACATGCAGCTACCATCTTTTGTCCTACAAACACCATACATTTTTAAGCAATCCAATATGATCTCTGTCTTTCTCCCTCTCTCTTTAAAGGTGGAATGGGTTGATGAAATATAAATGTGTCCTTTGCTTGCCCTCTCCTTGGCTCTCGTTTTAGGCATCCAGCTACAACAGCCAGGATTCTGAGACAGTCTCCTGTAGGAAGTAGTCAGGGTGGTCAATGGGGATGTTAGACACACACATACACTTCCATTATGAATGGGGATTTTGGGATACACATGTCGCTCCCAGGCATATCTGACCTTTTCTTTGTAAAAGATCTGTCTTTTTCAGACATTATGTCCCACCTGTGAGGTGATGGGTCTGTTTTTAGACTCACAGACTCAAGCAGATGTTAACAAAGGGAGAGAGAATGACTAAAGTTTGGCAATGTGCTTATATTAATGAGCATGGGCTCAACTTAGAGACAGACTTTAAACCATGTTTGAGTTAAATGCTTCCTCTTCATTAGGTGCAGAGAAGAATCAATAGCACAGATATTCCTAAAATCTGTACAGTATATACAAATTAAAATGAAAGGGAAGACATGAATATATGAGTTAATGACATTTAACAGTGTGGATGCTTCTACCCTACTCCCCAACCCCCCCCCCCCTCCCCCCCCCCCCCCCCCCCACACACACACACACATACTCACACACACCGACACTTTTCAGACTCACAATTTCTGTAAATGTCCATAACTGACAATCCGACATTCACACCTACTTTACGCAGGGATTGGCCATGTGTGTGTGTAGCTGAGAAAGTAAAGAGGTTTTGACCTTCTCTCTCAAGGTCTCTTTTTTCATTCTTTACACAACTTATTCTGTCACTTTTCACATGTACAAACACTTTGAATGCCTTCCAGGAGAGACTACCTGAAAGTCTGTGTTGTTATCCCCATATTTAAACAATTATCACGTCTTACCCTTCTCTATGACAGTTGTGTCAAAGTCCATTTCCCTGTTCTGTATGCATTTCCCCTCACCTTAACCTTAACCTGAACCTAACCATATGTCTATAAAGGCTGGGTTATGTCAGATTGTCGGTTTTGGAAAGTTACAGAACTTGTTGGATGTAGCCTCCCCCGAGTCCAACATCTGAAAGGTGTGGAAGGTGTGGGAGAGGGGGTTTCTGAAGCTGTTTGACCATCCGACAAGCAGTTCTGTCGGAGTATATGTGCGCCTTAACCCCAACCAGTCTATCTATAATCTAAGCCCTAACCCCAACCCCAAGTGGGGCAATATGGGAAACAATTCGAGTAACAATTTGAGTGTGGCCATTTTGAACAGCTATAAACACCTTTGCCTTCTTACGTGGCCGGGTTTACATTTGGTTTCTCACACTGTTGAAAGACTTGAACATTGATAATTGGGGTTTTTTTATGTTGCCATAGTATTTCTACAAGAACTTATAATGCTGTGATACTTAGTGGTGAGGCAACGATGACCTTGACATGCTTTTGATGCTGGCAGCAGTGTTATGATGTCTAATTCAGTGTACAGCACATTGTCTATTTCGAATCATTGAATTGTTTTTCTCCATGGCATCATTCAATCATATATATATAATATTAGAAATAGTTTTAATATAATTATTTATGGTATAGAGAGGCATTTTTGTTATTAGGTGTATAATCACTATAGTATACATAATAGTATAGCCGATTTAATAGATTTTGTACCAACTAGGAATAATAAATAGGGATCACCTGGCCACTGATATAACCTCTCCACATGCAGTACACTGTAATACACAGTATAATAGACATATGAACGTATAAGTGACAGTAGCCTATAAGTAGCATTTCCCACTCAAAGTAGATTAGGGATTATTTTGTTAAAGTCTGAACTGCAGCTCTGCTAAGGCTGGGGATTGCAGAGTATCAGGGAGGAGAGCACCTTGCCCTGATCATCTGACGGCAGACAGCTCCTCCCCGCTCCCTCCAGTCTGCTACGCAAAGCAGCGGCTTGGGCACAACTCTCCCCGTGTCTCCACACACAGGCTCGTCTGCGTGAGCAGGAGACGGAGTCGAGTTATCCACTTTGAATAAAGAAGGACTCCGTTCCCCCCTGGTGTCTGCTTTCTAATGAATCAGTGATGAGAGTGGCCGAGAGGAGAGACGGACGCTGTTCTTCTTCTATGTGGACCAGCGGTGCGCAAAAGTGCGCTCCGTGGTTCAGCATCATCATCATCATCACCCGCTCCTGAGATCAAACCAAACCCAAGAGGCGCGCTGAGATCCTCACCGAACCACCCCCTCTCTGCGAGGTAACCAGATTTTTTCTTAAGATTTCCATTACTTTGTCTGTGTGAAATACACCGCCCCTGAACGACACAGCGGTTCACACACATGCTTTTATGCAACACTTGAATCCCGGGCGTCTGACAAAAGGATGTTTTATGCTTTTGAATTCACGGGCGATTAATTTATCAATTATGAAGCTAGAATAAATCCAGTATCGCCTGGCAGCCAGCTGAATCTCTGACATTTTGAGACATGATCGTTCATTCATGTGAAATGAGTGCCTTGTCTTTTGCCTGCAGTTCACATTTAAATCCTCTGTGATAGATTATTGATCAAACTAATTAAAATGCTACATCCAATAAATTAGCTTTATAAGGTCCCAGGAGAACCATCCTCTGTACATCCTATGAGTTGTAGCATTAAAAAAAACAACTTAACATGAACACTTTAATGCTTTAAAACTTTTGTGGGAAAATGTCACAGTTTATAGTCTTTACACAAGTGCAACTAATGGTAATTGCTACTCTCTTCTGTTCTTGGTGAAATGTAGCCTTGATGCATCATTGTTTTCCCATCAACATCACATCTCTTATATCTCTATCAGACCTACCTAGTGAAATTCCAGCGGCCACGTATCCCCGTCACAGGATGCGAATTGCCACAGGCTGTGCAATTCACCTTTAATTATGAGCATGTGGGTGTTGGCTTATCTGAGCTGGTGCTACTAGCTGCAGGATTTCAGAGGCATAAGCCCGTGTTTGACTTGAATAAGTTCTCTGATGAAATTCAAATGAAACAGTGTTTTTCAGTCACTATCACATGGCTGATTGGTGGGCTTTAATTGGTGATATTGTAAAATGGTGGCATTCTTTTACAGTCTCTCATCACAGGCAGCACTATACGCTCCTGAAATTGTGATGTGGGTTGTTAATGTTCTCACAATTACTATATAGGTGTAGACTGCTCATTACACTGAGGGGTGCTGTATATTGTACAGTACGAGTCAAACACATTGGAAGGTGTGTCCCAACTTTTGACTGCTACTGTATGTCAGAGGTGAAAGCTGTCCTTTTTTTCGCCAGCATTCCTGCAGGCTGTACACTGCACTTTAAAGGTTTTTATTCATTTTTTATACAATTTGGTGCAAAATCTAAATTAAATGTAAGGAAATACACTTCTAATCAAAGGGCGGATGTGTTAAAAGTGGTAAAAATATAATAATACATGTAACACAATGATAGTAAAGACCATTCCTCTACTGAGAACTTCAATCGCTCAGAAAAAAGTAGGATACAAACTGACAACAAAGGGCAAAAGGTCAATATAAAAGGGGGGTCGCCCTCGTTATTTTCATACTCGACTAGTCAACATGAATGGGGTGCCTGTTTTTTCTGTAGCTTAACTGGGGCAGATATTTTGTTTGCTTTCGCCGTCCTGGAATCAAATGTGAAAGTAAAAGTGAAGAAGGCAGTGGGCAGGATGGTCGGTGGGATTTTCTTGACAGTAAGGGTTTATGAGTCAGGTTGTACAGATGATGGTGGTTCAGGGAGGTGTTATGATTTCTAATTCCCCGCAGAGAACTCAAGGTGTCTCAGTGATGTATGACTGGACAAACATACAGGGTCAGAGGATGTTACTCCATAATGTGAGGACAGTTTCATGTGGGAAGGATAGAAAGAGGAGGCGATGAGGAGATGAACGGGTTTCTTGTGTACAAGTTCCTGTTATTATGTTTTGTTTGATGGAGTTTATCCAGTTGGCTCCACTTGAGCAAAGAGAAAGAGGGGGTGGAAAAAAGAACCACAAAACAAGAGTGCATTTTCTTTTCCTCAAGTTTTCCTAATCAAGAGCAATAAAAAATAACAAGAGAATGGAATTAATATTTGATGAGGTTATGTTTGTTGAATTAAAGGATGAAAACTATTAGCTGAGGCATACAGGGATATTTGTTAAAAATGCTAATTAATTCCAGAGTTTTTCTCTTTTTGTGGTTGGGGGTGTTGGTTGATTCTTCCCTCAGGAGATGAAATAGTTATCATGAAAGAACCAGCCTTTTTTTGCCCAATGCAATCTCAAGGCCTTACTGAAATTAAAATTATTATTTGTTAAGAAATTAGAGGGCCTATATTTATCTTTGCTGTTTGTTTTAACTTGTATACTTATTTGATCAAAAATTACCAAAATTTCAAGTTTTATTAATGTTTCTGCCATGATAGCACCTCCTGCATTAGTGTTCTCCAAGGGGTGTGATTTTTGGTTCTGGCATTGTTGGTACTGGCAATATCTGTGAGGCAGGTTAATAGTTCATAATATCAATTCATGTCCAATGGCCACGTTAACCAGCTGGGGGACTAATGTTATTAGCATCAGCATTACCTATGATTTGAGCCCTATAATACTCTGTGACTCTGTACTTTAGTTACTGTGTGTTTTGATTCAAATCCTGGAATAATGTACAGAAGTTTTGGATCTCTTTTGGTCATTTGCTATCACCAACACCTGGGCTGGTTAGTGTAGCTTGGGAAACAAGATGCTTGAAGCTTTGACACTCCACAAATATGTCCAAAATATGTTTTATCCTCAATAGCTGCAGTGTCAGAATGTTTCCTTACACTAAAAGTGAGGATAACTCAAATTTCAGTTTGACTTTAATACATATTTCCTTGTTAGAAGCAGGCAGGACTGCTGACTTCTATGGGACAGCGTGAAAGTGCGGCTTCCTCTTGTTACCATAGTGACTGGGCTCACAAGGACTAGGTATCATCATTTCCCGGGCGCTCTGTTAAATAGAAGTTGTCAGCTGTCATGTGCTTGATGATTGACTTTGATCCGAGCTAATGATCGCTCTGTTCATCTCGGAGCCGCAGGACTCACTTCATTATGCTTTCGGCCTGAGCGGAATATGTGTGTGATTTCAAAACTGAAGACGTTTGACCTCGCCGATCCTCAGTTCTGCTGGCTCCTTGATTTTGGATATTTACACCGCTATGATTAGGTCACCCGAGAACAATCACTCATCCTGCATTGTGATGGTAATGTCATACAGTGGCTGATTTTTGTGTGTGTTGGCCCCGATCCCCTGTCTGCCTCCCCCGTGGACTGATTACTGATCAGACAAGCATTTCAAATCAGCCTTGTGGGGGGAAATTAGAGGATTAGCAACAACTTCATGCTTATTCCCTACGTATCTTCCAGGCTTCCAAATCCAGTGGAAGCCATTGTTATTTTAAGTAGCTTGGCAATTGAGCATGGAAGCAAGCTCTAATTCTCCCAAGTCTTCGGAGATGTGGAGCGGAAGAAAGCTAGCGTTCTGAAGCTACCTCCCCTGCTATTCATGCTCTTTCATGATGTGAATGTATGAGCAACTGAGAGAGGACCAGGAAGCTGACTGCCAGGACCTCTTCACTCCAGTCCTTGGTTCATACATAATAGATAAGTCACTGTAAGTTACAGTACAGGGGCATAACTAGGCTAACGCCCAGATTTGCATATTTGTGCCGAATTCCATAATTCATGAGTGTGCAGCAGGCAGCGATCCATGGTGCAAAGAGCCACCTTGGTCCATATGCTGTACACCATATCTCAGGGGCTGATACCCACTATGTGCACCAGCAGCATAGTGTTAAAAAGCAGCATCGAAACTGTCATTTCCAGGCACTTGGGAGTTGCATCTTCATCATCAAAAGCCTTGGAGTCTGAACTCAGCCTTTGGGAAAGCCTTATTAAAGGTGCAAAGATTCTGATGTCAGTATCAGACAACAGGCTTTTTTCCTGCTTAATTTACTGCCATTCTGAAATAATAGGACGGGGAAGGAGTGGGTGAAAGAGCAGACAGCGGAGGGCGGTGACACCTTCTAGTGAACAGATTCCCCGGGCCACTTTTTCATTAAGAGGTTCAAGAAAGCCTGACACTGCCATCATCGCCAATTGTTATGAAGTAGATTTATCATTCCACTTGATGACGTTATTTATTCATTACTTTTGTTCTCTGCCTGCCTCAGATGAGTAGGCACATGCCAGCCACATCCCTCCTTATTGGTGATTGTGTGTCATACATCCTTTTTTTTTTATATATCGCACCCATGTCTTGTCATATTTGTCAGATTAATAGTATCTGTCTCCTCGCAGAGATCATGACCCCGTCATGTAGAGTGAGATTTGTTTTGATTCAGATGCCTCTGCTCTGCCATATGTATCAATTTATTTTGTGTGGGTGTGTGTGCAGTGTTGTAAGGCTGAGGAAGGGAAAGTAGCAGGTAGTGGTATCAGATTTCCACTGATTTGTGTTTGTGAAATATGTTCCTCATCTGTCTGCTGGCCTGAGAGCAGAATATTTAAATAGCGTTTATAATTAGATAATTTCACTTGAACAATGCTCTGCATCAAGGCCTTTTTAATTAATTTTAAGATTTTAAGATAATCAGTGGAGCTAAAGAAGGACATCATGTAAAAGGTGGCTTTGTGAATGTTTTGCATATTAAAAAGAGTCAGATCAGCTGTGGGGTCCTCACTGAATAAAGATCAAGAGTTTGTCAGTCATTGTATAAAAGAACCACCGGTGGTTAATTCAGCTTGACTTTATGAAGGAAGCTGAAGCCATTTTTCTCTTTTGTCTGCGTTTCCTTTTCCTTACACATGCCTGGTAGCAATTTTAAAGGGGCAGATGAATACTCATGAGAACAAAATGTCAAGCCTTGGTCGGCCTTCCTGGCTCACGTTCTTGCCACCACCAGAAGCAATGTTTGACATTTGTTCTAAAGGCGAAGATCTGGGTTTGCCTAAATATGAAATTTGATCTTTAGAGACATTGATTTAGGTTTATTGTGGGAAGGTCAGACACCTAACAATGGCAGTGCAGACAATCTGTGCCTTGATTTCTAAGTTAAGCACAGACATGAAAATATCAACCTCATAGCGTCCTTCAGATCAAAAGTGAAGCTTTCAGCAGAACTAAGCTGTCGTAGAACTGATTACCAAAATATCTAATAGGTCTTTTACAGATAAATATACTGTAAATATACAGTAAATACGTACTTAACAAAGACTCACACACACACACACTCGTAAAGTTTAGTCTCCAGAGAAAGATATCTGACCAGTGTTAATGATGTCTCAGTCATTCTTACTGACAAAGGATTTAGCAGCTATCTCTTGAGGCTGTGAGAGCTGTCCATGGTGCTGAATGAGACTCTTCGTCTTGGTGGAGGTTTTGGAAGGGAGACTGCCCAGAGGAGCACCCCTCCTTTCCCCCCACCGCAAAGGGGAATACTGTTCATCTGAAACTTGAAATTGAACTTTGAAATATGCTTTTCCTCTGCCTTAGATTTTCTGTCTTTTTTTTTTTTTTTTGGCTTAAAGGCAAAGAGCTGACACAAAGTGTTGTCGCTGAATGTTAAAGTCGGATCTAAAAATAGTCCAACAGCTCTCAAAAGCAATGATTTATAGCCATGAATTGATTGTGTATTTTGGTGAAACAGCTTTGAAAAAAGTGCATAACCATTTAATATGATTGATAGGCTCTCATAGGTAACAGCGTTAGCGGCCACATTTCATATAAACACTGTTGGATATTGACCTGCTGCTTGACCCCCTTCCTGCACCCTGGTGTCACCTTACTGAAGAGAATAAAAATGGTGAATATTTCCAAGAACAGTGACATCTTACCCTGTTTTATGCTATAAAGCAGCTTTCCTTTTCGTGAAGTGATTCAGCAGATATCCAAAGTTAATGCACAGAGAAAATACCATACTACCTTTGTAAAACTTGACACTGTGTCAGAGAGGTGCTCATTGTACTCTATGCTCATTTTCAAGGCTCAGGTTACTGGTATTGCATTATAATACACTACATGGTAAGATGTTTTTGATATTTTGGAGGAGCAACGAATTAGAAACACCTTACATTATTATTAGGTAGAGCTGAATCATTAGTCAATTATTAAATTAATCGATAAACAGAAATTGAATCACCAGCTGTTTTGATAATTGATTATTAGACTAGTGATTTTACCAGCAAACATTTACTGGTTCCAGCTTTTCAATTGTAATTATTTAGTGCTTTTCTTTGCTATATAATTGTAAAAAAAAAAAAAAAAAAGCAATTTGAAAATGTCACCCTCGGTTTCTTTTTACTATTTTTTTTAGACTAAACCATTTAATGATTAATTGAGAAAGTAATCTGCAGTAATTGAACATTAAAAAATATCAGTTGCAGCCCTAATAAAATGCAAATAAGTGCAGCCCTCGTCATCAGTGTAGAAATGCAATGTGGCTTCACAGGGTGTTATGTGCCGGACTATTTCTTGGCGCAGGTGCAGTCACTTCCTGGGGTCTCCGATGGTTGCCTGCCAACCACACGGTGAGGACATGGCCCCGGGCTTTATGCTCAGCAAAGCTAACCGTCTCTTGGATGTAGCATCATATTTAATGGAAAGGCATGAGCGTGGTATCAAGCTTCTCATCAAATTTTTGGCAAAAATGAAAATATGTGTTATTTCCTAAATGTCAGACTTTGAAAGTAAACATAGAGTTGATTCAACATGCCTTGACTAAGTGTCAAAAATAACTAAAACTTTTAAGTTTAAAAGGTCATACAGTATATTAAAGCACTGTTGTACTGGATTGTGTTACACTACATTACAGTAGAGTTTCTATTTTTCAGTGACGCAGAGTCGCCAGTTTTCTAGAAGATGGCTTTGTCATTTTACAGTTAAGTTCAGTGAGTTTACAACACAGATTTTTATCAATTGCTTTTACTTGATTCGTTACTGATTTCTTTCTTCTTTTTTAGTTAAACGTATGTACTGTATTCAGCATTGGTTTGGTATTTAGCTCTGTATTAGTAAAGCCATGGCTGGTCCCAGCCCCAGTCTGTGACACCACACCAAAATACAGCTCCATATATTGGAAGAATTGAAAAGGGTCTGCAACAGTGTCTAGTATCATTTTCTGGGCTTATGACAATGTAATCATAGACTGTTGGTATCTCCATAATTTAAAGCTTTCTCGGATACTAGAAACATTGAGAACTTCTTTTTAATTTATTCATTTCCTCCTTCAGATTAGTGTTTTTCCTCCTTTTCACTTCATAACAAATTTGTATACTTGTTCTAATCTTGTAATTACATCATTTGTTGTTTCCACAAATCTACAGTATGTGTGTAGCAGATGTTCAACATGTTTATCATGATGCGTTATTGTTTGATCAGTTGATAATTATGAGCAGTGATAATTTGGGTGTAAGAGGATAATGATGATTATTTTCATTTTTTCTCTTAGTTTTTATCTTCTAGGCAAACGAGCCCCCCAAAAAGGCACATTATCTCATAAATGGGATTTAAGCAAATGACAGTAAATAATACATAGCCTAAAATGATTTGTATTTAGAAAGCTTGATTTTTCTGTTTGTTGTTAGTAACACATGAAAGTAAGTTCATTTGCAATGGATTTTGTCCAAATCTCCATTATCGCCAATACTGATGCATCATTTCAAATTAACCCACTTGCTAATCTGCATTTTAGAGCCAGATAAATATTTCATTGCGTGCATTAACTGCAATACTTTTCCTAACTACATGCAAAACATACAGTGTGTTCAATTTATGTGTGTTTGTGTACTCCATCATTGAAAATACTTTGCTATGTAGTTGCTCATATTTGAATATCACACAGGGAGTTGACAAACAGATTGGTCCAAACTTGTATTTAAATTTTTAAGAGACTGTTTATCATTCAGTAAACGTTCACACCAAGTTTTTAAAGGGGCTGTGAAAATGACGATTTTTGATAATATGCTTTTGTTAGTTCAAGGAGTGAGTGTGTGATATTAACTGTCCAGTTAACAGGATAACTCTGGGCTCGTTCGGCCCCGTAAAAATCTGGCAGAATTTGGCCCTCACCTTCACACGGCTTCCTCTTTATATCATACCCCTAAATAATCTGCAATAGGATTACAAGGTGTGGGCCGTGATCTGCTCCAGAGGTCTGGAGCACATTAGGATTAGGTATGGGATTTGATGTCAGCTTCCAGGTTTTCAAAGAATAATATACCATCCTCCTTTTAATCGTTATATGTAAAAGTACAGGGAAGGTGGTTTTGTTCATTTTTTTCCCTAGTTTAAAGCTTTGACAGGAAGTTTACTAGTAAAGACTGAGATGTTCAAAGAGTGATAGTAAAAGGCAGAATTTTTTCAAATGAAATATATTTGGAGCTGAAACACAATGTAGAAAATTATTATTTTATAATAGGAATAGTTGATAGTTGGTTAAGCTAAAACGCCAAAAATTAATTGGTTCCAGCTTCTCAATATGAATATTTGCTGCTTTTCTCTATCATGTGTAATAGCAAATTGAGTATTTTGGGGTTTTGGACTTTTGAAAGAATGAAACAAACTATTTAGATAGCCTAAGTTAGCTCAGGCTTTAGAAAATTGTGACTGGCATTTCCCCACTATTTATTTAATTATTGAATAAACAACCACTCAATGAATTAAGAAAATGATTGGCAGATTAATCAAAAATATATATATATGTATTTATTGTTGATTGTAGCCCTTAATATATTTCCCAATACAGATACCTTTGGACAAGTGTAGCACTTTAACTTTAACTTTAACTTTAACTAACTTCAAGTTCCTGTTCATGAGGTTCAGAGTGCAGGTGAGATAAGTTGGGGACATACTGCACATATGTCAAATCAGTTGTTATTCCTACTTTTCTTTCCTGACCACTAATATACAAGTTATGTTTGATTTTTTTCACTAGAGTCTCTAAGTCACTAGAAAGACGCTTTCAATTATATTCTGCCATGGTTTTCCAAAGTTTGTGCAGCTGTATCTGTGCATTGATGATTTCCAGAGCAACAGATACAGATGCAGTGGCCTGTCATTTAATGCAAGGAACACTCCACAGGGGAAAACTCATTGCCCAGCAAATTAAACCATTACCTCCCCAGTTGGAGTCAAATATGGAGAAATGACTCATTTAATGTCTGATTACTCCCTAATACAGCCATCTAAACAATGGCAACCACTCAATCCCACAAGTAAATTCTGCTTCTTTGCAAGATATGGGCGGCTATTACTTGTCAGGGTCACAGTGAAGTTTTATTAAAAGATGCATGCATAGAACGCAAAAGAATTAATCTGTTCGGATTCATTAAGAGATGGCTCTCTAGTCTGAAGATCCGTCTTCATTATCCAGCCAAGCACCAGGCAGATAACACTGCCTCATTTGCTTTCCGAGCCTCAATTTTCCCTGAACGTTAATGTGGATTCTCTTTTGTGTGGCTGTGGTAAAGACAAGCAAGCCATTTTCAATATGCACGCAGGATTACAAAGGTTAATCATCAATTTAAAGCTAATCTTTGTTAAATACCAATGGTGTGTGCTCGAGACAGATATAATCAGGCAAACCCCAAAACAATCCTCTATCTAAATGAAGTGAAAGATGGTTAATCTAGGCTTTACAGCAGGGGTTGATGAGCAAGGAAGGGGGAGGATTGCATCACACTTCCTGATTAATGTTCCATTGTTCTGCTGTTTGCTAAATTTAGTTGTCACTTCTGATGGGATAACCTCAGAAAATGTACCACTTCTTGCTATCCTTTTAAGTAGAATTAGGTTGAGAGAGTCCCCAACAAAGCACACACATTTCCTCACCAAGGTAAAATGTGTTCATCCTGAACCTGCTTCAGCTTTGAGCAGTCTGCTGGAGAAAATGCGACTCATATGAATCTACTCATGCTTCATTGTTGCTATGGAGTTGAGATAATTATGGAGTTTTAAAATTATGCAATCAGGGACGAGATCCCTCTCCCCCCAGTCTGGGAAAATGAGTAATTAATTTTCTCCCTTTTTCTCAGTTAATATGCAGGCGACTGGGAACAGAGGATCCTAGTCATCATCTGGTCTGATCTGGTGCAACATGTCTGCCAACTTGGCTAATTAAAATTGGAGCTAGTTCCCTCCCATACCACTCTGTTCATATTTGTCAAAGGTGGCACTTCATGATACAAAAGACAAATGGACTTTAGACACGTGTGTTGTGTTGGTTTTAAAAGTATAAAAACTAAAAATAAAATCTTATATTCTTTTTGTCAAACTTGTTGACTAACAAGATAGGCAAAGGACAAAACATTTCTTATTAACCTAGGGCATTTAAGTCTCTCAGGCAGGAATTTACAATAATGGGAAATAGAATCAGCTCACCTTAATGGCTGAGGCAGTAATTCCATTGACAAGGCAGACTCCTTTAATAAAGATAAGCCCCCTAAGAAAATCAATAACCTGAACTAATTTCACAAGGACTCAGTCTTGTCTAGACAAACACAGCATTCACACCTAACCAAATAAGCCTCACAAGCCATTTTTAGAGGGCCTTTTCATTGATATTGCTTTGAGAACATACCAAGGCTGTTTTCTCATCTTTTCTACAAGACATAGTAACAAAGCAGGCCAACAAGCAATCATGCAGATGCCCTTTCAGTGATTCTTTTTATTCCCCCATTAGGCCTCTGATGCTGGGTCCACAAACTTCTCTAATTAAGAATTCGTCTTCAGCAAATTCACCCATAAAATGTCCCATGCTGCAGAACGTGGGGTGATAAAAGGAGTTATTGGGCCTGCGACCTCC
Source organism: Scomberomorus guttatus (assembly GCA_038419695.1). Lineage (NCBI taxonomy): Eukaryota > Metazoa > Chordata > Actinopteri > Scombriformes > Scombridae > Scomberomorus > Scomberomorus guttatus. The sequence goes on from CM076458.1 coordinate 23,492,333, forward strand.
TTTGCCTCTTATCTCCCATAAACACTTCAGTTGGTTTTACAGGGCCATGGAGGCGGCGGAACGAGCAATAATCCAAAGGGGAATAGTGGGGGACTGATGACTTATTCATGAAGAACTGCACAACAAGAGGGCACAGATGAAATTGACAGTGAGAAGTCCTCATATTTTAAGTTGTTCTGTAGTTCTGATAAGTCTTGTCTCATACTTAAAGTTGATTAATCTTTGGCGCGGGCCTCATTTCAGTAGGCAGCATGGTGATGTTTTAAAGGATAAAACACAGGGTTTACTACATATGCTTCTTCTTCCTTTTTTTTTTTGGAAAAATATAAAATAATATTGCATACTCATTAGCCTTGCGAGGGCTGTAACATTAGCTTGTGGGTTTAGTATCAGACTGGCAGAGACAAAGCTACGCTCTGCTGTACACCCTGCTGAAATGACATGATGTTTTATTCCCTCTATCTTCTTAACCTGATTCTGTCACATTCCCAGGACTGCACGTGCACGGATATTGTCATTAAGTCACAGACAGGTCTTTTCAAAAATGAGCCTGATTTTTTTCTCCTGCATCTCACATAACATCTCTGTTTTCCTTTGCACATGCATCCAATTCAGTTAAAGCCATGGGTGATTTTTTTTTTATTTATTTTTTTTTTACCCACACCTCATCTCAGTTTGTGCATGCTCTGGTGACTTAAAGTGACGGCAAATCCCACCTCGCTCTGCAGGCAGAACACAAGAAGTGTATGGTGGGATTGCATTAAAACCTCTGCTAGTGTTATGTTCACCAGAAAGAACAAGAGGAGAAAGTATAAAGTAACAGAGAGTGCCAATACCTGTGGTTAGCCTTCCTTGAAAATGTCTGTAAACATAGTCTCACTGGTTGTAGAAACTTGGCTTAAAGGCAGATGTAAAGCCCAGCTGGCACAGGAGTTTTCATCTCCTCTCATGCAGAGAGGAAATTTTGCACCAAGGAAAGGCCGACTGGCAGTCCGGTGTTACATAGGCAATAGTGTGGAGCAGCACAAAGGCAAATGTTGTAAACAATGTAATGATAGAGCGTACGACAGGAGGTATGACGGTTTACATCCTCCCTCCTCTCTGCCCAGTCAGACCTCTGAGGCACTCCCTGCCAGAGAAGCAGAGACTAGGCACAAGGAAATTGAGCTAGAGATTGTTATTATAGATAAACACTTCCCTTACAATCTAGTTTGCCCTGCAAGTAGGAAATTACAAGGATGTTGCACAAAGTTGAGTACAGAGGCAACTGATTTTATTTCCCTGCAAGGTGCCACTGCATGTGCACAGCCACGAACTGTGCCCAGTTTATGTACAATCAATGATTATTTTGAAAGTATACTTGTATATTTGTAAAGTTATATTCCACTTTATATTCCAATTTAAAAATTCCTTATGGTCTTACATTTCTGTAAAAGTACCATCATTTGTAGGTGCCATGTTTTTATTGAAATGTCGCTTTGGAATAAGCTTCATTAAAAGAATGACTTAGCAAGTTTCAAACTCCTGCATTGATAAATGATTTATCCACCCTGACCCACACAGTCTGATCTCTCTGATTATGTTACAATCAATGACCAGCATGTGAAGCGACAACTTGAATTACTTATGCAGATGAGGTAGCTTGATACTGTGAAAGTTCAAGTTCAAGGTTATTTTATGTGGGCAAATGAGATCCCAGAAATGTGTGGCTGTCAGTGTCACGGCCAATCCACATAGAAAGTGTTTTTAGAAGTGTTTTTGACGTCCGTCACTCGTGCATCTCATGGAACACATATGGGGGGGGGGGGGTCTGAAGGAGACAGACACAGATGCAGCAGACACAGATTTCCTCATGTGGGTGGGATAAAAGCTGCAATTTGTATTAAAGAAAAGTATATATTTTCATTTTACACTATATGCAAATTAACTTCAATTTTCCAAAAAAAATAATAATCAGTTTTTTTTTCAGATGAAATGGTTGTTTCTTACAGTAGTATATTTTTGGGGTCCCCAGTCAGTAGTCAGTAGACAGTGTGACGTGTGTCTCAGGGAGACCCCTTGCATTTTTTAACGCTTTGAGCCTATTTTTGTTGTGTTTAGTGAAGGGTAATCTGAGCAGACAGCTGTTTAAATCACATAAATATCACACTGTATATGTGTTTTGAACAGCATCTACATTGATTGATTAAGGCTCCCAGTCTGTCTGTGAGGTCGATTGTTTCACTACAGGCAGATTCCCTTCACTCGTTACAGTGGGTGGGGAAATAAAATCAATAAATCAATAAATACAAACATTGTTGATTTCTTCCCATGGAGCCGATATGAAAACTATTCTGGTTCAGTAAATTTCTGCTGTCAGTCATCCTGGTGACGGCAGATAAGCTGGCCACTGGTCAGCAGCTGCTGCTGACAGACGGCCGGTTCTGCGGACAGAGATGCTGAACACAGAAGTCGATGTGGATTGAACGGATAGAACATGCTTTAAGGTGCAGACACACTGAATCTGTTGACGGATGTCAAGTCGATGGATCCCATTTATTTTCTATGGAGAGCAGGACATCCGGACACGTGATGCATGATGGATATGGCACAGCGAGCTGACGGACCAACCGCTGTACCTGCATAATCATGACTCAACATCAACTTTATTCAATTAAGGTCCGTCCAGCGCAATGTGGCAGACTCGCGAAACTCACATCAAACTATCAAACTAGGCAGTGCTGATCAAATATGAATCAATCATCTGTTACTGCATTGCCTATTTTACGCCTCAGTACTCAGTACTTCATTGTACTGTTTAGCTGTAAAATGAGAAAGTTTGTAACACGGCCATGTTGAAAATGGCAGAGCAAAAAGCAAGCACCGCCCAACTCGCAGTATGTCGCCCACCACATCGCCCACCTGCTGGAGTGTTCAGTGCGTCCAGATGCGTCCTCACCGGAGTCTGTGTGTCTGCACCATTACATGCCACTCACATCTCGCTACCTATGCGGACTCCCAGTCAGTCTGATCGACAATCTTTCGATTTTTCTGATCTGCATCATTCACACGTACTGCGCAAATAAACAAAGCTAATCCTGACAGTAGTATCAAGTCATGGGGTCAGTTGATAGCTGCTCCCTGATTCTCTCCAACTAGATCTAATTTTTGTGATTGTCAGTGAGAAACTATATATATAAAGTGTGCTCCCTCTTGTTTATTTACTGTATGTATTCCAGTTACTTCCCGCTTCTGCAGCAGGGAGCACCATATCCACTGCTGACACATCTAAATGTATAATGCTTCGACCTCTGAAGCGTGCAAACACAGGACACCCCTGTGGGAAACGGTTTTAAGTTGAATGCATTATTATCAGCTCACTAACTGCAGCCTGGTGTTGAATCACTTCAGTGCTTGGCAGCCAACAGCACATCACAGAAGGTCCAAATACTAAACCTCGAGTTCTGCAGTGCTGAATACATATTTGTGATGGCGGGAAAACACTGGCAGATCTGTGGTGTGTGCCTTCCAATAGGATGCTGTTGTGCCAGAGTGAGAAAGGTTTTCCAAGTTATACAGAACTGCACACACCAGCTGTAGTTTGGGGAAATAAACATAAGATATCTAACTTGACCTCTTCGAAGAAAATAACATGCCCCTAGTGTACATGTACCTTAGTTAATATGTATTACGTGCTTTGCCCTGGGGTACAGTTGCACAGTACATAACTCAAGACTTGGCTAAGGTGGGATCACAGTCGATGTATTACTTAATGTTGTTTATGAGCTGTGAGATTGATGCTGTTTAATAAACAAGACTACAAGATCGTACAATTCTCTAAACATTGTGTATTTTTCTGCAATTTACTCATCAGAGCTGTGATATCTTTGTCAGCACCCAGCAGGCCTTCCCATAGTTTTTCTCATTAAACTATTCATCAGGCCTCATCAAAGATTAAGAGTATCCTCACAGTTCATTACAAGATGCCTTGCTTTTTATTTGATGAAGTAATTCATCCATAATGTATGTGTATATTGCAGTTTTCAGGATGCCTGCAAGACTAGAGAACAGCATTGGCTTTCCAAAGGCTTAGACCCAAGAAGAAAGTTGGTGCATTTGTTTTGATTAAGACGGCATTTCAGAGTGTTCCCTCTGCGGTGAACTGTAGAGCAATTACTTTACATGGAGAAGATCAGACTCATTGTGAGAAGTAGGGAAGGCTTGATGGGAAAAGCATGATAAGAATTACAGTACTATTAAATTGCTAGAGCAGAATTAGCCTTATCTTTTTGTCTGTGATGAGGAGTCTGTTGCAGTGGGGAGACCTCAACACCGTGGAAAGCATAGGTGCTTTATCAGAAGTGGCAGGCTGAATGAGGATCATCAGGCCACTCTCTGATTGAATTCCTTCTTATAGTCTGTTGTTGTTTCTGACCAACCATGGAACACTTCCCTGAGTGAGTCAGCGTCCCTAGGATTGGTTGCCTCCACTCATCCAAGGGTGATGAGCAAGTCAGCCTATTTTATCTGCGAAAATGCCTCCTGGGAATCCAGACAATGTCAGTTGATGCTTGAAATAAATCTCAGAGCATTGACAAATGTCAAAGCTAAACTGCAGGAAGCCTGGGCCAGGCAATGCAGCTGGGTAACAGAGACTGCTAAAGTGATCCTGTGTCAGTTGAACAATGGTGGGTTTAGGCTGGGTAACTGGAGGGGTATTGCCGTAGTGAAAATGACATTTTGTGGCTGTATGCAGCATTGTTTGACCTTTGTAATTTCTGCCAAAATTAGGAAAAGCAAGACTATTTTCATCCTGAATATCATGTATAATAGTGTGCGATGATGTTTACTGATACAAAGCTTGGTGAAGATTTTGCCAATACAACATAAACATATATTTGTTTATGAGGCACTGGCCTTCATCAAGTTGAATGGTTCATGTTCTACTTGTGCACAGATGGCAGTGGGCAGAAGGATTGGTAATTGGAAGAGAATGTGATCCACGTTGAACTACTCTGCAGGAAAAAAAAAGTGCTGAAAATGCTGCTATACTGTCAAGGTTTAACTGCATAGAAGATCACAGTTAAAACACTGTAATTAGCGCCTGGGGCCACATTTGTCTGGGTGTTCTGGCAAATGACAGATCACCCCCTCTTCAAGTCTGTAACGAATGCCTCTGTTGACATGTGGGTGTGGATTAGGTCATTGACTTACTCATAAACTCCCGAAATAGCCAAATATTGCCTACCATCAGAGCTGCAGTGTAATATCCTCAAAAAACAAGGAAATGTTGTCTCTCCATCCTAAGTGTCACCATGTGAAATGCTTCTGAGGTGTCAGATAGAGCCATCTGTATCAATATTATCAGATAACAGCAGTCCTAATTATGGCATAGTGTAGCTCTTTTCGTTGATTCAAGGTTGTCAATTTTAAAGTTACCATCATCCACCCAGTGCATAGCAAACCAAGACGGTCCTCTAAAGAAAAATGACAGCATGAGTTGTTTCAGCAAATTAAGAATGACATGTTTACGTTGAAGTGACAAAGCCCTCTAGTGACCGTAGTCATTATGACTTTGAGGAAGTATTGTGAGCGCTGTTTGTTTCCTGTTTCGTACTGACAGTCACCATAAGTTTCTTTTAACCATGACTGCCGCAGTCGTTCTGTAACCCTAACCATGTCGTAATTTTAACCTTTCCCTAACCCTAACCAAGTTGCTTTTATGCCTAAACCTAACCAAACCTTAACCATAGTGTTGTAAGATCATAAAATGAGTGATTTGAAATGGTTTCCGAAGGTGAAACAATGTATAGTACTACTACTGTACTATTCTATAGCAGTAATAGTTCCAACCCTGCAGTTGAATCAGCCTAAAAAGAATGCTTGCCATAAACACCTGGTGCCACTAGCCGCACTTCCATTTACCTATTTTTCTGCATATTTCGAAGTACTGTATTAGAAAAGGTTAATGGAAAGGCCAAAATTCGAAAAAAACTTCCTCAGTTTTGTAGGTGGATTTTGGAAATGTTGGAAAAGAGTTTATGTGAATTTATATATTTACTAGCAGATTATTAAAGCCTATACCGCCATCTTCTGATGAAACTATGCATTGCGTAGCCTAGTTTATTCGCTTCAAACCAGTTGATGGTAACGCCCCTAATTTGCATTTTCTCTTGCCAATCTAATGGAAACACGGCTATTGATGCTACTGCAAGAGCCCCTATAGACATGTTATAATATGTACATAAAATACTCTACTTTGAATAATAATTTGTGTCTAATACGTTTTTTCACAAGATGTCTCCTACTTCATCGAAAAGTCCATTCTCAGTGTTTGTGCACTGGAGGCTTCAAGTTTGCACATCACACTTATGTAAGTTGTATACTGGACCAGAACTGGCTCCAGATTGGTTGTGATGTCACAACTTTAAACTCAGCACAGAGAAACTTTCATTCTCAGCAGATGAATGTGAAAACAGCCTTCTAGCCTTCTCCGACTGAGGTAACAGTTAGCAAAACACCTTTTTGAGTGGAGGGGGACTTTAATATTAAACATTTCACTAACAGAGACACAATTTATGTATTACCTTATTGGAATTGCAGTCTGGGATTGGATGAAATGGGGATTGAGCACGGGGGAATGAATGGAGCTTCAAATGGTAGACCAGGGGATGTAGCAGATGTAGCAGTAAGGAACTGAGGGAGTGAGACTCAGAGTGAAGGCACATCTCAATAGGGCTTCAGGGCTTCATTGTGCTCCCTATGGTTCCTGTAATGAACTTTACGTTTAGAAACTGAAGAAAATGGATATGAACTAAAGATAATGATAAAACAACTGGCAACAGATGCTGCTGCTGACACTAATGTGAACACAAAAGGTGCTAAAATTATTTGAAATTAGTTTGTTATACTCATCCACCAGGTGGTGCCAGAGGAGAGTATTACTGTGATGCAGGTTCCACTGGCATTGTAGTGACTTATTTTCATGATGTATAACACTTTGGATCTCATCAGTAGGAGTCAACATAGCGGTCAAATCTAGAGGAAGCGAGAGTAAGACATGGTCAAATATCCAGAACAATTATTTAATACTGGCCAAGTCTTGTAAAAAAGCTAGTAAGCTGTGTAATGCTAACCATTACAGCCACAATCTATCACTACCTACTAATCTCTGCTTTTGAGTCGTTTACAGTTGCAATGAAATGATCCACGGGGCAGTTGGGGGGTTAAATGCCTTGCGGACAGGCAAGGGCACCTTTGTCATAGTTTTCTATTCACTCCCCAATTGCATTTTCCTGACTAGCATGGAGATTGAAACTGGCAGATCTGTGGTCTCAAGCTACCATAACCTCCAACATATTTATTCACCAGTAAGTGGCTATAATATACCAGTAATTTAAATAGATGGCTGACTACTCACTCATTATTTCTTCACTCGGTGGCAGACATTGTGGTAAAGCTGCCATTGTGGAGGGATTTAAATGCTCAGCAGTGCTCAAGGTGTCCCTTTAAAAATCCTCTAATGCTGATGCAGAACAGTTTTTGGGGTGTTTTGGATCCTTGACACATGGTTGGGAATTAGGAATTTTACTGGTTTTATGCTGGAGGTTTACTTTAAAATGTGAGGAGAGAGTGTCTGTTTGTATGAGACATATCATTTTATCTGTGGCAAAGGTTAAGAAAGGAAGAAAATATTATACACTGCTTGATCCTCTGTGAGCAGCCAAAGCCTTAAGTTGTTGCAACAGAAATTAATAAATTGAGCCAGGAATCCCACTGTGAACCAAAACGCATCCATAATTGAAAACCCATGCCGTATGTGGGAGTACAGTTTCAGAGTTACAGTTAGATGTGTGTGGGTGGGAAATATATTGTACTGGTTTTTGAGGGCTTGCTGGAGAGACCAGCTGAAGAAAAGAAGTGGGAGCAAAGGGGAAAGTGCAGGAGAAAATAGAATGAAGGTACGTGTGTTTCTGTGTCCCCAAGTGATAGTTTTTTGGGAGGAGGGTCAGTGCATCTTACAAGAGATCATCTAACAGTGCTGTGAGCCAGTGAAACAGAGATACAAGAGACCAAGATGGAAAAAAGGCAAAGATAAGGAGGTTTGCCTCTGTATTCAATTCTGCTCCAGATTACATTTTATGTGTCCAGCCATTCTGAAAACAAAACAATCTCCAACAATCTCCACAACTAATGTGGCTGCATGTGTATGTGTGTAAATTCTTTAAAACTCATAACCACAACAACAAAAAATAGTAACAATGATTATTACTTTTAACTTGCTCACTTGAAATGAATCCATTTAATAGCACAGAAGCCACCCTTTTGTAATCAAGCTTTATTGCAGTAATAATTATTTTGTACTTAACGTCTCTAATGAGCGCCCATTAAAAAAACAAAGCTGCCCTGTACAATCAGGGGTGGACTTTACCATTAGGCAAGGTAGGCAACTGCCTGGGGCCCCCAACTAATAGGGGCCCCAAACAGCTATAGATTTATTCAGATGTTTAGATATGAGACATATACAATTATGATTCTATTCTAACTCATTATATCCCGAAGTTATGTACAAAAGGGCCCCTAAGCACTTTTTAAAAAAATCATTATCTTAATCTGTAAATGTACTGGAATATAAATATAAAGTAGCATAAAATAGTAAGTAAAGTAAAGTAAAAGTACCTCACTTGAGTAAATGAATGCAGTTTTTTCCACTGGCTGCTTCAGTGAGCAGTTTATGTCAGAGAAGCAGAGGAAAAACCTGGTAAGTGACTGTAGTTATGGAAACCATCAACCTCCTTAATACCATATGTTGAAAAGTAACCAAGTATTATGCTTACAGTTATGAGGTACATGTACTTTACTTTAATATTTCCATTTTATGAAACCGTATACTTCTACTCCACTTCTACTGGGAGGGGTTCAGTTCCTTCTATTTCAGAGGGAAACACTTTACTTGTGATTCTACTACATATTGTTACTGACAGCTTGTTACTGGTTACTTTACAGATTAAGATATTACACATATGTTGCATTATGATAGATTAAACTATCCAGCAGTATATAAAGCAGCTAAAATGCGCTCCACCTTGAACAGACGTTAAGTAAATTTTAAATCTAATAATACTTCTGCACTTAAAGTAAAATCTTGAATGCAGGACTTCTACTTGTATTGAGTATTGTTAGTGTGGTATTAATAATTAAAATTTTTGAGCACTTTGTCTACCAATGCCAATACCAACATTCTCAATTAGAGAAAAGGTGAAAATAAGGCATGAAGGAGGCCCCATTTGCTAGGGCCCCCAAATCACTAAATCCGCCCCTGCATACAATATCTGCTGCTCGCCACAGCTAATGGCAGGGGGCCCTGCTGAATATGAATGAGGGTTTGTTCGGTAGATGATAGAGATGGCTGTTTGGGTTAATTAGTGGGAACCTGGTTTCCTGTGGCGCTGAGAACCCATAGAGCCCACCTCTTAGCTTGGTGGGAATAATGAATAGTGCAGATCTGTTGGCTGTGCTGTGTAAGCTCAGGCAGCCCTTTTGCTTTGGTGCCAGACAAGTTTTTAAGGCAAGATAATGGTCGGCAAGTGTAGCTCTCATGTGGAGGCTCTGTATCATGGGTTCAAGTGGGAATCTGGTATAGGTTTGATTTTGTTATATCATATCTTTGTCTGTACTGAGCTCAATTTTCATACCCACTTAACCATAAGCAGGGTCAAAGGGGGGACGAAGCATATCCCAGTGTGCAAGGCAGGGAGACATCTTGAGCATATCAGTGGCCAATCACAGAGCTAATACACAAGACCAAAGGCAGGGGTATGCTCGAAACAAACTAGTTCTTACCAAGTGTTGTCTGATCCCAACAGAGGGCAAAAGTGTTTATACCTGTTACAAATGCTCAAGGACGGAATGAAAAACCTGCTATCAGAAAAGGCAGGGGGCAAGACGTAATTAATAGTACAAATGGGATTATTGGTGCAGACTATGGACAATCTTTCTATGAAAAAATGAAACCCAAGAAAGCTCAAAAGAGAAGTTCAAATCCTGCGTAACTGCCTATCTCAGCACACCTGGCCAGTGAGTGTGAAAGTCAGATTTTTGGTTTTGGAAAGTTACAAAAAATGTCGGACGCAGCCCCGTCCAATTCTGACATCAGTAAGGTGTGGGTGGAGGGAATTTCAGACACTGTTCAACCATTCGACATGCATTCCGGTTGGAGCACACTGACGCCTTAACTCACTCAAGGTACATTAATTTAATTGACAAAGAGGGTAAAATGCCTTCACTTCTAGTGACGAATTGATTGCATCGGGTTCACTTTGAGCAACCTGATTGACATTTTATCTGCAAAATACTCCTCAATGTCCAGACATTTTGTAAGAGAGGATGAGTTTGCCCTGTAATCCATAAGGTATTAATGGTTTATATTTATATAACTGCATGTTGAAATAATACAATGCATTAATGCAATAGAAAGCAACAGCAATATAACAACAGCAATGTAATAAAATGGTGCATAGTCCTCAACTTGCAACTATGTCCATGGTATGATCAATGCCACCTGCATTCCATCATAGCCAAATTTCACCTTGCTAGTTCTGGTATGACCTCCCCCTCATGCTCACACCCACAGGAGATTACAATGATGCCTGAAGGACATGCACATATGCATAACATGCAAACTCCATAAGCAAAAAAGGGACCAGAGCCAAGATTTGAATCTAGACTCTCTTGCTGTGAGGCAGCAGTACTCACCACTGAGCCACCACACACAGATGTTATGTGGCCATAGTTCTTCCATACCAACCTGTGTACATGACACAGGCTGGCCTCCCACTGGCCCCTCGGCATTCAGTTGAAATAGTCTTGGTTAAATGGTCTGCCAGATAGCGTGACTGCCATGTGCTGAATGAAAAGCTGGAAAGATATGCATCAAGTGCTGAATAAAGCAATAAGGCCCAGTGGAATGTGAAACAATGGCTCCTTCCAGGTGGTGGTGTACTGTGAGAGGAGTGGGGGGAATTGGATGAGACAGAAAGCTCGTCTGGCTGCCTGGCTGTTAGCATTGTACTTGGCAGCTCTCTGCCAGGGAAACGCTGACAGGCAGGAGCGCCTGTCACAGCACATAAGTGCCTCCTTGCACAACCCCGGGCCCTGTAGGGCAGGTCGGCTCTCCTGCGCTCAGCTCACAAGCCCAGTCCCACACTCAAGCCACAGATCATAGTGTGAAGCGGAGGCATGTGTCACAGCCTTTATATGGTTGAAAAACTCTGTAAGGTGAGAGAAAGACCACTGGTGACATCGTAGTAATGGGCATAGCGGTAGTTAAACTACTCTTAAAGTTAAAGTACTTCGCTTAATTAGAGGGACAACTTCTGTGATTAAATTATACTACAAACAGGGACATAAATAATTATAATGATAATAACAGTCACCAAAAACAACTAGAGTATACAGATTTCAGCATTTGTATGCATGCCTCACAGATGATCCTCTTTAAATATAATTAACTAACAGCTTCTGAACAAAGATATGAAAATAAGTCATTACTTTCATATTAATGTATAATGAGTTTGACTCCCAAACTGGCTCCTATTATTTTAAAATGACTTCAACTATTTAACTGTTTCCTTGATATTTTGTAAAATAGAAATGCCAGAAGAAGATGATATTTCATCAGCCTTCCTTTAGGAACAGAACAGAATTTCGGTAATTTTGCTGATGGTTACTGAAAACACTGCTAAGGAAAGCTACTGAAAAGTGCAACCTCCCTGCTGCCATGAAGCCATGGAGAAAGAATACTTGTATTTATTTAACTTTAATATTTAATAATTCATTTAATAATTCACTCTGTTCCCTTGCATGTTGCTGGTAACTGGAATACACCCTGCATGCTGCAATCGCATCAAAATGTGTTGAAGTTACTTCCATAAAGCCGAGCCAGTTTTGAAAAGAAAATGAATTCCAATTATCTGCAACCTATTTATTGCCTAAATTATGAAGGATGAAAGTGTGTGTCTGTCTACTGTGTGTATCCACAATAGAACACTGTGTATGTGCGTCTGTTCCCGGGCAGGGAATATCTCCGTTTGTTTAGATTACCTTACCGTGACCTTTGCTGTTGAAGCTGGATGTTTGCATAGCCTGGCTCTGTTGTTTTGACTAGCACAATGTAAGCAACAGCTCTCTCAGCTTGTTTTCATCATGAAGGCATCTGAAGACTTTTGTTTTTTGAATTAATTCTGTGACATTTAAAAAATGAGTTCTGCTGTTTCAACTCGTGGCTGCTTGCTACGCAGGAGTACATTTTTAACATATGTTATTTCTTGGTTAAGTGAAGGCAAGCCATTTGACAAGTGCTTATTTAAGGCATCCCATCCTCGGAAAACAAGCTTAATATTAAAATATTCAACAGCCCCTTTTAAAAAAGTTCAAAAGACAAGACAGCAAAATTTTAATTTTCCCATGGCTCTTCAGCAATATTGTAAGTCCATTTTAATGCCCTAAATCCTTCTCCTTGTGTTTGCTAGATTCCACTGCCCTAGTATTGATCTTTCTTGGCATGTATAGGAAATAAAAGTCACCTAGAAGTGGGAACTCATCTGATTTCCTGCAATAAATTTGTCTTTATACGTTGCCAAATGCCTTGATTTCGATGCTCCAGGGGGGGATATTAAGTGTATTGATTCTAGTGGGGATTTTGACCTGGTAAAGGAAGACAAAGCACTCTGGCCTTGTCTTCTGGCCTTCAGCCACACTTGCATCTCTCAGATGTATTTTCTAATGAGCTGTCTGGCTAAATGTTTTTCAGCTGGAGAAATTACAGTATCAATTGAAAGTGACTTTATAGAGTGAGAGGAGAAAGCAGATGGGAAGAGGCGAGATGAAAAGAGACGCAAAGAAAGATGAAATGAGATTATCCTTTTCAGATGATACACTTATAACAGACATGGATTGTATTTATGGCTGGATTGCTTTTTCAGGGGAATGAGGAAAGTGCCATTTCAGTATAATACAGACATTCATTCTGCTTTATATTTCTGAAATCTGAAAGCCTTTTTTTTTTGTCTTTGTTCCTCCCTACAGATGTGCTGTGGACTGCCGATGATTTCTTCTCCTCCTCCAGTTCAGATTCAATGGCAGACAGAGACTGCACTTCCCACTGCTCTTGTTACCACTGAGCTCAGAAAGACAGATCTGTTCCACAGTTAAACCACAACCTCTTTTTCTTGTTTCTCTTTGCCAATCTCCACTCTTCAGTCCATCACCATGGCTTGTTTCCTGGCATCTGCCTTTCTTTTGGTTCTCCAGACATATGCTGCCCCACCTGAGCTTGTCCAGGCAGGATTTGGCATAACACTGAACCCTATGGATCTTGGTCCTGGACTATCAGCCAATGTCTCTGGAGATGTGTCCTCATCTCCACCACCAGGGACTAGCAAAAGAGCCCCTCATAGTATTATTATTGGGGTACGCAAGGGGGGCACAAGAGCGCTCTTGGAAATGCTAGACATACACCCTGAGGTTGCTGCTGCTGCCACCGAGGTGCACTTTTTTGACTGGGATGAGAACTATGCCAAGGGCTTTGAGTGGTACCGTGAGTTGATGCCTTACTCATACCCTCACCAGATCACAGTGGAGAAAACTCCAGGTTACTTTACATCAGCTCTCGCACCAGAACGCATCTGTGCCATGAACTCGTCCATAAAGCTGTTGCTGATCTTGCGTGACCCAGCCGAACGGGTCATCTCCGACTACACCCAGGTGTATTTCAACCGGCTGGAGAACCACAAGCCGGTGCAAGCCATTGAGAACCTGCTAGTGCGCAATGGAGCCCTGAATATCCGGTACAAGGCCATTCAGAGGAGTCTGTACGACATCCACATGCGCAACTGGCTGCGTCACTTCCCCCTGGAACAGATACACATCGTAGATGGGGATGCTCTGATCCGTGACCCCCTGCCAGAGCTTCAGAAGGTGGAGCGCTTCCTCAACTTGCCCCCCAGGATAGTATCCACCAACTTCTACTTCAACCAGACCAAAGGGTTTTACTGTATCCGAAGTGATGGTCGGGAGCGTTGTCTGCATGAGTCTAAGGGACGTCCCCACCCAGCGGTCAACAGCACTGTACTCCAACAACTCCGCTCTTACCTACAGGAACACAACCGAACCTTCTTCAGGCTGGTGAAGCGTACCTTCGACTGGCAATAAGCAAACCAGATCACAAATAGGACTCAAAGGAGCCAACACCTTTTCTGTGATGAGGACAAAAAGGGGGCATAAAGCACTTTACAGAACTGACATTTAAAAACCCCTTTGAATAGCCTCTTAATAACTACTGTTGTGATCTCTGGTTTCAGCAGAGTTCTATATTTACACAATAAGGCAAAAAATATGAAAAACTGTAACTAGAGGCATAAGATTAAATGGAAGAATCTTCAAGCTTAATAAGTCATTCTCTCTGTGCTGGAAGCGTGTAAGTGATCAATTTGCAACGAAAAACAAGTTTATGAAACTGATGAACTTTTTTTCCTCTCTCTTGTTTGATATTCTTGTTCTTGATAATAAATTGTTCTGCTTTCAAATGTACCAGAACAGTGGCATGTTTCTATCCCTCTCCGTTTCCTTCCGGCCATCAACACCCCCTGAGCCCTCTAACCTGTTTTATTTAGGGAATATACTAAGGTAGGGAGAGGCATTAGAATAATCCTTTGATTTGCTGTGGTGGAAGGTAGACATTAATGCAAGGAAATGGGTACCCTGGAGCAGCGCTTTAGTAGTACAGGAATCACTAATGGCTTTGGACATTGAAGGTAGCCTGTGCCCGCAGCTAAATCAGTCAAATCTCTATAGTCAGCAAGCTCAAATCCACAGAGTTCTCCTTGCATTTCACCACTGCTCCGTTCAACAATTTGCTCAGGTGTTAAAAGTAGTCATTAAATCATATGCCTAACAGCGCTGTAAAACATTTACAAATGATACTATGTCTGTGTAGATCTTTTTTTCCCACATATTACCTTTTTCCTGAATTGCACTTAGCGTGCAGTTTTCCCAGAAACATCTTGTGGTCCTATAGACAACAGATAGACATGGGTCATGTTTCTTTCATTGATTAGGCTTTAAACAGCAGCCAAAGCTACAGCTCCACTGGGATCTGATATTCATGTGATCTCCCCGCTCTGTCTGCTGGAATAAGCACTATAACTCTCCTGAGGCAAACAGTCATTGATGCAACATTGGATCTGTATCCACAACAGAACATGGGAGCATATAGCTGTGGGCTATACAGAAATATGCTGAATATTTATATTAATAGTGTAGTTTGTGGGTGATCTGGGGTTTTAAATTATAATTATACTGGAATATTATGTCAGTGCTAAATGAAATTAACCATAACTCGCTCAGGGACATTCTCCTTTCTGCTCACCAGGGGGCACTTGCACTCCAGAGTAACTCACGAGGGAATGGTGTGAGGAAATGTGTCTAGACATGTTCTTTCTAGGATCCCCTCTGTCACTGCACACAGGTGAAGGGCCTCTGACAGTCACCCCATGACCCTGGCCGACGCCTGTCTACTCTGGTATGTATCATCTGGCCGCTCATCTGGAAGAGAACAAACTCACACACATACGTATACACACATGTTACCAATCATTCCCCAGGCGTTACACTGGTGCAGCACAGTGTTTCCATTAAGCAGGTGGGCAGGAAGGACAAAAGGGCATGTTTTGCTTACAACATGAGAGTACGCACTGAACAAATTCCCATTTATAGCCTTTATTTGTTTGAGCCAAAGTTGACTGAGTAAGCTTGCTGCTTTGCAGAAACACTGGGAGCTGCATAATGCATCGTTAGCCCTGTAATGCTGGACTCTTAACGAACTGCAGCCAAGCAGTGGGTTGTTTAAGGATATTTTCATCAGCACCCCTGAATTTGTATTGTTGCAATAAATGCAACAATATGACTGTTATGGAGTTGTGTAAGATATATGTCATGCTGTGGCAACACAGACTTCTTTGTGGGAAGATAAAATAATAATGCCACACCAAGCATTATTATTATTATTATATCACTGTGGGAATCTGGACTTTGCTGTGTTATCTTACTTAACCCTACATCATATTTAGTAGTGAAGATGAATAACAGCCTGAAAAACAAACTCTCCTTTTTGCAGCAGTGCAGCTGAAGACGTTCAGGCGGATGAGGATGAGCCATCCAGGATGGCCTCCGCCTGTTCAGGTCAGTCCCTACCGCATTTAGACCTCTGATTTATTTAGTGGAATGAAGCAAGTAAGAAAAAGAAACTATCAGCATCCCAAGGCCATTTTCAGTAAAGCTGCACAATCACACTGGACGAGTAGATCTTGTGGATCATTGTGTTGTATCCCCATGAATACAAAAACACACAGTGGCAGTGTTCTTTCACTTCCTGGGCATGACCACTGTAAATGCGTCTTGACAATATTTATTTCTTTTCTTCTGTTAATGTATTGTGAAAATGTTCACAAAAGAAAAGACAAAAAAAAAAAAAAAAAACATGTCCTCACTGTTCAACATACAAGGGGCCATAGTTGTGTGGTTGTTTTCCATGACCCCAAGCAGAAGGTGTTTAAATATGTTGAAATATCGAAAACCTTATTTTCAAAGTTTTCACATAATATTAATAAACTATTAATAATAGCATATTATTACGCATTACTTATAATTGAACACACTGTAAACCACAATGGACACATCAATAACCTAGTGGAAAAATAAAAATAAAGGGTTCTTTCAAGCCTTAAGTGATGTGAAAAGTGAATACACATCAAAAAATAATCTGACTCAGGGGATAATAATTCATGCACGAAAGAACTAGCATCTCTGTGACCTAGACACAGTGGAGCTTTGAGCTCGATGGTAACATCAGCTCACTAACATGCTCACAATGACAATGCTATAACGGATATTTTCTGGACCAAACTGTTGACCTGACAATCACAAGCTGATAAATCTTGCTTTTTATTGTCAACTAAACTAAACTAAATGAAAGCCAGCATTATCTTTTTTTCACACCTTGCTTAAATCCATCAACCATCTGGTTGCAAAATCTGCCACTTAAATCTGTGGAAGCCAAAAAACACCTGAATTAAAGCTCTATCAAATCAATGAGCTATTTTGAGTTCATGCAATCAGTGAACCTTAGCAAGACCTGTGCAAACCTGTCACATTATGGTCACAGGGATATTTTATAGTGTTGGCACTTCTTTTATACAGAAGGAGCACATGTTGCATGTTGTCTGATGTACCATATTGCAAGGTAAGTCATTGACACCAACAAGTTGCTTTAACTAATGGCTACTATTGAGTGAGTCACTTATCACTGCATGTCTTTGATAACTGCCAACCTCAGGAGTAATTAAAGGTTTGAGGGGTGGTCTAGAGCAATCTGCTGTAGATGTTTTGGCTGGTCTTGTCATCCTAGAAGCCTCTAATGATCTGTCTGGGATTGTGATTGATGAAGCACTTAGCATCAAATCAAAGCACAAGGAACGCTCTCTGCTTGCTAAGCTGTTTGCAAGCTAACAGGCACTGTATTTGCGTGATACAAGTCTATTACTGAGGTGTCCTTGATCTAAATTAATGACCTCTGTGTCAACATTAGAAGCACAACCTAATGCACATTAAGAGTCAACTGACGTAGCTCGATAGGTATACATAAACTATAAACAGCAAGGGTCCGTGGATCAGGCCTCGGTTCAATAAGAAGCAGGTGTGGGCTTCTTCATTTTGTTAGAATTCATGAACACTTCAGCACCTGCATTGTCTGTACAAGAAATTAATTGTGCACTGAATGCTTTACTGCGTTAATGATCATACAGTCTTTTTATATTTCAAAGATAACCTTATTGCCAAATGAATGAATGAATGAGTTTCTTTGTGTTTATTTCTCTATTAAATACACAGCGATTTCACACAGCTGTGCACGCAGGTGTGACCATCTGGACGATGCCTCAGAGCTCTCATCACTATGAAGCTATTTCTAAAGCATCAAGGTGGCTCCTTTGCAGCATGAGAAAAAATTTCCATTCAGTTCTTGCAACCAAGACGTCACCCAGCAGCAATGGGGTGTTTTAGTTCTATATTGCTGGCTCAAAAGCAAGAACCCTGTGGGGAGGGATGCACGCTATATAGCCAACAATTCTATACACAAAATCAACCCACTGAAGCCTTTTTTTCATCTTACTCGATCAGAAAAAGAACAGTGCACATAAATCTAATGAGATCAGGGACCCGAAAACCGGCATGTTTCCCAAAATACACGTCGGATTATCACAAACACAAAAGGCTCACAAACATAAGAACTGTGAAGATAAACGTGTTTCTTGCACATATTTTAAAGGTTCGTTGTTTTATTTCCCTTTGTGATTACTTATTCATTTGTTTGTTGATTTATTTTTCATTGCCTTGGGTGCAGAGGGTATGTGTTTGATGTGCTCCCATGGCAGTCTTTACTAAAGGGGGAGGAAGGCTGCTGCTGCATTCAGGTCAAAGGGAGGAGAAAGAGACATGTCTCCTTATTTACGGCTGCATTATAAAAGCCTGTGATTAATCCTTTGAGGCGATGAAAAGGATATAAAAAACTTTAAGGTGAGATCGGGGCTGCGGAGGCAGAGCTCATTGTAAAAACTGTCTTTGTAGGCACGCATGAGTGGTGGCAAAATGAAGCACAATCTCCACATGCTGAGGCTCCTTGCAGTTGACCTCTCACTGTTCTGTAGGAGAGAGAATGCCAGCAAAGGGTCACTAGTGCAGCATTTCACAGCTCCTCTTCAATTTCCTCTCCAATTTTCTTACTCTAACCTTCTAATTTATTATAGAAACCATAGGTGGTGCTATCAAGAGGCTAGGAAGCTTAGCTTCCCCAAAACTTTAACCTTCAACAAAATCATGATTTTTTTTGGACAGTAACTACTGGCAAACATTAAAACTAACTACTAATTACTAAATTTTTTTCAGGGCAAAGTCAACAATGATGAAGAACACAAAGTCAAGACAGAATCTCTGAATCTTCAAATGAGGGCCAGCCCACGAAGGTTGAGCCCCCTGAGCAGGGCAGTGTGCGCACTCAAGTGGATAAAGATGCTAACACCTGCTACCCTTCTGACTTGGGGACTAAGGATAGTCTTGCACAACCGTTCTTACTGGAATATCCTAAAAATGCTCTCAGTAAACAGATTCAAGCTTTTTGTTCCCAAATATTTCAAAACATTTTCATGGCTTGAGTAGAGCAAGCAGGTAGATGCCATATTCTGTTTCCCATGCCGACAGTTTGTGTGCAGTGTCAGGGACCCAGCTTTTACTCCTAGTAGGGTCAGGGACTGGAGAAACATTAAGAAAAAAACAGTAAAACACACCGAATCTGTTCAACACAATCAGAGTAGTGGAAAAGTGGCAGGTTTATCAAAAGTCAAAACTAAGCAGCTCTGTCATTGCTCAAATGAGCACAGCTCACAAGAAAACTGTGATAGAGAATCAGGAACAAACCACTTTCATTGTTGAAATGATCTTGTTTTTGGGAAGGCAAGAGATTGTTTTTACAGGAACCAATGAGAGTGAAGGCTCAAGCAACTGTGAGAACTTTTTGGAAATGTGCAGCTTCCATGCCAAGCGAGATGCGTCATTTTGTATGATGCAGCAGAAATCATACTCTTGCTAGCCATGACACCCAAAATGAGTTCATACAAATAGCTTCTGGTATGGTGTGGAAAGAAATCATCAAAGAGATTGAGGGAAATGTTTTTTTTTTACTCTCATTGATGAAGCTGGAAGCTTCAAATCCAAACAAATGACAGTTTGCATTCGCTACACTCACAATATGGAAATACAAGAGCATTTCCTTGGATTTTTTTGACTGCTCTGAAAGGACTGATGCAGAAGCAATATATGGTCAAATTAAAAAGTTCCTGGAACCTGGAACTCACCATGCGTTCCTACAGGTGCAGAAACAGCTGGGAGTGAAAGCGGACCTGTCTGCCTCGAGTGACACATGATGGGCCTGTAGATGGCATAACGTGTCAGTGTGAGGAACTCTTTGAAGCCCATCATGACTACTCTTGCTGAGTTTTCTGTGCCCACACACCGTAGATTTACAAAACTTTCAGGTCTGCCTTACAGTGCGGGAAGACTAGAATTCTGCGTGTGCTTGACCGTGCTCTTCCATGCCCTGCGCATCATCCATGTTGCATCTCCAGAAAACAGATGCAAGCTTCCAGTATTCTACAGGCCAGCATCCAGGGGCTTGGAGAAATGAGAAACAATTGGGAAGGGATATGGCAGGAGATACTCACTTTCTGTGAGTCATTTTTGTGACAGAAGAGGAGCCCTGATACAAGTGTCCTGCACGGAAACCAGCCACGTTAACTTTTGCACTTGTGGAGACCACGCTGGGGCAAAGGGAGTTTCAAACCTGCTGTTCAGAGAGACCCAAGGACAGATGGGCTTCTTCTATCCGGGTTATTGATATACTTGTTGGAGCACGGCACAAACTGTTCTCAAAGAAAGCAATGCAAATAGCAAAAAGTGTAGATGCTGTCTTAAAGTGTGATGCTGATGGTGCTTCAGGACTGATTAAGCAGTACTCTTCAACTCTCTCCATCAATGCTGACTTTGCCCCCGCTGAGATGGTCATGGTAAGAATGAATACAAAACTGATGTCTCTCTCTGGGAAATCTCAAAGCTGCTGCCTTGACTGGATTTTACCCTAACTTTACTAGAGTGCTCTAATTGGCCCTCTCACTACCAGTGGGGACAGCGACATGTGAAAGGTCCTGTGAAAGAGAGCAACAATGGGCCAGGAGAGACTTTCCTCTCTTTCACTTCTCTACTTCAAGAGTGACATAACTAACAGAATTAAACCTGAACGGGTTGTTGATGCATATGATGCAAAGGCTCCATGGTGGATGCTGGTAGGAAATAATTATAGAGATATTTTATTTTTGTTTGTTTAATCACGGCCAAGTCTGATGTATATAGCATACAAATATAGGCTATTGTTTTGTCTATAAATGAGTTCAGCAGAGTTTGTTTTGAGCAGTTTTCTGTTGTTTCTACTCTAATTATAGCCTATATCAAGCAGAGCAGCACATGGCCCACCGACACCTGAACTTAAGTGAACATTTTAATTAAGTAAATAAATATAAGGGGTATGATTAAATATACTCTATAACAATATTGAATGAATAAGGAATAAATACTACAGTCATACCAGCTATAGGCTACATCAAGGGGGAAAAAAGCATTATTATTATTATTATTATTACTTAAAAATGTATAAATATTGTTTTTGAACATTATTGTTATGAATTTTATTTCTGCTTGTTCCATTTATATACTAACTAATGTAGAGTATCCTGATGTACAATAATATGCGGTTACACTCGCACAGCTGTTCATTTCATGCTTGTTTTGTTTCATATCTGGTGTATTGTTAGATACTTGTAATACCCTAGTTGTTGTGGTGGGAAAAGCTATGATTATTTTTATTTTAAACTCGCTATGAATTATGTCTATAATGTGTTGGTAAAATAAAAAAGGTTATAATAAGTACGGGTTTGAGATCCTTTGTCTGACTGTGTGACTTTGATCCTCTTAAACAATAACAAAACAAACATCTGTGACTGGTAAACATCTGTGTCAGTTTGATGACACCAGTGATAATAACATATAGGCCTAATAGGAAATTTTATTGTAATTTTGAGTCAAATGCTCACAGTTGAATAAGTTTCATTGAGTTCTATTTTAGCAAGATGAGGACTGTCTTATTTGTAAGTGCTAGTCTAGCTGTTGGGTTAAGCTAATTTTGTTTTATGAAAATCCTAGGAAATTTAGCTTCCCTACACCTGATGCCCTAGTGCCACCTATGGCAAAAACACATGATGGGATATTAACCAAGCATTTGCGGCCCTTTTTTAGGTGCTAAACGGCCAAATTGGAATTCTCTGTTTTGCACCTGTAAAATTGAAGTAAAGTGGCACCACTGAAAATCTCCACTGGTAGAAGCAGGTGTAAAATTTGTGGCACTGTTTTATCAGAGACAAAGGTGGAGAAACTATAGCCAGGTTCAATTAAAAGATGCATTAGAAATGTACTTTAGCGAAGCACTGAGTTTATATCTGTAGACTATACTACGCTAATACTAATTAAAAAATTGTGGTTACACAAAATTTAACATCCCTGATGGAAATTTGCAACAGTATGTATCCCCCATAGTGTCCAGGCTAACGCTTAATTAGTCTTGCTCTGGTAATCTACTGCCAAACAATGACAAACTACAGACATTCTATTTGTGATGGTTATTAGCTATGACTTAACAAGACATGGACCCTGTTTTTAGCCACACCACTGGTGTTGGTCAATGGCAATGCCGATTGGTCACCACTTGACTGAAATATCTCAAAAACTATTGTAGGATTAGCATGAAATTTTGTACAGATATCAATGGTCCCGAGAAGATAAAACTCATTGACTGTGGTGATCCCCTGACCATCTAGCGCCCCCATGAGGTTGACATTTTTAATTTGTCCAACACAAAACTAATGACATTCCTATCAGCCTCAGCTGTACTTTGTGTTTAGTGGTAATTAGCAAATATTAGCATGCTAAAATTAAAGTACAACGGTGAACATGGTAAACATTATCAGTAGAGGAAGAAGTACTCAGATTATTTACTTAAGTAAAAGTACCAATACAGCAATGTAAAAATACTAACTGTACTGTAAAAAAATGTAAAAAGTCCAGCATGAAAAATCCTACTTAAGTAAAGTACATGCAAAACTATTAGCAGCAAAATGTACTTAAAGTATTAAAGTAAAAGTACTGCCTTGGTCACCATGACTGATATATTATTATATGTGACATCATTAGATTATTAATACTGAAGCATCAGTGTGTAAGCAGCATGTTACTGTTGTAGACGCTGGAGGTGGAGCTAGTTTGAACTACAGCCCTGTTCACACCCGGCATTAAAATGCATCTTGGGTGATCTGATCACAAGTGGACAGCTCTAGGTGTGAATGCACCCAAGACACACTGAGGACACATTCAGATCTGATCGCTCAGAACACATTAGGAAATGGTCTGGGTCACATATGTCCACATTCTTTTAGCAGTGTGTATGCGAATGTGTCCTGGGCCACACTGAAGGATCAGCTAATCAACTGATGTCCTTTGCGTAAGGGGGAGTATATACCATTTGTGCGCCAACAGTGTTATTTTAAAGTGAAAAACAACAAGAAGAAGCCAGGCAAAATAGATTCTTGTGGATGGAGTACACACGAAACATGCTGTCTGATTTCTATTTGGGCCGAAGAGTTTTGATTTTGCCTGTGTGCCAAGGTCTTTACAAACTTCTTCTTTTAATTTCCGACAGACTAGGCACAGGAAGTACATTGCTGCCTCCCGCTGGTTAAAAACAACAACACATTTGGTCTTTGTAAACGGAAATGATGTACTTTGTTATTTGCATGTAGAGTGGAGAAGTGAGATATGAGACTCATTCTAATATCAGGTATGAACTGATGTAATTAGAGCTGTCCAATTGTGATCGGATCACTCATGATGCATGTTAATGACAGGTGTGAACAGGACCTACTTTATATACAGTTAGCTTGTTTAGTCCAGTGGTTCCCAACCTAGGAGTTTGGTCCCTCCAAAGGTTCACGAGATAAATCTGAGGGGTCATGAGGTGATTAATGGGAGCAGAAAGAAGGAAAAACAAAGTTCTGATACACAAATCTGTTTTCAGTTTTCGAACATTTATTGAAATGAAACCATGTGAGAAGTTTAGAGGGAAAAATCACTATTTGGTGGAGCTGTTAACAACTCATAGACATCTGAAATGTGACCCCGACTTCACACTGCTTTTTGTAAGATATCAAAAGCCAAAAAGGTTGGAAACCACTGGTTTCATCTTTAACAATGTGTTGTATTTTAAAAGCTTGTTATATTATCCATTGTGTCAAATCTCCATCTGAAAAGTAACTAAAGCTGTCAAATAAATGTAGTGGAGTAGAAAATACAATATTTCCCTCTGAAATGTAGTGGAGTGGAAGCATAAAGTAGCATCAAATGGAAATACTCAAGTAAAGTACAATACAGTACAGTACTTAAGTAAATGTACTTTATACTTGGATCTACTTGGATCTTCGTCAGGTCAGAATGTTTTAAAAATGGAAAACACACCAATATTTATACATCATGTACACCAATAGGCTGACAATCTCTATAATGGAAGCTATGGTTAACCATCCAAACCACCCAGCGTGATAAACATCCCAAAACAATTAACAATTAAGTAAAGTACATAGAAAAAAGCAGTAACACAAAAGCCATACTTTAAAAAAACAATACACCAAAAACATCTATATATATATATAACAACATATATCTTATACATCTTATATATAAACATTGTATCAGATTCATCATCCCACATTGGTGTGTGCAAGTGTGCAGGTGTTACCTTTTTTCATTTTTAGCATTGTCATTGTAACCATGACTCATAGAGTCCCTAGCATGGCTATAGACTCTTAGTCTTGTATAGTGTCACTTCACACTCAGCACTCCCTTTCTCCATATGTGTGAGTGCTGATACAGCATATAGACTTTGTGTCTGTTCTTGAGGCTTCAGTCACTTCTCTCCCTTACCCTCTTTTATCCCTCAATCCTCCCTAGCAGCTCTTGTCTATTCAAATCAAGGGCTGGCGGAACAGTGCCAGAAGGCATTTCACTTGGAATATGAAATCTGCTCTCCTTTGGGTGTACAGTAGGGCCCTGAGTCCCCGCTCTGATTCCTCCACAGCCACACAACAACAACAGTCTGAGTGCACAGCCATGGCAGAAAGCATCACATTTCACTGCTGGCTTATTGCAACCCAGGCCCAAAGGAGCCAAGTGTCACACAATTGCTATTTCCAGCCGTAACAGAAAGGGGCAAGAGGGACCAGACTAAAGCAAGAAGGTCTCTCTCTGAGCTCTCCCGAAGTCAGTCAGTCTTTTTGCCTTGCTTTTCTCTGTCAGCTGGGATCCCAGCTAGTACTGGATGCTTGGTGCATCTTTCGTTCATTCATCTTCTTTTTCTCTACTTTTTTCATGGTTGCTTGGCTGCCGCACTTCAGGGGGGAAGGTGACATTTTGACTCTGATAATTTTTCAGTGTCATCCATCATCACTGTCTGGATTTCATTGTTTCAAGCTCTCCGTGAGCCCACTCAAAGGGTGGATGAAGTTCTTATTTTTAGAATATTAATTTATGTTATAGACATTAAGTATGCTTCACAAGTGACTCGGGCACCTTCCTATTGCTAATTCATTTCAAAGCAGCCCTCCATGTGTTGCTCCATTTGCAGGCGAGTACAGAGATGTGAAGATAAAGTGTGTTCAAAGGGATAGCACAGACTTCAGAGGAAACGATAACATCAGCTCAGTCCCCCTGAAGTCCTCTGTAAAGTGAACAACCTACCCCTGGGGGTGGTTGCTAATCCACCAGCCTTGTGGCAGCTCAAACAGGTAAATAAGCCAAACAGAAGGAGAGAAAGGAAGGCAAACATAAAATAAACAACCTTTCAGCCACACTTTGTGAAAATTATTCCCAAAATGGTGTTATTTTGAAAGCTGGCATCTGTTTTAGAGTTATTAAAAATATGATTCTTGCATATTTAGCACATCAGCATTTGCAGAACAGTGTTTATATTACATAGAGGTGGAGAATGGTCAGCAGGTTTTATATTAATGTGTTTTAAATACCTGGAATTGTTCCATCAGTGAGGGAAGTATTATCCAGAGTACCCAGAGAGCAGCAAGAGAGGAGAAATGGTAAATGTAACCACACCAATATAACATGGATGTTTAGTGATATAAAAGCTCACAATCATTTGTATTTAGTATGCTGAAAATGCCACTTTATGAAAGCTGCACGAGGCAAGATACTTACCCCTGTCTATCATACTTCACCACAAAGTGGAGCTGCAGTGGAGAGGAGACTCTCTGTAAGTGGAGTACATTTATGCTATTTCCCAAAATTAAATTCTGGTGTCATATGTGGTGACCAATGCAAAATCTCCTCTCTTCTCTGTGAGGATGAGGTCCTAAAACTTCACAGTGAAATACAGACTGTCTCTCGAACAGCAGTGAGTGAGTGCTCCATCTCCAGAAAGCCAGACTCATCAAGATCTTTTGCCTTTTAGTCCCTTTGGTGTCATAAAGTGTCACATACCAGCCAGGTTATGCTGTGTGCTGTTTACTGATGTTATAATGCAGGATTTTGGGGGGGGGGGGGGGGGACTGAAGGGGGGATGGGGGACTGAAGTTCAAGCAGTTTTCATACTGTTATCTCTTGCAGCCATTTGGAGCTGCTCATGTGTAACGCTGCAGATTTTAGTTTTATAATATGTTAAAGGTACTGCAAATGGTGCAGTTTTTGGTATTAGTATTGGTATTGTGTATTAGTTTAAAGCAGACTATGCAACTTCTAAAAGAATAAATAGCACATTCATTTTCCTACTAACGAAATGATAAATTCATAAGCAATGAAACTCACAGTTCCACAATTTAATCCACTCAGGGATTTTGCTGCTACAGACTTATTTGGCCCAGTATGACGAGTAGCTTACAGTGGCTAATGTTAACAAAGTGTGGATAGATGTTGCTGTGTAACTAAAAATTACAGTTCACTGACTTCATTATTCTCCTATACTTGCAATTACTACTACATTATTACATTACATTTCAGTATTTCACATTATCCTGTAGTTGCCATGTGAGGGGACAGAGGCCACTGCTCAGCAAACGTTACACAAACAGGCTCGCTTTAAATTTGCATGGTAAAGGTAGTGATCATGTAGGCTACAGTTACCCAGAGCCTTCAGTATTAAGTAAAGACTGTTCAAGTTATGATTTTTTTTCCTGTGGAGTAAAACGTTGCTATGTCTAATATGTCCTTACATACTTCAGAAGTTGTCATCTTATCAAGTAAGTTCTGTCGATAATTAAGACCTAAAACTTTCTGCAGTAGAATAAAACACAATAAAACTTAATTTCAGAAAAGGTTGAAAAAATCTTAACTCACGGTCCACTTACAAGCTTTTTCTGGAGCTTTCAACTGCATCACATGGTCATCCTCACTGGAAGGAATTTTCCCTGTTGTCTTTGAGATAGCTGTCATCACGTGTCCTTTTAACCCTTTTTAGGAAACTCCTGCAGATGTTTCACCAGTCCATGGTTGCCAGCGTTCTCTACTATGCTGTGGTGTGCTGGGTAGGCAGCATTGAGATGAGAGACGCTATGTAGCTGGACAAGCTGGTCAGGTGAGTTGTCTCTGTGGTTGGTATGGAGCTGGACTCTGGTGAGAGAGGTGGTAGAGAGAAGGACCCTAGGCAAACCACTGTCTATCATGGACAGTGACAGTCACCCACTGCATACCACCATAATGAAGCAGAGGAGTACGTTCAGTGGCAGGTTGCTGTCACAGAGCTGCTCAACGGACAGACTTAGACTACGTCCACACTAATACATTTTCATTTTAAAATGGCATTTTAAAATGAAAAAGATCTCTGTCCACATGAGCATTTTAGCACCATTTCAGAAATAATGTCCGTCAATACTAACATGCCTGAAAGAACCGACGCTCCATGAAGGGCTGATAACGCCACTGGACTGCGCATGTAGGCAGTAGTAGCATTATAAAATGCAGAATTTAACTGCACAACAGCTGCTAGCATAGACAACAAGGTCAGCAACACCTGTAATTCGTTATCCATGTTGAATTAACCACTGGTAGTCAAGGCTGATGTCATTTGTTTTCTTCCGGAAAAGGATCATGAATCAGGGAAGGACACGTCATGACTGATAAGACCCAATCAGGAAGCGAACATGGGTGTCTACGGTATTATTTCAAAAGTCTCTGTTTCCGCCCTTCCAGACTAGAACGCAATCCCAGAGTTTTCAAACTAAAAAGGAGTCAGCAGCGTTTTCAAAAGTCTCCGTTTTAGGGGTTCGAAAACGCCAGAGTAGTGTAGACGCTAGGCATAAACGTAGCAAAAGTTATGCATTTTAAAACAAAAATGTATTAGTGTGGATGTAGCCTTAGGAGATCCTTTGTCCCCAGAGCCAATAGGCTCTTTAACTCTTCCCAACAGCGGGTGGGAAGTTGAGAGTTGAGTACTGGGCCTGATGCTCTGTTCTGCTCCTCTGCTTACTATGATAGTCACTTTAACTACTGTTATAGTCACTTAATGTACTGTCGGGCACTTTATCACTTTATTTACTGTCAGTCACTTTGTTTACAGTTTAGTAACTTTATTTACTCATCATTGCACATTCTTTTTGCACTGTGGAACCATTCATATACTGTATCAACAATCTCCATACGTACAGGACGTTGTAGTTCAAGCCTTTAGTTTATGTATATAGTGCAGGCACCTTTTCTTGTTGTACAGGCACTTTTTTTATTGTTATAGCCTAATTTTTATTATTACAGGCTAACTTTTACTATGTGTATTACTAATTTTCATTTTATTTTATTGTGTGTATTTATTGTATTGAGCTACTGGATGCCTAATTTCCTTCGGGATCAATAAAGTATCTCTATCTACCTATCTGAATGTTCAGATAAAACACCATCTTAAGTTATTATATGAGGCATTTGTGTGTCAATGTCAGTGTTTCATTTTACTATTATCTGTTTCCCATCTGACATAATAAACTAGTGAATCGATCTATACCCAGCTCATTAAGGCATTTACATGTACTGTTTAAACACCCAGTGTTTAGTAGATTACCGTTCCTGGTGCAGGTTCTCACTAGGACTTTAAGAGAATGGCTTGAAATAATTTGCTCCAAATCCACCCAAGAGGGTGTTTTCATCTCAGTCAGAATACATTATTTAGTTTGACCTCCCCTGACAGAAACCGAGGGGTCGGCATTATCATGCATATAAACATGTTGTTCATTTATGCTCCTCTGCACATAGCTCATTGATTCAGAAAGTGGGAGCATTTGCACACACATACACACACGATTTTAATGAGTTTCCTACCCCAGCCAATGAGAGGAGTGCGTGTGGAGGTGGTAGGGAATGAAGGGGTGTAGCTGGTCAACTTGAACACAGCCTTGTTAAAAAGTCAATTAAAGAGAAACAAAGAAGGAAAGAGGGGAAAGAATTGTTTCTCCTCGCAGCTGTTTTCGCTTGCAAGGCAGCGAGCAGCCTTAGCGAATGAGTGCAAGGATTATTTATAGGCAAAGCCTGCCTCTCTGAAGGGAAAGAAGTCTGAGTCCAAGATTATGACTTTCTTTTCTGCAGAATTCAACATCAAACCCAGTTACCGCAATTTACAATTTCACGCTTGCTCTCCAATCTTCTCCAGTCCTTATGAGAATAGAGTTTATGAGTGAGTCAAAATTACTAAACTGTGGCAGGTTTTTAAACTGTATGGCTGTGGAGATAATCTACATACAAACAAACACTGTAGTAGAGGCTGTGCATATTGCACTTTGAATTCAACCACTGGCATCCAGACACTTCCAGGGCACCTTGGGCAGAGCAAACAAACAGGCTACATTTTGCCCCACATGAAATCATCTGCAGATGCAAACAGTATATTGAGGTTTTAATGTCTAACAATACAGCAATAACTTTCACGTTGCCAGTAAGTTGTATCAGAAAGCCATTTCTCTCCCCCAAAATCAATATTTGAACTGTGCAGAAAATCCACGTCCCCTGTGACTGAAACAAAAGTGAATTCATCCCAACTCTGCTGCTCTTTCCTTCTGCCAGCTGTCCACTGCCCGTTCTTTCATCCTCAGTCTTCTCAGACTTCAGCACTGACATGTCGATGGAGTAGAAAAGCAGAAGCAGCTAACAGTCAGGCTCAGCTGTAATTGCTGGCCTGTGGTTGTGTACAGGGAAGCTGCTGCTCCTCTTCATGGGTATAGAGGGCACTGGCAAGACGCTTTTTGTTTATCACACCACTGCTCCGTGCCTTGTCCTCACTGAGAGCCTCTAAGTTATTTTGCTCTAATGTTTTGATCAGACGGGACAGTCTGAGGCTTCTCAACTAATGCTGACCCAATTTTAATTTAGCAGACCATAATAGCTTGGAAGATGCAGTCAAACTTTTAAAGCCCAGTTTATTTTCTTGATGTACTTTTTAAGATGAGGAAGAAAGGACACCCTAGATTTATTTGCAAACCCTATAGAAGTGATGATTTTGAATTTCCTTCCCCTTCCATTCCTGCCCCTTAGTTTCAAGGGAGCCTCAGCGTCACAGGATAAATTAGGGAAAAGCCACCTGTCTGTCTTGGCTTCTTTAAGGGTTCAGTATCTTTGAAAAGAACTAGGTAGGTCATATTATTTGACTACATCTAAAGACAAACGCTAGCAGACACTTTCTAACATCCTGAAGCTACATTAGTGTTCTATTATGGGTACATTAAGCGGCCTTCCTGACCTTGAAAATATGCATTTGAACAACTGTGTTGCCTCACAATAACAGCAAACTGCAACTGAAAGCTAAATACACAACACATTAAATGTTTACCATTATTATCTACGGCATCCTCAAGTAAAATTAAACGCACGTGGATTGCAGAAGAGCTCAAAATATTAATGACCATTATTTGATTCCATAAAACAGTGAGAGCTCAGTCCGTCTCTTTATATCAGTTTATATGTAGTAATGTCATCATGCAGAAACCTACGTCAGGTCACATGGGAAAACGTTTTTAGAAGGGCTTGGGAAAATAGCATTTTTATGCTCAAAAATACGTACTTCCACCAAAACACTAATGTGTAAGCTTCAGAATGATATAAAAACCTCAAAAACTCATAATAATGTACCCACCCTTTAACTTTATTTCTAATAATTATAACAAACGTTTCAATTCTCTTTGGAACTTGTAGTTTTGTAGGGCTGAGTTGAACATTTACAGCTTGTTTTTGAGCAAAATAAATATCATTTGATACCAGAGGAAACACATTGTGCTATTTATCACAGAGCACATAGTGTAGATACTACATTTATTTTGAAATCCCTCAAACTGTGATACAAAAAAGCATCTGCTGTTATAATAGCTGTTATAATTTTATGAATCAAGAAAGGACATAGGGTCAAACTATTTACATATGAAAAAACTCAATTCTGAACATTACACAGCAACAGCATTGCAAAAAGGCATATGATACTTGTTTTTACATCTCTTGGTGCACAGAGCATCTTCCTTTTGTCTCTTTTGTCTGTGAGGGTTGTAGAGTTTCGCATCAATCCAGCAGACGCTGGTGTTTGAGGAAAGTGTCGGCACCTTTGAATGAGCTCCTCCAGGAAAAGCTTCTTCTTGAATGTCTTCCTCTGATTCCAGCATGGATTCACCTCCATTCACACTACAGCATTAAGCTGACACATCTGTGTTGAAAAACACCACCAAGGCCACCGTGCAGTCATTCTTTTACACGAGTATGTGCCAGTAACCTGCAAAAATGACTCAATCAAATACTGAATACATACAAGTGATATTTTAATGTCTTACATCTAGAAATTTCTTTAATTCATCGCATGTAAAAAACATATTTGCATATTTAAATGAATAGAATGAACTACACATTGTTCCTAATTCAGTGTGAAAAGGCACTTCAACACCATGCCTTAATGTGCATAAAAACATTTGCTAATAGAAAAACAAGTACATGAGAGTTGAGGGATAAAAAGTAGAATTATTTTCACTCTGTTTTTTAAGAAAAATACACAGAATCATGTTCCATTTCAAATGGGTCTCGCAATTCTGATTCATCGAGTTATCTGTATAACTTTGCTGAGTAGAAAAATAATCCTTTTGGGTTTTATTTGGATATCTTGGCTTTAACTCTAATTTGTGAGTCAATGATCAGACTTTGTAACAGTCACTTGTTTTACCCGGGGTGTCATCTGTTTTGCCACATAGGTGTTTGCAAGTACTTGGAAAGCTATAAGACGATCTTTAAATTGAAGAAGACACATATTGTTGATCGATATTTTACCCAGCAATGTATTCAAATTGCTTTTCCACACGTTCATGCTTTTAATAATTCCATGATGCATAGCCATTGCAAAAAAGAACAGTTTTTTAAAAGAATAGTGTTATTTTTATACATTTTTGATAGCCTACTTGAATATCCCCTCCAAAGAGCATCTTAGCTGATGATATTTCACAACTTTTTCAATCAGAATGGGAGTTGTGAAGTAGACTTATTTTAAAATTTGAATATTTAAAGTGTTTGGCATGAGAAGGCCGTCGAATCTATTAATGAATACAAGATAATTAATGCTCTATAATTAGAGCTTAGATTTTGGTCCACAAATCTTGGTGGGAAAAGAAAGTTAATCAAGTGAGATGGAAAAAAGAGCAAGAAATAGATTTAGTATCAGGGCTGAAGATGAGAATATGCACATTTTAATTGAAATATTGATAATGGTATGGATAGCTTCTTCAATGGGAAGAGTATGGTACTGCCTCTTCTAATGTAAGCTGTTTACTCCCCACTGGGACCACTCGGGATGTTTCAACTCATCCTCCTGTGAAGGGTTTGGGATAAAGGGCTGGATGAAATGGCATAAGAACCTCCACTTTTCGGGCTGGTTATAATGATTAAATCTTCTCCAGCACTGTTACACTATTTATAAATCATAAAAATTCATCCACAATATCTCCACCGTGAAGAGCATCCCATAGGGCAAAGGTTACGCAACACATGATACATTCTTCTGAAATATGAGTCTATGAGACACATAAGAAACTCCTTATCCTCTTTTATCCTTTTTTTAAATTCAAGTTTAATATATACGTACATATTTTTTGTTCTACATGTTTTTTTATTTATAGTTATGTATAATTATTATTATTTTAATGATTCCCAGTGAAGTTTACTGTTTCAGTGCACAGATGTCATTTTATTCAATAAAGTTTGTTAAACTGTAAAATATCATGGCTCCATTACATATCTTTGTGTTTGATAACCACATTTGAGGGATCATTAAAAAAATGTGTGTTTATGTATGTGTTCTGCATATATAAGATTATCGGCCTATATGGGATTTTTTTTACTCCCTAATATCAGTATCGGCATTGGCCCCAAAAATTCTGTATTATTATTATGCCCTGCGAGGACTGCTTAAAAGCAAAAATTCTCAAGGAGGATATCTGACGGCTCTCAGATGAACTGTGAAAAAAAGACTCCATTCTATCCAATTTTATTGACAGTGCAGCCTCGCATCCAAAATGATCCCAGCCATGAACTCAGCCATCTTGGAAACCATCCTCTGGAACCCATCATCATGTCGCCAGCCCTCCTCCTGTTCCACTCCTAGCTCAGAGGCTACCTGGTCGGTAGGTGGTAGTCAGACGTGGCAACAAAGGAAGACTCCGAGCTGCCTCGCCCATAAACCTCTCAAATCACTATGCCATGCTACTGGCTGATATCACAGTTCACCCTGCTGATGATGATGTTGCTCCCTCCCATGTGGAACTGGACCCTGCTCCAGCTGGGACAACTCCTGCTGCAACAGCTGCCCCTGCTGCTGTGGTGGCTGACCCACCTCCTGCTGCCGTTGCCACTGTGGGTCCTGATGGAATTATCCAATGGGGGAACAGTTCTGTGGCACTGGGTATAATGGATCCCTTTTCTTCCTCAGATGACCAAACCAGTGCAGCTGCCTACCTCTTCGGATGGAGCTGCTGCATCGGGATCTGTTGTGTACCATCCTCCCCGGCAATTGGGCAGGTTGGTCACTCCCAGGCCCAATTCTGCTTCCTCAGGCCAACAACATTCATCCCATCCAAAGACTGTCCCTGAGATCACTGTTAATCAGTCACCCACTACTCTCTTCCCCCCCACTACATTGATCGTTGGGGACTCCAGCAGAATTCTTAGCCTTCATACCTGGTTCCAGTCTGTGTGTACAGTGCACAATATTGTTTTTTTTTCACAATTTTGACCTGTTCTGGGAGCGCTCCTCTCTGTTTAGAAGAGACGGAGTCACATGCTTGCTGCTAATTTGCCGCACACTGACTATTGACATCACACACGTGCCTACCTGAACTCTCTTCCCCCCCTACACCCACAACAAAGACTCTCACACCAGCTCCCCCTTGTGGAATGATCACACAGCTGTTCGACCTCTTCCTATTCCTGTCCATAGCAAGTGTTTTGAGCGGTGGAGTAAATGCTGCAAATCTTCATCCGTTAAAATTTTGTGGAAATAGAAAATATAAATATACTTCTCCTGTTTGCTATGCCCTCTTATATATAAGGTCTCTGGCTAATGAAATGTTTATCCCAAATTACTTAATCTCAACCAGTAAATTGGACTTTCTCTTCTTAACTTAAGTGCTTTTTCCGAACTATGTACCCCCAATTGTATGTTCTTCAACTCCCCTAGGCTCAGTGGTAGGAGAGGTGGACTTGTAGTTGTCTATAAAAAATATTTAAATTGTGTCCTCATATCATGGGAGAAACCTACCAGCTTTGAAGTACTGATGTTCAAAATCAATTTTGATATTCCTGTGTGCTGTATTAATAATACAGCACACAGGAATATCTGGTGCTGAAATTGTTTTTTATCAGACTTCTCTGATTTTTTTCTGATTTTATTTCTTCTATTGATGTTACTTATGACCACATTTTATTGGTCGGTGATTTTCATATTCATGTTGACATTTCACATCTGAATTTTTAACTACATGTGAATCTCTTAATCTAAAACAGCATGTATCATCTTCTACACATGAGCAGGGCCACACTCTTGATTTAGTTTTTACCCCGGGATTAGACATGAACTCTCTCTTCTTGAGGGAGTTTATTTCAGATCAAAAAATGATTTTATTTGCTATAAACTGCATTTCTGCTATTCCCTGTTCTAAGCAAACAGTATACACACACATTTTAAATGAAACATGAAAATTCGGCTGCAGACTTTGTTGCTACCTTCAGTTCTCATGGTTGTATTACTCAGTGCAACAATGTAAATGATATGGTTAATCAATTTAACACCATATGCTTGAGAACTCTGGACCAAAAAGCCCCTGTGAAAGCTAGGTCATGTTGTCCCTCCAACCCAAGGCTGTGGATAAATTTTATAAAACTATTAGAAAATTCAAAAGAGAATGAAGAGCTGAATGTAAATGGAAAAAGTCTAAACTTCAAGTTCATCGACTCTATATGAGAGTTATTATCTTCATTTAAATCACTGGTAAAGAGAGTGAGAGACTCTTACTTTTCCAGTCTAGTTGCCCCTAAAAAGCATAACCAAAGATTTCTGTTCAATACTATCAATAGCCTAGTAAACCCTGCCCCAGTTACTGTTTGTGCCACCTCTGTAGAGGTCTGTGAGAAGTTCTTAAAGTATTTTGTTGAAAAGATAGAAAACATCAAAGCATCAATTACTCCTGCTGGCTCACTTCTACCTTCACCAGAGCCCTTGCCCTCCACCACGCTGTTAGATGCCCTTAGGGATTTGGTCGACATTTTGTCCAATACCTCACTACTTGTAAATTTGATATTCTTCTTTCCAAGGTTTTTAGAGTCATTGCCCCTTGGCTTCTTAGCATTGTGAATGAGTCTCTTCTATCTGGCCCTTTCCCGGACTATTTTAAACAGGCCTGATTCCGGCCTCTCCTTAAAAAACCTGGTTTAGATCCAACATTCCCCCATAACTACCATCCAATATCCAAATTACCTTTGGCTTCAAAATTGCTGAAAAGATTGGTTGCTAAGCAACTTTTAGAAATAATGCAATGAAACAATATATACGACAAATTCCAATCTGGCTTTAGAAAGAACCATGGTATGGAAACAGCCCTACTCAGAGTAACAAATGACATCCTAATAAGTGCAGTAATCTCACTATTCTCATTTTGCTGGACTTGAGTGCAGCCTTTGATACAGTTGATCATACAATGCTACTCAACAGACTCAGGAACTGGGATGGCCTTGGTGAAACTGCTCTTAACGGGTTTTCATCTTACCTATCAAACATAGTATTCAAAGTCCCAACTTTAGTTCTTCAACTGCTCTCATGTCATGTGGGGTCCCACAGGGCTCGGTCCTTGGCCCTATTTTGCTCAGTTTGTATCTGTTGCCTTTTGGCCATGTTATTCGCAATTTCACCCCGTGTCCTACCATTTTTACGCAGATGACTCCCAGTTGAATGTCTTGTTTGCCCTGAAAGTCTTAACAATCTGAATTCTCTGCACTGCTGCCTTGCTGCCATTAAGGACTGGATGGCTTCCACCTTCCTGCAACTGAACACAGATAAGACTGGTCATGTCTCATATTTCTAACAGTGTCAACACTCAGCTAGAAACTTGGGAGTTGTTTTTGATCAGTACCTCAACTTCATTCAGCACATTAAGAGTCTTGTTAAATCCTGCTATTTACAAATCAGAAATATTGCCAAAATCCAATGTTCCAACCAATGCTCCCCAAAAACATAGTTGAGCAACTTATCCACACCCCTACTTCCTCCCGCCTAGACTACTGCAATTCATTATTTACTTGCCTAAATGATGCATCAGTTGCCTGTCTACAGTTGGTACAGAATGCAGTAAGAAGACTTCTCACAAACACTCGACGTAGGAAACACATCAATCCAGTTCTGGTCGTACTACACTGGCTCCCCATTCATTACAGAATTCAATTAAAGATTCTATTGATTACTTTTAAATCCCTACATGGTCTGGCTCCACTTTACATTTCAGAACTCTTAACCCCTTATTCTGCACCAAGACCCCTCAGATCAGAGAATCAAATGTTCCACGGTTCAGGCTTAAAACAAAGGGGGATCATGCTTTTACTGTTTTAGCTCCAACACTGTGGAACAAACTCCCCCCTTAGTGTCAGATCAGCTGATTCAGTACCTCAGTTTAAAAAGCTTTTAAAAACTCACCTGTACAGACTGGCATTTGTATAATATTTTTATAATGTCTATTCAAATGTTTGAATGTTCTTTTTATATTTTGTTTTATCCCTCTGTTTGACCACTCCTTGATATCCCTGTTTTTATTGCATTTTCTGTGTATGATCTTTTATATTTTTTATTATTGCCTGATTATTATTTTATTTCTCTATATTCGCTATCTATATTATATGGTATTGTATTTTGTATTAACTCTATTTTTGAAAAGTGTTAGAGAAATAAAGTTTATTATTATTATCTCAAATGGCAGAGGAAATATAATTTCAGCATTATATTTAAATGTACTTTGGTTTCTTCACATTACAATCCTGTTTTTATATTTTGACGTCCAAACTGCATTTAATTTAAAGCCCCCCTCGCCTCAAAAATGTGTTTTGCTTATTTCAGTTCATTTGAGCTTCACTGTGTAGAGTTTGACACTAGAAGTCTGTTTTACACAGTTTCTCTGTGATAACCTAAAATCTGAGTTTAAGGGGTGTACCTATAAACAGGATTTGTGACATCACAACTAGTTTTAATGGTGGTCTAGTATGCAATTTACACAAGTGTGATGTGGGAACTTGAAGCCTCCAGTGTACATAAACTGAGAATGGACTTTTCAGTGAAGTAGGAAACATCTTGTGTCCAGCGGTTAAATTTTTAAAATGAAAAATATTTGAGGGAGAAGGAGGAGATGCAATTTAAAGTTTTTAATGAGGTAATTTGACCTTTTTTGTGAAAAAAAAAACATATCAAACACATGCTATTTTATCCAAGCAGAGTATTTTATATATTTTGTCTAGAAGGGATCTTTAATGTTCATTTTCATTTACCCCAATCTTTTATTCCTGCGGTCAATAACACATTTTATGGTAAGGAAAGGAATATTAAATGTGAAAAAAATAGCATTTCCTCTAGGGTTTTGAAACAGTGGACCATTCTATACTGTTATCAAAGTGTATGGGCTGTGGACATACTTCTGTATCTGAAAGATATAAGTGAAACTGAGATAACTCTTAGTACAGTATTAGGATGTGTAAGAAAGTGCATCACAGATAATAATCTTTCAATACATTTGGGTGAAACTGCATTAATCTTGTTTGGAACTAGAGGGAAGTTGTTAAGAATATACTGGTTTGGTAATTATATGTAAAGGCACTGAAATTATATGTCAGACATATGTTACATATTTAGGAATAATATTGGACCAGTCACTGTTGCAGTGGTGGAAAGTAACTAAGCACATTTACTCAAGTACTGTACTTAAGTACAATTTTGAGGTACTTGTACTTTACTTAAATATTTCCATTTTAATGCTACTTTATACTTACACTGCACTACATTTCAGAGGGAAATGTTGTACTTTCTACTCCTCTACATTTTTAGTTACTTTACAACTTTAGATGCTTTTCAGATGAAGATTTGACACAATGGATAATATAACAAGCTTTTAAAATACAACACATTGTTAAAGATGAAACCAGTGGTTTCCAACCTTTTTGGCTTTTGATATCTTACAAAAAGCAGTGTGTAGTCGGGGCCTCTAAACTTCTCACATGGTTTCATTTCAAAAAAATTAAAGATTAGAGAAAAACTCCAAAAACTGAAAACAGATTTGTGTATCAGAACTTTGTTTTTTCTTCTTTTCTCTCCCATTAATCATCTCACGACCCCTCAGATTTATCTGCTGACCCTTTGGAGGGGCCCGACCCCTAGGTTGGAGTTGAAACTAGCTCCACCTCCAGCAGCTTCAACAGTAACATGCTGCTTACAAACTCAGTATTAATAATCTAATGATGTCATATATAATAATATATCAGTCAGAGGGACCAAACCACTACTTTTACTGCAATACTTTAACTACATTTTACTGCTAATACTTTTGTACTTTTACTTAAGTAGCATTTTTCAATGCAGGACTTTTACTTGTAATGGAGTATTTTTACATTGCTGTATTAGTACTTTTACATGAGTAAGGGATCTGAGTACTTCTTCCACCACTGCTCTGTTGTGAATATGTTGATGCTGAAATATTATATTAAAATTAAGTTTCTGTTTTGCAGAAGAAATTTTAATATTCCATTGAAGAAACCTCTTGTGTCATCATTGATTCTGTGTCATTTTGATTACTCCTGTTCTGATTGATACAGTGGTTTGACAGCTTAAAAAATTGCAGATAAAACAGAATAACATTACTTTGTATATACTGAATGCATCTCCTCGAACTCTTCTTGGTGATGATGAATTCAGAAGTGTGGATCTGCTGTCTTTGCAGCTCAGGGGAAAACAACAGAAGCCACACCAAATGTGCAAAAACACCTATGGGCATGCTCCTGAACATTTGTGTTCACAGATAATGATGGTCCCACACTCAATATGGCTATAAGACCAGGGCCAGTGTGTGTTCAGTGTCTCGAGTAAATAATTTATCCAGGATCTCTCTTTTATACTGGTGGTGTACTGTGGAGCAGCCTGTCATTAATAAAATTTTACTTGAGCTATTACTGTATTTTTGTGTATTGATGTGGCTTTTTATTGTTTGGTTCAATTTGCACTGATGTGGTTTGGGTTTAAAGATTCTATTGTTCAGTTTTTAATCTTGTCACCATTTTGGAAATAAGTGTTCTCACTTTTTTGTTAAACCTTGGATTGGTGTGTTTTGTGGGTTCATGAATCAAATCAAGGTTTACAACCCTGTTTTTACCTTTTGATAGCTGAAATTTTCAT
Organism: Scomberomorus guttatus; assembly: GCA_038419695.1. Classification (NCBI taxonomy): domain Eukaryota; kingdom Metazoa; phylum Chordata; class Actinopteri; order Scombriformes; family Scombridae; genus Scomberomorus; species Scomberomorus guttatus. The sequence continues at coordinate 23,531,997 of CM076458.1, forward strand.
TTTAATTTACGTTTTTTTATTTCAGTTCAGTTTCAGTTTTTGATGATTGGAATATTAAATTGCATTTTCTTTGTTGTTGTGGCCCTCTTTATAGTGCTGATCTAGGACAGTGAACAGCCCCACAACATCCCCTTTACACCTGTTCTCATCATCTTGATATTTCACACAGACTGGACAGCTATTAGCCGAAAAGTGGCACCTGAAGTTTGGGTTCCACCTCTCCAGACAATCTAACACCTCCTCTGTAACAGTGATGAGCTGATAAATATATCACATCTGTCCTCTTCCAAAATCACCTTTGTGTGTGTGTGTGTATGTGTATGTGTGTGTGTGTGTGTGTGTGCCTCCCTGTGTCTGTGTTCGTTAGGCGTCTTGATTGTGGGTGTATGTATGACAGCCCCAGCAACACCTGGCCTCCCCAGCAGGAAGCGTGTGTATCTAATAATGAGGGAAAGTGTCAGGGACACACAAGGTGCATCCATTAGAGAGACGACCACAGATTCCTTCCCCAGGCTGCTTCCTTACCCACACACGCACATCTTGTCTCCCTTTTCCTACTGTAAACCACATGGGGGGGGGGGTAATCACATTTTCTGTCAAACTGAATAGGTGATGGCAGCTCAGCAAAAAAGAAAAAAATGCAGCGATGCAAATGTGCCCGTTTGTTTCTTTTTTCTGCAAGCATCAGCTGTCATCACAGCTCAGTTTTCACTGGAGCAATAACTCTGTCCTCCCTGGAAGCTACCCATGAATCAAACTTTGGTCATTTGATTGACAGCTCATTACCCTCCCCTTAACACAGACAACAACCTTGGAAAATGGAGGTAAAGCTGGAAGAATCAAGTTGAGTTTTGTATCCAAGCTGGGCTGAGAAAAGGAGGAACATGGGCACACCGGTGGAAAATATGTGCATGCTCTTTACTTCTTGGGTAATTGTGCCGACTTTTATGTTCTGTAACTTTAATTTTCTTAAGAGATAAGATTAATGAGAGATTCTATATTTTTGTTAATAATACCATAACGGGATCACTGCCAGCTTTTAGGCTTCTAACATCCCCTTAGTTATATTCAAGGGCAAACCTTTGAGGGAGGATTTTTTTTAATCTTGATTTATCACTCACTCTGATGAGTAATTACTGCGACTGTTCCTGTGACTTGGGAAAAAATGTATCTGAAGTAGCAGTATTTCTTCTTCCACAATACATTTGAGTGATCTTCCCACTTCCCACTGAGCACTACAGTAAGACAGTGAGTCAAGGCCAAGGCAGTTTGTGCTGAGCAGGGTCATCCTGACCTGTGTTTTGGTTAATCTTCATCAGATATTAGGTGTTGTTGTGCCACCATAAGATTCTCAGCGATGTGGCAGACAGTTTGAGGCTGATGGTATGTATAGTGTGTATTTTGGGAGCGCATATTTGTTTGATAAAAACTTGAGTGAAGGTTTTTTTTTTTTTGACAAGCTGTGAGAGTTTGTATGAGAAAAACACCACATGCATCCAGGAGTACAAGCTCAGATGAACACGTGCACAGACACACACAAGCACACACACAAATACACACCCTGGCAGTATCAGAGGAGTCTGAGAACTCCCTGTTCCCTGGAGAAGGCCCAGCAGCCGCCCCACCGCCCACCTTATCTCCGAGTTCCCACCACCGGCGGAAAGGAAGGTCTTTCATACGACTCTTATCACTAGACTAGAAGGGAGAGAAGGATGTGGGAGGATGATGGGATGGTGGGGATAGGAGGTGAAAGCCCCCACCGTGCAAGGCCAAAGGGCCACAGCCCCACTTTCCCATGCCCACGTCTGATCATCAGTCTCGCCAGGGTGCAGTGTACAAAGCGAGAGATCTCACCTCACTCAGGGTGAGAGATTCATAGAAAGGAAGAGAGACGAAACAGGAGAAATGTCAAAAACAAGAAACAGTCTGAAGACCCTCAGATCTCCCCTCTGCAACCCCAGCACAGCACAGGCACCACGGCAGAGCCAGAGCTCAGCATTTCCACTTCCATCAGCAACTCTGATGTGCTACTATGTGTGTCTGGGTCAGCTCATACCTTAACATACACCTGAAGTGAGAACATTCAGATGCTGTTAATTTAGCAGCAGTGTAGCAGTGTGCAGTGTAGTGTGTGTGTGTGTGTGTGTGTGCATACAGTATGTGTCAAAATGTAAGAGCAGTTGAAATAGGGTTTTAATTGATTGGGGCTGTAAAGGTCCCTTAAGTTAAAAAACACCTCATAAAAGAGATAATATTGACCATTGAGGGTTCCAGTGCTTTCCCACTAAATACAATTAGAATTTTCTGTCATAATTAAAACTCAAAGGGATTCTTTTTTTTTTTAACCTGGGACTTATTCTGACTAAGGTTCATGCTAACTTTGCACTGTCCACCTTTGTTGTAGAGATTCAGAAAACATGAGGATTGGCAAAAACATATATTGGTGCAAGCTGTGAGAGCTTCCTTTATATTTGCAAATAAACTTCAAATGCCTGTCTTTCATTTTGACAGAAAGTAAACACATAGATTAGTCTGCTGGATTAGTTATAGTAGTTAACTGCATAGGCATCTATTTCTGTGGCAATTTACCGCCTTACCATGTTTGTGTCTTTGTAAATTTGATTAAACTAATTCTGACTTTTTGACAGTACGGCTTGTGCATTAAAAAGGGGGAGTTTTTAAGGGGCTAGTGTAATGACATGAGTTGACTTTGGCCTTTCGCCCTAGTTTCATCAATGTTCATAAGTAGATTTTCAACCCAGTATAGTATAAACATGTCAACGTGTGCAAACCTGCAGTTTGATCAAGCAGTACATCTGTTACTGATACAATTAAGCCTCAATACATGTGGATTTATTTATGGGTGTCTTCACTGCTAAATGTGAACATAAATTTCTCATCTGATTTATTTTGTGTAACTATCCATATACTCTATTTTGTGCTGAACAGCAGCTGTAGTTTTCTTAAATCTGATATTTCAGAAGGTTATCGAACAAATTTAGACCCCCTGAAAAAGTACAAATTTCTAATTATTCTCCTGACAATGAACAAGGATAAAATCATCTGAAAGGTTTATTGTTTTCAGGTGTAAGAGTAACACTTTCACATTGACTTTGCAAATGTATTTGACATAGTCAACATTTTGATCACAATGTATACCAATAAACTGAAAGGGTTATAAATATTTCAAAGCAAGTAACAGTAATAACAGACACTCAAAAAAAAACCTATTGAACGTTACAGATAAACACATATCCATCATATTTTGATGCTAACATACATTAACATAAATGTTAGTTGTATGATCCAGACTAAAGCAGTCAACATGTCTGACATATGATCAGGTTGTGAGAAGATCAGCATAGTACTTGGATTACATTTGAAAGACAGCTCATGGGTCACAAAGTATGCTGGGAAAAAAATGAAAACATCCAATTTCAAGGCCCTGTGTCAAAATCTATCCTTTAATATTTTACCTTTAATATTTCAGTTGATCTTATGCTTACATGGCAAACCTGGGGCAGGGTAGTATTCCAGCATTGACATGCTGGTTGGTTTCTGGGCCTCTGGGCAAAATGCACTGGGGCCCACAGACCATTTTTGCCCCGGGGCTTCCTAGTGGGTTAATCCAGCCCTGCCTGAAAGCACATACAGAAGATTTATTTTATAACTAGACGTGTTTTACACGTCTTTTGTGTAACCACTAAATGATGTCAAATTTGATATAGATTTTCCTCACACAGTGATATATGAATGATCTTAGGGATCCCTCCAAGACCTCAGACACAATTCAAGCACCCCTGTGCAGCAGCCAAGTCAAAGGCCCAGAGACACAACCTAGAGAGGCATGGTTTCATTTCATTAAACAGTGTTTGATCTTTAATTGCCATATTACTGCTCAATTAGCCTGATCAAACCAAACAGAGGCATTCAACAGCAGCATGCCACGTTAAAGCGGCGGTGTTGCATGGAGACTCCGGGAGTGTCAGTCAACTCAATACAATAGCGCGCCTTCACTCACTGTCAGCTCCCTGCCAGGCACTGTAATGTCTGCTTTACTCACTGCAAGGCTTAGTACAATGCCTCCAATAATACAAGAGGAGCTGCAGGACTGCTGAAAGAGGGATTGTCATCATTCATTTACCCAACAAAACAATAACTTACAGGGTGGAACAACAGAACCATTACTCAAATCTCTGTTGACACAAATCGATCTTCTCACCGCATTAAGGAAGCTACAGTAGTTCAATTCATGTCTTTGCACTGCAGTTAATACCTCCAGTCATTTATAGTTTATAGCAAGTAGGGTTTTAGCTTTCTATACCCCTATCACACATGCAACCTGGGAGTTTTATGGAGTATTTCAGAGGACAATATGATGCTGTAGACATGTAGCAATAGTGTGAAGTTGACTTCCATTGCACTTCCAACTCTGATCTTGATAGGGGTCATTCCACAAATGAAAAAAAAAAACAGGAAAATCTGGATGGAAGTGCCTTTATACCCGACTGCCACTGTTTGTACTGTTTTCTCTTAGCCACTAAAAGGTCTACACAAGATAAACACTTCATGAAAATTGCTTTCTATATCACCACACACCGTACATTAGTAGCTGTATTTGATTAAAAAAAATGAACTGTTAACATGAACTTTCATCCATGGTGGGTGCTGAATGCCACTAACACAGGTAGCTTTTGTCAGTAAGAGGTCTGGCAATTTGATTAATCTGTTTTGATATGTATGCTTTCACAACACAATTTAGAAAGTTCCAAAGACACAAAATTATCAGTGTCCAAACTGAAGGTACATTAGTTTAAAAACCACTGATACAGTATGACTAATATGAAAAGATGAGTAATATTGAAAAATATGACTATAGATGAGACAAAGTCTATTGTCAAGTAGACAAGAGCAACATCACAAGTTGAAACTAAAACAGGGTCGTGACAGAAAAGAGGGTGCTTATCATTAGCCTGCAACTGAATTCAGTCCACTTTTGTAACAGTTTTTGCAATTGTGTTTTTTTTACTTTTAAATGTGTAATTCGTCCACTCCTGTAGGCTACATAACTTTGCCAGTCCATTTTCTTTAAAATACGCAAGTATTAAATAATAAGAATGGAAGTAAGTTACAAGAATTGTTTGACATTTTGGGAAAAATTATTATTCGTTTTATTTGCAAGAGTTACATGAGAAGATCGATATCACTGTCATATCTGCACAGTAAATAGAGCCACCAGGTGCTTTAGCTTAGCAAAACTGGGGGTAAAAAGCTAGCCTGGCTCTGTCCAAAGATAAAAACACCCACCTCCCAGTGCCTTTATAGTTAATTTAACACGTTATATCTTATTTGTTTATTTCATACTAAAAATGAAATGTAGAAATGACAAGGCCAGGCCAGTGACTTGCTAGTGTCTCTGCTTTGGACAGAGCCAAGCTAGCTGTTTCCCCCTGCTTCCAGTCTTCATGCTAAACCAAAGCTAACAGCCTGTTTGCTCTAGCTTCATGTTTAACCTACAAACAAGAGAGTGATATCAAACTTCTCATCTAAGTCTTGCCAAGAATGTGAATCAGCTCATTTCCAGAAAAGTCTACCAATTTGTTTAAAGCTTCAACATTTTTTATCACTTCTAGTGGTATTATCAAAAATGGAAAAAAGACAGTTTCTTTTCATTTCAAACTTTCATTTGTATTTTTAATTTTTCTACAAAAGAAGCCATACAAAGTCTACATTGTATGGGCTTTAAAGTCAAGATAAAATGAAAAATAGACCCTATTTAACAATACATTAGACAATATATATAAATACAAACAATAACAATACAAAGAAATACAAAAATTATTTTTTTTTGTATTCTTATATCAAAATCCAATCATGTAAAACAAAATATGACGTGTGCTTATGTAGGTTTGAACCAACCAATTTCAACCAATGCATTCACCCATCTATCTTATTTTTAGCAGCACCGAGCTAATATTCATTATTTCTTTTCAACATTTCACCTTTTCAACATTCAAATCAAATGATGATGATGATGATAAACACAATCTGTGGAATGGATTTCCATGTCAAATCCTAAAATTTAGCCTAGAAGTCAATATTGTAGACCCAACATTTTTCCCATTTGCTCCTTTGCAGTGGTTTAATATTTTCAAACACATTCCACCTAATACAAATTTAAGACATTACGCTGTTCATGCAGAATAATGGAGCCTGCTCCTTATTGTACAGGATAGAGTTTTGTTTAGTATGGAGGGACAAGCATGCTCAAGGGTGCCTGAGCCCTCATCAGCATTGCTGAGCAGAAGGATGAGAGAGAGAGGGAGACAGCGTCCCGGGCCCACCCCACTGGGAGCGACCTGGGGACTCGCAGCCTTTTGAAGTGGTAATTTGCCCGGGCCCCGAAGGATGGCCGCCAAATTGAAATGTCTTTTGACAACGACAGACAGCCACCGTTGTCATCTGATTGAGCCACCCTCAGGAATACAGAAAGAGAGGGAGACGGAGAGAAAAAGATTGAGACACACAGAGAAAGTGAGGGTAACAAGGACAGAAAAGAGTCATTTCACTGTTTAAAAAAAAATCTGGTTTCTTTGGAATAACTGTTAATTTTAAAAGAGTGATTCTACCATGGCAGTGAGCCAAAAAGTGCCACTGTGGTGACACGAGCCCTTGTCTGTTCTCCACAGAGCCTTTCATGGATTTCACCCTGTAGCCAAATATTTTTAATTATGTATGAAAAACATCCAACCTTAAATAGTTATGTCTCCAGGATAAATGGAAAATAGCTGTTTATCTATATACTATCGAGAAAAAAGACATTTCTATGATAATCCAGTATTTTGCCTGCAATCATGGAAGTGTTTTATGTTTTATTTGTTTGTTTCACACACATAAAGACAAAACACATGAATGAAGTGTGTCATGAAGTACATGTGAGGGTGTGGTAGAAACTTGTAATGGCTTATATGAAAACCACACCCAAAAGACATACAAAAGTGTAAAATGATATTTAAAAAATGCAGAGAAGCAGGAATATTGCTGTATTAACAGTATGAACAACAGTTACGAGGAGTGATTATTATTGTTCCAAGTCAAATGTTTTTGACAGCAGGGCATTTCTAAATCTCTTTTTGTACAAAGACAATGACACAAAGGAATCCATTAAATGTACATTTTCATTCCACAAGATAACTCCACGATGAAGATTCTTAGCCTCTCTGGTTGGATAATTACGATATTGTGAATTATTAACAAAATAATTCCTAAAAACTAAACTAAACTAAAGCTCATACTGCTGTTGCTGTCTTTGTCTCTGGATGAGATTGTCAGATACGGTAAATGCCCCGGAGTAACAGAGAAGTAGAATAGATGGTTGCAGGCAGTGTCTTCTACAGCCTTGAATGATATGAGCACATGAATAAGAGTCATGAGAAAGCTTGAGGTCAAACGCTGCCTGGTTTCCATTACAGCTGCCTGTGAACTACAAATAGATTTCTGCGCATTGCAGAGAGCAGAGAAAGACAACTGACAAACATGCAAGCAGTAAAATTAAGCCAGTGACATTCATTTAAATGTAAAATGAGGTTATGCACTCAAAATGTATCTGGTATACTGTATTGGAGTCTATTATGTAGCTGTGTTGCAGAAGCAAAGCCTGAATTTTGAGGTTCACAGAACAATCTGACCTCCTGTAATCATTGTTTTTTTCAGCTGCTCTTTGTTATGCTCCGTTATTCTCATCCTCCCCTCCTCTTCCTCCTCTCTCTCTCTCTCTCTCAGACATACACACACCTATACAGAGCAGATGAAAAGAACCATAATGGCTCAGAGATGAGGGGAACTTTTAGCCTGTGAATGCTTGAACTCACGAGCCTCCTATTGGGAGCCAGGTGGCAGCGTGGTGGCCCGACTCCCCAGAGGACCTGGTTCAGGTGCTTGTCTCAGCACCCCATGGCCTTATTCTGTCAGCCCCCTTGCCTGATGCAGATTGGCCCCTACATGAGGGGCCCAGGCAGCACACACCCCCCCCCCCACACCCCCCTGTCTCCATCTGTTTAACTCCAGCATCCTGCACCAGAGCACAACACAACAATGGAAATGGAGGGAGGGGAACTTAAAATTCACTAACTGCTGGCAGAAGGAGAGGAAGAGGGAGACACAAGGATTCAGACTCACAGTTTCCAAGAGAAGTTCAGCATTTACGCATTGAAAAGAAAGTTATGATAATGGCAAGAGCTAGCACTGTTACTGAAAGCATTCTTTGTATCTAAATGACCTCGGACCTGTGTGGTTCACATAGGAGATAAAGACAGTTATCTTTCACTGTTCGGTGAGTTACATTGTATTGAATTCGATACTTTGCTGAAAGTGAATACAGTTTGAAATTCTGTATATCATACTGTTACATTTTAAAGCATGGCTCTCAGGGGGGCAGCTTTAACCAAAAACAAGACTAAGAGTTTACAGCCACATTAACAGCTCTTTGAAGCTGTAATTCTCACTGTAAAGACAAGTAAACTGTCAGATAAATAAAAGTCGAGGTCCAAAATGTCACAAATGAGGACAGAAGGTCCAAAACATATAAGCAACAGCAGGAACAGATAACAGACTGGATCAGAATACAAAATGACTTAATACAAATGTCCATTGTAGCAACATTGTAACAAAGACAAACCGACAGTGAATGAATGGCTGAGGCTGGTAAATGTACTGAGGAGCAGATGAGGGAATGGGGAACAGGTGAGTGGGGATGAGGAGCAGGTAGGAGCTGATTGGCTGGGGAAAACACTGAGAGCAGGGCAGGGCTAACGAGGCTTGATGCAGGGCAGGTGTGGAGGGAAAAGCAGGCTGGGGAAGGAGCACGGGAACACAGGAGGGAAACACAATGCAAACAGACAACAAAAACCCAGAAAACAATAAAACCAGACAGGACTGTGACAGGACCATGACACAAAATTTGTTAGCTCTTTAGCAGAATCACTTTTCCAGCAGAAAAAAGTGTTGAGTTCATGTGCTTCTACTCCTGAATAAGTCTTCAAAAAAACATTTTGTTACCTCGAAACAGTCATACAGTCATTGGTTTTAGAAGTGAATCCTTATATACTTCCAGTTATTACACGAGAAGCTGATTTTTTGACCAAAGTGCACAAACATCATGAATGTCTGCACCAAATTGCATTGCAATCCATTCAGCAGTTGTCGAGACATTTTTTTTCTGCTTTTTTGCTGCTAGCGTGGCTAATAATAATATTTTCATCCATCAATGAATTTGCTTTGATATTATTTCATAGAATGCACACACTGGATTGTATTAGTACATATCCTTAAAGGAAAAGATTGAAAGCTTAATCGTTTTCTTGGCGAGAGTTAGATGACAAGACTGATACCACTCTGAAGTTACCACGAGCAGAATGTTTTATTTTTGTCAAACTTTTCCTAATTTGTACCTCATTCTTTCCTACAAATACACAAAATTATACAGCATATATTTTCAAGTCAAACGTGGTGTTTACTGAGTGAACTGCACCTCCGATTGTTGCTAATAAGCATGACAGATCCCGCAAATTGCCAATCCAAGCTTAAAGACAACTACAGGTGTTTGTTGTGTTGCAATTCAAAAAATATCATACCCTCATCCTGTCAAAGTGTCAAAATTCTCAAACCGCATTTCGCTTCTGAAATGTTGTGCTGAGTGAACTCGCTCCTGCTCCGTGGCAGATACGTTTAGATGAACAAGCAGCTTTTGTTGCCTTTTTTCTGTGGAGTGAGACATTTGTGCTTAACTCTGCAAATTTGCCCTGCTCAAATGAAACACTCTGCAAAAACAAGAGTGGATTTTTAAAGCTGCATGTTAAAGTGTACCCAATTAAAAGCAGTCCCTCATGAGACGTGGTGGAAATGAACCTGACATTTTGATGTGAGGGAAACTGCTGCAATAGAGTACGCTTATTTGCCATTGTTTTTTTGTTGTTGTTGTTGTTGTTGTTGTTTTTTAGCTCTTTGTTTTGCAGCTCTCCAGTATGCATCTATAGGAGTGCAGAAGGGAGGATGCTGTACCTTGGATTTACTATATAAGCACATATAGAAAGCATCAGTAAACACTGCAGGCTCTCCATGACTATAAACTCTCCAGTCAGAGCACAAATATGCCACTGCTCATCAGACCTTGATCAAAGAACCCGTTCTGGATCAAATATTTTTGTATTTGTCCCACCAAAAGGGCACGGCTCAAAGCATCACTCAGATACTCTCAGTAAAGGTATTTGACTTCAGTGCACATGTCACTGTTGGTATCACTCACAGCAGTGCTATATATTGCCAAAGTTGACTTAAATTTAAACAAATATCTACTATTAGAATATAGACAAATAGTGTTTGACCTCAGTGTGCTGCCAGCCAGGGCTTGAAACTGCTGCCACCAAGTGGTGCTTTGGAGGATTTATGACTGTAGGGCTGGAAAAAAACTGGGCTTGTACAGTAGGTAGTCCTTAAATTTGGTTTTGACAAGATATTTTCTTCACACTACACCAAAATCTTCTTTCTACAGCAGAAATTATTATATAAAACATATCAGCCTCCTCAAGCATTGAGCACAGGTTAGGGCAGCACACATTTGTGCCATGTTTCTTAATGTAATTTAACATATGCAATGACCACAAAGTAAAAAATGTATGCGTTGACCAAAACTCAAAACCCAGATATAAAACAAATTAATAGCACTCTAAAACATAATGCAGCTCTGTTTGAGGTGCTCATCATCAGCATCTTTCACCCAGAGATAGCTAGAGATTTTTACGGTGTGAGATGACCTCAACTGGGCCAATATGCTCATCTATGATAGATCTTCCTTTACCAAACCCTGTGATATATGACTGCTGCTCTTAACGGTGCAAACTCAGAGGTTCAGAGAAAACAGCACAGTTTCATCTTCGGATGTTTGCACTGGCCTTGACATGCCATAACACTCCCTCCAGCACACACTAGACAACATGTCTGTGTATTTGTGTGCGTGTGTGCGTGTGTGCGTGTGTGTGTGTGTGTGTGTGTGTCAGTGTCTCACTTCAGCACACCCTGAGAGTCCTTGTCTAGAGACCTTGAGTGCTAAAAAGCACAGGGGGCCCTCTTCTGGGAGGGTGAAAGGGAGCAAAAAAACCCTGAACAGATAAGAAACTTTTCCACCGGTAGGAACGAGGCGTCCTGAACGTTTCCCTTCTTCTATGCTCTGCTTTCTGACGTCTACAGCATGTGCCAGATAGGAGATGATAACTGTGACAAGTTCATTGTAACTAGAACAATTTGGACATAACAGACAATGAACTATGCATAGGCGTCGGTGCTACTGCATGTGTATCAGTGTAGCAAACTATTGTTTTGTTTTGTTTTTTCTGCAGAGGCATCTGTGGTCTACACAGGTGTGTCGCCATGGCTTGAAACCAAGGAGGGAGGATAAGTGCTGACTGAGTACAGACAACAGCTACTCTGTCTTTCTCAAACATCTTCAAGGTCCCTGTGGAGGGATAAATGGCCAACAGGAGGTGCTTTCCCAGGAGAGACTCATCTGGAGCTTTACAGGGTAAGTCCTCTCCTCGCCTGACTCATTTTATAAACTGATCTATTTGATTTAAACTGAGAAAATGTAATCCAAACATCGACTTTTAAAAAAAAAGATGGAATATGAATGCTGTTTAAGTTTTATGTCGAACACCGAAAGTTGTCTGCTTCTAGTTGACAAGAAATCTCACCTAGAGAAAGAATATGTGAGTTATTAGTTGTGTTGTACATGCAGTCATGCATCTCTGTGGTTTTTTTTTCATCCCTGCCCTCCAGGTTTCAGCGTGCAGCAGCAAGGCAGCAGGGCTCTTTGCACTCGTTGTTCCTTTTTCCTATGCATATACCTCTTTGAGATGTAACTTTAAAGAGGCATAGGGCATGGGAAAATGGGGCTGCAGAGGTATTCCACTCGTCAGACAGCCATTTCATCATCCTCTCCGTATGACAGCTGACCTCAAAGCGCGCACACACATGCACTCCAGGCTCCAGCCCTCACGGACACAGCAGAACTGAACACTGACTGCAGGTGATTTTTGTCTCTCTGTGATTTGTTTTTATGTCATATCATAACTCAAATTTCATCTTATTCATTCATGATGACAGTGTGTGTATGGGGTGATGTGATATTGTATAGCTACAACATTATTGTTCATTTAAAACATGTTTGTCTCTGTTTGATGTTTTTTTTTTTTTTAAATAAAGATCTCTTGTCATTAAATACTGGACTTGACATTTATGTTGATTAAGTTGAATAATAGCATTTTGACTTTTTAGACTGTAAGTAATGGGGTCTTTAAGTGGAGGAGGCTGAATCACACAATAAAGATATTTTAATCATTTTTACATTGTTACTTTTACTTGCACATAAATGACTTAGGGTGGTGATACACTAGGCAATTTTTTGGGCAACTCTGATGGGTAACAGTGCCCAAGAAATTGCCTCAGTATTGCTGCTTTAACCCCATAAAAACAGGACATTTTAACAGATGCTACCATGTTCTTCACATTTTTGTTTGCTGCTAAAAGTGTTATCGTCATACACTGCCAAAACTATATACAATATTATTTAACTATCTTTTTAATTTTAATGAAAACGTCAAAAGGTGAAAGGAGTGGAAGTATTCAGATCCTTTACTTCAATAAAAATACCAGTACAACAATAAATATACAATAAAAATATTTCATTACAAGTAAAATTCCTTAATTCATAATCAAAATTATTAACTACTAAAATTATTATCAGGAAAATGTACTTAGAGTCAAAGTGAAAGCACTTGTTCTGCAGAAAAATGGCATCTGTGACTGATAGATTATATTACATTATAATACTGATGCATCAATGAATGAGCAGCTTTTTACTGCTGTAGATGCTCAAGCTGGCGCTGGTATTAACTACTTTATGTACAGTTTAGCCCAGTGGTTCCCAAACTAGGGGTCAGCCCCCCTCTGGTGGGGCCCCCTCCAAAATAAACCTGGTGAGCCGTAGAATGATCAGTGGGGCAGGGAAGAAGATAAAACAAAGCTCTGCAACACAAGTTTGTATTCATTTTTTGGGCCTGACTTTTGCTTTTTGTGAAAAAATTGTGTAATTGTGCTTCTTTCGGCCTAAAAGTTATTTAAAGGAAACTATGAAGTTTAAAGGGGAAATCACTCTAACAACTCATATAGACATCTGAGACATGACAAAGGCCCCAACTACAAGGAAAAGGAAAAGAAAAGTTTGGAATAACTTGTTTAATCTTAACAATGTATTAATTTTAAAAACATATCATGTGTTTTTTTTTATTTAAAGAGTAAAAAGTACAATATTTCTACTTCAGTTCCCTCAAAATTGTGATTAAGCACTTAAATGTACTTTCCACCACTGACAAAAGGCGACTTCTATGACAAAACTGCTATATGTGACTTCTCTAAGTTTTCAGGATATAAATGTAGAAGTATTTTCCTAACTGTCTGCACATTTCATGAGCGATTCCTACCAAAAAACCCAAAGCTAATTATACATTTAAAACTGTGGAAACAATTCCCCTGAAAGCTGCATAATGTAAGCTTAATGCCATCAGAATAATCAGCAGATGATGCTGTAGATCTCATTAGCGTCTCTCTCCACTGAACTTGTAAACAACCTTTGGCCTCTCCCAACATCCAGCCTTGGCTCCTGTCTGTCTGCTGCCATCCAGCTGCAGGTTAGTGAGACTATTAGCACCCACTCACCTGGTTCAAAAGGATCAGTGCAACAGTCATTGTCATTCAAATCAATTCAATTCAATTCAATTCTATTGAAAGGGGCTTCATTGGCATGGGAAACAGACGTTTACATTGCCAAAGCAAGTGCAAAATAAAAACAACAAAAGAAAATACATAAACAGAAACATTGTGATTTTTTCTATATACAGATCAGTAAAAATAACTTTGAATAACCAGATAACTAGATTTGCAGTTGAAAAATACAAATACAAATAAGTGAGAACTATATAAACACTGAAGCATTTTCTTTCTTTTAAATGAATGTATTTAAAGATATTTGTTCTGTATGTATGTGCAGCAATGTCTATGCACAGAGATCAGCACAGTGCAAATGGTCAGTGCAAGAATACACAGGTGATTTGCAGTCTTCACGGTGCTTGTATTTCATTGGATGCCATTTTCTGGTCTCAACAGCTCACAAATATTGCTGCTGTGTTTGCACATTGCTGTATTTCGCCCAGCAGATATGGACGTTTTTTATTATTAGCCATGTTTTCAAAGTCTTTTTGGGTGGTTGTAATCTATGGGTAGTATATGTCTCTGATGTCTTGGTACAGTTGGCAGGTGGTTAATAAAAAGTGCAGTTCGGTTTCCACCCCCTGCTGTGTGCAGTGGGTGCACAGTCTTTCTTCTCTGGGGAGCCAGGTCTGCCTGTGGTGGCCAAATCACCGACTCTTTGCTCTCTCACAAATGGATCATTTATTGCTTATGTTGCCATTAGAGCCAGGGACTATCCTAGTTAATGCTGCAGACTGAGACCTTGCACTGTCTGGTTGTAGAGAGGCTTGCATAAATGGATCCAGTAACCCTTTAAATGAACAATGTTCTTCTCATTATAGTGGTTACTGATGCATGGAATTCTAATCACCCCCTTTAGTAATTGTGCCTCCTGGTGGGAAGTGTCAGTATTTATTTTCTTTTTAAATTGTATATGCAGGGAGGAAGGCCCTTCTGAACATCCTTTGAAAAAGGCATGTGGCTGCTACATATAAAACCTGCCAAAGGAGCCCAGATCTGAATGACACAGCATATGTTGCTGACTGATATCCTGCAGTGAATGTAATCACTCCACCAGCAGGTATTTCCTATTCTGAATCCGAATTGCAAATCATAAGCGAACCAGGCATAGCCGCTTTATGACACAGTGACTCAATCAGTCACCTATTTAGCTGGTGCCACCTAATGACTTTAACGTGAGGCAATATACACCTTCTGCAGACTTGAGGGCGCCGTCTCTCCGCGTCTCTCAAGTAAGTGCGAATTGTTCAATCGGGAGACAATAGAGCTCAATGGATCTCAATGATCTAGCAGTTACCTCTGCTTTGATGTCCCTTTGAAGATGCAAATCTACAACGAGCAGGGACCTATCACAGCTTGGAGCCATGCCACCGGACGCCAAAAAGAAAATATGTGCCTGCAGCAGCCGGAGACAGCATCTTTAGCCCCCTGCACAAGACTGAGAGACAGGCTGGTCAGAGCCTGTGATACCTGAAACTCCTCCTGCGCTCTTTTGCATGATATGTAACAGTAGATGTTGTGGCAAACTCACTCACTTAACTGTGAACTTTCTTCAAAGAAAAAGAGGAGGGAGAGACAGAGAGAAAGAGGGAGAATGAAGCACAATATGGTGAAACCAGGACGCACGAACAATAGACTGCACCATTTGTTCCTTTTGTGACAGTTAACATCAATGTTACAACAGATGGCGGCACACTGTATCTCCTCATTTAGTATAGACTATGATCAGATGGCTTTGCGTTTTAATGAGTCAATTCCTACACTTGTGCTCTTTCAAAACACGTTTGTGTGTGTGTGTGTGTATACATATATACATATATATATATATGTATATATACCCGTCTACACAATTAGCCTAATGGTGTCATAATTTCAAGACTGAGTTTGAGATGATATGATAATCCAAACAATTTTGTCAAAAACCGAAGAGGCCATTTGTAGTCTTTAATAACGTTTTATTTGTGATATAAAACATACAAAATTTGAAGCAAATACATTACATTCTTTAAATCATACATACATATAGCATCAATAGCCTATATAGTGCTTCAGAAATATGTAAAAGCAATTATAATTCACAACCCCTCTTTTAAAGAGAGCAATGGAAAAATGTCTAGATTCTAGACAGGAATTTTTGGAGAAAAGGTTGGAAGAGTTCAGTAGAAGGGTGGGGGCAGGATGACAGGGTGGGTGCGGTGCTGGTGCAGAGGAGGGGGGAGGCTCGTCCTGTGGAGGGGCTGCAGCTGCGGGTAGAAGGGGAGCTGTCCACTCAGGACTGGGTGCTGAAACAGCACAGGCGGCAGCAGAGCGGCCGGGACCGACAGGAACTCAGGGCGCATATCCTGGACCTCCCGTTTCATCTTCATCCTCCTGTTCTGGAACCAGGTTTTCACCTAATGGAATATAAGGAAGCTATTAACTAATGTTTCTATATGTATGTTATGAATAACTTTTCATGAGTTTAAAAAGTAAGTGTGTTTTACAGAGTTTAAAAGTAAAAAAAGACACAGTAGGAGTCCCACATTATACTTTTACGTTGCTTTACACAGAATATCACAACTCTACAGGGCCAATAAACACAAACTGAAAAAAATGAACCATTCCTCTTTTTGCTGTGACCTTCTCGGACCACATTTATAAGCACTGGCTCAAACATACCTGAGTTTCAGAGAGGTTCAGCTTCTCAGCAAGCTTCCTCCTCTGCGTGGCGCCCAGGTATTTGTGCTTGCTGAAGGTATTCTCCAGTTTGCTGATTTGCTCGGAGGTGAACTTGGTCCTCATCCTTCGCTGCTGGGTTGCTTCTCCCTCGCTGTCCTCTCCAACTTCACTCTCAGACCCCGAAGTGTAGCCACAACTATCTGGAAGGAAGGAAGAACAGAGCGTTGAATTAACTTAGTCGAAATCAATGTCTACACAAAGGTCTGTTGATCTCAGCTCATGGGGGAACCAAAGTTTATCAGTGAACTTACTGTTTGGTGAGATCGGAGAGTATTGGCTTCTTGATTCCTTTGTAAATTCCACAATTTCACTATGGACTTTTGAATAAAGCGCAGCATCCTTCTTTGGCGTCATCTCCTCAGCGTCCCTTTGCGTCGTATAATAACTTTGAGAAAGCCACTCCACAGAGAAGTTTGCCATGATGTATCCAAGCAGTGGTCTCAAGGTGTGTGTATGTGTGTGTGTTGCCACTTGGATGACTCTTGGTCGCTATATAGGAGGGGCACACGTCTCTATTTGCATATGCAAAGGGATCTCAACGGAACGATAGAAACTTGATGGTCGTTGTAATTGAGGTTAATAGAGGCTTGGTTGTGCTTTTTCTCACGTCCATGGCTGGCTGAGATGCTCTGGCGCCAGTAAGTCTGAGTATCAGTTACCTGGCATCTCTGCATAAAGTGATTCAGAGCTTTTCATCTGGTACTCAATACAAATATCAGATATGTAGCCCAATTAAAGGGCTAGTCATTGTACTACTCCATGTCCCAGAATATGTCACAATATATCAAATCAAGCATTTACTGGCAGGTTCAGACACTTGAATTGTTCAAATTTAAAAACACGTTTCGATCAAAATTTCTCAACTGTCCTGACAGCCTGCCAAGAGAGAAGAGAAGAGACAACTCCTCTTGACTGACTTGTGGAGTTGCGGACAGAAGCGCCCAGCTGTCTGCGCATCAAGCAACCCGCTGATGAAACCTTTGTTATGGGGGGACTGGGTGGGTGTGACCACAGCCAGAGAGCATCGACAGAAAGTGAGAAAGTTCCGTTTGATCTTTGGTGAAATGTTTGAATGAGACATTAGCTGCAGGGCCTGTGGGCATCGTTTCAAACCCCATACAGCAGGTAGCCTGTATGTGTATCGTTGACAAACCTAAATTAACTGTCAAATATATCAACTGCAGCAACATATAGAAACTGTTTCTATCTACAAATGAGTTTTCTTGGCATTGCATTAGAGGTGTAAGGTGACTTTAAATGTTCTGAATCAATTTGGCACCTAAAAAACAAGGTTTCGATTGATACAGGCTTGCAACTTGCACACATATGACCTTTTTAATCATCTTAAAGTTGTTGTGAATCCAGTTTGCTATCTTCAAATCTCATCACATACCTTAGAGATCAGATTCGTTGGCATACAAAACCCCAGACTCTCTGGAGCCGGGCCGGAGGGCTCCTGTGGTAAGTGTAAACTCATCAATGAGCGGCTTAATTAGGACTAATTGTTGACCATGATCTCCCCGTTAGCCGGCGTTTGAAGTGCAGAGATGGGGACAAACAACGCATATGAAAGGCCAGCGTATGGTCAGTCTTTGCTGACAAGGGGGGGTGGGGGTGGGTGGGCTACAATCTGCTGCTTTTGTTATTGTCTGTAACATTAGAGTACACCAGGCCCAAACCCTCAGTGATTTAATTTATGTATCTATGACTTTATTTATTATGTATTTATGAGAGGATCAAATCAGGAGATCCATACAATGAGTTGTGATAAGAACCTTTAACCTAAAACCAATGGAATTTGTATTGCCTCTTTCTTTCTTTTTATCTCTCTCTCTTCTTAAGATGAAAGACAGGATGATCCATTCATGCTAAACTAATCCTGCAATAAAGATATAATCATCAGCTCTATCTGAAAGATACAATGGCACCTTTAGTCTAGATAGGCATCTGATATGTATGCAAAGCAAAGAAAGCAAAGAGTCCAGTGCTGCAGTATAGAAGATAAACTTTATTCAATGATAAATAGACTTTTCTGTTATTTACATACAGCTTATATATCAAATATAAGTAATAAATCACACATCAAATAAAACAACTCTGGATTGCACGTGTTTGGATTTCAAGTGTTTCAGTCGGAAAAGTCTGTAGTTGGGAGTTCTTCAGTAGAAATGTGGGTTGTGGATCATGACACGCGGGGGGTGATGAGGCGGCATCTGCTGCTGGAGGGCCAGCTGTGGGACAGGGAGCGGGTAAAAGGCCGGGCCGGCTGAGGAGTAGTGGGGTCGCTGTCCAGCCATGCCGTGGTACTGAACCGGGGGCAGAGGCTGGAACATCACCGGTGGGACTTGAGGAGCGAGGTAGTCCTGCACCTCCCGTTTCAGCTTCATCCTCCTGTTCTGAAACCAGGTCCTCACCTGAGAGAGAGAGAGGGAGCAAAAATAAAGTCAGTATTCAGAGTAGTGCTGAATGAGAGACCTAAAGACCTAATCAGCAAATGTTATTAAACAGATTTGTTGGCGTGAGAATCGCGTCTTACCTGAGTTTCTGTGAGGTTCAGCTTCTGCGCTGTCTTCACTCTCTCGCCTGCATCCAGGTATTTGTGCTTGTTGAAGATCTTTTCCAGTTTGCTGATCTGCTCGGGGGTGAACTTTGTGCGCACACGGCGCTGTGGTCCGTCTCTCTCCATCTCGCTTCCCTCATCCACAGAGAGACACTCAGAGGAAGCCGCTTCGCTCTCGTACCCGGAGGAGTAGCCGCTGATTTCTGAATCTGAAGGAAGGGAAACTCTGGTTAGAAACACTCAAGACTGAATCGAGAACATTTGATTTACAAACTTAAGATTTGTACTTGGAGTTTGGAGTTGTACTTACTTGGTGAGGCGCAGTTTGTTGGATGCAAAGGTGAGCACAGGCTGGAGTCCTGATGCACGCTGCTCTCCACTGGATCCATGTGTTCGGCGGGCTTTGATGGTCTGGGCTTAGGCTGCAGGTAACCCTTGCCATAAGCCGGCGGACGCGGCTGCACCACGCAGGGAATGTGTGGCCTGCAAGTCGGCGCAGTATCCGTGACATCTCCCTGGTCCTCTTTCGGCGCGGTGTTGTGATGGCTCTGAGCCAGCCAGTCTACAGAAAAGTATTTCACCATGTTCGCAGTGCTGCTCAGTGACCTGTAAATCCAGCAAATGTCAGAGGGAGCGTGTGTGGTAGCAGCTCCTGTCCAGGCTCAGCCTTTTTATACGGCCTGGCCCTCCCTGCGATTTGCATATGTAGAGACCCTTGTTAACGCCTGATCGATCCCGATGATTAGGGGTTAATGGCTCGTTATTGAACTCTTTACATATCCTGTGAGTGTGTGAAAACCTGGCGCCGCCGAGTCTGTGAGAACCCTCCTGAGCTCATACATTTGTCCGCCCTGACTGAAACTGAGGGCTCCGCAGGACCAGCTGTATCTTCTGCAGAGGTGGAGACCAAATACTTTCATGTTGCTGCTGCATACAGTAGCACCGGAGGGAAAGTGTGGAAATGACGAGACTCATTAGGCCTGGTGCAATTAAAATTCTCATTTGATATAATTTCCTGCTAGATTAATGTCATGCAGTTTAATTTAACATGGATGTTCTCTGGGTCTAATAAATAGAAAAATAGTTTAATGCAGTGGTTCTCAAAGTGGGGTGCAGAGTCCCATAGGTCCCAAGGTAAATAGTTTGTCAATAAGTCCACTCACTGATTCTTCACAGTCATTTCCTTATCAGTTATATACTTGGTAACTATACTTTTTTCTCTCATTGGGGGATCATTGGGGTATCTATTATCACATGAGGTTTAAAGGTGTCTATTTGAGGTCTGTGATATGCCAATATTTGAGACACTGGAGTGCAATCAGGGGCTGAAGGCTCAGAAACCACAGATATGAGAGCAAAAGGAGAGATGGGAAAATAAATCCTTTGCATTTTCCTCTCATCTGTCCTGCTATTAAAAGCACATTATCCTCAAACCTATAGGACATAATTACAAACTGTCAGCAAGAAAGAAAAAGATATATCTTTAGCAATTTGATAATTAAAGAGAAGCGCCAGATTTCACTCAAACCCTGATAGTTGTGATCCATGTTTTAAAAAAACCCCTCTGAGACCTGGTCTATGGTGAAGGACCCAAAACTCAAAATGTATTTATTGAGCATCACGTATTTCTCTTCTGGTTATGGCTGTTTTTTAAGATTTATATATGACAGAACGGTCCCATACAACATGACTGGTAATTCTTGTATTCAGTGGGATCCCATTTGAAGTCATATCAGGCTAAACATTGACCAGACATCTAACAGTGCGCCAGTGACCACATGGAAGGAGGAATTTCAGTAGAGAGAAACTTTTGAGGCATTCATAAAACTTTCTGCATTGTAACCCAACACATTTCACAGGGGGAAACTGCAACTCGCAATTATAGGCCTACTTGTGCAATCAAACGGGTTCCCAATTTGATTGCACAAGCGATGCTCAATGGTTCCGTATTGACATGTCTTTGATACCCTGGTGAGCGCCGGCGCCAGCAACCCAACAGCCAGCATTTGGCACAGGCGCTTCAAACATTACAGATCAAAGGTATTACAGTAGCAACACAATTACGGTTGATTGTCGGTCCATTCAAATGTAAATATGCTAAAACAAGCTGCGAGGGAGCTGAGAAAACCCTGTGAGTGCAAACAACCCCATAGAAAAGCCTCAAGTAATCCTAAAATTGCCCTGATTCACATATCAGTGGCTACAATATTACATTGATAATCAATTAGGCAACAGAAATATTTAAGGTCACCACAAGACTCACTGAGATCCTCTAAACTTCTCTTGAAAATAGGAAAACACATTTTTTATTATCAGGGTTGGCTTGAAATGTGCACTCGTCACTATCTGTAAGCTGTTTAACATGATGATTGAAAGTATCGGCATCATGTGCATTAGCTGCCAAATAAACCAAGACACAACCCCCATGAGACAGCGCGCAGCCCGGCGGATCCGCGGCCCTCCTGTGAGCGATCTCTGCATGCAGCAGCTCTGTAACAACTGATCGTTTAGTTATATGACAATGCAGATAAGAGGCTGGGCCTAGTTGTCTCCTTTATCGGCGATCTGTCGCTGTGGAGGCAGGAGTCCCTCAGCCTTTTGGGGCTCTTTATCGCTGAGGCTTTGAAGATGCGCCCTGATCCCGTTAGATAACAATAAAAAGCGCCCGGGACGTCTCCTTCACACTGCGCCTATTTCCTCAGCTCAGCCTGCCTGCCTGGCCTCTGTCTGTCCCAGAGGAAAAGCTGCACTGATTGTATTCTAATTTTCACTGAGGCACTATAGTCTGGATAAAGCGAATCATCACGTTTTTGTGCTGAAGGGGAAGTGGCACAATTATCTTTAATAACGCACACAGTTAATAAATCAATACATTTGGGATTTTCTAGTGCTTTTATTGGAGCTTTTTCAGATTGTTCATGTTCCTGAATGTATTTACAGTATCAAATGTTAAATTGGTCATTGGACAATAGAATGACCCTGTCATTGGATTAGGATACTGTTGGGTAGTTAAATCTTTAACAGTGCATCTTTTATAAAATGGTTACATGTTTTGTATGTAAAATCTTAATCTGCAAAGTACTATAGCTGTAAAATAAATGAGTGGAGTAAAAAGAGCAATATTTCTCTCTGAAATGTATTGTAAGTATAGAGTGCATGGAATGGAAATAGTCAAGTAAAGTACAAGTTCTTCAAAATTGCACTTAAGTACAGTACTGTGCTTACAGTTACATTTCACCACTGCCCGGCCCCCTCCAACAGCCCAAACAACATGCTGAATATTGTTTTATCACCTTAATGCTTCTTGACTTTCAGCATGAATTTCATGAGAATCACTTATAAACATGATTTTGGACTGATGACATGTTTCAGGAGTCCGCTACAGAAAATCAGCCATTATTTCTGTGTGGGGACTCCAGCTGTAAAACACAGTCACATAATAGATTTTCATCTGCTCTGTGCCTGTGGTTGGTGTTGATGGTAATATGCAGCATCTATCCCAAATACATTCATTTGGATTTCTGTTTATGAAGTTTTATAACAGTTTGTTGGTAAGAAGTGTAACAGGGTGATAACAGACAACTTTTTGGCAAACAAAAGGAATATAGCCTATATCTGTTCATGCTTAGCTCATATACATTACATAATATTAATTATGGTCATTTCTGTGTTTTGTTACCTTTGTCAAACATGTAAATCTAGTTTGTGGCCAAGGGAAGGGTTACCACTTCAACACTTCTACATATTGGGTTTTAATAAGGCCACAAGAGAAATTAAGTATTAAAAAAGGAAAAAACACATCCAGCAGTGAGCTCTGTAGGGCCCCAAACAACGAGGAAGTAAAGCAAATTTCCATAAAACACAATGGTTATATGTGCCAGGATAGACAAATAAATAAATATTTTGATATACTGTATGCCAAATATGACCTTGTGGTCAGGTTTCATGTACTGGCTTAAAATATAATGTAGAGAGAAAACC
Source organism: Scomberomorus guttatus (assembly GCA_038419695.1). Taxonomy (NCBI): domain Eukaryota; kingdom Metazoa; phylum Chordata; class Actinopteri; order Scombriformes; family Scombridae; genus Scomberomorus; species Scomberomorus guttatus. The sequence goes on from CM076458.1 coordinate 23,555,074, forward strand.
TTCCAGTGATAATTAGGTGGAAGAAATACCAGAAAGCACAATAAGGTATAAATTCTTTACACGATAAATTCCTATAGGAGGAGAGAAACCAGCTTCAGCTCTCCCACCACATTCTACAATCCCTGACAGATGTAATAGGAGTGTAGTCTGCCATACAGCCATTCTATCACAGATGTTGCCAGAGAATAATACACTTTGGCAAGAGAGGGCTTATAAAATCTCATTTATTTGGCTAAATTAAGCAAATCTTCATAGCACGTCACATTCCATCTCCACGGTGTGTTTGCCAGCAGAAGACCATGGAGGAGAGAGCGGGCAGGAAAATAGAAAAATAGACACCGACTTAACATCATTCCCCAAATAACATTTTGCACACTGACATCTCATTATGTTATATCATTTTCTCTGTAATGGTAAGGTATTGTCATGACGGTAAGCTCGTCTAGGTTTTGCCCCTCATGGCACACTATTGATTATAAATGAAATTATTTCACATTGTGCAGTTTAAATGGAATTAATATTAGATAATTTACCAATCTAGTCGTATCAATTTCATTTTATAAACTCTAATTTGTAAACAAACACTAAATATGTGTTAAAAACAAATGATCCATACACTGTCCAATAGGTATAACACATTCTGATTAATTTTGTCTTGTTTCCTAATAGTTAAAAACATTTCAGCAACATCAAATAGATTTTATTTGAATGTTTGACATGGATTAACCTGCTATTGGGTCATTGGGGCCCTATTAACCCCCCTGTCCCTCCCAGTCTTTGTGCTATGTGCAGTATTCCTCTGCTGGAATAACACATGGCTCCAGGTTTGCTTTGAGATCATTTAATTACCCAATAAACTAATTTAGGAATATGTACCTTGTAAGCATGATATCAGCTGAAGTAATGAAAGTCTTAAAAATAGTTCTTGACACAGAACCTCTTCAAGTCAGGGCCTCAAGTTCAGGCAACAAGACGAGTCTACAGCCATGCTAGCAGCTCTGTGAGGCTGTACGTAGGCAAAGTGGTGCCTTGAGCTAAATGCTAACATCAGCATGCTAACATGCTCACAATGACAATTCTAACGTGACGGTTTAGCAGGTATGTTTACCATATTTATGATCTTCGTTTAGCATGTAAGCATGCTAACATTTGCTTTGAATTAGCGCTATATACAAAGTACAGCTGAGGTTGATGGGAATGTCATTAGTTTTGCAGGTATTTGCTCATAAACCAAAGTATTTGACATATTTAAATTTTGCCCCGATGATGGCACTAGATGCAAAGATGTTGTTACAATTCTTCCCTATGGGGACATGAATATGTGAACCAGATTTTAATGGAAATCTATCTAATAGGGATGATCAAAGTCAGTAGGACACATTGTATGGGAACTTTGAATGCCTGCATCTAACTTGATGGCAATCCATACAATAGTTGTTGAGATATTTCACTAAAAAGGTCAATCTGATGTTGGAACTAGAGGAAAAGTCAGGGGATCACCAACGTCAACAGGCTGCATCCTCTGGGGAACAGGAATGCATGTTCAAAATTTCATAGCAATCCGTCCAATAGTTGTAGAGAAATTTCAGTCTGGCCCAAAATGATGGACTGACTGACCAACACTGCCATCTATAGAGCCACACTGCTGGTGTGGCTAAAAAAAAGCAGCCTCCACCTAAAAGCCCTTATCATGTCAGCTGACATTGTGCTTTAGTACAAACAAAGTTGTAACTGATCATATTACCACATTGCTACACAGTGAACCTGCTGCTTTTAAGGACCCCTGGGTGTCTCAGGCTTTGGTTGCCCACTTTGCCCCCTTGGTAATCCAGACTTGATGTATGACATGCATTCTGAATTGCTGTCATATTTTGTCTATGTATGAATATATGAAGGCCTTAACAGCTAAATTATAGGGTAAATTCACAGATAATGATATAAAATGTTAGTATGTGAGCTGAGATGGAATCATTGCAAATTACAAACATCACCCATTACTTTTATTTGTGTGGAAGAAAAATAAAATGTTAATCAACAGCAGAACATGTGTAATCCAAACAGTGTGAGTTAAAAATAAAGTCTAAATTGATATTATTATTAAAGTTGAGGGGGGGGGGGGTTGAAAAATAGTGAACATATAACAGCAGAGAAAAGCTTTCCATTATAGCTCTGCTGCCGGGACAACAGAGGCATGTGAGGGTTGTGGCCTCAGTCTGGCCTCAGAAATGGGGTGTTGACCTGGTGGTGGTGTCTTGCTCTGGGCAGTGAGGTGTGACTGGGGCAGGGCTCACTGAAAGGAGGCCCTAACCCTCCTCAGCGTGTCCTGAATCCTCTGTGTTTGTCGCTCGGTGGACTGCTGGAAGTTGGCATCGTTGGCAGTGGCCAAGAGGCGGATGTCGGAGGTGCCGAGCCGGGAAATGCGGCGCCGAAGGTAGGCCTGCAGCTCCCGGTCTGGACTGTAGGGGTACACAACTTCCTGGAAGGCGTGGACCTGACTCACCAACTTTGCTATGCTCCTTGAGCCAAGGATGGATAGATGAGAGGATGAGGCAACATGAAATGGGGATACGGAAGAAAAGTAACAGTGAAGACATGAAAAGAATATACGTATATCTAGATGCATATCATACCTGCTTTTTCTGCTTAGCAGCATCACCAGATCTGTCTGTGACCTGATTTTGCAGAGAGCTGGGATAACCCTGGGTCCAGAGTAACCAGCTGTGTCTCTGCCTCTCCCTGCTAGATCTCCTGACCTCAGCATCTGGCTACACACAGTCGCCTCTCAGCATCTGGCCCAAAACCTCTTTTCCAATCAAACCCCATCCCACGGGCGCCATCTGGCGCAGTGCTGGCACCCCTACCAACAACCCAAATTCAACAGCTGTGCCATTACCATCCAACCGCCACTTGTTGTGACCTCAACATCTGGTCAGCCATATTGGAGTGAAGGAAAAGGACACAGCAAAATGCGTCCTCGTGGCAAGTTGGCCAACTTTGTCGTAGATACTCGGGATGTGTGTGAGAGCTAATTTTCAGTTAATGGTGCTAACTGTTCATATTTTGTGTTGCTACAAGGATAAGTAGCAGGGTAATTTCAGAGGCTGTGTGCAGATTTTACAATCACAACACCTCTAACAATATGAAATGCCAAATTCCAGCATGCAGTAAAAACATTGTAGGAAGGGAGGGAATTGGGCACCTCCCATTATAGATGTTTTGTTGAAATAGCTCATAATGACCAGGATTTCCTCTCACCTGAGCTTGGTCCACTTGTAAGCTCCAGTAGTGAGCGTGAAGGCTCCGATCTCCCGCTGCTGGACGTGCATGGCCAGGATTTGCACCGAAGGCAGGGTGGGTCTCCTCCTCGTGTGTTCTCCCCCCATCAGACACAGGTCGTCACTCTTCAGAAACACCTGAGGAGGGAACAAATTATGCACACAGCAAATACATTTGTTCTTACTGTAAAAGAACATTTTCCAATTAAACCAAACTCTCAGTAATAAAAATGCCCAATGTAGTGGTATATAATATGACTGAAAGACCCTGAAAGAAGATTTTCAATAAATTTAACCTCTTTACATTTCAAATCAAGGAAAACACGCCATTTCTGTTTTCTACAGCTACCTAGTAAGGTTGGTGAGAGAGTGACGCATGTTGTTTGATCCATCAGGTTCTTTTGAGGGTAACTTTCAGAAGCAGAGCCAGCTGTAAGCTCTCAGCACACAGGCAAGTTGCTTGAAGCTGTTTTCCTATTGATTTGTTTGCCCTGCAGCCCAGTTTCACAATATGTGGCCAGCCTAGCCTTCAGTTACAAACAAAATACATGTGTGCTTGTGCAAGTGCACCTTCACATAACACACCCACACACACACACACGCACCTGCACAGCTCGAAGCTCCTCCAGGATCTCACACACTTTGGAAGGCAGATGTTTCCAAGCCTGTTGGTGAGAGAGGAGGAAGATTTTGTTTAGTAGCTCCAAAATGAAGACTAATTATACTGTGGCTTCAATGTAACACATGAGTTAATTAATATAACCTGCTTTTAGATGAAAATATGGAAATTTCTTACATTCTTTTAATTTGAATTTTTTTTTAATTACTCCAAATCACAGGCCCTATTCCTCCTCACTGCGCTCACACTTTCCACATCTTATTTGAATGCATTAATGTTAATTTCTCATTTGTGAAACTAATGAAACACCATCCAAGTTCTATCATGGCTGAAAAAAAAAAACATTTAGCTCGAGGGCATCTGACTTATTGCAGAAGCTCAGGTTTCGCGTGAGGAGTAATTTATGAGATGTAGCCTTACTGGTAATTGCCTGACAATCACGTTCTCCAGACCTCCAAGGACCTGCATGGCTGTGGCAAAGTTCCTCGATTCATAGCAGTGTTTTCCAATCCACAGATACTTGGTCAGCAGAGCAACTTGTGTCTGCAAGAGAGGAGAGATTGCAATGACAAAAACTGGAGAAAAAAAATAGCTCAACAAGGCAAAATGCAGGAATCTAGTAGCTCTTTATAGTGGGGTGCATTTTTTTTGGGAGTACAGCCGACTGCATAATGAAGCATGTGAATGCAAAAATGAGAAAAATATTGTGTGTAGTCAGTGTTTTCAAGGCATTGTGGATTGTTCTACATTACATTACTGCTTCTGCTGATTATTATTCCATTTAATTATATTAGCGTTTATTTATATATTCTATTTTTTACTTCCTTTATGAGCTGCTCTCTTTTTGTGAGATCAAATGAAAGCTCATGATGCCACAGAAATAATTTAATAGACAGCTGTGTCTGGTTTCACAACCATATGTTCCTGCCTCTTACTGTCTATAAACCATTCAACCAAGACACCGGAGAAGGAAAAGCAAGCACATATGGGGGAAGCATGTGACTGACATGACAGTTCCTGTCCAATGAGAAATCAAATCAGAGGCTGTGGCAGTAATGGCCGACTTTTTTTCCTCTAGCTGAACCTGTTCCCTTCATGAGTTACGTCTTTCCTCACCTTGACGGAGTCACAGATGACTATTTCACCAGAGATCCAGTTAGTGACACTGTCAGAGTATGTGAGCAGCTGCTGGAGGTAGCTGTCTGATGGCGTTCCCTCGAGACTGCTGCCCTCTGCTGGCGGGATATGCTGAGACACATTCCTAGTAGGTGGGGAGAAAAAGGGATGTTGAAAAATCTCTACAGTAAACAGATACTTAAACAATTAAAGATTAGTTAAATTAACAGTAAATTAAGTTATTTAACAAGAAAAAAATGCGAAACATTCACTGGTTACAGATTTTCAGATGTATTTGCTGCTTTTGTTATCCGCACATTAAGATTATTGGCCTGGACATGTGCTGTGCTCACCATGCGTGTGGTTTTCCATGTAACACACAAGGGTGCATGTGTGTTAAACAGACACAAATCCAGCAAATAATACTATAGAATACCAACTAACTTTGGTTTTGGCACAAAACAAACAATTTGAAGATGTCACCTTGGGCTCTGAGATAGATTTCACTACACATTCTAAAAGATATATGTGCATGTACTGAGGCAGGCCTATTATTTTCAATATGTTGTGTTTTTTTTCTTCTTTTAATTCATTTAAGAATAAAATTGATAAAAAATGTTGTAAGATTGTTGAGGGAAGATGTCATTTTCCTCATTGGTGATTAAGGGGTAACAGCAGCGTATGTTATTACTTATAGCAATTTAGCAAACAAATTACTCCCATACACAAATGTTTTCTTTGTGTTGCACTACACCACAAGCTATGTAATCTTCACACTGATTGTCACAGTGGCCTGCATCATTTGTGGTTGAGTGAAATACTGTTGTTGTTGTTACTAAGTGGATTATCCTGATTAAATAAACTCAACTTAAAAGCTGCCATAGAAAAAAAAATCAGCATGCTATTTCTGTTAGACAGTCACTTTTTTGTGTTTGTGAGGCACAAATCTGTGATGGTGAAACAGACTGAAGCAGTGGAATTAAAACTGTGTTTGAATTCAAGGAGCACTTGCTTCATTAAAATAAAGTGAATTATATTATTATTATTTATTTGTGTTACTCATCTGGTAACTAGACTTGAGATCAGCTCCATGTGTAGTTCAATAGTTAGCCTGCCTCTCTATGTGGGGGCGTTGATCATAATTAAATGTTACAAAAAGGAATTTAAGCCTTGTATTTACATTTCTGTGTACAGTAGATTTATAAAAAAACATGTAAAAGTTTTGATGGGAACTATAAAAGGAAAAAACTTTCATGATGGGAACAAATATTTTTGTTGGAAGGCCAGATTTGGTCCACAGGCTGTTATTTGCCTTCCACTGACTCACATCATTCTGTATAATATGCTGCTGCAGAGACATTTACTAATGAAAGTTAACAGGCCCTCACACACTGTGCAGAAGGAAAGTAAAAGATAAACTGTAACATACTATGGAAAGAAGACATACATCCAGATGGGTGACAAATGAGAAAAAAAAATTGAATAAATGAGCGGAGAAACATATCAAATATGTTAACAATGCTTCCATACAGGTCACAAAGGGGCACTAAATGGTTTGATTAGTGTGAAATTTATGTGAATCATGTCATATGGCCTTCACAGTCACCAGATTTCAACCAAACTGAATACAAATTTTGGAGTGACATGTTAGACAGCGCTCTCAAACACTGATCCACAGTATCTTTTGGAAGAACAATGACCATCCCACCGGCAGAGTTGACACACTTGCAAGATCTATGACAAGGGGCACCGAACACCTTACTGAGACACTTAATGTTAAGTTTTTCTTTGATTTCTAACCCATCTGTATGTAAAATAGGTTAACACTGACACAGCTGAAACATTATACTCACTTGTTTGGGTTCAAGACATTGTCCCTGATTCCTTGTACTCTAGAGTTGAGGAAATGAACTGGATGACATCCTTGGAAAACATCCTGTGTTTCAAAATTCACAAATGAAATGTTAAATCAGAAGTTGACTGTATTACTTGCAATCAGGGTGTTATTATGCATTCATGGAGAAATGTCTCCCTCTGGTGTTGAAGAGAGACAACAACAACTTGAGTACAAGGTGGGGGAGCAGACTGTACAGTATGTGTGTGAGTAAACCTGCTGCAGGAGGGTGAGCTGTTGGGCTACGTGCTGTGCGCTGTATTCATTCTGGCTGAAGGGGAGTCGCTCCTCGCTCTGCAGGCAGACGTTGGACAGATCATCAACCAGGGAGCCGTAGCAAGGAATAGGCAGAGCCGCAGCTATGGAGAAGGCATTCTCTTTAGGCATGGATGGTGAAGGCTCCACTATTCTTGAGATCCTCCACTGAAGAGTTAAGAAAAAGATTGGACAAGAGAGGATACACGTTCTGAATCACGTGAACACACCGACACTACAGCAACAGAGGAAGGCAGAATGCTGTTTTGTATTACATGCAGGGTGCTCCAACACAGTTTTCTCTGTAATAAAAAAAAGGGGGTTTAGCATAGCTACTGCATGGATTCTGGTGGGAACATTTTTGCACATTGAGGAGTCATAAAATCTAAGAAATCATTTTTTTCCTCCTCAACAGAAGTAAAAGAAGAGCAGACTTAACGTTTTTAGATGACTTGAGTTTCTCACATTTTGGTGATAAAGGTTTTACATTTACAAAAAAAACAAACTTAACATGGAATAAGTTGTCATCACATTCTACAAACCTTTCTCCCAAGATCCTCTGTAGATGAATGGACACCCACAGATTCATCATCTTCCTCAAAGCTGATTTGGCTTCCTCCTCCTTTGCTCCAAGTAATACTCAGAGGGCTGCGGAGTGCAGCAAGTAGGGCCTCCCCTCGGCTGTCCACAGGGATCACCTGTGGAAAAAACAAAAATGAGGCAACTACAAAATATAGTAGATATATTACATTTACTAAAATGTTATATTTAATGTGCCTTCAATCAATCAATCCAGCAATTAAACGGCGTAAACAATATTTTAGAGTACAAACACACTTTTATTGATGTCTCTGTCATCTAATAAGACACTAAAAAGACCCCCCCCCCCCCAACATGCCAAATCAAAATGAATGCCATGCATTTCTACATTTTCTTCACCACCATATGCAAACAATATTGTGTTCAAAATGTATATTGTAGCACCGTGCCAGCATTAACATTCCATAGTATTAAGCAATGACTTTAGATTTTTTAGTGTCTATTAAAAAACACGCTTTTCACAAAAATATTTTCTTATTTCATCCGTGATACACAGCAAGATGAAAACTGAGCTACATTGTCCAACTCGATCCTACCCATTACTCAAAAGCAGTGTCAGTGGGTGAAATTGGCAAGAACACAGCAGCTTTCACATTACAACAACAGTACTCTACTCAAAACCAGTGTCAGAAATACCAAAGGGCAAAATTATCCTTATTGCCTAGTATTAAATAGCAGTTGTCATGCTTCTAATCTGTTATTCCCTAATCTGTTTTCACAGCCAGCAGCAAGAGACAAAAGCACTGTTTCTGAATGCAAACACGCAACTTTACTGTATTTCAACTGTTTACTCTTCCCTGGCATGGTGGGTTGGTCAAATGGCTGTGATTGGCTGGATGGCCGTTCAATCAATCTAACTTGACCAAAAGGTTTTCATGTATGAGGAACTCAGTTTCGTTTCATCAATGACTACCTCAGGAAAAAGTGGGGGGTGGGGGGAATCATGTTTCTGTGAAAGTGTGCGTGTTGCAACACCCGTAACACGCCTGGATTTTACTTTTGCTGTCAAAACAGCCAGTATCTGATTGGTCTTTTCCCTGATCTAGTGACACGCAGGAAGTGCTATTACTGATTCCAACAGCAGAAACAGCAGTTTTGATTTTAACAATAAGGGCACTCGTGTCTGCTAAACAGACATGGGTGCCTACCTGCGAGATCTCAAATGTCAAACATAACATCCCACTGCATGTCACAATGCAGCCTTACTATTTGACTGACAAGTCATCGCTGTAAAGTGCAGAGCAAAATGTTTACTTGTGTGGTTACCTCGGTATTGATGAAGTTTTCTAATATATCCACAAAGCTGGACTTTGGTGTGAAGTCCACCAGTTTACATTCTGTTATCCAGAACTGGAGAAGGTCCAAACTGCGATGGAAGATCTTTACACTGTCTTCTGACATGTCTGGACCTTCTCTGGCATTGAAAACAAACATGTATGTGAAACAATCAGTGGACAATGTTTCATACATAATGTGCATTATGTTTTGTAGTTTACTGAAGAGGCTCGACTGGAGATTCTCATGGGTTTTCTTGGCATATTGTCGCATACTGTACTGTTTCTCTATGCAATCATGAGCCACTGGATATACTCTACCTTGCAGCACTGATGAATTTATCCATTATGAACTGAAGAAACTGTTCAGGATCGCAGAAGAAACGATACGTATACAGGAACTGCTGGATGTAGCCCTCCACAGCAGCATTTCTGTCATGAAAAAGAACACAGTGACACTCAATTAAGTTCAGTAAGCAACTGTTTAAAAACTGCCAACTGGCAAAAGTGTGAGCAGCAACCTAAATGTCCCCCAGCAGTTTCCTTCAGCTCCTCCTGGGGGATCCTCAAGCTCTCTCAGACCATGCGGGAGATGTGATCCAGCATCTCCTACATCTGCCCCGGGACTTCCTCCCAGTCCTTTGTGCCCAGAACATTTTCAAAAGGGGAATATGAGGGCAACCATACAAATCATAGCCTAACATTTTGGAAGTGGACTGATTTGAGGTGCCAGACAAATGGGGATTCACAAGGACCCCCTTATGTTTAGTTCTTAGGTTTTGTAAACCAAAAAAATAAACCACATGAACTGAAAAAAAAGCCATACCAATGCCTTTAGAAGTAAAAATAAAAAATAAAAAAACAGCTTCAGCTTGAGGCAGTGGGAACAAAATGTGGATAAAAATTTATGGATTTCTGTCCCTGTTTCCCTGTTTGTTGATACCGTTTCCCATAGCAACAGATACAAAGCTGATGTTGGATCACCAGACTTCCCAGCAGCAGTAATGGTGTTACTGTTTATAGACTAGAAGTGAATTAGGAATGGCAATTTCATAATCTTACTAACATTTAAATAAAATGTATGTAACTGACTGCATGACTTTTCTAAACAGAGAGAGCATGACAGAGAATATGTGCAGATAATCAAGGGAGCAAGGAAGTAAAATGTTTTACTGAAAGACAATGTGTTTACTGTACATGCTTTGTTAGTTCCATAGAAACAGTATGAAGTGTGACCAAAGTAAATTTGCTGCTTTAAATATCTTTCTGGTGATATTCTTATTGTCAACAAATTTTACCACAAAACTGAAACCAGTAATAAACTGATTAAGTATTTTTGGCCTTACCCTTTATTAACAAGACAGTCTATAACCATGCTAGCTGCTTTGTGACTCTGTACTTCATAGGCACAGTGGTGCTCTGAGCTAAATGCTAATGTCAGCATGCTAATATGCTCACTGTGAAAATGTTAACATGCTGATGTTTCGCAGGTGTAATGTGTACCATGTTTACCATTTTATTTTAGTGTATTAGCATGCTAACATTTGATAAAAAGCATTAAAGTACAGGTGATGCTGATGGGAATGGCATTAATTGTGCGGGTATTTGGTCACAAACCAAAGAATTGAACAAATGTAGTCAAATGTTGACATGCTAGGGGTGTGAGAGGAAAAGCACAGGATCACCAATTGGGACCACCATTGTCTGGAAACCACATATGACCTTACAAATTTTTGTGTTAATCCATCCAATATTTGTTGAGACATTTCACTAAAATCAAAAATGTCAACCTCATGATGGCACTAGAGGAAAAGTCAGAGGATCCCCGAAGTCAGTAGGATTCATGCTCTGGGGACCATGAATGTCTGCAAAATGTCACCATGGATGAAATCCGTCCAACACTTGTTGAGATATTTCAGTCTGAGCAATGCCACTAGTATGGCTAAAAACATCAGCAACATATTGCTGTGATATTAGCTGTAATGCATCTTTATTTTAGGAAAAACGTGTCTGTTGTACAAACAGTGACATCAACAATCTTTTATCGTCTCCTATTTGCTGTAATTTGTTAACTTTGTGTGAGATCCCTTTGTTGGACACAGCAGGGAGGGCACATAACAGAAAACAGATCACACAAGCTGCAAAACACTTTGAGACATTTGACCTCATGATTTGACTAGAAAATAAGCAGTGGCCAGCACTTTTCAAATTTTAACCCTCATCAATAATACCTGGCGTAGAGGTATGCCATGAGACCCAGAGTAGTGCCAGCTTGCAGAGTGCTCTTTCCTTTGCTGCTTCCAAAGCTCAAGAAAGAGGGGTCCTCAGAGGATTGGAGGTCCAAAGAGCCAGGTCCACAGGCAGCCAAAGAGGGCAGTAGTGAAAGCTCCAAACCCCACTGGTCCACACTTAGTATCTGCAGAAATATAAGATAAGTTATATTAAAGCATAGAAAAATCTGACTGTTGCATAAGAAACTGGTGTGTTGGTGTGATGTGAGTACTTTGTCAGTACCTCAAGGTATTTCTTCACACAATCCAAGAAGACCACTTTGGACCTGAGTTCTTCGAGCTGGGACTTGAGTTTGGACAGCATCAGTTTGCTCTCAGAACCTTTGGGATACATACACTGTTTTATAAGCATGCCATTTTCACACAACAGTAGTGCTATGAAATGGATACCCAACCTTTGTTTTTCCTCTCTTGTTGAATTAGCTTCTGGTAGAAATTTCTCGTTTTCTTAAGATTCCTTGTTTCAATTATCAGCTGCTGCTGCAGCTCCTGTTCAAAGGAAATCATACGAAATCATAAAATAACACCATGTCTTTCACTGAAAGAAGCCTTTGGCTGTTTCCAGTGGGTGCAACACTTTTTTTTCCATTTCTCTTCACCGTGGCAACCGAGCGCAACAGATCTTTTGAAGTGAAATGAGTGAGAAATCGCAGCAGCATGGCTCTTAAGGTGTGTTATTACTGCAGCTGTTATACAAACCCTGTGAAGGAGCAGTGGTGCCATCAAAGTGTGCAAACACAAAGACTATTCATTAATATTCTTTTGCAAATGATAATAACTTCCTCTGCCAAGGGCTAAGTTCAACACATTAATATTCAGATCCAGTTTGGAGAGAATAATACGCCAATTATCTTAAAGGCCCCCACATGTTCTTGCCCTATTTACCCCAAAGCCTGACCGTGCCCCACTTCATTACAGATAGGAAAAATAATTCCTGCACTTATTCATAAAACCCAACCTGGCAAAGGGCTGAATGAAAGTAGGAAGTGAAACATAATAATGTGTAAAATGCATAAAGAATGAAAATGAAAATACAGAATTAAATGCAGCATAGCATTCTCAACCAGCAGTTTCTAAATATAAAGCAAAAAAAAAAAAAAACACAATGAAGAATATTTTGATGGAAAGAAGCATCTTCAATATACACAACTCTTCCTAAACTACAACTGCAACCTACATTACATAAAAAATACATATAGTTTATTGTGTAATAGAAACTAATAAATAAATCAGCTGCTCCATGCAGTCTGCTGTGTGTTCAAACACATGACAGTTAAGGTCAGATATGACTCACTGGCAGCTTCACATGTTAACCTACCTGTGTTTTCACATCCAGACATGGAGATCCTGTGTGCTGTCCCAGATTCACGGAATACTGGATCACCTCTGGGCTAAAACAATCTTCTCCAAAGAAGGCCAAGGCCCAGGCCGGGCTGTAGCTCAGGCCCGGTCCCTCTGCTCTGGATCCAGGCAAGAGGAGTCGCTCTGACACCAGAGAGTCACTGTCCTCCATGTCCTCAGAGCAGTCAGGGCTCATGTGCTCATCATGGGTTCCAGGCAGCCCTTCTTCTCTCCCCGACAGAAATTCAGCTTCAGAGGGGCTTTCATCGCTGCCCCCCGCTGTATGATCTCCTCCCTCCATGACCCCTGCGTCCGAACTGTCCCTGTCAGTGCTCACGCCTCGATCAGAAAATAGGGACCGAGGAGAGAGGGGGCAGAGAGGAGGAAGAGAGAGGGGACTGAATCACATGGACGGCAAAAAAACAAACTGGAGTTGTGAAGAAAAAACAGACAGAGATCCAAGGGTGGTGCTGGGGGTATTTGTTACCAACACTGTCACGGTTACACAATGCATCCACTGTTTACCAGATGAGCTTAAAGGCAATTAAAGCTGATTTTGTCCTCTTGCAAACGTTCTATCTCAAGTATCTTGTAAGAGCCTGTTTGTAATCATGACCCATGTCTGGCAGATGCAAGTGTGTGTGTGTGTGTGTGTGTGTGTGTGTGTGAGAATCTCACTGGCCAGGAATAAGTCCCACAGGAAAAAAGAAAAAAATCTTTGGAGTTTGCTAGCATGCCTTGGACTCAACTGAATGAGATGCAATCTTAAGAACAGCATCCAACAGCCAGTCACAGCTCTCATGACTTTAGTCAGCAGCCAAATAAAGTGAAATATATTATAGATGGGTTGGGATTTAATAGTAACTTCAAATCCTTTCCAGTCCCTTGTTAAATCTATTCAGGTAGTTTGCTTGAGGGGGAAGACAATTTCTTAGAATGTCTTGTTCTTATTGCACTCTGCGCAGTAACATTTGTACAAAACTTCCCGTTTGAGTTTTAGTTCTTATTAGCATTTAAATTTTTGTCACATAGGTCACATATTTTGTTTTTAGCTAATGGCTACTTGAATGTTTTGTACTGTGCGATTTTCTGAGGGAAAAACAAAGTTTAAAATGGAGATTTAAGATTTCATAAGATATTATTAGACTCTGACATTAACAAATTTGTTTATTTTACCAACTTGAAACTGAATCCAAAATTAATAGACTTTTGGGACACATCCCTACAGATGTACTATATCCCCATGGTCAATATTTTTCAACAATCATGACTTAAATGGCCTTGATCGAAACAACAAGAACAGTGTTGAGCTTCTATCTCCTACCTTGGCAGATACAGTGCTCACTCTCCTCCGATCTCAAATGAAAATCTTCAAGTGTAGCCTCATTTTCTCCATGACAGGACCGGGCCTTGGTTCCTTCCCATGAGTCCACAGCAGCAGGACTGGCAGTGTGAATGTTTCCATTCAGGTCGAGACAACCATGCAGGCAAACTTCTCTCTTCCCTTTCCAGGCGGTGGTTATCAAGGGTGGGGTATTAGCTGCCCTTTTCACTGCCTGTGATGGAGGCTGCTCATTAGAGTCGCTGCATGGGGCGCATAATGAGAGAGAAAACACACACACTGAGTTCAAAGGTAGTGATGATAACCACTTATGTATAGAATAAAGTCAGTCATATGCATTTAAATATGTAATAAAAGACAAATTGAAGAAAACAGTCAAAACTAAAGAGGTTGACATCACATATAAAATGCAATTATTCAGAATACAACATACATCTTTTACAGCAGTGTGGATTTACTGATTTAATGTGAAAACACAACAGAACCCAGTTGTCCAGTTGTCCAACAAGAAGCCATCAAAGACTCATTTCAAACATCTTGCAGCTTGTCGCTCACATCTTACAGCTCAGCATGCACTTGCAAATCCCACCAAAATTTCATCAGGACACAGTCCACCGTCTATGTCACAGTTAGAGTGGACCATCTCTCAGTTGAGAGGCTACAGTGCTCCCTCTATTCTCTCAGAGAATCTGGAACAGTGGAAAAAAACCCTCCACAGCTGAGATCTGTGAACGAGCCCACTGCCAGAGGAAAAGAGTGTCTCTCTGTCTGCAAAGCTGTGATGTCTCCCTACCAAGGCAGATTAAAGGGCCTCTCCACATATTGCCCTGAGCATAAGAGCATGGCAACCTCTGGATAAAAAGATGTCTGAGAGAGCTGAAAGGCTACAGTTAAGCCCCACCCCGGGCGGGGCTTAACTGTAGCAACGCAGAAGAGGCTTTACATGCATCTTCAGCATTGTTAGACATTCTCCTCAGCACTAACAAAAAGCTGTTACCATAGAGATCATTTGTACTGCTGGGTGAAGTTCATGTATGAAGTGCATGTTGTATTCATGCTGATTTGAATGCCGTGTATGGGTGTGAACTCATTTGTAAGTGTGCAGAGGAGGAGAGGTCATTTTCAGTGAGGACTAGATTCTGTGTGTCTATTCTTCAGAACCCACGTGAGAATAAATTACAGATCTGAATACAAGCAGCCAAATTTGGGCATATCTCATTATTTAGGAACAAGCTGTGGCTGTTTTGTTGTCAACAAGACATTCTTATTCAATTAAGAGTAATTATTTTGATACCACAGATAATCTCTTTAATTCATGATGTAGGCTAATTGTTCTGATTTGATTCATTAGACAACCCACACCCTGAAAAACAGTCATTTATTTTTAGGATGCATCAGAAAAACTGATGCATGATCATAAAAAAACTTCAGAATCTGAACTGCACTGCAGTGAGTCATTAAAGCTGAAATATATACCTTTCTACATGCTGTAGTGTGGCAAGAGATGATACTGGAACTACAACAAATATGGATTTGTAAAAACATATATTTATGTCACAAAAATATCTGTATACTGATTTATACTGCAAGTGGGCTGGGCTCATATGTAAAATGTATCTATAAAATATACAAAATGTTTTAACTATTTAATTTTTAATCAAAAAATTAAACATGACGATTTGTATTTGAATCCTAGTTAATGTGAGTGGAAATAGAAGAAAAAAAAGAAAAAAATAGAGATTTTAAGAGTGAGAAAATACAAGTCAGTATTACATTAGGCCATTTTGCAATATTTGTATTTAAAACCTGGAGGTTGTGTATATAATGGGAGGAGGCCTTGATGAATGTAAAGTTGGTCTGAAGTGTTCAAGATAAAAAATGTGAAATTTATTGATAAAAATTGAAAAAGGCTCTATTGACTAATTTGTTTATATTTCAATACATCAGCATCATGAAAAGTCATGCTGCTTTACCTGCTTTGCTGAGTATTTCTATTTCTATTTGGAATTATATTAATTACATAAATATTTCTATTTAGGATTTGTGGATATTTTGTTTTGTTTTGTTTAACCTCTCTTTAGTTTCACTGAGAGGAAGCCTCACACTGCCCCACAGCAGTGTGTGTAGAGTGAAGTAATGTTTGTGGCAATAAAACAAGTATAACAGCAAACATTTGGATGCTGTTGATATCTGCACAGAACACATTATCTGTTCATATTGGAATAATGTATTTGTATTCCACATAGTGCTATCAATTATTTTCATTAATATGTTGATTTTCTGATAAACCAGTTAACTGTTATATGAAATATAAATTTTCGGAAAAGTAAGAATTGTCCATCATAATTTCGCAGGGCCCCAGAGAATATTTATTTTAATTGAAAGGTAACACTTGATTTTACAGGTCCCTCAAGTTTCCTAGAGATTTCTGAATTTGCCCAGTATTTAATGTTTAATTTTGAGCACATTTTATAGAGAGGGTGGTGCAATTTGGTACAAGGAAAAAACAGAAAAAAGCATTAAATTTCAATAATTTCTGCTGTGTAATCTTTATTTTAGGACATTTCTTTTGAAAGGGTCATGTAATTTGGTAGTGTACTGGAAATGTGCTCATTATAAAGTTTTTAAGAAACATTATAATAAGCTAATATGTAGTTTGACTCACAAAACTACACAGCAAACGCTAAGTATTTTTCTGTCAGTTAAATAATTATTAAAGAGTCTAATTCATTAAGAACTACATATGAACCCAAATATAATGAATCAGGCACTTACCAACTAAAGCATCTTAACACTTTTTTCTGTTTTTTCTTATAATTTGTACTAAATTGCAGCACAGTCTCTGTAAAATGTCTTAAAAACTAACAGTTAAAGACCTGCAAATTACTCCAGGAAATTAGCATAAAATTAAAGGACCTATAAAATAAAGAGTTACCAAAAGAAACACAAAATCCTCACATTTTAAGGAATTAGACCCAGCATTTTTTTTCTTAATAAATTACTTAAACAATGAATTGATTATTTAAATTATTGATTAAGTTTCCATTGATCAACTAATCCATTAAATGACAAATATTTTCTGAGCAAATAATTAAAAAAACATGGATACCGAGTTTGGACATAATTGGGCTCATTATATTAGAATGTGCAGCTGGTGGCACAGTTAGACATTTCAGCATGCTCTCTTTACTGAGTAAACAGTTACTGAAGTGAGTAGCGGACCAAGACAACAAGCTGTGCCACTGGCTACACTTTTTTCCACACATTTTTCCTTCATGGAGTCCAAAATTGAAAGAAATCCTTTTTTTTTCTGACCTATTTCAGTTAGGCTTTGAAAATGCTTTTGAAGAAAAGGACAGACACAAGTGTTTCAGGTTCTACTCACAGTGTGGACGGGCTGCAGTTAACCAGGCGGTGCAATACACCTAGCAAGTCATCTTCCCAGTACAGATCACTGAACCTCTCCTTCACAACACTGGCAAACACGCAGTACTGGAGATCCTTCAGAGAGAAGATGTACTCCCCTCGGAAAAGAGAAAAAGTCCATTTTCAGAATGAATACGTCTGAACAATTCTAAACAAGCTGATGGGGTGGGTTATTGTTTTGTTGTTATTGTTTTGACCCTTACTGGTATTAAAGGAACATTATGCTGATTTTTAGCCATGCTAGTGGCTTTGCTCTAGGGATGGCAATTACTCTACTGCCACCATGAGGTTGACTTTAGTTCTTTATTGGAATATCTCTGCAACTACTGAATGGGTTGCTGTGAAATTAAGTACACACATTCATGGTCCCAAAAGGATGAATTTTAATAATTGACATCACCTGACTTTTTCATCAAGCACCATCATCTAGTCAAAATTTTATTTTGTCCAATACTTTTATGACCAAATACCTGCAAAACTCATGGTATTCCCATGAACTAATTAGCAAATTTTAGCATGCTAACATGCTAAACCAAAACAGTGAACATTATAGCTGCTAAACATCAACATACTATCATTATCACTGTGAGCCTGGGCTGGATTATCCATATATGGCATTGATTTTATTTATTATTATTCTTATTAATAAGAATATGAATAATAAGAATAAGAAAACTGATGAAAAATGCCTTTTTGGGGGAAAGTAGCCTCTGCTGTGTGTTTTTCAGCACCACAGAGGCGTGGAGAGCAGCAAGGAGAGAGAGAGACAGAGAGGAAGCTGTTTATTTCAGTAATAATAGTAGTACACTCTATTGCTGATAGAAAATATGTTCAAAGACCATTTTACTAATTCACCCTCCTATGTGGAACAAGTACCTTCTTAGTGCTATGGTTCATACATTAGTTAACTATTTTACTTTCTGTTTTACAAAGGCGAGAAGGGAAATCAAGTCCTTTATAAATGTTGTATCTGCCGTTTCTGTGCAGGAAAACCAAAAATTCCTTTTTATTTGTGGAATTTGAAATGAAAATCAATTCACTATTCTGTTCTCATTCCTTTAATTTCTGTTTCTGAAAACAACAAAACCACCATAATTTCTAATAACCTACACATTGTCAATACATTGTCTCAATGTGCTATTCCTTATACTTTCACATCACCTCACCTGGTGCTCTATAATCATTCAGCTGTTGAAATGGTTGCTTGCAACAGTTGTTATTGGGCTTGCCTTATTTGGTATTTATTGTGTGTAATGATTAGTCCTCATGTAGTCCTCATACAGGCAATTTATGATCGAAATAACAATATTTAGCATGATGTGCTGCATTGGGATGTGAGTTGCATTCAGATTCAATCATCAGTTTAAGGGCTAGTATGGCATTTGTAGGCCCATGTCTATCTATGGCGTCGGGTTTTTTGGTTGTGTCTTTGTAGTATGTATGTTGAGCCTGTATGTTAGCAATAAGTTCATGTAAATCTATGGCCTTTATACTCATTTCACTTTTTTACATGTAAAGTGGGAGGAGGGGGGCACTTTAAGTGCGGTCACCCTAGCGCACCACAATGTGTTAATCCGGGCCTGCTGTCAACATGACTGAAAACGATCTCCATTCACACGAGCATTTTAGCACCGTTTCAGAAATAATCTCTGTCCATACTAACATGCCTGAAAGAACAGTGCTCCATGGACAGCTGTTACGCAGCTGGACATGGGAATTGTTGCAAATCACTTGAATAATAGCTTGTGTCCTGCGCATGTAGGCAATAGTAGCATTATAAAATGCAGAATTTAACTGCACAACAGCTGCTAGCATAGACAACAAGGTCAGCAATGCCTGTAATTTGTTATCCATGTTGAAATAACCACTGGTAGTCAAGGCTGATGTCATTTGTTTTCTGCCAGAAAAGAGCGCGACGAATCAGGGAAGGACACGTCATGACTGATAAGACCATGGATATACAACAAGAACTGGATACAGCCTCGGAGGCAGGGCCCCATTCATTCCTATGAAAGTTGCTCAGTGGCACATGAAGCAAAAAAAGTTCAACTTGCTGGGTCTGGGTATAAAATTACCCAGACCTTCCAGGAAAGGTGTGGGCCATAGAGCAGGCGTGCCAGATACTTCTGCCAGCCGAGCCGGCTAACTTCCGGTTTAGCCCTCCGCTAACTTGAATGGGGTTAAAATCATTAAATCATGCAACTCTTTTAGACTTTCCAAATGTTATTGGACCAAATGGATCAAATTCTGATAGTGAAACAAGTCATTTTACCATTTTAGGGGTTTGAAAACAAGTAGTGTGGATGCTAGGCATAAACGTAGCAAAAGTTTAAAACGAAAACGTATTAGTGTGGATGTAGCCTTAGACATAGGGTTGTCTATTCTCTGTAACACTGCAGACAGTTTACTTCTACCATCCATATATTCTGACTTCAGGCGATGGCAGGAGAACTACAGGCAGAGTTTTGGATGAAGCTTTATCCTTTTCTCTCCACCTGAGGGCATCTCGACAGCTCAGCTTCTATAGTTGAGAACTGTATGATGGTGAGCCAAATAACCTCCCACTACATGCTAAATATGCAGTGGATATACTGTAAGTACATAAGTAGCATAACAAGCCTATCAGCCTGGTAACCAGAACATTTTTTAATGGAACCTTCAAGGAACATTATCCAGATGTTCTGTGGAAGTATATTAAAAATAACCTTAGAGGGAAAAGAAGAAAAATCTTTCCTTTAAAGCATATCCGTATCTTGTATAAAGGTCTTCTTGTTATCTTCTTAGAACTAGTGAACCAAATTTGAACATTCCCAGAAAATATTCTGAAATATTACCAAAAAGGAAATTTAAGGGAACAGTAATGTTAATTGTTTGCTGAGTACATGTAAGCATGTGGCACTGATCTTTCTGTCAATATGAATGGTGCCTAAGTGTTTTTAGTTTTGTAGGACTACACATATCACCACATAACATTTATACATCCTACAAAACATATAATTTAATACATAGACATTATTGTAAATATATATGATACATAGATATAGTGGCTTTGCACCATTGCTGGGTAAAGCAATGAGGCAATAAGAAAATATCACAGTGATCCAAAGATACATACCCATGGCAACATCCTCGTGTCCATTGTCCAAATGCCCATCAAGTGAAAACTCTCCTTTGAGCAGGTCAATCACCTCCTGTAATGCAGGGTGGACTTTGGGGGAGTTGGACCCTGAAGGAGACTGGTTCTCACCTTGTGTCCCTGCATTTATTTGTCCATCGTAAGCTGTAGGCACACTGTGCTCCAAGGGGCTGTCAGAATTGATGGAGCCACCATTGAAATAAGATGATGATGGGCCATATTCCTGGGGTTCAGGTCTCCCAGGAACAGTCTGACAGTTAATAAGTGTACCATCAGTGCTCTCTGGAACTGTGGTTAGTCCCGGCAAAGACTGTATGACCAGTGAGAGATTTATATCCAAGCCAAGGAGAGACTCAGGAGCCCTGACCTGCACAGGCACTAAAGAAAGATGTCCTGTTGCGGGATCCTGACGGAATAGGTAATTGTTGAAAACACCACAACTGTTGAGGTTAGAGGATAATGGCTGAGGAAGAGAGACTTCAAGACAAGAAATATTAGGGAGAGTAGTAATAGAGTTGACTGGCAGAGTTTTATTCATGACGGCCTGATTAACAGGGCCCAACTCTTCTGTATGTAGATTGGGTTCAGTCTGTGTAGGATACGGGTCCTCAGAGTGTGCAGTAAAATCAATATCAAGGCCCCTTTCCTCCATATGTTCACTGCTTTTTTTGAATCCATCCACAGTCCTGTAAACCATATAATATCTGGTTAACTTCCTCCATTCGAATATTTATATGTATTAGTATTACAACTATTGCTACTTTCTCTTTTTAAATTATTTTTTATATATTTCCTGTAATTTTATGATATGATTCAATTCTGTTATTGAGTACCATGAAACCTGTTATAAAATGGTTGTATCATTGTTATTTACAGCATCTACTGTATGTGTAGATTTTGAATTTGAATTTGTAACTTTGGCACACCCTAGTGGGAGCAGACAGAGGTGCACACTGCCCCCCTTTTATGGCTTTCAGTCCATTTATCCACTGAGATAAATGGACTGAAAGCCCATTAGGACTGTCTAATCTTTCTACAAACAAAAGAAATTATGCAATCTGATCATTCATATTATATTATATTCATTTGAGAGGCTGGAACCAGAGAATTTTGTCATTTTTTCTTAAAAAATGATTAATCGATTAGCAAAATGGTTGGCAATTATTATTCTGTTGATTGATTAATGGACTAATCATTGCAGCTATACTCCTTACCCTTCAATGGCAGCTCCAAGGTTTTGGCTCTCCTCTTCTGAGTCCTCTTCTTTGGTCAGGATGATGGGGGTGAAGTGTGTGGCAGTGGAAGTGAAGGCCTCTGGGAGTTGGAGTTCCCTGTGGACTGGATAGCTGTGGGGAACAGGGCCAGGTACAGGAGCCAGTCGGCTCTCAGTGGCCATGGGCACAAAGCCTACACACAGTTACAACAATGCCAGTTACAATATCAGTGATATTGTCTCATGCAATGCACACTGGTAAATTACACAAAATGTTAGCAATATTAGGAAGAGGCCATGAATCCTAATACATGTTTTTTTTAAATCAGTCATGAATGTCACATGTCAAAAGAGAGACATAAGAAAAGATGCAAATCAATAATTAAGACAGTGCATCTGTTAGTGTGATTCTTCCTAATATATGTTATATTTCAAGGTCCACTATATTGCATGAGGGCCATCCATATTAAAATAAAGCTGTCATACCACTATTGATTTGTGCAGATTCCTCACATGAGCTTTGATGAGTGTCATCTGCACTCAAATCCTCTCCATCAGTGGATTTTGAGGCTGGCTGAAAGACAGTTAAATTGGTTCATTACACTAGAGACAGATCCTCTTTTTTTTTAATTAGACAAAACATGACAACCATTGGAAAACACACTGATACAGAGACTTACAACAATAAAAAGAAATGGACAGATGAAGAAAGAAAGGTGCAAATGTATCTGTGGTGGAACAAACTAAAGTTTACCGGGTGAACTCTGCTGAGGAGCTCGTTCCACACAGCCTCAGCATCTGTCCCTTGACGTGATAAGTAGTCACGACAGCTCTGGAACAGATCCACATGAAAACAAGTGTGTTAACAACACAGGACACTTCACACACAATCACACACACACACGCACCACTATTGAATTAATGGCCTGGAATAATTGAAGGGTTTGATTAAACATAAAACATCCCATAACAGACTAACAGCTACTTTTACAAATTGTATTCTCTATATTTCAATTACAAGTGATTTCCTTCTATAGAGGATATGCTGCTCCTCTTTGATTTTGCAATATCTGCACATTGATATGCAAAATCAAATCAGGACAGAAAACTTTTATATACAAGTAAATGGAATTTAAAGTGTTTTCCAGAACAGGACATAAAAGACAGAATATAAATAAATTGAAATACAAAGGAAACTAAAAGAAACAGGGGCTAAATTCTCTTTCTCCAGAAGGAATATTAGTGTGAAAGCATATTTACAGGAAATGATTAAGAGACAGGACTTTCCTCAGCCACACAATTAGAAATGGTTTTATAAACGTGGTGGGAATGGGACTAAAAACACAAGTGGAGGACTTTAGTTCAAAAAGCAAAGTATAAAAAGTAAAAGATTTTACCTTCCTATAGCAGACAAGAAGTGGTTAATCTGAGAACTCTGGATCTCAGGAATTGGATACTGATTTTGTACATTATCTTTGTTGAAAAGAACTAAAAACCTGTCAAGTCAATATCCCTCTACTCTGCTCCAGCTCCTCTGTGTAAATATTTTCCCCACCCACCCGTCTTACACTGTTTGAGTATGAAAGATAGATGGGAGGGGGAGGCTGAAAGCTCTCAGCCTGTTTGTGCTCAGTTAAAAACATATAACCCAGTTTTTTTTTTAAAGAAAAAGAAAGTCAATAAGAAAAAAAGAAATGCTCATTAAAGCCAGACATATGTGTCACTAGAAACTGAATTTGAATAATTTATATTGGAATTTGAGCTGCTCAACTTGAATAATTAAAATCTGATTGAAATCTGAATCTGAATAGCATCATTTGAAATTGAATTGATTAATTTGGGACTGAACTCCAATAAACTATAGAGTTGAATTTTCAGTGAGGACCAAATACAGTTTCAGAGCAACTAAATTCAATTTTATAACATTACATTCAGTTTCAAGTTTATTGGAATTCAGTTCCAAACTAATAAAGTCAATTTCAAATTATGCTGTTCAGATTCAGTTTTTCAATGCAATTATTCCAGTTAAACAATACAAATTCAAAAATGATTCAAATTCGGTTTCTAGTGACACATATTTCTGCTAATACATTTCTCTCATACAGTTGGTTTGTACAAGTTTTTTTTGTAAATGCAAACTGAAATCCAACACTTGAAATGCCATATCTGTGTGTTACAACATGGAGCTGAACACAGAAATACTGTTAGATGGGGATGTTAAAGTCAGAGAGTTCAGTGGGAGCACTGGAATCAGAAAAGGATGGGATGATTGGACTACTGGAATGGCAGACACAAGATCAATTTCAGGCCAATGCAGGAGGGAATTGCAAATTGCAGCGACTTTCTGCCTGGTAAAAGAAGACTGATTAATAAGGGGCCATATATAAAGCATGAACTGTCTGCCCGTGTCAGGAGTAGGGCCTCTGCTATAATTTGGCTGACACTTAAGGCTGATATTGAGAAGAAAAGACAATAAAAAATGACAAATCAACAACAATGAACACAGATAATAACCTTTTTAGCCATGACAATGGTGGGTCTCTCGATGGGTGTCCTCTTTGCCATCTCCAGGAGCAGTCTCTTCAGTTTGCGAGGCATCGCCAGCTTTTGATTAGGTGATAAACTGAACTTGGCTGTGGCCCAGAGAATGGCAGCAACCCCATAAACACAAGCCTGAGCCAAAACAGAAGAAAATATCAATGGGAAAAACCACTTTGATAAGTGAAAGTCAATTGTAAAACAAATGGCAGCAGTTCAGACGGAGAGACCTTCTCAGTTACAATTCCATGTTCTTGATATTCAGGTGCAAGAAAGAATTCATCCCGCTGTCCTGTGGAGAACACAAAGTCAGAAACTAAACAACCAAAGATTTAAAAATGACTTCATTATTCTACAGCAGAGAGAATAAGACATAAAGTAATCCTACCTATGTTCTTAGGTTTCAAGAAAAGCACTTCTCCCTCGCAGCCAACGTACACTGTGTCCAGGCATAGATAGGCTAATGGAAAAGAGAAAAATCAGCTGCACAGAACAACTGCGAGCAACAAAATACACGCCATGTAGCATCAGTTGTATATTTTTTGCATTCCCTTTTCTCTGACTTCCATCTGGAATGTCCTACAACAAGCCCTTCATTAGTTTCAAGGACTGGATATCATATGCAAAAATCTCCACTGTTCTTGCAAGAACAGTTAATATACTTTTGGGTTTTCATGCATGAATTTGTGAAGTCACCTGGAAAGTCAATGTAGGTCTGCAGCGAAGACAGGCAGGTGTAACACAGAGCCCACAGCTCATTAACTGTCAGCCTCCGTCCACAACGAGTGAGTAGCTCTCTTAAAGAGATCCACTGGATAGAAAATAAAGAGCAAACCCAGATTAAAAAAGGAATGAGTTTCAGACTTTGGAGCTTTTTTTGATCCCTCAGCAGGCCTAATTAACTTAAACTGAACTAATCTCTAAATTGACATTTTCCAAATCTATTTTTGAATGTCGCAACCTCCTGTCATGATTTGTCTTCTGTTCACTCGCCCACTTTTGCATAGAGAACAATGTAGCAATGACCTCAACATGAAAACTCCAGCCTCATGTTAAGATCATCCATCGTCCACTGATTGCAGTGATGTTTAGCAGTTTAGGACTTTTAATGTGCTGTTCTAGATCCAGTTTGTGCATCTCGTGTATTACCATTATGTTCGAGTCACAGAGTCAACCATGTGACTTTCTGAAAAATAAATCTTTGAGTCTGCCTTAAAAACACAAGATCAATCAGTGTCCTGCATCAAGTGCAGGTGTGTCTGTAATGTTCCATATTTTTCATTGAAACAACAAAATTTGCCTAAAGCATAACTGCAATTTATTTGAACACATATAAAAAATGGTGTTACTGCAACTATCCCCATATCTGATCTGACCTACATCCCTACCAAATAAAAATCTGAGAAAATTTGAGATGCAACTGCAGACATAGATTAGAGAGCCATCCGGCACTGGCTAACCTCATCCTGAGATTCTTCATTGAGGCACAGCATGCTTTTGGTCATGTGGTTATTAGGAATGTAGAGGCCGTGGTTCAATGAGCTCAGGTCCCCAGAAGAGTCATGTTCCATGTCCAGCTCCTGACATGAAGTACATGGAGATGCTAAATCCTGGGTAAAGTCCTTACATTCATTGTCCTGGCACACTTGAGTAGTTGTTTCTCCACTGCATAAAAGCTCGGCAGCATCCTCGTTTCTTTGCAACATTTGGTTGTCAGCAAATGAGTTCACACAATCCTCCTCCATATTGTATGGGTAAGACTCACAGGACCTTCCCCTGTTGAGTCTTTGAAGTCTGTTGCTCCACACAGACTTGCAGCCCAAGTGTTCATCTGCTCCTATCTCAGTGAGGTCCGATACAGGTATACTGATATCTCCATGAGTTGGAGGGGAAAGGCAGGGGGGGTTGTTGGAGTCCGGGACGGAGCAGGAACGGTTAAGCGCCCCTCTCACCCGGTTCAATCGCTGCTGGGCTCTCCTCCGCACCGGGGAGCTGTTGTGAGACCGGCAGTCCAAGTCATCCGTCAAAATCATGCAGTCTCCGTCACCGCTGTCCATATCCTCCGCCCAGAGAGAGGAATCCCAGCCCGCGCACACCTGCAGATGAAGTTTTTAGCATACAATTATTTGTTTCAGCTGTTCTAAAGGCAGAGATAATCTTAAGTATGCTTCAACAGGAATGTAAAATGGAAGTGGAAATGAAGTAACTGGTTAAAAATGTTAACTCTTGCACTTGGAGGCCAGCTAATCAACTTACTTACAGTTTAGATGGGTTTTTGGGCAACATCAGCCGCCTGAGATGAGGCGCATGCTTAGGTTAGAAAACAAACCATGATGACTGAGATACCAACATGAGTTGTTTTTGTGGCTTAAACTGTGCAAATTGCAAACGTAATGGAAAATGTTCAATACCCGAAGGAAACTTCCCATTCAGCACAGAGGTCATAATTAGCCAGGCATCAGGGATCTGGTCTGGCCCTCTGGATTCTAATAAGGTGGTGGATAGTTTTGCACAGACACTAGTGACGAAGAGCCTGTTTTAAGTGCAAGGTAACAATCATGGTGATCAGTTTAATGTTTATAATTTTAGGTTTGAAGATAGTCTTTTCATGACCCCCTGCAGTTGATAAATTATACTTTTTAAATCCTGTAATGATACAGTTTCCTATGAGTGGCATTTTGCCTGTTTTCCCTGCTGGCATCTAATATTATGTAATCTAATTTTAGGACATCTGGCGTATGTCCAGTGACATTTTAATGGCAGTAGAAATTTCATACATGCTACTAACATCCAGAAAGGGGGGCTTCTGTGCTCTTAAAGGACAGGTTCACACAGCCCCCTCACACAAGTAACGTTAGCATAAAAAAATAAAAATAAATTTTTGAAATTCCTGCTGTTTACCTGCACAAGTTAAAGGACAGGTTCACAATTTTTCAAGTCTGTCTTAAAACAACAGTCAGGTTTGCATATGAAAACTGAAAGGTAGCTGCAATCATTCCTCCTGTTCATACTGACTATAAGAAGATCCCTTCATAATGCACTTACAATGTAAGTGATGGGGGCCTCTTTTTGTTACTATACTTCCACCGCAGCTCAACAGGGAAACACTGTCCGAGGAAACGCAAAGAGGGAATTTGATGCTAAAAAGACTGTAAATGTGGCAGATATCCACTTGATATGACTAACTCACACTGCTGAAGCCTCATATACGCTTCAGATCAAGATTTTACATGCACTGCATTGCACTAAATGACTGTGTGGACACACTGTGGATTTTGTCCCCCATCACTTACATTGAAAGCACATTTGAATGCGATCGTTTAATAGCCAGTGAACAGGAGGAATGATTACAGAAACGATTCAGTTTTCTTATGGGAACCTGACTGTTGTTTTAAGACAGACTTGAAAAATTGTGAACCTGTCCTTTAACCTGTGCAGGTAAACAGCAGGAATTTCAAAAATGCTAATGTTACTTTTTTATGCTAACGTTACTTGTGTGAGGGGGCTTCTTTGCTCTTAACCTGTGCTGCCTGTTGATAGTTTGGGGCATACAAAGTTATTTCTCACTACTATCACTGCTACTAGCTGCCATTCCTCACAGAGGGCCATGTGTCATGTTGGCTCGCTGTAACAGTGGTCCATCTTTATAATGCTAATTAGCAAGTAAGCAGCTGCTTCATAGAAATCTACACTAAAACTTTTGTCACATACCTGCTGCCTGGACAGACCATTTGCCTTATAGGAACTGTCAACAAACAGGTCTTTGGTATTATCATCTGAGCTCAGTCTTTTGAACAGACATCTGGGTTTGGGATGCTGCCATCTTGCTTCCCAGGAGCCTTCCTGTCCATCTGTGGAAAAACAAAGAGAGCAGTTAGTACCGGGAGAAATCACAGCATAAGACCAAATGGAGACACGTGTAAATAGATGATATAGAGATGATAAAATGACCTTGAAAGGTCGATACTGATTCAATTGATAGCACACGTCGTCCAATAGAAGACAATTTTCGGCACACAGCTGCAGATGAGGTATGAGATAGCCTTGTTTCAGCCAGAGAGAGGATGTCCTGTGGGGGAATTAAGCTTAAAGGTTTGCAATATTCAAAAAAAGACATGTAATGCTTATTTTCTAGTTTGGCTAATACTGTTGACTAATCTGCCCGCATAATTTCCTCCTCAGGAGGAGAAAAGCAGAACACAATAAACAATACATTTGATTAACTACCTCTGTATATGAATTAAGATAAGATAAAAAATGCAAGAGCAAATTGTACTGATATTTTAACATGCTTTCAAAAGTAATTAAGAGTTAACTATGCATGCCATTGTAAGCTGCAAACATTATCTCTTCTTCTGTTACATATCTAAGTGATGTTACAATAGTTCATGTCCTACAATACTTGTATAACTTATTTTAACACATTTAACTTAAATTTTGTATTATTCATAGTGTGTGTGCACTGACACAGAATTTCCACTTGATGCTGCTCAAGAGCACTCACTGGCTACATGCAGTGCCAAATTAGCTCCTCTAGTCATAAGAGAAAAATCGACTTTAATTAACGCTACAGCCATAATTACTGTAAACACTGTTACATCTGCAAAAGGACTCGTGTGATTCTGCAGGACATGTGACTGTGAAGGAATAGTGATGAAGTGCAGTACTGGGATGTATTTTATGGTCTTGTTGTGCAAGTGCATTATCAGCTGCAGTCATAATGATTTGAAAATGATGTTCATTTATTTCTCTATGTGTTCATCTCTATGTTAGGTTTTTTGGGGTTTTGTAGATTTTCTATGCATGTGGCTCCTAAAAGAGTTTGAAAATTGAACTAAATAATAATAATAAATAATCACATGTAATCATTTTCACAATCATTTACTTCATTTATTGCCTTATTATTATATTATTAATATATCTAATGGAAAAATTTCATTTATCATCAAATCTAAAATAAGAAATACGGCAATAGGACTAATTTTCTATCTATTTCTATATATCTAATTTATTAAATATGCACCTTAATAACACTTTATTTCAGACTATACTTTTCATGACAACCATGATAACACAATGGCTGAAATGAGATCTCTAATTATCCCACATCTGTCTACTGGCTCTGAACCATGCAGCTTTCTATAAATCATTCTCAGGTGTTCATACCTGCAGGAGCGGCCTGTCCTCTGGCTTTTCCTCCTGCATCTGCTCCAGCAGCCTCTGGATTTCCACTCCCAGCTCAGCCTCCAACTCTGGCTCGATGACAAAGTTCAGTGCGGCAGAAAGCGTAGAGCCCAGAGAGTAAACATGGCCCTGCAGCCCAGAATAAAGAAGCAGAAAACACTATTATCATCAGGAAGCAGCTGCAACTGTGAATTTACAGTACAGAGCTTACCAAAACGTGCTTTTAGCTTAAAAAAAAAAACCAGAATCCTCTTAGTATTTTGGGCAGTAATTGTCATGTATTGTACACATACATGAGAGCATTTGTTTTGCTTTGCTACACTGACACTGGATATTATGGTAAGCTCTCACGCAGCAGCGGATTTGAACCAGGTGCTTTTGAGTTCACATCCCAGATGTAACGATCACTTCCAACAAATGAAGTGGATTGTACTGATACTTATGTGGTAAACACAAAGTGGGGCGGATCCCACTGTGGGACACCAAAATAGATGAGTAAACACATCGGCTGAAGGCCTTAACTCTTGTTTTGCTTATTGGTCATGTGCAATGTCTCCCTTGAGAAAAACACTTGCACTGTGAGAAACAGAGTGAGAGTATAAACACAGATGTATAGGGTGGTATCTGAAGATGAATGTAAAAGTTATACAGATCTACTCAACAAGAAAATACATACTTCGTTTATTAAATAAGACCAAACCTGACTCAAAGGAACAACCAGATCTTGCCAGTCATGAGATTCAAATGGATGACCAATAAAGGATCATTCTGGGGTTTTTTTTTTAAACTTGTTTTTCAAAGAATTCTGGTTTATTTCACCTGGGGACTTATTTTTGTAGCTGTGGTCAGACATCTGTTAGGTCAGATAAAATTGTACTGATCAAGTGAATTGTTGAGATTGCTGAGTCAAGAAGAAGAAGAAGAAGTAGGGCAAGAAACACAAGTTTAGCAGCCAGATTATCTTCATCACTTCTCATCAGGACATCAAACTGAAAACGAGAATACCCGAAATGTTGGTAATAACACCTCTTTGCACAGGAAACTGTGTGATGAACCTGACATGCATAAATTCTTTTTTTTTTTTTAAGAAAAAGAAGGAATCAAAGCACCAGGTCTGAATGTGCCTGATGATAATCAGACCTGATCCAAACTGTGGATGACCCAAACAAACCCAAACAGACAGGAAACATCAACACCAGCAGCAGCTTGATGTGGTTGGAAAGAGCAGCAATAAATGTCCTTTTTCCTGCACTTCACAGTTCACACTATCTCTGCCTCACAAACACCACCTGATCAGAGCTGATAACAAGTACATTTGGATCCACCCTGCTACTAGAGAACAGGACCAGATTAGACTGGTTCCAATTTGGGTCAAATACAAAATATAACAGTGTAAAGAAAAAAAAAACTGTGATTGATGTTTACAACATACAGTTTGCGTAATGGTTCACCTTCATTTTTTCTTCCAAATTAGTTTGGCTAACCTGGAGTTTTGGTTATAATGTTTTTAGCACTGTCACAGCATTCCCAGATCTCTCAATTAATAATAATATATTCAATGAACCTTATGAGTATGCTATTGTTACCAATAGGAATGATGGCATGAAAGTATTAAAATAACACCCAATTTGTACTAAACCACAATTATCTTGTAAACCACATGTTTGTTTCTATAACCGCCTCCTCCCTATTTCCCACATCATCAGATAGAGGTGACAGAGGTGAGCTTGTAACTGAGTGATTGTTGGCTTGTGTGGGGAAAGAAAACAAGCAACACTCCACCAAGGTGCCCAAGACTGTGTGGCTGTATTGAGTAACTCCCAGGGGCTGAGTGTGTGCAACTGTGCCCAGATTAAAATCTCTGAGATTCAGCATCTCTCACCTCAAACGTGCTGCCTGTGTTGTCAAACTCGGGAGGCACAAAGGAGCCCTCTGGATCATCTGCAGGACAGGAACACACAAATTAACTGCACCATTAAGCAATCAGGTCTGAAAAACACACATCATGATCTGTTGCTGTGAATACTCTGATGTATAGCCGCGTCAAGTCTGTAACTGTAACCTACTTGCTAAGCATCCACCGTAATGAGATGCAAATCACAGGAATATGCATCCCGCATACCGAACCAAAACAGTCCAGTGAGCTAGCGCAGCCGCTTCCTCTCATTTGCATAATTCATGTGTCAGAGATAATCCCTAAAAACAAGACAGGAGCTATCTGCAGATCAGAAGACGAAGCAGCCACGGAGGAGCGCTGCTGCATCCCTTCTCCTCCTGAAATAGGCCACAGCCCAGACCTGCTACAAGATACATGAAAACATCATCAAGAGGCAAACATACACCCTTTAAACTGGTCTAAGGACAAAGGAGGTAGACAGACACATGGAGACAGAGGGAGGAAAAAAGGTTGTA
This sequence comes from Scomberomorus guttatus, assembly GCA_038419695.1. NCBI lineage: Eukaryota > Metazoa > Chordata > Actinopteri > Scombriformes > Scombridae > Scomberomorus > Scomberomorus guttatus. The sequence goes on from CM076458.1 coordinate 23,586,990, forward strand.
CCTACAGTTAATGGCGGGGAAGGAGAAAAGGAATGGGAAGGACGGAAGTAAAGTGGGTCGTGACAGATCTGGGTTTGTCTACCGAAGTTATGATATCCCTTCCCAGGTGTAGCGAGGCCAGTCTCCATGTCTCTCCTCCCCTCTCTCCTTTCCTTTCTTTCCTTTCCGCTCCTCATCTCTTTCCTTTCTTTCCTACCTTCCTTTGCTTTTTCGTCTCCTCTCTTCCCCTCTCATCTCCTCTCATCGCCTCGCCTCTCCTGTTTTTTTCATCTCCTCTTTTTTCTTTTTTGATCTCTTCACATCTTTTTCTTTTCTTTCACTTGCTCTCATATCCTTTCTTTTTTTTCCTTTCCTTTCATCTCCTTCCCTCACCTCTTTCCTTCCTTCTCTTCCTCTGGTTTTTCCTTCTCCCCTCATCTCATCTTGTCTCCTCTCCTCATTCATTTCCATTTCTCTACATTCCTCTCCTCTCTCCTTTGTTTTTTGTCATATCTTCTCATCTCCTCTCCTTTTTCCTTTCCATTCCATTCCTCTCCTCTACTTTAATTTCTTGTCCTTTCCTTCAATCCCCGCTTCTCTACTTATCTCTTACCCTTATACCTCTCCTTTTATAATTTCCTCACCTCTCATCTCGCCTCCTCTCCTCCCAAAGAGGTTGACAGTTCAAACAAACAAAAGGAGAAAAGGACAGACAGGAACTGAAAAGGAGGACAGGCGTATCAAACTCTTTGTAGTCAGTAGGAACTGTAACATGGTGAAATTGGCAGTGAGTAAGGAGGAGAAAAAAAAGACAGTTACTGTCAGTGACGCAGTTGCCTCCGGGGTGATGGTGAGAGCTTGGTGAGTCATGTATGCCTACAGCATTTTAGCACAACAGGTAGTTGGAGCCAAGCAGTCTCACTGATTCAACACACTTCCCAAAAAGGGCTGATCATATTTCCCACAGAGCACAGCCGGTCCCGTATTATCAGAAATGGAACAGCTTGCGATGCTAAACCTCATGGGAGTATTAGCAGTTTTTCTTGGTCATCATTATATGAACACCATTAGAGGACATTTTGTCGCTCTGGCTGGGTACTTTGGTGATGCCAACGCTGCCGCATCACCCGCAGTCACACACAACTGCCTTCCTGTTATTACTGCAGTAATTAATTAGCTGCAATGAACACTATTGATCAATCCAGATCTGTGCCGCTCTGGCAACAGCTATTCTTTCTGGTAGGCGTTTTACCGCCGACTATCATCACCACAGCCCTCAAGGTCATTACACAGCCTTGCAGGGAGAGCGTGTTTGTGTGTGAGCGTGTGATTGGCCATTGGACTGTGCGTCAGCTTGAAATTTCATCACTATCGCACAAAGAGTTCAATTAAGCGGAATCAATAGGAAACTGTGCAGCGAGTAAAGCGGGGAGCCCAGTGTTATGATTAATGATATAGATGCACTGTGTTCAGCATGAACAACTAACACAAGAAGGGTAATGTGGGCACTGCGGTGTATTTCTCTATATCCACAGCATGAATCATAGCTGAAGGACTGAAACAATCCAATAAAGCATGACAACAAATGAGGCTACGAAGGATTTTAGGCTGTTTTAGCTGACAGAGTAATCATAACATCGCTTCAAAGTGTCTCTATTACTGACTGAAGATCTGAGTGGAGATAAAAAATGGATGCAACACACACAAAAATACTGGCTGTGTAGTGTCTGGGTGTGTGCATGTGTGTGTGTGTGTATACTTTATATGTGTGAGCGCAGGTTGACTGCTGATTAGGCTAACCAAGCTGTTACCACAACAACGATCCCCCCGGCAACTCTGACACCGCTGATCTAATCAATACTTATCAATTTCTGACATTTGGCATCAGGGCATGGAATAAGTGTGTGCTACAGCGAGTATGCTCACATGCATGAGAGTGACAGTGATAAGATAGAGGATGAGATAGAGAGGGAAAGAAAAAAGAGGAACACCAGGAGAAAGGAATGACAGAAAGACAAGATAGAAGAAGAAGAGAGGTAATAATTCCTGATTCAACGTCGACGAGGCCTTACGGAGCTGTGAAGGAGAAAGATGTCGTCTGTGCAAATCAGAGCGGACCTGCAGACCTTGGCAAAGCCTGACGGGTCCCGTGAGACACTGATCGAGTCGTTTTGAGCAGGAATTTGTACATTGAAACTGATAAAGATCAGGGCAGCAAATCACTAAAGTAAAAGGTGCTTTATATCTGCGTCAGACAGAGAGCTTCAGCTGCAGTTACGAAGGGAAAGAAAAACCAACCCCACATTTTAACTCTGCAATGCAGGTTTGATCTGGGATAAAACAGATTCCTTCTGCCTTCTGAATGTTCAGCCATGAACTTGCACTGGTGTGCCAAGAAATATAAATAAAACTCTGATACTTCTGCAGCTGTAGCCTGATCAGTAGCATGGAAGATTTAACAGGCCTGACTGCTACAACTAAAATCAAGTTAAGAAACAGAATATAATCCAACAAATGTCATGCAAAGAATAATAAACAGAAAAAAGGGCCTATAATTAGGGTAAGTGCAAATCAGGGGTTATCAAATATCCTAAATGTTGTATAATGATTGTACAAATACATAAATGACAGTGTGTCCATGCTGTAGACTCACCACTGAGCTGCTCCATGAAGCAAACATTCCCATGGGCGTTGAAGGCCAGAGTGTCTGGTGTTATACACAGGGTGTGGAAGAGGTGGGAGGGTCTGATGCTTTGCAGGGCCAGAACACACTCTGCACACACCGCCCACACCTCCTCCTCAGACAGACAGCTGTCCCGCAAAGACAGGATGTCTGCCAGAGACACGTTTTCCTGTGGACACACACATAGAGGTACGTCCCGTTAAGAGAAACACTAATGCGCACTTTCATGCTGGTGAGATCCACCACAAGCACAACGCAACACTGTGTTCAGTTGAAAAACAAGCAGCATTGTTCGGATTTATGAAACCATGTGAAACTGTAAAGGGAAAACCTAAACTGCATCAGTTCTCTGGTTAAGTACAGTGCCTGGGTAGGGTGAAATGTTAATGAGGAACATTTTGCACTTCGCTAATTACTTGTCTTAAGCACAAATCAGCCTTTTGTCGAAGTTTTCCATTATTAGGGTGTAGCTTAGTGAGGTCAACAAAAGAGGCAGAGCACAGGGAGGCAGAATGCAACAGTCAGCCATCAGTCAGTAACAGCGTTGCCAGATGTATGTTAATTATAGTATTTGTACAATACACCTATTTGTTCTCTTGGTTATGAATTGTGTGTGATAATTTTGCTCAAAATACGATAATTTTAAGCCTCTGGTATGATACTTTAACATTTCTCATCTGGCAATGCTGGTCAGTGGTTATTTCAAAAATCCACATCCATTGAGTCAGACTGGGATAGTTCTGTGCCTGAAATAGAACAGCCCAACTAATATAGGGAGCTTTTAATGCAACACCAACACTTTCTGGAGGATATATATTTTTGAGACTCATTCACAGTTTTCTTACTCCCCGATAAGCCCCTAAATGCACCATCAAAGAAGAGTTTTCCTCTCACCTGAATTTCAGTCAGTTAACTCATGCAGAACAGATTTATTAAAGTCTCTAAAGTCTCTTTAGGTTAACAAATCTTGTAGACTATATATATATATACAGCACTGTGCAAGAGTTTTAGGCACTTTAGATGTTTAGATACTTATCCATTATGCAACACCATCAGGGAGGCATCTGATCGGTTGCAAATTTATTCTGCAGCATGTGACCTCGTACATACAGCCAGAGTCATAAAGATCTATCTTCAGCAACAAGATGAACAAGGAATCCTGTCACAGATGGTATGATCTCAACATCAAGTCAGTCTGGGATTACATGAAGAGTAACTCCATTATTACATACATGTTGGTTAAACCTGACTTTGACCAAAAAAATTAAAAATGACATGCTGTTCTCTACTTAGCAAGTTGCAAGTATTGGCAAACTTTCATATAGAAACAAAGAGTTGCCAAAAAAGTAGGAAACATGTTCGATAGTCTTAAAAACTGTCTCCTTCGGAAACTGGTTGGCATGTTATCATAAAGATGAGAGTGCATCAGACTTCTTTGAGACATTGAGCCCATTCTTGAGGTACTTGTAGACTAAACATCATACACCAAAGCAAACAGCCCAGAATCCCTGGTAGTGATCTCAGCTGGGTTGCAATGATCTCTCTGCAGGAAAATGACAGCATGCTGGCACACAGCTGTGCTGCTGCTCATCATGTGTTGTCACTGTAAGCTTTAATTATGAGTTGTTATGTAGACAATAATAAAGGAGATTAAAGAAACAGCCATGATTAAACTGTTGGTTCTATGATAGTTGATTATGGTCAATACATTTAAGAGGTTAGTCCTATTAACCACCATAAATAAACAATACCATCATGATGAAAACTAGTACCAACTACAGGGCCTAATGATGGGTCAAAACATAATTTAACATGAGTGCTGGGCTTCCATAGGAATGCTCACCCAACTTTTGGCACATTTTACTGTGTATTGATCATGGCACTTGGATGGAAAGTTGTTGCATAGTTTCACAGCACATTCTGGCACAGTGCTGCAAAACAAGAAACAGAAAGCTGATTTTTTTAAACACATTAAGCGTATGGAATTCATTTTGACAAACACTGCAAACTGTAAAATGCTAAATTATCTCAACCATGGTCATATTTGTTAACAGTAATTATTCAGAGGCATCACAAAATTTCTAAAATGTATAAATGTAGCACCTTGAATCGACAGAGGTGCCTAATTCTGACACTAACAGCAGAAAATCCTGAATTTTCTTCAACAGCACGGACATGTGGAACATGAAGTACACAGCATCCTGCACACACATACCACACAGCACACACACACAAACACCCTTTACATGCCATGGAGCAACTCTACACACCCACATGTACACATTGTATGTATCTATGATCCATTATTACCAAATGGCCCCATTAATCCAGGCGAGCGCAGTGATCTCAGAGATTCCATGTAGCATCTAGCATAATGCTGCGGTCTGATAATTACAGGATCTTCTGTTCCATTTGCAAGTGAACACAAAAGCTGGCCTTAGCTCAGATAGAGGGGTGGAAGTAGGGGGTGTTGGGGGGTGGAGAAGGCACCACAAAGCAGTAATTGTCACATACTATATTCAGTACTGCCATCACCATGAACCATTTCTTTTCTTCCATTACATTATTTATATCATGTCAGTGTGTTTCTGAATACAAGTTAGACATGAGTTTTCCTCAGGTTTGTGAACCAAGAGACCTTCAATGACCACAGGAGAAGTCCGCCTATCTGTTTTGCTTCTTGACTCTCTTGTAGGTGCATCTGCAGATTGTGAACAAAGCATATTGGGGTGATCTAGTGGGGTATAAAGCACAATTACAGGGCAGAAAAAGTGCCACTTCAAGCAGCAGCAGCAGCAGCAGCCCCATAAATAGGCAGTTTCCCCTGAGAGCAGTGCAGAGGAAAGCTAAAAGTCTCTCTCACCCCCCTCAAGTCAAATATGCTGTCCTACATAAGTTTGCCTCTGAGCTCCGAGGTTCTGAGGAGACTGGTGGTGTGCTTCCTGTGTCTGCACGCTGGCACTGACTGAGAAGAGCAGTGAAAGAGAGCGAAGAACTGACAGATGGGTGTGTTTGTGTTGGATTGACTTTCAAAAGTGTGACTTTATTCTGACAGTTTGTTGATAGAATATTAACTGAGACAATAGATGGATTGTACAGCTTGATCCTTAATCCCTCTTGTGTAATTCTGTTAACTGACATTTCTGCTGAAAATGTCTCACGGATCCTAAACTACACTAAACATTATAAATAGTGATAATGAAAAGTAATTTTTTACATTGGAAAAACAATCTCACTACAAGGTCCATTTAGTAGCTGCTCTAGAGCTTTTGTTCAAACCAAATGGACTTCTAATGGAGTTTGCCCAGTTGTCATGGAATTATAGATGTCCGAATTTCCACTTTAAGGATGTCTTGTCAGTTGACAAAATAGCTTTACACAAGGTCCATTTAGGTCAGAGGTGATGTGATCAAAAGCTCCAGAGCAGCTACTAAATGGACCTTGTAGTGAGATTGTTTTTCCAAAGTCAAAAATTACTTTTCATTATCACAATTTGTGAATAGATTGGTTACTTGAAATGGAATATTTGGTGTAGTTTAGGATCCGTGAGACATTCATTCAGCAGAAATGTCAGTTAACAGAATTACACAAGAGGGATTAAGATTGTTCATCCTCACCAATAAAGTTATAGAAAGGAGTTACAGAAACATAACAGGACAGAAAAAACTAAATATACGAAGAAAGAAAAGTAGCATCTGTTTCATCATTCATTTATGCAATAAACTGACAAATTTAGGTGCAATTTAAATATTGTAGAAATGCCAGGCCTCAAGGAAGCCTCTGAGCCTGGCTTTAAAAGCCTCAGCAGTTTCAATACTATCAGTATCAGTGGCCTAATTATGAAACTAGTGTAATTTAACCAACATGCATTGAATATGTTTGCTTAAAAGGAACATGAAAGAACAATGAAGACAGTGTCTGCAAGCTTTTGCTCTGTGATAAAACATCTTAATATAATTTTACAATACCTACAGTAATGAGTAATTTAGCCTCTCCAGATGCCCCATAAATGACTTGGAATCATTGAAAACAATTATTTTGAAGTCAAGATGATTATATGTTATAAGTAACAGCGTTGTATTTAATCACAACTTCTTCTAATAAAACCCACTGTCTCACCTCATCTTCCAGCAGTGGAGGCAGATGTTCCAGTTCAGAATACCCGTCTCTGTCTTCAGCTTTCCCCAAGTATGTGACCGCCGCATCACTCCCCGAAGTCTCCATTGCATCAAGTTTGACTCCCTCAAGTAGTAGCTACAGCGAATTTCGGCCCAGACAACAATGTTTCCAGTCCAGACATGTGGCATGCCTGAGCTCTCGGGGACCACCGAGCACAAACGGGGGTCGACTACTTGCTGCAGTCCAGCAGTCAGTCGATGGTCACTGCGGGACACTCGGGTCCAAAAACAACGCCGGAGAGAAGGAGGAAGAGAGCGCAGCACTGCGCCTGAATCGACCGTCTTCAGCGTGCCGGGGGAGGCGGTGGTGTGGTGGTGGTGGTGGTGGTGGTGGTAAGGGGGTGCTGGCCAGTGTTTGAGGCTGTCATGACTACTACACCTCCACAGAAACAGGCGACACACTGAAGGCGATTATGAACTGCAGTTTTCTGAATCCTCCCCTCCCGGTGGAGGAGCCAGAGCTGGCAGAGAGGAGAGGAGCTGCTGCCTGCATGCCACAGTTGGCTCCACGCCTCCGTTCTCGGTGCAGTTTGAGTGACTCATTTTCATCACTTAGTCCTTATTATCTCTTCTTATGCCTGTGATCTGGCTTTCACTGAGCCGTTATGCCATTAATATGCGCATTGAGTTTCACTATTCTACTGTACTGTTCATACTATGGCTAAAGAGTGCTTAGTCTGTTTCCAAAAACTACATAATGAATAAATAAAAAGGTGGTTCACTCAAAATACAATAAAAACATGTCTCGCTCACCTCTATAGCCATGGAGATAGCTGGCCAGTAACAGTTCAAACTTTTCAACCATATCACTATCAGTAAGCTCATTTGCTGTTACAATTTAAATCCAAAGCACTTTTACGCATTCTTATCTGTGTTGGCTCAAAAGTTAAGCATGACAGTTCATTCCTGACTTTGAACATAGTAGTTTAACATAACAATCCCAGCTCAGGTTGCATGTTCACAGACTCATCTCCATGACAACTGAGCTACAGTAATTTTTATCTAACAATAAAAATCTGTGATACAGCTGAAATCTCAGCAAAAAGCTTTTAAGTGGACCTTGAGTTGTGATTGTTTTGTAAAGCCACTATTTCCAAGGTCACAAATAAACTGTCATGCTTTAGTTTTAGGTGTCTTTCAAAATCTACAATCCTCCTTGTGAACATTTTCATTGAAATGACCTTGAAACGACAAAGAAATAGTCCTTATGGAAACTGTTTTAACAAAATAACATGGTGGTGTAAAAAGGGGTGAAGACAGATATTTAAGAGGTATCTTAAAACATGGGCAAATAAAATCAAAAGTGTATTAGGGTTTAAGATGCTGACTAAGAACTGCAATATCCCAATGCAATTCAAATTCAGCTGGGGACCTTTAATGCATCTTTCTCTCCCTCATTTCCTGTCATCTCTCCATTGTCTGTAATAAAAGCATAAAAATACTTCAGCGGAGGAAAAAAATCCAAGAGGGTGAGAAAAGATTGAAAATGTTTTTTATTTTTATTTTTATCTAAATTAACCCTTATGTTGTTAGCTACCAGTCTCTGTCATCCACTCTGTTAATCATATACTGAATGTCCCCTTGTTACACACAGATTAAATATGAGCTTCATTATTATTACTATTACTACTATTTATAACCAGGCCCTCAGGCCCTAGTTATAATACATGGTGACCAAGTTTGGGGGCAAAATCTCCACTTTCAGCAGTCTGCAAGGCACCTACCACATCCCAGATAATGCCTGGCATCCCACAGGTTTAGCTCATTTTACTGGAATGGCAGAGGAAACCAACTAACTTGGAGCAGTGCTTCCCAGCGTTCGTGGCTTGTAACCCTTTAAAGTAATAGTTTGACGTGAGAAATACACTTATTTGCTTTCTTGCAGGGAGTTTGACGAGAAGACTGACACCACTTTCATGTCTGTTAAATATGAAGCTACAGCGAGGAGACAGTTAACTGAGCTTAGCATACAGACTGGAAGCAGGGGGAAACAGCTGGTCTGGCTCTGTCCAAACTAAGGTTAAAAAAAAAAAGCTGCCTACCATCACCTAAAGCTCACTAACAGATCCTCTTCACAGCACATATTTTGACTTGTCAAAGCAGAAAAAGTGTTCTTCATTCTGCTGATTAGACTATTTCTTGACGCGGTGCAGTGAATTCCTACTGTTTCTGGCTGTTTCCCCGCTAAGCTAACTATCTGCTAACTATAGCTTGATATATATATAGGACAAGAAAGCAAACAAGCATATTTCACTAAATATGTAACTATTCCTTTAAAATGAAGTAATGCCTGTTTGCAGCCCAGCCGAAACTCATGCATATGTTATGATAGGTTATGAGCAAGTCAACCAAAAATGTATTTTGCTTTCCCGTTTTATTTAAGTCAATTTTAGAGGCCTGAAAACGTCAAATAATCCAATAAATCCAAAGGAAAAAGCGAAAATTAGAGGAAAATACATATAATTTAAACTGTTTTCTTTCCTCTCTCCTATTCTATTTATCATCTTGCAACCCCTTAGATTTATTATGCAACTTCTTGGGGGGTCCAAACCCCAAGTTGGAAACTGCCGCTCTAGAGGAATGTGAGATCCTCAGCCGTGCAGCCCCCCTTGCTTTCATATTACAAATGCAGTGGCACTCTTGCATACTTGTTCTAGATCAATACTATTTGTACACACTCTGTTCCATCTTAATTGGCCACTCCATTTGAATATCATCTTGTGCTGTGTCCTGGTGATGATGGAAAGCCTGTTGGGTGCCAGCTGAGCCCAGGGTGGAGGGAATGAGATTGCTATTATGCTGGCGGTGCGCTGAGGCTGCTAAGCAGTGATAGAGAGGCGTCTCTGGCCAGGCGGAGGGGAACCACTATTAGATTTGTTGACTGCTCATCGTTCTGGCATGTTGAGATAATAGGAAAATACTTTTACTTCAGCAGCCAGGCAATTAATGTGATCATACATATTCTGGCATATCCCCTCAATGACTTATTACTCAAGAACAAGGCCGTCTATTTGATCCTTGTTGGCATTGTACAGTAGCCAACTGAGAGACACATTCCGAAGGTATTTCATCTTCAAAAGGATTAGCTCCTAATGTGGAAACACTGCACAGCTCCTTGCCACTGGGAACAGCTGAATCATTTACAGTGAGGCAGCACTTGGCAGGGATGATCTTGACATTGCAATGTGAAGTCATCTGACAGTATTATGACTGTTCAGTTTTGTCTCTTCTCATACCGACAGTGTCACTCTTTTTCTCTATTGTAATTCATTTGTCAGCATGAGAGAGAGCCAGTGTCTTTTGCCTTTTTGCTCCACAGAGACACATTTAAAGGGGACATTTTATGCTTTTTGTGATTTTCTGTTATTTATATACTGTTATGATGTCGGATATCTATGCTAAACGTGGTCAAAGATCCAACTTGTGGTTAGCATATGTAGAAATGCTCCCTGCAAGTCAAAAGCCAGGGGTTCAACCTGATCTGAACTCTTCGTTTGCAACATTTTTTTCTACCATGCCCATAAACAGCTGTCCATTCTGTAGCCTTTGTCGCTAAGGTTTGCTTGTGTTGTCCACTTGCGTATTTCAAATCGGATTTCGGCTCCAACATGTACAGATGTATTTGAGAAGTTGACATTTCGACTAAAGAATGAGAAAAAGTAGTGAAATCCTACTACTACTGTAGTGGAAGCCTGCCAAGGGACAGCTTCCAAGAATGGGCTGGTCAGAACAAAGCGGGCTCCTCAGGAGGGGGACCTTAAAGAGACAGGAGCTAAAACGGCCTCTTTCAGACAGAGGCTGAACTGAGGGGCTGCATAAAGGGTCAGTATAAGTTAAATAAAGAATTTTTGAACTATAAATCATGCAAGGATATTCCAGTAGAGCCCCAGAATAAAAATATAGACCTGGAATTGTCGCATTTAAAGTAAACACTTGGCCAATAACATGGGTGATAAACTTTTTGAGTTAAAACATTCAAGCATTTTGCACTATATGCCATTTCCAGAACGAAATATGTCACAGCAGGTGTTTTTCCTTTTACAGCAGATGGGAGCACCTGCTATGACATCACAGCTCGGGGTGTGGCCATAGAGGGCAGCATCCTCTGAGAGATTCCCACCTCTGAGAGAGTTTCATGCATTATTTGATTCACTGTTAATGTAATTCCCACCACCGGTTATAGGAGCCTACAACGCTATGAATAATAACATTTCACTGTTCATTTTCATTAATTTATTTTTGTATATTTTTTCCTGTCTATTCTGCCTGACGGTCACTAACCCGCCTGTCATTCCAGATCCTGTCACTCCCAATCCAGTCTGCAGTTGCCTTCAGCGTTTCTTGCCAGTTCCTGTCACCTGATCCCCACACCCACCTGCGCACATCCTTCTCATGCCTCAGTTATCCTCCTACTATTTATACCTTTCCATTTCCACCTTCTCTTTGACAGGTGGTCTACTGAGCCATCCCAAGCCATGGCATTCAAGCCTGTTTTGTCTGTTTTCTGTCTGCTCTGTTTTTGACCCCTGCCTGCCTTTTCCAACACTATGGCTGCTAGTTTTAGCCCCTTCAGACTTTGTTGCCTGTTTCGACTGCTTACCTGTTGCAGATGTTTTCTTGTCATATTAAACAAGAAAACTTTGTTTTTAATCCTTCTGCTAGAATGGCAACAATATGGTGTTTCTTAAGTTGTTTTTGTCTTTTTCGTTGGATATGATTGAGAATCAAACTGTTTGTCCCCACAGTGCCAGCAGGAGATGACTCATTTTTACAAACATCTTTGAGTCATGGAGTAAACAAGATTATGGAATGCTATAAACTTCTACTTCACTGTACAACAAATTAGTCTTTTTCTTTTTTGTGTAGGCATAGGATAAAGGTCTTTGAGGAATGGGGATATGTCTTCAAAAACATTTAGTTTTGTGAAAACAATGGTTTTATTTCTATGACTTAAATCAATGCAGAGTATCAGTTGTGAAAAACAATTACGATTATTACATGTGAGATATCTATTGGGGCTCGGTCAGTTCACAGACTGGTTAATTCAATCCAAGTATTGAAAGCTATCCAAGGGGATGATGTAAATGACACATGATGCAGCAGTAAACCATAAACCAGGTAGCCAAAATGGCTTGGACCAACAATGGCCTGATTACTGGACCTACAGTATGCTAGACCTGTGATGAAATACGACCTAGAACTGCCTTGAGTACAGAGATCCAATTCCATCTGCCAACACGGGCCCAAAGCTGACATGAATGCTGCTAACTGGAGCTGATTCTCAGCCCAAACCTGTCTGCACCTCTAAAATCTGGCCAAATCTTGAAATACATGGATGAGCGCTGGCTCACATTTGTTCCTATGTTTCCAGAGAACAGATGAATGCACCCACATGGAGCCACAATGTTTTCAATATTCAGATTTGGTGAGCCTAAATAAATAAAAAGATTTTTTTTTAATAACTGCACAGTAAAGTTTTTATGGAACAAGACCATTTCACTTTTCTTTTTATTGTATTTTTCTGTTATTTTTTGCTTCTATGCAATAAATATCTTGCTCCATACAGCGTACAGGAGTGAAAGCAAACCAAAACATAAAAAGTACTTCTATCTAGAGCATTTTGTCTGTGTCATATGATTTTTTTCTGATTGTTGCTGTTTGCAAAATGCGCAAAATTCAAGATAGCAACACCTCAGAGTGAAGTCCTTCTGAAGGAGAGGAAGGTCAGATGTTTCTTGCGTTCAACTCACTAAAGACACCTTGCTCACTAGACTGTAAGAAATTTGGTAAAATGGTATTCTCCCTTTAAATACTAATACATGAAAGCCCAATGCACAACAGAAAATAACATATTCCTAGACACGCTTACAGTACAGAAAAGAAGAGGGGGGCTGTGACCCATAATTGGGTTCCTGTGTGTATCCCAGGCTGGCTGACCTATGCAGTCTGGACTGTATTGTCACAGTGCAGAAGCATGACGGTGCTGGAAGGTCAAGCATGTGGACAGTTGTCAGCCCTTAGGGAAATGGTGAATACTGGCAGATGGGCCCCAGAAAAAAACTCTGTGAGGTGTCAAAAGTTAGTAGAGTTGACAGTTCCAGTATAATGCATTAAAAGTGTATTTCCGGGTTGTGTCTCAGCAGGGAATCTCCTGTAAAAATATCTGACTTAGCAAAGCAGCCAGAGAGGCTTTGTTGAAGGTTTGTGCAAGGAGTCTATTGAAGTGATGTGTTTAAATGAGCAAGAGCAATGTGTGGAACCAGATGAAACCACTTTTAGTAGCATGTGATATTGATTTTATGGTAGGAATATGCACATGTTGAATCCCAATAGTCTTTTACATCACATTTCAGATTTATATCAGAATCATACATTGAGGAGTCACCTGACACTCTGGCAACCTCTGCATCAACGCACAGCCCCCATTCAGATGAATGAGAGTGCTGCGTTTTTTCATGCAGAGCAAAAGTCGGTCTGAACTAGGGATGCACAATATTGGATTTTTTGCCAATATCCGATATGCCAATATTTTCTAACTCATTTTGGCCGATTGCCAATGCAGATACTGATATATGCACATATTTTTTTCCACCTGGCTGAGGAGACTATTACACATGCAATCATAGATTGTACTAAGTATGATCAAAAAAGACAATATATGAGGGAAGAACTTAGGAAGACTGGAGTTCAGGAGCTCAGCATTAAAACCTTAATGAACCTGCCAAGTGGGTGAAGCAGCAGAGTTTTCTTTGAGTTTATTCATGTCAGACAGGATTCATGTCTAGGATTTAATCTCTGGTCCACATTCTGAAGCAGAATAAACCAAGAAGAAGAAGAAGAAGTCTTGGGCGTGAGTTCCCAGCATGTCATGGCTGAACTGTAGCGACCCGAGGAATGGAGGATGGTTGGTGACGTCAGACACTGAGAGAAGTGGTTTGGAGAGAATCTGCAGAGTTTTGTGTATTCAGTGTTGGTTTCTCAGAATTTATTTTTGGTTGGCCACTTTTTCTTTTCTTTTCTTTCTTTATTATTATTAGAAGTAGTGTAAGGAAAGGAGTACTTTGGTAGCCTATGGTTACTGGAGGGGGAGCTGGGGTTGAGGGAGGTGTGTGGTAAATGGTGGGTAAGGGAAGCCAGAAGAGAGGAGCATCGAGTGAAAGACCTGAGATGTCAGAAGTAGTTCGGGAAAATAAATTGAGGAACATTAGTGTTGTTTAAAGTCAAAGGCTAGAAACAGGGAGATGGATGGATTTAGAGCATTAAAACCCCTAAGAGTTACAACTGCTTTGGAGAGTCAGATAAGTAGGGGTTTTCTGATATTGTTCAATGGGCTGTTGAGAGTTTGGTGCAAAGATAAGGAACAATATGACAACACTAAGGAGGCGGGGAAGTTGGTGGTAAAGGTGGAGAGATTTGTTCCCAGAGAGAGACAGGGACTCAAAGAAGTGATTTATGGAGTGTACGCCAGCCTGTCTGGGAAGGAAATCTTAGACAACATTGAGGGCGACCGGGTGACTTAAGTCTTGCAATTCAAGCATAAGGAGGGAGGCAATGGGGACTGCTAACATTTGCAGGGGTTGTGTTGCCAGAAAGAGTATATCTTGGAAGCATGGATATGATGATATCGAGCAGGTAATCATTTCTAGCTTTCATTGCTGATGTGTTGGTAGGAGCAAAAACAATAACCGGGAGATCAGACATCATCAAGATAGTGGTTGGAGCAGCTGAAAAGTTTCTTGGCACGAAGCAGTTCTTACCGGAAAAATTACACGAGTACATGACGGAGAAATAACATATGGATAACTCACAGTTGACAAAGTCTGACAGTATGGAGGAGCTGTATGTGGACAATGATATTGGTGATTAGTACCTTAATGTTTTATATTATTCAGTGGAATGCCCGAAGTCTAATTGTAAATGGTCAGGAATTAAAGAGATTTGTTGAGGCATTTAAAGAAAAACCAGTATAGGAGACTTGATATAAGTTCAAATCTTGAGTGTTTGGCTGTGGAAGTTTGGACTAGCCATAGTTCTATAACTGTTATCAATGCTTATAATCCTTGTAAACATTTGGTATTGTCAGAATTTGATGAGCTTATGGAGCATGTGAGATGTCCTATTATATGGGTTGGGGACTTTAATGCTCATAACCCTTTATGGGGCAGTGATAGCAAGGACAGCAATGGAGCAGTTGTAGAAGAATTCCTGGATAAGTATGATCTGCTAGTGATCAATGATGGGAGGCTGAATAGGTATCATATTGTAAGGAATACTTACATAGATTTACTTTAGATAGATTTGCTTCTTCAAACTTAGTCAGAGTTGGAGAGTGGGATGTTATGGACAGATATATACTAGGTAGTGATCATTATCCAATTTTATGCAGATTCGGTAGAAATTTGAGAATGGAAGTGGAAGACAGAGTTCCCAGGTATAACTTTTCTCAGGCTAAATGGGATGAATTTCAGGAGAGGGCTCATAAATTAGTAGCAGAGATAGACTGTGAGGGCTCTGTAGATAATTGGAATGCTTCCCTCAGCTTGAGGATCCATAAGGCAGCGTGCTGCACTGTGCCTATGAAGAAGAATCCCAGATCACGTGTGTTGGTTCCTTGGTTGAATAAAGAATGTGATATAGCTGTAAGGAACAGAAATAGAGCATATAGAAAATTAAGGAAACATCCAATGCTGTGTTATGCAGTGGAATATAAGAGATTAAGGGCAGTAGCAAGAAGAACAATTAAAAATGCAAAAAGAAGCAGTTGGAGTACTGTGAAACACTAGGCCCTGTGGTTAGCTGTGCACAGAATGTCAGGACTTTATAAAAGAAGACCTATTCCAGTTTTACAGAATGGTGAGGTGGAAACAGTATCGAACAAAGAAAAAGCTGACATGTTTGTTGATGTTTTTCAAGCAGTGCACAGCTCTGGGAATCTGGAGATGAGGGAGGTATGAAGAGGACCAAACTGATGTTAATTAATCAGTGGAAGTTGGATAGGAGTTCAGAAAATGACAATCCAATTAATTTGTTTTTTTACTATGAAAGAACTGAGGGATGCTATTTGCTCTGGTGTAAACACTACTCCTGGGAGAGATGGGCTGTCTTATGAATTATTCAAACATTTGGATGAACATTTTGTTCCAGAAGAAATTCTAGCTTTGTTTAACATGGTGTGGGAAGAGGGTTGTTTGCCAGCGGAATGGAAACATGCAGTTATAGTTTCTATCTTGAAACCAGGCAAAGATGAATCTGACCCCAGTTCACACTGTCCCATAGATTTCCAAAATGGTTTCAGAAATGGAAGGTCAACAATGGAGTCAGTTGCAGTTTTATATCAAGATATTAAAAAGGCATTTGATAATAACGAAATAGTGAATGAAAAGAACAATACAAGTACCCCGCAAGGAAGTGTAATTAGCCCAGTCTTATTTAATATAATGATAAATGATAGATTTAGGAAGATTGGAAGAGGGTTTGGACAGTCTTTATTTGCAGATGATGGTGCCATTTGGAGAAGAGGAAGAAATGCAGAGTTTACTTTAAAACAAGTTCAAAGGGCTTTAGTTTCTGTAGAGGAATGGGCAGACAAATGGGGCTTTAAAATCTCAGCTGCAAAGTCTAAATTTATGATCTTTGGTTTCAGACGAAAGTTACCTAATCTTTGACTGCACATGTATGGATCTTCACTAGAGAGGGTGAAAGATTTAAAAATTTCTGGGAGTTTGGTTTGACAAACGAATGCCTCGGGCTGTTCACATAGCAAAAATACTAACGAAATGTGATAAAATGTTAAATGTAATGAGAAGTCTGGCTGGATGTGACTGGGGGGCAGAGAGGGAGACCATGCATTTAATATAGCAGGATCTGTACTTGACTATGGATGTTTTGTTTATGGCTCTGCTGCTAAGTCAGTGCTTGGAAAATTAGATATTCTGCAGACCAAGGCATTGAGACTCTGTTGTGGGGCTTTTAAAACCTCCCCAATTCCTGCACTGCTTATTGAAATGGGAGAAATGCCCTTATGCTTAAGGCACATTAAGTTGGGGCTGCAGTACTGGGGAAAACTAAGTGGCTCCAATCAAACCTTCCCAGCTAAGTGTCTTTTTCAAAGGGTCATGGGATTCTGGTGGCAAGATCAAAAACAAACCATTTTTCAACAGTATAAATCAGGAAAGAGAGAATGGAGCAGGAAAACATAGCAAAACACATGGGCTGGTTATCTGTACTTTTCTGGCTAATGCAAGAGCCAAACACTGATCTTATTTTTTTACAAGTAAAGGATAATAGTGTGATAGGTTCAAAAATAGAGCATTATCTAAACAGAGTAGTGGGATCTTATTTGAAATTTTTCACAGATGGCACTAGGGACCCAGCGAGTGGGAAAGCAGGATTTGGGCTGTATGTGGTTCAGCTTGGACTTAGGGTCGACAGGCGTATCACAAATGGAAGCTCTATTTTCACAACAGAACTATTAGCAATTCTTTGGGCTTTGTGGTGGACAGAGGACATAAGACCAAACAAAGTTCTTATTTGTTCTGATTCAGCAGCTGCTCTTTAAGAGGAAGTAAATCAAAAGCTCGACCTTATTAATTAGATTTTATGTTTTGTTTAGAATTGGGAGGACTGGCTGTGAAGTCAAATTTTGCTGGATTCCTGGGCATGCTGGGGTTAAGGGAAATGAAATAGTCAGTCCATGGAGGGAAGCACAGTTGCCGATGCCAATATTTAATTTTAAAGCTTTTATCGGCCGATACCGATGACGTTCCAATTTTATCGCGCATCCTTAGTCTGAATGCCGCCTTATTACTAGGGTGGAAGGAGATGTTTCAAAGACAGATACCTCCAAACCTGGGTATATAAAACCAAAACTATCTGCAAGGATTTATATAGTAAGTAAGAGGTAGTGAGAACTGTGTTTTATTGTAATTTGGGTGAACTGACCCTTTAATTCCAAAAATGTCTAAATTAAAGTTACTACAAGGAGCGTTTTCCCGGAATGAAGACTGCTTTTCCAATGAGCACCAGCGCCTCATGTCTTAAAGATCCTGGCTAGCGTGTGCATTTGTTTTGGAAGCGAGTGAAAGAAAGACACTACTTACTTTTAATACTATTTTTCTTTTTTAAAACAGCTGTTTGCAGGATACATAGCAATGATGTAATGTATCTATTTGTTGCTATGTAAAATTAATAATTGTAATATGACCATGGTGAAACAAAGTAAACTGTTTTAGTAGCGTTCATACACCTAGGTTACATGTAAGGCTGCATTCACCACCAAATCAGGCAATGCAGCACCTTCCTGCAGGGTTGTGTGGAGGTGTGGGGGCGTGTTTGTTTGTGCTTTAGAACGTAGCCACTGTGAAACAATGAGAAATAATGTTTTATTTCTCAGATTCACTCCTTTGTTCTCGCTACACCACCTCTCACTCTCTTTATTCCCTCTCTAGCTCATTCAACCACCACTGCACTCTCGCTCTCACGCTCTCTCTCTTTTTCTCTCGTTTTTTTAAAATGAGTCAGGAAGCCGACAAGTCTAACTTTACTTTTAACGTTATTATACGAAGAGAAATGTCCTCCCCTCATCATGTAATGTACATGCTACATGTAATGTAAACATAGGCTCTTCTGGTCTGCGTGCCATAAATCGGTTCGTCTGATTTCCAACCTGGTGGCAGGCATTTAGAATAACTATATATAAGTAGCCAATCTTCTCACTGATGGTCTTGTTTGCTTATGTAGGTCATACAGAGGCATCAGAGGCACCATGAAACAGTTTTATAACCAGTTAAAAGTTCCTCGTAGTAACTTTAAGCTGATCAGCCTTCAGGTTAGAAAGTATGAAAATATGTGAATTATTGGGAAAAAGCAAGTTCAGAAAATACTTTTCCCCTTGATAGATATCTATAATTTACTGTATATCAAATAAATGCATAGTTTTACATTTTTCCTCCATTCCCTCAGTGTGTAGCTTTGGGGCAAGTATCAACATTTAAAGCACATTGTACATCATAGTTGTCCTGGTAGGATTTGTTGTAGTAAGCTGTGTTTTGAAGTTGTAGTTTTACCACAAGTTCCTCCAGCGCTCCCAAAGGTCTGTCCCACGCTCACCTTTACTCTCATCTCCTCTCCTTGAAAATATGTGTTCACACAAAGAAAGATGTGTCTGACAAAAGCAACAGTGACATCTGTTTTCCCAAGACCTTGTTAAAAAGTAGAAAAAAGGAGAAACTTTTGGCCCCTGTGGCCAGAAGGAGAAACATGCAAACTCTGTGAACAGAAACAACACACACACACACACGCACACACACAGCTACGAGGCAACTATATTCGCCTTGTAACTCTTCCAATTTCATTTAGTGTGACAAGCTTTCTGTGGGTACACCTACAGTAATATCTGGAGGATTACATAATCAAACACAGGCAAAAGCAAATAGAAACAGTCTTGATTGCTGTACATGAGGATGACTGTTATATTCCCACAGAGAGGACTAAGACCTGTGAAGGAAGTTTTAGTCTCACCTCTGGAACAGCTGGAGGAGCTGAGGGCACTTTAAAGCAAAATCTTAAAATACACACTTTTAGCTTAGCATTTACACAGTGAATCAGATTAGACTGATTAAACTTTAGCCCTTAAATACATGAGTGTTTTGCCAAACACTCTGACATTCCTCGGATCTTTAGAGACCTGTAATTTAAAGTGGATATTTTTACAGTAACAATGGATCACATGACTACTTATATGTGAAATTGGGGAACCCACAAAGAATTATCACCTAACTCTGCAGTTTCCCTCAGTTCTTTCAGGCCATTGTTTTGCTTTTTTTCTGGCCTGCAGCTTTAATATGTACTTCAGTCCCGCTGCTCTCAGACAAAGTTTATGACTAGCTGGTGAACATAGTGGAGCATTTAGCAGATAAAGAGACACATTTTTCCCTCAAGAGTTGGTAGCAAGCAAAATGCATGTTTGACTAACATTCAAGTGGACACATATGCAACTCCAAATTAATGCTAATGTTGTTCCGTATCTGCTAAATGTGTAAATAGAGAGCTAGAGAGCTAGCAAGTTCGCCATATCAACTTAAAAAGTGAGTTGTGTTAACAGCTTGCCCCAAAGTGGCCCAAAAAGTCTGTTGTCACTGGGGTGGAAGTAACAGATTCAGACACAAATTAAAATTGCATTGCTTGTAAACTCATATAAACCCCCAAAACATGTTTTTGCCCTTTATTTGTTTTGTTTTTCTTGATGCAAAACTATTATTTTCAAAAGCCTATTATATTTAACCATAGACTGTAAAAAAAAATATGCATGTACTCACCGTGACGTCACCCACTGGTTTGTGGACTGCCATTTTGAAGCCTCAAGTTAAGTGATTTGACCATCGCGATATTATATTTGATCGTCGCCATCTTTGATTTTTGGAGCCAGAAGTGACCATATTTGGACGAGAGGGTGGAGCTGACCCTAAAGCTAGCTGCTAGCTTGGTTAGCACAGTGCACAGTCTATGGTCAACTGTGATAATGCTAAAGCTAATGCTAATTAACTAGTGAAAAACAGGCTTAAAACCATTAAAACAAAATGTACCTCCCAGAAGAACTGACCAGCTGACTCCTTAGAGGGTCTTTTAGCACAAATAAATGCCAAATGGTGACCAAAATGTTACAATTAACTTTCATAAACTGAAAACACACTGTAAAATAACGTCAGCTACAGCTATACTCTGTGAATCTGGGGGTACACCATAGTTATGTTATGTTACCAGGGTTGTTGCTGTGGTAGCAACTTGTCAATCACAAGGTAGCCAGGCCTAAAGCATACGCTGCTTTATCGCCTATTTTACTTTGAATGGGACCATAATTCACAAAATGAACATAATGATGTATGAAAGAAGACTTGAAACTAGCGATTGAGACCATAAACTTATTAGGAAACTGTTTACTGAGGTAATAAATCAAGTGAGAATTAGGGTCATTTTCTCATTGACTGACTTCTGACTTCTTTTTGCAACGAGTGGAGTCGCCATGGCCATTAGAAAGAATGCAGGTTTAAGGCACTTCCGCATTGGCTTCACTTTTTGAGCTACCCACTTGGGTTTTGTATTTAACATACAGTACATGTGTAACACA
The DNA here is from genome assembly GCA_038419695.1 of Scomberomorus guttatus. Lineage (NCBI taxonomy): Eukaryota > Metazoa > Chordata > Actinopteri > Scombriformes > Scombridae > Scomberomorus > Scomberomorus guttatus. The sequence continues at coordinate 23,607,955 of CM076458.1, forward strand.
TAGCCTACAGAAGGCTCAATGACTGGAACCTACCAAACACAAGTTAGTCAGCACAGTAATGGCAAACCACAGTCACTGTCTTGTGGTCATTGCAACACAGCACAACATAGTCCACTGAGCTAGTATTGTCATACCCATTAAATTATCTGATTGATCACTTAACTCGGCCCGAAAATATAATCTTCATCATCAGCTGCTTCAGACACGTTCAGAGTTGCTGTTAACAGAACCTTCAAATATCAATAAAAAGTAGCTCACACAGGCTCTGCACCATTACATAACCGTCACAGTACACTGACATAATCAAACTTCCTCCTCTGTCTCTGCATTAATTAGTTTCAATGACACAAAGTCAGGCCAAACAGGAAAACATAACAAACTGCTATTACCTGCTGGACCTATAAACATTTACACATAAACAAAAAATTATTAGGCTTATTTACAAAAGATTATTTTCAACAAATTTGAAAATTTAACAAGTCAACAAGTTTTAGGAGTTGGGGGCTTGAGGGCTTAATTGAAGAAAAAGAATGAATTAGATGGGGTGGAATATGGTCCTGGGCCTCTAAAGGCCCAACATATGCATTTAGGGGTATAGTAGTGTAATTTGCTCTTTTCTTCTACCCTATGTATTTCCTTTTACTATGGCTCATCATTTTTGTATTATCTCCATTATTGTTGATTATTGTCATGTTTCTTTATTCTCCTGTTGATGCTTTTTTGTAATTTTAACAACCTACTGTACTGTGCAGTCTTGCAGATAGGACGCTAAAGTTAGATTTAGAGTATTCAATATTACAATTACAGTGTTTTCATCATTGAAAAACATCTTGCATAACCATTAAAAACTTGTCAAAGAGCAAATTCATTAGTAAATCAGCCATAATGATATTGGTGTAATTCATAGCAATGCATGTCTAAAACTATAAACCCTGTAAAGTCCTTTTAGAGGTGGATCACTGAATGCTTTACAATTCTGTCATGTAACTATAAAAACTACTTAGCAAACTTATCAGTATGTAAACAGCATTATATGTGTGTGTATTTGTGTTGAGCACAACTGTGTCCATGTGCGTGACCGCGTGCGCTTCTGTTTTTGTGAGTGGGTGAGGAAGCACTCGGGCGTAAAAGTTTAGAGGGAAAATAATGCATATTCATCAGGCCTCGCAGACAAAACAATGTACTGGCATAATCTCTGCAATGAGCGCGGGTTAAATAGCTGCAGTGAGACTTGATATGTTTCAGTAGGACAAACATTTATGAACTTACCCCATGGACATATGATAATGTGTCACAGGAAGAGTGTGCATACATTTGCATTTGGTTGGGGGCTGGAGTTCAGCAGGGTCACCCATTTTTCACCTCCATCTGAACACTTAATTACTTCAGCTGGCTAATCTTTCACTTCATAAAAATCTATGGGGTATAAGCAGGATGCAATTTAGAGAGGCTGCTGAATCATCAGTGCCCCAGTGTTTCTGCTACACTTGGCCAAAATGATGTTTTGTACCTATAGCAGGATAGTGTTGTAATTACACTTCCACACATGTGGAAGTATCAACTTGACTCATGTCTTGACCTGAACAATTTGCATAATCTGTTTTTTATTGTCTGCCAATTGTAGGAGTACAGATTATCCCTCATCTAGTTTATGATGAGTTTCTCTGTGTAGAAGAAGCCTCTCAACCACAAGTAGAATCACAGCTCATACTCTGTCCAAACTCACTTCTGCAGGTGAAGCATATGAGTGACCACAGATGCCGTAAATAAGAGTATAGTGTCCTTCAACACCCTTAGTAACATGTTTTAACCACTAGATGGCATTCCTGTATAGAGAGCAGAGAGGAGATTGGCAATCAGATGTTTCAATCTGTTTGCTGACAATTGAAGCCACTACCAGCTATGTTGCATCACGCATCAAAATCACTGTGTTTTCATATGGTGGGTGAATGGCTGTGGCGTACGCATTGTCTCCTTCAGATTCACAGTGTTTATTTCAGCCAGGATTTGATTTGTATCAAACTGAGAGGAAAAACCCAGGGGATCTCTCAGAACACATTTGCACATTAGGCCACATGCTTAGAGCCTGTGAGAGTCAAGTGCACATTTGTGAGTATGCACGTTGAGGAAAAAAAAAAAAAAAAAAAAAAAAAAGCAAGAGAACCAAGATTGCAATCTGAGATTTCCAGAGCTCATCTGGTGAAAACAAATGAAACCGATGACAGATTGACTTTCTGGAGCATACAGTTGGTGCTATGAATTCATAGTGAGGGAATATAGAGTCTAAAATGAAAAAAAAAACTGCTGCCTACCGCGGCTGTGGCAGGGAGTTTAGAAATACTGAGGTCACAAGTTCCCTCTTTAACGCATCTCCTACCGCTCACAGAAAATTAGGACCATAAACCATTTTTTATATGATACTTTTTTTGGCATCTTATTGCTTTATTGGAAGCGACAGTAGAGAGATGACAGGAAATAAGAGGAGAGAGAGATGGGGAATGGCATGCAACAAAAGTCCCCAGCCAGATGTGAACTGGGGACGTTGTAGTTCATGGTCAGCACCTTAACCCTTACACAACCAGGCTGCCGCTGCTGCTAATTTTTTAGGTTCTTCTTTAGCTTATATGTTTTACTTAGCCAACTGTTCAATTTTACCTTCTGTACATTTTGTTTGCCCAACATGATGGTATAATGTTTCAATATAGAGCCAACAAAAGGCAGTAAAAGCTTTTATGCTGGTTAAACAAAAAATTACAAAATGATGCTACAACATGCAACCCAGTATGGATGATTAACATTACCTACACTGTCTGCTGTTTTTGTATAATGAAAGCTAGCTGCAGCTAGGTAACATCTTGATGTTACACACTAACATTTTGGACCAATCCTTGCCCTGGACACACATGGACACGCCCATCTCATTATTATATAAGCACAAGTAAAATTGGAAATGTGGTGAGGGAAATGGAAAAAGAAAAAAAGAAAAGTTAAAACTAAGCATTTACAAAGTAAATTGAACTACAGTACAAGATAATTAGTGCAAAGTAAATAAAGTTTAATGCTTAATATGTCTTTTGGAGCTCCATATTTCTTCACCACATTGTCAAAATAAAATTCTGGGGTAGAAATACTGAAATCTTTATTATTTTGTGGGCTTAAACATCAGATTTGATCTAAAAATACAGGAATCAGTTTATAAAATACCCATTATCTGTATTGTTATTATAGAACATAACTCCACCCAAGTCGCTAACACAAAGGCTGTTGTTTTTTATGATACCAGCTAACTAAAGTCATTAAAGTCACCTTTACTAATTTTGTCAAATGATCCTTTGATTTAATTATTTAGTTCTGGATATAGAGGGGGTGGACACTGCTTATTGGCAGCTGTGTAGGATTTAACACATCCATAACAAACAGCTACTGTAGCATAATCTCCTGGCTCACTCCACCCTCTCCATCCTCTCCATTCTCCTCCCTGCTCCCTGGTCCTTTGCCCACCATGCCATCCCCAGCTGTCCTGCTCTCTCTCTCCACCGAAGGAGGGAGTAAGGGGGGTTGGGGGTGGGTGAGCGAGGGAGGGAGCTGGCCAGCTTCAGCCCTGCCTGCCTGCCTGGCTGCCGTGTTCAAGCCTTGATGTTACAGACTGCAGTAGCAGCCTCTTAGGCCCCTCATAATCCACTGGATTGTTGCATTAAAACCATCACATGATTTTTTTTTTTCTTTGCTCCCTTCCAGTTGTACGGCGTTGCATCACCATTGGAGGAAGCTATAAATAACAAAGAGGGGCTGCGGGGGAGGAAGGGGAGATATGGGGGAGGACTGTCAAACACATAGAACAACACAGATTGGTAGCTATCGGCTCCCTCTCCGAAGCCAACACACAGCTTTGAGTTAGACTGCAGTAATATTCACACTTACCTGACTAAGTCTTTGGCATGCATCACAATACTCACAAAGGATTTGAAGCATGAAGAAATTCGGCAGCGCAGCAGGGGCCAATGGCTGCGATGAGAAAACAAGTTAAAGGGAATATTCAGACGTGTCACTCAGCGAGACGTCAAAGTCTTTTATTTTTTTCCAGAATGAGAATCTACTTCGGATTGTCACATCATAGACAGAAATTCAGGTGTGGCTGTGTTGACAGTAAGCCACTGCGAAGTAGCAGAATGGGGTTGAGCTTGGTAAAATAGGTTGGGGGTTTTTGTTCATTACTTTCATGTGCTTAGAGAGGCGATGCAAGCCTTCAGAGGTCTTCTTGGGGGGGGGGGGGAGTTGAGAGATAGTGATTGGCTGGAAGGCAACCTCTGCAGAGGGAGACGTGTACTGAGGCAAAACACAGCTATGACATCCAAATAAACCAATAGAGCTGTTTTCATTTTTCCATGTCTGGAGCCCCTGTGCACTGCATTAGCATACATCCCCGCCTTTGCCCGCCAGGCAAACAACTACAGTACAAGTGAGTGTTAAGAAAGGCAGACTGTTTTTTACAAGTGAATAATGTAAGATGACAGAGCAACATGCTTCATGGGCATATATGTCAGTCTCCATTGCTATGTCACTGTGACTGCATCATCACTATCGCTAGCATCTAAATTTCTAAAGTAGAGTGGTGGAAGTGTTCAGATCTTTTGCTTATAGCTGTGTGTAATGTGAAAGTGGTCACTCGTAGTGATGACAGCTGAGAATTAGCACATTATAAAACAGGCTTTCCATTAAGAATTTTTTAAGTAGTACTTCACCACCACATAACATTACCAGAGATATTTTCTTTTTTATTCAAAGCTTTCTTCCTCTTTATCAAAACCTGGTGCCTACATTTCCCACAATGCAACTTAATGGCCAAACAGATCAGTCAGAGATTCAGGTGTGTTATGCTAGTACGGCTGGGCAATATATCGATATCATATCAATATCATGATATGAGACTAGATACCTAGATTTTAAAGGCTGCATTACAGTAAAGTGATGTCATTTTCTGAACTTACCAGACTGTTCTAGCTCTTCTATTCTACCCACCTAGTCATTATATCCACATTACTGGTGATTATTTATCAAAAATCTCATTGTGTATTTTGTGAAAGCACCAATAGTCATCCCTACAATATTGTTGCAATATCGATATTGAGGTATTTGGTCAAAAATATTATGATATTTGATTTTGTCCATATTGCCTAGCCCTATATGCTAGTAGCAGCTTACATAGCCTCGAGCAGCTAGCCTAAAGTAGAGATGAGGAGTGGGCTACAGATGTCTGGTCACTTCTTTCTAACTCCACACACACACAGTGCTTTTTTCATTTTCAAACTTGTAGTCTTCAACCAAGCTTCAGCTAACACGGCTTGAGGCTGAAGCCAATGCGGAACTACTTTAAAGTGCAATGTCACCGACTGCTGCTAGATGCTCCAACTGACTCCTATTCAAAAGGCCTCAACTCCTCTCTAGAAATACGAAGTCAGTCATTTTTTTCAATGACTCATTATGGTCTCAATCGCTGAATTTGGGCCCTCTAATAAGTGTGCTGGTGGTCATTTTGGAAATTATTGAACATTAAAGATTGATGATGTCATCAGGGTTGTTTCATACTTGAAACATACTTGACAAAGCTCCTCCAGAGCACAGAAGACATTATACAACAGGCTGAGTTCTCCCCAAGATGAGTACATTGAGGTCTAAAATCTGTGACTCAAGTACAGCACTTGAATATGAACTTAGTTACTTTCCACTGCTGCAGTAGTCGTAGACACATACACATTCAGTCACACACACATCCCAACACACACAGAGACATTTTTTGGACACACACACACACCCCATTAGAAATGTAGTTTCCAAGAAACCCAGCAATGATATCTAATAAGAAGTTTTGCCCACCTCTTTCTGTCTTCTCTTCCTCTTTGATCTCTCCACCTCTCCGTTCCTTTCTCCCCGTAAGCTTCGAACTATCCATCCAAATCCCCCTCTCCCTCTCTCTCCCTCTCCGTTCACTCTGCAGCTCTGCCTCGCTCTCCCGCCCTGTGAGTCTCCAGCATGTTATTTAAGTCAAGGACAGCATTAGCATGACGATCACAGCCTTCTATCACAAGTCTTGTCTGCCAAGGCTGGAGGAGCGGGCTTTTGTTATTAGGGAGGAGAGAGAACTACTAAACATGCGAGGAGTAAAAAGAGAGAGAGGGAGCTACAGGCGCAGAGACAGGATAACACGGTCTGTAAGAAATTGAAGATGATTTGTGATTCTTAAGACAAAGCATACATGCGTCAGCATTAAAGAAAAACATAATCCGTTTACGTGCCACTTGAAGAAAGCCCCCTCCTCTCTGCCAATGACAGACAAAAGCATTTTTCCACAAGTGTCAAGAGACAGGCCTACAAAGAGACTCAAAAATCATGCCCTCGATCATATGTACGGATTTCTGCAGCTCCTACATCATTATATGAAACCCGGAGTGAAATCTGATCAGACTGTATGTATGAATTCCTGCTTTTTATTCCAGATCTGATTACTCATGGGTGCCCACAGGGGTGAAAAAAAAAAAAAAAACACACATTGTCTTCTCAGGAGCACACATGGATTTTTAACAGGCACACTCTCACTTTGCCTCTCTGCTCATACTCATATTTACAAACCTATTTATTACAACAGGAAATTAAAACATAGTTAATTGTATCATAAACACACATCTGTGTTACTAAAACCAGATTACTTTTTAATGAAACAGATGCCATCCTGGGCCAATTTCTCTCTTCGCCAACCACCGGGCCCAACCTACCGCAGCCTGCAGTTTTACAAACACATGGTGAAGCATCCTCTGCTTAACCGACTCTCTGTTCAACACTTTCTGTGGGGGAAAAAAAAGGCATTTATTGGTTCAAAGAAACCCCCCCGGTAATTAAAGCCATCCTAGCCTTATACTCGTTATCTATGTAATCACCTCTGCAGCTCCTTTGGCACTGCAGCACACAAAATAATTACATATTTTTGGAAAGAGACTGGCTTAGACGTCTATGACTTACCTTTCACGGACACCCTGCAGTATTCCTGTTCGGTCTGGGTCTTCATGGCAGACAGAGAAAGAGAGATGGGGTCTGACATTTCACATAGCTTTCAGTCAGACGAGTAATCTGATGGTCTGGAGGTAGGGGGGAGCTGTGTGGCCTTGGAAGAAAAAAAAAAAAATCCAGCTGCATATTAAATGTGCTCAGGCGTTTCATGGCCTGTCAAACCCGGGTGTGATTTGTGATGCACGGAAGACACGCTGTCTCATATCTTGGGTGACGTGTGCACATGTGCATGTATGTGAATGTGCATGCGTGCACAAGGCCTGGGCACACCCCCCCCCCCCCCCCCCCCGAACACACAGCAGCAGTCAAGCCTGCTATCATTTGAATTCCTCCCCTGCGGTGGCTCCGTAAGACATCTCAATCTCCATCACGCTGTCAGAAGAAATAAACACAGTACGGCAAGAATAGAGAGGAAAAAAAAAACAGACTTCTTCTTTCACTCACATTCATCGTCATGTAAGTTAAATGCACTTTCGCTGTAGCTCTGCTCATGCACACACGGCGGACGCACAAACACAAGCCAAAGATTCTCTCATCCGTTGCATGGTGAAAAAATACATTTATTGGAATCTGTGTCAATGTAGAAAAAGTGAAAACTGGCTTTAGGTTTTGTCACAGTACCACAGGTGAATATTCCAGCAGCTGTCTGGTGAGCTGAAACTAAGCCAGCAAGCTCATTAAGGGCAATACATCTGCTACTGATGACAACAGAGAAGGTGGCCTACGGTGGCCTTTGATACCAAACACATAGTCTCACAGACACTGAAAAGCTCAGGCTGCTCCTAAGACACACCACCAGCAAATACACATGTTGTACAGCAATTAACCTAGACCGATGATCTCTCAGTTTTAATGTGAGTTTAGCGGGAGAGGCTGATTTTAAATGCGTTGTTATAACTTGTGATACTGTTACAAATCCCTTTCCAATAACTATAAAGCCAGGGTCACCGACTGCCAGCATCCAAGCAGCTCAAAGGAGCCCATACTGTATGATCAGTGTTTTATAACTCATAAGTTAGGCCCATAATATCCCATTTTGTCCCAGACCCTGGAAATAACTCCAGTGACCCTGTGAAAGCTATGAGATTCATGCATCATCTTTGATGTCTACCAGGGCTTTGTTTCACTATTCAAAGCCTGACATCCAAATAAAGGGAGTATCACATGAATTCTTCTCTTTTTCTTCTCTGCAGAAGTGACTTTTTTTTTTTTAATTCGAAATATTTCTGTCTGAACAAACATTTCTATAATAAACATACTGTAAGTGGCAAATTCTATTCTGGCAGGCCGAACATTGTTATGGGTAGTGCATTTCTATTTCTGATATGACAGGATAAGTCTCACAACACATGGCGAGTCTGCATACTTTATGAAGTCAAAGTCAACTAAAATTGCAACAGAAAAAAAAAAAGGCATTTGAAAACAAAAAGGACATTTCTAAACTCAGATACTGAGTATTAACATTGAGAGGTCAGTTTTTTTCCCCATACAACTTTCTTTACATATAGACTTATTTTATTCTTAAATATCTTAAATCTCATATAAAATAATTCATCAGAAACCAGTTCTATATACACAGACAAGAGTGCACGAGATGGATAAAGAGATGGTGTGCATGCCGAGGTGGTTTTGCTAGAGCAGGGTTTACTGTGAGATTATATGCGCTGCGTTGATGGATATTTTTTTGAACTCTGATGAAATGTATGACTGGTGTTGTCTCGAGTATCACACTCAATAACATCATTCATAAAACAAACAATCAATACACAGCCTCTTTTACCTTCTCTTTTGAGTGGCAATTCTTCAAAGAGAATGTGACCTTCATGGCAAAAAAAAAAAAAAAAAAAAAAAAAACGATCCATACTTCCACCTTGGCCTCTCTGACACAAGTTATCAACCAGAGCAGAACCTTTATGAAATTCTGTGCTAGTTCTTGGGTAAACCTCGGCCTAAAGTCTTGGTATATGAAGATCGACCAATAGGAAATGATTTTTGTTTGACTGTGACAAAAATTATAAACGGCAAGCTGCAGCAGTCTTATCGGGTCAAGGCAAATAATATGCTCATGGATGGGCATTCATTTACAATGTTAAAACATAGCACATAGTAGCTACATACAACAAGGCATGCATGTTTTTGGGGTTTTAATAAGACAAATTCAAAAAAGAAACAAAACAAGGGGGATGCATTTGCTCTGATTCTGCCATGTGTCATTTTGTGGCTTTAGCCGATAGCGGGTGAAGTTAGCTAAAATGTTTTATTACTTTTCATTAAAAGGGAAAATAACAGGACGTTAGTCACAGGCAGGTAGTTTAAGCAGCTTGTTCTTTCTTTTATACTCACAATCACACTCTTTTCCCCCCGTAAAACATTAGAGTGTCTGATTTTACACAGACTCAGATGCTGATTTTTTTTTCATGTCTGGTGGCATGTGCGAGCTAAATTGGAAAAGGGGAAAAAAAAAAAAAAAAAAAAAACCCGGCACATTAATTTGGCAATGAACTCGCTGTGAGGACCTGGCTCGGTGTGGCGCAGTGTTAATAAAACCATACTGGATGACACCACTCTCTATTCACAATGGCCACGCTGTTGCTGTTGATGCTGCTGTTATTTACTTCTCTCCAGAAAAAAGAAACACAACAATGAAGACATCATACAGACAACACAATCAATACCAACCTGGAAGAGGAACGCTTAATTTCACTGCTCTTTTTCTGTTGCTTTGAATTTTCATAACTTAACTGGCATCCACACGTCTCTGGCAAGCGACAGTATCTCTGTGTGTTATTTAGAAAATCTCTGTTAGATATTCACAGTTGCTTGACTGAATGGCAAAAATACCCATGAAGTCTAAAATTGCTGGTTTAGTGTCGTCTAAAACATGGATGCCAAGAGTTCTTTAAAGTACTGGAGGTTCACTGTCATTGTAGACTATTTGATGGATTCAGACTCCAAGTGTAAAAAAATCTTGCAGCGTGTTGCCTTTGAGCACTAACACACATATTCATACATACAACCATTCATTTTCTTGTATATATATAGAGAGAGATCTGTAGTAATATGGAACAGTGGAAATACCTTCAATTACATCTGATGGCATGATGTGACACACATTTCACAAATTCTTCTTGATGGAAGAGATTCTGTCCTGTGTATGGATGCTCTTCAGAGAGCATTTTACATGATATCAGATTTCTGCACAGTAAAACAGCACACATAAAAACATGAGGACATTCAAATAAAAATATCCCACGCTGATTGTGATGTTTAAAATGTTATTCAATTCATTTTTTTTTTTTTTTTAAATTCTAGAAAGGGAGGCGAGGGTTTATTTTTGGCGGGACGAGGAAGGGGTGCTGCCTATCTCCCCTGTTTTTCCCTCGCAGACTACACAGTAGTTTCATTCTTCCAGGGTCCAGTGCGTATATTCCCTGTGCTGTCCGAGGAGTACAGGAGTCCTTCGTGCAGCCCCCCCTTTAGAATCCCATTCTGATTGGGCGGGTTCTGGGGGTAGGATTGTCTGCGCGGGGCGTGCATCTCCAGATGGTGATGTGTTGCCATCGGGTCCTCCTCGGCCACTTTGCCGCAGCCACACAGGAAGACGCCCGTGTCGCCTGCCTCTGCCGGGCACAGAGAGGGGAAAAGGTCTGCCTTGGCACAGCAGATATGCCGGTGGCAGGGATTATGGCATGCCAGGGCCTCGTGCGTGGTGGCTGCAGCAGCGTGGCATGTGTGATGCCCATCATGGTGGCCCTCGTGGGCCAGATGTGGACAGATGTGGGTGTGACGCCCATGTGTGCTGTGGGGGCTGTCAGTGTGTGAGCTGTGCACGCTGCCTCCATCCACACTGGAGGGGATGTGATAGGCGTACTCCCTCTCACTCCCCGCTCCGCAAGCAGTGGCCCCAGCCCGGCGGCTGAAATGGCGGCCTTTAGTCCTGGTGCTGCTCTTCAGGCAGGGGTGCAACTGGATCCCCGGCCGGTAACCCTCTGGGTCAGCGTGTAGTAGCACGTGTGTAGCTGCGGGCTCCTCTTCCATCAGCTGCTGGCTATGCAGGGCGGCGCAGCAAGGCGTCACTGGTGCCAGACACGTCACGTGATTTTGCGAGGACGGAAGGGCGGCGTGTTTACAGTGACCTAAACTGCTATGACTGCAGCTCATCAGCGCTTTACCCTGACATGGTGAGTCATGGTGGCAGTGGCTGTGACCATGGCCGTGCCCGGGGGTATCTCCATTCACGTTAACCTTGGGTCGTGCTTGAGCAGGCCCGTGGGCGCCCGAGCAGGCGTTGGCGCGCCGTCCGGGACAACAGGAGCACCAGCAATGCCAGACATCATCACGCTTGGCGCAGTGATGGATGAGGATGAAGAGGCCAAGAGTGACAGAGAAGGCACCGTACAGGCAGCTGAAGATCATGTCCAGGAAGTGGCCCTGAGACACCGCCAGCGCCCCGAAAGTCCAGGTGGCCAGGAACAGGAAAAGAGTGAAGGCCGCCGTGCGTAACTGAGCCTTGAAGGAGTGCTCATTAGCCAGGAGCGCGGGGTTGATGGGGACGCCCGGGCAGCCAGCTGGGCAGTGGCTCCCACTGGGTTGGGCTCCCAGGGCCCCAGGCTCAGCTCCCTGGTGGCAGTGGGTCGGCATGTCGACGGAGGCCAGCCTCTGCTGCTCCTCTGTCAGCTGCTTGAGCTCATACTTCTTTTCGGGGTGGCGCCGCAGCTGGATGAAGGTACAGAGGAAGTAGACGCAAGTCACCAGGACGATGAAGGCCACAGGGCCATAGAAGGCTCCCAGGCTGGGCTCCCACGCCATCCAGCAGCTGCAACAAACATGAACAACACAAGATTTTAATACTTTGATTTATGCTGGCATTTAAAAAAAGCTATACAAACTATAATTTGTTTTGACATGCTCCCAATAACACCTTAGCATTAGCACAGAGCAAACAGCATTAATATAACCACAAAACAACTATGTGCAACAACATGTGTTTATTCAACAGAGAAAAACAGAGAAAAACTCATCTAAATACACATCCAGCATAAAGCTCAGCTCATCAAGTGCTAATCCACCAAAAGGAAATATAGTGTGAAAAAGTGTGTGTGCTTGTCTGTGTATATATACACACGTGTCTGCACCTTTGAGTTAAAAAAAAAAAATCAGGTGAAGGTTTATTTTTGGAAATAATAACACCTAATGAGGAACAGACTGTTGAGGTGTATACAATGCTGCAAAACATCAACAGAGGATGTAATTTAATGTTGAAAGCAAAAGCAAATCTAGGACTTACTATGGCGCTTGCTCCCCGCTGCCATAGTTGTCTATATTGACAGCTGCTGTGACCCCACAGATGATGAGGGGCACTCCACCACTGACTAAATAAAATCTGTGAGGTGAAAGAGGGACAAACAGAGACAGAGAATAAGAGAGTATAAAAATGTGACATAAAAAAGGCATTTATAAATCTCACATCTGGATTATAACAGTGCAATGCCAAAATATGTCTGAGAAATAATATTAGACACACAAGAGAAAGATAATAACCAAAAGATCCAAACAGACAAAGTGACAGATGCGATTATAGACTTGTGTGCAGTGAGTGGAGCTCTTAGCTCACCCCAAATAACTAAGAGCTTTTTCTCAACTTGAGGAACAGACCATGACAGTGAAGAACAGGCATGAGAACACATTTGTCTGCTATCTTTTCCCCCACTCGCCTCAAATATGACCATCTTAAAACAATCTGATGTTTAACTTTTCAGCTTGTCAATGTGTTTGTGATCACACTCTACGGGCGCGATCACACCTACTTCACAGATTGATTTCTTGTCTACAGACCTAGAATTTTGAAGGTGTTTGAAGTTAGTTTGGACTTTTTGGTCCATAAACAAACCATCAAACAACCCATATAAGAGCTACTAAAGCAACATCTTTGACATCAGTAACATACAGTATGTAGCAGTAATGTTTATTCAAGTAATACATGAATTAATTTTTTCTCATTGCTGTGGCTCTGTCATGAATGCACTGTTTTATTAGTTGCAGGAAGCTTTAGCTGTGAAGTTCAAATCAAGACTGAAAGAAGGAAAGAGCTACAAAGTGAAAATGGGGATGGATTACATACTGGTTATTTTTCATTAATTTCTTTTTTTTGAAAATCCATCATATCAAAATTATAGATATTCATTTTAGTCCCAAATTTATATGAATGAAATAAGTAAAATTTAAAATCAGGGAAGGATCACTGCAAATCAGTACAAAGTAGTTCTGAGTGATGAAACATTTCTATCATAATGGGAGTGGTCTCTTCAGGATGACAATGCCCCCATCTATAGGGCACGAGGGCTCACTGAATGGTTTGATGAGTATGAAAATGATGTAAATCATATGCTGTGGCCTTCAGTCACCAGATCTCAACTCAATTGAACACTTATGGGAGATTTTGGACTGACGTGTGAGACAGCGCTCTCCACCACCATCATCAAAACACCAAATGAGGGAATATCTTTTGGAAGAATGGTGCTCATCCCTCCAGTAGAGGTCAGAGACTGTAGAATCAATGCCAAGGCGCATTGAAGCTGTTCTGACAGCACATGGTAGCCCAACACCTTACTGAGACACTTTATGTTGGTTTTTCCTTTAATTTGTCACCTGTCTGCAGTTAACATACGCTCTTACAAATCAGTGGAGGTGATCAATCTCAGTCCTCAAGAAGGCAATGCAGGCTAGTTAAATCTTATCAGAGGGTTTCCACTGTAGTAAACAAACATGCTGTCTGTGGAGGAATATGTACTGCTGTACTTACTGCACAGAAGAAAAAAAGGAAAAAAACATAGAAGTTGCGATGTGCGACATTTGAATTGCTCATGGAGGAAGGACGGAGAATTCCTGTGTGAAGGAAGAGGTGACAAAGTTCAGATAAAGCTTTGTCACACTGTGAACCCAAATGAAAGAGGTCAGCTTTCCCTTGTTATTTAATGCTATGGCGACCCGAGCTGCAAAGCTCAGCCTGCGGCTTGCGCTGCTTTGCATAATGTACTCTAGAATGCAACAAATGCGTGACATCTTGTGTAGCTTGAAGCATGTACATTTGCGTACTTGCATGGAGCGTGTTTGCGGCCTAACAATGCTACTCAGCGTATCCTGTGTTCCCTCAGAGCGTTTGTTGTGCCCGTCCCCATGCTCAAGGTGCGATTAAACTATAAATTGAGAAAAAACACTATTGTTAACATGAATGTGAAGTAAGGTTAGCAGCTGATTGAACAAACAACATCGACAATGGGTCAGTAGTGTTGAAGAGACACTAATGTCCCCGCCGCTTTTTCTGCTGTGAATCAACACTATTGTAACCCACTTAGGTTATAAAGGAAGATACTGTGAAATTGGTTGGTGATGATTCAGCCCTCATCTGCTGCCTATATATACTTTGTAAAGCTTCAGGTACACACAAAGTACGTAGGCAAGTATGTGAATAATGATGCTTGCGTCACGGCCAGTATATGTTGAGCTTTAAGAATTCAATCCACAAACAAAGCTAATCCCCAGCAGCTCCCTTTCAGCACTGTCCTTGTCCTCTCTCTTTGCACTGTCATCCACTTTCCTATAGAACACTATGCTATTTCCTCTTCCTTCCTGTTCAATCTCAACCTCTGTCACTGCTCTAACCTTTCCACTACTCCATCTTCCTCCGTCTTCATCCTCAGTTTCCTTCCTTCTATCCCTTCTCTCTCCCAATCTGACTCACACAGCGCCTGTCCCAAAAATTCAATTACAATCAAGATGTTTGTCTGGACCGGTCGGTGAGGGGTGGCTGGGTGGTTGGAGGGGAGGCGAAGAGGGAGGGAGGGGGGGGGTTTGGCACCATTACTGGCCTGTCACTGTCTCTGAGTGGAACGGTTCCCCCGGGGGACCCTCCTCCAACAGAAAGCCATTTACACAGCCGTCAGCAAGATAAGCATAAATGAGAAGAACTAGTGGATGTTAAAGCACCCAGCGCTTTAAAACCCTCATTCTCCTTTATCCACTCTTGGAAAGCCTGTGTGTGCTTTCTGTAAGCTTGTGCCCAGAAAAACATGTGTAGCTTACATGCAAAAAATGTATAGTATGTGCGATCAAATTACAGTTTACATCCTGCCCTATTTTTGTGCAAAAAGGTTCGCATTAAAATTCTTCCCAATGCACTCACTCTTGTGCGAAGACACACAAAGTCTCGCACACATTAAAACACACACAGCCTTTTTTGTTGGCCATTCTATTAAAGAAGGCCTTCAAACTCAAAATGGCTGTGTACTATGCAGAGCTGCGTTTTTGAGTGAGTTTAGGAACAGCAATCATCTGATATAAATAGACCCTGAAGTGCCTGCCTTTTAGCCAGCAGCTACACAGCAACTCCCCTCCCATCCCTGTCCCTCTGCTTATGCACTGTCCTCTGTTTTGTGACTATGCACTGTCCTCTCTCTGGACCTGGTCCAGGATATACATAGCACAGCTGGGGACAACTGATGGTCATATACTGTAGCTCCATCATAGGCTGAAGGCTTACGGGTAAAGCTGCACTATACAGCAGTAATGTACTACTCACCTGACACTAAAAAAATACACATCTGAATGCCCTTTACTGAACAGAGTGAGCTTATTTTAAAGGTCAAGTGTGTAGAATTTAGTGGCATCTAGTCGAACGTACTTGGCAGAAATGGAATATAACATTCATAAGTATGTTTTAATTAGTGTATAATCACCTGAAAATACAAATTGTTGTGTTTTTGTTACTTTAGAATGAGCCCTTTATATCTACAAAGGGAGCAGGTCCTCTTCCAGCGAGCCCACCATGTTGCACTGCCATGTTTCTACAGTAGCCCAGAACAGACAAAACAAACACTGGCTCTAGAGAGTTTTTCACAAGTTTCGCGACCGCCATAGGTTCTCCTACATGTTTGGAAGGGGAGGGTGAGGGAAGCGGTATTCAGTTAGTTGCAGTCTGCAACCTCACCGCTAGATGCCACTAAATCCTACACACTGGACCTTTAAAGGACATAACTCAACATTTTGGGAAATACACTTATTTGTATCTTGTCGAGAGTTAGGTAAGAGGACTGATACCACTCTCATACCTGTCCACTAACAATTTGGCTACAACCAGCAGCTTAGCTTAGGTTAGCTTATCTTAGCTTAGCTTAGGTAAGTTTAACAATAGATTGGACACAGGGGGAAACAGCTAGCCTGGGTCTGTCTGAAAACAACAAAATTGTATTACCACCACTTCTACAACTCACTAATTAACACATTACATCACATTTAATTCATTACAAAAGTGACAGTGTTATATATTGTGTTTGATATTGCTATGCTATTATTATCCATGTGGACAGAGCCAGGCTTGTTGTTTCCCCCTGCTTCCAGTGCTAAGCTAACCAGCTGCTAGCTGTAGCCTTATATCTAACAGACAGATATGAGAAAGGTATCTATCTTTTCATTTAACTCTTGGCAATAAAGCAAATAAGCATATTTTTAAAATTGTTGAACTATGGCCTTAAAGATCTTCCTTTCATTTGCAAGACTCTATTTAGTGATTTCGGATAGATATTCTACTTCGGTGGACCAGTTCATTTTCACATTCATGCATCGCCAGCTGTTACTAGCCATTTCCCATTTCTGTCTCCATTCCATTTGAAAGCCTGACTTAAAAATAGCTCCTCTAAAACATCTAAATCCAGAGAAAGGTAGATACATGTAGTATTATTTTATTCTGTTTCCCGGACTGTGCTTTTTTAAGAAGTGAAAATGCCTGTTTGCAATTATTAATATTGACAGCTGGGATGAATGCAGGTGGTCTCATTCCAAAGATGTCGGAGATTTTACGTTGAGAGGGGAAAATGTTCTTTCTCTCAATTGAAGTGTTATTTTAGTGCAATGATTTGCATCCATCACACCAGATGACAGTGTCAGTTAATAGCATGAGCAGAAGTGTTTAAGGTGTGTGGTCCAACACGGTGCAGCAGATTTCTGACAAAGTTCACCATGATGGTCTGCTGGATATGCCATCAGATGCTGTCAAGATCGCAGGGACAGGAAAAGAGGTGGATGAGGAGAAATAGGTTGGTTGTTGGGAGGAAAGGGGGGGGCGGGAGCTCAGAGGAGAAATTGATTTGTCTCCAGCTGCTAAGTCTCATTGCATGAGCCTGTCTGACGGGGAGCATTATAGTCAATCACTGTGGATCAACTCGACTGCCGCGCCACACGATCCCTCCGCCTGCCCCCAGACAAATTATCTCATTCACAAGCAGTGCATGATGGGAGAGCCTCAAGAACGTTCCATATTAAAAAAAAAACCCAATCACGCAGGTATCTGAGGATTTGCTTTGCGAGGAAAGTGCTGCTTATACGTTGAGGGGATCCTTATCTTGTGTGTGTCCTTATCCTCAACGACTTTCAGTGACTCTTCAGGAATACGTTACTGAGAAGAATCAGGCTTTAATAATGTCAGACATATGGTACTGTTCATTCATAGATTTTTATAGATATTACTTTCCGGTTATGTGGGTGATAAATGCCCACATGAGTCCTACATAGCCACAATAATCCACTGAGACACCACACAGAAAAATGTCTAAAAGCAATTGGGTACAGTATCCCAGTAGGGTTCATATCCAGTGCAACGCAACTGTATCTTGTTCAAAATATTTTAAAAAGAGCCATAAAATTCAGGACTCTGAAACGGCACTTGATATTTTCCAACAGCTTTAAGAAAATAAAACTTTAAAACTGAATACAAGATTAAATGACAAACAGCCATTTGTTGTGCTATGTCCTCTGTTTGCCTCTGTGTCTGTGCTCTCAAACCTTCACCTAACAGGATTTCTCGTCAAAGCTTCTGCAGCACAGTTGCAATGTGCAGAAGAGCTCACACAGCACCATCTCACCGCAGAGGAAGAGCACCGTATGTGTCCAAAAAACTGATCCTCTTAAACATGCCAAATGTCGTGAGTAAGCAGAAATGGAATGAAATGCAGGAATGGTGGAGAAGGAAATCACAAAAAGTAGAAATTCAATCTGATGTGCGCGTCTAAGCGAACAGGAATTAAATGGGTCAAAAGGCTAAATACATTTAGATTTGTGATAAAGCTCCTGGCTCAGCAGCCTCGTGGGTGATTGAGGTAATTAGTTATAGCATTGGGGTGATGCCATGGTAACAGGTTGTTTCAAGTCCGTCGTCCTTCCTCCTCTTCCTGACATTCATCCGTCCTCCATTCTTCTTCCCTTACAGGGTAGTAGGAAGCCTCAAACAGAATAACTGAGCCAAAACATTTACTACACACCCAGTTCAGCTATTGCAGACAGTTTCCTGTAACACATGTCTGCAAGAATGTTTATCTATACCTATGGGAAAACTGCAGTCTGAGGTTTCAAATATTTTTCAAAACTACAAAAAAATACACATCATTTTCAGGCTTCAGCAGTGGTTCCCAAACATTTTTGTCTGACGCACTCCCACATTCTTGCCAGATAAGCTGTTCCAGAGGCATTTTCCAGATGAGTTCATTTGAAATGATTTTACAGTTCCTACCTAAACACAAATATGTAGATATGTTTTTTAAATCAAATCATAATTTCTATTTTGTTTTAAACAGATAAGCTACTCCACAGTGTTTCCCTCTGGCAACTGCATAAGTACCCCCTGGAGTGCACAGGACCTCTGGTTGGGAATCACTGGGTTAGGGTGTAAAAAGCCACAGATAATGGTGATGGCTAATGCTAATGGAAATGAAATTAAAACAGCTGCTAGTCAGTGCTCTATAGCTCCCTCCCACCCAACTGTTGCTTCATTTAAATTGCTTTAGTTAAACTGTTTTTGAACATGAGAATCCCAAAATAGCTTGATGACCACACAAGCTCAGCAGGGAAAGACAGAAAATTCTTATTCAGATGCTCGGTCTTATACAACTCCCTCGTTCAGAGTTATTGTTGCTAAGCAGCAGTTTGCACCTTGAATGTAACCTCTAACAGGAGAGCCCGAGCTAAATGGGCCTCAATTCAGAAATTTGACTGATTAAATGGAATTCACTGGACTCCTCTAATCTCTGGCATTTATCTTACTAATTTTCATATTATGTGAATCATTACTGTTCAAAAACTGAACTTCTTCACTCTTGGCAGACAGTGAATCAGATTAAAAATGTAATTTCTTAACATGAGCAAATGTGAGAGAAACCCACAAGGAGAGCCAAACGGTAAATATAGGAAGACCTGACAGATATGTCACTACAGAGAGAACAAACAAAGCCAGAGGCTTGAAAGAATACAAACTAGCTGTGGATGTCTCTGCAGATAAACGATGCAATAACTCATCTGTGTAAAGCTATTGTTGCCCTCTAAAGGAAACACGAGCCGACAAACACCTGAAAAAAATACACAAGCCTGCATAAATCAACGGAGACACAAATATGCATACGCTCAAGTGCATAGCCGAGTACACATACCTCTGAACACTTAGGCATGTGGACAAATGAACCCAACAAACACATCGTCTAAATACATAATTCACTTAAACCACATTATGTTTGCGATTTGTAATTTAACAAAGCAAATGAAAGAGATTTCTATGGCACAAAAATTACAATACAACTTAAATTCTGTGGTGAAATGTAACTACTACATTTACTCAAGTACTGCACTTAAGAACAATTTTGATGTACTTGTACTTTACTTAAGTATTGCCATTTAATGCTTCTTTATACTTCTATTCCACTTCATTTATTTAACAGTTATATGTTACTTTTCAGATTAAGTTTTTACATAAATAAACACAAGATGATCTTATAAAATACATTGTTAAAGATTAAAGAAGTGGTTCCCAAACTTTTTGGCTTGTGACTCCTTACAAAAAAAGCAGTGTTTGGTTGGGGACCATTGTCACGTTTTAAATGTGTACGAGTCGTTAGCATTCCCAAAGAAGATGCATCCCCCCCTTTAAACTTAAGATGCCCTTCCCCCCTTAAGATAGTTTCATGAGGCCTAAAGAGGTCAAATTATCCAACATTTCACAAAAAAGGAAATATTCTGTCCAAAAAATATAATATTTTTTGTAGAACTTTGGTTTTTTTCTTTCCTACCCCATTATTCAGGGGCCTGACCCTGGACTACACTACCCAACTGTACATAAAATACTTAAAACTAGCTCCACTATGACAAATGTTAACTGTCAAATGCTGCTTACACACTGATGCATCAACAATATGATAATGTAATTTTAAAATAGTATATCAGGGGTCATTTTTCTGCTGTATCAGAACTTTACTCATGATATTTTAAGTACTGTCAAGTAGGATTTCGAATGCTTTTACTTGTCATGGTATATTTACATCTTTGTATTGGTTCTTTACTAAAGTAAATGGTCTGAATACATATTTCACCACTGCTTAAAATAATTAATACAAGCTGGGACAGGCATAGGGTTTGATTATATAAGACTTCTACATATATCTCACAGTCTCAGCCGGGTCATGTACTGACAAAAATGAAATAAGAAAGCAAGAAATTGTGCAGTGAACCAGTCCTTGGCCTCTGAAGATACACACACAGCAAGCAGCAATGACAGTGCAAGAAAGATCAAAAAATACTGATCACACACACACACAAACGACACACACTCACATCTGCCCACATACACAGGTGTTTATGTGCCTTTCTGTGTAGTGGCAGTCACGGTTCAGGAGGACTGCAAGGACATTTGTGGTTACCTCAGCAGGGGCTGTTTAGGGGGCAGAGGCGGGTCACCATCCTGGCTCTGTGGAGGCTTCTTGGTCACCTGTTTATAAATGTTCCTCGCCGTCACCCCGAGCCACAGCATGGTCGACAGAGACGAGTAGTGCAGCACGACCCCGACCTGAGAAGAAGTGAAAGAAGGTACATACAAATGATTTGCTTGACTTTTCTGAACTTTTGCTCATATATACTGTACAGTTTGTATCTCTGAAAAATGTCAGACTGGATCACATTCTTGTAACTCCTGTAAGAAAAGATGTTCAGGAAGAGCTGCCACTCTTCTCTCTGAATCATCATCAATGTCACTCCAAGGGTTTCTCCTTAGACATTTTCCTTCAAGACCTGACTGTTTTGTCTTATCCTCCACTAAAAGACAATAGTACAAGGATGGAGAGACAGGTTCAAAAAGTGCTATTGAATCATCAAGGTTGTCTGGGATAAGAGCATTATAGTGAGGTTATACTGGTGGATACTGAGCAGCTCCTTATCAGTTGAGTTAGAGGACACAAGGTGTGCACTGTGAATAACAAATCTGAATATAAATGATAGTCACGTTGACAACTATCAGCGCATGATTGTTTTTCCAACACTGTATACATATCTGCACTCTTCCTTGTTTTAATATTCATGAATTATGCTTGAATGGGGGAGGTGATCTAAATTTGTTTAAAGGCTTTGCCAGTTCATAGAATGAGAGGAGAGATGACAGTAAAACAAAAAGAGAGAGAGAGAGAAAGGAGAATGGAGGGAGGAAATTAAAATGCGCTGAGCCTTTTCTTCACTCAGTCAGTCTGTTCAGTCTGTAATGGCAACCTGAGATACCCAATCAAATGGCTTCTCTCCAGCCTCACAGGCCTAGGGACCAACGCTAGTGTACCAGAGTCCAGATGCTAATTGGACGTGTCCTTGAGCTGGTTATGGAGAGCAGAGAGCGGGCAGTAAGTCAATCACTGCTTTGGAGTCAGCACACTTCAGAGCTTCATTAGTGTCAAGAAGAGACAGAAAGGAAGTGTGGTTGCAACATGGAAATGAGGCTAGAAGAAGAGTTATCAAATTACCAGAAATGGAAAAGGTAGCAGAACATACATTGATCATAATTGGCTTTCTGTTGTCCTTACAGGTATATTGTCAATCAGAAGTTTTAAAAAATACTTCATCATGCAATTGCAATCTGCACATCATTTCAATTTACTTTTGAAGCATTTATATTATTTTTATTTTATTATTATTATTAACTTGTTCTGAAGAGATGTGATTGGTGTCACCTGTATAGTTTAAATAGTCACATCTTACTTATTTCCTGTGTGAACTTTAAAATGAGGATGAAGTCATCAAAGATCCACAAGCTTAGTAACATATTTCATCAGTTGGGTATAACAAAGACTTTAGGTACATACAGTGCATTCAGAAAGTATTTTGTTATGTTGCAGCCTTATGCTAAAATTGTTTAAATTCATTTTTTCCCTCATCAGTCTACACTCAATACCCCATAATGACGAAACCCCATAAAGCGAAAACAGAAACAGAAAATTTTAGAAAATGTTTGCAAATTTATTAAAAAGGAAAAACTGAAATATCATGTTGACATAAGTATTCAGATCCTTGGCTTTGAGACGTGAAATTTAGCTCAGGTGCCTTTCATTTCTCTTGATTATCTGTGAGATGTTTCTACAACTTGATTGGAGTCCACCTGTGGTAAATTCAATTGATTGGACATGATTTGGAAAGGAACACACCTGTCTATATAAGGTCTCACAGCTGACGATGCATATCAGAGCAAAAACAAAGCCATGAGGTAGAAAGAACTGCCTGCAGAGCTCAGAGACAGGATTGTGTCAAGGCACAGATCTGGGGAAGGCTACAAAAAAATTCAGAATACAGAAGCCCCCATAATTCTTAGAAATAGAATAGAAGAAGTTTGGAACAACCAGGACTCTTCCTAGAGGTGGCCGCCCAGCCAAACTGAGCAATCGGGGAAGAAGGGCCTTGGTAAGAGAGGTGACCAAGAACCTGATGGTCAGTCTGGCTGAGCTCCAGAGATCCTGTGTGGAGATGGGAGAAACTTCCAGAAGGACAACCATCACTGCAACACTCCACCGATCTGGGCTTTATGGCAGAGTGGCCAGATGGAAGCCTCTCCTCAGTGAAAGACACAGGAAAGCCTGCTTTGAGTTTGCAAAAAAGCACCAAAATGGTGCTTAGACTGTGAGAAACAAAATTCTATGGTTGAACTGAGATTGAACTGTTTGGCCT
The DNA here is from genome assembly GCA_038419695.1 of Scomberomorus guttatus. Lineage (NCBI taxonomy): Eukaryota > Metazoa > Chordata > Actinopteri > Scombriformes > Scombridae > Scomberomorus > Scomberomorus guttatus. Next base: position 23,631,028 of record CM076458.1, read on the forward strand.
CAATTCTAAGCGTCATGTCTTGAGGAAACCAGGCACCAATCATCACCTGCCCAATACCGTCACAAAGGTGAAGCATGGTGGTGGCAGGGACTGGGGGACTGGTCATGGTTGAGGGAAAGCTGAACAGAGCAAAGTAGAGAGATATCCTTAATTTAAACAATTTTAACATAAAGCTGCAACATAACAAAATGTGAAAAAAGTGAAGGGGTCTGAATACTTTCCGAATGCGAAAGTATCTGAAAGCGTAAAGAAATAATTTGTTGGTCACAATTGTGTGTGTTACCCATCCTATAATGAGTTCTCTCTAGTCTATTATTTAGATTGATTTTAAGTCAGGTTTTGGACATCCTCAACAAGATGAGCCCTCAGAGGCAACTTGCAACAGTGTAATTATTTCTAAGTTACTGTGACAGCGGTGGTTCAGATCTTGACTATGAGGGAGAAACTGGTTTTTCACCAACAAGACTTCTCAATTGGCCAGAAAGTTTTGGTTTTGATGGAACAGAAGTTAATGTGATGGATGAAAATCATAGTTTACATAACAATGAGACCCTCATTCCAACTCCCCTACAAAATCTCATAATGAACACACCCTCTCACCTCAGACTAGTGAGCAACCAAGTAATGATGCCAAACGAAAAACCAGATCATCCACCAGGACAACAAATGGGAAATCCAACAAGAACAGCACCCTGCTCTCTCAGACGCACAAACCCACAATACCAAAAATCAGATTGGTGTTTAAATAGGTGCATATCTGAGAAAAAAAAACGGGATTAAATGGGTGAATTATATATGGATAAGACCGATAATTAATCAGCACATGGATATGCGGGTTAGTGCAGTCTGCTAAACGCAGTCATATTTTGACATTTTACTATTCATAGTTGCTGTGTGCTTTCACCTGATGTGCCTTTGTTAGCAGAAAATCTGGGTAAATACATAATTTCAGGCAGTGATCGGATCAGTGAGCAGCACAATGATCACACAGTTAACAAAAGAGGAGCTGGAAACAGCCCCAGAAAACCTGATCAATGCTTCCCCCATTAAAAAGCCACAGCGTCTGTCACCTCAAACTCCCTCTGTCATCATTCAGGATGGGTGTCAATGATGCATAAATAAATGAAACTGCATACTCATAAAAAATGACTTAGACTCATGCAATTCTGACAGCCAAACAGTAATTCTGTTCATTTTGCCTACACAAAAATTCACTAAAAGAAAATGAAAGGATTAGTAAGCTAAAGTTAGCACTTGATGACACTCAAACAATGATTAGCTGCATTTTTCTGCAGTATCGACACACAGCATTTATAGCTAAAATCCTACACACACAGATACAGTATATCACAACATAAATCACTTTTGGTTAGTTGTAGCTAGCCAGTCAGTATTTCAGGGCTTTAGGTAAAAGCAGTTTGATGGTCATTTGTGTAAAATAGCAACAGATGTGACAAGACAAAGATGTCATGTTCAATACAAGTCAAATCATGATATCTTCAGCGGGAAGAGAAAGAGAATGAGAATATAAAGTGAAATGTGACAGTAATGAGGAGTCACTACAATGTAGGCTCACTGTACTCTAGCTTACAACAGCCACACAGAGATATTTGTGCTTTTGTCCACCCCAACTTAACAGTTTCAGTTAGATTTTCTTACTAAAATTTCTCTCGAACAATGTCCTCTCACTGTCCAGCTGCCATAATTACTTGGTCATCTCTCGCTACAGATTGCTCTACCTTACCAGTGGAGGGTGTCGGGGCTGTATGCAGTCTGTCATCAAGGATGCAGGCACTACAGTACTGCAACCTCCTCTGCATGTTTTGCAAAAAAAACAGGTAATCTATATTTTTATTTAAACTTAAACCTGCATTAACCGCATTAACTAATTTTTTGGCCACTTGGGGGCAGCGGAAATAAGTTGTGAACACAACACTGTCATGTCATCACATCTTAAGTGGATACAAACATTATAATTCATTTAGAGTAGTGTTTCTATCCACCTGATGAATATAAGTCCAATATTCACTCTCCTTTAGTCCTTTAGCTCTGTTTTTGTATTAACTAATCTATCAACTCTTGAGGGAAATATCTGGCTCTTTAACTGTTAAATGCTCCACTATGTTCACCAGCTAGTCACTAAGTTTCTGTTTTCTGTTTGGTGCTGAGCAAGTAGTGTACAGAGGGTTTTTAGAGCTTTTTCTCTGAAAGAAGCTGCCTGCTGTGGTCAGAAACAACACTATACGAGTGGTGACAGCCGGGCAGCTGAACAATGAGCTGAAACCTGCTCTAAAGCCGAGGGGAGCTGCAGTGTCGGGTGATAATTCTCTGTAGGTTCATCATGAGCGATGCCTCTGACATTACACACTGTTATTTGATACACTGTTATAATAATAGCAACTACAGCTACTTCCCTAAGTCCCTAATCTTCCCCTAAAAGACCCTGGAATTGAACACCAACCAAAGCTAAGGTAGTGAAGGACTGTTCTTTGTGGTAAATATTCAAATACAACATTATCTGTATGTATTCTATATTTACTTTTTTTATTTGGTTGAAGAACCTTTGATATCACTGTGTTCTCCCCACTACTGCAAAATCAAACCTACACTCTTGGCATTTAATGTCAGAATAAAGTAAACATTATCATTACTCCAGTGGGAAGAGAAGATGTGAATTCTAACTTTGTGATATTAAGAAATCTCGGTTGTGTTGTCTTTTAATTTAAAATCAGTTCCAACATACTGTAGGTTGGGATCTGCTGTTTACATATCAGATACACACAACAGTATAATATGAAATATGACATTTTCTGTTATTATATCACTAGAAGTGAAACAGTGAGTTATCAGACATTGCAAAGCAGCACAGAATATTGATGAAAACCCGACCAACAGTGTAAAACAGTACAAGGAGAACAATAAGACAGTGTACACCGGTACAAGACTACTGCCAACAGTGTAAAATGATACAAAAAAACAGTAAGAAGGACACTCAACTAATAATCTAACAGTCTAATTGCCTGAAGGACTTTGACCTTAAACAGCAAATAAGTCACTAAATCATTCAATAATTGAAAATAAAGCTACTTTTAACCTGTTGTAACCAATTTAGTTTGAGTGTAGTGTAGCATTTTCTGTCAAGATAACAATTGTCAGGTGAATTGTTTTAACAATATTAGCATATGCTACTCAAAGGTCCCTCTAAGCTGTCTTCCATGGGCATATTCATTATATTGGCTCCCCACTGTTTTTGACGCATAAGTAACCAGTCTACCGGAAGCTTTTTCCATGTGGGGAAAAGGAACACTCAAATTGGACCCAATGGAAGTTGAGTCTTTTTTTCGCCATCAGAACTAATTTCACAGTGGCACTCTAATGAGGAAATCGTCTGTATTGCATCTTTAAGCTGACAGTTGGATGTAACCCCAGATTTAGGTCGTATCCTTAGCCAAGTTCTTTGCTAAATTAATAGGTTATTTAATGCTGGTCACACTTGCTGAACAATCACCTGAAATGTGTAATCCAAATTTGGATGGGCTAAGGTAAGATGACGTAAGGCAAGGGATAACAATGATATAGCTGAGGTGTTTCTCAAATCAATGACAAAGTGAGTCATGTTGGAAGAAAAGACAGAAATAGAGATTAGAGATGACTTTGACTTTGAGACTGTAAAAACATTGGATGCTGCATAGTGATAGTGCCACAGTGGGCGGGCAGGCGGTACACATAAAGAGCGGGAAGATGAGTATAGGATGCAGGTGGAGATGGGAAGGGAGGAGGGTGCAGGGGCGGAGGGCTGGGTGGGTAGTGCATGCTTGAAGTGTTGCGAAAGCTGCCAAAGCTAGTTTCAGAGCTCCTTGAAGTTCCTTCTGTTGGAGGGAGAACATGTACTTATGTGTCCTCCTGGGAGGGGAGAAGGAGGTGCGTGTGTGTGTGTGTATGGAAGGGAGGTGAGATGATTGGGGGAGTACAGAGAACTCAGCAGGCTCTGCGTGTATGAGTGTGTGCATTTCAATGTGTGTATGTGTCTGTGAGCATCGTCGTGTGATCACACATCTCCTCAAGCAGTACTGTAATTATCCCAAATTGTGTCTGGTGGGGCCTGCCTCAATCCCAGTGGAACTGCAGACAATCTGGGCTCCTGCCCAAATCTGCAGAGAGTTATCCTGTTAGCAGTGATTGGGTAAAGGAGGAGCAGCAAGAAACAGTTAAAGGCCCCAGGATAAAATTAGATAAATGAATGAATGCTAAATAAATTAAAGAGCAAGCGTAGGGCCAACTACGTTACGGCTTTATGAACAACACCTGCACTGCCGGACAGAAGGTGTGCTACATGAGTAGACTTCAGTAAGATTTATGGGCACCACTTTTCTAATGAGGCATACTTTATAAAGGGCTTATAAACTGTAATTAAGCAATTTGTCTTATCAATAATTTTCCTAATGCTTTATAGGCCAGTTGTAAGCAATTAATAAGAACGACTTTTGGGTTGTTGTGAAAAATCGTTTTCAGCTTGCTCTTTAATTCATTGCAACTTCACTAAACAGTTTGAGTTAGAGTACTTTCTGAAAAAGGGCTGCAAAAATATCCAAACCAAAATCCAACTGTTAACTATTAATTATTATTGTGGTGGAATAACCCATTCAAAGGACTCACTAACATCTGTAACTGCAGGTCTGATTATTATAAAGGAAACTCATGGCATTAATAAAGGGATATAAGATTCTTCTTTTCTAAAAAGCAATGGCTGTATTAAAGAGCTAATAAAAAAGGAGAATACACACCAGCCAAAACGCATTTTAATACCTAGCCACACAAAAGTTGTTCTTACTAATAGCTTATTAATGGTCAACAGAGCATAAAAAATGTAGACTTGCAACAATTAGCCACCAATTATTAAATTAATCGCCAACAATTTTGATAAACAATTAAATGTTTTGAGTCCTTTTTTAAGAAGAAAATCTCCTCATTCTCTGATTCCAGCTTCTTTTCTGGTCTCTTTGGTCCTCTATGATAATAAACGGAATGTCTTTGGGTTGTTCTGATATTGGTATTTGAGTAACAAAACTATCCAACTATATTCTCTGATATATTAATGATTTATGAATATATATTTTTTTACATGATAACATAACACAAACAATTATTTTTGATTAGGATCTCTTAGATTTGGTAATCAAAATTGTGACCAAGATATGTACTGACATTTGAAAACTTGACAGTGCTCTCAGGGGACAAATGATGTAAGTGCAACACTGTTTCTAAATTACCCCCAGTATATCTGACACTTATGGACAGACATATAAACTGAAATGTATATTTCTGTGATAAGCTAATACTGTAACAGTCTTACAAAGTGTTCCTTATTAGAAAGTGGTACCAGTATAATACAGCATATCGCTGTGGGTATTTATGCATGTTTCAATAGGCCTTTTTCACTACAGACATTTTACTAATAACATAACCGATGAATTTGTTCTATTAAAGTGTCCCTGTAAGCCATGACAGTGTGACAGTGAGCCTGCATGCACAAAACCAGGACCCTGAAACTGAAGCAGCAACATGGAATTCAGCCATCATTCATTTTATTACTTACACCTGTGCTGTCTTCTGTGAAAAAGCTTATGGTGACAAATATTTACAGTATGAAGTTCATCCTTCAGATGTCTGATGTCTGTGCACAGCAAGGAGCAGAATTGTTACTACATACGGTATATAAGCTATTAATGATAGTTATTAGTGATGTTAAACGGCAACGAGCAGGTGTGCGGGTGGGAAGCTGCATTTTATGACAAACACCAGCTTTTCGTGTCAGTTACAGTTGTGGAGGAAAACTTGACAGCTGACAAAAGTGGTGACTTCTGATAGACTTCCCTGTCACCAAACCTCCTGCTAGGCGGCTCAGGCAAAAGCTGGCTAGTGTCAAATATGATGCTTTGCATTTCAGCATGTAAAAGGTGGAGTCTTCACACTATGGAAAAAGGGGCCACCTAAAGTGCTTGTGACAGCAGAAGAGGCAGCTGAGTCCCAAATGCACTGCAGCGCACAATAAAGTAAGCCAACAAGGCCCGTTGATAGATACAGAGAGTGTGTGAAGGCAGTTGACACTGTGAGTGAAAAGTAGAAAAGTGTACATAAGTCTCTTCACGGCTACATACAGTAAATGCCCCCCTACTGAGGTGAGCTGACAGTGGAGGATTCTCTGCTCCAGCTGATGTTTCATGCTCACAACCTGTACAGGTCCAGCTATCAGTCACCTGGAAATAAAATCCACCAGAACCATATGGCTTTCCAACCATGTAAAAAGGTATAAAAAAAGAAACATATTGAATTCTAACTTTCTCTCTTTTTGACACCAACTCTTATCCCAACACAGATTTCAGCTACCTCAAACACATGTGACAACCTCCTTTTTTCCTCCAGCTCCCCTACAACCTTATATTTGTATTCACTGTATACATGATTTCATTTAGTTCAAGGCTTTCCTCCTTGTTACACCTCCATTGTTGCCGACTATAAACCTAAAAATAGTGAAGTGTCAGCAGGCAAGAAACCATTTCTTTGACCTGTTTCCAAATCTGTCCTGACATCCCAAATCTCTGTGTCCCTCCAGGAGTCCCGCTCACTCATTTATAACTGTGGGCTGCAGAGATAGAGGCACCGCCAATGTGGGCACAGATCAACACAAAGCCACTAGAAGTCTTGCTACACCCACAGACAAAAAGGTAATCGAGACCACACATTGATTGTGAAGGGTCAGAAAGTCCCATGCCACACCGCCTGCATCACAAAGTGAGGCGGTCTCCATCATCCTAGGCAGTGGTAGATGTTATTTAAATTTGCTCACATTATTCCTAAAAGATGAGTCAGAGAGACTTCAGAATAACCACTTTGTTGTCCTTTGTCTATTTATGTTTTGCAGACTAAACATTGAGCATATCTAATTATCTACAAAACGGCTGAAAACATGTCGGGAGGACTGCTTTGCAAGCCGCACTCATGTAGATGCCTTTATGTAAGCAAAAGGTGAGACTTGATGGAAGTGAAAGTAAAACTAATCTCCAATCAAATAAAAGGCAACAGAATGAACATGCAGACAAGATAGTCTAAAACAAGAATAAAAATCTACAGCCATGCCAGCAGCTCTATGAGGCTGTACTGAGGTGAAGGGGTGCTTTAAGATAAATGCAAATGTCAACATGCTAACATGCTCAAAATGACATTGCTAACATATTGATGCTTAGCAGACATCAGTGAAAAGCCAATCGTCATAGAGACGGGGGGTTTCTGAAGCTATTCGACCATTTGACAGACACGCCTTGTTACGTGCCAGTCAGGGCTACTGTGCCTTTGTATGTGTATTTTCTTCCCTTCTTTCCTTCCCTCTCCCTCCCCGGTTCTCTCTCAGGTGCCAACGGCTGATTGGTTTCCACCTGTGCATTCCACTCATGCAGCTCTTTCATTCCCTCAGACTTCAAATCAGCCTATCATCATCCGGAGCCCTCTATAAAAGAGCAAAACTCAAGAGTTCTCTGTCTCATTTGTCTGCTCTTAGCCTTCCTGAGCTGTTGATACACTGTTTGATAAAACTTGTTAAGTATAACAGAAAAAAGGTATGTGGTGGGAGGTTGGGGACGATAGGTGAGTTGGAGTACCCTTTACATTTTCACACTCAGTTAAAACATTGTCTAGAGACACCAGGATTATTGGTTTGTGCCACCTCTATGTTTGTTTTGGTGAAGTCTTTTTTTTCAAATAAGCAAGTTATATTAGGTCTTTTGTTTGTGTTTTGTTTTTAGAGATAGGCATTAGTAAGGCTTAGGGGCAGCTGGCCAAAAGAGGGCACCGCCCTCCTTGAGCCAAAAAAAAGCAGAATGTAGCATGTCATCAAGCCACTGCTAAAGTCAGGACTAGTCTTTATGGGTGCCATTTTAATTACATGATAATGAGGAGCGTGATCACTACTGCTCCAAGACCCAACCCTAACTCTGTAAAATCTCTCCTCCAAGATCTGTTTGAGAGGAGAACTTTGGCGGAGAAACTATGGGTGAAGGAGCTGCGCCCAGATCAACCTGACCTCACCATCAGACAGCAGGCTAGCGAAAAAGGAAAGCAGTACATGCAAGGCTTCTCTCGTAGCTGGTACACCAGAAAGGCCTGGCTAGCTGGATGCAGTCATGCTAATGCCTTATTTTGCTTTCTGTGTTTGCTTTTTAAAACAACGGAGACAGATCCAACATGGACAGTTATGGGACTGAGGGATCTGAGGCACCTGTCTGAGAAAGTAAGGAAACATGAGAACACCAGGGCACACATGGATAAATCAGTCAAGCTAGCCATATTAGGCAGAGTGAACATCCCTACCCAGATGGACGCTGGCTATAAGAGCGGTTTTTCGAATTCATTACCATCCAGAACGCAACCGCCAACACAGCGCTTCTGGAAAAGGCTAAGCACCATACTCCCAAATGGACAAAAGGCCAAACTTATCGCCCGAGCTTGCGACAGGGCTACTGTAATAAGGGGAGCCACTGGTGGAGTGCAACGAAAGATAATGTATATCTACAAAAATGCTCACTACGTCCACTGCTATGTGCATCAGCTGAATCTCGTCATGCTGCAGGCAACATCACACATCTCCAGGACTGGCGCTTTTTTTGACCTTGGTGGATTTTCTGCCTTCTTCTCCAGGTCACCCAAGCGAACCACCGTGCTTGACCAAGTGGTTGCGCATAGACTCCCCAGAGCCTCCACAACATGATGGAACATCCACAGTCGCACTGTAAACACTGTACGAGCACAAGGATAACCCCCTAAAGTGTTTCCAGACCATCAGACTCTGGGAACTTTGGTTCCCTAACTGTCAGAGAGGCTAGGGAATTTGTGAGGATGCTTGAAGATGAGGCTTTCTGTTTTTTCCTGGCATTGTTCCACAAGATCATGCCAAATGTGGATATGCTATTCAACCAGCTGCAGAAGAGGAACATCGACCCTGTCTTCATTAAAGCACTTGTCCAGAGGTTCACAGACACAATGCTAACAACCAGGTAAATAACTACTATTGGTTGATAAAGCTGTTAGAAAGAGTTGCTCACTTCCAACAGTCTGTAAAAGCCTAAATGTGCCTTGTCATCAAAGTGAATGATTATATATTTTAAAAGGAAAGAGAAGAGACAATCCGATTTGGATAATAATGCAAGTAGTTATGTACAATAGTTCAAGTAGTTATTAAACAGAGTTTGTAATAACACGTTTATTCAGGTGTCCACCAGGTCAATTTCTAGATGAGGCCTAGTTGTTGTTGTAGATGGCAAGTTAACAACTTAAACTTTATTTTTTGGAGCAGGGCCTCCATTTCCTCTCTGTATGGGGACAGTGCATCTGACCAGCAGCACCAGCCCATAAAGCAACAGAGGATGCTGGGACCAGGAGAACAACAGAGGCTGGCTACAGAGGTAAGTTGTGATGTCATTGTCTGGGTTTCCCCTAGAATTTTTTTCAGGACTGGTGGTATGCAGCCAAAAAAAAAAAAAGCCCTAAACAGACACAGCGCACAGGATGGCATATTGCCACAGCTGACTTCAGTCAAACGATGCAGCAGGCGGTCTGCAATTTATATTTGCATTCATATTTTTATTCACTCGGTAGATTCCAGGTTTATGACAGAGCAGTCACAAGCAGCAGCATGATTTTTGTCATCCACACACATAGGAATGAAATTCAGTGTATAACATGTAACAGAAAATATGTGGTTTATTTATTGACATGCCCCTGTAGACCTTGTTTTGTTGGGGAAATCAATAGGGAGTCAAAGATCAGGAGAAGTAAACATACTGTAAAGTGCAATTAGGAACAATGATGTTAAAACCTTTGTAGTCATATACTTGACTTGGACATAGGCGTGTGTTCAGTCAGAATCACTTTCATCAAAATAGCTTTATTGCAAATTTAAGCTGATGTATCTTTTACAGATATGTGATACCATCCTGAAGCAGGCCATGGAGTGGTTCCCCTTCACCCAGCACCTCATCAGCGCAACACTGTTGCATGGACAGTTTTTCCCACAACACAGTGTGAAGTTCCATTATACAGTGTTTGAAACAACAGTGGAGGCTTACCCCATGTTGAACAAGGTCAAACTCAAAACAGAACTGTCCCTTATCTATGAGAACAGTGAGTTCAAGGCTTGCTGTGCCTCTGTACCACCTGTCTTCATAGTGAACAACTTTCAGAGCACTCTCACAGACCTCGTCAGTCTTCTCAAGATCCTCATCACCACGCCCATGGCAACAGCTGAATCCGAGAGGGGGTTCTCTACTTTGAGAGAGGATCAAGACTTTCCTGAGAAACACCATGACACAGGATCGCCTTAATGCTCTAGCTATGCTCTCCATGGAGAAGACATTCCTGACTTCAATAAGAAGGTCATTGAGAGGTTTGCCACTCAAAAGGAGAGAAGAGCAAAATTGTTCTACAAACAAGCTGTCAGACAAATGTGCAGGTTTTCAGGTTTTCTCACCACATTGATTTTTCTTGTACATGGTTGTCCTCAGTCTCATTTGCTTAAATTGGTCATGGACACATCAAAATTAATTGAGACTGGTAAATTAACAATGAAATTTCCTCATAGCTGCTTTATTGAATAACTAGGTATCAAGCAGATGTACTCAAACTTTGACTGGTAGTGCACATTTGTTCATATTCAGCCCCAGTGTGGTGTTTTTTTTTTTTTTTGTGCTATGTGCATAGTTGATCTTTTTAAAACAAATCTCAAATAATTCCATGCTTATGACCAAAAACTAGACAGTCTACAGGCAAACTTGCAGGGAGTTCGCTTAAAATCCTTTATTTCAAGGGTATTTCAGTTTATGTAATTAATAATTGGCAGTTTTACATAACTTGAAATGCCTGTGAAATAAAGGCTTTTAAACAAACTCCCTACTCCCTGTAAGTGTGCCTCAAGACGGTCTAGTTTTTGGTCCTATGTATAATTGCTCTTTATGAGCACCCTAATTTTTGCTGAAGTTTACTATCTCTACACCTCAGAGCACTTGACTCCCATGCCTATTCATGCATTCAAGTGTCTGAATAGCAAGGACTTAACATCTTAACTTCCTAATTGCACTTCATGTTTACTTGATCTTCACCTCCCTATTGGTTTCCCCAACAAACTCGTTCCATAGGGGCATCTCAATAAATAAACATTTTTCCATTACATGTTTTATATTATTTAACTGCAAAGTAGTAATGTGTTTTTGATACCTTCATTTTTTTGCATGAAATCACACTGGGATGTTTGCTGAAATTGATTGGATGTGGCACAACCCTACCTAGAAAAGTTTCCAACAGCCGCCAGCCTAGTTTCTTTTTTAAAATTGATTTCAGTTTGTTTGGCACAACCACCTTGTCCCGTCAATAAAATCAATTCATTGCTTGTAAATATTGTAATTAGCCAAAAATAAATCTTATGTTCATTCAATTCTACTCTGGCTCCTTCAATTTCTTTGGCTGTCGCGCTATCGTCTCATTTTCCCCTAGTTCCACCGAGGGGACGTAACAGCCTGAAGGACTCTCTTTTGCGTGTGAGCATTCTAACATTTGCTAATTAGCACTAAACACAAAGTACAGCTGAGGCTGATGGGAATGTCAACTGGAAACTTTGTCTGGATGATGGTTCATCCAGTGGGGAACATGAACGTTTGTACTACATTTCATGGCAATCCATCTAATAGTTAGACATTTAACTCAAAACCACAAATGTCAACCTCATGGTGTCAATAGAATAAAAATGTCAGAGGATCATCAAATAGTAATAGATCATCCTACAGGGACTGTGGACATCTGTACAAAATTTCATGGAAATCTATACCATAGCTGTTGAGATATTTCAGTCTGGACAAAAAGCGGTCATCCTAAAAGCCACGCCGCTAGTGTGGCTAAAAAGAGGACAACCACAATCATGGACATGGAAAGGCCAAAAATATTTAAATACTGAGCACTGAAACCATCTACAAGCCTGGTGCATGACAGTTATTGCCAGGGGTGCAAGAGTGTTCCAAATAAAAATACTTATTATACGCTGTGATTCTGCCATTTCACCAACACTTAACTGCAGGATTAAAATTCCTGGCAAAATCATATCTGTATGGAGCTGTATGGAAGTCCAAGTACATACTGCCACATTCTAAAAGGTCAAGAAAATGCAATATAGAATTTGGGCCATAATACCCACCACTAACCCTAGGCAACAAAAGAGGATACAAACAGACAACAGAGAGACAAGGAGGCTCATTGTGCCACCACTTCACTTAAAGAGTGACCAGACCATACATGCAGCTGGAGCATGAAAGACACATAAAGCTGTATTACAGTAGGTCAACACACTGCACTCAGTGCCCTGGTTGCTGACACCTGAATAGACATTCATAATCAATTTTCTGAAAAGCTTTGAGAGTGGGACGAATGAAAAGGAGATGTACTTACTGCTTGACAGATGATGGGGTATTTGATTCGATTGATGCCGCCGGCAAACACAGCGAAGGTCAGAGCCGTGTGGAAACAGAAGTTGAGAAGCATATGCCATCCCTTCCGACTGATGCGGATTGCGCTGCCAAAAGAGACCAAGATGCAGAAAATTAGCAGGTACATACTATAACCCATAATGTTTTATGTTTTATCATGAAGTAAAATCTCATTGTTATTCAGTTTACAAGGTACATTGCCTATCAATCACATTCAGTATGATTTAAGCCAGTCTTTTACAAGGCCTGCATAAATTGCCCTTTTTCTTTTACCTTGCTACTGCCATAGATTAACAACCACAGGAGAGCTTGGGAATGCTGCTTATAGAGTCTGAGTACTGCAAACACGCCATTACATACTCAACTGCCAATACGTGGACTGAATAATAGAATATTTTAAAGCACACAAAATGTTTAACCTTGACTCAACTTCTAATAAGTGAGGTAATCATTCTCACTAAATATTTTCAAGAACCAACATAATTCCACACATGTAAAGCTGGTATTACTCTTGTATGTTGTGGTAACTCACACTTCATGTTTTAATCAGCCTTCCTACACAGCCAGTACCTGCAACCTTTATGTTCACACTTTACAGATCAATTGACTGTTTATGACGTAAGTGCTCAGTGCTCATACTGAATCCAAGCACAGAATCCCCAATATTGTATTTTCACATTCCCATGCTTTGCAAGCTCTTTTTATTAAGAGAAATACTGGAGTTTGAGACTGACTGAGGACAATTGCACATTTCAACAGGGAGAGCCAGAATTTTAACTATCATTTTGTAGAAATGAAATTGGGGAACATGTCTTTAATAATGTACACAACATCACTTGTGGTCTAACCGCTTTCACTCATAATAACTAACAGTATTACAACATTGGCACTGTGGAACAGTGGGAACAATGTAGAACATAATGTGAAGCACAATAACACAAGCAACAATGCAGGAACATATATAAAATTAGACTTATGTCTATGAGTCTGTGGCCCTGGGATTCGAACCCAGGACCTTCTTGCTGTGAGGCAACAGTGCTAGTGCCGCCCATAGAAAAGAAGAAGAATTTAAACCCTCCTCTGACAAAACGGTAACTCTTCCTATAAATTGCATAATCTTTATTTTAGAATGTTGGAACTGAGGCAAAGGGCTTTTTATAGATTTTTAGTAAGAACTGTATGTGTTATTCAGTATACAATCTTCACAGCTTTTTCACACATATTTACATTCACAGTACACGGAGGGGTATATGCACACAAATAGGAAGTCATTCTGCTGGTTTGATGATGAAATAAAAAGAGATTGTTTCCAGTTGGCCGGGCCAATTGAAGTTTTCACAATGTGAAACTATGCACTCATACCCACTTTGTGAAATATGGTATCTGCCAGGGGGTTACACAGCTTTGGGCAGGGCACTTAACCCACATTACCATTTTCCATCCAGCTGTTAGAGAATAGGCTAAATAGGTCAGACAATACCGACACATTTGTCGTACTGTATGAATTAACAGACCATCTATTCTTTTAATTACTTCCCCGTGTCAGCTCCCTCTGTTTTATCCGTATAGTCACTGTCACCATTTGAAATTAGATAACCCTGTGCTGGAAATCTCCACTCCCCAAAATGGAGGAGCGGAGCCCCAGCTGCACGTGATCCAACTGTAGATGAAGCAGTGGCTCAACAGTGAGCTATGAGGCGTGTCTGGGGCCGGGCTTCACTGCTCTGCGTAAGGGGAGGGAGAGTTAAGGCTGCTGTTGTCAATGCTTCTGCTGAGGTTCAGGTACTGAACTCCATCCAGCAAAGAGGCCATAAATCAGGCCGGCTCCTGGCCTCCCTGGAAGGGGGTTTTCATAGGGTCTGCTCTCGGCTTTCATTGGGTCAAGTACATTAACCTGGCAACCCTCCACATCCCCATCTCCCAGAGGGTGGGGGGAATAAAACTGTCCTCTCTCTGCATCTGCTCTCTCACCCTGCACCTGCTGCTGAGCCAACTGTAAGGGACAATAAAGCTACGGACAGTATAATATGACACATTATACAGTGGGTAGTTTCAGCCAAGCAATTTCATTGGTGGAAGATGTTGTCATGTTTGGAATGTCCAAACATGACGATAAGTCTCATAAACCACAGGTAGCAGTGCTGTTAAATGGAGAGATGGAAGTGGTTGCATGCTAATTCTTGTGGAGAACAGGCAGCAACATGCCAATAGGGCTAGGACAGTGTAGTGGTTAAAGTGAATAACACTATAAAAGATATTTTCCCAATATCAATACATATCAGTATGGCAAATCACATAAAATTATCAAATTTATGTGCAATGAATTGTGTTCCACTATTACATCACACAAAAACTGCATTAAAGTTACTACAAATGACAAACGAACATTTCTCTTCGTTTGATAACGTTAAAAGTAAAGTTAGACTTGTTGTCGGCTTCCCGACTCATTTTAAAAAAGACGAGAGAAAAAGAGAGAAAAAGCAGTGATGGTCGAGCGAGCTAGAGAGTGAACGAAGAGAGCGAGCAGTGACTCTGAGAAATAAAATGTTATTCTGTCATTGTTTCACAGTGTTTACGTTCTAAAGCACAAATGAACACACCCCCACACCTCCACACAACCCTGCGGGAAGGTGCCGCATTGCCAGATTTGGTGGTGAATGCAGCCTTACATGTAACCTAAGTGTATGAACGCTACTAAAACCTTTCAAGAAAAATAGTATTATAAATAAGTAAATAAGTAATGTTTTTCTTTCACTCTCTTCCAAAACAAATGCACGCACTAGCCAAGATCTTCACGACATGAGGCAGTAGTGCTCATGGGAAATGTAGTCTTCATTCCAGGAAAAAAACTTTTGTCCACATTTTTGTTTCTTACAACAATTCATTTGGACATCACTTTGTAAAACAACTAACAATATGGTCATATTGTCAAATTATGCTACCCTGAAAACTATGATATTATTGAGTTATTGCACTGCTCTACATGGCAGCTTTTTCTGTCTGCATGTACATTATTTTTACAATTTACTGTACAAATCAGGCATCACGCATGTGTTGGTAGCTGGTACTGTATTAGCTGCTAGCAGTAGCACTTTACTTTTAATGCAGGGGAAGTCTAAACTTGGCAATTATGAAACAAGATCTGAAGGTGCAGAGAGCATCCTTTTAATTTGATTTATAAGTGTTTAAGGACATTTATTCTTGTTGGACACTGATAATAAAACATTTCCTTTTGATAATAAAACCTTTATGACTCTGAGAAGACTTTTAAGGCAAATTGTGCCAATCAGGTTCCTTCAGTAGCTACTCCTCATCCATCATGCATCAGCATCTCACCCATGATCACAGATTCTACCTTGGCCTATCCTTCTGTCAGATAAATAACCAATAACACACACTGTATACATATATTTATGCATGTGTGTACTGTATATACATGTGTTAGTGAGCTGAAGTGAGAAAGTGACAAATTCAAGTACACACAATCTACTATGTCTATCCTTGAACAGCTTCCCTCGCATTCTGCCCATTTAACACGCAGTCCTAGCACTTCACGGCTTGGATACTGTCAGTCAGCTGGAGTGATACTACACAACTAAAGTGTTACTAAACAGAGTTGTCTTTTAGTGCTGGGGAGTGCCTAGAGGGAGATGTGGATGAGGAGGAGGAGGTGTTGGAGTTAGTTAATGTGAGCGCCGTTGACAGAAAACCCTTTAACCCTCCCCTGTGTGCGACAGATACCACACAAGCTCTGGCTTCATATCTCTAAATATGGGCTTGTTCTCACTCTAGTTTGGAATGTAATGGATTACTCTGATAGGCACTTTGTGATAGATATAAGTGTTCTGAAATGCACTTTAACAAATTTGGCAAAATCACAGGGAGGCATCATTGCATGGTCATTGTATTTTTTTCTTCATAACTGCAGGAATGTGTTTCCTATTATAACTACAATTTCATTTTTAAAAAAGGCACTCATGTCATGCCTCTTAGTATGCCTTAGCTGTCTTGAAACCCTATGAAGCATGTTTATTTGTGTCGGGTGACAAATCCAACTTGATGTTTAGGCCACTCACTCTGCGCAAAACATCACAACATACAGCGGTGACTGGAATCTGTTTGCATTTCAGTTCAATCAAAAATCTCAATCTTCTGCAATTTTGAAATTGCTCCTGCCTGGATTGCAGTTTTCAATTTTTCCTCCAGTCGATACTGCAGTGCTGGGCGACAGTAAGTGATGCTGCTGTTCGGAGCCCCAGATGCTGTCATCACTGTCTGTCTGACGAAGGACGCACCCTGTCTCCGTCCCGGGTGTCAAAGACGGATGCAAACGGAAAATGTTGCAACTTTCATACCACATAACTTTTGTGCTTTAGTTGCAGCAAGGACAAGAAATCATGAATAAGACCAAATATTTCTGTAATATAATCTGTAATATCTGTGTTATTCTAAGAATATAACAATATTTCTTAAAAATGTGACATTTGAGACATTTCCCTTTTCCGTCTATATTAAAATGGATGGAGAGCTATTACAATAATATCACATTAATGCCATGGACAAGATAAAGTGAGTGATGCTCCACGAAGGCAACAGATGATAAATTGGCATGCTGAAATAATACGCCAGACAGGCTCCCTCCTGCTTTAATGACAGCAGCCACAGCAGATGAACCTAAGAAGAACAGACAGATGCCACAGTACAAAAACACCAGAGCTACACGGTACATTCTCTGTCCTCATCTCCATATGGAATAAAAGGAACAAAGGTGGCCTCAGCACCCCTCAGAAATTCATTAGAAGCATGCATCTCGGTAAAGCACTGTTACGACTGTCTGAAACACACGTCCTAACACACACATACACACATCTGTGCATGTGTTTTAGATCCTCTTAGTCAGACAGGCTGTAGTGCTTCATGCCAGCCTAAAGCATCTGACTCACACCACAGTCAGCGCAGGATCTATGACAGAGGAGTCAAAAACAAACTGAAAACCATGACGATAAAAAGGCAAAAAAATGAAGAGATTACATAAACGCCTGTCTGAGTGACCAGACGCAGAAATGAAGTTAAGGGCTGTGATTTTAAATTAAGGCGCGGCGGTGTGGAGAGCCAATGCATACTTCGACAGAAACAATAACCAAGGTGGTGATTTCTTCTTACCTGTGGTGCACTATGTAGGTGATGATGGAGGCGAAGAGGCAGAGCAACATGACTGCCGTGCAGGCATACACGACCGGGTGCAAAAACTCCCCAGGGTATGGGGGGAAAGACAGCACCTTCTTCAGATCCTGAGGCAGAAACAGAGAGAAAAACTGGAGATCAGAGAAAAGGCGTCATAAATACAGTATCATAAAAAATAATCAGAGAGCAAGAACTCGGCCTGCGCGGTGACAGTGTTTCACAAAATCCGCCCAAAGACGAAGATGATGAGCTCTGCATATGCATAGGCAAAGTATACTGCGCCGACGAGATATGCAAGCAAAATACAAATGAATGTCAAGGAAATGTCTTCGAGTTAGAACGTTGTCCAAATCAGCATGAAAAGAGTAACAACCCTGTTGAGTGAATATTCTTCCCCTGCATTTACATTTTGCATTTCAGGCATTTAGCTGACACTCTTATCCAGAGAGACTGAATGCAACAATAGCGTAAGCTTCCTAGTGTGCCAACATAAAAAGCAAAACAAAAATGGATAGGCGCCAGGCGAAAGAGAAAGAAAAAAGAAAACAAAGTTAAGTCGCTCTTTGTGTGTCTAAAAGACACATTGTTAACAGACGCTCATTAAGCCCTTATCAACATCACGCTCGATTTGCTCGGTTATTCTACATGAAGTCTACAAGACTAACTTCTTCAACTCTTACAGCTACACTGTGACAGCTCCAGCTTATAACTCTCAAAGTACAGACAACTCTTGAAAATGTGATTTACACTTCATTTATCACTGCTTCTGTAAGCATTAGATCTGTTTAGGAGATTAAACACAAAGTGAAACTAGAGATGATCTCCGCAACTATTGTAAAATCAGTACACTCATTTCACATGCACTCGGCTGCCCTCGCTCTGTGCCACAGGCAGGTGGAGTGCCAATGGTGACGTCACGGTTTAGGCTCCATCGTGTTGATGTTGCTAAATAAAACACACCTTATCTCCATAATCCCGCCAGCTCAGTGTGAGTTTGTGTCTGCGAGAGTGATCCACATACATGTCTGACTCCATCATTGTCTCGGTGAGTAGCCAAGTGGGATATTCTCTCTCTGTGTTTATCCAAAGGCTGATGAGCCTGTCGGGGCCTGTGAGGGGTCGGGACCTTCAAGTGAGCATTTATAAGCACAGTTGTAAAGTAGCTGACGAGCTGAGATGAGGAGGTTTGGGGACAACACACTGGGGAGATATAGAGCAGGAGAGTGTGTGGTAGAGACAGTCCAACCCTCATCACTGAGTCTAATAAAGCCTTTCCTGGGTGTTTGAGGGGAACAAGAAATAAGGAAGTGAAAGAGTTGGAGCCACTACTTGAAAAAAATTCATCACAATGTAAAGTTCTGGCTTTCTGGAGAGATGTTGTTGTGCCAGCGTCACATATAATGATCTCTTGATAATTGCTGGATATTGAGACTTTATAAATTGATTCTTAAATTTGCACTTCTTTGATAAGCACCTTCTTTTATAATTTATTGCAAACTGCAAATGTAAAATACATTGTGCCTTATGCATTCCAAGATTCAAAGAGCTACCTGACACAAGGTTTTTAAAGCAATAGTTTGGGCATTTTGGGAAATACACTTTGCTTTCTGGTGGAGAGTTAGATGAGAGGATTGATATTGATATCTGTCCATTAAATATGAAGCTGCAGACAGTAGTTAGCTTAGCTTAGCATAAAGACTGGAAACTGGAGGAAACAGCTAGCCTTGCTCTGTCTAAAGGTAACAAATTCCCAGCTCACATTGGGCAAAAGGAAGGGTACACCCTGGATTGTTCACCAGTCTATCACAGGCGTACATATACATATAGACAGATAACTATTTACGTCCATATTCACACCTGCAGGTAATTTTAGAGTCAAATATTAACCTAACCTGCATGTCTTTGGATTGTGGGAGGAAACCGGAGCACTCGGAAAAAAATAAAGCAGACAATGGGGGAAAATGCTCACACAGAGGGGCACTAAGAACCCCCATCAAGGCCCTATCCAACTGGTTACACTGGTATTGACCAGTCATTAGCTGAATCATTATTTTGAAATATTAGTAAGTGATGGAGAAATAGATATTTTTTCTTAAAACCCCACATACATTTCATTCATTTTCATTTCTAACCATAAACCTAACCTCAAACCTGCATTAAGTGATTTTGTGGCCCTCTGTAGGTAGTGCAACAAGCTGCAAACTCAACATTGTCATGTTATTATTTTATAAAGTTGCTGTAGTGAACATGTGAATCTCGCCTATTCACACTTTCAGCAAATACAGAGCAACATTAGCGTTCATTTGGAGCTGCATTTGTGTCCACCTGGTGAATTTAAGTCCGGTGTTCTCTCTCCTTTAAGCTTTGTTTTTATTGCCACCATTTCCTGAGGGAAATATCTGCCCTTTAGCTGCTAAAATGCTCCACTTCACCAGGTAGTTGCTAACATTGTCTGTCAGCCATTTGGTGCTGCACAGGTAAACCAAAACAATGAGCTAAAAAACACTAAAACGCTCTGTAGAGCTGAGGGGAGCTGCAGAGTCAGGTAATAATACTCTGTGGGTTGGTCAGTATGCACAACCTCTTTCACATTACACACAGTCAGTCAATCCATTGCTAATATAAAAATATTGATCATAGCAGCTTTAATACTAACCATAATATGTCTGAAGAACTTTTTGTAGCCCAAAACTGGAAGTGCGGTGTAAGAAAAAACCACCATTATCATCGATCTTTAAAGTTACAGACATTTATGACTTTGCTGCTCGTAGCTTGGCCAGAAAGTCAAAAACGACAAGAGGGAGAAGAGAAGGAGGAAGAGACGACTGCAATTAGACCTGAGCAATGAAATGTACCTTCATTTGGAGCGCAGTTGCACGCAGACAGACAGAGGAAGGAAAAAGAGAGAAAGTGGCCCTTTAGCAGGCAAAAATCATATGAGAAACAGATTCCAAAATTGTAAACAGCTTTACATAAGTTGTTAGTTACTGATTTGCAGGGAATTATTAAGTTTGTTTTTGTCCTCCGAGCGATGTCATTGAAGGACAATGAAAACTTGTGTTAATAACAGCTCAATTAAATGATGGTGCTGAAAAAAAACAACACATAGCTGAAAGCATCAGCAAAAAAATTCCTGCTGAAGTGAAGCTTTTTAGTCACTAAGCTGATTTATATACTTTAAGAGCAAATAGCACTTCATGAAAAATAACCCCACACAAATGTCAACACAACTAAAGGTCAAAGAGAAAACATTTGAGGGAATCAGTTACTGCATCTGTAAAAACAAAATCGTGCTCAGACATATTAAGGCTGTTGCTAAATATCACTATGAAAGTGACAGTAGCTACAGTTAAATGGCTTAAGATGTGAGGGAGGAAGTCAAACGCTCTGATGGGACGTATTATCATCATCACTTGACTTATAGTGTTGACTGAGAATGTCACCCCTCACCTCCAGAGTCTTTCACCATTTCTCACCCCAACAAATAAAGCTCACCAGCCCACAGCTGTGTGCTGAGCTGCTTTTTTACAAAATCCATAAGACGTCATGCATCTTGTAAGTGTTCACGTACTTACAAAACCGTATAAGAAATCAATGTACTGTAAAATTCAGTACTAAAACTGCACTGATGAATGCCAACTGAGCTGCAACTTTGAGCACTATTGCCATGAAAAACATCACAAACAGCTTTTAGAAAAAGCTTTTCGAAGGTTTTGCAGTATTTATTACTATGAATTATGTATTACTAATGCCTTCAACGTTGCCATCCACTCTGTTGCCGTGCATGTGACAATAACAGCTCTTGAATCTATTATTTTAAATGTTTAAATTCTTAATTTTAAATTTATTCACAGCACTGTCTGCCATATTTTTGCTATTTTCCAGTTACTCCTCCATTTCTATCAGGCATTGTGCGACACTAGCGTCCATTAACACAACAGTCAAAAACCAAGTAATTTTAGTAATTTTTTAAACGTGTATGCGCTACGTACTTGAAACACATTATAATTAATACTATGCAAATTGGGTACCAATTAAAAGCCTAAAAGCCCAGCTAACAGCTGTACTGTTCCCAACATTGAACTGAACCAAGACAGACTAACATAACCATCCCAGCTGCGCTGTCGATAGTGGAGCTGAGAATCAGTTGTAACTAAAGCTGCAGAAGCAGGAAAAGTCTTCATATCTGAACAGCAGGACATTACATTCACACACGGAGCATGCAGAGGTCTGGATTCACTGCTGCAGGAAATATTAACACTTTCAGTGTTGGGTCAGTCTGTGCTATTTCAGTTGACTATAAAGTATATATAGGTGGCAAACAAGGGTGCCAGGATCTGATTTTAGAGAAGGGATCTATAATACATGAGAAAAACAATGACTTACACTCATAATTTTACCTTTGGATTACATACTCACTGCATTTAATGAGAAGAGCTGAAATGATCAGTCGATTAGTTGATTGACAGCAAATTAATCTGCATTGATGAATTATTTATTCATTTTAAGCAAAAATGCTAAAAATGATCTGGTTCCAGCTTCTCAGTTGGGAATATTAGCTGGATTTCTCAGTAAACAACATACAAGCAAACAATTTAAAACACATAAAACAAAACATACAATAGCAACTCACAGAATCATATGCCTAAAAAGACAGACAGGAGGAAACGGATCTAGCTAAAGAAACAATTACAAATTCCAATTGAATTTGCCTCTAAGCCCTTCACTACATTTTTAAATGTCCTAATTGGGATCAGCTCATCTAGCTGCAAATCTGCAAGTGGTTCCAGGCTGCAGGGGCAGAGAACATAGTGGCCTGTTTGCCAAACTCAGTGTGGACCTTAGGGACGGACAGTAAGAAGGTGTCATTTGAGCGCAAACAATAATTACTTGTTTTGTGTGAGATATACCCACAAAGGTAAGAGGGGAGCAGGCCAAGTAAATAAATATGTACCAGTGAGTGAGTCTGCACTAGGCCAAAAATACTGACATATTAATTGATAATGAAAATAATCATTAGTTGCAGCTCTAATTGAGACCTTGGATGTTAGAGCATACGCTTTGAACTTTCTGAGTTATATTTCCTGCTTTGTTCATTCATGTACCATCTACGCACAGCAGTATTTCCAAAATGACTCAAGGGCAGAAGGAGCATCTTTTGAAAGATTGAAAGGCAAAACAATCTTCCTGTTGTGATGTGCCAGTGATGTAACATATTACCCCCATCAAAACATGTAGCAGACAAATGTGGGCTAAACAAGAATCAGGAATACCACAAAAACTATACAACACAGTTTCATGAGAGTAACAAAGAAAGACTTCAAGCAAAAGTGCTGGTGGACAAGGTAGATTCCAGACCAGCCAAAGGACAGCTGTAGCCTAAAGAAGCAAGACTGGCTAAAATGAATGCCTAACAACCTCCCCTCCTTCAACAATACTATAGCAGCACCCCTGAGCAAGATGCTTAACAGCTGCTCAGTGGCCAACAGCAGAGGAACTGCCATTTAATGGGGCAGCATATACGGCGGCACATATGGCTCTGTGAAAGCGAAGAAGAGCAAAGCTGGAATAGAGCATGCATGCACAGCAGAACCCTCCCCTGGACAAATAAAAAGTTAAAAAAGAACTTACAGCAGGCAGAGCTGAGGGAGAGAATAGCAGGAACAAAGGAGGAGGGATGAAGGGAGATTGTCCCTTTCAGCAGATAGACAGGCCCAAAGAAAAATGGCAAAGCGGACTACAGGGTGACCTGAACAAATTGTTCATATGGCTCATAGAAGCAGTGTTTATGCTCCTGGGGTGATGTGGGGCAAACTGCAGCAGCACATACAAAAGAAAAGGCTCGAGTAGGATGAATGCACAATGCTAACACTGAGCAGTGACTCAAGTACAATTGCTTTTCACCAGTGTTATTATCTACCTATTAATCACTTTCCGTATGTCTTGTATTTGTGCCTCTAAATGTCTGCTAGTCTCCACTTTTACATCAGGTATGTTTAAGTTATGTATAGTTCTCACTGTGTTGTGCTACAGAAACAGACTGTAAGGTTGCAATTCCCTTGTTGACCTGGCTGTCATGATGACTGATTGGCCATTGGCATAGCTCGCAACGTGCTCTGAACAACTCTTCCCGGTTGTGCTCTTCCTTGCAGAGCCAATAGCAGAATGCCAACTAGGGACAGGAGCAGCCAGCTTCAAATGTGATTCCTCCACTCCAGTTATTATCATTATTGCCATTGTATTACATCACAGAACCGTGGCCACTTTATTACCGTGTCTGTGCATGGCGCACAGACACAGGACAATGTGACCAGCCCTCTGACAGCGCCATTCATTACAGCCAGGCAACAATATTACCATACAGGGCAGCTTAGCCTGTTCTGGATTAGCACTGGCATGTTACGTCTAAACATGCCTCCATTGTCCCCTAGCCTCGGCAGCTAAACAGGCCCCTGATCCCCTGTTTGTGTTGTAGTTACAACTTTAATCCACGATCCACCCTCCCCATGCCAAAATCAGATTACGAGTCAATTAAACTTGGTTTCATCCATAATCTCAGCGCACAAGCACGGTGCAAGGCTATCAGGCCTGCAAAATAAAATGGGACGAATACACTGTTGATCTTTGAGGACTCACAGGCTCGGTTGTCTTCTTTGAGCCCGCTGATTGGTTATGACGATGAACTGCGCAACTTGTAGGACCTACATGCAAATAATTCCCAGGCTCTTGCAAATTTAATGCACTTTGTTTTTAATTGATGCTGTTGAAACCGCAGAATCTGTATGCCAATCTGTGACATATGTCCTTGCAAATGTGCTCCTTTCCCTGTTGTAATCACGTCGGTGCATGCAAGAATGCACAAACATTGTGGGAGAAAGGGAGGAGAAAGGGAGTGAGAGGAAAACAAAATTAAAATCCTCTAGTGAACAGCCTGCAGGCACCCGGCTCCCAGCTCCCATCCAGCCCTGTATTTTATCATCCTTGAGTGGCCGGGTGAACGCTGGAACAGAACCGGAGTGAGTGTGCAAATCAAACCCACTCTGGCTTCCCCATACACCGCTGGTTAACAGAGAGAGACAGGGCAGCGGCGGGACAGAATAACCTCCGGACTTGACAACAGTCCGAAAAACGGTCATGCACCATTAACGCAGGTCATCAAAGTTTCAGCGGCACCTTGTGGCTGTCACTCAGCTCGTAGCTTTGAGATACGGTCATGCTCGTAATCAGCACCTCGCCCGGCAAATGTTCAACAGCGGAGGCAAACAAGACCCACCGTGAAACGAGTAATCAAATCACATGGAATCAAGTACACATCCATCAAATCAACAAGCATTATGAGCTGATGAGGAACCTCGTTCGACATAAAAGATGAAGCCCCTCTAGATGAGCACAGTCATTTTAGGCTCAGACATATCAGTCGCGCTGTATTTATCTCCTCAAACATCAAGGGGGTATTGTTTCATTAGCATTAATTTCTCTGGAGCCTCAGATTAGAAGTGTTGTATTTAGCTTTAGGCCATTCACATTCCTATACAGAAGTTATTGTAATCGCTGTTCTGTGGAGATATTTAAAGCGTGACTATCAAATAAATGAGCCTTGTGCACTGCTCAACCTTGCAAACAGAGTACAAGCTCATGATTCACTGTAGGCAAACCCTCCACAACTGGAACAAAGAGACGTGAATACTCAAGTCTGCAATGAACAGAATGAATCAATACGAGCAAATGTGAAAGCAGGGAGAAGATTGCTTTTCAATATAGGGCAAAGACACTGAAATGACTCTAATCTCTTTCTTTCTTCAGCTTTTTATTTATCCAGGAAAGATTTGCTGAGCATGATGCCTCCTTCACACTCATGCTGTTAAACACATTGGCTACTGAGAGCCATCCAATCAGGCCGCAAGCTGACTGGTGTTTACTGAGCAGCTCCACTGCAACAACTGGGGATTTTATTGCTTTTCTCAAAGGCTGCCTGACACACTGACATGTTTCACGAAGGGTTGTGGCTCAATAGCATTTCATCAGATCTGGATCCAATATTAAATTCAAATCCCTTATTGAATATATTTAGGTTGAGCTTTCAGCATTTGTAAATAACCGAAGTTATAAATAACTAAAACTCAAAGATTCAGAGATCTGATTTTGTAGCCTAAAAAGGCAGAAAGAGAACACAGTTTCAACTGAATCAATGTTAAAAACCTGTAGCTACAACCTCTCAACACTCTCTGCAAGCTGTGTTCTAAGTCCATACTACATATTCATTGTAAGATAGTTTTGGGTATGAACAATAGAAATTGCATCAACGTAAGTAGAGTCAACAAAGTCTGTCAATTTTATGTGCTGCTGATATACACTACTATATCTCCCACAATGCAAAGCTCATAGGAAAGGGAGGAGCTGCTCACGACAGCAAAAATCACAGAATGTTGTGAGACAGCTACAGAAGAAACAAAGGAATACAAAATGGTAGATGGACTGCTCTTATATATGGAACTTTTCTACCTCAGAGGGCAAAGCGCTTTACGACTGGCTTCTCATTCACAGACACACACACACACACACACACACTCACACACACTGACGGCGGCAGAGCTGCCATGCAAGGTCATCAGCAGCATTTTGGGGTTCAGTGACTTGTAGGAAACATTAACATGGTGACAGGAGGAGACAGGGACTGAACCACCTTCCCTGCGATTCATCAATGACTTGTTGTTCCTACTGAGCCACAACCACCACAAAGTAAGAAGATAAATCTATTACATTTTTGGAGAAAAAAAAAATTGCTCTCTTTGTGTAAAGTTTAATTGGCAAGGGCAATCTAAAGCCCTAGAATTAACATAAATTAGCTACTGCTGATACAATCTGTCATTTCATCCGACAAAAGCAGCTGTTAGTGCTGGTAAACATAAGAAATCTGCTAGATGAATGTTCCTTAATAAAAATGAGCTAAGAGTGTTAAAAGATTAAAGATAAAAGATATTTGTTAGCTCCAGGCCTTATGAGACTCCAAGTATTTTGCCAACCTGGAACCAGATCCAAAATGGCACCAGTTATCAGAATCCAACCCTACGTTCATGTCAACATCATCCACCCCAAACACTGAATTCAAGCCAGCAGCCTTCCCGTCACAGCCCTGCTCCTCCAAACTTGTGAGAAAAAAACCTTCCATCTCCTCAGTCTGAAAACAGGAATCAATACAAATAAATGTGAGAGAAGATTGCTTTAAAATGTAGAGCAAAGAAGCTGGAATGAGTCTAACCTATTGAACAATGTGAGATTTTTTTTGCTTTGAAAGCGAATGTATGAGCGAGCCTGAAGCTCTGCTCGCCAACATCACGCCCCTCTGTGTCTTTGTACGTGTGTGTGTGTGTATGAGAGATAGAGAGATGGTTGGTAGGTGTTGTCTGAGAGGGGTGACTCATCTCTTCAAATCGCTACACACCACAGAATACTCAATGGATGTGTGCTCTCTACATAGATTACACTTGCACACACACACGCACACACACACACACACACACACACTAGCCGCATCTCATATACAGTCACAGGCACGGACACAGACGCACAAGCCAGAAACACCTCGGCCCTCTTCCACACACTGCTCATGCTCTGTTCTCAGCTCCCTGAGACGGCATGCTGTTCAGCACGCAGAGTGGGAGCGTACATTACAACCATCCACACCTTGTTCCCTCGCAGGTCGATACGTGGTATCAAAACATGCCATTTTTCTTCCTGTAATAATGACTGAGAATATGGCAGCATTCCACAGGTTCTGCTCTGTTAACACTTACGGACGGTGTGGCCGAGAGGATGCGCTGTACACCGAGCCTCTGCAACGCTACACGATGCAAACAGCCTCTCTAACAGAATGCATCGCTCTCTGGCAACAGAGGTCTCGGCGGATAAATAAGCTTATGTTTGCCTGTGTGGTGCTTAACGGTGCCGTGCTGGTGCTTTTACAGAGCTCTCTCTCTCTCTCTCACACACACACACACACACACATCTGTTGCTGTCCACCATTTTCATGTGCTCTTTCTCTGTCTCCAGTACAAACCTCTAACAGCCTTTCTAGTGCTGGCTGACTACATAAAAAAGCAACTGTGTAATGCTGGGCATTTGATTGCTCTATTTCCATTGCCATAGAAACCACATTGTTACCGCAGCTTTTTGGAATAAAATGCTTTTTTGCAGGTAAGGGGTCTTGTCACCGCCTCACTGAAAGGGAAAAAATGAACGCCTTAAAAAAAAAAATGAATGGCTTTGTTGTGATGTTGTTTGCAGAGCTGTCAGGAGGTGTAACCAGTGCTGGACTGTTGCTGCCATGTTCTCTAACTGCGGCGGCATTTAGCCCCCTGAGACAGAGGTGCTGAGTGCTGAGTGCTGCTGTGAGGGATGCTCTTGAATGAATGCAGTCAACCGTGCAGAGAATAAATGCATGAAGAGTGCATCTAACAGAAAACAGCTTGTAGCAGGGACAACAATGTAAAGCAGTGATAGGGGCGATAAGGAGATGAAGAATGATAGCATTATATACAATAGATGAAGACTGTGTGGAGACAGATGGAGGGTGGAGGAGAGATAGGTCAGTCACTACCCCTTCAGCCCAGTGGATACTGTATGTCTGGCTCAGATCTTTCCCCACCGCAATGCAATTTTCCTCCATTTTTGATTACAGATTGCTCGCTGTGATCTCAGCCCAGTCCCATTTTAGCATCTGACAGTTGTGCTATCTGCGCCATTTAGACCTAAGTGGACTCTCCATCTCCTCCGCCAGCAATTTACATGTTTGCATCTCATTAGGGCCGTTTTGTAAGGCAAAGGGAAAGGACAGTGAAAGAGGAGGGAATTTCAGCACGCAGATTAGTTTTCACCTTTGATACCACAGAACATCGCTCACGCGCTGGAATGGGATTTCGCAAGGTGAGACTTTTGAGCGAGCCTTGAAGTTGAAGCACAGCGACACAAAGGCCCGTCACTCAGACACGGATACATGCACACATATCTTCACCCGCTCTTACACGCACCTTAACACACGTGGCAACAGTGAGCACATGAGCTCAGATCAAGACAGAAACGCATACACGGAGAAAACACTTGAGGATACATTGCCACTCAGTGCTGCAGATAAAAGTAAAATGCTTTCCTTTTATAAAAATATCCATAGACATCCATCAAGCAAACACTGTGCTCTGCAGTATGAAGGAAAAGCTTTAAACAGGATCTGGAAGAGCTGGGCCTTTTCCAAACTGCCCACCCTGATGTTCTCACCACACATCCTCCAAGCTGCTGCATCCACTGACATCACAGTGTGTTATTGGACTCCTTAGACTTACTTAACTGGACTTCTTCTACCGGATTAGACATGTTATGATCCTATTGTTGAATTGTAATCCCATTGTTGTATATTGTATTTCTTCTGTTACACTGTTATAACGTTCTGTTCATTTTTCCACCTACAGCAGTTGTTGCAAACCCAGCTGTCCAAGGAGGGGAGGGGATCTCTCTTTGAATAGACTCTCCTGAGGTTTCTCCTTTTTTTCCTCCTTATGTGCTGAGGCTGTTTGAGGAGTTTTTTTTCATGTTGCTGTCTCAGGCCAATAAAACCCTGTGAGACCTTGTGAGGTATGTGATATTGGGCTATGCGAGTAAATTTGACTTGACTTGATGTTTAACACCTTATCTATGATTTTACTGCTCTTTATTTTTAAACTTTCAACCAAAATCCCATCCACCAGCCACTGTCAAGGCTACGCTCATGGAATGATGGCTTGAGCCCTGCTGATTTATGATGCCCCATCCCCTTGTGAGCAAAGATCCAAGAAGCCAAAATGGCCTGATCTGAGCCTCCTGAAATTATAAAGCAGGTGTTATTCAATGTTTTTCTTATTAACAGATCTTTCTATCTGTCTCAAAACAAACAAACAAACAAAAAAAAACAATGATGCATTAATTTGCCTGTAAAATCTCTCAAACAATAAACAATACTTACAAACAAACTGTACTAAGCCCTCCTTTACTGAAGACACAAATATTGTTATATTGTTGTATTTTTAAAAAAGAGTCCCCTAAAGCAGCAGGACACTTTTTCTTTAGCAAACATTACTCTAACAGGAGTAAATAGTGTCTTTGGGATTATTTTCAGCTGTGGATTTTTACACTCTAGTGAGTATTTACAGCGGCAGGACAGGGTATAAGGATATACTTAGAATAAACTACAATGTGTGTTCATGGCAGTGAAGGAACGTGTCAGGCGGTGCAACAGTGTAGCTCATCGATGTGTTTTTAATAGTATTTGGATGACAATGGAGCTCTACGGCACAGAGGACTAGGCTATATCAGGCTTTGGGATACACAGACAATACATGTCAGCAGAGTTGGTGCTTTTGGTCTCTTCCTGGGATTTGTTGACAAAAGGGAAAAAAACAAACTGAAGATCACTAGTTTTATCCTTTAAGGCTGTCCTGCATGTTAGATGCATGGTTCTTACCACCGCTTGGTGAGTCCTATCAGAGTGCACACATGCACATTTGAGCTGCTCCATCTGTGGAATTGTCAGATATGATCAGGTGGTCACGTAGTTCATGATTAAAAATGAATAAATGTGGTGTGAATGATTTGCAAGTTTGGGTCTAATCTAACAAGTCCTTGGCAGCGCCACTGTATCCAGGAAAATAATATTTGTGCGTAAGAAAACAGTGAAATGTATGTATTAATATCACATCCTGAAAAAATCTAAAATGTGAGACCTTTGACTAAAAATCTGTAGGGCTCTTAATAGACCTTTCCAAATGATATACCCCTGCGCCTGTCATGTTATCGCTCCCACTTGAAATTAGGCAAGTCTCATTTTCTGCTGTCCTTATCTTCCTCCTAGGAGTGCACAGGGGGCCACATTGCATCAATAGCTGCTCCCTAATTACAAGCCTGGCAACCAGAAGCAGCAGCAACAGCTCTACACCCTTACAGTAGATTAAAAAAGACACAACTGCAGGGCATGTCTGTACTGTCCTTGTATGCTGCGGAGACGAATGCACTTTTACAAAGAAATTAGGTCATGGGGTTAAACATCGAAGGTCACGCTGATCATGATTGGTTGCGGCGGAAAAGGTCATGATGTATAATAACCCACTTGCAAGAGTTTAATTTTTCTACTCTATTATGAAAATGACTGTCACCTTTAACCCCTCGGCCTTTTGTGTTTTTTGGGGTGATAGACTTTGGCTAATCAGGGCCTGGCAGCAGCGGTAGCAGTGAAATGGAGGGGCAGAGGCGGGCATTCTGGGAGCTGCTGT
Source organism: Scomberomorus guttatus (assembly GCA_038419695.1). Classification (NCBI taxonomy): domain Eukaryota; kingdom Metazoa; phylum Chordata; class Actinopteri; order Scombriformes; family Scombridae; genus Scomberomorus; species Scomberomorus guttatus. The sequence goes on from CM076458.1 coordinate 23,662,028, forward strand.
CTTGGCTGACAACAGAGTTGTACATGCAGACAGCCAGCCAAACATCCAGCCAGCTACAGGGCTGGATCACTTTCTACACTGCCCTAATAGAGAAAAAAATAAGCTCTTAATGTGTTTGTCTAGACTGTCCAGCATTGTGCAAATGAAGCGCTGTCCAGTTCAGTTAAATGTAGTGCACACATACAGCAACCCAAGTGAAAGTCAGTGACAGAAGCTCAAACACAGACAGAGATAGGGAAAGAGAAAGACAGAAGCCTCTTTCACACATAGTTCCCGGTAAAAACCCGGATAACCTTCCAGGCACCGCTAATGATTTTCACTATTCACACATGCAGCTACATTCAGGAACATTTCCATCTTGCGCCTTTTCACACATGCCATGGCAGTGCCGCAATAGATGGGGCAATGGACAGTCCAGCAGATGGCGGTCGTGCAAAACTTATGGATGTCAACCGCCATAAAACTCAACAGAAGAAGAAGAAGATGGCGGAAGATGTCTCTTATTATTTTCAGGAACACGGCGGGTGAGGAGCTTTTTTTGTACGGTATCAATGTTCTTATAATGTATTTAGTATTTAACAAATTTGCAAGACAAATGAACTGAAAAAAGCATTGGCAAGGCAACTGTAAACAAGTCGCGGATCCAAATACGTACTGAGCGGAGTCTTGTGATTGGTTCGCTCGCTCCATGTGAAAGTGTCTTTTGTCAGATGGACGTAACCCTTTACATGCTTGTCCCAGCAATGTTACTGCTTTCATTCACAACACAGCCGTACCGGCACCCCATGCAGGAAATGTTCCTGAACATTTCAGGGAAAGACTGCATGTGTGAAAGGGGCTAGAGAGGCTGTTTACACAGCATGCCCTCATTTCTACCAAGCTGTCTCTGGGGGGTCGCACTGTCGACTAGGGAACAGCTGGTGAGAGAGGAGGGAGAGAGGGACTAGGGGAAACATTTGAACATGGACAGTTTCAGATCAGATGCCATATCATGATAGGAACAGTTTTTTTTTCTTAGCTTGAGTACTGAGACTGTGTGTACTGACAGTGTTCTTGGACATGATTCATGTATGTCAGATGGCCTCTGTCACATGCAAAAGGACAAGCGGGACTTGTTTCATTTTAATCATTTGTGACTAATCATGGACTGTGTAGCAGATGTATGTGTGTCCACACAGTATTGCCATTAAAAAAAAACTCATTTACACCTCATCCAAGTGTTCATATCTCACTGAATGTTTGAGAAAATGTGTGCCAAAATCATCAACTTGGAAATAAAATCAAAATACAACGACATCATTATCTTTCATAAAGACTGCTTGTCAGCAAGGACAGTTTTACATTTCAAGCAAGCGGTTTGCCTCTCTATAAAAACTGTAGAACAGTTTTGGCTGCCAATTAATCAGTGACTGTATATAAACAACATCAAAACCATGAGACCACCGAATAGCCCATTAACTTTCTTTACACACACACGCACACAGTAAGTGCAACAATCCCTTCTGCTGTGAGCAGCACTATTATAATCTTTCATACACTTAGCTGAGGAGCATACATAATTTGAATAACAATAGGTTAAGCAATGCAATTTGTATACAGGCTAAAAGAGGGATACACACTGCATTAAAAATAGAGGTAGGAAACACAACCAATACACAACGTCAGGGAAAAGGGCCAATGGTAAGTATTGGCTTATTTCAGCAATGCCAGGGCAACACTGTTGATGGCTGAGATAAATGGTGGTCTGTGAGCTCTGAACTCATTAGTCGGGGAGAAAACAATCTGCATCACATGTCAGATGATTGGCCAGCAGCAATCTGTTCTGGGAGGGCAGGGGAGGGCTGCTGGATGAGCCAGACCCTTCCCCTTTCACACCAAAGCAAGTTCAAGCACACAGTCAGCAAACACAGAGAGGTTAAATCAGAGCAGTCGCAACAAAGGAGAAAGCAATGTAGTTTAACTGTGCGCGCGCACGCACACACACACATGTACCAATACCCATGTGCTGAAGTAATCATGCCTGACATCAAATTTAAGTTAATGCTTACAAATGGAACATGAGTGCATTTATTATATATTAACTTAAGCCAAACCTCAACTCATGTGCACTAAGTTCACATGCTGCAGCACTAAAACTAAGCCTCTGTGTGACTGGTTCAGTCAGAGGCTGCATGGCTGCATGGCTGCCTGCTTGTGGATGGAGGTGGATTACTGCTCATCAGTCAGCCGCCACGTTTGAAGTAAGTGCAAGCGAGGTTAAGGGTGAAAGGTACCGGATGCTAAGTGGGCTGCAAATAATTAGCATTCACTCTGAGAATTAGCTTAAGCTGCATAATTACAACAAAGCTTAACACCAACATAAACACATATTAGGCATTACTGATTACTCATATTCTGTAAAACTATGTGGTCACTTTCAGTTACATTTGTAATTGACTTACAATCCACATAAAAATCTAATTTCACACATTTTCAAGTGAGAAAAAGAGGCTTTTCTCATGGTTTCACAACATTAACACATTCATGTTCGCTATCAGCAATGATCTCTTCTATTTCTGCAGCAGAATTCATCATCTTTATCTCAGCAAATCTTACTCATTAAAACTTAATTTTTACACATGTACTGTATATAGCCTAATCCAAAGCCTTACAGCTTCCCGTATGTGAGATGTTTGATTCCACATGAGCTGAAATGAACAGCGTATCAAAAGGGCTCTCCAGAGGCTGAGAGGTGCATATTGCATGGCTGCTCCAACGCAAACCTCAATTTTTAATCCACTATCAGCTAACACACAACCTCAAGGCATCACCCCCTCTGTTGATATCACAGTCTGTCATCACACCTTCCATCATTCCCTCCCACTACAACGCGTTTCAACAGAAAATGCCAACACAGTGCTGTGAAACGCGCTTGCATATCTAAACAGGTCATCGTCATTATCATTGTAAATCCCTTCATCTTCTAAAACACACATTCCAAAGCTCCTTTCGTAGAAAAAAGTCTTGGAGATAGATAAAGGTGAAGGATAAAGTTAACCCCGCTGGAGCTGGCGCTTGCATGTGGGCGTACAATGAAAACTGGCTTGTTGTCTCATTATGTCTTGAGCACAGATGTGGACACACAACTTTGACATAGGTGTCCTGGAAAATAGAGAGAAAGAGACACAACAAGAAAACATTGTTTTTGAGCTACAGAGGATTTGAAAGTTGCCAGGAGGTTATTTTCAATTAGCAACACGTATCCTGCACAACTTACAGTATGTGTGTATTAGCCATAATTGCTAAACAAGAAAATACTGCATGTGGATTGAATTTGAATAAACAACTCCCTTTAGAGGATATTTTTTTAGAACATAATCATAATCAGTTGGCATCTCCTTGATGAGGCTGTAGCGCAGAAAGCTTTCTAATTTTATCTGCTCCTGACTTTCTTCCTTGCATCCATTCATCCCTCATTGTCTCCAAGTTACTAGCTTTTGAGTGACAATGATAGCGTTTCAGTAGGCAATAAACATTTGGGATGCATCAAAAGAAAACAAACTACTACTACTACTGTTTGTGAAATTCAGCCAGATTATTTCTGTGTTCTCATTCATCAGGAGAAGTGGTTTGTATGGATGGATTCCCACAGCGGTTCTACTGTATTCTGTTCCTCTGTATGGGAGACAAGACCTTGTGGTCAGCTCCAGCTGTCAGCGGTAATGTCACACTGGTATCAAGAAGGCTCAGCCAATGAGAACTAATGTATCAAGATGGGATCCTGTCTTGGTTGGTTTGGTTCAAGATGGAGGTGCAGCAGCGAGGACAAGTGAATTGTGGCCTGCTTGGTGATGAAAAAGCAGATACTGCTACCGAGACCGTGACGCCTGAGAGTGAGAATTGAGGTCAGTGGGCCTCATGCAAGAGCGTTTTCATATTCTTATCCTAAATCTCTTCCAAGTCAGATTCAGCAAACTTGGCATGGCTAGGTGCTCGTTTATGAGATTTGATCATTAGCATAATCAACAACCCCAAAAATGCTAAATAAGCCTGCAAGTTCCGCTCCATTCGTTCACTGTAATGTTATACAAGAGTATAAAAGAAGAACTTCACACAGTGGAGATTAAAGTCCTGCTGTCAGGAATCAACAAAAGATAATATAAAAAATTCAGCATTGTCAGCAGTGATATAATGGGACCCGCAAAGCAGTGCGTGACTAAAATAGGAGGTGGTCGAGTCGACATGGCAGTCACCATGATGGATGTCAGACTGCAATCCAATACAGGTGGTCAGTGTTGGGTAATGTTTTAAGTGTAACTTGTTACATTACAACTTTACTGCCATTAAAATGTAACTCATTACATTACAGCGTTACCTACTGAGAAAAGTACGAGTATTTTTGCATTATCAAAAATGAAAACCCCTTTGCGATTCCTTAATCATAAGAATGCGAATACTTCCACGACGTAAAGGCTGTCCTCTCTGCCATCTCACTAGCTAAGCTACACACTGACACAACCACAGGATTGGATACCTTCCACCAGTACGCAGCTACCCACCAAGAAGTAGGAATAGGTGCATAAACAGAAAAGAAACAGTGCGAATGCGTCAGGGATTTTCTTTTTTTGTTTTCTGTGGCAACAACAGAAACAGGGACATACAGTAATATTGTAGCGTGTTGGGGGGGTGGGGGGAGGGGGTGTAGGCAGAGCTTCCCACCATGCTCTGAGGCAATGTGTTTATAGATGTAAGTTTAAGTTAAATTGTGTTCTAAATCATCACAGATGTTACTTGGTACACGGTCATTAGGTTCTTCGCATTGTTTCTACAATGTTTCTAGTAGTTTACAGTTTGCTGTTGTCATGAATGGGGAAATTAGCGATAAAGACCGAAACAGTTTTTTGTACCAGGCTGTAAACATGTTTATTTCTGCTGTAAAGTTGGGCATTTTAACATGGGGGTCTATGGGGATTGACTCGCTTTTGGAGCCAGCCTCAAGTGGCCATTTAAGGAACTGCAGTTTTTGGCACTTCCGCATTGGCTTCATTTTTCAGCCCCGGACATTGCCGCTTGAGCAAACCCCCTGCCTGCTGCAATATTTTAACGGTAACGGACTGCTTATTTGAAAATGTAACTAAATAACTGATTACTTGAATTGCAAAACTAATGCGTTACATTACTCGTTACAACAAAAAAGTAATCTGAGTACTCTAGCGCGTTACCCCAACACTGCAGGGGATGTTACACTGTCAGGTGTATGGGAGGTTTCCCTGAACAGAGACCTCCAAAAAGACTGAGGCAGCTGTTGGAGAATGAGAAGCCATTAAGCACATCACACTGATACTGTTTGATGAACAAAATATACATTTTACAGGTGAGTTCAGCAATTTTTAAGTAAAATTAAGTGCTTTCCCCCGTGAGTAATGTAAGGATATCTGTTCATGACTCGTAAGACAAGTCTTGACCACTCACAAATTTTGTTCTAAATATGAGGAAGTTTAGTGAATGCAACATATTCTGTTAAATCACTCATATGTGGCACTTTCATTGTTCCTACAAGTGATTTCTGTTTTACTGGTGTTAAAAAAGCATGTGTTATGTGTGACTACCAAATCAGTAATGGCTTTGACTGCAATAAGACAATCGCCTCCCATCCTGCGAATAAGCACACATTAACTCAGACTACATATTTTGATTTTCCATTTCTCTCTTTGTCTCTCTTCCCTTGTCTTTCAAACCATCGTCAACATGACCATCTACTTTCAATTGCAGATGCCTCCATCCACAATTGCATACTCATTGGGTGAGACTCTACCATGTTTAACTAACAGGTTGCCTGTTCTACCGTGACTGTGATGCAGAGCCATCACTAGAGGAGCCTCCTGTTTCCAGGAATCCACTTCACTTCACATATTCATTATATCATGTACAGAGTATGGGAATACATCTCTGAACAGCTCTTCCCTTATTGGACTGTGGCCTTAGGGCCTTTGTTATGATTGGATACTTACAAAAGCCAGCCACCCCCTCCGTGTCTCTCTCGTTGTAAATGTCTGCTCCTGCATTTTAAACAGTCTGGAGCAGTGCAGCAATCAAAAGCGGGAACTCCTTCATCTACATTATCACCTCAATCAATGAATAAATAAATAAATATATTAATCCAGCTTCCTCTGACACAGTCAGAACATACAGAACACAGCCTGGTTGCAGAGAGAAGAGGTGTGTCTTTTTTTGTGTGGGGGGGGGGACGTGGGTAAAGGGGGTAGGGGGTGGGTGGGGGTGGTTGAGGCTTGTCACTGTAAACGAGTGAGTCAACCATCCCGACACAGGCCTGCGGGAGGCAGAGGTGGGGACGGGGAAATGCATGGGAACTGTCCCCGGTGCTGAAATCTGGAACGGCTGCTTTCTAACAGCTTCAAGTTCATTTCAGTGCAGGAGAAAAAAAACATTTCCAGAATAAAGGCATGCTGTCTTTCAATACCTGACCCAGATGTGAAATGATCCGTATCACCAGCTCTAGTGTTACAGGTCAGTCATTTACCCACCTACCAATTTAAAAAAATACACACAGCAGGGGGGAGTATAATATATGCAGAAAAACAAAAGCTTAGAGGCTGTTGCTGAGCTTTTCCACGCAGATCCTGAGTCAGTTATTTGGCATTCTGATCACAAAGCCAGGAGATGGAGATTCTCCACCATGTAATTCTTTCTGAGCCAAGTCAAAAAGATTCTCATTAAAGTACTTTTTATATCCCAAACCTTAGTCCTCAGGGACAATTGTATTGGCTTGTCATGCTATTTGTAGACTAATCATCTCCACACACACACACACACACACACACACAGCCACGCACACACTAGCACCCTAAGAGCTGAATGTAAAAGAGTCTGGATCAACAGGAATTGGATACTGCATTGTGCCTTTCAGGCACCCCCCCTCCTTCACACCCCCCCCCCCCCCCCTTCTTTGAAATGATTCTGTTGTATTATTCATCTTTCAAAGCTGTCATGCTTTGTGGCTAACCCTCTGTCAGTTTGCTCAACATCACAGATGCAGCATGAGATGGATTCTTACACTATATTGCAGACAGCTGATCTAACGAGGAATTCAGCTCTATCATTAAGAAGCATGGAAGGTGATACAGCTACATTAGACACTGATGTTACTGCTGAGATCGCCACACAAATCGTACTTCACATCCAGGAAACACAAACACCACTGTCACCTTCTCGTTTCAGCATTGTCACAGCAGCTGAAACGTCAAACTTTGGTTTATAGACTTTGCAACTTGTTAACCTGATCTTGCTGTGACACACCAACGCAGGGGGTGTTTACTGTCATTTCACTGCATCGGTTACAAATGAGGGCTTCGCTGATGGAGGTTCTTTACTTGTAAATACCGTAAATTTGCACTAATCAACTTGCAGGCATGCAGTAATAGGCGATTCCTCTCACTTTGACATGAAACGATTATGCAACAGGTCTAGTACTTGCAGAAGCCGCCCTATAGAATATAAGGGTCATTGTTGCAATAGCCTACATTATTTTTAGACGAGGCCAACAGGAGAATGATGTCACAAGTCCGTAAATAAGGGTCCTTTTCTCGGGCACTGCAGAGACCAGGCGGGTGTGGTGACTGCATTAGCAGACGCGCAATCCCCGACGCAAACGCTCGCATAAGATCATGCTGTGGACATTCCTGTAACGGCTCCCCGCCATCTCTATGACTACCTTCTACTTGTCGGACGTGTCTTGAAGTTCAAATCATTAATCTGCTGTCAAGAATTTTTTTTTTCGTTTTTTCTTTTTTTTTTTTTACCAATCTCGCTTTATTCTGACAGCCACAAGGTGCCCATTGACGGTGCGCCTCCCCAAGCCAGTGTTTGACAGAAATATACATGCAATGGCAATCTGACATCTGCTCTCCATCTGACAACAGTTTAGTATTCTCTACAGACACCCCACTCTCTCCCTCACAGCACCCTATGCTGTTTTTGTATGGCGCTTTCCCCCTGTACCCCACTCTTTCTCATTCCTATGCGGCTTTTTTTCCCAGCCAGATTATTTCCACACACGAACAACAACGGAATTGAACAGCGGTTTCATAAAATATGCAGGTAAAAAGGCAACTCGGAAAGCACCGACATCTCAAGCACAATATGTTCATGCTCTACTGACAACTGACCTCCCAGTCTAACGAATCCCACTCTTCGGTAAACATCCGGAGGATTTCTTTTCATCCAAAAAAGCGGACCAGGCGCAGCGGCTCTATGGAGCGACTGGGCGATGCGATGCCATTGCGCTTTTGGTATTATCCTCATGAAATCAATTTGGACAGAGGGACGTCGTCAGGAGAAGGCATCTCGGCGGCGTCGAGACCAATTTGAGCGACACAGATGAACGATGCTATGCTTTACAGTCCAACATTTTTGCTCGGCGATGGTTGCAACCAATTAGCACACCACTTGCGCTCCGAGGCGAATAGCTCCTGACAAGGCGCTCCTTCTCTTGAGCATCGCTTCTATTTCAGCTGCTATGCTGCTTTTTGGAAAAAGGTGGCAGACTACACAACACAAGCAACTTCTCATTCCCAGGATATAGGGGGGAATTTAGCGTAGCGCATACTCCAAAGCCAATAAATCCCCGTAGCGCATTTGACAAATCCTTTCCCTCTGCTGAGGAGCAACAATAAAGGAAACTTTTAAAGGTCCCTGCATGAAGGGCTTCTTAAAACACGTGACTCCATCTATTCCTTGTTGAAAAAAAAGATGCATTTGATCCACAATAGGCCCTAAGCAGTGGAAGACACGTTATGTGGGGGCATGGGTGTGCAAAAAAAAAAAAAAAAGAATGACACTGGTACCACACAGTAGACTACTCACCATTAGCACAGCAAAGTTATTATGATGGGTGCAATGAATAGTGGTCGTGTTGCCCCCGGAGCCTGTTATGTGGCAGCCCTCTGCCCTCCAGCCACCGTGTCCATCCAGCAGGTCAAAATCCCAATAGGCTGCGGTGGGGTCTACACCCAGTGCGAAGTGCCTGAGAGCAATAGTAACGGAGTGCACGGCGCTCCCGAGGCTGCACCCATCTGCAAGAAAAAGCAACACATTCAATTAAGGAAACCAAGTGGAAAGTCTGGAAGTGCTATAGCAAAAAAAGGAGCGTGGGCATGCAGGGCGCGCACATACACATGCAAACTCCTGTATGCACATCACACACACACACACGAGCACACACACGCATTATGTAGACATTATTGCTCAAGTGTCAGACTGTTACTGCAGTTGATAGACTGTTGTATTAAGTGTGCTTAAAGCTACCTAAAGTAGCCCTTTCAGACAGGATGCAGCTATAAAGTGCAACGTGATGTGAACCTTCATGCGGTGCTTTCATTAATTAGAATAAAATCAACCCCTAACAGTCAAAGAGTGATGTTGTTTTGATTGATTTTGGCAAAAAGCACAGACTGTTGACACACAGGCGGTGCAGCTTGTGTGTCAACATGTTGCGCAGGACAAACTGATGCAGACTGTGTGTAAGCATGTATTCCGAGTAGGCAATACATTACAGCGTTGACATCACTGGCAGAATGATAAAAATGGATTTCCTCTTACCTAATTTGGTGAAAGCAACTGGTGTTGAAACGCTCCTACGCTTCCCATCATCTGCGAGATTTGACGAATTCCCCGTACAAGGAAAGAGTTTCCCATTGCGAAACACAATAAACTGCAGCTTGCAAGTGGAGTTATCAACAGATTGCAACGCAGAGGAGGAGATAGGCGTACCAGCCAGCGGTAAATGGATTGAGGCGACTGCCACTGAGTTCTGCGGATGGAACAAAAAAAAGAGAGGAAAATAAAAATCAAATAATGTCTTCGAGATGCGCAGGGAAAAAAAAAAACTAACTCCCACAAAAAGACTGACAAATTGCTTTCCTCTCCAGGAGTGGAGGCGACCATAGACCACAAGTGACCAAGGGAATGAGAATCACGTTTGAAGCGCTCTAGTGCGCCTATTTGGACAGGCTCCCTGCCGCAGAGGTGGAAATGGTTCTTACCATTTCAGCTTGAGGGCACATCAACACTGCAGCTTGATTTAAAGAGACAACCGGTCTGACTTTATCTTCTTTTCACCGACCTAAATACCGGAGAACCCCCGAAAAAACATCCCTGGCGAGATTTGGGGGGGGGGGGAAGGTTTTCTATGAGAAAGGCATGGCTTGGGTGTGTGAAGGTGTAGGCACTCGCCATCTTTGAGCCCAAGTGAATCCAAACTGATAAATTTGTTTTTTACTATGCTGTAACTGCGAGCAAGAAACCACAACAATCCCCTGGGCAGGCATATCCAAAAATCCCATCAGAGTTGCATTCAAGATCCACATTCCCTCTGATCTGTTATGACCTGTAGCTAACACTTTTGCAGAATGAACAAATAACATAGCTTTCAGGAGTCTCTGCCTGCCCTGTCCAAAAGAAAAACTGTTCTAAAATCAGGATCCAGCCTTTTGCTGCTACATTATAACAGCTGCAGGAAGTTTGGCACAGCTCAAGGTTTGGTGAATTGACGCCCCTGGTGGACAGAGATGTTGTTCAAGGGTGTGTGGACCAGTGACTGACTGCACTTAGGACAGGACAGGCAGCACTTAACCCTGCCAAAGTTTAATAATAAAAAAGCTTCCAAAGTTGCAGTGTCAGCATAGAGGACCTACATGTGTGGTCACACACTCAACTCCATGCATCCTATCAGCTGATATTACTGCACTGGCTCTGATGTGTAATATTTCATACATACTGCAAAAAGGCACTCTCATTTCTTATTTATTCAGAATCAAAACACTTATATGAACAAAACAGATGGATATTTTTTTTGTTGATTTATTAAGAATTATGATTACACAGAAATTTCATCAAACAGAACATATGTTATTAACACATTTCTGCACTGTGAAAAGATTTCCAGGGAGAGGCATAAACACTGAATGTCCCCACATATTTATCCAGTGAGTGACCCATCCTAGCTTATTGCTAGAGGAGAATGATGCTAATGACAAGGCTGATGATACGTGTTCATAATAAAGATAATGATCGTGTTACGCGGGCCCCCACTTTCCAAATGAAGTCTGTTTTGTTCAGCTTTCAATCATGTCACCCTCCAGTGTGAGAGGATCAGCACTTTGAGCCTAAAGGGGAGGGAAGCTTCCTGGCCAAGATGAATGTGGATGCCCATAAAGTGCCCTTACAGTTAACGGGGAGCTGCTTAGTCAGTCGTTCAGCCCAATAAATGTCGGGGAGAAAGATGGCCAAATTTCTTAATCAAGTTAAACAAGAGCTCCTTTGTCCATTCTTGTGTTTCTTATGTCGGCCACAGTGTTGTGGTGTTTGTTAAATGTGGATGCCGTGGCGATGACGGGCTCACCTCACCTACCTTACCACTGATGTGGCCCCTACTTGTTTTGACCTTCCTGTCCCTTTTGTTATCCTGGAAAATAATTCTATATAGGTGACAAAGAGCAACGGCGTGCTTAAGCATAATACCTTTACATCACAACCACCGTGTGCGAAGAGCCACTGGTGATTTTTACAGCATCAGGTTTGTTAGCTATTAGTTTCTGCATTGACTCGCTCTTGAAAAGCTATTGATTTTCATCCTGCAGTATGTGTGTGTGTGTGTGTGTGTGTGTGTGTGTGTGTGTGTGTGTGTGTGTGTGTGTGTGAGGAGAGGAAGAAAGACAGAGAATCCTTGCCTTGAAATTTATGTTGCATCATTCTCTTCTCTGAACAGCTTAAGCTGGCAGTCTGTTTCCAAGACGTCATAGGATACAGACATCAGGAGGGAGAGCCAGAGAGGATTTGAGCCTCGGTGACCATCGAGAGACGGACGAGTTAAACGTGGCCCTGGCATGCTATTGGAGGGGTCCCTTCTCATACGACGAACACAGATGGCAGGTGACCTCCATCCCAGGGGGAAATGTTTTCAAAGCGTACAACTCACAAAAAGAAATCTTATCTCATACACTTGTCTCCTCATCTCTTTCTACATCTTTTATCCTCTTTTATGTGGCGTATCAAAGGGATTTACAGCCCAGAGGGTGTGCTATAAGCCACGGTGTGCGCAAGGTCCCATTCTAAGCAACGATCTATGTTCCTCCTGAGCAACCTAAACAGCTACATTTCCTCAGCCCCAAAGCCGCCGGGGACCTCACACTTCAGAGTTGATTTAGTTGGTTGTACCTCAGCCGTCTGACCTTCCTCCAAGCCCCTCCCTTTCCAACAGGGCAGCATGCTGTAGCCTTAGTAACCATAATCACACACTCCCCTCTGTCTCTCGCTCTAGCTTAGGGATCATTCTCCTTTTCCCATTTTTCACTTATTCCTTTCCTTACAGAGGGCATCCAGGTGAATGTCAGCAGTCACCTCCTATTTCAGGCTGTTCCCCCTCCTCCACAGCCTTCCCTCCCTCCCTTCGTCCTCCTCCACCCGTTCCTTGATGCACAGCTCTGCTTGATAGAACCACAAAGCTGCAAAACAGCCTGCAGGGCAAAACACAACAGCTGTGTTTGACCCGGGGCAGCCACCAAATCACAGCATAAACATCCCGCTTAAACATGGCTCCATGACTTCTCAGGGGATTAATGTCGAATGTGTTTAGACAAAGAGGTGAATATTAAGAGAACCAGTGACTGTTTTTTTTTTTTATTGTATAATCCAAAATTAGAAAAAAAGAAAAAGCTCTGTCCCTTTGTAGATATATCTGTAGGAGAGATACATTTATTTATTTGCACAGGCGGCAACTTGAAAATTAACTTTGAATGAAATGAATTTAGCTCAAAGGGCAGCTTGCTGAGCTCGGCCCTGGCCGAGAAGAACTGCTGACGAGCATGATGGGAGATTTGCATAAATTTTTTTCTGTAATCATTGGCTGTCCTGTCAGCCCAGACGTGGTCAAAGACACAATGACCATGACAAATAGGTAGACATCAGTACACTGCAGGGGGGCTGAATCAAGTGTGTGTTCCTACCCATGATGTTTTAGAGCCTGAAAATAAATCACAGTTTGCTCACAAGCAACATTTTGCAAGACCTTGCACACATGTCTCTGCTGGCGCTGCTTTCGAGGTTTGACATATTGCTTGCTACTAGAAATATAAACAAAGGAAACCTAATTCTACAAAAGTGATTGCCATGGTTGCAGCTTAAAAGGCGTATTCCTCTTGAGCATTATTATGTTGTAGTGTTGTTAGCATTACTTATCAAGAGAAATTAAACACAGTCCTACACGGTTGCCATGCCAACCAGAGTCTGTTTCCTCCAGATGGGTTGTGTTAGAGGGGGGGGGGGGACCATTTGAGCAGATTTGAAGCAGGAAATCAGACTCTTTGGAGAGGCAGAGCTGTGCTTCAGCTGTCAGCTACACTCTCCTCAGTCAGCTCTGACTCAAACTGTCACATGAGAGGTCACAGTCAGTCTGAACAAAAAAACATTCAAGAGGTTGCAACAGATGGACAACATTGTTAGATTAAAAAGGCATTGTGGATTACAAATTAATTAATTTATTGTGAAATTTTTTGTAAAAGCAAGTAATATAATAGCTGCAGGGCGACTGATAATGAGCCAAACAGAGACAAGTCTTTGAGGCAGAAGAGATCTTAAAAATGAATATCACGGTTTTCCAGCATTAATTAATGTAAATATATGACTCTAACAGAAGCTCATTGTCCATTATTTACACCCCCGGAATTCAAAAATGTATTATAAGAGCTGTCTCGTCAGTCTCCTGATGCCACGTCATTGCAGCCTCCGTGACTGTGACTCAGTCGAGAATGTCTCCTGAAAGTACGTATTTTCATGCAGCACTGTAATGATAAGAAACAGAATCTGGGCATACAAAGAAACAACAGCATTTTTGTAACACTCTGAGTCATCTCCGGCTTATTAAAGGGTCACTTCAACCATATCACAAAAAACATCATTTCTAATTTGTGGTACAAGCTGTACAGATAGTTTCTGTTGTAGGTGAGAAGATATCACCTCTGAAACTGTGACGCTACTATTTATATGGGTAGAAGTAATCCAGGTGAAAACTGTTCACAGTGAGGTCAGTGTATTATTCAGATAGGAGCACAGTTTATGGAAACCAACCCTATCGCCAGAAAATACTGTCGATATTGGACAATTATGTCCAATGCCAACTTTTTAAAAATTTTCTCTTTCTACAATACTTGCAGATGGAAACAATGGTATGGTTAAGGTTTGGTAAAGATAGTGGTTATGGTAGATAAACAGTGGTTAAAGATTGTTAAAATGGTTGAAGATTAAAAAAAACAATGGATAAAATTGAAGCAGCACAGGCTGAGATATTTAAATTTTTAGTCCCAATTATGAGTCAAGCTCCAAAAACACGGAGTCCTACAATTCCAACTCATTAGCATCTTTTGTTAAAGCCTCCCTGCCTGGTAAATGCTCACATCTTTCAAACTGCATGCCCCAGGTTTGTAACACAGGCTTATGTTAAAAATGCGAAGTCTACAAACCCAATCCAACACAACCCTGATGACATCAACACGGTTATTTTATCAGACTTTAGACAGCTCCCTTCAGAGCACACAGCACCACAGAAGACCTGTTTTCACAGGGTAGAGAGTAGTACTCTCAGTAAACTGTAAAATTGGTGGAGTTCCCTTCTGTATAGATACGGGCAACTGAAACACTTGGTTAAGGTTCGGCAAAGATCTTATTACAGTTAATAAAAAAGCAAATATTAATTGCAGTCAATCCCCATAGACCCCCATGTTACAATGTCCAACGTTACAGCAGAAATAAACATTTTTACAGCCTGGTACAAAAAACAGTTTTTGGTCTCTATAGCTAATTTCCCCTTTCATGACAACTGTATGGGGGGTGGATTTCTTTATAACTCAGTCGTTTAAATTTTATTAAGCCGTAAAGTTATGCATAATTAAGGACATCGCCGCATTGAGTGACAGGTCACTAGCCGCTAGGTGGCTTGTTTCAGCAACCAGGCTTCATTTGGCCCGCCTCAGCTCCAGCTCTTTGCTCATTTTGGATTAACCGGGAGTTAGGCAGAGTCAAGCACTGCCAAGATGGTGATGGCTCGAGCCATCCACTTTGAGCTTCAGAAACCAATGGGTGACGTCACAGTGGCTATGTCCATCTTTTTTACAGTCTATGGTCTTGCTACATAAACAACATCTCCTGCATTGGCACTGATCATTGGCATTGGACTTATCATGAGGTGCAGAATCATCCAATATAAACATAACTCCTATGGATACTGGTTTGTGGAAAGACAAGTTGCTTCTGAGTTTTTACCATGTATTTTTTAAAATGCTGTGAGCACCATAAATGAAATTACATTGACCTCCACTGCATAAGCCTGGTGCCAGACCTCCGAATCACCTCCCACATCGCAGATTTTCGAAAATGTCTGGTGTTGTGCTCATTGACAGCTGTTTGCACAGTTGGAAAACACCTGGACCAAGTTTTGTAGGTGGTATTAGAAATGAGGCCATCAACTTCCTCTGCCAGAGCCAAAAAAATAGCCACATCCATGAAAAATAATTACATAAAAATAAAAAAAAGTGTTAATGAGATTGAGCTGTACAGGTTGTTGTAAGTCAACTTTCAGAAATAGCAACTATTAAATCTACATAGTTTTTTGATCATCATGAAAAACACTAATTTAACTGCGTCTCGCAACCTAGCACAAATTCAATGTTGACTGAAACAGACAGTAGCGAAACAGATATGTCACATGCTTGGTGGGCGCAAAGCTACGGCATTTAGTTAGTCTCAAAACCTGCGCACATAAAAAACAGGCGTGTGCACATGATATGAGCGCACAGAACAGTATCCATGAGTGGAAAACCATCCTCACGAGAGAGCATTTCTGCTCCACCTGCACAAATGCAATCCCACGAGCACAGGGCTGTGACAGGTGCGAGCTCGACCCTCCTTACACACTCGCTTGCTTGTCAAGATGACTTTTGAGACTTTGGAGGTGGGGATGGAAAAAACAGTCCGCTCCTTTTGATACTGACCATGACCTTTGATTGGCTGTTTGGTTTGATCACTGACACATCGCTGAAGACAGGCAGTTGCCTGAGAGAACAAAAGGAAACATAAATAATGATATTTAGTGGCTGATTTTCCATTTTTTTACTCATGAAAAAGTGTTAGACATCGTAGCAAAAGCCATAACGCTGTTTAAACCCACTTTTAGATTTTTGAAACCTTTATCTTGCTTATGAAAACAGAAAAAAGGGTGATTTCACTGATATTTCTCCATCCAGACCACATTAGACCGAGGTGTATAGGTGATAGAGGTGTATTACAGAAAGCAGGTTTATTGAAAACTCTGTGTTTGTTAACCCTGATATGAGTGAAGCTCTGGGTTTTCCACTCCAGAAAGAGCTTAACTTAAACTCTGGGTTACCGTGGTAACTGACTCTGAACTATAACCTGCTCCCTGGCAGGTTTTCTTCAACAAACCCTGAGTTTCTCTCTGTCTCCTCCCTCTTACAGAGCCAGACACGCTGTTTCATTTCCTCATTCATTCTGACTGTCTGTCAGAATCTAAATCCTGGTTGGATATTAGTTTGTTACTCAAGGACTATCTAAAGTTAGCCTACCGCTTTTATGCACTATAAGTCATTTCTTTGAACAGTTCCTGCACTGAAATGTTTATTGCACATAATGTGTAATCTCAGTTTAAATTTGAAAAATCGGTATGAAGCTTTAGACACGTAAGATCAATGAATAGTTCTGTCATTCATGATGTGATTGGTCGAACATAATTCCTATAATATTGGAGATTATATGTTAATATTTCTGAGTGAGCAGGTTTGAACAGCATCACTGAATGCTGTTGAACCAAGATACAAATAGATGTCTAAAATTTTAAAATCTACTGTATTTTAACCTTGACGCCTTCAACAAACACATTACTACTGGATCAGATTGTGAGCTTACAGTCATGTGTCTGTCTTTGATCTATATGTATTTTTTAAAATCTTTAACTATATTTTTCATCTTCAGTTGCTGCCTCCTGTGTTTTGTCCCCCATCAGATTAAAGCTGAACAAATATATTTAAAATGTAATGTTGGCTACAGCCTGATACACAGTCAGATTACACTTTATCATCCATTAAGGAAATGTAAGTCTGGTAAATGATGAATTAATGGACAACACTGGATACAACTTAATTGTGTTAACTTATTGAAACTTTTCCCCGCTCTGACTCAGGCTCTTCTTTTTAAAGATAAATGTGCAGCGTCTGCACATGCATTAATATCTCTACATCCACTGGATTAAAATGGAGGCTCTGCCTTTTATTTACCTGTTGCCATGGTGAATCATAGTATCGAAATTCCATTGATAATGACTTTTTTCATTCACCATGCACATGCTTGCAACTCAACTGAACATACTCTGAGTTGATTGAACTGACTGATCAGCTGTTCTGGAAACAGAAACTTGGAGTTTCCCATCTTGGGGTTCATCAACTCAGTTCAGGGTTAGGCTCAGAGTTTGTTGAACCTGCTTTCTGGAATGGACCCCAGGTCTAGATCAAAAACTATACTATACTTAGACTTGTCAAATTTGGACTCCAGAGAGTCATTAAAACACAGTTTGAGATTTGTGAAACCTTTATAATATTTGTGAAAACTGAAAAAGCGTTCATTTTTTTTCTACAATGTATAAGGCCGTACAACTGCAGGGTTGAGCGGGGGTGTGGGCGTGTTTATTTGTGCTCGAGAACGTAACCGCTGTGAAACAATCAGAAAATAATGTTTTATTGATCTGATTCACCGGCTTTCTCACTACCAGTGCTCCCTCTCTTCATTCGCTCTCTAGCTCGCTCGACCACGGCTGCTCTCTCTCTCTCGCTTGTGCTCTCAGCTCTCTCTCTCTTTTTCTCGTCTTTTTTAAAATGACTCAAGAAGCTGACAGCAAAGTCTAACTTTACTTTTAACATTATCAAACGAAGAGAAATGTCCTCCCCTCCCCCTAGTAATGTCTTTGTCCTCCCTCATGGCAGAGTTTACAGCTCTGATCACTCTCCGGCTGTGATTGGCCACCACAGCCTTCAGCCACAGTGACATCAGGTTGCGCTTCTCCCAAAGCTGACTCTGGCATAACTTTGTGGCCGCAGGCCGTTGCAGCGCTGCTGCGGCCAAAATGCCTGCAGCAGAAACGCACTACCCCCATTCAAATGAATGGGAGGACTGGTGTTTTTGTTGCACCACCTAATTTGTTCTGAATACGGCCTAACACTTTTTTGTAAGTTTAAGTGGTGAAAAAACGGGGAATCAGCTGCTAAGCATCATTATTTACAGTATGTTTCCCTTTGTTCTGTCATGTAACTGCCTGTCTTTGACTGTGTCAGCGATCAAACCAAACAGCCAATCAAAGGTCATGGTCAGTATTCAATGTGTGACCAATCAAAGCAGCAGACTGTCTATTCCATCCCCGCCTCCAAAGTCTCAAAATCAACTTGACGAGTGAGTGAGAGTTGAGCAGTTGTGAGCGCGTAGGGAGGGTCGAGCACACGCTCCTCACAGCTCCCGTGCTTGTGGAGCAGAAATGCTCCCTCGCAAGGATGCTTCTCCGCTCGCAGACACTGTTGTGTGCGCTCATATCATGTGCATGCGTCTGGATTTTATGTGCACAGGTTTTGAGACTAATTAAACACCATACAAAACAAAATAACAGAAATTGGGTAACAATGTCAGATGGAATAGGTAAAATGGAGTGAAATTAAATGGAAAGTGTCTTTTTTTTTAGGTAGCTTACATGTTGTGTTGTAAGAAATCATTACTGAAAACATCACATCTCTGTCTCTATTCTCACAGTGTTTAAAGGTTTGGATGCATCATTAAGTACATGACATTCATATTCTTGTCCATGTGAGGTGAATGAACAGCTCTCCACTAAGCGCCTACAGACAGAGCCAATGACAAACCCCAAGCCTTTTATCTATTCATGTATTCATTCACCCACTAACATTCGTTACCTGTTTATTCACCATCATGCTCACTCTGAATACTGCTGAACAAGTTATAATTGGCCTGTTTTGTGAGCGAGACTGAATTGACATAACTGGAATCCCAAGAAAAGACTCATCCGGTCCAACAATACACTTTTTCACCTCAGGTTGAGTAAGGATTTGACCCCCCCACCACACACACACACACACACACACACACACACACACACACACACACACATAAACACACAAACAGCTGCGTGGTCCTTTTGGAGTCGGTCCAGGTTGTGCTTTACTATTGCCACATTTTCTCTCCCACGCTCACGTTTCTCAACTTTGATTCAGCTGCAGGGCAGGGAGACAGGATTAATGGACAGTCATTTGGTGCAGCAATAACAATTGGCTATCACACAAAGTGGGTGTGCTAGCACTGCCGGAGAGGTGAAACGCAGTCATAACTTTAGATTAGGCCGTGGGGTCCTGTCCTCTCTATTTGGACTGCCCGAAGGATAAACCTATGAGAGTTCCCCTTCCCCATCTAAGAGCTTGTTTTTTCAGTTACTCCAGGATTAGCCTTTGCTTATTTTGGGTCATTGATCCAAAGAAAAAAAGTACAAGATGGCAATACAATTGAGGTCATGTTGAGCCACTAATTCATTAATAGATTTCTCACTTCTGTTCTACCTGTCGGATGGTATTATTTGAGACATACTGCGTCTCAAGCCAGAAATAACTGTACAACACTGATACCAAATGTCACAACTCGTCCCTGCCTCGCACCACTGTCAGCACTGCAGATTTTCTAGAAAGTGTGCATTCCACTCGAACAACGTGATTAAAGTAGATCTCCATGTGAAGAGAGGGGGGGTAGAACAATTGTGGTCTCTTTGGGCCTTTTCAGATTGTAATTTGAGATTCGGCTCGGAGGTGAAATGAATGTGAACTGGTGTGTGCTGCGCAGATTGAATCATTCAATTACTTTTCAGGCGCTATTTGATTTTCCGCTTGTGTGGTGTTTATGACAATCTCTCAATTTTGGCAAGCCAAGGCCAGTATTGATCTCATAAACGTATGCCATCAAACAGTTTCAGGGAAAAGGTGAACTTGACAAATTAACTGGAATGAAATAATTATGCTGCAGAGTGTAACAGCTGACGTCAATGCTGTGATGAACCCAATTGCTGTAACACAAACACACACAGACATGCAGATACACAGGAGATTTAAGATGTGTATCTTGTCTCCTTTCCATGATGAATAGGGTGTATTAGCTGATAGTAATAACCAGTGAGAGATGTTGGCCCACAGAGCCTCCTCCCATTTATGATTCAGTGGCAAGAAGGTATAGCTAGTGCTGTCCAAGAGTCTCCATGGTAACCTCCCTGAATCTGTGTGACTTTACAATTTCCCTCCACAGTGCCAGAGTAGGGCATTTCATGTGTTAAGTGCCTTTACATCAACATGGGTATACATGAATATGCATGACTGTGGGGAACTGGGGTTTCCTCATCAGCAAAACCAAAGTGCTACAACATGCTACAGTAGGATGGCTGGCTGCAGACTTCCACTTGGGAACACGATTTACCACCTTTACCACCCTCTCAACCTCCTCTTCAGCAGAGATCAAACTGTTCAGATTTCAAAAAACGAAAAAAAAAAAAAAAGACATAATTAAATTTTCACATGTGATTTGATCAACCCCCAGGAAATTGTAAATATTACATTTTCTTGTGAGCATGATGATACAAGATATTGAGTGGTCTGCGTGCTGCTCATTAAAGATAATTTAACACCGGCTGCTGCTCTATAGGATTTCTCCTACACAGTGGTGTTGAGTTGAGCGGCAGACCATATCGTCCCTCACATTACACCTATACACACACCTGCCCTTGTGTAAATGAATGAGATGCTAGAGGGGTCGGGGGTGGGTCACTGCTGTCTGCATAGCAAAGTCAAATCACACTGAGGAGGAGAAAGAACAAAGCTTTAGAGATGAATCACCTCCATGAACACGCGTCTAAACAGCATAATGGGGCTTCTACGGTCCCAGCACCGTGGTAGATGATGCAACAAGCTGACTGCTTCCAGCTGAACCCTGCAGCAAAGGAGGCAGTGAAGCGGCCTGGACGCACACAAATACATACAATACACACACCCTGTCAAACCATACCTATCAACTGGGACAAACACAACAACACGAAATTCATCAAGCAATGCTGTGTGTCAGGGCAAAGGCTCCCATAAAAGGCCCACATTGAGAACATTATATGGCAAATCATCATAAAAGCTTTCACACTATAATGATGTTAAGAAAAATAAGGTGGTGCTACAGAATTAAAAAAGGTGTTAATCGTTCAGTTAAACAGCTATTTTGTTAACCAACATAGCAATTTGAAATGTGAATACATGGAAATTCAGAAGGAGGTATTGCTTTGCTTAAATGTGTTAAATGTCTTTAATGGCCTGCTTTTTCATTTTGCAGTTAAACGTCCTGCCTGGAAAATACCCTTGGGCATGGCCAGGACAAATCTAGCAGATCTAGGGAAGAAATTATAGCAGAGGAAAAGGGAAGGAGAGTGCTGTATATTTATGGCCTCCTTTTACCATATTAATCCCTTCCCACTAATCCTTTGGCTGCACCAAATAAAACTGTAATGGCTTTGGTGGTCATCTTTATCTCATCGGGCTGATGATGAACTCACTGGCAAAAATGACAAACTCCCTCCCAGGCAAGCAGGCTTATTATGCCCCCATATATTGTTTTTTTGTGCGTGTCTGATATTAATGCATGTGGGCTATGGAGGTACATTAGCAATATATTGAGCTCAAAGAACAGGATTTCCTTTATGGTGTACGCTTTAAAGGTAGAAGAAAAGAGTGACAAAGTTCTTTGATGACAGATCAGAGCAACAGGATGGAGCTGATTCACAGGTCGGGATCATGAAATGAGCTGTTCTTTAGTGTTGCTCATAAAAACTATTTGTGCCAAGTGTCTCAGTTAAAGGTTGTATCGAGCAGTTCCTAGAAATGCATGTGTGGACAGTAACTGTGTGAATGTGAAGCAACAACAATAAGCATGTTCACCAAAGCCTCCCAGGGTAAAGCTCCCGCCCACTGTGCTTAGTCACATAACACTGGCATTATACACATTCTACCTACCACATTTTAAGGTCAATAATGGGTGATCATCATCATGCCTAGAGATGTATTTACTTATTTATAGTTACAGGAATTATTGAAAAAGATTGGACTCTGAAAGGTTTGTAGCCTGCTCCTTCACAGAGGAAGGCAGATATAGTCGGCTTAGGTTAGGAGGTTCTAATGATGACACAGTGTTATTGCTAAAATGTGTTTAAACAGCCATAGAACCTTCTCAAACCACTGCTGCTGCAAAATTCCCCTCATTGTAGTTGATCGATATTTCTGGTTCAGTATGTTCCAAACACACATTTTCTCCACAACATAGCTAAACAAGCTACCTTATTGCTTCCTCATAGGTTACTTGTGAGGCAATGAGCAAGCGGCCATGTTTCAAACAAATTTCTATTGATGTTGTAATACTTGCACTATGGGTCTTCCCCCGGGCCGAGTCTGTGAGATCTTGTGTAGTTTGTATGATTTTACATTGATTATTAGCTGTATATTGCTACTCTTTTCAACCACCACCGCCTGTTGATTAGTGACACATCATGCCAGAATTGTGAGCTTGCATGACTTGGACTTGAGTCAGACCTGCATCTGATGACTTGTCTTTTAAGATACAGGGAAATAAAAAAATACAGTTCTAATCCTGTGTTAATTCCTCACTTACCTGAATGTTTTCCTGTTCTTCCTGTAAAATGATTTCAGATATTTGAAGGGCATACCAAAATGTACCCAATCAAATGTGATTTAGGCAATTAGCTAATCATATAAGACCACAATTGACTGCTGTGGCTCTTAGTAGAGGGGGCGTGTGTTTGGATAAAAGTGAGCAAAAACTTTGTTTAAATTTCCAAAAGAATGTGGTTGAGGTCTAAATTATTAATTCTCCCTTGTCCTCCTCCTCCTCATCTAACAACACAGGTGAGGGAGGTGTGTGTGATCAACAGTCCTCTACAGCACAGTTTCTCTCTACAGCCTCGCTAAGCCGTGCCCACCTTTCAGCAGTCCAATCAAATCTGAAGGATTTGATTTAAATCCCTTTTGCTACTGTACATCGCCCACATATTCCGTTTCACTTGAAAATATGTCACAGGACAGAAGCTAAATACACTCTAACTTCCCTTTCACTGTGACTTCAATAAAATCAAAACAGACTTACAACTTGACTTTGACTTTAAAACCAATGACTCTGGACTTCACCAGTTCAATTGAGTCTTTCCTGACAACAGATATGCTTTGAATCAATCCCACAGCAGCCAATCATGTTGCTCAAGCAGGAGGTAAATGTGCCTTTGACAGTGCAAATTAGCAAATGGACAATTAATCACTTGTTTAGGACTTGAAACACAGTGTTCAGGTCTTGGATTTGGCCTGGGTTTGATCTGGGACTTGTTGGATTTGGGACTTCATAGCCAAGACTTGAGACTTATGACTTGCAAAGAAATGATTTTGTTCCACCTCTGCATCTCGCTGGTAACAGTGTTGGTGGTCTCTCTCTGTTTAGGTCTGCTCGGGTCGACTGCATTTTGGATCAGGTCTATATATCCTCGGGTCTTGGACATGGTGTTACTGTTCTTGGGTCCCTTTCAGATCCGGTTTCTGTTTTTGAAAATGTATTTATGCTCCTTGGTGTTCCACAAGTCTGTTTCGGACCAGGCCCAAAAGTCTGCACCTGTGAAAACCTTAACTCTAATCTGAACTCCTGTTGCCCTACATGAAGCAGAGTCACCTTTAAAGCCTAAGGGTGGTGAGTATTTGATACTCAAAAGACAGATTTTCAGTGATGGAAAAAAAAGCAAATAATTCCTCTAATCTTCCCCGTTTTTATGTAATGCGTGCACTTTTGATGTGTTTGTCCACAATTGCTGTTTGGCATTCTGTGCAAGTCTCTCAGTCTCGTTCATGCTGAGGTATCCAAGACACTTCACCGTGAGCAAGGGTAGGATGGAGGATTTATTGGAGCGCTCCTGTGCCTCAAACGCACATCCCTTTAATCGATATGTTGAGGCATTACCATAGTCAGCTCACTGTGGCTGTTCAGTTTTTCTCCCATCCCCCTACATGTTTTGATCAATGAAGGTCCCATCCATAGTCAAGCCCAACCCTCCCTCCAGCTACAGTGGGACCAAAGCCTATTGACTCATACATGTTCTGAAAAGAGGAGAAGGAGGCTTGTATTTCCCAATCAAGGCCATCACTCCAATGAGAACGATCAGACAGGCAGCAATTTCTCCACTGCCATGATGGTGATGGTCATAATGGGAATTGCAATTCTCTTAATAAGATGAAAAAGAATATGATGATCTGAGCTTACTTTGAGCAAAAGAAATCCCCGGGGATCTGCACTCGATTCGTCAGCCATTTAATCTGTTAAACAGGGGTAATAAGCTGGTGTCAATCCACTGCCTGTTTAGCACAATCGCAGTAAAATGCTGACCTGAGCCATGCAGTAATAGAGGTGGTCTGAACTAGTGACATGCTCATGTGACTTAGAAATATATTAAAATACTAGGCTAAGCTCCAAATGCATGGACATGCACTGTGTGGCCAGAAGCCTTAAGGATTACATGAACTGATGATAAAAATACACTATAGGAGACATATGCTTACTGAGTCACATTCAAACATCTATTGTCTTTAGCTTCTTATTCCTTTTTTATGTATTTTTATGGGAATTTTCCAACTTTATTAGACAGCAGAATGCTGACAGCAAATGAGGGGAGAGAGAAATGTGGAATGACATGCAACAAAGGGCCCCGGCAGGACTCAAACCAGGGATATTGGGAATACATGGTCAAACTATACCTACTTATTGCTGATCAGAGTGACTGGATGCTCAAGTCTATCCCAGCACACCTGGAGGAAATCCAAGCCAACACAGAGTTCCATGGTTCACACAGATTGGTCTGTCTTGTTTTGAGTTGACAGCAGTGCTAACCACTTAGCTGCCATACTGCCCCGCTCCCCACAGAACACATTTGCTTCATAATGTATCTTAAAGTTACTACAAGGAACTTTTATTTTGTGTTGATTTTAGCGGCCCCTGTGGACAAAAGCGGTAGCGTTTTCCCGGAATGAAGACTGCTTTTCCAATGAGCACCAGCGCCTCATGTCGTAAAGATCTTGGCTAGTGCGTGCATTTTTGGAATCGAGTAAAAGAAAGACACTACTTACTTTTAATACTATTTTTCTTTTTTAAACACAGCTGTTTGCAGGATACATAGCGATGAGGTAATGTATCTATTGGTTGCTATGTAAGATTAATAATTGTAATATGACCATGGTGAAACAAAGTAAACTTTGTTTTAGTAGCGTTCATACACCTAGGTTACATGTAAGGCTGCATTCACCACAAAATCAGGCAATGCAGCACCTTCCTGCAGGGTTGTGTGGAGGTGTGGGCGTGTTTGTTTGTGCTTTAGAACGTAACCGCTGTGAAACAATGAGAAATAATGTTTTATTTCTCCGATTCACTCCTTTGTCTACACCACTGCTCCTTCTCTTCATTCACTCGACCACCGCTGCTCTCTCTCGCTCTCTCTCCTGCATGTGCTCTCAGCTCGCTTGCGCTCTCTCTCTTTTTCTCTCGTCTTTTTAAAAATGAGTCGAGAAGCCGACAACAAGTCTTAGTTTACTTTTAATGTTATCAAATGAAGAGAAATGTCCTCCCCTCGTCCTAGTAATGTCTTTGTACTCCCTCGTGCTACAATGCTACATGTAATGTAAACCTAGGCTCTTCTGGTCTGCGTGCTATAAATCGTTTAGTCTGAATTCGCAAGGAATCCAACCCGGCGGCAGGCATTTAGAATAACTATATAGAAGTAGCCAGTCTTCTCACTGATGGTCTCGTTTGCTTATGTAGGTCATACAGAGGCATCATGAGACTATTTCAGAACCAGTTAAAAGTTTCTTGTAGTAACTTTAATCCTAGGATTATTTTCTTGATGTTGACTTCCACCTGTGCAGCTGTGCTTTCAGCCCACAGACAATAAAATGAATTAATAATAGCAACTGTCATTATGCTAAGTGGCACAATACACTGGAAGCATCATGAATAAATTATGTAGCAAGCAGAACTGAAATAATAAATCGACTAGTCCATCCGCAGAAAATGAATCAGCAACTATTTTGATAATACCACAAATTCACTGTTCCGGTTCCAGATGTGAATATTTGCTGGTTTTCTAAACTGAATATCTTTGCATTTTAGACTGTTTGGACAAACCAAGACATTTGAAGAAGTCACCTTGGACTGTGATGGACATAGTTCACTATTTTCTGACTATTTTTAGACCAAGCAATTTCTATTAACTGGCAGATTAATTGATACTGAAAATAAGTTGTAGCCCTATTAGCGAGGTCCTGTAATCATGTGTTTTTGGTCTGTAACTTACGAGACTGTCCTCCAAAGAAAAACGACAGAATCAGTCGTGCCCCAAAAGAGCCCTCTAGTGGACATAGTAATTCTGACTGCTGTCTGGGGGAAACAAAGGTCAGGTGATGTTATTAAAGAGTCCCAAGACCGACAAGTCCCTAGAAAGACTGGGTTAGTGTGAGCGGATGGGTCAACAAACATTGGACTTTGACATATGAAGTCGCTGTTCGTTTCTTGTTTCCTCCTGACAGTCAACATTGGTTTCTTTTAACCATGACCACGATCACTCCTTAACCTTAACCACATGGTTATTATTGTAACCTTGATGACAAAGGTCCCCTAAAATTAAGTAATAAATTTAACCTAAACCTAACCGAGTTGTTTTTCTGCTAAAGCTAACCAAACCTTAACCATAGCGTTACAACATCATCACCTGTTGATGTATTTTTCTACAAATGATGTCATCCTGCGTTTAGGGATGTCAGACCAGAAAACACGTCATTCTACAGAGCAGCAACGTGTTTTCTTGTTTAATTTGGAGGACTTGTTGGAACTTACTGTTACTGGTCTAATCTTCTTTAAAACAAACTGAAGCATTGCATAAAACTGATATAAAGCTATGTTTACATTGTTTCATATTGGCAATCATAGTCTTAATATTGTATCAGTTCACTGGACCATCCAGGAAATCTAAGGTGTAAATAGAAAGGTTCTTCTGCATGGCATTTTAATGGGTCAAAGTAAGTGCCACAAAGGACTACATAGATATAGTCCACATGCAGTGTTTGTCTGCTATGCGAGGAAGCAGGTCACCTGAGCTAGTGATGTCACTCAAAAGCTGTCAATAGGAAGGTGCTTTTTTCAATCCATTAGGCATTGCTAAAGGAAAACATGCAACTGACTTCAAACCTGTAAGATATGAAGGCCCACTAAGTACTACAAAAGGTCACAGAACATACTAAAAAATATCAAAGAGTGGACATAATTTTTAACAAAAACCACAAACTTAGAGTTGTAGCATTTATTTTGTTGGGACTCTGGTGGGAACCTCATAGTAAGGTCTGTTTACCTGTGGTAGGTTGTAGGTAGAGTCCTGATTAATTTGTAGTAAATCTGACACACTTTCGTTATATACTCTGTATTTGTTGCTAAGCACATTAAAAACATTCTTTCTTCTCTTTTACCAAAGTCCAGTAGTATCTACTATTAATGGTTGCCCATAATGTTGCCAATGTTCAATGTCAGTTTGTGAGGTTTTTACACAGTCATCCATAGCATATTACTTAAATAAGGGGACAGATGATTTGGATGGAGCAAAGCTAACTCGAGCCAATCTAACCACAGCCCATGCTCATCCATCTACAGAGCCCCCACTTGGCCCAGATTACCATCAGACAAGAGGGCACTCTTTGAAGATTCCGTCTCAAAAAGTGATTAGCTGGGAGCCGGCCATGTAACCCAACGGGGACTTGTTAGCCATCCAACATAGTGTACACAGTGACCACAGACAGACAGAGACAGAGGGAGGGAGAGGAGTCATTCATCAGAGATTTGTTTTCAGCCTGATTAGGAAACAAGCAAAGTAATGGTGTTAACAACCCGCTGACCTTTGTCTGATCGCCCCTTTTAACATATGTTTCAAAATGCAACAATTATCCTTGATCCAAGCTTTAGAGCCTATACAAAGGTAGAACAAAGAGATTTGAAAGCAGTTGTTTTTGATTGATTTTTGTACTTGTTCCAGCGCAATCGATGATTTACCTCTCTATCTTACTTTAGGAACAGACAGTATAGCTTGGGTGTTTTCCACCGAGGGGTACCATCCATTCTTTTAAACTTAACTCTTGAGCATGGTTAAATTAAACCTCCTGCGTTCAATATGGATATATTAATAACAACATGTAGATCTAGGCACCTCTATCAACTTTGCAATACATTTTCTTCTACAGTATTTAGTCCCCTGCCTAGTTTTTACTGAAAAACATGAACATTTTGCAATTAAGATGAAATAGTTGTATTTGTCTCAATAAACTTTTAAAGAGTTTTCTAGTAAGATGTGATTTAAGTATCTTGAAACAATGTCAAATCATGCATGTTATTTAATTAATATCAATGAAATACAAATTTTAAGTTTTGCAATGGACACATTTATTTACTGTACTCTATTAGCAATTTTGTTTGAAGATGTATATTTTAAAACTAGACATAAGATTGAATGATGATTATTAATACAGACATAAGAGAGTCATGTCATTTTTTACTGCAATATCCTACTGAGATCCTTGAACTCTCGGCTAAATAAACGCCATAATGTATGCATGGGCATACAGCATGACAGGCACGAGACATACTCCACCTTGACTCTCCTTTCCAGTGTCAGACTGGAGTGGGATGCAGCTGTGATAATGGTGAAGGTAGATGGAGGTGTGGGGAGGTGATTTATACCAACAAGCTCATTGCTGCTGTCCCCTCTGTCCTAAGAGAGACACTATCTAGCTGTTTGTCTGCGATCCTTTGACCCCGGGCTACCACTGCTGGCCATCCCTAGCTCCATCAGACTAAAGAGCCTGCCGCATGCCCCCAGCCACCACTGCTACTGTATGTCACAGCATCTGAGCTACATGGATCTCAGGGGTTGGAGCTAAGTGGTCACTTTATGGCAGCGAGTGTGTCTCAGCCACTCTCTTCAGAAGAGGTTAGCCCTATCATCAAGGCGTCATTACATCGAGAGAATTGACCGAAAGTGTGCTGGTGTGGATACAAAGATTTGCTCTTTGCTTCGACCTCAGATTCATTTATAAGTCAATCTGGCTACTTAATGCTATTCTACTCAAGTAGTGTGAATTAAGGTACTCATTTCCATGTCCTTAAAAAGGTCGTCGACAAGTTGTTTTAATTTTGCTCACATGACTGTGATCAGTGCTTGCTGTTGTGTTGCGGCTTTTTCCTAATTTGTTAATCAAATGTGGTACTGTGATGTCTTTTGCCTTGAATTATCTGTTGATAAAGTTTGAGTTTCTGTAGTTGGTGCGCTTTTCTTTGTCTGTTCAGTGAGTGGCTGTCACTGCTAATGCTAACAGCACTGTTTCTCTGTTTCTTTCCATCACACCACTGCTGCTGGAAACATAAAAACACTGAACAGCACTGAACACTGAAGGATTTTTCTATGGAAAGACTTATTACAGCGGGTGTTCAGTGGGAGTACAGCAGATTTTCATGAAGTTTTCATGAATTAGGTACTTATATATAGCATAATGGACATTTGCTTATGTAAGTATTTCTTGTATTATTACTACATTAGTTAATACTTGGGTGCAGCAGAAAACTGAAAATATAATATCACTATATAAAGTTCTTTATTAGTTAGCTAGTTAGTTAGCAGATTGGCTATTTACACATCCAAACAACACAGAAAACCAACAATAATGCTGAAGGGAACTGCAGAGTTTGACAGTAATTCTCAGTGAGGTCATCACTACAAGCAATAACTTTTACATTAGACAAAGTCATTTGGTTCATTGTTTATATAAAATATTGATTAGTGCAACTTTAAACCATAGCAAGCAAATGCAATCACAACATGTGTGCAAACTGTGGATCACTGTAATTAACTTTGAGGGCTTGTGGGACATTAGGTTGTTTCATTTTTCTCTTGAGAGATATTTTCTACATGTAATGTGTCATTTAGTCTTATGCCACTATTTTTATATTTAGGTGAAATATGAACAATTAAATGTAGGGACAGCTGAAGGGAATCTTTACCCACATATACTGTGCACATGTACAGCACATTCTAACTGAATCAGGAGAGAAGATGAGCTCACCAAACACAGTCAAAGTGGACAATAGAAGAGGAGTAAAATCTGCAGATGCTGCACCTGTGCTGCATCAAGCCCGTCACATCCCTGCTATACACTAAAGAAACAAAGAGCAATAACGCTGCGGGTGAGACAATGAGGAACCAGCTCACTGAGACTATGGTGGTGATTGTGACATGTCTCCTTCAAACAAGCTGCTCAAAAGTGAGCTGCAAACCTGCAGCCTCCAGGGAGATTTGTATGAGAATGGATGCTTGACAGTAGCTAGTACCAGCCAGACTTTAGTTCCACTCCAGGGATGGACCTGCCTTTCCATGTCAGTGTAAATGTAATTTTCACTCAGCTAAAGCACCTCAGGTACCTCCTGGCCTCAGACCCCGGATTAAGGTGTGAGAGTGAGAGTCAGGGAGAGATAGACAGCACACAGAGAGATGACGTGAGGAATTAAATCAGTGTGAGACACTCTGTGGATATGCCTGCATGCATATGAGTGAGCACATGTGGGTGCACACTGTAGAAGTACTATTTCACCTATAATTTGTCCCATTTGACCATAATGCACAGAACCTTCACTGCTATCTGTCAACCACATACTGTAATGCTTGTGCCACTGAGGGATTAAATCTAATTTCACTCTGCCAATATTCTGACATTTAGATCTCAAAACCTGTTAAAGGACTGCACCAATATGAAAGTTTTGAGAGGACCAAAATATGAGTTCAAAACAGTTTCCAAAGTGGTTTTAATTGTATGTTTACAGTGCTATAATATCATAATATAATAAGTACATACATTCTGATCTTTACCAGACTGGTTTCTGTGTCATACATCATATGTCATACTGCTTTTTTTACATTTTATTTTATTTTTATTATTGTACGGTGTCCTGATCTACCCCTTAATGATGTTACCTGTTGAAATAGAATAATAAAAAATAAATTACATGATTTCATAACAGTCTCTAAAGAGAAGAATCTGGATAAATTACATACCCACGTGTTTTCAGAAAAAAAAAAAAGATTTAAAATGAAATCAAAAAATTAAATTACTTGTTAAGATTATCTTTTTTTTTTTTTTTTGCAATGCACCAAGGGAGCAATTGGCAGGTGTCCCCACCTTCCCTCCTCTGTGAACAGCAGATATTTAAAGGCCTTTCCATTGATGCGGCAATAAATGCAGCAGTTCCCTATCTCCGCAGCAAATAACATTCCACCTTATCTCCATGACCTTCCATATACAGCCCTCAGTCCCTGGTCCCAGGGCAGCAGAGAGAGAGAGAGAGAGAGAGAGAGAGAGAGAGAGAGAGAGAGAGAGAGAGAGAGAAATGCGCTGGATAGTACACAACTGACTCCTCATGTGCTCCCCAACACCATCGACCTTTGTTGGCTCCCCATGGGATCTCCAGCCTAGGTCTATATCTACAAGACTGAACCTAACACTCTGCCATCCATGTCTTTCCTCAAGGCCACAATGTATCACATCTACCCTCTCATTTACAACTAAAGCTCCTTCCAAAGCTGCCAATCCAGGCCAAAGCACACTCCAGGGGCTGCAGGACCCAGATAAATGCCCCAAACAGTTCAGTGTGTGTAAACAGGCGCTGTCAATCAATGCCCCTGGAGGGGACAAGATTCTTGTCAGTGCAAAACCACGGTAAGATGATTTTGTCCATATACTGAGTCTCTGCTGTTGTCAGTTCACCACCCAGAGACTCCTGAGCAGGATCATATTTTGACCTGAGATCAGGGTACTGTAAAAGGTGAAAGGTTTGGATGGGGGCTTTGACTCTTTGAGGCATGATGGGAATTGTGAAATAAAACACTTTGACCTCTCTGTTCCAAGTATGTGCAGTATGGCTGTAACACAAAGCTACTGTCTGTATCTGTTTATCTTACAAGAGTAGAAATCACCTACACTGCTTTATTTTCTAATATTTATATTTATATTTATCTATCTCCTCATATATGTATAATTTTAGCTGATAACATAAAAAATAATATTTTAACTGTTACTCAAGTGGAAAGAGAGAAATCAACAGTGGGAAATACAAGTCAGCATTGGGCCATATTGCATGTTTGTTTTGTTTTTTTTAACTGGAAGTTGTCGCATGTTGCCATAAAAGTTAATTGGGCCATATTGCATTGATTAAATAAGTGGAGGTTGTATATGCAATTGGAGAAGGTATGAAAATAAAGTCAGTTATAAGGATTTATGAAAAAAAAAGACAAAGCTATTGACAAACAACTGAAAAGCTCTCTTGGCCATTTTGCAAGCACTTTTCAGACGGTCCCTAACTTCATCTCGTTTTCTGTCTATTGAATTTTAAACTATGCATACCTCTGTGTTTTTAGCCCATAGCCTATTTGTTTACATTCTGGCAAATTTGCCTCATAGAAAGCCATACTGCTTGCTACTTGCAGTTTGCTGAACAGAAAACAATCACCTGGATTGCTTTTGATACTGAATAAAACGTCTAAATCTGACGATTATAAACCAAGATCTGAAGTTAAAGAAAGCACCTGCTTTATAGGGTTTTCTAAATGCATTTATGGATGTTTATCCATGATGGACATCAGAGATCAGAGATTTATCAGAGATCAAATAATAAAATATAAGAAGAAGATATATCTTGAGGTATAAGATGAGGCTTGTGATCATAACCAAAGTAACTCCTGCACTTGCAGTGGGAGGAGAGCAGCCTTGAAAATCCCATTCAAATAAGTACTGAATAAGGAAATCTATGAGAAGGCCTGGACTGAATATGAATGAGGGCATTAGGATAAATATAGAACAAAGATAGTTTTTGGAGGACAGATTTTCAAAGCAGAGTAAACTGAAAGTCTTCAAAGAAGGCCAACAAAGAGGGAAAAAAACTTATTTTTCATACTGTATTCAGAGGTTTAGTTTTCACCTGTCCTGTATGTAACCCAGTTCATTTGCAGAGCTTTGTCACAATTAGTACTACCCTGCACGGCAAGGGCACACCTTCCACTGTGTGGTTTTCATGGGTGCGTGTGTCTGTTATTATGTTAATTGTCTGTTTACCGCTGTGGTGCGACAACAGAACGTAGTGTTTTCCTCTGCTACATTATTCATGGGCTCGAGGAGAGGCTTGGCTCCATGTTTGGCACTGGCTTGTTTTGTTTAGCGTCCCCTGTTACACGAGCCCTATCCACCCCCACTTCTCACATTATAAATTCTTAATCGACGCCCGCACTCACTTCGCAGCCCAAATCTAGCTGGCTTTTCTCCTGCGCCGCAGGCGTGAGGAGCTGTAAACAAGTTCAGGTGATTCTCTTCTTTGTCCTCACGCTCTGTTTACAAGAACACACAACGCTGATTAATAGAGATAATCAGATAACGGGTTTTAATGAATAAATTATGATTGGCTGGATTGGGAGGATTTTCCCCTACGAGGCAAAAAAAAACACCAGAATATGATATGAAGCTATGATAGTATTCTTTAAAACACTGCCTTGAGTATATGCTTATGCATTACATTTCAGATACAGTCTGAGTACATTTGTCCTCCAAATTTGTCCCCCAGAATTTTGGCTCCTGATGTGATTCATATTCATGCTGTGCTGTATACACATACACTGACATAAATCAAATGACTATAGAGGGAAATTCTACCTTTTTTTATCAAGGTCACTCAGGTACAGTAAACAACGAGAGCATGAAGTCACTCACCCAGGGCTAGAATAAAATCATTCATCACGATGATATTGATTGAAGCTCCAACCTGGGGGGCACAGATTGGGATTTGATATGGTACGCACCAATATCAAAAGAAGTTCCCCGTGAACTACAGGTAGGGAAGGAACTCAGCTGAAAATCAATGCTCCAGCAAGTCAAAGCCACATCATCTGGAGCCAATTGTCTTAACTGAAAAGCTATCTCGAGTGTGGAGAGCACCATAAAAATGTTCGAGTCCACGTCGAGAGTGTTATTGGAGTGCACTTGCACAGATGTGAGGAGCTGGAAAGAGACCACTGGAGTGGAGGGGGAGAGCCGGTGGTAGAATGGGTGGACAGGAGGGCAGCGGTGGGTAAAACTGATTTTTATTGAACCATTAAGTCCCCAATGCCAAATGTAATTTAAGGTTTTTGTTGTTTGCCACCATTAGCTGCTAACAACCCAGTCGCTCCGGGGCCTGTCCTGATAAAAATAGAGTGGAGAGACAAGGGCGAATCGGAACAACACCGTATTCAAGCTATGCAATTATGGTACCGTTAACATTAGCCCATCTGATTCTTTAATGTCAAGGCAAACAGACGCATCACTCAGGGAGCTTCCAAATCTCATCAGAGAGGAGACGCAGGTGGAGAGCGAAAGCCAAACACCGTGGCGTAATATTGTGATGAAGCGACAAGTGACAGACAAAGTAATAGACAGTGAGGAAGCGATAGGGACAGATAGAGTCTTGATGAGAGTGGGCGGGTGTGTGTTTGTTTGGGATTGTGTGTTTGTGTGCGCGGCCATGCATGTGTAAAGCTCAGAGGATAAGTGCACATTGAGCGACAAGGGACAGGCCGCATCACCATAAAATGTAATCTATTAAAGCTTATCCCAGACAAGATCGCTACATCTAAATTCATCTCAGTCTGTCAGGCCCTGTTCTATTCCCAGTGCTGCTGCACCATAATGGGATGTGACAGTACATGTCCTAAGGAATGAGGAAATAAGAGATCTCCATGTCACATAACCGTGTCATTTTCATATAGCCTTTTGCCCCATAAACACATAGCACAGATGGGCTAAAACACTAAACAATGTGCACAGAATTAAAATAGTGGATTATGGACTTGTGTATAGATTTACATACTGCAGAATTAAAGGATCATTCCGGTATATTCATGTCTTTTTATAGTTTTGATCATCATTTATATCAATAATTTGTTAATTGCAGAGATCTGGGAAAGTAGTTACATTTCTAAAAAGAAACGCAAGCATTCAGATGATCATACAAGTTGTAAACAAGCCAAACTTACTTGAAAGAAAAATGGTAAAATTATTACCCAACCCTCTGTTGTGAACATCCATCATTTTACTGTTTCCCTGGTTCAACTCTGACCTACTGTACCTACCATTCTTCTGCCCATCCCCACACACAGTATTCCTGTGCAATACTGACACTTTTTAAGTTAATATGGCAAATTTGTTAGCAAACAGTTGGCTATATACACATTTACAAGATACTAGTGCAGTGCCCGTTCAAAACGTGCCTGTTTGGAACAGGCTGATTGCTTGGCCTCCGTCCACTACTTCAACACAAAAAAAAACAGTTGATGTGAGGTGTGAATGAGTATATACACCAACAACATGAAAGAAACTAACATTCTACTATACACAGATGTTATAAATTATAAAGTACTCTAATAGTAAATAAAAGTTCTTTTCTCATTTTAAGTAAAATATGGGCTGCATTTAACAATAATGTGCATCCTAAAATAAAGTGGATCGATCATATTGGGCTCTTAGATCATTTATTTTCTGTGTATTCAGTCAGGATTTAAGTGAGTATGTTTGCTCCAAAGATTTATGCTTTGTCTGTAGTGGTGCTTCACAATCGCCACCGTCTCAGAACATATGGGACAAACTGCTTTTGAACTGCCCATAGAAGTATTTGCTCCATTTTACGCACGTAACTACAGTCATTGTGTATTGGGCTCTGAGCACTTCTAAAACACGGGTGGCCTACGCTCAACAATGTACCTGAACACCTCCTGTGTAGTCACTTGCTGTTGCTGATCTGCTAAATGTACTGCTAACGCTACACTTTCTGTCTAGACACGGGGTAAGAGTGTCCATTCTTGATTAAAAGCTCTGTTTTTGCTACTTTTCTCTTTTTAAAGCACTTTTCTCTGACTCTGGTCTCTCTGACATGCTCGAGTCGTCAGAGCCCTGAAGCTCCGCCCTGCCCCTGCACAGAGTGGAGCGGCTCATTGATCACTGGTTTACTCAAAGTGTATTAATATTGAACGTATCGCTTATACAACTTGCATCAAATTAAACACTGCACTCTGTTTGTTCCCCAGCCATACACCTGCCAAGTGTGAAGTCGATCAAATGAACGATTCAAGAGATACGCAAAGGACATACATACATACAGGCATACAGACAGAGATTCCTTCCTTTAGTAGATAGATAGAGCAACAAGAGCATTCATTTAGAGTCGTGTTTCTGAACACCTGGAAAATTGTGTTTAGTCTCCAATAACTCCTTAGGAACATATCTGGCTGTTTAGCTGCTGAATGCTCCACTAAGTTAGGTTTATGAGAGTGAACCAAACAGTAAAGTACGGTTCAACAATGAGGTGAAAGATGCTAACGTGCTCAAGAGAGCTGAGGGGAACTGCAAGTTGTATAATAATTTTCTGTGTGTGCATCACTACATGTGACACCTTTCACATCAATCACCATCATTTTTTACATTATTTAATAAGAATATTGATTGGGGCAGCTGCTATTCCATGTTATGAAGGTTTCTGTTTCCCTGAGAGAAATGCACCTCAACTAACATAATCACCCAGATCACATCAAACATCCTTCACAACTGAAAGAACAATTGAAAAGAAATCTGTTATCTGAAAGAGCAGCAGCCACTTGCTTTTTCTTTTTTTCCCTCCATCCCTCAGTGCTCACCTTCTCCCCTTCCTATCGGCCACTTTCAATGCATCCCACTCCGTCAAACTGCCAGGCACCGAGTGCCTTGAAACAATGCACCAATCATTACACAAGGAGCGTGGCTGGCGCCTCCTCTCCTGCTGTAGTCCGGCGGGATTGGCTGCTGCTCCGTGCTCCAGGCTTTCCAGACAACAGCCAGATCCTCGGACCACTGTGTGGCTGCCAGGAGCAAAGAGCTCTAATGATCGCCCACTGCCACTGAAGCAGAGCCAGGGACACACAGGCACAGAAAGACCTGTAAAAACCAGAATGCTTATGGGCACAGAGGAGGAAGGAAAAAATGACTAGTGTGTTGAGTTCTATCTATCTATCTGTCCTCAACAATAATCATCCTATTTAAATTCAATTGGAGAAGATCTGTATAGAACGGGTGCATCCTTCAAATCCCTCTACTTGTGAAAAATGTATTTTGTGTTGAGGTATTGCTGGTCCAGGTTTATGCAGGTTATTGTGCAGGATGACTCAGTGATGGACTATTTTGCTCCATGTACTCTCTTGTGGCACAAACGGCATCTTGGGATATGTGGTGGGAAAGGCGAACTGAGCTTTCTCAAGAAAAAAAAAAAAAAAAAAAACATTTTAAATTCACTCTCGCTCCCACCTTCATTCATGCTTTATTTATGTCTACCTCCGTTTCCATCTCTCACCCTGTCTCTTCCTCTCAGACCTTCACATTTATAATTACCCTCACCTTTTCTCTTCACTCTATACGCCTTAATTCCTCCGCCTGATGGACTCTCCTTCCACCGCCATCTGGCTTCTCTTCTCTCTACCTCTCTGTCACCTGCTTTTTGTCTAAGTAAGGGAAGGCTTTTAGTTCCTTATCAAACTCTCATGAATTATGAAGGTCCACTGTCCAGTGGCCTGGGCAGAAACACATCTCACTGTCTGCCCCTCTCTCTGTTGAAGCTGCTCAGAAAGGAGAGGTACTGCAATCCAGTCAAAAACACCTTGTTCTGTAGACCTTTGGGATGAATTATTTAAGCTGTTGTGACCCCCACCCGCCCCCAAACTTGTGTGTGATGCACACAGATCGCCCATCCACCTGCCAAACCTCAACCCAACCACACCACGAGTACTGTCAGAAACAAACTTCTGAAATTGAAACCATGTCTATTTATATATAGTTGTGGTTTCATAGTCAGTGTCCACGTGTTGCTTGTTAATTGATGCTGTTAACCAATAGCATTGCACCTACACTTAATGTGTGGATAATTACGGAAATCTTGCTTTACAAAAATCAATTTACTAAACATTCAGCTTTAACACATGTATTAAGTCCCCAATCCATGCGACATATAATAGCATATAGTGGATCTGTAAAGCTGTAGCATGCAGTGCATGCTAAACGCTAATGCTTTGTTATTTTAAACATGGCAACATGCTTAAATGGCAAAGCTAAGATGCTAATGTTAAGCAGGTATAATGTTTACCATGTTTACCATCTTAGTTTAGCATGTTAGTATGTTAACATTTGAGCACTAATTAGCACTAAACACAAACTGCAGTTGAGCATGATGAGGGGATTGAGGGGATATAATTAGTTTTAGTATTTGGTCATAAACCAATGAAAGAAAATTTAAACTGATGCTGGAGCTAGATGGAAAGTTTACAATTACAATGCATCTGGAATGTCTGTACCAAATGTCATGGTAATCCATCCAATAACTGTCAAGACATTTGACTCAAAACCACAAATGTCAATGTCAATGGTGCTGCAAAAGTAAGGAGATCACTAAACTCCATGGATGTCGACACCAAATTACATTGCAGTCCTTTTGATAGTTGTTGAGTCAAGACATGTCACGAAAAATCAAAATGTCAACCTGCTGGTGGCACTATAGCTAAAGTGAGGGGCTCTCCGAAGGTAGTAGGGTTCATCCTACGGATCATGAATTTCATGGCAATCCATCTGATAGTTGTTGAGATACTGGACCTAAGTAGTGAGCCAACCGACAGACTGCTTTCCCTACATATACTGTATGCTGTTTTGTACTAACAGGAAGTGATACAACACTTGCGAAATAACAACAATGAAACTGAAACCTTGGAATGCTGCTGCCAATTAAATCTCACAAAGGCAAAGCAAATTTGTACGCAAAGCGAATACAGTATGCGTATTGACTTTTTTATGTATACGTAATTGTGTCACTTTTCCAGTATGAATGCACTACATACACCGTATGCTGCTGGGTCAGATTTAGTAGGACTGATTTAATAAAAATTGTTAGGGCTGCCACTGAGGACAATGACATCATGTCCCCAGTATTTTTTCTGGGAATTTACATCCTGCAATTTGAAATAAAAATGACACATGGTGGTATTTTATACAGTAGGCTGACTCTAGTATCTTTAGGTGGAACATTTCTAGATTTGGTTTTTACTTTTAGGCTGACGTTAAAATATAAAATTCAGTTTTTCCCCATCAGAATGTTATTCCAATGTGGCAATGAGTGAGAAGGCTTATAAATATAAATATATATATATATGTATGTGTGTGTATGTGTATGTGTGTATATACATATATATATGATTGAATGATTAACTGAATAAATCAGACATGAAAAAAAATCCAACTAATTAAAACCATTGGGTGGGTGGGGGTGCTTTGGGGGGACTGTTCATCATTAGTTTCAAGCTAACCTTTGGAGCCAGTGTACATGCATTAACCCTGTTACCATGGCTGTTAGTAGTTCCCATTGTTCCAAAAAACGGGTGAAAGAAGGAATAAGTAACAATGTCCTTTTTGTGACAGAGAGCAAATGTGTTTATAGGAAATATATGTTTGTTGAGAGGTACAAAATACTACACATGCTAGGACTTTTACTTGTGGTCCTTGTTTGTCAGCTGTGAAAATTGGCTGAATTTTTGCCGGATGCCTCCCATTACCAGCCAACCACATACCAGTGATGCTCAAGTACATGTCCAGCATTTCACTGCAACAACTCTGGCATTATAGTAACCAATCAGCTACCTTATGTCGTCAGACAGTAGCAGAACAATATGGCTGGCAGCAGCGTGAATGCAAAGTAAGTCAGCTAACGAGATGAGCCGAGCTGCTGGCAAATACATACAGATGATCCCTCGTCTTAGGATTCGAGTCGGGTGCCATGCATAGAAAGAGCTGAGAGCTCCAGTATGGATTAGTGGGGCTGGGAGTTGCTTATGCTCTTCAGGAGAACACAGAGCAGCGCCACACTGGATTACACAGCTGGGGAAAAGGTTACACACTTCAATGCGCGTGAGAGAGGGATGAACACAAAGAACAAGCTCACAGCAGCAAGGATAATTAGTTAGAGAAGTGTACCTTTCCTTTTTGTCAGTACAGTCAGACAGGTGTTCCTGTGTACACTGCATGTGAATATTATTTGAACTTGTGCTCTGTTTACTTGGATAAAAGAACCAATTCCGGGCCCCTACTTAGTATGTGCAGTGTTTATGCACTCGTGTCACCAAGACAAATTCCTGTATATTTATTGTAATTTGGTAATTACTGTGCCATGGATTCTGGGTTTTAATTAGCAGTAAGAATGAAGTTAATCACAGTGGCCTATTGCTTGACACCGAATGTGATTTGGATTGTTAGCAGATATTGTAGTACAGACAACAATTCAATTATACTCCTTAATGAACATGGATAATGTAGTAATATCACACCTGACATAATGGATGTGGTCAAGACCACATGACTACATGCAATCTGATTTAAAACACAGACAAAAGAGAGCCGGGTCTTTGACCAGGCATATAATTAGTAGGATGTGTTTGCAAGGAAACAACAATCCACATAATTTGAGGGATAGATTGGATGAATTCAATGAAATAAAACTATGAAATCACTTTTTGAAAAATAATCATTACAATATTTTATGTCATTGACTTTCATTATCTTACAAACTGCAAAGTACTAGTCGGGGAACGCCATTTTTTCTTTTCACTTGCTCCAAAATTTTTTGCTCCTATTTGGAGGAGAAAATAAGAGCATAATGTATGTGTCTTGGAGAGATGGACAACTTTTCAAAAACTGTGTAGAAAGCATCTCAAAGATTTAAATCTTTGTGAATTCTTCGTAGATGCAGTTAGCTTTTTTGATATCCGATAGCTATCCAATCTGCCCAAGAGGCATGAAGTGAGTAAGTCTAAATGAGGTCACACAAAATTCAGCTTTCACATGATAGACCCCACAATTTCATTCTGACTCACTGCTAAGGCAGCAAAAATACAGTTTGCCATCCCAAAGCTAAACTCTTTCTGGGACACTACCCACACAGCCTCCACCACACCCCTTCCCTGGACCATCCTCGTCTCCGTCCTCGCTTCCCTCTACAGCTGCAGTCAAATGCACCGGGTCGGATAAGGCATTAACATTCCAGGCCTGAGCAGGATCGGTCTCCACTATTGTAATTACTACGGTCCACTCCTGCTCCACATCTAGCAGGCAGCTATCAGACAGAACAGAGTCAACATGCTAGCCATTTCAATGCAGGGATCACTAGAATCAGAAGGAATCTGGATCAGAATACATAATGACCTCAAAGACTTCACATATAGTTTAAAGGCTTCATGCTACAGATACATGGTCATGAAAAGCAGATTAAAGACTAGCACATAGTTCGGTTGCAGCTGTAATGGAAATTGTAATGACAGCCCCAATGCACCATAAAATGGATATATACTGTAAATATCAATGTACTACTGGGTATATGTTATATTTCCCTTTCTATCTGTAGTCATATTGTATTCCCCTGATGCAGCCCACATGCATATTGACCACAGAGTTTTATGGATAATCTCTGGAAGTTGACAATAAAACTACGGCAAATGATTTGTATTTATGCAACGGAGAGGAGCTAATACGTATTCTCAGTCTGACTCCGAAATGATAACGGGGTGTTTGTGAAGGAGTGTGTGGGAGAAGAAGACTGCAGAAGCAGTGGGTGGGCAGACGCAGCAATGAACTCAAGAGGTGAGTATGAATGAGGGCTGAGGATTCCATATATCTGCCGTCATAGCGCAGAATAATACATGTATTGTGGATACAGTGGAAGCAGCATCACCCTTTGTATAATGTATGGCGCTACAGGGCCGAAATGTGTCCCAAGAAGAAAACAAGGTGGAGGTTTGTTATACAGATGTAAACTACTTTAAACTGTCTGTAACTTTTGGAGAGTCTGATTTAACACCTTACAATGCATTTAATGTTGTTGCTGTGAATTAGAATTAATATGAATTTATAAACCACAGTAGGCAAACAGAGTTGTTCAAACCAACGATTGTTCAGATGTATTTAGTAAAGCAGGTATGGCAATGCATGCTGTGCTTTAACAGTTTGTTTGCTTTGCCCTGAAGCACAGAACTTTTTTTGTGTTTAGTTCATTTAGGATCACAATTAGACTTGCAGCAGTGCATGTAAACAAAAGTCCACAGCCTCAGAAGCGGCTCATTAACTGGACAGAGATCTGGTGAGCTGATATCTCACCAGATGAGGAATCAAAACAAATCTAATTCCAGTCCCTGGACAGTAACTTTTATCTAAGCATGATGGATATCCCCAGTTCATTTTGTAATGATCTTTAAGAACAAGCAACTGCAGATGTCAATATCTTTCTTATTATTAAACTCCAAAAACATCACATTTGCATTTGTTCAGATTAAATTGTTATTCTTAGGAACAGAATCACAGATCTTGTAGAAAAGGTTTCAATGCATAACTGACAAATCTCACCAAGGGCGGAAATGAACCCGAGTCCGATTGAACCGGACTAAACAACAACCAGACCAGGGCAAACACACCACAGTTCATTTGAACTGTAGCAAACTGGTTTGGTGTTAAAGCACCCTTAAGGACTTATGGATAGCTTCTAAACCTTGCATACCACAGGGGTTTGAAAGCTGTGAGTGTGTGTGTGTGTGTGTGTGTGTGTGCTAGTGTGCGTGTACATATTTGTTTGTTCCCCTCCTCCCGTATGAGACACTCACACATTTCATCAAAATAAGCAGCTTATATTGTTTCAGTAAATCCAAAATTATGGACACTGTGGGAGGACTCGTAAGTGCTATGCCAAATTTACAGCTTTGCACAGTGCAGTAACAGATACAGTAGGGGGGTGAAAACTGCTATTTCCACATGAGGAATAACAATAATTAGAGAGAAATATACAGATAGAGAGAGAGAGAGATATCCCACTGTTGAGAGAGGAGCAGAGTGTTGCTGTAATTATAACTTGTGAGAGCCGGTGCTCTTGCAGCAGATTCCATCTGAGCAAACACTGGCGGTGCAGTAAAACTCCAATCTCGTTGATCTAAGAATGCTAATTGAGGGAACGGCAGAAGCTCCACAGATGGTGCAACATGCAAACACACTGCGGAGCAATTATAAAAAACTTTTTTTTTTTCCTCTCTCTTTTTTCGCGGGTATTAGAGGAAACTATTTCCCCAAAACATGATGTGGATGAAGCTGATAAAAGAAGGGAAACTTGTCAGGAAAGAGGGAGACGCAGGAGGAGGGATCATTTCTAAATGAGAGTCTGCTGCGCCTACAGTGAAGGATGGAAAGGTGTGATATGAGACATGACAGATATGTTTTTCTCAAGTGTGTGTGTGTGTGTGTGTGTGTGAACGTTTTTAGATCTTATTCATCGAAGAAGAATCTTGCTGAGCCTGCATGCTGTTTTTCAGGGCTTCCCATTTCTGCGGGTACACACTGTCACATCTACATTGTCTGAGTAGTAACAACAGCAGCATCACACGCCTGTCTAAAAGTGCAGGTGCAACATATGTTCATGGCTCCACGTATTTCAGCACTTCTTTTGTGTATCTCACAACAACATGCTGTAAGAAGCTGAGTTCAACATCAAACCCAAGTGACACTAGAAACTAGGTGGGGCTGATGTGAAAAAGATAATTACATTCTACTTTCAAAAAGCGAGGCAGGTGGCAGCTTTGGACAACCAAAACTTTTATTTTATTGAAAGATTTACATGGGTTTTCAATGCTGACATATCAACATCTGTTCCACGTCAGTTTGCAGGGATGCTGTGGTTTACCAAAATGTTTCTGTGCACATTACGTGAGGTGGTGTATAATATCTAGTCAACACTGTCAGTTGTTTC
Organism: Scomberomorus guttatus; assembly: GCA_038419695.1. NCBI lineage: Eukaryota > Metazoa > Chordata > Actinopteri > Scombriformes > Scombridae > Scomberomorus > Scomberomorus guttatus. Next base: position 23,706,155 of record CM076458.1, read on the forward strand.
TTCTTGTCTTTTTCTGCATGCCTGTCATACACAACTAGCCCTGTCCTTGGGCAGCCTGCTCTTATAGCATCCTAATGTTCTATTAATTTAGCTCTAATTACCCCACATAGCGCGAGACGTAGGATGAGAGGATGAAAGCAGCTTGCAACAGACTGTGAGAAACACAAGGGAAGGCTGTGTGTGTGTGTGTGTGTGTGTGTGTGTGAGGCAGGTTGCAGGAGAGAACTGAGACAGGGAGCAGAAGAGACGGATTGCAAAGGACTCCCCGCTGCTGCACCCTACTTTGGGTGGGGGGTGGGGGGCTCCTACTGTAGGACATGAAGGAGGACAGAGGGAAAGAAAGGAGGATAGAAACGGGAGTCAATTGAGCTGTGATTTGTAGACCAGAGGCAAAGGTGGAAGATAAAGCAGGACAGGCCAGATTAACTAGCAAATGGGAGGCATGGGTGCCAGCTTCAGCCAGTTGGCTCAGCGTTTGCTGCTTTTAGCCACAGGGAAAGAGGGAGGGGAGGGAGAGCAAGGAGTGAGAGGAATAGTTACAATGTGGGTGTGTGTGTGTTTGGATGTGTGTGCTTTATTGCCATGATAGCTCATAAAAACTATATATTACGGTATGTGTAGAGAGCAATATTTCTGTAATATCCTAGACAGTATCTAATACATTACAGGTTTAACACTATTATCAACACGTCTTGTTTCTGTATGTTGTATGAATTTCTATGTATATATTTGTCTGTGTGTTTGACAGATAAAGACATCAGCCAACTGTGTGAATTTAAAACGCAAGAGGGTGTAGATTGGGAAATGCCGATGCTAAAGCATGCTTCTTTATTACTGGAGCGAGAGGTCGCATAAGTGCCAATGAGAGGGTTCGGGATGATGAATGCCAGCTGACTGTAGTGGTCCGGGTCATAATGACCTAATGTCATGTCAAAGCGGAGGCACACTTAACTGGCTTCACACATGATATGTCAGCAGCTGTCACAAAGGTTGACAAAGTTAATTAAACTGTTAGAATCAGCAGATGTAACACTCAGACCTGCAATTTTTATGTAGATAAAGTTTGCTCAGCACAAATTTGTAGTGACATACATAAGCAGCTGGCACCTGACCAGTACGACAGGCTCCAGTGCTGGCCAGTCTTCGAGTGCTGGCTTCAGTAGTTGTTTAGGGAGGAAAGATGTTTCTCATTTACTTTCAGAGTTGCACTGGGACATGAACCATATTGCTACTGTTGGCTAGAAACCTGCATATCAACAATGTCAACTTTCCAGGAAAACGACCTTGTTTTTAGCATGACAGCCGCCCAATTTTCAGTCTGCATAATAAATTGCAGGGTTGCAGAAGTCAACAATTTCCTCAACCAACAGAGGACCATGTAATCATTCAACTGAAGTTAAAAACATCAAAATCACCAACAGGGGAGTTAGGGGTGGGGGGTTTGGATAAAATCCTTTATCAAGGTATGTCACTTTATATTGTAATATCAATATATATCGTGATATAGTAAATATTCTGGTAAATAAATTAAGAAATTGTTAATGGATAAAATAACCAGACAAGAACTTTTGGCTTATCCAGCAACTTAAATACCTTACAAAGTACCACGTCTACTTCGACTTCTTCTACTGTATATAAATCCAACATAACCTGGAAAAATTCCTTGTCATTGATTTGCAACATTGCCCACAATTGTCTAACACACTCAGAGATGTTGAAGCGATAGCAGCCAAAGTATAAACAGTATGGCATCAGTATGCAACCCTGTCTCCTAGAAATTATACTATATTTATATAGTATGATACTACTTTGCAACAGAAAATACTTTTCTGGAGAAACATAACGTCACCTGGGTTATGTTTTTTATCTACATAATGAGGAAAAGTTGATTTAGGTATAAGCCATGTGGCAAAATGTTCATACATAACAAAACTGCAAAATGTTCAGTGCCAACGTTCAGTGCCAACATATTTCAATTGTTTTCCCAACAATATCGCTTGTAACTACTAAAGCATGATTAACATTTTCAATGTTATGTACTCACAGTTCTCGGTCAGGGGAAAGGGAACGATCGCAGTCTGGTTTTATTATTGAAAAAGCATTAAAGCTTAACCACAGTCTTTCACTGATCTTAACCAAAGTGCTTTTGTTTGCCTAAACCTAACCACATGTAGGACTCAGGATGTTTAAAAGTCTGCACTTTGTATGGCAACCATCCACCTCCACCACCTTCCTCTGACTGCTGTATGTTATCAAAACATAGCACTTGCTTCACCAGAATAAATGTTACCACTGATCATAATCCACTGACGTTTCCTTCAAAACGCTGTTGCCAGGAGGTGGGGTTGCAGTATGACAGCTGACAAATTTATGAGAGTAGGAAAAAAGTGTCACACACTCTGGCTCTATGTGCATGTGTCATCTCTATTCAGATGATGTTTCGGCCTTCAGGCCTTCTTCAAGATCAACAATCATAGTAGGACACAGGCACTGGTATGTTATATAGGCCACAGTCTAGTAACACATCTGATGGTGATTAGATAATCATGTTGCACCATTAGGGTGAGAAAAAACAGTCAAGAGGCCTTCAATTCTCTTCAAATAAAGTGACAAAAAGCAATATGTTTCATATCACATATAGAGATTTAAACTTTACATTCCATTTTTTTGGTTAAGTATATTCAAATATGTTAAAAATACATTTATTTTGAATAGATTTTTTAATAGATATACAGAAAAAGTTAAACCTCAACTCAAGATGAACATCATAAACAACTTCATCTAAATATCCAATAAATAGAGCTACATTACAGAAAACACTTCAAGTCATAATCTATATTCAATCCATGAGCTGACAGGGTTCTCAGACGGTGGATCCAATAGTGTTCCCTTCTGGAAAGTAAAACATCCAAGTTACCTCCTCTTGGGGGGGAGTGATACCTTCTCAATACCAATATATCTCAGAGAGGAAATAGGATGATTAAATTCAACAAAATGTGCTGCTACTGGATCATTCTGTTTTTGCATCTAATAGTGTTTCTATGTTCAGCAATATGAGTTTTCAGCCGTTTTTCCGACATATGACTTACCACAAGGGAAAATGATAACATAAATGACCAACTGAGTGTGATGTGAAATAACTCCTTTTATAGGGATCTCCTTACCTGTGTGAGGGTGTTTAAATGGGCTTATTTGAAGAAAAGTTTATTTACTTTAATCATGGCTTCAAGGAGAACATATTCTTATGGAAGAGGTATTTAGATGATGTGTTTTGTTTGTTTAAAGGGTCTACAAATGCATCAGTTTTTTTAGATTTATGGATCATTAGAGAGAATAATCACTTGTATACAGATCTGTTCAAAAAACCTACTGCTACTACCTTACTTACTGTAAAAAATAGTCTCCCTTTTATTCAGTTTCACAGATTAAAACAAATTTGCCAGAAAACTGATGGTTTTGACAAGAACATGAGTGAAATGAAAAACAACTTTCAACAAAGAGGATACAAGAAATCTGTCCTAAATGATGCTGCTGCTAAAATAAAAGACAGATCTAGGTCTGATCTCTTACAAAATAAACCTACAGTCAAATCAAATGACCGTATAATGTTTACAACACAGTATTCTAAGGCTGCAGAACAGATACAGGGAATAATAAGAAAAAATTGGCATATACTTGACTCTGATTGTCAACTCAATGGTGTATTCAAAGAACAACCTCTCATGGTATATAAAAGAGGTAAAAACCTGAGAGTCCACATGGTACAATCATATTTACCTCCTCTTCAATCAGCTAAGCCAAGCTACTTTAACACCTACCCCTGAGGGCAACCACCGCTGTGGTTGTTGTAGTCAGTGTAACTATACTTACTGTTGTAACAGTTTTAAACATCCTCCCTATAAAAGGAGTTATTTCACATCACACTCAGTTGGTCATTTATGTTATCATTTTCCCTTGTGGTAAGTCATATGTCGGAAAAACGGCTGAAAACTCATATTGCTGAACATAGAAACACTATTAGATGCAAAAACAGAATGATCCAGTAGCAGCACATTTTGTTGAATTTAATCATCCTATTTCCTCTCTGAGATATATTGGTATTGAGAAGGTATCACTCCCCCCAAGAGGAGGTAACTTGGATGTTTTACTTTCCAGAAGGGAACACTATTGGATCCACCGTCTGAGAACCCTGTCAGCTCATGGATTGAATATAGATTATGACTTGAAGTGTTTTCTGTAATGTAGCTCTATTTATTGGATATTTAGATGAAGTTGTTTATGATGTTCATCCTGAGTTGAGGTTTAACTTTTTCTGTATATCTATTAGAAATCTATTCAAAATAAATGTATTTTTAACATATTTGAATATACTTAACCAAAAAAATTGGAATGTAAAATATAAATCTCTATATGTGATATGAAACATATTGCTTTTTGTCACTTTATTTGAAGAGAATTGATCGGCTGTAGTTCCTGTCACTGTTTGTGAACAGTTTTGATTTGCTGAAGGCCTCTTGACTGTTTTTTCTCACCCTAATGGTGCAACATGATTATCTAATCACCATCAGATGTGTTACTAGACTGTGGCCTATATAACATACCAGTGCCTGTGTCCTACTATGATTGTTGATCTTGAAGAAGGCCTGAAGGCCGAAACATCATCTGAATAAAAGACACATGCACATAGAGCCAGAGTGTGTGACACTTTTTTCCTCCCCTGAAGTCTACTTCTAGTGATCAGCACCTCATTACGACCCTTGGTGTGCGTTACTTTTCCATGATAAATTGACAAATTCATATCATCTCACAATATACATCATCATATCGTTCAATCCTAATTGGTATTAATGTTTTTAACCAGAAAATGTTCATAATCTAGCCAGAATTCCATCTCCTCAATCTCACAAAGGGTTGGAAGAAAATCTTGAACCTCCTGACTGAGAATTTTGAAAACATCCTTCTCAGAAACAGCTTCTCATTATTTAGTTTTTGCAGTAAACAAGCTATCTGTAGCATTGTTTATATGTTTGAGCTACAACAAAACCAACAGTGTCTTTACCCTTTTATAATAAATATCTTCCTTTGAATCTGTGCAGACCTTTGTTACTTTGAGGTCCGGCTCCACAAGATTATGCTTAACTTGCGCTTAAAAATACAATTTACTTACTTAGTAACATTAAAATGCATTTGTTTGGCCTTTTGGCTCTTTGTCCCGCATGTACCAGAACCCTGCAGGTATTCTCACTTTGAATAGATTCGATTCTGTGGCTGCACCATCCTGTATACGGATAGCAGTGAAATGAAAGCTGAAATGACATCTGTATATTTTTCATCCTAGCTACCTGTCTTGATTTATGAAATCAGCACCTTTAATATATTTCCTCTGTCATTTCAAAACTGTTTAAAAAGGTATTTGCTAAGCTGACTTTTTCCATTTTTATATTACACTGTGACACTTCCCTGGTTCCAAGTGACGCTGGGATGAGTGACGCAGGTTTACAGTGTGGCTATGGGCAGGGAAACTTTTTACCATACTCTCTCTGACATGATTTCAGAAGACACTGTTAAGATGCAGATACAAAGTATAATTGAAAATGACCTATTTTTCAAAGGATTATTTTTCCTAAAGCAGTGGGCAGGCCGGAGCTGTCGGTTCCTACAGTAGCTGTCAGGACGTAGCCGACTGACAATATGGTGCAGCCTGCCTGATAAGAGTGTGGCACACCACAGAGAAAATGAGATCTTGGCTAAATGTATGAAAAAAAGAACAGTCAGAGATGAGCAAATGCCTCCATTCATCTCTACAGTGTGGTGCAGAGTGAGAAAAAAAAAACAAAAAAAAAAACATGCAGCAGTAAAAGACTGCATTGGACAACACAACCAACAGAGATGCTTGTAAGCACTGCATGAAACACCACAGATTCAACAAAATGTTTGATAAAAAATGAACTGGTGTATTGAAATAAATTGGGTGAGGCAGAAAGGAGGGCATGCAAAGTGAAGGTGTGAGTGCACTGTAGGCTCTGATAAAAGAGTCTGAAATGACACGGCTGATCCCAAGGTAGATTTTAAGAAAAGATGGGATGGGACAAATGATTCAGTTGGGGACAACTTTTCCAGCACAGGAAGGAGAGAGGATCAACTCCTCTGCTCTTCTACAAAGGGAAATAAATCTCTGTCTCTCATTCAGTAGAAATGGACAGCAGTCCCCAGGGCCTGCTGATCTCTAGCGATTGATAGGACTATTTTTCTTTCTCATTCTCCTGCGCTCACTATCACCCTCCCTTGTTCCCCGCTAAGTCTCTCCATCTCACTTCTCACTCTCTATTTCCCGGATATGTCCACCTGTCTGTCTCTAGTCCTTCATCTGTCACTTTTCGCTGTATCACTTTCTCATTCTTTTTCAATTCCAGTTCTCTTTTTTTGTCTCCTGCCCTCCTCTTCCTCCTCCTCTCTCTGCCTTCCTCTCTTATGATGTGTTTAGCATTCAAGGCCTCTCACTGCTGCATCACAGGCCTGTTTGTTTCACAGAGCTGCAAAGAGAGAAAAAAGATGCCATCCCTCAGGGACACGGTAACATTTCTATATGCCTTCACACTCTGCATGCATGTGCAGCCACATACACACAGGAGCATGTGTAAGATTCACACATATACATACAGACACTCACACAATCCTGAATGTATGCACAACAAATGACGCACGCATGCATATATACTGTACATATATTCACCTATAAAGAAGCACACAAGCATGCAAGTATGCTTGTAGATTTACACTCTCCCTCTAATGACGGCACACGTGCACAGCACACCTGTTATTCATTATAAAGCATAACATGAACTAATAAAACCTCAATACCCATCCAATGTTAGGCCATTTGACATTTGACTTTGACACTTAACTGCAGTTCAACACCCAAACAATTAACCTCCAGCTGTTTGTATGTCAAATATGGAGGGAAGATTTCCACAATCTGTGCCCCCTCCACACAGAGGTGCAGGTCAACGAGCTAATGAAGAGTTAAGTACTATAAATCCTCCATTGCTTATTAGAGGACTGCACACAACGTATCCCTAACATATTCCAATTAGAAGCAAATTATCAAGACATTAAGCATTCACATTCATAAAGCGCCATGTTTACTGAATCGGGATAAACTGGGTCATATTTGGTTGTCTCAGATGCCTGTGCTGACATAGAGGATTCGTTTACTGTGCGACAGCCCCTGGCTCTATTCTGCTGCAACAGTGTCCCCAGATAGTCTTAACCTGGAAGGCGACTAACATGCACACACATCCATACACATCCTCACACCAAAAAGCACAAACACATCCACATACATCCCCCTAAAATTAAAAAAAAAAAAGAAAGAAAACCAAAAACACACACCCACGCAGTGCAATTAAAAAGCAGTGGAGCTCTGTGGAGCAGAGAGAGGCTATCTGAGGAGAGAGGGAGGTGGGAATACTCCACCCGTTCAGCCTAAAGGCTTCCACTAATTACCTGTCAATGACAAGGAAGAGGGAGATCTAAAGTGGTAAATATTGTTCCAAACTGTCATCCATCCTCAGTGAACCATACACTCTACAATCCAGTTCAAGGATAATGCCCACTGACTTGGGAAATAAGATAAGATGCCATATGTTTGTGTAATTTAGGGATAATTAGTCCTGAATCTGTTCAAAACAAAGTGACAATGTGGCATTAAACAGTGTGATACCAACTAAAGGTCAGCCGACAGACACGCAGTAATCAGGCAAGATGCTGTGAAGATGTTGAAAACGGTGCTTTTTCAAAAGCTCATTTTAATTGCAGATTTAAAGAGTCTGTTTTGGACATGAAACAGACAAACAGGTAGAATATGTTGTAATAGAATATGTTAACATACAAAAAAATCAGTTTCAAATATGTAGATTCCTTGAATTTATGACAGATGTATGTCAAGTGTTCAAAGCCAGCTGATAAATATCTTTATGTAAGACCAGTGGTTCCCAATGTGGGGGTTGGGACCTGCCCAAGTGGTTATTTTTAGATTGTTTTTTTTAAATCTTTTACTCAATACTCAATTTCTGTGGTATTGCATAAAGGATAATACAGGGCAAGTTGGATGTTTCATGATTCTTGAAGCGTTGGGTGGTTCTGCGGTTAAATCTATTACAATCATGTAATAGGCAGTTTCTCGCGTTTCTGTTGTAAATATCATGAAACATAGTTCTCAGAACTCCAGCTGCTTGTGTTGATAGACAACATCTACCTAACAGGAAGCAGTACATTCACAAAATTGACCTGCAGTTATGAACAATTTGGAAATCGGCAGCAAAATAAATTTCACAAAAAAACGAAACACACACACACACACACACACACACACACACACACACACACACATTAGCTCTCTAATGCTATCCCTTTTTCTCTCACATTGTTTCCTGTGACTTTTCCTTATCTCTTTATTTTCTGTGTGCAAGCTAGCAGCCTCGCTGTAGCTAATATAAAACACTATCAAAAAAGTTCCGTAGTTTTCATTAAACAGCTATTTCTAAATTTCATTTTACTGGTTTGACCGATGACACTAGCTCCAAGCTTTTTAGTTAGGAACACAACATCATAGCTACATCTGGTCACTAAAAATTAATCCACACCTGCAAACAAATAGAATTGAGAATTTTCATTCAGGCCTTTAATAGTTGGGCCTAAATGTAGCTTTGTTTTAAAGGGTTGCAAGCCTAAAAGGTTGGGAACCACTGCGTTAGGTTATTTTAAATACTCTCCTTTGCAATTGCACTGTAATCACCTTGTGAAACTTATTAATCACCTAAACATACACAACGTAGATTTTAAAACATCACTTCACCTGACTTTTTTTCAGCTCAAGCACACAAGAAAGTCTCAAGAGTGTTATCTGTGCCAATATGCACTTTCTGCATGAATTTGTTCACAAATCCTTGCAGAAAGTGTTCATATTTTAGATATCTGAAGCCAGAGTGTCAAAGCCAACTTTGTACTATGTGTGGAGATGCGGGGTAGAATACAGAGGAAGGCGTATGCGTTTTGATGGTGACATTTTTGGAAACGTTCAGCAACCAAAGCATTTGCTATTTCAGATTTATCCCTACCAATTAGGTTTTAAGCAGACATTTGAAACAGTATGTGCTAGATGAGAATGTTGTCTGTGATCAAACCCAACTGAGTTAGGGGAATCAGTGACTATATAAAAAAAAATGTGAATGTGTTTATACACATACTATATGTGCAATGTCACAATATTAATATATGGGTGAGATCCTCTACACATACAGATGAGATTCTGAGAGGAAAAAATGGTGCTTCTTCTTTCGTTTGTTTTAATAAAGCATGCAAATGTCAAATATGAAATTGCTCCTAGTTCAGTTAACCCAGTAAAATGGATAATCAGGTCAGCATTTGAATATGTTGGTTGATATTCAGGCATGATTTCAGTATGCACACTTATCTTATTCAGCTAAATTCAGAGCACAATGGGATATTAAACAGAAAACTGACACTGATCATTTTCTTTGTCTAACTACAGTATATACAGAAAATCACTTGGTTTTGTGTGATCTGCAACACTCAAATGGAGAATCTTCATGGTCAAAAGACAAGTCTGCTTTTTAATTTATGTGTGTCCTACATACAGACATAGAGAAAATAATTTTAAGCCCCGGAAGTGGCATGGCTCTAGGGATGGCACTGGTTGACATTTTTGGTTTTTGTCTCAGATTATTGGATGGATTGCCTTCAGGACATTTGGAACAGATATCCATGCTGCCAAAAGGGTGAAAACTTTCACTAGTCCAGTGAAATATCTCAACATCTACTTGATGGTTTGAACCAACATTTTGTACAGACATTTATGGTCCCCAGACACTGAATCCTAATGACTTTGATACCCTGTATTTCCTTTTAGTGCCACTGTGAGTTTGACATTTGTGATTTTGAGGGAAATGTCTCTACAACTATTGAATGGATTTCTATGAAATTGGTACAAACATACCCCTCTGGATGAATTGCAGGAACTTCCGCGATCCCTTAACCAGCCTTATCTGGTGCCATTATTGGGTCAAAAATTAAAAAGTTTTAGTCTGATAGTGATTATGGCCAAATAGCTGAAAAACGAACGACATTGCCATCAGCTTCAAATGTACTTAAATGTGTCAGCATGTCAACATACTAGACAGTAAACATGGTTAAAATTACACTTGCTAAACATCAGAATGTTAACATTGTCATAGTAAGCGTGTTAGCATGATGCTAGCTTCAAACTTAAAGCTATGTGCCAATACCAAGCTGACCTCTGAACACCGCATTATGTGGTGGTGGCACATAATGTCCTAAACTTTCTTCCTAAAGCATTCCTTCAAACCTACCTCATTATCAAAATGAGTTATATCAAAAACAATACAATGTTTTTATAGAACAAAAAATCATAACTAAGGCACTATTATAAATTCAGTCAAATGACAATAAAAATAACAATAAAATAAAGTTTTCTAGACTAGAAAACAACATTAATCACTACTCATTGCGTGGTGTTGTTGAACCAGGGCATTTGTGTGTCTACCACATTAAAAGATCCTGATTGATTTTCCATTGGCATTGTTTCTGGGGTACTGACACATAATTTTAACACATTACATGGGTCATGATCATTTCACATATTTCTGTGAGATCAGGTTGGCCGATAAAGCCTCGACAGCAGCTAGCATGGCTGTAGTTTTTAAATAACCAGTCATCTGCTTAAGTTGGCCTGAACACAGCCAGTGTGGGATCCCCCTCTTTTATCACATAAATCTGACTAAATTTGGCCTACGACTACAGAATGAAGTTGTCAGCACATCAGCTTGCTTTAGTAAATTTTAATGTGTTTTCAGGGTGGAGCATCTATGTTGCTTCAGAGGTCTACAGAGTAACATAAAATACCTTGGATTTTTTTTTTTTCCTTTGGTATTTTGCTTTATTTGATGGCTGACAGAGAACGACAAGTAACACTGGAAGAGAGAGAGAGAGACATGACATGCTGTCCCGACCGGACAAGTACATTAGACCATTGGGCCACTGGGATGTCCATGATACCTGTGTGATTTATGCATGCTATTTTAGCTCCTGAAGCTTTTTTAAAGAACAATAATTTATCAAATTTTCCATTAATATATCCAAACAACAGGGACATTATTATGTCATATTTAAGATTTGTGGTAAATCAAAAAAGAGCAAAAACAGAAAAGCTACAGAACAGGTAAAATGTTTTCCCTTTTTTCCCATCTTTCTTTTGCCCTTCCTCTTTAACAATCTAAAACCATTTGACAAAAATGTGTGAAATCAATAGAAAATCAATTCGGAGGTGAATACTTTTGCATTAGAGAGCTGTAGGTAAGGTGCTGATATTGTGCGGATGTGTTTTATTACGCCACTTTTTGGCAAGGTGTTGGCACAGCGGGGCCATATGCTGTGTGTCTTAGTCCAGTTGGACCTAAAATGGCTCTAAACGGTGCTGAGCTTCTGCCAGAGTGAGACAGGGAGCAGATCACTCAACCAGTCAGTCAGTTACACAAGGATGGAGGGAATAGCCTGGAAAAGAAGCTGAGTTTATGAGGAAGACTGCAGGTTTTTATGAGGTCGTCGATTAATCACTTTTAAGCCCCTTCTTAGAAAAAACGTTGTGTGCCACTGTTCTTGTTAATAAGAAACTGCCACCAGACTGCAAAGACACTGCAAGTCAATGAGGACGTGTATATTAACTCCACATGCAAGAAAATTCATTTACTTCACCTACTGCACATACAGACTTACGGTTTTGTATATGCAATTAAAAAGAATGATAATTTGACAAAATAAAAATTATAATTCTGGTTTAAACTTCACTCACTGCCAAATCTAAAACAGTGTGTTATATAAGAGAACCACTGATTATGTGATGACTGTGTATCCAACTAGGAATTTCTTCAAGTTTTCTGCCTCTTTGTATCATTGTAATATCTCCTTTGCTCGATAACAAGCTGTGGTGCTGTGTGTCTGTTGCAGCCATCACAGTGTGCTGTTAAACTGAGCAGCGTTAGACAGGCTGACTGATGAGTCATAAGGGAGTGTGAGCGTGTGTGTGTGTGTGTGTGTGTGAGCGTGTATTATGTGCATTTATTTCTGCGCTCCTGTTATACCAAATATATTTATCTCACACAAAGTTCACACTCTGAACACACACATCGCCTTCCCGGTGGGAGAAAAGATGGCTATTTTCACACAACAGGCCTTCACTCTCAATTCACAATAACTGCTCATATCTTTTTTTTTTTTTCCTTTTAACCCCAGGTGACATTTCACATCTGATATCTGCTAAATACTAGTCTACACATCTGCTTGTTTCAAACACATTTTCACTATGGCTTTGATTTGATGCATCTTTTCAAACACTGATGTCATTGGTGTATTTTGCTTCTCTTTTCATTGCCGTGTTTTGTCCTCTGACTTAACACTGGTTTAGGTGAACTGCTGCGAGGACCAAAATTATGAGATTTACCTCAGCTGAACGATGTGCTGTTTACTTATTGTCATGGAAACACTTACATTTGATGCTTTGAGCATTCAAGATTATATATAGTAAGGTTTCAAGCCTCAGAATCTGATTTGCTATCTCATTTAAGTGGTCCAGATTTTAAAAAATATATGGTCATACATGCAGTTTTCTGCTGCTCATACAGTGTAGAAAACAGTCAAAAACATGTTAATTGAAGAATCAACATTTAACAAATAGATTAAATTTGATATCAGATATAAATTAGATCCTGAAACAAAGTACTTCTGCTCACATTAATCTGATTTGGTCATCATTTATCACAGCCTATAAATGAAGCCTATAAATCAGAGAATACTCTGCTCTTAATAACTCCATATTCAACTGCTGTGAGGCACAGCTTGAGCCAGATGTTCGTAACTTAATTGACTCTTGACATTTGTGGTATGGAATTCAAATGTGTAATTAATCATTCATTTTATTTCAGAAAATGACACCACACTGACAATGTTTAACCTCTTGATTTGCTTAGCATAGGGTAATAATATCAAATAGAGCAGAGACTTAATACAAAGCTTATTGGTAAAAGTGAGATAGTTTTAGTTGTCTTGTGTCTATATGGACTCACTACACGTGGCTGTAAAGAAATGAAACATAGTTAATAACATAATTAAACAGTTAAAAGTAAAAAAGGACAGAAAATCTTGTCACACGCATATTTTATGATTCACACTCATTTCCTTATTTACCACCATGTCTTTCAAGTTGCCCCAAAAATAAACTTACTAGTTTGTGTGTGAGAATAAATGCCAGAGCATGTGCTAAAGTATTGGGCCTATGAGGCTTTCCCAGATTATCAGTAATTGGCGAGGTGTTTCCCATCCGCCGGTGAGGTAGAGACACAGAGAAAGAGAAAGATATTGTTGCAGGGCGGCGATAGCTTGAATAGATTAGAGCCCATAGGCTGTTGAAGTCACTTTCATCTCCCTCAACAATTACCATTAAAGTGCTCTCGAGCAGGACGATGCTCCTCACCCCTCGACCGTTCCCGGGGAGCAGGATGCCGTGTAAACTGGGCAGCTTGTAGGTGTGAAAGTGTGAATTGCCTAGGGAGGACAAGCTGTGTTCATTCTGCACGTTAAATGAGGTGGAAATAGTATTACACTTCACCTCACGCCCAAAAACTGACCTTTCAAGAGATTTTTTTTTTTTAAATTACCCAAATATATCAAGTACTTAAAAGCACGCTTGCCACCAAAGAACTGGCTGCACCTTCCAAATGAAATGCCAAAATGCTGAATAATAGCAGCACATTTGCCAAAATGTAAGCACAGCTAGTGGGTACTAAGATTCATTCCAATGATATCTATTTTATTTATTGCAGAATGGCTTTGTATTCATATCTTGTAAAGGTATCGTCCTCTTAGGTTAATATATTTATTTGTATATTGTATTATTCATGCTCTGACTATGACTAAAAACATACAAGTAAAGCACCTTTTGAATCTGATTGAAAATGGATGCGTGTAAGGCTCTCTCCACCTACAAGCACTCCCCCAGACTACCGCTGTAAATTGGGCACTTCATTTATGTAATGTCCTTAGTCAACGTGCCTTGTTAAATCGAGATTAACTTAATGGAGAGATACAGTATGGCTTCAGCCTCAAATACTCTTTAGCCCTATTATTATTATGATTACTTCATGCCATGCCAGCTAGCCAGTGATACAGTCATAATCTCCATCACAGTCTCAGTGCAGTCATTTATACATAATAGCACTGCTTTATACTAGTGCTACAGGTGATGAAGTCATGATATGAGTGAAGAAGATGCAATTACACACCATATATTCATTTTTTTCTGTAACATAATGGAAAACCTCTAATATAGCCAATTAGCTTTCTTGCTGCAAGAAAAAAGAAACATACATTTGCTTCACTTCTGGCACAACTTGGAGAAAAAAAGTAATTACCTTCAGTATCAATGCATGCAAAGTCAAACTCAAAGGGGGTGAATTAAGTGACATGGACACAACTTTGCAACTCTGAAAGATGCCGACTGAACCCATTGATCACAACTACTGTGACTATCACCCTGGCAGGGGCTGAGGTTCGAAAGCGTTTTATCAAATCTGAAACCCTTATTGTATCAATTCTTTAATCCTGTGAGGACTAACGTTTGCTCTTGCTGCAAGCAACTGCTGAAATAAGCATGATATGGTGTAAATAATATAAATTCTACTTTATTATTTAGCAAATATCAACTAGATTCTTGGTTTATCTCTGTAGCACTGTGTTGTACCTGAAATTGAACTAGTTGTACTCACACTGGTAGCTTAAGCTGCGGAGAAACAGCACATTGAGACGCCAGAGCAATTTACCACCAAAATATGGCAAAATGCCACACTTGTGCAGAAAGAAAGAACAATTTCAGTCACATATTTCATGACTAACACTCACAACAACTGCAAATACAAACCAAATTACTACATATTATAAAGAAGCCACTTAAGAGGCTTTTATTAGAAGCTTTAAAGTGCACCGCACGTCAACACATCTTCTCATATTTACAGTTTGTAAAAGGTGTACTGAGAGGTTCATGCTCAAGGACAAGAAGTACCAAGACAAACTTTGTTCCTAGACTTGAGTGTAAGGAAGCCTGCCAAAACTATGAAGTGCATTCATGCAGATGTGTTCTCAGTGTTAACTGAAATAATTGCTTTCTCCACATTTGTCTCCTAATTTGAAGTCCATCTGGGAATCATCAAGAGGTGATTTGGAGCAAATTTGTTGAGTGGCCTCTAGAAACTGAGGAACTGCAGCATTGTCTTGACCTAGACTGACTTAGCTTGGCTTCCAGAAATGCATACATACATGCACTACATGCACACAGGCTACACACAGCCTGGAGGCAGAATGTGGCTAAGTACTGTAATTGCTGACAAAACCACAGAAACTTGACACCGTCTCACCAGAGAAGAAGAAGATGAGGGAAGAGAAGATGAGATGAAGTGAGCATGCACACTGAAAGACAAACACACCCTCTCTCCCGCTAATACACACTACTACACAGACAGCGTACACTCACATACACACTGATGAATTCATTGGCAGACTGAATGGCTAGAGGGCGCAAACCGCTTCAATGCCAAGGGAGTTGAATGTTTTGCCTGCTGTCTGCAGATGCGGAGTGGCCCTCGTCTGATGACGCGGTATTTGTCATTTGGGACGGCTACAATTGGAGCCGTGATGAGGCTGCGGCTGATTTAAAGTGACAGGTATGCAAGGCCGTCTTATCCATCACAGGGGAGTGGCCCACATTCACTGACTCCCAAATTACTGTCCTATTTGCAGGCCCTGCCCCGACTACATACCCACCTATCACCAGCTGATCTATGGCATGTCAACAAACCCAAACAAGGTGTCATCTTGCCAGGACAAATAGACAACAACAGACTTAAGGGCAGGTAATCCTTCTCACATGTTTCAACTGTGTGGTGTTGGAGAATTCATTTTATTGTGACCACAAGCTACTGTACAAGCTGTACTCCCTTTCTCATATTTTATTTCTCTCTCCTCTGTTGGAACATCTTCTGTCCCTCTTCTCTCATACCTGAATTTGAACAGAGTGTTAAAAAAAGACAAAAGTGTGTGGTCTTTAAAAAAAACCCGCTGGGAGTGAGAAAGAGAAACAATCAAAGAACACTGTTTCCTGACCTCAGGCTGGATTCAATGGATTTTACAAACAGAGGCAAGTAAAAGAACCGAATAGCATATTTTAGAAAGTTTCACCGCATTTGTTAACTTTCGCCTTACCTTGCTGAGCTGACTGGCTGGTGAGCCGCTGTTGTTGACAGTGTGGCATTTGAAGTTGAGTAACGATTCCCCCACGGCATCACGCTCTCTGCTCATGTCCTTGTCAGTGTGGGAGTGGCTGTCAGGGAGGGGCGATGTGGGAGACAAGGGGCGCCGTTGGAGTGCCGTGCAGGACAGACCGAGAAAGTTAGAGGGTTGGATCAGAAAGGCCTCCAGAGCTATGTTAGCAGACACCTGAAGAGAGAGGCAGGAGTAAGAAAGAGTGGAGGGAAGAAAGGGAGAGTTATGGGTGGGGGAGAGAGAGGGAAGGGTTTGGAGGTGTCGGAAGAGGGAAGGGCAGAGATTTTTATATTAGTCATTAAGCAGATGCTTTTATCCCAAGTGACAGCACAGAGGGAAAAAATAGACGGAAGCGAGAAGAAACAAAGGAAGCAATATATCTTTCTCTTTCCTTATTCTAGCTATCTGCTAGAGCCAAATTAACTTCTCATTATTCTGAGCTGCAAGAAAAAAGGTAAAACTATGGGACATTTACTCAGATCGTCAACCTTTGCCCTGACTGAGTGTGGCAGTGAGTGTGGGTGTTACTGTGATGTCGTCCAGTCATACCTTAGAAATGACCCGATTGTCTCCGGTCAGGGCCAGGTCAGCGATGCGCTCCACACACTGGACGATCCGAGTGCACGCTCTGGCCTCGTTCTGGGCCATCCACAGTATATGTTCCTCCACCAGCATCATGTTGCTGGCTATGTCTGATATATAGTCCCCCAGCTGTGGGAACACAAGCAGACATGTATCCGAATGTATGCATGTGCTGAATTACACAAACTGTATGTACGAAGCCCACATGCACATGCGAAGAGGCAGACTCATCATGCACATCAATCATATCTGCAACAACAGGAACATTTATAATCTCCAGTCAAAATTGTGAGGGAGGCATTGGTCTCTTCATTCATTATAGGGAGATTTAATTTAGATTAGCTGCTCCAATTGGGCATAATCGCTTCCTTGGGATGGCAGCTCACTATTTACTTACTGTACTTTTCATTGTTGCTTCATTTGACTGTTCTTTATTGGATGAATGAGGGTGGCCTCATCAGCATTGTCTTAGGAGTGATAAAACTGTAAGTATTTCCTAATAATATCTCCTCCTTTATGACATGTGATGAATAATTGGACAAGTGAGAGCTAAGCTCAACACCCTTCCCCTTCTTCGCACAACCTGACCCTCAGCATGACATAAAGCCCTGCGATTGCCTCTGGCCAGGGACATGAGAAAAGTTCACTTGAAGTAAAACACGGCTTGCCCAAAAAGAGATGCATCTTCATAAACATAATGGTCATTCAGGTCCAACGCTGCCATGGGAATGGAGGAAAAGCATATGACAAGTTAAGCTGTCTGGAATTGATTGAAGGATTGAAGCCAGAACGACAGCGTGTTGCCATGTCTTTTTAGGCAGCCTCTGTCTCTTGCTGAAGTGTTCTTTTATGTTTGGTCAATTAAGGCTCTTGAGAAGCCATTGTTACCTCTATATGAGCCAGTAAACCATTTTCCTGAGAAACCTCATCCTCTCTTAAGGCAAATCATTGCTTTCAGAAAGATCTGAATAAAGACATTCTCTCATAATAGGAGGAGCTTACAGTACAAATAGTTCCCCCCTCATAAACATCACGTTACAAATTTGATAGAGGAGTACAGCCTGCGAAAAATTGCAATTTGAGTTGGCGCTAAAGTCAAACAGATGTGTCAATAACCAAAGAAAGACTGTACTATAATAGCTCCTTCAAAGGAAAGAGATTTTCTTTATTTTGTCATTCATGGAATTGAGTATGAGAGGTCAAACGTGATGAAGTAAACTGGCGGTTGTGTGTCTCTGTCTGTGTTCACGCTTACATCTCTGCGCTTCTCCACCAGCCTTGTCAGTCTCTCCACCAGGTGTGTGACAAAGATGACATCCATGACATCAGTGAAGTGAGCCGCCCTGTTGGTGAAGGCCACTAACTGCTTGCCTAAAGGCTGAGCATTGGTGGTATTAATGGTTATCTGGAATAACAAGGAAAATGTTCAGCAACACTCAGGGAAGATGATCACACGGTCCATCATCGCAATTCAACAGAGACATAACATGAAACAGCTTTGACAACATAGAATAAATAATAAATCACTGTAATGCTGTTTCATGGCAGTTTTGTGAGCTTGATTACTTTGTGATGTGATACAGTAATCCCATGAGTAATGTAGAATGAAATCAGCTTGTCGTCAGTCTGTTTGCATTATGTATAAAAAAGTCATACATGGACAGATCTGCAGACACCTGCTAGCTATGGCTAAATCAGTGTGTTGGTTTCTGCATTCTAGGGATATGAAATTATTAAATCTTGTCAAGTCTGAGTAGGTTGACAAATATTATATAAGTATATATATATATATATATATATATATATATATATATATATATAAGTCAACATGTCTAACATCATAGTAAACTTATAGACTAAAGGCTAAATTGAAGTAGATTTATTGACAGGGAAAAGTGTGGTTTGGATGAGAATCTATGAATGAGTCCGTGTGTATTGATACCTGGGTGAGCTCATGCAGTACGCGGGTCAGTTCACTGGCATACGGGCACTGAGTGTAGTCCTCTTCGGCCCACCGTCCAGCCCGGTCACAGCGGCGCCACGCCTTCTTCTCCCTCTGGCTGGAGGGGTGAGGAGAGCTGCCAGAGGGGTGAGGGGCAGAGCCAAAGGTGGCAGGAGCACAGGGCAGGAAGGCCAGGATGCCAGCTAGAGTCTTTGGCCATCTGCCACAAAAATATCTCCAAATCATCAGGAATGAACTAAGTTTAGAAATCTACACTGAAGGCAACAGATGGCAATTTCATACTCCCTGTACTTAGGAAATTATTAATTTGCATATTTGATTTACAGCTTACTCTAATTATTTTGCAGAAGACTGCCAGATTCTGATACTTGATTGTGAAACAATGAGTTGTGTGACTTCTGACTTAATTAACTTTATTTTCTAACTCTATTAATCAAGTTTATTGTCTTTCCACTTTGTGCACAATGAAACTAAACATTATTTATCTACTGACACACTGCACCTAAACGGGCATGCCACCAATTTTACACATCACACATCATGGAGAGCCCTAATCAGCCTGTAAAAAAAAAAAAACTTTGTGGAGGGAGATTTCAAAAGTCTGAAAAATATCCCAGATGATGTCATCAGGGATATACAGGTTATGGCTAAGTTTCATATTTTTACAAAAGAGAAGGCCTTTATTACAAACTCTGCTGCTTTGATGTTGATCATTCACTTAATCTGCCTCTTTATGAAAGTGCAATACTAAATTACGGGAGTGGTCCTTTGACGTGTACCAATAATAAACATTAAATAGAATTATCACCTTTCTGACAATGTCAACAAAAACTGAAAATGTATAAGCTTCATAAATGTAGAATTTATGGCAGAGCTGTTGTATTGGATTGCATTAGATTGCACAGCGGTACCTAATGAAGTGGCTGGTGAGTGTGTATATATATATATACACACACACACACACACACACACACACACACATATATACACTTATATATATATATATGTATGAAGCAGAAACCTTTTCCTGCCTTTTCTTTCCTAAAGGGAAAATTCAGCCTAAAAGAGTAATTACAAGTGTTGTTCGTATGGCCATGCAAAGTTCAGTGAGGTCTCCTCTCAAGCAAGAAATGAGACTTTCTCAATAATGTCATCAAGAGCCAAATCCTGGAGCTGCTCTACTGACCAACCTCTGATAGGAGCCAGGGTGATTTTACAGGGAAATGGAAATTTTTCATTTTCTGGGTAATGCCTGTTAGTGTTTCAATAAAATAAAGCTCATTTGGGTGTAGAAAAGTCAGCCAAACATTCATAGTCCACTACATTAGCCTCCATTCCTCTGATAATAAAAGAACTCCAGGTGTTGTTTCTTGGCATCGGAGTAGATTAAAGGTCTGTGCTTCTGCAGCCTTAGGAAAGAGTTGTTTGTGCTCACACATATTGATCAGTTGGTCTACAATCAGAGTAGAAACATATGTCTTATGTTTTGCTGTTTTCTCCTTAAGGCAATGTCAAAATCCTGCTGCAGAAAAGTAGCCTAAGCAATGCTTAATGTGGCAACACTTTTGACTTCATCTAAATGAAAATAAAGGAGCACCGCACTCAGGATGCTGGTAATCTGTTCTGTGGGTAGAGACCTGCCATCCCTCTGCTCCCCACCCACCTTTTTTCCCCTCTCTCTCCATCCACAATGTTGCAGCAGCAGCTACTTAGTAATAAATGGCATTAATTTCGCCCCCCCACCCCCCCCCCCAACAAAAAAGGGGGCTCATTTTCCAGCCCATTACTCCAATGCTCCGGCAGAAACAAAGCCCCTGTGCTTGCTGCACTGAAAGTGGGCTGTAAAGTACAGCGGCTACACAAAGGAGCGTACACGAAAACAGCACACCCCCGGGGGAGGGGAGGGCGGAGGATGTGAGTGTGTGTACAACTACAAGATTTCAAGGTGGTCACAAGGAGTGGAGGACGGGGGAAAAGAGGATAGATGGTGGCGTGGTGTTTGTTCCCCTTTTTATGATAAACCTCAGTCATGGGAGCAAGTTCTCTCCTTTTTATATAGTCTTGCAATAAAGCTGGACTACTTAGAGCCATAATATTTGTGGGAGTTACTGTACATCTTATCTCCAATTATTATTAGAATATATGAACTGTGTAGCCTCTACTGTACGTACGCAATTTAGGTCTTTGACGGTTAATGAGCTGCACCTGGTGCAAGGGTGTGGGTGATTTTTGTCAGGCAGGAACAAAAACCAGCACAACACCACCAAGGACCAGAGTTAAGTGCCTCAACTGCACTGTACTTACTGAGATAATAGCAGAGCAAGTGAGTGCTTTGATTACAGTATTAATTCTTATACAGTAGACTCTGTAATTGGGAAAATTTCTGTTGAATTAAATCTTAGTGAGGTTAAACTATTGCCTTATTTTGCCAGGGACCTCCTGGTATCAGCTTTGAAAACTAGTGATTTACTGTCCATTACCATTAATTATATAGAACTAGTTGGTAAACAAAAAGTACACTTAAAAAAATGAGAGAAATTCAAAGAGATGTGTTTATTTATATAACCTTTGTTAAATCTTTTTCATACCTAAGGAAAGAAAAACGTTGCTGTTAAGTGCTCCTCATTACAAGTGAGCCAACCAAGGTCACATCGTCGAGTGGCCATACGTGACCTGAGAGGTGACTCACCTGAAGTCCCCTTTGTTGTTGGTGACTCTGTCAGTGGGGCAGTATGGTGCCGACGTCTCCAGAACAACTATTTCCATCTGCCGGGAACTGTTGCCACGGGAACTGGTCACCAGGCACTCCCAGATGCCCGCGATGCCTACGTCGATGTTGGAGAGGATGACTTCACTGGAGGAGGAGTGAGAGCGGAAGCTGTGAAAATGCGTATGTTCACGTCATGTCTGTCTAAGTGGTGTGTGTGTGTGTGTTACTGAACTTCTTTCTACAAGCATTCATTTTCCTTAAGAGGGATGAAAGATGAGGAAGAGGAGGTTTGTACAAGAAATTGGATTAGGACTTGGTCTTAAATTTAGGGTTAAATGTAGTTTTAAGATTAGTTTTGTGTTAGGACTTGATTTTAGGGAATGTTGGATTATTTTTGGATTAGGGTAATATTAGTCATACAGTGGGGAGGGTTAAGGTTAGGGCTACAGTTTAGGGATTTTGTAGTCAGGTGAAGCTTCACGTCAGGACAGAAGTACAAAAATGTGTGTTTCACAAAATCTAATTCATTCAAGAGACCCTCGTGTGTGTATGAGTATGCAGTGGCTTAAAATGTTGGCTGTGATTTAAGATGATCATTACTCATGCTTATCTTTCCTACTTTGTCACAGTGATTCCTATCTCAATGGAAAATGCCTGATTAAACAAAGGATGGGGAAACAGTGACAAAGAGCCAATGCAGGCCATTTGCCAAAGCGACTAATCTTTAGGATTTTACTCCTTATGGGAAAAAAAAGAGAAAAGCCAGCAGTGATTGCTAAGCAACGGGCATCACCATGGAAATACTACATCCTTGAGAGATGGCAGCTGTTTAATTTCCAAATACAATCCAGTGGTAGTCAAATATACACTTTGTGTGTACTTGAGGAGCTAATGCCTTTTTGTGATTTAATTAAGCCGTGTGTGTTCATAATACAATCCACAGTACACCCACATATTACTGTATAAAGATTTCAAATGCGACTAGGCTAACAATGCTCCACAAAGGGGAATGTACAACAGCTGACATTAAAAATGATAAGTGACAGGCTGGACAAGAAACTGAAATCTTGCAAGAGTAAAGATGATTAGTGGCTGAGCGGCTCTGATGTGGAGGAGCTGTAATCCCGGAAAACATTTCTCAGAGGATGTGAGAGAAATATTTATTCAGAAATTTTAAATGCCTTCATTTCGCCTGCTTGTCTCCCTCTCTCTCCCTCTGCCTGTCCCAGCATGCATTGGGCAAAAGGCAGGGAAACACCTCGTCTCACAAGACTAACACAAAAGCCCAAAACACATTCACAACTACTGCCAATTTGTTGCTAGTTTGTAATTCACCTGACCTACATGTGTTTAGAGTGTGGAAGGAAACTGGAGCACCTAACTCACATACACACAGGGAGAACAGGCAAACTCCACACAAAACACTATAAACCTCGCTGTCGCCTCACTCTTGCTATGAGAAGTTGGTGCCACAGAGTTGTCATGCTGCAATCAAAAGACTGTCTGAACATGTTCTTTTTAGGTGTGGATGGCACATCAAGGTGAAGATAGACAGATAGAAGAAAAGTGACTTTTACAAAATGTCTCGTGGTTGCACTGCATTCTGGTCTGCAGAGGCCATTACGGGTGCTACAATGGATTACTTCCTGTATGACTGTTGATCACCAGCACAAAATGGTACATTTAGACAAGCGGCTTTGCTCTTTGATTCTGGCTGTAACATTAATGCTTAACGTCATATTGTGTCTGTTTCATGATAATAAAAATGTTATTACTGGCGACTGGCTCAAACACACAGAGTAGCATGCACACAAAACACACTTCTTTGCACTTTGATTGATCGGTGAAAATCCCTCCGTACGTGACGAGCGTGCTTACTTGACAGTTCACAATCAGCAGATGGATTTCCTAGTAGTTGAGCTTTTGAATTCATGCTAAAATCACATACTACTATCATACAATTCTGTGGTTGGTCAACTTTGCTTCCATACCACCAACACAGCGCACCAGATTTAGCATGGAACCAGATCAGCTTGTAAAGTCGGCATCAAAGTTTATTTGACAGCCTAAACCAACCAAACACACCAGTTTGTTTGAACAGGTTTGAGGTTAAGTGTGAGTAAATGGCTTAAGAGTGGGATTTATGTTCAGCATGTAATACAAAAAGTAAATGCATACAAAAGTACAGGAGACCACTCATAAAGAAAGCAAAAACAACAAAAATGTTTTCATTCAGATAACTAAATTAGCTCCAATGATCTCAGTCTACTAGTGTAGTAACCAGTTTATACAATAAGATACCTTAACACTTCCAAATGAAATCACATTGTGCTCTGCTGTAAACTAATTTCCACCACTGTTTGTTTTATAAGAGAAAGCAAACTGAAACCAGAGAACACTGTTACAAACGGACTCATGACTTTGCTTCAATGACTTTCTGTGGGCGAGTTATGAAAATGAATAAAATAAGTCCTGATTTCATCTTCTGTGTTCCACTAAAGCTCTCTTTTTTGATTGCTTTTCTAATAGGCCCTAAATCAGATTTGAACGCTTGACTGAGATGATGACATTCTGGGCTAGAGAACAAGTGTGTATGTCCGTGTGTGTGTGTGTGTGTGTGTGTGTGTGTGTTTGTGTGAGAAGGTCTGTGAATACATGTGAGGATTTTTGCATGTGCATAAGTACATAAGTTCAGCTGCCCGAAAAGTACTTGTGGGCATTTTTAGCTAGTTCAGAAGGATTTTTGCACCATTTATTTAATTGTTCAGACAGGGCCTTTTTGAAGTATTGTGATTTAGACAGATTTCTGAAAGCCTTTGACATGCTGTAAGACTGCCTGCATGCTTCACTGAATTGTAGTGTAGAGATGAGTCGCTTTGATGACGTCTTTGTCTGGTTTTCTCTGTTACTATGAGATTCTAAACCATAACCCTACGTAACTTTCAACTCCAAACCCTGCGTTCTCTTTCCTGCAGACTCTTTCTCTGTCTCTCACAGAATATCCCACACTGTGTCTTTGTCTTTTTCTCCACCTCCCCCCTTTAAAACAACATCCTCCTCCTCCATGAGACACAACCACAGAGCTGAGTTTAAAGTGTGGATGGGCTTTTAATTGAAACCCTCTGGGTTCAGTCCAGCTATCACCCTGTTTCTACAGTGCGTTATTCGAATTTAATAAGAAACCACAATCAGCACACGTGCTATCTGAAAACCTGATCTGAACAGATAAGATAGATAACATATTGGGAGGTAAAGTGGAAAACCAAATCTGTTCATCATGCTTATCAGACTCTGTTTGCACAGGACTAGTATTACATGGGGACCACAGTAATTTACTGAAACCCAAACTATGTGTTTCATAAAACATTTTCACACAGGATAATAAAACTGCCAGGAAACACCAGTTTTCTGTGTTACAATTGTTATATGTAAAGCCAAGATCAGTTTAGCAATCTTGAGAGATTTGAGTATTCAATATCTTCTACGAATTGCACTAGATGGATTAAAGCAGGAATACCAGGATAATGTGCACAGGATTACATGTGGAAATCTGTTTGCACCAAAATAATGCAAAAGCAATGCTGGGGTGGGGTTATAGCTGCCGTGAAAACACATCTCTGAGTTCAAGATGCATACAAGAGATGTATTTTTTTTCCTGTTTGCTTTGGTACACAAGCTGCGTAATGAAAATACTTAATTTCATGATCAAATGACCTCATGAAGAGGAAGCAGAAACTAGTGAAAATGAGAAAGTGGAGGAAGAGTTTGAGAGACTGCTTTAGAACAGCAGAGGTAAACCACCTGTGACAGGCTACAGTAGCTCCCCCAGTGCTGCTCACTCCTGGCGGTGCTGTTAGTGATGTTAGCCAGCCAGCAGCCTGAGGAAGAACTCTGGCGTCTAGCCTTGAAAAAGTTCCCCCCCGCAAACACTCCACAACCAGCAAAGCAGCTTCATTTGGAGCTGGTACGAGCAGTACAGGACTCCTGACTTTTATAGACATTTCTTTCAGCCCCTGTCTGTGTTGAGTGTTTGTTGAGATGTGGGCTGTAGTTTCTCTGTTATTCCACCTATAATTTTTCTGTTTATTTTAAAAAATTGACCGTTGACTCTATTTTTGCATCTGCCGGCCTTTTGTCTGCACTTGGTCCCGTCTACTGCTCCGATATTTTGATACATGAAAATGACTTTCAAATGCTACATGTCCACGCCTCACCTTGATTATTTATGTATTTACTACAAAAACAATGACTACAAAAACTATCACTGATGATGATGATGATGATGACGACGATGATGATGATGATGAAGGAGGAGTTGGTGGCTAGTATGTGTATATCCTTTGCAATTACTGTACATGTTTGCAAGTGTGTGAGACAGAGCTGCTGCACTTGTCCTCACTAACCATGAACAGTCTGCAGAAGGGACAGTTACATCATCACTGAACATGGGCCAACTGTCTGAATGCTGGGAAATATACAGGGAAATACCCCCCCACCCCACCCTGATACACACAAACACCAAACCGCCCACCTCACCCCGTCCCTCTGCTACACCCTCCCTGTCTCCCACCGGCAGCCTCACCAAGCAAAACTTTACCACTGAAGGCGTATTCCGCTGCTGCCTGATCACAAATGTCCCCGGTGAACTGCTGCACCCAAACAAAACAAGCAGGGCTGAGGAACTCATCCAGCAGCCAGTCCAGTCAACATTTTCAGAAACAAAGTCATCCTCACATTGAATAATAAACATATGAAGAAATGGCTCCAGTTTGTGAAAAGCAGTAGGGCAGGGGCACTCATAAGCCAAACACAAAGCACTGACCTACATCCACACTAACACTGCACCATTGTGGAGCAGCTCCCCGAGGACTCATTAGGAACATTTATGCTTGCGCGCTGATATTTAACAATTTGTTTACATAATGTTGCTTATGAGACTGTAAACTTTCAATCTGTCCCCTCCACCCATCAAATGTTTCAAAGCTGGGACATTTTCATACAAGCCTGCTGATCACACTGCTAATTTGTGAACTTTGTTTTTGCATTACAGATGTGCATTTTTAAACCTATGTCTCAGCTGTTGTCTTGAATATTTAGATGCTAAGAGGAGGAACATACATAAAGATGCACATGTGCATGTACTGTATGTGCACAGACATACACACAGAGTGGCATAATTCACTCTGATATAATGACCATACTATTTCCATTGCAGCATGCTCCATATCAATCACTACCTTGTCTTAACCCACTCTATCCATTACTCTACACAGTATATTATGCAGATTGTTAATAATTTACACTTCACTCTATCTTTGTTTAAGTTTATCTGATGAAACTTAAACAAGTTTTGACACCTGGTTTCGTTTTTCTTTATTGAGTGAAACTGGAAAGCAGTAAAGTGATGAACCCAAAGGAAAAATTGTATATGTGTGGACATAACCAAATTTGGTCTCCTTAGCAACTGATGTTGCACTAAAGCTTGCAAACAGACTGTTAAATTCAAAACAGAAAACGAGGAAAAACAACAGAAAGTGCAACAGAGGCAGGGATTTAAAGAAAACACAATAGAATGCAATGAGAGAGGCAGGAGATGTGGTTAGAATTGAAAGAAATTAAAGTTTATGTTTGTAAGCCGGAGCAGAGAGTTATGTATATAAAAAAACAGACAGAGAGCTTTAGAGAGATCAGCAGAGACAAGGAAGAAGAAGCAGAGAGACATTTCCTTTTTCCTTTTGCCTTCAGTAATATTTCCAAACCAGGTTCTTCATTTTGTGCAAGATTAGCCTGATTAAAAATGGAAAGGATTAAGAAATATACATCCAAAGTGTCTGCTGTAGCTAGCTACAGGGCTCTAAAATGTTTGATTAATGAAACATGAATCACAGGCTGGTCCCACTGCTGCCGCTAGCATAGCTAATACTGGGAGTTTGGCCTGACACCATTACTCAGCAGGAGTCTGGCCCACATCGCAGAATCATCAGGCCTCATGGGGCCAGGTTTTTTGCTGCTGCTCACTGTGAGCAATGTAAACAGATCAGCTTATCGGCCCACCTGCGAGAGCAAATAAGAGGCTATAATTACACGCCACAGTGTGAAAGTAGGTGGGAACTAAAAGATACAAAAATACTATACAGTACAATACAAAAATGACTAAACAAAAAACCCATGTAAACACATTAATTCATGCCTGGTGCAGTAAGCAAAAGATCATGCCATGTTTTGAATATCTACACTGGCCGTTTGCCTGATAAAGACTAAAGCAGGATAAGCAGAATTTAGCTGAGGAAATAGCTGCAAAACATTTTGGGTTCACCTTCAAAGAGGTCACTTCACTGAGGCTTTGGCATCTCCACTCGCATTGCTGCAACACTGTGCGACAAATCCAGACGAGGGCTTTAAGCCACGCGCTAAATCCTGTGTATTCAGTCTTTTCCCTCTGATGGGGCATGCAGGGCGAGGCTGACTGACTCAGAGGACATTTATCCAAGGTGACCGACACCAACACGGGCCGTAATGACTAATATATTGTCCGCTGTGGCTAAATGAGCACTGACAGCGTCGGGCATGTCAGAGGCCAAAACATTAGTTAGTTTTTTTGTTTTGGTGTGTTTGTTTAACGAGTGGTGGACCAGTGAAGTCACAAGTCTCTAATTTCCTCCACAAATCTCTCTCAACACCGCAATTTAAGATGGTGAAGAGGTGAATTGTGAAGTTCAGCCCAGGCACAGCAGATTGTTTTTGTTGGACTGAGCTTTATACACTGTTATGCACTCATCAGCTATGGAAATGTTGTCTGCTCCTTGCAGGTTTTCTACAGGAGGGAGACATTTTTGGTGCCAAGATCAACATGACCCGCATTGGTTCCACTTAGGAGAGAAAATTGCATTATTTGTGTATACAAGAGGAGAGCAGTGGGTAATTGCAAGTGAGGCCCTCATCAGAATGGAAGTGATGAGAAATTTACTAAGTTCCATGGGACACAGGGTAGGAAAAGTAAAGTCAAAGTTCTGTTTTTTGAGCAGGGGGAGAGATGAGGGCCTGTACAGTTTGTGCTGATGGGACTGGAAGCAGAAGGCTGGAACAGGGGCTGGTGGACATCACCAGTCAGTACACAGCTAACATAAAGGGTCAGTTGCATAATTTCCCTCTAGAATGACATCTAACAATAGACAATGAGGACTCTTCTCCTGCGATGGGATTCTAAGTATGAAGCTGGCAACTTCAAAGCTTAATCTCACTGCTGTTGCTTGCTATTAGTGGTGTTTAGAATCAGTACTTAAAACTACTAGAATTGTTTTGAGATTATGGCATCTTTCAAATTATTCAGATGAAATATGTTCTTGTCCTGATGAAAGTCTTTGTGTTGATTTCACCCTATTCACCTCAATGTCTCCTATCAGATCTGCCACAGTATGTTTTTCTATAGGTGCCATGCATGTAAATTCTTCACTTTTAATTTAAACACAATACAGTATAGAATATGTCTAAAATGATACTTAAACCTGCATTAATTGACTTTTGCGCCACTTGGGGCCAGCACAACAAGCTGTAAAGACAACATTGACATTATCTCCTTAAAAAGATGATAAATGTATTCGCAAACAGGTGTAAATTTACACATCCAGCAGATATGGAGAAACATTAGAATCCATTTATTTATATTTCTGGCGACCTAATGAATGTAAGTCCAATATTCGCTCACTTTTAGCTGTTTTCAGTCTCCACTAACTCCTGAGGAAAATATGCGGCTCTTTAGCTGCTAAATGTGGGGCTGATTCAAATTACTTAAATACTGTTGTGTAGCTGAATCTATAACAATGCAACATATTAAATAAGCTGATCCTATGTTTTGCATGTAAAATCTTTATTTCCAAAGAAACTAATAACTGTGGCTGTACAGATATGGATGTATAGATGTACAGGATTAAAAATAAAATGTAAACCTCAAGTAAAGTACAATTACCTCAAAACTGTACTTAAGTATAGTACTTGAGTAAAAGTGGGCAGTTACTTTGCATTACTGTTGATAGTGACAATGAGTGGTGAGTGACAAAGGATTGCATTGACCCCTATTGATGAATATCTCAATAAAAAATAAACTGTGCAAAGAAAAGAGCACAGCTGAGACACTGAAACATCACTATAAGAATCTCTCTGTACCCTGTAATCCAATTATTCAAGGCAGAGCGTTCACCACAGGGATCACTGTGAATGTCACACAGTGAACTGGTACATAATGAAAAGACAAAATATTGACTATTTGTGGCGTTTGCAGTCAGGGGAATGGTATACCTTCCCAGAAATGTAGCGGAAGAGTAGCTGGCATTCGTGTTGCCAAATAAACCACACAACAAGAGGCGTTCTGGCCCTGTTGACACAGGGAAACATATTTCTGTCAGCACTCCATCAATATTTATGCTAGAGAGGCCGAGTCAGAACAGGCAGCAGTTAAACAAATCAACAGCAATGTGCTCCTGCGTCTGAGCCCTGTTTGCCACAGCGTTAGGTCAAATGCGTTTACTATAACACACACATGCACATCCATATGTGCCGCAGACCACCAAGAAAACAAAAACAGGAAGAGGATGGAGGCTTGCAGCAACATTCTCTATCCAAAAAAAAAAAAAAAATGTGAAAGCCAGTGTTGCCGGTCTACTTTATCACCGCAATTATGATTCAGCATCTGTTCCTCTTAGCATGTGATCAGCGAGAGCTCCGGCCGCGCTGGGGGAGCGGCTGGACGACCAACCTCTAGAGACGAGCCGCAGATTGCTCTGAGGTGTTGGCACGCTGCCAAGCCAATTCTGTCCTGTCCTTTCAGATCCTTATCAAGGGCGGCAATAACAAAAGGTAAATCTCAGCTCCTATGGGTGAGTGAGAGACAGAGGGAGGAAGAGGGGTGTGTGTGTATATATATATGTTACATCTGTGTCTGTGTGCAGGCTGCAATGACCCCTGTATGGCTGTGCAAGATGAATAAGCATGAGAACATTGTGCACATGTGTATGTTTTTCTATGCAACATGCTGAGACTGATTTTTAAAAAAGCATGCTTATGCAGCAGCTTATTTTTAAGTGTATTTTGACTTCATCTGCTTGGTTGGACTTACAAACATCCTTGGGAGTGTGTGTATGTGTGTCAGTGCAACTGGAAAGTCAACAGCTAATCAGCTCTCAGCTCACATTCCCACATCCATCCATCCTCCCTCCTTCCTCGCCTCCCCCTCCTCTTTCTCCTGCGTGTACCTGGTCAGCAGGCAGCAGTCGTGAAGCAGGGTTTCCTCCACATAGACGCCTCGGTCCTCCTGCGTGGTCACGACGTGGCCGTTGTGATGCCACCGCAGCTCCACCGACGGGTCCAGGTAGGTGGCGGTGCACTGAAGGGGAAGCCGGTCTCCCTGAAAAACCAGCTGCCTCTGGGAGGGGATCAGCTGGAACAGGGGCATCTCCAGAGGTCCATCTGGGCGATGAGGAGAGGATAAAACAGGAAGGTCAGGCTTGTAAATCCTCCCTTCCCCCCTTCCTGAGGCGGGAAGGTAGAGGAAGAGAGCAAGAGGTCATTCATCCATTCTTGAGAGAAAAAGACACAGGCAGAATGGAGGATTTAGGGGATTGCTGTTTTGTAGGATTTGCCTGTCTTGCCAGAGGTGTTAACATCTAAAAATGCAGCATTGCATGGATGAATTGTAATCAAATCAGACTCATATCAACCCTGCACACACTACCGCAGACACATCCATTCACCCCATGTACTTACACACATAAACACATGAGCATGCCCCCAAAATACCGTCAACACACACACAAATACATTCTGTCACTGTCACACTCCTCCCCCGTCGTTCCCACATGTTGTTGCTGTTGCTGTACGAGATGAACAGCAGCTGATAAAAGAGAACAGCCTTGAGCACTCCCCTGGACTCGATTTAACTCCTTACATGTTCGCAATAGAAGTCTGCTGCAACACCAGTGATAGGATTACCTACCTTGCAGCTGGCTAAGTCCTCAAGCTTTTTTGCCAGAGAATAAGGCTACGATAAGGATGAGATTAGAAGACAGGGGAGAGTGTTTAGTCCAAAGGCTGAGTGCCAGAATATGGGAGGGGGTTCGATTTTTAGTGAAAATCCCCCAGAACCTGATTGATCATTCTGCAGATATGGGATACATAAGAAAAGGCAATGTCTCTAATCACGATGAACCCATGGAGATCAGTACCAGTGTTGCCTGGTTTGGTGAGCATGGATCCAGGATTAGCTCAATACCTTGCCAGCTCGATGTTCCACCTTGGGAATTCCTTCAGAGTGTGTTCGTTCATACAAGGCCAGACATTTCCTTGGACATGCTCCAAAGAGCAGCGTAAACAAGCGCTTTGCGTTCGCTTGTATTCCAATCAATTGTGGATGTTGCTGCCGTCTGACAGGCAATTCGATACATGGGTCATAAAGTCTTTTATAGCTCCATGCTTTGGTTGGAAAAAAAGAAAAATACTGAAAGATCCATGTCGGGTGATCTCGCCAAATGTCTACAGCCCACATTTAATACTTCCCTCGAGTAGGAAAGAGTAGCTAGCAGAACTGTTTATGGTAATATATAACCCACTAAGAAATCACAGCTATTAACACATGAAGAGCTTTGACCTCAATTTTCTATATAAGTAATTCATAATCATAGGTGCATAATCAAAAGTGCCATGCTTTCCAGAGTAACATTAAAAACCTGTCACTAATGTTGGATCTTGCATGATGACATCTGTGTGTAATTACTTGAGCTGACCCTGTTAGAGCGTTAAGACTCTATGATTGTCCTCAACAACAGAAGCTGAGGCTTTGTTATCTCCTGCGGGTGACACACAGCAGAAACAGCATGGGGGCCATTGACTGTTGACTTGGCTGATGCTAATACTGTTGAAACAACGCTTTGAGCCAAGGATCAGAATGTGGCTGCTCGCCCTTGCCCGTTGGACTCTGCCAGAGCAAAATGCAATTATTGGCTGTATGTGAGAGTGTGTGTGTAGGAAGAGGAGAGGAAGTGAGACAGAGACAGAGGCATGATGATATGTATGCCTGTGTGGCTACACACACTGACTACCAGGGTTTTGTTAGGATACAGCTAACTTATTACCGTTTCTAGCAGTCTTTCTTAATGGAGCCTGGAGTGTGCTACCAGAATAATTATAGACTTTTACATTATTAAATTAATTAACAAATTGTTCAATTAAAAAGAGAATATATTGTAATTAACAAAACGCAAGATTTTCATGAACTCAAGCCCCATTTTTGATACTATTTATGGTTGAGATTTTTTCTGCAATAGCCACTCAGCATATACACATTGAGTAATTATCATCATTTTAATTGGTAGTGGCGGAGTCCACCATTCCTGCACTGGATCCAAATGCATACCTAAGCACAAGGGATTCACAGGAAAACGATGCATGCATGTAATCCAGCACAATATTATCCCATTGATAACATCCTCAGTGTTTATGGTTCACTCTTTACAGTGTATCAACTGTATTAAAGTTCAACTGAAATCACATTTAATCATCCCTCTTTGCAGTCAAAAATAATATCAACATGTTTTTTTTTTAAATGTATTGGTAATAGTTTTGGATTATTGAAATGAGGTAAAAAGGTCTTTGGGGAAATTATTTCTGTCTCAGCCGGCTGGAGGGGCGTGACGATGTCTTGTTTGATTGACAGCAGCTGGCAGGCTGCCAGAGTGCCGGTGTTACACCGCACAGAACGGAGACAAAGTAAACAAACTGCTGTAGTCATGAACAGACAATGTGTTGTTAGCAGGATTTTCTGCAGCACACACTTACATGCTGCTTAATGTGCTGCAGCCTGGCAGCTAATTAGCTACATATCCAGCAAACTATCTGTGCACTTTTCTCTGGCGAATGTTAATTTGTGCTGTATCGACATAAGGTCTCTAGCTATCTAGGTGGATAACGGAACAGTATTACATTGAATTAATGTAAAACTAGGGAGAACCATCATCAGAATATAAACTTTGGTTTCTGAGAACCAAAGCAGAACATAGGACAAGTGATTTACAGAGATATGTATGTTGCAGTAGGCAAAAACAAGTCATTTATTTTCATTTGGACTTTAAGTTACTGCTAATGTAAACTGAATATTCTTCTGCTGCTTCACATTAAAAGCAAAACATGTGGTGGCTTTTATTGACTTATATATTGTGTTTGTTAGTGCTCATTGTGAACGTTTATCAAAAAAAGTGTCTCTAAAACAAGACAACTGTCATTTTTCATGGATAAAGAAGGAGCAGTGAGCTGTTAAATGAAGAGTTTTAGGCAACAGGCTTCACATCTCCAACTATTCAGCAAGGTAACCAGCTTTACTTTGCCCTGATGTTTTGTGGGAAACTACTCGCACTGTGAGCAGCATGAAATCAGATCATGTCGCTGTTGTAATTATTGACCAAATCGACCAGGACTGAAATCTCAAGGACTACAACTTTAAATTTGCTAATTAATAATTTACTGATTCTGTCTTAAAATTATGAATTCATAATTGAATATTAAAATGGAATCACATGTGGACTTCTCACCATCTCACAATCCATTTATTCCCTACTTTAACGTTTACATGCTTAAACATTTTAATGTTACCTGTAAGAATGCTGCTGCATCATTTAAAGGCTTCATATTTCTCTGCACCTGTTAGCATTACAAAGTTAACTGTCACAATTTTGAAGTCTTTTAAAAATGAATACCTTTCTGTAAAAAATTATGTATAGTTAGGATAGAAAGCTATGAGTGATGGCTGAGTACCCTGCTAGAGGGCTTATTTCTTTTGTTGCTGCCTCTCTTTATTTATTTACACACAGTAAAAAGTTTAACGTTTCAATTTTGATTTTGAGCTGTTTCCAAAACTGTTTGGAAAATAAAACAGGAAGATATTCTCATTTTGAGACTGATGCTCCTATATCTGTTTCTATAGTCACTTCATTACCCCTTCCTCAAAGCAACTGACTTTAAAAGAGGTGTGTGACTGAACTTCAAAGACTCACGACAGGCTGTGCCCATGTTGAGCTATATTTCATGATATTTTTATACCAGGTTATCGAGTTATTAGAGGCACACCACAGGCTAAAAGATGTGGGCCTTGCACATAGAATTTAATTTAATGCCATGATGCCCATAAAGGGCAATTGCACTGCTGTGTCATCATGCAATAAATACCGCTATAGAAAGCAAAGGCTTGTCCTGCGGTGTATATGTGAGCTGCACACTTTATATCAGTGCTGTGGCTCTCATCTCAGCAGTGTTAAAGAATCAGAGGGCCGTGGCTCGATGAGTCAAACAGACGCCTGCCCTGACCTCAACACAGGAAGCACCTGATCCTGGCAGGAAGCTGCATGCGCTCCTCTGTTCCCCCTCATTTGCAGGCAGTACCCGACCTGTATCAGTGGAGGGACAAGGGCTCATTGCTGGAATGTATGGTGCAGACATCTGCTACCCATCATCCTGGAGCTGCTGGAGAAAGAAACAGATGAATCTTCTGTGACATAGCTTCATAAAAACAATGGGGGAAATCTCTGGAGAGATATTAATATTTTTGAAGGTATGTGAGTGTGAGAGAGGGATATTTTCATTCAATCCCCTAATTTTTCTTGATACCAACACCAAGAACCTAGCATCAGGTGCCGAGCACTACCCCATCCACACAGCCTGAACAAGGTCCTGGCTGGTGTACACGGCTAGACGACATTCCCTTACAAAGTGAAGCCATATGAAAACAACAACCATCAAACATTAAAAAATAAAGTTGTTAGAGCTCCACACTGCGTCCAATTGAAAATTGCTTGTTGCCAAGTGAATGAATAAGGTGGAGTTGTGCTGTGGAGAGGCGGATGGATCCAAGCATGGCGAGAGCGGGAAGCCCAGAACGTTATCATTGTAATCCCATAATGGATGCTTTAGGGCCTGAAAGGAGGGCTCCTCGTCCTGCCACTGGATTCCACTCATGGCTCTTTGTCTGTGGACTGCGCAGAATTACCCTGTAATTGCTTTGGATTGTTCTGTGTAAATTAAAAACACATACAATTAGGATTACATAGAATAACCCGAGAATGTCTGTGGTGCAGACGTCTCAGGACGGCGCTGTCTGTGAATGCAAAAAGACAAACTGCGGGGGGAAGCTTGCACATGCTGCAGACTGGGACACATTTTTCCTCATTAGTTTTCTGCAAAGTGTTTCACGTCATGCATACAGTGCATCTTCACATAATGTCCCTCCACTTCACGCATAAACACATATACACACACAGCCATACCACACAACTAACCAATGATTTTCTCATTCCAGAGCAATATCCCCTGCGTGAACCAGATGTAAGGAGAAGAGGGCGATGATTCTATCACATATGAGATACAATTCCCCCGTGGACCGCAGCATGGAGCAGGGAGATAGAGCAACCGAGGGGAGACAGGGAGGGAGGGAGGGAGGGAGGGAGGGGGATTGCCTGTCTGTAACAGGTCTTTCAGAAAAAAAGAGAGTAAAGACTCTTGGATTTCTCTTTACTGTAGCTAACAGCTTCCAGTCAGTAAAGAGGCCATTTTGTTCTGCTTAAAAACTCTGTTTGATGCACCATCTGCTGATAGATACCATACTGCAACGTCTGTCTTAATCTTTTAGTCTTTTAGACACAAATTTAGCCCTAAAAGTAGTCCATTCTGAAGGAAGTGTGCATATTTCACATTTTTTTCATACATTTGTCAGTGTCTTGAAACAAGACATATAACTCCACTAGCATTCTAAAAGTTAAACAAAGATAAGTATTATTTAATAAGTCAGTAAATCAGTATTGTGAATGTAATGTAAATCAGTCTTAAAATGCAATCTGTGACAAAGTGAGTGAGACTGCACCATTTGTCCCCATTACATTTTGATCTATTTCTTTCCATACTACAGTATAACATCTATATATTTGTAGTATTGCTTTTGCATACTATACCGGGGTTTGTTTGTGTTTAGCATTATGTTTGGTTACATTTACACCTGCATTTCTGGTTTAATCAAGACAGACAAGTATTTAAAGGTGCAGTGTGTAGAATTTAGTGGCATCTAGCGGAATGGACTTGGCAGAAATGGAATATAATATTCATAAGTATGTTTTAATTAGTGTATAATCACCTGAGAATAAGATTTGTTGTGTTTTCGTTACCTTAGAATGAGCCCTTTATATCTACATAGGGAGCGGGTCCTCTTCCACAGAGGCCGCCATGTTGCAACGCCATGTTTCTACAGTAGCCCAGAATAGACAAACCAAACACTGGCTCTAGAGAGGGCCTTTCACGGTTTTTGCATTTTTCGCAAGTTTCGCGGCCACCATAGGTTCTCCTACATGCTTGGAAGGGGAGGGGTAGGTGGAGGGGTATTCAGTTGGTTTCAATCTGCAACCTCACTGCTAGATACCACTAAATTCTACACACTGGTCCTTTAAGTTCACTTACTGTTGATTGATTTAGTCCTGAGTTTCTTGAGTTATACAGTATATTAGCTTGCATTTCTTATCATGCTCACCATGCTCATCAGGAGACAAAAGAAGGAGTCAGATAACCACTTCCTGCTTTTAAGCTGTCGCTAACTTCACCACTGATGTCATGGGTTGGACCAAGTATAGGGGGAATTTATTGTATTTAGTTAACTGTTTGGTTTAGTGTTTATATGATTTGTACTTATTTTGGTATATAGTAGGGAATATGAAGAGTATTGTCTACGTGGGCGATGTATACTGATACAAGTAGCATTGTTGTTTACCTGTTATAAGTGGGGAAGACTGAAACACTGCTGAGAGAAATATGGTTCTGCCTAGATAGATTCCTCTTATTAAAGAGGAGAGCTGTTGGTTTGAGTTTGATTTGTTTGTTTTTTCAGAAATTTATTTTTGTTTACACTGGACTGAATAAATCACCTTTTTTTTTTTTAGTCATTGAACAAGTCCTTTACGCTCTGGCTAAGCTAAGCTTTCTTTTTCTCTTTCTCTGCCTTTGTCTTTCTTTTTTTGCTAGTCTGCTATAGGTAAAGGCAAGCACACACACATACACACCATGCTGTGATAATTATAATGAAGGTTTTCCTGAGCACACCTGATTTTTTTTTTTTTTACCAGCTGGCCACTGCATATGCAGACATTGTCACACGTGGCAACTGCCCAGTACAACTACTCTGTAGTCTGCTACCACTGACCACTGAGCTGCTTCAGTAGAATGACAACCAAGTGTTATTTGCTTCACTCTGACATACATTTGAGAAGCAGCTGTGATCTGTGGATTTGAACTAGCAACTTCTATAGCACAAGTTCCTTCCTCGGGTTGTTAAGACTGCTGCTGCCCCCAACACAGGTGGTACGTAATAGGGCAAAGACTGTATTATGAGACATTTTTTGCCTGGGGCTTTCTCTCTGGCAGTTTTACACTAAATCATTGCCTCATATTAGGGTTGTCAAACAGTTCACAGCAGGTGGAGAGATAACAGTGGAGAGGGAAACCTATTATCAGAATAGATCTACTCAATCATGTTCTCATTGTGCAAATCACTTGAAAATGCAATGTTAGTGAAATTAAACAGTTTCTTGCTAATGAGAAGTCTTGGAAGGCATTCTTATAGTGTAAAGATATCCTTTATCTTATACATTTTTTGTCAGGGCTCAGCAAAACGTCAATCTTAAGAAACTGCCTGCAGAAGGAGGAAAAGGATTTCTTCACGGAGACACAGATAACTTCTACGCCCTGCTGTCTACCGATTGAGTCGACCCGCTGTTTCCCTCGCCACGCCACCGAGGATCAGCTGCCGTCAAAACCCCGCCGACGCGAGGACGGCCCCGTCAGTATCCGAACCGGACCAAGATGGATGAAACTCGCTTTGTGAAGCGTAAGAGGCTACGTCTGGACAGAGACAGAATTAAATGTGTGTTTGTTAGCTTTTAGCTTTAAGCCTAATTGCTATTTTGTTGTTTGATTTAACGGACCGCCGAGTCCCTTTTGCCTGCTATACTCTGAGGAGTATTTAAAGTTTGCTGCCTGTTTAGTTGTGTTAACCACGCTAGACTGTTTGTGTTTGTCCCACTCGGGACTGCTGCTGTGTTTGTGCCATCGTGAGTGAGAAAGTAAGTTGTTTGACGATCAAAAATCAGACAACGTGCGTTACAGACTGGCGTCTGCACGCACGCTCTCTGTGGACAAACAACCACTGCTCTCCCCTCAGGATCGTAGGACTCCGCCGTGAGCCGGCGTTTCTTCTCCTCCTACGGTCAGATAACATGGGACACAGCGCTACTCTGCCCTTGTTATCTACCACCAGATACGTGTTTGATACATTGAATTGGGTGAACGCAGAGACGCCGACCCCCAGGTAGCGCCATCTTGCTATTGTTATAACCGACACTGCGGTCATAGCCGCTATTTGGTTCTCACGTGACTCTATCTCGCGAGATCACGCCCGTCGTCCTTGAGATCGCGTGATGTCATCTCACAAGATCATGGTCGCATGCACGCACACACGCAAGCTCCAGTTTGCATGTGTTTTCATTGTACATAGCTGTATTATTGCCTAGGTAGGATTAGATTTTAGGAGTGTCTTATTGATCAAAGCATTTGCTAACTTGTTAATTTTGGTATTGTTTATTAAACACTGTTATATTTTTAAAGAGAAGTCTTTTGTAATTATTGTGCTCATTTATTGTAAAAGGTGGCTGATTGAGAGAGTCAGAGCTCAAATTCAAACCTTTATTGTTTACTTGTGGATGCTAATATCCCTCAGATATTAGCATCCCGAGTGAACCTTGTTTATGAGACCTTATTGTTTGGTTATTGGTTCCAGTTTCCGGGTGGTGCCCCGTATTATTAATACATATTAATAATTTAATTTTTTATTAATTATCTCTGATAAGTATTAATCAAATATTTTTGTGATTTTAGCTTACTTAAACATTACCAAGCTAATGTTAACTTACAGCAGTATCATTGTCCAGCTAGTGCGCAAGCTAGTGCTAGCAAGCTACAGTAGGTGGAAAGCTAGCGGCAAAATAAATATAATTGCTGGAATGTTACTGAATAAAATAGTAAGTACAATAATTTAAGTATCTTAACATTTTCTCATTTGAACCCCACAACTAAATATCACGTTAATGTGCACTGTCAAACCAGCACTTCTGTCTTGTCTTATAAATTCCACTCTTTGTGTATCAACATAAATTTTAAGAGTTAATAAATGCCACACAATACTGCTCACTCCATGTTATTCTTACACTATTAAGTCCTTACCACATCTGAGCTGCTGTTCACGTAGGTTGCGAAACTCCAGGCCGTGGAGGTGGGTGGGAAACACACACACTGTGTCGTTGCCAATTCTCACCGAGTTTCTCCGAGCCCAGAGGAGCAGCCACTTCAGCTGACAGTCACAGAACAAAGTCTCAGTGCTGAAGTGCCTGATGGGAAAACCAGGGTACAGTTACAACCTGTGTGTTTGTCTTACTAAATTTGTGTGACCATCCATTGACTTCATTCACCCAAAAGGTGTTTTTCACGGCATATTGATATTTCAGAACAGGAAATACACAGGTGTATTTAATAACATTTATGATGGTTTCATTCCATTCATGTGTGCCAGTTCCAGGGTGCAGGTATTGTGCATGCTGACTCACTGGCAAGGTTTACTGGCTCACCTACATGGAGCAGAGCCATCGTTAATATCATTAGTTACACCTGTGCTTTTCCTGCTATAAGTCTGCAATGAAAACAGTCTATAAACTCTTGACATTTATCCTAGCCTCTGCACCCTGAACAATAACAAATATGGTTTATTTATTTATTTTTTTAACTACAATCTAGGTAACTGAATTTATTGTATAGCTACATGATATGTGTGTGTGTGTGTGTGTGTTTGCCTTACAGCACTTTGAGAGCCAAGAGGTGTGTGAACAGTCCCATTGTCAGAGTGGAGAAGATGTTCCCAGATAAATTTCTGTTTGAAAAAAACACACACACAAAAAGAAATTCGTAAAGAAACACGTCACCTTGCAAGCACTACAGTCACATCACTGTATTTTGTTAGACATTAATGAAGCCGTATCAAATACCATATTCTCTATATATTCAGTGCAAAATAAGCATGAAGCATTACAATGCATGTTTTCAAATTTGGGATTACTCACAATTTTGAGAGGTTGCCCAGATCTAGAAACATTTCAGGGGAGAGACAGCCAATCCTGTTGTTGGACAGATCCCTGTAAGGACAAAAAAGGCCAAGAGAAAGGAAATTATTTATACATTATATATACATTTTACTGGTATTGTTGCAAAACCAGAGCAAGAGACAAAATAAAAAATGGGATCCACTGTAAAAAAATATGTCAGTGTGTTTCGTGCATGATTGTCTTCTTAAAATCTAACACACAGAACTTAAACAGCTGTGGGATGCTGTGTTAGTGAACCAATGCCATGTTCATTCATCTACTCTACTTCCTGGAATATCTAATGACCTTTTGTACCCCTTGCATAACCATTGCTGGCACACACACGCCCACATACACACACACACACACACACACACGTCCAAATGCAGAGGGCTTCTTTATGCAAGTGGCTGAGCGCTGTCGCGTCCATGGCTCCATGCCCCCGCGCTCTGTAATTAAAGAGCTGCTTTGCTGGAGCAGCTGTGGGAAAATAAGCAGAGCACTCGAGTAATCACCAGTTGGGGAGCACTTAAATTAGCACTCTGCTGCTCCCCGAGCCTGGTGCACACGCGCCCCGAATCAGCACAGCTAACTCACTGCCTGCAACCCTGCCAGCCCAGATCCCACTAACTATCAGGCTGCAATCATGTCACTCACTCTGAAGCCTATATGTAGAAAGCCAGGATGAGAGTAATCATTGAAAAAATTACTCGAGTAGAAGAGTTCACCAAAAACAATGAAAAAAAGCTATGGCTAAAATCCTTACTTTGTGCATGTTTACAAGCAAGTTTGTAAGACATTTCAAAGTTTTAGGTTTAACTTTGAAAGACCATGTTTGCAAAATGGCAAAAGCATAAGATATAAAGAAGCTTTGTTCCAATCAATATGCATACTATCATTTTCTTAACACTGGAGTAGGAAACCTCCCTTTTGGAGAGTTCAATTCAAGGGCAATAAAACACACCTTTGAAACAAAACCATGCTAGCTCAGCCCCCTATCCTGTTATCCTCTCCTTGTAGTGGTCCATCAAGTATCTCCCTAGTGTTCGCAAACTTTAGTCACATTTTGCATCATTGGACCTATATCTGTATAGGTCCAGTTGGGGAGCACTTAAATTAGACTTTATGGCACTTCTGTACTTGTGCTATTGTTAACATTTTAGCTCAGTCAAGTCATCTCATGGTGATGTCTTTAACCCTGCATTAACTGATTTTTTGGCCTCTAGGGGGCAACAGAATCAAAATGTGAACACAATATTGATCATCAAATCATAACCTTTTAAGTTGATATGGCCAACTCAAACAGAGCAACATTATCATTCATTCGGAGTCGTGTTTTTGTCCACCTGATTAATGTTAGTCACTCTCCTTTAGCTCTGTTTTTGCTCTCTACCAACTCCTTAGGCAAGGGTTAAAGTGATCCAGAACGGTGGCAGTTTCTGCAGCCTGGTGTTCCTTCCAGCTGATGCCATCGAACATCTCAACAAATGAGAAAGTAATGTCACCCCACGGCCCCACCCCCACACTCTACCAAGCGGCAACCTCCGGGGCTGAAAAATGAAGCCAACGCGGAAGTGCCAAAAATTGCAGTTCCTCCACTTGAGGCTGGCTCCAAAAGCGAGTCAATCCCCATAGACCTCCATGTTAAAATGCCCAAATTTACAGCAGAAATAAACATGTTTACAGCCTGGTACAAAAACGGTTTTGGTCTCTATAGCTAATTTCCCCATTCATGACAACTGTACGGAGGTGAATTTTTATATAACTCACCCATTTAAATTTTATTAAGGCTTAAAGTTACGCATAATTAAGAATGTGGCAGCTTTGAGTGACAGGTGGTCACAGGCTAGTCGCTACCACGGCGGCAATGTTGGTTAGGTAATGTAAGTGTAAGTGTTTGGTTGTACTAAAAGACCTTCTAAGGAGTCAGATTTTCAGTTTTTATTGGTAAGTACATTTTGTTTTAAAGATTTTAAGCCTGTTTTTCGTGAGCAAAAAATTTGCATTAGCATTATCACAGTTGACTGTAACCATAGACTGTAAATGCACAGTGCTAACCAAGCTAGCGGCTGGCATTGGGGTCAGCTCTACTCTCTCGTCCAGATTTTGGTCACTTCTGGCTCCAAAATTCCAAGATGGTGATAGTCAAAATGCAAACTTGAGGCTTCAAAACGGGAGTCCACAAACCAAGGGGTGACATCCATTACTTTTTATAGTCGACACACTCAACACACACTCCTTTGTCCATTCTCATCCCTTCCCTTCATGTGTGCAAATGTCCATAAACTCATGGTTACCGTACTTCAGCATCTAGCTAGCTACAGAAGGGGAGCGATCCTAAATGGAGTTGGTATTTTCTGAAGTGATAGGTAATTTCAAATGCGTTTCAAACGGAGCTCCACAAATATTACACAAAAACACAAGCTGTTTTATGTGCAACTTGGCTATCTGTCTTGCTAGCTACCTGACACCCCCTGCTAAGGGGGTTTCTGAAGGACACTGTAAGCAGCACTTGCCAGGGAGATAGCCTGGGCACACCTATCGCCCCGACTGGTGGTGCTGGTGATGACTGTCAGGAATCCCCTACAAGGGCCCTCATCCACTGGTCTGTCTGGGGGAGGGGAGGGGGCGGTTAACTCTGCCAAACAGGCCCCCCCTGCTAGTATGAGGAGCATAAAGTGCCCTCAAATTGGGATAAGTATTTCCCAATTAGAAATTAGAAATTTAAAGCTTGCATTTAGATTTTTTTAAAATCAGACAGTGGAGATGTCCATGATGTGTGGTTGAAGTTATCTGGTTAATTCAAATGCAGCACAGCCCAGAGTAGCTGCAGCAGCACAGCCCAAAGCCACATCAGAAGCACAGCCCAGAGTAGCTGCAGCAGCACAGCCCAGAGCCACAGTGAAAAATGGGTGCTTAAAAGAAGGTCAGCTGATCACATAGCCTGTCCACAAAAAAAAAAAATCAAAAAAACAAGTCCACTGGAGCTCACAGTACAAATCAATTTGGGAGTTATTTTGAGATGAGTCATTTTTCCCCGCTACTCTGCTACACCGGATCTTCGTTCCCCCACCTGCCAAATCCCACTTTAACCCCTGTCTTTAGGGAAATATTAGGCACTTCAGCTGCTAAATGCTCCACTATGTTCGCCAGCTAGTCTACAGCTAACTGTGTCTGTTTGTCGTTTGGTACTGAGCAGACAGTGGGGTTTTAGAGCTTTTTCTCTGAAAACAGTTGCCTCCTGTGGCTGAAAATGACATTATGAGAGTGCTGTGAATGAACCAAAACATCAAGGTTGCAGGTTGTTCTTATAAAAATATTGATTATAGCCACTTTAAAGCAAGTGACTCAAGAATGATGGGAAATGCAGGGTGATTCAATGTGCCGTTAGCAAAGGTTTTGCGCTAATACACTTGCCAACAGTGTCACCAAAAGGTCAGTAGGTCTAATCCCCAAAATCTGAGTGGAGAAAGTGAATGAGAAATGTTCTCCCTTTCTTTAACAGCTCCTGCTGATGTGCCCAAACATGAAACCTTTCCAAACCCTGAAGATTGTGGTCACACTGGACAGCTCCCAGTTGTGAATGTGTCCATCTGTATAAACATGAAAAAAGTGGCATTGTGCCCTGAGTTAGCTTTGCCTGGACAAAGAAAGTTCAGCAGTGCCTGAAATAGTAGTTGCAGCACTTCTGCTTCAGTTAAACATTTAAGTCCCCTTTTCACTCTGTACTTTAGACACTCCGTCTCGTTGTCTTGAAAGCCAGAGGACTTGTTCCCATGTCCCCTGAAGAAGCTACTCACAGTCTCCTCAGAGCTAGCAGACCACGGAAGGCCCCGGGCTCCACTGTACTTATCAAATTATTCTTCAGATCCCTGGAGAAGAGACAGAGAGAAAGAAGGAGTCAGAGATGACAGTTAAATCAGTGATATCTATCTATCTATCTGTCTATCTGTCTATCTATCTATCTATCTATCTATCTCTCTTTCCTGCCATGGCATTAAGTGGTGGTTTGTTTTGAGATGAAATTCACT
This sequence comes from Scomberomorus guttatus, assembly GCA_038419695.1. Classification (NCBI taxonomy): domain Eukaryota; kingdom Metazoa; phylum Chordata; class Actinopteri; order Scombriformes; family Scombridae; genus Scomberomorus; species Scomberomorus guttatus. Next base: position 23,751,053 of record CM076458.1, read on the forward strand.
GAGCTCATGCTTGCTGACCGTGATGCTGTGTTGTAAACCCGTGCTTTCCAAGGAAACGTGAGTCATTCAAAACGTGCATGAGAATACATTTTCATACAGTTCACAGAATACTGGTTTGCCAGCAGTTGGGAATAAATGGGAGGATTTAGTGGTTCAAGCTAGAGGAAGAAGGAAAAGAGGCCCAAGTCTTGCTTAAGGACAATTTTTACCATTATCAAACCAGACCAAAGTATGAAACAAGACAGAAGTCTCAGGTCAAACTTAAGGATTTGGCCATTTCCTTAATTGTAATTGCAATTTTATTGTGGTTATATATTAATAGGAAAACAAAGGAAATTCCTGGAGTTATTCATCAGTGACCTAACTTTTTTTAGTTTATAAGAGAAACACCTGTTAGCTGGACAGCACAGGCCATTTCCTGCATGCTTAAGACCCAGACCACATCCAGCTAAGAGGCAAAAACACACATTACAGTTTCAGCCAGGCACTCCTTGTCCACCCCGCACCGCCCACCCCAAAACCTCTGACGCTACTAAAAATGGACCTCAAAAAATTTCCTGAAATTGTGTCCCTGGTTTCCTTTCACTCTGCACTATATGTCCAGTGTGATGAGAATCAGAATAACTGTAGGCGCCTTTTTACAAATGTGAACAACAATCCAGCTCAACACCACCGCAAAAGATTTTTTTTTTTTTTTTTGGTTTACAGTCACACAGGCCAAAGTAGGGCCAGCCAAAAGAAACAAAACAATACCAATAGGACTATCAAAGTCACAGCCATTGTCCCTAAGTGAAAATAAAAGTAGTAATGCTAGAGATCTCTTTATCTGACACATGGGAGAGTTTGGTAGCAATATATATATATATATATATATATATATATATATATATACATATATATATATATATATAATTATCATTATCCCTTTTACCTAATCCAACCAGAAGCTAAATAACTCACTGTATTGCATTCAGGACAGACTGAAAGATTTGTTGGAGCCATACAGTAATGCAGATTTTCTCAAGAGATTGGAAGCATGGGTGGTTATATCACTACTACTAGATGTACTGTATGAAAAGCCTGAGCTGTGGTTGTTTTACATTAACTGATGTTAATTTGGTCCATGTAAAGCATTAGTTACACACACACATGATGAGCCATCATTAGTGGGAGAAAAATGACTCCCTTTAATGGTTAATGATCTGTGTCTTGTGTTAAATTGTTTGGTCCATGGTTAAAACACACTTTGTCTGCACCATTAGGACTCCCCAAAACACCTGTCTGACCAGGTGTTGGCCAAACAAATAGTCTTGTGGCAAAAAACTAAACAAAAAAACAACTATGAGTAAAAGGCACATTTTTCACATTAAAAAAGGGGGGGGGCTGCCTTTTTCTTAAAGGGAACATATTAAAGTCTGTTTACAGGTGGACTACTACTGCGTCTGATTAATAACCTCAAGTGTCATTTGACTCAACGTCGGTTGGAGCTGAAGACTACAAGTTTGAAAATGAAAAGTTCTGTGTGTGTGAAGTTTGACAGAAGTGAGTTTATCAGACATCTATAACTCGCTCCTCATCTTTGCTTGAGGCTAGCAGGCTACATTTGCCGCTAGCATACCACGCCAGAATCTCCCACTGAACTCTAGGCGGTTGAGTTGCATTGTGGGTAATATAGGCGCCAGGTTTTGACAAGGAAGTCTGTATTTTAATTTATCTGGTTCTGATGCATTGATTTTGATAATAAAAACAAAACTGTCCATTGTGAGGTTGACAATGTTATAGGAGTGCAATGCTAAATCGGTGGAGTCTGTGCACTTGGTTTAACCTCAACACCTAAATATACTTGGTGCTGACTCTTCACAATTGGAATTACTAACGAGACTTTCTGTAGATGTCCTCCGGGATTTGTCATTCACACAGCAAGTTGTAGCACGACTTAAGAAGAGCACTGAAGTTGCCTTCCTGACAGACTAACCTCCTGGTCCAGGCGGGTCCACCAACGGCTAGCTCTCATCTCCGCTCTCATCCAAAGTTGTCTTTGATCATGCACAATATGCTACAAAAGAGCGGGTGGAGGGTGGAGGTCAAGAGGTCATCCGTTGTGCCTGCAGCACCTCCTTTCATCCTGAACTACTGTCTTGCAGCTTACTGCTGTACTCTTCTCTGCCGTCTCAGAATGTGCTGAATGTTCAAAACTTTCCAACTTATCGACTGACTGCTTTACCAAGGGGCAGAGACCACTGCTTGGTGAGTCTCCAAACAGGAAATGTGCTACTGTATAACGATTATCAAGGAAAGCTGAATCCCATTCTACATTAAAAAATCAAGAGCAGTGACAACTGTATGGGACACCTTTATAAGAGCTCCTTAGAGGGCCCTGAAAAATAAACCTTGAAAATGAATAAACAGAGAGACAAAAAAAAACCCTGAAAATTTCAAATTGAAGTTATGAATAACAGTTTTGAATGTTTAGATGAGGATCCTAAGTATTCATACCTTTGAATTGCTCCTGATGCTATCATATGTCATCATAAAATTCTATGAGAATAATTGTGATGTTTTCGTTATTATGTTGTAGTCCTGTTATCCATCGAATGTTACCTTGGGTGTCAGCTTGTTTGTTTCACTGGCTTCCTGTATGAGGTAATTTTTAAAGCCACATAAATCAGACGATGGCATCATGGGCAACACAACCACCTTTTATATCCTCAGAGCTGAGCCAACAAGCATCTGCAAATAAACATTATAAATTTTTGTTGTGTGTTATAAACAGCAAAGGTTACAGACGGGCGGGGTCTGCTACATAATATAACAGTGCGAGTGCCAAAATATTTCAACAATCAGAGGAAACCATTTGAAAGTCGATTCAGCATCCTTTTCTGCATCCTTTTCAGAGATTAACTGTCTGGCATGATCTGTAATGTCCTCTGTCAGTAATTCCAGCTCCATCTGTACATCATATTGTGAAGTTTATATTGGAATCCAGCTCTGCAGTGCATCAGTGGTCTCACACTGTCACTAGGCGATGTAGTGAAATAATTGCTGTTGTTTTGTGTGGGCCTTTAGTAGAATTTAATAATGTCTCCTATCCAACTTTTTACTTGTCCTAGGTACAATGTCAACTTTGCACAAAGGGAGTGGCAGCACTGATGGTCATGAGTTCAAGAGGTCTTCTTCTCTGCTTCCTTCTCTTCCCCTTCTGTATCCACATATATAAACAAAGACGCTGCTAAGAGTTCTCAGGCTCCTGCTGCATATAACTTGCTGTATATATCAGTAGTTCAGAACTGGTATGTCCTTAGGATGCACATTTCTATTCAGTCATTAAAGGACCACTTTGCCGGTTTTCAACCTTATCTCTAGCAATCTGAATTAGGGATATAGTGTGAAAAACAACAACAGTTGTTGTTATTGTTCTCTGTGTCTCTGGGGTGCAGTTGCAAAATCCGTTGTTCTTCCGGCACCAGCACCATCATTCGACATATACAGTGACATAGATGGGAGCAAGGAAGAACTACAGCTTTTTTTCAGCTTGGGTCTCTAAGTCTCCGCCTTTGATTTTCTGTGGTGGTGCCTTCAAGGACGGTCAAAGGTCGGTCTTTTTCTCAGTTTTTTCTAGTCATAGAGCACCAATTTCAGAAATAATAGCACATTTCTACAACATAGGTGACCTAGTTTTATGAAATCATCATATTCACAGCGGTGAATTTTCCCTTTAAGTCACGGTCCACACATCAGCGAGCTTAACATCCATTCAGTTTTATTACATCTATTCATTCTCAGGGCCACAGGGAGCTGGAGCCAACTTATCCAGCATACTCCAGTACACATCGAGTCAGTGTACACCTGGACAGATAACCAGTCTAACACACATATAAACAGATAATCACCTAAAGGCAGCTTAAAGCAATTTCAATATCCCTAACATGTTTTGGAGAGTGGGAGGAAGCCAGAGCACCCAAAGTAAAGCCCAGCATAGGGGGAACTGCAAACTTCAAGCAGAAAATTTGATTGATTTACTAACGCCAGGGCCAGTTCTGCTAGTCATGTAATCCTCACCTTGCATGTTGCTGTAGCAGAGACAGAGAAACTTACTCCAAAACATGGCAAAACACAAATATTAAAGGGAATATATTAAACTTAGTTTTATACCTCAGCATCATATGGGCAGTGAAATATTGGCCTGGCTTAAAACTGACTAACGCTTATTTACATGTTTATTTATTTATTTTTTTACATTGGAATTCAAGCCCAAGTTTCACTTTGTGTATTTTTGTTTTCAATTTTTTTTAATTTGCAAGATAAAAGTTAAAGAGGCAGCTCAGTGGATCCATGATTAATACACCAAGACGGTTCTGGGTTCGATTCAACCGTACTGTAACATCAATGTCGCAGCACTGCTAATCACTTTAAAGCATGAAACAGCCAGGCGTCACAAGTACATTTTGTTGACAAAGTTTACTCACAGGCTCGCAATCCACTCAGAATGGACTTCCGTTCCACCAGCTGGGAAACACTGACTTACATAAGAGCAACATACAACTTCACCTGTCTGACAGGACACCCACCAATTTACAGTCGGGCCCCTGTACACAAGCACAGTATAACCCACACCGTTGCAAACAGGCTTACACGTTTACTCATAAACTCTCAAATAAAAAGGTAGAGAAAGATTACAGATACTATTATGACTCACTTTGAAAACTCAACATCATCTACATTTACACATTTTTTTCAACAGTACAACCCACTCTGTTGCTCTGAGTTTCTCTTTTTAATAGAAATACTTCTCTTAATCTGATTATTTAATATACTTTGAGTTGCTGCTGTTAATGAAACTTCAGGAGATTACTTAAGAGTTTTTTGTAAAAAAAGATAAAGTCCAGAATCTGCAGTAACAGTATACAGCAACCAGTTAACACAGCAAAGTGGAGCGAGTCTGAAACAGGGGATCTTCTAAACACAGTAGATTGTATACAGTTATAGAACAAGGGAAGTAAAACCTAAGTACTGTGTCTGATAATAGCCTGTCTCAAAAAAAGGCCTGGTTCTCTCTTCAGCTGGGGTAAACAAAGACCCTGGCCACTATTTGAGAATTTATGATACACACACACACATACAAACAAATGATAACTACCTTTGGGGAGACTTGCCCCACACATCCAGTGTAGATACAGCTGGAGCAGCTCAAATGAGATGAATGTTTAAACAATAACCATTTTCTACTCCCCCAGCCGTGCATGTTTGAAGAGCAGGAGCAGCCCTCAGTATAAACTCCACCATTTGTGGTTAATGTTTGAAAAGCTACTGAAGTGGTCCCCAATTAATTTAAACTGCACTGTATATCTTGGCCTGCTCAGTTTCTTCCCAAGTCATATGACCCCGAGGATATCAGCCTGTTCACTGTGTGACACTAATGGGCAAATTCCTCCCTGAATCTAGATGATTACCATGTCACACAGTGATACAGAGGTGTGCACCCACATACACTCACTGTGAATAGAAATGCACACACACACACATACTGACCAGACCACACACACAGCCCACAGCACAGCCTCTAGATAGAGCACCACTTTCTCTTTGATAGCAAACAGTATTTAATCATGCACAGTCTCATTAAATAGATCTCGATGTTGATGTAATTATCAAAATATCAGATTCACAAAAAGGTCAAATTCGACATGAAGTACATAAGAAAATAAAACTGAAGCCTGCTGCGGCCACTTGGGCACTCATCCAAATGGAAAGTGATGCTGCATGATGTATTCGATTGTGTGCGCACTTAATGAAATGAGACGATGACATACACTCATTTGTATAACATATTTCTCAGTGGCATGTTTTTGTCTACAGCAGGGTGTCTGTATACATAAAGGCACCTTGTTTCCAGTAAACATAAAGAATCTCACATGTGTCAGAGGGCTAATATCCAGGTCAGAGCAGTGAAGACACACGCATGCTGTACTTTATATACACACGTACACATTCATACAAACTAAGTTCTGCTTTCTATTATATTTAATGTTTGAAAGTTGAAACAGCTAAATAGGCAGATATACACACACAATGAAGTTGTGATATATTTAGATCCAGTTAGTAAATACATTTCCATTAAAAAGTACAATACCGTGGATGTATTATAGGAGCTGGATACAAAACTCAAAGATGGCGCCTGTTCAATTGAATAAAAATTGCTTGCCTGGTGCATGAGCCAATCTAGCTTCCTGGTTTCTGTGCTGTGCGGCACACTGAATATGTACAATAGTGTCTCTCCTGCTGGCCCTGCCCCGCAAGTTTCCGCCCGGCCCATAGACTTTACATTGGGATGATGTCACATTTTTTTTTACTTTTCTAGGCCGAAGGAAAGTTTTAGAAATGGATTAAAAATTCATAATACAAAGAGTAACAAACAATGCTATGAGAGCAGTGAGAGTGAATCAAAACATAAAAGTTGCAGGCCAGAAAACCAAAACATTGAACACGCTATAAACCTATAGAGCTGAGTCTCAACTGAAAAGTCTCTGTTGGTCCATCACTATAGGGCAGCCCTTTTCAAATAAAAATATTCATATAATCCATTGTTCATAAAAAAAATACTGATTAGCTACTTCAAGCTTAGTGCTGTGAGGGCAGGGTAATCATTGACTCAGATAAATGTATCAACACTTTAATGTTTATACATAGAAACATTGATACAAAATAGAACTTTGAACAGTGAGTGGGGCAGTTCATGAAATGATGACCCTGGATATACATTATATTATATTACTTTTTCGTGTTCTTCACAACAATGCAAATGAAAAGCATGCAGCAAATCCCCTTATTTTACCTCTCATCCTCCCTGGAGAAACTCCAACTGTCTCTCTTATTAACTTGACTAAGTATATTGGCACCAACCCTGATGCTAATGTAGAATCTATTTATGAAAACCATTTGTTCACATGTTAAATATTAATGGGTCAGTTTGCAGATGCTTTGAGGGAAAGCCTGGTCACACACACATTCACACATTACAGCAAACACCTACACAGCAGACAGATAACCACCTACCGGATTGTAAATAAATATGTGATGAAAGCTCACTGAGGAGAAGGGAAAAGGCGGACAGTCAGACAGTTCAGTCCAATTAAACAGACTGAATGTGCACGCATTGTGACAGGCATGTAGGTACCACTGCCAGAGCATCAAACAGCAATGGACTTTCCTCTATGTGTGTTTGCATTATGGAAATATTACATACAGTAAGCACTAAAGGACCTGTGGGCATAAATGAATTATTTAACCTTCTTGGCAAGATACACCGCACAATCAAATAGCCTATTTGAAACAGTCAACACTCATCAATGTAAAGCCGGTAATATTTTGCATAAATACTGAAGGTATTTTTTACAATATATTTAAAATCGTACAGGTTTTTATAGAAAATATGTGTCTTTGCCACTTTCCACAGTCTGAACCCATTTGGGGGGATGATTAAACATTTCTCAAACACTGCTGGAGTGCAATTTATTCCTACTGAGTGGATGAGCCACGCTTATGGGATATGTGCTGTGATTTTCTCAGATTTAACTTCTGCCTTAGAAGAACAGAAAGGAGTAAAAAAAAAAAAAAAAGAAAAAAAAAAAAGAAAGTAGTCACTTATGTAAAGACACGTTAATTTCAGCCTACACTCAAAATTAAAACAGTCACATGAAACCAACTGAAGCAATTTTACCGCAGATGGAGAAAAAGCTCTAAGAAACCCTGAACTGTAAAGAAGATACTTTCTTCATTAACAGCTCAGCAACTGTATCCAATTTTGGAACTACTGTTCTCATCAGTATGAGGTATTTCTATCAGAACAAAGCAAAAGGTCAAGGAGGGTGCAAAGAAAATTCTTCTAAGAAATGCTTTTGATGCAGGCCCTCTTGCTCTCTTGCTATTTTTTAAATATCATAACAGAATACACAAGAGAAACAGCTCCCAGTACTCTGATGCTATAAATAAATATTGTAAAGGTTTCTATTAAATCATCATATCCGTTTACAGCATCCATCTGCTACTTTTTTTTTTTCATTGCAGGAGACAGTCTATGATTAACAGCCCTGTGAGGTGAAACACAGGAGAGACAGAAGAAGAATCTGTCTCCTCCGTTTTTTTGGTCAATAAATCGGTCACACCCATGGTGCTCACATGTTTTGCCTCAACTGTGACCCAGCAACGGTCTCCCATAAAATAACAATAACACCATTCATATTTCAAAACTGTACTTTGATCCATTTAAGGCTTCATCTTACTTCAAGTCCTCTCTTAGGTAAACAGAAAAAAGACAACCATGCTTTTTACGTGATAAGAAAAAATTCTGGAAAATGTACAAATGCAATAACAAATGTAAATTCACAACTGGATTGAGTTTCATAAGTGCTCTCCAACAACAACACACACAAAAGTGGAACCAGCATGTGCTGAAACAGGAGGAAGAAGAAATATGATTTTTTAAATTTTTTTAGGGATTATATCAGAAGATTTAATTGCACCTTTTCTGTGTTAATAATGATATTGAAATGAATCTATGCATACTTTGTCAATACTAGTAAGTAAAATAATTTAAATTTTAGAGCAAAACTCCATCACTTTACATGTAATCTCTCTTTTTTTATAATCAGATATCTCAATTAAGAACAAATTATTATTTAAAATGACAACAAGGCAGAAGATTATTGGAAAAGTGACATCTGACATGCAATTGAAATCTCAGATTAAGTGGTCTTCTGCTTTAATCAAGTATTATTGACTCCAGTGGGTCAATAATGCTGTCATTCTTTTCTGCTGTCCCTGCTAATAACCTCTGACCTTTAACCTGATGAGGATAACCTCGGGGGCAGTTTGGTTTATGATCACATGACCACTGAGCTTTCCATCTGCACTCTGCTCTCTGGATTTCACCCTGTCATACATTCTTATGCACAACCAGCCAGGCGATGTGTCCTTCAGCGATTTGCCACGCCCTCATCAATCACCTCCCAAGGAGACACATTCACAAGGAAGACTGAATAAACGTCACCTCCTCGGTGGGAACAACAGGAGTTTCAAAACTTTTTAAAGGACACCTCCTCACACTTGTGACATCGGCTTTCAGAATGAGCAATTGCAGATGCCACTCTGAATTCTGATACTGTCTCTGCCCTGAGCTGTCCACTCAGTCTATCCAGCCTGCCTCCAAATTCCTCAGGCTAGACAAATAATGTTTGGTCAAATAGACAAAAAAATAGACCCGCTGCTCGCCAATGAAAAACATTTAAGCAGTCTGTTCAGAATACAGCTACTGTCACATCCACTGCCAACAATAAAAATGACCACTACTGTAAAGACACTTTGTATCTGGAGACTATAATACACAATATGCTAGTAGCCAATAGCAAGATGCTTATTTCAAAGCATGACAACCTGAAAATACTTTCTGCTTTATCGTTAAATCAATATATAGCTCTGAGTTATAGTTTTTTATTTTACTGTTTAAAGTTTTTGTTAAATTGTACAACATTCAAGTCAATTCTTCTTTTTAATTTAATCTTCTTGTTTTATTGTAGGTAATTTCAAGAAGGAACATACTGCAGCACCTATTCTGACTCTACCTATTCTAAAGGATATGGCTTGTGCAGATATCCTATATAGAACCACTAAAATCATTTATCTAGCTCAGTGAAATGTATTTTCAATCCAATATATCTATAAAAACTGCGAGTGTGAGAAATGTGAGAACTTAAAAAATATGCCAGGCTCATCCGTTTCACACAGATTCTTCACAGGAGCTCAAACACTGAGGATTTCTGTGGTGGGAACCCATGATGAAGCGGCAAAGCTAGATTCAGTGTCCTGACCAGAGAACAGTGACAGGCTTTGTTCCCGCTCTGCTCCCGTGGGACCCAGTTTGGCTGATGGTAATGGGCTTGTGTCCATATGGGGGGATTCAGGCCATCATCCAACATACAGGAACCCTCCATTAAAAGGGCCCTATCTAGGCTATAGAAGGAAGTCACATTAAAAGCATCTTCCTTGGGGGATTAATAAGTTGCTGGTGTGCTTTTGTGCTGGACTTGAATGCTATGATCATTATGATATATTCTTGGATGGAGCACCTAGTATGGTTTAATAAATGCTTAAAGGGGCCATATTATGCACATATCTAGGTCTATATTTTTAATCTGGGGTTCTACTGGAATATCTTTGCATGACTTGAAGTTAAAAAAAAAAAAAACTCCTTATTATCTTATACTGATCCTTTATGCAGCCCCTCAGTCCAGCCTCTGTCTGAAACAACCGGTTTTAGCTCCTGTCTTTTTATGGCTGATGGGTCCACTCTGTTCTGATTGGTCAGCTTCCGGAAGCTGTGTCCCGGCCAGCCTCCAGCGGCTCAGGAGGCTACGTAAACAAACCATGATACAATCTATAGTAGTAGGATTTTACTACTTTTTGTCCTTCTTTACTCAAAATGTCAACTTTTCGAATACATCCGTACATGTTCAAGCCGAAATCCAATCCGAGAGTGGACAACGCAAACAACATGTGGAAAAACCTTAGCAACAACCTTGGCAACAAAGGCTTCGAAATGGACGGCTGTTTAAGGGCATGCGCAACCAGCTGATATCAGTTCATTGGTAAGGTAGAAAAAAATGTTGCAAACGAAGCATTCAAGGCAGGTTGAAGCCCTGGCTTTTGACTTGCAGGGACCATTTCTACATGCGTTAACCTCAAATTTTATATAGATATCCAACATCATAATAGTATATTAGAAACCCAGAAAAAGCATAATATGTCCCCTTTAAAAAATGTCGTGGATACAAGATTATGGAGGGCTTCCTGCTTTACACTCTGACCTTTGATTGAAGGGTCAGTTCAAATGAGATACAAAAAACACATTGTCTCACCTAATATCTATAGAGCATTACAAATGAAATTAAATTCACCTAATTTAATTTTATTCCCATTTTATTCAAAGAACAAGACTAGAAGTCACAGTGGTGCTTTGAGCTAAATGCTAAGGTTAGCATGATAACATGCCAACAATGGTAACATGCTTATGTTTAGCAGGTATAATGTTTACCATGTTCAGCATCTTATTTTAGCATGCTATAATTTGCTAATTAGCACTAAATACAAAGTACAGCTGGACACATTGGAATTTTGGCCTGATGGTGGCACTACATGAAAAGTTAAGGGATCGTCCAAAGTTATTATAACTGATGTGAAGTGTGAAGAAATGTGAACCAAATTTCATGGCAATAGTTGTCAAGAGATTTCACTAAAAACGACAAATGTCAACCTCATGGTAGCACTAGAGGAAAAGTCGGTGGATCACCAAAGTCAGTATGATTCATCCTACGATTCATTTATTTGGATATCTGTACCAAATTTCAGGGCAATCTATCCAATAGTTGTTGAGACGTTTCGTTCTGGATCAAAGCAGTGGACGGACGGACTGAGCAACTGACAGACAGACGGACACTGCCATTCAGCCATGAGTGGCTAAATAGGTGCTCTGAGATTACCATTTTCCATTGCTGCCCCACCAGGTATGTTTGTTACTCACGTATGCAAGAAGTAGACTGAGTCCACAGCTGCAGCACGAATGGTTCAAACTCATACACATGCGTTATTAAGCTTGTCATTCAGCTGCCAATTCACCACAACCCTCAGATCCAGTCAGTCAGTCAGCCAGGCGGGCAGGCAGGAAGTCAGTCGGCTGGGCCAGACGAGGGAACAGCTGGCCGCCACTTTCAACTCACTGAGGCTACCTGGCCTGGCGTCAACTGCTAGCGACAGATGTATCTCTGCCAAATGCTGCATGTGGCAGGACGGATGGACAGGCTGTACCCAGAGAGTGAGGTGAAGGAAAGGATAGGGCACGCAAACTGCTGCTCCAAGAGGTCAGGCACGGAAAACCTTTGGCTGAGTGTCCTTAAAAGCCTCGCAGTCATCTCTCCATCACTCCAGTGGAGCTGGAGGGATGAGGGTAGAAAGGTTTAATGGCACTAATAAGGCCCAGGGAGACAGGTGACATCATCCTGTAGGTCGACTGGCGACACAACCACCCAAAAAGGAGTGGAAAAGGGGCCAAATTATTCCACTGACATTAATCCAATCTGAATTTAACTGTCAAGTAGTCAGGGAGACAGGGCCAACTGACTGACTGTAATAATATTCAAAGCAGGCACTGATGTAGTCTGTGTGTGTGTGTGTGTGGGAGTAATGTGTGTTCTATGTGTGAGCGAGTGTACATGCATACATCTGGGGATGATTGACTGAAAGGGAGAGTTATCAAGCCATCTACTCCGTGTGATTTCAGCCCCTTGCTGATTTCCTCATCATCAGCCAATGTCAGTATCACTATCAGGTAGAAAAGCAGTGATCACTGGGTTGGACAGAGGTGAAAGCAATCAATAGTTGACTTGAGGGGGCGGCGGGAAGAGCAGGACGGCCATCATAGAGCTCATCATCAGGCTGTACGCATACAGTCCTCTGAGACGTTGCACATGATGTGGTCTTCATCAGCGCAGTCAGTCACACTGTCAAAGCTCCCTGATCTTGCACTGCATTAAGTTTTTATATGATGCTATATATTATCCCTTTTAAGACATTTACTCTGGCAATTGAGGTTAAGAATGAGGGCAGAAAGGTGAAAACCATTGGAAAGCTTCCTGCAGGGTAAACCTTGACAAGGATCTCCTAATTCCCACAATGTCCCCCTTTTACCTTTCCCCTGTTACAGTGCAACACTGCTCCTGTGATGACAGCTATTAGGACTCTGGGGAGGACAAAACAGTAAAGAGAGCTTGATTTAAGTACTTACAGTTTTTCCAGGGCAGCCAAGCCATAGAAGGAGCCATTCCTCAGCAGGGAGATCTTGTTGTTACTCAGGTTTCTGTTTAGACACAAAATATATGAGGGGAAAACAAGGTGAGCATACAGAACAAGTGAAGGGAGGGACATTCGTAAATATCACAAAAATAGAGCTGCAGAAAATTACTTATTCAAATGGCTGATAAATTGTTTATCCTCTGACTGTCAATATGTTGGCAAGAGATAAGGATTTATGTCTGATGAGATTGCGGCTGTAAATTACTCATCCCGGCCACGTTTCTGTCTTGTTTATGGGCGTTTGTGGTTAAGATGGGTAATGATCCAACCCAACCCCCGTCCTCCGCTCCCATGTCAAAATATCGGCCTAATAGAAAAGAAACGCCGGTTCAGCACAATTCAATCATCCATTGCTCACATTACAACAGCAAACAAATCAATGAAACGCACCACAGGGATCTTTAAGTGATAAATTAATATTCAGAGGCGATGCAGCACCTCCATTTTGATAAATTCAGTGACGTCAGTATGTTTCCTCTTTTTTGCATGACATATGTGAAATGGCTCTGACTATGGTGAAATGTAAGTATGTGTTCTTCAAGTGATGCATTTGTTTGGCAAGAAAAGAAAAGTAGGGCTTGGACAGGACTTCCCACCGAGTGTGTTACCGGCAGGCACACACACACACAAAATGTTGTCACATTATTCAGCACATGGGGCCTTGGGACTAGAGCTTTCCCTCAAACCGAAACACACCAGAGCGAAAACAGAGACAAGAATACAATCATGTACAAACACACACACACACCTACACAGATACGATACTGCTGTACTTGTGAGGTCTTTCTGTTACTTTTTTCCTTACTAACTTTATCCTGAACTGCCATGCCTTACAACAACCTTTAACCTAACCCCAACTGTAATCCTACACCCAACCCAACAAATCACAAAATGTTAACTTAAGCAACACACACACACACACACACACACACACACACACACACACACACACACACACACACACACACACACACACACACACACACACACACACACACACACACACACACACACACACACACACACACACACACACACACACACACACACACACACACACTACAGTACATACAGTACAGTCCAGTGTTTGGAAAAATCCCAACAGGACAGTACAGGTAGTGCAGAACACCACATGAGAATTGTGAGATGTATTTGTGTGGTTATAGGCAAGGGAAGCTAGGTTTATTTGTGTCCTTTCAAACAATACAAAATGCTTTACATAAAGCAAATAATGAATAAAATAAAATAAAAGGAATACAGTTTTATTACAGTAATACATTGCCCCTAGTTTGAAGGCCCTGAAAACAGATTCTCTGAACTCACTTCTCACTATGGGTGATGGAGTGCTACATGAATACAGTATTTTCTGTCAAAGTCGGTTGTGGTCATTTCACATGACAGATTTCTGTATTTGTGTTCTTGTCTTTGCTCTTCTCATTGGTTTAAAGATTGAAGCTCAGTGGGAAAAAGGAGATGCCACATACCACCAATTAGGACTCAGCAACATTTGAATCAAAATGTGATGACATTTGTGGGTTTGCTGCCTCATGTTGCCAGGCCACCATCAGTCAAACCCGATCAAACTACACCCACACAGTCCTGATGAAGCAGATTTAGAATTTTTGAATGTTAAAGTCACATTGCCACCAGTTAGAGCGTCCGGGTATAGTTGCATTTTGTAGATTTGATTGGATCATTCAAAAATGGGCATGGCTTAGCAAATACAGTGTAATACGGAGCTGTAATGAGATATGGACCTGTAGATGATTGTTGTGTAATTAAGGTGAACTGATCCTGTAATTATTAGAACCTACATTTAAATGTATGTATTAAATGTGCATTTCCATTTTATACAAAAAACAAGACTAAGAGTCTGTATCCATGCTAGCGTCACAAACCAAAGTATTGGACATTGGAGTATTGGATCTCCAACATTGTTAAAATTCATCATCTGGTAATCATGAATGTCTGTACAAAATTTCTTGGCAATCCATACAGTTTTTGAGATATTTCAGTATGGACCAAAGTTGGGGACTGACTGACTGACAGACTGAGAGAACATGCCATTTCCAGAGCCACGCAGCTAGCATGGTTAAAACAATTTTTTTTGCCATCCAAACACACACCTCTTATTATGATATTGCTCTGCTAGCTACTTCGACCCACAAACAGTCAAATGTGATTTTATAAGATGGGCTGGGTTAGCTAGCCATCCCAAATCCATTTTGATTGGGTAGATTTATGTGTACGCCCCCAAGTTCAAGGTGATAAATATTTTAACATTTTACAGGAAGAGAAAAGAGAGGGATTTTGATATAACACACATTTTTTTTACATAGATTTGGCATATATGGAACAATACAGGGACAGTATTAGAATTTGGAGAATGTATTTTTTTTATTTCAGTTGTTTTAACAAAGAAACTAATTACTAGACACTAAAAACTAGTAATTAGTAGAAGTAGATGTAGTAGCTGTACTATAAATTTTGGTGATACTGACAAGTGTTTCAAAAGAAATTCTTTGAGAAACATTTAAATTTGAACAATATTGCAAACTTTTTGGTTGAACCAAGTTTGCTTCAGCCAAAAGGTATTGGTTTATTTCCACTGAAAACGCACACACAATTTCATACAGAGCTACAGTACAACAGGGCAAGCAGCTAATGATTTATATTGCGCTTATTCTACAGCCCAGATTCACATCATTTTAAATACACCTTGGATGACGTTTCTGGATTTCATATCTGCTAAAATATTGATTGCTTCAGCCAGCTCTTAAATCATCTGCTGCAGGGCTGCTCTGTCTCTGTGACACAGTGTGGGTCCGTGCATGCCCATGTGATCTGCTGGCTAGAGCCCTTCTTTGCATGTGTGATGTTGCCTATCTCCTGTCAGCATATGGCCACACACGCACTTGCACAAGGTCACATCCCTCCATCACTCACCTCCACCACCTTCCCATCTTCTTTTAACAAGGTAGGTTCTTGGAGTGATGGGCCAGGTTTAGAAAGAGATGGAGTAATTGGAATGTGTCACTAGTCTCCTCGGTGACGACAGTGCTCGTTATGGCTGCAGGGAACGTATACACCATTTTAACCCTAGGATTAAGCAGTGGGATCCCACAATGCATTGTGCTGAATGGGCAAATTGCTGGCCAGACTGCTAGAGGAGCCGAGCACAAGTGTGTAGACTGAAAATGTCACAGCTCACACAGTGCACAAACACATGCAAACTAGTCATAAACTAACAAAAGAACAAAATTTGGTCACAAGAATGTATGGAAATTGTGTATTTTTCTGGACAAAAGAAACAAGAAAAAATGCTCTGGAAAATTTTTGAACAAATTTGTGGACAAGTATATTTTGCACTTCTGTCAGTTTGTACCTACCTACTGCCTACCTACTATGTACCTGATTTAACAAGATGGCTTATGCATATTCTTTGGGGAAAGTACCTATCTCTCCCCAGAGTGATAACAGTTGTCTTGGCAGGAAAAGCAGGACTGAAGATAGGAAGTCCCCTCTCAGCGAAAGGCCAGGATGGACACAGACTTGTGTCAGCAAATTCACGTCAGCATCCAAGATTGTATTTACATTTGGGCCTCCCTCGAGGAAATCATGTCTCAGTTATTTTCAAGATATATTATATATATATATATATTATATTATATTTTATATATGTATAAGAATATTTTTACATAGAGCAAGTGGGAAAGTCTATTTGAAAAAGTAAAAGGAGCCTTAAATAAGCACATGAGGGGAGTAGTTTTGAATGTAATTAAAATGTTATTCGTTTCAACATAACAAACTTGGAAAAGCGACAAAGGGATAATGCTTTAAAGACCCTGCACATCCCTACAAGTGTTTTCAGTTATTTTGCCTGATTAGATCTCTGCTTAGGTTGAGATCACCTGATTCCTTGAACTAATTAGAAAGATAAAGGTGTAATGATAACACATTACAAAACAGTAGCATTATGTGTAGTTACTAAGCAACAAAGATACTTGATGAATCATTAATAAGTGGTTCCTAAATAACTGAATTGAGAACTACTGTATATAGTAAACAATGATGATTTACTACAGAACAGATGACCATATTAATGAATCATTATGTAACAATTAGTTCATAGATACAGCATCTGTGAATCAACATACTGACCAGTTTCTTCAGTCACTCAGACACTATCGTAATTCTAAGACCGTTTTCAAACCTATAGTTCATTTGCTCAGGTCTCAATCAGTGGATAAATTGGTAAACTTGTTGCATTTTCCCCTTGATTTGGTTTCTTAGTATGCAGAAAAAAATTCAAGCGAACCAAAATGCATCACTAAAAGCAAAGTGAGAATGTTCACTCTGCTCATTGGTCACATAGGAAGGGTCCTGAAGAACATCCTCTGCACAAATATCAGTCAAGTTGTTAATCCAGGTCAGACCTTGACTGATTTTCCAGCTAGCTGCTAGCAACTATTGATTCATCTGCAAAGCTGTGGGTTCCCACCACAAATGAACCGCTCCAGAATTTGTCTGCAACCAGGCTGAGACCACTTCCTTGGTCTTGGTGCAGTTGTTTTGGTCCACACCTGAGTCTGATTGCTGTTCACATTTGCCCAAATGAATCGTACCAAGGGGGAAAATGAACCAGAGTCTGAGTCAACTGGACTAAACAACGCAGGTTTGAAAATGACCAAACTCAGATATTCTAACACCATGGTCTCCCAAGCAGTGAATGTTCCAGTCTGGAACAGGTATTTTTCACATAATATAGTTAGCTAATAACATGCCCCTTGCTTTTGGAAATATGCAAGGAAATAAGCTAGTTAGCCTGGCATGCTAACGTTTGCTGCTTACGTTTAAACCACACTCCGCTCCTTGCACTTTTCCTCTTGTATTTTTGGTTTTGGATAAGTGATAAAAACACAAAACCCTCCTAACTCTTTAGATATCTAGTATCACTGTTATTAGAGCCCTATGCACCTATGTGCAAAAAGCCTATCTTTTTCCACAAACCAATCAAAATACCTAAGCTGTGTGGGAATGGACCATAAGATTTACAGGCAGCCATTTAGGGAGTCAAAAGTGAGTAAGCAACAATTCATATGGATTTTTATTGTTGTTGATCCAGATATCAATATCTACTGAGGTTCTGTCAGTTTGGGTTCATCTTGAAGCTCTCTGAAAGCAGAAAATTGTAGCAGATATAAGCCAGCATGGAGTCAACTGGACCTGGTGAGAAAGTACTTGGAAGACTGAATGGGTCAATTTCACAATATTTCACACACAGATTTATTGAAAAATAACCAAAGCCCTCATAATAGTTTCAGTTTTATTGGCCAAGTGAAGCTTAATTTTTTATTTTTATAACACATTAAGCTTTGAAAAACCTCAGTAGCTCCTTTTAAAGCCAGATATGGATTGTGTGATGAAGTGAAGGTAGTCAACACTGAGATCATGGGATACACGGTGCTGTCACTGTGTTTTGTCCCATGCTTCCCTTCTGTTCCCCAGACTGCTACACCTCCCTCTGCGGACGGACGTCCCACTCAGGGACAGGCAGCCTCTGTTTGTGCAAACTCAAGCGTGTCCTGTGCTGTGCTATGCTGTGTGTATGTCTGTGTTTGTGTGTGTGTGCATCTGCTTGCCGACCCCTACATGCCTATCTCAGGCCTCTGCGTAACGTCCAGGAAATCACAGGAAAAACAGAATTGAACATTATGTAAACAGCCCATGACAAACTTCTGGAGTGTCCGTCCAACTCTCTATTTACATTATCAATTATGTTCTCTGAGGATAAGCTGCTTTCAATGAGGGAGGAGTGGACAGATTCAGTATTGTCTCTGTGGGCTGCAGCACAGCAAATGGTCTATGTCATTACTTACTGTGTTCCAGCACCAGCCACAGCCAGACATTGTATAATATCCATATTAGACATCTGACCACAAGTTCACATCTAGTAAATGCTGCATTCACATTTCTATATGCCACAGAGGTTTTTTTGTGTGTAAATTTGGCATTTTTGTGAGCTCAAAATTGCACATTAAGTAATATATCCCTCATTCTTTTTATATTCCATGATGTAAAGAATATTTTAATTCCAAGATAGCAGTTTGTCTCAGTCCTCATAGACAATAGTGTCAAGGGAAGTGATTGAACACAGCAAGTGAGATTGAAATCAGTCCTTCCCTAAAACAGGAGCTCCAGCTTTCCTTCTCCCTCCACGCCACAGCTGGGATATTTCTGTGAGGTCCAACTAAAAAGTCACCGCTCGAGAAACTAGCCTGGCTGCCATGCACCAGAGACATCCAACTGTATTATTATAGGAGAACAGAAACAAAAATAGCGTCAACAGACGCCATCCAACACACCAATCATGAGGACCAAGTGGAGTAAAGATCACAATGTGAACTATTACAAACATTTGGATCCACTGGCCCCAAGGTTTCTAGCCACTTTTCTTCAAACAGCCAAACCCTGTTATTCTAGAAGATAGGGTTACTAGGCACAGCTAACCAAAATAACATATTTCATATCTACTAACATTGACCTTGGATGAGAAACAGACATTGCTTCAGGGGTTACCTGCAGATGTACGTATTAACAGAGCTTCACTTACTGTAGTCTCTAGATGACAGTAAAACACATCTGCTTGGGACACAACCCTTTACAATACAGACTACCCTATGAGGGATAATCACAAGTTGTTTGTTCAAGTGTTAGAAGTGAATAAATGTGCCAGTGGGGGGAGGTATTTTCCCTTGCTTTTCAAGAATTAACTTCAATCAGGTGTCTTTTTTTTGACAGATTTGCCTCACTCTGGCTTGTTTCTGGATGCTGACACTTGTTTCTAGCCAGCTTTTAATAATGTTTCTGGCTAGACATTTAGATTAAATGTTAAAACTAGGGATTTAACGTTTTGACTGCTTTGAGATTGGAGGCTCTACCAACCTCTACACTGCATTTTACATTAAATGTCGCAGCTCTTCCTTGATACCAAAAGATGCAGCAACATCATTTTCTTGACTGGAAGCAAACAGACCTATGGGAAATGTCAGCTCGGTCTCTTCAATCTGTGTACAAATAACACGACTTTACACTTTCAAAGTACGTGCAGTGCATACACCAAAGTCCAATTTTGTGTGCAGGTGTTACGCCAATCCTTCTCAGGGAAGTGATGTCATTATAATGTGACTTTCTTTTATTTTATAGGGTGATTTTTAGCTTATTAGGAGGAGGTGGACTGGGTGGATGGCTAGATAATTAGTTAGCAAAAAGTTGCAAAAGCAGCAGGAGAGCACTGTTCGAGATCACCAACCAGACATCCTCAATGTCACATCTAGTATTTTAACCATAGATTTTACCATTATGTTGGGCATTTTAGAGATTTTTAGCATCACGTTGGGACATCTTTACCACATTTTACTGTTTTAATCCAAACCATGATCTTTCCCTTACCCTAACCAAGTGGTTTTTGTGCCTAAACCTAACCAATGGCATTAAATGAGATGCAAAAAGGTAAAAATACAGTGTTAACTTGCATGCAAAATTGGACTTTGGCACTGCACACAATTTAAAAGTGTAAAGTGGTGTTATTTGTACGCAGATTGTGAGACCAGGTTGGAAATGTAGTCCTGAATTGGCTGGGGTTCCATTAGCTGGTTCCATTTTGGATTTGGTTCCTGGTTGTAAAAATACCTTAATTTGCTAAGCTCTAATGCTAATGAATCTCTCATGAAACATTTTTATTATTAAAGAAACGTGGTGGCAGTAATGTGCAAAGCAGCATGGCAATGCCAAACACAGAAAAAGACTACAAGCTTACAAACATGGATGTAAACAATGCATGATTTAAAATTTGGCTTTGCTAATATTTTCCGAGAAACGAGATGTATTCAACACATTTGTCAGGCCTCAAGGATACATGCAATACGTTTTGGTGAGAAAGATTGAATGTATTTGCCAGAGGAAGACCTGTAGTTGGTCAAAACATTGCTAAATAAAATTAAAGGGAGCTTTGATTTAGTGTGCGGGTACTCTTTGCATTGTAATTTAATTAACTTGTATTAATTGATTTGTATCGAGCACCTATCCCACTGAGGTTTTGTTGACTCCTCTGATTTACTCTGAAGATTGAATGTAAACATTTTGTTTATTTACAAGAAAACTCCACAGGGCACCTTTAATGTGATTGAACTTCAGCCTAGGATCCTTTTTGAGGATAAAGGTGCACCACTCTGAAACACCTCTGTATTTATCGATAGTGGTCCGTGATTTTGTTGCAGGCCAACAAGACCAGCAGAGTGAGAATCTCCTTAAGTTATTTATCATTTTAGTTACTTACAAATGTTGAAAGCTAAACCTAAAGGGATTTGATGATGGATTCCATGTGTTTCGGATTGTGTAGCATATTTGCCAAGGTCTTTGTGGAATCTACTATCCTAAATAATTATTTAGCTAGATGCCTGAGTGATCTGAAAGTATTCAACTCACCATTAAATACATGTGATGTAATCACATAAACATCAATGACTTGCATTGATTGAGCTAAGAAACATGTTGATGAGGTGAGCTGGTGTTCTGAGTGACAAATATACAAGCTGACACATGTCAAGTGGTCTACATATACACATATACCCACACACAGTGATTCCCTGATTCAAACAGAATGTGTAGGTTTATGCACACACAGACGGGGAAGTGCACACACACATTAGCACACAGCGCTGATAAGGCCCTGCCAAGACTCCTGTGAGACAAGCAGTAGAGTTAATATGCTTCCCACTGTGAACACTCTGCAACAGAAGCAACACACATAAGGGTTTTAATTACCTTGTTTTACAATAAGTCAGAAAATAGGGAAAAGACAACATGCTTCTAAGCTGGCCTCCTCTGCTCTTCCAAATTTACGACCCTTTAAGTAACTTCAGTATTTACTCAGCGGTGCAGGGAGGAGGCAGGGATAGCAGAGCCGAGAAGTATCCTTGGCAGACGCTGTATTTATCTTTACCTAATATTTTTAGATGGTAAGGCTGGGTTTCGACACATTCTTGGTATTTCAGGGCTATAGCGCAATTTACAGGCTCCTCTCTCCCCCAGCGGTCATGAACTCTTGATCAGTGAATCATGACTGTCTAAAGCAAAACTGATCAGCTGTTTCTTTAAGACACACCACATGAACGGTAGTTACAGAGCTTTTCAGACAGCCAATCTGAGGACCAGTGGACCTGCACAAGCTCTGAGTGATATCAGTACACATCCACATAGGCCTGGAAGAAATCTTGACAAAAAACTTACCCTCTGCTGGTAAAGAGATTAATCAATAGCTACTTATTAAAGAGACTGGCAGTTTCTAGCATGCAGCAATTTTGCCAGCAGGTCATACGCCAATTTAATGCCGTTGGTTAAGATGTCCAATGTGGCATTGAGCGTGTCTGGTTGGTGGTCTTGAACAATGCTCTCCTGCTGCTTTTGTAACTTTTTGCCAACAAAAAAGAAAGTTGCATTATCTTGACATCACTTCCCTGGGAAAGATAGGTGTATCACCTGCACACAAAATAGGACTGCACTGCACACAATTTGAAAGTGTAAAGTCGTGTTATTTGTACGCAGATTGAAGAGACCAGGCTGGCAGCAACATTATGGATCAGCTTTGACCTCACGGTTTCTTGAGCACACAAGATAACACAAGGGCAAATGTTCTTGGCTTTAGCTATTGAAGAGGGGAAAGTGCTGGGGGGGATCTAAAAGTATTACGTCCTCTGGGGCTTAGACGACTGATACTGGAGAGTGCACTCATCTAAAGATGAACCTTTTGCTTTTTTTAAATCTTCCATATCAGCAGAGATAAGCACAAGAGAAGCCAACAGAGAGACAGAGAGAGAAAGAGAGACTGGCATGACTTGGCGCAGCTTGAGATGTTAGATACAACATACAGTACCAGGGTCATTTGGTCAAATCTCTTTAGATTAACAGCCGGCTCTCTATGCATGTGTGTGACATATCATTTCAGGCATTTTACACCCTGTACCTCTTGGTCCTGTGCACACTCACAGGGTTTGTCAGCGGGGTAATGCACAGGAGAATATGGACGGGCTATGTGTGCATGTCAATGAAATATTCATGCAGAAGTACTCAAAAATCTGAAGAGGGTAGAGCACAAGCAGCACCTCGGCAGACGAGAAAAAAGCCCCCGAGGAGTAACAGCGAGAGTAAATGAGAGAAGAGGAGAAAAAATATACGGAATTATATTTATAGAATACAACAAATAAGACGGGAGAATGCAGAAAGCCATTTTAGGAAAAGAAACAAGAAAATTAATTGTGTTCTGACATGTTTGTTCACGAGGATTCACACAGATCAATACTAACCTCTGACTCCTTTGATTATTCTATTGAATCAGATATCACAAACTGTCCACCCCCAGTGCAGCAGCGTATTATTTAAAACCCACCAGCTATATTACAGCCAAGGAGTTGCTTCCTGTCGCGTCTCCTGGGTCCTCCCTCTACACTGGCATGATGACTGACATGTTCTTGTAGTGGTTTTGAGCCAGCTACGGCCTCGTCCTGATCACTTCCCCTTAGACACCGCAAACAGCCCCTCCTGTCTGTCTCTGAAGGATGATGATGATGAGGAGGACCCACAGAGCAGGCTACTTTATGCCAAACACCTCCAGATTTTGGCTCCAGCCCAGACCAAATGCCCTCGTTTTCTCCCTCCCGAAAAGGAGACAACCAGGTTTCGGAGGAGCTTAGTGTGCTTCCGTCAGAGAACATGCACAAATCCAGAAGATCACTTTCAGCAACTGAAAGTAGAGTAGATCAGAGACATTGTATCTCTCCTTCAGCACTGCAGCAGTAAACTAAATCAAAAATTAAAAACTGTAAAAAAAAAAAAAAAAAGAAAAAGAAAAAAAAAGAGCTCTTTATAAATGTATGTCACACTGTTTTTTTTAATGATTTGTGACAAACAGTAACTCTCATAAATAATTACAGTGCTGTAAAAATAACTGGTATTTTGTTTTAGGCTGTTTACCAGTGTTCATTTTCTTAAGGAAAACTATGACACAAAATATTAGTTGATAACCTTTTTTCCAAGTAGAAAATTAAACTAAAACTAAGTTCATCTTGGACAAAAACAATGCTGAAATGTATTAAAATTTTTGTCCACATATAAAAACTACACAGATAAATGGACAAATGAACTAATTATTGTTTTAATACAAAGTTTTATTCAACAACTTCCATGCATCTGTGGAACAGGCACATTGGATGCTCTTGAATGGTAAAACAAATCCTCAGCTGCCCAAAAATATCCATTCCTCAGACTGATATGATTCCTCAGGTTGAGTTAGCTGCTTGACCTGCTGCACTAATATACAGCATCTTCAATTTCAGCAACGTTATGTCTCTGCCAGTAATTTTAGCTAATGTTACAGCTTCTTGGCAAAAATAACAGATTTATGGACTAAACGCATGCACAGTCCCACTAAAAATCTGACAAAGAGCAGCGGCAACAAATCAAACCACAAAAACAAGCAGGCCACTAAACTGACATTTACAAAAAGGTGAGCTAGCAGAGACGTACTGTTAAACCTGCAATACCTGTGTTTTTAGCCCCTTGAGAACAAGCAGCATCAAGCTGAGGACACAACATTGACATATGCCTCTTTACACATAAAGCAGACACGGACCAACATTATCATTCATTTGGAGTTGTATTTCTGTAAACCTGATGAACGCAAGTCCAATATTCATTCAAGCTCTGTTTTTGGTCTCCACCAACTGCTGAGTGAAATATCTGATTCTTTAGCTGCTAAATGCTCCATTATGTTTGCCAGCTAGTTGCTAACTTTGTTTTCTCTGCTGTTTGGTGCTGGGCAGGTAGCATGCAGTGGGTTTTTAGAACTTCTTTTGTGGAAAGCTGTGGCTGAAAAAAACACTGTTAAAGTGAACCAAAACTGTTCTGAAAACTGAAAGATGCTATAAAGCTCCATAGAGCTGAGTAACTGCAGAGTCAGGTGATAACTCTCTGTGGGTTTGTCACTACAAGTGATTCCTTTCATATTACACATCAACTTTACAAATCCATTGTAAATAAAAAAAAAGAAAATTGATTGTTGCCACTTCGACATGACTTTCGGCTGGCTATCTTTCTTGTTTAAAGGCTATTACTGGTAATGAGTGCAGGATTGATAGGCTGGCAACAATCTAAATCTTCCCCTTGATTTTCACTAAGAGATTCCTGTAATAAAACTAGACTACAATGTCTTTAGTCTTTGTTGACTAAAACTAGAAACAGTAATCTAAATGTGACTAAAATTAAACATTTTCATCAACAGAAAGACTAAAACTAAATCAAAATCAGGTGCTGAAATGAACACTGCAGTTTGCAGCATTAAATGGATTTTGATAGCAACACAGAGAAGTACACTGAGTCCTTGAAAGTTTAGGACTGGAAGATTATTGCCCAGACAATATTTGAAAGTCAATTTAAACCCCACACATTGGGCTACATTCAGCAGAGTGAGAATAATATGCAATATGCAAATGCTATGTGACCCAGGTCTGGTGGCAACACAACAGCTCAGTAAGAGGGAAAACAGCAGCAGCAGTACTGCAAACTTTATAAATTTCAAGTTATGTAAGTGCACAGTGTGTCTCTCTTTTCATGCAATTTCCAGCAGTGAGGAGACTCAGAGGCTCAGTTACAATCAGCTGTGACTGAGCAACAAGCACCTCCCTGTCCAAACACTCCGCTTGTGGCAGTCACATCATCTCAATCAGCCTCGGTCTCAGCGATCTAGTGACATTTAACCAAACGCTTCCCATCCCCAGCTTCCCAGCATCCTCTCTGTCACTCCATCTATTCCTCTAATGGCTTTTTCACTGCCTCTACATGTCTATCTTCCATCCTCGCTCCATCCCCTTGTCTCTTGCACAGTCTGTCTCTCCTCTCCCCTGGACGAGTGGTGCGTCCTCCTGTTAGAGCACTGCCTGAGACAGGTGTCCGCTGCAATCTCTGCTGCTTCTCTCTGCAGAGAGACTGCGCCTGTGCTGCTCAGTAGCGTTGAAACGATTACACCAGATAGGTCTCAAGGTCAAAGGAGCTGTCAGGCCGAGCTCCAAACTCCTCGACTCCCGGCCCCCCCCCCCAACCCATGGAAGATAAGGAAAACAGGCTGAGGTGTTAATCGAGGATGTTCTGCTGCACAGAGTTACTGACACACTCTTGCATACAGTTCATTTTCATCTGTCTTATTTATGCTAATGTTCTTTCATTTGCTTGTTAAGTTGTTTTTTCTTCGGCATTTGCAAGGCACTGCATTATTGCAGGGTTTGTTCCTCATAAACATTTTATAGATACAATAACAAAAAGGCAAAAAGAAAAGCAACAAATCCCAATCTGCGCCTTTAATTAGAGGTGGCATTTGAATCTGGGTTAGTATACTTGAACGTGACACACTGTGCTTGAGTTGTCATTGAGGAAATGGCTCTACAAGGAGCTCATTGTCCACGTAGGTGGTGCGATCAGGAGAAAATGAGGGGAGACATTTGAGAGATTTGTTGGGCAGTCTACAGGGGAGAGATCGGTATGTGCATACTTCCCTTGATTTATCTGTTTATTTGCACAGCACATCTAAACAAAAGAGCGAGCAGGGAGGCCATTTCAGCCTGACAAAGGTCACACTTCCTAACGCAGGAAAACTGCTTCCTGGCCAGCTAGAGCTCCGCTGTAGGACTTAGTTTACCAAGCAATAGGACTGAATGAGGAATGGTCTAATCATAACACAGCGGACACACTACCTCAATTTCCTCAGCTAGAGAAAAGATGTCATTCTGAGAGAGATGCTTCAAGCTGCATCCAGTTGCTGTATACTTTTAAGGAAAACGGCAAGTGTTAGCATTATTTATCTATGTAGACCACTTAAAAATCAAACTTCGTTAGTGCCTGTGAGCGACAAAGCAGCACCACTTTGACGAATGTTGAAAACAAAACAAAGCCTTTAACCATTCTCCACTTAAAGGAACAAAAGCAACCCTGCCTACACAGAAGCAAACACCACTCCAGATAAATTGCAGTAAGCAAAGTGCTACCATTAATCAACTGTGCTCGTTGTTCAGAATGAGTGGTCGGCTGTAACTTGTCAAGGGCCTTTACATTAGTATTTGCTTTTACACTCTGAAGGCACACCTCAGGTTTCCAAGAATAAAACAGTCTATTAATCTATCAGTCTATCTGCGCACCTGCAGAGAGAGAGGGGAACATGTGGAGAGAGTTATCAACCCCTCGAGTGTTTGTAGTGCTATTTCATCTACAAGAGAGCGCAGATGAATATTAAGGGAGGTTTCTCAAAGTCCCACTCAAAGTGCAACACCTATGTTTGAATAACTTTGAATACAATGCAAATAATGTCCCTAAAGAACGCAGGGGAAGGTAAAAGATTTATGCAGATGTGGCAAGTGTAACGACACTTAGTCAGAAGACGTGAGGCTTCAGTATATCTTTACACAGGGACAGCGGTTCTCAAGAGTGGGTTCTGGGGACCACAAAGGCTCCAAAAGCACATTGAGGAATCATTTTTACGAGGATGACTGATGCAGTTACAGGTTTTAGTCCTCTTGTTGCTTTTGCTGACTTTTACAGGATAGACAGTGATATATAATTATGGGACTACATCAAATCAAATGTGTATGTATGGTATAATGAAAATCTGTTTGATGGTATTTGGTTTTTAAAAAGCATGAGAACCCGTATTTAACCAAGATGCCAAGTGCTGAAGCAATTAGCTGATTATTCAATCAACAGAAAATGAACGGCCAACAACTCTAATAATT
Organism: Scomberomorus guttatus; assembly: GCA_038419695.1. Taxonomy (NCBI): domain Eukaryota; kingdom Metazoa; phylum Chordata; class Actinopteri; order Scombriformes; family Scombridae; genus Scomberomorus; species Scomberomorus guttatus. Next base: position 23,778,787 of record CM076458.1, read on the forward strand.
GCTAAATTCATTCATCAAACAAAAATGTCAAGCATTCTCTGCTTCAAGCTACTCAAACATGAGAATTTGCAGCTTTTTTATATTATTTATTTATATTAATATAAATTAATTATCTTTTACAGACTGTTGGTCAGACAAAACATGCAATTTCGTGAACTCACCTTGGGCTGTGGAAACTTGTGATCAGCATTTTTAACTTATTCGCATTTCTGATGTTTTATAGCCAAAACAGCCTGTAAATGTTTATTAAAAGCTAATAAATGTTTAGCTAAAAGCTAAAATAAATAATCATTAGTTGCAGCCTTAAAAGTGCTATTTGTCATGTTTTACTACAACAAAGTAGCATTTCAATTGCTGCACAGGTTTATTTAAGCTAATCAGTACTGAAAAAATATAATCCCCATAGGAACTTACAGTGTGTCTGTGCTACTGAGTGTTAAGTTAATTTCTGCAGTATTTCTATAATATTGTAGTGGTAAGTAAGGTGAGTTTAGCGACCTTATGGTGCAATTCAAATCTTTTGTGGTATCAATAGTGTCCCTATATCAGAAATATACTAGCCTATAAGCTGTAGTTTATTGATTTGTTTAATTTTTGATGTGTGGCATCCTTCTAAAACTCATTTTATCCAGACTTCCTGATGAATCATGTCATAGCGGTTTAACCTTGTGGAATCAATTTATAACACTTAATGCTCTTGTTCAAGCATTCAGGTCCCTAAACTGGGATTTATGGATCTCCAGGGACCCTTTAGAGAGCTCCAGGTCCCCCTGCCAACTTTCCATCCACAAGAAAGTATCCTAATTTGAGTATTTGAATCAATAGAAAATGAAAAGTTGGCGGGGGTCCCTGGGCCACACATTACCCTCATTAGAAGGTCAGTGGTATGAAACAGCTGACGGAGCCTACTTACAGGGAAACTGTTCTGTTGGGTAGGAAACTGGGCTGCAGGGTGTCCATCAAGTCCACATCATCACACACAACTTTGACTCGGACGTGCTGCCTGCTCAGCTCTTTGGACCTCTCAGCAGAGCAGTGACAGCTGTCAACAATCAGGTCTGGACAGTTTCTGTTGCTCAGGCTGGACTGCCACAGCCCGACTATTACGCACAGTAAACTCAGCGCTCTCATTGTGGACTGTGATTTTGAAACGCACGCTCCCCTCAAGTTATGTCCTCCCAGCCTCTGTGACAAGTCGGGACCATTTCACGTTGCCTTCAATCGCATTAAAGTACAGCCTGTGATCGAGCTGCAGCGCAGATCTCATGCCGCGTTGGTCACCTGCTGCGTTTCCACGAGCTGTAAACTTTCCGCGCTACTTTTGCTTTTAATAAACTCAGGAGAAAAGAGAAACGACTGCGGGGTAAAACACGTTATCTTTGCCATTCTTTGCGATTATAAATCCTCCAAATTGTCTCCTCCGCTGTTGCATGCGTAGGAAAAACTTCCACCGGCGCGCTTTGTAAGTCCGGATAAACTTTACTGCGCCACATCCTTTCCGAGGGGCAGCTTTGATAAAAATGTGTGGTTAAGATGAAAAATCGTCTCTTATGATCCACCAAAAATATCCTCTCCTGTCTGAGCTACCGCATGCCGTGTTGTCATTCACTCTCATCATCCACTTCTTGCGCCCTTGGACTTCTTTTGCGCATGCAGTGTCCAGAAAGTCCCTCCCCGCCGAGTCCTGACAGGCTCCACCGTGGGCTTCTCAACTTTTCATGTTAGGGACCCCTTAATAGATATTGTGCATGAGACCGCAGATATTTGATAACATCTGCTGTCACTAAATCACATTTGAGAAAACGGTTTCCTTTTAGTCTTTCAACATAATTTTTTTTTTATTTCCTCGGAAGCAACAGCGTGTGGGAGTAAATCCTATGATCCAAACAGTAATCACTGGCAGAAACAACAATGCAATTAAACAATTTCTCTACTGTGCCACCTCCAAGAGTCCATAGAGGTCTGTGGGCCCCTCTTTGGGATCTGCAGCAGTGTGCACTGCATGTGTCCCAGGCATGAATTCACAAACACAAACATTTACACTGCGTGATGAAAAGTGTTGCTGTTTGTTTTATTCTCTTTATTTACTGGGGAACAGCTGCAAAGAAACTGTTTGTATCCATTTACTGAGGCCTGCACACAAACTGAAAATGATCTAAACCTTGAATAACTTCTCAATCATGATAAGAACTTTAACTAGATCCTGATCTTTTTTTTTCTATAATCCTCCATAAGATTTGTATGGTATCCTAAAACTAAAATCAAACTGACATAGTCCTTTATACTGAAATGAGAAAAATATGTTTTACATTGCATTGCACTGTCATATTAATGTATGAAAATCCATATTACACTGGTTTGATTAGTTGCAGTGAGAAGCTGCTGCAGGCACTGGGCACTTTAAAAGCAAAGGACACACTTGTAAACCTGACATCCATTTCAATGATGGCAATAAATAAAGACTATGAGTTGGAAAGTGACCAGATTGGCACAGTAACACAATGCTGGGCTCATGTAGATGATTAATGGCTTGCTTTGTTTGAGAAAATGAGTGTTTTAGTTGTCTTTGGCATGTCTTTGTGTGATTTTGTGATTGTGACTTGAAAATAAATGTCTATGAAGCAGGTTGACTGAACGGCATAAATACAGTAAAAATAAAGTTTCAGCTTTCATTAACACTATTCTGCCACTTGATCCCTCTTGACACAGAAAACAGACAATGTGATCTGATGTCTCACAAGTGATCCCAGAATTTAGACTGCTTCTTATCAGAGGATGGAGAGTTTGAACAGCCCACACAATGAAATGTACCCAGTGACATCAATCACGTCTCCTGATGGTGGATCGTGTGTATAGAGTGTCTTGCCCCGGGGAGACAGAAGCTGAGACAGCTGGCTGGTTGGGTTCCCCGGGGCCAGGGCGAGGTGCTTCCCCTCTGTGTGTGTGTGTGTGTGCGTGCGCGCACGCTTCACCCCGTGCCAAATTCCTCCCTCATTATCCACATTGTCTCCAACGCAGGCCCAAGAGCACAAAGGAGGATTTGAAGCCGCTCCCACTGACCCTGCGAGCAGCCCGTGTTCCCTTTTCTTCTATCTGACAGGCAAACATGACTCCATTCTCCCTACAGGAGCAGACTACACAGGGCAGGACACATCCCTCCCCTTCTGTGTTTATACACATATGGAGACCTTATTCCCTCCTTATTGTGCTCCCATGATGCCCCCTCGGACTGTCGCTCACGCTTGTTTACACAGATGTATATTTACCTCGTGGCTCTTAGTGCAGAGGAGGATCTTCCCGCCAGCTGACCCCTGGGAAGCCAATAGGAAAGTCACCCGGTGTAGCTGACATCACAATTTGAAGTGATCCATCTTTAATGGAGCCTGCAGAAACATTTCCTTGGATGTGAGCCATGACTGTTCACTGAGCTACTTGTATGCTCTTAATGGAAAACAGAACCACATGCTCACGAGTCTGTTCTATAAAGGTTTTCTTTTTGGCAGGGGCGGTATTTTCACACCGACAACCCTTTTGAATAGGATCACTAATCAGCACAAATAACATTATTTGAACTATAAAATGCTTTACAGTTGATGAAAACACAAACATTGTTGTTAAAACAACACTTGCGCGCAGTGTTAATGCAAGATAAAGACTCATTAGTGCACAATGGAGGGATGGGGTCAATTGTACTGAAGCAATGCAAACAGTCCCACTCTGCAGAGCATGGTTAGCATGTTTTCCCTCTCTCACATCAGTGTTCACGGCTCTCCATTATTACTTGGTGACAGAGATGAATAGGCCATGGCCGGCAGCAATCACAGTCCTCACTAAATATTTACCTGCTCCGCTTGAAGAGGCCAGGGTACAGCAGGATGACAGCCTCTCATCATTACTCCATGACTTTTGAGAGAAAGGCTCTCGGCATTTCAACTTATTCTGCTTTTATGAAGTTCCTACCGTGTCGCTGATATAGTAATGCAAAAGACGACGAGAAGTGTTGTTTTGGCTTTTAGCAAATCTGGCAGGTGGTTTTTGGTTTCACGGTGCAATCATTAATAATAGTGTTATCTGTTGGGTGTGAAAAAGTAAAACGATACCATAATGCTCCCTCTGTGTGTTCTCCTGAAGAAAGGCAGCTGAGGTTGAAATGTCCCTACAAAAACCTACATGTGAACTTAAATCACATGCTCTTTATGCACTGTAAAAGTTTCCATTTTCTACGTGTAAATCTTTTGTATAACAGTCAATGTCATATATAATTGCAGGTGAACTAAAAATACACTTTTCACTTAAGTTGATGTGATGTTAGATTATTTGAAATTGCATCTAAAGAGCAAAGGTGTGATTATATATTATTTATGTTATTGTTATTATGTGAACCTGTAAGGCCTGTATTAATAGGCTGTAGCCAAATACTCACTTTCAGATTATATTCTCAGTTTTTTTCATTCCTTTAACTGTTCAATTGTATTGTCCGTGAAGTTTGTCTCCAAAGCCTTCCCACACTAAGTGGTTATAAGTGTCGGGGTAGAAATACTAAATCCTATATTTGTTGCCTAAAAGAGTCAAATTTAAAGCTGCTCTAATCTAATCTTTTATAAAAACAATTTATCAAATGAATATAGGTGTTGCTTATTGTGACAAACCCAAAGACAATCACCTGAGTGTGCAGTTCCCCTCAGCATTCCATTGTTTTGGTTTTCCGGCCTGCAACTTTAATGTTTTGGTTCACTCCCACCTCTCTCATCAGCGCCAATTTTAGCCACAGAAGGCAGCTGTTTTCAGCACACAAAAAAAAACCCTCTAAAAACCTACTGAATGCTACCTGACCAGTACCAAAAGGCAAACAGCTGAAGTTAGCGACTAGCTGGTCAACATAGCGGAGCATTTAGCAGCTAAAGAGCCAGATAGATGTGTCCCCAAGTGCCCAAAATAATCTATTACAGCAGGTTTAAATATGTTTAAAAAGTATAAGAGTAATTTATGTGTAATTGTAGAATGTTAACAGTGTATTTACTGTCCATTTAGCGACTTGGGCTATGAGAAGTGAGGCAGGTTCATGTCAAAATCCCAAAAGGTCATCAGTGTCTCTGTCATGAACTGTCATTTAATCAGCATATACACACAATCCTTCTTTTCCACGTATTAACATGTGCTTGTGGAAGTTTGATGAAATTCAACTGGGCACTGGGCACATCTAACATGTATTGTTGTGACACAGTGAACACCAACATGGCTTTCAACTAGCTTAAAGCCCAGAGGAGTTTGGTCAAGTCAAATCAAGTCAGATTTATTTAGAAAAGTACTTTTCTATCATTTTATAGAGAACAAAAGGAAAGAGAAATGTGCGTTTACATGTAAGAGAATTAAGTGGCGGTTAGCATTTGAGCCAGTGATAATGCTAATTCTAACCAGAGAGCAACAAGTACAACACAGTATACAGGTCTAATTCCATTTATGCACTGAAGAATCTGGGCTCCCTTTCCTACTTAAAAAGGGGTCCTGGGATGAATTTACCATCAATAAACTAAGATTTACTGTAATAAGGTGCCAAGAGGATTTGGGAAACCAGTGCTACTTTTAAACTTGAGAATGAGAGGACGATGTGGTGTGAGCTGGCATGTTAGTGTTCCTACAGCGGCAGGGTGGACCCACTGACTACCAACCACCAGGGTACAGCACAAGGACTTCAGAATGTTTAATGATCTAAACAGAGACTACTGAAATTAATCTTTTGAGGCCCCTTTATGAGAGTGTGGATTTGTTATTGCCTCCACAGCCTTCCTCCTTCCACTTTCCTTCGCCTGAAAATATATGCAATGCATCACAACCAGTTGCCAGAATTGAGTTTAAGCTCCAGTCATTTTCACCTCATTCACAAACCGGGCACATGACAGCTTTTTCACAATATTGTTTTCAAGCAAGGCTGCGGACAATACGTCGAGTATATTCATTTGTAATCACCATTTCCCCTCAAGTCTCATAAATGCGCTGCACATAAACTCCTCTCTCTTGTTTTCACTTCGCAATGCGATCATCGTGAAATTTCATCAGCCTGCTCGTTTGTCATCATTAGTGTTGATGGAGGTCGCTCTGCTCCCGTCTGCCGATCCTCAACAATAAGTCTGACACGAATAAAAGCTATTTGGACTCAGAATACTCTGAGGCAGTTCACTGTGGCTTTTATTTTGTTGTTTTGACACTCACACAGTATTGGTGGAGAGACAGGGGATACGTAGCCCAGCTCTGCCTGTGGTGCAGCAGTGAACTTGGCCTTATAAGTATTCTAGTCTCCATCCATAATCCGGCCTGCGTGAGCGGGGACCAAATGAGGAGATGAAGTACCATGGGAACGTTTCCTGGCAGAGGAGAAGGGCACCGCAAAAAAAAAAAAAAAAGAAGAAGAAGAAGAAGAAAAAAAAACCTATTTCAACAAGTCATTTTATCATGTTTCCAGTCTTAAAATAAGATTTCTTATAAAACAAAACATTGAAAACAATCTGCTAGCAGGGCGCACACTATTCACTTGCACCTTTGAGCTCATCTCAGTTCCCTTTTAAAGTGGAGTCAAAATATTTAGAAACATATCTTGCTGATCCTCGGGGTGTAATGATATTTATTCCTGTGGCTTTTTCACTTTTTATAGGTAAATAAGATTTTAAGACTAGACTTTCAGTCTTTCATTTCTATTGACATTTTTTGCAGCCATATATATATATATATATATATATATATATAAAAACATTTGCCTGCTGCCCTTTATTTGTCATCTGAGTTATTCTCGGGTTGTGTACAATTCAGAGAGCTGGGAAAGGGCAGGATGCATACATGCATGCACATACACACAGCCACTAAAAGAAGCATAAACCAAACAGTCCCACCAGTGAGATTCAATCATGGATATGGGAATTAATAGACAATACTGGGCCATATTGGGGAAAGGGAGAAACTAAAGTATATCGTACTTTACGTACTTTACGTAACGGGCTACAGAAACCAGTGGGGTTTCATACACTGGCTCACTTGCTTTTCACTGTTTATAGTACAAACAATTAACAGGAAACAGAAGAGCAAAAACATGCTTAAAATGAGCATATACTGTCAGAATCTATTTTGGACTTCTTTCAAACAAAGATGTATTGTTAGAAAGGATGAATCCAAAAACGGCCCTGAGGGGCGGCTTGCATGTGAACTCTGACCCCAGTAGCTGTAAACTTAGAATAGCAAGGGGTAACAGGCAGAGCTCCCATAGCCTGGTGTATCATGCCCATTTCTGTAGCATAATTGCTACTTGTTCTCAGTGGTGAGATAGGTCATCACAGAGTCAGCACTGAAGCTCTCCCACGGCAGATATTTCACGCCTGTCTGTGGATCTCTCTTTATCTCTCTGCCGCCCTCTCTATTAAAAAGACACGCTTTGGCTCATTCTGGAGACATCTTCATAGCTGCTACAAGAGGCTTACAGCTGGACACTTTGATGCAAGTATATCGAGGCCCCAGTTCATCCCCGCTGCACTACAGTCCAGTAAGTGGTGCCTTTTTTTAAACCATCCTTAATTCATTGCAAATCCACTGATCCTCAACATGGCCTTCATACAGAAACATCTCTTTTCTGTTTCCCATCCGCATCAAAGAGGACGGATTGGAGGAAATAAAGAAAGCATATGTCGCTCACCGCAGGAACCTCCAGCTAAGCCCTGCCTCACCAAGGGACGGCTCGCCAAGAGAGTGAAGCAACTCTGGGCTTTTTAGTGACACATTCTCATGGACACTTCATGGTCCGGATGTGCTGGTGGCCCTTTTTCCCCCGCCTGTGTCTGACTGTTCCATCCGACCGAATGCTTTCACACTTTCACGAACCCTTCAGTCTGCCATCAAAACCGAAGCCTGAGCTCAAAACACTCTTTAATTGGTCAAAACCGCTTATTTGGCTCGTGTGGCTCTGCTTCCCCGCAGAATGTTCCACCGCTGTTTTACCACAGCAAAGACTGGGAGGATGCAGCGGGCTGTGGGCACAAGGGGGAGGGGCGCGGCTGGCATCATCGAGAGAAGAAAACCATGGCCTCAAAAACCAGAGGGTCATACGTGGAGCAGTCTCAGATGCAGATAGCCTTGAACAGCTGGTCTCATTAAATCCAAAGTTCTGTAGGAAAATCAAGAAGGTTTGTCACAGTAAACAATTGCATCAGTGACCGATTCTGCAGCTGGAAAACAGAGGAGCTATTATACCATTTTACCTCTTGGCAAGTTTCCACAGAAACCCAATGTGACAATATACTGTACAAATGAGAATCATCCAAACTGGCAGAGCAGAGTAAAAACCCTTCCAACACAGACACTGGATGGTGTTCGAGGCTATCCCAGATCACTACACTCAACATGTGTTGGGTATTTGGCAACTGACTACAGGTAATGGCAGACTTTGAATAATTCATTTTGACTAGATGGAGTGCCAGATGGTTAGGATTTACCAAACTGGGAAAATCCAGACAGTGTTAAGTATGTTGTCACCCACAGAAAATGTACAAAAATCATTCTCAAGTACTTTTCTCTGAGTCTAAACAGTCTCATTTCAGTATCTTTTTGCAGGAAATCTCCACCCATCTGTCTCCATATACTAATTTGCAGTTGCTATTGACCCACGTCTGGAATACAGGGCTTCATTCTTCACTTACCAGACCGCTGACATGTTTTATTGACTGAAATACAACAAGAACTTTAGCCAAGTTTTTTATTTTATTTTATTGTTTGTGTCAATGAATTCTCTATACATACATATACATATATATATGTATATGTATATGTATAGAGAGAGAGAGAGAGAGAAGGTTTCAGTTAAATATTTATCTATCTATCAACATGTTATGAACAAGTTGACTGTGAAAATAGCTACATAAGTTTAACACATGAATAAGCAGGGAATTTACTACCTTAATTACATAAACTGTCACGAGGCAATAAAGATCGCAGTCCCCCAAGTTTTGGATGGGGTAGCAGAGGGCCTCCGAGAAACTGCAGGGTTTTTACGACTGGCTTTCACTGGAATTATCGAGCCTAGCACCCTTTCCCTGCCCTCATTGAAATTTTTAATGTTAATGGTGGTGGTTTGAAATAAACATATTTCTCACAGACAAGCTCATAAAATACTTTTTTTTTTACCTTACAGAGGAAAATTAATCCTAATTCAGTCCTGTACTCAGCGAGCATGAAAACATTTGGCGTTAATGGAGGAGGGAATGGAGCTGCTGCAACAGATGGGTACTCTTTGGAAAAACAGACTCTTCAGTTTCCCTTTTTTTCTCTCTTTTTTTTTTTTAGAGGGAGAGACCATGCACCTGATGGTGTCCTGCAATGCTGCTCCTTGTTCTGCAAGGCAGAAAGCAACAGAAATGGTTGTAAGAGGTTGTTATGCTTTCATTTTAGGCCTTTTAGGCTAATTATTTTGCCACCATAAATCTTCCACCATAAATAATTCCTAACCAATTAAAATGTTTTATCTAAGCTTTCTTGTCCATTGAAGCTAGTTTGTTTAAACTTTAATTTAACTTTAATTGTATTATTTACATTAGATAGTTTATAAGGACACGATCTCTGTTTTGTTAGTGTCTGCTGGTCCATCTTCTATTAACATTTATATTTAAATTAATATGAAACATTTCAAGTTGACTGTAGGTAGCTTAACCACACCATGTGACTTCCATTGGATTCACAAACTGAGATGGCAGTTATTGCTGTTTTAGCCGAAGTTTGGTATTTACAGTAGTTGTGTAGAAAGAAACTGAATTTGAAGATGTCGGTTCATCAAAGTGGATATTTTTCCAATTACAAATAGGGAAAAGCACTAAGTAAATTCCGTTTTAGCCTTATCTAAAGTTAGTTGTGGCTATCTCACTAGTTAGAACACTTTTTGCCTTTATTTGACATTCAGTGGAGAGAGACAGGAAACACAGGGAGAGAGAGAGAAGTACAGAATGGCATGCAACAAGGGTCCCGCAGCCGGGAGCCCAACTGTGGTTGTTGTGGTTACATAGTATGCGCCTTAACAATTAGGCCACCGGGGCACCTAGTTGTGCAGAGTGCAGTGACTGCAGGCTGGGCAACAAAACAAAGCCAGAATGCAGCACACTTTCACTTTCCTTTTAGCTCAGTTCTGTAGCTACTGCAAATGTAACATGTGATTTTCACAGAAATTACACTTTATGGCATAAGAATGTGTGATGAAACAGATGCCAAAAAGTCAGATTCCAGTCTTACTGTAACTTGATTTTGACCAAATACATAGTCACTGCATGCGTTTGGGATTTGTAGAGCAGTTTGTTCCTATGGAGAGCAGATAAAGTCAACTCACCCCAAAGGGTTTCTCATGTTCACACATACTGTACTCTCCAGGGAGGTCTTGGAACAAGATGGATGTAACTCGAAGCTGCAGCTCCGGAGCCCTCAAACCCCTGAGGCCGGCTAACCTCTGCTCCGCTGCTCTCCACTCTGCTTGGCCCTGATGTGTGTTTTCACTCTCTTGCTCTCCCCTGATTTCCTGGGCTTATTGAGTCATGATTGCGCACCGGCGCCCAGTGACAGAGGATGTCAGTTGGCTGTCAGGCATTCAGGAGGCTCCAGCTGAATCAACAGTCTGCACAGCAAAGGGCTCACTCAAACACACACACACATGCTCAGCATCTCAGTCTCTTTTGTATATGTACATAGAAGAGAAAAGCTATAAAAAAAATAGGGCCACAAAAATAGACGATGGAGATATTTACTACCTCTTATGGACATCATGGAGACTCAAGCTGTAAGTTGTGAATGACATCAGAAGGTGATGAAAGATCCTGGCTGAGGATACGTCTCTTTCTGGCCACTCTTATCCTCAGCAGACGGGTCCATACATCTCGGTGACGCACTGCAGGAGTTAAAAATATTAGCTCTTTTTCCTGTTCTCTTTTTTCCCCCTGCTCATTCCATTCCCTTCCCTTTCACTCCCTTTAGTTCATGACACTGGAAATATGCCAAGCAAAATGTTGACCCTGATTCCCTAGCGTCACTCATGGTGCTGGTGTTGCAGGATCTCAGCTCTGGCCATAAGCAGTGCTGGGCTACTATTGGATGTACAGAGCCAACAGGTAGCACACCTGAATTAGCTGATGCACTATTCTCCACTCCAAAAAAATGGGACTCTCTATAGCATAGAACTCTTTTTGAGAAAAGCTTTTCCTAATTTTACTTTCCGCGCCGTCTATCCCCGAGTCTCCAAGGAGACGGTCCAACAGGATTTTTCTTCAAAGAGGCTTGACATGTCTAATGTGCCTGCTGGTCAGTCATGAAGGGGTCAAGCTATTCTCAGAACCTTCAGTGGAAAAAACGAATTCAGCATCGAATACACCAAATGAGCACACTTGATCTCCTTTCATTTAACAAAATTCACGTCAATTCAAAAATAAACAGTCTCCTGAATTTTTACAGGCATATTCACAGAGGAGTACCCACACACTCTAAATGCGGACGGAAATAAACCATCTGACCCCTTGTTTTCTTTCCATTTGGGTGTGTTTGAGACTGAACTCTCTATGGATTCTTTATTTGTGGGTAACTGGTCACCACTGCTCCCCAAATGCCAACAGGCCCTGGCACAAACTGGAGACTGGCACTGTGTGACATCACATCCTGTCATTGTGTTGAGAACGCAGAGCTGAGCCGACATGAGAGTGGGCCAGTAACATCCCAATCAAGTCTCTCACTGCCTTTAGTCCACCAAGAAAAACACAACTTACAATTAGAGGAAAACTATAAGAAGAACAGCAGACTTTAGTCCAGACATATGAGTCATGAGAGATAATAGCTAAACAACAGCCAGTTGCTTCTGTCATGGGTTGGTAAATGCTAAGAAAAATGTATTTGACTTTAACATTTTGTATTTTGATTTTCTAATTGCATCTGTTGAATATTAACCACACCATTTATCTTTAAATAGTCAAAACAATTTTATCTCTATACAAACAATACTGTAAATAATGGGAGTGTAAATACCAACTTCAGCCTGCTCTCCAACAATTTGGTGAAATGATTCATTTATCTGTTGATAGAGCTGATTATGTCATCTGGTTATTTCTCACAGATGTTTTATCAAACTGCTATTTTTCTTTGTGAGGCAAACGTGTCGAGTCTTAGCTTGTCTCTAAAATACATTGTTACGAACATTCATTTCTGGAATGTTGCAATAAAAAGACCCAATGACAGAGATACTGAGCTGCATTTCATGAAAATATTACATTTCTCTTAAATAATCATTATTATTTGTTAAAGCTTTACTACTGCTGAAGCCACAGTGAGTTAGTTTTATTAATTTTCTTTAGGAGATCTGTGTTTATATATACATATATATATGTGTGTGTGTGTGTGTGTGTGTGTATTAGTTGTGTCGTGATATACCGGTATTGACAATAACTGTGATATTTAAAAAATTAAATATTGATATCATGTTAATAATACACATATGATAATATCGTGTCAATAATCCAGCGCCTCTTAAAACCCCTTAATGTTCCGGCGGCCCATCCACGGGCCTTCACATTGTTAAGTACACAACTATGCTATGTACACAACTCCTGTCTTTAAGTGGGTACTCATGCCACACATCTTTGGAAAGCTAAGATTCTTGTGATTAGATTGATGCAAACCATTTCAAGATACAATCACAACATCAGGTATAATCAACACCTCTGTCAGACCGCCAACAAACAAACAAACAAACAATTACAAAATGCTACTCACCTATGAAGCCTCATATTACTCCACTGACTGATACAACTCCGACAAAAACGGTCTTGTTACATTGGCAAAGATCCAGTCAATCCAATCCAGTAAAATATTTAGTCCAAAACACATTATTACATTGATAAATATCCACGAACGGCTGTCGCATCATTTCAAATTAGCCGGCAGATATCCTAATGTGAGTCGCGCATGCGCGAGCGGGTCCGCCATTTTGGACAGCTAGGTACGGCAACTCCCCTTGGACAAACCACATATCACATGATGTCTTTTAAACAATTAACTATTAGATGTCGTGACAGGCTGAATAATGTCACACTGGCTGTTTCTATACACTTTTTCACAGCATATCTGTCTTTACAGTTTAAACCCAAAACAGGCAGCAGATTAGCGGATAAACTAACAGCAGACTCCAGTCGGTAAAATAGATAAAATGTGTTTATGTACCAAGCACAGGCAGCTGCTCCGTGAATTCAGTCACTTTCCACTTCATTTAAAAAAAAAAACTTTTTAAAAACTTTTTTTTAATTGAACAGTTGATTAATTTACAAACTCAAGAAGAGTACAATAGCTTCCATACAAATAGTAAATACAAGCCAGAAAATATACATATATACACATACAAACTATATACTCTGTTATAAATATGGTTAGTATATATATATACACACTCACATATGCATTTTATAACATAATCAGTAAAAAGAAAAAGAGAAAAAATAAATAAATACTGTAATGTAAACCTAATGTATTTGAGCAGCAGTCTTGATTAAATATGGTCTTCCTGTTAATTGTAACAGTTCTATTATTCCACAAGGTGGAGCCATGCAGTGTGAAATTATGGGTAAGGGTTTGTGGAAATCTGACAGCTTGATAGGCAGTTAAGAAATCTCATAATCACATTTTAACAAAAATTCCAAGCCTCCACATTTCTGGAATAAACATTTTTGTTTATCAAACTATAAAAAAGTCTTCATTCTTCTTTCTGTTAAACTCAACTCTAATGTGGTTTGTCCAAGTGGTGTTGCCGTACCTAGCTGCCCAAGATGGCAGACCCGCTCGCGCATGTGCAACTCACATTGACGCTAGACCGTCAGATCGTGCAGTGACAGTCACAACTCGCGTTAGCATATAAACACTAGCCACATCTCTGTATCAAAATGGCGGCTCCACTCTGACCTTTCGATTGACACCTCACTTGACCCAATAGGAGCTTCCATGTCCTATCCACAGCCTACAATAGCCAACGAGAGTCCATGTTGAAAGGAGGTGCCTGCCCCTCTTCTTTTGTGTAAAGACCAAGCCAATAGGAAAAGAGTCTGCCGATGACTGGTGCTTCAAATAGCCAATGAAATTCCGAAGATTACCATATGCTGCTTTGTTCACCTGTTGAAGCCATGGGTGTATTATAAGAGCTGGATAGGGCTCCGACGCTCAGCCTTGCAGCCAATTTTTCCCAGTGATCACTTGCGGTATTGCAGCGAAAAATCCCCTTGCGGTCTGTAAAAGTTTTGACAGGACACCTCAAACTGCAAACAAGGTCAATTATGACTCTTTTTATTATGAATTTTTGATCCATGGAGGTTTTACATTTGTAAAACTTTCCTCGAGCCAAGAAAAGCGATTAAAAAATCTGTGACGTCATCACAATGTAAAGTCTGTGGCCCAAGCGGGAACTCAAGGGCGGGGCCAGCAGGAGAAACACTACTGCACATATTCAGTGGGTCGCACAACGCAGAAGCTAACCCGGAAGCTAGCAAGATTTTTTTGGCGTGTGCGCCAGCCATGGATCGAGCAATTCTTATTGGAATGAATGTGTGCCATTTTTGGTCCAGATCTTATAATACATCCATGCTTGAAACTAAACTTGTGCATATAAAAGAGTCAAAACAAGTGCTATGTTGGAAAAGCAGTTCACATAAAAAGTAAATCACAGAAAACTATTTATATTTACACAATTTCCATGTTGTGGCTTTATAAGAAACAATAAAGCTTCTTATAAATGAGTGTTAGAAATGTTTAGAAATTTGACATTGCTTTATTGCTTCTTCCGTTAAGATTTGACTTTTGTTCCAGGTTTTTCAGTCCAAAGGTCAGAGCTGCTGGTCTGTGATCAGATTTCCTTAACCTCTTCCACTCCCCGGGGATGCCGGTGTCCGCAGGTGACATTACTGTCTTTCAGAGGCTGTAGCGTGTTTTAAAGCTAGAGTCACCTAATGAATCCATTGGTGTCGACCATGTCATGCTAGTTTGTCGAGAAGGGGGATAAATAAGGCCCCAAAGTTAGGCTAAATTTTGGCGAGGGAAAAACTCTCACCTCAAGATATCTGAATGAAAATGTGTTCTATGGTTACCCACGAGTCTCCCCTTTACAGACCTGCCCTTTATGCTAATCTCATGCAGTTTGGGGCAAAAACCATGCAGTTTTTTGCATGAAGTATAAATGTGTTATTTTCGCCTATTCTAAAAATGGTGTATTTGAATATTTCTGCATACTGGGATCCTAAACAGTCTTGGAATTGCATAAATTGGGTATGACTGGAAAGCTGAGACACTTGTGGATTCAATAAGCCCAATTGTATTCATGTGTGATGATGTTAGTTCCCATAATAGCCCTTTCATTGTAGTGAAACCATTTTTTAAAACTTGACCTCACTGGATAAAATTACCTATTGTGATCTTTGGGATAATTACAGCCTTGTGAAACTTTACAACCACAAACTATAGACCTGGGGCATTCAGAGGATGTATGACTTTCCTAGGTTTATTGACAATAAGGGGGTTTCTGAGCAATATCCAGAACAGAAGGGGTCGCCATCCAATCACCGAAAAATGAAACGCTAGCTTATGCTGTATGTCAGCTAATAAGTGCTGAGGAATTACAGTACTGCAATTTCTGCCAAGATATGTTTGAGATAATTTAGAAACAAAATAACGGAGTCAAAACAAATGTAAGGGATCCTTATCAAAAATGTTATATTTATGTGTGTGTTTTGACTCATATATATCCATATCAATATCAGCCGGTAAAATGCAGTATTAGTCGTGCTCCCAATAACATTGCTAATGTAGCATAGTGGTGCTCAACCTGTAATCAAATCATAATATGATTACTAGGGTTGGAAATAATAAATGACATTCTAAAAATGATATATTAATTTGATATACTCTATAGTTTTACCTAAAATTAAAATTACTCTTCAATTTAACAGCTTACAACTCATACATATGCAACCTGTGCAGCCCGTCGCAGGAAAAACGACAGTATAAGTAAAAAATTCAGCCGGCAAAAACAACCTATAGTTACATTTACGCCATCTCATGGTCATAGTAATTATAACCTGTGGAAGTTCAGATGATGTCAATATAAGGTGACAAATTTTCATATTAGGAGGATGGCTAGATAGATAGATAAAAAATTGATGGCAAAAGTGCACTTAGCTGCAGGAGATTGCTTCCAACCATGAGTGTAACATTTCCAACTGCAAGTTGGGATAGTTTTTTAAAAAAAAGTAACTTCAATTGTCATGAGGTTTACTGTTGCCATGACAAAAAAGGTTGCAAGGTTAACTTAAAGGAAGTAACTTTAACCCACACCACATTTCGAAGTGATCATTTTAACCCAAACCATGATCTTTCCCTAACCCTAACCAAGTGGTTTTTGTGCCTAAACCTAATCAGACCTGAACCACAGTGTCACACCATAAAACATCATTATTTTTTACGATTACTGCTGATAGAGGCGACATATTAGAAAATGCTAAACGTTACTATGTGTTGCTCTGGAGTGCAGGTACAATCAACCGACAGTATGTGGTCGTTACAGTATGAGTATGTGTTGAACTTGTGTCAAGGGGTCACAGGTAGTCATTTTTAAACATCCAGTCATTCGGTATAGGCCTCCTGCAACTCTCTGTGTCTGCAACTCAGAGAAGTTGCTGATTCACATTAGTTAGAAAAATGAAGTCCGACTGCAAATCTGATTCATCACTGATCGTAAGTGTCTCAATAAATAAGATCCACAAAAATTTCTAATCTGTCTTGATACGTGTCTGATCTAAATCTCAGACTCCTTCCCTCAGCTATATTCACCACCACTCCCTCTTGTAAATATATCTGTTCTGCTTAAAAGTTGTTTTGACATAATTTAAATGAGCTCCTTCCTATAACATTGATAACTCTTGTACTACTGGATAATTCCGGTCCATGGATGGCAGCAACTGCCTCCTTCAAGTCTTCCCGCAGTTTTTTTTTATTTTTTATTTTATTATATTTATTTCATCCACACCTGTAAGCCTATGGGATGGCAAAACAGCTTGACCTTACAGAGTCTCATTGAAATGTTATTACTTTGCTTCAGTCATGCAAGTGCTTTTAGACACCTGTCAGTTTCATGCAAGGTTGTAGTTGACAGTTTTCCAAGTCAGTGGTTGTTGGTTTTTTATCATCCATCAAGCTCTCTTGTCTCTCTGGGAGGAGATGTACTTCACTCCATGGTGCATTAAAGCACTGATTCCCAACCAGGGGCACTTCTGCTTTAGCCAGGGTGTATATGTGGAAAGATAATGGAGTAGCTCAACTAATTTGAAAAAAAAAAATTAGATTTTGAAATATATGTTGACATATTGAGCCAGCTACACTACATGTTGCAATTGAGAGTGCATAGTTAGCAAGCAAAGAATTCTAAAAGCATTGGATAAATGGTTAAAATAGATAACTTAAAGTAATGCATTAAACAGTTAGCTAGTTTAAAGGTATAATTGATGGTTGATACATCATTAAAATCATCTTAAATTAATACATCTGGAACATTGGAATCACCTGAAAGGGCTGTGGGGATACTTCAGGCAGAAGTATGTATGTAATATAGAATTAATTTCTAAAATCCTTCATGATTCTTTTTGTGCTCCATTGGAAACATCACTCCTTTTCAATTAAGGCTTTGAGATTGAATGCTGCTTCAAGTACATTTTTTGCAGCATGTTGGAGATAGTGCCTGGGTCCAGAGTGGCAGATAAGAGCCCACTAAATAACAAGGAGCAGCTAGCAGGCCAATCTGTCCAGGGATAAGACAACCCCTGAGGACTGTGGCCCTCAACTTCAGTGACAAGTTAATCTAGAGAGGGCTGCTCTTCAACTAGACTTATTCCTGTGTGTGTGTGTGTGTGTGTGTGTGTGTGCGCGTGTGTGCATGCGCGTGTGTGTGTGTGTGAGAGAAGACATGTCTGCACCAGGTGTTTGTGCAGGACACACATTGCACCGCAAGCTTTGACATTAAAATCATAGCTCTCTTAACACCTTCCCGTCCTCCACATATAAAAACTACACTGACCCTGCTTTTACTGTCCCTAGACACCTGCGTTCCTGTATAATGAATTGAAAAGACAGCAGGCAGTATTATTTGAGTGGGAATATTAGAGGATTTATTCGATCAATAACTTCATATTATGTGTTGGAGTATAATGAGTACCAGGGGAGACATCTGTCTCATCTGAATACGTTCCCGTTGATGTTTATAGACTGGAAACCTGAAGTTTACTGAGTCTGATATCTACCTTTTCCATCGCCTGCAGCAATATGAGTAATATAATATATTATGTGAGTGTGTGTCTGTATGTATTTTCTGTAAGTGCACATGATGCACAACTTGTCTGTGAATGTGCTTAACCTCCTGTGTGTCTCTATGAGTGTTAAGTCATGCACTTATAACTGTGAATCTGCTCGCCCGTCAGTGTGGGTGCGTTTGCCCGCACTATGTGAGGTTGTGTCCATGTTTATATCTACTTGCTCTTAATTAGGGGAAGCAGTGAGCATTGCAGTCCTGGAGGGGATTTTATGGCTATGTAAACATCATACATCATGATTCAGCGAGGTGAGGCGAGCACAGCCCAGCGGCTGCCAAATTTCACTTAGATTGCTGTCTAGATGGCAACAGTCGAGGGTGACACAGCCAACATGGAAGTGATGACGGATTTGTTTCTCTGGGTCAGAAGACATGAGGGTGGATAAGATTTAAAAGGAAACATGTGTTTCTAGGTATTGCACTTCAAATATGACATATGCTCCAAGTGAAAGCAAATGATTTAGTCACATATTTAATCTTAAAAGTGTATTTCTTAAAAGAACAGCAGAGTAATAGTGTCAGTGCAATATCTCAAAGAAAGATCTCTTCATTAGTATCAAGGATATGACAAGTGAAACTCCGATCAGTACAGCACTGTCAAAATAATTATGATAGCTTGGTTTGATTATTGCAAACAAAGGACCCTGTAGTGAAGCTATGTAGCTTTTATCCATCATCTCCGTTTTCTTTTCATTTGTGCTGAAGAAGATAAATATGTTATGTTGGAATATGTTTCCATCAGCATTTCAGTCATTTCACTATCTGCCACTGGCTCTGAAAGCTTTAGTTCAGTTTATGTTGGATGAGCAACTCTTTGCAATCCATCACATGTACCACCAAATCTAACACTGTGGCACAAAAAGCTGCGCTGCCTTTTATTGTAGATGTTGTAACAAGCTTCAGTGCTACCTGTATTTATAGAAGCAAAAATCAATTCAGTTTACAGTTTACGGTGAAGGTCCTATTTGTTTCAAGCAGTCGTACAATATCCACCCAGGCTATTCATTTCACTGCAAGCTGAGAGATATTCAACCCGCTGGCTGTTGTAGCACCGCTGCAACACTTGATGGATGTGTTGTGCATTATCAGGCAGTGTTGTGCATTCATTATATATCTGAAGTTTTACACGCTCATACTCACTTTGTCATAGAAAATGACAATCGTGGCAAGGAGAAGGTGTGCACTGGAAAATGTTACAGTATAATGCAAAATGCAAATTTGTATAACACTACAGGGAAGGTGAGGACTACTTTTCTGTGATGAACCCAGGAAAAGACACTTGAGTTCTGTTGGTGAAGTTATTACTGTCTTTGTTATGAACAAACACTAGAAACATGTAAGGAAAAGAGTAAATCTGAAAAAAGACCAATCACAGTCTCCACACAGCCCTTATAGTGCCTACGCATTTTTAAATTATTGGCCTTTACTTCCAATAGGATTCTGCCATCAAGGTACCACATAAACTACCATCAAGTTACATGTATGAAACGTCCATATGTTACCACACTGCTCTGATCAATACGATCTTAGAGCTCCCTTTGAAAACACTAGAAAATGTCTCAAACTCGTTTTCTGAAGAAAATGTAACAAAAAATTATGTTAAGTTAAGTTAAGATGACATACAAAATAAGAAGAAGAAAATAAGAATAAGGCAAAATAACAACACAGTAAATACCCATATGCAGCAAAATACAAGAAAAAGAGTCCTGACACAATCCATATATTGATTAGTCTGGGACAGAAAATTAATTGATAACAATTCTGATAATTGATTAATTATTTAAGTTTCACTGCCAATAAAAAGTGCAAAATATTCACTGGTTAAAGCTTCTTAAATGTGAAGATGTGCTTCTTTTCCCTGTTTCATGTGTTCATATGTTATGCTGGATCTTTTGGGGTTTTGGACAGTTGGTGTGACACAAAATGCAATTTAGGAAAAAAAGACTTCTGACAGAACACAAGTTCTGTCTTCATCTAAATTAGGCCAAATACAGTTGTATAAGAAAGAAATCTGCTTTTGACCTTGATGTCAAAACAGAAATTTTATCTTTAAAAAAAGTTACAATTCAGTGAAAACTGCAGAAAGGATTTGTGACCATTTATAACACAATACTGACATACTGACGATGTACTGTGGTTACAGAGTTGGTTTTGTACTCAGTTTAATGCCCTAATGACTAATCTGTTATTCTTTGGGAAGGTTCCTCATTTTAATGGTCTGGAACTCATCTTCTCCAGATAGTATAGTTGTATGTTTGTGCTTCATGTGTTGACTGAACGTACTGACTTACATTTTCTCTCCATGTTTCAAAGCACCTGTTAACTCAAAACTACAACCCAATGATGTGCTGACCAGCAGTTTGAGTGAGTACCTGCTTCAGTACTTCATCTTTGATGGGTTCTTCAGCAGAGTCGCTCAGTGCCAAGACAAAGACACCAAAGACATTGTGGCCCTCAAGATCCTCACGAAGGAGAGCAATGGTTCCCAGGAGCCCAACAGAGAGGTGGATCATCTTTTAGCAGCACATTTCATTACATATCTAACATTAACTGATAGTTGTATCACCCGTCTAATTTCTCCTTATTTCTCTCCAGCTGACCATGCTCAAAACAATCTGTGGTCTTGATCCGGGCAACATCGTTCGATTCTATGAGAGTTTCGAACACATGGGAAAGACGTGTCTTGCATTTGAAATGCTGGACAAGAATCTCCACCAGCTGCTGAGGGAGAGACGTGGCAACCCGCTCTCTCTCCAGCAAATCAGACCCATCACACAACAGGTATGTGGCTCTGATCATTCTATCAAAAAGCATACATATATATATATATATATACATATATATATATATATATAATGCAGCACACCAGCATTTGGACAACAACATTCAGAACCTTGCAGATTTTCAACTGTGGCGTCTTTATCTCTTCTTCTGTCCCTGCAGCTGGTTGCTGCACTCGGAGCTCTGAAGACTGTTGGTGTGATTCATACAAATATCACACCACAAAACATCATGCTGGTTAACCAGAAAGAAACACCATTCAGAGTCAAACTCATCGACTTTAGTTCAGCCATCAAAGCTGCTGAAGTCAAGCGTGGCGTCATCATGCAGCCTGTTGCATACAGGTGAGTTACAGATTTGTCTTTCTGATGGTTCTTTCATGCATCCATGTTGAATTTGACTGTAACTGATATATTTAATGTGACTGAACAATCACACTCATATTACTTTACATACTTTGCATTATTTTACTATCTTGTCATTAAGTTGTTAACATGATTACTGCTGGCTTGTCAAACTGTGCAGGAATTGTTTGTAACATCTTCTAAAATGTGCTTCTCTTCTTCCTCCCTCAGGTCTCCTGAAGTTATTCTGGGTCTTCCCATCTCAGAGGCTGCAGATATGTGGTCTCTGGGTGGTGTTCTGGCAACCCTGTACCTTGGCAGCTTGCCATTCCCTCAGCAGTGCCAGTATTACCTGGTGCGTAATCTAATACACCTGGATTTATTTGTGCAGCTCCGTGTCCAAACACTAACAGCTGATGTGATTTTATATTATTTTATATATATTTATTCTTTCTACAGATGAAAACTATGGTGCAGACACTGGGTCAGCCAGAGGATCAGATCCTAAATGACGGCACCAACACACTGCTCTATTTCAGCCAGAACCAGGACTCCACAAAGCCAGCATGGAGACTAAAGGTATGAAAGTCTGTCCTGTAGCGCTTAAAACAGGTTGGATATTGTTCCCCTGATTTGGTAGAAACTATGAAAAAGTACCCACATATATTCTCTGTTGTTTTAGACGGCTGAGGAGCACAGGGCTGTGACTGGCTTCCCGCCCCAAAATCACAGAGGCAGCTCAACCAGGTTCAGCAGCCTGGATGACCTTGTGATGGTAGGTGGTCCTCACTTTACTGTCCAAGTACAAATAAATACTGAATTAACAGCAATACTCTCAGAGTTAAGAAGTGGATTCATCTGAACGACCATTGACTTTGTTTCCAAATGCAGCTGTACCCAGAGGCGGAGAAGATTGAGGAAAGGACAGATTTTGTTTGCCTGCTGAAGCAGATGCTGTGTCTGAATCCTCACAAGAGAATAACCCCAAGTGAAGCTCTGAGTCACCTGTTTATAACCATGAGCCGTCATCAAGCGCCACAAGCTGATGATGGCTCAGCAGCAGTGGACACAGTTGCCATCCCGACTGCAAGAGATGAAAACTCTGCTGAGACTGAATCAAGAGATGAAGATTCAGATGAAAGTCGCTCAAATGATAGAGATTCAGATGATGAGCCCTCAGATGGCGCCGCTGGTGCAGCTGATGAAGCTGATGAAGCGGCAGCCACTTCTACTTCCACAAATGAAGCATCTACTGCACCTGTACCGACTGACCTGTATGACGCTGTTTCAGCTGACGAAGGTACAGTCACCACATCTGCAACTGCTGGAGTTTCGACTGCATCTCCAACAGATGACTCTGATGCTGCTGCTGGTGCAGCTGATGAACCCACAGTCCCCTCTGCTTCTATTGATGAAGCTTCAACAGCATCTCTAAAGACTGACCTGTATGACGCTGTCTCAGCTGACGAAGGTACAGTCACCACTTCTGCAGCTGATGAGGTTTCAGCCTCACCTCTGACTGCTGACTTGAACGATGCTGATTTAAGTGAAGAAGCTGAAAGTTGCTCAAATGGTAGAGATTTGGACGATGAGCCCTCAGATGGCTCCACTGGTGCAGCTGATGAAGCTGCAGCCACCTCTGCCTCCACAAATGAAGCATCTACTGCACCTGTACTGACTGACCTGTATGACGCTGTTTCAGCTGACGAAGGTACAGTCACCACATCTGCAGCTGATGAAGCCTTAGCTACACCTCCAGAGACTGACACAGATGAAGCTGGTCCAGCTGATGAAACAGTCATGGACTCTGATGAACCCTCAGCTACACCTCCAGAGACTGACACAGATGAAGCTGGTCCAGCTGATGAAACAGTCATGGACTCTGATGGAGTCTCAGCCACCGGCTCCAGAAACACTCAGAGGAAGCCACTGAAAAGGATCAAGAGATTCTTCGGCAGGATGTTTAGGGCCATGTGCTGCTGTTGCTCTGTACATGTTGAGGAATAATTCCATGTAAATTAATTTTCATTTTTTCTTTGTGTAATATGTCTTTAAAAATAAATGCAAAAAATGTCAACTGAATTAAATCTGTGAGCTGTCTGTAAGCAATTACAAGAGTCGTCATAGTAGCAGCCACAGCAGTGGTCTTAATAGCAGCAGGAGCAGCAGCGGTAGTAGCTAGAAGTAACATTAGTACTGTAGTAGTAGTTTTATTAACAATGATAATGTGCCACAAGGATAAAATTTTGTATTTCAGGGGGAACGTTTAAGAATAATGACTAAAAAGTCTTCAATAAAATTGTATAAAGTTGATCAAGCTCCTAGACTGGATGATTCCAAACAACAGCGATAACATAACTGACTCTGCCCCTGTTTGTCATGATTGAGAGGAAAGGTATTAATAATAATTAATAAGGTATTAATAATGTATTTATATTTATTTAATATTGAACACTTTTGGTCTCCATATAAACAAGCTATTTCCAGAAAATACAAAAACTGTAAATGTGCCTTCAAAACAAAGAAATCAAACAGGAACTGAAATCTGAAGGAAAAACTACAAAAAAGAAGAATTTAAATGCCCAAGCTTAATACAAACCTGGTGTTAAATAGTTTTTATCCAGGTTATATGGTTATAACACTTCTGAAACAATTGTTACAGTACTGTCTCCTTTGTTGACAGGTGACACAAACACACACTTATAACCCATGGGTTGGTACCTTTAATGTTGTCTCTGTTGTCTTAACATGGTCACGATTTCTTGATGAACACCTCTAAAATGTTCAAACTGTATACTAGATGGCAGCTGGTATTTTCACAGTAAATTCTGCCTCCTCTGCATTAAGACATTGACTCGTAGTGATTTTAAAGCAGTGTTGTGTGGGGTGAATGCATTGGAAACTGTAAGGCTTTCATTACGTTGACTCGTTTGAGTCAGTTGCAGTTGCTCCTGTGAGTATAATATATGTCTCTTTCTCTGTTTCCCTCATTTTGTCCTATCTTGTCTATTAGACTGTATGAAGATGGTTTACTCTTCTGCTTTAGGAACTCAGTGCATCCACAGTGGGACTGTAATCTGATTTATAAACAAAAATAAAGAGCAATAGAATTTGTGAGGTAAGTAGGATGGAGGAGGAAGTCTGCGGCCTCTAATACCAGACCAATGCTGTCTCTAATCTCAGAGTGGTCAATTCTCTTTCATTTGCTTGAACTTGTGCCTTTTCCATCCCCAAAAATGATTGCAAAAGGATTAAGACCCATCACAAGTGTCACTGAAAGCCAAATATGAGCGTTTATGGCTGTATTTCATGAGCGCCTTGATTATGGGCAGAACATTATCCAAAACCTCAGAGGGGCATTAACATTTGATTGCAGCACCCCATTAATGAGTGCAAGGTCACACAGAGTCCAGAGTGAAATAGGGTCCTGTCGTAATCTTACACTTTATAAAACGTCCTCTGACACCTGCTAATTAACACAGGCCTGCACACGGCTGAGTGGGCGGTTAATCAGCCTTAGCTGCAGATGTGTTATATACGATAGGTACGGGAATGAAACTTTCTGATTTAACCCAGGCCTTGGGGCCGTCCCTCCGCCAGCTGGCCCCTGCCCACCGGCACACACCCCTCCTACACACCCCCTCCCCTTTCCTTTCTCTCCTCTCTCAGCGGCATGCTGTGTGGAGCTACTGACCCTAATCCCAAACCGCTGCTGTCACTTCTGCTTAGCCACTGCTTCTGATTACTCTACAGGGGTATGCCATAAAAACCCACTTTCTCCATTTTCTCCAGCTCAACACATGGCGTAGACTGACGATGAAATGTGATATGAGAGATTTCAAGAACATAGTTTTTTTTTTTTTCTCTTCTCCTGCTGCTGCCACTCTTTGCCCTTACCCCCGTGCGTTCGCTGGCAATTTGAACAGTGTCTGTGGAGCAACAAAGATGGCATATGAATTCCACAGGTGTGGAATTGTTTTTGTTTTTTTTCGTTCAGTCTTTTGACGTTTCACACCTTTTTGTGTCTCATATGGGAGAAGCCATTTTGACAGGTTCCATTCATAGAAAATAACATAGATGTGAAGGATACTGTTGCTCCCCCTCAGTAAGCTTAAATATTTGTCTGAAGAATATGAACATAACAGTAGAATTCAAAATTCCATGAAAACACTCCTCTGATAATCTTCATCTTGTCATATTTCACACCAACAGTTTCCATTTATGCAGAAAACCTTTTATATAGAATGCAATGAAATGCCAGCTTTGACATGGCAATCAACTTCCCCAGTGTATAAAGAGGAAATCCAAAAAAAGGCTGATCAAAGCACCCGGCCCTTATGAACATCTTTTGAATTGTCTGCCTTTTCCTCAAGTCTTAAAAGGGATCTTCTTAGTTCAACATAATCAAACTATAGGAGTTTGATGATGCTGTGGGATCAAACAGATGAGGATCTGTACGGTAAACACTTGACAGGAAGTTACCACAGAGCCAGTCACCTGGAGGAGCTCTACTCTGTGGACTGTTTTTATCCCTGAGTTTGACTCTTATGATTCATGGGAACACCACTTGAGGCAGAAAATAGCCAATGACTGTATGTTTTATAGGAAGTAGAGGTCCGTGTGTGGTGGGAGTCAGTGTGCACCCACTGTAAAAAATAGCCATCTTCACTATAGTGCTTGTACTATAAAAATATCAATGAGTAAGACAGCTTTCACTGTATACAAAATACTGATAATATACTTGTTTTATCTGAATTAGTCACATAACATTATCTTGGTACCTGGTTTGTGTTGTGATGATGGTTGATGATTACTTTTTTTTAATCTTGAAAATTCCAATTTAGGTTGTTCAGGCACTGTTGATTTGGATACCTCCTGGACGCCTCCCTCTGGAGGTTATTCTGGGCATGTACAACTGAGGTAGACTGAGAAAACCAACTGGAAGGATTTTGTATCCCATCCAGCCCAGGAAATCCTTGGGATGCTCCAGGAGGTGTTGGAGTACATGACAAGAAAGAAGGACATCTGGCCTACCTTGCTTATTCTGCAGTGCAACCTAGATAAGAAGGAAAAAAATGGATGTATGGATGGAAAAATTATTTAGATACATTGAAATGTGGGATATCATCTCATTGCTGGCTGAATTTTTTTGCTTTGGGGGGAAAAAGGAGCCTTTGTATGTAGAAATTGAAAATCTCTGCCTCCCCCAGTGGTAGCCTCAAATGTCAGATGTTGGGGATAAATGAGCTGAGGGCAACACATGGATGGCACCTATATTCTTTCAACCGATCTATGTATTTCTTAAAATGAAAACTTATGCCATCAGAATAATTCACACCATTCAGATACATTTTCTATACATGGTGGCTTTAAAAGGGCACAAAGATAAATTCACTTGCTTTCCAAAGCCAACTCTGATGATACCTTGGTGATTGGTGTGATTGGTGTTATCTTGACCTCAATTTGGAGATTTCCAATGGGATGGTCTAATGAAAGATACTATTGAGTTGCATTATGGGAAATGTAGGATCCAGCATTTTTTTGGAACAAGACCCATGCCAGGGATTAAAAAGAAGGATGTCTCGACCTCTGCTGCACAGAACCAATCCTGCATCTTATAGATTGCTGGAGTAAGTCTGAACTTAAAGCAACATTTTGTATGTGTTTATGTGGTAAAACAGGTACAGACTCAGATCCCAGAGGTAGGTTTAAACTTATTGCTTTTTCCCCCACCATGCAGGCATATTGCAGTGTTAAAGTGTGTTCACAAAACAGTGTTGCTTTCACAACACAGATCTAGGTCCTGTATGTCCAAATACACCTGATTTGTTTTAGAAATGCAACTTAGAGTAGGCTACCTAGCATCATTCATGGACTGTATAGTGTTTCTATAGGTCATGTGGTTTATTTCTATGAGCCAGAATCAGTCTGAACCATGACTCATCTCTTGCACCTTCACTTACTGGAGGCCAAATGCATTCAAACTCCCTGTGATGCTCACCTGGGTAAATCGGAAACAACTCTCCTCTCTGCACCCCTTTATTCACTTGTGATGTGTGGTATCACATAGCTCAAACCCAAGTCATTGATCAGGGGAGCAGCAGAAACTTGTTTAAGATGAAAAAAGAGCCTCACCAATGTAGGAGCTCCCCAGCGAAACATTTTCCAGGGTCGATGTTACGACTACATAGCTGCCACTGCAGCACACGAGGGAAGAGAGAGAAAGAGTTTGAGCAAAAAAAAAGGTGGAGGGGGGGGGGGGGTTTAAGATAGGGTTTGCTGAAGGAAGTAGCTGAAATATACATCACAGCATGCTTTTCTTTTGAGATCCCACTGCAGTCTCGGGAGGTGCAGGGGTGGGAGAATGGAAAACACGCTCTTTAGTCACAGAGAGATGAAACTCAAACACTGCGCGGTGAGAGATGGCAGGGATATAACAGTGGAAACTGTCTTAATGTAGCGGTGTGTTAGGTAGTAGCATGAATTTCAATCACAGCGCCGAGTGAAATTAATCAGGGACGTGGAGGGCTCTTGACGATTCCAGCAAAAGTGAATAAGATCACAGGAACGTCACACTGCTGCATATTACAGGATCAGGGTTAGACAATAAGATAATCTGCTGCCGGGGATGAGGCATTATTATGAATAACAATGTCTGTGTGTGTGTGTGTGTGTGTGTGTGTTTGTGTGTGTTTGTGTGTTTGTCTGTGTGTCTATGTGTGTGTGTGTGTCCATGAATGTTCTTTTTTGGTTGTTAATTGGAAGGTATGTCTCATGAGCTTACACCTTGTCAAATGCACCTTTGAACACACACTTGTTCGTTCTACTGCAATGTCTCTCTAGCTCACTCTAAAATACGCACACACAACACACACGCGCACACACCTTTGTCATACATTCTGTGTGTTTATGCATATTTTCACATACTGTACTGTATATGCATGGTCATTCCTGCATGCACCAATGTGTGTGACTGCATGTATCTGTGTGTGTTGGCTAAAATGCTGGAGCTGCTCTGTATTCCCGACTCCCCACTGCGATGCAGAGGCTCCAGACTGAGCTATGACTCATCATGGGCTCTCAGCGAGATCTCTGAGGTCAGACACAAAAAGAGTACAGGCAGAAAAAACGGCAGAGAGACCTACCAAGAGGAATGGGCTTAACATGCGCAGGAACATAGGCTTGAAATCCACCACCAGATTGTAGCCATTCCACTAAAATAACCTCAGAGAAAATCTCCTGTGAGAAATATGCTTGAAATCCATCAGCTGCAGCATCAAGGGTCAAAGCTACCTGACCATACCAACGTCTTCATTAGCTTATTTAAGTATCAAATCTAGTGTTTGTTATATACTGCACCTGAAACGATGTGGCCTCCAAGCCTCACAGAAGCTTTAGCCTTGGATGCGAGTCAGCAGAGAAAAGAGACAGACGGACAGACAGTCTGACAGCACAGTGGCCTTATCACACAAAATGCTTGTTACACAATAAGCTCAGATCCTGCTTCCAATTTGAGCCCAATTACACGGTGCTCACAGGCCATAGGGAGAAACACAGATCTCAGGGCTGATTAGAGATCACTCCAGCACACCCAGCACGGGGGCTCTCAATAGAGGCTAAATGCTGCCATTCTGCTGTGAGCTTGCAGATGGGCAAAGTAGGAGGCAGATAGGGGTAGGTGTGTATGTGACTGTGTGTGCAGGTGAGGGGTTTGTTCATGTGTAGCCACAGCACATGACAAGGAACCACATTTGATAAGATTTTGTGCTAAGGAGCCCCATCTGATAAGACTGTTGTGGTTGATTGTGTGGAACTGAATAACTGAAGGTGGATAACCACAGCAGAGATTGTGAAAGCGCTTACTCAGCTTACATGCAGCAACCTGGTTAGTGGCTGTATTACTCAGGTCCTATGTCGTACATGCTCCACCCTATAATGGGCTTCGCTATTGGTTTACCCTCTGAGGCACTGCCTCGGCACCCTGAAAAAAGCGGCGTACAGTGCGTACTCAACTGTTGGGAGCTGAGAATGGGACAAGAGTGTGCCGTTAATAGAAGACTCAGTCACGGTCTGTCTCCTCCCATCGGCCTCCTTCTGGTCAGGGGCTAAGCCATTGCTTCCATCCAAAAAGGACAAAGTCACGGCCAGCCTATATGACCCTTGTCACACTGGTGCTGCTCAGGGTGTAGCACTTGCGAACAATATGGCTTTCTTGGCAGGGTCTCTCAACAAGGTCACCCACAAAAGGAGACACTGAGGTGCTGACCATGGCTGCTGCCTTCCTTCAGATGGCCCAGGCCATCAACAGCAGCCGGACCATGTGTGCCGCTCAGGTCGGGCAGAGGAACCTCTGGCTGGGCCTCTCTTCCCTGAAGGACTGTGAGCAATGCCCCCTCCTCAGCGGAGGCAGTACTAGCATCCTTATTATTCTTCATCAAATAAAGGGCATAAATATTACATGGCCTCTGAGAGCTTCATTCATAGCACTACAACTTCTGACACACAGGATGTTTCAGATATTAGCGCTATTAGCCAGAATAGCCATGTTAGTTCCACCCTGGTGGTAGAGACTAGTCCCCTTTCCTCAACCGGCGTTAGCTTTATTCCCAACCCTGCATCCCTGACACTCAGGTGGCATCGGTTGTGAACACTGTTAACCATGATGTTAGGACTGTTAGCACTATTAGCTATCATGTTAGCATGGCCACAGCTGCTGCTGCCAGGTGCTTCAGCTGAGACTGTCCCAGCTTCGTCGATGGATGACGACGCCAACCTCTCATCTGTGTTTGCAACATCGCTGTTCTTGCTGCTCTCTGAGGCTAGGTTATTCACTCTAGTTCCGCCGTGTTCGTCCTCCGTTGTTGGGCATCAAGGAGATAAATCTATCCTCCCAAGAGGAGATAGATTCTCTCTCCTAGGAGATCCAGGACATGTGGCTAAAACAGGCTGTCTCTGTCATTCCCACTCATGACAGATAGAAGGGGTTTTACTCCACGTACTTCCTGGTTCCCAAGAAGACGGGAGGTTTCAGATCCATTTTGGATCTCCGCATCCTGAACCAGTGTATCATCCGAAAGACGTTCCACATGCTAACCATCAGGAGATTGCTGGTTCAACCAGGCAACCCCAGACCACTGTTTGGCACCATGGTACACAGAGATGACCCAGATGTTGGCGGCCCAGCCTTGGTCCATTCCCCAAGTCTAGGGGGCCCTGTCCCAGGAGGTGGGCTTGATAGGTCCGCTGCCCACATTAGGCCAACCTCTCCAGGCTTGGCTCCTAAGAGGGACAGACGGATGTGGATGTGGGCTGGACCTTCTGCACAGGTGGTGCAGAGCATCCAGGTGGCGAGAGCAGGATCCACCATTGCTTGCTACAAAGCAAAGTGGTTGGGCTTCCAATGCTGGTGTGAGGAAAGGTAATAAGACCCCCTGTCATGTGCAGTGGGAGAAGTTCTCTCCTTTCTACAGTATCTGGTGGAAAAGAGGCTGTCTTATGCCACTGTTAAAGTGTATGCAGCAGCAATTTCCTCCTGTCATGAGGGTTTGGGCGACAGACCTGTCTTCGCCCAAGCTCTCATGACACATTTCGTACAGGGGGTTGGGAGACAATGCCCTGTGACGCATGTCTCCACCCCCCAGTGGGAACTACCATTGGTGCTCAAGGCCCTAGTGAGTGATTCCTATGAGCCTCTGGAGCACTCCTCTCTGAAGGCGTTGTCATTCAAGACAGCTTTGCTGCTTGTGCTGACCTCAGCTGAGAGAGCGAGTGAGTTGTGCACCCTGATGGTTTAACCCATCTGTTTGCTGCTCTGTGGTGACCACAGCTGTGCTATTCTCAGGCCGACCCCCTCCTTCATTCCCAAGAACATAAGAAGTTCTTTTAGGTCGAGAACTATTCAGCTAGAGGCAGGAGGCAAAATTGCATCTTTTGTGCACAGTGCGTGCGTTGGCATGTAATGCATTGGCATGTAATGCTGTTCAGTGCATCAAATGCTGTTCAGTGCACCAAATGGTGCCCTGGTCTGACTGAAGATTTCTTGATATCATTCAATATCAATTCAATATCATTCAATGCTTCACAAGTGTGAAAATTTGAAAAGAGAGAAAGAGAGAATGCTTCAGTTACCACCAACTCTCTAAAGATGGTAATTATTTCATCCTAACTGCGTGTGGGTATTAGCACTGGTATTAGCTGCTAACTGAGCATTTTGTCTTGACGTGTTGGTGCCAGCAATATGTTGGTAATTTCAACGTGTTTTTCCATCACAAACTCAGTGTGACATGTTGCTATTTTCTCAGGAGTACAGAGCAGGAATACAGGGCAAATTATGTTTTATTCTGCTATTTGGCTAATTTTAGCTCATGGCAATGTGGGTTAGCTTCCAAATGTTTTTGAACGTTAGCGACTGTTAGTGAGTGTATCCTTATAGCTGTCCTCTTTTCAAAATAGTAACGTTGTGTGTGTGTGTGTGTGTGTGTGTGTGTGTGTGTGTGTGTGTGTGTGTGTGCGGCACTGCGCACAGTAATGTTGGCCTGTGCAATGCATATATTCACAATGTTCACAGGTATTTATTGGTTTAGAGTTTAGTTTATTGGTTTGAGTGTGGATTAAGAACTGAATGTTAGTTTTTAAAATTATTTTCTTTTCAATGATGTTCATGGTTATACATGTTTAATGGTGGGTTTATGAAAACCATAAACCAATATTACGTTAAGTTTAAATAATTATTATAATAGTTTATTGAGGAACACTTATTGTAAAACTTTGATATCCTAAAATTAGAAGTGTAATAAAAACAAAAACAGGATTGTTATGCCTATTTCCCCTTTTTTTCCAAATACAAATATAAATACAAATAATTCTGCTGCCTCAACAAATACAGATACAAATACTGGGCTCTCTGCACATCCCTAGGTGGAGGGCTTTGGACACCTGTTACAACCTGATTGGGCAGTGAATAAAAAACATATTTTCTCAAGTTCCAAGGCAGTGCCAATAGCAAAAACAACCAAACCAAACCAATAGCAAAGCCCGTTAGAGGGCTACGCATGTAATCATAGAACTGGAGTTACATCCAGGCAACTGCTATTTACTATGCGTCAATTAACTTCAATCCCCTGATCTCCCTGTTGCTTCTCTCTGGCATTTTCTCAATGTACAATCATGGAATCCTGACTTTGTGCAGTCAGTGAGACTTCCATACCACAAAAACCCACTAGACACATTGTTTGTCAAGTATATGACATAAATGTATCAAATTGTATACAGTATGTGCTATACTAATCTACTAAGTACAGTTTTTGCAGCTGTCTACTTCATCATTTTAAACTAACAGGAAATACAATACTGTACATGTGTTGTTGGAAGTCAGTCAAACTGAGACTTTATAATGCCACTGCCAATTAAACTTCACAAAGTGAAAGCTAAATGTTTTTCCAATGATTTAACGCTCAATTATGGAGCTGTCACACTACCATTCACAATTTATTCTAATTTTTTGCAGCTGTGAGTATCGCCTCCATTTCTTTTATGCATTGCATTTTGGGACAAATATTGGCATTAGCAGCACATGTAAAAAAAAATAAAGCAATTTTTATTATTCATATTGACTTTTTAAAATATACCTTTATTCTGTCAATATTGAAAACCTGAAGTTGAACCGAAGTTCTATACAGTGAGTGTCATCAGAGTTGTATGTTTTATATTTCATCCAGTCCATTTTAACAAGCCAGTGCAGTGCAGACTGTGCCTTTAATAAAGCGGAATTTGAGCTGTGCTGTATAATATAATGGGAGTAATTGATTTAGCGGACATGGTACCACAATGCTGAAACTAAGAGTGAAGGTTAAAGTTAGTATGCCCACTATCCAGTCCATTTTAACAAGCCAGTGCGGTGCAGACTCTGCAGACTGTGCCTTCAATAAAGCGGAATTTGAGATGATTATTATTGTAAAATTGGCCTTCAGAAAACAGACTCAGTTTGAAATAAAATTGTTGTTACCTATAGCACAGCTAATCACTGGACCTTCTCAGTGCCATAGCAGCTGAGGCACTTGCCTTGATCACCCTTTCAGATTTAATCCTCCAACCACATCCAGCAACAAATGTTGAAATACTGAAAAAAAACTAGTATAGTTTTACATTATACACACTGTAGGTCAGTACAAGACTGGGCTTCTGTCAGATTTCTTCTCCAAATTACATGTGATCTTGTTTTAGTCAGTCAGATAATTTGAGTAGAGGTTATTATCACAGCAGACAATTTGACATGATAGTAGGAGAAGCACAGGTGTAATTAATTACATCCTTAACGACCGCATCCCATGATTCCTGTAACAGAGCCATCGTTAATGTTATGAGGTTCACCAGTGTTTTTTGTAACAATATCAAAATCAGTCACTTACCATGACTGGAGAGTTTGGAGGTGACTACAGCCAAATGGTTGATATTTAAGTAGCAATGCAGCTTCAATTTTACCCTTCAACTGATGGAAACAGGCTGAAAATGATGATGTCAAATATTAGAGGCAGTGTCACTGTTTTTCTGTTGTAAGTAGATTGAGGAGCTACCTAAAGAACCTGCCACACTCAGTGCAGTGCAGGTGCAGTGCAGGTGCAGCAGGCTTGATGTGGTTTCCCATCAACCACGTTATTCTAATAGGCCTTTTTCACTCACGTCACGTTAATTGATTGAGTTGACATGGTGCCACAATGCTGAAACTAAGAGTGAAGGTTGAAGTTAGTATGCCCACTATCCAGGGTTTCATATATGAATTTCACTCTTTTATAAACTGACCAACAGCTCTATCACAATCACAATTATTTTTGTCATCTGCTAAATCTTATGACTCTGGGAGTCCATCCAACCTGCAAACTGAAAGAGCACGGTTTGCTCTGTCTGTTTAGGAAGCTGAATTAACAGAGAAATAACTGGCATTGATCTTGATTGTACCGAGCTATTAAAACATTAATGTATTCATTATGTGAGTTTGACTTTGAGCAGACTGAATATCTTCGAGTGAAAGGTGAAGATCTCTCCATTAAACAGTAGATAATTGGGAAACAGATTTCTCAAGTCTGAACCATGGCTATTCTATCCAAACAGGGACATTTATATGCATCAACCTAAAATTGAGCTATATAAAGTAGAATTTATTTATATTTAATTGTGTCGAGACCCTTTGAAAGCCCTTCAAGTAGCCCTGGAGGTCCTCACACCCTAGTTTGGAGGACACTGGCTCAGTGTAAGTACATCTGTTATGAAAAACTAAAGAGTGTGTTAAACGTAGTGGGCTAAACGGCTAATGCTTAAAAGGTTTGATTGAAATTCAATTTGCAGGGTAATGGTCCCAATGGCCCAAATTTGCAAATTACAAGGGGATCTGATTGACACAGAATGGGCCATAAGGAGTGAGTGACGTTATTTTTAACTGAAGTGCTGCAGCTGAGTGCAGTTTGCAGGTACTTGGTCTCAAGAAATGCCATGCTTTGCTGCTTTTGCAGTTTCAATCCTTTGTTTACATCTGTGTGGGAATAATTTCACTCAGCTGCATTTTAAAAAGTATCACATCCCATCTTTCTCTATCAGCTTTTACTACTTGTTCTCTAGAGAAAAAAACTTTCATTGTAACTGAGCTTCTTTGTAAACCACTTTATTAACTACAGTAATGAATGAACATTTTTAATTGTATGTCATTTTTGAATATAGAGGAATTAAAGCTTATTCTACCAATTATATTTTTAATAATAAAAACCTAATTTGCATGTGTAGATATATCTAAATAAGCATTTCCTGAAGAAAATGCACAGGATTTCTGCAAACACTTACCCTGATTGGCATGATATTCATATAATATATAATAATATAAATAATTATAATAATATAGAAACCCATTGAACTTAATGTACTGGCTATTAGTGTACAGTTGCAATAGGAGTGAATGGGTATAATGGATAACTTTTGCTGTAGGCATTAACGCATTTCAGTATTTAACTAATAAACTGTAAATGTCATCATAATGAACTATATATCAGTCATATCAGTGTGCAGTGGTGACCATTTTAAAATCTGAATGCAGTTTGTGCTGTATACACTCACTCAGTTACAAATACAGTGGTAGTGAATGCGTTTCTGCAGACTTTTATGTATTAAGTAACTCCAAGTAACTCATAAACTATACATGTCATCGTAACGTGCTTATTCCCAGTTGATTAGTGTGCAATACTGAGCATTTTGAAAATTTTATGGATTTGTTTTTACTATATACAGGTGTTTAGTTATAAAGTCAATGGCAGTGAGTTGGTCTCCAGAGACATTAATGCATTATGTAACTCATGATAACTTCTAGATGTACATGTCATCAAAGAGAGTGTGTACTCTATACAATGACTGGCATATATGTATATGGATGTCAATGGGATTGTTTTTGAAACTTGTTCAAAATCGTCAAACACGCCTCAGTAAAAAAAAGTAATAGCACACAGTTTGACATATGAAACATTAACCACTGGTATTAAAACTATAGGAAAAGATGCACATCAAAATTGTCTGTAAAAATCTAGTTTTTCAGGGATATATCATTTAATATGCAGATTTACGCATACAGTAATTTATGAAAACACAGAAAACATCAATATATGAATAGTAGATGTGGCATAAAAGCAGCTTTTGAATCACAGGTGAGACACAGATAAATAATAAGAATTTTGCAAAATACAGCTGTGACTGCTGTGTGACACAATGCTTACAATGAAGATTTTACTTGTCAGTTGATTTCAAATCAATTTCAAAGCCTGTTAGTAAGATATTGGTCACAATTAAATGTACAATAAAAATAAACATCTACATCTTTTATCAAAATTACCAGTAGTACTATTAT
Source organism: Scomberomorus guttatus (assembly GCA_038419695.1). Lineage (NCBI taxonomy): Eukaryota > Metazoa > Chordata > Actinopteri > Scombriformes > Scombridae > Scomberomorus > Scomberomorus guttatus. Next base: position 23,815,187 of record CM076458.1, read on the forward strand.
AAAATGTACCTCTTTTGCATTAACATTAATATTAATTTTTTGTAAAATATTAGAAATCAATTCAATGTGTTTGTCTCATTAGTTCATTTAGTAGCTTGTTAACACCGCAGTCACATTTTCTGCTTTATAATCTAACTAAAAAATCACATCACCCAACCTGAACCTCATTTTAATGAGCATCATTTATGTTCCATGTGCATCTTCCTGTGACTCCACCTGCCGCTCCCTCAGGACAGGAACACTGAAATTAGACAACAACTAAACAAGAAACACATACAAGCTCCACACGTGTAATTTGCTTAAAACATTAACGGAAGGTTGTCAGTAAATTCTGGTAACAGCTGATACTTTTGTCAGTGCATCAACATGTGAGTGAATCTCATTATGCTTGTGTTGCACACAGTGCAGCTCCTTTGCACTGCAGTGGATTTGGTGGTGAAATGTGAATCCACATCGCCATCTTGTGGTGACACAGAGCAGCACATGTAAGCGCTCGCCTGGCTGTGTCAGGAAAACATGTCACAGTATTACAAGGTTAAATGGTTTACTGATTTAAATTGACAGTGTGACTTGCTCACAGATTTAGCTGGCTCTGGACACATCACACCTTTTACTCTCTAATACTCAAAGCAGCCATGTGGATCTTTAAAATGTAATGGGTTTGATTTGCAGAGCTGTAAACACAAGCAAAACAAATGGTGGGCAGTGTGGCAGGCCTCAAGACAAAACACAGGTATTTTTATGGATGGCTCTATAGAAATCCTTTCAGAATCCATCATCCACAAACATACTTACACTAAGATCAATTTGTTGCATGCTTTTGAAAGGTCTCATCAATTCTGTGTCAATAATCTCACTGACTTTAGACATTTATCTGCTCAGCTAGATTGTAATTACTCGTGGCCTCTACCTCCTGCTACTGTCCATCTGATTAGAACACTATTGATATTCCATGGACTGAGAGAAAAGGTGATTGCACACATTATTTCACATTCCTGTGCGACTTTTCTGCCGAGACAAATGGTGTATTGGTCTCACTCGTGCTGAATCCACCACCCCGAGGTCTGTGTTGATGCTGGGATAACTTTCTCTTCCATGCTCCCTCAAACCAGATTCAGACGCAATGTCCTGCAGAGAGAGTAACAGGCTCCACAATATGACTCATCTTATCAGTTTTTACACTGATGTAACTGATAGCTCCGAGGGCGGAGCTAGACTCTCAGCACAGTGGGGATGGAGCATTCTCGAGGGGCCCATCTGATTAAGTAATTTTCAAATTCACAATTGTAAAATAGCTGATATATCCTCTCCTATCCTATCCATAAACGCAAATTGTCACTTACTGAGCCAAGCAAGCCTACTGTATGTCTAAGGAAACATACAGTGAAGCCACTTTGTCAGACAAGCTTGTTGTGAAGAACAAAAAAAGAAAAGAGGTTGCGAGTCGCATTCAAATGTTTCAGCACCGAGGACAGCATGCAACGCTCTACATGCATCGATTGATGAACGGTTCAGCACCACCGCCGATAGACAGCAACAGGCCTGGTGCGCTGTCTCAGTACCATGTCTTTCTTACAAGGGAATAACGTAACGTAACAGTGGTCTGCCACAGTACAAGGCCTATTCAAATACCAAGTACACAGTCTACAACACCACAGGCAGTGACACAGACAGGTGCTGAGATGCGGTAAGCATGGAGTTAAACAACACATTAACATTCTGACTGATTTCTTCATAACCAAAATTTAAGTTAATAAAGACTAATAATGTTTGTAACCTTGTTGAACCCTGAAAAGATGAAAACGCCCAGTATTTCCCAAGTTAAGAACAGTGCAATTAGAGAAAAATCTGAGAAAATGAACAGAAATGTCTATCTTTTTTCTATTTTATACTTTTATCATCTTGTGATCCCACACATTTATCAAGGTTAGCTAAATGAAGTCTAAAACTAAGCACTTATAATAGCAGTAGTGTGGTCAGAAGCCATGTCAGACCGGTCAGTATAAAGAAATAAAGTGCAATACAACAAACCACCTTACATTCAATTAGAGAACTCTAGGATGGCATTTAGACAGCATATTTATGTTCTCATCAAAAATAAACAATGCACATATCATACTGTAGATACATGACATAAAGGGGACCTATTATGCTTATTTCCAGCTCTTTATTTTTATTCTGGGACTCCACTAGAGTAGCTTTGCATTATTCACAGTTTAAAACCCTTTATGCAGCCCCTCAGTTCAGCCTCTGTCTCTAACAGGCAGTCTTAGCTCCTGTCTCTTTAAGGCCCTCTCCCAATGAGCCCACTTCTGATTGACCAGCTTTCCGGGAAGCCTGCTAGTCGTGTTAAATTACTGTCAGTGCAAACCCAACATTTCCTGCTTTACTGCTTCAAATTAAAAGCTTTTAAATTACTAAATAATGGAAGAGTTTTATTGTGAAGAATTTACAGGAAGTGAAACATGTTCTTCACAGAAATAGCAGAGCTTCGTTAGTGGCATTAAAAACCAGTCAACACAACGAGATCTGGTGATATGCAGGGAGGAACAGTACAAGCAGAAACAGCCACAGTGATGATGATGAAAAGCTGCAGATGACCAGCACCACACCTCCAACAGGTAAACTACTTATTTTACTTTGCCCTGCTGTGTAACAGAGTCATCACTCGGTGTGACTACCCCCAAAACAATGGAAAAATGCCATAATGTTAGCAGAGCGGAGCAGTGTGCTTGGAGCAGATGATTATATAAAGAAATCCTTCACAAGTTGACATCAGCTCAGGCGCATAGTAGAATAAACTGTTGGAAACTGAGCGTTCAGAGCAGTCTGAAGCCGGTGCGTTTTGCTCACAGGGATTGCTTCTACATATGTCAACCTCATTATTTGACATTTTGGCCACATTTAATATGAACATCCAACACTGCAACATTATATATGTGACTGAAAATAAGGGAAAACATAATAGGTCATGTCAAAAAGTATCACTGCATGTATCATAAAACCAACTGACTCTTGTTTTCTATATGCATGAATGAATTCTCACAAACAGCAAGCTGACAGCTTCTGCACAGGCTCATTCTCAAACCAAACACAGTCAACAGGTGACTGAACCACTTATACATGCAAAACTGAGGAAAATCCACCTTATTCAAAGCCTCGGCAGGCTTGTCAGTCCCAGTACAAGATCCAGTACATAATATAACTTCCATAAGTTATGGAAGTTACATGTTTCACTCACCAATTGTTGTCCCTGCTCCGCCTGCTGTAGTTTAGTGTAAATTAGTCCATTTGTGTATTCCACCATCCTCCATAGAACAAAATAATCTGAACAGGTTAACAAATTTTGTACAAATTACGGTCCCTTTTTAAAACCTCATCCTCCTCTCCATCATGGTAGCAAACCTGCCAAACCACTTTGTCTTTATCAATGTTTTTTGTCCCGCTCACTACACAACAAAGTGAGGTTGGATAGTCTGGCCATTAGCCACTGTCAGGCTAGTGAGTGCTAGCAATAGCGTTAGCTTGATTATCCGTTCCATCATCATCATGGTTGTGTTGAAAGGACGAGCAAGACGAGAAGTGAGATGTAAGAGGAAGACAGGATCTAATTAAACTTTTCTTACTCTCTTGCTCTTTGCATTTTAATGCACTCGATTTGTACTTTCTCTCCACTTTACCTCCTAGCTAGATTAAAAAAACACATCACCTTGATCGTTAACTTGACAGTGTGCGACAACATGATGCATTCATGGATACACAGGCTGCAAGCTTTTAAAACTCCTGGCAGCCAAATCGACTCAGAATCGACCGTTGCTGCGGGGACCCCTGTGGTCCTGCTTGACACCTGTGCCTGCAATTATTATTTTTAGCCATACTTCTATTATTATTATCGTTGTTATTGTTATTATTGTTGTTATTGTGCTTCTCTGTGTCTCTCTCTCCCCTCTCCCCCTCCCTCTTTTTCTCTCAACCCAACTGGTCAAGGCAGATGGCCGCCCACCTGGGGCCTGGTTCTGCTTGAGGTTTCTTCCCATTAAAGGGGAGTTTTTCCTTGCCGCTGTCACCAAGTACTTGCTCATGGGGGAATGTTGGGTCTCTGTAAAAGAAAGAGTACGGTCTAGACCTGCTCTCTGTGAAAAGTGCCCTGAGATAACTTCTTTTGTGATTTGGCTTGAAATTGAAATACTGCATAAGACAAGAACCCCTTGGCAGTGGTGGGGGACGTAGTCTGAGTCTAACTTTTATTTTTGCCACAATGAAAACACACTAACAAAAATGTATTCAAAATAGTCAACTAAGCTATTTGACAATGGTTTGACACTGAAGTCAAGACATTTCAGATAAGTGCACTCAGCATTGCCTACCAGATGAGTCATGAGCAACACAAGTCCAGTTACATAATTTTATGATTGCGTTGGCCGTGTACAGACTGATTTGCTGAATTCTTACCTTTAAACACAAAATGATTTACTAGGATTTACGCAGGTAGCGGCATTACAACATAACAACTTCACCACTATTGCCATACATTTTAAATGTATAGCACACTGTATTTAACAAACAATTCATGCAAACACAATATACAGAAAAAGGAAAAAGAAATGCAGTTTCTCTTCTTTTGATTACTATCAAAATATTGAAATATATAACATAGGTCTGTTACAGTAGTGCAAGTTGTAGTTACCAGTACTTTTTTATGCTTTCTAGCACAACAGAAGTACTGTAGCTTAGAGTATTTTAGAGGATTACTGTAAACTTACAAGCAGTTGAAAAGTTTTGGAGACTTTTAATTAAAACCAACTTTGTGGTCAATACAGAACAGAAATGGTAAAGTGATGCAGTAAAGTACAGTCATAATTATTATTTTGCCTTGTAGTAATGGAGGATTTACTGCAGTGTGACTCTAGACCTAATTATCCATATTTAGAGTAACACAGCATATTGAATAAATACAGTATATGAATATATATATAATAATAATAATAATACAATAAGAGTTTTAAAATGTCATTCTAACTACATCACTTTAGATGAGTTAGTGTTTAACAGGATTGTTTGATAATGACTACTTAATTTTACAATGCAACAATGATTAAAATTCAGAGATGAACATTTACTGTTAAATGTTGTGATGATACAGATGTTTCCATTTTGTGAGCTGTGTGAGAATTTGAGGCCAAAACTAGGAGTGCAGCATTTTTTATGAAAATTTGAAAAAGTTGTGAAAAGCAATTGTAAAATATTGTAAAATCCTGAATTAACCCTTTAACAGCAGTTATGCTGCTAGCTTCTTCTTCTTATCCAACCTATTAATATACATCACATGTTTGTATTCATGTACGTTTTCAGAGTATAGTGAATATTCTAAATAGTGGCAGTTTCCTGAGGATAGAACAGTGGATAGTAAAAGGAAAATACATGTACAGTACCACACGCTGGTCCTGTATTCTTTCCAGTTATTTTGCATACATCTGAGTGGTGCATGAGGTTGGTTGTCTTTGGTCAGTTATGATTTCACATTATTATTTTCAATTTAAAAATCAAAACATTTCATACAAACAAAATATATAAAACATATTTTTATTTCAACCACATTTTTTCCAGTTAGGTTTAGATTTCAAAAGTCTCTCCTCATAGAGCAAGAGTTACCATTCTGTGTTTGATTTTCAAAGATAATGACAATTTTCTCACAACAGGGTTTATTGTGTCTCCTTGAATACCTAAATAACAATTCTGCATGTAATTTTTATGTTCATTCATTATAACTGTTATTATCCTCTGGACTGTTTGAAAATGAAACAGATAATGTTTCTGTGCTTTTAGCCCCCAAAGTCAGGTGAACACAGAAATGTTAAAAATGTTGAAAGTCACCTTATGCCCTGATAAGAGATAAAAGATACAAACTATAGATAGATACAGAGCTATATGTGGGCCAGTCACATTGTCAGCCACTGGCTAGACCTTTTTTTAGCTATGAAATTGCCTTTGTAACATATTAGAAAATCAGTCGTGGTTTATGTAGAGCAACTGCAGAAACGTAACATGTTACAGGGGTCTCTAAATGGGTTAAGCTTAGTTGGTTGATGTAACTTGCTAAGCTTAGCAAGCTTGTGGAAGCAGATTTGTACATCTGGCAACATCTGGTGCAGGACTGAATTTTTACCACATGTGGGGAAAGGTTGGAGACAGAAAAGATTCTCTGTAGAGGAAAAGCTTTGGTCTGAAGGTGATTGGTGCTTCTCATTGTGACACCCCAGGAAGATTATTTAGTTCAAATTAATAATCTCAATTCTCAACTGAGTAGTTGTTTTATGTGCAAAACTGTTATTATTGTATGATGACATTTTGGCAGTTGTCTCAGCGCTTTGTTCACATTATTGCAGGAAACACAAAACAGTAATTTTCATATGCTGTGGACAATCAGGTGCTACAGTATTGTATTGTATAATGTGAGAAGTGAAGGAGGAGTACACATTATGAGAGGGTATGATCAAAAAATGTATATCCTGACTCACTGTTGGATCCTCCATTTTTGATCCAAGCTGAATATAAAATATTCGTGATCGAGGTCAAAGGTCATGTGAAGGTCAAAATCTGCACCTTTGATATGCACCGCATCACAGTGATGATCTCTTCTTAAAGAGATTTCTGGCATCAGAGAGATTGATTCAGTTGAGGATCAGGATTTACAGTATGAGGATTATGAATATGTTTTCCGGAGACATTAGTATAACATTGTTTCCATTCCTGTTTTCAACTGAGAAGCAACAAAGTTATTGACTCAAGGTTACATCGCCAGGCTGCCTATCCTTACCATCAAGGCTGTTGTTCATCCAGGGGGAAAATCAAATTATAACATTGCATTGTTTGTTTGCTCTGCTTTGTTTTAGCTGATGTTTATTATATGCGTGTGTGTTATGCTACTGTGGTGCTTGCAGGAATAAGTGTCCTGTTTTCTCACGTTACAGTTTTGATCTGAGTTATTTAGTTGTTATATTGTGTAAGTTGAGTGCTAAAATAATTCTTTAAATCATTACTTATAATAGCGATTGTATACATTTGTTATAATACAAACAGCCTGTATAAAGTCAATCACACTGACCAAAAACATAAAGAAACGTGTAATAATATTTTATATGTAAGCTATTATAAGCTATTTCCTATTTAATAAGAGTAAATTAGTTCATGGTTTACTCAAATTGCATATTTCTGGGTAATGAAGTCATTAAAAAGTCAGTTAACTTCCACTTGGAACCGCCAGAGAGCAAAGAGGCACATAGTACATGTGACAGAATTCACCCATGAAAAGTAGTTTAGTGTGTATGTGTGAATATGTTCTGTATGATGATCTCAGATCATATTTTTCACTGTATATTCTGCTGACTCAGAGCTACTGGAGCTGCAGGGAATTAAGACTTCCAGTCTCTACTCCCACTGGGACACTGCTGCCCTAACATCTGCAACACACATTTGCATGTCTGCAGGCAAGTTAGTCCAACCCCTGCACTTCTGGCTCCAGTTAGGGAGAATTTATAGATTTACAAACAGCTTTGCTGAATTATGATGTCATTGTCATACATTAATACCACATCCTCAGTAATGCAGTACAGTACAATTAAATAAGAGTTTTAACCATGAGCACGTGAAACCTCTTTTATTGCTATCATTCATATTCATACACCAAGTAAACATGCATATAGTTACTATTTATTTACAACAGGTTAAGCAAATCAAATGCCTATATTAACATGGTACTACAGTATATAAATACATGTCACATGAAGAAGTCCCAGGAACTGTGAGGTTGGTAGCCTACATCACTTTGAGGCATTATTTGACATGTCCCACAACAGGGAAAGGAAAAATGGTCCATCAGAAATAATTTCCCCCCTTTTTTCTGTTGCCCACAGTTGCTGGAAAGTTGCTGCAAATATGTCCCGGCAATGCTGCCTGTAATGTTCTGTTTCATCTTTCTCTAATATCCACACCTTCCTTGGGTATTTGTAACCATCTAATGGTGTCCGTTATGAAGTTGCGACCATGGAGCCATACTTAGGTAGATGATTACTGTCACTCTTGACTCTCGTTCGTCGTCATGACAAAACGTTCCACTTGTATCCAAGAAGCTTCATTGGTTGCTTTTGTGGTTCTTTGGCTCCATATTGGCATTCATTTCTTGTACTATTCACTGAGAAGATAACTATCAAAACTACAGCCGTGGTGCTATATTGTATAAAACCTAACAGTCTGTGTTTTATCACATTAACCTTTTCATTGGTTCAGTGCTCACCAACTTCTGCAGAAGAAGCTCGGTCGGTGGCAAATGAACACTGTCACCGATCACTGATCACTCAACCTGTCAATGAATAAAGTTCAAAAACTGAAAATGAGAACACAAGTTTGAGCATCCTGCACTTTTGGACCCAGGTGAGACCTCAAAACAAAGTTGCATCATTAACAATCAAAAAACAAATCTAGTCTTTTCAGTAGCCTCAGCTGAACATTTTATGATGATTCTTCTCCATCATATTAAACCAAAACAAAATCCAGCAAAGCAGAAGAAACAAAAGTTATACTTTGATAATCATGCAGGAAGAACAGAAACTAAATTAAATCCTACTTTTCTATTATCATCAGGCAAGGAGAGCAATCAAACAGTTTGGTAATGTTTGATGACATAAAAATAGATTAAAAAGGAGAAGCAATGCAGCAGAAATATGAATTTAAATAGTTTTAAAAAGCAATGAAGTATTAATAGATATCAACAATTTAGCTTGTCATTATGTTCAATACACATCAAATGGTAGTTAATAACAATGGAACCTTTGAGACTTGCATTATGACAAGATGGACGGTTAAATTCTGTGTTCATTTAAGAGTGAGAGTATGTCACAGCAATACTGAATACAGCGATAAATAAACATGCATCATTGTTGTTAAACTGAATCCTGTTTTCTCTCTGAAATATGAAGTGTCATGTTCATCTGCTCACTGACTGCATGCTATTTAAGAATTCTACTATGAATAAGAAACATGATACTAACATTTGAAAATGCACTTAAGATCTCCTAGTTGAGAAACTAAAGGGAAACCAAGAGGAACACTAAAATCAAGTTGAAATCTTTGGTTCTTTGGTTCACATCACTGGTAGCCAACACGTCACCTGAACTAAAACACTCAATACTCACACAGCAGAAGATGACGACAGCTTATAAAAAGCGAGGAGAGGAGTGATACCTCAAGCATGGCATATCCATTTTTCCATTCGGTTAATGCACAGATGATGACATCTGTTGAAATATTTCGGCCATTTCATTCATACTCAAATCCCTCTACAATGTCTAACACATCTAGGTCTGACACCTGCTTTATCTATTACAAAAGTACAGTGAGAAACTCTACCAGCAGCACATAAAAGAGAGAAATACTGCATATATCACTTAAACATGGTGCCTGTTTGTTCAGGTTGTTGCTGTCCTGTATATTCACACCTTTTTATTTATTACACCTGCCCAGTTAGTATGGAGAGTCAAAGTGTTCAGTATTAAAGACCCTGAAAACTTAGTTTCTTAATCAGCTTCTTACTATGAGCGATGATTTCCTACATGAACACATTAGAGATTTCTGTATTTCTTTTTTTTTCTTTGTTCTTTTTTCACTGATTTGAAGTGGGAAGAGTTTAGCAGGAAAAAAAGGGTATGTCACTTAGTCCCATGCGCCGATCAGGATTTTCTTGTTCGCCTTTATACAAATCTGATCAAACCCCACCCACACAGTCCTGACAAAGCAGATTAGCAGAGCTTTTGACTTAAACTCTTATATAAAGATAATGAATATAACCTAAAGATGTATTTTTTTAAACTTTGTTTGCTTATTTTCAGGGGCTTTAAATAAATAAATAGGACGGGGTGAACTAAATAATCACATGAATTTTAAAAAAGTAAAAACTATAAATGAAGTCAAAAATTGTGAAATCATTTAATAAAATATTAACACTCAGTCCACTATTATGAAATGTTATTTCATCATTCTTATGTTCATAATAACAATTTAAAAGGAGATTTATTTTAAAATGCCCTTTTTTAAAAGTCTGTTTTTATTTCATAATGGCATTTTTCTCTGTGACACTTTATATGAGAGTGTGGAGTTGTCATTAGCCACCACTCCCTCACCTGTCAGCCAATCACCTGTGCCCCCTAGCCGAGCTTCTCCTCACCAACTGCCAGCCAGAGCTGTGCCTCCAGCTAGCTACTGTTAGCTAGAGGAACCAAAATGAATGAAAATAAGAATGACCAGCTGAGTTTTAATAATTCATTAAATTATTTCACAATGTGTTGGGCCATATATATATTTCAAGATTATATATTTCTCAATTATAGCTTTCATAATGTCTTATTTATCTATTTAATGTTGAACACTTCAGAGTTCCATACACTAGGGGTGCAGATTACCTTCCTTGTCAAATAGCAGAAGAGATAAGTGTGATGACAAGTGCCATAATACTGTTCTTGGTCGCCACATTTCCAGAATACAACTGAAGGAATCAAGGCCACTAAATTTATAGTGTCAATGAAAAATAAATAAATACCAGCAAAGAGAGACAGTGCTGTTCACTGGATTAAAAATAACTCACAGAAGGACACAGAAGAAAAAGAGATTTCAACAGCGGGAGGAAATGATCGTCCTTGGAAGACTATAGTGTAACACACTCTCCATTGTTGAGTTATTTTTCCACCTCCCTCGTCCCTCTTTTTCACCCCTTTTCACCCATCCATTGTTTCTCCTATTTCATTCTAAATGTTGTACCTGCAGGCAGAAATGGAAAATTAATAAAATATCAATGATCAGTCCGTCACAATGGAGAATCAAAGTGGAATGGGCATTTGCTCTCCCTCAACAATGCAGGCAAATTCTGTCATAAAGCCTTAAATTACAGCTCCATCTTCTCCGTGTCAGACAGCGATATAGTTAAAATAAATATGCTGCAGTGAGAAAGATGCAGACTGGCTGTTTTTATCTCTGTAAGCAATGTTCTTTTCATCTCAAGGTGTATCAGAATTTATCAAATCTCGTCAGTCAGTGTCAGGAAGGCCAAAACCAGCTGTACAAAATTTAGAGCAATGACTCAATTCAAGCACGTTATTATTTTAAAATGGAGCTGTAATCATAAGCATCACCACTTCCTTCTTTGAAAACAACCCTTTATGACTACGCTACTTCACTCATGAATCCAAATGTAGAAACTGTAAACACTCATCTCAGAACACACCTAAATAACACTTACTGTACATACATACAGTAAAATACTACAAACACGCTCGGTCTCACACTCTCTGGGAAATGTGCTGCACACGAGCAAATGCTAAAAGTACAGATAATATGTCCAGTAGAGCAGATTAACCATGACAAAAGACAGGGGGAAGGTGACTCTTGAGTAGTTGTCTATGTGGTGGGGGTTCTTCACGTGACAACAGCTTATGAAGCTGAGGAGTTTGCGGAGGATGGCCAGGACGGTGAGGCACCAGTGGGTGGGCTCCGGTGGGGTTGCCTCGGGCTTAGGCTCGCTGCCCGAGGGGCTGGATGGGCTGACTGTCAGTTCTGTGGAGGCGGGAGCTGGGGAAGGAGTTGCGGCAGGCTCCTTGCGTCTCTTGGCCCTGTTGGTGTGACTGGAGATGGTGGTGACGATGCCGTTCATTTCGTCGTCAAAGTCGTGCATTTGGTGGCCGTACTGCAGGAGAGTAAGAGAAAGAATGAGCCGCGCGTGCAAACAAAAAGATGAAAATTGAAAGCATTCAGCACGTGTTCGACTTACCACACAGTGCTGATGATGATGATAATGATGACGATGAAGACTGTGACCATAACAACAGCAATGACCACAACAATGAACGACAAGACAGTACAGTCAGTAGGGTCTCACCATGAGAATGTGTGTGTCGGTGTAAGTGAGGGTGCAGAAGTGGGCCACGGCGTACTCAATGAGCGCCCCAAAAATAAAGCTGAAGCAGATTCCCAAGTAAACATCGATGGCCTTGATGAAGCAGTTGGCATTGGGCAGTGATGTTCGGGCTCCCATCATCAGAGTGGTCATGGTGAGTACTGTGGTCACTCCTGTCACAGAAAAAAAAAGGCACACTAGTGAACCACCTATGTGTGAGAAGATACCATTATAACATTAAGACGTTGGGCCCTATCTTACACCCAGCACAAAGCAGCACCAAGTGCGACGCAAGTGTCTTTGCTAATTTAAGACCGATGCAGTTGTCATTCTCCCGTCCAGCGCCCACGTTGTTTAAACAGCAAATGCACTTGTGCCCATCTGAGCACCCATGGGTGTGTTGGGCTTAAAATGAAGTGTGGTCAGGCGCATCGTTGGCGCATTGCTATCTTGAGGCAGCAGAAAGCCAATGCGTGATTGACCAACTTATTTTAAGGGCACATTATCAAGATAGTGATATGCACCTATATAGGCAGGTGCCAATGTACACCCTGCTTGTTACACACACACGGATGTGCAGCAGCGCACAAAAAAGCAAAAGATTACAAATAAAAGGATTACAATGTGAAAGATTATTATTGTGTACATCAACATATTTTAAAAAATACATGTCATAATGATTAGTCATAATATTTATCAGAATTAGCTAATCGCAGTAATGATGGTCAATTACTACCAAATCATGGCAATACACGTAAGTAGTTAGACAGGCCCATCAGGTTGAGGGTGTCTGTCAAGATCCAGCAAACAGATATCAGCAATGGATCAGACACGGATCGACTTTCCTGCTACGTCAATAAATGAGGACATGAGGAACACATGGGGAAATATATGAGGTGAAAACAATGATTAAACTAAAAAAGGGAAGAACTCTGGACAGCTCCTGCCAGCAGCAGGATCAGCACCTTGGAGAACTGATCAAGTCCTGACAACTGTGTATGATGATTTTTACATGATTAAAATTAATGATTTAATTTCTGAACAATATTTAACAAATATTCTTACAACTAATTAATGAAAAGGATCTTAAACTGGTGGTCTTCTTCCTCCTTTGGTTTGCAGGCAAGGAGCACCACAAAGGGGCTGGCCATGGGAGTGTCCAGGAGCAGCAGAGGCCAGTGTGCTTGTAATAGATTGTGCGCTTTCACTTCGCACACGAGCAGATCTGTTTCCTCTGCAGAGAAGTGCTCCTTCTTACTACTTGGCAAATGTACCATTATAATAGCAATCCACCAAGGTGCAAGCGTACTTGGCTATTAAAGGGAATGGGAGATGACAATCTAAATTGTTCATTGCATGTTACGCCCAAAACACACCCATGATTAATTAACCCTTGTGCCTCACTAGGGACCTAAAAGGGCCTTTAACGTTTTATTTTTTCAACCATTTTGGCTGTGATTATGCTGTAGCCATGATATATATATATTATGTCTATAATACACTGTGTAGAAACAATACTACCTTTCAGCATGTTAGGACCCTTTTAGGTCCCATTGAAACCCATTAAAACCACATTTTTTGATCCCATGGTTCCTACTAAATAAATTCACGCATTCTGTTTTATAAGACTTTCAAACTGAAGCCCTGGCTTCAAAATTTTAGTTTTTACTATTTTCCAGCTGATTGAGTCATTTTTTTTTAACCCTTTGTGCATTAGGGGCATTAATCCTCTATTATGAATACTGCAGCCAAGTATATTACAGCTTCAATGAGTTGTATGTGTAGCTAGGGATGTCTAAATGTGGTGTATGTGTGTGTATGGAGAAATTGCTGTGTGTGTGTGTGTGTGTGTGTGTGTGTGTGTGTGTGTGTGTGTGTGTGTAGCCAAAATACAGACACTCAAATCCTTATGGAAAAAAATGGCCCAGTGTAAACCCATAAAAACTGTATTTTTTGATCCCATGGCCATTCTAAGATAAAACCATGGATTCTGTGTCATAAGGCTTTCAAACTGAAGCCCTGGCTTCAAAATTGTAGTTTTTGCTATTTTCCAGCTGATTGAGCCATTTTCTCCTGTTTCCCCTATAGAACAAATATGTACCATTAGAATTGCTCTCCACTAAGAGCTATGACAGGGGCATTTCCTGTTTTATGGAGTTTTTTCAGGACATTGTAGGGGACTCAAATTTGGCCTTCAGTGCTTGGTGACCTTGGGGTACAATGACTATCAACTGAAGACATCATAGATTCCCATACATCATAGACCCCACATCCCTAGAGATGGTGACCATATATCTACAGTCAATGCTCTGTGCCCACATCTGGAGTGTCCTTATGTACATATATAAATGTTCTGATTTAAAGAAACACTTCAAAACTTTGGAAAATATGCTCATTTGCTTCATGTTAAGTGGAAGATTTATACCACTTTCATGTTTGTGCATTAAGTATGGAGCTAGAGAACGGAGGTGATTATCTTAGCTTAGCATAAAGTCTGGAAGCAGATGGAAACAGCTAGCCGGGCTCTCGAGAAGTTCAAAAACACACCCACCAACGTCTCTAAAACTCAGTAATTAACATGTTATATCTTGTTTACTTAATCAGTACACAAACAAAAATGTCAAGCCAACAAGTTGTGTTTTTTGAGGGAGTTACACGCTGTAACTATTTATTGACGAACAGTAGCCAGGTGCAATGACTTCCTGGAGTTTCAGCTGGTTGCCTGGCAACCTCACACTGATGAGAGGAGTAAACAAATAAGATACATCATGTTACTTAGTAAGCTAAAGATGGTGGTAGCCTTATTTTTAAACTTTGGACAGAGGCAGGCTAGCTGTTTTTTATTTGTGTGTGCTTTATGCTAAGCACAAGAAACAAGAAAGAAACAATCCCTATACATCCAGTGCGCCATAAAGTAGGATAGCTTGTAGATGTGTGTGTTTTGAGAACATGTTGAGCCCCGTGGAGGAGTGGTGGATCTAATTCAACAGAGCGCATCTATGTTTGAATGTTCCCAGTAGATAACACTGTCAGAGATGTTCTCTTCAATCCTCAGCCCTCTAAAATCAAACCCAAACCAACATTTGTGCTCACTAAAGGGGAGCATAATTTCAGTATATGTATGCGACAGTATAGGAATACTGATGCATACAGTGTCAGAACAAAGCCACAGCTAGCTAAGTTAATATAACTGAAGACTTAAAATAAAACAGAGAGATAGGTTAAATTATTTTTCACAACATTTACAATGACACACAATACCTACATGTCTGGAAGGTTAGGTGGTGCAATGTATCTGCTCAGAAACTCATGTTTTCACAGTGAAAGAAAGATTGCTTTTTGCCTTACCTATACAAATACGTGCTGGAACAGAGGACAGGGAAATCCAGAAGGAGACCCATGAGAGGACAACTAGCAGGCTCGAGGGGACATAAGTCTCCAGTATGAAGTACAGAATGCTCCTCTTCAGCTCAAAGTGGAAGACCAGCTTGGGGTAGTTGCCTTTGAGAAGAAGAGCAAAAGTCTGTAAATGTACTTGATGAAAGAAAACATGTGATGTGATTTATAAAAAAGAAAAGAGACAAGTATAGTGAAACAGTAGGTGATGTGTTTCACTGCTTAATATTAAAGTGATATCACATTACATTCATTTTAAGATATTAGTACAAAACTAAATAAATGTAAAGAAACTAGATTACTACTACTGTACTCCCAGCGTTTATCTTGTTCAGTGTAGAAAGTTATAACTGGCAAGACAAGAATTGACATTGTTTTGTATGTATTTGGGTTATTTGGTTTGGTCAAATTTTGCAATTAATGCCCCTATGTGTTCAATTTTCTGATGGCGCTTTTTTAAAGGTAGAAAATGACACTCAGTAAAATTGGCGCTCTGTGTGTGACAGCTGTCAGATGTGTATACTGCTGCCTCTCAGTGTCTTTCAGATGAACCAAGTCAGTCATTACAAAACCTTCCCATAGGGGCTTTAATTTGACACTGGACTGCTGTTGAAACATGCTACACAGCCACTAGTCCAACCTTGGGAGTAACCTTGAAATGGGCAGTTTTAAATGTCATAGTTACCAGTTTCATAGATGGCTTCTGACACAGAGGTGTAGTGGTCCTCCACTGTGTACTGGGCCAGCTGAAGAGTGTCTAAGCCGCTGACAGACTCGTTCCCTCTGGTCCAGTAGAACATGACATCATTGGTGTTGTAACCCCCTGTAGAAGGAGAAAGGGGTGAGAACTGACGCTTTTGGGAAGATTACACAAAAGTGAATTTGTTAGTCCACATATCACTTTCATCATTACGTGTTTTCTCCTGCAGCATTTTGAGGGACAATGCCTTGTTCAATGACAGCTGGGCAGATAAACAGTAATAGCAGTTGCCTACCACATTGAGCTTTTGCCTTCTCATGACACAGCAAAGCTGCTATAATAATAATGATAGTGGTGGTGATGATGGTATTAATGATGGTATAGATACAATATAAGTAGTTTTTCACTAAACCCCAATGCAGCAATGGTGGGAACAGCTTAGAATGTTAATTGACTGTTTTGCTAAGATCCGCTCCTCTCACGGTTGAGTTGTTTGGGATTGCAATCCATAGTGGGTGGTAAATTCCCTTCATGCTAAATATCAGCACAAGAGAGACACTTGGAAAAGGAAATGTGAAAACCTGTTAAAAAGCTAGTTTACAACATCATGTTACCCCTGGGATACAAATGGGTAAAGGTCATGAAATTAACATAGTATGTAACCACCTCAACCAAGCCTTAAAAAACAGGGTTAATGTTTCATATATGCAGTTAAAGTCGCAGTGGAAACAGAATATTCTCCCATTATTCACTTTAACACAGTTTGACACAGAGAGAACCAACAGGAATTGCTAATGGAAATGCATTTCTGGTGTTCACCCAATTCTTCAAAGGGGATAGCAAAAGAAATGAAAAATAAAGTCCTGATGAAAGCTTAACTCTTGCTTCATACCATAACAGACTAATCATGCATATTGCACCGGGCCCTAGAGAGCCTTGATAACCCAAATAAAACTTGGAATAAGAGGGCATGCAAAATTAATGCTGTCAAAGATGCCAGTGTGGTCATACTTTTCTCAGTACAATGTAACTATAATAGTATCAACAAACTAAGAAGTGGTGTGTTTCTGATGACAACATTTGTTGAGCTCCATAACTCACTGCGAAGGAGGAAAAAGTGTGATTAACAAGACTTAAACCTCTATGGTGTATTTTCCTAATTTATCTGCAGAGGGAGCAAGAGAATAAGGAAAGATAGAAGAATCACTGTTACACCTCCAGTGTACATGAGATGCTCATTAATTTGCTATCACTCTCCCATTTAAACCCATATGGAGTCATGTATTATTGACCAGGGTGAGCCGTGATGCTGGGAGCAAAGTCCCCTAATGAAGGGCAATGGTGACTTTGATGCTGAAAGGTCCTGGAAATCCACTGTTTTCTCTCTCATTATGATTATCTTACCAGAAGAACTCATTATTTTCCTGACCTAAAGCCCTGACATTACTGTACAAATTAGAGACACAAATGGCTAGTGACATGATGTGTAATAGCATGGAAAGAGTTACAAGGGGGTACATTCAACCTTCCAGTGCCCTTTGGCCCCCTGTAAACAAGTAGCCACATCTACGCTCAATGAATTATAAAAGGGCCACCAAAAGTTAAATTAAAGCAGAGATCATAAAAGACTGCAAATCTGTTTCTGTCTAAATATTTTACCGTAATCCTGATCTTAACGCTCAGCAGCCTCCCACAACGACTTTCTCTTTTAAACCTTCCTCCTGTGCAGAGGATCCACTTTTGGCACAGCATTAAAAGAAATAAATCCTTGAATATACATCTTCATAAAGAGACAGGGAAAACAAGATTGAAGGAGATGAGAAAGGAAGAGATAAAGATGCAGATATTTAGCCTGGAATTATTGAAGCAGTAGAGGAAGGATCCATCATCCTCTCAGTTACCTAACTTTAACCTCCAGATGTCTTTTTGTCTGCTAAGTGGAACTGGAGCTGTCGTTAAATGTTTTATTTGGCACTGAGGTCCCGGTGTGCTTCTGGCAGGGATCAGACCTAGCTTAGCCTGGCTGGTTGGCATTTGATAGCATGGAGCAAAGCGAGCTGGAAAGCAAAGACAGCAGATGAGCAAGGGAGGCAGAGAAAAGAGATTTTTTCTTCCTTCCATACCTGGATCGCACAGCCAAATAATCCATCATGTCATGTAATAAATGTAATCTTAATAATAACTTGTTTTAATTATAAACATACTGCCACCGCATTTCCACGAAATTAGGTAAATCACTCCTCTTATTTCAGGAAAATGTCAAGAAACTTTTAGCAAGTGAACAAAGACATTGTCTAAGCCCACTGGCAGAGAGCTGCCTCCTTAAGATATTAATTTGAGATTAAAGGATTTGTAAGATTAGGTGTACTCGGTATCAGGGACAGGGCCAATCCTTAAACATAGTGCAAAAGGGCTTTCGGAGAAAGGGCTGCTGTCGGAAGCATATTTGGATGGGTAAAGCACTAACAAAGTAGTTTGACATTTTGGAAAATACATGTATTTGCTTTTTTGAGGTAGATGATAAGGTCAATATCACTTTCATGGCTGTGCATTAAAGGTACCAAGCAGAGTTTTGTTGTAAAGAAACAAAAGTTTCTCCAAAACACATTGTATGTATGATGGTATGTATGTATGTATGTATGTATGATGAGGTGTAACAAATCTGTTGAATGCATTTCCCTCCTCATAAAACATTTCCAACATTTTAACTCCGCACTGCATTGTTTACATGCCCCTTTGCTTGCTAGCAGTCTTCTTCTTCTCTGCCTTTTGTTGATGAATTGCTATGTTTCTTTGTCCGTCACCAAGATCAACTGTTGATCAGCAAAATAGTGCACATGCAGGATATAAACAGAATTGGGTCCCAATTGTGAAATGAATGCTCCATAGTGCTAGTGGTCAAAAACTCCACAGGGTACCTTTAACTTTGGAGCTGCAACCAGTACATGATTAGCTTAGCTTAGCTTCAAAAACACACCTACCAACACTTCTAAAGCTTACTAATTAGCACGCTGAAGCTTGTTTGTTTAAGGGCACATGAATTCCACACAAGCTACCTTATATCTACATCTATGTTTTCATGACAGTAATCAAGTCATTTATAACTGATGAACATACACAGGAAGATACAACATCATGACTGGAATCGGCCCTTCAGTATCTGTCTGGCTGTGTGACATAAGCATGCTGTCATACACACACACACCAGCAGTTTAGAAGATGAGAGAAAGTGGTCTGTTTGATCCTGTGGTTTGATCAGATTCATTTGAAATCATTCCCACCCACCAACTCGCTGCCACAGCTTCAAGCTGCATGCTTCTGGTTTTCTTGATTAAGTATGAATTGTCCTTACAGCTCTCCAGTTGTAGGGTGCAGGTCTGCTTGTCCATGGGATACTTGGTCAGATCCATGTTGCAGGCCACGGTGGTGGTAATCCTAAAAGACATAAATGAAGTAGTTGTTATTAAAAGGGGAATAATAGCTACAGTACATATTATTTCTGAAGTCTGTTCTTGCACAATTGTCAGGAGTGCACAGGTGTTTATTCTGAAAAAAAAAAGCGTGTATTTTTGAATTATTTCCCCACTCTGTGGTTGAAGTTGTGCTGATGAGTAGGCTTAGTTTTTGGTTTATATGAAATTATGCATCTCTCTATGTCGCATATGTTACATTTCACTGGTAAAAAGGACTGTGTTACATCTGCCCCTGGGACATCTTCTGCCACACCCTCTACCTCCATTTCAGTGTCTCCCTGGCCTGCTGCTGCTCTCCTGGTGGCTCTCTCCCCCTCTCTCTCTGTGTGTGTGGGTTATTGTGTGAATGGAGACAGGTATGCTGGAGTCAGGGCAGAGCCACACCAGCTGCACCTCATATCTGTAATAAAGCCTCTACAAAGACTCAGCTCTGCCACTTCCACACTGCCAGATTGTAGACTCTGCTACCCATCAGTCTATGCTTCTAGCCATTGTTCATGCACTGTCAGTTTTCTTGTTGTTGCCTGTTTTTTTCCCCTCACCTAACCCTGTCTCCTGTTCCCTGCAGTTCCATCTGCTCTGTCTCCAGCCCCTCGTCTCATCTCATCAGCCCTGCTTCACCTGTCCTGGACCCACACTCTTCTCAGCTTCCAGCCCATGCCCCAGCCCCAGTTTCCCAATTGAATATTGCTTTATTTTCTATACACCAATAAGCTGTAGCACAGCACAGTAGGTCCTGCACTTTTTAATCTTTATATGCTGCCAGCTGGAAACATCATCAGGAGGCACGGCATCAATTTCCATAGCTATGCTGATGACACAGCTTTACATTGCCGTGTCTCCTGATGACCCAGGGCCAATCGATGCCCTTTTTAACTGTATTCTAGATATCAAATTATGGATGGCAGAGAATTTTTTACAGCTCAACCAGGACAAAACTGAAGTCTTGGTCATTGGTACTGAAGCTCTGAGAGAGAAACTCAATGTGAAACTGCAAGCACTGGCATTAAAGCCCTGTCAACAGGTGAAAAACTTAAGTCATCTTTGACTCAGATCTCAGTTTTGTGCGACCTCTCCTCTCTCAAGCCAATACAGAGACATTACTGCACGCTTTTATTACCTGCAGGATCGACTATTGTAATGCTCTGCTTTCTGGTCTCCCTAAGAAGAATATATATATACAATTGCTTCAGAAGTCAGCTGCACATGTATTGACGAAGACCAGAAAGAGAGCACACATTGCACCAATTTTAAAGTCTCTGCACTGGCTGCCTGTCTGCGCTCAGAATTGATTTCAAGATCCTTTTATTGGTTTATAAAGCTCTTAATGGTCTTAGTCCTATCTATTTATCAGATTTGTTTTTATCTTTGAACCTTCTAGCACCCTCAGGTCTTCTGGTAGTGGCCTTTTAATTATCCCTAAAGTCAGAACAAAAACCCACAGTGAGGCATCCTTTTATTACTATGGTCGTCGTCTCTGGAACAGCCTTCCTGAAGACCTGAGGGCAGCAGAGAGTTGATATTTTTAAAAGCAAACTTTCCTCATTACAAATTCATGAGAGTTATGATAGCATTCCCTCAGTTCCTGTTTTTATTGAGTCCTTTATTTATAACATAGTCATTTATAGTTTGTGTGTGGATGTGAGGAGGGGGGGGGGTGTATTGTTTTTATTGTGTAAAGCACTTTGTGTTACATCATTGTATTTGTATGAAAAGTGCTATTCAAATAAAGTCTGGTTGATTGATTGATTGATTGATTGATTGACTTGTAAGTGAGAAAATATAAGTGGACCCCCACCTGGGCAGTCTACCATGCACCTTCATCATTAGATCAATTTACCACAAGGCCCTGATGAATGAGCATTTTCAGTCCTCACTTTATCTTTAGTCCTGATTTGTGGTTTCATGATATTTTTTCATCACAAATATAAACTGGACCATCCATAAATGTAGCAACTAGTACTGTAAGTCTTTAATTGAATCTTTCCTCTAAATTGCTTCACCTCAGTGCTTTCTCATGTATTCCCCCTGGCACAGCACTGAAACATTTACCACAGCTGTCCCTTTTCCTCCACCACCTCACATTTGTCACTTCATCCTGTCCTTTTTCACAGCCCCAATGCCCTGAGGTGGCAATCCCTTTCCTGCCTATCTTTTTAGGCTTGTTTTACTCTCACTGGTCCTGCTCTCTGACTGTTAGATGCCATAATCCTCCACATTTCCTCTGTCACAGTAAAGCCCCACAAAGTGTGCAGCTTTTGTATGGAGGCAAATGTCCATGAAGCCTAGGAAACACACACACACACACACACACGGACACACACACACACACACCATTCAGAGCAACATAAATCAACAAATGGAGTCACACTGAACATAACAATGTCACGCACTTGTTAAAAATAAAAGCATACATCAAAACTCACACATAATGGCAACACAGACAAGCATGTTCTCATGCCTCCTCTGATCCGTGAAGACGAGCACTGCAGTCCCTTCCTTATGTTTGCAGTGTATGGAAACATGATTAACTGCAAGGCCAGACTGAGCTGAGCCTGAATACCCAACCCAATTTACTCTAACGAGACACCCACATACATTTTTACCCTCATGATAGTAGCGAAGCTGCCATTAGAACAGTGAGGATGTCTCCCGTGTGGCATTTTTTTCCCCATCTCATTGTGTAACCAGAACATGTGTAAACACCTCAACACTGTGTGCATGAAAAGAAGTTAAGTACCACTGAGGTCAAGGCACAAAAGCACTGAGTGAAGTCAAATCAGGACCACGGACAGCTCTTACACAATCCATAGACAGGCTGAGGTTAAAGCATGTGACATAAAAATATTAGGATATGAAAATCCCATCATCACAGGCTTAAAAGAGCTGAACAATTTCCCTTGCTGGTTCATCTATAACCTTTCTATCTATAACCTGTCTGCTTGGCCCAACATCTAATCAAAATGCCAAAGTACTGCACGTTTTTGAAGAGCTTGTCAGACGTTAAGCCCTTGCTCACAGAGCAATATCTGTTGGAAGAATCCTAACAGGACTTATGTTGCTTTGATAGCCCACAGCTCTTTCTATCGACAGATCACATGCTCCTCCACTCATGCAATCCAATACCCAAGTATGAGAATTGACACAACTCCCTGCTTTGCAATCACATTATCTCAAATTCAACCCACGCGTCCTCCCTCAGCCAATTTCTTCTCCTTTCTCTAGCCAACTTTTCATTGTCTGTTGGAGCAGAAAGAAACACACACAGCAACCAATAAAGCAGCAATCTAGTTCATTATCCAACCTCAGTGCGTAAAGGACGGTCCCGTTGGGGAAGATGCGGATTAGCCTGTTCTCCACGGTGATGTCATGGAGAAAGGACTTCTTGGAGTCGACGATAAAGGTGTCAGGGACCCAGAGGAGCTCCACTAGGCGCCCGTCAAGGCTCAGGCTCTTGTTGCCCTCAAACACCAAGCGCTCGTCCGTCCAGCGCTGGCGGAGGAATATGGTGGCTGTGTAGTCCTGCAGGATTGGGGCCCAAAGGTCACAACAGTGGCTAATAGACTATTTTAACAAGCATGTCAGTCATATGCTAACAGACAAATGATTTATTTTGCAAACTAAGCCTCTCCTGTGTATTTGTATTTCATTAGTCAGCCTGATTTTTTGTTTGTTTGTTTTTTGCATTGTGGGGTATTGATGGCGTCAGGTCTCTGAGCCCTTCTGTGCCTGAAGCAACAGTAATCCACCTCATTCCTTCAAGTCAGCAAGCCTGTTCTGTTTTTCAGGACACTGAACATATTTTTTTTTGTGTGCAGGATGTCAATTCTTAAGGTCCTAATGTTAGATCATATGTAGCTACACAATCAATTCCTTCCACTGTGTGGCAACAAGCTGTGAGTGCAATTTCCAAAGCAAACATGCTCAGCACAACAGGAATTTTCAAACAGCCCTGTTATTAAAAACAAAGATCTAAATCATCCATATTTGAAGCTACTAAGAGAGTCTGAGATGCAGACACATGCAATGAGTACAAAAATGCTAATTTGGCCCTTGGACTAAAAGGGTTAAATAAGGTAATTAATCCTACACTAAATTATCAATACACTTTTATTGATGAATCACAGTAATCAGTAAGGCATGAAAATATTGTCTTACCATGTTGATCTCTGAAATGGTGTCAATGCTGGCAATGTCCAAGCTCATACCAACTGTTACAGGACCATCTAGAAACAAAGAAGAAGCCAATAATAACTGTCTCCACAATTTGAATATATACCCATGTTTTAGTGTGTGTTTGAATGCACGTGTGATAGAGCTGTATGACATAACAGGGTTTTTTTGAGGAGGCAAAGGGATATATGGTTGTATAATAAATCATAGTGTTGTATAATGAAACATTATCCAAGGACAGCACATTTAAAAACACTCAAGACCCCACATTGCTGGCACATCAACAGCTGCAGTCTGTCGAGTGTGAACCTCCTGGAGGGAATTAGTTCTCCCTAATTCACCATCAAAGAGAAGTAACTTTGCCGCTCTCCTATGTTTCATGTTCTCCTTCTTACACACTCACTTATCAATCTTCATTCCTCTGAGAGATTGATGAGCCTGTTGTCATATTACAGATATCATATATGTCTGTGTGTGCCCACTGTAGCTCTACTGCAGCTACTGTATTGTACGCAAATTTGTGAGTGTACGTTTGTGTATTTCTGTACATTTTATGTCCACTCAAATATTCAAAAGCTCTTAAAATAAAAACTTGGCTGACACTCACTTTTTTAAAAGGCTGGCGGAGGTTTGAGTTTAGGTTTGAGGTCACTTTAGCATTAGAAATAATGATTAAGGTCTGAGTAAGGAGGCAGACTGCAGTGGGCAAACCTGCTGGCTGTGCCTGAGGTGTGGCTCCAGAAGAACACTAACAAGCAGCGCAACACTGCACCTCGCACCAAAAGGTTGAAAATATTTCAACTTAGTTTATGTGTGAGTGCAAAAATGCTTTGAGAATGTAAAGCACATTAGAGAGGAGATTTTAGTGAAGCATCTGTGGGTGATCGCCCCTTAAGGGTTAGGGAGTGAATACAATCAAAGGAAGTTCTCACAGTTATAGTAGTGCAAATACACTGTGTTTGTGTTTACCAGTGTTTTTACCATTACTGTTTCTAGGCGGGGGGGATTTGTGATTATGCTGAATAATATTTGCATTGGTAAAAGTCCAAGGTGTTCTTACATATCAAACAGCGAGTAAAACAAATCATAATCAGATTGTGACAGATTCTCGGAGCCCAGAACAATCGCAGTAGTGAGGGATTTGCAGTGAATGACATAACATCTTTCCTCTGAGAGCGTACACTGAGACAGACATTGTTTCTCTACTGCAAGTAAATGATTTGCCTGCTGAAAATTGGAATCTAAATCGCAACGTATTACTGTAGCAGCTCCGATCTTGATTAAAATTCCCAACTACATTAAAGTTTTAGATTATATTAGTAAATCGTGCACAAACTCTTATTTACTGGGTTCAGATTGATTTATTGTCAATGTTGTTTTCTTCTGCACATATTTTCTTATTATTATTGCATTACACCCAAAGTAATTATAGGAGAAACCCATTTCAAAGATACATTTGACTTCATGTCACATTATAATATCCATATGCAGTAAATTTAAATGTATGTATGTCAGCTGATATTATTCAGTAGGGACACACAAGCACAAAATTGCTATATGAACCTCTGTTGTTCTCTGTCAAACACACATTTCCCCTGCGTGTTCTGTCATTTCCATGGGTGCATGTGTCTGCAGTTTCCTTACTGTCAAAGAAAGGCCTAAGGTACTTGTTGTATCCTTTCATCAGCCTCTGAATGGTGGGAGGCAGAATTTCTCCTTCCTTCACTTCTGCGTTGAGCATCGAGCCTTCTAACAACCTGAGAAGAAACAGAGCGAAAGAAAGAAAGCGAGAGAAAAGGGACAAATCTGAATTATTTTTCGCTTCTCCTACCGTTGCGCATTTACCAGGTGGGTTCCTGCTCACAGCCGCCTCACTATTCAGTGCATCTGTGGGGTGTCGATTGAGTTCTGTCGCAAATCTTATGAACACATGCTGAGCACAAGAAAAGGCAGGAGATTAAAATGGTAACTTGGAACACAAATATGGGAAAGACAGGAGAAAAGAAAAAAAAATGCTCCTTTTAATTAAGATTACTTTGAATTGACCAGGTTCAGAATATTTTAAACCACACATCTCTCGAATTCTCAATTCACTTATGCTTTTAAAATTACTGTTAGCTTTCATAAGATTTTTTTTTCTTTCTTTCTGAATCCTATCCTTAAAGGCACATTGAAGTGTGGGAAGATGATTATATTGCTGGCAATTGCAGCAGGGGAAAAGAACACTCATTGCGCCTTCCCCAATGGTATGTGTGTTTGTGTATAAATCAGGCTCTAAATACAGAACGCCTGCTCTGTAGAGAGAAAGCCCCGGGGCACGTGCTATGATGTAAGAGGGGCTGAAGCAAGACAGATCAGGCCATGTGCAGAGGCAGAAAACATTCATCTCCATACGCAGCCAGCATTTCAGAGTCCCCTCTGTCACTTGTACGCTGCTATAGTCAAATGTGTGACAACGAGAGCAAGAATATAGAAGTGAGATGGGCTGCTTTTCTTATCACACGCCATCATCGAATATCCACACATTCATGAGTGACTCATCGTTAGGGTGAAGACGCTACATATGTTAAAACATCAGTAAGTCATTGCAAATTAATTTTGATTCCCTGGTAATTGCTGTAAACAAGATAACCACCTTGGGTCACGATAATTGGTACTGTCTATCTTATGCCAGTGTTAGACTAGTGTCTTCCATAAACCCTGTTGCCTCTTGTCATAATTATACAGTACAGGCTGCGTTGGTGCTGGAAAACATCTGGTATGAGGTTTTGAGTAGTTACCTGGGAACAAATGAGGAACAAATGAGGAACTAACTGATAGTGAACCATTAGTAAACAGGCAGTTCTTGAGTAACGCCTAATCAAATTTTATAGAGTAGCTAATGATTAGTTAATGATTTAAGTAATGATGGATTACTGGTAAAAACTTTGTCTTTAAAGGTAAAATGGTAACTAATGAAATGATCAGTCATTAAAGCTGGAGTGTGGGACTTTTGTCTCCCCCTTCTGGCAGTTCTAGAGCACAAACACGCCCAAACCCTCACGCTCCTTTGTTCAACCCTGCAGTGCGCTGCAATGACTGATTTGGTCTGAATACAGCCTGAGGCATGCAGTATGATCTCATGTGCACCCCGAATGACAGGCACACAGAGAGGGCCAGTAAAAACGGATGTTTTGATGGTCCACCAGTCCAAAAACATTTTGGACTGGTGCCCGATGGCCAGTACATAGTGGCCTACTGTTGGGGCTGTAAAACAGTGAATGAATTGTTTTGAGCATCACAAAATGATTCGTTTCACTATCAGAATTTGATCCATTCGATCTGATAACATTTGGAAAGTCTAGAAGAGCCACATGATTAACGGCTAAACGGCCGGTGCAGGAATGTTGCGCATTGTGTCAGCATTGTGTGAACTCATTTGGCATTCATTTATATGTAAAAATTCTGCACTACAGGTTTAAGTTTTGATGAAATTCTAGTAATAAATAAGTAGTTATTTGTCAGTAAGGGTGATGTACCTCTTCACTTAGGGGGAGGAAAGGGAGACTTGGTAACTAATGGACAGGTACTCATGAAGTAATGATTCAGTACTCAGTAACCACTCAGTATGATGCACCACTTTACTTAATGGCAGGCATGAAATTGGTAACTAATGGACATGTAATCATGAAGTAATAATTCAGTCCTCAGTAGGGGTGTAATTGTACGTGTATTCGTCCTGAACCACCACGGTTTGGTGCATGCAGTCACACAAAGAATACACTGCGTGAGTCACGAACCGTGACCCGAACAATTACTGTCAAAGCATTCTAATAATCCACTTACTCCGACATGCGGAACATGCTAATGGATGTATGCTAGCCGGCTTAGCCAAGGTAGCCTGGTTACCCTGTAGTGTCGCTGCCGTCACAATGACAAACGAAAGACCCATAACACTGACTGAGCGCAACACTGTTGTCAAAATATGTGCCATTATTTCCGTAGTGAAATAATACCGCATCTCCTCGTCCCCCTCCCCTCTCTGTGACGGTTGGCTTTTCACTCTTGCCTTTGAGTGAAGCAATTCAGAACAATGATAAAAACATTTGATTTCTGACATGGTCAGACAGCATGTTGTAAGAACCAGTTCTGAGAGAGAAAAATGTAGACAACAGATAGGGAATACATCTAACTATGAAGCAAGGACCCTCTGTCCGTCCGTCTGTCTGTCTGTCCGTCTGTCTGTCTGTCTGTCTGTCTGTCTGTCTGTCTGTCTGTCTGTCTGTCTGTCTGTATGTATTAACAACAAATACATTAACACTAACAAATTCTAACCAAAAAGGGAGGTGGTGCCCAGATGAGGTTATGTTTTATATTAATAAAAAGTTACAACAAACTACTTAACCTTAGATATCCCTCATGTTCACACTAATGTTGGCAGAACTGGTTTTAGAGATTTTAAAGCTTTATTATCCGATGTTTTTTTTTATGATTCTTGTAACTGATTTTATTAATTCCTTGTTTATGATGTAGTTGTGTTGTTTGCTGTCTGCTGATTGTGTTCTTGTCTTATGAATGTTTCAAAAATAGAAACTAATAGGTAGGTAATAATAAAGTAATGATTTGTTATTAGTTAAGTGCTATTTAGCGCAGAAGTAATCAACAACTATGCATTAAGTAAAGGACCATTATAAGGATTCAAAGATATCCATGAACAATTACTTACATATTAGTTCATTAACATAATATCATCGTTTCTCAATTAACTAATCACTTAATAAAGTGTTACCAATCTTGTGTCCAACAAGTCCTCCAAATTAAACAACAAAATACGTTGTTGGTCTCAAGAACAACTCATGGAAGCGTTTTCTGATCTGTCCTATCAGCAGGGCTATATTTGCCAATGGTTGTCCAACCCTCCATCCACCCCGACCTCCTCCCCACGGACTGTCACTCTCTAATAACGTCACCTGATTTCTTTGTTTGCTCAAGTCATAATTACTACAGCCGCTACGGGCTTCCATCAATGTATTTATATGTTGTTTTTGGGCCACTTGCATAAACAACAGTTATTTTAATTGGGAGGACAGTCTCTTTATGTCATGAAGTCACCTCCCTTTGTGCTGTGAAGCAATCCAGTAGCTTTCCTGCTATATCTGACTATGTGGGACACATTTTCCTCTCCTTGTTTGTATATAAATATAGAAATGTCTCAAGATGAATGTAATTATTTATTGATGATATAATGCTTCATGTAACCCATTATAACTGTGTTTGTTGTGCACACACCCATTGTACTTTATGGAACAAAACTAGAATCTAAAAAAGTCTACAGCCTTTACTTAAGCAAAGCTCTGCTGTGGGCTGAAAGATAATATTAGCATGGCAACATGCTCAGAATGGGAACCATGGATGTCTGTGACACATTTTGTGCCAATCCCTCTTGTAGATTTTGAGATATTGCACTGGATAAGTGAAAACTTTGACCTGCAGGTGTAGATAGATGAAAATTCAGGGGATCACCTCATTACAATCCATCCTCTGGGAAAGATGAATATCTACCAAATTTCATGACAATTCACTGAATGTTACCAACACCTGGCCTGAAAGCCAAAATTCTGGACCAGACAGGCGTCTACAAAGAAGAAAGGCACAGAAAAAGTTTTCTCCATGAAGCTCAGAACTTGTTCCACCTGACTGTGTCAAATCAGCTTAGACACCGGGGTAGCTCGCTCCCAGTGCAGTGTTGCTATGCTGCATAAAATCTCACTCACATGGCTTGCAGCCTGGTGTTTCAGCAAACAACAGCCTTGGATGGGAAAGTCATGTTGATGACAGTAGTGACAGCACTCTGCCTGGCATACTGCATTATCAATCTGGATTTGCCCCGTGTGAACCTCGTTACATTCACAAATGCTTTTGCATGTGTGTACTAGATAGTGCGTCTGAGTGTCAACTGCATCAAAAAATATGTTTTATGCGACAGAGATGAAGACAGCAGCAAAAATAAAAATAAAAATTAACAGAGCAAAGCAAGAGAGGAAAACAGGCATGTGATTAACAGGTTGGAGAAAATATTAATAAATAACGCAGATTTGAGCTACAAAAACATACTAGTGCTGGTATCGTATATCATGGAATTGATTTTCTATAGCATAGCACTTAGAGATAGCAACTGAGCTATTTATCTTTGATGTTTTTCAGTCTGACATTGAAACATTGCTTCTTTGACCAGAATATGTGCTGGAAGCCCTCATTCCTCTCACTCTATCCATCTCTGTAAATCCCCAGACTCTAACTTTTGGCTGTCTAAACCTTCACCTGCAGGCAGGGATGAGACCTCAGTTCTCCAACCTGCCAAACAGTTGCTATCCACTGAGCCCTGACAATGAAAAAAACAAAGAAAAAGATAGATCCAGAATGCTCCAAGAATCAGGCTACTAATACAAACAACATCTTATCTTCGTCATTTATGTGCACGGCAGCATGGTCATGAAGACAAGAGGATATTTAGGCTGTGTGTCACTGTGGCAACCACACATATGGACTCACTGCACACATACGCACATGTATGCATGCACACAAAAACAAACAATCCTCATATTTATGTACTGTAGGGTCCCTCTCTCCCAAGATGAAAGCACGGTCTGTGGAGTGCGCATTTTCCCAGAATGCACAATGACAGACCCGACACACCTGCCCACCAGGCTGCCTATCAAGAATAACAAGATGACACATTGAATGCCCACAACTGAGCGGAGGTGGGCCTCTGCCATACTAAGTCACAACCTATTCCTTGACTTGAGTCTCAATATAATTACAAAAAACAAATATAAATTTAAACCTGATGGGTTTCATGCGTGCCTCAGTATTAGCTCAGTAGCAACGTTAAAAGAAAAGTTCAACATTTTTAAAAATACGCCTATTTGCTTTCTTGCCAAGAATTAGACGAGTAGATTGATACCACTCTCATAACTGTCCGATAAATATGCATGTAAGGCTACAGCTAGCAGCCAGTTAACTTAGCTTAGCATAAAGACAGCTAGCCTGCTCTGTCCAAGGGTAACAAAATCCACCTTCCTGATGTTTTGTCGTCACTGGGCGGTTGCCAGACATCCAGTGGAGAGGAAGTCACTGCTCCCAGACAAGAAATAGTCTGGCACATAACCCCCCCGTAAAACTGCAACCTGTAGTTTTTACACCTTTGTTTTTACCATTGGATGTTAACTGCGAAGGAGATCCAATAGCATACTGGCATTTTTACCTCCTGTGCAGAATATTTGGGAGATTTACCTGGCTATAATGCTGTCTTCCTGAGGTTCTGCATGTCTACCAACAATTTGCCAAAGTAAAGTAGCAGCAAAGAGCAGCTAAATCAAAGTGAAATATCAAAATTTAAGATGATTTGTATCCAAATGACTATTTAGTGTTTAACGTTATCTAACACAGAGGTGGCAGTAAGGAATCATCAGCTGTGTTTATTTGAGTTTCCTCCACAAACTAAAGACATTCAGGTTATAATTTGCATTGCCTGTAGGTGTGAATGTATTTTGCAGTCGGTTAGTGTTATCCCTGTGATGGACTGACAACCTGTCCAGCGAGTACCCTGCCTCTGACCCGCAGTATACTGGGACAGACTTCAGCCTTAAATTTCTTCAACAAAAAAATCCCAGTCAACTCTGTTTGACTGATTTGAAGTGATCACTGTGAAGTGCGGTGCAAAAACAACACAGTGATGGACACTTTCCGTGACACCAAAGAGATGCAAAATAAGTTTTTTAAAAAGCATCCAGCAGATTACCGCTTCAACTGCTTGCTCAACAGTTGTCATTGCATGACACCAACTGATTTCTGAGGGCTTGATCTGTCATGGCACTGGTAGCGGCTACATTATCAGCACAGACACATGACACTGTGGATCTAAACAACACCTTCTAATGTGCTAATTGGCCAGTCACAAATGATTGCTTCTTAGCCCTGTGAGTGGGTGGTGGGAAGAAAGTGCCAGCAGGAAGCAATGATCAGTCTGTCCCCTTTTTTCAAGATCAGACTCCTTTACTATGGTGTCCTCAGTAGTTTGCTTTTTCTGCTCTGCGTCTCTCTTCTCTTCTCCTCTCTGAATCTTTTTCTATCATGTTTTTTTTACTTTCTTGAATCCCATCTTTCTTTTTGACTCCTTCTCAAAGCATTAACTGAGTTGCTTCACTGCACCCCATGAGGAGGCTTATTAGCCTAAATATTAGACCCATCATATGACTGCGAGCAATCCTGCATCCACAGTGAGAAG
Source organism: Scomberomorus guttatus (assembly GCA_038419695.1). Lineage (NCBI taxonomy): Eukaryota > Metazoa > Chordata > Actinopteri > Scombriformes > Scombridae > Scomberomorus > Scomberomorus guttatus. The sequence goes on from CM076458.1 coordinate 23,847,136, forward strand.
GAAATGTGAAAACATGGTTACACTTTACAAGAAGGTACACAAAATATTGAGTAGCTAGGTTAATCGCCTCTTGGCTGTGGAATGGACGTGAAAGTAGTAAGGATCTTCTCCTTTCCCTTTCCAGAATGAAAACAATGTAGTGTGTTTCCCAAAATTAACTGAACTCTTTTAAATAACGAAATGCAGATGTTTAATAGGGGAAACAAGTAGGGACTGAACATGTAATTTTTGAGTGATGAACCCACTATATATGCTGTTGTTGATGGAAAATAATATTTTCAAATGTTCTTAACTGTTCATAAAGCAGTGTATGTGTAGTGCTATGGCAGTTGGTTAATGTCTAGTGTGGATGTTTTAGCTAATAACATTGCATATGGATGTATTACTCAATACTTCATGTGAAGAATACAATGTTAAACACTTTACTTGAGGAAACACAGAATACTAACTAATATATATGTAATAAGGTAGTAATGATTTGTAATGTGCCATTATCAGAATTAATTGTTAATGATTCATTGGAGCTCTGTGTGATAAATTGATACAATCACAGTGGACGGGAATCTAGGATGTACCTCTGACAATGTTAGATAAGTAGTGGTTGCAGATCACGGTCGATCAAGAAACGTACTGTACGTGGAATGGTAACGCCATTGTTTTATCATCATTGTTCATTATAAGGAAAATAATATCTTCCTCTGCTGCAACAGAATTTGGGACAGTGTTTTATCTGATAAACCACAGATCAGAGATGTTCTGAAGGGTCTAAAGTCAACCTAAATGCTTTCATACATCTAGTAGGAGTCAACAACAATAGCTAAACATTCTTCTCACCTTCTAGTCCCTATTCTAGTTGTATTCTGGTGAAGGTTTAGCTCCTGATTTGCTCCTTGATGCTCCTTGGTAACTACTTGGGACTGTAAAACTGAGTACACAGTAACACAGTATATGCATGACATCTAGCAAGTTGCAGTGGTACAGCCATGAGCAACTTCTACCACCACAGGATGGCTTCTGTATACACTCTATGGCCTATAGGCTATGCTAATGTGTCTTGTGTGTTGATGTTGGATGCGTGGGTGGTGGAATAGGTTCAGACAGAGTAATATAGGGGTGACAGGGTGGCTTGGAATGAAGGGCTCAAACCCTGTGGGGGAATTTGCCTTTTCAGATCCTGTTTTATGACATAGCCTCCCCACAGATCTCCCCAACCCCCCTTACTCTTCTCCCCAATCTCCATGCGCACAAGGCATCAGTCCAGGCAGCACTTGCACATTTCACAACACATTAATTTAGTTGAACCCTGCAGAGAGCTGAGTAATGTACTCTGTGGACCCCCTTCTCCCTCTCCTCCTTCCATTCTTCCTTCCTCTTAGCAGTACGCTCAACTCCAACCCGCTTCTCACTCTTCTTTCATAGATTCATGCCATTCCTTGTTCCCCGGCACCCTCAGCTGGCCTCCTCTCTGCTGCAGAAATCCCTGCAGCCATTGGCATGCCGTAATGCTCGAGCCCCACAAAGGAATACAACATGTGCATTCTGTAGATGCACAGGGAGCAATTTGGTTGAATATTCAGCATGAAGAATGTACAAATCAGCTGAGCAGAGTGGGATTTGATAAAGCGGGGGTGCAGCTCTATCATAAAGATTTTTTTTTTTTTTGTTACACATTCCCCCGAAACTGGCACATGCACTGGTTCCCCAATACAGTTTCATGTGAGGATCCTGATTTGATGCTACAGTCATTCAATTACATAGACTCTATGTCATATTAGCATATAGTTTGCGCTTCCTTCCTTATACTATCAGTCAAATTAATAATACAAAGCATTTAATTTCACTTGATAAATGGTAGTATTCTCCCTTGAGGGATTGTTTCAAATTATGTGGGTTATGTCATCATGATTTAAATAAGGTCATAGATGTATAAAGAAAGTTATTCAACACACCATATGAAATAATGCAAGTACTTAACTGACCTTCAAGGTCAGAGAATCAAGCTAATTCTTATTCAAATGACAGCTAATGACATTTGCGTCTTAATTCACAGCCCCAGATCAAATGGGAAACCATGGAAATTGGTTAATTTTCTCTCCATACAGGGTTGAAATTAGACTGCATGAAGGTTTCACATGCAGTGTACCCTCATGACTTCCTTGGTACAGTAGGCCGAGGCTAAGTCAGAAGAGGCATTCATTGTCTTGTGACAGGCTTCTGGGGAGAACAGGTACTGTACAACATACTGCATTAGCTCGATCCTCAAGGTGTGCTGGAAACATTAGCTTCACACTGGATGCTTAGCCTGTCAAGTTGCATTAAATGTCTTCTTTTCTTCTGGTGCAGAGAATATTCATTTTTTTGGCGCTGTGAAATGGGATTTGGGGAAAGTCGCTGCTGCTCTCATATACAGAGATTATTCTCTCGCTCATCAGGGACTTTTCGAGGCTTCCTCAGACCCCTCAGCCATTCCAAGCTCGGAGATGCAAAGGCAGGCAACCAGGCACCACGAAAAAAGTCCTCCTGAGTTCGTGTCGCAGGCTTCGTGGATAAAAGCAGCTGTTTTTCCCTTTCATGCTATCCCAGGCAGCTCCCTAAGCCCCCTCCACATAGGAGAATAGAAGAACTCCCTCCTGCCAAATACAGAACATTTACTGTCTTCATAAGCCCACTGAAGTCTGAATCTCATAAAAAATGTGACTTGTGACATAAAAAAACATGTGACTTTATTTCAGGAAAATCAGCAAGTGAAGATGTTATAAGTGCATTGTAATGTAGTTTTGGCTACTTTGGTCTATTTTCTAGCCTCAAACCTTAAAAACAAGAAATGTACTGTAGAATCATCTTGGCAAGTTTTAAACGGAGCTTCCAGTATGTGGCTGTAGTGAGGGGAAAAAATTAGAATTTCTATGATACATTTTGCCTGGATTACAAGCTTAATATGCTTGACAATCCTGATAGGTTTACTTTAATGTTAAAATGCCATTTCTTAATCATTTCAGATATAGAGGTATAGCCCCTTGCTAATTCCATTGTATTATTCTGACCTCATTTTCATTAATAATAGATACAGCCCTAGAAACTTGCTCTGCTGATTATTGAAGGGACAGAGTGAGATTTGTCAATGAAGTGCTCCAGTCTGTCACCCCCAGCCAATTAAACTGAAGTATTGCTCACTTTGCAGTATCAACTTGTCATGCCCTCATGTCCACACAGTGTTCAATCAATTACAGCACCAGCACAATCAGAAATAATACCACATCGTGAATGATACAGTAAATTAACTGGGTTATTCATTTGAGTTTTACAGCATGTTTGTGTGTTAATTGTGTTGCTAATGTTCATCAGCTGCTGCTTTTATACAAGGCTGCTCTCCAAAAGCCATTTGTCACTCAAGGGGCTGCTAAAGTATTACTGCAACGTTGTCAAGTTTCATTTGCAAAAAATGTATCATTATACCAGTAAAACGCATCTTGAAAAAAGAGAAAGTACAGGCACATATGGCTGTCAAAACAATGAACAGTACATGCTTTGAGAAGTGGAATTCAACTAGATGTTATTATTCTTCAGTGAGTTTTTCAGAGTGATTAAACACAGCTTTTGTGAGCCTGCTGTGAGACAAATGCAGCAGGCTGTGCGGAGCACTGATGGCCTGCTTTCTGCCTGATGTTTATAGATCCAAACTCTTGCTCACCTCACTTTATGCAGTTATAGCAAGATACCGGTCTGAGGATCAGCCATGATTAATTGATTGAGTGTGTGCACAGTCACCTGAGTGGGCTCTGCTCTGGTGGGCTCCTGGTTGTCATGCAGTCAAGCGGCTCCCTCACTCCTTTCCCTAATGTTAAAGAAAATTATGCCCAGTGCTGCAAGATAATGCAATTTCCACTGACTGCAAAACACTGCTGCAAATGTGAATGCATCAGTGGTTTAACTGACAAGAAGAAGAAACCCAGACTTCCAGGAGCCATACAATATTTAGGTCCAGAATCATGTCCTGATCATGAAAACTGACTGAGCTCATCCCTTTCTGACTGGTTTTAAAGGCTGGATTTTGTGTTTGTGTTTTGTTTTAATAGGAGATAGTGTCACATTCACAGGATGGCTATCTTTTAGACGACTTGAAAAGGGATTCATGAGTAGCCAAGCATTTTATCCAAGTTCCAAATTCTCCTTTAGAGCAAAAATGAGGAAAGTCTGAATGTATGTTTGTAAGGATGCCAGCACAACAACACAAAAATCTTTTATTTTTATTTTTGTAAACACAGGTATAGGAGTTAATACACAGGGTAAATATAATTGTGTTATCTTAAATGCCATATCCTCTATCATAGAGTCATAAATTCTTCCAGACTACACATTGGACCTCAACCAATCAGATTGCTGTCTTTAACGACTTATGTGACGTAGGTGATTGGTGAGGTCATGTCAAGGCTATGTCAGTTTGATTTATTTTACCCAAAATCACAAGTGTACCAGCATTACCATCTATCCTTAGACCTTCAGTTTCAGATAAGGAAAAGAGAAGTATAAGGATGTACAGGATGTTCATCTAACAACCAGTGTTTTATGAATAAAAGTGAGCCTGACTAGGTATTCTATGCAGCATACTGCACATGGTGTAATTTGGTATAGTGCTTCTGACCCAAATGTTACTCACTCCTCTTTCTGGTGTACATGTTCACAGTGTAGTGTGTGCTTTGTCATAGAAAGAGTTGTAGAAAGTTGCTGTGTCAGTTGTCTACCACTAAGACACACTACAGGGTGTAAAGGAGCAGCTGTCACGTCATGATGCATCAGTCTGAGATTTTAAAGCCAACTCAGTCAGTGTAATCATTTTAATTGTTTAAAATTAATTTGAATCTAAGGTATATCTTTGATGGTGTTTGCTAAATGAAAAGCCTTGAAAACAAATGTTGAAAAATTGAACAAAAAATTGAACTCTGGGCAGAATTTCAAATTTAATGGTGTATCAAATTTGCTAGAAGTACTGAAACATTACACTGAAGCTTAATGTCGTGTTGACAGAAACTGTAGATACCATCCCACCAAGATTTGTTGAACTTTCATTAAGGGAAACCATCAAAGATACATTTTGTGCCTCTGTGGGTAATCTATAATTACTCTTAGCAATTTTTTCCTGTTCATTACAGAGTTAGGCCATTACTGAGGAAAAAAAAACAATTAGTTAGGAAGAAAGATTTAACCACGCAGAAAAATCCTATCAGCAGGATAATTAACTGTGTTTTCTTTTCAACACCAGATGAAACAGAGTAACAAGCATGTTAATGGATGCCTCTACCAAACGTGTCCACGCATAACTGAGGGAAGAGTCATGCAAATTTATGCCGAGCTAGGAAGGAGTGAAGACATTTTTATCCAAACATGAAAAATACAACTGTTAATGTTAATGTATGCCAGAATGGGGTTATGAATTTGTAGTAATGAAAAAAGACAGCTTATAAAAGCTGCTTTTGCCAAAATGTGGATGCATAACACCCTGGGCATTGCCCTGCAGACTGGAAAATGAAATAACATATGTACATTTCTAAGCTTATGAGTTGAAATTACTGTTGTCAAGCCAGAAACATTTAGAAGGTCAAATATCCTCACAGCTGTCCAGGCAAAACCCTCACTGCACCGCCTCCAAGTCTCAAATTAAAGACTGTCAAATTTGAGTTGAGCTGCTGACAAAGAACATAGGGGCTGAAAATAGTTGGCAGCAGTTTTGTCACATCCATAAGCGTTAAATCAGATCCCCAGGGTTAGTCAAGCAGCTCTTAATAGAGTTTATTGAGCTGCAACATTACAGTAGGTTTGGAAAATGAGAATATCTGCAGGGCAAGTATTATAAGAGGTTAATTATATTGTACAAAAGCCACCAACCTACTATAATTGGTGCAGATTAATTTTTAAGACAGGATTTTATCATGTATAATTTTGTTTAATATGTTTTTTTAAGTTTTGATGGATTCATAATGAAGGAAAAAATATCATCACAGTTACACGCTGCATTAAGTCTCCAGACTGCAAAGCACACGCACTCAGTTGACCATGAAGCATTTATAATCTGTGACTTTTGCTAGAAAAATGAAACATCTGCACAGTGACAAGAAGTTGCAGGAGTAATTCCTCACTCTAAATGCACCTGTAACAACTGAACCAGGTAAATGAGCTGAAAAACTGTGGCTCTTTGGTATCACTTTTATTAGTTCTTACTTTTTGGTTTTTACTTGTTGAAGGCCAACTGCATTCATCAAAGTCCTATGCCAACATTCTTAAAGGATATTACTATGTATGATTGAGAAAATGGAGAGTTCCTTCATGGAGGCCCAAGAGTATGCCAAGAGGATTACATTCCAGTTTACCAGCTCATTTAACTGAAAAATCACAACTTCTACCAGAAAAAACTAATTAGTCAAATCAGCCAATGTAGAGTTTGTTTGGAATAGAAAGCTGCACACTGCATACATTAGAAACTTGAAGGAAGCCTCAAATTTGTGATGACATGAAGGGGAAAGTTCACAAAGCTCCCCATGTGACTGAGAGAGTAACAGGAGGGATTATGTGGAGACAGTGGTCTTGTTAAAAGCTAAAAAAAAGAAATAAATAAATCAAAAAGATTGAATAAACTTATTGAGGGTATGTGAACTTTGTCTACCTTTCATTGTTCTTTACATTGTTTAGAAGCCCCAGCCTTTGTAGCTGAAATCTTTTTGAAACTGATAAAAAGTTCTCTGGTTTTTTGTTTTGCTGTCCTACAGGGAATGTGATGAACTGCATTCAGTGGACAGACAGGTTGTGTGGCTATGTGTTGGGGCTATGAGGGGCTGGATGTGCGTGGCAGGCAGCTAAAATCTACTTAATAGGGGAGATGTTGAAATGTTGTCTTATTTCCAATATCCTATCTTCTTAAGCTGAAATTATACTTTGTGCATCCACAAGTCCATGAGGGTCTGCTAGGGTCCGCGTGACATAAATTTCGTCATCAGAGAGTGTATGCGTAGGCTCTGTGCAGACATCCGTGTACCTGCAATTTGTTGTGTCCGCGTAGACCTGTCCGCAACCAGGCCGTGCGGTCACAACGCTGTCTTCCTGTAGACAGCGACCTACTGCGCAAGTGTGGAATCCGTCCTCCAAGCGGACCCCAGAAGGTAGTATAAACAGAACAACCACCCGTCCGTGGTGACCGCAGCTGTCCGTGTACGCGTCCGCTCGGGAGTATAAATGAAGCTTTAGCTAGCTTGCTAATGTTCAGAGTTGGAGGGTGTGTGAACCCCCGCAGCTTCACTGTGAGGATGGGCCCTCTGGAATACAACTGTGTGCAGTTACCCGGTGCTAACATTAAGCTAGCTGATAATGGGCAGTAAATAGACCTCCCACAGCAGACATTTTGACTTGTCATAGTAGGAAAAGTACAGGTATTACTAATAACATTAACAATGACTGTTCAAGTGTCATTAATGTTATTATTTACACCTGCGCTTTTCCTACTGTGACATGTTCATGTTCAAAAAATCATCTGTGAAAATGGCCTTTACCCCCGGCCCATAGTCTGGCAGCTTGTTAAACCAATATGCCCCTTTTTCTATTTCTATACCTGTTAAATACTGAATATGCTTTGTCAGAGCTGGGCTGAGTAATGAAAGTTATGTAACGGCTAATGTAACAAATTACTTTTGCTGTTGAGTAATTAGTAATGTAATCACTTTTTCAATTTGTAATTTATTTGTTATCAATATGTAATGAGTAATGGATCATTTTGCACTAATACCCAACACCACCACCTTCATTAAGTGGACTGATTGGACTATTTGAGTACATAGGAAGAACATGTACAGGGTGATCAATCTTGAGTGAAACATTACTGTAAAGGGAGTTGCCAACTTGTAAAATTGGAAAAATCTGTTGAATTTTCTCAGTTTCTCACTTTCTTCCCCCTCAGATAACATTTAATTATGCTGTTACTCTTCAAACGTTTATCCTGGGATCATTAGGAAGTGAAACCTGTAAAGTTGTGGTGTATGAGACAACCAGACACATGGCAATCAGTTTGTACTTTTAATCTTGAGTAAGAGGTTCTGTTGGCGAGGAAGATACAAAGTAAACCACTATGATCTTGAGTTTAGAGACCTTATCCGATGGGATAAGATATTGGCTACAGTAACATCCCTCTTAAGGCAAGCATGTCTTTCTTTATTATATCTTATTTTACACAAGCTCTGAGATTTTAAAAGCTCAAAGGAAGGGCAAAATAAGATCTCTGGTTAGTATTAATTAAAATGACACTATAAAGCAGTATCATGGTAATAAGAGTTTTATCCGCGGCTCCAGCTTTGTAGTCTTGTAATATGAAATGGACCTTGGAGCTTTGGAGTAGCTCATTCACAGATGCTGTACACATGAGCTTGGTTTTTTTTTTAATTTTCCCACTGGATACTTAATCACTTATTTAAATTCACAAAAAATACACATCCAGACACTAGAAGGGTTTCTTGTACACTGTGAGTGACACCTTAGTTGTTTAATTTAATGCTGTAAAGATGGAGTGCTGACCTTTCCAGTTTATATGTCAGAGATGAAGGATTCTAACCATTGCAGTGAGAAAAATGTGGTAACCTTTTAACTTTGGAAGATCAGTACCCTTTCCTTCAGTCACATTACCATATGTGCATGAAGGATATGTCAACTTAATTTCATGTTTTCTGTTTAATTATTGTGAGCAGTATTTCCGTAATCTTGATAGGGGAGTTCATAACTGTATGGGGGAAAACAAAGTAACAATAAAGGTAAAATACGTGCAAGTTCACTCCTCCGCTAACATTATAGCATTTTTCCATTGTTTTGGGGGTAGTCAGGCTGAGCCATGACTGGAGTCAAGCTGGCACGCTGTGAGTATTTTTCCATTACACAGCAGGGCAAAGTAAAATAAGTTGTTTACCTGTTGGAGGTGTGCTTATCTGCAGCTCTTCATCAAACATCATCATCAATGTGGCTGTTTCTGCTTGTACTATTCCTCATTATTTCTAACTGATCCACTGAACAAAGAGCTCCAAATATCTTCATATATTGTTGTGTTGACTGGTTTTTAGCGCCGCTAACGAAGTACCGTTAATTCTGCGAGGAACATGTTTCATTTCCTGTAAATTCTTCACAAAAAAGTCTCCCGTTATTTAGTCATTTAAAATCTTTTAATATGAAGCAGTAAAGCATGACATGTTGTATTTGCATCGGTGGTAACTTAACACGGCTGTCCCTCGGCAGACTTCCAGAAAGCTGGCCAATCAGAACAGAGTGGGCTCATCAGGAAGGGGGCAGGAGCTGAACTGAGGAGCTGCATAAAGGTTGTTAACTATGACTAACTGTATTCAATATTCTTTGCAAATCTTTTTTGTTAAATAAGAAAACATGGAACATAATTTGGTACAGTATGTTCTGATGAAGGGTAGGGCAGGGCAACCCTAGTGTCAGACAAGAATGTTGGTTCTGGATAATTCAGCAAAAGCCAGATTATGTTCAAAGACATTTTTTTAATGTTCAGTGCCAAAAATGTGATTAATTCTTTCTTTCTACAATATCTGTGCATGATAATGATATCGATGGTGGTTATGGTTATTGCAAATGAACTAGGCTTAAGGTATGGTTAATGTCATATTAAATAATTGCAGGTCTGTGAATGCAATCTCTCAGTTGGACACGCTACACGTCAATCCAACACACCAACCTTGCTTTCCATTTTTCTACATATAAGACACACTACTTCCTGCATTGGCACTGGACGTAAATTGTGAGGTGCGGGATTATGCATAAGAACATGTTCATGGGGGGATATTAATAACAAAAAGAATAGATGCACGCATTCTGTAATTTTGCAAATTTAATTCACAAAATTCAGCTGACTTGGTGTTAGACTTCAAATCATGTGCATAAGATTACTCCTCTTCTGAGTAGGAACATCTGTCACATTTGTCATTAGCAGCAGCGAGTGAAGTCAACTCCTTATGAAAATTTTAAATCCCCCACCACTCAAAAATGCATTTTGTTTGTTGTTCCTTCACTTGAAAGTTTGAGCTTTACTGTGCAGAAGGGTTTGACACTAGAAGACTGTTTTAACATTCACGCTGTAGGGGGAAAGTTTCTCTGTGTTTACCTTAAATATGAATTTAACACATGTAATACGAGCATGATTTTGTGACGGAAGCCAGTCATTTTCCAATATGCAATTCACACAAAAGAGATGTGACGATTTGAAATGCAAGCATTTGCATATTTATAGATTAGATTCAAACATTTTTTATGAGAGAAAAGAAGTAGATGCTTTTAAGAATGTGTAAGTACTCTTTTTTGGGAGGTGAAAAACATATCAGACAAATTATTCCAAGCCAATAATTGTTTCTTCAAACAACTCTAGAGGGTATTTTAATATCAATCATTTGTTAAAGAAGACTCAGAACAATATATTTAACCCTGCCAACTAGAGGAAATAAATTTTGTTGACACACAGACACTGTAAAGTTCGTGAGTTCCTGTAACGGTTCTTGGTCCCCTGGAAATGTTCCTGTGGTGGAAACTACAAAATACCTTCACATATTCTCTCATAAGTCATAATGATGATAATTGTGCCTCAGTGATCTGTTATAAGTTGATGACAAGCTGCTTTTGCAGAAATAAAGAGGCCAATGAGTATAAATGGAGCCCTGTAGTTTGGAAAGTTTAACATTATAGAATAATAAGTTCGGGATAGAACCCGACCATGACTAACTGTTGTGAAAATTGAAATGGCAGAGAAACCCAACAGAGGGAAGATATTGTTCCAGGTAGGGGACCTACAATTAAACTTAATGAACATGAGAAACTGTTTTTCAGCGGCTTTGCAGCAGAAAATGATAAATGATGGATTTCAAATAGGCGAGACAAGGCAATTACTTAAAGCTGTTAAAGCAAGAGGAAAGTGGATTTTGTGAAATTTAGAAGAATCTCAATTGTCCCATTATTTAACTCTGGAAAAAAACAGAAAAAAAAGAAAAATATTTTCTATTCCACAAAGATCTGTTTGTGGACCTGTCTCCTGCAGACATGATAATTGACATGAGATGGGCCAACAATATTTTGTTGTTCTTTAGTGGTTCTTAATGCAGCACCTTGTGTAAAATCTGACCATTCAACAATGTTGTTTTGTATTCAATGAAACTGAAAAACTGCTGAAATCCTTCAGCTTTAAATAGGAATTTCTAACCAATCCTTCGTCACAAAAATCCTGGAAGCGTTGGTGAAATCACTGACAAATTAATGGATATAGTTAGCTTGTGTTTCCATGGCAACATAGGAAAACTATGGTTGCAGTTTTAAGCCGCTTTGTACAAAAGCCGAGGTCTGATCTTGTGTTTTTTGTCTTTCAGTCGAGCTTTAAATGGGCCCTGACTTCAGCTCTGGAACATCAGTGGTGTTATATTTTGGCACCCCTTGACAAGTGACATCAGTGGACAGCCTCAAGCATTAACTTGTCAAAAGCAGTAACATTGAGAATCACTCTTCCAAATCAATGTGCCAAAACACTTGTTTGAGTCAAATCTCTGTTTCTTATATGATCCAAAGGAAGCTCACTGTTCAACATACTTTCAAACTGCATGCAGAGACATTCAAATGCTTTCATTAATTTGTATGTCCCTAAAACCCAAACTTTTTTTTAATCAAAAACCTGAACAACTAATCATGGATATGCTATATTGTAGTCATTTTTTTATGCTACAGTAAAAAGTCTGATTATTTCCCTTTAATATGGAAGTACAATATGCTCTCAAACCCATTGTTTCTCCTCATCTACCTTTTAAATGTTCCCTTTTGTGTTGTTGTTGTTGGATTGTTTGAGACAATCCAGTCTTGTAATTATCTGAGCATAGGGGTAAACTAATCGCTATGGTGACAATCAGTAAAATAAAGCTGACATGAAATGGATTTCTAAACATGAGTAAATCATGTCTCTCCACTAAAAGCAAGAAAAGCACAGTGTAAGCCTATAATCTGCCTGTAATAGGCTTCTGTAAAATTTTATCCATGCTTTCTGTAACCAGCGCTGTGAAACCATTGGTTCCTATATACTGTATTATGGTGCCACTGTATATTATTAAGTCTTTATTGAGAGAGATTAAATTAGAAATCAAGCCTGACTGCTTTGATGCTGCATTTGGAAATGTGGGTTGCTAAATAACTTGCAGAGGAAAACAGTTATATTTTTGGTTGCAAAACATACACATACCCTCTTTAACCTGAGGTAGAGACATTCACAGTTAATCAGACATTTGTGTACAGAATACTTTCTTTAGATATATAGCTTTTTACTTTATCATACTTAGGTTATTCAAATTACGGTAAATAGCCATTACAGTTATTATGTCTTGATGTCTTTTTCAGGAAGTATACTATTTCAATTACACTGAAAAGTTTTTATATTCCTTTTCTGTAAATATTTCCCTGGCTTGTCTCTAGTTTTGATGCTTTGTTTTTCCTCTTGCAACTTTTTCTCCCCTTTTTTTGTTTCTGACTTTTGGTTGAGATTTTCTTTTAAAGACACCAGGCTCACTATGACTGTGTTACAATTAGATCAGATGAAGCAATATGTAAATAAATAAAGTGACTTTGAACCCTATGTGTGGTCCGCTCTACTGCCATGTTTAGTCAACAATCAGTAAATACTTTATATACTAGCCAAAGCCATGGCTGACTCCATCAGATGACACAGATTCTGTTTTTATTTTTTTTACTTAAAAAAAAAAAAAAAATAACAAGCTCAGCTGTGATCCTCAGCCTCTCCTCTTAAATATCTCACTTTGTTCTTTTGACTCGGGGAGAAAAACAATGCTGTGATGCTGCCAGGGCTTTCAGTGAGAACCACAGGAACATGAGAGGAGGAAGCTAAGGCTGGATTGTCACTCAAGAACTTGCCAACATGTCTCTTATGGAATTCAGTTGCATTGGTGGTACACTGTATCCTCAACATGAAGCAAGACATCAATCTATCCACAGAGTTCAAACAGGCCATTCATGTCCTTGTGAACCCTTTCTGATAGATGAATGTGTGTCTTTCATGACCCTTTATGAGCTTACATTGCTGCCACTTGTGACCTATAATGAGGTACTTGTTTGCTCTGAGGTGAGGGTCTTGGCAGTTTGAGCATTGTCTAGGTCATAGGTCATCTTCATAACACTGTTGGGTCAATGATGTGGCCATGTATGTAGGTGAAAATGGTTGCAGTGCATTTGTATTCCACCTGCAGGTTATCTTTCCTAACCACACTAAAGCTATCAAAGCTTCTAAGCTGAGAACCTCATGCTGAGAGGGTTTGCTGATGAGCTGCAGAGCATGGTAACTCATACGTGATTGACATATACATACATGGTCTTCATAAATGAGCAATGTCATGGAGGTCATAACAATTACATACTTGTAATACTTGAGTTGTTAATTGCCATTTGCAATGAATGAATTGCCATCATTGAATTACTCAGGATTAGTTTATGTTAATCGAGCATTAAATGAAACGGACCAGATTTAATACAAAAAGCCAACATTTTCATGTGTTTCCTTGGTAAATTTGTAGCAGTGCAGAGGTCTGCCTAATTATGTAAAAATGATGGATAGAATTGCATAGAAAATTAAAAGGTATACTGAGCATGATATTAGACTGTATATAATTATCCTTATTTAAGTCCCATTTGTGGTCTAAGTCAAAGTCAAACCCCATGAATTTTCAAAAAGACACATTTTTTTTTCATGGTGGGAAGTTATTGGCTAACCCCATCGCTGCACTGCAACACAGGAAAAAAAAGACTTGCAAGATAAAGTTACACTGAGTGTTTTATTTTTATTTCAAATGGGAGCCAATGGCAGCTTGTGCTTGGAATTCCAGGTTTTGATATGATCTTTCTTGTTTTTTATTTTTTGTTCACTCTATTATTTCTCATTGTATATCACTTCTGAATAATGGTCAAACCTGTGGAAAAGCTACCTGCATAGGTAGTTTAAAAAAAAAAAAGAAAAAAAACAGAGACCCAATCCAAAATGCAGTCAATTCACACTGACCCACATAGAAAGAGAACACCAAAGCTGGTAGCAGCATGATGCTCTTTAAGGAGTAGCCACTGTCAACACCAGCAGCAACACATGTCATTTTCCCCACACTTAACAGGTACACTCTTGTACCAAAAATAAACAGTTTTCTCTGCTCAGTTACACTAGTTACTAGTGATATTGACAACATGATATCAATCACTGTGGAAGGTGCTATGCCAATAAAGTCTGAATGATTGATTGACTGATTGATCAATACAACAGGATCCCAACCAACCCAGTTAGACAGAATATAAGTTAGACCTGGCCAGACTTCTCCCAGGTCAGACCTTAGTCACTAGGAACTGAGTGGGCCCATGAAGACCTCTTCTTCTGAGTGACTGGGACCTCTCTGGGAATTACACTTTTGGAAGTGGGTGTTGAATCTGCAGCAACTGAACAAACTTATGAGGGTGCGATTTTTCTGAATGCCAGCTAGCTAGTAGCATTTCTGTACAAACAATAAGCAACTCGGGGTGGTTGGTGTTACAAGAAGCAGAGTGCTACTCAGTATGCTTTTAATAAAAGGTGCATTACATTTTATCGCTACATTTTCACATAAATATCTTATTTAGTTTTATAAAGAAAAGAGATGATTTGTATGAATTTAGATTCTTAATGCTCTCTCTCCCCTGACTGAAATTAAGTGTTTTGATGTCCACGGTGCACTCAAATATAAGAGTGATCAATGCAAAATGAATCTACATGGGATCTTTGAAAGCTCACAGATTCATGAAATCAATCCATTCCATGCTTGAATGGTCAAAGTCTGGCATATGGCATTTACATTAATAGCAGCTGCATTTGGCAACATACTAGTGTAGCAGGCAACCTGCTGCAGCGTATTAATCCCAGAGCTGATTGTGCAAAGAAGCGCTGCGCTATACAGAGAATATCTCATAGCAGGATTCAGTAGGACCCAGAGGGTTTGCCTTATCTAAAATGTGCAAAGTGCATTCTTTGCTTTGAAAATTAACTGTAAGAAGAGCGGCTGCTTCTCTTCACGGTAACAGACAAATGTGCACCAAAACATCCCATCATTCTCACCGTGTGACCTCTGCAGGGATTGTAACACCAATTGTACGCAATGACTGATGCATGTGGGGCTGTATCCTACCCCATCGGATCTGCTCAGCAGCGTCATGAATGTGGCAATAGAATTTCAATGCGTCTTGACTGAAGTATGGGGAGTTGTTATTGACTCTTGATGGTTCACAAGAAAATGGTACAACTGTGTACCTCTCCATCTCCTCCTCGGCTTACCGCATACAAAGCTTTGGTGTTGTTACAAATTAGAATCTGACATGACTTGATTATGCTTCCTGCCTGTTAAGATAGCTCTGTGGCTACAGATCCCAGCAGATGTATTTCTCCTTCTGTAAGCAGTCTTACCTGCTAATGAGGAGGATGGTGAACATGATCCCTCCTGATGCGAAGTGAGCCATGGCTGCCGAAGGAGTGGAGAAGCCTGGTGGAGTTTATCTGGAATAGGAGCACAGGACAGTATCGTGCAATTTAGAGGGATGTAAGTGATGATAGCAAAGTCAAATAATATGGATTTTGTTCCATTTTAAAGCAAAATTGTTTGATGCATGTTGACAAGGATGCAAGATAGTGCTTGTGCTGAACAAGTGACTTCTAAATCTTCCTTCTTCTGCTGCTGTTTTCAAACTAAATCAGATGGCAAACATCACAGATGGCCCTTTCCCTCCTTCCTGTTTTTAATGTTTACAGTCTGCTGTTTCTCAGATATATTTTTTTAACTCAGATGATAGCTATCACCCAGGTAACCGTGGTTTCTCTGTGCCACTTGGTTATCTTTCAGAGATTCTCTCACAGACACTGAAATGTAGGACAACCTTTGTGGTCGTATTTCTAAATCACACACCGGTGAATTACAGTTCTGACATGCCTCAGGGACATTCTCTCAACAGCATAATGACCTCTTGTTAATGATTTCTCTCCAAGTCCATGTCTGGCACTGAGCTGGGGTGAAAAGTAATAAAATATATTGCAGTTTCTTTCAGAGAGAGTCCTCTTGTTTCCTATATCTCCCTGCACTCTGTGCCACTCTCTCTGCCTCTCTTAAGATGAAAGCAGACAGAAAACCATCAGAGACCAGAGTGACTTAACCACTGAGACCCCACTGCTGTGGACTGAAAGCTGGACTAAGGAAATATTTAATGTAAACTTAAAAGCTAACTTCTGTGGTGTTAATAGGGGCTTTCTGGCGTAGGTTTAAAATAGACCTATTGGTGGTAATGTTACCTCTTTGACTTCGACTTTGGTTATATAATGCACATAGTGTGGTTCTGTAGCAGGTACTACAAGACTACTACTCACTACTAGATCTCTTACATTCAGGACCTTAATTCTCAATGCCACAACTCAGCTCGGGCTCGGCCACAGAGCACATTGCACGCAGCTTCATGAGGACTTATCTTCATATTGAGCAACTTTGACCATTAAAGCATGGTGAAGATACAGTCCATTTCCTGTTATCTTTTATATATTTTTCCGCCAACTTTGTCACAGCCAAATGATCTGCAATAAATGACATGACTGTTTCTGACAGAATGTTTAGCTCATTCAACTGTCATTCATTATGACTCAAGAGCAGCACAGGCAATGTAAATGATGCATGCTGTCTCAATTCAGCATACATTTTTTATGGAAATTTCTTTACTTTCATATGCATGACCCAAAGACTTCAATAGTAAATAAAGACATAATGAAATAAATAATCACATGAATAAATATTGACAAAATATATAATATAATCATAAAATTGTGAAATAACTATAATAATGAACTCGGCTCATTATTATAAAATTATGTTTATTTTCACCATAAGATTCATTTCTATTTCATTCCAGAAGTGTTATTTCAAAATGTTCTTTTTATTTCACAAACCCATTTTCCCCAATGATGAATGACGAATGTTTTATTTCATAATGACACTTTACATCATCAGACAAGTCTTTATCTGTCAGTCAAGACAGGCAGATAGATGTGATTGGCTCTCCACTCATTCAGATGAAGTTATTTCATTCTGATTAGGTGGAAATAATCAGGATGAATCAACACATCACAACAATAAGCAAGTTTTCTTGTTGATTATTACTTTTATTATTATTGATTTTTAGAGTTTTTTAAATGAATTGGATTAAATCGTTATTTCATGATTATGTTATATATTTTCTCTGTATGTATTCATATGGTTATTAATGTTTATTCTTTAATTATAAACAGTTCTGGTCCTCATAAGTATGTGGTTAAGCATTCCTGTTCTATCAAATCCTAAAATCATGTGACAAGTTAAATGGGATTTTGGGATTTGAATGCACAATGTGCGTAGTAAAAATAGAATACTTTACATAATTTCTTTGTTTTTTGACCAGCTGAATCAAAACTATTATATAACTCTATTACATAAAGACAGACACAAACTATTGGTTGTTCAGTTATCTTTACATCTTTAGCTCTTAAACTAAACACTCTCTTAACTTCCTTTTGCATTAGTGCTTGAATTCTAACTTGACTGCTGAGAGCTTAGTATTAAGAAGAGACAGTCTAAAGCCGTGCTGCCAGCTCTGAGAGGCTGTACTCAGGCAAAGCGGTGCTTTGCCAGCATGCTGCCATACCCACAACGACAATGGTAACATGCTGATGTTTAGCATGTATAATGTTATCCCTAACAACCATCTTATTTCAGCATGTTAACTTTTGCTAATTAACACTAAAACCAAAGTAGAGCAGAGGCTGATGAGATTGACATTAGCACAGTGTTTCCCCTAGGTTGACTGCTTCTGGTGGGCGGTATGCCGCTGGGTGGTTGTGGTGTGTTTGATGCCTGGGGTGGATGAAGATGGGCCTATATTTAATAAAAATAGGCCTATTTCTGACAATGCTCCTTGAATTGTTGTCAGGCCTACTTGCTCTGACAAAGTAGTTGAGTTTTCGACTGAGGTAGACAGTTCTTTACCCGACAAAGTATTTCCTCCTAGCCCTGTACATCTCTTACAGGTTTTGTGCAAGGAACACTAGCCTATCAACAGCCTCAGGCTGTGCCACAGACTGCATACTTAAGACAGGAAGTGAGTGTGAAGAGAAACAGTCCGGTAAAACGGTAAAACACCTGTCTGTGTTTGACTTTGGCTGCCGGTGTTTACTAGCAGACAATTAGCTACAAGCTAGTTAGCTAGCGTGGCTCCATTCACAAGTAACGCCACTGTTTATCATAACCTATCAAATAAAACAACACCAACCAACTGCATGTGAACTCACGGTTTGTGCTTAATAACATGCGTTGCTGCTGATATTCATTTTGACACTTTATTCGCTGTTATCTGAATTGTCCCTGAAACCAATAGCCTCGCTCTCTGCCTGGACTGGCACTGTGTCTCCCTCCTATTGTAGGAGAACTTGTGAGTGATTGGGGGTGAGGTTGTGTGAAAAGTGTGATAGAGAAGAGATGTAAACACTGGCACGGCTTTACGGAAGACATGGGTTATGTATTTTAATGCAACATCAAACTGTATCGATACAAACGGTATTGTCTCATCCTATCTTTCACAGGGGGCGAGGAGTCCTGTTGGGGGGGCGGGCCGCCCCTCAAAGGCAATGGTAGGGGAAACACTGATTTAGTTTTGTCATTTACCACTTTAGTATTCAGTCACAAATTGTCATACAATTTTGACTTGATGATGGGGCTAGAGGAAGAGTCAGGGAACCAATGTGATTGCAATTCATCCTGAGGGGAACGGGAGTGACTGTACCACATTTCATGGCAATCCATTCAAGAGCTGTTGAGATATTTCACTAAAAGCTGACAATGTCAACCTGCTGGTGGCGCTAGCAGCAAACTCTCTAAAGTCAGTAGGATTCATCCTCTGAGGACAATGAATGTCTGTACAGAATTTCATGAAATGAAATCCAATAGTTTACCCCCCTCTGCTAATTGTTAAAAACTACCATTTAATAGTCAGATAATGTACAATGTTTGTTAACAGTACATTCGTTTCACAGAAAAGAAATGCCACAAGTATAAATATCAGCGCACTGCTAACCCTATCCTCAGTTTGTGCCTCTCACACAGAGCTGATGGTAGCGTTAGCAAGCCTGACAAGAGACGGCAGAGAGGCAACGTTGTGCTAATAAACCAAAGATGTATTCCTTTTCTGTGGCAGTAAACACAACACATGGGCCGATAACTAACTGTGCTATATTCAGAGCTTTGCAAGATATTCAGGGCTGACGACGTGATAAACAGCAGGACTGTGACTACGTACTGACACTCCCCCTCAGACACACACACACCGGGCAGCCTCTCGGTGGTGAGGCGCTAACGTTAGCTCAGCTACAACACAGGTACCGCACAGAAACTTTTACAAAGGGCCATGAATGTGCTTCTAGTGACTGTCAAAGCTCCAGCAAACTCTCTGTGTTTCCAGCCTGGACATGAATGGTCTGACAGCAGCTGCTCATGGTTAGTTATTTTGCCTGTATTTTTTCTTCACTGTCACCTATAATTGCCGTTCATCTGATCTTCACCAGTCTGTTCAGGGTATTTGGCGCTCTGGTAGTGGTGAGCCAAAGTAGCTCAATCAATTCAGTTACTGTTGATCGTCTAATCGATTACTCAACTAATCTTTGCAGCTCTAGTTAAAAACATATAATGAGGACTGTTCCTGATAAATGAATGAACTTCTTTCAACACAAGAAGGTGAATGATAGTTCAGTTCCTGTTCTCTCATTGATACTCCCCTTGGAGAAACACTGTTCTCTCAGAATACAGATCTTGCATCAGGCTGCTCTCAGTGTATTTAAATTTGAGTCTGTTGACAAAGACCTGAGCACACACACACACACACACACACACACACAGCAGTAGCTGACAATAGGCTAGAGACAGTAAGACATAGTAATGACTTAGTGTGAAAGATAAACTGTGGAGAAGTCATCCCATTTCTGAGTTAATAAACTCTGTGTTTTTCACTGTGCTACTAAATTTTTTTATTTAGTAGCACATGTACTCAAAAAAGTTTGTTCAAAATCCATGTCTAGTAAAGTGGGGTAATGAGGGAAATTAATATAACATATACAAAACTAATATATAATATATATAAAACTAATTATACATTTACAAATACTTTTAAGATTCATTTTTGCAATACATTAGCAAGACATATGGTCAATCATCATATTTCCACTTTACCCACCTCCTTGCTGACCTCTTAGTCACAGACAACTGAGCAAATGACTGAGTGTGCTCCATTTGTGCCCCAGAGAGCAATTTATGCTCAATGAAGAATGTTAATAACCAAATATAGAAGTGTTGCTTTTGGACTGATGCACTGGCAGTATAAACTGGGCCCAAACAGTATAAACTGGGATGAAAATCAAACACAGTGAGCGGCGCAGTTTGGGGAATTAGAGATAAAATATTTTCAGCATTCTGAAAGAGCAAAAAATACAGAGCTCTGAAATAGTTTAATACAAAACATTTTTCTTGCTCTTGCAATTGCAAATTACAAGCTGCTATCTTGTATGTTAAAAAGTTCAATTACATTATAAATACTGCTCATTCAGACCTGTACGGGGTTTTCCTTTCATTTGTCGCCCGGCTGTACATCTATATCAACATGTGCAACTACATCAGACAACAATACTTAACTCTCACGCCAGACAAGACATAGAGGTTTTGATGCAGCAAAAAGATTCCTTGTCTAATACAAACACTTCAAAATATAAACCACCTAATAAAAAAGCAAGATGCCACTTGCACAGTGATATTGTATTTATAATAGGCAACATGAAATATTTAAATCTGCTGCTACAATTGTGCTTTTTGGAGTGGAAAGCACTCTGACAAAAAGACCATTTTTATGCTTCAGTGCATAGATGGCAGAATTACCCATCACATATTGATCCAAACTAGTTTTTACTCCAGTTTGTGTTGCAAGAAAATTAAATTAAACTTTTTGCATGTGACAAAATACTCACATTAACAGATTCCACCCAGCTAACAATATAAAGACCAACATATCCAGAATAATGCACTTACAATCTCCATTTAATCATAAAAACTTACATTCATGAATTATTGGATATTTTTAAAGGATTTCTGCTCATTTTCAATGCAAATAGGTCCTGGATACCATGTGTAACTGGAGAGGAAAGGTAATGACAGAACTGATGTCAAAGCACTTCTTTACAAAAAGAAGTTTGGTATTAAGTTTGTGAATGGCATCTTAAAAATAATTAATATTGTTTGTGTCATTGTGCGTGCCTGCCCTAGTTACTCAGTGAGTGGATCTGACGTGACAGGCAGTAAATGAAAAAACTACAAATGATTTCCTATTTTGTCTTCTCTGAGTGTTAGGTATAATTGGTATCATCTGTCATTGTCATAGAGATGAGACTGTGATTCAGTTCCCCGGGTTAGGTAGGGCTCCGTCTAAAGTACAGTTATCTCTGCTCTTCAGCCCGTGTTTGTCTGTGAAATCCGGTCTGGCAAGCACCCAAGCTCAGGGACCATGAGGAAGTCTTCTGGGCGGCTGAGGCTCAGAGGTAGAGCGGGTCGTCCACTAATCGAAAGATCGGTGATTTGATACCCAGCTCCTCCAGTCCGCATGTCAAAGTGTCCTTAGACAAGATACTGGACCCCAAATTACTCCCGGAGGCTGTGTCATCCATGTGTGTGTGTGTGTGTGTGTGTGTGTGTGTGTGAATGAGCATCAGAAAAACTCCTACTGATGGGCCGGTTGGCACCTTGCATGGCAGCCTCTGCCATCAGTGTATGGATGTGTGTGTGAATGGGTGAATGTTGGCATGTATTGTAAAGTGCTTTGAATGGTCAAAAGACTAGAAAGGAGTTATATAAATGCTGTCTATTTACCATTCGCAAGTGATTCCTGTCTTTCAGCTGTGACTCCAACTGTTGGCATTTTGATTTTAAGCTGTCTTGAAAAGGGCAGCAGCACATATAAAAAGATATGTCAGGCAGAACTGAGTCACTTCATCGAATTCCCTGGTTTTTCTCTCCTTTGCGGCTCTTCAAGGTACTTACTCTAGGCATGGTGGATGAGTCACATCAATAGCTTCTCAACCTTTATGACCACCGAGCTGCTAGTCCATACCCAAATTCACCCCTTCCCCCACTTGTGCTTGTTTCTACTCTTCATAGCCGTGACTTACTGAATGATGGCAGTGTTGATTTGCTGTCATTTGGACATAATTTACAACAAAAGAGCTTTGCCAGCATGGATCATTTTCTGATACGAGCCCAAGTGTAACTGTTGGGTACCAAAACCGCTACAATAGGAAAAAGAAAATCGTCTGGTTAGCGTACCATTACTGTCTTGTAAATGTGGTATGCCAGCATATTTCAGAAGCTAGTAGCTAGTAATGACATGTTAACATGCCACATGTGAATATGAAGCATCATTTATTAGGCTATGTTTTCCTTTTCAAAGTTAAATGGGCTTCCTGGCTAGTCAGCGAGCTAACAATGCTAAAAACAATGTTTTCAGAGACTTACAGGGCCAACATCTAAACCATGGCTGTGTCCAAAGTGTCTTCCTTGTCCACTTATTCACTTTTATTACCATCTACCTACACAATAAACACTCAATAGTTTCCTCTAGTGTTGTGTAGTTGTAACAGGTCTTTTTCACAGCAGATATGTGATAAAGCAGCTGGAAAAGCACAGTTGTAAATAATAACATTGATTAATGATGGTTGCAGGGTAGGGCCCTGCTGTTGTTCATGCTGGCTCAT
The DNA here is from genome assembly GCA_038419695.1 of Scomberomorus guttatus. Classification (NCBI taxonomy): domain Eukaryota; kingdom Metazoa; phylum Chordata; class Actinopteri; order Scombriformes; family Scombridae; genus Scomberomorus; species Scomberomorus guttatus. The sequence continues at coordinate 23,870,021 of CM076458.1, forward strand.
TGGCATGGATTACCAAGACATTTTAAATGGGAGAGAGCCATCATTAATGTGATTAGGTACACCTGTGCTTTTCCTGCTGTGACAAGTTAAAAAACACTCTACACAGTGTACACTTCTTTCTTCTAACAATTTCTCAATGCATCCCTCAAATGGTAGTTATGTATATATTTATACAAATCAAACTTTTTATCTCCCGATATGGATTTGGTTACCTCAACTCAGGGCATCTATGAATACAGAGTACCAATCCAATACCAGTGATCGCTTATGCCCAAATTGAAATCTGTATCCAGTCTGTCCACTTCCCTTTTTTTTTAGATCTCAATATTACTTTAGAGATTTCACAAGTGTGTTGGAGCAAAAATAGCTCTAAAAGAATCACTAATGTGAGAGTGATGAAAAGAGTAATAGAGCATTTCACTGTATGATAGAAAAGTTACATCTTTATCCAAGGATCATAGTGATGTTGTCAGTGTAGGGCCTTTAATGTTCTTGCCACAGACTAACCAACATTTCTTATTATATGAAAGTGACTCAATGTACTCCTCAGCTCACCTCCTGACAGAGGCTCTCTGAGTTTCACTATCTTTCTTGCTCTGCCTCTCTCTTTCAAACGCACCAAGGCAATGTCTCTCAGAAACACAAGGGACTCAGCGGCTTCATCTAGGCGGAGAGGCCTCTCCTCCTCTATTTCATCTGCTGGTTTAGAAGTGTCGATTCAGGCTCTGAGTGACTTCTATTTTTCATCATCCCAGACAGGTCTCTAGTGTCCGTCACTCTGCATTATTATTGGAATGAGTTAGCAATGTTGCTGCTCTCCCACTGAAACGCTCAGTATGGAGAAGAAATCTGCAGGCTTGCAATTACAGCAGTGATGACGCCATGAAAATGAAAGTTGATAATGATTAGTAGATGAGTAGGGATTAGATTTGAAGGAATAGTTAGGTATTTTAGGAAAGAGCCTTAATCAATTTCTTACTGAGAATGAGATGAGAAGATTAATACCCCTCTCATGTCTGTATGAAACTACCACCAGCAGCTGGTTTGCTTAGCTTCACATAAAGACTGGAAACAGGTGAAAACAGTCAGCCTGGCTCAGTACAAACCAAACCAAATCTGCCTACCAGCACCGCTGAATCTCAGTAATTAACACATCTCCTTTGTTTAATCTAAACACAACCCTGAGTGTAAAGATGGCACATTGTGGTTTTACATTTACAGTTATGTGCAGACTATTTCATCATCAGGTGCAGTAACTTCCAGGATTTTGATAACTTTGGACAGAGCCAGGTTCGTCATTTGTCTCTGTTTACAGTCTTTTTGGAAGGGTAAGCTAACACCTGCTTGCGGTAAATTCATATTTATGGTACAGATACAAGAGTAGTGTCAATATTTTCATCTACAGTAACTCAGCAAAAAAGTGAATAAGCATATTTACCAAAACCAAACTATTCCTTCAAGAACTAATGATAAATTAAAATGCACTGGACTCATTCATAACCCACTGAAACATACTGTATGTGACTGCTTAAGAGCCTCTTGTCCATCAACACCACACCTCGGGGCTTTGGCAACATTTCTGTCAAATGTATTCCCTGAAAAGTAAAGCCTGAGGGAAAGTTGATCTGAGTAAGCATTTGGACAATGTGACCTGGCCTGTAGCTACCAATGAGGACACCAAGGTCATGTCCTCAGTTTTTTTTCTTGGTCCTTTTAAATTTTTTAATATATACATTTATTAAAATGTAAAATTAAAGTGACAAACTACTTTATTGTATGTTCTGTTGTCAACAAAGACTGGCATTATCTCACTAGCAGAGTTGAACACTTCATGTGTCTTTTACACTCAGTTGTCAGTTTATTGGGTAGGCCTATGGCACACTGTTGACCTTAAACATGTCTGATCCTTCTCCTCTTTGTTTTCTCCTTCTCCTGATTTGTCCATTGGCACCTGCTAGATGATTTTGGTTTTAGTGCTTTCTCTACCATGCTACACCCCACTGCTTTCAACAACAACTCAAATACAATTTAAAAAAAAACATGTTCCACTCACTATGTTGTAAATGTGTCAAAAATGCCGTTGGCTCTATTCTCATAAAAATATGAAGCTTTTTTTTTATCAGAGGCTGAGCAAATGCATGGTCCTGAAATAAACTCTTTTTTTAATCAAATTTGGTTGCATATCAATTAATATATGAAGTAACTGTGAATGAACGTTCTTTAATGGATGATCTATTAAGTGGGAACTAATCACATAAAGGCATAGTGACTTGATCATTTGTTAATGGTGAGCAATAAGAATTCATGATGCATCCTGCATTAATTCATGCATTAAATCATCATGAGTCATGCATTAGTTAAACATTACTTAAGTGTGTGATGTGTACCCTTATCATAAAGTGTTACCAACAAATCAATACAGAGAGAAAACTGAAAACAATGTTGTCTCCAATACATTCAATTTGTTGTTCGAAGCCTACAGTTTGTTCCATGTTGTCCATCTAAGAGGGGAAGAAAATATCACTCCCAGCTCTGGAATTTTGATGATAACAGAGAGCCTTTCCATTATCTCTACACAACTCTATTTATGTTAATCTCATTCCTCTCTCTTCCAGTGCCTTCTTGTGATGGCTGGCATGCACTGTGAGAGCAAAATCTGAAAGGCAGCTGGCAGTTTATACCCAACGAAAAACAAAATCTGCACCAATTAAGTCTGCCACACAATCTGTGCTTATTTCACTGATTGCAGGCATTATCGCTGTAGTAAATATGGTTTGAGAATTTAGAAGAGGACTTGGAGAAACTCACCATAAGGATTTATGGAGCATTAATTACATTTTTTATCACAGTGGAATCATAGCATTGCTAGGAGTATTTGTTTATTGACTTGACAGCTTAAAGGGAAACTTCGGTATTTTTCAACAGTATTTTTCCCATCTTTTTGTGTCTAAGTGGCTAATGGGGACAACAATTTTTGAAATTGGTCCAGTATTGAATGAGAGCACTTCAGCTGGCAGCCGCTAAAAGGGCTGCAATGTAATTCGACGGGGCAATAGTGCCCCTTCAATACATCCACTATAAGTGCTTGTTTTTGCCACTTATAGGTTTAGATTGTTTTTTTATTATAAGTGTCTGACAACATTAAGGAAAGGACCATACAGAGAAATAAAACATTTCTCTTTACCTTTCGCCTGATCCGGTCTGTTTGTTAGTGTCTAACCAAGTCTCCCTCAAGGAGAAGTCTCGTTCTGAAATCTCGCGAGAGTGAGTTGTTGATGTCAGCTAAATATTCAACCACTTTGAAACTTTGAAAATCTTTTAGATAATACTAAACTTTCTGTACTCCAACACAACAAAACTCCTCCGGGCACTCCTCTCTCCAACTCTAGCTAGCACTGTAGCTAGTAGCCGAAGCGCTCTCACTCAATGCTGGACCAATTTCAAAAATTGTTGTCCCCATTAGTCACATAGACACAAAAAGATGGGAAAATAAGCTCCAGGTTGAAAGATACTGAATTTTCCTTTTAACTGCTTTTTATCTGACGCAGAGCTGCTGCATGAAGGCAGGCAGGTAGAAATCACCGCTGATAAGAACTATCTGAACTATCTCTACACAAGGTTGGACTGGCCTGTAAATGTCCACAGGCTGTAGTGGTTAACCCTGATAAATCCTCCATTTATGTATCCCAGTAACACCCACTTCCCATAAAAAGCTATACAGCAGACTGCGCATCACCCTGGGGGTCTCTGTTAAATTCATTCCTGACCTTCACATTCATGTCACTTTGATAACTGTCATCCGTAAAATCACCCCTGTGCCCAATTAAAGGTTGTAGTTTGCTTTATGAGCTTGAGCACTGGACTACTTCAGTGTTCCTCCAATTATAAACTGAGCACACTGTCCAAAAAATGGCCCTGAGGAAAAATCAATCAGAGATTAAGAGGCTTGCGTGGTTAAGCAAAAACTTGTTAACCTCCTAACCTTCATTCACATTAAGAAAGAGCATCATCTATGCACTGGTGCACCAGCAGCTTACACAGGCAGAATTAATTGAAAGCAGCAGAATTTAAGAGGGAGACAAACACATGCACGAAAGCGCGCGCGTAAAGACAGACAGGCAATGCATGTATCTGGCTGTTAAGTAACACCGAGATAAGACTGAAATTGTTGACTACACAAGAGCTTTTTTTTTTTTTTTTTTTTTACAGATGTTTGATTATTTTCGGAGAAAAGATCACTTCATACTTCAAAGTTTAAATCAGATTTTGGTATCCAGCCTGAATCAGACCGCACGCTCAAATGCTCGCTGGTGAGAAAAAGCGCACGAGCAGACAACGAACGTCTCCAAAAATGTAACATGAACAGCTGCCAAAATCATTTTTACTAAATATCAGCCACAGTTCTGAAGTTAAAACACAAACTTTACCTGTAACAGTCGATCCTCGCGGGCATGTCACATATCTCAGCGCATCCTGGAAATATGAGTCCGTAATGTAAGAGTTTTCCTTCAGATCGGTGTGCTTGCAACCGCGACTGCCATCCAGTTTTGTTAAAGACAGCACCTGCTGATCCGCGCATACATATGCCCGCACAAACAACTGGTTGTGCTCTGTCAGCGGATTCTCATTAACCACTATGGGCTGGACGCGCCGCTGCGCAATGACGCACGCCATGGACTCGCAGCTGATTTGGAGTCTCCAAAGCTGCCCAAGATGAATGTTCAGAATATCTGTCATGATGATGTCTGCTGTGCGTTACCCTGCAACTACGGTGTAGGGAGAGAAAAAAAAACATATTTCATGTCACAACTAAAGCCATGGAGTGATTTTTGTCTTTTATCAACTCCTTCACGTGAGGCTAAACCTTTTGCCTCAGGTGGCATTTAGTGAATATTTGTTTCAAACCTTCCACAGGGATTCACATCTTTGAAATCAAAGAGAGTCATAGTGGAAAAATGTAATGTTTATTGGCACACAACACATACACCATGTCATCATTCCATCTCTATTTTGGTACTTTGAAGAAATCAAGTGACAGTAATCCTGTCAGTGCACGTTTAACGCTTCACAGCAGCACTTAAAGCTGCTTTCTAATCAGCTTCACAAAGAGAAAAACAAGGTGCTCTAAAAATTCAGGAAAGGTGACTCAAGGGCTACAAGTCAGGATGGAGGACCTTGTGCCTAGGTGTTCTCCTCTGATGGAAGGAGCTCGACATCCTTCCCTATAGCTTCACTCCTTTGACTCTGCGTGGGTGTACCGTGAACACTTCAATCCAAAACACCCATAGGGCAGTGAGGGGCGGTCAGTCAGGCAGCAGCTGATCCGATCTTAGCTCATATGTGTGCCATAACTGTTGCAGCTCAGTCGCTGCATGCTAGGTCAGGAAAGTGCCATAGTGATTTGTAGAGAGGCCACCATTCAAGCGGGAGAGTGTTCAAGCCCCTTTGTTGGCAAACAGCCCTTCAGCTGAAGCATGCTTATGAGCAGGACAGTGAATCTCTTCTGCACATGGAGCTTCCACCTCCAGGGAGGCTGCTCTGACCCTGACCTCTGACTCCACTGTGGAAGGGGAGAGAAAAAAGAGGATCATTAAAGCAGATTGGAGCTTTATACCCTACATATTGTATTTTACTGTATTATCAAAAGGCAGAGCTTCTCTGGGGGCATTTCATTAGTTGAGCTCAAGAAAGGCACATTAAAAAAATTTAATACAACTGCATTGTGGTTTTCAGAGATATTTGGAATAAAAAAAAACCCTTGGAGTTTGGTAGTGAGAGAAAGTGACATTTTAGCAACCTCATTCCCACTTCTTTTACTCATTTGTGCTTACAGTTGACACGGGGTGCTCAAAAATCTAAAGGTCAAAGTGATGCAACCTGGAGGCACATGCTGTGTAAAAGTAACATCCTTGGTTTGAATTTGGCCCAACACTTAAAATGTCATCATCTCTGTCACCCACTATCTCTTATCTCTCCTTAATTTGAGTTATAATAAATGCAAAAAAGGAAAAAATTGTATCTGCTACTTTACTTTAACATAGCATGCTGCGTAAACGGCAGTTACTTTTTTTGACTATGCTATTTGTTTATTATATTAAAATGTTATATTAATAATAATTCATTCACATTGCACTAAAATGATACCACTTACTGGTATTAGCCAACTATCTCGTGGGAAAATGGTTTCCAACCTGGGGGTTGGGGTGCTCCAAGGGGTCACAAGACAAATCTCAGTGGTCATGAATTAAGAAGTAGGACAGATAAGCAGAAAAAATCTCTATGTCTATTTTACAGATTTTGCTCTAAACGTTGCCTTTTTCATGTGAATAACTAATTTTACCTCCTCAGACCTCTATGAATTATTCATATAAACGAAAATGATTCTTTGGCGCACAACTGCTTTTTTTAGGGGTCAAGGGCCAAAAGGTTTGGGATCCAATGTTTTTGGGATAGTGAAAATATTATTTAACTGTAGGAAGTTTTATACAAGCAAGAAAATATTCACTCCTACAGCCTCATAAGATTAAAAAAATACTGTATGCTGTATACTTAAAATAGAAGAACAGCATGGCCATTTTCCTCTCATGTTACTAATGGTCATATGATTATGTGTCTCTTGTTACTGCTTAAAAGCCAATCTATCCACTCATCCATCCCACCAATAACATCCGATTAACAACAAGTCCCTTAGTTTACAGCATCTGTGCACTATATTCTCATAACGTGCAGAAATGATTGCCAAGTGTCACCTGCGAGGTCTTTGCTGTGTTACCGGCCTAATATCTTCTGAATATCCTTGACGTTCCAGCAGGGACCCTCCCTCTGTAATCCTTTATGCATGTGAGGGCAGAGGAAAGGTGACTAGACAAGGCCGTCCAGCTCTCAACATTTTCCTCCTCTGACAGGCCCGCTTGTGATGAATCTCCCCCTCATATCTTTCCCTGCCACATTTGAATCCTGCTGGGGTATTTCACAACGTCCACCTGAGCCCTCATTTCACCGGACCATTTTACGCTGGGTTATACGGGCATGTGCATGTTTTACGCATGATTTATGTGTGCTGTGTTCTCTGAGTTCCATCACTTAGACCTGGGTCATGAGCAGAGCAGATTAAAGGTGCACACTGAAACCGAACCTTTTACACATTTGGTCCAATGATCTCTTGAGCTCTCAATGGGTCAAGTGTGTGATACATTATTCATATGCAATGACCTGCAAGCTACTGTATATGTAGATCTAATGAGGTAATTAATATTTGGCAGTGTGGCAATGAAGTCACGGTTGAGTCATCATTTAAGCACTGACAACTGTCTCTATCTTGTCGAATCATTGAACATGTGTAGGTCTTGCTGGGATATTAGCATGGCCATGCATTATGCAACATTTCGACTACTGCAATCTTCATGTTAAAACAATTCATCTATTTGGAAAAGGTTCAATTCCATTTGCAGAGTGACCTTGCCCTCCTCATCTGGGTGATGGATTTCGGTGCAAAGCCTCAGAAATCGCTTATCCTCAATTTATTGCACGAGTGTGAGCTTTGCAGAACTAGTTCCATGTCGTCAACCAATATAAGTCACATGAATCTAATGCCCTTGACTTGGAGAGGTGAAGAGCTATTTATATGGCAACGATTTTTGTTCCATTAAAGCATCGTTATTTCTAAAATGGCAGTAATTTGTGGGCCAAACATATATTTTGCCCCTTTAAGTGGAATAATTCAGAACCATGGACAGCGACTATTTCTCTATTTCAATGTGAGTCAGCTTTATAATTGCTGTAACAGTAGAAAAAATGCACAAAATGTGTAGCCTATTGAAAGGTGTTGCAATATCAATTATTTTTTAATGGAGCAAGACCACAACTTCCCTCATTTAGCTGTCCGTCACACCTGCTAGAGTTATTGTCAGGTTGGAGCACCAAATTGGCAGAGAGTAAAAAGCGCTAAATTAAGCTTTCACTACGTCCAAATTCATTATATACCCGCTGCTGGCCTTGTACTGTTGAGACTAGATAATATATATTAATAAAATATTGAGTAGAAACATGCAGCCAAGATGTTCTCTGTGTTCATTGATTTTTGAAATGCAATAACAGAAGATGCATCACTGATGCTGGCACAGATTGTTAAAATGAGATTTCTAGACAGACTTTAAAATGTCTTACATATGTTTTAGCAAGCTTTTTCATTCTCATTAGGTAGGTTCTGGAAGACTTGGAAACCTCATGAAAGCGCCGTAATGTCTGGCTTCACAGGAGCTACTGTGCACCCTCATTAGACAGATGCTGTTGCCAGAGGTGATTGTGGTATCTGGGGTAAACTGTTAGTGGCGTCCTTGTGTTCCGTTCACAGGAACAGATGTCAGAGGGAGCTAGACTGCCTTGTCATTCCACCTGGGGTTTCCATCCTTTCATTTTTTTTTTTTTTTTCATATTAAATTATTTTGTGTCGAGCGTTTCGAGCTGTGATGACTGGGATAACCCAGCGCACACGGCAGAATGATGTGTGATGTGCATACGGTTAATGAATAAATCAAAACACGCATGTTGCAATGGCGTGTCATTAGCCGAAAAAAGTAATTATGGAGCTAAAAAATGGTGTCGATTTCCAGCTAAATAATGTTATCCTGTGCGTGTCATTTATCTTTCACAGCTAGAAGGGATTTTGGGTCATTAAAAGTACGTGCACCACTTGCTCATTTTAAATTAAAGCAACTTTAAACAGGGAGATAAGAGTGAGATCATTTTTGTAAAAGTTGTTCAAAGACAGTTGCACAACCAATTTAAGCGTCAGTGGAGCAGGTAGCAGCGCACCGTGTATAATTGGTTCCCACAACACATTTTCCTTTCTGTGACATCCTTTATCTCTCACTCCTCTCTGTAAATATTTTCCCCATTTGATCCCTTGCTCATTCAACCACGCTCTCTATCTTTGTCGTTTTCCTCCGTTGTTTTACTCACGTATGCCCACACATACCCAGGAAAAGCTTGGCACTGCTTATTGGGCAGAAAGACAATCTAGGCATATTCAGACTGTCAGGCAACAAATGTAAGGATTTGCTACTAATAGACACCTCAAAATGTAGGGGGAAAAAAAACTACTTTTATCTTTCAAAAGTAACATTCTTTTTAATCTAATTTCCTGTCGAAATTGCCTTGAGGTTACATCACCCGTCAGTCTGTCTGCTTGTTTGTTTGACAGACTGGATTTTTATCTTCAAACCAAAAATTGTCACAAATGCTGAATCCATCAACTCATAACAATACTGTATTGTAGTTTGACAAAGCAGGCAATATTTAACCTTGCAGGGACTGAGGTAAACAAAAAGCTATAAAAAGATTAGAACAAACATAACACCTACAATGGAATCGTGCTGATGTTACTGTACTAAAACTTGCTTCCATGAGTCATCTGGGTCCACTGGAGACCATCCCACTTTACTCACGCCTTCACTTTGTTTTCTTTGCTCCAAACTACTGTGGAAACATACCATTCAGTTACAAATGAGCTAGAGTTTACAAAAACAAAGTCAGAAGAACTCAGAAGCAGTGACTTCTTGTCCCTCCAAGTTACAGACTTTGTCACTGTGGATATATCAGAGCAGATGTAATTCCAGTCCCTGCAATTCAATTTGTGGATTATGTTTTTTTCTTCTTCTCTGGTGTCCATACTGGTTATGAATGCATTGAAAATATCTGAAGCATGATCTTCACTCCAGACTGTGGTTCGCCCATGTCTCATTTTATCATGCTCAGCTTTCTTAGCTTGCAGTACTTTCTCTGCATCAAATCATCTCAAAAGCATGAGTTTTTTTTTTCCTGCAGCCTGTTCATCGTAAACCAGCAACACCTTTGCTCTCTTGGAAGAGATTTGCATTTTTTTAGAAAAAAGAAAAACTAAGACGATAAATTCTGCAGAGTTCCCTTAAACATGCTCAGTGTGAATGTGCCTTACACTGAAAAATGAAAATGTAAAGGATAGTGAGTAGGTTTGACTGCAAATCCAGTGCAGATGTATTTGCAGAAAAACACATTAGGTTTATACAAGGGATCCACAGTGGCCAAACATTTTTTTCTTAAAAGATTTTGAGAATTTAATTACTGTTATCGCTCTGATAATGGAATTTCAGACAATACTTTACTGTTGCAGCTGGTCAAGGTGGAGCAAGTTTCAATTGCTTTATATACTGTTGGGTTGTTTAATTTAAAACAATTGATTATATTTTATTGTCTGATCGAATGGTTTGTATCTCAAATAAAATAAATGTGGTGGAGTAAAAACTGCAATATTTACCTCCAAATGTAATGACGCTGAAGTAGCATAAAATGGAATTACTCAAGTAAAGTACAAGTACTTCAGAATATTACTTCAGTGCAGTACTTGAATAAATGTTCTTATTTACTCTCCAACACTGAATACATGGGAGGAAGGGTGGTGAGGTGACTAATGAGATCATCCTCAACTAGAACACATAAGGCTGCACGTTCACCTCAGTGTATGAAAGAAACTGCTACAGTAATGATATATGATATATTTGACATATTATGTTGTACTACACATTTAATAAAGCTATGACAAATTGCTGCTGGAGTGAGCCACAAGAAAAAGGTTCTTAGTTTAGTGATTTTCTCACTACTCACCGAGCATTTTAACATGCACATTAACATGCATTTATTCCACAGTAAATACTATATAGGCCATATAATTAGCTCATATACTGTTTACAGGAAAAATAAGTATCATTTTACTGGAATAAACAAACATTAGCGAGTGAATGCCAATGTGCCCATTTTGTTTGACAAATAGACCAATTAAATACTATATATACTGAGGCAAATGGGCAATTTACTGTTGCTCCATGTAGAGTATGTTTTGTTTCCATGGTAACATTCTGAATATTTTGTGTTGATGTCTGCAGGGATATTGATGAATAGGATGTATGGATGCTTTAAAACAACATAGCCCAGCTCCAGTATGACCTTAAACAGACAGGAGCATGTATGTAAATGCTGTAAACATCATAATCAGAGAACAAATGCAGGATGAACCAGCGTCAGTTTCAGACGACAGTGTTATTTTGCTGTACTTGGGACTGTTGTTTGAACAGATTTGCATTGGAGCAAATATTGGCTCTTCTGTAGCGTTTGTGTGACAGAGTGGAACTGTTTGGCACCTCTTTGTATGTATATTTACTTTCTCCCCATCTGTCCCTTTCTCCAATTTTATTTCACCTTCTCACACACTCTCCCTCACTCTGAATAGTTTTAGCCTAGTCAAAAAAATATATATATTGAAAAATAGATGTCTGAAGAAACAAAGATTGCAGGACCACAGGCTCATACCTGCATATGTTATTTAGAAGGGTTGCAAATCAGCCACACACTGTGCATTACTCGACTGAAGGTGAAGTGCCTGTAAGTAAATAATAAGCTGCCAACAAAAAAATATAAAATCCCAAGCCACCTCATATTGTATCTGTAAGGAAGATAAATATTTCAAACCCCAAAAAGTAAATATTTCAACTCAAAGAACAAAGGAATGAGGCACAGCGTAAGTGTAAATAACTCTATTCTTAGTGACTTGCAGCTGAATTGAATCCACAGGTTCAAAGATCTTCTGTAAATATTTTTATTTCTTTCACTGCAGAAAAGTTTGGTGCATTAATAATCTCCTGGTACAGCGATAACTTTCTGATGGGTATCTGGCACATAGTTTGTTACCGGTGCTGCAGTTTTCGGTGATGCTGATGGGAGACTGCGGCTGCTGAAATAAACAATAAAAGGGTACCGAGCTAAAAGGGTCAGCCACACACACTGCTAATGTATCACACACTGAGTAGACATTTCTGGAGTGTTTTGGAAAGACAACATGAAAAGGTATGATCAGGTCAGAATAACAAGAAGCTGCTGCACAATATATTAAAGCTTTGGTATGGCAGCATGTGTGTAGTGTGTGTTACTGTGTAGTGCTATGATATGATGTAATATAATGTAATCTAACACACAAAAACACTACATGCCTGAGAAATTACCAAAAAGCTGAATTAGCACTGGTTTGAACAAAAGCAAAACACTGTATGCTTCACAAATGTGGGTTGTTTTGGTTTGCATAGACTGCAATGTGCTGTTGTTATTTGTCCAACTACTGAGTTGTATTATTCAGCCCAAGGCCATACAGAGACCAGCCTGCAGGTATCACACCTTTGCAAAATACTCTACTTTCCTCCTCCTTACCTCGTGATAAGAATTTAGAATGCCCTCATGAAATAAGAATCAGTGTCTTGCACTGAACTGTCACTCATATTTTCTATCATCTGGCCCTGTGCATCAAGTGAATTTTGAAAGTTGTTGCTTCTTCTACTTCAGGAGATTTAAGGATTCTGTACAAATTTTTCACCTGAAAACCTGAAGTGTAATTGTTAGCCACACCAGTGGTGCATCTCTATGGATGGCAGTCTGTCGGTCCACCACTTTAGTACATCAATAACTACCACATTGCCTCATGGTGCCCAGAGGATAAATCCTACTGACATTGGTGTTTTCCTGACTTTAACACCACTATGAATGAGGAGTTAAGTGTCTCCACATCTATTGGATGAATTGGCATGAAATTTGGTACACACTTTCATGTTCCCCTCAAGATTATGTATGATCATTTTGGTCAACAAGTCATTGTGGTCTCAATCTCTGGTTGAGCTGGTGGTCATTTTGGAAATTATTGCTCCAAGATTTGAAGACTTATAATAGCTTTGATGTCTGTCATGTGGGCATTGATTGACAGCTTTGATTGACAGTTGGCTCACCAGCTGCTCTTCCCGGCTCCATCCAGGATTATTGTCAGACTATTGTTGCAATATTTCAGTAACTTTAATGTTACCTGATTACAATACCTGCCCTGTTAGCACAATTTAGCTAAAGTAGTTAATGTTCGCTCAAGTGTGCAGTGGTCGGTGTTCCCAGTAAGCTAGCGTTAGCTTGGGTGCGAGGTAGTGGGGCGTGTTTCCAGAGCATAAAAGGCAACACCCCACACTCTTCATTTGGAAGGTCCTGGCTCCAAACAGAAAAGATGGTGCCTACCATAAGCTGCAATTCTAGACTTCAAACAAATGCTTCAAATACAGTATCTGGTTTAGCATGCTAACACACTAAACTAAGATGGTGAATAAGGCAAACATTACACCTACTTAACATCAGCATGTTTCACTGTCTTTGCGAGCATGTTAGTGTCACGGGTGTGGAGTGTGTCTTTAAAGAAAAAAATAATAATTTCCACTGGAGAGTTGTGTTGACCCAAAAAAGCCTGCAGACAGAAATTGAGGTTAAAAACGAATTTATTTATTGTAAGCTAAAACACAAGTTAAGAATATATTTAAAACACAGGATAAAAGTCTTAGTCTCTTAGAAGAAATTAATGTCTGAGTGTTAAAAGAGTCCATGTCCAATCCAGCTAAGAGCAGTCCTCTTTTAGCTTTGGGTGGTCTCCAGCCCCTGGCCACCTTGTGGTGTTTCCAACTGGCAAATACAGAGAGTGAAAACAAATCAACAGACTTATCTGTCTCAGTCTCCTCCTGCATCAAGAGTTCATATGATGTAAGGCGGAATTGTCCAGCTATGTTAACTAACAGGGGTGAGTCAAAATAATCTGTTAACTAAATACAGTGCAACCAAAACAAACCAAATATCCATGCAATTAAACCAAATGTATCAAACAAAAGCAGAAGAGCGTGTCCCTCTGTCCCGCAGCAGCCTGCGGGTGCAGCGTGCCCTGTGTGCCAAGCTCCACCTCCTTCCCTCTGCCTCACCTGAAGCTGTTCTCCCAGCTTTTACACTCTTCTTATTTGTGACCAGGCCGTAGGCTGGCGACTTCCCTTCGTTCTTAGGTTGCATTCTGTACATAACAAGTCCCTTCTACCCTGCTCTATCATGGCATCCATGAGCTCTGCTTCTCTCCCAGCTGTTACACCCCACACCTGCCCTGCACCCGATAATAAGCTATCAGGAGACAGGTGAAAAACACGGGAAAGACTAAATGCCCTTGTCAGGCATGCTTCCTTGCGGCCTGAAGATACCCGATTGGTTAGGTTTAGGCACAGGGGAGTGAGATGGTTAGGGTTAGAGTAAAAATATCAGGGTCACAGCCAATCAGAGGTAGAGTAGGGGTGGGTCTCAACAGAAGGCATACTGGGTAAGCATGGTCAACAAGGGCATTTGGGCTGTTTCATTAGTTGTTTAACATGTCCTGAATGACTTCCCCTCAGCACTTGCCCTCAGGGGAATCCCCGCCACCATGACAAGTGTCATTCCATTTCTCTGGAAAACTCAAGTGAACTTCATGAGATCAACCCTTTGAGGGCTGAGGGAGTGAGTCATCAGTGATGGTCACTCAGCGCTGCAGATCAACCATTGTGCATTGCAGTTTCTTGTCATTTCCACTATGATGTTAATGAGCTGCTGATTTACAGTATTTAACACAAAGTAACAACATCCAGATAATCAGAGTAATCGTGTCAAAATTAAATATTTGTCATGCTATGGATTTTTCTTTATGCAATTACTTGACTGGAATGTTACAAGTCCCTATTATTTGCATTTAGAACTATCCATGTTACTGAATTATGCTGTTTTGCACACCATTTCACATTATAGTAATGTTAGTAGGCCACGCAATAGTGATTGTTTATGTTATTATGGTATTTAAGTGTCAGAAGAAGAGAAGGAGCTCCTCATTAGGTTGAGAAGCTCCAATGAGACCCTCTTCACAGGGAAGCACAATGCCTCTAAACTGGCCTGGGAGGGAGTTTTGTTTTATTTTAAATTGAAGCATCATTGAATCACTTTATATTACATAAAAGTCGTTGTTTTTCTAAATGATTCCAAATAAAGACATGTTGCATGTCTTGTTTGTTATTAATCCTAATTGCATTTGTAGCAACAAGTTTGTAAGCATTTCACATGTTGTCATCTTGTTCTGTGTTTCTGTGCCAAAGGAGGAAACTAGTGCGAAAACCTCAAAAAGAAATACAAGGTCCTGTGTTATACATTATATCTACATGTGTTCTGTTTCAGTAACAATAAGCAACAGTATTTTGAAAACAAATGTGTTAAGAAGGACTGAAAATATTGGTGTGCTACTCTTGTCAGTTAATTAGGTTTGTGAATTTTTTTTTGTCTCCAATGGAGATGAATTTATTTATATCTATTATTTATTTTTTTCTTATTAGTGATCAGTGTCTAGTTTGTCAGTGCCATCAACATATTCACAGCACCACGTGTAAGCCAGAAATCCGTCCTCAGATCATCCACACCAGCAAAATACAACTTCAGCAATGGTACTGAAGTGTTCACCACAGCATAACGAATAGATGATGTCTGGAAAGACAGAATAAAATCAATATGATGCCACTGACATAGTTTGAAATTGTGACACAAGCACAGTGGTCATTAGTACCTGCTTTTCTTTTCTTTTTGAAATTAGAAAGCAGCCTATTGTAGCCTTGTTTCAGTGGGAAAAATAAATGTCATCATCTGATATGCTGTTGAATAGTAAGTAAATTGTATCATGTTACATAACATTCATTTAGCAGACACTTTTAGTCAAAGTGACTTACAATGTATGTACATATGAATTATAGCTTCATGTTACTATATGATCTCATTGATTATACTTGGAATTAATCATAATCTAACTCATTGCAATTACTATATACTTAAATTACTGTAACCCAGTTAGTCTGTAGGCTATGTAGTTTATATATATATAACTAGTTATTCCCAATATTGTATTGTAGGCTACAGAATTTATGCTGCTTTTCTAAGCTCACAAGAGACATTTCTGAAATTGCAAACCTAGTTGCCAAATGCCAACGTAATGCAATCATCCGAAGGAAATGCTGTCGCCTCATTGAACGGCATCGGTAGTTATTGTGAGGTACCTGCGAGGCACAATAAAGCTCTGCACACATAACTGGCCGATGATCCATCATGACAACTGACTACAAGGGCAAATGCATTCCATTTAAAACCCCCGCTCCTCCCCCTCCCACTTTCCCTTTGCTCTCCAAGTGGTCTCCTTGTGACTTGTGCTGTTACATAATACCAAGGGCTGAGGGGAAGTGGAACTACTAATGAAACACAGCCTTAGTCTCTCCCTGGAAAACACCTCTACAGAGTCCAGTGCACCAATCACAACATTTTGAACCCAAGTGTCTTTCCAGGTCAATGTAAAACCCCACGAAAGCCCAGAGACTTCTCACCCAAAACAGCACCACCACCAGGACCAGCCATCACATACATCCCCTCACACACACACACACACCATCACCCTGTGACATTAGCATGCTGACGTTAGCGCTTAAGTCAAAGTCCAATAAGCACTTTGTTATTGCTTACTACTTATAGATAGCAGAGGTTAAAATAAAGTGTTACAAAATTTTTCTATGAGAAGATGGCAAGTTCTTCACATGTGAGTTAATTGAGCTGAAGACTAAATTGTCATGAATGTAAATGCGTGCATGGGCATAAATGGTGTGATGGACAGGAGAACTATCCAGGGTGTCTCTCTGCCTTTCGGCTAAAAAAAATAGCTGGGATAGGCTTAAAGAAATAAGCCAATAAAGAAAATAATAATGACTCAGATGTTGTGATCTGAGGAAAGTAGAGCACGCAACACTATGGATCTTGGCATAATGGACTAGTGATTTGGCATTGACTGACGCATGATGGATGAAGATGAATGATGGTTGCAGCTAAACTAGAATTATTTACAGGCCTTTCCACAGTCTGCTTTGCCTGCCTTGAGGGACTTTCTGCTCCACATTTTTTTTCTGTGGGCTGTAATTAGGACACAGTTTTGCATAAAGTGTCACCATGAGGGAGAATCCATCATACTGTCTCTGTCAGGATGCTGTCAACACAAACACATCAGGAGACAGGGTGAAAGCCAAGAAACACACATATACACAGTACTGTAGACAAGTATTCATAAACATAAACAAATAAGCTAATAGGCCTAATTTAGTAAATGTCATCCAGCAGTGCACCTCAAACATGCAGTGCAGTATGTTCATTCGTATCTATGAATAACATATATATATACATATTCGCATTTGTGAATAATGACTCATTGAGGTTGGACTAATGCACCTCAGCTGATAACCTCAAGACTCACAGCATACATTTCTCCAGAAGAAGTGTAAGAGTAGTGTGTTTGTTCACCATGTATTTGAAGTTTCTTCTCAAAGTGGCTAAAAATGTTCAAAGTTGCCTAAAATAGTTTGTGAAAAGATATAAATATGCTCAAAGCAAATGTGAACAATTAAAGTCTCATTGTAGAGCATCTGGGCTTTAATAAGGTAGCATGTTTTCTGTGTATGCGTGTGTCCCTGTATGTGTGTACATGTACACTAAAAGCAGAGAAGGGATAGGTGACTTGCGGGGACGCATTCCCTGAAAAGCAATTGTCTATATGTCTGTGACGTATGATTAATAACGCTCATGTTTATGGAAAGAGGGGAAGTCGTTGGGGGTATCTTTGTGGCTTCGGAGGTAATTACAGAACATGTACAACGCACATCAATACACTCTCCACCAGCTGCTCATATACTGTAAAAGGTTGTAGATTCTTTTATCAGTAAATGAGAATTCTACACAACACCACCAACTAATTATGAAAGAATTATATTGATTCATAACCACTGTAATGAATAGACCTCTTTAGTTACTTGCAAACTATACCAGTTGAGTGTGGGTTCATAAGTAGAGACTGTATACCGCAGTTGGCTGAGCTGTATACATTGTGTTGATGTTGTAATGCATGTTGACCTTCTTAAGAAAACTGAACAAAGCCTCTAAAAAGTGCTATGCAAGATAAATAAATCCATGAGTTTTATCTCACAGCGTACTCAGTGAATCCTCCACCTTCCCCGTCCTTTTGTATGTGACAGATCTAATTAAAGAGATGATAAATTTAACTCAACGCTAATTTAAGTTACCGCGGTAAATGATGACATTTAATCAAGACTTAATTTATGTGATAAGTCATAAGATTTCCTGGAATACAAACACAATTACCATCATAGTCGATTGAAAAATTATCAAATGGATATGGAGGAAAGAAAGAGGTAATACAGCAAGCCAGAAAACTTTTCAATCTTTTAAGAAATTCAAAAGATTTCCATTTTGTATCTGTGTTGTCTGTGATCACTAACTGTATAACTGCATAACTGTGCCCCTTAGGGCAAAGGAGGAGACAGCACAAAAGGAATTCTTAACTTCATGAGACAAACTTGTTTTTCAAAAAGGCCTAAATATGCCAGACTTTGTTTTTTTTGCAGCATGTTTTCCGATAATACACTGGGGAGGGATTAAGGATGTGATCCTGATTAATTGAGTGTAAATTCTGAATAATAGTCTCACATCTCCTCTGCTTCTTGACAAAGCAGCTGAAGCCTCTCTGAGTCTGAAGTTTATTTGTAGAGCACAATCACGTACAGGATTAAAAGTGCTTTACAGTATCTTATCACTGAACATGAATTTTCAGGAACCTTCTGGGTTGTGAATAGTTATAAGCAAATTAAATAATGAAACAAGCTCCACTGTGTCAAAGACAAGTAAAAGGCATAAATGTAAGATCTCCTCCTGGATTCTTCCTATGAGGTGTATTAACTTGGTGCAGGACAAAAACATAATAATATAAGACCTTTAAAACTTCACTGACAACTTAGCGTGACCAAATGTGGTCGCAATTTATTTTATGATTCACTAAATCAGAAGTAATAAGCCGTACTTTGTATTAAATGAGTAAATAATATGTTCTTTATTAGACAATAAACAAACAGTTATAACCTAATCAGACACTATACACCTAAAAATATGCTGTAATTAGAAACCACATATAATGCCAAAGACCCAAAATATACTATACTTATACCAAATGATACTCTAATTTAAAACCAAATAGGGGATCCTAATACACTATTTTACATGATCATATTTAAATTAAGCCATATCAGATCCAAAACATCCCAGTAAACATTGTTCGGATGCACATGAAACGCAAATCAAGAAACTCAAGTCAAATTTCTTTTTAGCGGACATGTGCACATATTTGGAATACAGATATGCATGTGTAAGTGTCAATTTCTCTTTGTAATGAATATCAGGTCTGGTCCCATTTTGGTTTGAAAACGGTTGTGAGCAGACGGTCACTGGGTGTCGTCCTTGCAACGTTCAATAAAGGTCCACCTGGACCTGACTTTGAAAACATTTCAAATACTTCTCGAATTTTCACTGTGCAACACATCTATGGGTGTTTCGTTTTCATATTTTTCATACAATAACTTTTTTTTATTCATAATTGGTTGAGAGCAGATTGTCCTAGAGGGATGTCCTCTCCACACAGAATCAACATCATTGGGTATTATATGTTTAACAGTTTAGCAATGATGTGAGCTTTATCTGGGTTAATAAAAGTTACGAAGGGTTTATTATTGAGTCAGATCTTCATCATAGATGTATTATCTTTACCTGCATGCAAGACACACCTGTGTCTCGCGATAATACACGTAGTTCACTGCGAGAGTTGAGAGCTGAGAATGTGCTGCTCGCAACCAAGTGGGTAGCTCCAGGTCTGAAAAGTGAAGCCAATATAGAAGTGACTTAAACCTGCATTCTCTCTAATGGCCAGCAGGGGGCAACTCCACTGATTCCAAAAAGAAGTCCGATTGTATGGAAGTCCATGGGGGAATTACTCTACTTCTCACTTGATTTATTACATCAGTAAAAGCTTTTCTAATGAGTTTATGGTCTTGATCGCTAGTTTCAAGTCTTCTTCAATACATCATGATGTTCATTTTGTAAATTGTGGTCCCATTTAATTTAAATTTGACAATAAAGCAGGGTATGCTTTAGGGCTTGGTTACCTTGTAATTGACAAGTCACTACCGCAGCAACAACATGGGTTAGGTAACATAACGACAGCGTAACCCCAGATTCACAGAGTATAGGCGTAGCCGTTGCTATTTCAGTGTTTGGAACCCTAACCCTAAAAAACCCTCTAAGGAGTCAGATGTTCAGTTTTTCCAGTAAGTACATTTTGTTTTAATGGTTTTAAGCCTGTTAGGAAAATTAGCATTAGCATTATCAGAGTTAACCATACCATATAACCGACTGTAAATGCACTGTGCTAACCAAGCTAGCATCTAGCAGTTAGCATTAGGGTCAGCGCCACCCTCTCATCCAAATATGGTCACCCCTGGCTCCAAAAATCCAATGGGTCAAAATGCAAACTCAAGGCTTCAAAACAGGAGTCCACAAACCAACCACCCACGTCACGGTGGCTACGTCCATTATGTTTTAGAGTCTATGCTGGCAACAGGACCAAGAGGACAGAAACAGAGCAGAAATAATGCTGTTGGGTAAGTTTGCTTTTATGTTGGCGTGTATGGTCTATAACGCTCATGTTGATGAAGAGTTCAGTGATTTAAAGCCTCTGTTTTCCTCACAGACTTCCGACGAGGACTGTCGGCAGCTGTTTACATTCTGGAGTTAACATTAGCATTAGCCTGCTTCAGCGCCTCAATGGAAACTGGAAAAAAGTGCATCAGATGGAATTAAAAGAGTTAAGAATTCAGATTGTTAGATTATCTACAAGAAGCTGTACTTTTGATGATTGTCCTTTTCTGTGTTGTTTATCCAAATAAAATACTGTTGCACATCAATATTGACTCAGTGTGTTTCTGTAAAAATGAATGCATATGTCTTAATATGTTTGCTGTGGGTTTGGTTATTATTTATTATCAGGATTATCTTGAAAGTGACACAAGATGTATAACAGACGTCTGGGTCAGACAGGACGTTGGTTAGACCATTTTCAAAAGTAGCATATTAAGTTGTTAATCTGGATATATAGGATGTATAAAGCTGCAGAATGCACACTGTGTACATAAACTTCAGAAGAATTGCTGAATAGGCCCATTGATGATGGTAACAACATATTTCAACATTGCTGGGCGTCGTGGGACACCCAGGAAGGTTGTCCAGCATGGGACCAGCTGAAGAAGGTGTAGGTAACATTATGTATGGTATAGTTATGTTTTAATGTGTCACAAATTACCCTCTGAGAAAGTCTACTAAGGGTCTAACAGTGCCAAATAAAGATGCAATGTCCTGGCAGCTTCCATAGCCTAATGTTACTGGGGTCGGATAGTGACATGGCATTAAATGGACTGATGACTTAACTGGTATGGGAGTAGAGTGTCGATGAAGCATGTATTAGGCTATGTACTGTATTAGGATCTCCTATTTAGTTTCTAATTAGAGTATAATTTGCTGTAATAGTGTCTAGATAGAGTATATTTTAAGGCATTATGTGCGGTTTCTAATTACAGCATAATTTATGTGTAAGGTGTTTAATTAGGGTATAACTGTTTGTTTACTGTCTAATAAAGAACATATTATTTGTAGTTTTTGTCTAATTTACATTTATATACAAAGTATGGCTTATTACGTCTTATTAGTGTACCGTAAAATAAAGTGCGACCCAAAATGTCATGGGACATTTGAGATTTATCAAGTATTACAAGGTCTGATACAGCTTTCTAACTGCATTTCTGCACATGGCATATTGTTTAGTGTCAGCAGTAAGGATAAGGGTGGGATAAAGACATTCTGTATTCTGTACACATTGCTTTGGATACTGTTAATGAACCAAAAAGCCTGCAATAGGCAAAAAGATCTGTAAGTATCTCAATTCGAAGGGGAATCCGCAGTGTATGGCCTCACTCTGACCCATGTAATGCACTTCAAACACATTTAAATAACAGCTTCTCCTCCACACATAATGTCTTTATCTGTGAAAGCAAACTAGCAACTAGGCAAACTAGGTTACCAAACAGCTTACTGTAGCAGTATAGTATCAACATAAACAAGTTAGTGTTCAAATGAAGGGACTGTGACTATAGAATGAGTGGGCGCTCGCTTTGCTGCAGCTGGCTATGCTATGGTCTCAAAATTCAGCTGCAAGTCTGTATCATTGCAGCTAATGTTAAGACTGTGTTAAGACTGGCTGTTGCATGGCTGTGATTGTGACAAACTGGCTGTGGCTGTAAAGCTATAGCTGTGGCTGTTATGATTATCAAGACTGTGACACATACACAAGTTTTTAAAGGGTGCAACAATACAAACATGCAGGGATTGTGCAGGTGTACATGAACTTGGCTGTGATGTGTGAAGCTATTCCTGAACTCCTGTGGTGTAACTGGTAACAAATATGGCCTATTTGATGGAAATACTAGATTTAAATCCTAACAGGAGTATCTGGCTTTACAATACTTTCATCACTTACTGTTTTAGGTGCTAAGAGAAGCCACAGCCACAACTGCAACTGTAGCCATAGCTACAACCACAGCCCTTACTATCTTAGGTGCTATGAAGAGTAGCCAAATCCATTGCCATAGCAATACTCATGTAGCCATAGCCATAGAAACAGCCACAGCTAAAGCCATATATTGCAACAACCATAAGCATAGACACATCCTTAGGCACAGCTACAGCCATAGCCACAACCCCAGCCCTATTGCTTCAACCTTAGCCATAGCAACGGCTCCAAGTAGTGTCTGAGCATCCGTCAGCCGCTTGGCCAGTGACAGCTGTGGTCACAGTCAGTGGCTGTAGCTACTGCCAGAGCTCAGCTTTCTTCTGGAAACATGGGTCAGAGGGAATGCAAGTAAAGCAAGGTAACATTAGTGTTGCATGAAAAGGCAAAATGCATTGTGAGGTTACGCATAGGTAGTGCTTCAGAGAACACTAACAACAAACATTATATCATCAGGTATACTGTTTGCTGTTAGCAGTAAAGGCAAGGTTCAGTGTTTCTTGGAACAAGTATTAAATTTTTTTATTGATATATTGCACCTGTCCATAGTTTCCCTAATCAATCATCTCCTCAAGCCTGGAAGTTAAAAATAGAATTTCCTCTCCATATGCTGTCGAGTCTATCATGTAATATATACTGTATGTAAAGTTGATGAAGACTTATAACTGGAGTTAAACATATGGCTTATCACTTCAATGCAATGGGTGAGTTTTAAGCCTGCACACAGTGTAAAATGTATTGCCTTGTATTGCTCATCTTTCATGCATGCACCATCTGTCTGGGGATTCATTCAATTTTTTCTCTCTCCTCATATGTATTGTCTCTCTCTTTCAGCATCTGTCTCCCTCATATTTGTGATGCTGTCTTTTTAATATCAGGATTCTGCTGGTGATCAGGTGACAGGGGTGTACACCATGTCAGATTAGCAAGTCTGCCATATTATCCAGAAATGTGTGGGAGAATACAGAGCCCTGTCAAGTGCCAGAGAGGCGCACTGTATAATCTCTCAGTACAAACTCTGCCGCAGGGCACAGCAGCTGTTTTTTCTGCAACGCCATAAAAAGAGAGAATAAGGGTGAGGCACCATTCTTAACTCCCCGATTCAGCCAAAATCAGGTTTGGCTGGTGTGGTTTTATAAAAGCAAAGGACAATATATATCTGCAGACATGATCAGAGTGATTACAAGGGATTACTCATTAGAAGGAAAAAGGAATATCATGAGGTGATGACGAATTGCACACAGTCATATGTCTCTCAGCCTCATCTAGCTTGTGCAGCTGTTATTAGACAAATCCTTCCTGTGGGAGGGGAGGACAGATCTAGTTTAGACTACTGCAGCATTGCATGATTTTTTTTTTTTTTTTTTTTTACCAGCCAGACAAGTCTGCAAGTCATTGACGCTAATGGGATACTGCACACTGAAGACAGTGAGCTATTTCCCTGTAACTTCTTTCAAAAAACACGCATCCGTCTAGCTGGGAGTCCATTTCCAGAGAGATTTCTGCACTTGATGTTTCTTTGACACTATGAATACCACTGAACAGCTTCTCCTTTCAAAACATGGCCTAATCAAAGCCAAAGAGGGAGCAGGAGAACATCTAGGAAGTTCACGATGAAGAGAAGCTAGTTTTCAAGCTCCAAAACACCATAAATTCACTCTTCAAAGCTCAATGGGTGACCTACTTTTGTGCAACCAATTATATTATGTCTCCCTCTCACATCTTTTTTAAGTGGGTCAAGAAATCTGAAAATAACTGAACAGAGTTTAGACATTTGTACACAGAAGGTGTGGTATTTGTTCTTCTTTTCTGACTGATGATTAATAAATGCCTTGGGTTGTTAAGATATATTAAAACATGAATTACTTAATGGCAAGATGTTTAAGAAGAAGCGATATTGAGAACTAAGATAGAGGAGGTTTTATTGAAAGGGTTTGGCATAGGTGCTGAATATCAACTTCTGTTATACTATTGTATGGCTCCTTCCAAATGTATCTTCAGCCATAGCTCATACAGTACCGTACCAGAACTTACTTCTTCCCTGCATAAGTTTAACATTTTTGTAGTGTTATCAGCTGTTTTTAAATTGCTCAAAGAGTCTGTAATGTCTGATAAATCTCTGGATCACTAAAATAAGCCCTATTATGTAGCATCATGTGCGTGTCAGACATCTCGGTTCGTGAACATCCATGATAGCAAGAAAACTGGCAACCCCCAAAACAATCTGCTACTAAACAGCTGCCTGGACATGATAAATGAAGGCAAAGCGGCTGACGATAACCATCTGGCTGACTTCCTGTGTACCTGTATGAGTCATGATATGAAAAACATCTGGCTTTCTTTTGATAATGTTAAAGGTGTTACTGTATGTGTGACATTACTTCAGATATTACTTCAGTACTTAATTTACATATTACATAGTAACATTTAGTTTTTATATCAGATGGCTGACAGTGAAGACCAACAGTAAATATGGGGAAAGCAAAGAGAGAGATATAATGGTCCCTGCACTCAGAGCATTGCATTTACAAGGTATGTGAATGCCCATGCACATACATGCACAATTTTGCCAAAAATACCTTAATCTGTTGCATATACATTGTGTGCTGATGAAGAAACAAATCACACTATTTAGAAACTTTGTTTTTAAATCCACTTCTGAGGTTAGAGATTCACCACACATTTATTAGAATGTTAAAGTCGTGTTTTTTGGGCACTTAGGGGCAGCATAACACGCTGTCAACACAACATTAGCGTACTATCAACTTATGAAGTTGGCATTTTAGCAAACATTTGCCTATTTACACATCCAGCAGATATAGAACAAAATTTGCATTCATTTGGCGTTTCTGATAACTAAATGTGCTGCAAATGAAAAATATTCACTCCTCCTTTTAGCTCAGTTTTGATCTCCACCAGCTCCTTTGGGAAAAATCTGGCTCTTTAGCTGTTAAATGCTTCACTATGTTCACTATGTACAACTTTGTCTGCCTGCCGTTTGGTACTGAACAGGTAGCACAATTGGTTGATGGGAGATTTTTCTCTGACAACAGCTGCCAGCTGCTGCTGGAAATGAGGTGGATAAGAGTGAGGGGAGTGAACCAAAACAGTAAAGTTGCAGTTGTAAAACCAAAACAAGGAGCTCTGTAGAGCCGTAGAGTCAGTGATAATTCTCTGTTGGTTTATCACTACAAGTAATCCCTTTAACATTACATTTAATCATTTCAGTCATCATTAATATAAGGCTAATGATTAGTGCAGCTTTAAGAAGCCAACATTTACAGATCTACAGTGGTATAGTGGCTAGTTAAACTCATATAATATGTATTTGGGAAACCTTTGGGACTGCATTTTTTATATTGCAAACATGTTAAATACTAACTACTATGAATATGAAACTGTCCAGATCATCTACATATAATTTCTGTTTTCTTATAGTATGTTAGCACAATAGGTGACAAAAAATATTTGTATCATTTGCCCATACAACAATGGCATGGATGGTAATGCAGAGTGTTAATAAACAGCAGCAGTGAACAATGATAACCCTTACCAAATGGAACCTCTCTCAGTATAATGGAGATTCTTTCCACACCTGTCATACTGTATGTGTGCTGCACAGGTATTTGTAAATTTGTTAAAATACCAGCATTATCTTTACAAATGGCATGGGACAGGGGCTGTCAATCACCAGAAAAGTGGTTCCTTCTCCTTTTTAGGATCAAAATGTTGTTTACAACTGCTACACCTAATAGCTAGAAGGAGGTGTGTGTATGTATTGCATAAGTGGCATAAGTGTCTCTCTTTCTAGCACATACACAATAGAATACTGAAAATGTCTCCCTGTCTTTCTCAAACGCAGTGGGAAAGCATTAGGATAACAGGAGACTTCTGCAAAGCAATCCACTGACAAGAAAAAAAGACTTGGCGGCAAAGCAGTCAACTCCATTACTGTCTAAAACCCCCAACAAGACACAAGACAATCAGAGTCCTGAGTGGAATTTCAAATGCGGAGGTGAGGCATGAAACAGGGGATAGAGCTGCTTAACAACTCGTACAAGGTTCTATTTCTGAGAGAAAAAAAAAAAAACAAACAGCTTACACCTCCACCATAACAAAGCATCTGTCTGCTAAAGTCTTTGAGTTAACAAGGCATGAAGTCTCTGTTCCAGCTGATATCTTACCTTCCACTCCACTGTCTCTCCTCTCTGACTGGATTTACAACTTTGTTTAACTCTTCTGAGACAGCCTGATGGATTCAGGAGAATGGGTTTGAAGGCTGGCACCAACATTTTTTGGACTAAAGCTGCTGAAAGCTCAAACTGATACTTACGGTCTGTAAAAATGCCAATTTCCATGCCAAAAACTTAGCATTACCGTTTCCATGAGATTTTTTATTTGTGGTTGGATGGGAAAAATCTTTAAAGACAATGGAACATTTCAATTCTTGATTCAAGCCCATTACAATAATACAATAATAGCTCAAATGTGCTATAGATTCTTATCAGGGCTTGCTATCACCTAGCATAACATTCATCAGTTATTAAATCAACATATAATGAAAAAAATGAATCATAGCTGTCATATTACAGGTCCAGGTTTTAATAAAAATGCAAACCAATATTTCAGCTAAGTTCTAGTCTTTATGGTGACATGTTTAGAGTATCAGGGTATCAGTCTAGTCAGAGTAACTATGTGTGTTTTGTGTGTGCGTGTATCACAAAAGCATGCCCATGAGCACAGATTGCCTCCAGCATTACACAGACAGTCTAGGTCTTTCGGGAAGCAGGACTGTAGTTTCTGTCAATAGGAGGAATACACAGCCAAGCCTGAGGAGGAGAAGAAGTGGAGAAAGGCAAAACGCCAGTGGATACTCTCTCCCCCGTCACCCACACACTGAGTTCTGTCAGTGCAAATACAGCCACCCACTCTCTCTCTCTCTCTCTCTCTCTCTCTCTCTGTCCGAGGTCCCACAAACATTGCAGAGCCAAATCGACACAGTTCAGCAGGTTTTTGGAAAAAGCATATGCCTAGTAAAACAACAGCAAAAAAAAAAGTTAGATTTAGACAATGGCAATGTCCTCAGTACAGGCCACACAGGTCACACAATATGTGACAGTAAAGTAAACAGCACTTGCTCTCAAATGTTTAATGGGAACACCTGAGTTACAGCCTGTGCAGAAATTGTGGCATCCCTGCTGAATTTATTCTAGTTAGTTGCTGATTTTTTTAAAAATGTGATGACTGATTGATTATGAATAGAGAAAACTAAAGTTCCTCTTTAAAATTAAAATTGTGAGTAAATAAGCAACAATCAAAGTTAAAGTTAGAGAGGAAAACATCCTTAGTTATAAGAGTTTAATAATCAAATATTTAGGTCTGCGTGGTTGTAGTTTGATACGTTTTGATTAACAGTGGCATCTGTCTGGCAAAAAAGCAAAAAACCCAACAGCGGTAATGAAAATCTGCTGACGTTGAAGCTGTACAAATCAATATTTTCATATTAAAAATGACTCAAGCAAGTACTTTAATGTGAGAGGTGTCATTCCTAAATCTACAGGCATTTCATCATCCAACTCTGCAGTTCCTCCCAGCTCTAAGGAGCACTTTAAGAGCATCTTTCAGCTGATTGTTTTTGTTTAACGAACCTGTGAAAACACACTGTACGCTTCTTGCCCAGCACCAAACCGCAGAGAGACAAAGTTAGCAGCTAGCAGCAAAAGAGCCAAATATTTCCCTCAGAAGCTGGTGGACTTTGCCAGGTGGCCAAAAACACAACTATAAAGAAATGTTGCTTTGTGTCTGTGTAAATGGGGAACTGATTGATGACAAGTTTACCCCCAAGAGGCCACAAAATCAGTTCATGCAAGTTTATGGTTAGGTAAAGATGGTGGTAATGGCAAATAAACAAAGGTTAAAATATAGTTAAGGTTAGGGACAGAGTGTGGTTATATATAATATAAAAAGGTGAACTAATAGCAAGTCTGTAACAGGAAGCCAACTCTGGTCTCCTGGATAAAAGTCTGACAAGCCTTACTTTCCACCTCGCTACATAAAGGGCACACTATGTACTGCAGTGACACTGAAAATTGGCATTACATATAAATCATGAGGTGCTGAGTCATCCAATATGGACTAGGTATATTGGGCTGGGTGAGAAAAGCACAAAACACAAGTGCAGAAGTATCCAAGTATCCAGTATCCAAACTCTGGCATTAAATATTGTGTTCATGTATGACCCTATTGTTTCAAGTAAGAAGATAAAGAAAAAAAAAACATTTTTGAAGCCTTTAAAATGGCAAACTTTACATCTTGGCTATCACAAATTGCAGCAAGTGGTACAAGCGTTTGTACTTTCCAGTCCAGTTGGTCTGTGATGCTTGAAAGAAATGACATCAACAGAAACAGAGGGAGAAAACTTTACAGTGTCAAGCCTCCTTGAAATTACATGCCGTCCCACCTAAAAGAGATGTTCCAATTAAAACAATGACAGGGTTTGCAAGGCGACATGTTTTTGAGGGATTATTTCGTTCCATTTCCTCCTGTGTGCATTGGGTGATTAATAGAAAACAGAGTACAAAATATTGCAACGCTGATATGAAAACACTCAACTGGGGATGTTAAATAGACATTTTGACCAAATCAAATTCAAAGTAGATGCTTACTATTGAAGTCTTTCTCTGTTAGCGAGGTAGAATGAACGACAGCAAATGGCTACCATTCAAGGACACAAAATATGTGACAAATATGTGATTTCAAGACCGCTGCATTTTTCTATAAAATTGTGCTAAGAGCAGCTTTTTTTGACTACATTTCATGTGTAAAAATGTACTTCTACTGCATGTCCAGCACAGAAAGGTTAGGAAAGAATGTTGACTTGCAACTGTCCAAAACCAGCATATATTAATATCATCTAGCCCACAGCTTTCTTACTTGTAAAGGAGAATAAAGTCACTCCATTACCGAGTGGCATTGTGTGTGTGTTTTGGGTGAGTGAGAGAGAAAATGCAGGCACCAGCAGGAGCTGAGATTCACTGATCATTTTGGGATGCATATGGTAGGAGGACAGAGAGGGTGGGTGGAGAGAGTGGAGAGGATGAGAGCGAGAAATTCTGATTTGCTCAGGGTTGCATGGCAAATATTTTGTGCTGATATGTTTACAGAAATACAGGCTGGTGGAATACTTGCTGCTGTTTTCGGAGCATTCACGCTCCAAATGTAGAATGTGTCACATAACATTATGCTGCAATTGTTACTATGTTACAGATTTTTTTTTTAATCACAAACACACACATACTGTATATACCACACAAAAATGTCAAGTTTTGACCAACTGTAATTAAAAGCATTTTCTTCCAGCTGGGAGTCGATACTGAAAACAAAGGTGAAGTCCTCGCTGTTTTTCCTCTGGCATGAGAGCTGATGCGCCACTAGTGTCTTGGGGTTTGTGTTGCACATTGTGTCCCAGTGTATCATTAATGACTCATAGAAGTGTAGCACTTACAGAGCACCGCCACTGTCGGGTTATGGCAGCTGCCATGAAAAGAAACAGTGGGGGAGGGGCACGTTCACAGAGCCTGGTTCAAGGGTGGTTCATTCCACATTCATGACACTATCCTTTACAGAAACTAGTCTCAAAGGAATGACAAAATAAGAAATGAATGCATATTTACACCAGAACTTTGACTATAGCATGGGTGCAGTTTGAGTGCAAAATGAATAGTTGTAGCCTGCTGTGATGCTTATTGAATGTGCTATCTTAATTTGGCTTTCACATGATGAACCAGAAGGTATTTCAACTGTATGCCAATTTGAAGTGATACTTCGCCCTGTGGAAGGCAGTAGCGCAACACAACAGCTGTGTATTTAGCTTTACTTTGGTCAAAATGTGACTGTTTGGAGCATACGTTGCAAACAGATGGGCAGTAGAGAAGTGGATTATACTGGAGGAGTGGTTTAAGATGTTTTATAGATATTTTTTCCACCTCAAACTCTTGTCACTGTTGGAATCTCTGGATGCCGAATTCAGCCTCTCAAACTTTAAACAGTCACCTTTCAAACCTTCAAAGGGTGAAAGTTTGATTCAAGAAGACAGAGTTTGGGTGGATAATTACTTGATTTCAATCAGGAATGACTTATTGAAAAAAGGCTTAAATAGTCATTAAATGAACTTATTTGATATAGTGTGCACAACAAGAAATGTTGATTACACTAGATCCTATCGTGAAATTTTACGGGGGTACCCAGACCATAAGCCATACAGGAATATCCCCCCGATGGAGTCTAGACACTGATTGCAGTGGTGAAGGACTGCAGAGCAGTCTAGCTGAAGACGCGGATGGACGTGATGAGCGCACTGTAAGGGCCGAACAGGCAGATAGTTCTGATGAAACTGGAGGTGAATGGGATGGAGGCGGGTCTGACACTGACATGAGAGCTGAAAGCAGTGGAGGAAGGTCATGGGAGACCTGCAGACCTTGAAGTAAAAAAATGTGAACATCCTCTGTCAGCTGACTAAATTGGTAGCTGGGAAGGAAAACATCTGAATCAATAAAGTAAGCATTAAGATATACTTCCTGATTAAACTTTCATTAAGCTGCATTAGTGATGCTTAACTACACTGTATGCATATTGGTAGATAATAATCTCCAATGGCTGATTCAAATTCAAATGAGCAGCAGGATCCACAACAGCTCTGCCATCTTTTCCACGGTGTGCAGATTGTTGCTGTTTTTAATAGTTCATGAAAGCTTTTACATTTATGAATGTAAACACTAGGTGTCGGGTAAACCATGTCTCTGAAACATGAACTGGTGTTTTACTGAATAGTGGCATCTAACTCTACATCTACAGAAAATGCATCACAGTACTGGACACACTGTTTAATTGATCATGTCATGGAAGTGCAGTGCAAGGATGTATTACCATTTCAATAACCACATTATTAAAGAAGTGGAAAAAAAACTAAACAAAAACTACATTTTGCTTACATGCTAATAAACTTAGTCATATCAGCATTTGTGCACAAAAACATCTCATTCTCAGTATTGTTGAAATCGAGAGGATCTGTGATGGCACCTCACACAACATAAAAACAAAAGTACACAATGTAAGTTTAATAGGCTATAGCCAGCAGTGTTTCCAGTTTGATGTCTTTGCATCTGCTGTAAGCAGCAGAGAGGCTGTCTGTTCACAGGAGGTGTCTGCAATATCCCTCCACAACATCATACACATCAAGCTGGGATCTGAGCCTCCAGGATCTGTGGGGTATGGGCACAAGTTGCACATTTTGAAAAGGATCTGAAGTAATTCTGGGGGAAAAAAAAGAAGCTGAATCAGTTCTCATCAAAAAGATAAATGGTGTGCATGTTTTTTTCTTGCTTATTTTTGCAATATTCCCAAACAGAATAATGTTTACCACAGTGATTTACAGAAAGTGATACTGGTGTTACATTTCAGATGAGATGAGAGCATGGTAGTTAAAGTATATTAGTTTACAGTACATATCCTGTATAGAATGAGATGGATGAAATTACATATTTTAAGAACCACACTGCATACCAAGTTAACAAGAAACTTCTCAGAAAAACTATGATTTACAAAGTTGAAATACAACTGACCGGCAGCTGAAAAAACAACATTTTCAACACTGCAGTCAACATTTATCATAGGAGTTTGCCTTGCTGTATGTCTCTTTAATCTGCCACCATTTTTATTTTGCTGTCAAGCCTGTGTATCCTCTGACTAAAGCCTGAAAGGGAACCGCTGGATGCCCGGGTCATGACTGGACTTCTCTGGCAATATGACAGGAACGTGGCAGCTTGGCCAGCGTAACCCTGATGCAAGGAAACACTGAATGAAGAAGTAACGTAGTGACAGCATGACCTTCAGATATATAATTGGCAAGGGTCGCAGGATGAAGCAGGCAGTCAGCACTTGGCAAACCAAGGTCAGTGTGTCGTTGAAGGAGGAGGATGGAGGAGATGAGGGAGCAGTCTTATTATAGGGCCGTGCACGGCTCAGAACGCTCACAGCCTGCAGGCTCTTCAAAGGAGTCAATTGAGCGACAGAGTTATGGGGAATGTGGACATGAGAGAGAGAGACAGGAAAGGACAGGAAAGTAAGAGAGAGAGAGAGGGAGGGACGGTGAGAGGCAATGGGGATAGTCTGCATAAGGTTGAACTTGATGTCTTGGTTCACAGGGGATAGATTTTCAGGAGCATAACAGCCCATCTGTGGCCTTACATAAAGTGCTTCCCTCAAGTGGTATTGTGTATTGAGAGGGAAATGCCCTAATCTGAGCCATTCAGTCTGGTGAAAGAAAAGCCATGTGAACTGTAAAAAAGCTGGGACCAACCTAAAGGGCATGTGATGACACAGACATATCACGCGTATCACAAAATACTATAACCTTGTTAGAATCCTTAAAGCAACAGCTCTTCCTTTTCCCTTATTGAAAAAATCCAGAATCTATGAGTATGTAAACATGTAATAATATAATCATTAAATAATATAATAATTTATTTAACTGCTGGAGACTGCCAACAATCCTGCTCTCCAATATGCAGTCTGTCAGACACAAGGTAGAGGAGCTGGAAGCGTGGGCCAAATTCAAACGTCCTCTGAGGATCTGACAATAAGTGGGCTTAGCAGCCCACTTTGACTGGACCGGTCACTGGGGATTACCAGGAAGAGTTGAGGAGGGAGAGTGTGTTTTTATGTAACACTGTTGTGGTTTGGGAGAAGAAATGTACCCCAGATATTGTACTGTTGACAATCTCACTCCGCCCTTACTACTTGCCTCGTCTGCCCAGATGCCCGCAAATTTATCCTCAGAGATTTTAATCACTGTAAAGACTCTGAGGACATATGAACAGCATGCGACTTGTGCCACTACGCAAAAGAACACAATTGACCTTTGCTATGATGCAGTGAGCGGTGCTTACAAATCTTTGCCCATGCCTTCCTTTGGTGCGTCCTATCACAGTGTACAGTATCTTATGTCTATACAAACCCTCCTTCAGGCGCCTCGAGTGTGTGGAGAGAACGGTAAAGACTTGGTCAGAGACAGTGTCTCATCTCTTCAGGCATGCTCAGACTGTACAGACCGGCAATGTTTTTATGATGCTTGTGTTGACATTGATGAACTTTCTGACATTGTCTCATCATATATCACATTCTTTGTCCACCAAGTCGACAAAAGGAAGCAAAGGGAATTATCAGTGAATCTGACCATGTTCTCTCCAGTGAATTCACTGTAATGCCCTCAGGCCGATGTTTTAATGCGTCCCTTAGGAAAACAAACCGCTACTCTAAGTCCTTCATTCCTTTTGCTATCAGGCTGCTTAATGCAGTCATTTTAAATGAAGGCCACATTCTTTTAAACTTATGTTAATTATAACAGGTGTTTTTGTCAGGGGTGACCTGAGGGTGCCAGGGTGTTGCTGAATGCGTCATTCTTTAAACTTATGTGAATTATTTTTGTTTTGTCTGCTTTTAATCTGGTTCCTCATGTAAGCCAACCCTGAGGGTGCCAGAGTGTGTTCACTGCCTGTGTTCCTTGTACCCATGTGCGTGTGTGTGGACAGGGCAGGCTGTAGAACTGAATTGCCCTTCTGGGATAAATAAAGTCGTCTGAATCTGAATCTAAATCCAAATGTCGACTACCTTACTGTACAGTCCATTCTCAGTGTATGTGCACTGGAGGCTTCAAGTTTCCATATTGCACTTGTGTAAGTGGTGTACTAGAACATGATTGGCTCTAAACTAGTTGTGATGTCACAAATCCTGCTTGTAGGTACAGATTTTAAGGTGAGGACAGAGAAATTTTCCACTTTCAGCAGATGAATGTGAAAATAGCCTTCTAGTGTCAAACTCTGAATGTACATCATTCTGCACAGTGAAGCTCAAACATCCAACTGTAGGAACAAGAAGAAAAACAAATTTGTGAGAGGAGGGGGACTTTAAGTTTAGTTGCTCCATTTTGAATAATCTATTCAGTGAGGGCCAGTGGGATGCCTTATTTTGGCGCGTGTCCTGAGGCTAGAGCCAATCTATTGGGCAAACAGCCAAGGAGCAAATGAGAAACGACAGAGCATTAAGGAAGTATTAAGAAACATATTGAATACTGAATATTGAATAAAAAATACTCCTTCAATACATATGCATACAATTTATGATGGACTTAAATTAGTTTTCCTTCAATTCTGTCCTTTGGCACACTTCAAATTTTATTTTCTTCCAATCATATTGTGACAAGATAACAATATTCTTTTTTTAAGCAAGTTACTTTTCTTATCATCAAAGAGAAAAGAACAAAGAGTAAAGTGTGAAACAAGGAGGGAGTGGGCTGCTCCCTTAGAAACTGCTTTCATAATGTGACCGTGATATGAACTTTGTCATCAGTACAGCATGCCAACAGTTTTCTATCCAGCTACGTGCTGTAAAATTATGCCCAGTTGCTCGCCGTCACTTGTTTATGTGTTCCTACAGTTTGTTTTTAAATGTGAGAATAGGGGAATGGAGGAAAAGGAGATAAAATGGGAAAGTGTCAGAGGGGAGGAAGCAGGGAGGAGGGACGTTCTGGCTGGTTACCATGGTACCTGAGCTCGGCAATGTTGCAGAAGTATTAAATATCACTGAGGGTCCTTTTGCTTTTGATCCAACTCTTCCAGACGCAGGCTGCTCCTCCTCCACATCCTGGCAGGACCAGCACCTGGCTGGAGAAACATATCAGCTACCTGAGGAGAGAGATACATTCATACACAGTACCACAAATTTAAACAGATATATAGGTCCCAATTAGCCAGACGTACTATTCTTAGAATGACGGGTTCCTCTTAAAATATTCATAAAATGTATTATTTTCATCTCTCTTTGAAAGCATTGTGTCAGATATTGTTACATTTGATAAAGTCATATATCTATAGCAGGTGGAAATGTCATTTCCATGACACAGTGTATGCAACCATATTTGTTTTTGTTGTCACTGATTGCAATTTGTTGAACATTATTGGACCTGATAGAAAAAAAAAAAGACTAAGGAATGTTTTTGACATTTCCAACTGTTAGTGAGGAATCTGGGACTTCTTGGAATGCACAAATAAAGATGCCAAAATATATAAAAGTGACATGAAAACATCCATCTATCCATTTCATCTAAACCATGGAACACTGAAAACATCTATTTAGCCAGGAAATTTAAAGCATGGAACACTGAATCACACAAAAACAATTACCGAGAGCAGAGAACAGCCAACTTCAACTGACATAGCTATGCATCACTGTCTACATCATTTATATTTCCACACATGGTAACACATATCACATAAGCAGAAGACAGTAAGCTCAATGAAGCAGGCTGAAATTCTGGCTGTTTCCATGAAAAAACATGAAATGTAATGAGACATATCATTCAAGTAGCATTGGTGGCAACAGTCTACTTTAAAACTCCAACTACAGTTCTAGAAAAAAATATGTCCTCTAATAAGCATACCAGATCTACCAAACCAAAAATATGCTCATAGAGATCGGTCACAAATAAAAACCCATGTAAGTCTATGTATGTATTAGCTGCTAGGTGACTAACAAAAGCGGAACCAAGCCACCTTGCCAGTATGCTAACAAGTCAGTAAACATGGTAATAAGCAATCCACCTGCAAGTGTCACACAACTGCAAGTGTTTAAATTTAAACGCATTACATAGGTCATATTATTAATTGCTTGGTGTCTGTTTGTGTAGCCCTGGAAGTAAATACGTTTATTGTCTGTTCCAAATGCCATAATCCATCCAACAGTTGAGAAATTTCACTCTTCATGGTGGCGCCACAGGAAAAGTCAGGGATCACCAATGTCAGTGGGCATCCTTTATGGACCATGAACATACCAAATTTCATGGGAATCAATCCAAAAATCTTCAATCTGGACCAAAATAGTGGACCGACTGACAAATTGACATTACTGTCCTCTACTTTCAGCTTGTATATCTCATTACTCTTTTCCAATTTCAACACACACGTCTTAGAAAATCACCTACCATCTGATTTACAAGCAAGATTCAAAGATTTCAAATACCGGTCCCACCACCACACTGTTGATCTCAACCTATGGGGCTTTTTTCCTATCTTTATTCAAGAGCGTTGTCTTTTAATTTGAGAGCATGAGTTATTGATTTCACATTCAGATTTTGTAATTCTTTCCCTCAAAAACCTGCCCTCACACTCAAATAGCCCCTGCTTGTGCACAGATTTGCTCTGTTTCAGCTCAAACTGTATGCTTGCACTCAGATATATTGTTGCTTGCACAGATTTCCTGCTCCAGCTTCAGCCCTTTTTCTCGCACTCAGGCAGCTTCTGTGCACTAATGAAACATCTGCTCTTGGATTTTTTGTGCAACAACCCTGTCAAAATTCCCCGGTGTGCTATACGGCTACCATTATATGTAACTATTATAGTAAAAGAAAAAGTACGGACGCTGGTATATTAACTGTCCTTTTATTCCAAAAGTCTTACAAGAAAGGAAGGGAAGTACATTTAATAAAGCCCTGGAGGGCGGGAGTGGATGAACCCGGTTTAAGAGTAACCACCCATACGGAATGCTCTAAGAAGTAAAGCGAACGTGTCTGCAAGGAGGCAGAGGTCATTTCATTGGTCAGCGCTACACCTGGCATTCTATTGGTTGGAGAAATTTGCCAGGGTTGTTGCACAAACAATCCGACAGCAGAGCAGAAATGTGAGAGCAGACATTTCACAAGCGCACAGAAGTATGAGGAGAAGGGCTGAAGCTGGAGCAGGAAATCTGTGCAAGCAACAATATATCTGAGTGCAAGCATACAGTTTGAGCAGAAACAGAGCAAATCTGTGCGCAAGCAGGGATTATTTGAGTGCGAGGGTTTTGAGGGAAATAATTACAAATTCTGAATGTGAAATCAATAAATCATGCTCTCAAATTGAAAGACCACGCTCTTGAGTAAAGATAGGAAAAAAGCCCCATATCAACCCACCATCATTACACTCTGGAGAAGTACAACTCGAGGAAACAGTAAATCATGATGAGGAGAGGATATTCTCTATGGGCAGTAAATGCACAAGCTACAGTATATTTATTTCAGTGAGCATGAGTGATAATCCCTTGGGTGAAGTGACTCAAGGTGCACTTCCATGAATATAAGATATGGTTTATGCAGGTCAAGCTGTACTGAAGCACTGTCAGGCGGCAGAAGATGAGAGGTAAAAGTGCAACCAGTGTGTGCCTTTAAGTGGTTTATTGATGCCTGTCAACGGGGAACCAGAGCGTGGCTAATCACAGCCGACACCTTCACTGTATTCGGAACTGCCTACTAGGCCTTCCACTACCGACGGATGCAGTATGCAGTATGTATTACATATTGCAAGACCCAAACACAAACAAGACTCATAAGCACCCCACAGCCCTGTAAGGCCGTGCTGCTTATTACACATCAGAAAACTTGTTTGACGAAAAATGTTGGATAGATGAAAAATGGAGAGACAGCTTTGCTATTCTAAGATTATTCCCATTAGTGGGGCAAAAGTTTAAAGTCAAAAGGATTTATTTTGTTTCCATGGATACCACTAGCTCTAAAATGTTGACCCTATCCATCTCACTGAGTGAGACTTTTCTGAACAGCTTATAGGCTACTTTAATAAAACTGTTTGCACAGTAAAAGCTCCCATTACTTTGAAAAGCTGAGTAACACTGTTATTATTCCCACATCAAACCCTCAGCGGAGGATTGCTGGTACAGTAGGTGGTCAGATTATTTTCTTTGTAGGGTGAGAACCAACATTTGTCTAACCGACTCTGCAGATTCAGCCAGATAATCAGGCTGAATTGCTGTGTCATTACACTTCATCCTTCAGTCTGATATTGTGTTCATGCCATTCCTTATCTTGCCCTAACCAAAAAACTAACGTTCCCACCTGCAGCTGATCATTTTAGTTATTTTCTGAAATTTTTATGTGGAACTTTTTAAGATAATTATTCCTATCAGAGATTTTATTTATTGTGATTGCTGGTTTTAGAAAAGGCTTCAAACTTCAAGTTATTTGCAGATTGTTGAGAACTTGTTGTGAATAAACCTGTATGGGCTTGTGGGAAAACTGTGTAGACAAGTGCCTCCTACCTTGCATGCGTTCACCTTAATTATATATAATTATACAGACTTTAATTATTAAATAATCATTGATTTAATTTATTGGTTTATGTTTGTTTTATTTATTTGCAGTGTGTTCAACCAAGTCACCAAAATCATTTGATGGTGATCCATCCAATAGGTATCCAATATAAAGTAGATATGTCACTCTGGAGCAATGTATTGGACCAACAGACTGAGTGACAGACTGACCAAAATTTTAATACTGAAAGTCACACCTCCACTGAAGCTAAAATTACATCTGGTGAATAAACAACATCATTTATCTTCCATGCACTTGACTGTATAATTGATTAATCACTTCTCAATGAATCCTCAACCTCCATCAGATACATTAGGGCTTCTTAATCAGTCTGTTGAGCATCTGCAGTAAAATTAAACGCTAAAAATGTCTAGTGGGGATTTAAGGGTTTTAGGAAAGATCTCAGCAGGGAAGACATTTTTTAGTTTTGCAATGGCTGTGAGATAACCACAACAACAATAACACAAGCAACAAACAGAGTACATTGGTTTTTGGTGCAATATTTATGAGCGCAGTGATCTTAAAGTCATCAGCAGAGCTGCCTAAAATCTGTCAAATTCATCTAACATCTTACCCTATAGCCTTTATAGCACTTACAGCCCACCTGTGTAGTATATGCATTCAGTTTACATACATTACCAACTTACAGGATTTATGTAAATTATATGCGGCAAAACAGCTTTGAGAGTAATGCTTTGCTTCTGTTCAACTTGATATTAATGACTAATCTGTATGGAGTGCAACCAAATCAGCAAATACACGCTGTGAAGGCTTGGGCATCGTGTCAGTTATTGCTAAGTATCTATCCAGGGAGCCATCAAATCCAATCCCCACACTGATGATGTTCAAATAAATCAGTGACATCCGTCATCTCCAATGAGAGCGTGAGCAGTGAGTCAATACCCTCATTAGCTGTTTGAACACATGCTAGCGTAGATAAGAAGTGTGTGTCTGACGGTCCAGCTCTGACAGTCCAGATTATTTTCAAATGTCGAACTGTGTAAACTAGCAGATTGGGGAACCAAGTCATCCTAAAAGTGTGCATGCCTATTGTGCATAAAGTAGGACACTTGAAGAGTACAGTACACATCAACTGCTGGGTACAAATTCAGAGGAGATGCGACATTAACTTGCTCAGTGTTACAAAATCGGATTATAAAAATCTTGAGGGAATCAAATGTCCAAGCAAAGAACCTGTAAATGATTTATTGCTCATAATGACTCAGCAGTACTCAGCAGGGGAGGGGGGTATTCTGCGCCAAAAAATGTTATGTGGTGTAACAAATGCATGCAAATGCTCCACAGCATGATTCACACCACTAATTACCCCCTTCTAGAAAACCTCATTCCTAAGGGGAACTGAGCATTAACATATACTGAACGAAAAGAGACGTCATAGGAACATTATAGTTTGCCACATTTTTGTTTGGACAGTCTGTTGATTTCACATTAATAACCAATTGATTTATTGCCTGAAAGGATTTGAAATGGGCACTCAGGAAGAGCTTAGAATTTAGCTCGAGGCTCATTATCCAATCAATGACTGTTTTTGCTGTAATTTTTTTTTTTTAAAGAGGGCTTTGGTTCATGAAAAACTAATTATACCCAGCTCAATGTGGTGCTTTCTCAGCAAATGCACAGTGAATTTTGGAATTGATTAATTAATTGATTAATTTAAACCCCTAACACCTACGCCTGTTTAAAATTCAATGCTGATTAATTTACATCCTACATGTGGCTGGTCCTGCTGATTAGCTGCAGACAACTCAGTGGTGCACAAAACACAAGACATTACCGCTCTCTGTGCACCTGCAGGTCTATGGCTGTACTTTACAACTGTATGTTTTTTAACATTTCTGAGGGGTTTCTAGTTTCCTGATGTATGGTAGAACAATAGATGCTGGAAGAAGTACCCAGATACCACAATGTCAAAACATTTAATTACAAGTGAAAGTCCTGCATTTTCAAAGTATAGAGGTTTTACCAGCTAAATATACTTAAAGTACTAAAGTAAAAGTATTTGTTTTGCAGAAAATTGTGTTGTGACTGATATATTAAATACATTTAACAGTAAGCAGCATTTGTAGCTGGTCGAGGTAGTTTGAACTTCTTTGTAAAGGTCACAAGATGAATCTTAAGGGTCGTGAGATGATAGATTGGGTTGGAAAGAACATACTGGTAGTTCTGCTACATAATTTGGATACATTTTTCAGAACTTTTCTTCAATCTTTATGTTTCTGTGAAATATTGGAGAGTTTTACCTCTTTGGGCTTCAAACATTCATCATTTTAATAAGGGTTATCATCACATCTTACTGATAGAATACTGATAACATTTTACTATTTTTAGACCACTTGTACAACTAATTTTAAAAAACTATTTCTAAGGCCAATATGTGCTAAATCTTCATGTAAAAAATTGAAAGTATTGCACACTATTGCAGTACACTCTGCTATCAAAGATCGAAGTGTTTCGTGAACATACAGATAAACAAATCTCTCCTTTCAATCATAGATGAAGTATTTTGGCTCTGAGTCCAAATGCATGACATATGGTACTTCTTTAAATAGTAGTATAATGGGACTTGCATGTATGTAGAGGAACAGCTAGTCTGTATAAGTTGAGCTGATGTGATCACTGTTTGGCTGCTGCCATTTTTGTGTATGTGGGCTTCACATGTGCAAAATGTTCAATTATTAATAACAATTTGTGAGTTGATCAATAATTTATTAGATTCTGCTGGTTTAACATCTTAAGGAATGTGGGGATTGTCAGAGATGCTGAAAGTTAACCCATTGGTGGGTCAGATAATGCAAAAGGCTTTCAATTGGCTTTCACTTCATTATGAATGAGAGGTGAACTGTGCATGTGTGTAGCTTAATGTAGACAACTTTTATAGAAGTTATGAAATGTAAATCAAAACCCCATCCAATCTCAGTGGCTTTAGATTTTGATTAATGGAGGAAATGTCCGTGAAATATATTGTAACTTTAAAGCTTTCAGATTTATCAAAAGTTCTTTTTTTTAATCAGGCAGACACTAGGCAGAATAGTTTTGTCCATTGCGCTCCATTCAGCACAGTGTGAGATACCAACCAACTGCTGTAAACATGGATTAGCCTTACCAGCATGCTCCTTTTAATTCTTAAAAAATAAATTAAAAACGGCTAATAAATCTGTTATGACTCATTTTGTTCATCTATGCATGTCAACAATGAGCCTCCTGTTGAGAATCACAGGAGTAACAGTTTGCTTCTATTCATCTCTGGGAAATGCGAGGGTGATTAATGGAATTTTGCTACAGGTGGTGCATTGTTTATCTTTGTTCTCCACCTTGGTGTGCATCAGTGCTGCTGACAAGATTGTGTCATGTGATTATATCCTCATTAAATGTGGATAGAGTCCGTGCATTAGTCCAAAGATAAGTCACAGACACAGCTCATGGATCATCACTTAATGGCATTTCAGTTTCCCTTCTCATTTTACAAGAGACCACGACCCAAATATGCTGCATTTCAGCAAAGTTGTATTCATGAAACTTTATAAACAGACACTGAATGGAATCAAAATGCTGCTATTGAGCTAACTGGAGCTTAACATTTATTCATTGGACTGAACTTCAACTCACTATTCAATGCCTTAAATTAAATTCTAAAAAAAGAGTCCAGACTCTTGTTATTCATGTAATCCTAGACAGTTAAGTCTTTCTTTGTGAATATGAGCCATTCCTGGAGCAGCTTCACTGACAGTGAATTAAAGTCAGATATTGTGGACACAGTGAAAATGAATGGAATACTGGCACATTTTCTGTCTTATAACTGTTAGTACTTCTATTTC
Source organism: Scomberomorus guttatus (assembly GCA_038419695.1). Classification (NCBI taxonomy): domain Eukaryota; kingdom Metazoa; phylum Chordata; class Actinopteri; order Scombriformes; family Scombridae; genus Scomberomorus; species Scomberomorus guttatus. The sequence continues at coordinate 23,912,421 of CM076458.1, forward strand.
TGTAAATAAAACTCATTCGGCTGCATGTTTCTCCAGTTTTGAAGTTTTGCCTTGACATTACATGTTGAAGCCTTGATCCTGGTTTGTAGATTTTTATCAGGAGTGGCTCACGTTGACAGATTTAAGTTGATATACACAATATTATAGCAATATAATACATATAATGTAGAAAAGTATTTAATTACATTATGCAGCAGTAAAGATTCCTGTAAGATATATAACAGGACAGGTCTATTGTTGCAACAGACAGCCTGGACAAAGACATTTTGCATTTTCACATCCTATTCATCATCATATAGCACCATCTGTGTTGTCCAGATTGCACTGGCTACTTGCTTTATCAAGCCAGAAACACCCTCTTCTGCTTGGAAGCAAAGATATTACCAAAAAGGCCTGTGTGGTATGATGCTACTACAATTACATTATCTTACTTAGTACAGTGAGGCATGTTTCAATTGCAGTATCTGAGTACACCAGACCAAATCAATCCTAAATTGTGACTGTAAATAACTAATCTGTCACACAAAAAGGCCGCAGCCCCTCAGCCACAGAAATTTTGTTCTACCTATTACCTCATACAGCACAACTCAACAATGGATTCAGAGTAAAACTCTCATTGACCCACTTTTATAAGCAGAAGCACTGTAAATGACATGGCAGTTATGCAATTTTAAACAACAAATTAAAGTAAAAACTCAAAACATTAAGTAGGTCAAGTGACAGAGGAAAAATCTCTTCCAGAAAATAATTATATATATCACATTTAAAGCCATTCCAAAGGGTGAATATTCTCTTTGTGTGTATTTTTAGACATATCCCATGATGAACTGCTTAACAAATTTGCTGGAGGGCTGCTAAGGAGCTATCTCTGCTGCTTTGAAATACTGGCAGGTAATACATGATTCTGTCAATTAAACCTCAAACTAGGAACCCCAAGTCCACTTTAGGGAGAGCCATGGTCTTGCCTGACTACTTTGTCCCCTATCACATCAGCAGCGGTATTTGGTTTGACCAAGTAAATTATATTTCCACACTGAGTGGCCTGATTTCTAATGATGCACTTTGAAGTTACTAAGAAGCGTTGGGACCACAAGCATGAAGAGGCGCTTTTTATATGCTTGTGTGTGTATGTGTGTATGTGTTTGTGTGTCATGTGCACGCTGCCACACGCACAGAAATACACACACACACACACACACACACACACACACACACACACACACACACACACACACACACACACACACACATACACAGAAAGAAAGGAAGAATGAGAGATGGTATGGTATGGAGGGAAGCTAGATAGCTAGATAGCTAGCTAGATAGATAGATAGATAGATAGATAGATAGATAGATCTGGGCTGAATAAGACTGTCAAACCGTTTTGTACCTTTTCGTTTACCGTAGTTCAAGCCCGGTCTCCGGTTGCTAAGTAACGCTCCCTAACTACAAACACGGATGGTGAGAAATGGTAAACCAGACTAGCATTTCTGTTGACATATTTGGTTGATGAAACTAATTATTGGCATATTTACATTAACACCTGAGTTAACGAGCAGACTGGTTGTTTTTCTAACGGTTTAACACTTTTGTTGACTAGCTAGTTACGCATACCTGTGCAGCTTTAATGGGGTAACATCGGCGTCAACTTTCAACTGACATGGACCTGGATATTCGTCAGTATCTAACTAAAGCCAATGAGCAACAAGGTTTGTCACGTATTAGCGACAGTTACAGCTATATATAAGGAGTGGTAAACGTATTCCTTCACTGTTTTTATGTATTTTTTGCAGACTCTGGAGCTCTGCAGTCAGCGTACAGTTTAATCACTGATATGACAGCAGCTGGAAGCAGCGGACGAGCTCCACGCACTGCCCCAGAGCTGTACGTCCTGTGCGCGGAAGCAGCACTACAGGTACAGTAGGCCTACAGGTTTGTAGTCTTGGCCAACATGTCAGCAGGACCGTAGCCAGGATTTTAGACAGATTGTACTGAGGTCATAAGTGGCAGCTCCTGGATAGCATGCTCTGGATCAGTTGAGCTAAGGACAGGGCATACTGTGTTTTCCTCGGAAAAACTATCTTAGATCGAAAAGTGTTCCTAATATTTTGTCCACCCCATTAACACACATACATACATTACATATCATACATTATATTGACACTTTTCAATATAATGCCCTCCAGTACACCACCACCACCCGCTACGACCTCAATAATAAACATAAAGTAGAATTATCACCTTTCTGACAATGTCAACAAAAACTGAAAATCTATAAGCTTCATGAAAGTAGAATTTATGGCAGAGCTGTTGTATTGGATTGCATTAGATTGAACAGGTGTTCCTAATAAAGTGCTCACTCAATGTAAATTTCCTCAATGGACTACTAATTCTACTATAACACTATTAATTTATTAGCACAAATCACAATGTTAAGGAAATGACAACCATAGTCATAATGAATATAATGTATGTACATTCGATTTTCCAGTGTCTATACCATTCCAGATATGTTTGCCAAGTTCTTCTGTATACTAGTCAATAGAAAGGAATTCAGTTACTACATATGCTCCAGTATAAATGATAGTCTGCTCTAAATTCTGTCACAAGGTTCATACTGAAGTGTCTGTGGACCTACAGGGGGTAGCCAATGTAGACCCACACATTGTCCCACAGTCAGTATCAGACTCAGATGAGGAGTCAGCATTAGACTCTGATGCTGTGATCCTGAATGAATGACTGATATGAGAAGGAATGTGCCTGCAACCTTCAAGTGCTGTGAGGAGTGTGTTCATGTTGTGAGGATTTCTTGACTGCTGAGATGTCGCATAAGACATGATGCTACAAGCAGCCTCCACGAATGAAAGATTTGCAACTGACTAGGAATTATTATTATTATTAGCACAGTAAATGTCTGTTGCTGTGAAGACATGCAAGCATCATTATTCTTTGGAGGTTGCTGAATAATTCCTTACATTATTCCTACATTATTGGCATGTAGAGGGGGGATTTATTGGGTTTTACTAAATAAAGCAGGACTTAGATCCTTTTATGGTTGTTAGTTGATGTAAGACCGAATCAGTAAAGCGTGGAAATAAAACCTCTACAGAGCAAAGTCTGATCATAGATTTAATTTTTCAGTGTTTTAGTACAGTAACTTTAGTTAGCTAAATCTAACTATTCTCCCAATGGGGGATAGTAATGAATATTCACTAATGTAGACTGAACTGTCCTAGGGCAAGGGAAACATATTTGAATAATGAAACACAGTGCTATTCCGTAATGTGATTTGTTCTTTCTTCTATATCATACAGCAAGTTTTCAGTGAACATGCAGATTGCCTTGAAGTCTCAGGCTTAAGTGAATGCTGAATTAGTCCACATCCTCAGTAGGACTACATCACAATATGCTTCTGTTTTCTAGAGAAACACGAATATTCCAGTCCCATAAAAAAAATCACACTGATCCCTAGTTCATTACTGTAAGACGAAGTTTTACTAGTTTAACTGAATTGTAACATGATTAAAAGCTTACAGTATACAGGTACAATTTCTGTTACAGGATTATCTCCCCTGACAGTTGTGCAATTCTTCATGAAAACTAACAATGAGATTTGACTTTTTTTTTTGTCATGTGTGAAATAAATATGCATCACACATACATTAAGCCATATCTGACTAGTTTTAATAATGCAGCAAACTGAGAAAAACGCTGGTGAGATAAGGTTGAAATATTAATTTTGTTTGGCCTCTGTATGTCTCTTTTTCTGTGTTTCAGCTGGGTTGTTTGGAGATAAGCGCAGCGTGTCTAAAGATGTACTTTGAAGGGAATCCGCCAGCTAATCAATTTTTGTGTCGAGCCTACCTCTGCCAGGGTCAGCAGAAGTCTCCGCCGGCCACTGGGAGTGTGGTGAGGACAGTAAATTGGACACATCTCCTCAAGGGGGTTGTGTTTGTTTGTGTTTCTGTTCTGTGCCAGTGAGGTACACACACACACACACACACACACACACACACACACAGTTACTGTAGAGATATATTGTACTTATTTGCTCTAAAAATGGTTGTTCCAGTTTCGTAAACAAGCACTTGTGGTTTTACTATTTCTTATTCAGTCTTTAAGGCACATGATTGCCCTTTTTCTTTCCACAGTTGAGTGCACTTTAAAGATTGTCTGTGCCTTCTGTCAAACTAAGCCCTTTACTGAATTATCTGTCTAATCTTTGTATGTTTGTATGATGTGAGAGGTTTTCACTCCCCCTTTTGCATTATTTTCTATTTTAGGAGGAGTTTGAAGAGGCTGTGCTGTATTTTCTTAAAGCAATTGAAATTTCAAAGCATGAGCCAAGGTTTGTAACCTTTTAGAAGTGTGCTTGGCTTTCAGTGTCAGGAAAGTTGACTTAATTTGTACTATGTTCAGTTTATCATCTCTGATATTGCTTGGCAAAACCAGTGCTCAGGTGCACCTGCAAAAAACACACAATCAAAGTAATATATTCACATCAGGGAATGTCTTTAAGCTAAGATAGGTTATGAGGGTTCAGCTTGCTGCACAGATATATTCTGGGATATGAATGTTTGATTTGAAATATAACACAATTCTTCATACTTCACCCCGACCCATTATTCACAAATGACTGATCAGCAGCATGTATTCTTCTATATTCTAACAGCTGACTGGAAGTTATCTGTGAGCAGGGTGAAAAGGGTAATAAATATAGATGTAATAAAATAAATCATACAAGATACATTCCCATGTTTCCTTCTCTGAAAGATGTGTTTTGAGATACAGGCTTAGCCTTTGCGAGCAATCAGTGCTGAATCTTTTTGCTAATGAACTCATAACTTGTCAATAAAAGGGCTGAATGAGCAATCCCGATTAACACCGAAGGGAATACATATCTAATCCATCCAGTCCAGACTAATGCACAACACGCTCTCTGGTGAATAAATTAGAAGCACTCAAACAGTCTGTTCATACAAATTTTTCTAAAACAGTGCTTTGAATTCATAAATTTCACTTATTTCACATAGAATGGCTTATATGAGGTGCTCTCCTGTGGCTCAATGGACGGTGGTAAATCCTCATTTGCAATTCACAGGACTTTGGTATTCAGAGTTGACACTTGGTCTGAATTGAGTTATACTGAGAGAGGAAATGGCTTGCATGTGCATCATATAAATAATGCAGTTTATTCTCTGTTTACTTGTTCTGCATGCGGTTTGTTTCTTGCAGATACCACTTCATGGTGTTCAATGCCTCCGTGCTGTACTTCCAGACAGTGCGTCCTCTCCTGCAGCCAGGGCGGCGCCTCCACCTGGTTTCCTCCCTCAGGCAGGTGGTCCAAAGTCTGGAGGAGGTGGCAGACAAGGACCACAGCTGGAGGGCTGAACTCATGACGTAAGTGACCCGGCAGTGCCCCCTTAGTCTCATGCTGCCTTCATGGGGATGACGTACAGAGCTAATTAACCAGCAGTTCATGTGTGACCACAGCTTTCTGGCTCCCGAGTTAATTGGCTGCCTTATTCTCCTCTGTGGAGCAGAGAATGTATTCTAATGTAAGCTGTCTTATCATGTTCTCCCATGGTACCACAGGCCCAAATGTTAGTTTATCTTTGTTCAGAGGACATAATGGATCATGCATGTTTAGTATAAAGCCAGTGATAGGCAGGGTATTAATTGGATTAGGAATTTTTGGCGTGACCTAAATCATAGCTGAATGTCATCCATATAAGATACGGTGGCCAACATGCATGGCTTCCTTTCAAAACTCACTGTGCCACTACATTAATGAATTGCATGGTGTATGTAAAACGACTGACTGAAATAACTGACTGACATGAATAAAATATTTAAAGCATGGCATGCCCCGGTAGCCTACTTGTTAAGACACATGCCACAAAACAGCATGCGCAGATCGATTCCAGCAGCGGACCTTTGCTGCATGTCACCCCCCCCACCCCCCCTGTCCAATCTCTCCACTGTCACTGTAATAAAGGCTTAAAATGCCCCTAAAATATATATTTTTAAAATATTTGAAACATTGTTAACTATAATGCAATACAATTCAACAGCAGCACATACTAAAAAAGACCATAGACACACAGTGTTAACAAAAACGGGACATTATAAACTTAAAGATCCCCTCCAGACACGTTTTAAGATATATACAATATTCCTCTTGGAATAATCTGTGTTTTTCCACAAAAAAGTCCCAATACCTCAATAAAATTCTTAAAATGACTCCTATTCCTTCCTATTTCAAACTCTGCATATGCATCTTTCTGCACAGTGAAGCTTATTTATTTATTATTATTTATAATATATATATTGGATGTACAAAAGTTAGGTGTATGTACAAACTGCAAACTTGGTGTGTAGTGCTGTGGAGACCGCTGTAGTGAAACTCACATCATCACATGTCCATATATTGTGGAAATATCCCAGTAAACGTTGACATTTGCTGTCTGCTTCTGTTCAGGCACCTGATTGAAAGTCTTGTGGACTCTGGGAAAATGGAGGACGCTGGAAGTTTTGCCAAAGTGACAGAAGAATTCATTAAGACACATACTCCACATCTTTATCCAAGACTCTTTACCTTGCTGGTAAACAGTGTTTTTTGCTACATATTAAAATTAAAAAAGTAGTAGTAGTAGTAGGATTTCTTTTGGGAGTTTACATATCAAGTGAAAACTTTTTGAAGATAAGAAAAACAGCCTTGTTTGAGATAATTCAGTGAGTTAGAGAGACTAACTTGGTAACACTTTATGAAAGTAGTCCAAACATTATACTTAACTAACAACAAGGTGCACAACAAATTCTCAGTAGATTATGTAACCAGAGTCCTGACTTTACCTATAACACTATCCTGGACAATAAATATCCGCTGACTACTTTTAATGCAATATCACCTCAATTTGAAAGACAGTCGACTTTTTAGTGAAACATTTTAGGAAAAAGAATAAAGTATGAGTTGTGACTTTTCCCCTCTCTCCTTAGGTAAAACACAAGCTGTCAGAGAGTGATGTCCTCCTTGAAATGAGCAGGCAGTGTACTGCCTTAACAGTCATTTACAAAATACAGCAATTTAAAAGGTAAGGAGAGTTATTGTGTTATATTTAAGTAAAGGTTTATTTTTTTCTGCACCTTTTCGTTTGTGGGTGTATTCACAGCTAAGGCAAGGATTAAATCATTGTTTAACTTTAAATTATGTTGCACCAAACTTTAAAACTATCTTAAAATTAAGAAAGATTCAATTTAAACCTCTCTTTAAACCTCAGTTTAGTTTTTACTCTTATAGGTAAAATTTAATTCTGTTGCACCAAAACCTTAAACTCCAATTTAAAATGTGATCCATAAACTTTAAAACCTACGCTTGAGGAGGTTTAACTTTTAAAATGGCTGCCTCTTTGAGATGGATTGAGCAAAATAATCAAGTTCTTTGAAGAACGTTAAGGGACAAACTCAACCCAATTGAGTTTTATTATGCTGCTGAATTTTTTCAGCAAGGAAACTGACCAACTGTCAAACATGGCAGTGAAAGAAATGTAGCTGTGCCACGAGATTAACAGTTTACCCCCTTTTCTTCTTTAGAAAGCAATAGAGGCAAGTTGAGTCATAAACTTTATCAATTATGACCTTGTTGATATTCATTACAAAGTTATTACTTGACTACCCTTTTTTGTTTGTAACCTGCAAGGTGTATTTTTTATATTTGCTTTGTTTTTTAAGCTATAGGACTTAATTTAATAATTATTAAAACATTAAACTAGGTTACTAGGCTAGTGATCCACTGGCTCTCAGTTTAGCCTGTGGCATCCCATAGTGGGCAGATTAATCTTGCTGCCTGGGTACTTTACTAGTACCATAGCTTCTGGTGTGGCATTGCACAAACTCAGTCCCAGTCCCCACCCCCTTTCTGCAGGCATGTACTCAACATGTCAGAGCCCCTTATGGCTCTTAAGCTCAGCTATAAACGTCGACAGCATGACTCAGTCTGACCGAGCCATCATCAGCATCATATAGGTTATTGTGCCTAAGGTTTATATACTGTTTGGTGTGAGTATATTAAAGGGGGAATGAAAATACAGATGCATGCACATTCTTGGACACATAAATGTACGTATATGTATGTGTATATTAATGTGCACAAACATGTTTTCCTGTTTGTAGCGGGTTGGAAGAAATAAATGAGGATGAGCTTGTAAAAAAGGATTCGGCCAAGCTTGAGGAGATTTTCCATCTCCTGGTGGATTGCACTAAAGCATCCTCATTGCCTGTGAATTCGACTTCTCTACAGATTACACCCATCCAACCAGCTGACAGGTCTGTGACTCAAAGTGTCCTGATTAAATCTCCTATCCAACACCTTTCTTGCTCCCTGTCCTCTTCATAAGTCACCCACTACTATAAAACCAAACATGGATATCCCAGGGACAGTACATGGCTTGTACATAGCTCAGATTACTGTTCTGAAGTGTTGTGAATTGTGTACATTAGGTTTTATCTGGGATTTGCAGAGTTTCCTTGCTCCTGGAGTTGGCTCTGCTGGCCGTGCAAGTGAAGCATCAGAAAGTAGCTGCCGACTGTTTGAAAGAGCTAAAGTCGGCGGAAGAGGCTGTGAGTGTCCGATATTCTCTTAAAACCTCAGGCAGTAGCAAAGCTCCATGCTGTATCTGTACATATTTATGCATGGATTTTGACATCTTCCCTTAGGTAGACCCTTGACAATAGATTAGATTAATTAGCTGAGCACAAGCCCAAGGGCTGAACTTTTACTCAGCGAATTTATTTCATGGATTTTTTCAGAATTTTGCCCTTCTTGTTGCCCTTATTTACTTAATGAATCAAGTGAAATTATTACACAAGTAGCGACACTGCATGTACAAGATTTAATTGGGTGTAAGACATGGCTAATAGTTTGCAAATGTGTCATCCTCTCTTCCATACACTGCTGAACACTGACTTGTGAAACTTTTGAACTTTTCACATATGTATTTCTCTTTTTAGAATATCGGCCAACGCATAATAATGGAGTGTATCAACTGTGAAATCAACCTCCTGAAGAAAGAGGCGAAGATGAATGACTATTCCAAAGCCAGTGTGGAGGTGCTCCATCATATGCCGGAATTATCAGCCATGTGTCGGAACATGTTATAATACAGGCAGTGGGCTCTTTGGCACAGGCTTGATAAACTGTTCAATAACAATATCTAATTTTACTTATTCTTTTAAAGGCAATAATATGGTCCAGAATTCCAGGTGAATTGGTGTCCCTGCCTTAAAGAACTGCTAACCTATCTGTTAGTGGTGAATTATAATTATCCTTATACAGTCTCAGTTTCTCCCAAGAATAAAATTCCTGGAGGAAGTGGGATCACGTAATCTCATTTGATGCCACTGTCACATATAAGGATTGACACAACCTATTCAGCCCAATTCAATCCAAGTATACATGCCAAGTGATAGAAGTGTTTCCTCTTATCATTGCTACAGGAGACATTCTCAAGTTGTAGTTGTTATCCCAACAGGCCCGGCTGAAGGAGATAGGCAAGCTGGATCAGTGGCTGCAGACTGCAGTGAGGGAGGGAGACCCCTGGGCCGTGCAGGCAGTGTGTGCTACCCAGTGGAGTTTCTGCCTACCCCTCTTGCAGCACAACCTCAAGAGACGCATTAAGACACCTTTGCTCAGGATGGCCCAAGTACTGGAAGACACGCAAAGGTTTCCAGCTGCTTTAAATTAATCATTAGTCAGCGTTATGTGTGCATTTCTTAGAACTTTTTGCTATTTTTTGTTGTATCTACACTTTACTGAACATATGTTTGGTTGTACTCTGTATCATAGTATATTAAAAAATGAAAAAGTCCCACGCAGCACTCATTTTAAATACAGTATATGGTATAATGGTTCTGGTATATTATAGCTCTAATGATGTTGCACTGTGTTTCTAATAATGTTATGTTGGTTAATAGTATTGTAGACTTTCTGATCAACATTCACCATCAATATATGATTCATTTTTAGAATGGTTATGTTTATGCTTAAAGAAAAAACTCTCAAATCTGCTGTGTATTTACGTGTTTACATTTGGTTAGAGTACTGTTATAATTTATGCTAAGAAAATGTGGTCTTTTGATCAGATTCCTTTCACTGAGGTAAATATCTTTAGTTTTATCTCTCACTTATGACATCAGACCTACAGGAACACCCCTTGTGTTTTGGCCTCCTGTGTGATTTTTGTACTGTCGTCATGTATTATTTTATGCTGGAATTTTTTGTTTGTGTTATTATCAACAGCATGTTGTTGGAAATGCGCTGTCAGATCCACTCAGAATTGGCAGTGATTGAAGAGGAGGAGGGACGCCTTGAGGCATCTTTGACTCACCTTCAGAAAGCAATGCTGGTGGATAACGGGACACAACAAGAAAGCCTGTCGTCAGCTTTCCACCTCCTGCAGCTCAGAGGGACCCTCTACCATACGCCCTCCCGGACCGAGGATAAAGCCGCTATGCTTATGCAGCAGGTTCTCAGCAGTTCTGTGTCACAATCTAACAATTCAAAACATAATGATTCTTTAAAGCTGCACAAGGAAAGATTTTTGTTAAAACAAACTTGGCTTATCAGTTGCAATCACAGATAAGTACAGTGAAGGAAAAGAGCCTCCTATTCCCCAAAATTGAGTTGTTGCATGATTTCTGGGTGTTAACAATTAAACAATTGACTCACAATTAGTGTGCAGCTTTAATGAGACAAGATTACAGTAAGTGTAATTGTGCCATGAGATTAAAATTATTTAACTTTAAAATATTGTTACTTAAGTCCTTTTGAATGTATGGCGCTCCAACTGGAATCAGAGAGTGTGCCTGCTTAGAATGCTGTAAATAAACTGTATAGCTACAAGTTAACACTGAAATCCCAAACCTTCTCTCTCTTTCTGTCAGGCTAGGGACATCAAGCCTGAAGATAATATAGACAGTCGTCCCATCCTGGTGGCTGTGGGTCTACTCTTGGCCCCTGCTTATTTCCAGATGGTGCTGGATGCAGACAACACCCCCAAAAGTACAGCTTTCTCTTCCTCTCTTTCAGTTTTCACTTAGACACAATGATGTGCTCTTAACACATCTCTGACTTATACATAGATACAAAACAAATGTCCACATTTACAAAGCCTTTTGCTCCTTTGCATTCTGCATGAGGAGTGATGCATTTCATTTATCAAACAGACGCATCAGCCTGAATGGCAGTTTGCCTTCTATATCAGACACAATCTGGCTGCAGAGAAGTGCACCTTCTCTCCTTAATGCATGGACATTTAAGGGAGGAATGTGCAAATAGCAGGATCAGATATTATAAGTATGGCTGATTGTGTATTCCCTGGATTCACTAGGGTTGATACAATTGCTGTGCTTCTGTAGAGCAGGTGGAAATTGTGCTGCTATATTAAAAAATGAAGGTGGTGATGGGAAAGAGAATTAGTAAATTAAAAAGTAAATTTATTTATGAAAAATGAGTATAGATTTTTAAAACATTTTTGAGAAAATCTGCAGTAATAACAAAGGAACACAATGTCTGACTATCTTATAGCATCAGACAATGAGCAGCAGTTATCCCATAATGGATGACACAGCCTGATAGAAAAGTAACATCAGTTTCTACTTAACGCCATAGAGCCTCAGTCTTCACAAAAACGACAACAAAGGCAGATTAAATGCAGATTTTGAGTGCAAATTGAATGAACTTCACAGAGCAAAATTGGTGGGCACTGTCGTATCATGGGCGCTGTCGTATGTAAATTTGTGTCTGGACTGAAGGTCTATTAGTGGCAGTGTTAAACTTTGTTGCTGCTGAAGGCAGTGTGTGAGAAACGGCTTCAGGGTGTATTCCAGTGTTGCTCATAGTGAAATCCTGTTGACTGTGTGCAGTGGATCATGAAACAGAGCTTGGAAAAAGCCTTTGATCTCAGACTCATTCCAGGCTCCTTGGTCCACAGCATCAGATGAACATTCAGCAGTCCTAATGATCCAGGGAAGATCTTGCCTCTGACAGCCGAAGGGCTTTTGCTGCAGGCATGGTTTAAAACCTTTGCTCCCTAGAGGCATCTTTTGTTCTTGCCTATAACCCTTAAGCAACGCCCAGATCATTGTGTTCTGAGCTCCAAAGCCAGCACACCAAGTAACCCTTGAGACCAGAAGAATTAATTAATTACAGTGTGTAATGTTGCCACAATTTTCTATTGTCCCGCAGACGTTTATCAATTAGGTGTGTGCATATGAGTGCGTGTGTAATTGTGTGTGCATGAGTATCTGAACTCTCAGGGTGAGTACACACACGCTGGAGCGTTTTGCTTCTTAAAAACATTGCAGTCACAGACACAGACCTCTCTTCATAATCCAATCCCTAAAAAAAATGCTCAAGTGCCCCCGGTGCTGCTGACACAACTGCAGATCTAAATACAAATCTGGAACATGCTTCTTTGTTTTTTGTTTATTCCTATGTGTCTAATCTGATAGAACTGTAGCCAGTGACATCACTGTTTGGGAGCGTTGGAAATGGGCCATTTACTCCTGTTACTCCTGTACTCCTTAGTTATGTTTCCTGTTACTTACATGGAAATGGCATAATAGGGATAATTATGTAACTTCCTCAAAAGGATTACACTCGCTATGCATATGAGTGCACATTTATTCCATGTTCTATAAATTATAGACAATCAGTTAGGCCTAAGAAGCTGTGCAACAAAATGACTAGTTTTTTTGTTATGCATAATAGCTAGAATATGTTGTTGATTCAATATTTGAAGAAAATGCCAAAGCTTTTCCAACAGCATTAATACATTTATGTATACAGTACAAATATTGTCTAGTTCCCGTAGGCAGTATTGGATTTGGACCAACGGCTCAGCTCTCTGCTGAGGCTCACCATCACTCTACATCTGTACAGAAGGTGGATGGACACCTGGCTAGACAAGCAGAGAACACTGACAACACAGAGAGGTGTGTGCACATTTACACATGTATGTGTATGCATACATGTGGATGCCTTTTTTATGTCTTATATCTTCTTTCCAGTGTAAAGTTTTCTTCATAATTATTTTTAGTTGTCAAGCTTCCCAGAAACCCAGTTGGAAATTTGTCTATATAATCAACCTTTTATGCCATGTTGAATTTATTACTCCTCACTTTTACTGAGTATTAGATACTAATGAATCTTTGACAATATTGGTCCTCTCTCTTCTTTCTTCGTTGGCTGTTCAAGGGTGAGGTTGTGGGCAACACTGGTAAAGACAGCCAGGAAACAGGAAGTTTGGGATGTGTGCCGAGCTGCTTGTCGATTCTGTTTGCTTTATGATGATGGGAGATGGAAGATATCCAAGACTGGCAGTAAGATGATAAATGATCCTCAGACTGAATATAAAATAAAAGAAATATTTCTAAAACTGAGAGACTGATATTAGAGTGATAACACAGGAATACTAGGTAGATGTGTGATCTAGTTTATAGAACAGTTCTGTTAATATTTCAGGATTATAAAATTATCTTATCTCATTGTTCATGTGTAAATCAGATCCGTAATAATATAATATGGATGTGATTTACATGAGGTATAATTGGTTTTAGGTGTTGCTATAAAGACACAGATAGACAGGTAGTATTAATAGTAATCGTGTTTAACTAAACTAAATTACTAAATACAAGAAGGAGAAGATTACTGTCACTGAGAGAATTCATATCACAGATTTTGTCAATTCTATCCAGACTGTAGATGCTCAGAGGAAGAGAGCTGCACAGAGTGTCTTCACGGTTGCGATGGAAGCCAAAGCTCTGTGAGGAACTTGTTGCGCCTTTTAGCTGAAATTCACTTCATCAGTGCTGAGGTATTTACCCCAACTCATTCCTCCAACTCAACACACGCATACATAATTATGTTCTTCAAGTGGGAATCCACTAAAACTGGTTTCACATCACTTCTATAAACTTGGTTAGTTTACTCACTATTTTCAGACAAAACAACAAAACTATCAAAATGGAGTGCAGAGACTTTGTTCTGTAATGTCCTTTGTTGATGGAAAGCAGACAGAAATTCAGTACAATAATTTTTTTCTGAGGATTGCCAAGGGACATAAACACATTTGTCCGTAAGAGGATCACACTCTGGCAATTTATCAATTTTAATCTGCATGTTCGACACAAAAGTCTCAGTCTGCCTAGCCTTTATTATGACCCTGTTCCATTATTAATGCTTATGTATAGGACAAACAAACACATTAAGAAGACAAAATTCACATTATCTGGTCTACTGCCTTTTTATTTGAAGGTTATTTAGATGTAGATGTTTTTGTAGTAAGGTGCTGAACATTTTTTTAGCATGAGCTAGTCAAGACTGCTTGCAGTAGCAGACATGCATTATGGGAGTTCTTAACAAGCCCGTGAGGTAGATGTTGATTGGTCGGAGTTTATTGTGCTTGTCATATGAGCTTGTCGTATTGTGTAATCCCACTTCCCATCAAGCCTCCAGCTCCAAGTCTTTATTAAGTCCATGGAGATGTTAAGTTGACAGCACTTTGAAGAAAATGGAGATAACTCTCCACAGCAACTACATGACCTTGCCAAAACAGAGTCACACTGTAGCTTTACAGTGTGCTCCTCTCATGTATCTCTCCCTCTTTGTTCTATAACACATGGGTGTTCTTTTTTTTAAGAATTTGGTATAGTTAATTCATTATTTAATTTAAAACATACCTACCTCTCAGTCTGACAATAAAGATGGGTTCCTGTTGTTTTACCTGAGATGTCTGCCACTGGAGTAAAATGCTCCTCAGTCATTTCTTTTTTCTTTGATCTGTTACATCTCCGGCTTTAGAGAAGCTGCCATTCCCACAGAGGGAGGTCTTCTCTTCTCCTTTTGTTATGGAGTTGTCAAAACAGGAAGCCACCTTTAATATATCTTTTGAGGTTGAGAAATAAATGATCTCTCTTTTGCTCAGGCCACCGTCCAAAAGCTGCAAACCAAGGGGGTGCAGTTCAACAGCCCTGCTGTCCCCCAACAGGAGACAGGGGGTTGTGTGTCTGAGGAGGATCCACACTGGATTATTTACAGGTGAAAACACATAAGCACACACATGCAGCATCACAAAACTAGAATAAAGATCTTTTGTCTGTTTTCTATATCTTTTGTCTATTTGCAGTATCTATATCTGCTATTATTCAATTTTATCACTGATTTAATACATTTTACTCATTTTACTTCATGTTATCCCATGCTGTTATTAGATAGTTTTGATGAAATCATTCAATTTACTAAAAAAATGTACTGTTTGTTCCAAGAATATTTTTTACAGCTTGAAATATGTCCCTAAATTTGATGTAATGTTGTGTGTAAATTAGGCATTATATGATTGCCCACTAATGCCTTTATGTGCAAGTGTGGCTTTTTATAGACTGTTAGAGTGGAGGGACAGCATTTGTCTGCTTCAGTGTCTGTGGCTCTCTAAACAGGGCAGTGAATATGCTTTTAAAGTGAATATATTTGCATAACTGGTCAGAAATTATGATGGGAAAGACAAATTCTCTTGTACTAAAGATAAGAGAGGCTTTGTTTCCCCATCTCCTCTACCACAACTACACATCAGATCTGAAATCATCCCCACACCGCTAATGCTTCAAACATGATCAATGATGTGATTATCTTTAAAAGATAAAGACCATGATGTTGTAAATGCACTCGATGCCACAGAGCTCCATGACCAGACACATTTCATTACCTATTTCCTCACCACCTCATACTTCTAGAATCAGTGTTGTGGGGGTCAGGGGAGTTATCTTGCTCATCATAAATGATGCAATTCATGAATGAACATCAAATCCTGATGGAGTCTAAACCTAAAAAAAATATAATCTAAGTAAAATAAAGAGTGCTTTATATCTGTAACTAGTCTCCCTAGATTGCAATCAGAGTTGTAAAATACAGAGAAGGAGTCTTAACAGGATCATTTTAAAAGGTTTATCCAGCACATACATAGACTGACAAGACCTTACATACGACATTCTGCAGTGTAGCTACCTGCATTACTATGCTTTTGCCTCATCATGATTCACAGGTGGCTGATTGAATAAAAAATAAAATCTACCTCCAGCACATGGTGACATTATGAGTGCTATCACTGTGCATCCAGGGGCTCTAACAAATAGCTGTTAAATACCTCATTAGATATAACCTCTTTGACATCAACGAGGTGGGGTTCCACTCTTCCTTGTTTCCAGTAAAACTTGGCTAACTAGCATTACCACTTTTATTCAGCAAATGAACCTATGTATGTAAAAATAGTAGCATTATACCTTTAGTTTAATTGTCCACTAGAAACAAAACCATGTGGTTACTTCATTATCTTTCTCTCTTACACACACAACCCTCTCTTTCTATTCTGTGCTCTCTACTGTACCTCTCTACCTCTTCTACCCAGAGACTGGATCCAGGCTATGTCTGCCTACGCCACCTCCAACTTCTTGCGGGCAGCAGAGCTCGGAGCAGAGATCAGGGAGCCGTGGGTGGCAGCAAATGCAGCCATTTACCTGTGGAACTACAGCAGCCACTTGCTGGCAGCTGGGGAGTACCAACGCCTCCTTCCCACGTTCCAGAGCCTGGTGGAGATGCTCCGAAAGACAGAGTACACTGGGTAGGCCTGGTCTCTAAATTAGTTCCACTTTTATTGCCTGGTAGAGCTGCTTTCTGTAGTTAGGTAGTAGTTATTGTTACAGTTGACATGTACATATAGTACTGACACCTGCCCACAACCCATACCTGTTTGGCCTGGAGTATATGCAAAGTTGGTATTTCAGTAAAATGCTAAAAAAAAGAACCAGGCTGCTCCGCTGGCAATGAATGAAGGACTAATTTTGTGCAGGTGCTGTTGGTGTCATTATAAACAGGTCTTAACTGGAAAATCACAGCTGTTTGATGAAAACTCATTCACAAAATGTCAACATTTCAAGAAACATGAAACATGCGTCTCTCTTTAGAGTGATGACTGTACAATTTTTAAATTACTCAGTGGGTTTTGAATGATTTTCCTTAGTATTGCAGTCATCAACCCACAGTGGACACACAGTCCTTCAACTCAGGCGAAACCTGAAAATTATTACGTTTTCAGCTGATGACAGCAATATCTACACTATATCCGCCTCAAAAAATCATGTTAGACACTGTCAAAGAAATTATAGATGTTTGCAAATTCATAGTGAGCGGTTTATGTGCGGCTGTTAATTTTGGCTATGGAAAGAAGCAGTTAATGTTCATGAAAACAGACCAAACTGTCCTTGGGCGTAGCAATAATTATGTGAATTTTGGGATTCAGTGACATTCTCATGTAACAGTGTGGCCAAGGAAACACACATTTGCTGTCCAAACCTGTGATAAAGTTTTATACTTTCAGAAAGAACTAAAAGAAAAAAACATGTTGGGCCTTTAAGCTCAACTTTCAGTCCTTATTTTTCCACATAATGTCAGTTTGGAGCATTCTTTGTGTTGTATTTCCCAGGAATCGTGCTCTGTTTGTGCTGCTGTGTGATGCTGTGGCCCGAGGGTTGATCCAGCCTCTGTGTGGACCAGACAGCGGTGAGCCAGCCCCGACAGGAGACAAGGGCAAAAACAGAGCTGAGAAGGGGATGGAAAAGGCTGCCAGTGTCCAGGGGGTTTTCTTAGACCCTGCTGCCCTGCAGGATGTCCGCAAAGCATTAGAGGTATGTCAGTGTGTGTATGTGGGAGCATGTGGCACCCGTGTGGGCGTTTGCATGACTAAATATTTTAATTAGTATAATAGAAGTATTTGCGAAGAATTGTTACCTTCAGTTTTGTCAAAGCTTCTACTTTATTGTTGCATTAGATTTTCATCTTTCATTTTTCATTTACCAGTTGTTTGGTTGATAGGTGTGAGCCTCCTCTAAATCATGTTGCTATGTCATAAAAACTACCTATGACATCATATATAAAAATAAAAATTCTCCCTGACACTCTATATTTTCACAAAATAATTACCAAAATTGGATACAAACTTCCTATGTCACAATACATTTTTATAAAATCTCCACACTCTCCATCTCTCTTGCCATACATGTATAATAAAACTCCATATATCACCATTAATTTCCAGAGCAACATATTATGTCACCATATTTGCATTAAGACAAAAAACTATAAATAAGCTACTTATAAGGAAACAATCTGAAAAGACTTGAGTGACATTTACACATTTGCCGATTCTGTCCAAAACGTCTTTAGAATATAAGAATGAATGCTGAAGAAGGGTGGATGAGGTTGAAAAGAAAAAGGTACTGTATAATCCTGCATTAGAGTTCAGAAACCTCCATGTATCATGTGGCATGTAATCATAAACACAAACAACCAGGAGCTTTTAAGCATGTAAGCAAACTTGCAAAAATTACATGCAAAATAATCAGAACACATTTAGTTTGAAATCTGTTGATTGGTTGTCTTATTTTGCAGGGCACACCATCCCTCCATGAGTCAGGGTGTTTTGAGTTGCTTTTTTTCAGTTTCAGATCTTTCCACTGTGAAAACAATGACAGAAATCCCAGTATTCAAAGCTGACAGATTGCAATCTCTGACAGGAGTTGAAAGGAGTGTGTTGAGATTCTGAAAGGAGAGTGTGTATGTATAATCTCTGAACGGAGTTTACTGAATCTTTGCAGGATGTGTTCAGAAACCTAAAATGTAACCTTTTTGTACAGATACTTCATTGCAAATAATATACAAACGTTTGTAACTTTCAAACTTAATTCAAACAGCATAGACAGACATTGTTTAGGTTTAATGTCTGCACACAGTATGATGCCTTTCAGGAATCATCATTTTCACCTCAATATGATATTATGACAGATATCACAGACAAGAACTCTCAGGATACATTTTATTCTTTTGTTTGCCCTTTTGACACACATTATTAATCTACATGTAGCTTTCATGACAGGACGTCTTTGTGCTGCTGAAGTCTTATTTCTCTGTTCTCTCTGCTGCAGTTGCCAATTAAATCCTGTTTCCTTTCTCCTTTTCTATTCAAAGGAGCTACCATGAATATCAGCTTTAACTCCAGATGAAAGACTCTTTATCAGTGAATTATTAATTAAATTTCATCATATCTGTTTCCTTTCTGAAGGAAAGATTTTTTTTAAAGTCACCCTGTCCAATAAATTTTTTATTAATAGTCTACAGTAAAGCAAGGTCAGGTACAGTGTCTGACTTAAACAAAGCCTTACTGAATTGTGAGTCTACTGTGTATGTCTGTCATGTCTGCAGAAGGCCTTGGGCTAGAGCCTATGACCATTTGTCAGCCAAGAATGTCAAGTTCTACTCATCAAGCTTTTCAGACTGCTAATACTGCAACCAAACGCTTTTAGCTGAAGAAATTCATGCTCAGTTTTGTTTTCACACTTCCTCCAAGCTGTGTGATTACGCCCTTCGCATGTCCAACTGCAACATCTCGGGGGAGACTGTCCCCATCGCAGCAAGGAAACAGGTGGTGGCCACATGGGTGCAGCTCAAAAGGCTCTTGCAACAGCAGATTGGCTCAAAGATGGACACGGATGATGAGGTAGTATTTGCTATTCTCTCCCAAAAACAACTTTACACTGTAGTCAGTATACAGGCATATTGTACATAAGGTTACAGTTAGAATCATATTGGAAAATGACGCAAAATAAGCAAGCTAAATACATTTGTTCTTAGTGGCTTTGTACCTTGCCCCGGATAATGAGACACTGACTTTGAGTGTCTACAGCACCTTTTACTTTGAGTGTTTCTCCATTTATGTTGATGCAATGTTGGAAACAACAACAACAACACTTTGAGAGTAGGTGCACAGCAGAACTGTGTTTTAAGAAAAGAGCAAATTCATGCTCCAAAAAATTGTTGTGTTGTCAAAACTCTTCACACAGTCAACAAAATCACAGACTGTAATACTGTAACATAAAAAACTCCTCAGTCAAGATAGCAAAAAGAAAAACAACTGTCTTTTTCAACATAGTACATCAAAACATAACTTTAGACCAGCTATCACTTTATGATAAGAGTAATAAAATATTTTTAGGCCGTCTGTTTACTGCTCCATATCTTGCCTGTCATTTATATCTGGCCACAACAATCCTACTGTGATATTCTCCCCGACCAGATTTCAGAGGTAAAATAGTTTGTGTGACAAATCCGACTATGGCATGACCTCAGTGACTGCGTACAGGACAGGAGATTTGTGACTGGAATCTTTTCATGACCATGCTGAAAAACATTCTCACCTTCACTGAGAAAAAGGAGATTGTTGATTTTGTTTCACAGGCTTACAAGCTCTCTGGAAGCACTGTAACACTGTAACAAATAATTGTTGACCCTCCACAGATATTTCCCAAATTACAATCAACCACCTTCTACATTACACCTGCATTTCCTACTCATTTGTGTAAAAAGTAAAGATTACTATGTGAAAAGAAGCAGAAACAATCAAAAGTTAACTGATCAGTTTGTTACAAAATTGGCTCAAAATAACAACAAATGACAGAAACATTCATATATTGCAAATTATGGGATATAAAAAGGAGGATTAAGAAGTACAGTAAAATTATTTTTATACTTTTTAATGCAATTATATTCTTTTTCACTCTATGTATACTATATCTGAGGAACCAATAAAAACTGTCATAACATCATCATGTCGCATTCATAATATATCCTGTATGTTCTACTCACAGATCTTCCATAATGTGCTTATAATATTGTAGGCTTATGATGCTTGACATTTTTAATAATCTCTCTGATGTTGTAGGTGTTATTTCCGCCATATCCACATAACAGCATTGTATCTACTGGTCTGCGATCAGGTCTGGATGTCACATTTCCCGATTGTGCCCATTTACAGTGGGACAAAAATGTAGCAAGAGCAGTTACACAATTTGTCAGTTAAATGGACTGTTTGATTAGTCACCATAATCCTATGACCATTTGTCAGCCAAGAATTTCCTGCCCTTCATTAAGTCCCTTCAGCCTGATATGCTTTGAGTCACAGCTAAATGATGTTTGTTTCTTGCCATGCAAATGAAGAAATGCAGCGTTAATATAAATGGGGTTTATCTCTAATTGCAATCAATAAATCATTCATCAACTCATTTTCCACACAATGGCAAGTCATACATTATCAACGAGGCCATCTCCTGCAGTATTTGGGCCACATATAATATGATAATCATACTGCAGGGCCATGTATAATTTATAAGCAAATAGTAATACATGTATGTGTCTTTTCTATAATTAAACATAAGGGAATGGTGCATATTCAACAGAAGACTGCAATGAAATGTTCACTAAGTATTGTTCTCTTTCCCCACTTGCAGTGTAAGAATGAGGAAGTGTTGGCGATGACACGTGTGCTGGTTGGAGTGGAGATGCTTCAGTGCAATAGGAACCTGAGGCATATGGAGTTCTCTGTTCCCAGCCTCTCCACAGTATGTACTCCTATGTTTATGTTTTTCTACTGTCGCTGCGGCCCAGATGGCAACAACAGATGCCAAGATGACCCATGTGCACACTCTGCATCTCATCATGTGTCAATATCTTCAAAATACTGTAGCTGCCTTGATTATCTTGCTTTAGTCAGTTATCAGTTGTATTTGTCCTGTGCAGTACTTTTTTTTTTTTGAATTGCTCTCTCTGACACGCAAAACTCTTTGTCCCTTTTCTACACCGACATCTCCTTTAATTCTGTCTCTCATCCCTCCTTCTCCCCTTGGTCCTCTTTTCTTCTCCTCATTTTCATTCACTCCTTCCTTCTTTCTCTCCTCCATTCTGTGCTCCTCCTCTCTCCTTTTAAATTCTACCACTCTTCCCACGCATTCCCCGCCTTTCATTCCCCTCATTCCTTCTTCATCCCTGATTACCTCCAACTTTTCCTTTACACTCTTACTCCCTGCCTGTGGCTCCATCTTCCCTTGCTTTCCTTCACCTTTTTAAATCTCCTTCTACTCCCTCCTCTTCTCTTTTCCCCTACCAATCCTCTCTTCTTCTTCTTCCTTCTTATCTTCTGTGCTCCATCATTTTCTTTGCCTATCACCTTGTCACTTACTCTTCTGTATTTTCTCACATTCCCTCCCCTTTTCTCACATCTCTTTTCCCTCACTCCCTCCTCCCCTCCTTCCTTTCCCCTCACCACCTCCATTTTCCTTCTCTTCCCTTTCCTCTTCTCTCTCCTCACCTAAAGCTGGTGAGCATGGCATCTGAATGCAGCTGGAATGACACCGTGGTGGAGTTGCAGGTGTGGTGCCAGCTGGCTGCCTTCTGTCACTATGCCAAGGACCACAGCTTGGTGTTGTGCTGCACCAAGAATGCTCTTCAGCTGGAAGAAGCAGCAGCAAAGTGCCTCAACACCATGCCTTGTGTTTTGTGAGTGTAGTTGGCTGATTACAGTGTATTTGAACACTAATGGAATGTGGGAAATGCTGGGTGGATTTGCCATATTGTAAAGTTGGCCTGTTTTAGTCTGATTCTTAAAATATGCAAGAGCACTTGATATAAATGTGTGTGCTTTGTTATGGAAAACACTCAGGTAGGGGTGGGTGAGATATTTGCATGCAAAGCAGGAGCAAGTGACATCTTGTGCACATTCCAGAGTATTGCAGTTCATTTGAATGAGCAAGCATTGCTTTCCATTTTTTTGCTTGAAGTTACATAGTTTAAATTGAGTTGCAAAGTTTCAGGTTTTCCTAGGGTATCAGTATTGCATCTGGTTTGATGGATTGATTGATTGACTGATAACTAATGTATTTCTTGATGTCCTTAGGTATGGCTTGCCTGCAGTGAATGAGATGCTGAGCAGTGCAGCCTGTTTGAGCGGTTTGAGCTTAATCCATGAGTCCAGTGGAGATCTGCACAGTTACAGAGAGGCTATGAACATGCTTCTGTTAAGTGTCAGGTGCTGTCCACAGTTAATCTATGTATTGACTAATGCCTTGGGCAGCAACAAATTAGATTTCCAAAAACATTCTTAATCTGCTCTCTCTGACATCTAGCACCCTGCTCTGCTATCTTCTCTTGTCCATAGCTTTGCAGAGAAGGCTGAGAATCCAGCATTATGTGTCACAGCTGCCAGGCATTACTGGAACACTTGTCTACCTCTGACACACACTCCTGAGGAAAGATGCCAGCTCAAACAGCCCCTGGAGAAGATCCTGAATGCCCTGGTTCATACCAACACCAAACATGCAAATGTATGAACCAGTCTTTAGTCACTTTCACACATTTAATCCATATACTGTATGTTCTAGCAATTTTTCATCTTGGCATCATGTGTGAGCAGGGGCTTGAGTTGATTTTTTTTTAATGATAGTTACTCAAGGCCTGGTAAGATTTCAATAACTCTTCCTCCAAACACACAGTCCCCCCCTCTCTAATGGGTAATGCTCCAGCCCCCTGCAATTATGCACAGGAAGGACAACATTAACTCTCATCACAGACAAGTCTTGCCTGAAACATTTGTTTTGTCCTATGTTTTATTTTATTTTTCAAACTACATTAGTTTGGTTGCTATCAAACTGAGTAAAATAGGCAGCAGAGTTCTCAAACAGTGTGTTGTATTTAATTAATGATGAAATTGATGAAAACATTTCTCGAGGGTGCTAGAGGGGAGAAGTTATGGGTGTGCTCCAGAGTAAGAACACATCTCCCCAGCGCTGCCTGTGGACAGCAATCCAGCCAGGGGGTTAAACAGTAGTTCAACTGCAAAATAACTTAAAATCCATAATTAAAGACAGCATATGTGAGAATTCAGAATGATGTTCATCTACGGTGTTTTTTCCAACTTGACACCGTTCTTCAGCAGTGACAGTACCTCTCCTGGAAAACTAAACCCAGTAATGTTCAGCCACTGAGTGTAAAAAGGGCTTTAAAGTTAAGGGGGGTAGGTCACATACAGGGCAAAGTAAGATGGTAATGTATCTTATACATCAGTGAGCTTTCACCATGATCAACCATCCACAACGACCGGCAACATTCTCCTATCACTCTTGTAGTGACTTAAGTATTAATCCTTTTCCCTTCTATTTCAGAAACAGGGCAAAGTGAAAGGCTCGCTGACCTTGACAGCACTTCCTCTTGGGAGTTCAAAACATGAAGCATCAAGTGAGTGCTAAAAGGACCCTGAAAGGGTTCAATTGTAAAATGGTTCCTATCCATTCAATTTCAATTTACACACCATTTGCACTTTTCCTCTGTACCTCTATACTGTAAATAGTGCATGGCATTAAAAATTATATTTACTCTCGGATAAACAATTACGCTTTGGGGCATGTGCTGTTTGCATATGGATGGTCTATTTTGACAGTTTAATTTCTTAGATCTACATTTATAACTACATTATCAACACATGTGCTTACATTGGATTACAGGTCAATGGTCTAAATATGTATTTTTATGTGTGTGCCTCTGTGAGTAGATGAAGAGGACTTGACCCTGAAAGTAGCAATTTACAGTTTGTTGCTCCACATCCACATCGATAGAGCAGACTGGAAGGGTGCTCTAGAGCTGCTGGATAAAGCTATTAGAGACATGCCTCGCACAAGACACCAGCTGTGAGTAAAAACAAATAACACAGTGAGGACTGGGTGACGGAGATGAGAGGGATCAGACAAGGTAGACACATACAGTAGAAAGACAAAATACATCTTATTGTTTTCTTTGTTTTACCAGACCTCTGCTGAAACATCGTATACAGGTGAAGGCGCGACTGGGGGAAAGCATACTGATGGACATGCAGAAGTTACAACATGAGGGAGAGCAGTGCTGTTCATTTATGTGGCACCGGGCGGCACTGTGTGCTGGCAACATAATCCAACAGCTGACCTACTACCAGAAATCTATCACCTCTCTCTTGGTAATACCTCTGTTCTGGCACTATTTTCATATTATTACCAAAAGCAGATGCTTCTGCATTTTGGAGAATTCTAACCCTTATACTTATAATTTTATTTCCTGTGTGGTCTTTTGGCTGTGTTCAAAAGCAAGAATGAGACTCTAGCACCATCTTGTGGAGTAATAAAGTCATGACAGCTACTTTCCAAGAGGTTCTGTTGCTGCAGCCTTGAAAAGAAGGATATAATGCCCATATTAACTTTTTTAATATGGGCATTTTTTTTCTTTTTCTTTTGTGTTTTGATGACATCTGTGAACAGAGTGCAGAGACTCAGTGGCAGAAGGTCAGCCTCCTGCTGGAGTTCGGAGAGTGGCTGTACTGTCATAACTTCCCAAAAGTGAATGCCCAACACCAGGTTCAGTGGGCCATAGACATCCTTCTGCACATGGAAACAAAACAGGCAGAACATCCAGGTAGAACTTATTGGCTCATCTTGTTCATTGTATCATGGCACAACTGTGTGAATGACTGGTTAGTTTTCTTAATTATGCTTCTGTGCACTTTAAACTCTGAAACTGAGAGAAGGTAATTTCTCAGGGGCCCTCTGCCATAAGGGTTCAGTTTGTGTGTGTGGTTGCACGTGTGTACATGTGCCTTATTTTAGAGAATCTCTGATGTTTTACAGCATAGCACTGTGTTTTCACTGTGTTAGTCCAAGGGAAATAACATCCGATCCTGTCTGATCTGGAAAAAAGATTGTGCCACAGCTTTTTGATAGTTGCAGCAATGAGATTTAGTGTATCTACGTTTGCTTCAATTGTTACCATGTGTGAACATTAAACCAAGCAAATATTGTTCAGAGGAAAAGGATCTGACCAGACAAAGAGACAGACTCCTCCAGGTCCCATGTGGATACCCACTAAGACGAGCATAACACTTCCTAAAAGATTGCTGTGAGCAGTCTCTTTAATCTCCTGCTATGAGCCCATTAGATATTCCCTGAGAGACAAAACTGAACACCCAAATAAAAGAAAAAGTGGAAACTAATTACAGAGATCGGTTAAAGAGAGAAAGAAGTGCAATTTTGTTTTAGTGGAAGGTCTAAATTATCTCAACAAGAAAACATAGGAAAGGTCTTCCCCTTACAAAGGCTGAAAGCTTGATGTGTACAGATTTTAAAAAATTCTGCTAGCAAATACATGCTATGAACAGGCCAATATAGTATAAGTAATATTTTCTGTATTATATTCTACTGTATATGGCCAATTATACTTTCAGATTATTATTTATCTGTCCTCTTTCCTTTTTGTCACAGTAAATTACACAATGTATATTTTCCCTCTAGAGGACGAGTCAAAAAAGAGGAATACAAGCTCAGTGAAATGTGAGTCCCTGGTAGGAGTCCAGGGATTGTCATTCACACAAAGCTTGTCTAATCTGAGGGAGGTGCAGCGCCTTGACAGCTTGGTACGAGCACACACTCTGCTCGCTTTCATGGCAGACAGAACTTCGCCTGAGCACCAGCTTAACCTGCTCAGAGCGTACACCTTTGTACTCCTAATATGGCAGGTATGGCATCTTTGCTTCTACATTGCCCAATTAATAGAGAAGAGTCTTCTGTTCTTCAAATGCAAATCATGCTTGAGTTGAGTATGGAATATGGATCTGTGTGCACTGTGTGTCACTCTGCAGGTGTCCATGGCAGTGGTTTGTGAGATTTCCAGTGAGTTAGCAAAGAGTCAGCCACCCCAACCTCCTCCTTCTGCTGGATCCAAAAAAGGCAAAGACAAGGGCAAAGGCAAAAAAGTGAAAGATGTAGGTCTTACTGCAAGTGTGTAACACACAGTATAGTAGAAGTTCTTTATTTTTAAAGAATTATGCAGTTACCCATGAATCATGCAGTTTCATGGTAAGCAAGTTTCAAATTAACACATAGCACCTGATAATACGTGACACAACATAAAAAATTTGCATACTAATTATATTAACTGTTTGGGGCGATAAAGATATCCTTGACAAGTAGTATTCATATTTACTGATCTTTAATTAATTTTACTTCATTTTAAGTGACTGCACATTAGTAATAACAACACAATACAAAATATCAATTCCCTGTCTCATCTGTTTGACCAGCCTCCACCTGCTGAGGAGAAACCTAAACCTGTTGTCTTGGATCAGGCTCTTCCTTCCACCCCAGAGGACTGGGCTCGCTACATCTGTCCTGATCAGGCCAGGCAGATATTCAGAACCAACAGTAACCCCCAGTGTATCAATATACACAGCATTACAAAGCAGGCAAGGCCACACATGTCTCCTTCACATTTCTGTGAATGGGATTGTTTCCATTGGCTATATAGGATCAAAGGCTCGGCTGCTAAAAGTATCAACTATCACACTGACAAGCTGTTATTTTAGACAGTGGATAGTATTAATATGTACATTTATTTGGCTAACTTATCATTTAATCTTGCCTGTAATTATCATCATTTCTTTATTTTCTCATGTACTTGGCTGTAGACTCAGAGCCTGTTTTATCTTAACCTGCTGGAGAAGGAGCTCCACTCGCTCTCACTCAGCCACCTGACGCTGCCCATACTGCACCTAGCTGAGGCCTTTGCTCATGACCTTTTGGATAGGAAGAGCCTCTCTGACCTCTACCGACTCAGGTAAAAACACTGATAGATTAATATTTTGTAGGCATATTAACATCTCCTTACACGGAGACTCAGATAGATCTGGCTAAAGTCACTTTAAAGTCACTTGTCAAAAGGCAGATTTTTTTAACCTGTCCAGCATTATATGAAATGGGTAGAATTAAAAGCTCCACCTTGAATACAAGTTAAGTAAATTTAAGTACATTGTGCTGATAATACCTCTCTTTCACTCTTCACTATTAAGTAAAACTTTGAA
Organism: Scomberomorus guttatus; assembly: GCA_038419695.1. NCBI lineage: Eukaryota > Metazoa > Chordata > Actinopteri > Scombriformes > Scombridae > Scomberomorus > Scomberomorus guttatus. The sequence goes on from CM076458.1 coordinate 23,940,230, forward strand.
TGAAGGACTTTTACAGTATTTTTACTGTGCAATATTAATAGTTTTACTAAAGAAAAAAGATTTGAGACATTCCCAGCTAGTGAAAATGAGACAGAGTTTGCTTGGAGCCCCCAAATCACTAAATCCCCCCCATTGATGTGTGAGTATTTTCTTTAATGATTTTCTTTAAAGATTAGAGATGCTGCTTTCAGTAATTGTAAACGTTTCCATGGTGAACTGTGCCCTTGCAATAGTTTCATATTAATGTATTATGTATGCTGCCTTCTGCAGCAATCTCTCTTGTATAATTTTAGAAATAATTGTTATTAGTATCTGTATATTTCTTAGTATTCCCCGTTGTTAGTTTGGTTAGTTGTGAGTCAGTAATTTATGCCTGATGAAAAATGAAGCTGTCTGCTGCAGAGCAGCAGTGGACTGCAGCTCTGCAGCTCTTCTCTGCTCTCTGCTATATTCACATTTTAGAGAATGTAATTAATATTTTTTTCATTAATCATGTTTTATTTCACCACCCACGACCATCTGCTATTAATCAGAATGTTAATTTTTATGATACCTGACTCGCCTGGTCCTCAATCCATGCATCAGTAGTAACTATAGTTAGCTTGTGTAATTGTGTAATTTACACTAGTAATATAGTAGAAGACATGCTCCGTTGTAGTCAGTGCTTGGTTCAGTTTTTCATTTGCTAAGCAATAGTTTAAAATAAATAAATAAATAAAAAATCCCTTTCGTTCCGGATGCATCCCGGGGAAGATCTCTGTTTATCCCAAACACATTTTCTACCGTCCCCGGGACAACGGGATGCTGTTAGTCTCAAGCCCTGCACAGGCAACTGGGAGATGAGCATCATCCTGTGGCCATTATTTACGGTTTGTTTGACAAAGGGCGAGTGGAAGGATAGATGGGAACAGATTAATTAAAGCTAATTGTTTTGACCCCTAGCTACATGTTTAAAAAAATCTGTTTACTACTCAGTGGTGACTCTATGTCTCTTGCTGCTTTTCTCTTCTCCTAATTAGAATTGTGAGGACCTGCTATCTGCTGGGCATGGAGACTCATTCACCATATCATGAGAAGCTCCTGAATCTGAGTAGAATCCAAGAACAAGAACAAATGGGGTGTGTAAGCTCAGCTAAGAAGATTTAATGTGTGTACATTTTGCTTTAATGACTTATGATATGATATTCATGACTGCAGGTCCCACAGAGCCATCGCTCTTTCACAGGAGAGGAGAAAACTTCACAATCAGGTTAGCCTGCTTCTTACAAAATAAATCTATGCTTTTATTTTTTTATGAAGAGAATAATTGAGGAGAAAGAAATGAAATTAAAAACTTGTTCACTCTAATTTTTTTTTACAGTTTAGAGAATGATTGGCAGGATGGGCATAGATTTGGGTATGGATGGTAGGGACATGTCCCTATAGTCCATCAGGAGAAATAGGTTCCCATGTACCTGCATGACATTTTTTTGTAACCTGTTTTTTAGGACCGTAATGGTGTCTAGTTTAGAATTTTTCATGTTGCCAAGGTCAATTAATGGCCCATGGGGTTCGTTTGGCAGCCGTCTTGAATTGCTGTTGTTAGCTGGTTCTGATGGACTCCAAAATCTAATGCAAGTGTCAATCTGGGCCCTACTTAGGAGCCTAGGCCACGGTCTAGTGAAGTACCATCCCTATTGGTTTGGTGCCATTTAACTGTTCACAAGTACTGCTATAGGGCTCAAGGTTGTCAGGTTTGTTTAGGATTTATGCAGATGTAGTAGCGCACCAGGAGAACAAGAATGAGTACCAACTTCCAGTGTCTATAATCACTGGATAAGATAATAACAACAACACAGTAAATTTATTATTATCAGTGAAATCATATGTATTAAAGAGTCACCTCTCCTCCTAGAAGTCTGTCAGTATCTGACAGAGAGCCCCAGTACCAGGGCAGCTACGCCCCTCGTTCTAGGCTTTACCCCAATACAGTAGCTCCTGTCCTAACCCTTATAACACTGGTCCCTCTCTTGAGAGAACCAAATTAGCACTATTAACACATTAGAGAATAGTTAATATGCAAGGGGCCTTACTGAAATGTAGTTGAAGAAGCCTTGGATGAATAGTCTAGCAGTCCAAAAGATGAGGAAGAAAAGAAGTTTCTGCCTTTTCAGAAGATCAAGACCCTGACCCTCGTCAAATGGTTTAGGTCTCCAGAAGATCGCCTCAACCGCCCACTTGTAACAAGCTATAGATCACCCACTGCATGTGGGGCATGATTTCAGATTTATAGTTTAGTAGTTTGTCAAAAAAATATCAGGCTCTTTATGTGTGTATGTGTGTGCATCCATGTGTCTATGAAAGAGAAAAGAGTGATAGAGAGCAAGTACACAATTATTTTGGCTGTCCAACAAAAAATGTCCCAACCAAAGTTAAAACCAAACCTACGCCGTTGATTGGCAGCACCCACTTATATTAGTGGAGGAAATATACTGTATGGTCTAACTGCTACTTTTATAATGTAATACTGATTATTGTATGAGGCTTATGGCAGTCAAATTACTTGCTACTCTTAATATTTTGGTAAAGCTTATAGTTGGGGCTGACCAGGCTTGCCTTGGACCAACCCCTAGTTATGCTGCTATAGGCCTAGACTGCTGGGGGACTTCCCATGATGCACTGAGCTCCCCCCCCCCCCCCCCCCCTCTCCATCTGTATGCATTCATGTAACGTTAATGCATGTTACTAACTTGGCTTCTTCCCTGGAGTTTTTGTGCTTTTTCATTTCACAGGTTTCTGTGGATCATGGTCACGGGCTGTCTGGTTGTGGCTGTGGACCCCGTGCTACCGTGGTCCTGCTTGACGCCCATGCCTGCTATTATTATTATTAGTCATATTTCTATTATTATTATTGGTGTTATGCTTCTCCTTGTATCTCTCTCTCCCTCTCCGCCTCCCTCTTTCTCTCTCATTCCAACTAGTCAAGGCAGATGGCCGCTCACCTAGAGCCCAGTTCTGCTTGAGGTTTCTTACCATTAAAGAGGAGCTTTTCCTTGCTGCTGTTGCCATGTGCTTGCTCATGGGGGAGTGTTGTGGTCTCTGTAAATTAAAGAGTATGGTCTAAACCTGCTCTATGTGAAAAGTGCCCTGAGATAACTTCTGTTGTGATTTGGCGCTATATAAATAAAATAGTTATACCTTTTCTTTCATATAAATTATCTTATAATTGTGTGTGAATTTGTCGGTTCCATATTAAAATCTACAAGGCTCATCATGCATCACATAAACCATAACACAATTTAGATCTTAAAAGGGGAGCACAGAGTACAGGATGTGTTGGCTGCATAGATTTGGACTCAGTTTCTTGGTAGTTGATTACAAATAGTAAAAGGCTGTTAACAATTGAAAGGATTAAAAAATAATTTTCTGTTTGTATTTTGAATAAGCTCAGAAAACACTGAGTTGTCCATAACCTTGGTGATTTTCCAGAAAGCTGAGCTGGATGAAAAGGCTGGGTCTTGGCGCCAGAGTATGGATGTGTGTGCTCAGGACATTTGGCTGGACAAAGCTGAGGTTTGCCTCAACATGGGGCTCTATCAACCAGCCAGGAAGCTCCTGGCAGAGGCCCAGTTGGTGGCTGTGGTGAGTTGAAAGAGAACAAGACTGCAGTGTCAGACTCTGACAATAAAGTGGAATTTGCCAATCTTGCTAACGTTGTATTTAAACAATATATATTGTTTTACTAACTTGGCATACCAGACCTAACAATTGTATACATCTGCTGACAAATATTTTCTCTAGTTGTGTGAAAGAAAATGTCAATTTACAATTTACTGTTGATACTAATACCCTTACTGTACTGGTCAATAATATATGCCCATTAAAAGATTAGAACTATTTAAGGCATTGGTTCTGCTAATATTACTCAATTATGACTCTCTATTTCAAATTCCCTCTGTTCAGGAGCTTGGAGACCAGATTGTCATGGCAAGAAGTTTGCTCAATCTGGCCACTCTGGCTTGTGAAGAGCAGAACCATGCCCAGGCTCTGATCCTGTTGGACAAGGCCCAAGCCCTGGGAGGGGATGAAGAGTTCTGGTACCAGTTCACCCTCACCAAAGTCAGAGCTGTAGTAGGCCAGAGAGACCAGGATGCACAAACCAAGGTATAAAATAACTACCAACTTTATTCAGTGAACTGTCCCTAATGTTGGTTTAAAAACACCTATCATCATTATTTTATTTTACAGACTGATCAGATTAGAAAACAAGGCTGCAGGGCTCTAAAGCTGCTTCTGGAGCAGCGGGTAAACAGACTCCCAAGACTCACATTCTTGATTACGTCATTAGAGATGAGGTAATGTCACCCTTCTGTGGTTAAACCTGCTAAATTTTGTGTCACATTTTAAAGGTGTAGCTGACTTTAAGTTCTGCATTGTGTTGTGGTAAAAATGTCTTTTACTTTGCTTAAGGAACCTAAACATTAATCATTGCCAATACAGTATATGACACCTATAACACCTTTGAGATCTCATCACATAACAACCTTTTGTAAAGTAAGCCCAAGGAGATGATTCCTTTAATGTCATTTGTGCTTTGTTCCAGAGGTGCCATTGAATGTATACGTGCCACTGATGACATTGAACCCGGAGAGACACACTGCACAAAGGCTGTCCAGAGGCTAAAAGCTGCCTGTGATAAACTCAGACAGTGTGCCAGTAGTTTCACTAAACTCAACTACAGAGAACAGGCTGCAAAGTGCAATGCAGAGTGCGCACATGGTCTGAGGTTAGTCAGTCAGGAGTGACTCCAAACATGGATGTAATTGTAATTGCGGTAACACATTACTTACGTCCCTCTATTCAGCATTTATATACAGTATAACGCATTTAATACATTTGTTATAACACACTATAATGTATTATTAGCAGATATAAATGTTTATTAATGTATTTGCCAGCAACTATAACCCCTCCTGTGGGCACCCATAAATGGAGGCTGATAATATGATAATGAATGACAATTTCACTCTTTTCTCTCTTTTCTGTTATAATATAAGTCATTATAGGAGAAGTAATTAATTTCTGACAAATACTGTACATTAATAAACACTTAAAATGTGCAATAACAATATATCTGATTCTAACTATATATAGTGTATTATAAACCATTTATTGAATATTTGTAGTGTTACTGTAATTGCAAATTGAATATTCTGTAAATCATACAATCTGCCATTCATATGTTTTAGTCCACCTGGATTCATGTTGATGGGTTTTGACAGGTGCCAGCTGTCTCACTGACAAAACCATACTTTGTCTTCTCTACCTTGGTCAATCTTTGTCCTACACTACTCCTCTAAAGAGTCCTAGCCAACTATACTACCAATACACAGGAGAAATGGCGCTTCCTGCTCGATGGCCTCTCCCACATGCAGTTTGCGATCATGGAGCAGGAACATGTGGTGCTGAATGCTCAGAGCCTGCTCCCCACTCAGGAGGAGGTAAATGAAGTGCACACATAATCCATCTTTCTTTGTGATGATGCCTTCTTGAAAACCTGTTTTCGGTTATCTACACCTTTAACCAATCACAGCCAGTCTACGTAACTTTCTTTTAAGCATACTGATCAGCAGAAAAAGCTGGTTAAAATAAAATAAAAAAAAAAATAAAAAAAAACAACTGTGGAAATTACATTTGCTTGGCTGTTACACTTAATCTCAAAAGCTATCTGAAATTGTTGGCCCATTATGGTCATGTGCAGATGGCAAAATTTGTGATCCTATTTAGAGAGGTATCTGAGCATGTTTTCCAGTGTTTAGAGAAGAAAGGATTTTCTTGTAAAAAGCCCCGTTTGTGGCTAAATGACAGAGAGAGATTTTGGTTGTGCTATCCACATATTTACTTCCTAAAGAATGTAATTAATCAAATCACAATTTAGAGGCTGCATTAGTTATTAGGGCCCTGTTGTGCCACTGTCATAATCTGGGGTTCCTGGCTGTGTGATATCTTAACTAAATATTTGTGTGTGAATGTGTGTGTTGCTGTTTATCTCAGTCCACAGTCTAACAATGTTCTGACACAAACAGATAAAGCCTCCACTACTTTAACTTGTCAGTCACAGATGGGTGATAGAATCTTATTTGATCCAGACACTACAAGCTCTCATACAGATGAGGTTATCTGAGGGCCTCAGTGCCAGAGGTGGACTGGCATAATACTGGCTGCAACCTTGATTTACATGTAGATGGAATCATGAAAGAATCATGACTTTCACACCTGCTGCAGATCCATATAGAATTCAGTTTTTGATTAAATCTTGTGTGAACATTTGACTCAATTGTAGCAGTGTGCTTTCAGCAGATGGTGCTGCTGCCCCTAGTAAGTTTAAACATCTATCCCTCATTGGAAACATGAGACAACATCTGTAATCATTGAAGCCAAATGTTGAGTTGTCCATTTTTCTTTTTAGTTGGACTTTTCAGTCTCATTTGGACCATTCTATAAGTTGGTTTGTCTAAGTTGCTATTTGTCTGTGAACTCATCATCTCAGCCCACTCTTGTGGACTTTTCTTTATCATTTAAACCTGAGTTCCTTGAGTTTGTCCCATGTGGCATACGTCCTGATGTGTATATTTCAGGTGTGTGTTTCTTTTATGATCTACTGCATGTTTACTTATTATGTTTTGTGTATTCTCCTATTTTTGTTTTTCTGTTGGTGATTTCTCCCACTTGCCAGAATCACGGACTTTTACTGTTGACCATGCAGAGGCTGCTGTGCCTGCGTCTGGCCCTGGCAGAATTTTGCCTGGCAATGCTGGAGGAGCACTGTGAAGAAGAGAAACGCCAAGCTCTGGCTCGGGAGAGGAAGACCTCTGCTGAGATAGCACTAGAGGAGTTTACGCGCTGCACACCTGAGCCTAACTCTATAGAACAGGTTAGACATTGCACAAGAACTTAAAACCTGGGTCAAATGTGAAATCCTGCATTTATTGATGTATTTGTTAAAGATAAACAGCCATATCAGTCTGACTGACAGGGCAGGGCTGCAACAGTTACTCCCTCTTTGTCGAATTAATGTCAGGTTTGAGTTAGAATCACCTTGAAAAAAACCTCCTTAGGGCACAGGAAATGACAAATTAACAAAATTCAAAATATGCTTTTAAACATCAACAATTTTCATGTTGATAAAGTTTGTTTTACTATACATCTAGAGTATACAGATTAGTTGTGTATTGCTGCCACCAAGGGATGCTATTGTGCAAAGAAACACTTGGCAGCTTCGTACTTCATAACTCTGTGACCACTGTTGGGAGTAATCTCTTATCAAAACACAGTTACAGTACACTGTTTAAAAATGTCCTCCACTCTGAATGAGCTTATTGACAGTCAACACATGTTTGGAAAACCAAACACCACCACTCATTTAATATTAATAGTTTAGATTAGGCAGCTGAGAAAGGGTTGCAAGGCTGTGAGCACACATAGTGTAGACCTCATTCTTTCAGTCTTTATAAATTGTATAATCACACAGCTGATATAGTTCTCCAAGCTCCTGTTATTTTCCTAACATATTCCAATATTTCTATCTTATTCATTCTCTCTTACTTACTGTTTCTCTCTCCCCCTCTGTCTTCATAGCAGAGGGATCAGAACTGGCTGTGATGATACTTACAGCTAGAGTACTTGCTTCATGTTTTTCCTCCTTACCCTTCTATACTAATACTGCTTCTGATCCATTATAACAGTTTTACCATCCAAAATGAGTTACTGTTCAGCCAGGTCCTGATCATCAATTAATGCTTCCAGTCAAATTTTGTTGAAGTTTGTGTGTCCAAATCTCTGTTTGCTAGATGCTGGTACACTGCTTGAGATCCATCTCCTCATTTGACCTTTCTTTCTTCTGTGTGTCCTGTGCAGGAGTGGTTGAGTGTGGGCAGTACCTTGGGGCAGTTGGCTCTGGGCCAGCTGGCTGCGGTCAGCCCTTACTCCCCAGACAACATGGAGACCAGAGCTCGCTGCCTTTGTTTGATAGGAAAGAACCTGAGACTGCTGGCTGCACAGGAGGACCCCATTTATCTGTCTGCTATCTGGGACAGAGACAAACAGGTAGCCAACACAAATGTTCATATGTAAATAATACTCATGATGAGTTCTCATTGGCAATTAAATATCAAGAAAATGAAGGAATCTTTAGAGGTGTATTCCAGATAGGAAACCAATGAATTTGATACATTATCTAGAGAATCACAGGGGGAAAATCAGGGAACATAATCAATTAATCAGCTAGAAATCAGCCTGTTTATGACCTTGTGAAGTATTTTTGTAGAAGTTGTGTCCACAAAAATAACATAAGAGATCACGCAAGTCATGGATGTACTGTACTTCCAATTAATCCTGACACAGACACACACTTGCACACACAAAAAGTTGAGAGATAGATGACTGCTTACATAATTTAAGGCAGAAAAGCTTTGGTCTTCATGGTTTGCGATCATGAGGGGATTTTATACTAATCACGATCATTGTTCTGTGATCTTGAAATAACTTTGTTCAGAAGGAGGCCTGGTCTGACCCTAAAATTGCCTCCGGGGTGGAGGAGGATTCAGAGAAAGAGAAAGACAGAGAATCAAGCAGAAAAGAGCCGAGGATGACCTCTGCCAGAAGTGCTGACCTGCAGGTACATACCTCCTGACAAGTGACCCAATCACTCCTCACTCTTCTCTAATCTAAGATCTTTATACTGAGGTTCACCTCACATCTCAAATCCCCTGGAGGTAAATCTCTGGGTGTTCATATCATATCAGAATTAGAGAAATGCCTTCACAGACAGCTTCAAACGGTTCATTTATTTTGCTTTTGTCATTGGACTGATAAATATTGCTTGAACTGCACACTGATGCAAGAGAGGTCTTTATGCCTTGGGCAGAGGCTCAAAAAGTTAGGCATGGGCATCTGTTTGGGCTTAAAAACATACCAATACTAGATTTAAAAGTTTCATTAAAATAAATGTAGACGTTATATCTATGAATAACAGTAACACCTAATTTTAAAATGTTTTTAAGCTATGGTAGAAACATTACTATGACTTTGACCTTCAGTGTATGCATAGAACATGTGAGGTCTGATGAAGTGTCTGAAGGTATAACAGAGCTATAAATATTGAGTAAAATCCCAATATGGTGCTGATTTTAACATGTAAAGATTATAGAACATTTAGAATGATAGAGATATAAAGTATATTAATAATTTACATCACACATACGCTTGTATGTAAATGTAACGTGCCCTGCTGATGTCAAGGTTTCACTGTTGCAGGGCCTACTGTATTCCCTTTTCTACACATTATACCTTATAAAAGGTGAATGTTTTAATTCTCATGTTGTATGTGCACGTCTGTTTGTGATCGACTGACTGATTAGGTGGATTATGCATTCACTTTTATAGCATTGTAGTAATGTTTATGTGCCTGCATGTTTAAGATCTGCGATGTCTCTTTGTTGTGCAGCGAAGGAGGTTTAAAGCTCAGCAGTTGTTGGCCCAGGCCAGGAAGGCACTGGCTGAAGCTGTCAGCTTGTGTCTCCAACACAAGCTTCCTGTCCCCATCATGGCTGATGCCTCTCTCAACATGTTAGAGTGTCATGGCCAGTCGGACCCTGGAGTGGCAGGTCAATATCTCGCCCTGTTTCAGGTACAGTGCTATGTATCAGATCATAGGGGCATTTTTTTAGCACAGTGCCTATCAGCAGCACATGTATTGAGTGTGTAGTGTATGTATAATTTACAAAAGTTACATACTAATCATAGGTTTCATTTTTCATTGTCTGATCATTATTATCTGGCCATGTATACTGTAGAAAGTTCCACAATTAAATACTAAATCACTAATAGTTTGTTTATATTACAACACAGTCTCTTGCATCTGCATCCACACATCATCCTCTCTTTCTTAATGGGATCCTTCAGGATATCATTACCTACTTTAATTCCTACTATTACCAAAAGCCCCTTCATCCATCTTCTGTTTTATCCCTAGAGCTGCTGCACTGTTGCTGTAATGGCTGAGGTCCTAAGTTCCGCCTGTGCTGACACCAGTGTTTCCCAGCTCTCAGCTCTGCTCAGCCTCCACAGGAAACTGCTCCTCTCTGAGGAGGAGAGGCCCAGCAGCATGCTGAAGGGAGTGGAGGACTCCCTCAACAGCTTCTCCAAGGTACCGGGTCACCAACCACCCACCGCCCCCACTCATGATTTATGGATACTGTCATAACCAGCTTGGTAAACTCCCTTGATGTGGGACAAAGCATTGGTGCTGTTATGGCCTTTGCTCTGAATGTACTGATTCCAAAATCACACAGAGTGGTGGAGCTGCAAACACACTTCTGCTTAGACATTTATATGTCACAACCATGTACAGTAGCTGGTATTGACATTGGGCTTTCCTGTGAACATAATACAAGTAAGCGGGAACTTGTGCAAGTTAATGTGTTCATTCTGCTGATGTAAAAATGAACGCTTGCATAATATTGTATGGTGGAGATTAAAGTCTTCAACTCACCTTACGTGTCGTTTAAATGTTATTGTGTTATTAAATAGACACAGTAGGTCGTGTGACCTTGATCAATCAACTTTTTTATTATCCTCATGACATAGTACAAATGATAAACATTTTATCTAATAACATTGACATGACTAATGTCATAACTTTATCAGTGAGATTGTCTGAAAAAACTATTAAATGTAGGTTTGTAAATGAAATGAAGCCAATCATTCCAATCATTTTCAATAAGGTAATGAATAGTAAATGGTTGTTAATGCATCACCGTTGTTGGTTTCATGTTCTGAAATCAAATCTTTAAGACTGACATCTTTCCTTATTTGCTTTCACATTTTGACATTGTACATTATACTGTCAAATTTCTACAGGCCTTCAGCCAACTGACCATCAACCCCAACCACCTAAACATCCTTCCAGAGCTCCCACCCAACCTGAAAATCCTGTTGCTTCAGCACTCTGAAGATGGGTAATTTCTATCTTTGTCTCTGTTTTCTCTAACTGTGTTCCTTTCTTTGCCTTCTGTAAATTTTAGCCCTGTCTGCCTCTGACAGTATCATGATAAATGAGTAAATGACTGCAGAGACAAGTCACATTAGGTTTAGGCTACAGTTATATCTGGTGCACAAGGACTTGCTGTGTGGTAGATCTGCCACTAGAGGGCTGATGGTTTGAAACTGCTGTATCTGTACTTACAGAAAGAGAAGGAGTGTATCTATGTTGGTTCAAATGTATTTTAACTTTTGCATCAGTGCATACAGTTTAATGGTAAAATAAAAAATATCTTTGTGTTTGTTTGTGTGTTTTGTTTTTTAGGTCAGAACTTTATGGAGCTTTCTTTGAGATGACCAAAGCTCCAGAAAATCAAAAAGGAAAGACTATGCAAGTTACAGGTTAGGGGCCTTTTAAAGCAATGTTCATAATACTAAGAACAGTCAGACTTTCTACTTTTTTGGGAGCCATTTCAAGCACAACACTTAACTGCATTTATGTATTTTTATACTGTTTGTAATTTGTTCCAAAGCTCCAGGGAATATGGTCGTCATCACACATATAATGTTGTACGTAGCATTGTTGTCAGCATTTACATAGAGCCAATTGAATTTAGTATTCCCATGTAACATTTACATGCGAGACAGATGAAAAGTTCAAATTTAATGAAGACAAGCAGAGAGGAAAAAGCAATGAAGTGTAGAACAAATCACCCACATTTCCTTTTGACCTCTTTGCTACCGGCCTGGCACGGAACACCAGCTTTCATAAGTCATCACAGGGTATTAGCATACTGTATCACCTCCTCACATGACCTTTCTTGGAAAAACTCTGACATAAGATGCTGTAGGAATAGTGGGGAGGGGGCGGGAATGGCTGGCATCTAGACTCATTTCCTGAAAATGAGGGTGAATTCATCAAACAGAAAAGACAGGAAAAAACAAGATAAGACAGATGAAGAGAGAGGGAGATCTTACAAAAGGAGCAGCATGAGGAGGAGGAGGGGGTGGGAGTGCTCACAGGGACCAATTACAAGGCCTGTATGTGTCTGTGAGCAAGCATATCTGATTGTGTGTCAATTCTGTTGTTACAGGTACCCTAACATGCTCTAGGGTGGTCAAGGTTTCAGTCTGCCCAGGGGCTCTGCTGGCACTTCGGGAGCAGGTTCGAGCCTTTGGCCAGGAGACCAGACACGCCCTCCTCAAGGAAGCCTGTTGGCACAGTACTGAGGGCAGACAGGATGCCCCTGATGAGCATCAGGTTTTTACTCTTGTATGTCTTGTTGAGGCCTTTACTCTGCTTTCACTCCATTAACATTATCCACTGCAAGCCTCATACATAAACTCACTCCAATGCAATTATTGTCATCTCATGTCTCCTCTCGCTTACACGCATCCAAGCACTGTGTAGCTGCAATAAGAGTGTGTGTGAAGGTTATCAGTGGCCTGTAACAATTAAATACTGCATCACAGCTCCTGAAACTCACATTGCTTTCTTTCTTGTTCCCCTATACAGAAAACTGCTGCAGAAAAAAAGTTAGCACCTCACTTCAGAGAAATTGTACAAGATATGGAAGACTATTTGAATCCCCTTCTCACGCAGTTCGACTTCTCTTGCTTAAGGTACTGTTTATGTCATCAGATTCCCTATTTTGTCCACTACAAAGGCTTAAGAATTTCATTTCATTTTCATAGCCTGAGGAAGGGAACTTTGCAAATAAGAAGTGAAGATTTTTAATATTTAGAGTTCCACTGTTAGTTATCAAAGGAGCTGCTGAATGATAGTGGAGTGTATGGTTTGAATTATATACAGTTTATCTATGAGTGTACTGTATGTGTGCATACTGTATACTATTGCTTTTGCTTGAAAGTGTGTTTACAATAGATCTTTGTCACAGCACATTTTGACTTATCAAACACGGGTGTTCCAGTGCTAGGGCCTCGATTTTGTGCATGTTGGTTTAAATGAAGTAGAGCATTTATTAATGTTATCAGTTAGACTTGTGGTTTTACTGCCATGGCGGGTACAAATGTTCTCTGTGAGAAAAGTTTGTTCAAGTGTGTTTTTAAAACAAAGTGAGACTGGTCTGTCTGATAATCTTATTTGGTCAGGTCCGTTCATTCACAAATGCATGCAGCAAGCTTACACAAAGCAAGAGCTGCATGTCTATATTTCTTGCAACTTGTCACATCTCACACTATCTTGTTCATGCCTTGCCTTGTTAGACATAAGGTTGTGCAGTCCTACTGATCCTCACCTGCCCTTATCTCCCCCTGTCAGGCCCCAGGCTGCATCAGTGCTAGTCCCTGAGATGGCCAAAACCAAAGATAAAGAAGAGAAAGGCAGCTCAGGTAAAGGTACCGTATGTTGGGTGTGGGCTTGTGTGTGTCTGTAACACCCCAAGGCCTTGTAGTTATCTATATATGTTATGTATCATATGAATCATCCTTTTTCCAGCATCTGCTGCATTTCCTAGTTGTTCATTGGCAGCCCATCAGCAGGCCACAGCTCATCCCCCTCAGGCCAAAGTTGTTGCTGTACATGTGATTTAATGTGATACACGTTGATTTACACGCACAACATGATAACTCAGTACTTTTACAAGGCACAGTCAGAGTTAAAGTGACACTAAACTGTTTTTAAACATATGCAAAAGAATTAACAGTCAAAATTGCTGGAACAATCACACCGTACAGTTAAGAAATTGTGGAGCAATAGTTCCTTAAAGGTTAAGCTTAAACATCCCAGATGTTGCAACATCTGTATGAAAGTGTTGTGTGTGTGTGTGTGTGTGTGTGTGTGTGTGTGTGTGTGTGTGTGTGTGTGTGTGTGTGTGTGTGTGTGTGTGTGTGTGTGTGTGTGTGTGTGTGTGTACACAGTTAAAGTACCAATGGAACCAGGGGAGTTTGTGGTGTTGCTGGCAGACAGAAAGCTGCTGGAGTTGCCACTGGAAGCTTTGTCCTTCCTGCAGGAGGAAGGCCTGAGCTCTGTGTCCCGAGACTTCTCTCTCCAGCTTCTTCATAGTCGCCTGCACAGGGAAGAGCCAGAGAAAGGTACCAAAGCAAGCATCCCTACAAACCTGCATCTTCAAGATCAACAGCCAGCTGATGTAAAAGAGCAGCTAGTGTAGTAGATTCAAAGTTTTATAATCGTATGGTTTCACTTTTTTGTTTATAGATACTGAGTGACATATCTGTTCTTGGGAAAAATGAATGTCAGCTAAATATAGAAGATGTAACAGAGATATGATTTTAACATGAGTTAAGCATATTTTTACTACTTTCCAAACAATGGATGTAACTGTGAGCGTGTAAATGAGGCATTTCCACTACTCAGAGGTTTACACACACACACACACACACACACACACACACACACACACACACACACACACACACACACACACACACACACACACACACACACACACACACACACACACACACACACACACGTACCCAAGCTTGCCCATATGCATGGATATAAGCAGTAATTCAATTAGTGTAAACAAAGTTAACTGAATTATTAGAAACTTGTGAGAATATTGAAGTGCAATTGACTTGACTGGATGGCGGCCACATCATTTCAGGCAGGTTTAAACCCACCAGGAGAGCTCCAGCTCAGTGTTCAATAAACCAGTTTTTACTAACTAATTGAACAGGCACCCTGTTGAAATTCTCCCAATACTAATAGATTTTTGATTGCTTAAAGAGTTAGTAATCAAGACCTATGATCACTCACCCCTAATTTCCTTTCACAATAGCTTGTTTTCTTTGTTGAACATTATAAATTATATTTCTACATGATTTAGGGAGAGGGACTTATTTATCTAATGATGAGGTACAAGTATGTCAGATATTTACAAACAGATCCTTTAATCATTCATTGAGGACACGGTTTATCACAGTTTTATCACAAACTTGCTCATTCTTATTTTGTTGGTATCACTGCAATGCTGCCAAATAAAATACAATTCTCACAAGTTTCTTCAAAAAGTAGGTCTCTACTGTAAATTGCATAGGACATACTGTAGCATAGATATACACAGTGACAGGTTAAGAACAGTAAAGACACAACAAGCTATGGCTTATAATGGAAGACCAGTGGGCCCGAAATGAAACTTGAATGTAGCTCACCCCATAGTTTTGATGAGAGAAATAAGACTATGTGGTATAACTGTCTTATCTATAAAACTGTTAAAACAGTGAGGTTTTGTTGTGTGACCGGATGTTTGCCTCACGTAATTCCTCATCATATTCTAGTAAATAATAGCTTACACTTGCGAAAGTGTTTTGACGTTTTGATTTAGACTGCAGGCAGCCATCCATAGAAATGGAATTTGTTCAGGACAGAAAGGTCATTTCACATCCTGCTGGCATGCAGAAGTTCATGCAGACATCCGTGAACACCATGGCCCGCTTTGCTAAAGCGGATGTCCATTAACTGCGGTCATTTCGCTGTGCCTGCTAGAACAATTTAGAATCAGGACTGCAGGTCTGATTGTCCAGGGGTATTGTATGTAGGTGCTGCAAAGGGTGACTATTGACTGAGCAAATCATGCTTTAAATTGAAATTACCACACCTTGTTAAAGCTGTCAGCCTAAAACACCAAGTGTGGGTACAGCTGAAAAGCATCACAACACCCCCTTATTGGGTTCAGAACCTGGTGGGAAAGACTGATAGACTGAAAGCAAACTTTAATTGTAGTTAATGAGCAGTCCATCTTGGACCCAATAATGGCTGATGTTTTCAATCTTTTGCCTCCTTAACCCTCCTTAAATTGCTTTCAGTAGTTTAAAAGTAATTAAAAAGACAAATGCAGAGGAAATGCAGTTTAGCCTTTGTTTCCAGGTTATGATCTCGTGAAATAAGTGCTGGGCTGGCATGTAGCACAAAAAAGAATCATAAAGGAATAGTAGTTATCACTTTTTTCCCCAAGAGTTCAGATCTGTCCGGTAAATAAGAAGCTACGGTCAGCAGCCAGTTAGCTTAGCTTAGCACAACGACTGGAAACAGAAGGAAACAGCCTGACTCTGTCTGAAGTAGGGATGTCATTTTCGGTTAATTTTGCTTTCAACAGGCCGACACCCATTAACCGATAACTAACCGGTTAATTTTTAAGAAAAGTTGTGATGTAGTTTTTGTTTGTTAGAGCAGCAGTCGGTGGTCAGAGCTAGCTTGACTTTTAGCTCATCCTTATTCTCCTCAAAGTGTTTTTCAATGCGTTTAGTCACAATAGCTCTCGATGCTCAAGGCACGAATATAAATAATACAATGAATATAAGGCAACCCTGATTATAAGACGACCCCCCCTTTTCCAACAGCTGTTTTTGGGAAAATAACGTTACTTTTTGAATATAACTTACATCATAGTCATGAATTTATTTCCTCCGTGGCAGAAAATCGTTACACGAGCCTTCAGAAACTCCTGCAGGTTAAACTGGACCAACTAAACACTTTTAGGGCTGACTGACTCACACTATAAACAGACTTTAAGACACTCGCTAGCCTAGCAACATTAATGCTACAAACAACCCATAATGCAACACTCCCTGTAGAAGTCTGTTTTACACCGCAACTTTATCCATTCAAAAAGAATATCTGATGATGTGAACACATAATTGTCTAGCCATGAGTGGAGTGTGTATGCAAATTAACCTATAGACCGACATGCATAACCGGTCAAAAATATTCTCGGCAATTAACAGTTGACATCCCTAGTCTGAAGGTAACAAAATATGCCTAGTAGCACCTCTAAAGCTCACTAATTAATATGTTGTATCTTATTTGCTTAATCAGTACAAAATGCAAAAATGCAAAATCCAAAGTGTAAAAAAAATCCCAAATGTCAAACTTGCTTCAAGGGAAAATAAATTCACAGCCAAGTATAGAATCTGTCAAGTCCTATGGTGTGTAGATTGGTGTATCATTTATCACATCATTTATTTGAAATTACTACATCCTCACACTAATTAAAATAGCCACATATAGGAATAGATTTGTGTTGAGTGAGTGTTGGACTTTTGTCTCCCCCTTCTGGCAGTGAGAATAAAGGAGGTGCTCGGCTGTGATTGCCTGACACAGGCATGTGGCACACTCTCTCATATGCACCCTGAATGACAGGCACACAGAGAGTAAAAATGGATATGTTTTGACTGTCAACCGGCCCACCGGGATTTGTCCCAGTATGTCCGTACATCACTGGCTGTAACCTACTGTTACAGCTGTAAAACAGCAGATACATTGTTTTGAGTGTCGCACAAACCCCACAAAATGACTCATTTCACTATCAGAATTTGATCCATTCGGTCTTATAACATTTGGAAAGCCTAGAAGAGCCACACAATGAACGGCCAAACGGCCAGTGGCGGAATGTCGCGCCCAACATGAGACTTAAAAACTCTGTTTACTGTGAAATACAGAGAGATTCATCCGGCGGTGATAGGCTTAATCAGCATTGTGTGAACTGGTTTAGCAAGGGCTTGAATGTAATGGACATTCTATTATATGTAAAAGTTCCGCACTGCAGGTTTAATTTTTTTTTTCAATTCAGTCTAAAAGAAAAATATCTATTTTTGGTCACACATAAAAAAGTCACAAGAGTTGCAAAGCTGTACTTCACAACATCGGTCAAACAAGTATCACTTTTCAGCTAAGCATTTTCTGCCCATTTTCTTTTCACTGTGTTATACTGGAAGAATCATTTATCTTAAATTGTGGTGAATCATGTTCTGTTGGAGCAGGAAACAAACAACATAAGTTTCTGATGTGTGGGTACAGAATCTGGCTAAAAATCTGTTTCAAAATATTTTTCCTGATAAAAAGCAGTACAAACTGGAAAAGAAGAAGGATTTAATTGATATTATTTATCACACTGTGTCATTCTCCAGTCTCTCAGGGTTTTATTTTGGAGGTCTGTGAGTGTAAGGTCCCAAGAACAAAACATCCAGTTGTTTTTTGGCAATGATGCATCAATCCTTGGGGGAATTATGCACATTCATATTTTGGAAAGGAGGGAGAAAGAGCACTGAATTTGATGCTGGAGACATCTCTGCCTTTTTAAAGGTTGAATCATTTGCATAACCTGAGTGAATGTACAAAGGTTACTGTTAAACTAGTGTGTATGTGTGTATCACTTGACACTTGCATATGCCACGGACAGGAAACTACATGCAACAACATGCATCTCCTGATACATCTCTCAATGCCTGTTTCAAATGGGTGATGAAACTGGAAAAAAAATGGAATTGTGCTGGACCATGATTACCATATTTTTGACATCTACAGTTTACTATTATGTCAAGAAGATATAGTGCCTGAAACGTCTTTTGAAAGGACTATTTGTTATTCTGTGCAGTACTTTGCATGAAGTATGCACAGGACAAATTAGCACAAACTATAAAAAGAAGGTCTGTTCTTACTGACTCAAATTTTACTGTGTCTGAGAATTTTTAAGTGATTCCAACTTCACTCAAATAGTATTGAACACACTGATGCCATGTTATTAATTTAAATGCATGCAAATGACAACAGATGTCAGTGTAAGTTAATGTATAGGGATAGTGGAGTTGCACCAAGATGTAGTGTCAAATTAAGTGCACTGTTATTGTATTATTTTATTAATAATATCAAGAGAATTATAAAAAATTGAGAAACCCTTTTTGAAAAACACTTTTAAGCCATTAATTGAATCCTACATGTAGATTTTGGCCATTACTGAATTTGAACATGTGAACATCTGCAGTAGCGTTTTTAGGTGGAAAAAAATGGTGGGGCAACAACTACTTTGGACAGAGGCATGACCAGAAATTTGCATTTTTACCACACTTTAACAGCAACATAAACTATAATTCTTTCACTCACCAATTCAAAGCTCACTTGAAGAGAAAGGAGGCACGGCGGTTCTTCCTCTGATTAAACTTTTCAATGACTCAAGTGTTCCTGTAGCTGCTGTTTCTATGCGTTGGCATTTTGGGTAGCATTAGCTACATTTACTTGGCCAAGCAAGCAAGCTGCCTAGGTGACACCCACTGCTTTCATGTTGGATAATCCTCTCAGATAGATGCTTAAGATCCTGAAAACCTGCTCTTGACCAGGTGCCATCCCCTCCAAATAACACACTTAAGGCAAAAAAGAGCCTTCTTGGACAAGCTAGCAGTTAGCCATTTTTTCCTGGAGAACCACTCCACATTAAATCTTTTATTATTTTTGCCTGCGGTTTGGTTTATAACAATGTCCCGCAACTGGTGGGCACTGAGGCGTTTAATCTCACACTTTCCTTCAAATGGCAGAGTTTCAAATTTGTGTTCTAGAAGATAATCCACTTCGTTCAATGGTGGCAGTTACTTTCCAGGAGAAATACAACTTCTGCTAACTGCTAACTACAAGCAAATGAGACAATTTACTAAGCAAAAATAACCAATCAAATAGCAGCAACAGGCAATCAGCCCACTTGGCATCAAGTTTGTGCCACCTGCTTTTATTGCCAAAGGCTTTGGTCATATATACTGTTATTTTCCCCTACTCAAAGCATTTGATGTTGCCAGAGTGGGGCTTCTGTAGTCAGAAGCAGCTAAAAACACCCTTTTAAAACTATTGTATCAAGCCACTGACCTTTTTTATATCATTCATTAATATGGAATAATAAGTAATTAATTTCTAAATGACTCAGTGCTACTGAAACCACTTTTTTCTGCCCCACTGAACATCTGAGCTGACAGACAGCAGAAGAGTAATCCTTTCACTCCCTTCAATGAAGTCAAATGTTTTTACTTTTTAGTGACAAAAATAAGGTTGACAGTTTGGCTTGAGCTCTGCGTTAGAGGTTGGCACTAGTGGCAGCATTACTGCGTTAATCCAACAGATGCATTCTTTGAGGAGACTGGATATGTTCATCAAACATGATAATGTTTTTGCCTTCATGATTTTGAGGTTTGTTATTGTACAGTACAGTTGGAAGCTTAAAGGACCAGTGTGTAGAATTTAGTGGCATCTAGTGGAGAGGTTGCAGATTGCAACCAACTGAATAACTAAAACGTACGTGCTAAGTGTTAGCATGGGGTTGTGGAAGTGTAGTTTTAAAAGGTGGGTCTTAAGCCTGCAGCAGAAGATGGGCAATGACTAGGTGTGGGAAGACTGCAATTTGGACCAAAGTGTTGGAATGATAGACTGACATTGCAAATCCTTCAACTGAAGAATTTGAGGATTACTACTCCACTGTGATTGCAACTTAGTGTTGACTAAATCCATTAATTATTTGTTTTGTTGATTTGAAAAGAAGGAGGGGTTTGAATCGAATTAATGAGGTAATTAAATTGATAATCAATGCTTAATCAGTAGTCAGTGTTTTCATTTGCAGAGGGTAATAGATGGTGCAGCCACAAGGAAACTTATAGAACAGTTCTTCAGTCACCAATAAATGTCATTGACTTTGCAGATACTGAGAAAGTTGTTTTTTTTTTTCCCTGGTCCAAATGCTGTGTAATCTACCCGACAGACAAGTGCATATATTAATTCTGTTTCCTGTTTGTGGCAGTTGAAAGTGACAACAAAAAGGAGACCAAAGGTGGCAAAGGAACTAAGGGGAAGGGAGATCAAAGCCAAGCCATCAAAGTGGTGAGTTCAGTAAATTAATCTGGGCCCGCCAGATACAGACAGCAATTTTACTTTTACCTGCTGTCAGCACTGGCAATTATTTAAGTCCCTCCTGCCTCTCTTTTAAGTGTGGTTTTTCAATCAATTATATAATGTGTTTTCATAAAGATCCTATTTCTAGCTTCTGAGCATTTATCCTCTGTCATGCACCACTTCTACTTTTTCCACCAACCAGCTTTCTTTTTGCTTCCATTTCCTGCTTCGCTCTGTCTTCTCTGTCTTAAAATCCCCTCTCGAATCCTCTGTTGCAACTGGTATTTAACAGATGTGCATGTGCTAAAGACATTATTTGCATGTGTGTGGATATACTGTATGCGGTTTGATTGAAATAACTTGAACATATTTAAAATTTACCCAGATACCTGCCAATCGTGTCTTACCTCCTAACACCTTTCCAGTGGACACACGTAACTTCAAATGTATCTTTTTTTAAGAATGTCCTTTTAAAATTAAATTTTGTTAAATATTATTCTAAATATTATTCTAATCTATAGTGTAATTCTGTATTTTAAACTGGCCATTTGTGTTCTGAGAATATTGTTGCACTCTTAGATGATGATTCTTAACATGCCTCCATAAGATATTGTCGACCCTTACAATGAAGGCAACTTTGGTAAGTAAATGTAATAGATCCAATCCAGTCGATTCAGAGAATTTACATGATATACCTGCACAATTAATAAACAAGTTTATTGGTGTTATCTCTTCTTAAATAAGGTTGGAAATGCACTGCATTATGGCAGATAAAAATGCTTGGTGCTTATAGTTAATTACAATGTAGCTCTGGCTGCTTTTATATTAGTGTTTGTATGAGTGGTGTGTACTGGAATTAAGCGTGCAGCTCGCTCTACATGTATTTTTTTTGTGGCCTTATATGAATCCAAATGCATCTTCCATTTAGTGTCACACCTTACATAAGTGGAAGTTCAGATAATATTTGCATGTTGATGTCTGTATGTGGCACAGAAGGGACCAGTCTGTGTGAGAGGATGAAGGAGATTTTGGAAACCCACAGCCAGCATTTTACCAATCTGTGGGAGGGCATCATGGGCAGCAAACAAACACCCAGGTTAGAACCTTTAAGTCGAGCAAATCAATGCAATGCAGCATCTTTCTTTGACTTTTGCACTGAGCATACTGAACACCTACTGTATTTGTTATACTGCAATGCCCCTAATCACTTCTACTCCACTCCATATATGTCAAGTCTGTCTGAGATAGAGCAGCTGCTGTGCAGATGCGGTGGCTTCATTTACCTGGGGACAGAGCGCTTCATGGCAAACATTCCACCTGCCAAACTAGCAGCCCTGAATCTGTCTGGTACAGCATACACACACACACACACACACACACACACACACACACACACACACACACACTACATTTTCCCTGCATGATATTTATGTAATGGGACCTGAGGGCATCTTATATGAATTAATGTATGTTGTTTTGTTAAAGTGGAAGAGAGGATTAAAACACTGCATGTTACTTTACCTTCTGTCTGTTTTTGGATGACTCCCAATACAGTGTCAATTGCAAATAAAGTGTCAATTCAATTTTTTTTTAAAAATTTAAAATCTAAAATCTAAATTTAAAAAATTTAGACTTTACTTGTAACTCTCATACCTGTAGGTTAGTATTTGTCTTATTTCCATTATTGCTACATGTAGGCCTTTTCTAACAAGAAGAAATTCAGTATAAATGTTACTACAGTACCTCATAAAAAACAGAAAATGATGAAAATGACTGAGAAGCAGTCTCTGTCATCAAATGTCTTGTGCATCTGATGTCCACAGAAATGTACCAGATTTTTGTAAAATCATGCAGCATCAGTTCTCCAAAGTGTTTTAAATGGTAAATTAAGAGGAAAAATGAGGCAAAATAATGAATGAATGATTGAATTTTAGAGCAGAGCTGTTTGTGTATTATGTAAGCAGTAAATGGAGCAGTAGGCTTAATCTACTCAATGAGGTTTTACCATCAGATCCACAACTTCACTGTGTGACTGTAAAAAATAATTTAACTGAGAGTCTAATGAGGATTAATGATTCGGAATTATATAAGTGGATCATACTCATACTCAACATAAAGCAGTTGTAAATTGACTGATAGTGCAATAATGTTTGGTTCCTTGTAAAAATGACTTTAACAATCTGGACTCCTGCTTGTTGTAGAATTCATCCAATTTATTCCATCGATTTTGATTGTTTACCTTCATGTACCTGCAGTTACAGGCATATTGTATAAATTTCAGTCATTCAATCCTACCGAGTGTTTCTATTTCTCTTTTTTTAAGGATTCTCGTTTATTCTGGTTGTCCAGCAGTCTCCTTAAAATCTTTTGAGTCCCCTGTTCTTAAGATTTGCTTTCATTTATTTTTAATGTGACTCTATATTTTCGGTTAAGAAGCCTCTTTGATAAAACTTACACCAATCCCTTGACTTTTTTTCTTGGGGTCATCTTTAAAGAACTCCTTGGGCATTTTAAGTTAACTACAATCAGGAGACAAGAGGACTCCAAACCCCAAACAAAAAATAGAGAGGCCTTTCCCTCCCTCAGTGTGCTTCAAATAAATGATAACCTGCCCCAAATCGCCTTTCAGCTCTTGACACCTTCAAAGACATTTCACAAAAAAAGCTATGGCCCTACCCTGCATGGCTCCTTTCCTCTCCTTCACGAGAAAACAAAGGTAGTCTGAAGATGGGTGGACTCTTTCTAGCGTGATTGACAAAGTGTCAGGTTGGTCGTACACATCGCCCCAGGCCAGACATATGTGCCTCCTGCTAGCCTGGCGTTACTGCTACTAACTATAGTGTGACTGACACCATGGTCTGAATTCCAGCTGTTACTTCACAACACACCGGACCATTCCTACTTAATTGGGCATCAGGATATAATTAGGCGATTGCAGAAAAAAAGGTGTCATACAGAACATGCCGCACCATCTGCACTCATATCTTATCTGGGAATTGTGTTAATATGAATATTACTTCCTAACATAGGTCTTAATACAATGAGCATTTATATTTTTCTGATTCTCTACGGAGCAAGTGCAGAGCTTTTTCCTTCTGAAAGGGATTCTGGGACATGGTGGAAAATGTTTAAAACCAAAAAAGCAGAAGGCAACTCAAATTTATTTGTAAAGTTTAAACCATAAACTGTAAAAATAATGGATGTAGCCACCGACATCTCCCATTGGTTTGTGGACTCGCATTTTGTAGAATCGAGTTTGGCATTTTGACCGTCGCCATCTTGGATTTTTGGAGCCAGAAGTGATGAGAAGTGACCATATTTGGATGAGATTGTGGAGCTGAGCCTAATGCTAGCTGCTAGCTCGGTTAGCATGGTGTATTTACAGTCTATGGTTAACTGTGATAATGTTAATGCTAATTTTTGCTAGTGAAAAACAGGCTTGAAACCATTAAAACAAAACTAAACATCAGGCTCCTTAGTTTAGTATAACCAAACACTGAACAAGACTTTTTTAGGCGACCAAAATGTTACAGTTAACCTTCATGAACCAACGTTGTTGCTGTGGTAGCAACTTGTCAATCACAACATAGCCACACCCTAAAGCATACCCCGCTTTTTCGTCAAATTTAAACTAAATGGTACCACAATTTACAAAATGAACATCATGCTGTGTTGAAGAAGACTTGAAACTAGTGATTGAGACAATTACCTCATTAGGAAAGTGTTTGAGGTAATAAATCAAGTGAGAAGTAGGGTTATTTTCCCATAGATTTCTATGCAAACAGACTTCTTTTTGGAGCCAGTGGAGTTGCCCCCTGCTGGACATTAAAAAGAAAACAGGTTTAAGGCACTTGCATATTGGCTTCACTTTTCAGACCCAGAGCTACCCACTTGCTTTAAAAATGGTTGATCCATGGTGCTTTATAGTGCAGAGAGAAAAAAAGAATGGAGAAAATTATACACTTTATATACTTGATACACTTTTATGCTTGTTCCCTGCATGTTTGCTTTCAGTCAGTTTTCTTCTGTGCAGACTCAGTTGTCAAATCTGATTTCCACTGTAAAAAGATTAGTTTTAACAGCATATCAAAATCAGCTAATAATTTCTCCCATTAAGACATTGACTATATAGAAAACCCAAACATTTGTATCATTTTACCACTTTCATAGTAGACCTGTTTTGTCAAAAACCTCACCCCTACCTCTGTTCTATAATGTACTTTTGCAAAGAGAGAGCATGATAGTGGGGTTTTCTGTCCATACTGTTAGTTAAATACTCAAGTAAAGTTTCAGGTCAAGTTTATTTATAGAGCACATTTAAAAACAACCAGAGGTGACTACAGTGCTGTACAAATTATAGTGCAAGGCACAACAGTAGAGAATGAAATTAAATCAGTAGTAAAAGGCACAAACAGAAGACAACAATGAAATGCAATGATAAAATACAAGGCAATATCAAAATATATACACAAATGTAAAACAGAAAACACAATATAAATTGTAAGATAAATTTGTAAATAAATAAAAGATTATAAAAAATACTAAAACCATTAAGAGCACTCAAAGGCCATTGAAAACATGTCAGTCTTGACTTTTGTCTGAAAAGTGTCAATGGAGGGGGAACACTTGATTGAAAGCGGAAGACTATTCCAAAGCTACCGCAAAGGCCTGATCTCCCTCACCCACAAGCCTTGATCGTGGAACAGTTAAAAGTAATTGATGTGAGGATCTAAGAGGGCTAGAGTTGGAGTAGGGGCAGAGAAGTTCTGAAATTTACTGAGGTGCCAACCCATGTATGGCTTTAAAAACATTTAAAAAAAACCTTAAAATCAGTCCTGTGTTTGACAGGCAGCCAGTGCAAATAGTTATCTAATGCTGTAATTGGTAATAAAATTTTAGCATTTTGTCATTCTAACAAACATTTAAAAATGACAATTCTGCAGGCATATCCCAGCTACAGCTTCCATAATTCTTAGACATAGACTCATGGGAAATGATCTTGAAAGAAAACAGTAAAAATACATTGTGTAACAGCAGATAGACTGGAAGTGACACAGGTCTTTGGCTTTATACTGTTACAAGTGCAAAAATAGAATCATCAAGTCTATTATGTATAAATGTCAAGATTTTTGCACAAATGCTTCCAATAAAAATAATCGAAACAAAAATAGAATCATCATCTTAATAATTAAAGCATCTTTGATATTCTTTTCAATAACATGCTGTACTTCTTTCTTTTACATCCTGGTTCTCTTTGTAGAAGCCTGTGCCTTCTGTCACTTAACTTAGATTGTGTTTAGTTGGACACATGAGGACAGTTGAGAACAGCTCTTCATATTTGGGGCAGAACATGATTGACATCCTCAAGGCTTCGTTTTATGCTGCCTGTAGAAATGTTATGAAGGATTCATAACTGCAAGCAGAGTGCATTTCTGCATTGTAAGAAACGGCCAGACATTTAAGGCAACTGAGGCGCCCCGTATACAAAATGTGTTGTGCATGGTGTTTGTGAGGAGTTTTGCATGTACAGTATACTTTTAATGGAGCTGTCAGTAAGTAGTTGTCTTTTTCCTAATAAGATTTATTTGTTCTGTTGCCAGATAATGATAATGATGTTTGCTCTCTCCAGAGTGTCACATGGCTCTGCTCTTTGACCTGGTCCAGAACAATGCAAGTGTTCTCCGCCAATCAAACCTTGACATGCACAAGAGGTAACAAATAGCTTTATTGATTTAAGTAAATTAGTTTTTCAAATAAATTTCCCATCACCTTTTTCTTATTACAGATACATTCTTTCTTCCTCCTTCCCTTCTTTAATGTGTTTTACTGGATTCACTCAGTGACAATTGATGTATTTGTCTTTGGTAGTATTTTGGCTCTTCAGTTGGAAGTAGTTTATACAAACAGGGCTTCCCCTCTGTCTGTCACACATCATCTTTCTGTTTTCTTCCTGCAGTGCTGGACAGTTTGCCCTGGAGAAACCCCTGGAGACGGCTCTGCTGTTGAGTTTGGATGGCGTGAGCTGTATTGTCCTCAACCAGTGGCACAGCAGCCTTCAACAGAACACACGCAATATGGCTACTTTTCTGGACAGTACGTTTTACACACACAAATAAATTGACAGTACAATTTATCACTATTACTATTGAATGATAATGGCTCTGGGCATTATTAGCAGCTACAGTAACACAGTCTGCATGTGTCACCATGTGTTGCAGATCTCCTGAGGGTCAGACAGACCTCTGGCCAGACTGTCCATATCCTGAGGAAAGGGGACTTTCACAGTTCAAAGATACCGCATCACAATGTTACAGGATCATATGGTGCAGTACTGTATATCCTGCTCTCTACCTCATTTAGCTTCACATTTGCTTTTCTATTTACTGTAAATACATTCATGTCTATGTATTTATGCTAACCCCATCCCTCACACCCACACATCTCTTTCTCTCTTGTGTATGAGGCTTGGACTTCTCCACAAAGAGAAAAAAAATGAACGTCAAGCAGAATAATTCACATTCTGAATCCCACAGAATCAGCTTTATATACATTAGAAAGCATGATTTAATATAACTCTCACATATAATTACTACTTTCTCTGGTTCTCTGCAGATCAAATGCTCCTCACTGAAGATGATGTTCAACACAAAACAACTCTTAAACCATCAGCCTTCAACTGTATACTTTATGGACTCCCTAACTTAATTGTCACATAATATGCTGCATACCCTCAATGAATTTCTCACTTATATTGCACAGTTCAAGACAATTACTGGCATAAATGTCAGCTGGATTTGCAAATATTGCTGTATGCAAAAAACTAAAGCTAGTATGAAGGTTAAAACATTCATAAAAGATGATTATTTACTTATATTCTCCACTGTGTAATTTAATGAGAATAAGTGATTTTTGTACTTGATGTTTTTAATATTGTTTTACCGTACACAGCCGAAGTGAGATACAAAATCCAACATGCCTGGCTCCATAAACTAAGGCTACAGCTCACAATGATCTAGGAGAGCGTAGCTATCAGAGAGTCCCCCTTATACATGTCTTGTATTATTAAAATAGCAACGTTACAGCTGAGCATTGTGCTGACATGTTGTACCTTCAGGTCCTCTGCCTAGTAGATAACACTCAATATATTGAGTGTGTAGTGTCCACATGAGTCACTATGCTTTTCAATGCGTCATTAATCTGCGTCAGTATCAGACTTGATGTGAATGTGAGAAATGATTTTGGGCCAAATAAACACTTTGAGAAGGCTGGCAGGCCTACTGTCACAGGACAGGACTGGACCTTTTTCAATTGTAGCTTCAAAACCAATTAGTGCTGATTTAGTCTAAATTTAGACAGATGATTTAGTAGATTTTATTTGGTATTTATCTAATGCTTTTGTCATGACTTTTGACTTGAAATTCACTTTTTGACCCCACATGTAAAGATGCACTCATGAAAACTGTTCCGTTGAGAGAAGCAGGATTTGTCCTTTCCTTGAAATGAGGTTCAAATTAAATATAATTACGGTTACTAATTTTAATTTAGGGAATGCCTTTATCATGCATTGCAGCGCATGCTTAATCCTTATATTTGTTGTTGTATTGCATTAAATGTTATGTAAAAATTCCCCAACACAACCCTTGAGAAAATAATGTTCTTACTGTTGGAATTATGTGACCTGAGGTTTAAAAGCTTCTCTGTTTATTTTAACATTTAAAGCAGGATCACTTTGTGGTTTCAGTTTGACATCCCTCTAAATCTAATTCACTAGACTGAGCCCCAATTAACTAAAACCTAAAATTACAACAGTGGCAAATATAGTACTTTATTCTTCAGTAGATTCAGGGGTGAAAGTTGACTATGACACAGATCAGTTTTTATCCCACTTTATGTAAAAATTGAGAGATTTTGTTCTTCTTGAATTGGCATGTTTATTAAATTGAAACACGTCACACAGCTCTTCTCCAGTACTCCATGCTTTATTCACCAAACGTCTTCGTCTATCTTGCTTATAATATTTCGTCTGAGCTTCTTTCTGGTTTCCTTATAGTCACGACATTGATCAGTCGTGACTAACAGATCACAATAGATACTAAATATACAAACCATCTTTTTAAAATAGTTTTCACAAAATATATATTTTACTCCTAGTGGATACAGAAATTTACGAGAGATGTAAATCTCATAGCAGCAGCCAATTGTATGTTCTTTCTTTTTTCTTTCAAAAACACAATTAGTCAAGTCTCTACCATTTCTTCAAGCCTAACTAATTTCAAAGTCAATCTTAACATATCCATCCTTGAACTAAATTTCCTGTTGTTCTCAAAAGTTTTGTTCTCTGAGAACAAATATAATCCAGTGGACTCCAGAAAACTGGCTTCAAATCTCATTCCTCTTTTGATCCTCTTGACACACAAAGCCAACTGTGTAGAAATCATAGCAGAATTGAGCTCATTTGTACCACCTTTAAACTCTAAGTCTCTACTCCAAGTAAACAAAATCAAATTAATATCAAATATAAGGCAATGTCAACACTATTAGTGGTGACACAAAGTCACAGTTTTCTGGTCTTCTTGGTTGAAATATTCTTGTGCTCATAAATATTGTTTGGGCATTTTAAGAATTAATTACTTCTTTTAATCTTTGTCTCTCTCACTGTTTGTGTAAGTGTATATCGAGGTGAACACAGTACTGGGTGCAGAAGGGTAAAAGACATTTTACTCTCCTGGATCCCCATTTTGCATTTGACTTAAAGGACATTCAGTTCTTGTTTTCTGTTTCTGTTTCTCAATTTTATATGAGCTTCTATATAAACATCCAGTTTGACGTACAGTATCTGCTGACTGAGAACACAATGAAGGATTTAAGTGTCATCTTACTGGCTTGTCAGAGGACATATTTGTATTGACTGACTCTACTTAGCGATATTTAGACTCATACAGCTGATTTCAGGCCCAAATGCTGCCCTGTGTCCACAATCATACATTGGTGATAAGATTACAGAGCTTCTCCTATGCAGACACACAGTGATTGTAGTCCTGCAATGGCGCTCATAAATGCAGTACCCTTTAGAACGAATCACAGATTAGCAAATAACATTTAAGAAATTATTGTTTCAGCTTATGTCTGCATTGCTGACATCTGGACAGCTGATGACATTCAGAGCAAGTTGCTGGATGCAACCTTTCCTATTTCCCTTATTCTGATAAATAACTGCTGCTAACTGTCTGTCTCAGCAGCTTGTTTGTCTTTTCACCCAAGGACGACTCAGCGTCCACCCCTCTGGGCAGCCAACAGATGTCTCTGTCGCTTGCTGCTGTGCTCCCAAAGTTATATATACATGAACACACACCGCTTACATTTAGGTTTCGAACAGCTTTTTTAAGAGAACATCCACGTTTTTGAGGATGCTGCAAGTCTTTAATTACCAGTAATTTCTGATCTGATGAAACACTAGATATTTGCAGTATGTAAATTGTGTTAAATGTTTTAAAGTTAGTTGACGCTTATTGGTGTGTAAATGTAGGGTCCTTTTCATCATCAGAGTTGATTTTTAGAGAAATCAATTGCCATCAAAAATGAATGGTTTCATGAATTATGAAAATGGATCATTCAAACTGTACTAGTAGAACATACTATTACTACTACTACTACTACCACCACTACTACTACTATTACTACTACTACTACTACTACTACAATACACTACTATTTTTGACCCCCACATGTTGTCCATGTCTCAAAGCACTTTCTCCACATTATTATTGTGTTTGTTTTGACCAAAGAGAGTAAGAACTACAGCCAGAGGATGTTCTTCTGCAGCATGTTGTTTGACATTTGTATGCACTGTAGGTATGTATATAGGTCAGTCAGAGTGAGTGTTTCACTGTGGAGGAGACTTCTCACAGGCTGGAAGCAGAGAAGGAGGAGAGAGGCCGGAGACACAGAAGATCATCCACAGACAGAGGTATTACTATGTTGCAGTCAGTCATCAGTGTGTGATGACAGCAGCAGGCAGATAGTGTCATATCATCAGGAGATGGATGCAATGAACTACAATTGTAGTTAAAGTAAGTAGGCTATTATAAAGAAAAAGAGCTGATGATTAGTACCTGAATGTGTAAGAGAAGAGGTGTGGTAGATCTAGTTGATAGTGACTCAGGTGTGTGTTGTGAAGACAATTTATTAGCAAAAACAGGCAATATGTATTTGGTTCAATAAGTTCAGTCAGATTGTGTGTGATGGCCTGGTCACATTAATATTTCATTCTAATAAAGTAAAATTATGGATTCCATCAGGAGTTATTTCTTCGCAGAATCAATATAGATTGCCTGCCAAATTAAAAGGATTGGCTGGGTAAGGCTAAAGATCAAAAATTCTACTTATCTGTGTTTTTTGTTCTTAAAAGGAAGTAAGCTGCCCACTCAATGTTCAGCAGATCTATATACTGTATATTGCTTTTCTGATCCAAAGTCTCTTTTAATTGACTAGTGCAGTGCCCGTTCAAAACATGCCTGTTCGAAACAGGCCGATTGCTTGCCCTCTGGCCACTACTTTGACACATAGAAAAATTAATACAGTTGATGTGAGGTGTGAATGAGTATATACACCAACAACATGAAAGAATCTAACATTCTATTACACACATATGTTATAAATTATACGTACTCTAATAGTAAATAATTCTTATCTCATTCCAGCCTAAAATAAGTAACACCTACACATTCACGTTCCTTTCATTCTTTAGTTTTGTTTTCATTATTTTTCATCCTTAAGTTAATATTACAATGTCTGAATAATAAAGGACCATTATCACCATCAATACCCTAGATTTTATTCTATTATGACAAACATTTACAGTAACAAAATGAGACTACAGACTTCATTTAGAATATTTTATCTGTTCACATTGCCACTCTTTTTTACTGTCTTTTATAAATATTTACAGCAACCACCCTGTGTCAGGCAGAAATACAAGCTATTTTGTTTCCTTTTTTTTGTGTGAGACAATGTGATACTAAACACATTAAGACATTCTCATCCTCCTCTGGATTATTAAATCATCGATCCACAACCAAAAATGCAAAGGAATAGTTCGTCATTTTATGAAATGTGCCTATTTGCTGTTTCACTGAGTGTTAGATGAAAAGATTGACGCCACTCTTGTATATGTATAGTAAGCTACAGCCAGCAGCCAGTTAGCTAACAATAGCTGTCACCCCAATCCACCCGGTATGATGGCCAGCACTTTGCCAAACCATCTAAGTGAGGGTGGCAGTGACAAGGAGGAAGATGAATCATTTTCAATACGTGGAACGCTAATGTCAGCTATAACTAGTTTTCATGCTAGCTAACAGCCCATGTACTGCCCTCAATATTTGTTTCTTGCCACAATTTGCCTCTGGTGTGATTGTACCTTTAGCAGATGTGTTTCCTTTGCTTAGCTAGACTTTATGCACCATCGCCCACTTTATCAACCGTGCTACTCAATACATGTCAGGTGGGCACCGGAGGCAGCATTTAGGTGCTGCAGCAAGCAAGCGCCTCCCCTATGTGGAATCTCAATATTGAGCCACATGACTCTGACACACAGCCGTTCAAGGCTGATTGATGTAGCCCTGTGAAGTATCCATGAAACCTCTGCTTCTATATTTAAAGGCCTGAGCAGTCTGCCTGCTAACAAAGATGACAAGACAAAGCTCTGATTTATGGTAACGCTTTATTTGACAGCCACCCTGCCTTAGCAAAATTTGGGGAGTGGTTGTTTTACACAGATCATAAAAGTCACTGGTTGTTTTCCTCTGCTTTTAGTACTTGGCGTTCACATTAGAGCCAAGCCCTACTATAGACTAAACTATATTTTCCGTCCATTAAGATCACTGTCAGGTGTGTTATGTGGTTATATGAAATGGGACAAATTTGAAGTCCCAGCAGAAGTCCCAAGCAGACCAACCTTGATAAAGGAGTGTGTCCTTCAACTTGTGTTTTGATTTGATTCATTTTTGCAGACATTGCTGATAAAAGGGTAAATGCCAAGGTGATTGGTGTGATTTTGGCATAGTTTAGCCAACATGACACGACAGGAACTCAAGTATAGTCGGGCTTCCACATTGAAAGCCAGTCAAATTTAGCTCCCACAGTTTTCAATCACAGATCATAGACTATATGTGAGATTCTCTACCAGTACCAGGTGGTGTTATTTAGCTAAAAAAAATCCCCTCCAGTCAACCAGTTCTTAAGCTTTGGCTTAATTACATTACCTTTTGAATGGAAAATAGCTAATATTTGTTTTGAAACTTATCTGCATCAAGTCCCTCAGCTTTATCCACTGATAAAATGTGGCTCCTGTACCTGTAATGAAATCCTTGCCGTGGACCAAGCACAGTCACTCTTTTTTTTCACTTTGATAACTTTTTGTTAGGATGAATTTGGTTTCACTGGATGTGTGTTTCAAAGGTGCCTTTTTGGTTCAGTGGATGCATGACTTACAGACTAAACAAAGCAATGACCAAGTTGAGCATGAGAAGGGCATTGGAAGCATTTGTTGTGTTTAATTTACCTATATATATATATATATATATATATATATATATATGACTCCTGTGATTTCCAGCAATCACACCAATTAGAAATTAATGATCAATGTATTTTTGCTGCTCTTACTGCTTTTTTAGATGCAAATCACCTGCTAGAAGTAGGTTGTAATTCACACACACAATGAAAGAAATTACTGCTACAGTTTTGACACCTGACACCCCTTAGCAACTCTTTATTCATTAAATTCATTAAATGTACAATAGAAGGTGTATATCAGCATGTTATGGAGGTCTGCTGCTATTGGCTTGTGTTGCCGACGCTACTCCGGTGCCTTCACCATCACTACAGACGTTGCAGCTGCGGTTCTAGCCCATTCCTGGCGCTTTTCAAAGAACTGAGTACTGTTGACACCAAACTTCATTGAAAATAATGACAATTTAGCATAATGATGACTGGTGATGGATCGCTTGTTAACTACTCATTTATGTTACATTTTACTGAAATAAATCCACATTTACCTACAAAATAGGTGCTGAATTAAACAGTGGCTCCTAGCATTACTTTATTTTTGAAATATCATCCATGTTGCTTGTCTTACACAAGAAACATGGCCTATTTTAAATTGTAAATTTTTTAAGGGAGTTCAACATGAGTGTTGTTAAATTCAGACTGTTCAGTTGGGAGAGGGGTTTCAGCTCCTTCAGCAGACAGCATTTCAGAGCTCAGAATACTGCTTGTTTTTCCATGATTTTGAAACCTTTATATACTTGGTGATTTTTTTAATGAGTCAAATTTGGCTGGGTGGTTAATAACACATTTTTCTGTGGTGTGAAAAACTCAGAACACATAGGAGGGGAAACACAGCAAGCAATCAGGCATCATTTTATTACTATAATTCCCCATACAGTTTTACAGCACGGGAAGATCTGGGCTCCTAACATTTGGTCTACATATTCATAATCATATTATCTATGCTAAAAATGCAATTAGACGTCATAACCATATCAGAACAGCAAGGATTGTAGCTTGCTCTCTGAGCACCTAAGCTTTATTGATTTTATAAATGAATGTGTTGAGAAACGCTGTGCACTGTAAGTCTGTGCTCTGATGCAATTAAAGTTTATTCAAGTTTATTGAAATTATATATTGCTGTGATATTTTGATTTAATTTCATTATTTGTGATTTGAGTTCATGCCGCATGCTTGTTCAGTCTGTCAATTTGGCTGCAGCGCAGGTCAACTGATGTGTGTTTTGCTTACTTTCACAAGAATCTAGTACTGCTTCTACTGTGGTTCTTGTGTATCCCTAATCCAAACAATGAGATCAGAAAAGCTAAGCAGCAATAGATGACTGACATCCCCGAACCCCCACACACCTACACAACCAACACCTGGTGGTATTATGCTAACTTCACTACCAAACTGTATCATCCAAACTCCTCATGCTATGTCTGCGTACACATGCCACATATTGGGGGAACTCCCTTGAGCAGAGTAAGAAAATTAACAGCTAGCAAAACCAATTGCCCAGCAGGGCTCACAACACACCCTGGATTAGGATTAGTTCAGTCTAAGGCAAATTTCAGCATTCCCATGAAAATAACTGAGCAGCAGAGCTGAGTATGTGGGTTGCGCCCATGAAAAATTTGCCAAATCTTCTCTGCCAATGCCAAACAGCTTATTCTGCCATTGACTCGTTTGGTGTTTGGTGGATTGGATGATTGAAGTTTGAAGAAACAAGACATATTGGCAATTTAACAATTTATTCATTTAACAAACAGGAGCCTCAGTAGCGTGTGGAAGAACCATACACAGCCACAACAGCCTGGCACCCCCTCCTCATGCTGGTCACCAGCCTGGTCACACACTGCTGTGGGATGGCATCCCATTTTTCAACCAGCATTTGTCTCAAGTCAGCCAACGTGGTTGTGTTGGTCACTCTGGCACGAACAGCATGCCCAAGTGTTCAATGGGGTTGAGGTCAGGACTGCTGACAAGCCATTCCATCCTCTCCACTCCCAAATTCTGGAGGTAGTCTCTGATAAACCCCGCCTGTGTGGGGGCGAGCGTTGTCATCTTGGAAGATAGAGTTCGGTCCCAGACTGTGGAGATATGGGATTGCCACTGGTTGCAGAATCTAGCTCTCTGCGTTGAGATTGCCTCCAATGATGACAAGCCTTGTTTTTCCAGTGAGGGAGATGCCGCCAAAAGATGTTACTCTATCAGTGGAGCAATCAGCATAGCATTCTCCGCATCTACTCTACACTTTGACCCTACAATCCAACTGCCGTAGGCAGAATCTGGACTCATCGCTGAACATAACGTTCCTCCACATGTTCAGGTTCCAGTGCATGTGTTGCCGACACCAGCGCAAATGGGCCTGATGGTGAAGGGCAGTCATGGCAGGCCTCCTGGCAGCCCTATGAGACCGGAGATTGGCTGTGTGCAGTCTGTTCCGGATTGTCTGGGCAGAGAGCCGTCGGCCATATTGTCCTGCAAACCTTGACTGCAAATCTGTAGAAGCCTACGGTACCTAAGTGCTGACAAGAAACAGTCCTCTTGGGTTGTCGTCTTCTTGGGACACCCACTTCGTGGCCTGTCTCTGACATCCCCTGTTATATGGAACTTGGCCTTCACTTTGGAGATGGTACTAGGGCTCACTCCAAATAATGCCGCAACTTGGTTTTGCAGAACACCAGCTTGAAGTTGCCCTATCGCACTGGCTCTATCCAGATCAGTCAAACGTGGCATGCCGATTCTTGGAGCAGACACCTACTGACCACTGTAGCAGGGCCCATGCTCACAGGTGCTGCCAATCAGGTGCACCTGGGGGTACCAGAAGCTCAAAACAAGTGTCAATAGCAACAGCAAAATAAGCTGTTTGGCAATGGCAAAGAAGATTTGGCAAATTTTTCATGGGTGCAACCCACATACTCAGCTCTGCTGCTCATCCCACAAATGCATGTTCCTTACAAATGTGGCACCATTTAAAAGGGAAATAAACAGACTTTCCAACAGTATAAGATTTATTGCCAAGAAGCATTGTTACAACAAAGAAATAATCTACCAAACACATATTTCCTTACTTTTTGTGCTAAGTTTATTACGACTGGAAACCATCAACTACAGGTTCGTGTCCTTTGTCAATGTCACTATAGCAACAGATGCAGCAATTAGTGATGAATTGGGAGCCCTTTGACTGACGGCAATGCAAAATCACATGGCCAGGCTATTCAATCAGGTATTTGGCTGACATCATGGTTGACTACCTGGAAATTCACTCTCACAAATATTTCCTAATTGTAATGACTGTATTCCTTATTCTCTGTTGCTGTGCCACCTGTATAGTGCTTATTTTCAGATCCATGCTCACCAGAATGATCACTCAATATGCACAAATATCCATTAAACAAATGGTTCTGCAAGAAATGCCATACTATGATGAGGATGTAAACTAAATCTAATTCCTTACGAACATAGCCTACAATAATTTCTGACTTTATTGATTAAGAATAATCAAAAGGGGTAAATGTGAGGGAAATTATTCTATGAATATGTATAAATGCTTGTGTGAACTTGTGAAAGGTTAAAATGTTTGGTGATAGTCATAGAAATCATGTTTGTGCATCTGAACAGTATGTTCCTGTGTGAAAGAGAAACAAAGAACAACTGTTTATTCTAAAACAGATCCTGCCATGTCTGTTTGGGTATAATCATGTATAGAGTAGTCACAACAACTCTTAGAGGTTGGTGTGAAACAGAATAAGAAGTATTTGCCTCACTGTTCAGGGCTCACTCCTATACAGCAGCTCGTATGTCTGTATCAAGTGTGAGTGTGCCATGTTCTAAGCATTAAAGAAAGTGCGACAATTCTATATAGAGAGTTGTCTCTTTCCTCATTGAAGTCAAGTGGGTAAATTGCCACGACAAGCTCCAGGACTTTGTCTAAGATCCATAATATGATTTTTACATGTAAGGAGGAGGGGAGTGGAGAAGAAGTCCCTAATGAGAAGTCTCATTATTTCACAACTTAGAAACTCAGAGATTTATCAGAGACATCCACAGTAATGTGTTGAGATGACACAAAGCAAAATGTCCTAAATGGCAGACAGTGTACAAGGATGTAATGACTTTATCGATTATTTGCATATTCTGCAAATAGAATATGTATCATGTGTATGCTTACTTTTTCTGTCATACCTGTCAGCTTCATTAGAGAGGCTATTAAAGATTCAAACTTCAGGTTTCCACACACATTGCCAGTAAACTAAAGTAATATCAGTTATGATGGAACTACTGCAACACAATAACACTGAAGTTTGTGGATGGAAGGAAGTAGACCCACTGCACAGCGCTACCAGTTATTCTATTGTATGACATTTTCCGTCACATTCATGTCAGTAGAACTGCTGAGGTAGAATCCAAAATTGCTAGATAAGCGCAGAAATGTCATACTTTTACTCTCCACAACCCTATATATTTGCACACATTTGAAGGACACTGAAGCCACCAGGTTTGCATTTTACATGTATTGTAGTGCAACCTTTTTTTGAGGAATATTGAGGGGAAATAATTTCTTCTTTGCATTGCTGCCTCATTTTGTATGTAAAAGGAGCAATATATGAGTGCATCATTTTTTAATAATATCCACAGATTAAAACCAGTAACATATATGATGAACCTATTATAAAACAAAAACCACAAAAAGTGAAAGAGTACCTATCGCACTTCTTGAATTTGTAAAGTTCCCCTGAGCAAGGCACATATACCTGCTCCAGTGGAGCTGCTTGGGTTGTGTGTATTTAGCAAAAACAACACAATTATATATGTAGAGATGTATCACATTGTATTTACAGGACTGTTTATTCTCTTTTAAAGTTAAAGGACTGGTGAGTTGCCAAGTGAAACATAACTGAGCTTTGACTTTCTCTATTTTGCTGCAAATCTGAGATATTCAGAGGGAAGATCTATTGAGAAGGAAGACTGACAAAAAGCAGAAAAGATCAGATTCAAAACAGCATATTGTCAGAAAAATGCATTTCACAAAGGTTTATATTCCCTCAACTTCTCCCCCCCTTTACTGCTTCATTCTCTGTTTCTTTTCTCTTATGGGTTTTTTCTTTTATCATCTCTGTTCTGGCTTTTCACACTATACTGTAACAAAAATGAATCCATTTTG
Organism: Scomberomorus guttatus; assembly: GCA_038419695.1. Taxonomy (NCBI): domain Eukaryota; kingdom Metazoa; phylum Chordata; class Actinopteri; order Scombriformes; family Scombridae; genus Scomberomorus; species Scomberomorus guttatus. The sequence goes on from CM076458.1 coordinate 23,978,593, forward strand.
CATCTCATTTACAGTCCCCATAACAACCTATCATACTCAATTTACTCTGAAGGCTCTGCTGTGCTGCAGGTATTGGTGCAGTGTTGGGTTTACATGTCTGGATACACTTCAAGGACCCATTCACCTCTGAGATTATAAAGCTATGCTGTACATTGTTTTATTATAGCAGCACGACTGTTGGGCCTCTAGTTTCACAGCGGTAAACTTGCAGAGTTGCGGACACTATTTTTTCACTCTGATTTCAACGGAATCTTGCTTTTGTTTTTGCCCACACTGCTTGGTGTGGCATTCCTGATGTGGGTGTGTTATGAATATTCTGCTTTCCGCCTACAAAAGTTAAGTTACCATAATAAGACTAAGGGCCCTACTTGGCACGCTTGAGTTCTGTATTATTTTGTCACTTTATTTGGTGAAGGCACACACCCATATAAACCTCTCTGAAATCATAGAAACCATTTTTTTCGTGTTTTGCTTATTCTTAAACTTTCCAGACAGTTTTTTTTTTTTCTGGCAATGGCATTAATGCCCACGAGACTGAATAAAGTTGGCACTGTGCAGGGCGCACTTGACTGTGATCTGCGCTGCGCACTGGGTTCACGAAAATAAGGCCCTAAGAGTCTCCAACCAAGCTAGCAGAACTGTGAGGCTGTTCTTAGGCACAGGGGTGCTTTGAGCTAAATGCTAACACCAGGCACTACATGAAAAGTCAAGGACCACCAGATTCATTAGAATGTATCCACTGGGGATGTTGAATGTCTGCACCAAATGTCACAGCAATTGATCCAATAGTTGTTGAGATATTTTTCTAAAAACTGTAAATGTCAACCTCGTGGTGGCACTAGAGGTAAAGTCAAGGGTTCGGCAAAGTCAGTGGGCGACTTCCTCTGAGGACCATGAATGTCTGTACAAAATTTCATGGCAATCCATCTCATGGTTGTGCAGATATTTCAGTCTGGACCAAAGTGGTGGATCCACCAACCCACCAGCTAACCATCAGACCAACATTAGCCTCCTTTGAGCCATGCTGGTAGGGTAGAAATTAGAATAATTACAAGAAAGTAGACAAGAAATGTAAAGTATGTTAATGATGTTGTTTGATGTCATGTGATTCCACTGAGCCAGTCAATCACTGTAATCCTATTATAGAAAGAACTTTGCTATAATTTCCATAAAGACTGTGGCTGATTTACATCATCACCTTGTCCAGGCAATTGAATGTACATTTCACTGCTGCTAAATTTTGACTATTCATAGAAAGAACAGCTCATGGCTTTGAAAGACCAAAGTTGCTGCTCTTCCCATTTTTTTTAGTGCTGTTAGAGCTCACTTTGATGTCAAAGTTACATGAACAGATACCACGTCAAAGCCATGCTGTCCAAACATCAAATATGTTCACAAAGGGGCAGCCATACTGTTAACTAACAGCAACTCATTCTTAAGTTGTCGTTCTGTTGTATTGAGACATGCTGGAAAGCTGTATCTGTATTCCTGCCACGTTCCTCCCTCTAAGCCTTCAGGCAGAAAGTCAGATGAAGAAGTTTATTCTTGCGCTGGGAAGCAGAGGGAACAGTAACTGGGTGAAACAATTACAGGGTTTTTGGTGCTGTGGATGCTGTTTGGCTTCTCAATGGCCATGCCTGCCTTGTAAGTTCAGCTCTGAAAGTGAATAATATTTTCAGACAAAACAGCGCAATAGTCCACAGTACAATGGGCACATCTGTAAAAAGCACTTTTAATTCAGTACAATAATACAATACAATACAATAATACAGACGCTGCTTCTGTGCAAATTGCCTCTATGCCACTAGAAAAAAAGTCTGTTTACTTTCTCTGTTTAAGATCATTTTATCATGCACCAGCCTTATTACACTATGTAATGGTACAAAAAAGAAACAGAGCTATATTTAAAATATATCACCACAAAAAGCTACTGTATGCAGTGGCTGCACCAGCCGACTGTATATACTGTCCTCACCAAAATAATCAGTAGCATTGGTCACTTGTTCAAATGCTTAAAACTTACATATGAGAACAGTTGAGCAGAGAAACATACTGAAAGGTACGCAGATGCCTCCATACAGAACACAGGGGTCACTGAATGGTTTGTATGTGGAAGTATGAAAAAAATAAAAACATGACAAATTATATTAGGGGCATATTACACCTTTATTAGGGAGACACAGTAGAGAGGTGACAGGAAAGAAGGGGGGAGAGAGACGGGGAGTCACATGCAAAATTTTAATATATTTCAAATTACTGAGTGTAATGTGAAAAGGGCTCACTTGTAACCCACAGAGAATTTCAGCTCCTGGTGTCAGTTTTACTGCCTGTAACTTTACTGTTTTGTTCAATCTCAACACTTTCATCAAAGTCATTTCCAGCAGCAACAGGGAGCTTTTTTCATTGAAAAACACTACATACCCAGCTCTAAACTGCAGACAGACAACTAGCTGTAGTTGAGCACTAAGCAGCTAAAGAGACAGATTTTTCCCTCAGGAGTTACTGGAGACCAAAAACAGGTATCACAGGGGAGCAGATAGTAACATTTTCATAGCCTTGCAAAACTATTGTTGGGGTAAATGGTTGGGCATACAAATTGTCTGATTTTGACACCCTCCCATCTTTGCCTCCCATCTCCTACCAACAGTCAACATGGTATCTTTTAACCATGACCACAATCTGTCCTTAACCAATTTGTTTTAATTGCTTGACCTTGAGCAAACGGACACCTGTTTGACTGATACTCCCTGGAGTGCACAAAAAAACCCCATGATATTTAGGATAATAAATGCATGTTTTTCAGATCAGAAAACACTCACATAAACTGCTCATGAAATGGTCATATGGGCAAACTCATGGGTATGGTATCATCATAGGTGTGAGGAAGTGTTGCAGTTGAGCCAATAGTTCATTTTTGAACCCACTCAAAGTAAGAGTAAGTAAAGAGGATATTTTTTGTTTGTTATAACCCCCAAAACAAAGCTGTGAAAGGATATAGAGACCATGAGAGGGGAGGCAATTTTCTGCAGTTAGCAACAAACTAATAAGTGGTGTGTCTAGTGTATATTGCACTGCCATGGAGTGGAGTCATTGTAAATGAAACCGTCTTTTTGTGCAGGTATGTGGTAAGGCCGATTCTACATGTTCCTGCTTTCTTTCTTCTCCCACTCTTCACTTGCTTAATTTGCTTTCCTCAGCCATCAAACACTTATTGAGACATTTCAGGGTCTAATCTGTGGCACCTCAGTCCAGATGAGAATCCACTCCAGACTTCAATTTCACCTCTCAGTCATGCTTTGTATGCTACTGAGGTCTCATGAAGGTACATTAGAGGCAGCTAACACACATCGGTCCTCAAAGCAAGGCATTAGTGTCAGGTGTGCTCATATATAAGAAGTGACTCTGACATCCTCCCCACCCTTTACTTATAGGCAGGGGGCTCATATAGGAGGTGCCAATATGATCAGTGGATAAAAGGCAGTAAATAATCATAGCAGTGAGATATAGGGACTGTAACATGTAAACAAAATGGAATACTCCCTGCTGGAGATGAACACAACATAGCTTTTCTCATATATTGCGTCTACCATTTTCATCAGTCTTACAGAGTCACAATGAGCCAACAGCATATTGCGGCACATGGCAATGTGACTGGATTGATTTCTTAATCTTCAGCAATAGGAATACAGTCACATAATATTTGATGATATAGCCTGGAATGTATCTTTCTAATTCACATGAGAAAAGCTTATCTTCACCCTTCTCTCTGTAGACCTGTACATTAACTGAACTGTTTCATTAACACAGATATGTTGGCCTCAATGCTATTGTCCCATACACTCACATTAGACAAAAATCATCTGTCTCCTGATTGCTTCTATCAGTGACCTTCAGTTTGCTCACCATGGGTTTCCACAACTCCATTCTCTTATTATTGTGGGTGTTTTTAAGAAATGATTATTCTGATTGAGAAGGATGAGCTAAATAGAATCTCATTGCCCCTCATTAGAGGACTAAAATAGCTACTTAGTCAAGTAGAAGAATTTCATTTACTGGCTGCTGACTATGCCCAGTGCAATGATTGCTTTCTCATTTTGTTAGCTGTTCCCCATTGGCTGCAGGGGTCCGCAGCCTTCCCTTTTATCTATTTGATCTTTTGATTGCTGGTGTAAGGCTCTGAATGCTAATGGTATATTATTGCTGATGTTAGACACCATATGTGCCACATGTGTCTCTACAGATGCTGACTTTCAGGGTGCACACTAGACTGTAAAGTAGTAAGAACAGGCCATTAACACTAATTTAATAAAGAGCAACTAATAGTACCGCACCGCACAGTGGAGCTCATGAGGATGCAGTGCAGGGGATTGTAGAACACAGTAAAAAAAGTGGTCACTGTAGCTCAGCCAAGCCTCCCACTTCTGAGAAAAGGCCACACCCCCTACTGTGGCAGTCTGGTTGATGTTCTGGCCATCACCTTGTGAGCATCTGACATTTAGGTTTTTGGATTGTAAGTTTGTTATGTGCACAGCGTCTTCACAGTGCAGTGACCAGTGAAAGACTCAACAGTCAGTCAATAGAGAAGGAATTCTGTCAGAACAGCATGACAGCCAACATGTAAGTTCACTTTCATGTGGTCTTCTCTGTTTTAGAGCATCTGTTGAGAGTCAGCAAGTAAATAAATTAATTATTAAATAATTGTTAAAATAATTGTGTTTTTGCTTACTAATCACTGATCTACATAATATGGCGAGCCTGCAGATTTGTTTGCAGCCCAAGTGATCATCTGAATGTCATATCACTTGGCCTGCTGGATTTCCAAAGATTCAAAGATGTAATGTAAAAAAAGTAATTTTCTTTTAAGAAACAAAATCTATAAAAAGAGAAAAAGCAATTAATAGTAATGAGTACAATCTTAAAATCAATTCTGAAAGAAAACAATGAACCGTATGCTAAAGGATGGATGAACTATTGGTTATAATTCAGAAGGTAAGTGTCCATAGTCAATACAAGAGTCTTTTCAAGATGATTGGGATTCTCTATGTATCAGCGCAATTTAGTATTGAACCTATGTTTGCAATGTTCACTGAATAGGATAAGAAACAGTTGACAGGTTTTTAGTCAATACATCAATACAAATTGTCTCATGTTGCATTAGAGCACCAAAGACAGGTTGAACATAGCTTAAGATATGCTCTAATGCTGGTGTCATTTCTTTTCATCTTAAGCACCTGTTCAGACTCAGAAACGACAACCTACTGCTTTGGTCTTTTAATAAGAATACTATGGTCCACAATATCGGACATTTGACAGTGACAAATTCTTCTCTCATTAGACGACCAGGGATTCAATAAGCAGAATATTTCACCATGATTGGTCACACAGTAAATGCACTTTTTGCCTTTTATGTGCAAGAAAACGAAATGCTTGTATTCATGGAAAGAATCTGTAAGATTTGTGGCTTTAAACAGAATTTTATTTCCATTTAATTTTACGTCTCTTCATTTTAAAGAAACATAGAAAATCTGTCATCCAAGTGAGTCAGGAAATTGAATGGTGGCATGATTGGAAGTCAGAGAGGTGGAGAGACTAGAGAGCGTAAATCACCAAAATTCTGTCAGAAGTACCTTTTGGCTCCCTATCTATGATCCCATCTCTGGTTGTGGTTTCTCCTGCAGCCGCATCCAAACTTCTTATTATCAGCATTTGCCTTCCATCACACCAGCTATTGGGGAAAAGAATACATGCATCTATCTGTGAAACTGAAGAGCATATCCAGAGACAGCAAAGATCACGCTGATGCGTGATGAGGCCCCCAGGCTGGGTCAGTCTAACTGATTAACCAGCCAGCAGCATGTCAGTCATGGCTGTGGAGAAACACACTGATGGATCATGGTCGACACTATGAGGATGGAGGAGTGGCCCTCAGGCAAGGAGCTGCACTTGTGGCACCCCTCTGGGGCTTTAGACTCCAGGTGCTGGCACGCAGGCCAGCTCTTCCTCCCCCCTGCTGTCTCACCCCCATTTCTCTGCCTGCACCTCTCAGCGAGGGCATGGTGACTCAGGAGAAAACCCTGGTTGGCCATGCCTTTTAATACAGTCTGGGTCCACAGTGAGAACTGTGAAACTGTGGCTGCGATGCTAGGAGAAAAAAAGAGTAAAAGGTACACCAGAGGATGGAGAAAGATTCCACTGAGTTCAAATCATAGACTGTATACAAAGATAAAGGGCCCTATTTTCGCGCTCCGACTGTTTGATTTGTTTTGGATTTTCCCGAACTATATATATATATATATATATATATATATATATATATATATATATAAATACTGGATACTATAGTAGTGTTCTGAATTACATGAATACATTGAAAAATGAAAAGGCACATGCAAATCTGTCCTACTTTTAGCTTTTAAAAAGGACATTTTGCTGCTTCACTACTCCTTGTAGTAGATGATGCTGAATTAGGGGTGTTGTGAATGCTTCACAGGCCAAATCTGTTCTTTCAAATGTTTTGTATCTTACTCTGTACTGGTCTGAAGTAGCATTTCCTGGACATCTGCAGTGCCTCATCAGCGGTGAAGAGGCATGGCTTTGTGTCATCAAAACACAACATGAGTGGGAAGGTATTGGCAATCATCATGTCTTTATTCGTGAAAATCATCACATTGTTGTGTTCTTAAATTCAACTTCTCTTTTTTCACTTTGCACCACAGATTATACATAAATAACTTTGTGTAATAGTCACCATCTGCCACCAAGCAGTGGATTTTTTTTTTTCTTTCTGTACAGTGATTGCTCATTCTTTAAATAGAGCAAACTGACTGGATGTTGGATGTTACTGCATGTACCTTTTGCCTGTTCAAAAGTAGGCAGGAACACTAAGCACATCTTATGCAATTTTATTTTTTGACTGTCTCTCTGTGTGCTCTGGTGTGCTTTCTATAACAACTGAGATGGATCATTCAAGACACATTTTTATAATGTTCTTATTGAAGTTGCATTTGTCAGTGAACTAAAGCTGTGTCTAGAAACCATATCGGCAGCCCTCGGACTTTTTGTATACCACCCCTTTACTATGACACACTTTAAATCATCACTGGTGCATTCAGCTGTTTTTAGAAGTTGCATAATAATTTAAGTGATGTCATCTGTCAATCTGCTTCAGTTAGACCGTCCCCAAAAAAACTATTACCTCTGTAAGAACTACAGTACAATCTTCCATCATTATCATAACACATCATATTATATATTTTTGATAATCTGGTAGAGCTAGTCCAATAATTTGATCCAACTGTGGTCGGCTCTTGCAGTTTTCTTTTCTCACTATCTCTTGAGTCTCCTGATTCCTCTCTCAGTTTGTCCTCTTCCCTCACTCTCCATCAATCAACAGGAGGCACTCTGCTTTGATGCTGCAGGATTTGGCAGTGAGGCTGAGTGGGAGCATGCAGGACACAGGGAGTTTAGAAGGTGATCCTCCCCATCTCCAGGTCTGCATGACCCTGAGCAAGAACGACTGAGACAGGAAAGGGAAGAAACAGATCAAACAGGAGGAGCAACTGGCCGGCCTTGCTGCTGAATTCTGTGTCAAAGTCAATACGGAGAGTAAGAGAGCTGTCAATCACACACACACCAGCATATTGTATTAAGACAAGATGAAACTGCAGTTAATCCCATGGGAAAACTAGGCTGTCACTGCAGAAAAGTGACATCATACAACAGATGCACCTGGAATATGAGCACAAAAATTTCATAGAAACAGAGGTAATAACCATAATAAAACAATACTTAATATTAAACAGAAAATTTAATAATTGTGTCATTTAAACATACTGACAGTTTGAAGTAGGTGAGAAAGCTTATAAGTAATTCATGCAGTGAAATCTCAGGAAAATTTACAGGTAGATTTTGTGCAGCATCCAAATCACACCCCCCCCCCCCCCCCCCCCCGTTCTCTGCAACTACCACCAGGCTGTTGCTGTGAATTTAAAAAGGTCCATTTTGACTTGCAGGACTCAAATACAGGTTATCTATATAATTTGACCCATGGCTGGTCAAATGGCATGATACTACATGTCTTCTAATTAAAGGGACCAATCATAGACGGTTCCTATAGTATCCCTTCTCTGCGCTTTACAATGAGGCTTTATTAGTCAGACTCCCAACTCTGCCTCAGATGTATTATCTGGATTAGAGTGTTTGTGTTTATCCAATCATACCAAAATGGAAACACAGCATGTCATTGTAAAGATACTCCCTGTGGTGTCTAGTGTGATAAAAGCAGCTTTCATGTGCAGTGTTTGATAAATGTACTCTTGAACAAGATCCGATATTACAGATGAATTTTGTTTGTTGTTGGTTGTCACAATGTTAGCGATAATCACAGTCAGGTTGTAATGTTAAAGCCACGATGCATGTCAAAGCTAAGCTAATGTAATGTGTCTTTTAAAGGAGTTTCATATTGCAGACATTGTGGCAAGTCTTGTTTGCTGCTGAAGGAAATCAACTTTGCCCTCCTTCGTTGTCTACTGGAGCAAGGTAGAATGATTGACAAGATTACAGCACATCTGGAGCAGGTGTTCTTGAGTGCCTGTGTGTATCTTTGTGTGTGTACTCACAACCATGTGCTTATTCTATAATGTGTATGTGTACATCTGTGTTTGTGTGTCTTTAATGAAACAGATGATGGGCAAGCTGGACTGTAGTTTATGGTTGATAACATTTTAAATGGGTTACTAAGTCTGATTTGTTGTGGTACTGTGAGCATTGATTGCTTTCAGTATGGGTTTTTTGATTATTTTACTAAAAATATGTGTATATAAAACAAATATTTAATTGATCTTTGTATCCAATTACTGTACCACTATTATATAACATGTGCTGGTGTCAATAATGCACAACAGCAGACTCCAGTCAAGGATGAAGTATGGGTTTTTTGAAGGTCACCAGATGACCCTGATTCCCTCTTGTCACAGCATCACTGGCTCTGCTACAGCTCAAACGGAGTATCAGCAGAAGACAGCTTCAGCTGAGGGATGGCGGCACAGCAATGAGGCCAGAGAGATGGATCTATGGTTCGTGCACTGAGGTCTTTGGAAAACTCTAGGCAGCTGCGGAAAATCCAACCTGATCTCACAGAAATACGTGAAATGACCACAACCTCTTAACACCACATTATGTGGTGTTGTCACATAATGTGTTAAAATGACGTGCCGGTAAAAAAAGACACGAAAATAATGCCAATGGAAAGTCAATTAGGATCCTTTGTCGTGGTAGACACACAAATGCCCTGATTCAACATCACACAGTGGGCAGTGCTTAATGTTGTTTTATAGTCTAGAAAGCTTTATTTCATTTTTTAATTGACAGAATTTATTATAGTGCCTTAGTTACGATTTTTCGTTCTCTAAAAACATTGTATTGTGTGTGATATAAATGTCATTTTGATATAATGAGGTAGGTTTGAAGGAATGCCGGTGCTTCTGCTGTCCAATAGATTGTTTCCTTATTAAAAAGGCAATTATATTCCTCTTTTATCATTTTCCCCCTAACAATAATTTAAAAAATGATGATGATTATAATGATTGTGAAGACCACTCCCCTCGCATATACATGATATGATGACAATGCTTGGTTAACGTGACTTTTTGCATTTTTGTGAATTTGCATATAATTCAGTTTGACATGATTTGAAATTGCATATTGCTAGAGCTTAGGCAGCAGGTGAACAGTCAGTTCTTGATGTTGATGTGTTGGAAGCAGGAAGACTGGGCAAGCGTAAGGATCTGAGCAACTTTGACAAGGGCCAAATTGTGATGGCTAGATGACTGGGTCAGAGCATCTCCAAACGGCAGGTCTTGTAGGGTGTTCCTGGTATGCAGTGGTCAGTACCTACCAAAAGTGGTCCAAGGAAGGACAACCAGTGAACCAGTGACAGGGTCAGGGGTGCCTGAGGCTCATTGATGCGTGTAAAGTAAAGGCTAGCCTGTCTGGTCTGATCCCACAGAAGAGCTACTGTGGCACAAATTGCTGAAAAGTTAATGCTGGCTATGACAGACAGGTGTCAGAAGACACAGTGCATCATAAAGCAGCCCCATACGCTTGCTGCATATGGGGCTGCGTAGCCCGTGCTGACCACTGTCCACCGCCGAAAGCACCTTCAATGGGCAGGTGAGCATCAGTACTGAACCGTGGAGCAATGGAAGAAGGTGGCCTGGTCTGATGAATCACATTTTCTTTTACATTATGTGGACGGCCGGGTGCGTGTGCATCGTTTACGTGGGGAAGAGATTGCACCAGGATGCAATATGGGAAGAAGGCAAGCCGGTTTCCCCAAATTGCACAGCACTAAGGGATCTGCATGAACACCAGCTTTGACACCCATCACTGTTTGCTGCAAGCCACAGAATTACAAAACAGGTCCAGAAGTGTGTGTGTGTGTTTGTGCATATACATACAGTACATTAACACTCAATATTTGCAAATATATATTCAGACAGCCCCAGACCTTATGAATTCAAGGATAGAGGTTGCTCATTTAGCTATAGCGCTATATGTAGTCTGACACTTGAGAAACGTACACCACGAGTGAACCAAATAGATGGAGACAGTGAAGCCTAACTACGGCAACCGTCAAGCACCCTGTGCCCTCAATTTAATATAGACCCTCAGCAACATGATCACTCTGAGAGCAAGCTGCGATGTTACCTGTTTATATTTACATTTTTACTTAGATATTTATGAGGTCCTGGCAAAGAAAAGTAGGTCGTTCGGGATGCAATCATTTTCAAACCGCTGCACATGATAATGAGGTCATGATTTCTTCTCGAAATGTTGTCTCATGCTCAGTGGCCAGAGAGCTGTACTGTGTCCAGTCAAATTATAATATTATATTTGGTTGTTTCTCCAATTCAAATTCAGTAGGAGCGGGATGGAGAATAAGAGTGTGTTCTCCTTTATGCCCTTTATTCAATATTATTGAAGGTAAATTAATCACCTGATGGCCTTTTTGGCTGAAGTGCCAAAGGAAGATCACAGTCACATTTGGACAGGAAAAATAAACTGAACTACACCAGTCTAATTGTATTTGGATTCATGCCCTCAGCCTACAGTGCATTGCTATGTCAACTTATCTCCTTCGCCCATCACATTACGTTATAAGAACACAATATGGGAAGAGTTACACAACTCCTGAAATCTAATTAAATATGGCACCAACCATAATACCACTGGTCACAAGCTTCTGTTTTCCATGTATTTTTTTTGTTTTCTTACTCCAAAAAAGGCATGGACTATAAAGAAGATAATGAGAAAGTGCCTAAACTTCTCTCTAAAAAAGTCAGTAAGAGAATAGGGATTCAATATCTAATTTTGTTTCTAATGTGCATCTTGGTGGACATTTTGTGAAATTATTGTTTCACGGGAAATTATGCCCTAAAGAGAGGTATATTTAAGGCTCTGATTGCTTTGATTGACAGCTGTCTCAGAACATTACACTCACTGGTGTTGATTGCCACTTGCTCGCCACACCTTCATCACAACCAGTCTCCACTGAACAAAATTGGATTTTCTGACTCCAACAACTTCTTGTGAGAACCTGTTTGAGGTTTTAGAAGACAAACTGACGTCATTTTGACATTTACTCTTATTACTTGTTAGTTTAGGGTTAGGGATTGAGTTTACAGTAATACAAAAACAATATGTATGCACGTGGGTGTGCATTTTTTGTATGTGTGTGTGAGGGACACTCAAACATACTGTAAAGTCAGTATGTAAGATTTGTGACCATGGCAGCAGGCACAAAGCCACTGTGAGCAGACCTTCAAAACAACTGGATTATTTTGCATGTGAAAACCTGTTACTGTATATTGTAAGTAGTTACTGTATATTTGGTTTTATTCCATAGTTAATATTTTGCCACAAGCCCTTTTTGTACAATTCCCCTGTGGGAGAGGAGCTGGAGCGGGCAGTAGAATTAACATGGAGGTTCTTTTTTCATATTTGTTTGTCAGAATAAACAGAGGTCAGCAATAAGGAGATCCCGGGGTCACAGGGTCTTCCTTAAAACACCAACACAACACAGAAGCCCACCAGTTACAGAGGGACAGATGTGCACCTGCTTGTGGCACGTCATCCAATACAATATTACTATTATCATTATTAAATTAATTAAATTCATGTTTACAATGGCTAGCTCCAGCGTCCTTGATAAGGAATCCAGGTGGCTCATCAGCATCAACACCATATCTTCCGGCTTATCTGGGCTATTTGGTCAGCTAATTTTATTTGTATGATCAGGAGAAAGGGCCCTGTTTCCCAGCATCAGGGGATCGATTAACAGTATTTTCTAGATCTCATTCTGTAAACACTCACTCTGCCTAAACAGGACTTAGGAGTGACTGTCTTGAAACAGCATTTAACAGTTCCTTCCTGTCATTTCAGTGTGTGCACAGTCGCGCTCCTCTACCACCACAGTGCCTGTTGGCTCTACAGGATTACCCACACTGCTACGGGTCTCCCAAAACTCAGGAGGACGTGTACGTATATGCACATGTCTGGTAACACCATCTTAACATCAGTGGTCCATGGTGCTGAAAGGTCTATGTTAATTTAACTGTCTGTAAGCCATGTTAAGTATTAATAAAATTCAGTAGGAAGCACAAATGAAACAAAGCATTTACCTCAGGAAAAGCCTAATGTACACTTGACACTCATGACTCTCATGGCTCATTTGATGTAATACATCATGTGACAGTAAATATAATATAATAAGCACCGACTTAGGCTACATTTTGATCAATTTGGCTTCTGCTCGTGGCAGGTGTCAAAGCACAAATTAGAAACTATCTTCAAATCAAGCAGCCATAGGCAGTGAAGGCACTGTGGAGCACAGCTGTGCACACATTGAAATGACAGCAAGGAGCTGTTAAATGGTATTTCAACTTGTCTACCTGATACAAGCAAGATTGCCGGCTGACAGAAAGCCTGAATAGATAACCAAGTGCATTCAGGAGGTGATAACAATTGTGAGCCAGAGAAAGATATTTTCTTCCAGCTCAAACTTTTGCTGTGAACTTTATGATAATAACATTGAAAACAAACTAATTACAGGATATACTTTATTTTGTAATCTGCAATATCTGTGAAAAACTGCCCTTTTTACAATTTCTTCCATTTTACTGGCAAACATTTTCTGTCAATGTAATTATTTTATGATCAGATAATTCACAAATACATCCAAAGAACTAACCCAGTAGAATATTGTGCCAAAGTGATGCCCCTCTCCCAGCAGGTGAGAGAGAATATTCATGTAATGTCTCAAGACTAATTATTTTCGAGCCTAATTTAGCAAGTATTTAAATTCATTACCTATTACAGCCAAAATCTATCATTGACATTTGGATTTATTTTTAGTCTCCATCTAAATCACCAAAGGTACCAACAACATGGGGCCTTTTCAACCAGGCCTTTTTCATCAGGATTCACAATTTTCTGCCTTTGCCTTTTTCCTGGGATAAAATATTAACGCTGAAGGCTTGACAAAATGATGACATCTTATCAATTAATGATGGGTTTAAAAGTGCAGGGGATATAGAAAGCCCTAATGTCCTTTTTCATTTTGTGGAAAAAAGACTGATGTTGTGGAATATTTATACACCAGCAATTCGACACGGCTTTTTAAAGAGTACCGGCTCTGACAAATCACTCATCATGTGAAAGTGACAGTTCCATTCATAGTGTTTTGTGCAGCTGGGCTGCCTCCGTCATCAGAATTGAATAATTAGCAAATGTGCAGACAGGGATTCCCATGGCATTCTTTTTGTTTCACTTGTATTCTTTTTCACCCCATTCACCCTCAATTTGCACTAAACCTTAATAGGTAGATCATTCAAAAAGAGAACTTTGACAATATCTGCTCACCTTAATCTAAACTGAATCAAAATGATGAAGTTGCCTCATCCATGAAACACGACGTGAGTACGGCTCAAAGCCTGTGTAACAAGCAGTTATGTTTGTCAAAAGTTATTATCAGTTGTTTTGAAGCCAAAAAGGCTACTCTATTCCAAAATAGCTATATCACAAATGAGCTCAAAACTTAACCTATATTGTTCTTCTCACAAGCTCACAAACAATGTTTTATACTGTGTATATTAAAGTTCAAATAAATAGAATTATATATTATAGGCTACTGCATTTAAAAAAAAATCTACTATTTTCTCCACCCTAGTTTTCATTAATATCTTTAAATACTCAGATCTGCCTCTTAAAGCTGCCCTTATCAATAATTTTATATAAACAATCAACCAAATGACTATGTGAAAAGTGAAAGGGGTCGCTCATAGTGATAGATCTATGGATGAATTATTGCCCGACTCTGCAATTCCCATCTCTGGAGCATTTTAGCATCTTTCAGCTCATTGTTTTGGTTTTTACAGTCTGCAGGTTTACTGTTTGGTTCAGTCTGTACTGCTCTCACCAACCTGGTTTCCAGCAGCTGTTTTCAACATAAAAGAGCTGATAAACCCACCAACAGCAGACAATGTTACTGTATTCTCAATCGAAGAGATGAAAGCAGCTAATTAACAAGTCAAGCGAAGATTGTAGGCAAATAAGGTAAAATAATAATTTGGTCTGTGTGTCACCATGATATTCAGTTATTCCAGTCCATTTTTTAACTCTTATTGGAACTCTGTAGAGCCAATTTTCATTCACTGTAGCTATTTTGGGAAGGCTGAGATGGAGCTGTGCCAGCTAATTTGATGGGTGTTATGTTTATTGTGCTGTGTTGACATGTGAACGTCATCAGTGCTTCAACTGATACCGTATGTGTTGGAATTTTAATTGGGTGCTCTATTCCTTTAAAACCCCCAATACTTTCACATCACACATTTAATTGTACATCTTCATAATCCTAACATGAAAAATGAATGTATTGCAAGCTAATTTGATTTGACAGCAGGCCATTGTTTAGTCATGTTTCTGATTATGGTGTGTGATTATGGTGTGTTTCGGATCTGGACATTTTTGAACTACGCTCATAGACATATTGATGGAGGGCTGACCCCATATCCCCCTTTTTTTAGTGCATGCCTGACGGAATAAATTCAATGCAATATTCCTGAAAAAATGCTACCTGTGAATCTTTGTGTGAAGAGTGTTCGTTAAATATTTCAAGCCATGGTTTATGATGGTGTTGTGTATTGTACTGTGTGGAGTACATAATACCCAATAGAGTTGGGTCATCACTAGATCTACACTTTTTCTACCTTTCCTTCCACAGTATTGTCTTTGAAATACTTGATGTTAAAACTAGATAATACTGTATCAGTGTGTATACCCCCAAATAAAAAAACAATATTTTACTCTTTTAGAATTCAATAGTTCTGCATTTATTTAACTGAGGAAAGATTTCAGTTCTTCACTCAGCAGGTAGCCAGATGTACCAAAAAGCAGTGAACTTTAGAGCTGTGATGTTTAGCTGCCGGTAAACCCCCCCTCCCCCCGACACTGAACAATTGAGCCAACATAGCCTCTGTCTGAAGGCATTTCTTTGTTTCTGACTCTGGAAAAGCAGGAAAAACGGTAAAATTCCCCAAAACTACTGTATCTCTGGGAAGGCCCACCTCCCACTTTGAAAACCTCTGCTGTAGGTAATGATCAAAGTAAAAATTGACAGAGCGAAATGTTATACCTGAGCTATCTATTGATGTATTGAGCAGTTCCACTGTGTAATTATGCTTACATAGACAAATCAGTCATTAGCTTGCTTATCTTATCTTTACTAGATAACGTTAACTACACCTTTGTTTGTTTTGGCCTCAATCAGCTGCAAGAAAGCTAACTATTGAAGGACTAATTTAGGCGTAGTTAACGTTAATGTAAGCTAAAGTTGAAAAAAATGAAGGTTGTTCAAGTTAAAGTTCAGTTTTATTATCATTCCCACACTTACACATGTATACATCAAGGGAAGAGAAATTTGTTCCTTAGGGGCCACAGTGCAACATAGAACAGACATAAGGATGTGCAAAGACATTGTTGGAATATGAATGTCAGTGCTGCTGATTCACCTGCTTCTTTTTCCAGGACAACATGACAGCACGAGAAAGGACATAGGATGGATGGACCGGTACTGTCATGTTGTCCTGGTGAAGTAAAATAAGTGGATGAATCAGCAGCTGATTCATTCCTTTAATTAGGAGCAACGGTTGCGAGGGAAAGAAAGAGTTGGTCCCTCACCAATAATTTCATAGGACTTGTTGAACTTCCAGATCATTGTCCCAATCCTCCAACAGTAACAGACCAATGGGGATGCAGCCCTGCAACAAAAACTTTATGTCAAAACCAAAACTGAAAAATTCAGCAGCCAAACTAAAAAAAGTGACAGCAAAACAGTAATCCTCATCAGTGAAATTGTTTTGTCACAGTACGTCAGTTTTTTGTTTGTTTGATTCTGAAATCCCATACAGTACAAGCTTGCTTATTAACATTAACAAATTAACTATCAACAAAAAAGTCATAGCATTTAGATATATTAATTGAAGCTGCTTATAGCCAGCATTTTTAATTGTAAAATACTCTGTTTAGTACCATTGCTTAAACTGGAACAAAGGTGTCAGTACTCTAAACCAGCAGCCACCATAGCATGCACATGCAGTATTTGGGGGCACAAATTGTGCGTAAGAAATATTACTTTTAAGGTACAATTTTTTATTTGTAATATGAAACAGTCATTCATGTGGATAAATTACATGTTGGGGCTCCATACAGACCATTTATGGACAAAGGATTTGTCGCAAAAGTGTAAACTCTTAACATTAGTTCAATTTTCAAACTGAACTAGACCACACATTGTCCCTCACACAGCTGCACATTTTTCCTATTTTGCCCAACACACCATATACAACATGTAATGGTGTAGTTACTGTGTAGTTACTTTCTATATTTCATTTTTAATGGTGGTACTGGGTTATATGTGATTGCTGTTGGAAAAAAAAGTGTTGCATGTCGCTACTCTGTACCTTGCATTACCATATCACTTCATGCAGACTTACAGTATAGACAAGAATGCCAATGAGGCACAAAAAGGATCATGGGAAATTAAATCACAGCTACTGTATATCACTCTTGCACTGGACACTTACAAAAATTACTTTCACCATGACAAACGCTGTTAGCACCTGGGGATGAAATGAGATCAATTTCCTGTGGCTGAATTTTGCTCTTGAAGACAGTTATGATAGCAACACAGAGAAAGTTGAACACATACCTTGACAATTAAAAGAAATAGCCATTGCACTTATTTTCAAACACAACAGTTCTACGGGCTTTGCTGTATATAACAGACATCTAGTAAGTAGACATGTACCTCAGAAATGTGCCTTTTAATCGGCATTCTGTGCTTTTTGTACTTTTTAAATCAGATGGATGCAATTAAAACCCAGATTAGAACATTTTATTTTGCCATCACTCTCTTGATGTGCCTTGCGTCCTCTCTTTCACACACAAATACACACAAGCTCTTACTAAAAACACACTTATACATCTTCATGAATTGGACAAGTCTAAATACATCTGTGCACAGTGCTTACGGTAAAAGCTTATCATGTAATAACTGTACTTACAATCATCAAGCTCCCTTTGAATCTGTAATGTTGGATGAATCCATCAGTCATTTTCATTTTTCCCAGTACTCACTTCAGTTCAGCTGCTCTGTGAATGATTTCCCCCTTGACACACGAGCAGCTCCCTGTCATCGGCAAGATACAGCTTCATTTTGCTGGCAGTGAAGGATTTGCTGTGCCGAGCTTAGTGGGAAGACACACATCTGCCAGGAGAGCATGAGCATAGCATCATGCCTCCACAAGGCAACCAAACAGCTATTGGGTGCGATTTTGATAGTGACCATCGTAAAATAAGTTTTCACGAATTCTGGTCCAATCAACTGAGAATTCCCTTTTGGCATCTAAGACCCAGAGAGAGAGCAAAACCTTCTTAAAGTGCTTTCACAGCACTAGAAGAGGCAATACATCTGTCCTCTGTCACTCTATTTAGAGGGTGAGACTGAAGCAACAAGGAGCAAATGGATTCTAAATCACCTGTGAACTGCAGGACTGCAAGAAAGGCAAGGCATGCAGCTCAGAGGATTAGTGTTCAATTGCTCAGTTAGATCTCTGGACTCCAGCTGAGAGCATAATGACACCCACAAAGTCCTTCAATGCAGCTATCAATCCATTGTTAAAGGACAGCCCTGTAATTAGTGGGTCAGAAAAGCAGAAATTGCCTCTGATATTTCCCTTTTCCTTAGGCTATCGCTGTGCCCCAATGTATAGCCTGTGCAAAATCGTTATCCAGTTGACTTTTACTGATTGATTTTATTGATTAGCATCAAGGTTTTGCAGGCATAACTGTTTAACCGTGGCTGGATTTTATCTCATAGAACCCTTTTTCTCCTTACTTTCTCCATCCTGTTCAATTCTTGAGGTCTTGAGGTCAGGCTCTGGTGTGAGAGTCAATAATAGTCAATAATGCATATTGTGTGGCCAAGAAAATGGAAGCTTGAATATGGACTGTAAGGATAGAAGTAGCAGTGGGTGTCAAGCTGGACCATGGGGATAGCAGGTGGTCCGTATCCAAAGGTCCACACTTGGGACAAGAAAGCACAAAACTATGGGGAAGATGCCAAGTTAGTAACATGCATTAATGGGACATGAATGCATACAGATGGAGAGGGAAAGGAGGAGAATGGAGCTCAGTGCATCATGGAAACTCCCCCGGCAGTCTAGACCTATAGCAGCATAACTAGGAGCTGGTCCAAGGCAAGCCTGGGCTGGCTATAACTATAAGCTTTATCAAAAAGGAAGGTTTTTAGCCTACTCATAAACATAGAGAGGGTGTCTGCCATCCGGACCGAATATGGAAGACAGTTCCACAGGAGAGGAGCCTGATAGCTGAAGGCTCTGCCTCCCATTCTACTTTTGGAGACTCTAGGAGCCACAAGTAAGCCTGCATTCTGGGAGCACAGTGTTCTAGTGGGGTAATAAGTTACTATGAGCTCTTTAAGATATGATGGTGCCTGACCATTAAGAGCTTTGTAGGTGAGAAGAAGGATTTCAAATTCTACAATATTATGGATTTTACAGTGACCCAGTGCAGAGAAGCTAAAATGGAAGAAATATGATCTCTTTTTCTAGTTTTTGTCAGTACATGTGCAGCTGCATTCTGGACCAGCTAGAGAGTCTTTGTTGGGGCAGCCTGGTAATAAGGAATTGCAATAATCCAGCCTAGAAGTAACAAATAGATGGACTAGTTTTTCTGCAACTTTTTAAGGCAGGATGTGCCTGATTTTTGCAATGTTACGTAGGTGAAAAAAGGCAGTCCTTGAAATTTCTTTTATGTGGGAGTTAAAGGACATATCCTGATCAAAGATAATTCCCAGATACCTTATGGTGGTGCTGGAGGCCAGGGCAATGCCTGGCCTCCGGGCTATATCATTTGATAATGTGTTCCCAAGGTGTTTAGGACCAAGCACAATAACTTCAGTTTTGTCTGAGTTTAGTAGCAGAAAATTTCAGGTCATCCAGGTCTTTATGTCTTTAAGGCATGTTCTACATATCAGAAGACTGCTGTTATTCTAAGCCAGTGTGATGTCGGCATCTTCAGTAGAGAAGACAGATGAGTTCAGAGAACTGTCCATAGCGCTCACCTTCACTTTACCCTCTTCTCGTGTATTCACATAGATGATGGACAACACCTGTCAGTGTTTTGACTACATGAGAGTATGAGCACTTATAGTGATTTATGAGATGGTTAAATGTTCACTATAGGTGAATTTTTAAGTGAGAGGAGAAGAAGGTGGCTTTTATGTTTGAGCATCATTGTGAAACATAAACACATAAAACACAGAAGATATTGATGGTGTTGATATTTTAGCTGTCCATTCTCATATTTGCATGTGGATGCTGCATCTGTCATATAGTAATGTCAGTGGTTCATTAGTTTTACCTAAAGTAAAAGACTTGACTCCTGTCTCCTCAGGTCAGTTATCTCCTACTTCCAGGCCTTTCAGACTATAGCACACAATATGAAAACTGCATTAAGCTAGAGGTGCATTAATCATTATTTTTACAATAACAGGGGATCAAATGGCTATAGAGCATTTTATCATTTTTCAGCTCCTTGTTTTGGTTTTACAGCCTGCAACGTTACTGGTTCAGTCTCAGTGCTCTCATGAACCGCGTCCAGCTGCAACAGACAGCAAAGTTCTGATAAACACGCTGTACACTACCTGCCCCTCCAAGTGCCTGACAGACCAAGTTAGTAGCTAGCTGGTGATCATCCTGGAGCATCTACTGCTACAGAGCCCCAATATTTCCCTCAGGAGTTGGTGAAGATGAAAACAGAGCAAAATGGAGAGTGAATAATTAACTTACATTCTTCGGGAGTACAGAAACAGGAACACAACATGCACAAAATAGGCTTTGATCTACAGTTAAAAATATAAGGCACTTTTGTGGCTGTTATATTGTTCTCATGAGAAGTCTTTACATGAGTTTCAAGACATCGCCAGTGAGCTGAGGAAAAATAAAGGGTTTTCTTGCAGTGAGTGGGATCAGAAATTACATTACTCTTAACAAATCAATTTTTGAAATTTTTCCCTGATTTCAGTTGTTGTGAAGAGAGGAAGAGAGAGGGATCGCAGGGGGGTTTGTGGTCTTAGATGCTGGTATGCTGGGGGTGTTTACTCCTGCCAAGTTTAATACGTCAGCAAGCACTCTCTGGGAGTAGCCACTCACAGGGTCTGTCCCCTGTGATATTGGCAGCTGAAATCACACAGAAATCAGCTGTTGTTCTTTGTCACATTAAAGTGAAATGATAAAGTGGCTCTGATAGATAAGTACACATTCATAACCCTGATGCATCGGGGTTATGCCATGCAGTGTAATTTCTTTTCTATATAGTAGTTTTCAGTATTAGAGTCCGCCACTCCCTTTCGACTTTTGACTTAGTACTTGAGTATTTCTATTTTCACCATGTCTAACCTTTTTTTCTTTTCCTGGTGGAAATGGCCTCCATACTCTTTCTAATTTACAGGAATGAGTTGATGAACAGCCAAGTGTTAATAGCATATTATTAACCAACACAGTATTCCCCCTTTTACTGTACGCATAACAGTATAAGAGGTAACAAAGTCATTTGTTGATTGTTGCTGGCCCCTATTTGCCTTGGTTGTAGACCAGTGGAGGTGGGAGATATGAAGGAATAAGATGAAGGAAGGAGTGGACATGCCTGCCTACACATCTGTAGTAGGTATAAAACCTTTTAATGTGCTCCAATATGGTCATTGCATTCAACCATGTGACACAGTCAGTATTAAGGATATTTCCTAATAATGTCATCATAATAGACCTTGTAATGTTGTCTAAAGATATAGATGGGTGACAAATTAAAGGAAAAACCGGTACAGGCCTGAATGTTTGACCCTTACAGTGAGGGGATCTGGTGGCTCTGTTAAGCTGTGGGGGGCATTTTGCTGGCATGGTTTGGGTCCACTTGTCCCCTCAGAGGGAAGGGTCACTGCAAATCAATACAAAGTTGTTCTGAGGCATCACCTGGGAGTGGTCTCTTCCAGGATGACAATGCCCCCATCCACAAGGGCTTACTGAATGGTTTGATGAGTATGAAAATGATGTAAATCATATGCTGTGGCCTTCACAGTCACCAGATCTCAACCCGATTGAACACCTACGGGAGTTTTTGGACCGACGTGTGAGACAGCGCTCTCCACCACCATCATCAAAATACCAAATGAGGGAATATCTCTTGGAAGAATGGTGCTCATCCAGAAGAGTTCCAGAGACTGTAGAATCAATGCCAAGGCTGAGGAACACCATTCTTCTAAAAGATATTGGTCACAGTGGTTGTACTTCTTGGTATCTTGTCTTGTACTCGAAGGCTATCCCCTGGAAGGTGAAACGCAGGAACTTCCTGTGTTTTGGAGCCACCTCAACACAAAAGTACGTGTCCTTCGGGTCAATGGTGGTGAACCAGTCGCCAGGCTGACCTATTCCAGTAACCGCTGGGTCAAAATGATACACAATGAATGATACAGGGCTGTTTCTCACAAAAAAGTATAGTTTTTTGGATTGAATATGGTGGAAACATTTGAAAATCATTATGTCATCATAGGAAAAACAGCTACACAGCTACACTTTTGTGTGCTTGGTGAGCTATGTACATGTAAGTTTCATGTTTTTTCATGTTTTATTTTTCCTTTCCAGCTGATGGTTCTGGGTTTTGTCTGCCAAGTGTGCATGGATTGAGGACTTATGTGAAGTATACATAAAGGTCTCTGAAATCTGGTGAGTGAGTCCACAAGCACTTGTCAGTTTTGCAGTGGGACAGCCCTGGTGGGAATGCGTCACCTTTGACGACAGATATTTGGATTGCACCTCAAACTGTGGAGCACAGAAAGAGGTGGAGTAAGTCCTGTCCAGTGCCTCTAATCATATCATTAATCATAGCTTCCATTATCATTTATTATCATATTTGAATGAATGAATGAATGAATGAATGAATGAAAGTACCAACAGAACAACACAATGCATCTTTGCTTTTCAAAAAATATACTTTAATACAGACATTTTTATAACCATCGTGCATTTATGACCTGTAAACTCATGTAAATCAAACTCAAAACAAAAGTACTCATGACACAAAAATTGTACAGCAGAACAAGTCTTGACATGCCTTTGCAAGTACAACACAACAAACAGGTGTAGCAGCTTGATATTCAGGGTAGGGAGTGAGAAATAGGAGCTTTAACCCCTCTAGACACGTTGGAAGTGTTCCCTCCCCTTATCGGCATGCAATGCAGTCCGTAATCCTTGCACCAAAATGTAACACTGGTAGGTTTGTTTGATTTATATCCTGTCTTATCTTCAAGGTGAAGTCACTACTTCCAAAAGCCCCTACACACCTACTGTATCTACGCCTCGAGATGGGTCTCTGTGTGTGTGTGTGTGTGTGTGTGTGTGTGTGTGTGTGTGAGTTAGTAGTGGGGAGGCTTGGGTAAGGTTAAATGAATACTTATTGTTGGTAACTGGCAAACACTGTGTGTGGACCATAAAACAGAAAGTCTGGATTTTTTGATATAAGGTAGTACGAGTTTCTGACCATTCGTAGTATTGATATTGGAAATCAGCTCAGACAAACAGCAGTGTGGTTGGAGTTTTTCCAGAAATGTGCAACAGCACACCAACAATTTCAAGCCACAACATAGTGTCAAGTAAACTAGCGTATAGAGTAACTATGCACTAGAGCCTGGACCATGGCTCACACTTAAAGCAGGAACATAATATAATAATGAGGAGCTGTACTCAAATTGTGAATTGATGCTTTCAGAACTTTTTGTTTGCTGGCTGTTTGACACTGCAACTCATTTTTCAATAAAGCCACCCTCGGGTCACTGGGAGTTGTGCAACTACAGGACTGCTTGCCTGAGTTCATGTTCACACATTAAAGTACCTTTCCAGTCAATAACTTATATCACCTTATGTCAAATGATCTGAACTATCCCTGTAAAAAGTCATGTAGGACATTAGGACATTTAATTTCCTTCAATGTGGTGGTTCTGTTCTGCAACGGTACAGCTACAAAAGACATATTTGTGTAGAAAAAAACATTGTGCTGAAATATTTTATTCTGTTACCCAAGAGGCTGAGTTTGCAAATTATGCCTTTGCAAATAGTGTTTATATAGCATTTATACTCAACAATCAACTATGGGTGAGATGTGATTTTTGTACTTTGAGCATGATGTGTAGAATTATTTGCAAGACAATTGTGAGAAGAAGTTGTTATACGTAATACTGACAATGCCAAAAGACAAATAAATACAGTCAGAAAACATATTTAAGAGGGAAACGCTATCATACAACATGTCCATACTAGAATTTAGCAATTAAGCACAATTAGACCCTAATTTTTTTCTGGGTTCAGAACAGTGACAGCAAATTCAGACAGACCTGAGATATGGCTTTAACATTTTAACATCAATAAATCAAGCAGCTAAATGTAGAGACATTAGGATAATCACCATAAAATAAGACGCCATCACTGAGAAGATTGGAAACCTCTTCTGGCATCTACACCTTTCACATCATGTTCATCTGAGTCAAAATTTGCTAGAAATCTGGATTGCCTTGTAACACAAAAATGTACGTTTCTGTTAATGGCAGATGACAAAAGCATTTTATATTTTAAAAAATCACTTAAAGCTGCATTAAACCAATTTTTGTCCAGTAACGGGCAGAAAAACACAGAAATAAGCTGGCAAATACACAGCCACCACCATATCACTGGCATATAAAATTGTTAAGGCTAACATTTGCCTACTTACACAGCAGATATGGAGCAATATTAGCATTTGTATGGAGTCATGTTACTGGTCACCTCATTAATGTAAGTCCAAAATTCACTCTCCTTAGTTCTGTTTAGTTCTCTAGAAAGTTGTGAAAAAAATATCTAGATCTTGCTAAGTGTTCAACTTTCTTCACCAGCTAGTTGCTAACTGTCTGTCCATAGTTTGGTGCTTGGCAGATAGCATACAGTAAAATAAAAATAAAAATATATTGATTTACAGCAGCTTTAAGTTCCAAAAAGGTTATTAAAATTGTATCTGAATTGTTAACAAAAAAGCAAAATTTGAAATTGAATTCAGGGAAACACTGGTTTGAGATAAGTGCTACATACCAATCACCATAGTCTCCTGTTGTTATGTTAAATATATCAAGGTATCACAATTAATTTGGCACAGATGCAGATTTGGCACGCTTAAAGATGCTAAATGTTACTCCTACCAGACTGGCCAAACATAATTTGGAACACACACTCAGTACATAGCAAACAGACACCATACTGTTACTTTTTTAACATAGTGACTCACTGTGCAGCATAGAGAACACAACAGTGTTTTGACAAATATCCAGTAATAGTGAACAAACATGCACCACAAAGTCAAGTAGTAGACATTTTAACACTCACTGCTACATCTACTGTAGCTAACGCTGAAGTGTTCAACTGTGTGAAGATATTTAGCTTTAATATTGCTGTTGACCTGTGCTTATGATGGGAATACTCATTGCTTTTGTACATGGCTGCTTAGCTAAGCCACTCTTGTGCTACGATATTTACTGATGCATTGTATCATCTTCACATTGCCTATAGAGAGCTTATCACAATACAGGCAGTGCGTGTGTGCATTTGTGTGTGTGTGTCTGTATATATGTATAGATGTGACTGTGTTGCTTGTGGTTTTGTGCATGTGTGTGTGCTTGTTGATCCCCTGCTGGCACTTCATAAATATGTTGTCCTTCTACATCAGCAGCAGAGGCAATAGGAGACTGGCATCTCCAAGTCCCATTGACCATATTCACTAAAGATGAAAGCTTTGACCCAAAACTATTCTACACTAAAATAAAAGTATCCAAATTCAGAAGACTGCTTCGTCCTCTCAACGAGTGGAGATGAATGATGATGTGCTGCCAAAGCAAAGTACTAAAACAGCATAGAAAAACAACGCCTTCTCTGCAGGCGCCATCACAGGGCTTCAAAGGAGAAGGCGAGGACGAGATGAAAGGCTTGGATACATTGTGGTATATGAAAAAGACTGGCTAGCCCTCAACTAACTGATGTCAAAGTTTTAGCAGTCTCTTTTTTCATGGGAATATGAAGGCAGATGCTATCAAGTCAAATCAAGTGCCCTCTAATGTGAGACACTGGCAGGTGTGCAGTGATGGTCAAGAGAACATCCAAGATATTCTTCGAAGGACGGAGGAGTATCCAGCTAGCAAATATTTAAAAGATATCTACTGGGTAAAGCTCTGATTTCTGTCTGTACAGTTCCTTCTTGTCCCCTCTGTTGTGCTTATTTTAAATCAATTATTGAACAATATATTGCAACATGCTGAAAAACTTCTTTTGTTTTTGATGTTTTGTTTCCTGAATTATTCTTGCAAATGAAATATAAAAAATGCTAGGATCATCAACTATTAAAACCCTTCTTTGACCTTCTGTTCCTCACACTGTACTCCCCAACAAACAAACAAAAAAAAAGTCCATACAGTTTCTGAAACACATTGTGGCTAGATTACAGAAGGTTAATATGGACTCTGGGGGTCAGAGGACAGAGTAAGAGAACACGTTTTGGGAGGAGGTTTACTGTTACATTGGACACACTTTGTTCTCTGGGATGGGGAGCTGGGCGAAGGAGCCACAGTCGGTTGGGGAGTCGTCAGACCTGGGCGACACTGTACCACCCACAGGGATGCGGGCCGCAATGGCTGACATTTCTCCAGTTTGACTCTCAGCAGTAATTCCAGGTCGCTCTGACGTCTGGTTCATGTTGCTGTCTGGGATGGTGCCCCTGCCGGTGAAGAGCTGGATTAGGCACTTCCTGAACTGGACAGAAATCAAGAGAATTACAGGCAGTTAGCTTGATTAAAATGATTTCCAATTACAATGTTTAAGGACCATGTTTATAGGATATGAAAAAAGTATGGTGGAATAGGATGAAAAGGAATAGTGGAATAGTTTGACATTTAGGGAAGTACACTTATGAGAAGATCGGTACCACTCATGTGTGTGTTAAGTGTGGAGCTAGAAAGGCATTATAGGCAGTTAGCTTTCTGTAAGTTATAAAAACTTCTAGTACCTCTAAAGCTCAGTAATTAACATGTTATATTCTATTTGGTTAATCTGTGTGCAAACAGAAATGTAAAAATGAGAATTTGGTTTTATAGAGAGGTACACAGTGTAATTTGTCAATTTGTATGTGGAATAAAAAATGAGATACAGTGTGTTAATTAGTGAGTTTTTAAGATGTTGGTAGCCTACTGTAGACATATTTTTTAACTTTGGACGGAGCCAGATTGGCTTTTTCCCCCTGCTTATGTGCCCCTTATGGCCATTAGGAGGCATGGCAATGTCTACAGATACGCATGACACACTAAATAAATATAATCTTGAAATGTTTTGTCCCATTGTATAATACTTGTGTCTTCCGTAAGGAAGATCCTGCACACTGCTCTTGCTCAGCATCACAATTTATTAATCATAGGTGACATCTATAGACCTTTGCAATGCCAAATTGCAAAGCTTTTAAGTTGTCTTTGAATGCCCTTGACGTGGCGTGCGTGCCGGTCAATTTTGCCCAAAACATGAAACAGGAAGTTGTTATAACTCGACTTTACATTGTCCAATCTGCCCCAAATTTCCCCAAAGAGTCCAGGCCTGAACACATCTACATGTCAATATTGAGTCATAGTCATAGCCACCATAGCAACAGGAAGTTACAGGTGCCGTACTTTTACGACCTTTTCCAAGCAGGTTGACCAGATCCACCTAAAATTTGGTCAAAAAAGCCTTAAGACCTTGCTGATGTTATATTGTGAAGCTTGTAAGTTTTCATTGAATGCATTGAATTTTAATGTTTTGACATGAAAAAAGAAACTGTTGTTACTGTTGTAACTTCATAAGAGTCCCGGTCTGAAGACAGGTACAGGCTAATATTGAAACATAGTCATAGCGCCACCTACTGGCAACAGGAAGTTATAGGCCTTATACTTTTACAAACTACTCCTAGCAGGTTAACTATTCCTGCTGTGGAGTTGAGTTACAACAATTTCTTTTTTCATGTCGAACCATCAAAATTCGCTGCGTTGCCACAGCAACAGCATACAAAAAAAAACTCACAAGCTTCACAATATAGCATCATCAAAGTCTTAAGGCTTTTCTGACCAAATTTGAAGTGGATCTGGTTATGGTGGTCTGTGAGGCGGACATACATACCAAAGTAATTTTTTTAAATGCCTTACTTCAACACAGATTAAATGCAATTAGAGGCTGATTATCTAACCACAAGTCTCTGCCAAAAGAAAAACCTCTGTGATTGTTTCTAGCAGTTCTGCTTAGAGGGATTACAGCTGGGAATGGGTTGGCTGTTTTAAAACATAGTTTCCTCATGTACAGGAAGGAACTTTAATACACAAAGTTTGCCGTTTCTCGACAAACTAATGTGCCCATAATCTTTGGGGTGAAGGAACATGTCACCCAGTGCAGCGGTGTGGCTCACTGATGTGATTTTAGTAGTTTTTGGACAACAACTACGGCACAGAAGAATAAGATACATCAGGCTTTGGATACATAGTACATCAATTCATTGTTGGTTTGGCTCTGCACATGAGATTTGTTGACAAAAAAGAAAATATAGAAATTTGCCAGCCTTATCCTTTAAGACATACAATGTACATAATGATCATAATGACATTACTATCACTGCTCTGAGTTTGTAAGACCTCATGAACTGAATAAAGTGTCTGACTTTGACACTGGAGACTGCCGTTTGCTTCTTGTCTCCGAATGTGAATGTTGGTTGCTTTTAACCCAAACCACGTTAATCAACTCATGCATTTTAGAAGGAACTGACAGACAGTGCCATTCTGGTTGGCCGAGTGTTGGAGTTTCTCCATTTGCTGTTGCTCTTTCAAAATGAATTTGCACGAATAGTTTTTTATTACAGCGGTTGCATTCATTGACTGCAGCTCATTCCAAATTTATTGCATGCTAAGAACAGTATATTTTGCTGCTCTTGGATACTACTATCTGAAGACTAAAGACTTCTGATTTCTTTGACCCGACCATTTTGTCTATCTCTCCAAGGTAAGTGAAATGCTTCATTAATACGTAGTACAATGTTGCCGCATTTTCGGTGAGACTGCATTGTCGACATTTCAGCGATTAACTACCGTGACAAAACAGAGTGAGTCATAGAAAAACAACAGGCATCCGCATATAGAAACAGATGTGTCTAAATATCAAGATCATATTAGCTGGAGAAATGCTACAGACTGACTGAGTATGCCACCATGGAGACACACAGTAACAACATAACTTACATAACTTACATAACAGCCATGGAAATTATACAACATCTGTGTGCTGAATAAGAGAGACTGAGAAAGACAGAGGCAGGTGCAGAGAGATTATGTTGGTGGGGGGAAAGGAGATCTATGAGTGCTAGTTTCATAGGACTTCCTTGTTTGGCATTTACCAAAACTTACAAATTCTCTACCAAAATGTATTTTACTTGCTTGTTAAACATGTTAGGATAAGCATCATGATTGCTGCCACTGTTTTAAAAATCACTTCTACTAATGTTAAATCACAGATTTTAATAACACCTTGTTGGAATGTATTTAGCCTGCACTACAATTGAAAGAACAAAGATTAAAGAAAGAAAGCCCAAGTATACATCATCCGAAACACATTATCAATTAAAAATGATAAAAATAGAGTTTGCTGCTTATCTTGACGAAGGTCCAGAGGGACTGAAACGTTAGCATGATAAATAACTTGTAATGCTGAGCAAGAGCAGTGTGCGGGATCTTGTCTCTGCATTGAGCTGTGTGCAGAAAATCAGTAATTCCAGAATATAATTTTTAGTGGTCAAACACATTTCAAATGTTAATAATCAAAGAATCAGTCACTGTTTTACACAAAGTGCAATCACCAGTGGGGTCTGCATTGCCCTGTCAGACACACACATGAACACAATGGCAGTGACAATGATGCTCTGTCATTAGTTGTTCTTGGAAGACCACAGCCTTTTTCAGCCTGTTCTCACTAATAGTACCGCAATCATTGGTTTCCACATTACTTTACGTCTAAAAAAACTAACTGACCTTTTTCAGTGTTGAAAGTGCCACTCTGTGAAGCCCTGGGGAGAAGTCATGATTCCTGACCCTTAATGACCTGTCTAATTTAATGAAAGCCTCCTAACTTTAACCTGTAATGCTTTTCAAAGTGATGTAAAAACACCTCTGTTACCCTCTGATGTCATGAAAACACAAAAGGCTGCTATTCTGGGAGCTTAGATAAGCTGTTAAACCCCTTTCTTATGGTACTTGTGTAACACTTCCCTCCAACTCTGAAAAACATCGCTTTTAAAACACTCCCACACACAGAATCATAAAATTTCATCTTAATGGAAAATGAATAGCCTGGAACACATTAACCCTGAACATATACGACAGATACTTCCATCTTCTCTTTAAAGCAGTTTAAAACTGAACTGTAGAGATTCATAAGGGTACTGACACAGATTTCAGAGGAAACTATACTGTATGTATCACCACAAGCAGAAGTCACCATAGGCATGTTAAAAGAAATGCTGGTACTGAAATTTGGATATGTAAAAGAGTTAAAATTTTGTGTCAGCATGCCTTAGATTTTTTAATGTGTACTCTTTGGGTTCCACCTTGATTGGCTGTCAACTCTTCTCGATATGAGAGCACAGTACATATATACAGTATGTGCCAGGAACTTCAATTTTTGGCCACATTTCAACACCCACAGACCAACGAGTTTCTGTTCTGTCTGTTATTAAACTAACTGGGCCGAGTGGCCAATGTGCCATTTTTCACTTTTTTTTTTTGTAATATGTACCACATAAGTACAATCATTACAATGGCCATCTCATGCCTCTACAAGTGTTTGAGAAGCTTGTAGGAGGCTCACACAGCTTTCCCTGATATACTGTGTTTTGCAAAAGTCCTCGTTTCCCCAGATCTCTAAAACAGAAGTGGCAAGTGCAAAGTAAGAAGAGTGTAAGTAAGAATGGCCACATTTATTGGAAACGCACCAGGTTGAAATATACTGGAATTTTCTTTTAAATGTCATGTGCATGTGCATTTTATGACTGTGTCCATAGTGGCTTCATCCAGCCATGTCGGTGGGTCATTTTCAGCAGGCCTTTACTTTTTCAAGGTCTTTGTTTGTTTTCCTCCTGGTATCACAGCTCTCCCCATTTATTGCTGCCATAATGGGTGAGGTCCTGGTGAGGGGGGTTGTAGTACAAGAAAGTGGTCACAATCATTTGGCTGTATTCAGCTGTCAGTGATTATGGTAACATCACTTTTCTTTCTGACAATAGTGGGTTGGTGAATTGCAATCCATTACGCACCTATTAACAATGCAAAGGAACACAGTGCTTATAGTATATTCCAGCTTTTCATCCTGTGAAATATATTCCAAGGACACATGCATTAAGGGCATAATGCTTTAAGGCCATTCATGTTTGTCTGCTTGGTGCATTTCTATGGCCGTCATCCTGTCAGCCATTAGTGCTTTTGTGAAAGACATGTTTGGGATATGACGGCACTGTAAATATTCTCTTCCATTGAAGCTTTTGAGCTTTCTAAAGTCTTCACCAATCGCACAACTCTCCTCAGGCAGTAAAGATTTTTTACGTGAAGCTGCAGCTCTGTTGAAATGGTGAAATGTTGTGTTTCCATAATCTGTGGGCTAAATCCATTTGTGACCCAAAAGGCCACTTGTCTTATTCACTAATTCATCTGACAAAATGTGAGCATGAAGAGTCAAAAAGTAACATTCTCTTTTCCCTCAAGAAACACTGGAGTATATGTTTCTGGTACATTTATGTGTGCAAGTACTGTAAATGGTTGAAGCAGTGAAATGTCTTCTAATGATCATGTTTTTTATTTAATGGGTTTTACAAAACTCGATCTATGCCAGCAGGAGTAGAAACTCAAAACAGATCAATAAAGTTTTCCTGTCACATCAAGGCCCTAATGTCAAAACATCAATTTATTAATTTTCTAAGTATATCTTGTCAGAATGGTTCGGACTTACTTTTCTTTGCTTGCTTTGCCTTTCCTATTGATCCAGTAGTGTTACATTGAGAAATCAAAGCCTGTGTAAGCCTAATGTTAAATGGGATTTAAATAGACGCAATAAGTGGATATTTCTTAAATGTTCTTTCACCTCAGCAACCTTTTGACCTGAGAGATCCCAGTTGGCTGCCTCTCTCTAAAACTGCTACAACAAGTAGCTGTAGTCATGCATCATGGAAATCCCCTGACACTCTGGTTCACCTTTCCTTCTTACATAACTTACAGAGAGAGAGCGAGACTGAGGGAGAGCGATGTCACAATCAAGTACTAGAGGTCATTTGATTTCTATAAGCACTAGCAGTTAAGCTTAAGCAGCGGGAACTCTGCTCAAACCAGAATCTGCCTGCTAGCTGTCCTTATTTACATCCAGTCAATGTCTTAGTGGTGACACTGGCTGACCCATTTAAACAGCAAGTGCAGCTCAGAAGTGGGGCAGTCAGATGGACATGCAGACTGCATGCAGTTCCCTGGCAAGGAAGGTCTGATCTGGAAGCCTTTCCAAGCACATATAGTACATATAGTGGGATTTGAATTACGTTATATAAAAATAGACCACTTTAAAGTGTACTGCTCATGTCAGTTTTAATGCTTGCTATACTGGCAGGACTGTAAAGAATCCTGTTGAAAAAATAAAATCTGTCATGTATAATCAACACTGGGGAGGAATACATGTTAAGATGAAAAGATTGTTAAAGAACTTAAGACTTCACAGGAAAACTTTGCACATTGGTGGCTCTAAACTGCAGCAAGAAGTAAAGAAAACTGGAGAACAGAAGTGACATCACTAAATTGGACACAGCATGCTCGTGTTTACCACAGACACAAAGATCTAATGTTGGTGAGTCCAGCATTCTAGGAGCAGTGAGCCCTGCAGGGCATCAGTGTTTTGCTTGGCGACACTGTGAGCTCTATTTCTGCACACAGGAACCCTTTTTGGCTGGAGTTTCAGGTGTACACCAGCCAGTCAGGGATATCTGTAAAGAATGCCCCACTGTAGGTATCATGCCACATACTGACTATTCTAATTTGGATGATTATCATTCACTAACTTCCAAAATAATAATAAAAAAACATTTAAACACTGTCAAGAGTTAAACAGGCTGGTGAGCTTCTGAATAAGATCACTTCATGCAAACTTTGCTTGATGGGGCTCTGAAAATAACTTAATTGTTACTGATATAGCTCCTATAAACCTCTTCCTCCACTTACTATAGGTGTCATCACAGCAAGTCACCAACTTGTGTGCACATGATAAATATCAGTTAGTCTTTGATATCCAACTTAATTGCTCCAGACATTTGGCCTTACAATGTGCTTTTGTCAGCATGCATGAACAGATCAAGAGCATATTAAATCCATGTGATTCATATTACAGCATGCTATAGTCAAAGTAAAGGGGGAGTGAAGAAGCACAGAGTGTGTTGTTCGCTGTCTGAATTTAAACAACACAGAGACTATAAGATACATGTGTGTTCGAGTTTTGTCTGCACAATGTTGAAATGTAGTCTTGGTAGGCTCTTATGTCTCCACTCTATAATTGATGTTTTCTGTGTGTGTAGAGCTAGAGCTACTAGAGCTGCAGCGGTTAATTGATTAGTAGCCAACTATTAAATTAATCGCCAACTATTTTGATAATCAATTAATTGTTTTGAGTCATTTTTTTAAGACAAAAATGTCCAGATTCTCTGATGCCATCTTCTTGAATGTGAATATTTAGTTTCTTTAGTCTTCTGTGTTAGAAAAACTGAATACCCTTGGGTTGTGGACAAAACAAGACATTTGAAGACGTCACCTTGGGCTTTGGGAAACAGAGACCGACACTTTTCACCATTATCTGACATTTTATGGACCAAACAACTATTGATTAATTGAAAAAATAATGACAGATTAAGCAATAATGAAAATAATAATTAGTTGCAGCCCTATATTACACTATCAAAAATACACTGACTGTGAATACTCTAAAATTAGAATAGATTAAAAATAAATAGGATAAGCTAACTGACGTTTTATTTTATTGATAATGGCCTTGATCAAATCGGATGCAGCCATGGCTCTTGTGGAAGACATGTCTCACAGTCAATGCTTACACTATCTGTGTGGGTATAGGCGTAACTGCTTGACCCCTCTGGGACAGCTGCCTTAAATAAAGCACTAATTAACAGTGTAGTTAGGATGTGACACTTTCTAGTTAATAGACCTTAAATCCAGTCATTTACATCTTTGGTGTCACACTATAAATCACTCAGAAACCATCATTGGAGGCAAATGTCAGCTCAAAACAGAAAGAAAGGCAAACTGTTACTTTGAATAAAGAAGGATTGTTTCACAGGGAAACTACCAACATGATTGCACTGTGGCTTACACTATCAAAAAATAGCTTAAAATGAGCCTAGAGACATGTGGACAGGGCTTTAAACCAGAAATACCATGTCATGTGTGAAAGAAGCAAAATAGTGTATGTCTCGTTTACATTGAAAAAATGAGCTTGACAGCACAATGTAAAATTAAACAGTAAAGAAGTAAATGGCATGAAAAAAATGTCAGCACTCACTGGTCTTTCACAACTGTAAGCCTCACAAGTGTACCATAGGTGGCTAATGTATTTTTTAACAGAGCCATGCATGGACAATTGTACTCTCTGGATTTCACATTTCATTTATTCATACACCATGCATTACTGAGAGACAGGCTAACACCCAACAACAACAGAAAAAAACATCTCAATATTCTGCAGCGGCTTTTATCTGCTGCATACAAGCAGAGATGTGTCTTTGCTACCTACCCACTAAACCGCAATAACTAGTTTGTTACCAGGCATTGAAAAAAGTGCTTGAATATACAGAGGAAGCAGGATGATCAAAATGGCTGAATTAAGTAGAATAACTTATGTTGACTGAAATAAATATGCAATCCTTTTGGCTCTGAAATGAAAAGTTACCTGTTTGTTCATGAAGACGTAAATGATTGGGTTGTAGACAGCGGCTGTCTTGGAAAAGAAGGCGGGGATGGAAGCCATCCTGGGATCGAGTTCAATGGTCGGATGAGCTGTGACCAGTATGGAGAAGGCTGCGTAGGGTGTCCAGCCCACCATGAATGCCACAATCATCACCACAACCATACGGGTCACCTGCCGCTCAGGCTTCTTGGCACTGGCCAAACGACCATGAGATACCTGGAGGAAACAAAGACAGGTTGTACAGTTCTTTGTTACTTAATAGACAGTCCATATGTTAGGATAGAACAAATACATGTTTTTAAGGCTGATAACAATTATTTTATTTTAATATAAAAATGTTTGTGTTTCCCATCATTTTATCATTATTAGGGCTGAGCCTTTGAAACAAATCTTAGACTACCATTGAAACTAAAACACTCCATTTTACCCACATTAATGAGTTCCTGTTTTTTTTTGGGCAGGTCACCAGCTACCCTGATTTAATGGTCTCTGGAGCAGTTAGTTACAGCAGAGCACTAAAGTCTCACTTGTATTAGTTAATTCGCTTCAGCTGTTTCACTCATGCTTCACAATCACTGGCTTGTTCACTAGCTGTGTGCCTGTCAGCAGACTGGTAACATCTAATCATATTCATGCAGGTGCACAACGCAGCCATTATAACCTGACATTTCTTCCTATTACTGTTGATTTAACTAAGATTTAGGGCCCCATTTTCATGGAGGCGCAACAACCAGTGCAAGCTGTGCTCTGATTGTTTGGTATTTTCCAAACAATCAGTGCACTGCTTGCACAGTGAGTATCGTGTTTTATCCTTGAAATGCACTGCGGTGCAACACTGTTGTGCAATATTAATTTCTAAACTATGTGACCATTGCTTCACTGTGATTGGCACAGCTGCTTCAGAGCTATGAAACCTGTGATGTGATTGGCTGAGAGTGTATTTATTTATCACCACACCTGCTGATCTATATTCACCTTTGCACTTTGCGCTGCAGCACATACATGAACGAAAATAACAGATGTGTTTGAGCAGTTAAAATAGGGCTCTTTATGTTTATGCATGTATTAAGTAAAGACTGCTGTTCAGATTCTTTGAGAGCTCCCTCAGAGCCTTTTCTGCCAAATCTAACAAGATAACCATTTGTTATAAATGGTCAATTCCTTGATGTAAGTATCTCTAAGGGTACTGCCTTAAATTGACGATTAATTTACTAGAATAAAATGAACATATGACAAAATGTGCATTTTTGCAGGCTTTACTCTTTTTGTGAAGCTATAGTCATGGAGGAATCTACATCAAATGTCAGCAGCAATGACCTGATATTTACTGTAATAAAAGCCCCAAATTAGCATATTTTCAGCAAAAAAGTCAATGTGGATCACAATGATTATAATCCTTCCATCAGCATGTTACTGGAGTCTGATGTTTCTGATGTTTTCACCAATGACAGAATGATGATTACATAACTTTCTATGGCTCTGGCACAGAGCACTCCTAGTGTGGAGATGGCTCTGTAATGCAAGTGTGTAATCAGAAATGTGTGTCATGCACGAACTCACACTGACCTTCCTGAGCTTCCGCAGGAGCTTTCCATAGCAGAAGAATATCACTCCAAGGGGCAGAATGAAACAGGTGGCAAAGAAAGTGATGATGTAGCTGTGGTCTGTCATGTTGGTTGAATACCTGTTCAGAGGTGGACAACACAAACATTCAATCAGTGCAAAAAGGCAGGGTCAAAGTTATACATGTAAATCTAAAAAACATCATTAGAAAACAGTTTAACAGATAATTGTTCTATATACATACATGTACTATAATATTGACAATGTTAGAGAGTAATTGATAGACATACAGCTACTGTATAGGATCAAGCAAATGATTTGTTTGAGAACACTTTAGTGTGCCTTTAAGAACAAGCCCATAATTTCACTGCTATGAGCTGTCTGTGAAATGTCATTTTGACATTCAGAGGCTTTTATCTGGCTGGAGAGAAAGACAGCAGTTTTGCACCTCATTTGAGCTTCAGTTAGAAGGGAAATTTCACAGCTGAGACAAATGTCTGTGACACAATGAGGGTCCCTGAGGCCACAAATTTAGTCTAATTATGTAATTTCCTTGAGAATACCTACCACCATCAAATGAAAGAAGCTCCAGACTAATTTGTAGGGAAATACCTGGCAGACAGAGCGGGGTGTGTGTGTGTGTGTGTGTGTGTGTGTGTGTATTTGGCGGAGTATTTGTATGCATGCAGCTTAATCCTTGTTGCACCAGAGAAGTGAGGCTGAGCACACATTAGTGATGGGGTGATTCACGCCTCATATATGCATAAGACGCACATGCAGAATTCTAGTTAATACCACATACTGTAAGGATCTGCTCATTTTGTTCATAATGTTGTTTAGATAAGTGGGCAGTGCCATACTGTAGTTAAAAGACACAATAGAGTTTTGCAGGATTTTCACAGTATATCTGTACAGAATAACTCCAAACACTGCGTGCTGCTTGACATTTTGGGTCCCTTGATAGCAGCTCACTTTGGGCCCTGATACTGTTAATATCTGTGATCCCTGGTGTGTTCAAGCACTCATGTGCATCTCTGGGCCGCCTGAATCATTCAGACTTTCTCACTTCATGCAGCACCCCTGAAGGCAGGAAATGAGCATGCTAATTTTTCTTCTAATTGCAGCCATATGGACAGTCATGTACTGCTCATATGTTTCTCCCTGGACTCAACAGGTCTGCCCTCTGTATTAAAACATAAAGTAATCTACTCTTGTTGTCAACCATTTAGTTTGTTTCTATGGTCTCTGCCAGGTGCAGACACACATGACGGACTCGAGGGTAAGCCCCTCCAATTTGGAGGTCTTTTACCTGCAGATGTACATGCAAAACATGTAGTTGAATCTGTTCAGTTTCTGGTGTATTAGTTAATAGGTCACCAACTCCGGACTAAAAGGTTGTTTTAGTCCGATGCAGTTGGTGACATTGCATTTAACTGAAATGAATTAACTGCTGAAATGATGAGTTGAATCAATATCTCAGTGACTAAATGAGCCACTGCTGTATATCATCCAGACAGCATTTGCATCATCTCCAAGAGTGCTGTTTCCAGCCTAACTGTCATTTTTGATAAGGTGAATAACATGAAGCAGTCCACTTTGTTCTGTCAAGGGTTAGGGTTAGGTTAGGGTTAGGGTTAGGGTTAGGGTTAGGGTTAGGGTTAGCAATCCAAAGAATCTAATTAATTAAAAGAATCTGTCTTCCCATTAGCTGCTGGTATGCTCATTTTCACCATAGACTGTATATAAAGATGGATGATGTGTCTCCACTTCCTACCACTATGCAAAAGTGTTTTTTTTTTTCCCAACAACATTCTGCGAAGACCTGCCCCTACTCTGTGTCTGAATGGCTCTGACCCTGATATTCTTACCCTAACCATCTCACTCCTCATGCCTAAACCTAACCACTCTAACCAACCTAACCAACGAAGGCAACAAGTACTAGCCAATCAGAGGCAGAGTAGTGAAGCCAAGTGAAGCCAAAATATCTCTTTTCCAGGAGCTGCCATCTTGTTTGTGTGACGTCATTTGGAGCCAGAGTCTGCGCAGTAGAGTCAGACGGCTGTTTGAGCTCTGAAGGAGGTTTGAGAGCGGCTGTCACAGCTGTCAATCATGACATAACACCCTCTTTTTATATTATCAAATATATTTATATTGTCAAATAACTCATTAAAAACAAACTTATCAGAAAAATGAGCACTTGGACAAACATCAGCGTGATAAGAATGACCTAAAATGACAGAAACCATCTTTGGGAAAAATTTATTTGATATGTACTTTGATCTTTTAGGTCATATTCAGATGCATATTCGGTGAAAATGCCGGTCCTCCCATTCATTTGAATGGGGGTAGTGTGTTTAGCCTGCAGGGGTTTTGCCCGCAGCTGCGCCACACCAGCCTAAGGCAAGAAAGTTGATCCAGAGTCAACTTTTGGAGAAACGCAACCCAACGTAACATTTTTAACATCACTGTTACTTTCAGTTAACGTTAGCATTACTTTCAGCTAGCCATCATGTGCATCTAGGCAATCGGAGTGCTGTCAGTAATCTAAATCTTCAAATTGAATTAAAGTTATCTGTTTAGCAGCTCCTCTCTAGTTAAATTCAGACAGTTAAAGTCAAGATGAAATGAAAAATATTTTTTTAACCCTTTTAGATCACATCCCAGGTCATATTGTGCACCTATTTAACAATATATACCAAAAATACCAAAAAAAAATCCATTTTGTTGTATACTTATATCAAAATCCAATCATGTTTTCCTCCTGTAAAACAAAATTATGACGTGTGTTTACATAGGCTTGAACCAACCAACCAACATTCAAATCAAATTCCTCCCAACATTATGTCCCGCCTGTCTATCCTGTTTCACTCAGAAATATGTCACAATACGGAAGTTAGATACTCTCGAAATGCCATTTCATCTGGACTTTAACAGCATTTTAGTGAACAATTGAGAATATTGCTTCTGCTTTACAGTGGAGACCACAGATAGCTGCATAATGTCAAGTGTTCAATGTTCAAACAGCCAGAGTTTGGGAGTGACAACTGTTTTTTGAAGAACAGTTAAGTCAAACGTGTATTTTCTACTGACTTCCCAATACCATGTAAACATGGCAACTGTACACATCAAAGATGGCAACAGCTTGTAGCCTCAGAATGCCTAGAAGACACAAAAATGAAGAATATACAACCAAAATTACATGGAACACTGCACTAAAATGTCTTTTGTTTTTATTGACTATAACTGGACTAAATCTAACAAAATCAAATGACTAATGTGACAAACTAAATCAATATCAGGTGCCATTAACATTGCATACCTGCATCATTTAACACTATTTTCCATTTAGCTTTACAGATGTTGCCAGTTGTTGTATTCTCAGTTTCGTGATTATGCTAGTCATAAACATAATGCTGCATTCACACGGATTCAGGCAGACGGTAGACAGCAAACCAGATATCATTTTAGTGGATGAGAGCAGGGCGGTAAAATTAGGAGAGGCCGGTGGAGAATACCAGCAACGATAACAATTGACAGCATTGCCATTAAAACTTAAAATATTTTAAGTTTTTGCGATCTGGACAACAAGAAGGTAATAATTTTAAGGGATACACCAAGTGCAGTTCTCCTCTCACTATCCATGTTGGAAATTAATGAATGACCTTACGTTTTGGAGGAATTTAACATTAATTTTATGTTTGCAATAGAATATTAAGAGAAAGCTGCATTTTGTAGCTACAGGCATTACTAGAATAATTATATTAAATAATAGACACAAAATAATTTTATTTAGTATATTTTATTCAATATTATTCAATTTTATTCTTTGCTTTGCACGTACCCATTTTCCCAGCAAGTAAAGGGATTTCAACTGGCAACTTCAATCTGTGTTAACCTAACGCGCCAGATGGTTTGTTGCACAGAACCATCTGAGAAGTCATCCTTAGAAACTGTTTGAAAAAGGGCAAGCATCTTCAAAAAATACTTGGCTCATGGTTGGATGAACCATCCGTCTATCTGAACGACTGGTGGTTCAACCCACAAGCGCATAACTTGTAGCCTGACAAGATGGATTCTCGTGTGATCTCTTGATCTGGCGAATCTAGCTGCCTCGCAAGGTCACATCTGTGTGTGTCTTCATAATAAATGTCTTACACAATACCTGAGTGCCTGAAGGGATTTGAAAGTCTGCAGCATACCAGCAGTAGATTGTATCCCAACCCCTCACCAAGGGCACAGCCACTTACTGACAGTCCACTGACACCACCTTCTTATCGGCAATCCTTCAAAACCTTGCAGTTATGCTTTTTAACATTCAGAATCCATCCGATGCAGAATATTGTAATGTATCCAATGATAAAAAGACGCACATTAATAATGCTTTTAAAATTCATCCTGCTGGTGCATGTGGCAACATTTTGGACCTCACACATCTGTGCTGTTCACGCTCCTACTGTTAACCAAATGTTTTCTGACAGAACTCATGCTGTGCTCAGCCAGAGGTGGATCAGGTAATCTATGCGCTGGGTATCTCCATAAGGTGATCTCTTAATTGTATTGTCTGAACCATTCGTTCCCCCCACGCTTCTTCTGAGCAATGGTTCCCTTACAGGGCTGTAGGCATACACTCAGCCCCCTCTCTGCACGCCTTTGACCAAAGCAGCAAAATAGCATTACCCAGATGGCACCCTGAGGGCCAAGGTCAGAGCCGACCTGTTTCTTGACTTTTTCCACGAGATACATTCACACAGTGTGAGCTAATATGGCTAAAGCAGCAAAGTAGATCTGAGCCAGAGGGTTAAGTGTAGAATGTCTATGGTCTTTATCTGTTTGTGTTAGAGGTGTGTGGAAAAAAAAAAGAAAAAAAAAGAATTGCATGCAGGGTTATATCTGGGCCAATGGTTGGGTTGAATGACTGGGGTCACTATTAGGTTATAGTATGGTTTAAGATTAGGGTTATAGAAGTTTAAGTTAAAATCCCTAAGATTTTCATGAAATCAAGCCCTGTTTTTGATAGTATGGTCAGCATTTTTTTTCAGCAACAGCTGTTCAGTGTATTTAATTACCCCTCTGTATACTAAGTTTCATTGTTAGTGGCGCCTGACACTGGCAGGGCTCCAGACTAACTTTTTTCACCATTGTCCTGGAACTATCCCGAAAAACAATTTTAACTGTCCCGAGGTGAATGTAAACCATCCCAAAATCTAAATGTTGTTTCCTTACTTTGTAAAGCAAGACAGAATTTGCCTGGGGCCCCCAGATCACTAGATCCACCCCTGTTGATGTGTGAGTGTTTTGTTTAACGATTTACTTTAAAGATTAGAGATGCTGCTGTCAGTAATTGTAAACATTTCCTTGGTGAACTGTGCCTTTGCAATACAGTTTCATATTTATGTAGCCTACTATGTATGCAGCCTGTTGCGGTCCCATTTCTGCTCCTGATAACCCATGCGGACTGGAAAGATTGTAGCATGCTGAGTCCACCAATTTCTCCAGCAACCTCTT
Organism: Scomberomorus guttatus; assembly: GCA_038419695.1. Classification (NCBI taxonomy): domain Eukaryota; kingdom Metazoa; phylum Chordata; class Actinopteri; order Scombriformes; family Scombridae; genus Scomberomorus; species Scomberomorus guttatus. Next base: position 24,020,367 of record CM076458.1, read on the forward strand.
TTGTAAGTTGTAGAAATAATTGTTATTAGTATCTGTATATTTCTTAGTATTCCCCGTTGTTAGTTTGTTTAGTTGTGAGTGAGTAATTCCTGACGAAAAATTAAGCTATCTGCTGTGGAGCAGCAGCAGACTGTAGCTCTGCTCTGCTCTGCTCTCTGCTATGTTCACATTTTAGAGAATATAATTAATATTTTCCTCATTAATGATTATTTCACCACCCACAACACATCCACTATTAATCACAACGTAATTTTTTATGACCCAACCCGCTCAATCCGCAGATTAACCGCAGTGCCCGCAGATATACTGCAATCTGCACATCACTACTATCCACATACAAGTTATGTTTAATACGTGTTTAAGGCTTAGATTTTAACAAAAAGACCACAATAATTTATTTAAATCGTCTGAATGTATGCTTTAGCTAATATACTCACACACAGCCAGGGTAGCGCTGTGTTTTGTTTAACTAGCGCAACATATTTGTGAGGTCCTGCCAGCAAGCTGTTTGTGACTGAGGAGATAGATGGACCAGTAACGCAGGAACATTTCAGGTCTCGTGCTGAGTAGCCAACCAGTGATAATAGTAACAGCATGAGAGGACCGTTGTATTCAGCGCCCGGTTCAGTTTGTCATTTGCTAAGCGATAGTTTAAAATAATTAAATAAAAAAACAAATAATTATATATAAAATCATTTTCATCACAGAGGTGTCCCTGGGAAGATCTCTGTTTGTCCCAAACACATTTTCTACTGTCCCCGGGACACCATTAGTCTCAAGCCCTGGACTCCGCCATTCCTGTGCTGGATTCAAATTGCCTTCACACATACAAGGGATTCAGAAGAAACAATGTGTGCATTTAATCCAGTGGTACTGTCTTTACTTGCATCTTATTGATATCAGCGTCAGTGTTAACTGTTCATTCTCCTTATCAGAGCTGTATTCAAGTACCGCTAATGCAAAATGAAAACATTTCCTAATGCTGCTGCTTCACATTAAATGCATTCAACTGGCAAGGAAACAGGGTGGCTTTAATTGTGAAGCAGTCATATTAAACAGAATGAATTTGTCACCAAGTTTAAGCACCACAGGGATCATTCAACAACAAGAGTCTACAATGATGCTAGCAGCTCTGTGAGTCTGTAGTTAGGCCCAGCAGAGCTTTGAGCTAAATGCTAACATTGGCAAGCTCATATGCTCACAATGATAATGCTAACATGCTTATGCTAAACGTGGTATAATTTTTAAGATGTTCACAATGTTAATTTTGCATGTTAGCATGCTAACATTTGCTAGCATGCTTGCTTTTTGAGTGAAATGTCTGTGCCACTGGTGTCGCCAAATCAACCCAAACTAATATCTTTATGACTTTAAGTTAGGTTTAAAGTTTTGTTTTGATTGGGGTTAGGCAAGTGGGACTTGATTTCCGGATAAATGTTCACTCCTTAAAAATCACACACCAAATTTGAGTGTGTGTGTGTCTGTGTGTGTGTGTGTGTGTGTGTGTGTGCGTGCGTGCGTGCGTGTGTGTGTGCATGTAGCGGGGAACTATAAATAAAGTTTACTTCAGCACATACAGGCTGCAGCTGTGACTCACACAATCACCATTTATGAATACTAAACAAAACAGAGCAAAATGTCTCTGCATCAGTGCACTGTGGGAGCTACATAATTAACCACAGTTTTTGTGATTTGGGTGACCCTTTAATACTGAAGGCATTAAAGGGTCACCCAAATCAAAAAGCATATACATCACTTACTCATAGGGGTTTTGAACACTGTAGTTTTGATTTTATTTGCCAACATTTGGAGATATTGTGCCCTGAAACTTGGGCTGTCAACCCAATACAGTGGAAGTAAATGGAATTTCATTTATACTGCTCATAGCAGTAAAATGAGATCTGAAAATGAATGAATTTTAATGATTTGAGTGAAGTGACCTTTTAAAGGACCAGAGTGAAGGATTTAGTGGCATCTAGTGGTGAGGTTGCAGATTGCAACCAACTGAATACCCTCCCCTCCCCCTCCCCTTCCAAGCGTGTAGGAGAACCTACGGTGGCTGCAACATTTGCAAAAAACATGAAAGGCCCTCTCTAGAGCCAGTGTTTGGCTTGTCCATTCTGGGCTACTGTAGAAACATAGTAGTGCAATATGGTGGGCTCCATGGAAGGGGACCTGCTCCCTATGTAGATATAAAGGGCTCATTCTAAGGTAACGAAAACACAACAATTCTCATTTTCATCAGATTATACACTAATTAAAACATACTAATGAATATTATATTCCATTTCTGCCAAGTCTGTTCCGCTAGATGCCAACAAATTCTACACACTGGACCTTTAAGGTCAATTTGTAAAAGTTTGAACAATCACAGATCATAGAAGGATATTTCTCACCAGTCAGGCTCACAGGTTGTTCCAATCTTGCTTATAGTGTATCTGTTCCAACCCAGCACTGGGGGGAAGGTCCAGATGAAGGAGAAGGTCCAGACAAACAGCAGACCCAGGATTGCATGCTTCGCTTGCAGTCGGATGTTCCCCAGAGGCCGGCAGATCACGAAGAATCGTTCAAAGGACAGAATGGCCAGGGACCACAGGGCCACGATCCCTGAGGCAAACAGCAGGAGGTCAGCGGAACGACAGCAGAGAGAATCACACACCACCAAATCCTGGAATTTGTTTTTAATACCTATGAAAATCACAGCTGTGTTTTTCATTTATCTGATGCAGTAATAAAACTAAAGACATTATTTTCTAGAATGTTATAATGTGTGAGTGCTCGATGTGTATTTTTGCATCTGATGATCTCTTTTAGATTGCTTTCCTCTTTCATCAGAGTGTGAAATGTCATTAGTTTCATTATATTTCCACTTTTGGCATTTATCCAACTGGGGTGGCCTGGTTAAGACCTCCCCCTATAGTGCAGCTATTTCTTAATGTTTGACAAAGAATCCCAATTCTGTAGCGTGGAGAGGTAAAAGTGGCAGTCCTGTTGCTAGGAATAGTTTAATGATCCAGGGTGGGTGCATTAGGCTGCCTCCTATTGGGCTAAAAAAAGCAGACTTTACAGTAATTATGGTAATAACTCACTCTCACCAATCAGTTAATTACCTATTTCTTTTCACAGCCGGGTACTCTTAGTGTCTGCCTACTAGGCTCATTGGAGAGGATAAAAGAGAGCAGAAACCATGGTGTTCAATTATGTCACATACATTTAAACAAGAGCCTCTGCAAAGGTTCACAAATAAAATTAACACCAGTTCCTCATTGCTCTTTTTGTCGCTTTTTAGACAAACAGCACTTGATGTTCAAAGGGTGTGTTCATGTAGAACCACATCCATCATGTTTCATTCAGTTTTAATGTGTTTATCTACACAGCACAGGTGCATGTAGACAGAAAAACTAAGAACAGACAGAAATAGAAAATATTCTTACCCTGAGCAGAATATTAAGCGGAGCCTCCATCCTGCTCATGGGGAAGAGCTAGCTCAGCCTAATCCATTTCTAATTTATTTATGCATACCCCCCCATACGCACACTAAATCTAAAAGAGACATACATGAGGGGAGGCTGTGGCTCAGGAGGTAGAGCGGGTCATCCACTAATCAGCGGTTCGATTCCTGGCTCCTCTAGTCCACATGTTGAAGTGTCATTGGGCAGGATACTGAACCCCAATTGCTCTTGTGTGTGAATGATTACATTTCCTCTGATGGGCAGGTTGGGACCTTACATAGCAACCCATTCAGCATGTGAATGTGACTCATAGTGTAAAAAGTGGAGTGGCTTTCAGCCCCTTGAAGATATAAGCCTCACCTCAGTGTGCTAATAATTAGAAGCCATCGGCATGGCTTCCACAACCATAATTTATGTGAGGTGGTTTCTTTTGTTACTGGGCCAGCTGTGCTTGTGTTGCCGTGTGCTACAGCTGCCCTTTGCTCCAAATTTTTTGTTTCAATACTTTTCTTAATAATTAATAATGCTATGAGGAGATCCTGCCTTTTAGGTGATAATTTAATGCATCATACCACCCAAGACACCATGAGCCACCATGCAATTTATCCATGTCAAACATTCAGATGCTCCGTAATCCTTACTCTATGCTACAGTCCCAGTGTGTTTGGATTAATTCTTTTTTTTTTGGGGGGGGGGGGTGTTCTAATTGTTTAGTAAAGGATATAAAGTCTATATTCTGGGGGTATATACATTCATCAAACACACAGTGAAAAGCAGCTTTGGCAATGATCCATATGGGGTATTGTAACTCATAATAGGGGCCAAAGATCAACTATCAACTAAGTGAAAGTAATGCGATAATATTTTAATAGAATCATGTGGGCATCACACACCATGAAGCACCCATTATAAATTAACATTTACTGTTGACGATAGTCTGTTCTGGAGACTCACCAGGTGCCTGGATCCCACTTTGGGAAACTCAGTCTTAAGTAGGCTATCAGTAGAGACAATGAACCAAACATACACTGACTATGGTAAATGTTATTGGTGGTCACAGCGCTGGTAACCTACTTATGGCAAGTCATGCACCAGCAGTATGTGAGAAGGCTCTTGTCCCACTGCTAACATCTGCTGTGAACGTGGTTTTGAATTCTGCCTCATAGGCTCACAGTGAGATTTTGTTACTGATCAAGTAATCACAGCAGAACAGCACATATCATTCAGGTACTGTTTTAAAAAAATCTAATACAGAAAATCTTTACAATGGGTCCATAAAGAATAGTTAAACTGCAGTCATTTTTTGTCAACTGTTGCCTGAAGTACATGAAGTTTTCAGTTTTAAAAAAAAAAATCTTAATAGTAATCGGTTTATGAATTAAAAAAATTGTTTCCATGCATGTTTCCATCATCCCAAACCTTGTGATCTGGTTTTAATTTGCCATATTCTCCATAATGCTGACTACACTTACTGAGCTCCATTAAAGGGCTTAGCTTTAAAAGGTGCAGGAGGCAAGCTGGTATAGATTTCCTAAATTCATTTCTAGAGCTGATTAAACCAGAAGGTTACTTAACTTTACACACACCTTAAAAAATCACTGTGAAATCACTCCTATGTGAATTAAGTGATGTGTTTGCTGGGCAACATTGTGAATTATATTTAATGTTCTTTTTGCTGTAATATTTCCACATATAGCAAGTGGTATCTTACTCAGACATAGTACATGATTGCTTATTTTTCATGAACAATCTTTTTAATACATGACAGTCAACTTTTTTGGACTACATTTTGCTGTGTGAATTTATGGCAGCTGTGGAACTGACTTGCCACTTTTATTTTACCTCCCTACCAGATGTCCTGTCGAGATCATTTGTGAACAGATGTTAAAGTCAGTGCTGATGAAAGTCTGAGAATGCGTCATGTGGAGCTGCTATTTATCTTACATCTTTGTAATATGGAGTATGTTTTGTTTTTTTGTTTTTTTTAAACGCTCCAACACTGACACCTACATGCAGCCTTGCAATTAGCAAAAAGCAAGAACAAAACAGGTACACCTACCGAAAAAAGTAACCGCAAACCCCTCCAAGACGCAAGCCCACTTCCCAAGGAAGAAATAACCCCTGGCGTTTGTCAGGAAACTTATTAGTCCACCGGTAAGGGAGACAAGAAAGTCAGCGATGGCCAAATTAACTATAATGTAGTTCAGGGGCTGTCTGAGTTGTTTGAACTTGAAAGTGACAAACATAACAAGGAAATTTTCGCTCAAAGACAGCGAGGTGACCACAAACATCAGCACGGCCAAGATAGTGAAGTTCCAAGGCGCGATGTTCTTGATGGGTCCATTGAACGGATCATTAGTAGAGGGGAGTTCCGCTGCCACAGTGTAGGACACAGCGTTCACAGACAGACTTAAAGTATCCATTGTCCATGCCCAGAGTGGAGGCTACTTGATTGGTGACCCTAACAGAGTGAAAATCCGGTTTGTTCTCTTTTTTTCATAGTCACAACTTCATTAAGAGTCGCTCCTGGACAGCGACGTTCGCTAGTCTGCGTTAAACACACTGCCTGCGCTGTGGAGCATCCTCTGCGCCTTGGGACTCTTCTTTAACAAAGTTCATGTGTGGAAATCCGCGTTGGCTCAGGCGCATGGTCGAGACCGAGAGGGAGAAATCCGCCGGAAATCTCGAGTAGAAATTAGAGTTAGAAAACGTGAGTCTACATGTGAGAGCGGAGTAGTGGCGAGGCACACGTTGCACGGCAGAGGCGATGCTTTAAAAACCGCTGGCAGCAAGTGCACGAATGACCGCTCAGTGGCATCTTGGAAGCTCTTATATAGGCAGCTCCGGCTTCAGTACTGCCCTCCAGGAGAGGCGACAGGACGCCACGCGTCCTCTTCATGTGCGCTTCTGTGCGCGCTGTGGACACTGGTGACAACAAAGTCTCCGGGCTTGACGCACACATGGCTGAACGCGGCAGCTTATAGCGGCGAACGATCCTTTTAGCACAAACCAATATGATCAATACACCAAGGGAGTCTCTGTTTTATGTGCATTTAGGAGTTACACATTGAAATGTGGTGGCTTTGTGCTTTCCGGTGCGCACTTCATTAATCATGCGTAATTAGGCGCACCAGGAGGCTGATTGGTCACAGTATTCATTGTATTCATCAAACGTACAAGTACATGTGTTCACCTTTCACACATTAAAATGTATGTGCATGTACATGTCTTTGAGTGATGTGTTTCAAACACCTGCGTGGCCAAATAACCTGGACTGAAGAAATCAGCCTTTTTAATCAACTTGTAGCATCTGTCTTGCTGTACTTTGTGCCGGACTACAAAAAAGGACACGCAATAGAATTATAAATAACAATGCTTTGTCTGCCTGCTGCAGCCTGCTGCCTGATAATTACAATTATTTTTTGTAATTATCAGGCAGCAGGCTGCAGCTAAATGTGTCATCAAGAGGTCAGCTTAGACAACAGGTTGAGATTGTTAGACTGACCCCCCAGCACACAACCACACAGACACACACTTATTACACACATACACACAGTACATGAACAATGAAAAGGCTTTATATACCAGGTGATCTGTTGCATTTGTGTTTTAAAGCTACAGGATGGCTGACAACCACAACAGTCTAAAGAAAAGTTTGTGAAATGAGCACAAATTCTAAAATCTTTTAAATCTGCGTAAAAAGATGTGACACAAGAGAGAATTTGACACACCTTATCTGCTCAGCAGACAAATAATTAACAATTATATTTATACAAATACACTTCACGATTGGGGGTTTAAGGAACTATAACTGGGAAAAGTTTTGAAAAATACTTGTGATGCATTTTGAATGCTATGTGTCATGCCATCCCTTTGCCCTCACATTGTGCTTTTCATTTTTTAGTGGTTAAATTTAATTTATCTTAATTTTTAACCTAACTCAGTTTCTGATTGTCTGTTTCTAGTCCTTACTCGACATAAAAATGGGGGGGGGGGAAATTCCCAATTTTTTTGTGTACAAAGCATGAACATTATCTACATTTAAAGGTGTAATTTTACAAAATTTCTTCAAACTATATACACCAAAGCACATTACTGTCAGCTAGAGCCAGCTCCACCATGGATTACTATGCATTTCTACAGTATATTGGTTGTTTAGGTGAAGGATGAGAATTACTCATGTAGCAGCCTGCCGGCATTTCTCACATCTGTCTATCTAATTTTTCAGCTACAGCTGTCCCAAACGGCTTTTAAGACAAGAAATCAAATATGAAATGCTAGTGGAAGGCACGCATCATTCTGAACTGCCTTTACTGTAGGTTATGACCCTAAGATGTTGTTAGCAGCTCTCACTGACAGTGAGGAGGTTTAAGGCACTGCATGAACAGGATCAGGAAAATTGAAAGAGTTAGGAGTTAGAGATTTGTTCCAAATTTTTTCCCAATCTTAAAGATGTGTCATTTAAGTTTTTTTGGTTCCACTTTCATGTTAACTTGAATGTCAAGTCCACGTCTGGACAGAACTTCTCCTCAGAGGTGAATCACCTTCTTGCTGTCTCCATGTCTGCCCAGTCTTTGATCTAGTTCCCTCTTGTGGAAGCCAGCTTGTCACACCTCAGTGACCATCATGTAAATGAGGATTTATTGCCTGCACTGTCTTTCCAGAACTCTGTATGACTGATTTTGTTTGGTAGGTGCCATTGCCAAATTCAAGAGTCAAAAGAGCAGATCCAATCAGTAACACTCCAAATTTTAACTTTTGCTAAAATATTTTCCATGATTTTCTATTAATATGCCACCAGTCTCTCTGCAGCAGCATTAAAATTCTATTACAATAGTTATATAAGAGGTTTGCATGAACAACTACAACCTAACATGGTAATTCTGAGTCAGTTCAGTGTTTAAACCTGAAACAGTAACAATATTGAAGATAAACCATGGATTACAACATTGTACCACTGTGGCAAATGTAGTTTTACGGCACTGATGTTTTCAACCTCATTCTGTTGACAGACAACACAATCCCATCTCATTCCTCCCTTCGATTACGTGTTTACCAGGCTACCACCAGGGCAGTGACCTGTGGAATTGGCTGGTCTAGCTGTTTCATTGAAGGCTTAGGATTGGATGGGAATGCAAGCCCATGGGGGAAATCTTGAGAAGCCCTGGCAACTGAAGGACAGTCCTGAAATGGACAAGTTAGTGGTCATTCCTTCAGCACTCTATTACAGTTTGGAGGTTGTGATGGGGAAAAAACCCTGGCACACATTTTTTCCACAGTAGCTAGTGGTGCATTGATCCAATGGAATTTAATAACTAGAAGTAGAAAAGGCCCAACGGTAATTTTGCAGATAAAAAGTATAATTTGATGACAGATAGTTTTGTAAACATGACTTTATTAATGTCACTTATTAAATATTATATACTGTATTAAATATTAAAGCATACATAACACTATATATACTTCATATATGTAGCCAGGTGAACAAGGGGTAGAGAGTGTTTTTGGGGCCCTTTGTTATTTCTTTCTGTTGAGGCAGCGCTGTCACTTTAAGACCAGTTTAAGGGTAGATCTCGCGAGAGTGCGCACCGGGAAGCTGCAGTTCCGCCAAACTAGTGACCGCAAGGTGTGTATTTTATCTGCCAGAAAAATATCCTGATAAACCTTGTTCAGACTAACAATGGTTAACAGCATCAGTATAATTAAGCTGAGAGAGTATAATTAAGCTAGCGGACTAAGTTTGATGAATGATGATTCTGTATTCTTGCTGATTTTTGTAGATTGTTAAAACATGTGTGTGTGTGATATCCCTGCCACGCCGAGGGCAAACACTGAAGAGCAGAGCAGCGTAAGTGGCGATAAAGTAAACTGACGGATAGAGTCATAGCATCATAGGGGTGTATGCTGATTATTTTCACTAAAATGTGCAATTTTTGTATGCTTCTGTTGAATTTAGAGGGGAGATAAAAGTGCTGTGTTGGCCTCCACGTGTGTGTGTGAACTCGCAGGCTGCACAATGGAGTGCGAGTGAGTTCATGGTTTTCTTCTAAAAACGTATTTTGAAGTTAATGTAAGAGTATTTGTAAAAATATGTTCTCTTCATGAATATATATATTTTTTGAACTAGTGTAATCTACTGTGAGGTAACTACACAAGTTGGGTGGTTGAACAAATGTATTTATTTGTGTTGTATTTCTATTTTTTATTTATTTAGGAAGTAAGCCACTACTGTTGTCTAGAGTTCATTAGATTTAGTTTCCTGTAGAAAATCTTGAGTGAAACCTGACTGTAAGCATGAATGTACTATGATACTCTGGGTGACTTATCTGCACCATTCTTATTAGCACTTTCATTAGGGAAGGTGTTTCTGGAAAGGTTGTTCATAGGAGAAATACCTGCTTCATTATTGGTTTCACTGATGTTAATTGAGAACGAAGCGAGGGAAAAGTAATATTGTTTTGTTATCATTTTGGTTATCCTAGACCCTCAAAATTACAGAATTAATGCTGTTCTTTATTGAGTGCGGGAATTAATAGACCCACAACAAGAATGTTGCTGTGTCCAGTCCTGTCATTTATGACCAGGCTACATATATATACTGTATACTTTAAGTATACATATACTTAAATTTCCCTAAATGTCCAAACATAGATTAGCATAACATAACACATTAACATAGCTAATTAGGCAAGACAGACCTGTCAAGCTTTGGATTTTCAAAACAAGCTAAGCTAACTAGCTTACTACCTACAGTAGTAACCAAGAGTTACGTCCAAAGCCAAGGAGCATATCGTAGTACATTATTTTGTGAAGTTACAAAACGCATTTTAAAAATCCCTGTTCACAGTAGCACATTCCTCCTGTGTGGAAGTTGCTGGATGCTACTCTATCAGAGCGTAGGCTGTTTAAGTTTACACTCCAGCAACCCCAGCCAAACTTGTTTTTCGAGACAGCGTTACATTCGCTTCACACATTGGTTAGTCCACATCATTAAAAGCCTTTTCTTTTGTAACATTGAAAATGAAACATACAAACAATAACACCACAATTAACAAAAGGGAAAGGGGGATTAGCAACGAGGGATTAGCGAACAATCAGTTTTAAGCAACTTTGTATCAAAGCCTTTGTAATCTGTTTCAAGAGCCTCCACATGTTCACCAACTTCATCTCCGTTCATGCTTTTCCTTTCTCACTTTGTCAATACATGAGGCACAAAGCTACTCTCATGCAGGTTGGATTATGAGATTCCTCTATTGTGTGAGGTCACACAAAAAAGTGACCTCACGGGCCCTGTTTATTTCACTTCCCTTGCTCCAGATCACCTGCAGTGTGCAGAAACACATTCATACAAAATATACACATTGCCTCTAAGAATTGTGTATTTAAGAAGCATTCATGGTGCATTTAAAGTTCTCTCACAGACCTGTGTGGTTATCAGAAGTAGAATGAAATATAAAAAAAGGGATTTTGTGTACTGTGATTTCAAAGCATAGGGTTACACGCAGTAACTACCAAACAAACATTTCAACCTCCGCTCTGAACAAAATCCCAATACCCTCCACACAAGGCATTTGAGATCACATACCCACTTTGAACATCTAACTTAACAGACTGTCAACTGTATATGGCCCTGGAGCAACGGTTTGTCTCAAAGGTCAAGAGTCGTAGTTCTACATCTAGCATTTTAACATCAAGTACAGCCATGAGCAACAATATCTGGGTTTATGCCAATAATTACAACCACTGGGAGAATAAATGTTTCACAATGATCTAGCTGTATCTAAACTAGAACTCTATGTAAAGCAGTGGGGTTGTCTAACCACCTTTACACATTAACCACTATAAATGTCACATTTCTCTATGAAGTTCATTATGGATTTAGCAGTATGACAACCAAGAGCCCAAGGGCTGCTTAAGTGTAGTTTGAATATCATTCACATTGCACATTCCCAAATTAAAAAGGTTGATATCGCACCACACTGCATTCTGCTGTATTTCTGGAAACTCATTCCTCATTCCTCAAAGATGCTCTTGACTGATTATGTGTGAGCATTCATTGACAAGTGCTTATAGTTGGAGAGCCTTGTGTCAAAAAGTGACCCTGGCTTGACAAGCTGGTTCACTAGCAAGGACCACACCATCAACAAGATGCGTTTAAATGATTTATCATTGTGCGTAGATCTGCTTGCTGACTGCGTTGTGGGGAAGCTCATAGGGAATCCGCCGTAGCACCCGGGCAACGACGGACCCCCTCAGGACCCTATGAATGATAGGAAGAATCAGGAAGAGAGAAATAGGGTGGGAGGGAGGGGCACAGAATACGAGAGCGGAAGAGGAGGAGAGGGTTAGGTGGTATTTATAGGAATGCAGGGAGGGGCGCAGTTGAGGTTTGGTCCTGCTCCTGAAACTTTGCTAAATAAGCTTCAATGCCAGGTGACATACCAGCAGATTATGCATTTGTTATTAAGGAGAGTAGTAATGGTGTTCCTGAGGTGAGCGTGTGTGCGGTTACAAAAGGACATTATCATATGAATGCAAAGAATGTAAAGAGGATACATGTTTAGAGACTGACTGGAAATGTGAAAAGACGAACAAGAAGTATGGTGCAGTTATGGGCAAGGTTTCTACCGTTTGTGTGTCCTTGTGAAGACAAACTGGAAAGCACGTTGAAAGATGTCACCTTTATTTAGATTTTACAACATTTGCGTGCCTCCTTTAGCCATTTAGAAATGACATACTGTTGTTACAATGTATTATACATCTTTTAAGTACCAGAACAGAGAGATGTGCTGCCTACAGTTGCATGCAAAAGTTTGAAAAGATGTAAACACAGCCTCTCTAGGATATGGAACATAAACACAATATTTTCAGCAAACATTAATGCATAGTTACTTTTTATGCCATAAATTGAAAAAATGAAAATATCATTGTGGAATGTGCAAAGGTTTGGGCACCCTACATAGTACTTAGTAACACCCTCTCTGGCAGATATCACACCTTACAAACACTTTTTGTAGCCAGCTAAAAGTCTTTCAGCTGTTTTTTTTTATTTTCTCCCATTCTTCCTTGCAAAAGGCTTCTAGTTCTGCAATATTCTTGGGCCGTCTGGCATGCACAGCTTTTTTAAGACGTACCCACAGATTTTCAATTATGTTTAAGTCAGGGGACTGTGAGGGCCATCCCAAAACCTTCAGCTTGCGTCTCTTGAGGTAGTTCACGGTGGATTTCGGGGTATATTTAGGTTAAGACCATTACCCTGTTGTAGAAGCCATCCTCTTTTCAGCTTCAGCTTTTTTACAGATGGTGTAATGTTTGCTTCCAGAATTTGCTGGTATTTAGTGGAATCCATTCTTCCCTCCACCCATGTTTCCTGTGCCTCTGGCTGCAACACAATCCCAAAGCATGACAGATCCACCCCCATGGTTAACAGTTGGCAAGGTGTTCTTTTCATGAAATGCTGCTCGTTTTTTTCTCCAAACATACCTTTGCTGATTGTGGCCAAAGAGTTCTAATGTAACTTCATCAGTCTACAGCATTTGTTTCCAAAACGCATCAGGCTTCTGTAGATGTTCCGTTGCATACTTCTGATGTTGGATTTTATGATGAGGACGCAGGTAAGGTTTTCTTCCACCAACTTTTCCATGAAGGTCTTGTTTTTGCAAGCATTGCTGCACAGTAGAATGGTGCACCACCACTCCTGAGTCTGTTAAATCTTCCTGCAGGTTTTTTGCAGTCAAATGGGGGTTTTGATTTGCCTTTCTGACCAGCATACGAGCAGTTCTCTCTAAGAGTTTTCTTGGTCTTCCAGATCTCATCTTGACCTCCACAGTTCCCCTAAATGGCCATCTCTTAATTGCATTTTACACTGTGGAAACTGCAAGCTGACAACGCTTTGCTATCGTCTTGTAGCCTTCCCTGCATTGTGGGAATTAATAACTTTCATTTTCAGAGTCTTAGACAGCTGCTTAGAGGAACCCATAGTTGTTGAGTGTTAGCACAAGGTTTGAAGAGTTACAGTATTTGTAAAGCTTTGAAATTGGCACCTGCTGACATTTCCTAATGACAGCTGTTGACATGCCTCAGGTCTAACGAGCTGATTAAGGTCTGAGACTTCGTTTTGTGATCAATTTATGACATAAAAAGTAACTATGCATAAATGTTTGCTGAAAATATTGTGTTTTATTGTGTTCCATATCCTAGAGAGACTGTTCACATCTTTTCAATTACAAAAATCACCAAAATATGTTATTTGTCAAAGGGTGCCCAAACTTTTGCATATAACTGTATTTGTATCCTCTCACTCTTACTCAATTTATATCCTCTGTGGAGTGCTGTGTGTGCATGGAAGGTGGACTTTTTTAGCCCTGAATAAATCATTGTCACATAAATGTTTAGACTCTAGAGACTAAGTCTGGTGATATTCTATATTTTTTGTATTGTAAGCAAATCCCATGAAAATACCAAAACTAACAATTAACTCATCAAGTATTGTCTGTGGCCAATGCCTGATAAAGCATATTCCTCTGTGCGATAAAGACCCCCTGTTGTTGTCCAAAAATTATCCAAAACACATCAGTGAGCCACACTATTGCATCTGGTGACATGTTCCTTCATTATCATGAACATGAACACTGCAGTTTACTTCGAGTTGATTCCACACACACCCTCGGCTGCCGTAAATACTCATTAAAGCACCGAATATGTATGAAATATGCTGAAAATGGTCCCCAACAAATGTGCCATTTACTCCTGTGATTGCTAACAACTACGGTGCCCAGCTGCTTTATGAAATTATTTAGCCTTTTACAAAAAAGACAATACATATTTGTGACTCATTTTTAAAGATTTAAAACAAGTAGGAATGAATGGTCTTGGGGCTGACAACCACAGACAGAATAGGGAGCTTGGAAGGTACTGAGACAGAACAACACGTTGTGGGTTTTGGTCTTTTCATGGGATTGGTTGACACGAAGAAAAATATTCCTTTTTTCCAAGAATAAAAGAAACCATCCTCAAAGACAGTGCTGCTACTGATTTGCATTATTTAATAGTGTACTTTCAGGTCAGATTTTCACACAAGATGACTGCTTTATGGCACCAAATATTAATTTTTGCCAAAGGCAGGTAGAGAACAAGTGAAAGCACCAGAAGGGACAGGAAGTAGATGAGGGACAAATAACATCTTCCTCCTGATGACAAAAAGCATCAGGGCTTATAGGACATGTGATCCTACTTTTGAGAAACAGCAACCATGAGGCCACCAATTATCTTAGTATTGGTGTCATTCATTTATAGAATTCATAATAAGATTAGTATTCATTTGATAAAATATTGAAGATTTGAGATGTCACATGTAGTATCTTTAAAAAGGTTCATCTCTAATGTGAATTTAAAAAGGTGCAGATATGTAAGTCCACCTTCTTTCCTCGAGAAGCAGATTAATCATGTGACAGATATGATGCTCCTCTATCTCTGGCATACGGCTGTCAAACGGCAGACACGCTAATTCGTTCTTTGTGAAATCACAATCAGGAAGATCAATAGTCCCCATCAACCACCATGAACTCAGTGAGATGACCTCTGCCATTCTCCTTGCAGCTTCCTGCGCTTTTCCAAGAATGCAGTTCTAAACCAAGTTTTGAGTAATGACTTTGTGAAAGGTCTTACATTGATTACTCTTGATCATCAGGGCATTACCCCCCCCAAGACATACTGATTACACACAAATCCCTGAAGCAATCCCTCCGAGGTTACCTGTCTTCTTTAGAAACAGAAACAACATCATTAAGTGCATAAAGTAAAACAGATTGGAAGAATGATAATGTGCACTACGGCCACCATATCCCCATGTTTGGGTGTGACATGTTCATGTGTCTAGCTTTTCAAAGTATATGTTTACCTTGAGAGATGTTTAATGTAACAATAAAAATCAATTACTGGCCTGCAACGAAAGGCAGAGCCAATTGGAGAAAACATCTGTGTAATTACAGGTCACCTACAGGTATTGATTTTTAGAATAGGTCTTACTGATTGAAATGAGAGTTGAATAATCCATCAGCATCTGTGAGTTAAATGTGTCCTTTTGAGATGCTCTTGTGCTATTATGCTATTGCACACGATCTGTGCTCATATTAGCATCTGCTGAAAAAGCTGTTGAGAAGAAAATGCCCCCTAGTGAGGCTCAGGTTTGTAACAGAGGCGTGAGCCTGAGTGTTTACATTTCATACGCTGGGATATACAGGAAATATAGAGGAATCAGAAATAATCGCATTTGTATGTTTCACCCCAAATCATAACTTCTATTCTATTAAACCTCACAAAACTCCAAAAACTTCACCAAGTGTATTTCAAAGCAGGATCATTTGGTGAGCTTGAAAAAAATGTCAGAAAGAGTCAAAGCCACACTGTTGAGGATTTCTGTATCCCCTCTCTGCCCTTCTATTTTAAACGGTGAACATTTTTACCAAAAGAAAAGCATATCTGACAGATTGCAGCAATACATAAAAATACAGTTACAGCAAGATTAATGAGGTACGATAAGAAGGCACAAAAGGTGGGAAAGGCATGTATTTTGCAAAGTGATTCCAGTATATCTTAAATTTGAATACTTTTAGGGCAACATAAAATAATAAAAAATTTGAAAAATAAAATGTAGTTTATAGTGGCTATAGTATTTTTGTGTTAACAATGGATCACATGATTACTGCAGTTCCCCTCAGTTCTACATAGTGTTTTAGTGTCTTTCAGCTCTTTGTTTTGACCTTTAATGAAATTCATTTTTGGTAGGGCAATTTTATGCCTTCATCATTAGGTAGTGATTGTGAAGAGATGACAGGAAATGAGGGAAAGAGGTGTAACAATGGTCCCAGGCCAAATTTGAAGTGGGGACATTGCAGTTCATGGTTGGTGTCTTCACCTCGAAGTCACAGGCGCGCCCCTTTTTGCCCCACAACTTTACTGTTTTGGTTCTCTCACCACTCTCATAGCATATTTCAGCAGGCAGCTGTTTTCAACAAAACACTGATAAGCCCACTGTACACTACCAGAACCCAGAAGACAGCAGAAAGACAAAGTCAGAGTTTAGCTGGTGAAGAAAGAACATCTTGCAGCTTAAGAGACATATTTTTCCCAGGAGTTGAGACTAAAACAGCTAAAAGGAGAATACATGAATATTGGAAGTGACCAGAAAGACGACTCCAGATGAATTCTAATGTTGCTCTGAATCTGCTGGATGTGTAAATAGGCAACTGTTTGGGCAGGTGGGCAAAAGTCAGAAAAATTTCTAACTCCATGCTACTCCAGTGCCTATGGAGTCACTACAGACGTTACACCTGCAGCTGCAGTTCCAGCTCCTTGCCGGTGCTTTTCAAAAAAAGCGAGTAATGTTGACACCGAACTTCATTGAAAAAAAACGATGTAACGATGATTGGTGATGGGTCAATCGTTAACTACTCATTTAAATTACATTTCTACTCAAATAAATCCACATTTACCTAAAAAAATTGGTGCTAAATTAAACAGTGGCTCCTAGCGTTACTTTATTTATGAAATATCATCCATGTTGTTTGTCTTACTACAAACATCTACAAACAAGGCCTATTTTAAATTGTATATTTTTTTGAGGGAGTTCAGCATGAGCGTTAGTAAGTTCAGAGGATCAGAGACTATTCAGTTGGGGGCGCAGTTTCAGCGCCTTCAGCGCCTTCAGAGCGGACACGCCCCCAGCGTTTCAGAGCTCAGAATACTGCTGGTTTTTCCATAAATTTGTAATCTAATTTTAGATAGCCTCCTTGATGATTTTTTTAATCAGTCAAATTTGGCTGGGAGGTTAATAACACATTTTTCTGTGGTGTGAAAAACTCAGAACACATATTTGTTACTGCTTTACACAGACTTTAACATTTACACTAAACTATGGTTGAATAATGTACTTACAGGGTAGATAGTCTACTGGAATTAACACTATTAATTTAAAATGTATAATCTGTAAGTCTAGCCCTCCCACCACCCATGTGCAATAATCACTCCAAATAGGTACTGCAATGAAATAAATTTTATTTTTTCCTGTAACAAGGGCTTCACATTATATTTGACAAACAGGGCACTCATAAAAAAAAACCTGCAGTGACCTTTTACAAATATAATACTGCCAAAAACATGAGGTAGCTCATTACTGTTGCTTGCCCTATACAATGCAGCTGTCTGGCACGACATAGAAAAATGAGTGTGTACTATAAGACATTTGGACATCAAAGGGCTTAAAGTATCGCAACGCATGAGGTATAACGATTGAAACATGCATTTTGTCAACAACATGAAAAGTATGAAAAATGCTCTACAGATGTAGTCTCCTTTTCTAATACAAAAAATAGACTTAATTTCTCAGAAAGATGCAAACAATCATACTGAACACTGGCATCTCATGAACAAAATCTGTCCAAACACCGAGTAATATTCAGTACCAATAATGTTTATCCCAAGACACTTATTTCACTTGACATATCAAATTGAAAGTGTTCTGAAATCAAATCACCATCAGTCAGTATTTTCATTTTGAGAGGCCCAGACTCAATACCTTTGGCAGACAGTGATTCCCAATGATAGGCAACAGCTATTTGGTGTTCCTTGGCAAGGTACTTTGTTATGCTCTTGAAGTTTTTAATGCTGGACTTAAAGAATTTGTATTTGGCTTCATACCTCATACTCATAACAATTTTGCATATACACTCAGGATAGTGGACCATGAAGTGATGTTTTGGGATCAAATTATTTTGAGGATATAAATCTATAAATAACCGATGATGCCGCTCAATAAGATATTTTAAAAATACTGTCATTCCTTCTGTAATACATGGGGAAAATACAATGTTAATGTTATGCAACAACAGTATCAACAGATGCCAACAACTTCTGGGACAACATCACCGAAGATTAGTGGAAGGTTCCGAACGAGGCAACACAACATGTTAATGTGCAATGGATGATTTTTATCCATAAAGCCATAGTTGAATGCATATACACATTGGAGTATATTTTCATGGGAGATAAACGTATGATTCAAATATTCAAACAACTTCATACTGTGCTACGCCTTCTAAGATATCATGCATTACGTCAAAAACAAAATTATCCCAAGAATTTTCTCTTGGATTTTCAACAAGATAACTGTAATGCTCCTTATTGGTTAATTTGGTGCGTAAAGTCACACATAGGAATGCAACAATTATAGATTTTGAGGGTACGATTATAGTCTGAGGAAAAATCAGTTTCACAGTTTCACAATTATTATGCATTTAATTTATTTCACAATACTACGGATGGATAAAATCACATGAGTATGTTTTGTTTTGAAGAGGGAGCATAAGACACTTCGCCAAGGATTCTGTAACAGTGGGTTGAACTGCAGCAGTACCAGAGGTAGTCTTAGGCTAAAACTGAATGAAAATAAATAATCCACGCCAAGATGAACTTCTATTGAACATTGCAGTAATGACTTTAGTTGATTTCTAATATTTAAAATGGATGTAAATAATCACACTGAAGCCCTGAGCAGTAATTTATAAACGGTGCAATGCTCATTTTCCTGCTTTGTTGCCATTGGTTTACGTTGTACTGAAAGCCTAACTCTTAACTTACAGCTACTTCGTTGATTGTTAAGTGTCCGCTAGAGCTGTCACTCATTCATGGGTAGTTTGAAGCTGAGCACTGGCATCTGTGTTTGGGTTTGTTTATTGTCGGACATTTTATGAAGCAGTAAACCCCGTAACTTGCATGGCATAACCACAGGTGTTTAAACTAGGTGTCTCATTCACTCAACCTGTGTCGGCTCATGTACTAGCACGGTACGTTGTAAGTTCTGGTGTTTTAATGATATTCCTTGTACAATGTAGCTCTTATGTTCACCATTTTGCGAATGTGTTCTGTTTGCATTCTGCTGCTTTAGCGTGCGGATTGGTTTGCAAGGAGTAAATATTGCAACCTGTGAAGCTAGCCAGTGTTTTGGAGTTTTGCACCCTTGGTTAGCAGAGCTAGGTATGTAAATTACCCTCTTTGAATAATGAAATTGAAATTGTAGCGGTGAAACACCGTTGATGGCTATTTTTGTATGAGGTTATTGTCTATTAGAAAGGTAAATGTGAAAGTTTTAACAACATTTGAACTTTATTCAATATGATGTGTGTTTTGGATTGCTTGTATTGATTATGTAGGGTACTATGATGTGTTTTTGTATATGAGAATACTGAATAGTGAGTACTGCACTAATTTTAAGGATTTGAGTGAGCTATAACTATGTGTATTAAAAGGTTTATATCTGTGTTTATTGTTTAGTTTCACAGTGCTGGATGAAATAAAAGAAATTGCACCTGTCAGAGACTCTGCCCTGTTTTTCGTGAGGCCAAGGGCTGCTACAGTAAGTGACACTTTTATATTTAATTCCCTACCAACTCCATGTTTCATTAAGTAACTTGTCAGTAATAACTTTTAAATATACCAATATGACCATATTTGGACGAGAGGGTGGAGCTAACTCTATTGTTAGCTGCTAGTTTGGTTAGCACGGTGCCATTTATAGTCTATGGTTAACTGAGATACTGCGAATACTAATGCTGATTTTTGCTAGCGAAAAACAGGCTTAAAACTAGGGCTGTGCAATATGACGATATATATTGTGTGATGATAGAAAAACGTCTATCATTTCATATTATGCTTGTTTATTTCATTGTGTCGCAAATCACACTCTTTACAGCAATATATTTCATCATTTGGAGTCTGTCCATCTTTTGCACAGATTACATTAATAAATTACTCTTCTTGGCTTTTTACTGGCGAAGCTTTTATTGCACTTACAGTAATGTGACAACTGTAGTTGTCATCAAACACAGACAGAAACTATTTACTCATTAAATTTACAGAAAATGTGCTATATTGTGATATGTATTGTTATTGGGATATGAAATGACCTATATCGGGATATGAGATTTTGGTCATATTGCACAGGGGTATATAAATGAAAGTGTCATTTACTGGTACCAACTCATATACTCCAGATACTCTGTTTCTCTTTGAATAATATCTCACTCATTTAGTGAATTTCCATCCGTTCAACAACATCCTATTTCTCACTAAAATATTTTGTCCATTTAGAGTTTGTGTTTAAGTCTTTGAATGGATTGTAAGTATTACTGAAAACGATCCTCCACTGCACTTCTACTGGGATTCTCAACAGGCGCAGCACTTACACTGCATGGATGTTCATAAAGATGAACTTCATTGACATACTCCTCCATGCTTTCAACAACAGACAATATAACATTGTTGGCAACACCACTCCCCTGTAATGTTGCTATAATCGAAGCACACATTTCTTTTGCCTGGTCTGTTGACATGTGAGATGTAGAGGGTTGATTTATCCCATCTAAGTCCATATCAGAGATATTTTCTTGTGAGATCTGCTCACTTAAGTCTGACTGATGTGGTGTTTTCATATTAACATCATTGCCATGTTAACAGTGCTATGACAACTATTTAAACGCTTTTGAAAACCTGCAAAACTCTTGAACTGCAATGAACAACCTGCTTGAGCACAAAAAAGAACATTTGTGCCAGGATATAATCCATGCAAAAACTTAAGGTGCTGAATTAATGCACTAGGTACATCATGCAACGATCTACAAATGTGACACCTATACATTGATCAAGAACTTGGCTCTGAGCTCCTGTTCATGAATTCTTTTACCTTTGGGCTTTCTTTAGTGGTGTCGATATTGATGCTGTAGACTGTTGTCTGGAGGAATATGTACAGGTTGCTGAGAGTGTCATCATAGCCTACACTGAAAACGAAGTGCATTGGCAAAGGCTGCCAATGAAGTGGTTCCATGGCAGAGGATGAGCTTTTTATCCATCATGATGTAGAAAGTGCTGATAGCCTGCTTGCTAGTTCCAGAAGCAAGAAGGTATAGCTGCTGCTGGTTCTCTGTTGTTCTTCCCTCAGTCCTGCAGGAGCCTAGAAGAACACCTAAAGTTTCGTCGTAATGTGTTCTTTTAGTGTGACCTATGTTTCCTGCTTAAAGCTAATACTGTGGCCCAGTAGATACCTTGTGAAACACAGCTAGGTGGCCCATAGCCTGGGATACACTGATCTTCAGTGTTTTCTTTTTCATGGGCTGAGGTGGTAGGATATGCAAGAGCAATTGGAAAGATGCCATATCAGTGTCCCTCTCTGTAAGAAGCAAAAGAGTCCAGCAGCAGCTTTATTTGAATCACAACTATGTTCCCTTTTTAAAACTTCAATTTAACCTACTGCCCATGACCTCTGCAGGATTTCTGAGCTGTGTTAAGTTCCATTATAAGTACTGGGTATGACCTGATGCATTTAACTGAATACCTGGATGATCCTCAGAGGATTCATCATTGTACTGATTCCTGGCAGACAGCAAATTCTGGAGCACTGGGGTGGAAGTAAGGTTCTCTGCTTGTCTGATCACCTTTCCTTTATGGGAAGTATGCAACTTCTTCAGCAGTTTGGTGGCTCTTTGTGGTCCAAAGAGGAGGCTAAAATCTTGAGATATCTGCAGCAACACAGAGAAAAGAAATTTTTTTGTTCAATATACATTATCTGACAATCAAATGATAAACCTTTAGCTATGAATTGTGGTAACAGAAAAGGATGCTAATACTTACCAGCCCTTTAGTATCCAGCAACCTTAGAAACACTGAGAATACGGTGTGTGATTCATTGGGGTTGTGGATGAGGCGCTATCTATACTAAAGCTCCTTCATCTTCTGCAGGATGATTTCTCTATCATTGGTGTGGTTCATCAAGGATGTGACAACGCTCTTCATCTAGCTGGCCACCAATCAGAGGCAGCTCCCTTTCCAGTCTTGACCACATCCCCTTGCAGTTTGTGTTTTCAATTCCTGGGACACAAGTTTCGTCTTTCGTCGCCAGAAATCAAGTGCCACTTTGGCCATCATAAAAGTGTTCCTTAGCAAAGACAGAGACATAATCCAAGGTCAACTACATAATCAGCAAATAGCAGTGACCCCCTTTTAATAATTTGCTCATAGAATAAAAGTCAGGAATCAGAATAGTCAGTATTTAGAATTAAAAGAATCAGAATTGAGGGTGATTCTGAAACAGACCCTCTGTAATTGCTGATATTAATAACAATGGAGAGTATGCATTCATCCCCCCTCACATAATGGCCAAACAAAGTTGCTATGGTTGCTATGAATGGGGAGAGCTATGCACCTTATTCTACTGTTCAACTGCATTATGTTATACCAGAGATATTTCTAATATTTTGTCCACCCCATTTATATCAGTGAGGGTAGTCAAAATATTAGAAATACCTTTCTGTATAACATAGTATAATTTAACAACAGCAGAGTTGAGAGCATTTCCCTAAAACAGAACCATCATAAAGGGAGGATTTATTTCAGGACTGTATTAGACTGCCTAATAAACTGGCAACTGAATGTATTTGAGCATCAATAATCAAAGGGATCCTGTACAGTGTCAAGTGCATCCCTAAGTAATGTTGACACCATAATTTCTTAATGCAAAAATGTAATTTAAAAATAATATACAATTAAGGTAAATACACATCTTGCATATCCTTTCCTGGAGAGGGGAACTTTTAATGCAGGAAACAAGGTGATAATTACCAATGCATATTTCACTTTAGTAATTTGCAAAAAAAAAAGGAAAATTGTTGTTTGCTCACTTACCCAAGAACTTGATAGCACTTCATAGAGATGGTACAATTATCACATTACTGCAGTGATATGAGTCTACTGCAGGGTTGAGACCAACAATGTCATTGCTGTTTTTTTTTTCTCCTATCTCAACTGCTGATGTCCTTTCACAATCTAACAAGGTGGTAATTCAGCCCCAAATCAACACATTTCTAACTACCTTCCATAATTTTAGTAATCTTGCAGTATGGGAATTTATTTAAAGGGGACCTATTATGCTCATTTCCAGCTGTATTTTTTTTTTTTTTTTTTTTTTTTTTTTTTGTGGCCTCCGTCACAAGTCGATGTCAGCTCGGTTTGAAAGTAGAAAAAAACACTGGAAGCCAAGCGTTCAGAGCAAGCTGAAGCTTTTTGCTCACAAGGATTACTTTTACATACGTTTACCTCATTATTTTGACATTTTTGCCTATCATCAACTTACCCCTCAGTCTCAACCACGTGTGCTGCAAGAATGTTAACCATCTGTCTTCTTCTACTGTCACACAGCATCCAAGTCTCTTCATATTCTTCAAGCACTGTTGTCCCTCCAGGTTTTGTCAGCAGGATCTGTTTTATCAGCTACACAGATTACAACAATGAATTAGAGTGGCACTTGTTACAATGTATACCTCTAACAAGGCCAAACAGTATGGTCTGGATTTGGCTGTGTGTCTATCAAAATTTAATGGGTTATTCTTTGGATCGCAAGGAACCTTTCCAGTGTTACACGGGAGTCCGTACAAAACTTGAGTAATTCTGATAGCATACACATTAAAAAATGCAAATGTAAATATTTCCTCCTTCCCAGACTTATGGTTAGTAGTTATTTTAGACCAAGAGCAGCAAACTAGTTTCAGTCATCATTATAGCATGATAGTAACTATAGCATGATAGTAATGATGATCAAGTAAAGCCAAACTTGAAAGGACACATTTTTCCTTACTCCAGATTTTTGTGAATGTAATGTCAGGATTTATATTGATATGGGTTTTTTTATCTTACTGTGTGCTGAATGGCAATAAAACATCAAAAAGGTAACAGCAACAACAATTTCAATTTAGATATGCAGTGCCTCTTCATCACTTCTAATTTGCTTGGGTGGTCTTGAGATCTCACTGTCACTGCTACTGATGGACACAGAGTAGAAACTCCCACAGTATGAGGATAGTGGTGTGGATGGAGGTGATGACTGAGATGTGCCTGACTCTCAAAACAAAAGATATAAACAATTCACCTCATTTGCAGTTGAATTGTGGATCTTTCCTGACTGAACAATTAGGAATCAATTGGAAAAAAACATCTGCTTTGCTATGCTGCATTTTGTGCTATAAAGATATTTCTTTTTTTTAAGCAATCACTTATTACTTCAAGTTAAACCTTTTTCTAACAGCTGTCCTTATATTTCATATGCTAATATTAAAACTGGATTTAAGATAATTAAGACAGTGCAATGGTTGCATCTCCAATGACCACTTTAATGCAATATAAAACCAAGCTATTTTTTAAATTAACCAATGTCATCATGACTGTCCTTGATGACAAAACAAATCCCTTCCAGAGCGGATAATTCTACAAACACTGTTTCATCTGCCTCAGTGCCAGAATCATCTTCTACGTGATGAGGTTAAGAGACAATATGGCATGACAAAGTGTTTAAATTATACAATATAAGTTTGAATTACTGGTTAGTCATATACCAATTGGGAAGTTTACCTTCAGAAATGAATTATTCAAAATCAGCTGCATGTAATTTTAGCATTTTGCCGTCTACAACATCAGACTGTAGAAAAAAGGGGGACAACATGAAATTTCTTAAGACATCCTTTCAATGCTGTTTTAATTATGAATAAACATTGTCTTTTAATAGCCTAAAAGACAATTAAAAACTTGCACTACACTCAAATGCTCTCTGATGGACATAAATGTTGTTGGAAAGAAGCTGGCAGGTGTGCAGATGCTCTCTTTCTGGAACTTTATATACTGCTCTTCACACCTCTTGTAATGATAACTTTGTGTCCTACCAAACAAACACACAGAATGGCCTCTTTATGCCATCTTGGCTGTTATGGCTTAAATTCTAAAGCTTTACTGAATAGTAGTCAAATATAACAGGTGCATCAGTTACATGGTTATATTTACATTATAGCAACTTAATAGGTTAAAATTCTCGCCCAACTTAACTTACCTGAAGGATGATTTTCTGAATGGAGATCCTCCTGATCTTGTTGATTTGCTACAAGTCAAGAGATACAAAGAAGCACATTCCTATCAACTGTGGTGACATGACACTACAGTATTCATTCTGTAGATACAATAAATGGATTACAATTGAAGTCTATACATATATGTTACATCTATTGGGCCACATATCAAAAACGTCATAACAAGTGTGAGCTAACGCTAAGTTAATACACAATACTACTATCTGTTACAATACATTAAATGATATGAGGTGACGTCATGTTAAATATACTGTATTGGACTGAACATTACATTTAAAAAGTGGCATCTTTACTGCAGAAAGTGACAGAAGAAGGACCAGGGACCAAATCATCTGTCTAGTTGCCAAGAGTTACCAGTGTCACAGAATGTCATGATGAGGAGCTCAAAAAGAAAAACTCTTCCAGAGAAAATCTTTCTGACCACTTTTAACAAACAACAGCAAGCTCCACAAATATGAGTTCACCTTTTGCTGTGGTTTGCTGTTTTGTTTCATGTTTCACAAAAGGCCTTAAGGAAGAGGAGTCTCTGTTAGTATCTCAGGGAAACATTCCAACAGGACTAGTCTGAAGGTTTTTGGTATTTTAAAAAAGCATTTTTCCAGAAACAGTTGCTTAGAAAAGGGGGTCATTATAATCAGGGTTATCTTAAGTTCAGCTCAAATGCAGTAATTTAAGGAAAATATAAATAAACAGTTGACAAAATAAATGAAATACAAAAGAAATGTGGGAATGGTACATTCAGGGTACTTGTACTCATGTCCTCAGTATTTCTAAAACCCTGGCTACAGCCCTGCTTATCATTTCATGTGTGTGTGATACAGAGTGACAGAGAGCGAGATAAAAGGAGTAGAATATAATAACAGCTTATTGTCAGCTCCAAGTGAGCTCATTAGATACAGAGCATCATTCTGGGAGAGTACATGAACACAGATCGGTTACCTCTGACCTGAAACCCCTGACAACAAATCAATTTCTCAGATTTTGTAACAACATGCCTCAATGTTTGTCTTGAATCTGTAAGTTTCAGCAGCCTTAGAAAGAACTTCGACTCAACTCAGCCCCTGCAGATCAGCCAAGCAGAGTCGTTCAAATCAAATTTGCTTTGTACTTGTCAGTCTGATTTCTCTCCCTTTGAATGAACACCTATTGACTTTACAGGTCTCTGGCATGTGAAGCAGAGATGACCTATGACAGAGTGTCAATATCATTTCTGCACCTTCAGCCTCACTTAATTTCTTCCCATACTGCAGAACCTTTTAGAGATCAAACAGCAATGGCCCTGACTGTGTGTCTGGTCTGGGAAGGGCAGGGGGAGGTGACAGTAAGATTTTGGCGACTTGTTTTGATGACACTCATCCTGGGACCTTTCTTCATATGCCAGTCTGCCAAATGGCATTACACGTTTCTCTTTCCCAGTTTATTTGCCTACTCTCTTATCTGCCACATGAGAGGCCCAGACAACCCCCCATCAGGAGACGAATGATAATTGTCAGCGCCTTTCCAGGAAAACGCAGGTAAGGGAAATGGACTGGCATTTATCCCCACATTAGTTTATTGGTCAAGCCGGAGAAGATGGAAGCGAGGCTACAGGCAGCTGGAAACAATCTGATTGTGCCACTCTTGCAGACCACAGGAGTGTAAATCACAACCTCAGCATCTATATTTCTTTCATGAATAAGAAATGAAAAGCTGTGAAAGTTCCCTCATCTAATTTTCATTCCAAACTATTAGATGTTATGTTCACCAACATGTTAATTTATCTGTAGGGGGAAGTGGCATAATAGCAAAGTGGAGCATAATTGAACACACTCATTAAGTCACACATGTCTGTGGTAATCAGACCGCAGCCTTTACCCCCCATGTAGTTATCTTAATCATGTTCCCCTACCACACTTGGAACCTATATAAATGCTAATTGCTCTTTTGTAATTGTACACAATGCCAGACGTTCCCTGCACATGCTAATAATATGCAACAGTCCCATGAAGCTGCAGCAACCTTTGTGATCATACAGATAAATGACTTTCATGTTAAACTGTTCATTTGTTATAACCTTTTACCACTGTACTGAGTCGGAGAGGACAGCATTATGCTGTTCATTTGGTGTAATGTGACACTCACGCAGGTGGGCCTCCACTGGTGTTGCAGTGGCTTGACCTTTCCAAACTACTCTCCGGGGGCATGTCTGTAAATGTCGGATCACTTCCTATTATGAGAAAAAAAGTTACTTCTTGTTATTTCGCTTTTGTAGAGAGCAAGTGTATGTTATATGCTACAGTGTCACAGAATTATGTGCACAAAAAAAAACAAAAAAACTTTAATGGCTGAACTTTGCTGGATATTCAGGATGTAGGTGGAAGTTAAAGGATACAATGAGGGCGCTCCACTTTTTCCACATTTTGGGAAATATGCTTGTTGGCTTTCTTGTCGGGAGTTTGATGAGAAGGTCAATACCACTCTCATGTCTGTCCATTAAATATGAAACTACAGGCAGCACCCGGTTAGCTTAGCTTAGCATAAAGCCTGGAAACAGCTAGTCTGGTTCTGTCCAAATGTAACAAAATCCACGTATCAGCACACCTAAGCTAAGTTATTTTTTGTTTGTTAAGTCTGTATAAAAAACAAGCCATTCAAATCTGCTGCACCATTCTTTGCCATTTTATAGACCTTCTGCATCATTTTACACACATTTCCTCATAATTCAGATTGAAACTGATCTTCACTAGGACTGAAAACGAAGACATATGGGTTTGAACAAAGTTTTGCTACACAGCATGAGTTTGTAATAACTGGCCCACAGTTGGTCAGTGAGGTTAAAGGGTTAATCATAATATCTGAGGTCAGCATAGAGCCAGACAGTGAAGGTGAAGAGACTGATTACAGAGATGTTAGCTCCCCATGTGGCTGTTTGCAGTATCTCAGTGTTGCTAAATGAGCGTGGCCTAAGGTGAAGAGTGTGATGGAGCAGCTGGCTGTCTGTTGGGACCTTCAGCGCCGCTGGATATCCAAACTGGATGCCCCTGATGCATGTCTCAGGCTACAGACACTTCCAAGAAAATCACCCAGATTTATCCGCCCCCCCTTCTTGCTGCATGCATGTCTGTGTGTGTTTCTGTGTATGTGCTTGTTCATGCTTGTTCACAAGTAAAAGTACACGGATGTCCGCTTTCTGTATAAGCATATGGTGCACTTTGTGCTTAGACTGGCATTTCTAGGGTTTGAAACTGACTGAAAGCTGTTCAAATTCTCCAACTTCTCCAGTTATACTGAAGACATTTTTCATGCCTCTGTCCTCCTTCAGAAATACTTCAATTTCATATTCTGGTTAAAATGAGTCATTCAATGTATATTGTGTAAAAATAGGAATGATGTTGATTTAATTATGGTTAAAAATATGAAAAAGGATGCATTAGTTTTGATGAGGGGAATACAAACAATTCACTTGTCAATATGAGGATTATGGAAGTAGATGCAAATTCAATTTTACTGTTAAATCTGCTAATAGCACATAATTTGTGTTCATCTCCAGTATACTCAGAATTTTACTTTTGACACTATAAATACCAGAATTTGTGTTATTGGGTTAAATCTAACGAGACATTTTCCACATTATCCCAATCTTTCTTTGTACCCATACTTGTCGTTGTTAACTACTTTCAGTTGTCCAAAAAAGGGGAAAAGTAGCAGAAACGTCATGGGAACATCATGTGACTTAAAAAAAAAAAAAACTCCAATGAAATCCCCCAGATTAATAAAAATTCTTAAAGGTTTAGCAGCTCCTTAATGCTCCTCAAAATGAACCTG
This sequence comes from Scomberomorus guttatus, assembly GCA_038419695.1. NCBI lineage: Eukaryota > Metazoa > Chordata > Actinopteri > Scombriformes > Scombridae > Scomberomorus > Scomberomorus guttatus. Next base: position 24,049,582 of record CM076458.1, read on the forward strand.
GGATTGCACTTGAAGCATTGTAATTCCAAGGTCACAAGTTTCTCCATTCCTTTAATGAGGCATGCTGCAAATTTGAGATCAAACACAAATCACATCGAGAGGGCAGCGGGAAGGGCGATGCAGGCAAAGACGGAGCTCCAAAAACGAGGCCAGTCTCAGCTGTTCGCCTGGAGACTCGAGAAGGCCAGGGAGATGTTGATCTGTCTGCGCTGAGAAAAACCATGTGTCACCTCAAAAACACAACCTTCCTCCCCCCTCATCCCACTGTGACCACATGGGGACCGGGCAGACATGATGTTCTTCACTTCCGTCCTCTGTATTACACAACATGACCCACTTTGTTCAGGTCATCCAGATAAGGTCATACTGTCAACAGGTTATTTGCTAAATGGGGTTTTTAAGTGTACAGCATCAAATGATAGATAAATTGGATTAGCTCATGATCTCTTGCAGATGGAAAAATATCTTGAAAATACAGATATTTTAGATGTTGCTATTAAGTGGATATTCAACATATTAACCCATTCAATTTCTGAAAATAAGTTACTTTTGTGAGTTCTTTAGCAGTCACTATGACTAGCCTTTTCCTCTACATACAAAACATATAATTTTATAAAATATGAGGCATTTTTATAGCTTAAACTGCCAAACAGGATACAGCATTTAAAATTTGCTATATCCATCTTGACCAATGACAACATTAAAATGGTGTCTACATGTTAATGCATGATAGTAATATACAATTTAAAATAATATAGCATGTTGGAGGGAAACATTCTGTATGTATTTTAACTTTTGATACATTTTATTGCTAATACTTTTATTTGACTAAGATTTTGAATTCCAGAGAGGCTTGTGAGGAAAGATCCCCTCCAGACATGTATTAAGTACATAAAAATTACTCTGCATGGAACAATAATTTGTGTATGATATGTTTTTAACAAAAATGACACAATTACCTTGTTAAAATCCTTAAAATGACATCATCTCCTCCCTTCTCCCTCATTAAGAATTACACAATCTATGAATATTCAAATATTTTTAATTACAGAAGTTTAACTGCTGGACACAAGATGTCTCCTACTTCACTGTAAAGTCCATTTTCAGTGTACTGGAGGCTTCAAGTTCCCACATCACACTTGTGTAAGTTGAATATTGGATCAGGATTAGCTTCCAAACTAGCTGTGATGTCACAAATCCTGCTCGTGGCCCACCTCTGAAAATCAGATTTTAAATGAGCACAGAGAAACTTTCCACTTTCAGCAGATGAATGTGAAAACAGCCTTCTAGTGTCAAACTCTGCACATACATCATTCTGCACAGTTAAGAGAACAACATCCAACTGTTGGAAAAAGAAGAAAAACATATTTTTGAGTGGAGGGCTACTATTTAATTATTTTTACAATCCAGTATTTCTACTTTCATTTGAACCCTCCACTGAAAAATGTATTTGCTTATTTTTACTTCACCTGACACTAGAAGGCTGTTTTCACATTCATGAAGTGAAGGGAGAAAGTTTCTCTGTGCTCACTTTAAATTTTGAGTTTAAGCCATGAAGATGTTGTGTGACATCACAACTAGTTTGTAACCAATCGTGGTCCTGTATGCAGCTTATACAAGTGTGATGTGGAAACTTGACGCCTCCAGTGCACAAACACTGAGAATGGACTTTACAGTGAAGTAGGAGACAACTTGTGTCCAGCAGTTAAACTTTTGAAATGAACAATATTTGCATATGTATAGCTACTGGAATTTTTAATGAGGGAGAATGAGTAGATGTAATAAGAATTTTTAACAAGGTAATTCAATTTTTTACCCAGCCATATCAGAATATAATCCTTTGCCATATCAAATTATCATTCAAAGCAGAATATTTTTATATGTGTTACATGCCTGGAGGGGATTTTTAAGTAATGGATATGAATACTTCTTCCACAACTGCAGGCTGCATATGAACATTTGGATTATGGCCATGTTCAAAAAACGATTGTAATCCAATGTAGTCCAAAATGATAAATCAGGTAGTTCCTAGGGGGGAAAAAATGTTGACCTGTATTTATTCTACCACAAAACCACTGTAAGAAAATACAGATACATCAGCAGCCTAACAGATTGGTAGGATGGGCGAGTGTCCAAGTTCGGAGTTAAAGAGAACAGCTCGAAGGGTAATGAGCCAGTCAAGTGGATATCCTCTAGAAAAATATGTCAGGAGCTGCTCTCATCTTGGTGATGTGCTTAACTGAACTATGGCTTAATTCCTCTTTAGACACACAGACCCTTGTGGGAATCTTTAAACTAATGAAGCAGAATAAACCCTCTTAACCTGTTGGACAACATGTGAAAAATACCACATCACTACGTTCAGTATGTATTAAACTCTAAAAATCTCTGTAAAACATAGAAGAATGAGCAGTCAGGTGTGCAAGAGTGTATACAAAAAGCTCAATATGCATTCCAGCAAATAAATTGTAATATAAAATGAATAAGAAGCTGCATGTTTAGCAATTTATCACTAAATTGCAGTTAATTTAGATTTCAAACTGATGTGAAGTGAAAGCTGAAGGTGAACAGATCCTGTCAGCCCTGTCTAGCAGATAAATGAACAGGAAAGACGTAAACTATCCATAGTTCCTTCTGTCTTTCATCTGTGCACTCAGCAGAGGCTATAACCTGCTCTGGAGAAGACAACAGGAAGTCTACCAATTTGCCCGGCATGCAGCCCTTCAGTCTTTGACACACTCAAAGCCATTAACACAGTGCTGGCTTAGACTTAAGTGTATATTTGTGCATGCATGCACATCTACATGTGCACATGGGTATGTCCAAATGTATGAATATGTTAACAAAACTAAAACTGAAATTATGCTTCTCCAAAGATACAAATAAACGTTTTTGCAAACTTATGCAGAGTCGCCAACACACCCACCACAACTCAACTACTCGTTGTGCACATTTGTGCATCATGCAAGTTTATTGGTTGATTAAATTCCTGTCAGGAGGTGGGCCCGAAGTGGAGACAAAAACAAACGTAAACATACAAGTATAAAAGAAACAGCCGGAGAATAATTCCAGCCAATAACCATGCTAGCGGCTCTGTGAAGCTGTACTTTTGCACAGCGGTGCTTTGATAAATGCTAACATTAGCAAGCTAACATGCTCACAATGACAATCCTATACATGCTCATGTTTAACAGGTATAATATTTACCATATTAACCATCTTGCTTAAGCATGTGCTAATATTTGCTATATTAGCACGCTAATGAAATTAGCGCCAAACACAAAGTACAGCTGAAGTTGATGGAAATGTCATTGACCAGACGATAGCGCTAAATGAAAAGTCAAATGATCTTCAAAGTTATTACAATTCATCCTGCAGGGAACATAGATATCTGTACTAAATGTCATGATCCCTCCAAAAGTTGTTGAGATTTCACTCATCCACAAATATCAACCTCATAGTGGCACTAGAGGAGAAGCCAGGGAATCCCGAAAGTCACTAGCGTTTGTCAAATTGGAAAATGAAAATGTGATATGAACGCCTTTGAGCCGATCCATCATAAAAGATGCCAAGTATAAAGGTTGGACACTAGACTTATCATTATTGGGTTTATTAAGAAATATATATCATAAATACGTGTGTGTGTATATATATGTGTGTGTGTGCACGCGTGTTTCGAGGAGTTGGAGCACTGTGGAAAACAAACTCCTCAAACTGGTGTCTGTCTGATGAATATAGGCAGTGTTCCTTAATCAGAGTCAGGCACACCAGCCTTATGTGAATTCATGAGGGCAGGGGAGTGGGAGTGACTCTCCCCTCATGGTGACAGCTCTCCTAGAGTGAATTACTAAATGGGCCGTGAGCAGCAGCCCCCATGGAGAGTGCTCATGGTGGAGCTGCTGAAACACATCCGCGGCTCCCAACAGAGCGTCACCTGGACAAGGAAATTCAATCTAAATCCTGACATTGTTTTATTGTAAAGCAGGAATAACAGGCAGTATAACTATGCGTTACAGACTCAACCCAGATAGCTACACTTGTAAAGAAAAACCTCAAGGGGGCCATGGGAGAGAGAAAACGGTAGGGAATAATAGAGGTTTTGTATCAGATACTTTCGACTCTGAGTTTTCCGCTGTGGACTCACCTGTTCTTCACTGCATCTACAAGCAAATGTCACCTGGCAAACAGGCCACTGTGTAATAAGTCAAAGTTACAACTTTGGTTTATCTCTCCGTGTTTATGAGAGGAGACAAACAGCAGCACTCTCTTTTTTTCTTCCATGAAATGAAACCTGGTCCTGAAGAAAATCCCAACAATGAAGCTGAGGCAAAAAACCTGAAAAAGCTTAAATAAAATTCCCCCCTAAATAACAGTCAGTAAATGACAAATATCATGCACATCAGTGGACTGGTTCAGTGCTGGGTTTGACACTTAAAGCTGCAATAATTTACTTTTTTGACCACTTGGGAACAGCAGAACAAGCTAAAAACACAACGTTGCATCATAAGGGTAACATGGCAAACATGTTAGTAAACAGTTACACATCTAGCAGACACAGAACAACATTAATTTTGAGTTGTTTATATGTCCAACTGATGAATACAAGTCCTAGCACTCCTGCCTCTATTTTAATTTCTCCACCAACTCCTGTGGAAAATAGCTGGCTTTTTAGCTGCTGTAAATGCTACGCTATGTTCAGCAGCCAACTTTGTCTACCTTCTGTTTGGTGCTGGCAGGTAGTGTATAGCTGGTTTATCTGAGCTTTCTTGCTGGAAACAGCTGCCTGCAGCAGCTTGAGATGAGGTTGTTAAGAGTGATGTTGCACGCCAACAAAATAAAACAGCTACAATAGGCTAAAAACCTCAGTGAAGGGAAATGCAGAGTTGGGTGATAAATTTCTGTGGGTATGTCACTATGAATGACACTTTTCAAATTACCTGTAGTCATTTGAGCCATTGTTTACATAAAAAATATTAGGCTAATCACGCAGCCAGGGGCATCATGCAGTCATTTTCTTTGAGGGAGCTTAGTTTGACAATGCATATGTTGATGTTCACACCAAACCAAGTTGTTGCCATTAATTATCTGCTTTGGCTTCTATGTTTATGTCCAAACCACCCTCTATCAGTAACTATCTACAACTATGTCATGACGTTAGTGTCATAACGTTACAGCTGATGTGTTCTGTGAAGTTATATTGTCACAGCATGCAGTCAGTGAGGATTAATCTGGTGCAGATTACTAAAACAAACATGCAGGCTGTAGTTTATCTTGGTATCTCTAGTATAGTTAACAATCACTTAGCTAGTGTTTTAGTCTAAGTAATGTCTCAGCTAATGACACAGACACAAATGTTAGCATACTAACCTAACATTAATCAATATTGCAATATTGAACAAGAAAATGTTAGCAAAAAGGCTTTAAACTCAGGGCTAACATTGGCTGGATGACTAGCCATTAAGTAAAAAAAGCTCAATCTGTCTTATGTCCATACTGTTTTGTAGGATGCATTTCAGTGCTGCAAATTTGTTTTGACAAAAACAATAATGTAGCTACTAATAATAGCAAAGAACAACAAGCTAACACTAATGTTAATTTCTTATGGGTTACAGTAAAAACCACTGATACAAAGGTCACTTTAAACAGAGAATCTCTGAAGCTTGAAGTAATTTACAGATGATTTCAGGTCATACTGTTTTATGGCATGAGCTGAGATTGGTTAGTCATACCTCACGGTGCAGTTAACGTTTCTACACAACTTCCACAGCTAGCTCTGCTGATACTATGTAGTGCTCTCAAGCTGGAAGGAACCAAGTAGCCTAAACAGAGAGAGGGGGACTGTGTAGCAGGCAGCATTAAATACAAATAAAAACAAACACAAAAAGGGACTTTTGTTTAAATACTTTATTATTAAGGTTAATTAAAGACACTTATTGTTAAAATGATAGGGCACGTGCCTTGCTCTGAGTGCAGCTTTAGAGGAACACGTTGTTTTAGAAATTTGGATTTTGAGATGAGACTGTAGACGAACAATATGCAAGAAAACCTTTAAAATAATACAATAAGTCATCTCATTAACACAGTAAAGATCATATAGCCTTATTTTTAGATCTGTTGATTCCAAAATGACCAAAATTAGTTATTTGTATGTCATATATAGTACACTTTTACCAATTCACTATGCAAAAACTCTAGGTATACTTAGTGTTAACGTGTAGCACTCCCAGAAATGTTCATTTTCTGACTTCTGAGATAGGAGCAGTTGTCTGCTACAACTCAAAATAATAATTCATCTCTGTGGTTTCAAGTGTACAGTACAGTCAGAGTGTCAGTGTGCAAATTTCCCAAACGTGGTGTATTATTTGAACCAAATGTCCTCCACAGCTGCAGACACACTGCATACCATCCTGTCTATACATAGTGGAGTGTATTTGTCTCTACCCACTATAATTCTGACTAATGTGCAGTCACTTCAAAACAAAACAGATTAACTACAAGCTACGTTGCATTTCCAGCATAAATCCAGAGATGCCTTTATTATTGGCTCTGTTGAAAATTTGACTGACTGACAGAGACACTGACAGTGACTTAACCATTGATGGCTTTGGTTCACCCATCCGCCTGGACCGTGACTCGGGGGTGACAGGTAAAATGCAGGATGGGGGACTTCAATGATCTCACTTCATCAGTGAACTCTGGTACCGATCAGTTATTGTAAGGGAGGGATTGTGCACTAAGGACATTGAACTGTTATCCGTGTCACTAAGACCCCAGTATCTACCCCAAGAGTTTCCCAAACTCTTTATTACAGTGGTGTATATCCACCCAAGTGCTAACGAGGCGAACACAACGGAGACAATTGAACAGGTGATTCAAAGGCTACAGTCTATTTCCCCTGATTCCCCTAATAATCCTAGGGGACTTCAACCACTGTACCCTGAAAAAGACCCTGCACAATTTCCATCAGTATGTCACCTGCTCCATCTGCCATAATAAAACCCTGGATTTATGTTATGGGTCCATTAAAAGCGCATACAAATCCATAGCCAACTGTGGTCCTTGTTCACGTTTATAAAACAGACTTTGTTTATAAAACAAACAGAAGAAGGTTAAAGCTTAGACTGATGATTCCATCCAATGTCTGCAGGGGTGCTATGACCACACAGGTTGGAAGGTATTTACTGATTCTTGTGCTGATATTGATGAACTCACTGATGTTATCAGTAGCTCCGTATGTTACCTTTTGTGAAGACATGGTAATTCTAGTGAAATCTAATGTATCCAAATAATAAGCCCTGGGTTACAAAGCCACTAAAGGTCCTCATGAATGAGAGAAACAAGTGATTTCAAGAGGGGAATTTAGTTGAAAAGCACAGACTGCAACATGAAATCAAATGTAAAATAAGGAGGGCAAATAAGAAAAAGATAGAGGAAACTTGAGTGCAAATAATTTTGGGTCTCCTTGGGATGGAATGCACACAATCACTGGAGCTAAAGCAAAAAGCAATAGGAGGGTTGATATTGATTGAAGTGTGATCAGGACCTTCCAGTGTAGTAAAGTCAGGAAGGGTGCAGGGTCAGAAAGGATAGGTGGTCGTCAGCTCAAGTCATGTGCTAAGCAGCCCTGTCTTCTGTAACACATTTCAAATGTCACTTAAACAACAGACAGTGCCTAAACTATGGAAGCAGCCCACAGTTGTTCCTATAGCAAAAGTAAAACACCCCATGGTCCTTAATGATTTTAGGCCAGCTGCCCTTATGTCACAAGTAATTAAATGATTTGAGAAACTATTGAAAGAGGAGTTGGTGTCAAAAACCCAAAATTTCATGGGCCCATTGTAGTTTGCTTACAGGGTCAATCGAGGGGTGGAAGACGTAACTGCCACGCTGCTAAATATGGGGTTCAAGCATTTGGAGGGCTCTAAGACACATGCTAAACTAACTTTATTGCAAATCTACATTTGAATATGGTGGGATTGATTTTAGACTTTTTAATCCAGGGAACCCAGAGGGTAATAGTCAATGGCTGTCTCTCTGAACCGCTGGTGTCCTCTACTGGATCTCCATAGGGGTGTGTCCTGTCACCCCTGTTGTATATCCTGTACACAAATGACTGCTGTAGCGAGTACAAAAACAGACACATTGTGAAGTTTGCTGACGATTCTGTTATTGTCCGTTTACTGGAGGAGGAAGAGACAGGCCATGGTCCAGTTGTTGATGATGTTGTTGCTTGGTGTGATGCTGAGTTTTTACAGTTTAATGTAACCAAAACCAAGGACATGTCCATTGATTTTAGATGAAAACCTCTGGCTCCTATACATTCCACCATCAAAGGCCAGGTGGTGAAGAGTGTCGAGACGTATAACTATCTGGGAACTGTCATTGATAGCAAACTGTGCTTTGACACAAATACTGATGTCTTATGTAAGAAGGGTCAACAACGCTTGTTTTGCCAGAGGAAACTGAAGGTCTTTCAATGTTGACAAGACACTAATGACCATGTCTTACAAATCTTTTATTCAGTCAGTATTGTGCTTTTCTATGATTTGTTGGTTGTGAAGTGTGAAAAGTAAAAATGTTCTGGATCGTGAAGCACCGTAGCAAGGTTATAGGAGTCAGACAGGCTGGTCTGCCCAAATCATTTAAGAGACAAGCCCTGCAGAAAGCCTTCTTGATGTTGTTCCAGAGTTCCAGACTCTCCCCTCAGGTACCCGTTTCAAGGTACCAAGGATTAAAACAAACACAAGCACTCATTTGTTCGAACAGCTATTAGCTTGTTAAATAGATAGGCAATCTCACTTTCCCGTAGTAATGCTTTACTGTGATGCACTTTACTTTACCCTTGACTACAACCCGCTGCAATGCATGTTTGATTATGTCTTTTTTTAACTTTTGTATTGTTCTTTGTGCTGTCTATTGCTGTGTTGCTCTTGGCCTGTGAAACAATTTCCCTCTTGGTCATAATAAAGTTGAACTTGAACTTGTGGACTTAACACTTACTAGTCTCTGAAACAGCAGTGCAAGAGAGCTAAAGTTTGTGATTCATAACCCTTGCAATCACACAGTCTCAGCCACAGATCTCTGCTTGTTGCTGTGATTTTTAAAAAAATGAACTGTGGATGGGTAAAGATATTGTCATAATAGTGAGCCATGTTTTGTACTCAGTCATACTGTGCCTCACTGTATGTGATTATCCCTGTGCCTGTGCAGCTTGACTTACAGGCTTATTGTAAATTCCACTTTATTACACTGATAATCTGAAACAAAATGAGTTTCTGATATTTTTCCGGACTCCTTTTTTCAAATTTTCCATGAACCACTGTGTTTATCTTTGGTTTAAAACGGTATATCATGATATTGCATATCGACAGCAGTGCTTAAATGTTTCTTTGACTAGATTTGTGTCAGTCACACATATTACCTCAATTTTGTAATTTTGTAAAAAAAGTAGTGTGTATTGAATGTAACACAGAACACAGTATATAAATGTGGTTTGATACATGTAGTTTATGAGTTAGCTGGTCATTTAACTGTGATGGAAAATCATTTATCTTACTTCGAAGCCCTTCTTTTCATTGAGGAAAATCCACATGGCTTTGCATCGATTCATTTGTGAAATATTGTTCTTGCGATCAAAATAAAACCACATACAACAATAAATACAGTATTTCCTTTTTCCAAGGGAACATGCATGTGATTCTGATTAAGTGTTGCAGCTCAAAAGGAGATTATAGCTGAAAAATGTATAAACTGTCAACAGCAACACTAGAATCTCTCTGTTTGGAGTACTTTGGTGTTATGGGAATAGTTCAAGATCTTGGGAAACGCTTATTCGCTGTCTTGGTGAAAGTTAGAAGAGAAGATCAATATCACTCACATGTTTGTCTGTCAAATGATGCTGGAGCAAGCAGGGGGTTATCTTAGCGCAGCATAAAGACTGTAACCTCCCATAAAAAACATAAAATGTTGTTTTTACATTGTTTTTGTAAGCTTTTACAAACAGGATATAACGTGTTCGCGCTAGCTGTTTCCCCCTGCTTCCAGTCTTTTTGCTAAGCTAAGCTAAACATCTGCTGACTATAGATTCATGCTTAGCTTACAGGCCAGAAAGTGGTATCAATCTCCTTATCTAACTCTTGGCACTGCATTATTTACCAAAATGTCAAACTATTTCTTTAAGGAACAGGAAAATGTTTAGACAAATGTTCTGAAGTAAGAGAAACCACAACACTGTAGCTATTTGAACATTGGCAAAAGGTAGAATGATGAAACTGTCTAACTAATGACTTTATAAAACTAAGCTTTGAAATGTGTTGGTTGTCTTTTACAGATGAGATTGAGAATGATCCTTTTTTCATAGGACCTTAGGATCTTCAGGGACCAAACTCATTTGCTACCTAAAGCCTTAGTGTTCATTAAGAAATTGACCTTGCAGAGTATGAAGCGGACAGTCCACTGGGAGCAAAGACAATATGATGGATCAGTTGTCACTGGTGTCACACACCCTCCTGTCGCCTTTGTGGAGTTAGACCGTTAAACTGTTTTTCACCATTTCTGTGTTAAGGATTTTTTGGGTAATCCGCTGTTACTGGTGAATGGGGCCGTCAACGTTAGCGCTCAAGGAGTTATTTTAAACCCAGCTGAAGCATCTGTTGACAGGTGGAGCCACCAGTGGCTTAGCTTCTGCACCAGCTGTTCACCCGGGAGGACGGGTAGAGTCAATGGACACCGCACCAGCAGAGGTGGACACCTGCTGCCACCCGCAGCTTCAATTCAATTTTTCAATTCAAATTTATTTATATAGCGCCAAAAGTCATCAAAACAAAAGTCATCTCAGGGCACTTTTCACATAGAGCAGGTCAAGACCGTACTCTTTAAGCGTACTCATGGACTTTGACTTTGGCTTTGCACCAGCTGTCCGGCTGGGAGGACAGGTAGAGTCAACGGACAAGGCGCCAGCAGAGGCCGACACCAGTTGCCACCCACCGCTTTGGCTTCAGCACCGGTTGTGTGACTGGTAGGTTCCTGGCCAGAGAGAGAGCATTTGCCAGGCAGCACTTCACCAAAAAGTATGGCGTGAGAGGCCTACACAATATGTGCCGAATTAAACAGTGGCTCCTAACGTTACTTTATTTTTAAAATATTATCCATGTTGCTTGCCTTACACCTACAAATAAGGCCTATTTTAAATTGTGTATTTTTATATGGGAGTTTTGTATGAGTGTTGGTAACAGAGGCTGTTCAGTTGGGCCGTGCTTTCAGCACCTTCTGTGGACACGCCCCCAGCGTTTCAGAGCAGAAAATACTGCTTATTTTCCCACGATTTTGAAACCTAACTTTAGATACTTGATTTTTTTAATGATTCAAATGGCTGGGTGGTTAATACAAGCTCAGAACATGTATTTATTATTGCTTTACACAGACTTTTACAAAGCCACAGGAGCACAGAAGAAACAGATCCAAGTAAACCGTTCACAGTGAGGTCTGTGTGTATCATCCCTCTGGGTAACTCGGGTATTATTTCTGGAAAGAGATGCTGCTGTTAAATTTTTCAATGCTGTGAGCACCACAAGTAAAATTCTATTTTTCTCCATTGTATTTAGGTGGCGGAAGAAATCACGGAGACAGATATCTTAGAATCTGAGGAGTTCACTAACAAGGCTCAGAAAAGCCAGGCTTACTGTGAAAAGTCTCTTGCATGAATCTAACAAACTTAGCCAGGATCATGCTGTTTCGCAAAGTAATGTAATCAGACTATGTCAGGTCTGGTTTATGAACTGCTAGTTTATGACATCAAGCACAGAACACATCATTTCACAGTGAAGAAAACTGTGGTGTTGGCAGCCCCAAAGCAGCACAGTAATACTGTAGTAATACATCAAAAACATCTGAATACCTCTGTTAGATCAGTATGTTGCAGTGCACTACTTGTGTTGCAACCCTGTCTCCTAAAAAATACTACTTAATTGCAACAGCAAATTCATTTTGCAGGAATATAATGCTGGCCGATTAATTAATGTATTTGGTATTTGGCAGGAAAAAAAAGTTGTAGCCCATGTCAAAATGTGACAAATTTGACAATATGACCTGCAAACTGACTCATGTTCACAGCACAGCAGTAAAGAGGAACGGGTTCAGCTTAAGGGTGAAGCTAAGCCTGAAAACTATTCTGACTAAGACCAAGTTAGTCTGGAGGGCTATGTTTCCATAGTAACTTAAGTCAGACTTGCTTAGACCTCCTTTCTGAAATAGAGTTTCCCAGAAATAAGTCTGATTTACTGAAGTAAGCCTGTCTTAATGAGAAAATGTGTGTTTTTGTGATTTGTGTGGATTGGCCCTTTAAAGAGGGAGCAAACTCTTGATATCCCAGACTATTTCTCAGAACATACATATTTAATTACAGCAGAAATCTGTAGAGAAGAAGACAGAAGTATAAACTCCCTCCGTAAGTGAACTCAATCTGTAATTGCCACCTGGCCACTAAATGCATCAAAGTCAAGCAATACTTCAATATCAGTTGCACAGTAATGGATGTTTCAACTGGCTGCTCACTCATCCTTGAACTTATATGCTGCCTGGCATGAATCAGATTTCTGCTTTTGAGGTTCATCACAATGGAATGATAATAAGAGATTTGAAAGTTGACAATATGTTCTGGATCTGTGTAGAAAACTCATCACCCTGCTTTGCTGTCACCTAGAAACTTTTATTTTCTTCTCTTTTTTCATTATTATATTAGCTTAGGTATATTCTGAATACTTGATATGAGCAGAAGCACTTCCATATCGGGAATGTCAAGCAGGATCCCATTAAAATATTGCAGCTAAAGGGATTATTTCAGTAAGTGTAAATTTCAACTCTGGGTCTTAGACGGATTTCATGCAGGCACATACTGTCAATGCAAGTCATTCACAGCAAAACTCAATGAAAAATAATAGTTTCACTGCTGTACCTGAGGCTGAAAGCAAGTCAGTTCACTGTGTGGTTACAATCTAATCATGATTTACCCCTTAAAATCATGTCTGACTCTATGAGCTGAGGTTATTAATTGGTCTGAATGGTACTGCAGTGAGTGTCTGCATGAACAATACCTTCATTTGTTCCTACCTCTGTGCGGCTGGATGTCTGACATGACGGAAGCAGTCATGGTCTAATTACAGGCCCCGTTTACACATAATCCAGCCAATTTCCTGCTTTTCTGAGCCTTTACAATCAGATTATACAATGAGGTATTGGTCAAGCTAAATGGTAATGAGAGCATGGAAAAAGCCCCCTTGTGACAGGTTGCCATCATCTATCAGCCTTTATCCTGAACCAAACAGACCTCTTTCAGGCCTGCTTCTATAATCAGCCATGACATTGGTGTGTGAAAGCTCATCATATTACCAAGAAAAACAATTAGCACTAACAGTGCTCTTAATATAACATAATATTGATTTGTATGTTTTATCTACAGCTGCCCAATACATGTTTGCACAGCACAGTGACTTTAACCACACATATATTGGACATGTATGGAGATAGAAGAGTTTGAGCAGTTTTTTTTTTTTTTTATCCCCACCAGCTTATATGTCTTCATTTGAAGGCTGACATGGGTACGCTGCCCAGGCAGCAGTTTTATACAGTACTGCAAGGTGTATGTTGTGATGAATGTAATTAATTACGGCAGTGATGGTAGGCAACCTACATCCATATCCCTCCATCTCCCGTCCTGCTTTGGGAAAGCTGCATCCACATGGCTGAGGAGCCGTTCCCCTCTCCCTCCGACTGTCCCCACTAGTTCATCTCTATTAGAGAGCAAATGAGCTGTCACGCTGCCCGCAGAAGTGCTCAGACAACAAAGAATGGTTCTCAGTCCTCTGGAGAGGCTCCTGTCACCCTTGTATGGGCATCTACCTTCCACTCCGCACGCCAAGGCTACTGATCGATCAATAACCTAGACACTAATTGCTTCTTCAAAAGAAAAAGTAAGCCTTTATAAGCCACTTAAATACACTGATTAAAAATTTTGTTCCGCAAACTTGCTCATTAGGAACGATTTTGGTAATAGGAGTGGGCATTGCTCATGAAATATCCCTGTTCTCTGGGTAATTGTAAGTTCTGACCCAGAAACAAAACCTTAGAGGAAACACAATGGTGCCAGGCCAGCCACTCATTTGTCTTAATCCGGATAAACTCCTTCATCCTTCATCTGCCTTTAATTCTCTCACTTCTTATTTGCTCTGTCATCAATACCGGCAACAGCCAAAGCAGGCCAGCCAGCTGCCAAGGAAAACGAACATTAACACGCCATCCCTGACAAATGTCCTTAGGAATAAAAAATGCTAAATATTTTCAGGAAAGTGGAGGAAATTTAAACATCGGTAGCCACTGAGGCCTTCATGGTGCGTCAGAGGCAGGAGAACCCTAGCAGGGCTGACCTTTGGGTGTCGGAGCAATCAATCAGCCTGACCCTGTAGATGCTCCAGCTCTCTGAAACAGCCTGGTCTGTACCCTTGATATCTGCCTAACAGGAGGCATTACATTAATCTCTCCACTGACACTGGTTACGAAAGCGTCAGACACTGCATTCAACTTCCTGGGTGCTCCAATTCAACCTTCCAACAAGCAAACAACTAAACTTTCATATATTTTCTAATGTTAAAAGATGACCTTAGATTTTTAAGGCCTTCCTCCTGTAAGTATAAATCTAAGTTTCTTGATAATGGATTTTAAACTCAGAGTCTTTAATATTGACCAACCAACTTCGTTTAGATCAGTAAAATCATCATAGTGAGGAAATGTTTTTCTTCCCAACTGGATTTGTTGAAACACTGTGACTCACCAAAAGGACACAGACATCATTTGTTGGAAATCATTGACAAATGAACTTTCAGAATACTCTAAACCATGTTTTTTTCAAGGTATTAACATTTTAGGAAAAGGTTAATGTTTTTCATGATTGACAGATATTTCATTTCAATGCTCAACACCTCAAAAAAAGCAAAATGAAAACGCTCTCAATCCAAACACCTTAAGGTGTGTTGTGATTATTTGACTGCTCTGACTAAGTCATTGCTGCTTCATAACTGCATGAAAATGGGCTGGTATTAATCACAGTTGTTGCTGTAATTAAACCATTGATCTCTTCCTAGTTATGTCAGCCATACTCAACACAACTAACAACTTTTGACATGTCCTACAAAGTTACTGTAACTGTGAATCTGTCCAATACTTTTTGACACAAAGGTGAAACCTAACAGGTAACTATCCTAACAGATATTCCTAATTTTTTTTCCTATTTTGCATTCTTTAAAGGTACTATGTGTGGAGGTTTTATGTAACACTGTTAGACTCTTTGCCTTTCTTGATTAAGAAATGTTCAAATCCTAAATGTAATGTAGTGGCTTTAAAGCTGCATTAATCAATATTTTAGTGTTGTATCACAGTGGGAAAACACAATGTACATAATATCATTAGATAATCTGTAAATTAATTTCACCACATTGTTGAACTGTTGTACATAAAAAATTAAGATTTTAAAGATTTGTAAATGTTTTAAATGATCAGATTATAATTAGTACCTGTACATAATGATTTTTTTAATAAACCTTCATGCAAGTTCTGAATTGATGTTCTCTTTGTCTATTCATCTTCATAATGCAGGGGTAGTCACAGGAGCCATTTGACTTTCAGTCAGGTATTTAACCAACTGATCATCATCACCTTCCTTTGTTGAATTAGTTAACCCAACCTTTTAGCCCTGAGATTACAGCAGGGCAGGCAGTAAAGGCACCTGGTGATTAGATCTCTGGAGCCGAGAGAGGAAATCCTTTTCATAATGTAAAAATTATGGTCAGGTGGTATCCTGGAAAATCTCTTATTTTCAAAGCCCAATGCTGACAGGTATGCATCAACTGTACATTAGCTGTAAGCTAGCTAGCAATGGATGCGCTGACCGTTTCTGTGGGAGTGTTTTTGTGTTCAGCTCAGCCTCTGACTGAACTCTAAACTCACCACAAACTGCAGTTTTTCCTGTCAAGTGTCTCTCCTTTCCCTCTCTGTACGTTTATAAAGTAGATTCATAAAGACCTGAAATGCACACATTTTTTGCTCAATATTTTTAACTTGCACTGGCACATTTTTGTGTCAATTTGCTGTGGGCAAATTCACATCTACTCACGTCTTTCCATTGATTTTATATGCAATCAAGTTGCCTCTAAAATTCGCTTCACGTTCTGTTTATGAGTAAAGTGTTGCTCATATTGACAAATCCACAGAGAATTTTTACCCAACTCAAAATTAACTCTACAAAATGTTTTAGCTTCTTTGCTAGCTTTTATTTGATTGTTATAGCTGTAGCTTTTAGCCATCATTGTTTTAGTTTTCCGGCCTACAACTCCATCCTCATCAAACTCCTTCCAAGATGCAGCAACCAGCTGTTTTTAGTGAAAAAGCTGTAACTCCTCTGTTCAATGAATGCAGTTTTAAGCTCAATATTCAAGTAGTCAGCTATGACATTATTAGTGAACTGTGTTCTAGAGCTGCAACGATTAGTCGATTCATAGATTAGCTGCAACTATTTTGATAATCGATTAATCATTTTGAGTCATTTTTAAGAAGAAAATGTCTAAATTATCTGATACCAGCTCCTCAAACGTGAATATTTTCTGGTTTATTTAGTCTTTTATGACAGTAAACTGAATATTTTTGTGTTGTGGACTGTTGGTTGGGACAAAACATGACATTTTAGGTTGCATCTTGGGCATTGGGAAACGGTGATCAACATTTTTTTTTACCATTTTCAGACATGTTAAAGACCAAACAATATAACCAACAGATTAATCAATAATGAAAAAAAGTTAGTTGCAGCCCTACTGTGGACTAATGGACTCATTACCTCTCTAGTTTAGTTGAATCAATATTATCTTGCATCAGGACTTTCCACAGCTGGTCTTACTAATTTTGTGAGACTGCCGTCAAACAGGTGGTTAAGAACCTCCTGACTGCCTTAAATTTAAGTACTCCCCCAATTCAGGTGCTATTCGATCTTACTACCACTCTCAATACAGTTGACTGGAGTGTACTCCTGAACCATTTCAGAAAACACACTGCACATTGTGGCCCAGCTCTTTCTTGATTTCTTTCCAAGCTCTCCAATGGAATGCACTGTGTTTCCTTCAACATGATCTCTGAATACCCCAAAGGTAACTAAGATGCAGCACAAGGTTCAGTGCCAGACTCAGAGGAGTTTAACTTCTTGTATTTTGTAAAAATCCTACATAATTTCCTATATAGTCTAATTTATTAATTATTCAGTAAAACATAAACATTTCAGAGACCGCACACAACTCAAAAGCATGGAATTTTTCAGTACACTGCCATTAAGGCCGTGGATTCTACTGAAATGTTCAAACTGAAAAATGTTCTCAGTGTCATATGATCATACTGAGCACCATTTCTCTCAGGAGGAGTTCACTCTCTACCTTTCCTACCATAGACAGCACTGATAGAGTGAGTAAGTGCTGGGAGAGTTTTGCTCTGCAAAATTGTGCGTGTGTGTTTGTGTGTGTGAGAGAGACACCAGTGTAAGTGAATGTAGGATCTTGGTTACTGTGGCTCCTCCTGGAGACAAATACAGATTCTGTCACTGGACAAACTCCCATCCAACCACCAGACTACATGTCCCATATGCTTTAACTCATTGCCTCTGTTACTGTGCTTTCTGGCTGATACCTGCATGCTTAGCCATCCAGAAATGGGATTTCTGTAAGAGTAAGACCATTCAGAAAAATATTTTTCTGTCCTTTTTTCTCACTGAACACATTATTGATTTCATCATTTGCATTATTTTTAAGTGAATGAGAAGGGAAGTAAATAATTTTGATGAAGACACAGTAGTATCAAAACATGAGTCTGTTTGCACCATAAAGGGTGAAAATCAGTCACTGTGCTCCAGTCTCCTTTCTATCTAAAGTTAGCTGTCCTTGATTTGACAAGCACCTGATGCAGCTGTACATTACTCCAAAACAAATACTAGGTTGGAGCTAATATGTCCCTAAAAATGTAGGAACACCTGCAAGAAATTTACCAGTCAGCAACCACTGACGTATGAAGGAAAGAAATAACACAGCCAGATATAGTCAGGCTATATCGATCATGTGGGGGGAAAAAAAGAAAAGTCTAATCAGGACTTTGGGATTCCCCAATTTGAATAATTCAAATATTTTTTCTTTTCTTCTTTTTTCTTCTCTTTTTTCTTCCAGAGAAGAAAAGCTGAGAAACCGCAATTGTGTAAACATTTGTAGAAGTGTAACATTAGGAAGTTAGAATATTCAGTGTTTTCTTATTATTTTCGTCTTTTACAGCCCCATCCACAGAGACAGGAACCCACAAATTCCAAAATCCCTCTGTAGCCCAAATATTACTTGGAGGCAGAGAATTGGTTGAATTAAATCTCAATGCTTGAAGCCAAAGAACAGCTTAACTTTTCATATATCTATTTATAGATATCCATCTGATCAGTTTTCAACTGATTTTGCAATTGTATATATAAAATGGATTGTAATTCACAACCATTTTATGGTCACATGGCTTGCCATATCCATAAATCCCCACCGGATTAGATCTTGGCACTGATGACTTGGGATATCTGGGATGCACCAGGCTGCAGGCAGCACATGTGTGTCAGTACCTCAAGGTGGCTGGCCTTCCCTTCATCTCACAGGGGAATTGAATCAATCACACATCTGTAAGGTTTTGTGGCAATTAACCTCATGCACTTGACTTCAATGAGTAAAAAAGACAACTCTATATAGAATTGTCACACTTTCTTTAATGCTTAGAACATGGCACACTCACACTCGATACAGACATACGAGCTGCTGCAGAGGAGTGAGCCCCAAACAGTGGGGCTAATACTCCTTAATCTGTTTCACACCAACCTCTAGGAGTTGCTGTGACTACTCTATGCATGATTATACCCAAACAGACATGGCAGGATGTGTTTCAGAATAAACAGATGTTCTTTGTTTCTCTTTCTCACAGGAACATACTGTTCAGATGCACAAACATGATTTCTGTGACTATCACTAAGCATTTTAACCTTTCACACACTTGTTCACTTCACTTGTGGCCAGGCTAACAATTCCTTGACCATTGAACAGTTTGAGTTGAAGTTTGAAGTTATTTTTATAGGAATGCTGAAATTTGCCTTAGAGTGAACTAATCCTAATCCAGGGTGTGTTGTGAGCCCTGCTAAGCAATTGGTTTTGCTAGCTGTTAACATGTGGCAAGTGCATGCAGACATAGCATGAGCAGTTTGGATGATACAATTTGGCACTGAAGTTAGCATAACGCCACCAGGTGTTGGTTGTGTAGGCATGCTTCACCACCTCTCACTACGCCTTTCTGATCTGATTGTTTGGATTAGGGGTACGCAAGAAGCACAGGAGAAGTGGTTCTAGGAGACACGAAAGCAAGCAAAACGCACATCAGTTGACTTGTGATGCATCCAAATTGATGGACTGCACAAGCAAGCAGCATGAATAAGACAAATCACAAATAGTCAAATTAAATTAAAATATCACAACAATATAAAACGACCTTTGTCTGATTTGATGGCAAGCAATCTGACGATGTGTCAGATGTCTTAGATCTTAACCTCTTTACTCAGCGGCGTCTGGTGTTGTTGCAAACCACTGAGGTTCTTGTCAATCCTTCTTCTGAGGTCAGAGGTCACCAGTACTTAACCTTCCATTGGGACAGTTATTATTTCTCCTATCGAGCTGCATAGCAACCATTGGTTCCCTCTAGGTTTTTAAACCTGGGAGCAGGCCATGTCTGCTTCTCGTCCTAGGTTATAGATGGGTGTCGGTTACACCTTATCAGCTACTTCTCTTCCTGGTCTGGGGTGGGTGATACTGGTCTCTCGCCCTGTCCTTCCTCCAACGGTGGCACCCTCCTGCAGTGGTTGGCATGGATCCAGCTGCTTCATCTCTCTACCTTGATAGCTGCAGGTGTGGTCAGCAGAATCTGATGTGGTCCTGTCCACCTGGGTTTCCTCCAATTGTTCCTCTTCAGATCCTTCACCACAATCCAGTCTCCTGGTTGGAGATTGTGTAGAGGCCCCTCGGTTGGTTTGCGAGAGTGATACCTTCACCTGTGTGTGGATAGAGCTTCACATTTTCTTTAGTTGCACACAGTAATTAAGCATCACATCTTCCATTATTTCTGTGCTCAAAGATTTGTGCTGTGGGGGAAGGGAGATTCCAGTATTTGTTGGTCTGCCCATCATTATTTCAAAAGGTGAGAGACCTGTTTTTGCTCTTCCTCTTCCCTTTATAGCACTAGGGGCAAAGCTTTTACCCACATTAAACCTGTTACTTCACAACACTTGATCAATTTTGCTTTTAGGGCCCCTTTTTTCCTCTCCACTCCTCCACCACTCTGGGGGTGACAGGCACAGTTGCCACAAATCAATGCCCAAATATTCTGACAGTTGACTGATAGCATTATTTACAAAATGTGAGCCATTGTCACTGCTGATTCTCCTTGGAATTCCCCATCTATTTTGAGAACATGTCAACCATTACAAGACAATATTTTTTCCCTTTGCATGATGTTAGTTCGATGAAATCCATCTGCAAGTGATGGAAGGGTTGGTCATTTTTTGAGTAATATGTAAAGCCTGAACCAGTGTTTGTTTACTGCATCCACCATCCCCCTTTTGAAACATGGTCTTCCCCATGTACCAACCTAGCATAGAAAGGAAACAAACATTTAGGCAAGCATGGATGTCTGTCCTGAGATTGTCACACATTATTCACATATGTACAGTTAGCCTTTTTCCAAGCTGTCTTCATTGTGTCAGAGGCACAGCCTGGTGCTTCTGCCAGTTCTGTGAGAGAGGCAAGAGGAATTATTCTTAGATCAGTGTGCTGTGACATTTGTAGCAGGACTTCCTGCTTTGCAGCTTGCTTCACTGCAGATTCTGCTCTCGCATTTTCCTGTGAAACAGAGTCAGTGTTGTTAGTGTGAGCATCACATTTACAGACAGCAATCTTAGTGGGGAGTAGAATAGATGTTAGCAACTTATGGATTAAAGGTGTATGTGAGATGGGTTTTCCTGTGGAAGTTAAAAAATCCTCTCATTTTCCATAATGCACCAAAATCATACACTACTGAATGTATACCTGCTATCTGTATACACAGTTAATGTTTTGTCTTTTGCCAGTACGCAGGCTCGCATGAGAGCAAACAGTTCTGCAGCTTGGGCTGACAGATGGTTTGGTAAACATGCAGCTTCAATTATGTCATGTTCACTTATAACTGCATAACCAGCCTCAATTTTACCAATGTCAACAGTCTTTCTAGCTGAGCTTTCAACATACCAAAGGAAGTCAGAGTTAGGGAGAGGTATGCCCGCAAGATCATCACGCGAGCTGCAAGCCTGTGTTACAGCAGCCAGACAGTCATGAGGGTCCCCATCGTCTTCTGTTGGCAGTATTGCCAGATTTAACACTGTGCAGCACTTGACCTCCACATTATGCAGTAATAACATAATATTGTTACCTCAACCATCTTGCAGGTGACAGGTGTGAGGTTTTCTGTTCTAACAAAATGGAGGTCACCACATGGGAAACTTATAGGGTTCAATTTTGATAATCTACAATGTCACATGATGCAAGCAATGCCTTTTATGCTGCAGCCACAGCCCTCAGACAGGGGGGAAGTTCCAAAGACACACTGTCTAATTTGGAAGAGAAATATGCTATTGGATGTTGCTTCCCTCCATGTTCTTGCAGCAGTACAGATGTCATATAGTTCCCTTTCTGGTCAACAGTCAGAGTAAAAGGGTTTGTTTGAGTCTGGTAATCCTAAAGTAGGTGTGGATGTGACAGTCTGCTTCAGTCTTGTGGATGCTGTCTCTGAGTCAGAGGTCCAAGTCACTAGGTCAGTGGGTTTGAGGCCACAGCCCTGTGTTATGGCTAGGAGTGGAGCTTCCAGCGAGGCATAATCACAGATCCACTGTCTGCAGTAGCCTGCCATGCCAAAAATGACATCACTTGACCTTTAGTTTTTGGTTTTGAAATTTTTAAGATAGCCTCCACTCTTTTAGGGCTCAAGGATTTGCCATTTCCTGAGATCTCATGCCCAAGGATTGTCACTGTGGGTGATACTGCAATTTAGATAGGCTAGCCTTGTGACCTTGTTCTGCTAAAGATTTCAGCAGTGTCAGTTTTGCATACTTCCTCGGTAGGTGAGCAGATCATACTCGTGCCTTTTTGAAATAAAAAAAAAAAAAATAGGGTCTCTGACAGGTGAGTCAGGACATGGCACAATCACTTCTGCTGACAGCAAGCTATTGAACACTGGTGTGATCCCCTCAACAACCACCGGTTTTAGTGGGTATTGTGACACAGTTGGTAAGTGCTTGTAGCTGTAACTCGGAGGGGCAGTGCGACCTTCACCAAGCCTACATCATATTTACCATTAGCCCACATACTGTTTGCTACATCTTTTAGTTCTGATAAATTTATTGTCAAGTGGGGGAACACAGATTCGCATTTGAGATTATTACTCTGAGTTAAATGTACAGATCTTTCCCCAGTGAATAAACTCACAAAGGTGAGCAAGGGTGAGTTTAGCACTCCTTCTCCCTTGTTTATCCATTTGAGTTCTGACAAGCACTCCACTATCCTAGATGTGGCCAGTGATGTGTGGGTGTGACCAGTGGACATGGAATAATTTAGTGACCACAGTGGTCATGTTTACCGACAATGCACACATTTAATCATTCCATTATAACATACTATTGCTTAACAAATCACTCTTCTGCCCTTTTCTGAACCAATTACTTTCTAAATCTGTTTCCCCTGTTTTGCTCACCCTGGTTGTGCAATGTAGGTCAGCTGGTTTCATAAACATGTGGAAGGCAGACATCAGTGTGTGTGCTGCTAATAATAGTTTTGAGGCAATAGACCATGGACCAATTGATATCAGGTCCCACTGGTAGATGTATAGGGGTTGGATTTGTCCCATTTGCACAAATTGGCCCATATTTGGTTGTTTCCAGGTTACCTTTATGCCCTCTTCGGTGCAATACAGAATTAACCCTACAGCACACATTAAATCTCTTGCCAGCAAATTTACCGGGCAGCATTTGGAGAACAGAATAGTGTTTCAGTGTACGTCTGTCACTTGTGGTGACTCTTAAAGGGGTAGTATATCTCTGTTTCACTGTAGTGCCTGCTGCTCCTACAGTATAAATATATCTACCTCTCAATTTAGGAGGAGTTAGAAACTCACTTTGTTTTATTACTGATACTGTTGCCCCAGAATCTACCATCTACCAAACGTGATATCTCTGCCCCTTTTTTCAAAGTTATTTGTGGCATTACCTCAGAACTAGGCAATTTTGAAATGTTTGTCATTTGAATGTGTCTGTCTATATCCTGAATGTGTGTGTGTGTGTGTGTGTGTGTGCGTGTGTGTGTGTGTGTGTGTGTGTGTGTGTGTGTGATGTTGGGAGTGAGTTCACCAGAAGTGTTGGCCTCCTCTGCCGTCACCACCCATCAGGCCTCATCATCATCATAGATCTCAGTTCAAGCAGGGTGGGCTTGTACTGTTCAATGATTTGCCACAGGACAATTACATATTCCTGGCCCCTTGACTGCATATGTCAGGTTTGTTGAGTTTGCTTGTCACAGAGGCCATTTCTTCTCGTGTCCAAGGGAAGTAGACATACATTTTTTCTCCACTATCTTCTCTGGGGTTGGGGATCTCTACCATGGGCATCACAAGAATTTCTCCCCTTGGTTCAGCTCATCCCAAACCCTGTCATACAGACCCAGACAACTGGCTGGTTGGCCTGCTTCTGGTTGTGGTCGTGACTGGTCTAGAAGTGGACCTGGATTTTGGTGTTGATGGACAGTTGCCATCGAGAGGAGGTCCAAGTCTTTCTGGAAAGAGAAATGGGGACATTGATTAGCGCACATTGCTTTCACATTCTTCAAGTCCTTCTCAAGTCAATTTTACTCAAACCAAAACTGCCAATTTCAGGGAACCCACAGTGTTTAATCCACAACTGTAACTGCCTACAAGTCTCTGGTCCATATTTATCAATCATT
Source organism: Scomberomorus guttatus (assembly GCA_038419695.1). Taxonomy (NCBI): domain Eukaryota; kingdom Metazoa; phylum Chordata; class Actinopteri; order Scombriformes; family Scombridae; genus Scomberomorus; species Scomberomorus guttatus. The sequence goes on from CM076458.1 coordinate 24,073,692, forward strand.
GTTTTCGGTTTATCAATCATTGTTTTCGCACATCCATGACCTTTACCCATTTTATCATGCACTACCAAGCAATCTCACACTTTGATTTCAGTTTGGGTTCAGTCAATCAGACATTCAATTGAAATTATTCATTCAATTTTTTGTCAATGGGTCATCACCCTTAATGGAATGTCTTCACCTTTCAGATGTCTTTCGTGGTCTCCAATATTGTATCCTCATTTAATTTTAGATGCCATGTCATTCAAAGCGTTGTCTATAATTATTACAGACAGTCTCTTATCACCTCAGAAGTCGTTTACACGCCTTCCTCAAGGGAGGTTGACTTCCTGAGTCTTAGGCAACTTGAAGTCTCTTCACCAGCTGTGCAAATTTGACCTGTTTGGAGAATTGTCAGAGGAGTGAATTAGATTGGCATACCGGACAAGCCCCCAAATTGTCGTGGCAATTTACCTCTAGCACTAGACTTCAATTAGGAAAGAGACAACTCTCGATATACTACTGTCACACTTTCTTTAATGTTCAGAGCATGGCTTACTCACACTCTATACAGACATACGAGCTGCTGTAGAGGAGTGAGCCCCAAACAGTAGGGTGAATACTCCTTAATCTGTTTCACACCAACCTCTAGGAGTGGTTGTGACTACTCTATGCATGATTATACCCAAACAGACATGGCAGGATGTGTTTCAGAATAAACAGTTGTTCTTTGTTTTCCTTTCACATCGGAACATAGTGTTCAGACGCACAAAGTGATTTCTGTGACTATCACTAAGCATTTTAACTTTTCACAAATTCACACAAGCATTTATACATATTTATACAATAATTTCCCTAAAAAAGGTCAGCCACAATATCTCCATGAGTTATGTGCCAATTAAGTGTTATTAAAATATAATTAATCTGATGCTTGTTCCTATATATTAAAATGCTGACAACTGCCATTTATTCCACAAAAATGTGACATCCAATACGCCACAAAATAGCAAATTGGGCTGATTGAGCATAATCAATTACACATGTAGTATATTTAGAAGCACAATGGAAAGAAAGAAATAAAAATCCAATAAATTGGCAGCCTATCTTTTGATAAGTCAGCATTCACAGGGGTATCCATGGGAGATTTCAGGGGATGATATTCTATAATCCTGAAGTATCAGTGAAGGTATGGTTCTCTCCTGCCTTGTCCTGCCCTGCCAAAGCAAATAGGCTGCCTGCAAGCTTTGCCAAAAACAATGTTTTTGTAAGTTACGGTCAATAAAAGCCAAGCTGCACCACCCAGCGCTTTCATTTCCCTCAAGTCCCCCAAGTTATTGCTCCCTGATCTGTGCTGTATTGCAGCTCTCACTCTCTGATTTCCAAATGACTGCAAAATATGGAAACAGACTGTATAACAAAGTTTTGTGTTGAGAGAAATGACAGTACACAGAGAGATGTATGGTGAGATGAATGGGACTTCATATAAAACATTGCCAAAGTGTCAAATAATGGGGTAAACATATGTAGAAGAGATCCCTGTGAGCAAAAAGCACCGGCTTCAGACTGCTCTGAACCCTCGGTTTCCAACCTCTTTTTTCTACTTTCAGCCTGAGCCGACATCGGCTTGTGACAGATTTCTTTATATGAACATCTGCTCTACACACAGAGCACAAGTTCACTGCTCTGCTGCACTAACATTATGGCATTTTTCCATTGTTTTGGGGGTAGTCACCCCAAGCCATGACTCCATTACACAGCAGGGCAAAATATGCAGTTTACCTGTTACCTGGAGGTGTGCTGATCATCTGCAGCTCTTCATCAAACATCATCATCACTGTGGCTGTTTCTGCTTGTTCTATTCCTCCCTGCATTATGTCTAACTGATCCGCTGAAGAAAGAGCTCCAAATATCTCAATATGTTGTTGTTTCGACCGGTTTTTAGCACCGCTAATTAATCTCTGCTAATTCAGTGAGGTACACTTTTCACTTCTTGTAAATTCTTCACAATAAAAGTCTCCTGTTATTTAGTCATTTAAACGCTTTTAATTTGAATCAGTAAAGCAGGAAATGTTGGGTTTGCATCAGCAGTAACTAAGAGACAAGAGCTAAGACTGCCTTTTAAAGACAGAGACTGAACTGAGGGGCTGCATAAAGGGCCAGTATAAGATAAATAAGGAGTTTTTTTAACTGTTAATCATGCAAAGCTACTCTAATGGAGTCCAAAAATAAAATTTAGAGCCGGAAATTAGCATAACAGGTCCTCTTTAAACTAGTTTTACAAGGATAATCATGGCTGATTCTGTTGTTTAATTTGTTAAAATGAAAAACAAACAAACAGCACACAGGAGCACACAGGAGCAGCAGCCGGGGAAAGAGTCTCTACACACACAATCAAACACTTGCTTTAAATGTATTTTCAAATATCCAATCACAAAATGACAGTACTCAATATATCACACAAGCATTTCGGGTTTCACACACTTGTAAAATTTTAATCTTAAAGCTGCTGTGGGTAGAAGAAGTTATAGCAAATCAAAGTATTTTATTTGCAGAAAAATTAGACAATCATTGTGAAACTTGGTGCAATCTAAAATACCTTCATCCCTTTCATTGCTGTCTTTTGAATAGTACTACTTACACACAGGGCAATCTGTGTATTTCTTGCCTCCCTGCAGACTCTGAAACCCTCCTGAATTGTACTATATATATTTCTGACCTACAACTCTAAGCCTGAAGTTTAAGCTAAGCAACACACTGAATGTCTGTGGACTGTTTTTCACATTATTGTATCACCTGTAACTGTTTAAGACTTCTTTATAGTCACTTCATAGTAAGTTAAGTGTCCACACCAGCATATCTGCATCTTTCCAGAAATTCACACATACATTTAACTTCAACCAATAGCTTCAGCCTGCAGTGTGTAAAAACCAACTTGTACACCTGTGACTCAGTTATGAACAATCTGCAGTTGATTCACATTCTCAGATCACTACTGGTATATAGTATGTCCAAGTGAAACTGAACTACATGAAGGCAGAGACATCAGACTGAAATCCACTCGTAGTCCGGGCACACAATCAGGAGGCTGTTGAAGTTTCTTGGCCCTGTTCTTGATGCAGGTTGCCATCTAGTGGTTCTACTGAGTTTTCACCCCTCCTCCAGTGTGATAAGACATTTCACATCACTATAACAGAAGAAAATCTGTATAAAATTATCAAATTATATTCCTGTGAATTTACACAATGTAGTTACTATTTAAATAATGACCAATTCACTCTACAAAATTATAAAAGACAGATAAAATGTTATTCTGTAATGTGAACACAAAAGACAAGGTACAACTAATTCAGTGATACTGGGGGGGTACAGGAGATATTTTGACCTGTCTCTAATAACAACACTAATTGTAGCACAGCACTGCAATAACTGGAGCTGGAACAGCATCATAATTAATGTTATTAGTTCCATCTGTGCTTTCCTGCGATGACAAGTCAAAATGTCTTCATTTGGGAACGATAAAGAAACGCAAGTGCTGTGATGCCAGGATCAGGATTCAGGTTAGCAGGATTTATTAAAATAGCAAAACAACATGTAAATTACAAGACAGACACACGTTTGACAGGGAAGAAGAGAAAAACTGGTGATTTGATCAAGCAAACATGTCAGTCAGATAAAAAGCAAATAAGAATCTTGCTCTGGAGTGTCAATATAGCAGAAGAGTCTTGTGCTTTTTGTCTGTAAAAACTCTGGACAAAGTTTAACTTGTATTTTTCATTTGCACAACAGAATTCTTGAATCTTGGAAAAAAGAGGCAGTTTATTTTATTTAAATACAAATGAACTACGTCCATTTTGTGACTATAGTTGTCCAAGTGTTGTTACCTGTTGATAAAATTTCAATCAATTTATGTGTCCTGATGATATGTTCACTCAATCCACTGTAGGCCCTCAATGATTTGTCAGTTTTGAAGAGGTCTATAAGGCTACCGTATTTGCAGGATTAGACATCTTTTTTACACTTAAATTATTTGACTGAGATTTTGACTTCAAGTCCACCAGCAGGTTGTTTTGTTTGTCTTCAACCATATAAATGTGTAGTATAATCACAGCTCTGGTTTTAGTGAAACTACTAAATATATGTTTGTGTAATAAATGTGCTAAAACGTGTCCTGTTAGATGATGGTGGGTTAACATGCCAGAATGTTTGGTTTGTCGTTAGTTAATAATTCTATGAGGAACAGGTCATGTAAATGACCAGACACAAAAATAAAATGATTCATTCATTCATTTATTCATTCATTTAAATTTGAAAATGATTTTGGTCTGTAAATAAACAAACAAAACATGACTTGAGAGGCCACTGAAAAACTGTAGGTCATTGCACTCAGCAAAGAAAATAATTCTGATTCTGATTTTCTTCTCTTTGATTTTTTAAAAACGTTTTAAACTGTTTTACTTTTCAACCAAATAGAGGTCTGTTTTTTAACATTTTTAATTATATGGCAACTTAGATGTTCAGAACAGCAGCTAGACTGTTATTGACATCATTTCCTTTTTAATAAAAGACACCTGAGGACATTATAATCTATCCCAAACTCTACACTTTATATCAGGAAGAATTCATTGTCATTTTAGAAGCAGTAGCTTTCATCAAGTTCTAGTACTCTACATCATCTTCATACAGCTTTTAACACTGAATCAAAATATCAAGGAGAGAGTTTTTATTCATATCAACCAGCAGCAACATATTGTTTGCTTGTTTGATGAGCTTCTGTGTTCAGGTATGTATGTATGGTAACAGGTATATTTGTGCCACTAGAGGGCGCTCCTGACCAAATTATACAGGTTTATATTTTAGATTCCCTGTGCATTGATTGATCGACATGTAATTTCAAGTTTGAAAATGATCCCAGTGCTTTTTCTTCCATTTGACCTCCCGCTTAGTGAATGACTGCAGATGACATGAGAACAGTAATGAAGTAGTTTTACATGATGTCTTATCACCTAAAAAAAGCTGTAGCCTACGTATTTTGAGGGGTCAAACACTTTTTTATTTGTAAATGTAGTGTAAATTGGATTATATCTACGTGTGTTTGTAATGTTTATAATGATTTTGTTAATGCTTTAAAGTGCAGAGAGGGCCTGACACTAAAAGCCTCCTGTTGAAGCAGCTCGGTGACTCTGAGCACAACTGCAGACTCCAACAAGCGTCTTTTTGTCCAAACATCTGCTTATCTTCGCTGTCTCTGCCCTGTCAATTCCCATTTGTGTCCAGATTACACTCACATAAGATTATCTTTACGCTCTTTATTAACCTATTCCTTCAGCGGTAAGACAAAGGCCTGTGGTAGCTATAGGCGCCATCAGCAGGCCAACAGCCCATTATTACAAATCATAAATCAGGTTTATATTCGTCTGAGCAACAGGTTTATACAGATTTATTATTTTCTGCATTATTATTTTATTATTATTATTATTTCTGTATTATTAGTATTATATATGTATTCTAGTATTATTATTATTGTTATTATTAATGTAGCCTAGATTCGTTAATGAATTAGCCTATTAATTATATTATATGTGACAAATTATTTTAGGTGAGATCCAGTCACTATCTTCGTGTTTAAATCGTAGAAATAAAATATAATTTTATATTGCTTCAATCACTTTTCCAGTGATTATCCTATCGATCAGGATTTTATACCTTCTACTCGTTTAGAGAGCGTCTATTTCTTTTACAAATCTGAGTTTAAGAGTTTAAATTTTAGATTACCTGTAAATTTAGAAGATAGAAATCGAAATGATTCATTATGTTAAAGTGCGATGATGGTTTGAGGGTGACGGGCTCTCTGGCAGCTGCTGTCTTGGCTGCAGATGAACTGGAAAAAGTGCCAATCTTTCAGTCATTGATCTCTCAGTGGGTCAGCCTGTAACTGCTTTATTTGACTCTCTGACACTTTACAAAAATGAAGGAGACTGAGCAACCGCTGTCATCAAGCTGCTTAAAAACTATAATACGATATATGTGTTTTTCAATAGGCCTAGTGATCATTTTAGAAAGACTTTAAAACAAGATAATAAAATCAATGTATATAATCAGGGGGAAATGCGGGTATAAATTAGAAACAGAGGACCATTTACAGAATTAGAAAATGTGTATATACTGCATCCCTTCATCGTGAAGAAATACAGTCAAAATTGTGAATCACCTCGCGTTGAAAACCTTTTAAATTCCACAATCTTTCCCCGGTGAGCAAATGGGCAGCAAGGTGCATTTGCCGAAGCCTTTCAAATGCTAACGTGGCCATATTTCACTCTTACAACCTTCTCACATCTCCATAAAATATTCCAGCACTCAGAGTGATGACTGGAGCCTGGCGCTTTTTCTCACACACTTTCACCGTAATAACGCAGTTTGTCTGAAAAACACACATTATCTCACTCATAGAAAACCGACTTCTGTCCTTTAAGGAGTTTATACTCTGTAATGATCAGTGCAGTGTTGTCTGAAGGGCCAGTGGCTGCTGCTTTAAAAAAAAGAAAAAAAAAGAAAATCCAGTTCTTTCAAATATATAATGGGACGCATGAAATAATGGGGATGTTCAGCAAGATGGAGTAAAGTGAGTGAACAGTAATCTTTTATGAAGGTATAAGCGGTGCAGGAATAATTCAGTTTATCCGACCTCATTCTCCAAAGTACAATCACAAAATATTAAAACACGCTGAAGAAAAGTCCCAGCTGCTTATCATCTCAACGTATATATTTACTAAAGAATCCAAATAATGTTGAATCGGTTCGCTTTTCTTTAAACTGTGTCACGGTATTTTATTCTAACTAATAAAATCTGCAATCTGCGTCAAATTCACTAAAAACCATGAAAACATCCTTCTTCGCCCCCGCCGGCTCCCGTATCTACTTTAATATACTCACACTGTCTTCAGTAGGAGCTTATAATGTAAATGTATACTCTTTGTCATATGTGGAAACAAAGATTTCCACCGTGTGAGACGCATCATTAACAGCGCCGCAAAAGATCTTAATAGAGTGTGGCTTCTGGTGCATTCACGGTCACCTCCGACTGTCTGACTTCCGCGATTTTTAAGTCTTAAATACAGCAACAATCAAGTGGTTTTACTTGTTGATAACGAAATCATTATAGCTTATAGACTATTTGCTATAGTTCAGCTATTTGCTTTTGCTCAAAAAAATCTGGAAAGCTGTGTATGTGTATCAGGCGTGGCCTTTTAGAATACATTTAAATTACAGATAAAATACAGCAATTCTATTTTTCAGAAAAGATAACTTCATAGAGGCCTAATAATATTAACCTATACGTTATCCTACTTTTTCGGTTGTTGGTCTGCTCTGAAACGTCACTTTTCCGCAACATGGATCATCATCTATCATGAATAAATCCAGTCAGTCCTATTTAGCACTGAGTTGGCTCGTTCATATGCTCCTCATCTGGAAACTCCCATTTCCGACAGCACGTCAAGGCAGCACCCGTCCAGCGGAGACGCACATGTGAAGCCGCGGAGTTTCCTTCTCCTCCAATCAGGGCGCCGTTTCACTCAGCCCTGTCCAATGGGAATAACGCGCGTGCAGGTGGCTGCGCTGTTATCAGCGGGTCCCGCTTCACTCTGAGCATAGAGCGAGTCCATTTATGGAAAGACAGGCCTAGCCCTTAATGGTTCCCATCAAAACCACTAAAACCATCATCAGCCCAGCCGACTTCCGCGAGGATTCCTGTGGCGGACGCATACAGCTCTCTCCCAGCTGACAGACTGACACCAAAACAAACACGCGGAGAGACATTTTTTGGGGGGTTAGAACAAGCTCTTCACTTCCCAAGAGAGAAGAAGTTCAGCTTTCCTCAAGTTTTTCAACATTCCCAGAGTCTGCTGCTTCTTTATCCAGGATACTCCCGGAGGAGGCGGCAGAAGTGGCCTGGCTCCAGAACAGCACCAGACCGCTCTGCGCCGTTATCCACTCTGATATTAGTTTCATTTAATATCCCGTTTTTATCCGAGCGAGTTTGGTGGTTCATGTTCACAAATGTTAGCTGTCGGGCAGATGGAGGCTAACCGGCAGAGTGCTTTCGTCCTGGGCAGCACCCCGCTGGCGGCGTTGCACAACATGACCGAGATGAAGACGTCCCTGTTCCCGTACGCGCTGCAGCAGAGCCCGGCGGGCTTTAAGGCACCCCACCTCTCCAACCTCAACTCTCATTTAGCCGGGGCGACCCCGCACGGAATAAGCGACATCCTGGGGAGACCCGTCACCACGGCCGGACAGCTGCTCTCCGGCTTCCCCAGGATAAACGGCCTGGCCACCACCGCAGCCGCCGCAGCAGCGGGGATGTACTTCAGCCCGGCGGTGTCGCGGTACCCGAAGCCCCTGGCCGAGCTGCCGGGGAGGGCACCTATCTTCTGGCCCGGGGTGATGCAGGGTTCTCCCTGGAGGGACCCGCGAGTTCCTTGTCCCAGTAAGTCCTGGTTGTCTGTCTGTTTGTGCGCGTTTATGGATCATTTATGAATAGTTTAAATTCAGAAAGAGTCAGGAATTATCCATGAGGCTGTGGGATGTTTTTGTAGAGCTATGTTTCTTATTTTAGACATGTTTTAGGCCTGTAAGAGGTCTGCCACACAAAGTAAACACACAAACATAAACAACTACACTTGTAATATAGGACTAGTTTCACACAAACATCACAGCATCTAAATATAGTTTTATAAAGATTGAACTTATACCAAAAGAATAAAAAATCAATAAGTAATTTAGCCTATTAAAATTACTAATGAGACATAGACATATTGTAACTCCATATTAGAGCAATACAAGAATCTAATGTGATACTTTAAAATAATATTATTATTAAAAACTTGTAGTAACATAAGAGATAGTTTGTCAGTAAACTCATCATGTAGCTCAGACCCTCTCTGAGCCGTTTGAGGAATATTTCAGGCACATTTTTGGTTGAGGAAAGGTTGTGAAGTTGAGTAAATGTGTGAGTATTAAATGTAAAATAGCATGTTTACTCCCAGTCTGAATAAACCTCCTTGTGTATCTTTTTTTTTTTCCAGCTCAAGCTAACTTAATGATGGACAAAGACGGCAAGAAGAAACACTCCAGACCCACTTTTTCAGGACAGCAAATTTTTGCACTGGAAAAAACTTTCGAGCAGACGAAATACCTGGCCGGCCCAGAGAGAGCCCGCCTGGCCTACTCGTTAGGAATGACCGAGAGTCAAGTCAAGGTAAAGACTGTCAACACCTGCTGAGGAATTTTTGGCAAATGTGGAAAATATTATGTGGCTTTTCTGCAATCTGAGAAATCCCACTTTTGGCTGCGCAGGAAAAGAAAATAAGTTATTACTGAACAATGGCATTTACAAGTTGCTTATATTATCCATCTCAAAATTATAATAATTATTGTTCTTATATGTATTATTAATGTGTTATTTAATAATATATGATATATTATGTGATTACGTTATATCCAGGACTATTTACACCTGTTGTGATTAGAGTGAAATAGTGAACCATTTCTGTTTGTGTCTTTACTTTATCACTTATTTTTTGGACCTGTTGAGCATCTGTGCGCATCTCTCTCCCTCCTCAACAGGTTTGGTTTCAGAACAGAAGAACCAAATGGCGGAAGAGACACGCAGCAGAGATGGCCACGGCTAAGAAGAAACACGACTCTGAGACGGAGAAGATGAAGGAGAGCTCGGATAACGAGGACGACGACGAGTACAACAAACCACTGGACCCAAATTCAGACGACGAGAAAATCACGAGACTGTTGAAAAAGCACAAGGCCACCAACCTGGCGCTGATCAGCCCCTGCAGTAACAGTTCGGACACCTTGTGATGCCCACAGCTGGAGGGGCAAAGTGGGGGGGCCAAAGGGTCCAACAGAGACTTGTCGCACTCTTTCCGACCCCCTTTCCACCTGACATTATGAACATGCGTCCGAGGTGATCGCATTTTTGTCTTGACAGAGCAAGAAAAAAAGCGTAAAAACCAAGAGACGCACTGAAGACGCGCTCACCAAAACGTGCATCCAAATCCACTTACAGACGCGTATAAAACGGAGATATGACTTCTGTCAGAGCTGGACTGCCACAAGACTGATGATGACGAGTTCATGTCAGTTGAAAGGACAAAAATGTTGGGACAGGAAATTTGTTTTGGCGACGCAATTCAGTTTTTACGCATACAAATGGAGTTTTAACAAGGGGTGTAAATGTAAACAAAATATTATATACACACAATCTGGATCAGTGTTGGGCTTATTACACACACACACACACACACACACACACACACACACTTATAATGTGAATCATTACTTTTATTACACGAGTAATGCTACTTTACTCTGGTAGTGTAATTCACACACTTGTTACATTATTTTCCATTACACCTCTCCTTGAATGATTAGCAGCCTTTGTCACCTTACAAAGTCAGGAAGGTCGTTCATTTCGCTCTGAATGAGACTGCTGAATGTTCTTATTAATTGGTGACATAAATCTTAAGACTCATAATATTTCCACTTGGAGGAAAAGTACATTATTGCCAGTCCTTTTTCTTTTTTCAGTATAAGTGCACACAGTTTTTGGGCAGCTTAAATCTGATTTTTTGGTGAAAACAAAGGCAACCACTTTTATGTATAGGCTTCAGTTCTGAGGGGTGGTGAGTGAGATTTTCATCTGTGACTGCTGGCTTTTATTTAAGCTGATTTATTAGCAGCCAACACTGATCCGGATCTCAGACGCATGTGTAATACGGCAGGTGTAAACGGGGCCTGTGATGCTTTTAAAGCTCAGTTTAACCAGGGTATCCACTGTCCTAAAAGGCGAGAGAATAAAGAGGTGAGAGGAGGCGCAGGTGCTGCAGCCTGAAAATGAAAAATGTACGTCAGATTGTATTGTATATATTTTTTACTGAATAAGTTATGTTGTTTGAACCAGTGGAAACGTGGCAGCCTTTTCTCCCCCCGCAGCCCTGACGCGCTTATTCCCTCTCAAATATACCTGCTGCTTCGTTTTTATTCCCGATTGTCGCCCATTTCTCCACGTTTTACAGTTCTCAGTTCAGTACCGGCACACAAATGTAAAGACACAAACTGCTGTAAATAATCACTGTAAAAAAAAAAAAAAAAACAAAACCAGAAAAAAAACAGCTTGTTTTAACGACATGACAGTACACACTTTTCTTTGGTTTCATTTGGAAGAGTTTTATGTTTTTACCTCATCAGGCAGCGGAATAGAAAACTGGACCATTGTTTATGTTGCTATTAAAGAGAGTATTATTGCTTCCAGGAAGGTTATAGGAAGAAAAAACACTTTGTATTATGAATAAATTATTTAACAAGCATTTTAGTTTTATTATGGGTTTTGTTTTAATGTATGGGCTTAATATAAATTAAAGATAAATTCATGACTATCAATAACTGAATTTCATTATTGGTAACTGTGACGCTGATGTGCTGTGAGAGGGATTATTATTACAGGGAAGTCTGCACGGAAACAAGGACCTGAAGTAATAATAATAATAATAATAATGTCACAATACATTTAATTTAGTTCACGTAGTTTTACCAAAAAACAAAGTGACATTTTCGGTTTTTTTTTCCTTCAGGTTCAATTTAAATTTTATTTTTCAATAATTTATTCCATCAGGTTACAAGTAATAGGAGTAATAAAGTAATAAATATTCTATACAGCATTATTATTGTAGCACATGATGCAATGTTAGATATTTGAAAACTATTATTATTATTAAAGGAACAGCTGTTTAGTGGTTTTAGGGAATCAAAGCAGGAAATGTCCTCACTAAAACACAGTGTGTTAATGATGGCTGTTTCATTTTGCAGTCATTTTCCCTGCAAACTCAGAATGAAGCTCTATAGTCCGGACGTCCTGCCAACTGACCTCTAGTGGAATTTATTGTAAATATATCCAAGAAAACTATCGATTATGGGTTTATAATAGTTGCTGTTAAACAGTTATGGATTTCTGTTCAAATCAAACCCAGTAATATGGAGACGCTTGACAAAAGTGCTCCCCCTCTGTCCCTGATGAAGTATTACAGCTGTAATACTCTTTGTAGGTTGAATCAATGGGAGCTTTATGCACCGTGTCATTTGGATTCAGCCAATCAGAAATTAGCACTCATAAAAATCTAATCCCATTTTAGGAGTGTGATAATCCATGTATATGATGTGATCCGGAATGAAGACAACGAAAAAGAAAAGTGTTTTCATACAAGCCCCAATATGTAACAGTAACTTTTTAAATGTCCCACCATGAAGATAAACCTATACATTTATATTCCAACACGTGGAATGAGGATTATTTTTCCTTTGGTATATATCCCCAAATGAATTTAAGATTTGTCTGTGTTTGTATAGAATCCTTCAGAGAAGATTATTATTCAAACTCTGAATTGTTTCATTTTTTGGAAAAGTTCATACAAGCTGCCAAAATATCTTCTCTTCTATTTAAACTGCACACTTAAAGCTCTGCATGCTATAACCAGCTGCATATACATTTATATGACTTCAGCCGGATTAAACTGTCTGTTAAAGGGCCTCCAAACATATGACAGCGTGAAGTGGCCCCGTGTATGTGCAACATTAGATTTATACTAAATATCCTGCGGGAATATCAGCCAATGTGGTGATAATAAATCCTTAGTTATTATTTTTCGTTCAGGTTTGCACGTGGTTGGTACGGAAGCCCATCAGCCAGTTAAAACCGATGTCACAGGAGGAGAAATGTGTAATTGTCGCTGTGTGTGAGGCCTGTTACTGTGTAATAATACTCTGACGCTCTGGTGGAAGGCTCATTGATGAAAGCCTTTTCATTTAGAGCTCTTATTGTAGTAAAGAGGTTAAATGAGGACAAACAGACGTTGAGCTCTAATGGTTTTTATTGCTTGAGAACTGCATCACCTACAGTAGAGGCCAGGCCGTCCAGAGGGGCTAGAATAAAATCTCTATCTGCTTTTTATAAGATGGAGTGAAGGAAAACTGCGGCTTATACTCCTACAGTATACTCACAATGACCAGCAGGAACAAAAACAAGCAGGGCTTCTTCTTTTTTTTTTTTTTTTTTTTTTAAACTTTTTGCCTACGAACCAAATCACACAAGACAACATAAATTCTGCGGCAGGCACAAAATCATTTCCACTTACGGTGATTTAGATGAAAGAAAAAAATCACTGAGGATCAATCCGACGGCTTCACACAGTCTGAAATCTGTAGTGTAGTAAATGAAATCGATAAAAAGAAACGCTGGCGTTTCATAACAGCCGTCTACCATCGCCTCATTTAATGCTCAAATTATTTGCGATGAAGGCTACATAGAAAACATAAAAAGCAAGTCTTCCTGGTCTTTCCCCGCATTTAGAGTTTCTCTATTATTATTTTTTTTTTAACATTTCATAATCAATACCTTTACCGTCTGACTTAAGTATTTAATAACTCTTACACACTTCATGTCTGTGTAGGATACTTGGCACCATAATGCAGTAACAAAAATAGACCAAAAAAAAAAACTGTTTACATTTTAAAGATACCCAAGCCTATCTAAAATATCACATTCAGAACCATAATATTATTAAGTAGAAATAAGTTAGAGTAAGAATAATAATGAAATAATGTGAGAGTGCTATATATGGAACATTATCTTATATACTTGCATGGTCTATGGCACTGCTTAAAACATTCTTGGATAGGCAATAAATCACGTTGGCTGAACAGTTGCTCTGTTTCTCTCCTCTTGTACTGACTATTCAAAGGTCACTGTGGCTGCAGGAACACCCAAACAGTCACTCTGTCTGCACGCGCTTCAGCATAAACATTTTGGTAAGAATTATAAATTATCTCTTTAAAAAGTACAGTATATAAAATGAGACTCAACTGATGTGTCAGGCATGGCAGTGTGTTGTGCACACAACAACAACAACAACAACAACTCAAAAACAAAACAAAAAATATATATATATATAGAAACAGTTGAAATAAACTGAAAAGATGCATCTATTCCAACAAAGGGACCACAAAGTTTGGTCAGAAAAGAGAACGGCACTAAAACCATCAACAACTCTATGTTATACTGTCCAATGTACAAATAAACCTAACAATATAGATATACAACTTTTTTTGCATTGCACTTTTCTTTTTTTTAAAACACCTTACATACTGTATGGAAAGTAGCTTCTATACATAGAGGCATACCTAAAAATGGCAAGTATGGTGTCTAAAAGTATGTAGTAGGACTGATTTCAATTAGAGTTTTGGCAACGAGGCTGTGGCATGGAAAAGAGTCGTCCGTCCTTTTCTTTTTTGTTTTTTTTTTCTTTCTCTGGGGAATGGGGTTGCATGGCAACGGTGAGGTCAGCGATGTGTGTCTTGTCTGGAGCCGGGCCCTCGGGTGCTAGTCCACATCTCAACAAGTGTTTTATGGAGAGAAAACGACTGGGTTTTCGTATGAATGAGGTGTCAGGACAACTGCAACTGATCAGCACTGCTGAAAAGTTTGTCTAGGTTCTTCAGTGTACGCTTGTGCAAAGTGTGTGTGTGTATGTGTGTGCTTGTGTGTATATATATATATATATATATGTGTGTGTGTGTGTATATGTTGGTGTCCCGTTTGTTTCTCCTTGTGTTCTCATAGAGGTGCTTCACGGAATATCTTCTCCCCCCTTTGGCAACACTTCCCTGTGGAGAAAAAGAAAGGCAAAGTTTTACTCCTACACACCACATATTGTTTTCAAAGAATAAATGAAGCCCGCTCTTTTCAAACTTCAAATACAAGATGCAGCTAGTTTTGTGAGTACATGTCTTAAAATGACTGCAGCATTTTAAGCAATCAGCAACCATGATGTCTGATGGTATTTATCATCAGATAAATGATAAATTATTTTGAAACAAGACTCTTTAAATAAAAAGGCATATTTCCCCTCAGGAGCATTAGTGCAAAGTAATGAAAAATCAAGCAAATCAAAGCAAACAATAGCAACAATGGAAAGAATTATAATAAAGAAAAAATAATATTTACCACGACATCACTGCACCACACAACACTTGTGCTTATTTGCATTAGGTTTACCTGCCCCCGCTGTTATTCGGAAGGACAGGAAGACAGGCTGGCAGGGGGACAGAGACAAATCAGAGTTAGAAAAAAAAAAAAAGATAGTTACAGAAGACTTTATTAATGCTCTTTGGGACAAGTGTGAGCTCTTTTTTCCCCTCTCTGAGCGCCTATGACACACAGGTTAAACTCACACACCAGCGCTGTGCATTTTTGGGCCCGTGTGCTAACTACATCGGACATTTTTTTAAACATAGCCAGCTGTGATTTTAGCAGTAGTGTGTGGCTGGGAGGTGACGGCTGCTGCAGTGGCTGTCAGTGTGCTCGGGTCACCTCGCACACACACACTACTGTCTATGGCACACTAAGTAATGATGAAAGACCTGACTTAAGGCGCCTCTCTTTCAGCATAAGACCTTCTGTCTGACACCGCAGAGACTGAAGCGACAGTGTTCAACACTTTCTATACAGTCAGAAAAATAAATCCTCTCTGCTGCCATGACCTCTCTCCTACTTTGACTGTTTGGCTTTTTTAGGGCAGATAGTAATTTTTTTGCTGATAGGTGAAATTAAATGTCAATATTTCATACATCTGTTCATACTTAGACATACAATATGTAATACAAATAGCTGTTTCGCT
Source organism: Scomberomorus guttatus (assembly GCA_038419695.1). Lineage (NCBI taxonomy): Eukaryota > Metazoa > Chordata > Actinopteri > Scombriformes > Scombridae > Scomberomorus > Scomberomorus guttatus. Next base: position 24,089,411 of record CM076458.1, read on the forward strand.
AAAATAGTGCAGATGTGTTGAGAGAAGTCCTTTTCCATTCCAGAGTCAGACTGCCTGAATCACACATGGACACTTTAATCACCACAACACACACACACACACACACACACACACACACACACACACACACAGAGAGAGAGAGGGAGGAGAGGAGGGGAGAGCAGGAGAGCCCCTGTTGTTACCTTGTGGTCCCCCATGCAGACATTGGGCCCAATGTTATCATAGACTATAGACTTCTCTTCATTTTCAGGCTGCAGAGACAGAAAACCAAAACCTGAGTACAGCAGTGAACAAAACATCACAGTGGTTACATGAAGGTGCTGCGGCGTAGCGTCTGTTACACACTGAATACACACAGGATGCAGCACAGTGTTGGTGTTTACACTGTACAACCATTACAGGCTTGTGTCGGCTTTTATGACACATTCATGGATGAACAATCAATGTGAGAGCTTCATTAAACACAATTAGCAGGAAGTAAAAGTAACCTAGATAAACAGGAGGTTCAAACGTGGCTTTCAGGTCCACTGTAGAGGTCAAATAACATTTTTTACAACAAAATATTTGAGGTGCCAATAACATTCTAATTTTATCATGAGTGCTGCCACTTTCTGCAGTTTATTTGCCATATGCCATAAGATGTCTGGTTTATATGTACACTATAGGAATTCTCAGCCGTTCAGTTTGAGACTTAGTGTAAGTAGCCGGGTGAACACTTTTAAATGAATATTGGTTTTTAACAGCAAAGTGACTTTTAAAGGTTTATCCTACACTGTTGGACTGGATAACCATTAGTGAAAATATGCCTTTACATTACAGCCAACAGAAAGTGAAAAAAAATATCTGTATCAATCATGTTGTTCAAGTGTTTAATCGAACTTTTATGATGCGAGATTGGATTATTTATTGATAATTCAGGAAACATCACAGTTTTTTCTTCTTTCATTAGTGTTATCACAGATTCTCAAGGAGCAGCAGCACAGCGTCTGATTTATGAAAAACACAAGTATCCACTGAACTGAACGCACCTTTAGAAACTGTTTTCACTCTGAAACTTGTGCACAGTGCGGTGAAGAGAAATGAAAAGCAGGAGTAATTTACAAAGTGGGCATTTGCCTCTCGACCAGATACACTCCCACCATAATCTAAGTGCCTATCTGAGGGAATCATGTTTCAATATCACTTTCTGCACACAAAGAAGCTGTTACCCACTCAGACATGAATCTGCAGACTAGAGTATAAATCATACTTGTCTGGTTGAACTAAAGACTTTTTAAACAGCCACCCAACCCCCACGCGCGCACACACACACACACACACACACACACACACACACACAGAGGCTGGTGGGTGCTACCAGTTGTGACTCGGTGAGCTGTGCTGGCGCTTCAGAAGAAAGACACAGAGAGCTTGAGAATGAACCATAGAGTGAAATCCAAATTAACTTCAGACCAATCCTGCAGGGGAGCGGGGTCAGCACGCGCTGTGCCGCCACCTCACTCTACCTTTTCTAGCAGGCCACGCACTGGCACCTCTCTATTTGTCTGGCAGCTGGCCCCGAGCCGCTGCTTCCCAAAGCCGGAGATACATTCATCAAACACACACTTGATAATTTACAAAGGCAGCATAAAATTGTGGATTTTCGGGCTGCATAATCTTTAGACAGATAAACAAATTACCCGGGGCCCTCCGGCAGAGAGGGAGCGCTCGCTCGGCTAAACATTCATTACCGGCACTCCTGGAGCTGGTGCTGCGCTGCACAGCCAGCGGGCAACCTTTGGCGTGTTAGGGCTCGGCAAGCAGAAAATAACATGATGGCGAGTTAACCGACCGTGCCATGATAGATGACGCCACACACCAGGCTGTTTACGGGCCCATGTCTCAACAATCTGTATTGCTCGGAGCCCGAGAGTGTGTGCTCAGTGAATCATCAGCCAATCTGCGAACACACTAACTGTCTGCATTACAAGCAATTAGCTGGTGCTTGAGGAGAAGAAAGCAAACAACAACCCAGCTGTGTACACGTGAATCACTTTTGACATCATTCTGACACATTAAGTGGGTGATATGTGAAACAAGCAGGGTGTCATCATTTTAAAATGCTTTAGCCATTGTTTTTCCTCAACTTACTGTAATACACGGTTATTGTTTTAGTGTGGCTTCAGTCAGTGAAGAAGAAAGATCAGGAAGGAATTTCTCATTTGTGGTGGACAAAAGAAAGCCAAACTTCCTGAGCGGCCCCCTGCTGTGGCCTGTTAGTGTACAATACACTGCTGCATCTCTTTCAAACACATTAACAGATGAAAGCCCGCAAGTTACAGCTCTGAAAAGACTCGGGCCTCTAAACTTAAAGTTCACAGCTCGTGTGCTTCGAATCCAGAGTTCAGGATCTAAAATGGTTGGAAATGTGGCTTTTTTCTAGATGAAAAGGTGTCGTGTCATGGAAAATGGGGGGTAAAAAAAAAAAAAATCTGGGAAAACTTTGCAGGGCTGCATGGTGGATTTCTAAGTAATCGAGCAAACAAAATAGTGAGTCAAAAGTGAACAGACTGCAGCACAGGCTGTAGGAGGAGGGGGGAGAGGTGGCAGATTGGCTGCAGTTTACAATGCTGGGATGGATTTGAAGGCGAGTGGGGGGCCTGCAGGGTTCGACTCTCTGAGGAGGGAGACAGATCTGTGGCTTTATGAAGAAGATGAGGCCCACTGGAACTCTATAAGTGCCGGGGTATATACACTGTCTTGGTGGACCCATGGCTTAGCGCTCCAAATTAATATTCACAGACACCGCATCCTTCCATCTGTGAAGTGACAGAGGAGGGGGAGGAAAGAGCACGGGTAACAGTGTGGATCAAGGACGATGGAGCTGTAGGTAATAGAGAGTGATGAATGAAAAGGCACCTGTATTTTAGTATTTCTGAGGGAGAACTGGTGACATTTTGGTCACAATATGTAGGAAATCTGGATTTTAAAAGCTTCTGAATTGGATAAAAAGTGGCAGTTTGGATGAAGCTCACCTTTAAGACCAGGTCTCGGGCAGAAGAAGACATGAGGATTCGGTCACACCAGGCAGGGCATCTGGTGTTCATGTACTCCTTCCCCTGATTGCTGTCTTCACTGTACGGATAACTGAAGAGACACACAAGCAAAACACAATCAGTAAACAGGAAAATACAGACATTTATAGTCATTTCTACACATATAGGTTGTATCTAAATAAAAAATGAACTTTACAATGAGAATAATAAATGCAGAGCACTACACAAGAATAACAAACTGCTGTACAAAGAACAAGACAATAAAGGAAAGGCAATCAGGAAAGCAATAACTATGATGCATTTGAATCAGCGGGGCTGCAGAGGAGCAATAAATATGAGACGTCACGTCATCCGCCTTATCACAGAGACAGATCAAAATGTTTTCTCGAGAAAACAGGAGGTCCATTAGTATGACCAATCATCTGAGTAATCTCTTGAATCAACACACATGGATGGCTCAATCAAAGCAATCTTTCTCTGCCAACTGTACAGGTTGTGAGTGTGTGTAGAGGGAGGTGGGGAAAATAAAAAGAGAAAACGAAAGCGATTTAGGCAGAGCAGGCCAGAGGGAGATTCAGTTCCCCATATGTATGGCTACATCCCTACACGGTCATCAAAAACAGATTAGGTACGGCGGGAAATGGCCAAGAGAGATTGTATCTTGGAACAGCAGGGAACAATCGCATGATTTAAGCGGCGGCGGGGCTGGAGTCGGGCGAGGAGCCATCGAGCTGATACAGATTTACATTGTTGAGAATTCAATTTGCCCCTTCGGCTCATCAAACTGCTTCAGATTTACACGCCACCAATCCAATTTGTTTGTCGGCGCTCATCAGGATGTAAGAGTCGGCTTACATACTGTAATACCAATCCAATTTGCTCCTCCAGTGCCACGCGTGCTAACCGTAGCATAACACAAAGTGGCTCCTCGCCCAGGACGGTGATATCCTAATGATAAAATAAACACACACACACTGTGGTTTTGATTCATCAGTCTTGCCAAGCTCTGATAGCTTAATTGGACTTTGTGCTAAAACAGAATACCTTCAATGAGCATTTGTTGTGGTTGCTTTGTGTGTACACGCCTGCATTCAAATTACTGTAACTAACACTGATAGAGCTGCTGGTACTATGGCTTACTGCTTTCATTAGTAAAAATGAGTCTTTTAAGAAAATCACTACTTCTCCAGGTGTTCACAGTTACCCCACAGCTGGTCTAACACCAGTACACTGTCATATGGTTTGTAAATTGTGAACAAACGTGTATGTGTGTGTGTGTGTAGTGGTCTGTGTGTATGAGGTTAAGGCTGGGGCATGAGAAGGCTTGTTCGCGCGCACACACACACACGCACACACATGCATGCGCGCACGCACGCACGCACACACTCTCTCTCACACACACACACACACACACACACACACACACACACACACACACAGCCCCCCCACCAGGTGTACAAACAGACCTGTGGAGAGCTACTTAGAGAAGTTCCCTGCCTCCAATTAGCATTAATAGCACTTAAACCATGGGGGAAATGCATGGGGGTTTTGGTATGCTAATCAAAGGGCTAAAGAAGTGATCCCAGGATAAAAGAGAGCATGAAGAATAGGATGAGTGAAACAGAGATAGACAGGGAGGCAGAAGAGAGGGGATAAAGACGGATCAGACAGAAAGAGGCAAAGTGAGGGTGGAAAAGAGCAAAGTCTTCAAAGGGCTGCTGGAGCTGCTTGACTTCAGGGTGGCCTGAATGCTCCTGCTTCCTGAGGGACGGACACTGGCCTTAAACAGCCTGTGAACAATCCTGCTATCAGGGTCTGAGAGCCACTCTGTTAGAGCTTTATTGACTAACAAGCCTGGGGTCATTTTGGTGTTAAAGAGATTGAGAGAAAATCAAGTTTTCCCCTCACCTCCTTCAAACAATGAACTCCCGCCTGATAGCAAACTTCCCCCGAGCACTTCAGCAACAAAACTTTTCTATCGTTCAGTCATTTTTGATGACAACCAGCCATTGTAAAAGCTGATTAAAATACTCGACAATGGCCATTAAAGAGCCATTCTGCATCCGCGTGTGTGTGCAGGTATAGGTTGTTCCCTTTTCTGTTTTACCGCACCCTTCATTGGCTCCAATAGAGATAACAAGTCTTAATGCAACAGCAAACAGTGGAATGGCGCGCTGGGGCCAAAGTGATTAATGTGTCCGATTAGCGAGCTCACAAACTTATTGTGGAAGGTAAACGGTCCGAGAGGGCATGTGGGCTGGAGGCCGTCAGCTCCTATCAGACCCTTATCACCCACAGCAAGACTAATTACACTAATTAATGGGCCAAGCTGATAACTCCAACAATTGTGTACCTGTATAGGAGGGGGAGCTGCACTTCAAGGTATCCACCCACCCCCCAGCCCCCCCCTACACACACAGTATGTACGTCCAAAATGAACATGCAAACAGCCACATATAAAGCTTTACTAACTCTGGTCCCAGTGCTAACATACCAATGACTAAATTAGGAGAGCACCTTTTCTCACATGTTATAGAGAGTTGTAAGATAAATGGAACAGAAAGGTCTTAATAGGAAAATGCAGCCATGAACTGTCATTAGTGGGGTTAAAACCTAAGGCACAGAAGATGTGACACTCATAATACAAACAGGGTTGATTTACTAAAGAAAAGTCTGAAGTGTCAAACATGATGACAGTTAAGCAACTGTAGTTGAAATGGTAAACACGTGCAGAATTTTGTGTAGACTGAACTTTTTTGAATTTTAAAATAGAAATGGAAGAAATAATACTGATTTGGATTTGTCTTCAACCAAGAAACCTGAGGGTTCAGGATCGTTTGAAGAAAATTTAAGGTTAGCTATTCCAACAAATTATTACTGAAAGGCCAAACTGTTTAATTTGCCTGTGCAGGTAAAGAGTGGACATATGAAATTTACAGCGCTTACCAAATCCAATCTTGTAAAATATAAGGCTATGTACTGTATGTCTACTGTATATTCAACTGGTCGGCAGGTGCATAGATCTTCAGACAAGTACAAAAGTGACAGAGCTAAAAATATCTATCACAGTGCAGCCAGTTTCTTTAAACATACTGTACATCCAAGAGACCAAGTTTTAAAAAATGTGCTTAAGTGAAAAAGTGACTAGGGAAAAGTTTTAGACATGACACTGACCCTACGGACAGCTCTGCTTTCCACAACAACTAATCTTTACATGAAAACTTACACAGTGGTGAAACCTGACTTGCTTACAGTCACTTCTTGCGTAAATTTGACATAAGAAAACTGTTTGTTCCTTCTTTTGTGTTACTGACCATATCTCAGATGACACACATGTGCACGGTCAGACATCGAGAACTTCTAGCACCTATCGAGAGCTCATTCATTCATGCTTGGTTTAGGGTTTAATGTTTGACTTGGCCGCCGACACATTACGTACATGTGTTCCCGCGGGTGTCAGCTTGTTTGTCTCGCAACAGTAAAAACTGGCAAAGTGAGCACAGGCCCTACCTATAGTGTGTCATTCAGCCTCACCCAGCAGAGGGAGAGGCTGTTGAGACATACAGTACATTACAGTGCTAAACAAGCTACTGTATCTACACCACACGTTATTAGTAGAACACTGAATAGCTAAGTCCTTTCAAACATTAAAACAATGAACAACCACAAAAGGAATAAAACAAACTAAAAAACTGAGATACTGTAGTTAGGCTGGGCTACCACCCAGCCTACGAAGGACCAGACACTCCTGGCATGGATTGCTCCAGGCCAGACTTCCTTGTCCCACATTCTCCTATCTCTCCATCAAAAGCTGTTACCTTGTTCTAAATAATGACAAATATGTGACAGGCCCAGCAGTGGGTTATTCAGTATTTAATGAGGGCAATATAAACTTGGGAATATAGGTAGGGCAGGAAGCCAAAGATAAGAGTCATACTATCAGTGACATGAGGTCAAGGGTGCTAAACAGCCTCATGGGATGTTGGAGTGGCTGTGGCAGGGCTGTGATTGGCTAAAAAGTCAGAAACGACTCGCTGCCTCTACAGCTATGTTTGTTTGCCGTTGTCAGGGGAGGCTTGGCAAAACACAACACACACACTGATACACAGATTCAAAAAGATCAGCCAAATGCTATCAATAAAGCTGAATGTTTGCTTCAGTTTGTAGAGCTGGGAGGCTCGCAGGCACAACATTGGCATAGTGCAGTACAAACAGAGTGAAATGCCATCAGTAGCTCATGGCTCACAGCCTGCTGGGGTTCGGCTATTACATGTTCTGCCTTTAGCTGCTCTAAATGAAGACGAAGACACAGATGGCATCCATTTAATCCTCTCCGTGTAAGATTGTTTTAAACAAAGCCTCCGTTTCAGTGGCATCATCTCAGACAAGAGGCAATGACACATGACAGTGGACAATCTTCAGCTATTATCGCCACAATGGCCCCTCATCATTTTCACAGGCTCTCTAGTAGTTAGAATGATGGATGCGCTGATGGCTGTAAAACAATGTTCCTGTTCAGTAGATCAGCCTGTAACGCTGGATTCTGTGGCTGCTGTGAGCCAACACGAGCCACACACTTACGGTGCCTCGGCCGCAGTGCTTTAACCAAACATTGTCATTAAAGTACATCTGGGGTTCTCCTCAAATGGAATCACATGTCCAGTGTAGGATGGCTGTTCACAATGCAGAGAACAAGAAGCCTCCTTCATATAGGATGCAAACAGCAGGGCTATAGGACCAATGTATTCACAGTCAAATACACAAATACACATTGAGAGAGGATGACATCATGTGTACAGGCCTACAGAGATCACGGGAGCTGTATGAAGAGTGTTATTCACAGAACAAGGACAGTTACTGTATACAGGAGAGCCATCTGTGTGAGCACTTCCAATGAGCTCAAAACAAGTCCTGAGGAATTCTCCACCGCTCTGATAATTCACTCATATGTACTTATTAGCATTTATGGAAGAACTGGCAGGTGGCCATTTGTGTCACCTGATCAAACTTTCCTCTCCTCCAAAAGAGCAAAGTCATTCTGCTTGGTATCAGCTTTCAAACCTCAAATGTTGTAGCTTTTCCCAGCAGGCAAGTCACTTTTTTGGCTTGTACTCATAGACCTGCAGTGTTTGGAAAATGTATGCTAATGAGCCAAGGTTGGTCCTGGGGTGCTTCTTCTGAGTTTCCTGCCAGGCACCAAATAGTGAAGACACAACTGTTTATCAGTTTCTGCCTCCTCACTGGCCTCACCTACTGACCCCCGGGCCATGCTCTGCTCCTCTCCTTCGTTCCATGTCTAGACTTGACAAACACAGACACATGGGACTGGGGCCATCCTTTCCCTTCTCATGCATTCCCATCATTCTGTCTATATATACTACAAGAGATGTATGGCTGAGCATTGGAACAAATGAGAAAAATACATGCTAGAAGGATACATTTTCTCTATACTAGTTGTTTCCCAAACAACACATTTTTGCACATTTTTGACGGTCAGTCGGTCCACCACTGGAGCAGACTAAAATATCTTGACAACTATTGGACAGATTGCGAAGAAATTTAGTACAGAGATTCATGTCCCATAGAGGATGAATCCTACTGACTTTAGGAAACCACTGACTTATTCTCTAGTGCCACTATGATAATCCAACTATCAGGTGGATTGCCATGACATTTACAAAAGATATTCAAGGTCCCTTGAGGATACATTCCAACAACTTTGGTGATCCTGACTTTTTGTTTAGCACCGCCACGAGGTAAAAACTTTCATTTTGCTACAGTGTATCTCAACATGTAATTAATGGATTGGCACATAATCTGATACAGACATTCATGGTTCCAAGATGACTGGTGATCCTCTGACTTTTCCTCAAGCATCACCATGAAGTTGACTTTTAAGTTCTTCACTGACATATCTCGAAAACTGGATGGATTGCTGTGAAATTTCGTGCACACATTCATGGTCCCCACAGGATGAATTGTTATAGCTTTGATCTCCTGGCTCTTCATCCAGCACCATCATCTGGTCAAAATTTTATTTTCTACTACTTTGGTTTATGATTGAATACCCCCAAAACCCATGATATTCCCATCAGCCTCAGCTGTACTTTGTGTTTAGTGGTAATTAGCAAATGTTAGCACGCTAAATTAACACAGTGAACATGGTAAACATTATACCTGCTAATCATCAACACGCTAGCATTACCATTGTGGACATTTTAGAGCACATGCCAAAAAGAATCACTGTGTCAGTTTAAATTAAGCAGTTCTGAGATGTGCCTTGCTCAAGCACACAGCAACAATAGTTGCTGAAAGAGGAGAGTTGCTCAGATTTTCCAAGCTGGAGTAGAGGTTGGAATTTCCATGCTACCACCGTCCATTCAAAAATGCACATTTAGACATCTATGCAAATGCAAAAATAGCAACCGGTAGTGTTTCTAGTGAATTCCCAGATGTTATGTACTGTATATGTGTTTCCCATGGCTTCTTCCTCCGTCCCACTTTTTCACTTTGCAACAGATATGGGACAGCAGGCACCTTTTCTACTCCTGGTTTTTCCCATCTTTCTTTCCACCAACCGTACGCAATTTCCAAACCATTTCCATGCCCTGAAATCACTCATGATTTGTCCATTGATGGAGTTGTACCGCTGGTCTGATGTCACTCAAAATCTCCCTCAAAGCCCATTCCCAGTAACCATGTTACAGGCAGAATACATTCCACTGCTCCCTCATTGTCCACGGCATTTCCTCCTGAAGCTGGGGTCCCGATTCAATTTTTGCATCGATTTTGTGCAAAAAAAGGGCAAAGAAATCGGATCAGAGGAGTACTAAAAGCTTTCCCTTAAATCAATCACAATGCATGAATAAGTTACTTGTGCCTTAGTATGTTTTAGGGGATATTACCTTAGTTATGCCATTTCAAATATGAAATCAAAAGTACAATAATGTTTAGTAAAACTTACCATTATTTTCAGTCAAATGGCCATGCTGCAGCCTATGTAAAGATAATGACCTAATGGCTGGTTGCAGTCTCATACATTACACGTGATGGAGAAACTATGTCTAAATAAATGAGTGGTTTCTGATTAATAGACTCATCTATTCTCTCGCAGTACACCGGTCAAGAAATCTGTGTATGACTGTATGTGTGTGTATGAGTGGTCCCGCGGCCTATCAGTGCACGGCAGCCAACTGGCTCCAGGTCCAGCTGTGACAAGGTCCGGGCAAATTCCTCACCTCGGTGCCCAAGTACTTAGACTTGTCATGGCCAACTTTGACAGACGACTTTTTGAAAGTAAAGCGATATGCTTTTTACAGCTTGCAGCCTCTGCAGCGATGCAGGGGGAAGAATTCAAGTGTGTAAATATGGAGGCAGAAATCTACGTCGGCCAAAAACTGAATGTCTGTTCCAAAAAATGTAAATGGGAGCTGCTGGCCAGGGATGCTTCAGCTGTAGTTACCTGGTAAAAGCTGGAGCGTTGTGGCTACTGCCACGTATGTACATCAGTAGCTGGAACCAATCAGTCAGTTTGTGTTATCCAGTCCTTCGTTCATCCTTGACAGCATGTCTCATTTTGTGACAACTTCTTACCCACCACCGGACAACAGACAGAATTAACTTGCAGATTAAATGTTTGTGACTAGTATTGATTTATAGATTTGAACAAAAGTGAGCCATGTGTGTGTGTGCGTGAGTGTGTGTGTCGGTGAGGGTGTGTTTTGATGGCCTGCATTAAAAAGAGTAATAACCTCACAGATGGCGAGGGGCTGGTCCGGAGCAGGCTATGTGATGGAGAACAATCGTAGAGGCTTGATTGCTCAAGGAGCACAAGGCAGACCTGACAGGGGGAGGGGTTCCAGTACGTGTGTGTGGGGTGTGTGTATGTGAGAAGTGGGAGGAGGGGGTTGTTTAATTTTAACTAGGCCACTGTTACCCATTACGGGGCTTACAATGATGTGGTTTGTCGCGCACACAGAGTAGATCAAATCAAATTTCATATGCTGCTCCCGGGTTTCATCTATTTGATTCATCATCACCTCAAGTATGTGGAAATCATTTGTATTCTCACACAGCAGCACATTCATTCCTCCCTGTGGAGAGATGATTCAGTATTATGCTGGTGCAAAAGTCAGCCAGTGTAAAAGGACAATAAATCCACCTGTCACTTATGCAAAGTGATGTAAATGGGGTCCCTGATTAAGACACAGAGTCATTTAAAAAACAGGGACTGGCAGAACCTTGACACATACAGACACACACACCTACTGAGTCTCGAACTCTCACACTCTTACACATGTGCACGCACACACGATAACTTAATCTCAAACTCACACCCAAAGCTGCTCACACATACACACACGCTATGTATCATAAGCTCTCTTTCTCTCTCTCTCTCTCACACACACACACACACACACACACACACACACACACACACACACACACACACACACACACACACACACACACACTAAAATCCCCCGCCGCCCTGCGCCTGCCACTAGAGCAGTTTATCAAGTAATTATTGTTTGATTACAGCGTTTCATTATCTGCACTGATTGAGTCACAACCGACGGCAAAGGTCAAGCGCCATTAACGCGCTGCTCCCGAAACATATTTCCACACCGGCCGCGTGTTTGCCCTCCCTCTCCTCTGAAAGGGCTAATTGCAAATGCATTTGTTTGAGGAAGAGGAGAGGAGACCACCCGCTCCAATCTCCCCCATGTCCCACTGAGACGGAATATCAATGCCGCCCAAAGCGTTCTCACGGCGACACACGTACCACACACACACATATGAAAAAACATACACAAGGGAGCAGTTTGGGACCATATCCAATCATACTTAACAACTGATAGCCATCAAACACAGATCCAGCAGCTCTCATAAAACCATTTTGGACAATAAGGAGGTGATTGACTCCTTCTGACTGTACATAATAACAATGAGTCCTTGTGGCCAAGATCTGGTCAGCTTAGTCACCGCATCTACAACACCAGTGCAGTGCTCGTTCAAAATGTGCCTGCTCGGAACGGCCCGTTTGCTTATTATTTCTCGAGAACCGCATATGTATGTATCAATTGACAAACGTGTCATTAAATTAATAAATTAAATTGTGTAAATCCAGTCAGAAACTTCACCAATAAGACTAAACTGAGGTTGAACCATAGACACAGTTTACGGCCTTCCATTGGTTGATTCTGCTGCCAATCAAACGTGTCTGCTATTGTGTCCTATTGGCTAGTTTTACTGCCTCCGCCTCTGTTTTTTTCTCCTGTGTGCACTTGTTCTTCCCTCTCAGGCAGTTTAACTGAGCGAGGCGTGTTCCTTTGTCCTGCTCAGCAACTCAGAGCCCAGAAGCCCCGCCCCGCTGTGATGTGACGGTGTTTATATCAAACAGCCCCTGCTGCACTCAGACACGGAGCTGAGCGGCTCACTGTTCGCTTATTTATTCAAAGTTTATTAAACGCGTCGCGTGTCCAAACAACTTCACACTCGACACTGCACTTCCTTGGGTCTTCAACAAAACACCTGCCAAGTGTGAAGTCGATCGGATGAATGGTTGTCGAGATACGAGAAGGACACACACACACACACACAGATTTCTTCCATAGAGATGTGATCATGCCCTGTGGCTAACTAAAGAGGCCTTAGAGTTTCCTTTATGTCATTATTCAGTGAAAACCATTTATGTCCAAATTTGATGATTTTTAATTTTTCAGATAGTCTGAGCAATTAAGTGTTATTTATATAGGCTAAATAAGCCATTTAAAACACCACTGAATTATATCAAAAATGCATGTCACAGTGAGTGACAAGGGTTCTTCTGAATATTGGATATAGAGTGCATTAAATGAATTCCTTTGTGTTACAGGAGCTATTTTCTTATGTCTGGTGGCTGCAACTGGGCCAAAATCACTGGCCAACTATGTACTTGCATGCTCTATGTCCTGCAAATATAAATGTAAGACATTTAATGAACTTCTAAACGTTCGGTGGGACGGAAATTAAGCCAAATAACCCCTGACAGGGAAATGACAACACTTAAAATTAACATTTAATCAAGGCCTAAACCTGTAAGATTTCACATTTTAATAACCTCAGATATTTTTAAAAAAGCGAGACCTGACATCACTGCAATGATGTCCGACAGCAGAACATAGGACAGTAGTGTAGCATTGTAGTTATTAGGAGTGTGAATGCATAAGGTGTGTTGCATATGATGTAAAGAGGGTCCATACCTGGGTGGGAAAGAGATCTCCAGTTCATGCAGCCGATCCTTGAACACCGACAGCTCTTTGTCAAACTCTAAAAGCTGTGAAAAGAAAAAGCAACCAATGGAGGGATGAGGAGAGAGACAAGCATCAATCAACTCATTACAAATGAAATCAAATTACTTTTTTTAAAAAACCTTTTTTGCTCTTCTCTACATTTGTCTTTGGTAAAAAAGAGATACATGCTAAAACAATCTTTATTCACACCTTGTCTTATTCAGACAGTTTTGTTGGATGGCTTGTACTGCAATGATAAGTTGATCGAAATAATTCATTGACAACTATTTTATATGAATCATTTAAACTCATTTTCAAGAAAATTACCAAACATCTGATGGTTTCAGCTCCTCAAATATGAGAATTTGCTGCCTTTCTTTGTCTTACATTATGTACTATAATGTAAGACAGTTGTTCAGACAGAACAAGAAATCTAATGACATCGCCTTGGGCCCTCAGAAATTGTGATTGGAATGTTCTGCAGTATTATAGACCAAACGACTGATTAATCAAGAAGATAATCTGTAGATCAATCCATGATAAAAATAATCCTTAGTTGTAGCCCTTGATGTCAGAAGTCAGAGTTTCAGAGGAAACTGAATAGGCCCAATGAACTTTGAAGTCAAAACCTTCTAACAACAGGCTTCAGTCTCAGTGAGGTGTGGATTATAATAAGCTGAATGAGAGTTGATGATACCATCTTTCGGCTTATTCGGTCATGTCCATTTACCCAACACTGGCAAGAATTGACAGTAGTTGACCAGTTGTGTGTGTGTGTGTGTTCCTAGCTCTGTCCTACTGGGGGTCTATCTCTCCACACTGACAGTGCATCCACACACTCTTCATCAATCATGTCTCCTCACCCAGCTGTATTCACTCACTAGAGTGTACACACACACTTCCCCCAATTTCCCCCCTTTCACAAAACCCATAAATCATTAGTGAAAAGTGCAATTAGCAGCTTCTTGTACACATTAATTATCTGGGAGATGAACAGGTAGCTAGGGCACCTGCATGACTGCCTCCCTGAGAGATTGACAGTGACGTTTCCCAGCAACTCCCCCCCTCACCCCCGGAGGACCTTCTGCTAGCCCCGCCCTTTCCTTTCAGACAGGAAGACATCAGAAGGGAGCTGAGACATGTTCGTTTAGTGGTAAATTGGGCCGTTGTACATGTTTCAAACATCAGGCTACAATTATGGCCTGATGAAGACCTCATCCTAGATGGGAAGAGTCTGACAGCAGCTGTATAAGCAGCTTGATGTTAATGACATTACATTGGTGTATTACAATATGTTGATAGGTACATGATGAAATATCCACAGAGATGACGTGGTACACAGGGGTAATATTGGGAAGGACATCCTCCCAAAGTGGAGACACGGGAGGAGGGGCAGACGTCATATGAGTATTATTATATCAGTGCAAGGTAACTACTGTTTTCCATCTACACTGACATATTTATGCTATCCATGTATGACTGTGTGTGCATTTCTCTGTTGAGAACACATGTAAAAAGCCAAAGTCCAGCATGTGCCTTCACAGTTGCGCTTGGTGTTTGTGTGTATGTGTGATTGTGTGTCAGTGGTGTAGAACAGTGGCCATTACTTTCAGGCAGAGGGGCCTCCCAGTCGGAGTCTCTGTGGTTCAGGAGGGCAGATGTGCTGCATTCATCAAACTCACACTGCCGGGGTCACAGGAGAGACTCACACACTGTGGATGAGGGATGGCAGAGCAGGGGATGCAACCCCACGCTCCACTGTGCACTCCGTCTCACCATCCACCCACTGATACCTTCTTCTAGTGTGTGTGCATGTTATAGTTCGTTCCAATACAGTATTTTTGAGGCCAATACCAATAACAATATTTGAGCTTTTAAATAAATCGGATAATTACAGTAATGACTTGAATATAAGATTTTTTTCCTGGAAATTAGGATTGAAAAAGTGGGGGTTGTATTATATTTGAGGTACCCACACCATTAGATATCCTTTTTGAATGGGTTAGTGTAACAGCGGCTCCAACAAAGAGTGTTGCGTTATGGGTCGTTTTTTAGCCTTAATGTTGCCTATGGGATTTTCTGATGGCTCATGTAACTTGCTTTGCTGCACGGAGGAGATAAATTCCTGATGAGTGAAACAAGCTGAAAGCATGTTTCATTACTGCAGAAACGGACCTTAAAAAAGATCTCCGGCCCCTTCCAGGAGCTTGACAGGAGAGAGTGTAAGTACGTGACTAATAAACAGAATGAAGAGTTACACTTGGTCAAGCTACATAAATGTGGGATTTACTTTCTGCTTTGATGAAAGTACTCAATGTCAATTTTAACAAGAGAAAAGGCTTCAAAGATGAGGATTATTGTTGAACTAAGAGTATCTTCTTCTTCCCAGCAGAACTACATTGTGTTTTGTAGTCGTCATCTTATATTCCAGCTAATATGGTAAATATGTTGTGGCCCACAGTAATTTTTCGACATAAACACATAATATAAACAAACATTTTTGATAAGGATCCCTTACATTTGTTTTGTTAGAATTGTAATTTTATATTTAAAAAATAAACCTGTCAGTACTCTCTGGTAGACAAACTCTTTCTGAAATACCGCAAACATATCTTTGGTATTTCAGTACTGAAATTTCTTGTTATTTATTGGCCGACATATACACCAATACAGATATATCTGTAGCAAGCTAATATTGGCTAATGTTACTGGATATTTATAGTGTGTGTGTGTGTGTGTGTGAGAGATTGTGAACATGGGAAACAGAAACGGTGGAAAGTGAAAGTGGATGCAAGAGGATATTTAGCGGTCCATTATACTAGTATAAAAGCAAAAGCTCACATCAATATTTAACAACTTTGGTAACAAGCCAGTTGGTAACACTATATACTGTATGTACACATGCTCACAGGTGTGACTGTTTGAGGTAAAGCTCCTCAGACTATAAGTGTGTGTCACCGTTAAAACAGCAGGAGATGAGCAACATATGGCTGTGTGTGTCTACTACGTGTTAAGTGAATGTTGAGTAATTCATTCAGGTGGATGGAAAACCCTGCAGTCAGAAATTTCACACTACATTTCATCCCGGGTCAATTAAGCATAATGCTCTGCTGCTGGGTCAGTGGTTTAAAAAAACAGCTTATATTGGTTCAAGGCCTCCTGACATTATAAAGCCAGGAGTAGTTTGTCAACCAGAAATGACCTTGGGAGTTGTGGAGGAGGCGGTGCGAGATGATGCAGCTCCGGCAATATCACAGAAGGGAAAAAAGATGAAGAAGTGTCTGGGTAAAAACTACCCTGTCATGGGCTCAAATTTCTGACTTTGCTTGGATGATCAGCACCCTCCTAAATCAGTGTGGCGATGATAGTTAAGACGCAGGAAGTTGAGGGGAGTACGGCCCCCAACCGTCCCTCTCGGCGTGCAGGCGGCTTGTCCACCACCTGTAATTGTGCTTTGATTTACGCGTTGTCAAATATCCCCTGTGACAACACCTGCTGCCATTAAAACCCATCAATAAATGTTGGGGTGAAAGGTCATTTAATTTGATTTTTACACCTCACACTTGGCTTTCATTGCAGCGGCCATATTTTTCCTTCTTTTTATGGGATCTTCATTATTTCGTGTGGAAAAGCGATAAACTGTCACTGACGGGGGGGGGGGGGGTGGCCGATTGGTACAGAGAGGGGCCAACGCATACAAAACTCAACGCTTCAGTGCATTGAACGGCTGAACTCTCATTTTTAATGTCTATTAAATTATGTAGAGAGGGAGGAAATTAGATAATTGCTGATTCAATGATGAGAAAATGTCAGAAAAAAACACACAGATCTCCACAATAAGGGCTTAATTTGGACTTGTTTGCATCCAGAATAACTAGGCATGACTGTAAAAGCTTAATCTTTTATCCATATAAGAGTACATAAGGCCTACTGTGAATGTATGCTATCTGTTCTGATAAGGCTAAGTAAGCAATCAATACTTTCTCCAACTATTCAGAACAGAGGCGAGCGACACTAAGAGACAGCCAGGGACCCAATGCAGCATCAGTTTATACAAATCCTATAAGGTCAGATTTCATTTAGCATGGCTTCTGTATTAGCACTTAAGAGCTCCGACAGGGAAAATATGAAAGAACTTTGGGCTGGAGAGGCATTCTTTTTTTTTTTCTTTTTTTCTTTATTTTTTTTTTGTCCCGCTCATGTTTAAAGCGTCTCGGGGCTTTTGAGTAATGCTGAGGGCGACGCTGCCAGCATGACAAGGAGAGGCAGGCCAGACAGAAAGGTTCATCACTTACTACAGCTAGTACACAAACACACCCTCCTCTCCCAGTCCCCCATCTGCCGACACCACACTGATAAAGTTACAATAAAGAGATACTGAAACAAAATCAATGGGGATGGAGGAGGGGGACGGCCCCCCGGGTGTGTGTCTGTGTGTGCTCCAGGATAGGAAGAAACTGTGTGCTGATTGCACATCTACAGATGCACAGCACAAACATGAACAGTACGCATGCGTGCGCGCGCACACACACACACACACACACACACACACACACACCACGGTCCTCCCATCTCTCCACCGGAGCAAGGCCCCGCGGTGCCCCTTGACGCCACGAGCACCCGGAAAATTTAATCTTCCCAAATACTCATCAGGGCTCTCCATCGTCCTGCCGTGACAGCGCTGGGGATAATTAATTATACAATTTCGATGGGAATATCGACTAAACAAACCTATTAATCATAGCAAAAGTCAATAGGCATGGACACATTCAATCATGTCCCGGCCAATGATTACTCCTCTCAAAATACAATAATTATTTTCAAGAGCTGCCTCGAATTAAATTTCTGTCAAGCTGGTACAAGTCTTGCAGTTGATGAAGGATGCAATGGATTTTTTTTTCTTTCCCCTTCCCCAGTGGAGGAGTGTGAGGAGGGACATTTATCCTTTTGGAAAGGTAGTTTGTTTTATAAGGATCATAACACGGTGTGTTTAACTAGACCATGACCATCAGATTATCTCTGAAGCTCCCATTATGTCGTCCATCTTGTCTGGCTTGGTGAGGAGGAGGAGAGGGAGGAAGGGAGGGAGGAGGAATTGGGGGGGGCGCCTCAGCAACCTACAGCTACTGTTGCACAGTCAGGGTCCCTACACATTTCTGCTGATCAAATTCAATGATTTCTCCATGTCGTACAGTACAATGTGCAAGGTCAATATCTGCCAACATCTGTGTCTTCCAAATCCCATCTTTGGTTAAAAAGCTAAAGCTTTTTTTTAATTACCCTTTATCACTGATATACTTTATATGTTTTTCTTTGGGAAAAAGTACATGTGTTAGTTGATTATTCCCCCTCAAAAATAACCAGATCTCCAATTGGTGGGTCCAGTAGACTGACTTGTTCATATAATTGAAATTATGTGACCATACGTTACTAAACCCACAGAACTTTATTTTAAATTCTTTTAAAGTTTTCAAAGATATCAATACAGTTAAATATCACCTCCGGACAATGAATAATAACTGCATGATGTGCTGTTTCCACAAAAAAAGGTTCTTTAAAAAAGTTATTAACAAAATACAGAATCTGTGAATATGTAAATATTCTTAGAGACAGGTGTAACTGCTGGGTGAAAGGCAGCTCCTACATCACTGAAAAGTCCATTCGTAGTGTGTGTGCACTACAAGTTTCCACATCAAACTTGTGTAAGTTGCATATTTGACCACGATTGGCTTCCATGCTAGTTGTGATGTCACAAAATCTTGCTTGTACTTACATGTGTTTAACTCAAATTTAAGGTGAGCTTTCTAGTGTCAAACTAGAAGTGAAAGTTGAGCAACAAAGTGAAGTTGCAATGAGCAAAATACATTTCTAAGTGGCTGGATGGATGGATTAACCAATTAAAAATTATAACTTAATTTATGTTTTTGCTAAAACCTAATACTGCTGATACCTTCTAAGGCCTTTTTTTTAGGGAAGTAAATTCAATGCTTGACAGGACTTTTCAACACCTGCAGATATCCTGTATATAGTGACATGGCAAATGTAGGCAAAGCCATAAAGTGTGTTCCATTGTTATATATTACATTAGACAAAACCTTGTGTGTGTGTGTGTGTGTGTGTGTGTGTGTGTGTGTGTGTGTGTGTGTGTGTGTGTCCTTCACAGGATTTCTAACAGGGTCCAACTTTGCACTACTTAATGCAATATGTAGCCATATAAAAGCTGAACTGTGTATCAGGTGTTTTCTTCTGCAGACACTAAATGTTCACCTCATCTACACTCAATCTCATTTAAAAGTTATTCCAAAGACATTTGGTCTCACAGTAGGGACAAAGACAGTGTGTATGAGACCAAAGTGATATGAAAGCATCAGTCAATGCATCTGTATGTCTCAGGTCAGCAGCTGCATTAATGATATTGTGTACATGTGCTTGTTTTTCCTTCACACTGCTTTTTCAATGCCCATTATCCAAATATAAAAGACCCTAAATCAAATTTTGTGGCTGCAAAGAATCTTTTGACTTTCATTCTTGTGCTCTGTCCAATTCACAGATAATCAATTTTAAATGTAGTAAATGGCAGCCGTTGTTACTATGCAGTGGAAAAAGAAAGTCTATAAAGTCAATAAAACAAATTAAATTAGTAATAAATAACTTGAAGAGGAGAGATGATGAAAGGAGGATAAATATATAAAGGGTTAGGAAGCCAAGGAGGTGACTTACTGAGGTCCCATTGTTTTCCCGGAAAACGTCCTGGTTGACATAATTAAAAAGCTTCTTTTCAAGTTGAAGAACAACCTAAACCAGCGGCAAGAGAAGAAAATGGGCTCTGATTAATACCAATACTAAAGCGAAGTGTGCTTAGTAATTAGAGCGCTAATGAACAGCAGTGTGCTGCAGTGGTCAGCAGTTTTGTTAACTCTACATGTGTTTCACTGAGACATCACACCACATTATGTTGAATGTAAAAACTACCTGTAATACCTCAGAAAGAGGTTACAGGTATATTACAGGGAAATAACAAATAAGAAATTTGTTCAAATTAATCAGCATATGAAGGAATTATATTCATATTTCCATTTTTGAACCATATTTCCATTAAGGCTCGGTCACACCAGCATTTAAAACAGCAACATTTCACAGCTAAATCATTTGCTTTCAGTTGATTAGCTGCAATCAATGGATATGCACAAAGGGACAAAGTAAAAGTCCACTGAAATCTTTTGTGTCTAGTTCAAATTTGATTAACTTTGACACACAAATTTGTGCTGTTGACCAATAACAACCATCTTGAGAGTCCTGACCTTTCAGGGAACAGTCCAAAATGGAGGAAGTTATTGTAGCTTTTTAGCTGTGATGCATCATCCAGTTTTATTTAAACCTCCTCTGTCAAAATATAAACTCTTCCCGAAGAGATTTTTTCCTCCTCTTCAGCCAATCTGATTAAATCATGTACAATCCTGAAAAGAAAATGCTCTTATGAGCAACTACTGCTAGCATGCTTCCAAAGTGGATACATTTTGCTATGTAAATTTCTGGTGTGACCGGCCTCAAAGGGATAGTTCGGATATTTTGAAGTGGGGTTGTATAAGTACTTATCCATAGTCAGTGTATTACCTGCAGTAGATTTGGGTTGTCATGCTCCCAGTTTGGAGAAGCAGGCAGAAGTACCACTACGAAAGTTAAGCAATGTACTGCTGTGGACAGGGCCAGCAGCAAAATGTATTTAAGCCACCTAAAAAAATCAATATCAGTTTAAGTGTATGCTATATTTAGAATATTTTCACCCCTTTACCTTGCTGTCAGACAGTACTTTGGCACTACATTTTCTCACTTGTAGAACTTCTGTATTCCTACGCATGCTGCGCAATGTCTTATGCCACAGCAGCACACTCTGACCCAAACAGCTGATCTACATTTTGCTGCTGGCCCCGTCCACAGCAGTACAGTGCTTAGCTTCTGTGCCAGTACCCCTGCCTGCCTGTCCAAACTGGGGGGATGCTGACCGCCATCTACTGTAGGTAATACACTATGGATAAGTACCTCATACAGCCCCACTTCAAAAAATCCGAACTATCCCTTTAAGACAAATTTGATTTTATTGAAATTCAATAAAACAGTATTAGGATGACAATGTTATTTAAGTTCCTTTTCAAATCTATTTTCATTTTAATAAGTCAAAAAGACAAGTCAATATTTTGACAGACAGTTTACCTTTCGGTCATTATCACTTTCTCGGAATATTAGCTTGTCGACTTCATTGGTGTCGGCAGTTCTGACTGTCTGCATGGTGGCAGTGGAGCAGAGACTCTGGAGGTGAGAGAGAATGAGAATGAGTGATCACAAAGACACAAAGAAGCAGGAGAGGAAGGTAAAGGTATACCTCCAGTAGAAATGTATGCACTTTGTGTGTTCATAAGAAAAAAGTAAGTGAATAGAATGGATAACTGTGGTTATCACCCACACATCATACCAACACACATGCACACATACACTTTCTACAGTAACATTTATGCTCTGCGGCCACACTTTTACTGCAGTCCTGGTACCCAACACTATGCACAATCCTGTGATGCATCTGAATGATTTTTAAAGAACCGTCCCACAAACTACCAGCTCACTGTCCCTTCTCTTTATCTGGGTCTATGTACTGACCCCATGGACTGTGTGCATGGTTAAATTCCCCTTTGTGGACTCTTTTAACAATTAGTTAAACATTCGACCATCTGTGTTTGAAGACAGTTGAATGAGGTAATCCCTCAGCCAATGGTTCCCATACCACACGGCAGAGACTGGGTGACCTGATTGAAATTCAAAGCACAGATTAGATAATCGGGTCAAGCCAATATAGCAAGCAGAAAAAGGCCCTTTAGACTGAAATGTCACAAATCAGTCCTGCTTCGGCCACGAAGAAACGGCACACCAGATTAGAACAAACACCATGCCCTGAGAGAAAGTGGAACAACTTCCCCCCACTGCCTCAAATCCATTTCTTCATGCTCACCCCCCCTTCCCCAAAAGCAACTTTCTAAAGCCCTAACAAATCGCTCCATCTTTCACTCATTTAGGCCATCCAAATGCAGGGTCAATATGGTCCCCTGGCAGCCAAATGCTAATGCGCTTAAGTGCGCTTAAGCAGCTTTGTGCAATGAATAGGCCAAAGAAGGAGCTAGTGAGAAGGGCAAGAGATACTTTCCCTGTCAAAAAGTCATTGTAGCCACAGCTAGCACAGACAACCACAGAAAGTACTTTTTTACCATCTTTGATTAGTACCCAATGCACATTATGTGAACCTGGTATAATTTCTGCTCAAAATGTTCAGTACATTTCAGATATGAACAGCAAAAACTACAAGACTTTAGAAAGTCTAGTGAAGGTTGTGAGTTTGACATATTAAAAAAATATCTTTTTAAAATGGACCTTAGTGGTTTTGGATTCTACAAGCATCAGGGTCTTGTAATTCTTCCAAGCGAGCCCCTTCTGTCGCCCACTTTGCAAATCCAAAAATCATTCAAGCAGAAATCCCTGGCCACTTCACAGTTACCACTGAAGCCAGAAGCTCACACTGCTTACTGGCACTAAAAGCATCAATATTTAAAGCACAGAAATGGCCCCCCCATTCATGTTCAAATGATTCTGATAATCCAGTCAGTGAGGCTCGGATCAGAGTGAGTGGTCATCACAAAACAGGAATATGTCCTCCACATTTGGCAGTGGTATATCTACCAATCACATGCAAATGAGCCTAGATATGAACAGAGAGGATGATACATACAAGTTTCTTCTTAGAGAAGAGTGGAATGACGTCTTTTCCAGTGAGATAATTGGTCTGCAGGTTTTGGTATTCATGTTAGAGCTACACCTTGTGCCAAATGTCAGCTCAGTAAGAAAAAAAGACAATTAGCTAATGCTGCCTTAACTTGTGGGAAAATGGCTTTTCCCAGAATGATGACATTTTAGATTCCTGGGTAAATTAAACTATTTTAGCTTCAGTGAAACTAATGATTCCAACTGCCAATTTTACATTTGGCCCTTTTGCAAGAGCAACAAAGCACAGAAGCTGAAGACACCTGATTTATTTGAGGCGTGTGTTACATACGTATATATCCACAGTGTAAATGAACATGTTTTTATTCATTTTTATTTCAAAACTAATTTAAGAGTTTAGCAGGTCACCGCTGGGGTGGCCAGTCCTTTACTGTAGGTATCCTGGGCTGGACCTTTGCATGCAGTGAATGCTGTGATGTGACTGATTGATCCATTCATAAGTTCATTGACTGACCAATCAGTGTGTCAGAGCGGTTGGTAGTGGCTGATTGCACCGATTGATCACAGCTCTCCTACTGTCGTCCTCTGTGAAAAACATCCCCATCATCCAACACAGCTTCCAGCCTCAGCCCTCGCTCACCCCAGTGCCTCTGTCATAAGATCTGTCCACCAAACACTAAGATGGGGAAAATGAGAACCCCATGCTGTCACTTAAGGCCATATCAGTGCAGTGATGTCTCCTTCCTACTGCCAGCAGAACCCAGGTGCTTGTGCAGAATCTCTGAATAAATCTCTTCTTCATGCAAGTCTTCAAAGCTCCTGCCTTCTAAGCACATTA
Organism: Scomberomorus guttatus; assembly: GCA_038419695.1. Classification (NCBI taxonomy): domain Eukaryota; kingdom Metazoa; phylum Chordata; class Actinopteri; order Scombriformes; family Scombridae; genus Scomberomorus; species Scomberomorus guttatus. Next base: position 24,113,323 of record CM076458.1, read on the forward strand.
CAAGTAGACACGCTCTCACTGACCACCCGAAATGATATTACCATAATTCATTTGACTGCAATTGCCTCCTTATTTGATACATGCCAATTAGTCTGAGGGAGGGAGAGAGGAAGACAGGCAATGGGAAAACATTAACAGACAGCTGTCATGAAAAGCAGCTGTAGTCCAGGGGACAGTAAGGATGTCTTCACTCCTCTGGGCTCTTTAACGGATCCTGCAAAGTGACTTGGCATTACATCTCTGCATTATGGGTCACAGGTCAACACTGAGTGTTTGTACAGGGCCAGAGGCCGGGGGGCTGGGACGAGAGGTTGCCGAGGAAGGCGCAGGCTTTGTGCATCAATGGAGGATAATCTCATGACTGTCGAAAGAGGAAGCGGCTGTTTAAAGGAGCTCTCTATTCCAGCTGCTCTCCTTAGAAGAGAGGTTAAAGCAATCTGTGCCACTTCAAAGACCAAAGACACACACACAACCAAGCCTTCTGTCTCCAGTCCTGCCAACAGATGGAGGCAATCCACTGTGCCCAACTTAAACACTAAGAAACCCACCCACAACACCATGACATTCCTGACCATGCAAAAGCAGCAGACTCCTCTCTGATGGGATGAAGACACAGAGAAGATTTTATTAAAAATTTGGTCTTGCACTGCAAAGGCCATTTTTTTAAACATTACATTAGAACATTAAAAACTTCACCCTTGATTCTTGGAGATGCAGGTCTAGCATCTTGATCTATATATTTTTTTTTGGCCCAACACAAAGCTGGCAGCAATGTGCAGCTGAATCAGGTGTAACTTCAGAGGGAAAAAAAGACTAGCATACTGACACTTTCTGTACTTTTGCACTTGAATTAGGATATGTTTGTATTGTTGTGACTCTTATTTCATTACAGTGTATGGTTTGTGGCACTTGGACACTGGTTCTGGCAGCTCTGGCCTGTTCGAGTTGCTATCCAATGACAAATGTACACCTACAGTATTCTAAGTTAACTATATCAGTGTTTGCTTTATGCTAATTTTGTTCATACTGACTGCGATGAATACAAAGTAATGTCGAAATATTAGTCTGGTTAATAGACTTTTAGCAGCAGACATTTGTGACATACTAGCCAATGTACAATTCATTTTAACTTTTTAATTACAATCCCATACAATGATTTAACACTATTCATTAAACTGTCATTCTACCCCATATAATAATCCATTGAGTGCATTTAGAACTTAGTGATTAAACCTCAATTAGGTAGGGAGAGCACTGTATGAGACTGTGTGCAGAGAGAGACAGAGGATGAGTGGACAATGAGCTAACTATTCATTCTTCATTACCAGAGGCAGGGGACAGGGGCTCCCCTTTGTGTCAGCAGGGGCAGTGGCATTGTCAGAATGCGCCATTATTTTCTCGCTGCCACGCAAAGTGAGGCTGCCAGCTGAGTTAAGGTGTGCCAGCGGGGCTGGCAGGTTCAGCATGAATTGCTTAGCACTCCGATCACTTTTCTTCCGATCGCCACCGTTCATCACGCCCATCCCACATGCATGATTGCGACATCTGCCCGAGTGGGGTAGAAAGGGGCATCCAAAGTAGGCAACAACAAATTTGGCCTCTTGCTTTCCTGCCAGCTTTTACACAGGAAAGCCAGTAAATCAGCTGTGACCCTCCCCACCTGATCTGACTGGACACAAGCCAGAGATATCCACTCCTCTCTCCCTGTGGCCGGCTAATTTAATGCTTCCAAACACGCCGGATTAATCATTGACAAACAGAACAGGATGGGGATTCAACATGGAGGACAGCTGAGAGTAGACACATAATCACCTGCCAAGTTAGCCTATGTGTGACCCACTGGTCAGCAGTTGACCCTAGTAAACCTGGCCTGTGTCACCCCTAACTGCAAGTAACACACACACAAACTCTCAACCCTTCCCATGAACCCATTGGGCTGTGTGAGAGAGCTGACGCTGAGGGTTGATGGCAGTGTGTGCGTTGTAGGAGGTCTCCTAACCTGCCACGCCCTCGCCAAAAATCAGCTTGGAGAGGTAAGAGGGCGTGCGAGGTAGTGATAATGTGCCCTATTTATCTTGTGCATTATAACATCTGGGAAACTTCTCTAAAAACAATGGCGCGCATTGAGGGCTGCCATTCTGGCTTTACCTTCAGAAACTGGCCAAAAGCATTTGTCCCCTTGGAATGGATAATGGACAGGCCACAAATCATTCAGGACAACAGGACGGAGGGGTGTGTGTGTGTGAGAGAGAAACTGAATGTATGTGTATGTTTTGTGTGAGTGTGTGTGTGTTCCCCCCTGGTATTTAACTTCTCTGCTGGCCCATTCTGCAGGGCCCCGCAGGACAAATTGCCCTGCATGGTTGTCTTTGAGAGGCAGTGCAGCGCGCAGAGAAAGGGACAGGGCTGAAACACAGGGAACAGGCCTATAAAAATTCATCACTTTGACCCCGGCGACCTCCCACTACTGGGGGGTTACACACACACACACACACACACACACACACACACACACACACACACACACACACACACACAGAGTGAGAGAGATGCACGAGCACGCATTTGCCCACCCACCCAAACTCACACTCGAAGCTGGGAGCAAATATTCTGAAATTATATCCACACATTTTGAGTAAAGCCTTACACCAACAGAAACACGCTAACTTAAACGTGTCCTATAAGACTACTGAAGTCACAGAAATGTACTAAGCCTCCTGATCTCTCTGTCTCTTTCTCTCACACATGGCACACTAGCAAGCACAATGGCCATGGAAAAGCCTTCTACACAGGAAAAGGCCACCAGATGCTTCATTGTGACTGTTTCTCTGTGTAAAGTAGTGGCAGTAAAAGGAGGGTGGGTTCTCCTGAGGCGTATTAGTCCCAGTAAGAGGAGGACATTGTCTCAGGCCGAGCTCTTGACACATTACTGCCAACTATACAAAGAAAACCTAATGAGAGATTTAATCTGAGATACCTCCCCTGCCACTTTTAGTCAGCACTTTGAAACCAACCGCGGCAGATGTCTGCAAGACTGTTTAACGTACCAGGTTCTCTTAACCTCTCAATAAGGTCGTACACGCTCAGATTGCTCAATAGCCATCTTAATGTGGCATTCATTTGAATGTTGTTAGCTGCAGTTGTAATGTTTCTGAAAGAGAGCTTTGTGATCTGAAGGAGTAGCCAGCAGCGCTACTGCTATTCATGTTTTCTTTTTAACACCCCAGACTTAAAAAGTACATTTATCCTGTTAATGAGAAAACAAATTCACATCCAACCGTGAAGCAATCGTTGAAGCACATTTAAATATAGCCAACCGAAGTGCTATTGATAGAGTATAAACACTTACTAAGCACCTAAAAACATTGCACTCTCATTTACCTATTCCACCGTAGCTCTCGCTAGGAATCAATTAAAGGAAACAGACAGTGAGGTAATCTGTCGTTGTTGAGTCAATTAAAGAATATCGAAGACCCAATCAGTGATTGGTGATTAGTGACCGTCCAATAAGAATGCAGACTCTGCTGAGTTCATTACTCTGGAATTCGATAAAGATCAGGACCGGACAATTAATGAAAGTCTAAAAAGGGAGTGTGGTTGGACGAACATCAAATATGCAACAGAGATTCTTTTGCATGTTAGAAATTTCCAACTTAATCTAGGATTCACTCCATTAACACTGTTAGAAACCGGTGAAAATTTCTATAGAACTAATATTATAGACTTTTGTTTCCCTGAGGCAACAGTTGATTTACCAAAACAGTTGATGGCTTTTTCAGGCAGGCAGGTGACCAGCCATCTTCCTCCCAGTGTGTACTGGGAGGAGAAGACCCCAGTGAGGCAGAAAACCCTCCTCACACACAAAGAACATTGATTCATTTGGAGCACCACCCTTTAATTTGTTTGCACCATTTCATCTAAATGATGTGCTTGTCCACCAGGGTGAGAGAGAGAGGTGTAATTCAGCCAAGGAAAGGGGAAAGAGGAAGGTACTGAGGGGAGGAGGAGGGGTCTTGACACCCCACCACAGGGCGCTAGGCAACCATCTAGTGGGTGGGCTTTGTGATACATTTTACCAATTTTTCATGCCCATCCCTCTTGATGTGACCCCACTCAGGGCCTTTTATGCCCCTGACAGCTCTGCGCAGGAAAACATGCTGCCGCTCTGATAGCATGAAATCGGGAACAAAGACCCCCAGGGAGAGGAGAAGGGGGCCACTGAGGCACGCTGTGCTCCGGTCCCGCCTGGCTCTGGACACAAACAGATGTTAGGCCAGCCCCGGCTCTCTTGGCCCCCTGAAAGAGGAGGCCCTGTCGGAGAAATGGGCCTGAAATGCATTGTTTTGGGCCTCCTCTAAGACAAAAACAGGAGCCACTCCTTCTGAAAGGGCCCGGCAATATGGCCGTCACAGATAAATCACACAAGGGAGACTGAGAGAAAGGCCCATGAATTCTCAATGTGGCCCTTAATGGGCCCTCTTAAATATGATGGGATATTTGTGTGCGGATGTGAATGGAGCCCAGCGACTTTTAATGTCAGTGGGCAGAGTTGTTTAAAAGCCCATGGTGCCAACAGTGGGTTTACAGCTGTGTTACAATAAGCCATTCTGTAGGAACATCACCCCGCTGCTGACAGTAAAGATTCACACTGGGAATCCTGGAGGCCAAGTTGTTTCAATAATCCTTCTACTGTCACAATCCTGAAGAACAGCAGAACATCTTATCATCACTGACCTGTTGTCCTCTTTAATTTGGCTATGGACTGAACTCAAACCCAAAGCAAATAAATACCATGAATTAAAGGCATTGCCTGATTTGAATATGAACTGTGGCTGACTTGTTGAATGGGCAGCCATGCGCAGCCATACTTATAGAGACTGCTGCTTTGCATATGCATAAGAACAAATTATAATGCTGGAAATAGCAATGGAGACGGTGTCTGTGCATGTTTGTGTACAACTCCCAAAGACAACATGTGCTATCTTGGCAACCTCTCCAACCTTCAGAGAGAGAAAAAACAATTATTGTGCTGTGCTTCACAAAGGCTGAGGACTGCATTAGTCAAAAATAGACTGACATCATACAAGTTGGACACTATGTGCCAGGCACAAAGAGATTCCTATCCTTCACAGTTTATGCCGCATTTCATCTGGACTAAATAATAGCATCACTGTTAGCTGGTGGCTCTTCCTCCTTGTGATTTCAAAGCATGGGTCCATTTTGACAAACAGAAGAAAAGACAAGTTTGGGATAGTGAGGAACAACAACAGGAGAATGAGTGTATTTAGGGGCAGTTTGGGGCTGCAAGTTGTGTCTAAATACGAACGACAGGATTTTGAATTGCTTAAAATGATCACTTTCAGCAGAATTCAAAACTATAAAATAAATACTGAGAAGGGACTGAACAATCTCTGATCATGGATCTACTGTGCATTAGTAGCACACCTGACAATTCTTTCTTGGATGTTATATACCACAATAAAATCAATTTTCTGCAAGCCGTGGCTGTCAAACAACTGGTTACCCAAAAGTTTCCTCTACTCTCTGACTTTCTTTAGATGAAATATTCTGAGAGAAGAGGTGACAGTGCACCAGTAGTGCAGCAAGTTAAAAGAGAGATCTCTACATTGGCTCCAGCTGGAGAAGACGGCAGAAGTGAATGATTGAAGGGTAACTCAGGTTACATCCCTGACCGGGGCCAACCCCAGGGGCCTACAAGGCAATGCGCCCTCCCAGGCCCTGTTAGTGCCAGGCTCTGCGCTCATCCTTGGCTTGGTTGATCACGCCATCCCGCTGTTGGCATGGTGTTCCCAGCTGCCAGTCACAGTGCCCCCCCACCTCCAAGTACACAATGGCAATAGCATGGCTGGCGCCGGGCTCAAACGGCCTGTTGTTAATGAGCAGGACCAACAGAAGCCACTGCTTGTTCTTCATTTGCCAGCGTTTTAATTATATGGACAGCGCTCCCATCAAAGCTGCATCGCTCAAGTTACGCCCTCATAGCTGAACTCTTTTTTCCTCTGTGTCTTCAGCACAGCTGAAAAGCAAACAGAGAGAAGAGAGAGATAACAGGCGCTGTTGTCTAGAGGGAATAGTCTCCCTCTATATCCAGATGGGTTATCTCTGATATAATGGGCCCTCATTGTGATAGATTGGACTCTTCTAGGCAGATAATACGCCTTTATTGTATTGTAAGGAAACATCTCCATCACAGGCTTCACCTATGAGGCTATAAACAGGCATGGGACAAATATTAGGTGCTAATAACTCTGTTTTAACTTGCATGGTGCAGTAAAGGGGTGGAGTTTACTGCATCAGGACAATTGACATAGTGTCAGGTTAGTTGTCTTTCACAGAGAAGTATATTGATTTAGTAGGCTCCAACAAACCAAGTATATTTGCAAATAGAATTTGGCCAAGGTCTGGCAATAAAATAGACAAATACAACACTCCCCTCAGTATGTCCAGCTTGCTGACACTTTATATTTGGGCCTGAATTAAGTAATGAAGAAAAGAGAATTGTTATAATACTGTCCTTGAGCACTATGACATAAAAAGTCAAATTTATTGTAATAAGGTCTTCCCTTTTTAGTCTAAATCTGATTAACTACATGAGGCCTGTCGTGTGTAAATGTATACATCTGTGACTGTTGGTGGAAATGCATGAGTGTATCTGGGAAAACTGAGGGCAGCCAAGGAGGGATGCAGTCCCTAGTGTCAGGGGTTCCACAGAACAGAGGCCCAATCAGTGCTGGCCCGCTGGTTAATGGATGGATGGCCCCCAAAATTAATTAGCCTGACTAATGTAGTGTACACTTAATTACACTGGCTGCCTTTTGATTTATAGCTGGCAAGATACACACATGCTAGTCAAAGTCGAGCTAAAAAGGGAAAATTGTTTACCCTTTACTGGTGCAAATTATTTACCCAGACTAGGTTCAGCAGCCAGGACAATGGCCATCAACTATCTAATGAACTCTTGTTGGTTGCAACTAGAGGGGCAACACAAATATTGCAGGTGTGTGTCTGTACTTTTCTTCCACTACTTAAACTGTGACACCTACAGTATAAATGTCCAATTATTAATAAAAATTGAAGCCAAACATGGTGCTCCAAGATACTTAGTCAATCAAGTAATTCTTCAGACTCGATCAAGGCAATAATATTTCTTCCAAAATGCGAGTTTATCATATACAAATAGAAGAACATGAATGTACAAAAATAAAGAGCCTTGTGTACATACATGCAGCAATAAACATAAATACAGAGAAGATGGCATTCATGACAAGATTTGTCTCCAACATGTCTGCCAAAAAATCTTCACTGTCATGGGCGTTTGCGTTGAGTGATTTCACTGTGTGAAAAATAAATGATCTATCATGCTGGCCTGTCATTACTGAGCATTTTACAGCATTCATTAGGAGAGGGGCTAGTCTAGGGCCCCACCTTTAATTTCATGCTGCTCAAGCGAGAGAAAGGACACAGGACAAAGGAAGGAAGATTGATGCCTGGTCCGGCCCTCTGCACTTCCAGCAGACGCAGACAGGGGGTGCTGATTCAAATCTCTCTCCAGTCTGTGAAAGGCCAGCAAGCCTAATGAAATCTGTCTATGTAGCAGCAGATCAGGCCCAATTAAAACAGCCCCACGCCATGTCACGGGGACAGTAGATCAAGTCAGCAATTAACCTTCCCACTGGCCTCAATCAATCCTTAAATTGGAGCAGGCTGGCCAGCAGCACACAATCTCTGCAGATATTAAATTTACATTCTATTAAGTTTAATTAGGAGGGATTTTAAATATACTAGGAGTCCAGGCACGGAGCCCTGAGCCTGTCATCGACACCGCTGATTCATGACTACTGGCCACTGGCTCGAGGGATACACACACTCTCACACACACACTGCTATACATCTTATACCACCCATTGACTGAAGCATGGAACCAAGGGAAAACCTGTGTTTGCTGTTTGTGTGAGTGGGTCAACAAGGGTTAACTGACCTGCCTCCATGACTAAGCTCCCAACCTGGGAACTGACACTGCTCAGCTGCGGTAAGAAAGGGTGAACATGAATTTCTATAGTAAGATTACTTTAGCAGTTATTACAGGATTACTATTGTAACCTTACTGCTATTATAGTACAAACATGATACATATTATAAATGACTAGTGTTTTGTACTGGAAATGTTTTAATGTCCTGTCTGATTCCTGACCATTACTGCCTGCTCCAACAGATTCACCATCCTCCTGTCTGCTGCCCCTGAGGTTCTGATCACTTCTACCCACAACAATGCTGTCCACTGACGTCTGCCACATCACACAGGATGTGAACTGTGGAAATTAGGTTTATTAAATGTCTTTACCAGAAAAAAATTGCTACAGCTTAAGGAAGTGGTAACTTAAAGTGTATAAAAATGTTAATCGGTAACTTGTAAATGCTGATTCCAATTGTAGCAGTTACAAAGCAGATGCTGGAGCAGTAGAGTTCAGGAAGGACATGCATTTAGATGCATATTTATGATCAATAATAATAAGAGATTCTAACAGCAAAATTTATCCCAGACCTATCTCTTAGTGAATATGCTTACTGTGCACTCCCACCTCCGTTATAGTAACATTTGCCCTCAACATTTGTGATGGGATCCCAATCCTTCGTCCCACTTATACATAATTCTTCTTGACTATAAAGATGATTATAGAGCTGCAGATTTTTCACTATCATTTTATCAGGTGACTAAATAAAGAAAAGAAATTATTACACCTGATTATCCATACTAAATTCCTCCATAATTGCAATGTCGGCAACCTGTTTAACTCAGAATTATAAGATTTGGTGCAATTTCCAGTTAAGCAGTAATGTGTATGGAACTACAGCATACCACCCAGGTCCTCAATAATCAAGAACTGATCAAATGTTTCCCTGTGACCAACATATCTAGTATGAAACATGAGTTGAACACAGCTCAGTCTCTCATGTCATATGCAGGGATTGGAAATGAGAGGGGTATAATTCAGCATAATCTGTTCCAGGTCAGATTTCACCTGTGCACACTCACACAAGTGACCTTTGGGATGCCAAACAGTATTTGGGCACTCCTCACAAGCTTAGGTATCAGGTCTCAGGTGCTAGGCTGTGGCTTCAAAATGAAGGATTAAAAGAATTCACAGGCAGCACATTAACAAGTAGGCTGTGGGGTATCTGATTTGCCAGACATCAAAACCCTTCCTTTGCTGTTCCCCATTTCATCAGCACCGATGCAAAGCGTGATCAAGCCAAAGCATGATCAGACCCATGGGAGAGGAGAGGAAGGTTGGTGGGGACTGGACCACCTCCAGGCTGCTCAGCCCTAGCATTAGTCTCCACGTGGCTGTGTCCTTTGTCTGCCAGTCAAAGGGCCGCTGAATGGGGGTCAATTGAAACCAATTCCCTCTGTCGGACACAATTAATGGGGTTGCCCGGGCTGGGCAAAAGGGGGGCTGCCACAGGCCTTTGGTTACTGATCCTGCCGCACAAGCATGCCAGGAATTTGCCACCTGGAATTTGCCCTGTGACAATAACAAACCCACCCCCTTCCAAACCCACCTCCTTTTTTTGTACACACATGGATACATCCTAAAATACCCCCCCGTCCCATACACCCACCCACAAGGCAGGATGGGTGACAGGGAAGTGGCTAGTGGTTGTCCACAGTCTAGTCACCCACAAAGGACCAGAGACAGAGAAGAAGAGAAGTGGTGTAGCGTGCAGCTGTAGAGAAATGTCCTGGAGTATTTTCTGACCCAGTGACTCTCAAAGTGGGGCCTAAAGATACACATGGGTGCTTGAGGGTTGTCTTGGGTGTTCAACAAATCAAAAGGCAAGTAGTTTAATTTTGCAATCATTTCATCTACTTAACAGAGCTAAAGTATCTATTCATCTGCATAGCAATTTTGGGCCCTTTGCAAAATTCCTATCGATTTAATGTAGAGAGGGAATAGTGAGAAACGAAAGAAATGAGACTCACAGTGAGAATGAGAGCCAGTCTCTCTGTGTCTGAATCAATCTTCAGATAAGTATGGACGATCGATTCACCACCAGCCCATCTACAGTTAAGCACTTCAGTGGATGTGCACTAATTGTCCTGTTGACATTAATTGTCATTAAAGGGCTTAAAACGGCCGCCCGGCTGTGAGTTACACCTCGCACTGAGGTTGCAACCCATTTGTTTATTGGTGACATCACAGCTCTCCCTGCCGCAAACACACAGGTCGCTGTTAAATCAGACAGGTTGACCACTGCGCTCGACGGGTTTATATGAAGCAGTGCTGGCCCTTTAACGACGTGTTTCGGGCAGATGACATCATCAACCTTTTCTGTTGTTCCCATTAAATGGTCAGTATGTTTGAGGAGCCCTCATTAAGCTGGAGGGAGAATATCTAGGTGTGTGTGTGTGTTTGTGCTTTATGCGATGGCCCACAACTCTAACTTCCTGAGTCCAAAAAGCCCCCCTGCATTGCTGTCACACCCCTTTAAATGGGGTGAATCAATCGGATTCATTTGGCCTAACAAATTGGTTTGAGTGTGTGTATTTGTGTGCATGTGTATTCGCTCTGGATGTGAATGTGTATGTGAATGGGGGCCAAGGTGCATAAGAAAGGAGCTGTGTGGAGGGGAGAGGGGGCAGAGATGGACACACACCGATGCAGGCCTAACACATCCCTAGAAAAGGGGTCATGACCCCTAGTGCACTCAAACAGCATTTCAGAGTGGTAGAGACATGGAGAGGGTAAGTGCTTACCTACCACAGAGCAGCATGGACAAGACAGGAAACATGAGGAGAGAGTTATCTAGATTAGCTACACACGATAAACACAGATAGGCTCGGACGATGCCCAAATCATCTCATCTGACTTTGTCTGATTAGATACTTTCCTTTTAGCTTAATGCATCCATGTTGCCTGCCAGTAATGGCATTGAAAACACATTTTTCTTATAAAGCCAAGTAACATTTTATATATCTTAATGTGTAGAACACTGTGTCTTTTGTCACAAAAATGCTGATAAGATATAAAAAAGCCTATCATTGATATAAAATCACTGTGGCAACCTAAATGTGTGCCAGGTGACATTTAATTGCAATAGCTGACTTCTCAATGGCCCCAGTGTTTGCACATCTGCTGTTGTGGATTCTGTACTTGGATTTATTATCTCCTAAGCGACGCATGTTCACATGATCAGTGAGTTAATGTAACCCAATTACAAAACCAAAATCAAATGTACTGCACAAACTTTGAGGCAATCAATCAATGCCCCTGATAGATTGCTGAGTAAAAACATGTGACGTTTATCCCACTTAGCTGACCCTCTGGTGATTTACTGCTCCCCTAGTGGCCAGATGACTAAACTACAAAAGGTTTCTTCTTGTGTGCCGCACAGAGTAAAGTCCCCTTCCTAAGTCATTTGAGCAAAACCTCCATTCAGAAAACCTTCCCTCCTCTTCCCTTCTCCCATGAATGGGGCTCTGGTTGAAATGAACAATGCCCACACCTTGAACAGGCCCACTGATTCGAGGGCCATTGTGCTGCAGAGGAGGGAGAGGATCGGCCAACAAGTGGCTCTCCCACTCTGTTATCATAGGACACCACTGTCTGCGGTGGGCCTTTATGACTTGTTATGCCACTAAACCCCCATCTCCTCATGGAGAATGCTGAATGACTGCACTACCTTGGCTCTCACCAGCCTCATTTGCACCAAGAGAAGGAGGGGAGGAGAAGGAGAGGGAGGGAGCAGGAGAGGAAGAGAGAGAGAAAGAGCAGTGAATGGCACCATAACATAACAATGCACTTGGAGGCTCAGTTGGCAAACACAGCTGGGCAAGCCACAGTGAAGCATTTAATGAGTCATAACTCTAAAGAGACAGTGGGCTACTAAAACCACTTTTACTATATTGCACTCTCTCTCTCACACACACACACAAACACACCGTATATTAACAGAGTTTGATTGTACATAACTACATATGTATAGAGTATTTCAGCATACAGCTGTGCACACATTTCCTATATCACACAGATCTACACAATTAGTTTGTCAATTACCAATTCATCAAGTACAATACAAAAACACTCACCTCAATAACCTGCTTTGAGTCCAGCCTGAAGTTAAAGTCCCCAAAGACAAAATATGGAACCCTCTCATACCGCTGGTCTGTGATCCTGCAAAACATTACAGCCACCTGTCAGTGAGTGTTTCAAACAACCATCACAACCTCTGATGGGTACAGGCAGCCTGAATGCACCAGAAAAATCATCATTCCTAATAATCCTAAATTATAAGCATGAATTATAAATAGCAGAGAAAATTCTGAAAATCATCTGGAGAAACTTTATCACTGGTTATTAAATGACTGTTAAAGATGTTATCTGATGATTCCTCTGACCTCCTGGCATTTAGTTGATGAGGGCCACAGCACCACCTGGTGGCCTGAACACTCTGATTAGGAGTTTTCATCTCTACAGAGGAGGGAACATGATTTTTTTTTTTTGTGAAGCTATGTGACATCTTGTTGTGCTCTGGTTTTTAGTACATGAGTTTTATGGCATACACAGTTTATCAGATAGTACACAAAGTATGGTAAACATTAAGATTGGGCAGATAGAGGATATGATACAAACATGTCATTTGAAATCTGAAAAACAGGCCTATTATGAGGATTAATAAGGTGTTTAAACAACTTGCAATTTTTTGGACAAACCATGTGTCAGGGGTCAGATCAAAACCTGCAACACTCACTGATGGAACAACTATATCTTCTTGATGGAACAAGGGTGCGGTGCCGATTTAGCATTGAAAAATTAACAATGGACATTTTTTTTAAAAGTATCAAAATCAATGCAGCAGAACCAGAGATATCATCCTTTTTTATTCCATGCATTCTTTAGCTTATCATCAGGCAGAGATGAGGAGCGGGCTACAGAGGTCTGGTAAACTCACTTCTTTCCCCAAGAACTGTAAACAGTTTGATGTGTAAAATTGCTGCAGAAACCTAATAATAATGTGTAATAATGTTCATATTTTCTACATGTATCTATTTATGCAAAAATAAAGGAATGAGAGATTGAAACAACTCAGTGACCATCTTTCCCACCACCCATGTCAGCCCTGCAACAAACTGAGACTCCTTTACTGTACATGTTCCAGCTGGCAAAGTGCTGGGGGATGAAGTAAACATGCTTTCAATTCAAACTGTTACTTCTCAGCTGACATCACAATTCAATTAATAAATCTTGATTATTTCCTTTGATAATCGGCTTTGATGGCAAAGATAGTCAAATTCACTTTGCTGAATTGATCAAAAGGAGAGTGAACTGACCCAAACCATCAAGAGACACATGCTGGAGATACTCTGTGTGTTGGTCCTGCACTCAGCAAAGACATGATGGCAGCAGAGACAGATAAGACAAACTGAACCTATAAGCCCACCAACTGATTTGTTGGTGGGCTTATAGGTTCAGACCAAGAGTCAGTAACAGACTTATATATCATGAGGGACTATCTACCCAGTCTACCACAGGCTCTGCTTCACTTGGAATCTGACCGAAAGGAATCTATTGTTTGTGCTTTTTTGATGCCTCGAACAGGTCGTTAAATCCAGCACATTTTAATGTCTCGTGTCTAATGTTTTTAATGCACTGAATGCATTGCTTTTTAAATCAGAGAGATAAGTGTCAGAGGATTCATAGAGTATAGATCCTCTCTGTCATGGACTACTTCCAGATATCCAGAACCTCGCCACAGTGCCAGCATCCCAGTGCCTTAAAAAAAAAAAAAAAAAAAACGCACCTAAGCGACATATAATTAACTCCTATGCCTCATCACCTACTTAAAAGTGGCTCTTCTACAGAGCAGAGATAGGAAATTAAGGTGGACGTAGCGCAGCCTCTTGTGTAATTAATGATTCAGGATGCTTGGCTCGCTATCTCCACTAATCGTGCGGATAAATCTCACTGTGGACTTCCCAGGCCCAGATAACAATATATTTATGGGGCTGTAAAGAGAGAAGGCTCTTCTTGGTGGTGGGTCTCGGCTCGGCCGGCTGTCGTAAAGCATGGTCTCTTCCTCTCTATGAGGCAGGGAGAATGAAGGGCAGGGAGGCGAAAGGGACTGGAGTAAGAGGCGGGGAACACGGCTATTATATTAAATAGAGACTGTGTAACTTTGACATCCCATTATATTAAACAGACACTAGATCGTCTTTCTATCCCGCAGGTTTTTCAAGAGGGGTCAACATGGAGATGGGAAGAGCGTCAAGAATTTCATCTTCAAAATAACAATGAAAATGTTTCATGGTTGTGATTGATGTGATAAAATCTACCATTTTTATCTGTTACTTTAATCAATCAATCATTCTTAATTGTAGTAGCAATTTGGGCTGCAAGTAATGATTATTTCCATTATCAATTAATCTGCCAATTATTTGCTTGATTGATCAGTGAACTGTTTGTTCTTTAAAATAAAAATAGAAAATAGTGAAAAATGCATTACAGTTTTGTCAGATCCCAACTTGACATTTTCAAATTGCTTGTTTTAAACAAGACCCAAAAATATTTATAACGGTCATAAAACATGTAAAAAATGTAAAAAAAAAAAAAAAGAAAAAAGAAAAGGTGCAGATCTTCACATATGGGAATCTGGAACCAGTGAGTTGTTTGTGATCAATTCTCTGCCAAATCAACTTATCAATTAAGCAACAATTGAGTTCTACTCAATACATAATGGCCTATAATTTGATGTAAGTAGCATTAAACGTCATTAGTAGCGCATACAGTTGTTGACACAGTGGTGGTATTAGTATAAGCTGGAACTTCAGGAACCCTGATAGACTCATAATGAACAGCAAGTGTACATCTTGTAGACATGATGAATTTTAGTCACCTTGAAGCCCTCACAAACCCTTCAGGTTACACAGACGCAGAGAGTACAATTTGTTTCAAAGAACTGACATTTTAAACCTTCATCACAGCTAAAAATAACATTATTTCATATAATCAACAAAAGTTTCAGTTCAATTTTGGGATCCATAAGCCTCTAGAAAACAATTCCCCTTTACCTGAGTGCACCACTTCTTCACAGCTATCTGAGGGGAAACAGTGGATCCAATATCTTCTTAAAAACAAGGAAAGTGTGTCTCACATTTTCAAATTGGCGCTTTTACAGCATTTGGTTTCTGGAGTCACTTACACAGATGGTCTAAAAACCGAAGGATCACTGGTTCAGTAAGTTTCTACATTGTGAGTAGCCATGGATCCTGGAGCAAAAGAATTAGCTTCTCCAATCTGTCTCACTCACATCAGTACGGATAAGATTCTTAGCTAAATACTTAAATAGATTGTGCTAGTAATCACAGACACATAGTTAAAAAGACTGTGTGTGTGTGTGTGTGTGTGTGTAAGCAGTAGCTCATTAATATACTCAAACTGGGACTGATGTCATTAATGACCTTACATCCTGGTGCTAAGAGACTCAGCTCTATTCAAACAGGGTTAGTGGCCAGTTTATCCTGTTGTCCTGAATGGAGGGCAGTAAAATGGCTGTACACAGGCGTCACTGCAGTTGTTATATGCCTGGGAACTCATGTATTCCTTGTGTTAATTCAGAGTTTACCACATGCCAGCAGCTACGAATGATGAATTGAAACCAAAAGTTAATCCACTAAATTTCAAACTTCAGTCAGTAATCTGTGCACATGCCGATCAGACACTGATGTCAAAAGATAAGAAAGAGGGTTAATAGATGAATGGGGAAGAAGAGAAGTAAGTGGCGAAGTCTCTAAAAGGAAAAAAGAGATAGTGAGAGTGAAAGAGAAGGAGCGAGAGTATATGTGTGTTTCTCCATAGCCTGGAGGTCTTTCTACTCTACGTCCTGTAGCTTTATCCCGCTAACAGCCATGTCTAATACCCGAAGCCGGGCTGTTTTGTCTGCTAGTCGAAGGTATCAGCCACAGGTCAGAAGGTAACACTCTGTTTACACGATCATTTCCTAAAGCACTCATGCTGACCCGCTGGTGTGAAAGTTGACTTTTTTCTTGGCCTTTGTGGGGGGAACGAAGAATTGCAACATTAGCTACAGCTACTGGGCGTGAAAGGGCCCTGAGGGTGGGGGGTCCCGAGCTTGGGCCCCCCCTTGCTGACCCTCACCCTCGGCGGGGGCCCCATTAGCCTCGTCATCTCAGTTCATTCAGGCAAACTGTAACAGTGTCAGTGACATTCTCCCACAAAGACGCACTCCTTTACACAGTCTATAAACATGCTTTCTCCTGGCCAATTCATCGCGCAGTGACACCCCTGAAAGAGCCTCTTCACAAGGGCCGTTCTCACTGAGGTTTGGGCTGGGGCCTTCGTCAGGCCTTCCTAGGGGCCACACAAAGACAGGGGTCAGACACTAATTTATAACATGGCCCCCGACTCTGCTCCCAGGCTCCTTAAACCACCAGCACAAAGCAACCACCGCACATTCTCCCCTTCTGATTCTCCTACTCTCTCTCACACGCACAAACATGCTGTCATAGACGAAAAGAAGAAGCATGTTCCCAAGACTGAAAAATGCTCTTGCACCGAAGACACCAACAGCATCTCAATCTCTCGGATAACACACATATATACCACAATAACACATCCAAAATTTGTCTGCTTTTGAATCTTTCTCCCTCAATCCCTCACTGACTCCTCGGCAGATTATATGCTGTGATTGACAGCTAAACTGAGCTGTAATAGACAGTCTATATGGGATTATGAGGGTGCAACTGGGGGCCATGTCATGATTATATTGACAAGATGACTTACCATAAGTTGGCCGGTCAGATTCGACTTTGCACACAATAGCTGGGCTGAGCGCAGTCATCCATTGTAAGTAAATGTTGAGAATTTGGGAGAATGTTAACATTGTGAAGAATGTGCGGGGTGACGTCTTTCTGAATAGGACAGGGGTGGCCCCTGACAGGACCTTTGACACTGCAGGACGGCCTTCCCCACGTCCCCCTGTTAGCACCCCAGCTCCTCCGCAACACCCAACCCACCAAGAACACCGTGCAGGAGAGAGAGGGTGCTGAGGGGGTGCAGGGCTGTCGCTGCGGTCACGCAGAGGTTACAGAATAAGTCAACTCAAGCACTGTCAACATAAGCTCAAGATGGGGAAGACATCTTTGAGTAAAGGTGGAGCCAATTATTGAAATAATGTGAAGAGTGAACATGAAAACTTTCTGTCACTGTCACTGAGGGCTCTGCTGAATCTTTACTGCATGGAATTTTGTTTAAACATTTTTGTCTACATGTCATGTACATAATTTAAAAAGCATTAAAAAGATAGAGCCACAGTTTGCAATCAAGGCTGGATTACCAACTGGGTAAAGCAGGCATCTGCTCCAGGCCCTTAGAGCTCCAGAGGCCCCAAAAGCCCCAGCTGCACTGTGTCAATTGGTTTTTGGCCATTTGATTACTTGCAAATTTATTAATTTTGTTGTTTTTTTTTGTTTTTTTTTTACTGTGCTCACATAGAGAATTCTCCTAAATGGGTGAAATAAACTAAACTAAAAAATCTAATCATGTCATGAAGTGTGTTTTATTAAATTATCACGACGTGGACGTACAGAAAACCTGGGGCCAAGTAGTATTCCAGCACAGAATAATATAGAACAGTATAGCACTAGTGCAAAATATAATGAGACTGCCATCTATGGTCAGGGAACTTCTTTTTTTATAATTTCTTATCAGTTTTAAAGTCAGAATTCTGGCACTGTGGCAACACTCATAAATACAAACTGTGAGAATAAGCGAAAGGAAAATGTAGTCAAATAAATATTTGTCTTGTTTCTCATCTAACGTACTGTGTATCTAATTTTAGATTGTCAGTGAAATGTTAATATTTCATGGGCAGTTCTACCACTCTGGATATCACAGGGATTTCATGTCAATCTTGGTTGTTTATGAGGTCAACAAAGTCATAAAGGAAGAACTGATAATGAGAGTGAAGAGCAAAGCTGCCTCCTCCAACAGTCTGAATGGCCCATGTCCATCGATAAAAAGGTAGAAAATGGGGGGAGGGGGACATCCAGATTTCTGTGTGTGTGTGTGTGTGTGAAATAAACAGGTCCACTATGAGCAGGGGGACACTGGGGAAGATTAACCTCTGCTCCTGTAGGCCTCCCAGGGTGAGGAGTCACAGTGACACCACACACACTCACAAAGACACAAGTCACATGTGTACACACACACACACACACACACACACACACACACACACACACACACACACACACACACACACACACACACACACACACACACACACACACAATGTAATTTGTATATAGCTACTGTATGTCAATGTGTCTTCTTTTGATTTAGTTACCAGACATGAACACAGAAAAGAGTCGTTAATTATCTGGTACATGTTATGGTATTGTTATGGACGTTACATTGAAAAATGTGAGCATTTAGCATAATGCATACATGAACACATACACACTACTCTCTTTTAATAAATTAATTCTGGCTTTATGGAGGATCTCCCTGCGATTATCCACCCCTCCCTCTTGCAGCTCAACATGTCTATTGGCTGGAAACTAGCCGGCCTTTCTCTGCTCTTTCAGCCTGTTGTTCTGGGAAAAGCCTAAAGGGAAACATTTAGATTGGAGGGCTCTTTGAGACGCTCTGACAGTTGACTGATGACCGTCCATAAAATGACAAAGCATCACTGTGTGGTGGCCAGTGCGGCCCACTGCCTCCCCATGGGAAACTAATTGCTTTGAATTGTTAACGGCAACATTATTTTTCTGCCAATCATTGCTTTTCAATGCCCCGAAAATGAGCATGAAACAAGTCTTTTCAGCGAACAAAACAGTTAAATGTCCCCAATGTTGATCAAATTAACTTCAGCACTGTGACAATGGACTATATTTGTGTGAAAATAATGGCGCTCCACAAAGGACGCCTTCATGCCAGGATTTCACAGTTGTAATGTAAAACTGTTCTCCCCTGAACCGGACCAGCCACTCTGAATGGAGGTTGGAAAAAAGAAACAAACTCCAATACACAAAGGGATTTTTTTTAAGGAAGAGGAAAAAAAACCTGTTGATTTTATCTCATGCTATGATTTCACAGGCTCATTTAGCAGCCGTGTTTTCCATCCTCTAGAGTGTCCTGGGATTCAGCATCACTTTCATTATACAGCTGTCTAAGCAAACAAGCAGAATTATTTACAGCATACACATATCTAGTATTTTTGCCTGATACTTTAACATAATGCATTAACTTAAAAATGTATCTCTAAAGCAAGGTATTTTTTTACATTGTGTACACATAAAAACTATTAAAGCTTTACATAATTAGGAAACAATGATCCTCCCACATCAAGGCATGGCTGAGTCAACACAGTAAATAATGCCTGATGCAGCTTTGAGCACATATGTGCATTTTCAAAGGACAGGAAAACAAGCAGGGGATAAATTTCAAGCAGAGCTTTGCTTTGCTCTCATGGAAGTGGCCCACACATCAGCGCAGGCTATAGAGCTGTGCTTTTTTGATGTGACTCAATAGTGAGGTCTGGCTGGCTAAACGCTGTTCCTTCTCAGCATTGTTCCCCTGAGGCCTTGATGCACTTTGGAGATAAACACCGTTTAGCAGTTAAAAGGGCCACAGAGGAAAAGGCTTATCAGATGTGTTCTCAATGGGCCGTAAGCTGCATTATTAGGCCTGGGCCCCAGATAAGGTGGAGGCTGAAGTTTGATGCCCAGTAGCAGAGCTCTGTCCCCAGCACTGCTGTGTGATCAGGCTCCTGTGCCGGCTGCCTCATGGATCTCAGCTGGTGGTGTGTTCACCAGCCACCCCCCCCCTCCCCTCCTCTCCCCATCCCGCAATGAGAGATTAGAGCTCAGAGAAGGAGAGAGGAGAGAGAAGAGGGAAGGAGGGGGGAGTTTGGCTTTAGATATTCCCCCTGTCCCTTTTCCTGCTCTGCTTTCTGGGGGTAGGAGTTAGAGTTAGGACAATGGTCAAAAAGATGGTTCCCAACCAGCCGCTGAATGGGAACACTGTTGGTGGTAGCGCTTCATTCAAAGCCCGGCCCGGGCACATTGTCCTCCCAGATCGGCAGAGGAGAATGGAGTTTGCTGGTGGCTGCCAAAAGGTTAGCAGCCTCTGTGAAAGGACCGACCCATTATTCACTGCCCTTTACAGAGCCCAAGGACCCTTTGTGCTCCTCCTCCCTTCCCTCTGCACCGCCAGCTTTTTCTCACTCTGGTGCTCCGGATCTGCGCCCAACGGTTTCCCCCAAAGTGAGCGACTGAGGCGCGATGCCCCCACTATCTCACCCCTGGACCCCAAGCATGGAATACCAGGCTAGCCAACATATTAGACCTCACCATTACCACCTTGTCTCACACTAGCCCCTCCACCCAGACCCTGTAAAAAAACCCTTTAAATGATATGGCCCAGAAGTAACAACAAGGTTTCCATCCTCAACACAAGGGGATTTAGAAAGAGGGAGCGTGGAAACTGCCACTCAGCCAGCACAGTTTCCATTCAATCCCCTCAGCCACCCAAATACAACTCAGAGACTCAACTATTTAGGTCTATTTACGAGCCAACCCTTGAAAATAAATCAACTGCAAAAGCATGACGAAAGCAGAGGAAACAGGATGAAAACACTTAAGTGTAAGCAACAAGAAAGGTCCTTTTGAAACTTCATTATGCCAGTAAATCCAGGTAAGTTACAGCGTCATAAAAACAGCAAAAGCTGCCATATTCTTAAAACACTCTCACTTCCCTGTCCATTAAAGGCGGACCATTCTTTCATCAAATCAAGAATGAAGTACAGGTAAAATATGACCTCGTAGAGAATACTTTAAAAAGTGCCTCATAATTCATACACATCAGAAAGCCTGGTGATAATGTATGCCACCCATATATGCATGTAGTTATTCAAAGTGGAGGTGGCGGGGAGCCTTGTCGTGCATTCTGATGCCATTTGAATGGGAGGTCACCTGCTGCGAGGCTGGTACTAAGCTTTTATTCTGTGTTAGCATGGCCAGGTAGAGAGCAGGGGTTGTACCACGCACTCTATCATTCTGCTCCGCTGCAAATGGATATCCCATAAATCACATTAGCATTGCCTATGAGTGGATAGCATGGTTGTATAGAGGCTGTCTTTACTTAGTGCAGAGTGAGGAAATCTTTAACCCTACTATTATGATTCCTAGAGCCTTGCCAGTGTAATAAAAAATGTTAAACAAATTTTGAGAATGCATCCTCCTGGGAGCATGAATGTGCAAATGGCACAGCAATCTGACTTTTAGATTATGATGTATCTTGTGTAGAATTGGAAAGTTTGGCTGGGTGCTGGTGCAACAGGAAAGGTCGAGTCAACAAAAACTTTAGGGTTCATCATCTACAGACTATGAATATTTACAGAAAATTGAATTGATATCAGGGCATTTGTTTTTGGTATCTAGTGTATAAAGTGTCAAGAATGAAAAAGCTTCGTCCTCTGGGGAACATGAATGTGCACAGAAAACATTAACATTAATCAAATTAAGAGTGATCCTTTGTGACCTGTATTATTCAGTGTAAATTACTGTAAATCCAACCTATTTTGAGATGAACGTGAACTGAAGTGTTTGTCCGGGGAGAATTCGGACCTGACAGTGGTGCAAGACATAGGTTTAGATCATCAAAATGATCCTGTGGGGGCCATGACTATCAATACCACATTTTATTGCCGGTAGTGGGACAGAAACAAGGATGAATGTAGGATTATACTACAAAAACACAGAAAAATGCTGAAAAGTAAGAAGGACTTAGAGAAAGGGATAGCAAAAGAAAAGATAAAAGAGAGTTGGGAGTTCACAGACCGTGTAGTGAGTAAGACCCCCCCCCCCTCGCCCCACACACACACACTTCTACAGTCAGATGTAATCCCACTGGTCTAGGGCTGAATCCCACCATTACAATATCAATACAGGTTTCGCCATGTCAGGCAGGAGTGGATTGTGAGTACAACCTTTTGGTAAATATGTAATTCCCATTCATATATTCTCTTTATTTCTTCCTGGCGGTGACCAGGATTGTTGGTTCTGTCACAGAGGTTTTCATCCAACACACCTGTCCTGTCTATAAGACTTTCTGAAGTGGAAGAAATTTGTATTTATCATTACCTTCTAAATATATCAACAATATGATGGCATCTGAAAATTTGCAGGTTAAGTAGAAGGCCTCATACCCAAAATACCATGTTCCTAATTTAATGTTATATACGGAATGATTCCAACGAACATTGTAAAGTGTGATTAAGTCTGAAAACATTTAGTCATGGTAGACACAGGGAGTCTCTCCCCAGTCAGGTACCGACTTGAATTTACCTCTTTACAGTTATATCACAATGAAACATCTGTTTGCAGGAGAAACAGGGCTTGCCTTGATCTTATCAAGAATCACAGTAGAAGGATAAAAAAATAGAGAGAAATGGATGTAGTGTACCTGTCTAAAACGTAGCCCAGCGCCTTCTGCCTGGTCCCAGAGTAGACAGAGGGGCTTTTCTCCCAGGCCACCAGGTTGGAAGCATCATGGAAAAGGTGGATGTTGACCAGATCAAAGGCACTGGGATGAAAAAAGCCAGAACATTAGTTTCACTCCAACTGACAAACTGATATATTACAAACTAATTGCTTTTAACTTAGTACTTGATAAAAACTCACTATGTATTATATTATATAAGTATATTTTCAATGAGGGTTTTGGAATCAAACTCTTGTACACATGAATGATATTGGACAATTACTTTATAGTTGTTGACCTATGAGTGAATGTGATGAGAATGAATCCCATGAGAGACAAAGATCTGTGAATCAAGGCATTACATGAGCTTTTAATTGAATGATTAAACAGTAACAATGAGATATTTCCCCCATTACTGAATTGCTACACATTCCATAATCAAACAAAAACACACTTCTAATACGGAGGATAAAATAAAGGCTAAAAGGTTTCTCTAACCACTATTTAACCTGCTACATGCTACACATAGGTGTGGATACCACTACAAGCACTAATCTGCTTTCCTTCAGTTTGTCCTGTCAGGCAAAAGCAAGATAGCTCAATGTACAGTGATGAACATCTCCCTGCTGATCCTATCAATCTGCTGTGTTTTGTTAGCATGGCGTTCGGCAGGGAGACCCAGAGGAATTGCTCTTATCTCACGGGGTTTATTCTGCAGCGACATCCTGAACAAATGAATACATGCACGGCCTCTGCTATCTGTGTCGATCCCATCTTTGATCTGATCTCCCTATTCTTCACCAGCCTCTCTCTCTCTCTGCCGCTCTTGTCAAACGTCATGCCCCTATTAAATGCTTACCGTTTCAGCTCTTTAGTTCTCATGTCATCCCTCTATTAGATTACAATCCCCCTCTTCCACCCCTCAGTCACCCCCCTCGCCCCCCTCTATCCCCTGCTCTGCACACTGGAAGCGAGCGTTTGTATTCATCCCGTACAGGTTCAATTGCATGTAATGTTTTTTGTCATCTGTCATATGCAACTGCTTGACTAACGTGATTACGTCTAATCAAATCCCTGCTCTCTTTGCGTGGCATACTGTCCGAAGAGGATCCAGCTACCTAACTCACTCTCTCTGTCCGTGTTGCCTACCACAACTGCACCTCGCAAAGCTCCCTGCGAGATGTCATGACACGGTTAGATCTTCATCACAATGATACACTTGTAAAGATCCAGGGCTGAACAGAGATGAGATGGGATTTATTGTTGCAGGGATTTATTAAAAAGACTCACCAGTCAGCCAGGGCCCATCGAGTTCTGATGAATCCCTTTCTGGACCACTTGCACTGCAGAACAGAGAGACTTCATTTAGTGTGACAGTTGTAGAATTTGACATTGCTAAGGTTTTCAACTGTCATCATGAGGCAAATGAGAGATATTATGTCAAATGTAGAGAAGGAAGAGAAGTAACCACATCCATTGTGTGGGAGCACAATTTTATTTAAAAAAATGTCAACATTATCATAAACAATTCAATTAACAGATGAGTTGATCAATAGATCAGCAGTGGTGGAAAGTAACCACATTTACTAAAGAACTTAAGTACAATTTTGATGTACTTGTACTTAAGGAAGTCCCCTGATGATACTTTATTCTTCTACTTCACTACATTGCAGAGGAAAATATTGTCCTTTTTCCTCCATTACATTTATCTGATAGCTGTAGTTACTAATTACTTTGCACATTTAGATTTTTTGCAAACGAGTTTATAAAATATGATGCATTGTTATAGATTCACCTGGCCAAAAGTATATAAAATAGGAAAAAAACAGCAGTGACCAGCCACAACATTAAAATGCTGCCTACATGCCAATGCATCAATAATATCAATTCAACAATTTAATATATATTATAATACAACAATCTGAAAGAGGCCATTCTGCTGCTTTTTTTGTATTTTATGTGATGGTAAAAATGAATATAGTCAGGTACTGGACTGTTGGTTGGACAAAACAAGCAATATGATAACATTAAATTGGACTTATGATGGGGATTTTTTTATTTTATAGACCAAGAGAATAACTTATTGAGAAAATAATAATAAAAATAATCCTTAGCTGCGGCCCTAAACAAGAGGAACACACTTTATAAAATTAAGTGTAAAGATTCTAAATAAATTGAAAGAAATGTTATGAACGGCTCAGACTCCAGAGACTACAGCCTGTACAGGTGAAAGTTATCCAAAACATACAGAGCATATAAGCCACAGTATGGACATCTAGTATGCAGCTGTTTGATCAGATCCCACCAGCCCTGAGTTAATTATCCAATCACAAGTCCAAAGATCTTTCTCAAACAGCACATGATTCACCATGAAGCTGGTTATTAAATGAGAGACAAATTGATGTTGTGAGTGTTCTCATTCTGAATAGATAGATCAGTCTCTTTCCCTCAGCCTCTCTCTTTCTGTCTATCTCTCTCTGATACTCCTAATGGGGAGTTAACTGCAGTGATGAATAAACTAATTATGGGCCAGGTCACATAATTACAAATTGACTAATTTTATTTAAAAAACTCAGATGCAAATTAAAGGCTAAGAGGTATTTGATTGCGCCTCACATCCTTCAATCTGCATTAGTACAAGATTAACTGTATCAAATTGAATTACATTAGCATACTTGAATTAATCCATACTGCCTCGGCAGGATGTATGGGCCCAATTATAACTCGCTGTCCCAATATTGTGACTTTGAAAGCAGCAAACGGAATTGGATTTGAGTGTCACACTGCGGCATAACTGACTGACCTCACACTTAAAAATATATGTTTTTTAAACATACTGAATCAGAATATATTGAAAAGATAAATATAAGCAATGAGCAGCGAGTATGTTCAGTAATCACTGTACACGTATATTCAATTACACACTGACTTTGTTGCATGGAAAATCCATTACTGCACTACATGTTTTCATCTGAGAGCTGCTGATGTAAACTTGAGGAAAGAAAGTGAATGTTTGGGGGGGGGTGGGTGGGGGGGGTGGGGGGTTGAGGGGGGGTGGAGTTGCTCAGTGCCCATACAAGCTCTGACTGCAGCCAGAGACGTTTAATCTCGATTTAATTTAAAGAGCCATTAACTACAATCACAGCATTAAAATCCATCACTTCCCTGACACCCGGCCCCAGATTGCCCCATTTCCTCCACGTATGACTGATTGACCCCCTGCTTCATCGCTTGCTTATAAACACGTTCACGACACACATGAGGTAAACACGTGGATGACTATGATGCTGAAGTAGTACATGCATCCATGTATTTTTATTTTGTAAAAGGAGTCCAGTCAAGACAATTACTTCATGCAATCAATCAAAGTGCAGAAGAAGAAAGGTGTCTCTCTCTCTCACTCTCTCTCTATTGGATAACATGATGACATCATGATTTGGTTGCTGCAGCTGATATTGGAGTAGAGATGATGACACAGATGCTGTCCAGCCCCATTTAATCTCCTGCTGAAACATCATCATCACCCCCTCCCTCCCTCACACACACACACACAAACACACACACAAAAATGGCTGATTTTAGCCAATATACTCTTTGAAACACTAAATCAGAGTTATTAAGAATAGGAGACGTATTTGGATTAAATGGATAGGTGACATGTAATCATATTATATATCAGGTTTAGTGGCTGTAAAGAGTCACTGGGCGGGGATGAGGGTGGGAGTCAAAGGGCAACGGTAAAAGGTCACAAGGCTCGGGGTGACATTGGCTGACCTTCCACAGGTCAGCGATGGCGTCTCCGCCCATGACAGTGATGAACAGCGGCTACACAGTGGGTCACATCCAGGGGTGTCGGGCAATACATATGCGGGCTGACCGCGACACACACACAGAGGATGAGAAAGAGAGACAGACAGGAGGGGGAAAAAAACAGACATGATGGTGTGGAGTGGAGTAGTAGAACCATCAGATTCACTGGAAACCACTACATAAAACTCCCCAATTGTGACCAATGGAAAATTACACTCCTATAAAATGTCAAACGTGGCACAGTCAGGACACACACGCTAGTCCCAATTCTCGTCCAAAACACCCTCTTGCCTCCGTTTCCCGGTCCATCCCGTTTGATTCTTTGACCTTTCGTATATTTCAGCTCAAAGTCCGACCCCCATAAATAATATTATGGCGGGGTGATGTTGGAGGGAGGGGTGATAGAAGAGTGCAGGACAGGGCGGGGGGTGAGAAGGGGGTTACACAAAAGCCTTGTGACAGAAATGCACTGTGAGTAATAAGTAATACACACAAACGCTGATTGATTAGAGCCCCAGTAGACAGTCACATTTATCTTTATTCCACCATCCAGGGGGGCCCATCAAATAAGAGAGGGCCTCACATGGGGTTTATGTGACTGGACAGTACATGGACATACGTGTTTGTGTGTGTGTGTGTGCTCTCAGATGAATATGTACCACATGTACAGAATGCAGTCTCTATCATTGTCACCACTCACATATTGCAGCAAACACAACGCGGGAATGCTGAGTACTTTAAGCGTTCACATTTTAAACTAAGCTGAAAGAAAATGATGGACATAAAGAGTCAAAAAGCAGCTGAAATGGGTTTTTTGCGGTTATAAAATCAAGATAATTTTTCTGATCCTTCTGTATACAAAAAAAAATGAGTGTAGAAAGCCTTCATTTGGTTTTCATTCCCCCTCATTTATGAGAGGATAATGCGGTCTCATGGATCACGCCTGTCACGCAGAACAGCATCTGTGTCACAGGTGTCTTGTCCGGTGATAAATGCGGGGAGAATTTTACAAGCAATGCCAGTTTAAATGACTTCATCTCCTTAACGTACGCATCACACCTATGAATCACATGTGGTGTTTAAATCAAAGGAGAAAAATATGAAGGAAGTTAACTTTCATCGAGGGCAGGACTTGAGAGTAATCACAGCCTCGTATCACAGCTTACTACAGAGGGCACTAAAAGGGTATGAAAAGTCAGTGCTTTTATGGACATGCTCATGGTGCCAAACAACAAATACAAACTCATATGGATGCTGATCTACAGCCTGCCGGCTATTTTCTTCCTTTCTCTTTTTTTTCAGCGCCTGTGTAAAACAATCAATAGCAAGGGCACATTAAGGTCTGGGTCGTATACTTTATTTATATAAGGCAATGACAAATCCTTATGATGCAATGGTTTTTGGAGGCATGTATTACTGCGCCAAACAAATAAATATATTAATGCCCACTGGGGAGGTGGAGAGATTGACGGAACAACGGGAAACGACAAGCCGCCAAATCCATCACGGCGACCTTTCAAAAGAAATGCGCCCACAATTTTGTCCACTTCCTTCTTATTCAGCATTTCAATTAATGTCCCCGCTTCTTTCCCCTTCACTTACAGCTATAACTCAGGGTGGGATTACAGAAAGAACTGATGTTTTGCATATGTGGAGGGGTTGTCACTTAAATCAGAATCAAATAGGAGCAGAAAGGGCCACGAGCAAGAAGTACGAATGTAAGTAATTTCAGCTAATATTTTATGACATTGGGTTTAGACACTTTTAAGACTTGAAACAGAAAGCCAATCGTAATGGATCTTTTCAACCCTTAAGTAATATTATCCAGGAAAAAGACTGAAGTTCTGATTGTTTTGAACCACTAACGCACTGGTCAGATACTGAGTAGGACTCTTTGTGAGCGCACTTTTCGGTATTGTCTGCACACACACTTTTAGGTGTTACTGTGTACAGACACAAACACACACACACCATGAGTCTAAACAATCATCTCAAGCACACTGAAATGTACTGACTGACATTTTGTTTCTCACTTTTATACACACACACACACCATACACATACAAAAAGCCCTCCTACCATGATGTCATCATCATGTCGCTCAGTGACACTTTATTAATGGGGGACTGTAAAGGTAAGACACAAGCAGGGAAACACACACATCTGTCTTCCTACAGCCACCTGAGATGTCCGCTATCGCTCTCCAACCGTCCTCGGAGGATTCTGTCTGACAAACAGGATGAATTTCAAATAAAAACGACTTTGTTTGCACTGAAAATTAGTTGCGAGCATGTAAACAAGACACCTGCCCTCTGTGTCTTTTCTGTGTCTCTTTCCACATTTGTCACTACAGTTACTTCACACATCTAAGACTGCGTGACCCGAAACTGAATGAGCTGGGACTCGAGCAACTGGTTCAGGGACTGTGTGTGGCGTTCTGTCCGGTCCAAGATCCCAGTGTAATAGGATTCCTCAAAGCTGCAGATGGATGGCAAATCTAGGCGGTTTCATCTACTAAAAGAGGGCATAAATCACAAGCGGAGGAAGCGGGGACGAGGCAGGGGTTATCACCAGTCTGCCTCCCTCATGAGAGCTTTGCATTAAAGCATTAGTGAAATTAATTCATCTTTCATAAGAGGTTTGAGCAGTATCTGTGATCTATGATAACAACCAATTTCTCACTACGGAGGGCCGGAGGAGGAGGAGGAGAAGGAGGAGGAGGGAGACGGGAAAAAAAAAAAAAAATACTCGGCGACCCTGATAGACTACACAAATCTGCTCTTTTTAAATGGGCTAACATTATCTGGAGTGCTGCTCTCTGGAGCATCATCCCAGATTCATATCCCAGTCGGGAAAGAGGCATAAATCACTGGGCAAAACTTTTCTCATCTACCCCCCCCCCATACACCTCCTTTCTCTCTACATCACTCCCCTCATCCCTCTCTCGCTGTGCCGTGCCAGGTTTGTTTTGTGGTTTTCTTTGCTTGTCCTGTTAAACACAGAACAATGCTTTGCCGTAATCATTTTAAATGGCTTGGCGCCTCAATCAGTGTAATTGGTTTTAGATCATCTCTGGAATGGGAAAGAGGGAAATCTGAGTCGTGAAACTGTTTGGGTAGGTGTGTGAATGTTTGTGTGCATGTTTAGGGTGACTACGGTTGGGGAGGAGGAGGGGGTGAGGGGTGTGTGGGGTGGGGGGGCTTGCAGTGTGTGAAAGAGACGGAAATTGGGGGGAAGTGTGTGAAGGGGCCGTATCCATCTGTTTTGCATATATTTGCGGAGGCGGCCGTCGGAGCATGGTTGACAGATGAGTGGGGAGTGCGGGGATGACACACGGGCGGTTGTGCTCTTTATTACTATATCAGCACAGCTCTGCTCAGCGCTCAGCTCCCCTCTGATGGCACACCGCACCACACCGGAAAACTGAACACAGCGGAGTGAGCAGAGAATTGCTCCACGGGACACGGCAGACACAGCGAGGAGTTTCTCTGTTTCACGATTTGAATTTTGTGACTGATTTGTCTTCAAATCAGCCATGTGTCGGCCGGATTTCCTCGAAGCAGAAAAAAAAAAAACTGGGATTGTAAAACAAAAGAAAAAAAGACTTGAGAAAAATCAATAAAGAAGTAGGTTAAGGGAATTTGATTATATAGATAAATTATTATCTGGATTTTGGCAGTAAAAGAACAAGACTGGTTAAGACATTTTATAAGGTTTCTTTTGCATGTCAGTACTGATCTCTTTCAATTTAGAAGATTTGTTGAACCATCATACTGTTAAAGAGCTGTGTATTAATTTGTCACTGTGCCACTGTGATTTGTGTCAGTTGACGTCTCAACAGGAAGATGACAACATCACGTGTTTATAACACTACCCACCTCAGGAAAGTAGTCCTGTGGAAACTTCTCCTTCTCCAGCGTGGGTGTGCTTTCTAGTGTCTCTGAGCAGGTTTCCTTCCCGACCACCTTCCTGAATTTCTTGGCTGATGGAGAGAGAGAAGAGGGACAGAGACAGAAAGAGACGAGAAGCTTATTGTTACAAACATGGAAGGTTCATTTTTGGAGACCCCTCGTGTGATTGAGATTCTATAACATTAGAGCCACAGCTCACTGCTCACTGAGAGCCACAGCCACCTTCGCCTTCCTCAGACAACTGCCCCACCTGCTGGTCAGAGTGAGGAACATCTGCATTCAGTTGAAGAGAGTGTCAGAGGTCACAGCGTGGGTAAAATAAAAAATATATATATACACCTGTCCTAGATTTTACAGGATGATTGTAGTTCATGGGTTTGAATACTGTAAGTAGTGTCACCTCAACTCTCTTGTATGCCTGTGGCTCCTTCATCCAATTAGGTTGTTGTAAGAGATGTGGAAAGCTTGCAGAAGGGCACAGTTGACTGTCTACATTTGTAAATTGTAGTTATGCTAGATTATGTATGTAAGTGCAGGTCTTTGCTGTATACAGGTAATTTCTATATTTACTATAATCTAAACATACCAGGACCATCCAAGACCAATGTTTCATCTGTCTGCTCTTTATACATCTATTGTATGTGTGTTCATCCTAGAAGAGCCATCTGTCCTCTGTTAGTCTTTCTGAGGGTCTTGTATGTTGTAAAGATTGTAAAGTCTTCTGAGGCATGTTTGTGATTTGTGATTGTGGAGCACATACATAAAATTGACATTGACAGCGCAACAGAACTAATGTGACGAAAGAGTCCATATTCAGACTTATGTACTGTGCAAGCATCGCTGCCAAGAGTGAGTTGATGAAATGTGTGTGTGGGGAGGGGGGAGGAATGGTGTAAAAATATTGTTGTGAGACAACATAGTTTTATACAAACATCTGCTAATAGAAAAACTCTAAGAGATTTTTTTTATTTGAATAAAGCATTTAAACTTCTAAGAATTCTTTTTTTTTTAAAGTAGTCATGGTGAAACATGAAAACACAGCTTTTGCCTCAGCAGGAATAATATGGGATTGTGTGCAGTCAGTTTGTTTTATTCCAATTTTTTTGTTCAACTTTGCGAGCGTTTCAAACAGTTGGAGTATTATACCGAACTTTATAATGAGGTGGTTGTATTGTTACACCTCCAATGTCACTTACACAAGCCACCAAAAGACTTTCTCAAAGAGCATCCAACAGGCCTTTTTCAAGACATTTTGACATGTCACAGTAGAAAAGCACAGGTGTAAATAATAAAATGAATGATGGCTGAATTCCATTTAGCTGCTTCAGTGTCAGGGTCCTGGTATTGTGCATGCTGACTTACTGACACACTTGAATAGAACGGAGACATTGTTAATGTTATTAGTAACATCTGTGCTTTTACTACTTTGACAAGTCAAAATATCTGTATGTACAGTAGTTTACGTAATTCAGATTTTAAATCTAACCTTTCAAGTATGTGTGTGTGCACATGAGGAGTGGTCCTCTCCCCTCTCGACCCCTCCCCTGCCTTCGCCCTGTCCTTCACTGGGGTAACTGGTGCTAATGCTGACTTGGGTCTAATAGGAAGCGAGGCGCCTCCACATCTATATCCCTTCTTTAATTAGCGCGGCCGCCGGACCCCGGGGCCCTCTGACACCGCAGGCTGATGAGACCGCTGTAACTGTCCAATAACCCGCCGCACACCATTACTGTAGGCCCGAAATCATATGAATTAAATCCTAATATTAATAAGCATTACCATTCTATCCCGCTCCCTTTACATTATCCTCAAAGCCAATCTTAGCTTGCTGGTTTTGATGGAAGCGGGAATAGCCTGCAAATGGTTGTGTGTGTGATATGCAGGGGTGGGATGAGGGGCCACGATGTGAGGATTTCATTTCAAGACACTGGCGGTGATGTATATGTGTGAGTTGTGAGTGTGTTGGAGAGGGTGGGGCGGGGGCACTCACCTTTGAAATCAAACTGGTGGATGTTTTTCAAAGACTCGTGGATAAAGTAGAAACTTCCAAGAGCCTGCAAGAAGAAAAGATTTTGTGAGATTGTAAATAATTCTTACTTCATACTTCTTCAAAACATTAATTTCTTGAGTGAATCTGGATCCAGCCTTTCACAATATTTAGTGTGCAAAGGATCAGCCTAATGTGAGAATGTGGCACTGATAAACTGGAGTTAAAGTCTTTAACACACTCCACAGCACACTTCCCACAGCTCCGCTCAAACACTACACACCATTGTCTACACAACAACAGGTGCAACGTGCTCTCCGTACAGTACACTCAGCGCCATCTCTGTACACCCTATTCTTGGGCTCAGAGTCTTCTAATGTGGGTGAGTCAACAATTTGAGCTTTCAAAAGGACACATTCAGATGGACTTTTGAATGAGCAAAGATCAACTTCAATAGGCTTAAAATCTTAATTTTCCCTGTGAACAATCAGGAAAC
The DNA here is from genome assembly GCA_038419695.1 of Scomberomorus guttatus. Taxonomy (NCBI): domain Eukaryota; kingdom Metazoa; phylum Chordata; class Actinopteri; order Scombriformes; family Scombridae; genus Scomberomorus; species Scomberomorus guttatus. The sequence continues at coordinate 24,146,050 of CM076458.1, forward strand.
TTTCCCAGTCGGTGGACAAGCCAATCAAACTCTGTGGGAAGAAGTGAGAGTCGTGCAGAGGGGGATTTGATGCGGTTCACAGTCCACTACACTGCTTTCTGTTGCTCCTCTTTACATTTAGGGCAAATGGAGGCAAAGCTCAAGCTCAATCCTCTGTGTCTTTGAGATAGCAGACCTTTGGCTCAGGATAATTCTCAGTCGCCTTTCTCCCCTCAAAGAGAGAGGCAGACGGTGGTGAGTAACTTTTATGATAAAGAACAGAGCGAAACGAGCCAACCAAATTAAAACACAAGTGAGTAGAGTGAGAAAACAATGGCTTAAGGCAGAGAGTGGAGGACAGAATACAGTGAAGTTGCAAGGTAGGAGATAGAAAAGAAAGAAGCCTACGCTCAGGTACAGTAAAGATGAAGAGAGGATGGAGAGGAGAGATCAAAAGAAAGAGAAGACGGCAGAAGAAAAGACTCCAAGCATGGAGGAGGATTTAGTCGAGGGTTTTCCTGCGTTTTCCTATTGAGGCTGGTGCAGACGCCTCTCTCCGACACGCAGGGAGAGAGTTTGTGCCCGGCCCGGCCTCTGCATTATTTATGAGCGCCGGCACATCTTGAGATTAAACATTTGCTGATTTGTCAAAAGCACAAACATGAGGTCCTGCCCATCTCCTTGACATATAAGTTCAGCCGACGGAAAAAAACACTGTCGCACATTTAATTGATGAGAAGAGCGGCTGGTGACCCGAACCCCGCCGCGTTCCCCTCCCTCCGTCATTCCTTCCTTGCTCTGACGGAGGACAGAGGAAAAAAAGGGAGGAGGAGGGGGGGGGGGGGGGGGCACACATGAGAGGGGACGGTGTTGGGTGAAGGCAGGACTCAAGGTCACAGCTTCCAATCGCGAGAGGACGGCTTCCAGGAAGGCCCCCTTACACTTATTTGTGCTCACTTGTCTTTATGTTCTCTTTCACCTTAAACTGCCAATGAAAGGCTTAGAAGACAGAGATGGATAGGGAAACAGGGCAAGCGATTTGTCAAAATGGTGCCACTATGCTAACTGCTGATGTTTGTGTGAATCTTTCAGTGGGTAGTGAAGTAAAAATGACTACCGTATGTTGAAATATGACATGAGAAATTTAAGTGAAAAAAAGATATATTTCATGCTATTACAAATTAAATTGCAATACCACCATTTTTCAGCAAAGTCAAAATACCACAGCTGATAAAATTAGTTGAACAGAAATCTAATAGACAACATTTTTTAATAATTCCCAAAGATGTACTGGTTCCAGTTACAAATATGAGGATGCTGTTCTCTGTTTTATAGTAGTGTAGATTAAATATCTTTGGGTTAAACTGTTGAATCAGTAAAAAAGGAATATGAAGATTTTACCTCGCAAAAGACAAAATTATTATTTGATATATGATTTGAATCATAAATCTATTCATAAATAAGATTAAACTATTATGGAAATAATTAGTTGCAGCCTCCAAAGTACACTCACTGGCTTAAAGAAAATTTATGTTTGACCCAAAAACCTGACCCACAAACCTTAATGACTGTCTCAGCAAAAAAAATAAATAAATAAATAAATGAATGAATGATTAAACCCTTTCACTGTCTCTGCTGCAGTGGAAGCTGATTCCTCTACAGGCCCTCAGTGAATGAGACAGACCACTAAAAACAAAATTAATATGACATCAAACAAATCGGCACAAATCAATTTTCAAATAAATGATACGCAACTATGCTTAAGTGGCTATCCGTGTAATCGCAAAAATCTACTTAACCCTCAACCCTAATAAATATTTATTTGACATCAGGGTTTAAAACCCAGCAGCTGCCGTGCTCTCTCTCCTCTCCTCTGCCTCCCTGCTGCACTCTTCATGAAGAAGCTATTATATTAGCAGGGCGCAATTAATCCATTTGTCTCCTTACATGACAGGCTCAAAATATTCATTAGGGCAGGACTGCGCTGACAGGCCATGCTTATCTTTTACCAGTAGCTTTACAATGGCCTGTGTCAAACGTATGTTTGTCACGTCCCACTTTATTGATTAGCTGCCAGATTCACTTGAAATAATTAAAAGTATATTTTACATATTTATAAACCCTACTGCCACGGCGGCTACTTAATTTTCCATTAGTAAAATGCAGTCTATTAAGTGCACCATGAGGGCCGCGAGGGAGGTAAGGGGAAATGAGTAATCACCATAATTGTAGACAGAAAGACAATAACCGCGCCATAAAAGCTGGGGTTTTATGGCTCGTTCTGGCAATGCTATCTCTTATCACGAGTCGTATTGGCTAAGCCGCTCTGAGATAAGGGCACACTGACACAACGGCGGCTGTGCTCGCTTTCCGTGTGCATGTGTGTGTGAGTGTGTTTCATGCAAGTGTGCAGTTGACATTTCCAAAACCCCAGCAGATATGGGCTGAACAAGTCCCAATAGACTGGCTGGTGGAAAATAGAGACTTGAGAGCTGCAGTACATAGCCTGCATACTTTGCTCCGCTGAATGCTTTATCGATACCGAGGGCTGCAAAAATTAGTTCTGGCCGATGAAGAGAAGCAGGAATTCTGTGACCTCTGAATAGATTTTCTGCATTTAATGTGAAAAATGAGCCATAAAGCAAACATAAAAGTAATAATTTTTCTTCAAGGTCTCACCTCCAATCTGTGCTGAGGGAGAGAGCGGGCCAGTCCCAGGAGAGCTGACACATACACACTCCAGTGTCATCAGAGTGTCACTGTACAACTTCAGAGGGTAATGTTCTGCTGTCCCCCAGCCACTAGCAAAGTGCAGGCTTATGGGTTTGTGGAGCACAGTGATGAGCATATGTGTGTCCAATAATGTTTTAATAGGGAAAATCGACGATACACTCAAAAAGAAGATCAGCAAAGTGAAGCTCACTCTAAGATGTTTACTGTGGTTGAACAGGATGCTTTGATTAGGATAGTATTCTTTTTTTTTTTTAACTGTGTTTAGGTTGTATGGCTTGTTCTATAAGATGTTGCGGATGCAGATGTGCACAGGTAGAATGTCTGTCTGTACCCTTTTGATGAAAAGTGTCTGTTGTAAATTATTGTTAGTTGTGGTAACAGAAGTTGGAACTCCTTGGGATTATTGCTTATTCTCTATAAAACGGAGGAGGACACCACTCTTGTGCTGCTGTGATAAAGGCTTGTTTGCTGAAATGCATCAGCATCCAGTAAGTAATAAAATGGTTAACTGAGGCCAAGGCACTGGGGTTTGGGAGTTTTTTTGGAGTGCTGCTATCCCAGTTCATAAGTATTAGTCTTCTATAAGTGCAACCAGCTTTTGATTTTTTGGCAGTGTTGCAGGTTGTAAACAAGCCAACAGTTTAGACAGATTATCTAAACCTCTTTATTTGGAGGTAAAACTGAAAGTGAGCACACCAGACATTTAGGCAATAAGGCCTAATTGCAAAGGAAAACTGTATGCAAGTTAGAGCTCAAATAATTAATTTGTCAATGTCAATTAATTAATCAATTAGTCGATTGACAGAAAAGTAATTGGCAACAATATTGTTTAGGTTTTGTTTGTTTGTTTCCAGCAAAAATGCCAAATATTTACTGGTTTTAATTTCTATAATGTGACTATTTGCTGGTTTTCTTCAGTCTTCTTGGGCTCCAGGAAAATATGCTGGGCATTTTTCACTATTTTCTGACACTTTATAGACCAAACGATGAATCGAGAAAATAATCAGTGGTTGAATCAACGAGGAAAATAATGAGTACGTACAACTACGATAAGTATGGGAGGTCAAAGTTGAAGTTGGTCTGTAAAAATGTGACGGATGTTTACAACAGTAATTTTACTGTCTGCCTTTGGTTTGAGGTATTTGTTGTCAACCTGTTTGATCATCTGACTGCTTGTGTTCCTTTTAAGCAATGTTGACAGACTTCCGGAACTCAGAAAGTAACCTGGTGAACAGTACAGTGCCATTATTACTGACAGGAAGGATAGCCAAAACTAGAAAAATAAGACTCAGTTATAATAACCAGAATTACCCTTTAACAACACTTCCTTTGAAGTGATACAGTATTTGCTCTGTAATCAGGGTTAAATCTGTGTTCAGGTTACATGGCTCGTTACAGCCACCTCTGAGAAATATCTCCCCAGGGCTCTCTGTGGCATTTTGCCTTCTAGACAGCAGAGACAAAATGGGCTTTTTTCCAGTTTATATCTCGTTGCTCAGAAATCACTGGAGTCCCCTCATCTGTCAAACCGCGATTGAGGCAACACTTCCACATAAACCTGCACAGAGAAACATAACCACAAAAAACAACTAACAAATATGTACACACACATACACACAGTCTTAGCGGAAAGGTCAATCAGATATGCTGTCATGAAGAAATGGTGTTTCGATACATCAGGACCACATGCTATGTCACAACAGCTTAGAGCAGCAGGAAGAGACATAAGCTCTGACTAATAGGTACATAATACCCTCATTAGTCACTAAAGACCAGCATTCATACATGGCTCAATTCTAAACATACTTCAAGCCAAACCTTAAAGGGTGGATCTTTCAGCAGACAATAGAGCAGCATGCTATGTGCTCCGACAACAGCTACTGAGTGTAAGCATCCACATTTCTATTTCAACATCAGCCCTCTATGTCCCAGCAAGGGACCCATTGATATGCAGTATCCGGGGCTAAAAGAGCACCTTCACAGGAGCCTCTCTGCACAAATCTCCAATACTGCACAAACAGCCTGTTTGTCATCCCCGGCAAGGAAAACACCCCGGCACAAAAGTGAGCGGCATCAATAGAGATGGCTTGCTTTTTCAGCCCAGAGATACAGATGGAGAAGCCTTAGTATTTTCTACCCCTCCTGAGCCCGCCGCCCACCCCCGGACTGCCATATGTGTTTGCCAAGGCCCTCTCCCAGTGCCATTGATTGAGTATTCAGAGTATTGAGCCACAGTGTCTATTATTCATCGGCTGCCTGGAAAGCCTGACTGGATACACAGACAAAACTCTCATTAAAACTTCCTCTGTCACTTCCTGTGATTTGAAAGCGGCCCGAGTGTTGGAGTCATCCGTCACGTCCTGAAGGAGCCCTTGTCTCAGGGGTGTGTGTTAGTGTGTGTGTTGGGGAGCATAGGTAAGGGACAGATGGAAAGAATTAGACTGATCGAAGATGTAGTAAAAGGAAACATGTTCACTCGAATTTACTTATTTATTTCACAGTAAGATAAGCAAGTAAGTTAAGCTTACTCTCCTTAATGCTCTTCCACTGCCCCCATGAGGGATCTCATGAGCTAACCTTGCAAGAAAATTGGTTTACATGGCAAAGCAGGACTAGTATTGATCCCTTACAATTAAAACAGCAGCAGAGCAGATTCTCCATTCTGATTCACTGGAAGACCTGAACCTCATTTTGACTGGTATTGTGTCTACAGTGGGTCATTTTTTACCTTTACCTTACAAAACCAACAAGAATAGAGTCTACAGCCACACTAGCAGCTCTGTAAGGCTATAATGGTCATTATAAAGAAAACCAAACTGAAATAGATAAACCAAAGTATTGGTTAAATTGAAAAGTCAGGGGATCACCAAAATTCACACAAGTAAACAAGATGAACAAAGAAAAAGGATCCATGCAGCAGTTGACAAGACATTTCATTTTGAAACACAAATGTCAACTTGCTGGTGGTGCTGAAGGAAAAGTGAGGGAATCACAAAGGTCAGGAGGATTCATCCTCTGGGCACCACGGATAGTGGTAATTGAATTAATAGTAATTGAAACAGTTCACACACAAAAAAAGTCAACCTCATGGTGGTGATAGATGTCAGTGGCCGGGCCGGGCACAGTGGAAGTCAGTAGGATTCATCCTCTGGGGGACATGAATGTCTTCACAAACTGTTATGGCAATCCATCCAATAGACGTTAAGATATTTCAGTCTGGACCAAAGTGATGGACCGACCGACACCACCATCCCTAGATCCACAAAAGGAGACCACCGGATTGGCTGCATTTCCCAAACTCAAACTCCATCCACCCATTTATTGATTGTCTTTTTCAAGTAAACCACCACTGCTGTATGGATCTGTTATGATACCTGTATTTTATCTCTGTAGACTCTGAAGGTTTTTGGCAGAGTGTTTCCGGGCTTCCACTTCATTATTCTAAAATCTCCCAGAATGCAGAGCGACATGCGCTCATGATTGATCTCAAAACCACTGATTTTATTTTCTTTTGAGGAAAATATTATGGATGGGTCTAAACAAGGCATAATTGGCCAAACCCACGGCAGCGCCTGACCTGCCAACAATCCAGACCCACTCCCAAGGTTGGCTGCCTCGCTGGGAAATATTGTGCATTAATTTCATTTAGTCTCCCCTCCAACATTCAATGGTAGAAGTTAATTAAATTGCTTGTCCATTGTGTTCATCCACTTACAAAGTTAATGATATTGTGCCGGGGAATTAAAGAGCGTTTTATAAAGCGCACGGGATGGGAGCTGGCAGGCACTACATTGCCCAGTTGAACCCTGTCAGTCGGCGGGCTTCTGGACCCTCTAATTAGCGGTGAAATGGATGCTTCCATCTGCCAATTTCCTGCCACGCTCATCAGTCGTGCAGTCGCTCCTCTAACCTGCCCGGCAGAGGGGTCTAAAGCAATAAAACCATCACAGCAATGACATTCAACAAAAAAAAAAAGGAAAAGTGAATACGCGTATACATGATATGACTCAGACTTTAAAAGAGCTTCTCTATAATTTTTTTGCTCTAGACCACATCATTGGCTTCTTCAGCATAATCCAGATGGAAGAGTTTGATAACTTTGTTAAAATCGTTCGATATGCACAGTAATAGCACCTCGTTTCTATTTTCAGAGAGGATGGTTTGAATATGTCTGATAAAGCAGGGAGAAAGTAATGTGCTTCATTCGATGTTGCAAATTTTGATGAAACATGTGCTGTATCCTTGAATCAAAGATACATCACTCCAGTCCTAATTAAAGGACAAAAATCTAAATTCAATTCAATGCATGCATTTCTGCTCAGTCCCCAATTTCTAGTAAGGTAGGAGTGCCTTGTTCACTAGAGAGGATGATTAATGCTCATATGTATTCCAACTGCGTATTTACTAATACCATGTTGCTACTTCAGCAGCTTTTAACGAGGACATAAAAACAGAGGATCAAAGTAAATGGGATTACACCTGTGGGGCCTGCGCTGCTGTTGACCTCTTAATGAGGCTGGGCAAAATGGTCCTTTGCATGGCAGAGCAGTCCAAATAAATTCATGGTGAAAATAAATTAAACAGAGCCTCAGTGAGGGCATTTTGCCTGCAGCTCCACACAGGTACACCTTATACATAAAGTGCAGGTTCACCCAGAGACAACAGCTACTGCAGTAGCCAATGGTGATGCTGGTTAGTCAGACACGAGGAGCCTGTGAAAACTGTTTTCTTCTGTGGCTCTGGAGGGAGCGTTCCAAAGTTTGAAAAATAACTGATGTCATTTTTTGCTTGAACTATAACAAAAGGTGGAGGTGTGGGGTTTAAAAAATGGGCATTTAGGAGATAGGGAGGGTCTAATGAATGCTATTGAGTTGCATTATGGGTGAGGATTAAGTGTAGGATTCAGTGTTTCTGGAGCTTGACCTATACTAGAGAGTAAAAGTCAGCATATCTCAGCCACTGGTGCTTTGATGTTGACCATTCTAATTATGTCTCTTGTCCCCCAACTTATTAAGCACAATGCTAAATCACTGGGGTATTCATTTAACCTACAATAGAGGCCCTTTTTAATCCAGAATCCAAAACTAACCTAAACAAAACCAACAGTCCAAAGGCACAAAAGTTTCATATTTATAATCCTATAATAACACAGAAAAGCAAGCAAACCTTCACAATCAAGAAAATCAGCAGAAGTTTAATATTTTCACATGCATCTCTACATTTTCCAAAGACAGGTTATGTAAGCTTTCTTAACCTGCTTCTCTATCTGAACTTTCATTTTGGTCACATGGGTGTACACTGCACTTTTAAAGGCATTGACTGGTCAGGGGTAATTTAAAACAAAAGCTGGAACCAGAAACACAGGAAATCTTAAAAACCATTTAGAAAATCCTTTACAAGCTATAGATTAGTTAATATCACCTCATCTTAACTCATAAGATATTTTACAATATATTTTCAATGCCTCAAGAGGTCATCAGGACCCTGTATGCCTTGTATGTGTGTATATATATATATATATATATATATATATATATATATAGTGTTAAACAGAATGTTTTAACCTAATTAGAGAGCAATGTCAGAGACTGCTCTGTTGTGTCTCATGCTCTGGTGAATTGCTGTTGACTAGAGCAGTTTAACAAAGCAAGCAGAGCACTTTAAAGGTCACTCGACCCCATGATTTACACACAGCTATGCTAAGATTGTTCTGTAACTTCATAATAAAGCTCAGGTCAAAACACTGCAGCGCACAATTTAATCAAGGCACAAGTGCAACTACTACTAAAACAGGATGTAATATTCATTCAATGACAAACAGCGAGGAGCAAAATGCGTGACACTCATAGTTGTGAGGGAAATTTTACAATGTCTGTCCCAGCTAACAAGGTCAACTTCTCAACTCTAACTATATCAGACATCTGCAACTGAGCATGCAGATAGGAAAATAATCTTTTGAAAGCAATCTTCAAATAAACCGTTGATCTTAGAGGCCAACATGGTAAATGTCCACTTTCTTTAAATAACCACGCTGTCTGGCCTTGACAAAATCACCATTTTAAAAAGGGATATGAAGATGATGAATATTTGCCTTATTAGATTATTCCCAAAGATGAAAAATCAAAGTCTGAACAATTGAGGTATCCATTAGTAATTAAAATGACATTACCTCCTCTCTATTTTCTCAGGCCACTGCTTGGTTGCCAGGGCCATTATTCAATTGTTTCGGATGCTGGGGGATAAAATGCCTTTAATATACTTATGCTCATTAATGTAAATCATATTTGGCTATGGATGTCCAATAATCAAAAAGAATATTTCAACTTGTAATTCCCCATCTGTAAAAGTATTCCCATTAGGGCAAGAGGCCCATGCAAATGACAGGTCTTTGAGCTCATTGATTTTTTTTTTCATCTCTGCATTTTGGAAAGGCCGCTAATGTTGTCATGGACTGTTCATCAATCTATATTATTATCTGATTTAATATTGCGCCTATTCATGTGGCCTCATTTGTGAAAAGAATTGATTGAATTAGGATCATACAGACTGTAGGGAGAATGGAAGCAATGTAATTTTAAGTGATCACTGTGGTCAAATGAAGACTGTAAAGAAGTTTGGCTTTGAAAAGTTTTTTAAGGTGAGTGACAGCAGAACTTGTTTTTTTATTTCATGCAATACTGTTTTTTTGGCAAAATCTAATCCTATTTTAAAAGGTGTGCACATGTGCACACACAGATGTTAACATCTGGGGCAGAGTGACCGGTGACATAAGCAACTTTCTATGTCAAATAATTAGTATTGAGTAACTCTCCCTAAGGACGTTAAGACAGCTGTCAGAGCTGTGATGTCAGCTAGAAAAGTAATCAGTCAGCTTCTGTCCGGAGGCAGCTTTGATTCTGTCCCTGTCCCACGCTGCCTGTGGCTCGCTCATGTGGCCTTGTAATGACAAAGTGGCATCCTTGGCTGCCCAATGAGATACAGCTCTATTGCGCACACCCATAATGAAATATATTAGTTTGCTGCATCTTAGTGACATTACTTTGTCACTTGTGAGAAGAATTTATCAGGGAGGTCCTCATTTCTCTGCATCAAGAGCCCTTCCTCCTCCCTTAGTACAAACACAACTCTTCCTAAATGAAGGCAACATCGTCTAGATCATGAGCATGAAACATCTATAAAATATGACAGCTTCCCCAGCACAGGGACAATCGATGGTGGTCTATCTCCTTGGGCCTAGAGACTGGATTGCACTCCTCTGAAGATCAAGCCCGAAAAGTCGCCACATCAGAGGAGAGGGTTCAGTTTTGAGGTCGTGTTCAGAAAAAAATCATTTTTTTCCTCCTCGATGTATAACAAAAATAAGCAGCTTTCTGTCTGTGTTCTGTCTGGGTATGAGCAGAGGCGTTCTCTGAGCACAACAGTGACCACAGGACCGTGAAGCTTTAGAGGAGTCTGCAAAAACACACGCAGCGGCTCGTCTCAGGCTAAGACGCCCGTCCGGTGGCTCTTTGTGGCCTTCTTTGTCTTTATGTAAAAACCAATGCTCGCCAATGATGTGTTATGTAAAATTCCCAGAGGCTTGATTTAAATGGTTGGATATCCTCCATGCTAGCTTAGTTATACTCCAGTGCATCGCCCCTAAGAGCACATGGACGCTGCATGAAAAGCAAATGTAAATGCAGCCTCAGCTTCTTAGATAACAAGAAATTATGTCATGGGGTTTTTTCCTCTTATTGTATTATTATAATAATAAATAAAAAAGAGCGAACAACAGAGGACTTTTCTTACGCAGATGTTTCTTTTTATCCGTACAATCGCAGCATCCGGCCTTTTCCGTGGCCCCTCTTGAAAGACAGCTTTAAGATGTGAGTGAGCAGAGGTCCTGTGCCAGGGGCAAGAGTGGCAGCAAACCCACGTCTGCTCTCCTGTAAATATAACAACCGCAGAAATGTGGGAAGAAAAGAGGATTTGGAGGGGCCCATGCAGGTCTGCGACAAGTCTCCTGGGCCACCCTTTTGAGTGCTCAACAGATGACCAGGTGGTACTGTATTGTATATCATTAGGTCACGTGTAAGAGGAGGAGAATATGCAATGTACAGTGCATCTGTTACATCTGAGAACAAATCAGACTCAATTCTACACATGACTTTGGCTTTGCATTTGCCATTGTGAAGATTTGGAGCAGTGGCTGTGCATAAACAAGGGCTAAAAAATTAACAACCAAGCTAGAGAGTCTGAGGGAAATATTGTTGAGGTGAGGTGCAGGTGAATTACATAACAATGCTGTATCAATGCATCTGTAGGAAATTGTGCCTTTAAACAGGGATCAGACATGTGGATGTAGATGATTCGGTGGCTTTTTTTAAAATTCTATTCTTATTGTGTTACTATGTGTGTATTGTGCAGTTTAGTATGTCTTTTCCTGTTAAGCTTTGTGTATTTATATAAAAGCCCATCTACAGACAGGTGTTGCAAACTAGCTGATGTGCTAGCTTATGCTACAGTACTTAACCCCATTAAAACAAAAAAAATAAAAGCAAGCAGTCTAAAGAGGCAGATTTGTCTCAGTAACTGTGACACATTAGCAGCTTATAACTATAGTTTATACTAGAAAACACTTGTGTGTGAAGAAGAGTCAGCTACATAAACAGCTGGTTTTAGGCTTATTTGGCTAAATAGCAAGCAAGCCATTCTGCAATGTAACTGGTTTCAGTATTAACCTGCATTACAAACACTACTGACTCTAGCTCCTACTGCATCTATTAGCTAGTAACTCAAATGTCTTAACAAGATAGTTAGCAATAGTTAGATAACATAAATAAATCACTTTTTTTTCAAAAACACATTTTACAGTGGTACAGGTATAATTCACATATTAATCATAATGTGTATTTATTTCTGTTGACTCTCCAGACTTTCGTTTATACCATTGGATCACAAACTTTGTCCATCATGACCTTTGGAAGTCAAAAACATTTCTCCATTTTGCTTTCTGAATAAATCTTGCTTGCCTGAATCTTTATAGCCTTGCAAACATCAGAACATTCTTTTATCTTTATTATCTCCAAATTAATCTGATTTATAGGCCTTTTTCCAGGCCTGCTATGACATCATTGACTCGTCATAGCAGGAAAAGCACAGGTGAAACTAATATCACTAACGATGGTTCTGCTCCAGCAATAAATGACCTACTTGCTGAAAGTGCTCCGTTAGATCCTGTATATCAATAACTATCTGAACATATCTGTAAGTGAATATCACAGGTCAATGGTCCTAAAGTCTCAAAGATACAGGCTAAACAGAGAGGAGAAGATTCACTTCTCTTTAGCACGGCACTCTGAGAAATCCTTCATTTCCAGTTGGCCAAAGAACGCTTTGAATTTTTTTTTTTTTTTTGTAGAGCACAGAAATGTAATTAGGCAGTTAAAACTAAGAGCTTGAATTTAACTGAAAGAGCATAACATCCAATCTAATTAGAGGGCTCTTTAATGAGATCGTAATTAGCTACAGCATGGTGCACACAGGGTGCCACTGTGGCTTGAACTTGTGCAAGGACCCTGCTGACTGGGGCACCCTTTGTGTTAGATTGGTTCCCACTTGGGAAGCATTACTCACTGAAATATGGTTATGCTTTGCTTTATACCATTACAAGACACCACTTGGATATGCTCTGAGGGTCAGACAGAGGTTTTGGCTGCTCATTAGGTTTACAGGCAAAAGTTTAAAATGTTAAATGAAGTGAAAGATCCTGTTCTGGGAAGGTTTGAGTTTCAAATGAATTGCCTTTTTAACTTAACTGTAAGTGTTTCTCTTGCTTCAACCAGCTGTCAACACCACAAACAGATGAACATACAACATAAAACAAGGGCAACAAACCTAACCAACATTGGGGTGAGTGAGTGAAGTCAATAAATGGGCCTATATATTTGCTTGGTCAATCATAGGAGATGCATTTTGGTGTGTGCATGAAACAACAGAAAGACAATACATCATAAGCTAGCTATTGCACGCTCCGCCCTAAAACAAACCCACAGTAAGTTTCATCAGGCATGTCCTGGAGGTCCTGTAGTTGCTTGTTGCCTTTCTGTTTGCCCGGCACCGCCCCTCATCTGGTGAAGCCCGTCTACCTCTGACCTCCAGAACCTTACAGCGACTGCATTAATTTTCCTAACAAAAATCAATCGGCCGAGGAATGGGACAAGGAGGAAGGCCCTTGTTATTACACCAGGCAGGACACACCCTCTGGCTGGGAGTGAACGGCTGTTTTTATAGGTAATAGTTTAACAGGGGGTGGTGGCTAGGGGACAAAGGGATTGCTCATTTCCCCTGACCCCAGAGATGAGTCATTCCAAATAAACTTACACATGCCTCATTTAATAGCATTAGAAAATTAGGCCTTAAGACAATTTTGGGGTTATTTGATGTGAATTTGTTCTTTGTTAATCACAAGGGGGAAGCATATGAGATTAATTTGTTTGAAAAGATGGCATTGGAGTGTTGAGATTTGAAAAGGAAAATAATGCATTCAGTCAAGGGCAAGAGAGTGCATATGACTGCAAATTTCCAGCCATGTGGCTGTTTCATTTTTGTCTATTTATATGCTGGCTAGCCGAACAGACTCACAAACATTCCCGAAAATCAGATTAGGAAATTATGAGCCCTATAATTAACCGGCTGTTTCAGTCGAGAGCTTTGGCTTCCTATTTCCTAATGAAGACCAAGTGAAAAATGATTTAATAATGCAACAAATGTGCTTTATGAGCTATTAATATGTAGTACATAACATAAACATGACAACAATATTGGCTACACATTTAAAGATCTGAATAAACTGTCTACGGTGGGCAGAGTATAGAGTTATGACAGTTCAAGAGGAGAGGCAGGCACTGCATGGAGAGCTTGTGATGCCATTACTCTGACAGCAAGCGAGGGATCATCAGACGAGAGAGGGAGGTGGAGTGACTGAGTGTGTGTTTAAAATGGCCTATGTGTTTAAAATGTGCTGCACAATACCTGCTAATTCTATTAAGTGCTTCTGTGGTGTGGCTGCGTGGTTATGGGTTGATGTAAATGGACGGCTGGTTGACTAAACAATGCAATAGCATTAGAATAAGGTGATTGGATGACAGAGTGGAGTAGAAGGCCTGAGCCCAGCCACCCCGGGACTTGCCAAGTCCATTACGTGTATTGGAGACATCTTGATATCCGTCATTGTTGCCAACCAAATAGAAAGAAGAGGTTGTTGTTTTGTTTGGCCTTCATTGTCAAGATGGCTTCCACCTCGCAACATCCAGGTGTAGGTAATGCAATCAAATGAGGACCTCACAAACAATCCCCCCTTTTTCAATCTGCACTGAGACCTTTGGGCTGTTTTAGGAAACACTGGTAGTCACCTGGCTCAAGGACAACAGCAGACTTGAGTTCTGTTTTGACTTTGCCACAACGCCACCACTACTTGATTTTATGATGTGTACCTGTTTCCATAAATCATCTCTAAAGCTGTTGTCAGCACACAGTGGAGAGCAACAAGAAAGTTTGAGGGGAAGAGGAGAGAATGGATGTGGAGGCTGATAGTTACCACCGTGATACCACCACAATTTTAAAACGGTTGTTAGCAGGTTGCCAAAGTAAAGTAAGGTAGGCTATACCCTCAAAGTGGTACATTCCAACACTGTAATGGGAGAGCACAATCACTTCGATTGGATCTGTCAGATGCACTAATTAACTGTGTATATATCTGCACTGCACATAACTGGTTCAAATGTTGAACATGTTGAATTTTGAAAGAGAAATATGAACTATGAATCTTTCCATTCCTACATTTTAAATTTTAGAATGGGCTTCATGCATGAATGTTTTCTTATTTTTCTCTTCTATTTGTTCTTGTACAAAGCAATAAGAGGAAAATAAGAAAATCCTACGTCAGATTCAACAAACTCTCTAAACTGCCTGAACTTATCATAAATCACTCGTTTCAGCCGGAGGAGTGCCACCTGTTCGTGAGGAGGTGTGAGATGTGATCATTAGCATAATCCACACCCCTAAAATTGCCATATAAGGCTCCATGTTCCGCTCCGTTTGTGAGCAAGTTTCATTCACAAAAAGTTCCCAAAGAGAAAAAACGCTGCGTGGCTTCAAGTCCTGCTTCCAGAAATCAGAAGACAAACACATAACAAATTCATGGGTGACAGTAGGAGACCCGAAACAATTAGAAAATATGTCATCAGAGCAGCTCTGAACTGTGACGGAAATAAAGAGGGAATGCTTTGATGTGAAGTTAGATGCTAAAAAACTTCTTTCTAAAGCAAATTGCTCTGTGATGAGGGGCGGTCATGTGACAGTCACAGAGATATTAGAGAAGAATATTATAGTCTATAGCTGATGTTACACTGTCAGCTGCAACACAAGATGATGCTGGACAGAGACCTGCAGAGAGACACAGAGTGTTTCCAACAACTACTGAAATGTAGAAGTTTCTGTGCCAAAATATGGCCATAAAAAACATAAAATCTAAAAAACCTTTTAAATAAATTGGCAGCCATGATGATGAAAAATATGGTAAACAGAATATAAATTTTGTATTAAGTTTGTTTTACTCATATATAAATTTTCTGGTTAATTTCAGTGTCATATTTAAACTCCAAATTAATTCAGATTAGGGCATTATAATTGTAAGTCTAACAAGTGGAGAAAGGCAGAAAATGATCTGTTCAGGACCACTTGTAAATTTTGTTTGTACCTAAGATAAAATCTGAGAAAATTATTTTACTGCTCTAAAATAAAAATTGTGTTTGAACAACATTACATTACTTTAGTGAGATGCTTTTTCCCAAAGTGACTTTTTTCCATATAAACACACACATTAGCAGCAATTTCGTAATTCACTTCATGCTCAAGGAAAGTGGACAGGAGGAGCCACCAATCGACACCATCTTTAACCAGCATTTTTCATTGTATCGTCAGCTGTTTGAGGAAAACTGTCAAAACCAGTAAAATTATTCAACCCAACTAGTAGATGTTACAATTTAATGAAGCAATATGGAATACTTAAAAAAAAAAAACATCAAAAGATCAAGTATGATGAGAATGTGATCCATTCACACAAAAAATAAATTCTACAACAACCATCAGCCAGAATTTTGAAGTACAATAGGTAATATACTATAATATAGATTACAGTATATTAATTAAATAATAGCAGAATTGTCTCACAAAGTTAAACATCACATCATGTATAAAGAGCATAAAGTACGTAAAAAGTCGTACACTGATTTTGAGTGGAAATGTTTCATGTGAGGCACAGCTAATGCGCACACAGCCCCGGCTTTATTCTTATCAGGCCCCTCTCTCTAAGAGCCGGTCATTAAACGCACTTGTGTGGAGTGTGATTGTTTGAGTGTGTTCATTGGAGACAGGTGTCAAGAGGTTGTTTCTACTGCTATAATTACTCCACAACACAGCGCTTACCAGACCAGTCACTGGCTTTCTCCAAACTGGGAAGAAATTGCTTGGATTTAATGTAACGATCCCCCCCTCCCCCCCCCCCCGATATTAACCAGCTGTGCGTGACACCGGCCTCGATTGAGGAGATCAATTCCCCAGGAAAGGGTCGTCTTCTTCAGACAGGCCGGTGAGCCAGGATGAGAGGGAGAATCACGGACCAGCACTTCCACCGCTGGGGGGGATGTTTGGATTAGCGGCTGGTGGCTCGCTGAAGGTGTCTCACCCCTGCTCCCTCTCCTACCTTAACACCCCCCTCTCAATGCCCCTCCCTCCTTCTGTACATGATACCTGGCATGGGGCAAGGTGCTCCCAGAGGAGGCAGGAGATATATATATACACTTAGGCAGGAGAAAGGTCAGGCAGGCTGAATGTGGCAGGCAAACAGGCAGTGGGGGTCTGGGGGCCTGGGGATGAATCACAGGAGAATTGGTGCATGGCAGTGAATGAATAACCCGCCATGGCTCCCCAAACCCCATTATTTCCCTCCTTCTCCAGCGGGGCCTGAAATTCATGTCTGCGCATGCTGCCAGTTCATTAGGGGGAGGATGTCATTCCTCTTCTGGCTGCGGCAGGACAGGCCAGGCGGGCCCCAGGAGGACCCGGCCCTGTTTAATTCCACATCAACCGCTCCACTGAGGGCCTTAATCTCTGCTTGTGTGATCAATACTATATCAGTGTAAATTAAAATGACAATTTTAAAGTAATTAAGCCTGTTAATGCTCGATTCAAATGTCATTATTTGCACGAGCAGAAGCAGAGGGTGGCTCTGCTCGGCGTGTGTGTGAGGGGGAGGATTTTGTTCTTTTTTTTTTTCTTTTTTTTTTTTGAAGAGGGGGCTAAATTAGAAGCCACGTCCACAGTGACAGGTAAAACGCTTTAACTGGCACAGCACGATGTTGCCGCCACAGCCACCAAAAGGAGGGCTTAACAAAAGCAGATTAACTCTCCACCCATGCCAGCCCTGAGACCTCTCCAATTTCAGAGGAGGGTAACCCAATTGCTGAAATTTGATTTGTACAACCAAACCCAATTATAGCCATATTAGATGAGAAGTGGCAGGGAGAGAACGCTTGCCGATGGAGGCAGGGAAAATAGAGGGGGCGGGAGAGGGTGCAGGGAAAAAAAGAAACCTTACACAATAAAAATGCACTTAACTATAGAATGAAGCCTAGCAGTAATTGTGTGATTAGATTATTTTTGTCTCCCTCCTCACTCTGCTTTTGAAAGGCTATTTAGAGTCATTGTGATGGTTAGAGTGAAATAAATGGGGCCCAACGTTAACCTTGTCCCCGTGTGTGTGTGCCCTGTCTCATGAGGTGAGGTGATGTGTAAGTGAAAAGGAAATTAAATGATCACATTGTTGGTTGTTATTATGACAGGCTCACAGCCAATAGCCAGAGACCCTATACTCCTTTTAGAAGAGATTCACCAATTACACCCAGTCGCACTGCTTAGGGGCCACATGGGGCCCAACAACCACACTTCCGAGAGGGGACCTAACATCATTAAGAATCAGACCTGCACTTTCCACTTCCTGTTTCTTCATTGCCCTCATCCTCTGGAATGGAACACATGGGACACACAACAAGTCTAATGAAACTGAATTTCCCTGTGCTAAAAAAAATGCCCATATCTCACAATTAGCAGCTAACAAGCCACGTGCTGACAAAACAAGAGGAAGTGTAGCGATTAAAAGGAAGCCATTAGCACAGTGGTATAGATCGCTCATGGATGTGTCCGTCGCTGCTCAGCTCATTCAGCAAAAAAAAAAAAAAAAGCAGACAGCCGTCACAAGACAGAACAATTCTATGACGCTGTTGTCACTGTTGTTGAACCACCTCAGTGACAGTTAGAGGAAATCGCACAAATCTGTTTTAAGCAGCAGATATTTAGCAGCTCCCCTGCAAATGTCCCATAATGGTGCGATTGCTTGTTCAGATGAATAAGAATTGTCTGAATGTTAATTATTATTAATGTGAAGCATCTTTATCCTACACACTCGGCATTTAGGATATAGGTGTAGAAAAATTTCATCAGCAATAAGAAGGCAAATTTCAATTTAATTTTCCCTGATTGACAGAAACAACTTGTAGCATGTTGTGAGCTATTAAACATCTGAAATTGAACTGACTTTATCACAAAGTCTGCAACAGTACAGCATGAACCCTAAGCGCTGTCCTCAGTGATGCAGCTCCATGAATTATTAAATACTTGCCAATAGTGAGCAGATAGAAAGCATCCCTGCTGAAAAACAAGGGCAACCTGTGGGTATTTAATTAGCAGGGTGGGTGCTCCTATGCATGCCTGATCATGCAGGGTAAAGGACACCCAGGGGCCTTTCAAAGGGCCGGAGAAAGCTTGGCATTGTATTGGTTTGCATCCAAGCTGTCCGATCCATCACGCTGTCTGTTGACTGGTGTTTGCAGAGCCAGCCCTTATTAATTATCAGCTCATTTGGAGAGGAGGGGGTGCGGGCAGTGGGTGGTAGGTCCCCTTTGATCAACGGAAGCAATCGCTCCAAGAGAACTCTGCTGAAGGTGATTAAGGTCAATTTGGATGTTTGTTCCAGGAGAGGATGAGCGGACGCAGCTGGGATGGAGATGTGAGAGGTGAGTGTGTTAGCTGTAGATAGCTAATCCACATTAGCAATTTACACAAGTGTGATGTGGGATTAGAAGCCTGCAGTGCAAATACACTGAGAATGGATTTAACAGTAAAGTAGGAGATATCATATGTCCAGCAGTTAAACTTTTGAAATCAACAATGTTCATATATTCTCGATTTTCCAATGAGGGAGAATTGAACTTTTTTTCTAGAAAAAAAAATATGAGACAGAAATTATTATTCAAATCACAGTATTGTTATATCTCTTAAGACATATCTGGATCGGATCTTTAGATAATTAAGGAATTAAAAACACTAAAATCATTACTGAAATTCTTCTGCTCAGAGAGCAGCGCTTGCCCTTCTATCATTTCTATGCTGATGTGCCCTCGAGCAAGTTCCAGTGTAGTTACATTGTCCAACAGAAAAGACAGTGGTTGTACTGGGCAGCTTCCAGGTGAAAATGCTAATCTATATAATCTATTTCTTATAAAACAGGTTAAAAAGTACACAGACGGTGTACTGAAAATCCTGGTTGACTGACAGAAAATTCTAATAATCAATTAATCATTTATTGTGTATAATACTTAATTGAAAATATAAAGGTTTTAAACTTTTGGTCAAACAAAACAAGCAATCTAAAGAGGACATCTTAGGCTCTGGAAATTTATGCGTTAAAATGCTGCTTCTATAAATGAATCACTTCTAATAATGATCCAATGATGATTTTTAATAATATAATTTACTTTACTTTTATTACTAATGTGCATTTTGCTGATAATTATGTACTTTTACTTTACTAATATTTTGAAAATAAAAACTCACGTCTGAAACGTCTGACTTCCATGATTGGTAATAAATACCAACATGACTCAGTAATAGGGCTGTGTTTGATGTGTATGCGTGAATACACTGTACATACGCATGTTTGTGTGTATGATGCATGTTGCTGTGCAGATTTTTGGAGAGTAAAGTGACTGCGGTAGGGTGGGTGGGAATCTTTTTTTTCTCCTTGGAGAGCAGGACTGTGAGAGCTGTGAGGGCTCTCAATAGACAGAGGATTATGGAAATCAAAACTGAGAGATTAGCTAATGGGAATATAATAGCCAGTGACTGCCTGGGTCAGCTGGGCCATGCAAATGAAGCAGCTATAGCCGGTAGTGGAGGAAGAATCGATATATATGGACAAAGTGCTGGCTAGCGATAGCTCTATATCAGTAATGCTACACAGACATACATGTATATGCACGCCCAGGCATACAAGCGCACACACGCACGCACACACAGAGTGAGGGCCTGACGCCAGCAGACAGGAGTGAGCTTTCAGCGAGAATACCCGGCTCAAGTGGGGAACCGGAGATATCGCCAGCTCCGGCCTCGCTCCCTCTCACTGATGTCAACAGGCAGCATGTGATTCTCCTCGACGCCTGGCTCTCATCCCCACTGACACAGCACTGAGATGCAGATGCTGGTGCAGTCTCGCTCTCCACGCTCCATCAAATATCTATTCATCCCGAGTTGGCCCCAAAACAGAACAAACGTCCTTGTGGACAATCAATAGTGGTGCGACCGGGACAGCCAAGTATTACGACAGCATTTAGATACACTAAGTAGTTTATTTTCCTACGGACTCTGGACAATCTGACATCCGCCATTTAGGATGTGCGGATATTAACCTTCTTGGGATGTATGAGGTAAAGCAGGTGTCGTAAAATGCAATTGACTGGGACACATGACGGCTTTCATCATCAAACTAAATGGAACATCACCTCCCTTATATATCAGAATACCAATTTTGAGCATGTCAGAAAAATTTCAATTTCAGGTGGGGCTTGCCGTGCCTGGCCTCTCTCCCCTCTCATTTTCATTCCTGCCCGCTCGGCACAGCCATTCATCAGGACCCGGGCAGAGGACACCTCCCGCCTGCTCACAAATGCATGGAGCAGGCAATAAAATTAACCTTGTGGCAATTGTTTTCCCACCCGTTTGATGGCCCCGTGTCAGCTCATCTGTTACGGTGGGAAGGAATAAAAAAGTCAAGCTCGGATGTGCAAAAAATTATGACTCAGGGGGTAAGGGGGGGGGGGGGTACCTGTATGGAGCCGAGCTAATGCCAGATTATGGAGTCAAAGCCCGATCAATCAGTGTTGGAGTAGCTGAAAAAATGGTTGCTTGCTGATTTGTGTGTGGGAACAATAAAGAGCATCAAGAGCCTTGTAGGTGGTTATTATGAACACTACTGAGCAACAAGACAGTCTGATATTTTTACAGTTCAGCTAGCCGCCATCCCTGACCCGGCCCTTTCACTGGGCGGAGGGACAAGACGGAGGAGGGAGGATGGTGAGAGGAGGGGGGGGGGGGGGGGGGGGGGGATAAAAATCCTTCAGAGGGTGTTTATTTGCTCTCAACACCTCCTAAGCGATCAATATTTTTAATTTGGGTCCGAGTTATTATTTTTCACATCACTGCGCCGGGGAGCAGAGTAAAGTGGCTCATATTTTAGCACTAAAAAGATCGATATGACAGGCTCACCTTCACTCTGCCCCCTCGGTGGCTGGGGGCTGCACATCATAATGGACGGTGGCGAGGTACACCCGGCCCGCCTCATGCTGGAATCACATCATTATCTGTGGCTGGAGACCCCCCCACCCCCCACCCCACACACACACACACCACACACACACACACACACCACTACAACATCTCACCCTCCACTGCAGGACAACAACACCTCCACCTCTAACACAACTGATTTACTCCCTCGGCTAGATCCCATCCAAACACACACACACACACACACCCACCCACAGGTAAACACTTTATCAGAGCGCTGTTTATGAGGAGAAGTTTTGTGTGTGTGTGTGTGTGTGTGTTTGTGTGTATGAGAGCAGCCCATGCCCAGTGCAGTGATGATCCAGGAGGGCAAAAGGCTCCATTCCCCAGATTTGACTCCTTGTAATAAATGCATCAATTTCTCCACCTCTTTACACAATCCATTAATTATATATACTGTACATTTTCAGTCAAAATGTTTTCACAGAGGGAATGCCCACTCTCTCTCGCTCATAACTCAAGTCTGATGGTAGATTCATTGATTGTCGCTCAACACATGTCCTGAGTGTGTGTGTGGGATTCCGCGTGCCTGCTTGCGTCAGTGTTTATTCGGCTTTGTCGCTATATGTGGATGTGTGTGTGTGTGTGTATGCACTTATGTCTGCCCTGAGAGTATGACTGATGGCCGAGGAGAGTTATAGCCCAGCGATATTACCGAGCTGACATCTACTCCATTCAAGTGGCCTCAGTCGGTGCCGTACTTCTCACCATATTGAAATAAGAGCTCTCTTAGATTTAGTTTGCAATATTTTAACCTGCTTATATGCCTGGGAGGTGGAGGATGGATGAAGTGGAGGAGGAGGAGGGCTGCTCCTGCTAGTTAACCTCTTTGTGTAAAACCAACAGACTGTACACAGGGACCCCTCCTCTATGACCCCACTTTCTCTGGATCTCGCTGTATATAATCTCTATATGCAACCTGGTTTTGTTTCATCATAAAAGCAGAACAGGGGGTGATATAGGACGCTGTTAAAAAAAAAAAAAAAAAAAAAAAAAAAGGCGGCGATAAATGCAAGTGACACGCATTTCTGGGCAATACCGTAAACACACTCATGCTGAGGCCCTGTCAGCACAGAGGGACACTAAGTGTTCATAAATTCCTGGCTGAGCAGAGCGGTACTGATGATTGCATTACAGCACGCTGCCTGGAGGAGAATTAAGGACTCACCTCTGAAGCAGAGTGAGGCTGAGCTGCTGGCAGCTACTGACAGGGCTGCTCGACCAACCAGAGATCAGCAGGCTGCTTAGGCAGGGCAGGGGAACGAGCAAATCAAAATTTAGACATTTAGCTGATTATTTAGCTGAAATCCTTAAATTTACAATGAGAGACAGTAGGTGGGGTTTCTGTGCCTTGCTCAAAGACTCGTCAACATGTGGGTGTCTCTTTGATGAGACAGTCTTTTAATACTAGAGTTCACCTCAATAAAGATGGGTTTTTCTTTGTTTTTAGTCAACTGCATTTGCTTAACCTGGAGGAGGCTGTTGTACACTGTGCTTCCTGTCTTTATCATACTATGGTACACTTTTCACAAGAGGACTAGTGTGAAGCAGTATGGAGCAGTTTACTTGCTGACAGCTGCACCCACACTGCTAATTTAAAAGCAACCTCAAGACCTTTTTATTCAGTTTATTCTCCTGACTATTCAGTTTTATATCTCACCTGTATATTAGTCATTATTGTTCTTATGTGTTTGTCGTTGTCTTTCTGCTGCGTAAAGGTTCCTTTATTTTTAGCCATGCTAGTAACATGGCTCTTGAGATGGCAACGATGGTCTGTCCATCAATCTAGATTGAAATGTGGCAACTACTTGGTGATCCTGTGACTTTACCTTTGGCGCCAATGTTGGCATGTGGTTTTGAGTGAAATGTCTCAACACTTCACTCACTTGATTGCCATGAAATTGGGAACACACATTCATGTCCCCCTCAGGATGAATCATAATCACTTTGATGATTCCTAAACTGTTCATCTACCGACATCATCAGGTCAAAAAAATTTATTTGTCCAATACTAAGTAATAATTACCTGTAAAACTAATGACATTCCCATCAGCCTCAACTGTACTTTATGTTTTGTGCTACTTAGCACATTTTAGCATGCTAACATGCTACACCAAGATGGTGAACATGGTAAGTACTATACCTTAACATCAGCATGTTAGCATTGTCAGTGTAAGCAATTTTAGCATGCAGACATTAGCATTTAGCTTGAACCACCGCTGTGCCAAAGTACAGCCTCACAGAGCCGCTAGCTTGGCTGTAGACTTTTTGTCTTGTTGTTTGTTGCTGTATGCCTTTTAGAACTGAAACAATTGTTGATCAACACAAAATCTGCAACCATTTCGAGAATCAATTAATCTTTTTTAAGCAGAAATACCAAAAATTCTAGCTTCTAAAAAAAAAAAAAAAAAGGTTTTCTTAGTCTTTTATAATAGGAAACTGAATATCTAAAGTATATATTTCGGACTGTTGGATACACAAAACTAGACATTAAAATAAGTTTACTTGGGTTCTGGGAAATTGTAACATTATAGTATTAGTAGAGTATTCTCACTATTTTCTGACATATTATAGACCATACAGTTAATTTATCAATGGTCAAATGAATCAGCCAATTAATCAATAGTAAAAATAATCATTAGTTGCAGCTCTACTTTTTTGTTATTCTCCTGTAAAACACTTTGAATTGTATTTGAATGAAATGGTGCTACACAACCTCTACAAATGAAAATAAATGTTCTAAAAGTACAATGGCACAGGAATTTGACTTAAGACTTACACTGTATGTCATCCTGTTTTTCTCCAATTATCTGATAATCTGTAATCTGATATACACATACATATACATACATACTGTATATATGTTTGTTCAAATCCTAATCACCCCAGCAAGAGCAAGGGTGGTTTTATGATGTGAAGTGCAAGTTGTTTCACATTAAATTAAGTGGTTGAACCATTGACCATGTTCACATGCAGCCTAATAGAATATCAGTTAGATTTATTTCAAAATGTAACACTGCAAGTCAAATCTAAACTTCTTCTGGATTCACGCTGTAGTTTGCATGTGCTGTAAAATAAGACCCTGAGTGACCCCATAAAAATGAAGTTAAAAACTGCAAACATGCACAACAGTTTCGACACACATGACACAAACGAGACAGGATAAAGTGCTCTAACACTGTCTCCTATGGTGAGAACAAAAAATACACACAGGTGGATACACACACAACCACAGGGTAAAAAGGAGACAGCGGTGTCCTGTCAAGCCACAGAGCCTGATTTATCCCCCGTCGCTGCTCTCATTCCTGTCCTGCAGACCACAGACATGAGGGATGCCTTTAATTTCCCATTAAAATGCCCTGGAACAACAGAGGGCTGAGGAGGCAGTGTGTGCCGCTGTGTATCACTGTCTGTGTATGTGGATAGCTTGATTAGACTGTGTGACAGTGTGTGTTTGTGCATGCAAGTTTGCTGGCATTTCTGTGGAGCTCTACAGACATCACAGTACAAGTGTGTGTCAGGAAGCGGCAACAGGGGCAGACATTAGCGCACATCATTCCAGATGACACGGGCTGCAGCTCCAGGGCCAGGCCCACGATAAATATTAATGGCCAAGAACAAGTGGATTGGGAGTTGAGTTATCAGGGCGGGCCTTCCTAATTGACATTTTACCTGCTGTATACCTTAACAGGGCTGTAAAACACCAGGCCGGGACTCAGCCGTAGGGGGGACGTGTCAGTCAAGCTCTTCCCCATCACAGCTACCTTCCTCTGGGAGGAGAGGAGGAGTTCTAGCTCGCCTGCAGTTCTCATTGTTCAGATTCGGCATCAAGGTGCGACATGTAGCATTTTAACATCAAGAAATTGTTAGTTTAATTTGGAAAAAATGAAGACACAGTAAAGAAATGTGGCTGCAGCCTCTTCACATTTAAATTGTGTGTCAGCAGGTTGGATTTGGTGGAAAATCTGTTGAATTTCACAAAAAAAATGAACCATTTTTACATAGTGAACACTACAAATGTTTATTTCATGCCCACTTTTTTGACTATTTTCTTAACTGGCTTTAAAATTTCAAACTTTATAAACAATTTAAAGGGGATGTGGTTTATCCATTTTTACAGTATCTGAAATAATGCCATTCTAAGATGCCAAACTCCCCCTGTTAAATAGATATTTATGGCTTTTAACATTTCTTTAAATTTAAGTTGTTGTTTTTTAGGACTACAACCAATGATTATTTCCATTACTTTAGTTCATAAAATTTAAATTTAAATGAATAAAATGTTTTCAAAAAATAGCCATAACAATTTATTCAAATAGCTTTTTGTGCCAATGTATTATCACAAACGCCTAAGAAAACCAGTAATATTCTTATTTAAGAAGCAGAAACCAGAGAAGTTTTAGCATTTTTGCTTAAAAATTATTTGTGCAATTAATCAATTACCTGGAGCTGTCGATTAAGTTTGTATCAATGGTCTAATCGATTAATTGGCTAATCATTTCACATTCGCAAAAAAGGGTTTTTACATAACTTCACACATTCATTTATCAATCACATTCCTCTCTTTCACTGACACAGAAATGTAGTTCAAACACACACACACACACACACTCCCACACTGGGCAAGTAAACAATGTGGCCTTTAGCATACACTCGCTACATTACTACACTCCCACTCATCCAAAACATTCACTTGGACTTCCAAAGAAACTACGTAACTGCATACAAAAACACAACAACACACACACACAAGAAGTGGAAGCTTTGGACCCAGAAAAGTGTTCCCACTTACATTATCTGAAAATTGACAGGCGGGGCAGACAACAAACAATTATCCCCGGAGCACGGGGGGGAAAAAAATCGAAGATTGAGAAAACAAATATGAGTGATGTCATCAAAGCTAAATGGCAAGCCCTGTGTGGGAAAGACTGGAGAGTCTATTCATATTTACTGTTGCAAGGATTTCAATATCAGCATCATAGAAAGCACATCAGATGTTTCTCTTTCCACTGACTGATTCACAAAGAGAAGCACAAACTGCGATCTCTATTTGATGAAAATGAAAATACAACAAAAAGGTTAATCTATACACAAACACCATTAAATAAACAGCTCATAATGCCGGGATATTAGCGGCGCTTATATGAAATGGCAGATAATTATATTTTCTAAAGGCCAATGTTTGTAATATTTTTTTGAAAAGAGCAAATGTGACTCAGTGGGTGCTGTGATTTATGAGCATTTGTGGAGGTGCAGTGTAGCGTGGTGATAACACCGAAAACATGGAGGGAAACCAAGACAGACACAACTCAGTAATCACAGACAAACTGTGACCTCAGTCCATATCTGGACCACATCAATATGGTCTTATATGGTGCTTTTTTCCCCATAATCTCCTGGGAATGCAGAGATGATTATTTGACACACCAGTAGTCTGTCCATTAACAATCTAACATAAAACTACACTTAAAAGCATGTTTCCTTGTAAACTACAGGATGGTTACAGAGCACAGGGCTGAGTCCTCTGTCAGTCGAGTTTGGTTTGAGTATTTGGCTCCACCAAGAGGCCAAAAGACAAAACAATTCTTCAGCTGTGGGACAAATAAATGAACCAAGAAGGTCATTCCTTCAAAAGTTGTATTGTAATATCATAGACAGCCATATTTTATTCATAGATGATAGTAATATTCATTGAGATAGAAAAGAGAAAGGATTTGAAGATAGATAGTATATGAATCATTATCATTAGTGGTAATGGTCAGTGTATTACACTGCAATAGTACTGCATACTTGGATAGTTTGAAAAACTTGGAGAAACTCAAATATATACATTGTAACTTTTAGTTTTATTGTTTGGGCGATAGTATTTTAGCTTTTGAATCTGTTGCTTTAACCCTAATGTTCTGTTTGGGGTCCTGGAGACCCCGGGCCCTCTTTAACAGTTCAAAAATACTTAGTCTTCATTGTTTTATCAGCTTGGTATTTCCTGAATTTTCCTAATTTTATGAGATTTACTTATTTGGTATAATAGGTGTAAAAGAGAAGGATTATTACTACAAAACTTTCCCACAAAGTGGGGTTTACTGAGGCCGGAAGAAAAGGAAAAAGTTATTTAAAAGGTAAAAAAATTGTTGATTTTGCCGTTATTATTAATTGTACACAGACAGCAGAGAGATCCGTGGGACCCCAAACAATAAATAAAGCCAATGTAAAATAAAAAACACAAGGGTCAAAGTGATTGCCTTAAAACGTATTTTGGTAATTAAAAGAAACTACGATCAAATGTTAAAGAATCCATGACTGCTCAATTCATTCTGATAATCAATAAAGCAGCAGTCGTAAAACCCTGAACAAGTTTAACCTGAGAACTGACAACACAAAATTATTTCCAAACATCTACTGCCACCTTGTGGATATCTGCTGTTACTGCATATTGAGGGGGTGAACACAACAAACTGTTAAAGTTCAATATACTGTATAAATATTTTATATATATATATATATATATATATATATATATTTATATAATATATAAAATATTAAGTGGGAATTTCAATTTTCTGTCATTTTTCTTTGTATCAACTAACAGTTGCAAGTCACTCTATTGCTCAACTTACGAAATTTTACAGTTCCTGTGAAAAATGTCATAATGTTTGTGGTCTTTCTGTGGGTCTAGGTTTATACAGTATTTAGGTCTTGATAGGCCAAAGCACCCAAATGAAGCATTCTTTCATATAAACCCATTTGAAGTCAGCAATGAGAAACACCCTGGCTTTTCAGCAGACATTGGCTGTTTGTGACAATAGTGCTCAGTCTTTTCTCACCTAACATGCACACACAGTGAGGGTGACAGTTTTCAGTTCATGGTCTATCTACATCAAATGAACATTTCAACCATGAGCTAAAATTCCACCACAGTGTCCTAATTTAAGAGCTGTGATCACAAAATGACTTGTGTAAAGACGCCAGTGCACTGCCTGAGATATTTCCTTGTTATGAACATCAGAATTCAGAGAAGTGGTGGGCTGTCACACTTCTACTGTTAATGTCACTACTACAACTATTACTAATACTGAGAGTGAAATGTGTGGTCAAAATAGTTCAGGCTAGAACAAGGAAACGCTTTTTAAAAATGTTTAATTTGTTTTGGGGGTTTTTGTCAGGAACATTTTGATTCATCTGTTTGAAGGTAGACTTTTAGTTTGATGAAGCTGGTTAATGGAAACAATCTGAGGTCTTCAGCGGTATCATATCTCAAAATTTCTTGAAATAACGGAAACGTCGTTTTTGTCTCTTTCGTCTCTACATTTCTAAAAACATAACTGTGTTGTCTACTTTCTGCTTCGTAGAAAAATAAGGATAGTTATTGCAAGTGTATTTTTTGCAATAATGCAGTAATACAGTTTTGGCAAATCAGTGTCGAATCTAATCGTGGTTTTGAGAATTGAATCGAGAGAAAAAGGAATAATCATCTGCTAGTGCCAGTAATGCAAACCTTTAACTTACCTCATGTAAATCAGGTGAACAACAATTTAAAGATCAGCGTTTGTGAATGTGCAAATGTGAATGCACCATCGGCGTACAGTATCAAACAGCACTTACTGTGAAATGCTCCTGGGATTTGTAGTTCTCATCGAGGTAGACGCGGGCTCTGCTGTACTCCTTCATGGCATCACTGGACAACAGCTCTCTGGTGGACAGAAAACACACACACACACATCAAGGAATGTCAACAAAAGCCAAAAAAAAAAATCTAGCATTTCCTCAACTTAAACTGAAGTTAAAATACCTTCCAAATGAAGCTAATATGTATTCTGATAAACACTTTGCACTATAAGGCACAGTCTTGAAAATAAAAACACATAGCTGTGCTGACGTACAGCTGTGATGTGTCCAGTGGGGGGGAGTAGCCCGCTCAGTTTAAAACAGACTACTCCTGCTTGTTCCACAAGCCATAAAGTGGGTGTTGCCTTATCAGAGAAAAAACAGCTCACCTATTATCACTATGGTCAAAACTATTAGAGCTAATAACCACATCATGAGCACAACACTTACTTGACAAAACTATCCACGTGTGACATGGACGCCTCGTAATTCTTCCCACCTTACCTCTTGACAGTGCACTGCCAAGAAGTGAGGCTTATGGGACTGCACTGTCTGTAAGGGAGGAGAGAGAAAAAAACACAGGTCAATAAGGAAGGAAAGGGACAAACAGTTCCACTGCAAATAACTTTATTTTTCAGTGCATGTGTATCCATAACTGCTGCAGAAACACCATAAGTCAGTAAGCCCATTAGGTCATTATAAACAAAACTTGTATTATTCAGCCAGTGCAAAACCTATATGAGCGTGGTGCCTGAGCCTCTACAATTCTTCCTAACTCAGCTGTGTGACATGCTACTATATTTACACAAGACAAAGTGCCTTGCTAATGTAGGCAGAAGGCACTTAGTGAGCTTGTTCCACAAGCATAACGCTGGCCCCTCTTCATCCACCATCAGGGATGTGCCTGCAGCGCTGTATGTATGTACAGCAGGGTGTGACAGATGCTCACACGTCACTATAACGTGCTGACACATCGCTCACTATACCAATAACAACTCGGCTGCTGCAGGGAATATGTAGGACTGTGGGCAACACTCCAGGAAATACACCCCTGTGATAGAGAAAAGGTTGTGGTGAAATTAAATATGAACTTACAAATTGGCCTTTACATGTATAACGTGAAAAGTAGTAATATTCACTTCCTGCAAGGCACTTGAGTCCACGTGACCTCTTGTTGCTTTCCTGCAAAATTTCCTCTTACACGGAGTGAGGTGTTTGTGAGCACCCTGTCAGAGGTGTTCAGAGTGGCTGACCTCTAATGGAAAATCAATACCACAGAGTGATTTACAGCACTCACAAGCACTCACAGGGTCGGGGGCCTATGGATGGTAGGCAGAGGCTATACATCAATGTCACTGAGTACTGGGGGGGGGGGGGGGGGGGGGCGTGGGGGGGAGCTACAAATAGTCCCCGAACCTTGAACTCAGCCCTGCTACTTCACAGCACCCCCACCTCAGCGTTGCATTATGCTCACTACAGGCCCAATCAAATAAAAGTAATGTATGGCAATAACACTATGGATTTTCCATCAACCCATGGCTTGTCACTTAGCTCCAATGACCCAGGAATGGGGGGGGGCTGCAGCAGCTCAAACTTAGAAAGATTAGTGGACCTATCAACTCACGATGGAAAAAGGTCACACTCTCAAGGAGCTTGCAACTAATGTCAGGCTCCGATGTGACGTGTGTGTGTGTGTGTGTGTGTGTGTGTGTGTGTGTGTGGTGTGTGTGTGCACACTTACATGCACATGCTTGTGTTATTCAACTGCATTCTATTTATCTTGCTAGGCTGTAAATTCAG
Organism: Scomberomorus guttatus; assembly: GCA_038419695.1. Lineage (NCBI taxonomy): Eukaryota > Metazoa > Chordata > Actinopteri > Scombriformes > Scombridae > Scomberomorus > Scomberomorus guttatus. Next base: position 24,176,887 of record CM076458.1, read on the forward strand.
CTGTGCTTTGGCAAACAGACAATGGTAGTAATTTCATTACCAGAATCACCACTCTCAGCCTAAAACCAAACAACATCAACCAATGACCTTACTTTACTTGGCAAAGAGCAAACCCTGGGACCTGGGATATCCAATTACATTTACAACAGCTAACAAGAAACTCTGTTGACATTCAAGGTCAAGTAGTGACCAAAATATTGACATGCTTTTATGATGGACAGCAACACTAGCGGCCTCTCTAAACAATCTCTCAGATAGTGACAGCTGCTGTGTGCATGTAGTGAGAAAAGCCTGTCTGGCCGTGCTGACATGAGTAACAGAGTGCTGCCATATGGGACCATTTCTCAACCTCACAAGGATGTCAGACGCTGATGTGTTTGATATGGAGGTGTGTCCTCTCATCCTCTCTCCCTTCTTTCTATGACCCGATTCTTCAAAACATTTCAATTCAAGGAGGTTCTCATTTGTTTCTATAACTTATTTGTCAAACTGTGCAACGCCTTTTAGAGTTTGTACTTCCCTTCTGCCGGTCTAATCAAATTCACCATCTTTCAAATTCACACTCCTACACTCAGAGATAACAACAAGCATCCAGAATGCTCCTGGGTCTGAGACACATGTATGTATAAATAATAATATAAATAAATAACCCCCAAAATAAAATCTAAGTGTTCTTGTTTGCAGTTGAAACGTTTGAAATCGTTTTAATACTGAGGCGGTGTAAGCTGCAGTTGAAGTGGAAGCCGAATTCCACGTACTAAAGGAAGTTGAATTTGTAATTGTAATTAAAGTGCTGAAACAAGTTGCCAATTGTAGTGTAACCGAGTGAAATAACAGTTGAAGTGAAAGAGCTGAAAGGAGTCGATTCAGTCGAAGCATACTTGAAAATGTACCCTTAAAGTATCCATTGAAATGGAAAGTCCTGAAAGAAATTTGTGACACCTCAAGTGCACAAACTGAAAGAATGCGTCAGTTAAAGTGTCGGCTGTGTAAGTGTTAACACTGAAAGCAGTTGTAGTAAATTGTGTATGAACAGTGGAAGTTGTGGGACTTAAAAAGATGAAGTGTGGTTGTTGTTCACAGGTAAGACCTGAAAGGGTTGGAAGTTTCAGTCAAAGTGTAAACTTAGAAATTATTAAAATGCCAGATAAAGTGATAGAGAGATTAATACAGTTGAAGTGGTAACCACTGAAAGCAACTGAATTGTCATTTGAAGAGTAAAAGATAAAAGTTGAAATGTTAGGAGTAAGAAATGAATGCAGTAAAAATGTCTGTCTGACATGTAAGTGGTAAAAGTAGTTGAAATTTTATTGGAAGTCAGTTGAAGAATTAAATAAATGAAAAGAAGGCTTTCTAGAGAATTACTACGCTAAAACAATTTTTCTTAACAACCTGATTTGATGAGTTACAACTAGTTGGACTTTCAGATGGATTGTAGAGGTTTTGAAATTGTTTCACAACGCAAGCTAACAGAACTTTCTCACTTTGTTAGAAATCACAGTTTAAGATTGTAAGTAATCAGGACCGACTCACTTTTGCTGAAACAGACTTGCAAAACTTGAAAAGCTACAAAACTATTTTTCTAAATCCAAGCATTTTATGCCAAAGAATATAAGTTGCTGTTTTTACATTGTGTTTCATCTTTATAAACTAGTATAGAAGTCTAAAGCTGCACTGTGTGCCAGACATAATCTACTAGACAGAGAGGGCCTTTGATGAGGACTAATCAGTAGAGCCTGAGTCCTATTTCATGGTTCCTATTTGGAGGTGGGAAATACTCAGAAATCAGGGAAGTCTGTGACCCAGTACATTGAGGATTTTTTGCCTTACCGTTCAACTGTAGTGCAGTCAGTCACGCAAAAGATTCCATGTAAATAATAAGGGGAGTATGGGGCCTTCAGGAGTTTAGTAGACCATCCGAGTTAAAAAATGCTGTAGATAAATTGGAATGGATTTTTCCCCCATAAATCCCAGTGTCAGGAAGGCCTGATTTCAACAGAGAGTTCAGGAACCATAATATAATTACAGATTGAGCCTTTAAAGCAACAAAAAGACCAATGAACTATCCGATGACCTTCAACACTGTGCACTCTGCAATTTACAGATCACAAGACTGGATGTGGAGACCTGACACAATCACTGGCCTGTGACGGCCCAGAGAAGTTTCCAATGCAAATCAGCTGTGGGATTATTCAATTGAGTGTGGTGAAATGCAAAACACTGTTTACATTACCACAGCAGCGCCGGATTCCCATTTAACCCAGTCTATTGCACACGTGTGGAGCAGGCAAATGACCCTGCTTTGCTTACGTGTAAATGACTGGGGTTTCCTGAGATAGGCAGAGAGTCCTGATACAGGATTTGATTGGACTCATACAAATAAAGTTTGATTGATTGATGAGAACCAAAGACCAAAACCAAAGACCAAAGAGAGGCTAGACATAGATGCAACGACAAAAGTTTTTCAAATAGTTACAGCAGTGGCATTTATACTGTAAACTATATGATTATTTATCCAAGAGTTGACATCCAAGAGTTTGTTTAGAGGTTATTCTCTCAAAGCTACAGAGTAAAAGCTTCTTTTGGTTTTTCACTTAATTTAGATTCATATAGTACAATAAGAATCAACCAAGGACTTAAGTAATTTTCCAAAAATATACAAGCAGCTTGTGACTTTTGGTAACTTGTGATCCCAATAACTATGATATTTTCTGCAGTGGGCAAATTCAAAACTGCACCTGAGCTTAATGGATGTTTTTGCACTCTTTCCCATAATTTGCCCTCTGTGATGTTCATACCAGTTAAGGACATATGAAGAAATAGCCAAATGAGTAATTGCGCAAACTCCGTTTCATTTTGTTAAGTCACTCTTTACAAGTATGAGTAAGTGCTGGCAAGTCGATGTCAATATCCGTTCCTTTACAGCCCTAAAACCTGACATTCAACAGTAGATTCCTGTAATTGGTTCAGATGACATTATCACTTCTGCAAAACTGCACTGCTGTTAAAAGAGAGCTACATTTCCAGGCATTTTGGTGCAGTTTAGTTTGTTCTCACCTGCCCAAATAAACTGAACTTTGAAGTTTACACTACCGAGTTTGTCTAAACTGCTCCAAACATGCTTGGTATGAACAGGGCCTGTCGGAAAACACAGCCTCTGCAAAATGAGTCAAACAGTAAGAGAGATACGAAGAGAACATGAGAGGCAGATCAAAAGAGGACAGCATTTTAGAAGGTTTTGCGGTGCAAATAGGCCAATGAACTATGATCAAGGTGTGTCATCAAATAAATCATTTTATTTCCTCAAGGAATTTCCACGCTGTTCCCATAGCTGAACGGAACAAGATACAACAGCTACAATATACACAGACATCCATACACACACAGTCTATAAAGACATGCAGAAGGAGTGCAGGTACCAACAGGCAACCTTGTACAATGGCTTTTGCTGCAGTTGCAGCTCCGTAAAAGCCAGTTTAACAGCTTTCATTGTTTATTTTCCAGGATGCTGAAGTGGAACTATGGCATAATTAGTTTTGACACATAAAAAAAAATTAGACAGCTTTTTCCTTACAAGCCAGCAACAGTTGACTGAGTGTGGAATGAACACAGTTGCCTTCGAGCAGTGGTGCACGCAGCATTTTCGGGGAGTGTTGCCGTGTGAATGGGCAATATCCCTTTCACAAGTACCTTCAAATGTTTCCTGATGGCAAGATGTTACAATATGATTAAAGCAACAGTGCTGATTCGCTTTATTGGGTGTGAGACCAAGGTTTTCCTGTGTGAAACAGCCTTTGGATTCTTGCCAAGTCCACTCAAAGCAGAAGTCATGACACTATACTGCATTAAATACAAAAATGTGCTTTTCTTTTTCATATGCGCTGAGGTTTTTCAGTGGAAAACACATGTTCGTGACTAAACAGCAGGCTAACTGGTGGACCAGAAGACACAGTGAGTGTATTGTGTGTGCAGAGGGGTCATGATGAGCTAGCGCAGCGTGGCTGATTGTAGTTAGGTCGAGCCGTCAGTGCTGGCTGTTCCCAGCCGCGCCGAGTTCAGAGTCTGATGCTTCTTTCCATGACGTCATCCAACAGCAGCACAGAGCTGGCATGAGGCTACAGGCCTGCCTGCTTCACACAGGGGCACACCTCTCTTCCTCTCTCTCTCTGCCTACATGCTGTTCGACACAGACATTATAAGACCTTCCTCATGAGCCTGCTCCACAATGCAAACAGAATTCCTCAACAGCAATAACCAGGACGTGCTTCCCCACACAAGTACACGCTTTATGCAGGCTGGAATCACCTGGCAATAAACATGTTTTGGCACGTCAGTGACAGTAATAATTACAAGGAAGAGTAAATCAAAGTTGACAGAGACCCAGAGACCCATTTAATTAAAAAAAAAAAACAGAGGAAAGTTAAATAGTTTTAAACTAACTTCATAAACCTATTCAATTTTGGAAAAATCAAACCTAAAGGAGAGGAAAACAGTGAGGGGACAAGCTTTTGGAAGAAAACCATAAAGAAAAGGATCATATAAGATAAGAAAAGTAAAGAGACACAGAGAGGCTAACTTGGCTAACGGGACAGCTAATGACACAGAAGAGGAGAGGGAAGGCTTCGCTAAGCTAAGGACAAAAAGACTCCAAACCAAAGGATTAAATACACAAAACTCTAGCACATTCTTCCTCTCACTCAAGTGAAGCCGTAGAGTAGTAAGGTAAGCCCCTCATATCCACAAAACTCTTATTCTAAGTTTTTACCTCAAGACATACAAATCTAGCCCTGCGCTAACTTAAAGTAGCCTGCTAAGTAGCAGCAGATGATACAGTGTTGCAAAATACCATGGGAAAACCCTGCCCCCTTGTCGTTAACTACCCAACAGAAGTGAAAAGTGCAGAGGCAAAGAAAGATTATAAACGCAAAATATTGAGAGAAAACCCAGAGGCTCTGACTGCAGATTTCTGCCACACAGGAGAGTGATTGGTGATAACTAACCTATTACAGTAGACAGACAGGACTGATGGCTGGCATAAAGCTATCTGTGCCCACTATCATCATAGAGAGAGGCATATGCATTGGGAGACATATAATCATTGAAGATGAAAACAGGGACAGCCCACCTCTCACGGTAAATGTTTATCACAATGGGACCACCATGTTTCAAGGCAATGAGGCCAGTCTCAGCTCTGTCCAGGAGGACTTTAATACTACCAAAGCTCAAGCAGAGACTGAGAAACAGAGACGGGACAAGGACAGTAGTGAGGAGAGGAGCAGCCATATACTTTAAAAAAAATCAAAAACATTTTAAAAATGGACGTAGCCACCGTAATGTCACCCATTGGTTTGTGGACTCCCGTTTTGACCCTCAAGTTTGCCATTTTGACCGTTGCCATCTTGGATTTTTGGAGCCAGAAGTGATGAGAAGTGACCATATTTGGACGAGAGGGTGGAGCTGACCTTAACGCTAGCTGCTAGCTTGGTTAGCACGGTGCATTTACAGTCTATGGTTAACTGAGATAATGCTAATGCAAATGCTAATTTTGGCTGGCGAAAAACCGGCTTAAAACTATTAAAACAAAATGTACTTACTGGAAAAACTGAACACCCAACATCCGGTCTTTTAGTAACCAAATGCTGAACAAGGCTTTTTTAGGAAAAATGTTACAATTAACTTTCATGAACTGAAAACACACTGAAATAGCGACAGCTACAGCTACACCTATACTCTACGAATCTGGGGTTACACCATGTTACGTTACCTAACCAACTTTGTCGTCGTAGTAGTAACTTGTCAATCACAACGTAGCCACGTTCCTGCAGGAGGTAGAGCTGGTGGTGGAACTAAAGGAGCTGCTGCTTTCCAACCAGACATCCACTGAGTCCACACAGCAGCTAAGAGAACCAGTACAGCCAGGTGAGGAATGAGCTGAAGCCAAGAACTCCCTGCAGGAGCTGAGAGGAGAAGTCCAGGAGCTGCAGCAGGACAGACAGGCTATTGGGAGAGAACTCACTGCTATGAGAGAGGAACTGCACCTGAGAGAGCAAACCATCCTCAGCCTAAAAGAGCAGCTCCAGAGTCTCAGAGCCAGCCAACAACAACAGCAACCCTCCATCACCAGCAACAACCCTCCTCACTCTGAACTACAGTTCCACCTCCACCCTGACTGACACCAGGCCATCACAACAACCTGCAGTAACGCCCACCCCCACCCCCTCTACCACTGACTCACACAGGGAGGCCACTACTGGCAAGCCTAGCAGGACATCTGGAGAGGAAAAGATAGCCAGTGATGCCGACATTGTTATCCTAATAGACTCAAATGGGAACACCCCCCAGCTACACACAGAGTCCACCTTGGGTCAGCCTAGCCACATTATAATACATGCACGTAGTAATGACCAGAGACTACAGCAAGGGAGGGTAGCAGAGTCTGTGACAAGAGTAGCACAGAGAGCTACACAGACCCTTCCCTCCTCCAAGATCATTATCTCCACCATCCTCCCATGAAGAGATTTCCCTCCTGACATCATCCAGAGGATAAATGTTCCCGTGGATGTGCCCTCATGCCAATTGTCCACCTGGCCCACCATCCTACCCTCAACATTCATGATCTCTACAACCATGTCCACCTCCACAAGGATACCATCAGCCCCTTTGCAAAGACATTGAAGGACGTGGCTTTAGGACGCAACCCAGGAACCCCCCCAGACGACCCAGCCTCCACGCAGCCAGCCTGCAGCTGTCACCACCTCAGAGACGCAGCCCACACCCTGCCGGCCCCTACCACCATCCACCACCTCATCGACAAGGCAGCCACCCCAGGACCAGAGCAGCACCAGCACGACAGAGCCCATATTCACCAGGCGTCACCCTGCTAGTCCAGCCCAACACCACACCCAACACCCAGAGATGAGGAGTTACACTGACGCACTGATGACACCAGCAAGCGCTGGCAGCACCTGCTCAGTCTCATAAATACCAGACTGATGAGCGAAGTGATACTTCAAAGTGTAATGAATGCTATTCATATGTACCACTGTTAGACTAATGAGCTAAGCGCTAGTTCTTATTTTCACTGTGTATAAAAGACAACTTAATATCTTAACTAAAACTTTAACTACTATCCTCATTCAAATAGAACTGTCTTCTCTTAGTTGGTTGGTCAACTAATCAGTTGAGGTCTTAGACGATTAGGCTATTATTACTGCTTTATTTATTTGTTTATTTTTGTTTTTTTTCCTTCTCCTTTTTCCCGTGCAGAATTAGTTAGCCTATTTGTTATTGGTCATTACTGAAAAATGAAGAGTACATCTCTGGCATCACAATAATACTCACAATCTGTTTTGGTCTTTTATAAACACTGGATTTAAAGAGGTCCTATAGGTAGGCAGAATATAAAATTCTGCAAATTTGTTAATTAAATCAATTAATCAGTTAGTTAGTTATAAATACATAAATAAATATAGGCTATATATTATTACTATTAGTCAACTAAAATTGTCCTTAGTCAAGGATGGCCCTACCTTAATGCTGTAACTTTTATCTCTTTTTTTAAACTGTTTATTTTTGTATTTGCCAGTAGTAACAATTAAGCCTTTTACTGTTTCCATGTGGAATATTCAAGGTCTTAATTCTTCACTGTTCAGATGTAAGAGTGAATCCCCTGAATTCAGAGAAAACACCAAAAACACAGACATCATCATCCTCTATGAGAACTGGTGTAGATCAGGCTCTGTCACTGACTATCCCCCAAACTACAAAGAAATCATTCTGTCATCAGTCAAACTACCTACTGTTAAAAGAGGGAGGGATTCAGGAGGGATTATTATCTGGTACAAAGAAGAAATGTCAAATTACATTACCCTTATAAAATATGAACGCTCACACATATGGCTTAAAATAAAACAAGACATCATTAACCCTCATATTCCTATGTGCTGTCTACATTCCCCCTAGTGACTCACCAACTCACCATGCTATGATAAAGATATCTTCCCCCTTCTCCATGAGCAGATCTACAGCTTCCAGGCCCAGGGAAGTGTGGAGACCTGAATGCACGCACTGACTCTTTACCGGACTACAGTACACAGCTATTTAACATTCATATATCTGGACAAAACTTCCCACAAAACATAACTAACCTTCCTCGTTACAACTCTGACCTCCAGGTTAACAAGAATGGCAGAGACCTCCTGCAGCTCTGTACACTGTCAACAGCTTATGAGGAGACTCTTTAGGTAGACATACTTTTTGCTCACCTTTTGGCAACAGCACAGTTGATTACATGGTAATGGATCTAGATCCTCTCTCTCTCAGTGCATTCACAGTTAAACCATTGACCCCTCTGTCTGACGACAGTCTGTGTTTCGCAAAAGGACAGCGACAAACAACACCACACCTCCACAGCCCAGTAAGCTGTTTAATATCAGGAAATCATACAGATGGGCTGAAAACAACACAGAAGAGTTCCAGAAAGCAATCAGCACCCCTGAAATTCAAACACTATTAGATACCTTTCTGGACACCACATATGTTCACAGTAAACATATGACTTTGTCTAAAAAACAGTGACCCCTACTGATATCACTACAAAGCCCAAGAGCTGAGCAAAGAAAAGAGTCCCCTCACTCAGCCGGTCCTGACATTTAGTTCATTTTCTAACCCTGTTCTGCCTCAGGACCAGTCTGAGAACAAATCAATTAGAATCAACCAAATTATAACAACAAAAACAAAACTACATCACCAATACAAACAAAAGCACAAAGCAAAATGCAGTGTTTCCTGGCCCTAAAAAGACAGTACAGTGTGGCAGATTGCCTGACCACAGTGGCTGACACTAAACAAAGATCTACCTTGACAAAGTACAGACTCAGTGAGCGCAGCCTGGCCATCGAGACAAGCCGATACAAAAAAAAATCATGGCTCCCCAAAGAGGAGCAGTTCTGCCAGCTGCGCAAGGAAGACAAAGTCGAGACGGAGCTGCACTTTCTAACAGAATGCACAAAACTCCAGTCTGAACTAAATATTTCCCCAAATTCAAATACAAACATCCTGAATTTGACCACATGACCAACATAAATAAAATACCAATCCTGTTGAGAGAGGACATAAGAGAGTTGCAGTCTAGCAGCAGAGTATGTCTTTACCTGCCACACTATGAGGAACAGTGAGTGATTTACTATAGATTTGTTGGCCTGAGAACAATCATAGAAACTGGAAGTGAGGGCCCAAAACTAGACTGCAACATGAATATCAGAAATTGAGGCATATTTCAATTCATTAGTATGGGTTAGATTAATTAATGCTTGTAAACTGTGCTTCATTAAAAATCACAGTATGAGCAGTATGGAAATTATATAGCTACTATATAATTTCTCTCTCAGGCATTTCTCTGGTACGTAAGTATGACTCTGAAGTGCTGCTATTGGTTGAGACCTGCATATGAACTTCTTAGAGAAAAAAAAATCCATTCTAAACCTTGCAGTGAAAACATTTCAGACTGACATTCATCTCTGCACATTCCTCCCTCTACTGTACAAGATATTATAGGACCACATACAGAACACTATAGGAAACCAGAATGCTGTGGAGCAAAGCTACTCTGCTGTCACACATTACTTATTAAAAGTTGGTTTTACCAACTTTAAACTTAAACTGAAATTCAAATTAATTTTGCTAAGAAATAAGAATATTTAAAATTCCCACCACAATGTCCTGAAGCATAAGATGCATGAAGCATGTTCTTCAAAGCTGAGTTTAGTATCACATAAGACCACAAGTTGAGAAGCTGAAACTAGGGAACGTTTCTGCCTGTGAAAGAACTTCAATCATTTATCAATTAATCAACTAACTGTTTCAGCTCTACATTATAATTTATTTTTCCTTACACTAAAAGTGAGGATTCAAATTTCAGTTGGACTTTAGGGTAGGACCTAATGTATGTTACACAGTCTTAATATTGGATTGGGAGTCAGCATAAGGAAGATACTCAGCATGACATGACATGGAATCAGGATCGGGGACATCCCTAAGTGTAATGTAGAGTTTAGTTGCTTTTATTTCCTTCAGTATACAAAATATCAGTTAAATTTAGTTTCTGCTGAGTGAAAGAAGGGAGTCATGAGGCCGGCCTCAATATGCTTCAGCTCTAAATGAGATGCTAACTGCAGCTGATTTGAGGTAACATGAAGAAGACTTAATGAAACATATTGGTTTGGCAATTACCAGGGAACCTAATCATGCCATCTACATTTTCTTTGTGGTTATTAGTCCTGGATCACATTTAATATATATCATGTTTATTCAGTTTATATGAGGAAATCCATTACTCATATAAACTGTAACCATTACGGTAATAAATACTGTTGAAAAGTCATCTAATCATCTGAATATCATGGTTTTAAGCTACAAGTATACATTTCTATGTCCTTGTGGCAGTATTTGGATATGTGACTGACAGTATTCCTGTATATGCTGAAGGCCAAACAGAACGGCCACAGTCAGGCAGTGTGTGTGTGTGTGTGTTCAGGGTGAGTCTGGAATATTTCCTTGTCACAACCAATCAACCAGTGGTTCCTGGGAATAGTAAATAAGATTGTGTGTTTTTCTTAACAGTGCTTGAGGTGTCATTTATTTACTTGGTTTACATACTGATCTGAACTAACCACTTTTTCCAGCTGCTCACCAGCCACTGTTGCATTTATATTAGGTGTACACATCGTCACAGTGGAAGATTTGGCTTTCCAGACCGGTCAGCAGTAGCAGAAAAAGGAGGGTAGCTGTTCCGTGCAGAGAAGTAAAATAATATTTGTGCGCAAATGCAGGCACTGAGAAGCAAAAGGTACACAAAAAGGCTTTGACAGGCAGAAACTTAGAATGTGTTTGAAGCTTGAAACATTAAAATATATTAAAATTTTTTTGACCTTTCTGCACTGAATAGCTTCCTGCATTTATATTAGGAACACTTGAAACAAAGAGCACATTTCCTCAAAAAACATACATTATGAATGAAGTGTAGAGAAACAAGATAATGTAACGGCCTCAAATATAAACCCTTGCTGTCAGTGTGAATCTGTACATAGCCTCCGTCTGAATCCAAGTTGTTTATGAACATACAGTGTATCCTTGACTCGCTGGCACTGTGTAATATAAGTATGACCTCAGAGAAGTGCCATTTGTGGTAATTGGCTGTCAGGCGGTCAGATATTTTTACTGCTTTGTTTCTTTAAAGATGTAGCTCTCTTCTTATAATGCAAAACTATTTTAAGTTTAAAGCCAACAGTTCTCTAAAACTTAAACACCTAAAAAAAGCTAGTCTTGTAGTGTTGCTCAATGGTAAGTCAATGTTAATTTAACTTTTTACTGTACCAATCACATCCACTGTACACTCTGCATTCAGTAGTCTTAAATACACTGTAAATGTTTTCATTCATTCATTCACTTTTATGCTTACAGCTCAGGATAATGGTGTCATGATTGGAAATTAAATGTCTGAGCCACATGCACTTATTACAGGATACTTCTACACAGTAAAACTATGACTGGAGAACTGCTGTAAGTCAGACCACTTCCTGATGAGAAAATCACCCTGGGCCTTAAGTGTTTTGTCTCTGAGTCAAAGTGTGTGTCTTCAAACTTACATTGCCTCTTTACACTGAACAATGGATTTCTACTCACTCTAAAACAAAAACCTCCTTTCTCTCACCCACAGCATGTTAAAGTTACTGTATAACAGAGACTTTGGCGCTACATCATCAGGCTACAGATATTCATGGCTCTAATGCCTCTTGGCGCTGGCATTGATATGCTACTATTGTTGACACACAAATCAATACAGGGCTATTTAGCCTGGGAGTGTCGAGAAACACTTTAAGAATTGCTCAATTCCGGTCATCTTCACTGATGAATTTGGAGATACAGCTCATTTCATCCTGTTTCATCTTCTCTTTCTTCCTCAGTGTCTTTCATTATGTCTCCTTTTGTTTCTATGTCACTTTCTTTTTGTTTCACCCTGTCTTTGTATTTAAGTGTTACCACAGTTGACTTTGACAGCTTTTTAACTAACATATGCAGGGAGAGTTTGATACTGGTGGCCCGATTGATACTCTTCTTTTTTTTTAAAGTTGAAATTAAATTTGAATTTTCCTCACTTTTTGTGTTAAGAAATATAAACTATTATGATCCTGCAGCAATTTTGCCTGCATTTTTATTTTTTTAAAAGCGGATAAAACTGTTTTCGGACATATTTGTGTAAACAGTGTCAGAGCTTTAGGGTTTTTAAAGTTGTTGCCTGATATTTGAGAGCCAACATTACTAGGACAGGCGCTGTCAGCTTTCGTGCTGTGCTACTGACTGGTGAACACCATTGCCCCATAGATCCTACAAATGTCTTTTTGCCCTTTTCAACAAGGATTACTCTATCAGTTGTTTCGTCTATAAAATGTCAGAAAATGGTGAAAAGTGTCAATCACTGTTTCCCAAAGCCTAAGATGCAACCTAAAATGTCTTTTGTCCTGTCCAACAGTCAACAACCCAAATATATTCAGATTACTACAGTCAAGGACGACTAAAGAAACCAGAAAATATTCACATTTATGAAGCTTGAATCAGAGAATCTGGGCATTTTCTCTTTAAAAAAGAGAGAAGAGATTAATTTTCTGTCTATCGACTAATCACCTAATCCTTGCAGCTCTATCCAAAGCATATACGAGGCTAAGCAATGGCTAACAACATTCCTCCCCAGCTGGTTCACTGCCTGTGTGATTGCTGGAATTGAAGAAATATAATACCTTGTCCAAATCCAATTACTGCCACTGGGACCAGAAATTCACACCTAATGGAGAACACTAATGTGGGGGCGCTATCACTGCAGAAAAACAAATAAAACTTTAAACTCTTCTTCTTGGTAATTATCATTTTGACCGGATAAGTACACCGGTTATATATTCTTAGCAAAATGTATTTCAATTTCAGTCGGCTCAAACTACTCCAGTCTGCATAAATATGCCCTCTGGAAGTGGCAGTGTAATGGAAACATCTTGCACAATATATATTTGTATTCTGAATCCACCTTTCCATCTTTCAATCAGAGCTGTTTAGAAAAAAGTTTGGTTATATTTCAAAACTAAAAACAAAACAAAAACTGTTTTCTTTGTGTCCCTCCTCACTCTCTCTGTCTCACTTTCAGCAGCACTTTCAGACAGCAGTTAGAGTTTGAGCTGCCTCACTTCCCTTACCCCAGTGGAAAGAGTTGTGGTTAGTCAGGGGTTCCTATGTAGATGAAAAGGTAAGATATGAAACATGACTGAGCTCGAGCTTTTGCTTTCTGAAAAACAATGCTTTTAGAGGGGTGAAAATAGGGTGAATATAGTCACAGCCGCTTACCCCAACATTAGTCTGCAAGATTTTTAAAAGACAGGATGAGTTGATAATGAAAAGATAGTCCAAGTAGATCTTTGCACAAAAGAGGAGACACATGCCTTCACTTGACTTAATCTACAGAACGTCAACTGAAAAATAAAATCACGTGGACTAGCCTCAAGGTTGTGGTCACAGTCTTATGACAGCACTTGAAGCTATAGGAACACTTGGCAGCTCTGTTGATTCAATGCACATCCACTGTACTACTAATATGGGAAATTGGATTGAATGATGTGGAAAAATAAGGAGATTACAAATTATAACAGATGCTGCAAGTGTAAAAGCTGTAGTATAATACATAAAGTCTGGCTTGCTTTTAATAATGATGAAGACCAATGTCCCTAAAGTATATTCTCTATTTGTGTGTTTCAGAAAAAGATCAAACTCAAACGCTCAGAAACAGAACAAAAATAATCTACTTTTTGAATAGATTTATTCAAAGATTATTCATAGATGTATTCATTTAAAGAATAATGAGAGAAACAAGGTTTGCATCAGATGGTACTGAAACTGCAGTCAGAAGCTAACATGTCTCTGTGACATTACTGCACATGTACCATTGCAGGACACAGCTACAATGACTCTTATACATGTGCTCAGACAACTGAGTTTACCTTACTATGTAAAGCAAAAGTTTCCCATTTCAGCAGCAGTGAACTGACCAAGCAGTGTCATGAGATCTGCAGGTGGAATGGCAATGAATGCAGGAACACCCCTACAGAACAACAAAAAATGAACCACCCAACTCCAAAGAGTGACATATTACTAGTTGGACTAAAATTATTAAATATTTGAGGCTGGGTAGAGTATCACTTACCTGGTAAAACTCCCTCAGCCATGTTTTCTGTAGATTTTCAGGCTGCAAAGAAAAAAAAAAGAAAAAAAAAGCCATTAGTGACATCATGTTCTCTTACAACATCACTAATCTGGGCCAAAATGTGTGTTTTTACTTGTTTGCCCTGGGTCAGATGAAAAAAACCTACTATACTGACTTCTGGGTAGTGTCTGAAGATTTCCTTCATGCTGTTCACAGTTGTGAGTTATCTACACAACTGTTAGACCAAAGTCTGAGGTTTGTCATCTAAACTGATATCATTTCTCAGAGAAAACTTTCTCTCACTTTCGTGCATGAGTCAGGGATGGTAGATAGACACACAGATTAAATACATAGATATATCCTAATATATGCATCTGCTGACAGGAAGTTGCCTTCCTCAGGGTCACCAGTCACATGCTTCAGGGCATCAACAAACCTCTTGCCTTCTCTTTCTCTTTCTGTTACCTTTTTTTGCTCTGTCTGTATCTGCCATTCCTTCCCCCTCTCTCTCTCCTCCGCTTTAAAAGGCTATTCCCAGGCCTGGACTTCATTTAGTTTGTGCGGTGGAAACAGAGACAGGGCCCTGGGCAGTCTACCATTTAAGGAGAGATCTCCCTATGTCGATAACTAGGTCGGATGAACGACTAGTGTGCGTGTGTGTGTGTGTGCCTGTGTTTGTGTGTGTATTGGGAAGTTTGTCCTAACAAGACCAGCCTATAATAAGAATACACAAGGGATGTGCAGGCTCTGTTGGTATCTGTAACAAAGCCCTAATATATTACAGAGGTAGATGCATCCTTGGATGGCATCAAGGCATAAAGCACACCAAATACCTGATCATCATGACTCAACTCTATATAAAAACATGTTACCATACTTATATGACTTTTTCTCACTTTCAAATTTTCTCATTTCTCATTGTAGACACACACACATAGTGCACTTGGTGTTTATTACTCTGTTTAGCACTGAGGAATCAAATCCTCGGATAAAAATTAAGTAAAGCATAAACATAAATATGTCTCTACATAGATGACCAACATTAATTGTATACAAGTGAGTATATGTGTCATTGATTTATTTTGGAAATCTCTCAAAATGTCTCAAATAAGGATGAAAAATCTGTGGTAACATCAGCCTGACAAACCACTGATAACTGATGGTACTGTAGATGTCAGCAGCCCAAAAAGTAGCACTCTGTTTTCCTCTATCTACTGTAAATAGACTTAATGAGGAAAAAACTATTGTAGCCATTATTGTAGCCAACATTTGGCATTAATTATAAAACACACCATTCATCTTGGATGTTTAAAAGATCTGCAAAGCTGACATGTCCAGTCACACTAACATTGACTGGTCAAGGTATGTTCCAGAAAAATGTAAAGTAAAAAAATGAAGTGAAAGTTAGTTGAGAAGACTGACAGCACTCTCAGTCTGTGTGTGAATTATTGAGGTGGAGCAGGGGGGGGGTGTTTAACACTGGAAGAAGAGGGAAAACAAGCTACCTCTAAAGCAGTTTGTTTAAACGGTTTACAAGTAGTTGCGTAAAAAAAAATCTATTTGTGGTTTTAGGGGAAGTTATAAACTGTAACATTATCTTGCTGGACAACAGTGTATCAGTCCACCCGACACTTCTGTGCACAGCATCTCCAGCTATACTGCTGGTTGCCAGGCAACCTCACTGTGATAAAAACTCCAGGAATTCACTGCAGCCAGGTGTTGCTCGTTACAGCATGTAACTCCCCCTAAACCCTCAAATTACATTTTTAAATTTCTGTTTGTGTACAAATTAAACACAACACTAGCGAGTTAATAATAGCCGTTACCCCCCCTGCTTCCAGTCTTTATGCTAAACTAAGCTTCCAACTCCAGATCTGCACTTAAAGCACAGACACTAGTGGTATCAATCTTTTCATCCAACTCTAGTAAAGAAAAAATAATTCCCAAAATGTTGAACCATCCCTTCAACATCAAAGAAGGAATTAACTGTTGACATTTGTTTTAGAAAGCAAGCATGAAGTGCAAATTATTCCAAAATGTATGAGAGTGACCTAAACATAGCACACCTGTAATCTCCACAGATATAAACACTACTATACTGACATATCAATACATGTGGTCAAGAGCTTATCCCGGATATATGCTGACATTTCCAGGGGCACCTAAATGTCTCAAGACATAGCAAGAGTGTGTGTGAGTGTGTGTGCGTGCATGTGCACCATCGTCCCAGCCTCAGCCAGATCAGACAGAGCATAGGTCTATATAAGGACATAAGCAC
Organism: Scomberomorus guttatus; assembly: GCA_038419695.1. Classification (NCBI taxonomy): domain Eukaryota; kingdom Metazoa; phylum Chordata; class Actinopteri; order Scombriformes; family Scombridae; genus Scomberomorus; species Scomberomorus guttatus. The sequence continues at coordinate 24,193,407 of CM076458.1, forward strand.
TGGACCTTGTCATTAGTCACATGAACAGAGGAAGAGAAAAAGAGAGCGAGACGGAGACAGGCACACAGAGGAACAGAAAGGCTCAAACCAGAGATTTGCCATCTGACCATCTCTGTTACTGTTGTAAAGAGCCGAACAGTCAGAAGTTTACATTTGACAGGTCAGACTTATAGGTGTTGCTGTTTTATGGCTTGGTGCATGTGTTTGGGGTTGTGTTTATGTCAGTGGCCTTATAGGAAAGTGGTTCACCAAAACCACAAATATGTTTCTGTGCGCATTTCAAGTTTTTATCCTAATCCTCTGAAGTGTGGGATCCTAGTGATTGTACCATGCAGTAACATCACAGCCCTTGACAAATCATCCGGATATTTTTAGCTCTTTCCATCGGTTGTTTCTCCTAGGACCACTGTTAGCTGCACTCTCTGCAATTTCAAAGGTTTCCTGTGTATCACATTCATATCACACAGACACTCAGCAGTGCAGGGTGCAAGAGTGACAGATTTCTCTACATAAAGTCTCTCTAAAAAAATCTCACTGCAAGTGCACAAGTGGACCCTGTATGAACCAACACGGCAGAGGGGTGACTATGGTATTGAGGCAATAAAACCATACTGTTAACAGTTTTATAAACAAATCTTAAAGTATGTCATCTGGGGAATACATGTCCTAGATCAACTCGACGTCAAACAGAAAGAAAAGAGCTACAGCAGCTTGGTAGAAATTCATCCGGAGCTTTCTAGAGCGCTCAGATTTAGGCTGACCCAGCTCTGGTGTGCTGTCATTCTGGGGAACAGATGTTGACCTTGCCAGGGTGGCTCAGAAGAGGACCAGCGGGCCCTCAGAGGCCCGGTGCCCTGTAGAGAAAGTGGGCTAATAACGGAAGGGAGCGTGGACCGAAGCTTCTCGTCAGCGAGCTATATCCGTAGCCGCAGCACTTTGCCACTGCCCTCAGCTTATCAGAAGTTAATTTGCAGTTAATTAGAAAGTGGGCCTATACTGGCAGAGAGGTAAAAATAAACCCATACCCTCCCCAGCCTCTCCTCCACATACACCTCCTCTTCCTCCACTGGCACTTTTACTCGCTTAGTTCTCTCCACCTCCTCTCTCTTCTTTCCCATGCTTCTGTTTTCTCAATCGATGGCCTACTTTTCAGACAGCATGGAGAACTAAGAGACTCTTCTTGGACTCTTAAAATCCCGGTAGCCAAGAGGTAGATCTTAAGTGTCCGTACACTCTTGATAAGTGTGACTGTAAAAGCTTTGACTATGGACCAAACAGAGGCATCTTATAATTGTCCACAGTCCACCAGCCAAAGAGTTAGAATCAAAGAATTTGCTTTGAACGCAAACTCTCCTCGGTAAGACTTCTTTACATTTACATCACTCACATTGCATTCAGCATAGAGCGGTAAACACTGGACAGGAAAGTGGATTTGATGACAATATACCTTTACCTTTTCAGTTTGATCTGTCAATAAAACCTGTCAACTCTGAATTCATCAGCTCTTCTTTTAGCTAGAACATCGTCACAATACTTTCTGTGGGGACTGAGGGTAAGTATGACTTATCTTGTGACAAGATATTTGCCATATTGCAAATGCCCAATCTTTGAATTTAATCATTCCCATGCAAAGCACTGTAGCTAGTCATGCTCGCCAGAATGTGGCATCACACAGAGTAGTTACATTCTACAATGTGAATGACCTCGGACAAAACATTAAAGGTGCGCTCGGCAACATTTTTGAGTAGATATACCTACATGTATCTTAAAAGGTCTGTTCACCCATATCACAAAAAATAAATATTTTCAGACTTACCCCTAATAGTGTCAATCAATGTAGATGGTTTCAGTTTTATGTGCTCAGGTTATACAATACAGTATCTGCATCTGAAACTTACTACTGCACAATGCATTAGAGGTAATTATGTGAACAAATTTTATTGGAACTATTGTCTACCGCACTGAAAACTACTAACAGCAAAAATGTGGATTATCCTGAGCAACCAGCCCCATTCTATTAAGATGGACGAGATAAGTTTCAGACACAAGGCAAAAGCAAAAGTATGAAGTATCTTTATGACTCCACAGTGTGAGAAATCATGTTTTTTTGTGATTTCACTGAACTGACTTGTTACCCTAAACCACAAAGTGTGGCTGCAACAGAAAATAACATGTTATTTTCTGTAATTAGGCCTCCCTATTTGTAAATTGTCCCTATATGTAAAAACATGTAATTCTGATGTAAGGTGTGGTGACCTCTCTACCCACAGGAAGTGAATCAAAACTTGTATGGAAAGGTTTTGAGAAGACAATTCTCACAAGATAACCGTTTTAAATTTCACATAATGTTTTGTGTCTCCGCTGTGCAAAAACAGTAACATGTAACTCTGCTAGTTGTGCAGAGGTCACAACCTTTGTGCACACACAGAGCCTCAGAGGTCATGACCTGAAGTGCACACACTGTTTTCTCCTTGTGGCTCCTCAATGTGGCATTCTTTAGCCGATGGTGTTACAGCATTCCCCGGCCCAGCTTGGTATTACAGCAGGCCATTTAAACTGAGATTGGTGGGGATATTACGTCAGAGGGCCGCCCTGTTAAAGACCCCTGTGGCGATCTGGTGGGAACACATGGCCACCACATGAGTGTCCTCCTTCTCCTCCTACTCCTCATACTCAGTAATCCTCATGCTGTTTTCTCTTGGCCTCCATTTCAACTTCAATATTATTATTTTCATTAGCTTTTGCTGATCCCTACGTTTGTCCACCCTCCCGTCTTCTCTGGTTGTTATTTTGCTTCATCCTCAACAATTGTGCTATTCTCCCCACTCCCAACGAGCGTGCCCAGCTCTCACTTTTCTCAGACCAGAGCTGCAGGTCAGCAGGGGGTAAGAGAAATACAGTTTAAAAACTCTGTAGCATGCAACCTCTATAATTGAAACGACGAGTGGAAATGAGCAGTCTTAAAAAAAGCAACGGTTGCCTGGTTACACCTGGCACTAATACTAGACATACACAGGTCTACCACAGAAAAAAAGCTGCATTTGAGGTACAACTTAGAAACCAAGGTACAGTGCAGCTAATGTGGTTCTTGCTAGGCCTGTTTGGGACTGCATGGAGACAGAACTAGATGATTTCAGTAGAAATGCTCGGGGAAGCGACTGAAAATAGAACAACCTTCTCCACATGTGTTCAAGTTTCCTTGAAGGACATCTTAAATGTAACATGCGTGTGCCATGTGGTGGACGCTTTTATCTGCAGTGCCTGACACACTGGTGTGAATGATGTGGGCTGATACAGGACGTATCTGAATGGAATCTGCTGACAGGAGACATTTTGTGCCAATATTAAATACTACACAAAACGTAGCCATGAGTAGGTAGCTGAAGGGTTCATCGATTTTATATTAAAATCGCAAGAGCTGCTATTCAAATTACATTGGTAACTTCTTAAAAAGCAGTAAAAGGTGAATGTTTTGGTGACTGTTTAACCAACTGATATGACAACTGTCAAAGTTCATTCCATAAGTCGGCATGGCGGGTTTCTCTCTACATAAACAATCCTGTCGATAACATAATGTCATTTTCTGATATTGTTAGCCATGCTGGCAACATAGCTTTAAAGATGGCAATGACGGTATGTCTGCCAGTCTACCACTTTGATGCACACTGAAATATCTCAACAATAATTAGAAGGGTTGTCATGAAATTTTGTACAGACATTCATGTTCCCCAAAGGATGAATCCTACAGACTTTGGTTAACCCCTAATATTTAACTAAGGTGTAAAAGTACTTTTCTTAGTTTAAAAAAAAAAAATTGTGCTACCACAGCATTTACTGTTGAATTTGTGAAGTCAGCAGAGTCATACTCAACTCATCCACCCTCACACCTTTTCCATTTAGGCAGCGTGAAGGCAGCAGTATGAATGGCAAATATTTCAATTATGTAGGAAGATTATATTTGTCTGAGTCCAGTCATCACTGTCTGAGCCCAATCATCACAATTGTTGCAACTAGTTGCCCTGTGGTAGCAAAACTCACATTAGTGCCATGCTCTGCCAATTCAGCATAGTCTCCAGTTGTTTTGTTTTGAAGTCATCCATGTCACCTCAGATACGCAAAATATCTAGAAATGCCTTGTCAGAATGACCTTTCAGAGAACCGAATGAAAAGCACCCTTTTAAGCACATATTCAGTCATGTCCAAACTGAGCAGACAAACTATGAGCTAGGCATTACAAGAAGAAACACAACCTTTCTTTCAAATCATAACCACCTCATTTGCCTTTCAAAATGAGAGAATAAACCAGTGACAGCTTTGACTACTAGGAAGGCTTGGAATGCTTCTCCAAACAACCATCACTCACAAAAAAAATCTTTTTAAAGAGACTCCTTACAACCCTGTGATACTGTTCCAAACCCAACTCAATTATAGCCATTATCTCTTAATAACAGGATTTCATTTCCTCGTAATCAACGCAAACAACCTAACTAATAACAATGAAAAGCTGCCAGCTGCTAGATCCCAAACAAAAACCTAAATACAGATGTTAAAATGCAGCAGTGGCAGTGGCCAGAGGCCTTTCACATCAAAGCCCTGTTTTTTCCAACCCTAGTGGCACAGCTCTTGTACATGGGTAGCGTGTGTGTTATGTGTGTTGACAGACTGTTAGAAAGGAGGTTATTGGCTTTCAGGGGAGCAGGCAGCTGCCTAAAAATACCCTGCTTAGATGGAGGCCATTGACTGAGGGAGGGAATGGGAGGAAGGAGAGCAGCTGGAGAATCAGCAGGGGAATCGGCCGATTGGCTGGCCCGGTGTCCTCCAACAGGTTGCTGCCGATGTCAGTTTCCCTAACAACTCTGCTACACAGTTACTCTGTGGTGGCTGGTTGACGCAGAGGTGTGTCCCTTCAGTGTTTTATGTAACTCCACATCAAAAAGGCTCATTATCGAATTAATTAGAGCAAACCCACATTGAGAAAACACTGAATTAGACCTGGCCCCTGAGACATGTCTTTACCCTTGTGGAGGATAAGGTATGGAAGTACGGAGGACGGTTAAGGCATCAGTATTTTTGAAACTAAGTGCTTGTCACATCTAAAAGTGTTTGAAATCCCCCTTTCGTCCACACCATCTGTACATCAGAATTAGAAGGGCTGCATCCTACAATTTGTTCAACTTTCAGAAACAGACAAGCAAACTTTTTTGTCATTTTTCACACAACTACTTCTGTTTTATTACATTATTACTATTACTATTATTACAAATAAAGTGTGTGATCGCTAAGTTTATCTCATGATATTTATTTGATATTTGATATTTTGAATTTAGTAAGTAACCACAACTAAATAAGGCCATATAATGTTTGTTTCAGTTTGTTTCATTAAGCTTTTTTGCTCAACCAATTCTCTTGTGCACTTCTTCAGAGGCAGTGAACTCCTGAGGGTGTTTATGTACCTTTCACCTAATGCATGCTGGAAAAGGTTACACACCCTCATGACCCTGAACAGAAAGAAGATGTTGTAGAGAATGGATGATGGAGTTTTTGTTTCTCAAAGTTGTGTTAAAAGCTTTTCTACCCTGCTATGAGGAGGATGAGGAAGTATCACAGGACAAGTACAGCTGAGGATAAAGTACTGACAGCTTTGAGAGGGACAGACTGGCTGACAGAGGCTGGATGGTGTACATTTTAATACTAATAATAATTTCATACTAAGAAAGTAGCTTATAGTCCTTTACCACGAGGAGAAACACTATGTGCAAAAAAAAAAAAGGATATGCTCAGCATAAACAGAATCATAGCTGCAGGGCAGTGGAATAGTGAACAAAGGAAAACAGAAAAGTTGTATTCATATAAATGTGCACACACCCACCCATTTTAGTGTGAATCAACACTGCAATCAGCTGGGATGTGTGTAGATTGAGTGTCATCAGAAAACAGGAAATTACAGCACTCAGAACAACCACAGCTGTGTGGTTCGAAAGCCTTTTCCTCACTGCATGAAACTGCAGCGCACACTTACACCATTCAAAAGCTCACACACCTTCCAGATGGATGGATATCTATTGAGGGGCGACACAGTAAAGGCTCAGGTGCTGTGTGACACTCAGCAGTGCATCAGCAGTGCTGTACAGACTTCTAAATAAATCATTTCACTATGCATTTTTCTCAGACTTAACATTTCTGTACAAATTCACAGTTTACTATTCATAAGAAGCAGATGAAAATCAAGGACATTTATAATCATCGCATAAATTACCTCTCACTGTAAAACTCAATACTGAAAGGTGTTCACATGCAATACACACATGGCCTAAAGGGAGCACAGCAACTGACGAGCTGTGCTACTATCTGAATAGTGTGAGCTCTCCCACTCACACCCCTGCCATATGTTACTCAACACAGACAGCAAACTCCCTGCAGCAATATGATGCAGAGAGCTTCTGTACTGTACTTAACTACCTCTTTAGCGGGATGTCAAACAGGAACCTTGAATATATGGCAATTTCCAGTGAAAGCACCAAAGAAAGGGTGGGGTGACTAAGCATTTATGTGTGATACTCTTATGTACATTGTATGAGTTTGTCAGCATGATGGATAATTTAACGGATGGTGCAAGGACATCCTAATGTGATTTTCATTCACTGGGCTTAGATTCATTTCATTCAACACTAACATTGAATAAAATGATATTCTTTATGTATTAAATTTGCAAAGAATTACATAAACTGTAAGTGCCTTTAAAATTATATGTGAAAATGTGCCTATCAAACAAACTATTAACCTTGTTGCAGAATTACAAAGCAGTAAATTAAAACTGCAATAACAACGATGCATACCCCACAGGTATTGTATAATACATACACCCAAGTACTGTAGTATGAAATGGGGGTTGCTGTTAATGTGGCAAATCAAAACAGAAGTGCAGAACTTATAGACACACACTACATATTTAGAATCAAAAATGTGCCAAAGCGCTGGCCACTGGCTGCTGTGACTAGAGAAAAACTTGGGGTAGTTGAAATAGTTAATGTAGCCAAACCGACTTCAAAGGATGCACATGATTCAAGCATCAATATAAAGGTTTTCAGAATCAATATTTGTTTTTGATTTCACTGCAGAGTACATGTAAGCATGTGTGCGTGTATAAAGGTCAGGCGCATGCGGCACTTCACAAAAACCAGGACATGTCTCCACAAGACGCCTAAAAATAATCCGTTGGAGGTTTGTCAAGCCCTTTGTTGAGGAGCCACTTAAAGTCATACTCCACCCACAATCAACCTTTAAACTATCAAATACTCACCTATAGCAGCTGTGAAAAAAGTTGAATGAGGAACAGAGGTTGTGGTCTGATTGCAGTTATAATGGATTTAAATAATCCAAAAAAATGGGGCAGTGGTGGCCTAAAGGTTAGAGAAGCGAGGTTGTCGGTTCAATCCCCAGACCGGCAGGATAATTCTGGGTGGGGAAAGTTAAAAAGCAATGCTTGCCCCTCCCTCATTACTACCACTGAGGTGCCCTTGAGCAAGGCCCTTAACCCCAACTGCTCCAGTACAGCTGCTCAGTGGCCAGCAGATCAGACTGGTTGTACTGAGCAGCTGCAAGGTGTGAATGTGTGTAACTGTATCAATGTGTTCAGGGCCTTCCTGCAAGAGAGAGGCTTCCTCTTGTGAAACTTCCCTTAATAAATAAAACTTTTTTTTTTTTAAAAATAGTAAGCAGTTTACAAAGCAGAATAATATAACGTTCAAATAAACATATCAAAATACTCCTTCATTTATACAGCACCTTTTCAGATTAGTGGACGACCCGCTTTACCTCTGAGCCACAGCCGCCCCAAAAGATGACATTAAACATGACATGAGTCGCTATCACTACAGATGGATGGACGTCATGTACAATAGCAGCCTATGTAACTGTGACCTGTCATCATATTGACACCGACTGGCAAATGAAGAATTATGTTCTTCAGACATGTATTCTGAATGATGTACACACAAGCAATCTTGGGAAAGTTCTGAAAGAAGCCTGTGAGGAGTGGAATATACACGATAAAAAACGGCAGCAACATGTCCGTAGCCGGAGCAAAGGCAAATCTATCACCCCACATCAAATGCTTCGGACATACTATAAACTTGGCCCCACAGAAAGGCCTGAAATATGCTGGTGCAGTACGTCTTTTGGGCAGAGTGGGATGGGCCGTGTCATTTTTCCACCGCAGCACGGTAGCAACCACAGCTTTGAAGAAGAAGCAGAAGTTGCTTGGAATTCCAGAACATGAACTGTTCCAGCGTGTGCTCACGTCTTGTTTTAGTTTGTTTGACATGTTGGATCGGTTTTTGGAGCAACAAGCTGCAGTGTGTGCTTCACTCCTGGACAGAAAACTAAGGAAAGGCGCAAAAGACGTGCATACACTCAACGAAAGTGACATCACTGCAGCTGAAGACTTGGTTAAGCTGCTCGGACCAGTTAAAAGTGTCACCAACAACATGCGTGAGGAAGATCAGCCCACTGTGTCCATCATTGCACCACTTAAAGCTAAACTGTTGGAGCATTTCAGTATCTCAGACGAAGACTCCATTTTAGTAACAGAGATGAAGCAGACTATGGTCAGGGAGCTTGAACAGATGCAACTTTCCAATGTCTCATGTGTGAAGCTGCAGAGCTCTGCAACCAGTAAGTAAGATCATATTTTTCGTCTATTTGTAGTAACGTTTTAGAAATGCAAACACTGTTCATGATGAATAATATAATCATTACTCCTTTTAGTGTTGAAATGCTTTCCATTTGCTAGTGTGTGTGTGTGTGTGTGTGTGTGTGTGGAAAGTGTTATTGACTCAATGTTATAAACAAGAGAATTAGTTAAATAATTATCAGCTAACAAGTGTCTGGAGTGCTTGAAAGAGATATTTTGTCTTCTGAAATAATTAAGTCGTGTGTTCTGTGTCATTTCAGAATATGTTCCTGCTTCCAAGAAGTCAAAGGCACTTGAAGATCTCTTTGGTGACACCTTCTGCACTGTGGACTCTAGCCAGACTGTCAAGACCTCCAGAGAGCTAGCCCATGCTGAAGTATAAAGACACTGCATCTTTGATCCTGGGAGGTAATGTGTTAGAGTGGTGGTTAACAGACTGAGCTTCCTCTCCTGGCAAACCTTCTGAGCATGAACTTAGCACTGCAGGTGACATTGTCTGTTCAGAACGCAGCGTTTTGTCTCCTGAACATGTCGATCAGTTGTTTTTTTTTGTTTTTTTTAAGAATAACCTCTCAAAGAAGAACACTGAAGGACATACTAGACTGTTGTATTTTACTTGTACAGTATGCACCAAGAACAACTAATTTTGGTGGTGACCTTGGTTATTACTAAGTTCTGACTGTTTAAAATATTGTTTATGAGACACTAAATATGAGTGAAGGTTTACACAAAAATCCTGCTTTAATGTATTAAAAAAATGGGAACTTAAAGTTATTTCAGTTTTGTTTTATAGGATGTGAAAATTTTAAAGATCAATATCTCTAAACCACTGAGCACACAGATAGAACCTTGGAAATGTGATGACGGACATATGATATGATCTCACATCGATCGCAGGCCCTTGAATTGAATCGAAATCGCATCATGGCAGACTTTGTGATGTCAACAAATATTGTATTGTTGCCCAAAGAGCTGCAGTGGAAGTATAGCACGTATCCTGATGAAACTTGTGATTTACATCCCTAGTCGGAGCCAACTGTCATAATCCTCCTAGTCTGGCTTTATGCCCCTTACCAGTACAAAGTTATTACATTTTTTTCATAGTCAAGCACATACGCTTTTATTTCTTTCACAATTATCTACAAAACACAAGGGAATCTATGAATCATCAAATATGACTCTGTTTCTGTGTGTGTGCATACAGTAAAAAAATGGGTAACTAAATAACAGGAAAACACATCACCACTGAGAGGGGAAGGGTGTATCTGGTGTTTTAGATGCCACCCAGACCCACCACACTGTAATTACAAGTCACAAATCACACACAGATAAAGACTATCCATACTGCGAGCGCCTGCTGAGTCTCCCTTTGATCCACACTGAGGTTTGTTTCCTAACCCTGCTTACTGTATCTCTGTTGTTCAGTAGGGCCTACGTGGGCGATTTAGTCAACATGATCATGATACAAATGACAAACCGTTACTATAAATGTAAGTTTTTTTGGTGGTCGCAGAGAATAACCAAAAACAACAATTTCCAAACTCAATATATTTTCCGGACATTATCTCTTGACTGACTTGATCTTGGGTGGTATTGTTTATGGCTTTTTATGGATCTATTAACTCTGGGTTCTAACCCTTGGACTAGCCTTGAATTTAGCCCATGAATGGCTGGTTCTGGTCTTGAGTAAGGTTTGCCCTAATGTTTCATGCTTATTCTGAGGAACATGCTTATTCTGAGGAACTTCTAACATCGCCAGGTAGATTACCCACGGCAGCTGCATCTGAGGCTGACAGTAAATGACTCATGCCAACTTCTCCTTTAAGATGACAAAGTGCAGCAAAGTGTCCTTAAGCAAGACTCTTTCACACTTCCAGTGAAGCAGCTCGTTAGCAGTGAAAGGCCGAGGCTGTAGCAAAGAACATCCACGTCTGAATGAGCGCAACTCTTCTGGAAAAGAAATAAAAACTCAACTTTTACAAGCACCAGACACTTTCCTGAAGAATCAAACAATGTTCCACATGGCATCAAGTAATTGAAAGATCTAATAAAATGCTGCACAGGCCTGGTTACTGTCACTGCAAGTAGAACATCTTATTCACTCAAACAATAACCTGCGAAGGCTCTCATGCACAAGGACATGGAAGCCTTGTGCATTACTAGGAAAATGAGAAAATCTGAAAATGTGCTATGCTGAGGTTTTCTACATAAACATTAAAAGATCAGCAGGGCAACCGCTAAGAAAACTGGGAGGATTTCTTATTGTTTTGAGTTGAGAATGCATTCCATGTGAGATTTAAAAGCTATGTCAGATGCAGTGCTGAAGGTTAATCCTTGTGTTTACTTTGCTCCTGCCAGGGTAATTCAACAGAAGGAGCAGAGACGGTAGCTATGCTGCAGAGTAAGTCACATTATCAAGGCACCCAACAAAGAGTGTATCTGCGCAATATTTATAATGCCTAAAATCTTGCCAGTGATTTTCTAAAAATAACTCTGTCGCCATTATCAGTCCTTTTCCCAAGAACCTTTGGGACTTCCCTAAAAGTTACACAACAAAAATACGGACTTCTTTGGTTGCTTGACTCATTTATCTTTCTACTATGAAGAATATGAACATGTTAGCACAGAGGAGCTGTCTCAGCAGATGGTGGTGACTGGTCAGAGTTTCAGTTTTAATACAATAGGAGTTTTGGCACAACTTCATTTGTATTTGTAAGATCCTTAGAGAAAAGTAAGGATCAAAAACTTCAGCTTCACTTCACTTGCAGTATTGAGAACAACTTTATTATTAGTATCATAGTATTATGAGACCAACACGTTTCAGCCTATGGCCTTCCTTCATCAGATGACAAACAAAATAGTAATAGTAGTAGTTTTTTGGCCATATGAGAACATGTGACAAGGAGCAGGGAATTCCCAAAAGTCTCAAAATCCAAAAAGTTGTGCAACTGGGGGCAAACAAATCACACATTATCTAATATTAAGGTTCTTTGTGGGGCATTGTGGAGGCTGCAGGAACTGAAGAAAAATAAGAATTAAGGACACAAACTTGTAGAGCTGCAACATTTAGTCATTTAATCTTTTTAGTCTAAATTGACAGAAACTTAACTGGCATTTTGAATAATGATTAATTTTCAAAAACTATTCTCCAGTTGCAGATTCTCCAAAGTGATGATTTGCTGCTTTTCTCGTTTTTTGAAATCACTGTAAATGGAATATCTCAGAGTTTTGGACTGTTGGTTGTACATTTGAAATGGAGTGTGAAATTGAAAGTGTAATTAAAAGCTTTTTCTGGACCACATTTCGTAGCCTTGCAGCAGATGGAATTTGAATGAAGACAATTTTTTCACAATTTCACATTTGATTCTGGCACATTGTCATGGCCAATGTTACCATTTTTTGTAGATTTTGTAGATAATGCCTAAACAATAAACACCTAATTCTATTTGCATTGACATTGACAGTGCATCATATAATTAGTTTTTTGACATTCTGATCTTCTGGACTTTATTTTTGATCCATCACATTTTGACCAATGAACCTCAGCCAGTTATAATCACCCTTTATTTAAAATTCACCCTTAAGGACAATGTTCATTACCATATTAACCATACTTACAAAGAATGTCACTCTAAATATGCAAGGAAAAGAACATTCAGCGACACATTTGTCCATTACAATAAGCATTATAATAGTGTATTACTACACAGCTGCTCATTAATAACTCTGTCTACAGATTAGTGGTGTAATTGTTCATGTATTTGTCCTGAACCGTTCAGTACAGGATGTTTGGTTCGGTATGCGACTTTCCTCGGTTTGGTATGTTCCCTGACCCAAACAATTACTGTTGGCTAACAAGTCATTGTTGGATGTTTACATTTTTCATAATAAAAGGACCAAAGTATTATTTTCTTCCTTTCTTTTTTTTCCTGCTGTACTAAAAATGTACCGAACTGTGACCCCAAAACCGAAGTACATAGCGAACTGTGAATTTTGTGTACCGTTACACCCCTACTACAGAGACTCCATTAGTGTCTGCACTGCCTTAACAAGTGGTGAGGTGCTCAGTGCCCAAATGGCCTGAGGACATCTTGAGGGACATACTTAGAAACATATGCATAATTTAGCAACGGAATAAAGAGAGACAGAATTAGGCTGTCACAGATTCCACATGAAAAGCCTGTTCTACTTTCTCAAGCTTTGAAAAGTCACTCAGACGCCTTCCATCTCTAGAGGCATCTGCGCAGAAATGTTTGAAGAGGATGGAGAGCTTTTTTTTTTTTTTTTACAAAATTTAGTTCTGTTTTTATGTCGGTGCATGTCTGTGTATAAGGTCTAAATCTAAAAATGATTATGATATTGATTCTGGAGTTTATGTCTTGGTGTTAGGGACCATTACTTGTATTGATTCAACAAAAGCAAAGAGGGACATTTGGTGTTAATCTTGAGAGCTACCAGGAAAGACAAATGTCACAGTAACTGCAAAAAACAATCTAATAAAAGCCTTTGCAATGCAATGCTATTTACTGTTGCTATTGACTGAATATGTCAATCATGTCTTCCCTTGTAAGCAAGATCAATCATTTCCCTCTTGACATAAACTGCAATACAGTGGCTCTCACAATAGCCTTTTTGTTCATATTTAATTTTCTGTATGTTGGCTAAAGGTGAGCCTATTGAGGTTTGACAACTGCATGTAAATGAAACTGTAAATGTAAATATTTGGACATCCATAATCAGTTAGAGCTGCAACAATTAATCTAAAACTAATTTGCAGCTATTCCGATAATGGATTATTTTTTCAAACCATTTGATGGTTCCAGGCTCTCAAATGTGAAAATGTGTTGCTTTTTATTGTCTTGCATTATAGTAAATTGATTCTCTTTGGATTTTTGGCTGTTGGTTGAACAAACAAGACAATGATGACATTAGCTTAGGCTGAAGGAAACTGTGATGGGCACTTTCCACTGTTTTCTGGTGTTTTACAGATTAAACAATCAAATCAGTATTGACCCTGGCAGGTGTAGTGTGTTTATTCACGATGAGGAAGTTGAGTCAAACTCACACTAATTATAACTATAATCTAACATAAGAGGTTGCCGTAACAAGATCTAATGTGTCTTTTAAATCCACCCAAAAGACACATTAGATACTGATCGTGGTACTGATATGTTGGGATTTATTTTGTTACAAACAGAAACCTAATTTTTAAACTCTTACTTTAACACGACCCACATTTTTATCCTGAATTTGTATCTTAAAGGCTGCATTAGGAACAAAATGAGCTCAGTAGATAAGTCCACTGAAAGAGAGAATAATCTTTGGCTTAGAGGAAATAAAAAAGACATAATCATCCTGTAATCTGTTCCTGTGTGAGAGTAACATGTGATTACACCTGTAGTACAAATCCCCAGTATCTGAGTGCATAGCCCGTGACTTGCCAACGCCGTGTGTGACCTTTTGTTTTCTGCTAAAAATGATGACAAATCGCACCGATCAACTTTTGATTTCCTTAGTAAATGAATTCATTGTGAACTATTATCTAGCAAGGAAGTAACAGGAAATGGTTAAGAGTAGGAGGAGAGACAACACAATGTTTGTAGTACAAGTTGGGTTTCCTTCAAGTGGCAGCACGTACCCTCCTACTTCCTGTACAAGAATTGCATTATTCTAGAGATACTGTAACTGTACTACTGCTCTGCTTCTCTCCCTTTCTTTGGGTCATCAATAACTCATCTCTGAATCATCAGTCTCTGCTATTTTTTCCCCTCTCTCTGACCATGTTGTCCTCTGTCTTCTAACCCCTTAGTTGCCGTATTTCTGGTCTTTCCCTCTTGCCGTTGTCTGTTCTTATCTCGCACCGCTCTCCTGCACACAGCATCCTGTTTGCACTGGGGCAGGACAAACATTGTCTCTGTGTGACGCCGAAGACATTTCACAGGCTATCACGTTTTCAGCATGGGCCTGATATCTCTATAATTGGGTTCTTCCTGCTGTGGGAGTGCTCGAGAGAGAGAGTGAGAATGGAAAGAGAAAAAAAAAAAGAGGGGGAGGAAAAAGAAAAGGAGTGAGCAAAGGGGGGGGGGGCACAGAAGGGTCAGTTTCCATTTCCACCAGGACCCCATTAAAATATCTCCGAGAAGCCCCGCAACAATTCTTTCTGTCAACGTGTACTATGTAGAGCAGAAAGATCAACATGGGGATCCGTGTCAAACAAAAATAGCTTAACTCCACCATAGTTCGTCGGGCAAGCCCAAAACGGGACAAACCAGACTCTCCTCCATTCTTTAAACAGGAAAACATGTCCAAAATATGTCCAAATCAAGAATATATCTCCCATGTAGTCCTTTCATTTAATGGTTCCCCTCAGCATTGACCTTCATAGTGTGCCAGAAAACCGGACTTACAAAATAAACAGTGGAGAGGGCGCTTGATTTCCACAACACAGTGCCTAGGCTCAGACCTCAACCAGACCCAGAGTGCATGAGTCACGCCTCAGAAATACCACACAGCCTTTAGTGGTTAAAACCTGGGCCTGGCAAAGATGTTAGACACACGACAAGCTCATTAAAGATGGCTGACCATCTGCTGAAGTCACAGAAATGTTCAAGTGAATGCCCCAGCTGTATCTAGAACCTGTATGTTTTGGTGGTGGTATTTAGACTGCTGATGAATAACAAGAGTATTTCCCCATGACACGGCCCTGTAGCTGAACACTACACTACTGTATCATTCTCCTCCTTCATGAGTTAGGTGGGTACTCTGTATTTGAGCCCAGCCCTGGTAAGTTCACTGCAAATGGGGCATACATGATTTCCTTTATTATTTTCCTTTTTTGGCAATTTAAGTTCACAATTCTCATGACACGCTTGAATAATTTCACAATCCAGTTTTGCAACTTTCTTTCTTATGGCATCACAGAGCAGCAGTTGGGAAAGTAGTGAGGCAGAGGACATTTCAAGTGTGTTATACATCTGGCAGCGTGAGAACTTCTTTTAGAGTTTGAAGACTGGCCTACTGGCCATGTAGGTCATTTGAAAGAGAGAGAGTGGGGAGAGAATTAGGGATAGATGCGTCTTTGCCCACCATGGTACTGTGAGCTGAAGAAGTGTCTTTAATGAAAGGGCTTTCATCCAAAGGAACATAAAATGTCAGTTTAAGCATTCATTCATATTTTCTCTGTTTAATGAAGTCACAAGTGCGCCTAAGCTGTTTAATCTTTGGCACATGGTCTACTGTGACACCACAATCTTGGATCTATGTGAAAAGCAATTTACAGTCTACAGCCATGCTAGTGGCTCTGTCATGCTGTATTTAGGCAAAGCCATTCTTTAAGCAAAATGCTAGCATCAACAAGATAACGTAGTCAAAATGACAAGCTCATGTTTTGCAAGTATAATGTTTACTGTATTAGTTAAGCATGTTAGCATGCAAACATTTGCTAATTAGCTCTAAACACAATGTACAGCTGAGGCTGGTGGGAATGTCATCAGTTTTAGTATTGGAGTATTGTACAAAGTGAAACTTTGACACTATGATTGGGCTAGACGAAACATCATAACAAATAATCCTGTGGAGACCATGAACGTCTGAACCATATTTCATGGCAATCCATCCAATAGTTGTGGAGACTTTTCACTGAAAAACAAAAATGTCCAGCTCATGGAGGCACTGCAGGAAAAGTCAGGGGTTCATTCTCTGGGCACCATGAAATATCTGTTCCAAATTTCCTGACAGTCCATCAAATAGTTGTCAAAATATTTCACTATAAAACAAAAATGTCAACCTCATTATGGTGCTAGAGGAAATGTCAGGGGATCAGCAAAGTTATTAGGATTCATCCTCTATGGACCATTAATGCCTGTACAAAATTGTATGCTAATCCATATTTGTTCAGTCTGGACCAAAGTGGTGGGCTGAATGACCGTCAGACCGACACTGCCATCCCTGGAGCCAGACCTTGGCTAAAAATCATGGCTAAAAATTCTTTAACTATCCACTCTAAAACATAGTAAATGCCTTAGAACTAAAAATATATGTTGTATCGGTGTTTTGTACTGTACAGACCTACCTGTCTTATTCTTGAAGCCAGCAGCAATACAATCAATCTAATTTGCTCTAATCCCCAGTGTGATTTTGTAAGTATTCACACATCTAGCCAGATATACTGAGAAATGAGGGTAGTCCAAGAATGGGATGACCCTCAAACACACACTGCTACATCACAAAGATGAGTGGGAGCTGCGAAGTAGGCAGACACTGAAAACAACCATTCACCTAAGCAAAGGCAAACTTTTGGGCACAGCGGACTGCCAAATCTGAATACTGACCTGCCTGAGTTCTATTCCTATCCTCAAAATGATTCATTGTTTTCAAGCATTATTTCTCTGAAACAGCGTCCTTGCTGTCTGTCAGGCTACATCTCCCTTTAGAGTGCAGAGGGCTCGCGCCTCACAAAACACCTCATCAGTTTAACAGATGCAACCACCCGGGTTCCTATTTACTTCAGTCTGTTCCCATTCATCATCTGATATATCTAATCACATCTCCGGGGCAGTCCTGTCACTCTCTGGTGACCTTCCAGAAGCATAAAGGCATACAATAAGACAGGACGAAATGGGGAAACTGCTCAGTCAAACTGCTACACACACACACACACACACACACACACACACACACACACACACACACACACACACACACACACACACAGGATAAGGAGTGCAAACTGGCCATCATGAGAGACGTGTAAACAGGAATTGAGAGACAAAGTTCTATGTAATCTCTCTTTTCCAGATGCTTAATTCATACAAGCACACAAACACCCTTTGCCTAGACACACACACTAGACCATTTGGACTAACTCAAACACCCTGTGGCAAAGAAACTTCACTGAGTCACAAAGATAGATGCAAAACATTGTGTGCCTAACCTCACCTTCACTTCCCCTGAGGTGAAGTGGACGTGAGAAACACACACTGGGCGGGCCTGCCCATGCACACTCACACTCATATAGAAGGGTGGGTTAGGCCATAGGGCCATTCCTTTGACTCTGCAGCTAAGTGTCATCTCTCCCATATTATTTTGAGCACAGAGAATGGACAGCTGAGTTCATGGTAATCATTATAATAACCATAGGTAATGGAGGAAGAAGAATGGCTGCATCTTGGTTTAGTGTGCCTCTCATTTGATCCAGTTTTCTTTCTCCTAAAGGCCCGGTCAAAATCTTGCAGCGAAATCAGTTTATTTTAATAGAATTGCTGCGATCAGCGGATTTGCTCATAGGGGTAAAGTAAACCTGACGTTGACCAATAGCAAACTGTCTTGAAAGTGCTGACCTTTAAGGGAACTAGGGCTGCAAATAATTGTTTTCAATAAGATTAAATAGTTGGTTATTTTCTCAATTAATTAATTGTCAGACCAACAGTCCAAAACTTAAAAATATTCATATTACAATCAAATACTGAATACTGAAACAACTAAGAACAAGAAATTAATTGGTATTTTTTCTTGAAAAATAGCTTAAATGATGACTCAGTTATTAAAATAGTTGTGGATTATTTTCCGTCAATCAACTAAAGAATCAATCATCTAATAGTTTCAACTCAAGAGGGAACGGGGAGCCAGAGTCCAAAATGGAGGAAGCTATCATAGCTTATTAGCTGTGTTGCAGGAATGGTTTTAAGCCAGTCCTGAGACAGGAGTTGACTGTGCAAATACTGTATGTCTCTTGAATAAACTGCATGAGCTAAGCGACCAAGCTTGCTAACTGACATTTAGAAAACTAGCAAGCTCGGAGAGCTATTGTGAACATGACTGTGACTGACTAGCGCTACTAGCATGTTCCTGGCTGGGTAGCGCGTTAGCCATTAGCTCACCAGCTAGAGTAGTTCACCAACTAGCCCTGTGAGCACTCCCTACGTCACACAGTTCTGCTTCCACCTATTTTACAAGCAAGCACCGATTAACTTTGATGTACTATTCTCTGGTATGACTGGGCCTTATTGGTTGCATGTTTAGAAAATTAGATCTTTTAATTCTCACCAGGCATGTTCACTATGAACTAATGTCGTTAAGATTTAATACAACTTTTTAAAAAAACATATTCTGGAAATCATGTGTTTCATATTTTAATAAATTATAATGTTTTTAATGAAGGTCTCTGAACTGGATTATGGCTTTTATATAAGACTGCCTTCAGAGTTTGACGTGTTTCAGTAGAGCAATTAATCTACTACATTATAACTAGGTACACAATCTGTTATCTAGGGATTCCACAAAGACTATCAGTTCTTTCCTGCCCGTATTTCTGATGGTTTGTTACAATATTAGAATCCATGTTTGTACTTATTTTGGTACTCAAAGTTAATTCAAGGACACCAACAAGATTAAGTTATCTAGATTGGTTCATTTAATTTTGGCGTTTGTAAAATCCATGAGGATGGGAGGACATCATTTATACTGTAGGAGACAAGGAGCCTTTAGGAGAAAGAGAGAGTTCAGTGAACCTCGGAGAGTACAAAAGGTCAGCTAAGGGTTAAATGTCATTTTACTCCCTATTTTCATTTTTCTTTCATGTTTATGCATAACCTGCTAGATTTTTTTTTTTTTTTTTTTAAATCTAATATCCAGTGACGTTAACTACTTTGACAATGGAATTCTCAAGAACCAGTAAAAAGTCTCACTGTTGATTTGCATTATCAGATGTTGGCAAAGGTTCCCACAGTCCTGCGCTCATTTTTCTAGCTGAGAAGAGGGAAGTAGAAAATATGACGAACGGGAAAGGCCAGACCCAGACCAGCATCCCCGGCCACCTATCTTCGTAAGTGTGCCTTCATACACCACTTCACCTCGGCCAGCAACCAATCAGATAAGACAAAAAAAAAGACTCACTTTTTCTCTCACGTCTCACAGTCCCTGTGTTTGGATACATGTATGCATACATATATATGTGAGCACAAAGGAGCACAAAAAGCATCTCACCCTAGTCCAATACCCAATGCGCTTAAGTGACTGCAGAGAATGCAGACATACAGTAGTGCACTCCCCGTGCACTCTACTTGAGTACCATTTTATCAAGAAACAGTGTACTGAGAGCGCACTTTTTCAGCATATTTAAACACACACTGGAGCTTCACAATACTGAAGGAGCTGAGAGTTGAGGCTAACAGTTAAGCAAGGTGTCGTTTAAATTGACACTTATAAGCACACTTACTCTATCAAACTTGCATCTCTGTGTGATCAGAGATCAAAGTTGAAAAACTGGACTAATGCATGACTGGACTGACAGACATGCCGTGTGATAGATGCGGCCCCCTTTCTTATTTACAGGCAAACTCTTGAGTCAGGACCAGTGAACAAACAGCTGCAGAGCTGGAGTTCTGACTAGAGATGCTGCTATTCAAATGGGTTCCCTGTGTTCATTTAAGCAAGAACACTAAGGAATAGAGTTGTGTTATTCATCCATGTATCATGTCATGTTTTATCTGGCTACATTCACAAACAGCAGAAAGGTACATTAATATGTTGAAATTCAATTATGTAAACTTGAAGTAAACTGGAATATTATACAGTATTCCAGTCTACTGATTACTACAGATAGTGCTCCAGATATAGATGAGTGCAACAGAAGAATGTATCAACATAACTAGTGTTGGGGTGTAAGGATGAACTGCACACTGCCCAAAAAACAGATTCATGTTCCTAGAATCCATATCCCTGTATCTCTGTGATAGGGATTTGTAATGAAGATGTGCAACATGAAGCAACAGCTAGCCAATAATTTTTAACTCATTTTACAAGACAGACGCAAAAAGCAGTTGCCAGACCTTGTAAAGCTTTGTACTGTTTTGTGTCTGACAGGTTTATGTCTATTGGACCGCTTTAAATAGCCTAAGTACAAGATTTTTTTTCTGCTGCCATACTACTTCAGTGGTGGCTGGGATATTTCTACAACCCGGCTGACACACTAAGCAAGGCTTGTGCAGGGACATACGTTTAAAATTTTTACTTACACAACTTAACAAGGTTTCCATCTGTCACACAGACAAAGCAAATACCTATAAAAACTAAATGATGAGCATTAGCAGGTGAATAAATGTACTCTTTTTTTCAGCAGGCATTCGTCTTCCCTTTCTAACTAGCCTCTCGCTGGCCAAATTGGGTAATAAAAATCTATGAAGCAGGCAAGGTAGAGATGGTACCATCTGTTCAGCTGGTATGTGGACTGGTATCTCAGGGCTGGTCTGTCCCATGGAGCCCGAGAGACGAACGGACACTTGTGTGAAGAAGCGATGACAGGCTGCAGGCAAACGGCCAGGGTAACCCTTCACAAGTGTGTGTGTGTGTGCGTACGGGCCAAGTGTGAAGCCTTTTTCCTTTTATCTAAAGCCTGTCAATCCAACCTCACCGCTGAAATCACTGCTTGACTGTCCACTTTTCTGTTCAATGAAAGAATGTTAGACAGGACCGTTGCTGTTTTAGTGACAGATCTTTCATCAATGACACCAACTCAACCATCTGAAACATCTCTAATACAGCAGAGATGCAGAAAGGGAAGAAGTATTTTTTTGAAGTATTATTTGAAATTCAAAATGTGTCCCTAAGCAAAAAGCATTATTTAGACATGTCAAATCAGAACTTAACCCTTCAAATGCCTGATCCCTACTTGTATTGTTGTCTCCTATGCCAAATTTTGCTCTGTTTTTGTCACTGGAAGCGGAAACTTGGGTGAGGCTCAATACCTTACTGTCCCACAGTTTCCCAGTCCGGGAACCATGGGACCTTTTTCCTGACAACACCATAAAGAAATAATAGGATGTCTTGGACAAAGATATTGTATACTTGTGGTTGAGGTCTATATATAGCCGACAGAGGAGAGGCAGAAGTGGTGGGGAGCCGAGGGAGGGTTTGCATTGTTCGAGCTGTCCACAGTGAAAACTTTACTGTTGCTAGTGGAAGACCAAGTGATAACCCTCAGCAAAGGCCAGGAGTGATAAGGCAGTGAGAGGGACCACACACTTACACACAACTCTTCTGTAAACATGAACACATATGTGCTGGAAAACTGGCAAAGCCCCAGTGACAATTTCAGAAACAAAGGGGAAATCAGTGGGGAGTGGTCAAGCCCCCACCCAGCTGTTCCCGACTCAGCAGACAAATCAGCACAGAGCACAATAGAACTGCAGCTAGTCCTGCTTTTTAGCTTTAGTTTTGTGATCACTAATAATAAACACAATGTTCTGTCTCAATTATGGGAAACAATATTTTATTAGTATTTTTTCCTATTATATGAAAATGTATTTTCCTCATTTAATTGATTCCCTTAATTGTCTGTTACTGTTGTCCTTATTTACAAAGATGATCAGGGATCAGAAAATACTGTGGATTCCTACAAAATGTTCATCTGTGAGTAGCTTACATATCAATTTGACCATGCATACAGCTGGCAGTTCCTAACAATAGTATAAGCTTGGTAGTTGCTAACTGCAAATGATTCTGATCATCGTTTTAAGCTCATCATTTTAAACGCTCTGAGGACCTCCGGGATTCAAAGTGATGAAGCAGCTTGTTGTGTCAGTCCGTGAAGCTAACGTTAGCTCAAGCAGCTACAGTGAAGAGATGTCTCATCATTTACCGTCATCAATCCAATATCACATACGCTGTCAGATAGACCAAACTGGCAGTTTGACATTAATACCATGAGTGGCCAAATATGCGGTTGTTCAATGAATATGACACCACTTTTGAATGTAATGACTGTACTTGAGTAATGTGAAATACACAACTAATGTAACATAACTAAAATATACAACTTAATAAATGTGAGCTATATTGGTCAGCTTCTCTATAAAAACTAAGTCACTTTAATTAGAACAATGTTGATATGATCTTTTTTTAATATCTGTTGTATACAAATATATACAACAGACATACAGGTCTGTTGTTCAATTTATAGAAAATAATCACAATTTAAATTGCAATAGCAATAATGCACAGTTATTAACAGCAATTAGATATTTACCACAACGCATTAATCCCCATTTAATGCTATATAACTTGGGCCAGTTTTATCTTCTATGTAAGCAAAACAAAGGGTAATAAATTGGGCATTTCCCGCAACAAATATAAAATAAAAAAAACTTGTAACACAGTGCCAACACTTATTGCAAGTTATAGGGTCAACATGAAAAGAAGTCCCCACGTAAACTCCTGGTTCAGCACCACATTGGCTTTGCTTCCTCTGTGGATGTGTGAAAAATCTGTATGCTATATGCTGGTACAAAGACAAGGAATACAGTCAGTTTTTGGCCGATAATCGAGCTTAGGTAGATTTCACTATTTTAGAATACAGTACTAATGTGATGATCAATATTACAAACAATTAATGTATTCAAAGTAGGCAACACTTGGGGCCTTCATTTTCTCCAGAAGTGAGGCTGAGAGTGGGAGGACTAATGATGCAGTAATTAAAGCAGGCGCCAAGCTCCAACACCATAGCAGCTTGCTGAGGAGTAACACTCAATACCCCCCACCCCCCTGTGCAGCTGGCCCTTTATTTTGCATCTGAGGGAAGAAAACAACATGAGCATTTTGGATGCAGCACGATAACTGACCCGCAATAACCACAAAACAAATATTTCCATGTACTGCATACACATGTCTACAGACGGCTTTCCACACTAGGCTTTCGCAAGTATATTAAGCTCAAATTTGTCTGTTCGTGTGTGTGCTTGAGTGTGTATTATATATTGCACTCAGTGCAAATCTTGGCTTGCCTAAAATGGGAACCAAAGGGTGTCAAACAGTCAAATACTGACATTCATTGGGAGGGAGTTTTCCATTATGGCTTTGCAAGTTGTTGAAAGAAACCAGACGCAGTTCTCAGTGATAGAAGATATACTTTTAAGCAATGAAACAATCTGATTAATGCAACATTTTTAATTCACCAAAAATGCGCGTTTGTGACCAAATTGTACCCGATATTTATAGCAGCCTAACATACAGTAATACCATCCAGGTGCTATGACCAACAGCATGACTCCAGAGCAGGAAACCCAAAGAGGCTGGAGGAAAAGTGTAGTCATAAGCATAGTCAGTACCAGGCCCCGCTTAATGACTTGGCCAGACCAGCTAGTACATTTTCAAGCTGGGGCCATGGTGGAAAAAAAACAATGGCCATAACAGGGAAATAGTCACCCACCAACTGTACGTGGAGCAGAGACAATAAGCACTCTCCATCAAAGGCTTAGGGTTAAATAAACACCCGTCCTGCTGGGAATGTGTGGTTGAGTGTGTATGGGAAAAAGATAAAGGGAACTGTTGAGTGTAGAGGTCTCTGTGGGGGATAAAGGGAGTGAGAAGAGAGAAAAAGTGCAACAGAAAGAGAGCCTTTTTCTCTCTGGATTCATAAACCAGCACAGTAACACGGTAGATGCAAAGAATCATGACTACAGCTTCATATCTGGTGAGAGCCTGGAGGTGAAAACTTGCTAATAATCTTCTTCCCCCGAGTGTCTAAAATGAACAGTTCTGTCTAACCTGCAAAACAAGTTAATCAGAGCATGTCTCAGAGGACTTTACAGAGGAGGACCTGACATGTGACTCTTATCATATGCCCTTCAGATATGTGAGCAGACATATTTTTGGAAGTTGTACATTTGTAAGGAGAATGAAATAATTAAAGTGAGGATTTTTCAGTGGTAATGGCACAAAGAGAGTAAAGTCAGCTCACAAGAATTTAGAAGCAAGACAGGAGGATAGTAATGTCAGTCAGTCAGTCAGTTAGTCAATTTGTTTAAAAAGCACTAGTTGGGTTTAAGGAGCAATTTCACCTCTGTCATATCTAAATCTAAGATGATGAATGAAGCGTCTTCATATTAAAGCCTTACAGCATAGAATATTATGTTTTTTACTGATAGCAGCTGCAAGAAATGTTGTATCATTTAGGCAATGACTACATTTCACCGTATTACCATATGGCTACAGTCTACCATATTGTAAACACAAGTGCACTGACGAATGATATGATATGGGCATGAAGTGTATTAAATCCAAACTTCATTTAAAGGAATAGTTCACCGCTTTTGGGAAGTACATCTAGCTGATTCATGGGCTAAAATCCCAAATGTCATTTTTTGGTAAACAATGTCATCTTCCATCAGCTCAACTGTAGCAAACAATACAACAACTTTGCAGTTTGGATTATACTGCTGTTAGGACAACAGGCAGCCAATCTTTCTGTTTTACTTGGACTTATATTGCAATCAAATAGTTTAGACTGTATTGGCTGAAAGTTTGAGAACAGACAGAACAATGGCTGTAAATAACAGATGCATTCAAATAATGTCTCAAAAAAAGGAGACCACTAAAATCATTTGCTGGGTCTTTTACAAATGTGCAATGGTGAGTTCGCTTTCACGCAGCCAAATTGGAGTTGTAAAAAGCCTATCCCTTCCATTAATCCAATCTGTAAAGGCATGTGATCTCTGTGACCAACATAACAAACCATGCAGCTGCTGGTGACAACAGCTGTCTTGGTGTAATGTGGTGCAGAGCAGGGAGGACCGACTATCTCGAGGCCCCGCTTCTACGACAGCACCGGCAGGCGCGGAGCCACAGCTCCCTTATTTAAGATGTTTGGCTTCTGTGGAGATAAAAGAGGTATGAGCACTTCTGTAATCATTCAGTGTGTGTCACTCCCCTACAGACTGTGAGAAAACACAGCAGGACAGAGAGAATAGCATGTGCATGTGTTCATGTGTTCATGTGAGCGTGTGACTATAACAAACACAGTAAGAGGTGTAAAACCGAAGTCATCAGTACAGGCTCTATGTAAGTGAAGTGGACCATAGATTAAAAATGTAAGTGGACAGACGGCCTGCTGTTGCTAAGCTAGCTCTTTAAAACACAAACTTTGGGTTTACAAGATGAAAGTGAGCCAAATTCCTTTGATAAACACCGCTAACGCAAGCTCAAATACTGCACATAAACTGTGCACACAATTCCAGGTATAAATACCAACAGTTTCATGACACACAGTTAAAAACTTAATCTGCAAAGAATCCGAAAGTCTTTACCTCGGAAAAGATTTCACAAGCTTTGACTTTACTTTTTTTTTTTTTACTTTACAATGTGTTTTTAGAGGAAATCATTCAAGCGAGCAAGAAGCTGTGAACTTTCCGACCACATCAATCTGTGGAGAGAAAAAAAGGTCATGATTTTCATCATGTATGGACAGAACCATCTGTGTACAACACAGATATTAAAAACTTACAAAAGAGGAGCCGAAAAAAAGAGGTTCTATTTAAACTAAGTCTACCGACTGAAAACAGATTATTGTATTATCAAATACTTGCACTGTGCATATATGTGCAGAGCCTTCCTTTTGTAAAAATGTGAGGTTTTTGACCTTCTTATACCAAAGCATTGCGTCATGAGTGTGTGATCGTTTCAAAAATGATAAACAATCTAACACTCCACTTCCCTGCGCTCAAGACAGCAAAATTGCATGACCATTAAGACACTTAGAAAACGTTTCGGTAAAGAAGCATTAGCCATTTACAGGATTTTAAAGGATCTGTCCACATAAAAACACATTTTATGACTTACTCCTAGTCGTGCCTTATAGATACTTTTTGATTTTGTGACAAGGCTTTAAGGTGTTTCAAACTTGAGACCTATGCAAGTGGAATTTCATCCATCTTCATTATACTGGGGTGTCAGCAGAAATCTCAGAGACAGCTATTTCAAAACCTCAGAAGATAAGAACAAACCTGTCTGTTTGGCTAGATATAGCCACAAAAGAAAACAAAGTGGGAAAATGTCTTTTTTGTGATTTGGGTGAGTTTGGGGTTGAATTTAATGCATGCTGAAGACAAACTTTAACAGCACAAGGACATCATAATATATAAACACACACAACATTCACTATACACTCGACTCATCGTCAAACACAATGAATTATGCAACAGACAAGCATGTCTGGACATGAAGGTAATCCACAGTGTGTATTCTGTCTTCAGGTAACTTCTCTCTGCATGTCAACTAGCATTCAGCTGCTGAAGCCTCATGGCTCCGAGGCTACGCAGGGCTGTAAACACTGCAGCAACATGAATGCACTATTAGCATGGTAGCACCTAATCAGCCCTACATGTTTATGAGCACAGAGCATTCTGTGCTTAACCCAGTTACTCAAGTAACCCGTTTTTGTGTTGATGTATGTACTGTAAATGTCAAAAATGGGTTACAATAACCCAGTTATGGCTCGCACATGAGAAACCTGGTTAGGATGCCTCATTTACCGCCGTATTAAACAATTTACGGTAGGTTCTGAAACGCTTGGCCCCTTTTTTATGGTTGTCAATGTTGCTCCACACAACATTTTGAAGTCAAAAGGTGGCAGAAAGCAGTATCAATTAAATAGTACACTAATAACTCATTTAGCAATACAAAGCTTACTCGAGCAAGAGGTGACTATTATCCCCTGTACAATTAACCAAAATAGATGTCAGATAAAATCATCAAAAACATCCTCAACATCAAGTGTAATTAAAGTAATCTATCTCATCTGTGGATGATGTAACGGCAACAAGTTGAAAATGACCGAATACGATAAGAAACAATAACTTGATACTGGGGGGACTGAAACTTGTTGTCTCTTCAGGGAATCTTATGAATGAGTCCTTGGCTTCATCAGCGGGATGGGTGGGAGGTTGTCCCTCTCTGGCTTTCCCATCCTGGATAATTATGGCTCTTGGAGTGAACCCAAGCTTCCCTTGCTCCGTGTTGACACTCCCACCCTTATCCAAGTTCCTTATCTGTGTCCAATGGGGCCTGGCTGTTCATTGTCCCGTTCTGCCCACATATACACACACACACATTCAATTAAATCCTCCTGAGCGGGGGGGGGGGGGGGGGGGGGGGTTCAGTGAACTTTGGAAAAAGTTGGCTGTGTCGACCCACTGTAAAGTCCCTGTCTCATGTTATATATTACAGAGAGTCAGTGTATATGTCTGTCTCCGGATTCACATATATGTCTGTGCATGCGTCATTTCCCCCGAGAGACTCCACTGTAAACTCCCCTGTCTGGTTCTGAGTGACTGCTTATTTTGCCTGGTAAGATCAACAGCTCAGGCCAGCCGGGGGGGACAGATCGTTCTCCACATCAGCAACATAATCATCTCCACAGCTCTGCTGGTTTGGGCCTAAAAACAGACTCTTCTGCTCTGTATTGTTCCTGGGGCATGGTGACCTGACTCAGCACCCGGGAGATACAGCTCGGGAAAACAACCTGATAAGGTCTGTGTACCAAGAAGATACAGTACAAACATACAGGAGGATAAAGTTATATCTTCAATAATACATTGCAATGTGTCCGAGGCCAGGTTAAAAACTAGTGTAGTAGTAGTAGTAGTGTGAAATCTGCTCTGATTTTACCAGATAACTAACTACCAGATTCTTTCCGAGGGCACATTTGAATTTCCTAATTTGGATTAAAGTTTGGTGTGAATCACTTGCAGCATCTACAGTATGACCTCAGCCCTGTCCCATTTTGGAAATGTGAGCAACCAAAACATCAACTCGAAAACAGAAACATGTCAGACCTCAGATGTGTCTGAGTGAGGCGGCCCGAGACTTCTAAGAGAACCCTGAAGCAATTTGTGTGAAGTCAGGAAGCAATATGACTAAAGAAAGGGAAGTAGCCATGAAAAATATTCATTTAAAAAAGCAGAGGACCACCATGCATCACATCTACACATCTTCACAAAATATCTGGTTTTAGCTAGTAAACTACTGTGGCTGGTGTGCTAGCCACTGGAGAGCATACTAGCACGAGTCAGTTTTCTCTGTGCTGATCATTTAACTGCACCCCGGGATTTTCTACTCTCAGGATTTTAGATCATTTCATTAAATAGAGTTATTGAAGAGGTGGAAAAAGAGCTCCAAGCTAACAAGCTTGCTAACAGGACAATAAGCTCACAGTTAATTCAAAAGACATATTTAGACCATCGATTCCTGTCTCACAACTGAGATGTAAATGATTCCTCTTTTATTGAGCAGTATATAGCTTCCTCCATTTTGTACTTTCTGTACCAAAGTCAATGCAAAAAATTTGAGCAGATTTACTTCGCCCCGGGGGGAAAACCTCCGATTGCAGCAATTCAAATGAAATAAATTGAATTTCCCGTATTAAAAGAAGGTGTGACCGGGCCTTTACAGCTGACAAAGCTTTCTAGGGCTGCAATTACTATAAGTGCTTATTAATGGAATGATTTCATTAGAAGTTTGTGGTTTTCCCCCAATAATTTCAGATGAACACTATAAATTAGAGAACCTAAACAGCCATTGCAAAATAGCTGGAGACGTAAGTGGTGACGTCGAAAGACAGAAAGCTATTACTCCATAATAAGATCAAAACTTACCTAATTATTTTTGCAAGACATTTTGTGGAAGCTAACTTGTTGACTGTCCTGCTGTTACAGCAACAGGCTGTAACAAGTCAGTGAAGTCTGGCGTACATTCCATCATTAGAGTGACTGGCTCTGTGAAGACAACCCAGACCACTGAGTTACCTCTCCTGGAGGGATATAAACTTTCACCCCTACTGACAGGCTTGACTCTGTGCAGAGTAGCTTACAGCTGCAGGGCTTTCCTCTAGACTTTAACACTTCCAATATGAGGGTTTCATGCAAATGATCATACATACAACAGCATACCACATGCAAAACATGTTGTCTGATTCACACCACATTTATGAACCAATCTCATTTTGTTGTTCATTATGCAAATAGGTCTCGTTTTAAAATGAAAGTATTTTGACAGGGCAGGGCACTATACTGAGATATTTTTCTAATATGTTGCATTTTCATAATACTTCTTTTTTGATAAAACAAGGCAATCGTAAAGAATTTAAGGTGATAACCAAATGTGAATACAGTACATTTGAATGCTTTTGGCTTCCCGATGCCTGCTGGTGGCAGCTTCCAGCTCTTTCCAACATCTTTTCCTTTTGAAATTCTAATTCCCTGTTATGACAGGATGGAGGAGGGCAGAGCAGGGAGAACACCAAAATAGCATCATCTGATCTTTCTTTCATAAACTTTTCCACTCCTGCAGCAACACACTGGAACAGAGTTTGGCAGAGGACGAAAAGCGAAATCAAGCTGTCGGATGAACTATTTAGTCACAGTCTCTGCTGTTGAGCTTCTCCTCATAAAACTTGAGCTAAAAACATGGAGCGCTGGACACAAACTAAAGACTTGATTTTTAGAATACAGCCATTCTCACATCATTAGCTTTCTCCATCTCAACCTCTTATCAGCAAAGCATCACGTCTGGGATCACACTTTTGAACCTCATACTTCGCTGCTATTGCCAACACTATAACTACATACCCTGTATCCTCAATTACATTATTCAGTTCGGGAATTCACTACCATCAGCCATGTGACTATAGGCTAATTATAGTTTCCAGGGTCTATGCTGGCTGCAGAAACATCTTTACATGTTCATAAGCAAAATACAGTTTGGCTTCACTGCTCCTCTCCAGTAATGAGATGCAGAGGACTGAATTTTGTAATGACAAACACGCCTGAAATACTAAAAAAAACACCAACAAATACATTGCATAATAGTCATTGAAGACAGGGAGCAGTGTGTGCATAGCTCCCAGGTTTCAGGACACAGTCAGGCAGGTATTTTTTCCTGCTCTGTTCTA
Source organism: Scomberomorus guttatus (assembly GCA_038419695.1). Taxonomy (NCBI): domain Eukaryota; kingdom Metazoa; phylum Chordata; class Actinopteri; order Scombriformes; family Scombridae; genus Scomberomorus; species Scomberomorus guttatus. The sequence continues at coordinate 24,223,817 of CM076458.1, forward strand.
TCTTTAGTGGTGTAAATATGGCAGCTCAGTGGGGTCCGGGCAGTGATAGCCTGAGCTAATGAGCTGTCAGTGGTCAGGAGAGGGAGAAACAGGGGGAGAGAGAGAGGTGGGGAGAAACTGAGACATGATGAAAAATAAAGTTGGAAGACAAAACCCACAAGGGGGGCTATTCATAGTAATCCATTGCATCACCATATGGTCATCTTGGCTTGGCAAACAAGAGGTGTATGTAATCAAAAACAGAGTGGTTGTAATCAAAAGGAAACCACAGCCAGTGACCGGTGTTTACTGCAGTGAAAGCACTTGAGGAGAATGTAGGAACCATCATTAGAATCATACGAACAGAGAGGAGTCATCGCTTTTGAAAGCCTCTCATCAGCTTACATCCCCAGCTATAAAAGCTAGTAGGAGAGTTGGCATCAGTTTGTCAGATTTTAATCATTTGGCTTAATCCATCGGAGCTTTCCTCTGGAAATTCTCCAAAAGTCATGATATGATCTCTCAATTACTGTCAGCGAGCCAGCCTGAGTTACCAGCACACAAACACATCACATAGTGGACAAGGACACTCACATCACACCTACAGTTTGTTGTGTTTGGACCAAACCATAGTGGAAAAGTCAAGTTTTTTGCTGGGTTCATTTAGGTTCACACAGCAGAGCTGCAAGCAAACCGTAAACACAACTGACAAAGACTCATAAGTGGCTCATTCACTGGACTGAGCTGTGGTAGCTGTGGTAAAGTTTTGAGTGGTGGAGGAAGTTAAATCAACTGGATTCCAGTCTCTGCAACTTAAGTGAAGCATGATGGACGCATCTGCACAGGCTTGTCTGTGATATATTTTCTCAGATGTTATATTTTGTCAGATGAGGAAAACATGAGCGATATCGGAAAATGAACAGCAACCCAGGAGGCAGCTTGTGCTCGGCCCTTAAGCGGTTTGTTAAGTTAGGTTTTTCCAAGCATGAATTTCAACATGCAAATTTTCCTTTCTGGAGTTGTTTCCTGCTTCTTTGTTGGTAAAGTAGATTACATTCACACTTCGATAACTACACCTCCATCCTCTTTCAAAACAAAAGCTGCACTGCAAACGTCATGGTGTGGTTATTTGGTGACACCCAAGGCCAGTCAGTACGGTTTCCACCTGTTTAAACAAACCAAACTACAGAAGGAAAACACGTCAGAGCTCTTCAAATATTTTTGATGTGAAACATGCCCACATATTGGCATGAATTTCCAACTTAAGTTCAACTCAGCTGTAACAGTTAGATAATAATGACTCTTCGTCTGGTCTTCAGTGTTGTACAACAGGCCTGCTACAAAATGACATGTTTTGATAAGGTTTGTAAGGTACCACCATGGCATTTTAAAGGATCGCCTGGATCAACAAACTCATTCACATCCTCATTAACTCACTTACTACTATTTAGGCTATCTTTCCTGTGGTGGTTGTTAGCAGGCATGACAATGTCAGACAGTTGACAGTTAAGAACGATCATTAATCAGCTTCATCTACTGTACGCTGTACTGTGAGTTAAAGGCTGACTTTAGATCAGGAATCCGGCAGAACCCAGGGGATTCCTGCACTGTCTTCCCACTGCGTCTCGAGGATGGGAACGGATTAAAAACCAAGCCTGGGGAGAGGATATCCTGAGGCTTCGGAGGACTTAATGTATGTTATAACTTCACTATCATTTGGGAGCCTTTTAATATGCAGCGACTGTTTCAGCACAACAACATTTATCATTATTATCATGATTTGCTCAACATAAATTGAGAAAATCTGTTAGCCGGGAGGCAGGTTTTGAGCTCTATCAGTGAATTGTCAAAAGCTCAACAAAACTAAACATGAGAAATGCTGTACTTGACTGGAACAGGATAACACTAAAAGTGACAGAATCAGGACAGAATTTGATGGGAATAAATAAATCAAGACCAGACAGGAGTGGAAAAAAATTTCGATCATGTATCATCTTCTACTGTGTGTGGTGATTCAAGTGTAGTACAGTTACATCTGAGTGGCCTCTTGCTGCTCCCTTAAAAACTGAACCTTGCTGTGTTTGGAGTGACCAGATGACCAACTGCAAAACTTAAGAAACAAACAATCAAGCTCTCAGCTGGAGGGGTTACTTTACCTTTGGAACACAAAAGTAAGCATGTGAGACTAAACAAAAAGCAAATAAAGGTAAACTCTTGAAAGGCGTTTTAAACACGGCAGAAAACAATGTTTGCATTCATAATTTGATCCACAGAGAGCCAGATTGGAAGATTGGAAAAATGGCTTGAGCTTGACGATGACTGTTTGTCTTTTGCTTTAGATATTGTTCAGACAATAACTGATAAGTGGATCAGGATAATATCCAAATGGGCTAGATGGAGATTATTTGCCATAATGAGTAACAGTGTGACGGGAATAACCAAAACACTGTTATGAGGTTAGAAAAATACTGAGATATCTAACTGCAAAACAGCGTCTCCGAACAACATTATTGTGTGACTAAATAATTACAGCAAGGCACCGAGACTGGCTGAGACAGAGGCTCTATTCCCTGTTGTTGTGGGCACAGTCTTGGCGCTTTATTGTGTTTGGTATATAAAAATACACTGATACTGTATGTTTATGGTAGGATGATTTATGAACTTTAAGATCTTAACTTTAATTCACAACACATTCTGAGTATGTACAATGTGAAAATCCATAGAAAAATGCTATTTTTGCATATTTTAAAGTGTCACACCAGAGATTTAGTATTGTACTTTCATAAAGTTGAGGGAGTCCCACAGACCCTTTTTTTTTTTTTAAAGATTTGTCAAAATCAGTGCAGAGGCTGTAACATCCTGACTGTTAGACCCTAGTATGGGTCAAGCTCCAGTAAGACCGGCTCTTGCAGTGATCCATGATGCAGCTCAGTAGCTTCTTTCATTAAACCCTACCTGCATCTTTCAAACCCCACATCCCTAATTTGTCTGCCTTGTGCCCAAATGGTGATAAAAATCCAAAAACTTTGGAAAGCTCCCTCCAGAACCATAGAGGACATTATACAACTTTCACAGGCTATGTCCTGTCATGACGAGTAAACTGAATTTCATGTGTAAAATCGGTAAAGTGTCCCTTTAAGTTTATTGTTAAACTTAAAATTGTACAGATAAAAAGATTCAAAGTGTATCTGAAATCTGGGCATTAGCAGTAAGTCAAGTCAAATGTATTTATATAGCTCAATATCACAAATCACAAATTTGCCTTAAGGGGCTTTAACATTTCTACAATATACATGTACAACACCCTTTATCCTTAGACCCTCAATTCTGATAAGGAAAAACTCAGACATGCAATAGATGTCGAGTGTAGGAGTAAAGGCAACAGTTCTGGACTAAGAGCAGTAAAGTAATAATGTTACTTGAATCTAATTTCTTTAACTCTCCATATGCTGGAGACAATCTGGGGTTTCAGGAGACGGCCAGTTTCAGAAAGCTTCAGACACACTGACTGTCAGAACAAACTGAGTGAGTCAAACTGACTGTGTCCACTGTGTTCTCTACACGCTCCAAATTTGATCTGCGTCATTCCAATCAAAACCTTAAAACCTGAGGCGTCAGGCTCCCAGGGGCACGACAGCATGACAACACCCCCCCAATATCACCTGATCCTAAACATACCCATCAGTCGCTGACATTTGTTCAGAGCGGTCTTGTCCTTTCAACTTCTGTTCTATCTGCCTCCTACACCTTTGATCAACAGGAAAAAAAAAAAAAAAAAAATCTGTGTATGTTTTATGTTAAAGGCTTTAATCGATACTTGCAGAGTGGCACTCCTTGTTCAAACACACCACGACACCACTGCATGTTAAGGCTGTTAAGAGTGTGTTTACATTTATAATGGCTGTAAACACAGAAGCCTGCGGCCGCAGAGATCAAACTCTGTGAGATGATATGGGGATATACGCCCAATTTGATTGGGGTCTCGTTATGTCACCATAACACACAATCTTTTCATCTACATAAGATCTAATAGTGGAGACAGCGCTAAAAGCAGTCCACAAAGACTTCATTCAACTCTCATATGCATCAAAAAAGGGTACCAGCACACTGAAGACTATAGACTCATACTGAATACAATCAGCACATCCACTCATAGAAGGAAACACACTATAATGTGCATTTTGGCTCAGTCTGTTCAAAGTCTGGTGGAGCAAAAAAAAAAAAAAAAAAAAAAATCCACGAGACACCCAAAGCTGGGCGCTTGTGAGAGGCAGGCTATTTATAGGCTTACTCCAGAGAGGGAAACAGCTCTTCCCTCATGTTTGGGATCAGCACTTCACACGGGTGAAAGGAAGGGGGGAAGAGGGAGTCTCTATTAACACAACACTGAAAGTGACACAAAGTGTTTAAACTTGAAGCATTTAGTCAACATATGAGTTACACTTTCTACTATAATTTAGTGCCATTAGGTACCAAGCTACAGCCTAAGCTAGAAAAAGTCCAAATTCATGATAACAGCCACAGACATCATTCAACAACATGCACAGGCACTCCTTAGGAGACCTGACACACCTATTTTTACACAGAGCATGGTTTTGCTTTCTTCAGCCAAACGAGTGCGTTGCTTTAAAGTGAATATTCAAATACTGTTTGCTCGCATGATGGTGCAAATAGGATGTTGGTGTGTGTGTGTGTGTACAGCGTCAGTTTTTATCATAACACACTCTACTCACAGCTTACGAAATATCCTGCGTCTCTGTGTTCAGTGAGATACTACGGGGCAGCCATGACATGAATGAAAAAATTAACTGGAAGGTCTCAAAACATCAGTTGCCACACTGTATTTACCAGAAAAAAACTGTCATAGGTAATAAGGGGCAAAGTGCTTCACATCAATCATCTTGTCTTGTGAAGCTGTTGCAAAAAATTGCAATTACGAATATCAGTTAAGATCAATTACACTTTTAGCAGCATATTGTTTGTACTGCTTTTTAAAACCTTTTAAAATTAACACAAGTTGGCTGTGATGCCTACAAGCATTTTATATCAGCCTAAAGGGTGGGTGTACTCTGCAAAGGTAAAGTGCTACTGCACCCTTGTAGGTAAAGTTGGATATAAGAAAACAACTAGATCTTGTGTTGGCCATGTTAACACTGCAGTAGTTATACAGGTGATGACAAATACTCACATCTTTACCTAGCCATTCATACAGGACAGGCTGAAAACATGAAAGAAAAAGTGGGTAATTGCATATGTAGAATACATAGGCTTTAACACAGAGAGCTGGCCTGTGTCTTTATGGTTACTATGAGAGGCCCATGTGTTCATACGTGAGAGCATAGGTGTTCAGGCGAGTCGTGATCAGCTGAGACGTTATTTTGCATCACATAAAGAAGGAGTTAACTGTATGTATATTAAAAAAACACAATTACAAGGACAACACTGGTGTAAACAGACAGCTGACAGACAGCGTGTATCAACGGGGAAACTCACATCCTCGAACAGGGATCCGACGTTGGCTGTCACCAGCAGTATTCCTGTGCCCTGCGCTGTTGTCAGCTTCCCTGCCATAATTCTCTCTCGCAGGTGGGTCGGGGGACTTGAACAGCGCACTTTACAGGTAAGAAGCGGAAAAAACAAACAAACAAACGGAGCGGGCGAATGTCTCACGAAACTGGTTAAAACACTGAGAATTTGCGACTGAAGCCGGGGTTGAGGCGGCTCGGCTGGAGCATATTTTTCAGCAGTGGCCGCGCATCTACTAGGAGTTGCTTTGCAGTAGAAGGTCCGTTTGGCGGCGGCGGTTAGCGTGCTGGTGCTCTCGTGCTACTTTTTCACGTTCAGAGCCATCGTAAAAGTTTCCGTTTTAATCCACGGCGAGTGCTTGAGGGCTCTGGCTCATTTCAGCGACGAGTGTTTCCCCAGCTTTGTGCAGTGTAAAAAGTCTCCCTCCTAAAGCAGGACTCTGTGCCAGGACCATTGCCTTCACTGTTTAGAGAGGATAGGCTGGAGTCCTTCACTGCTCTGACGTCACTGTGCCAATGGAAACACGGGGCTCTCTTAAAGGGCCAGCGCACCGTAAACACAGCAGCTCCCCTTCTCACGTCACGGCGTCCATTATCGGACACTGCTGGGCTGCCCCATGGTGAGAGATCCCCTCCAGACATGTTTTAAGATGTATATAAAATCCTCTAGTTTAAATAATAATTTGTGTCTGAAATGTTTTTTTCACAGAAAAGTTCAACTATCTTGTTAAAATCCGTAAAATTACATCTATTCTTTCTCCCTCATTAATAATTCCAAATCTATGAATATGCAAATATTTTTCATCTCAGAAGTTTAACTGTTGGACACAAGATGTCTCCTACTCCTACATTCTCAGTGTATGTACACTGGAGGTTTCAAGTTTCCACATCACACTTGTTTGAGTTTAATATTGAACCACGATTGGCTTCCAAACTATTTGTGATGTCACAAATCCTGCACATAGGCCCATCCCTTAATATCGGATTTTCAGTGAGCAAAGAGAAACTTTCCACTTTAGCAGATTAATGTGAAAACAGTCTACTAGTGTCATACTCTGCACATACATCATTCTGCACAGCGAAGCTCAAACATCCAAATGTAAGAACAAGAAGAAAACATATTTTTGAGTGGAGAGGGACTTTAAGCAACTGTCTTATTTACATAAACTATTTCTATTTTTCTCAAAATGGACAACAATATTGCATGTATTTGAATGGAATCTACATGTTAATGGCATTGGTTGATGGGGTGCTTTGCATGAACAGGTTAAAATTATAGAAGCAACACTTTCAATAAAAGGCTTCAACATATGGAGACATACATACAACAATGTAACCTCTTTGTCATGGCATACTTGTCCATGAATCTCACTGCCACAGGCATGGTTTATATCTGACACAAGCAAACACAAGCTTGTTAATCCTTCACATAGAAACAACTGAACACATTCAGTTGAAATTGCAGTTAAAATCTAGTCCACCGGGACCACATTGAACCACTGATGGATTCCTTTTTTTCACTGAAGAGTGGTCAGTATTACTGAGGTACTTTGATGAGATTAGTCAATCTAGTCACAGAGTGTGAATCAGATGTAGCTATGCGCAAGAGGAGTTTACAGGTCTGTTTTTTTTTACATACATTATTTAGGATATTTTTTCTTTTTGTTTGCATTTTCTCTTCTTTATTGGATTTTTTATGGGAATTAAATTTATGGGAGAAAGACAGAGAACGTACGGAACTGTTGCACTGTCTTGGATCAGTTTAAAACTAATAATGTCTTGTTTAAAGCTAGTATCCATTATGTTGTTTTGTTTTTTGTTTTTTACTAAACTGAAATATCATCTGTGACATACAGTATCATCTAAAAAATTGTATGTATCTATGCTATTGAGATCAACTTGTCAAGTTGCACCTGTCCTGCATAACAATGCCAATTAAGTGTATTTGATAGACAGCTGGTAACCTAGCATTAAACAAATTAACCACCACACTTGTGTTTTAAATGTCAGAATCAACAGATATGCCATTTACACAGTAGACTTTTTGAAATGTTACAGAAGGAAAAGCACAGGTGTAAATAATAAAATTAATGCTTTGGTTTCAGTCTCCTGATATTGTGCATACTGCTTACTGTCACACTCTCATGGCTTACTAGGACACTTAACATATATATATATATATATATAACAGATATATATTTATAACAGAGTCATTGTTACTGTTATTAGTAACTTCACCATCTAACAAAACATTTTAATTAGTTCATGCCATGTGGTGGATGACAACATACAGAAAGTCACACAATTTACCGTTGAAGTTGCAGTGAGTCATTTCTGAGCACTATTAGGCAGAAACACATGGAAATAAGTTATTTACATTTTTGGTATTTTTGTGCCATGGTCCACCAACATCAAAAATGTCTGTATCTCTTTAGTTTGCAAGGTGTTTTTTCATCAGTCATTTCACACTGGGTAGGTAATGTAATGTAACTGCTTGTGGACTGAGAGAGTGACTGCAGATCACTTTAAATAAACCAGCACTGTTTGTTTGTGGAACCTAGACACACCTGTGAGGGGAAAATGGCCTGAGGTGTTGAATTTGAAACTCTGTCAAATTACAGTGAGTCATTTGCTTCATTACTAATTTAAAAAAAATGCCAAATGCATGCTTTAATGGTTTTAAAACAATTTGTTTAATACAACATGTGATTTCTATAAGTATGGATACATCATCATCATATCACACCTCTGATTAGCCATGACTGGAGCCTCTTGAAACCATGGGATGCCTCATAGCAGGTAACTATCACATTCATCTGTGTAACTGGGCTCAATATGAAGCCACTGGAAGACAGTTAAAATGGTCCTGAACCTGACACGCATGTCCTAACATGTTGTGCTACAGAGTTTAGACAATAATTGCGCTTTCCATTGCGTGAGTGATCCTCACATAGACCTAGATGTCCTTTGCCAAATGTGGACACACTCTCTTTGATCTAAAGATTTCCTATTTAGGTTTTGGCAGCAAAGATCTTGGAAAACAAATCATTTTATATCTGGAAACCAAATCAGTGTGCATGACTGGTTTTTGCCAAGGTGCTCAGTTACAGCCAAGCCTATGTGTAATGCATTATTGTGAATGAGAAAAGATTATATTGGCCTGTTCCTGGCATCATAAAACCTGTTTGTTGACAACATATTGCTCATCTAGTATTAGCTCACCTGTTTACTTACACAAGGCTTAGCACTGAGCTGGGAAAACAGGGAACTGCATCTGAAAATTGACTGTTCAGTGTTGGCTTAGGCCGAAGAGTACATTCGATTTAAGTAAGCAGAGCTCAAAACTGACTTTGTACTTCAAAATATGTACAGTATTGTTATATAAATGGCCATGTACACCTGTTTGAATGCAGTTGGCTGACCGTTGTGGTCGTCATTCCAAATTTCAGGATGAAAAATGATCAGTGGTGTCGCTTTTTGTCACCTTTTAGCATTTGAAACCTAACATCTGGCAGTAGCACAGCATGACCCTCCTGCATCATTCACAGATCATCATGTATTAATTACAGACATGCTTTTCATGCGGCATGATGTGATCTCCCCTGATGGTTTTGAGGGAGCCTGGGACCATAAATAGCCCACTCCAGTCAAAGGTTTGAGGTCAACAGCTTAGGGCAGGCATGTGACACACTGGATAACAGCGCAATGAGCTCCTGTTCCTGATCAGGACAGATGAGGTAAGAGACAGAGTGAGAGCTTTCTTTATTGACCAAGGTAATAAATGTCCATGAACATCTCATGGTGCCACTAACGCAGAAGAATGGGATGATGGACAAACATTTTTTATGTCACCACATTCAGTACACATCCAGCTGTGCAGAAATGACAGGAGGGAACGGTGGCAATCCTCAAATGGCTAAAGGATGGCTCATGAAGCTATTATGTTAACAGCATCAGCCGAGTGTGTATGTGTGTGAAAGTGAGTGTGTTTGGGGAGGGGGGCCACGGTCATGGCTGACTAAGAGTCTTTGAAGAGAGCGGAGAGATTATCGCCAAAATGAGAGTGCTCACAGCTGTGTCTGGCATGGGAGTGTGTGTGTGTGTGTGTGTGTATGTGTGTGTATGTGTGTGTGCGTCTCCCTGTTTATAGTGTGTCTTTGTGACTCCATGTTGTGATTGTGTTTTCATGAGTGTATGTTTGTTTGCCATGTTCTGTATGTGTGAACATGATATGCCACCGAATATCCATAATCAGTCATTCAGAGAAATGAAGAGGATAATGATAACATTCAAAGGGAAGAAAACAGGGCCAGTGCTACAATGCTATTATGTGTGTAGTTTGGTGTGTGTACATGTACAGGGCTTTAATTAAAAACAGATCAGACCACCCTCGAAAACAATCCAAACTTGATTATATCTCTTTTACTGAGTGTTATACTCACCACTATCACAGTAAACTGAGTACCATTAGAGTTGTGTAAACTGTCTAGACTGTACTGGAACATTCTTAGCCTGACTGACTAATGTTTATCATGAAGTTAACAACTTTTTGTTCCTGTATAGGCTTAAGTCAGGCTGGGTTTGGATGACTGAGAGTTAATAGTTTTGCTCAGGAGGAGGCCAAAAGAAGACAAAGCGAGAAAAAAAAAATACCATTACCGGTGTCCTTAATAGGCAGAAGAAGAATGAAGGAAAGAAGAGACGGAGGATGAGGAGGACAGAGGAGAGAGGGGAGGAAAATGAAGTGGGTGCCTTGCTACAAGTAGAGCTCATCGAGCCCAGCAAGAAATAACAAATGAACCTAATCTTTAGAGGAATAGTTTGACATTTTGGGAAATACACCCATTCGCTTTCTTGCAGAGTAAAGACCCACCAGAAAGACTCACTGTGACATTCATCCACTTGTCCTCACAATATATTTGGTTCTAGAAACTTGATTATATATAGGGCATACTTGCAGGGCTAACTGGTAAACTACTGTAGCTACCTGGTGAATTAACAGCTAACTAACCCACTAGCCAGTCAGGACATGCTCGCGCTAGTCAGTCACAATAGCTCCCTGAGCTTCTTCCTATTCGCTGTACTGTGCTGTTTTCTTCCCCCTGGCATTTTGTTCTCAGGATTTTATATCAATTCATTCAATAAAGAGTTTATTGAAGAGGGGAAAAAAACTCCTCATGAACTAAAACTGTCACATAGCAAGTTAGCTTGGTAGTTAGCAGGACAATAGGTTCACACCATAGACCGTATGTTATACAGTCTAGACTATGGTTCACACAGTTTATTCAAACAATGTATTTATTGGCTCATGTATTGTGAAGCAGTTCATACTTTGACAGAGGAGGGTTAAAGGAATAGTTTGACATTTTCTGCAAAAATGCATATTTGCTTTCTTAAGAAGATTGACACCACTCTCATGTCTGTGATAAATATGTAGCTGGAGCCAACAGCTGGTTAGCTTAGTTTAGCAGACTGGAAACAGGAAACAGCTAGCCTGGCTCTGTCTGAAGGTAAAAAAAACATCTGCCTACCAGCACCTCTAAAGCAATTGACACATTATATCTCATTTGTTTAATCTGTACAAAATCCGAAGTGTAAAAACAACAATTTCCCATTTCACAGGAGGTATGTGTCCAACATTTACTTGGCTGGAGTCTCTGTTGTTAAGTTCATTTGCTTTAGACTTGCTGGGTGACAGATTTTTTAAACCTTTATTAGATAGAGCCACCTGTTTCCTCTTACCTGCAGTCTTTATGCTAAGCCAAGCTAACCTTCTCCTAGCTCCTCTATAGCTTCATAGTTATTGCACAGACATGAGAGTGGTATCAATCTTCTCATCTAACCCTCGGCAAGAAAGTGAATTTCCCAAATTTCCCAAAATGTTGAATTCTTTCAAATGATACTTTGGATTAAAGCACAAAATCCCAGGCAACTGAACCATCATCTTGGTCTGCTGGTTTGCTTCTGCCAAGGCTAGCATGCCTCCATCACTTTTCTTCCTGCTAATCAAACAGCTTGAAGGGAGAGCAAGTGGAAATGGCCCTAAAAATAACAGGACAAATATGTGTGGAGGTCTGTGTGCACACAGATAACAACACAGGTAATGTGTTCCATGAGGGTCAGTAAATACTACACAGTTAGCTCTAGGCAGGATATCCCACAGGGAAACGTAAGGAGGGGGTAATGAAGTTTGTGTGTGTGTGTGTGTGTGTGTGTGTGTGTGTGTCCACTGCTGATAAAGAAGTTCTACGCACTGGCCAGGAGCCCCTCCTTCTGCACTCTGGGTAATGGAAAAAATTATGTTGGAATTCCAGACTGCAAGCAAGTATGTGCACTTTGACCCCCATCTCTCTACTGCTTAAATTCGCTTATCTAAAAATAGGAAAACCTGGAAATAATCTGGCTTTCTCGTGTGTCCAAAGGAGTAGGGATTCAGCTATGTAATGATGTATTAAGGCTGTCTCAACATCTAGTTTTATCGCCAGCTGCACTCAGGAATCAATCATGTAGACCTGATGTATGTATCCCAAGAGAGCCAGCTTTATTAGCATGGGAATTTACCATGAGAAAACTGTTTCATTAGTGGAGGGGAGGTCTGTGCGCGCGCTCGGTGTGCTGGAGAATGTGTGCGTATGTGTGTGGTCGAAGTTTTATCTCTTAGTCATTCCTGGGACAATTTATGTCTTGGACATGTTTCCATATTATTTGAATACAATGTTTGCCTATACTATTTTCAGTCTATTATATGTTTCCTTTAGTGAAGCACAGTTTGCATTATGTTGCTTTATGTTTTTAAAATGTTTAATCCCTTAACATATAGTTCCCTCTTTTGTCCCCCCTATAGCTTTAAGGTTTTAGAATAATCTTATTCCTCGCTGTCTGACAATATCATACTCTGTATCAGCTTGTTCTTGCTCTTCATTGAAGCTATGATGGAAGTTCATTCTTGACCTTGGAAAAAGCAGTTTGAAAAATCCTTACTCAAGCTCCACTCACTAGTCTACCTAGCACATGTTTTTATCAGTGTATGGAGTTTACTGAGTTGTCATGGACATGGCTCAGTTGGCATCATGTGAGTTAAGTATGGAAATGCAACCTTGAATTAAGATTGAGTTTTTATGCACATTTAAAAAGTGTAGCCTATTTACGTATCTTTGGGAATTTGGGATTTGTGGTGGAATTCAACATAGAGTTCTGTGGGTTTGAACAATTTTAGCTGCACAGCACGTAGCACATAACACAGCATGAGGTCGAGAAGATTGGCCCACTGGCAGGCCACTCCTTGTCTAGGGGTTAACTGATGGTAGTAATCATGTACATGTCATAACATGAATTTTCCAAGCATAAAAAAACAATCCTCAATACATGCATGTCATGTCAGGACCAGAATGAACTAATGTCAACCCTGGTAGTCAGTCTTGCCTAGTATTACCTTGTGCAGAGTAAAGGGGTTGACATGCACATTATTGTAAATGCAGTTTGTTCGTTTGTTCTAAGAGTCAAAAAGGTCAAAAGATTATTCGAATATGATGTTAATTAATTCATCATCCATACAAGTGAATTGATTAAAGCAACTCTGATTCATGTGCCAAATATATCTGTAAAAAAGTCACTTTTTTTTACTTATGTGTGAAAAGAAAATGAATGATAGCATCTTTTTCATATACAGATTCTTACTAATATGTTCAGTTTCTGACTGCTTTGTTTTTATAGAATTATTGCTATTTGCTTGAAGAAAAGTGATGGTTGCAGAGAAAAATGGCTAAATATATATCACTATATGACTCATTTTGTTTCATGCATAGTAATTGTTAAAAAGATGTCAGAATGAAGAATAATTAACATGGAAGCAAACATGTATTGAATTCCCTTTGTAAACACAAGGTAAATGACATGAATTCACCTTTTTCAAGAAATTTTCACTTGCACTTGAGTCATTTCATCATCTACTCAGAAATATGGGGAAAGAATACTGACCCCCAAGCAAAGTCCAAAGCACACCAAGTGGGCATACAGGGCCATGAAAAGTCTATTTTCCCAAACTGGGAGCTTCAATTAACTCTGTCACATTATTGCAGTTTGGCTAGTTTACAAAGTTAGGCTTTTCTGCCTGGACTGTACCCTTAAATCTCTGGCACATTTTGCCACCTCTCTCTCTTGGCCAGAGTAGATCCCACTGCGAGGAAGCCTATTTTGGAGCACCCACCGGGTGCTTTATAATATCGCCCGTACTAATTTATCCTCCCTTACCAATTAATTTGGAGCACGTTATTCTTCTGGGACAAAGGTCAGTTATTTTCTGAAAGAGGCTGCTGATGGCCTAAATCATTTTATTTCAAGGGGGACTGACTGAGCAATGAGTTGAAGCAGGGACAGTTTTACCATACTATCTTTAGAATATTTCTAATGATGTAACTTTGAAACTCTATGTAACCTATACTTTTAACTTTAAAAAAATCATACTTGGAAACTTAAAGCAGCTTTAATTGTTACTAATCTATCTTCCTGTAACAGTCAGTGACACCTCCCAGCTGGTTAAATTAGAGACATATTTGTCAGAAGTCCGTCAGTGGATGTACAACAATAAGACTGAAATGCTACTTGTTGGTCCAGCTAGAGTCACATAGCTTTTTACAGACTTTTCCATTAATCTGAATGATTACACAATTTCTCCGACCCCTACAGTTAAGAATCTGGGAATAATATTCCATCCATCTCTTACATTTTGTGCCACATATCAAGTATATAACACAAACTGCCTTCTTCCACTTTCGCAATATAGCCCAAATACGCCCCATTTTATCAAATTCAGATGGTAAATTCCTCATACATGCCTTCATAACATCTAGAATAGACTACTGTAATGCGTTTTTCTATGGTCTACCTAAGATGCAACAAAAGGTCTTCAATTGGTCCAGAACGCAGCTGCCAGAATCCTCACAAGGTCTAAAAAGTTGGATCATATAACATCTGTACTGAGCTGATTTTAAAATCTTCCTTTTACCTATAAGGCTTTAAATTGATTGGCTCCCTCATATATCTCCAGCCTTATTGCTCCATATACTCCATCATGTCCTTTACATTCCCTTGGTGCTGGTTACTTGATTGTCCCTTGATTCAATAAGAACACTTTTGGTGGTCGAGCTTTGGGCCACCGAGTTTCACTTCTCTGGAAAAATCCTCCACTGCACATTCGGGAGGCATGTTGATACTTTCAAATTCAGGCTGAAAACACATCTTTTTTCTGTTTACTATGACCTTTCCTAATTTCACTGACTGGGAACCCAAGTCACTAACTGTTTTCCTCCTTGACATGTAGCTACCCCAACCCTGTTAGGGTTATATGATCTCTGTTAAAATTACTACCTCAACCTTGTTGTAATATTAACATTACTACCTGTGTATGTGTGTGAGTGCGTGTGTATGTGTGTGTATTCTTACATGTAATATCATGTGCTTCTTTTTTCTGTTGTTGTTTTTATTGAATATTTATAGTTTATTTTGTTTATAGTTTTAAAGAAACAGATATTTCCCTCAGAAGTTTGTTTGAGACCAAAACAAAGCTAAAAGCAGAGTGAATATTGGTCTTACGTTAGTCAGGTGGACATGAACAAGACTACAATTAAATGCTCTGTGTCTATTGGATGTTGGCTAACAAGTACACCATAGCAACTTTAAAAAGTGATAATAGGCCAAGTTTGTGTTAAAACACAAATTTTGCTACATTTTAGTGTCTGTCACCTCATTGTTTCGGTTTTACGCGTTGCAACTTAACTGCTTTGATTCACTGTCACCTCTCTCATCAACCTAGTTTTCAGTCACAGCGGGCAGCTGTTTTCAATAACAAAACCATCTCTTATGAGCCCACTCTATGCTGCCTGCATACAGACAAAGTTAGTGAATAGCTGTGAACATGGTGGAGCATTCAACAACTACAGATCCAGCTTTCTCAGGAGTTGGTGAAAACCAAAACAGAGCTAAAAGGGGAGTGAATATCTGACTGACCCCGTCAGCTTTACGTGACGGCTGACTTTCACTCCACTCGGAATGAGCAGCCATAAATTGACCTTTAGTCTTTTTATATTTGACCTTATATTTGAGCTGAAGTTTATTGAGGTTTTGTTGGGTGAGGCATGAGTAGAGAGCATTGCAGTAATCTAACCTGGATCAAATGAATGCATGAATTACTGTTTCTAAGTTCCTAACTGATAAAAATGACCTGTTTTTTGAAATTTTTATTGAGGTTTCTGCAAGAGTTAGTAATGTTTAATGAGAGGGGACCAAGATAGGAGGAAATGTAAATCTGGGATGATTCTGTACCTATGATAATAATCTCAGATTTAGTTTGAGTTTTACTGTAGAAGGTTTGACACCATCCAGTTATTGATATCTGCACTAAAAGCATAGAGGTTGTTTAATTGATTGGCGCCATTAGTGTCAAAGGAGAGATATAGTTGTGTATCATCTGCATAAAAATGGTAACTGACCCTGTGTTTCTTAATAATATGACCAAGTGACAGCATGTAAATGGAAAATAGTAAAATCCTGAGAACGGATCCCTGTGGAACTCCATATTCATACCGAAGCTGATTTATAATTCCCAATTTCCCCACAGAATGACCTTCCAGTATGTGGACCACAGTCAGCTGCTAAGAGTTCATTTAAAGCTTTAAGGAGTGCAGTTTCTGTGCTATGACTTGCCCTAAAACCTGACTGTAATTTGTGGTGTGTGGTGCTTACAGCTTGTTTCCTTGCCCCCAAATGACCAAAAAAAAACAAAACTGCTTTGTCCCCTTTCCCTTATGTTCGCTGTGTGACCTATCACATTGAATAAAACCCTTGCTCTTCCACCTTTCAGTCTTCCAATGATCCTTCTGTGGTCATTTGTTAAGGTAGTGACCTCTGAATTAATACTTATTATAACAAAACATATAACCTGTCCTCCCCTCCCCTCTCCTCTCCTCTTCTCTCCTCCCCTCTCCTCCCCTCCCCTCTCATCTCTTCTCCTCTTCTCTCCTCTCCTCTCTTCTCTTCATTTGCCACTTGCACACAATAGGTTGGACCTAAATATGTCAATCTTGGAAATTTACCAGCACACAAGGACTCTTCTTCTATTAGTGCCATCTAGAGGGGCTTTTACAACAGTGACGATACCTTCTCTTACAAAGCATCTTTGTATAAAGGCAGGCTTTTTTTTCAGTAAATAGGGTCTGCTCAGAAATACTTGTGCGTCACAGGCCTGAAGCCATTCACCAAAACTAAATACAACAACCATTTTAGCAACAGCAGCCCATCCAAACTACATAGGAGGTTGCCCCGCTTAGGGCCAAGATCACCTCTCCCACTCATTCTTCTATTCATTCAAACCATAACTGGCAATATGTCAAGCGAACGACCCCATGATTCAGACTTCTTGTAATGAGAGAACTGTACTAAATATAAACCGAGAGGATTAAGCCCTTTTTTGTTGCTTGTCAAACACAAAGCTCCTGAAGGTGCTGAAAACAGGCCTGTGTGTATCTAGGAAACGGTTGCTGCCAAAATGGGAAACAAACCGTGCTCTGTGCTGCTCTCCAGAGCCTTATGTAAATGTCCCAGCAGAGTGGGGCTTAATTGACATCAACTGGTGGCCCCGGCCAGACTGAAAATGATGAAATTGTTCCACCTTGTGACCAACAGATGTTTGCTTTCAGGATCATAACTGAGCCTCCTTGTCTGACCTGTTTATATATGTTTTGGCTGTAGAGTATAAACTCTTTGCCAGAAATGTAGAAACCCATAGGCACACAGAAAGGTTGAATAACTCGACTAAACTTGGGTGCAAGATACTTTCATATGTAACCAGAGAAAAGGTTTTTTAAATACAGAATCACTGGGAACATGATGGTTAAGAGAAAAAAAAACACACACAACATACACAATACTGTAATAAAACTATGATGCTTGCATTCTTACTTTATTCCAGGAGATGGCAGTAGAGACCAAGGCTCTTATAACGTTGCAGCATTGATCTAATTTCATGAGGCATCTTGCATAGTGAAAGAGGATATGAGCAAATAAATGTCAGACTTTCAGTCATTATCCGAAGTGCTGACACCTGTAAGACCTACTGGAGGACATTTCATGTCCTGTTGTACATGATGTTTGCCTACATCCTACTCTGTTTGTCATCATATTAACAGATAGGCTTCTGTAAATTTAGTTTTTAGATTTTTGTTTTATCAGCTTGTCCTTTCATAGAATAATGTTGTACTAATCTATATGTGTTGGGCCAGTTTGATGTTTGAGGAAATCCTGTTTTCAACATGGACGCCCTCATCTTGATAAGACTGTAGGCTCATTGCTCAGAAAGACCATTTCATAATTGATGTGTTGACATCTATTCTCTTTGAAAGCTCTATTCTCAAAAACAGTGGTTCTTAAACTGGGGGCATGTACTGTAGAGCCATTGCAGATGGGAAAATGTGGAACGCCTCTATAGTCAAATTAATATGATTCATTTGGGAACAATACAGAGTTCTTAGGCCTAATTGTTTTTTCAGCTTCCGAAGGGAGACAAGACAGAAAAGTCTGAGAATCATAAGGGTCGGGTTTCATATGTAAGATGTGAGTTTATTTAAATACAAATATTAATAATAATGAACTTTATTCATATAGCAGCATTAAACAGCATTACAAAATGCTTTATAAATCCAGCAAATAAAGGTACAGAGAATCAAATAGAACAAAATACCCAAAATATAATAAAATAAGGTATAAACAAATAAAACACATAAAACATAGAACTCAAGGAAATCCACAACAAGAAAAAGAAAGTCTTCTTCACTGGCTCTGAGGGGAGGTTTACAGAGAGGTCAAGCGTGCCATCAAAACTGCCAAACTGAAATATAGAGACAAAGTGGAGCAAACATATTTACACGAGGGACCCTCCACTCAGCTTAGCAGGGTCTCAAGAACATGGCAGCTGTGAATACAGCTTCCACCACCCGCAAGCTCTTTGCTGCAGGCAGTAGCCCAGCATCACTCCCTAATGACCTCAATTCCTTCTACACCAGATAAGACAGACAACAGCACCCAGCTAGATGCAACCATCTCCACACTCAAACCTGGTGACTCTGCCCTCACCATAAACACAGAGGATGTGGTGAGAGCCCTCAAGAAGACCAAAGCAAACATAGCACCTGGACCAGACAACATCAGTGGCCTGAGATACTGTGCTGAGCAGCTAGGGGGCATGTTCCAGCTCCTGTTCCAGAGCTCCATGGCCTGCAGCATAGTACTCCAGCTGTGAAAACACTCTACAGTTATTCCCATACCAAAGAAGGGCACTATCAAGGCCCTGAATGACCTCAGCTCTGTGGCTCTCACCTCTCTTGTGATGAAAGCTATGGAGAGGGTTATCAAAAACCATATCATCAAAGCAACAGGCTCACAGATGGACCCACTCCAGTGGGCAGAGGGGTTGACGACACAAAAGCATTCATTATAGACACCATGCATAAGCATCTGGAACACCCCAACACTACAGCAAGACTCCTGTTTGCAAACTTCTTCTTGGCTTGAACACCGTGCAGCCACACATCCTAGCTGAGAAACTCACCACCCGCTTCCACCTACATGACCAACTAATCCTGTGGATAATGGAATTTCTCACCAACAGGTCACAGAGAGTGCTGGTCAACAACACCTTCTCTGACCTCCTACACACTTCAACTGGTTCCCTGCAGGGCTGTGTCCTCTCACCCTGCTCTTCATTCTCTACACTGATCACTGTAGGTCCACCCAGCTAAACTGTCACATGGTAAAGTTCGATGATGACACAGTCCTCCTGTCTCTGCTTTCAGGCCCCTCCCAGCACCACAGCTCAGCTCTTCATGAGTTTGTGGAGTGGTGTGACAACTCCTGCCTTGAATTTAATGTGAACAAGTCCAAGGAGATGGTAGTGACCTTCTCCCACAAGCAGAGGGAACTGGCTGCGGCAGTCATCAACACTATCCACGAGAAGGCCGTAGAGATTGTTGAGGAATATAAGCACCTGGGACAATCTTCAATAACCTGCTGAAATTTACCTCCAAAACAGAGGAGATCCTCAGGAAATGCCAGGAAGCTCATGCTGAGGAAACTCAACTCCTTTGGGGTCAGCAAAGACATCCTCATAACACTTTACTACTCCTTCATTGAGAGCGTCATGACATTGACATTGTCCTTCACCTGCTGGTTCCACTCCATCAGCCTCCAAAACAGAAACCGCCTGCAGAGCACAGTCAAAGTCTGCTCTAAAATCATTGGACTCCCTGTCATAGCCCTCTCTACTCTATGTGAGCAGCAGATGGTAAGGTCAGCTGGCAGGATCGTACAGGACCCCTCACATGTCCTGTTCCCTGCGTTAGAGTGGCTTCCCCTCAGGATGCCGGCCTCGCTGCCCAGGCTGCAGGACACAGAGAAGGGCAACCTCTGTCCCCAAGGCTGTTCAGCTCCTCAGCTCCCAGCCTTCCCTGTCCCTATGCTCACCCTGCTACCCCCCCCCCCAACCCCCTCCTTCCCCAACCCCCACATGCACACACCCACACTCACACAGTGACTTGCACATGGCTTGGACTGATGCTGCCATCTATGTTCATTGAATTACCATGCACCTATATATTACAGAGCTACCCATCAATACATATACTGTGTATACTGCATTATACTTTTATTGCACTAACATTATCTATTACTATTATTATCATAATGTGTTTATGTATTATACCAGTATCATGATGTGTACAGCTTATTTTGGCTTTTTTCTTATTTTTTAAATATTTCCCTGTATTTTGTTGCTTCTTCACTGTGCTTCTCTACATGCCTCTGCAAATTGCCCCTCTGGGACAAATAAAGTATTTTGAATTTAATTGGATTGAATTGAAACATAAAACTTTGAGCTAATATTTATGAAAGGTTGTTTTTTATTTAAGATACATTTTAAGAAATTATTTAAAAGATGTTACTGATTCCTTAGATGTTCAGGCAGGGAGGTCCAGAACTGAAGGGCCCTGACTGCAAAAGCCCAGTCTCCTTTAGTCTTGAACTGGGTCTAAGAGCCAGAAGGGCCCTGCCTGAAGCTCATAGGGTAACAACAAAGAAGTGGTTGTACTGCTAGAACTTTATTTAGTCCACAGACGGAAATACTTTAAGCACAGTAACCACAGAAATATAAAAATAACGAATATAACAAAGACCAGTGAAGCCACTTTGGTCACACAAATGATGACAATTACCCACATGTCAGTAATACTCTGAAACATGAACTAAATGAACATTAGTTGTTGCGTGAGAATGCGGTCATTACAAAGCCTCATGGCAGCACAAATGTATACAACAGGGAAACAAACACGTAAGCACCTTAAAAAACATAAAAAAATAAAAAGATGCAGATTTCCATCTGATGAGGAAGGCCATGAGATGTGGTTGAAAGCCTCTGAAACACAAAGCAAGTGGTCTGTGTTAAGTTTTTTTTTTTTTATCAAGCTCCAGTTTTCAAGGTCAATAATGACCCTATAAGCTCAACCTAAAAATCTTATTTGATCTCAGTAACAATCTGTCTTTCACTTATAAAGTTGGGTGACTGTGTTAATGATTTTTTATGACATTTAATAACGTGCTCTGTGTGTGTTAGAATCCAGTTGCTTACGATGTGCCACTGGGTGGCAGTGTTGCATTTACATTGCTTTAGCTCTCTGGATAATAAAAGGCCTTTGGTTATAATTGTAAAGACATTTATTTAATGGGATGCTACAGTGCCAGTGTGTATTGTCTAGATAATTTAGTCAGTCAAGCATTATCTGACCTTGTGATCCTGAGATCAAGACAGACGCACCATCATACAGCTGCGTTTTGAAAATCATTCACTTGTTAGTTAATACAAATGATTCCGAAGGTACCTCCAGTCTTTCATGAAAATTTGGTTTAATTTAAGTTAAACAGCTTTTGAAGCCCGTCACTTCAGAGTTGTGGGTGGTATCCAGGAGCCACTGGCTAATGCCCACAGTGTCCAGAAGCCCATTATCCAGTCCAGATGAGGGGGCATGATAACATCCTGAGTGACAGCTCTGTGGCAGCTGTGTGGTGAGGGAGGTTACCCCCACCCCACCCCTCGCCCCTGAGTGTCCGTTCACAGAGGGAGGCGTTTGTTACTGTGTGACAGCTGTCATGGCCCCCTCTCGCCCTCACCCCTTCCTCCACCACAGCTTTCCACATCATTACCTCTCACCAGAACCTGCTGTCCTTAAAACCTGAGACTTGTCAATAAAAGGAGACATCTTTGCATGTGAAGAAGGAATTTGGTTCAGTGATTAAAATCAGTCAAATTACGAGACTCCGAGCAATGAAATGAAAAATTAAAACACTTTGTCTGGAATAAACAAAATGGAAAGACAGAGAAAAGCAACACCCACAGAAGTTCAAACCTTTTCAACAGAAATCCAAGATACAAGATGTCACATTGCACACACACTTTAGTTGATTGACAGATGACATTTTGGAAGTGAAATGCAGCAAGACCACAGACACAGACACTTAGCAGCCAGTATGTAGAAAAAACTTACAGTAAACCATTAAAATAAGTTTTCGAGTTGTGAATACTAAAGATGCACATTTCATGTTTGAGCCTTTAGTAAAATTTGTATAAACACTTTCATGAAAACTGAAAATCTTCTTTGCCTGACTAATCAGAGATGTTGATTCTGGTAAACTGTTTGTACTGTATAAGACTGACAATGGTGAACAGTTCCAACCTGGGGGACAGGACTCCCAAAGGGTCCCAAGATAAATCTGATGGGTCAACAAATTATTAAATTGTCTACAGCCACGTTAGCTCCTCTGTGAGGCTCTACTTCGGTACTGCAGTAGCAGAGCTAAATGCTAATGAGGCTGTCAGTAGATTTGAAGGTATTTGGTCATAAAGCAGGGTATTGGACAAATTACGAAATTGATCTGATAATGGCACTGGAATGTGGTGGGCTGACAGACTGACACTGACATCTTTTTCTCATCTTTAGCTCATGAAAAGATGAGAAAGGAAAAATACTTGTGTTGAACAATATTATGTTTATTTTTTCTGACCTTTCTCTCATTTTTGCTTTTTTCTTGTGAAATAGTGGATACTTTTATCATTCCAGGCCTCTGAAAATACTTCAAATGAAATAACCTGAGAAGGAAAAATCTCTCTTTGGTTTAAATGCTCACAATTCATGTCCACATTCAGGCCATATTCTGTAGTGAGGGGTCACATTTTAGTTTAAATACTAATTAAGTTTAAATACTTCTCGTGTATAATGCTACTTTCTCACCAAAGCCCTGGACAAGCACAATTTCATGTCATCATATTGTATGTAACATTGAACTGAAAATATAAATATAACTGTGGTGAGATGACAATAAAGGTCCTTGTATCCTTGTATCTTCTAAGTTAAATAGCCATGGTCACCCTTATCTAAAGGTGATCAAAGGATTAAATTGCATCCCTGTGGAGGTGTGTGATATACAGTAGATACATATGTAGAGAAGAAGAGCACTGCAGTACGTGGTGGTGAGCAAGCACAGAGAGTCCTGGGGTTGAGCAGACTATTGCACAGGATGAGTCATAGACACGTCAGTTCTTCTGCATACATATAGTTCTGCTGTATTTCATGACATTGCTATTTAGGGCTTGGAAATATTGGCTTTGACTTTTATTAAAAACCTGATCTCTTCCTGTTATTGTCATCAATTCCCAACATGATGATCATAGTACAGATGGACTATGTAAAACTGAGGGAAAGCATCCTGTTTCTTAATCTGGGCTGGTTCTTATGTGACAATTTTAAAAAAATCCACAGATATTAGTATATCTCTGTTGTCTTTTCCAATAAAATTCCGGCAAACTTGAATTTTAGTGTGAAGAAAACATACTGAATAGCAGCACAAAACACCTCATTCTAAAAGTGGTATTCTAATTGGCTTTAAAAAAAAAAAACCTACATTTTTGTTGTCATATGTTGTCACTTTTACTAATTTCTCTGTATCACTGCAGTTGAAATGTGCAAATGGTACTGTATTAGCTAGAATCACAACATCTACCCTCTTACTTCTACATAACCTATTGCTTCTTTTATTGTTAACCCCTGTAATCACATTAGGCCCTCAAAATCTATCTGTGGATTTGTTTTAGTTTTTAATTTTAAAGAAGTCAGCAGTGAGGCAGTTTGATAAGAGAATGAATGTCTCCACCCAGGGCTGTAACTGCTGTGTGGGATTTTTTCCTGTAAACGTATAATGACTTTCTGACCAACAGTACTCCTGTACTGTGCTTATCTCTCTATTGTGCTGTAAAATGCAGAACCAACTTGTATAGTACAGAATAGACTAAATTACAGCATGACTTCCCGATTCACTACAGCATAAAAGTTCATTTAATCAGATATTAAATCTACATAATGTTGTGCCTCCCTTCACAAAACCCATACTCATCTGTCTCCAGTAAGTCAGCTATATGTTATTTAATTCACTGCTTCCTTCAAGGTCAACTTGGAAAAAGCAACTCCAAAGCAAACTACACACCTTGTGATGATTTAACAATGACTTTAAGGGGAATTTAAGGCTTTTAAAAGTGCTGACATGCGTTTCTTCATTGAGTAATACCTGAATAGTATAGAACAATCCAGGCTGTTTGTCGAATGAGTCACAGGCTGAGTCGCTAATTCAGGGAGGTGGTTAATCCAATGATGGTAATGACACAGACTTTCCTGTATGTACCACTGTCCTGTTGATTCATGGCCTGGTTTCCACAAAGTCCCTGGCAATGTCACCTTGAAGCGTGCGCGCGTGCACACACACACACACACACACACACACACACACACACACACACTTAGCTTAGTTAACATTACCCCAAAAGGCCATTTGTTCCTTAGGCTACTGTTTACATTTGTCAGGGTTATGCTACTTTGTTAACCTTGCTTGCTAGCTGAAAAGCTAACTACAAAAGGACATCAAAGAAATAAGTCAGAAACTTTTATTTCGGAGGAACTTTTTATGAATGCTAATTGACTTTTACTTCAATAGATTTTCGCAAAAGTAAAGTAAAAACACTACATAAGCAAAAAGCCCTATTTGGTTGACTTATCCCAATTAGCTAAATATTAGCTTACATTAACTACAATAACCAGCTCCTTTGTTGTAACTTTAAGGACTTTCCTTATCGTATCTAATTTTATACTTATTATATTAAATTACATTAAACTAAAAAGAACACACATTAGACATTACACACATACAGTGTTGAATTCAGCTGTTTTATATGGGGCCAAGTGGAAATTGTAAACAAATATAATTTTGGTTTCTTCCCAAGGGACCATTCATCTTTTCCAGATAGATAGCAGGCCAGAACAGACATAAATTAACAAAATTGCTTGTCAGCCAGTCCACTGCTTCCCTTTACCTTTATATGGACACAATCTGAACCAAGGCAAACAAAAGCTAAATGGCAACACTATGGAGGTTATGGGTTTATGATGGGGTTCACTGCTTCTTTAGTCCCGCTTTCCAGTTTCGTCCAAGGTGTCACCATCATTTGTAAAAAAAAAAAAAAAAGGCACAAAAAATGATTAATAGTACAAAAATAATTATGGTGTTAATGATAAATTAAGCTCTTGTGTTAGAGTGTATTAGAGCTCCTCATATGAAGCAGTAACATACAAAAAGCTACATAGCAGCAGACAGAGGTCATATGATTCAGAGTTGTTTCTCTATGCCATTGTTCATTTTTTTCACCTTGGTTCACCATGCCTTCGTCCCATATAATTCCACTCTGCATGACTCACCGAGCTGGTATCAAGGTAGTCTGACTCTGATTCTGTCCAAAAGGTTACACCACTGTGATTCAGACTCTGAATCACTTTACTGTAACAAGCTCATGATCCTTGGTGCATATGGTGTGTGTGTGTGTGTGATTGAATGTGCTTTCACTTACATGTTCACTGTGTGTGTATTGTGAGAGCAGCAGCCTGTGCACCAGGGGGGTTTCCATTAAGATATTCTATTTCACCTCAGCTGTGAGGGGAAGCATGCACGATAATTATTTTAGATCTGACACCAAATTAAACACAGATTGTGTCATATTTAATTAGGGGGTAATTAATTGCTGCTCTGATTAAGGGCAAGTCTCAGATACATTCACTGTTGCGGAATCATTCAAATACATGAAGCATAATGTAGTGTACGACTGCTGTAATGCCTTAGTGTATGGCTGCACCAAAGATGCAGTGCAGTGCTTTTGTCTGTCAGAAAAAGCCATTGATTTCGTCCATGCTGATAACTCTGATGTGTTTGTGTGTGTGTGTGTGTCTGTGAGTCACTCATCTCTGAGCTGGAGCTGGGAGCTGTCGATGAGATGAGTGGAAAACCTGTCAGAGAGTGAGGTGGCAGTTAGATACCACCATGGCCCGGGGGAATTGTGGGTGAGAAATGTGTTGCCTTCTGGATTTCACTGTCGTCCTCCAACCATTAACAATGAGGGGAGATGGTGTAAAAGGGCCTGTTAATGTTCATGTTAGCCTGTATTCCATTGGTCTTTCTGAAAAGCAGAAAGGTAATAGTCGGTTTTTCTGTCCATATTCTAAGTTAAAAGTGCATCTACTTCTGTACTGAATACTAAAATTTGAGCTCCTCGTTATTTTGACCAAGATGAAATGACAATTATTGCATTCATACTACAGATTGCTATAGGCATGCAAAAGCTCAACAGAGCTGTAGCTGTTGAATGCTAACAAAATAATCATTGTTCATGGATATCAAAAATATCCAGTTTAGCTTAAAATATCATATTTTAAATATCATATTTTAGGTTATTGGTTGATGGGAGTAACCCTGTATGAAAAAAAAACATAATCTGGCCAAAGATAGTGTCTATCTTGAAAAATACTTGGCTTTCTATAAACTGGTGTAACCCAAATACAAATTTTTAGCTACATTGCTACTGCAGTATCAGTCAGGTATCAACAAACATTTCACAGTGTATTGATAACTGACAAACACAGAATTATTTAAAAAATTGCAGTGATCTACTGAAATCTATGGAGGCTGGGAGAGGCCACAGAAAAAAAAAACGAATTTGTGCTCTCGATTTAATAATCTGTGCGCACAGATTACTTACTTAGTGCTCTTGATCTTCTGTATTTTGCTGGAAGTTTGAAGAAAGCAATGGAGAAGACATTGCCCCTGTAACATTTCTTGATGTGATGTGATGTTTCTTCTTCAACCCTGAAACCTGAAGCTGAGTTTTTATGGACTGGATGACATCTGCAGGAGCATGAAAGTTTTGTGGTGAAAAAGTTGGTTATCCTCAAGAATACATTTACTGTAAGGGATCTCAGAGATAGCACGGTGTTGTGCTTACTGTGCAAGCCCAAACCTGAAGTATATCCATATATCTTAGCCCAACATCATAGTGAGGGTGTATACTGTACGAGAGAATAGCATGAGGGTGAATTCCATTAAATTAAAAGCACAAATGATTAAATAGAGAGCACAAATTATTTAATCGAGAGCACAAATTAGTTATTTCTCCATGGCCCCTCCCAGGATCAGTAGAAATTCCTCATCAGGTGGCTGATGAAACTATAGTTGCTCCGAGTACTGAGTGAGTGATTAGTCATGTTTCCATCTAATGTCAAGCAAATTTTAAGTGAACTTTTGAAATGCTCTGGCGCATTACCATCAACTGGTTTGGAGTGAATAAACTAGGCTACGCAAAGTGTAGTTTTGTCAGAAGTTGGCGGTATAGGCTACGTTACGCATGGCTGTAATAAACAGAGTAGAATAAGTAGAGGTTGCAAACCGGAAACAAATATAGTCACCTTGGCCATCTACAAGAGAAAAATGTAGAGAGGTCTTTGGGAATTTGTTTCAATTGGGCAAGTTGTAATTGTTTTTCCATGTTAGCTAGTGTTGGACACCGACAGTGGAAACAGCTGATCAGTCATGTGAGTTAAATGTTCGCTACATCAGAACTTATTTGGCAAAGGTGTTTCCACCTCCCATTTAGGTTTTTTCCAAATTTTTCCATTTCCATCAACCTTTTCTAATGTGATACTTCAAAATGTGCATAAAAATACGTTGATGGAAAGTGATTTGTGCAACCCGAGACCTTTAGCTCAGGGCAGGGGGTGGGCTGGAAGAGCGAATACTGAGTTGAAACAAGAGCCAGAGTGGTTGCTTTTCTCACAGGGCTCGGTTAATACAGTAATTAACTTGATTTCCACAAATGCAGTTAGTATAACAGTTGCACAATAGTGACACAATAGTGTCTCGCCTCATCTTCGCAGTTCGCACTAGCTAGCTAGTAGCTAGCTAGTAGCAGGTAGCAGTGAATGAGTTAGTGAAGACGAGGACTTTTCACTCCCAAGTCAGTAAAAAGAGTCGTTCATTTCAAATGATTCGTTCATGACTCGCACATCACTACAAAAAATGCGAAAAATGACCGTGTCGTGTTTTGTAGATGTGTTTTTGATGAACGCAGTCATCACTAACCACAGTGACAAATACATATTGCATTTCCTGCGATGGCATCACAATAAAAGCCACCCTGTGTTACACCAGTTGAATGTTTTTAATATCAACTAGCAGCAGCAGGAAATGTTGAGTTGAATTAGTATTACTTTGGTTTATGACTAAATAATACCTAACCAATATCATTTCAATCAGCCTCAGCTGTACTTTGTGTTTAGTGCTAATTAGCAAATGTTAGGATGCTAACAAAAAACATGGTAAACAATATATACCTGCTGAGCAGAGCAGCTAGCATATTAGTACTTTAAATTCTGGAATTGAAATTACTTTTTAAAGTTACTGTAAAGGTCATAAAATGTCATAGCCTATGAGAACGTATCACTTACCTTAGCTGATATCTAAGCTTTTTCACGTGTTTGAAGTAGTGAGACTGAATTTTAAGAATTATATCTGAAACTGTAAAGGTGATTTAATACTCACATTTGAACAGCATATTTAACTTTACAAAATAAGTTCACTGTAATATCTTACCTGTCCTTCATTCAAAGTGACTACTAACATTCCTAGAATGCACCCGAGGGAATGAAACCTCAAAATGAACTTGATCTGAGACACAAAGCAGCAATTACAGAAAAAAATTACACTTGTTATCGTAAAAATACACTTTGCCTTTCCTGTGCCTGAATTCATGTTGATGTTTCACACAAGTGAGAGAATCCTTGATGAGGCAGTGATATTGAACCCTCTCTAAAATGCCTGTGTGTTTCACATGGAGAGACAGAGATAATGACTGCTATGGGTATGAATGCACACATTGGCATTTCCTCCCTCTGGGAACACAGCCCACAATCAAGGCCTGAAACACTGATTCATCAAGACACAAACTGTAGGGAGATACAGAGGGAGAGAGAATCTGAAAGAAAGGAGGAGAAAGAACTGGAGAGCCAGAACTTGTAATTTGTTCTGTACATTTATCATTTCTTCAGTGTCAGATGTTACTTTAATAAGAGTGTGTAGAACATTTCAAAGGGTTTAACGTGGTCTCTGGTGCAGATGTCAGCATGCTTTTCCAGCTGTGGGACTGATGAAGTGAGAGTTGTGGAATGACATGAGCAGCTTCTTTTACCCACTGCGGAGAGGGTGGTGGCGTGCAGGAGACTCGAGCTGCGGTTATTATTCTCCTCTGGAACACCATCTGATGCTGATCTGCCTTACAAGGCCAAAGAATGTCAAAAATGAGGGAGGGAAGGGAGTGTATGAAGCTGTCTCTCTTGCTTTCGCATCTCAGGACGTGCACATTTACTTTACACGGTTGTGAGCTTGCATGGAGACAAACGCAGACATCCACGTGTGCATGCGCGCGCGCACACACACACACACACACACACACAGAAATATTGAAGAATCAACAGTTCCCAGGCCTCAGGAGGTGGAAGCTATGCAAGCTCAGCTGCTCTGACTTACAGTAAGCAAGTAAGCTCCTCGGCTTAACCACAACCTGAGCACAGATCTGTTTTCTTTTCTCCCAGAGAGCCGAGCTAAGAACATTTGCACAGTCCCCCCGAGCGCAGGAGGTAAATTATCTGGTGCTTGAACCATGTCGTACTATGTTATCACATCAGAACTTATAACAGCAAAATTTGATACTGAAATCATTTAATTTCAATGGAATTGCTAGAATCAGTGGATTTACTTGTGGATACAGTGCAAAGGTACACAGTGCTTTTATGTACAATTCAATTTTGGTGAACTTTGACACAACAATTTGTGCCTTTGACCAGTTGCAAACCACCTTGCCAGTGTTGACCTTTAAAGGACCAGTGTGTAGGATTTAGTGGCATCTAGTGGTAAGGTTGCAGATTGCAACCAACTGAATACTCCTTTCTCTCCCCTTCCAAGCGTGTAGGAGAACCTATGGTTGTCGCAAAACTCACGAAAACACGAAAGGCCCTCTCTACAGCCAGTGTTTGGTTTGTCTGTTCTGGGCTACTGTAGAAACATGGCGGTGCAACATGGCAGCCTCCGTGGAAGAGGACCTGCTCCCTATTTAGCTATAAAGAGCTCATTCCAAGGTAACAAAAACACAATGATTCTTATTTTCAGGTGATTATACACTAATTAAAACATACTTATGAATATTATATTCTATTCTGACAATAGATCCGCCTAAATCTTACACACTGGTCCTTTAAGGGAAGCATGAAACCTTGAACCAAACCAAAATGGAGGAAACTATTATATTAGCTGTGTCACACCATCCACTTGTAAATAACGCTGCACTGCTGGAGATTAAACTGCTCCACAAAATTGATGTAACAGGGTTTGAAGTTGTGAGATAGTATGTTTTTCTTCCTTTGAATTAAAGGATAGGTTCACACTTTTTAAAGTATATTGTAATGGGCACTACATCACAAAGCTTCCAGCACCACATATTTTGTAAGGACACACAAATTAATTGGTGTGACCGGGCACTAATGATGACAAAAGATGTCTGATCTGGGTTTTTTTCACCTGAATTGTTTTTTTTTTTTCTAGTCTCAGACACACTTTGGTTTTGGCTCAGAATTGTATTTGGCTTTCTTCCCATTGTTGTACCTCTTGTCTCCTCTCTGCTCTAGGAACCAAAATTGTGACAGGGGTCTCGTGGGAGTGGTCTGGACAGTGGTCATAAGCTCACAAATTCATACATGAAGGTCTAAAGCATTGCATTCAGATCAGAATTTAAAATGAATGTTTTGATTCTGCACCTCAAAAGTACAAGGAAACTGGATGCAAAGTGGCATTTCCATATGAAAGACTGTGGGAGTAAATTCAGTCAAGTTTCAGAAGTTCTCTCCTTTTCCATTCTCTTATTTTGTGGCACTAATAAACTGTTTCCTGTTGGTTGCCACACATCTTTAAGACTTGAATGATCAAAACCGAAATCTAAAGTCAGTCAACTGATCAAGTGATTACTTTAATCTGGTCATTCACAGAAAGTTCTTCAGCATAAAATGTGTGATTATATTTGATGTTGCATGTATATGTATATGTATATGTATATAATGTTAATGGGTGATTCTGACTGAGGCCATTTTCATTTTGGCACCTGTAGCAGCCCAGCCCCACCCCATTATCAAAAGGCGCTAATCCACTGGATCCTGTTAACCTCACACACACGCAACTACCCCATGCCCCCTCCCCTCTTCTTCCGAGTTAATTAGATTGCAGTCTGTTCAGTGGAGAGAGTTTTGGGAGCCATCCGGGGTTCCAGTAAGCGCCTGTTGTGGTGGTGCTGCAATGTTAATAGTCCTGGATTAGTGAGACAATGGACAATGGAGGTGGTGCTGGGCTCAAGCTGTGAGGAGGCAGGGTTCACAGATGGGATCAGCATAGCTGTAGGGCCGGGCTGCACACACACACACACACACACAAGGGACAAGGGAGTCAATGCAAGTGTGCAAAAATCTACATACACGTGTATGTGAGGACACAGCCATGGGCACACACACTTCTGTTTTTCACATCTACTTTGCACCCATTTTCTCCACTGTGAAGGATCACATTATCACATTGCAGAATCACAGATGAACACATTCCAACCCCAAATCCGAACACACACACACACATAAGTTACCTAATCCGTTTTTTTTCAGACATCATCTCCTCTGTCAACTATCACATTATCACGTTCCAAAATCACAGACGGACACATTCCGATTTAAGATCCTTAAACCAGATTCGAATCCCTAATATGAGTGTACAGTTCACTGAGGAGAACAGGATCTGTGTGTGTGTTTGGCTCACTGTGTGTGAGTCGATGATCTTGGAATGTCCTTTTCCATTGTGCCTGATGCTTTTGATGTTGGCAACATGCTGTGGTTCAAAATAGTAGATGGATAAAGAAGAACCAGAGCAGCCAGAGGGCACACACGGACTGGAGGATAACTTTGAAAAGCCAAACAGAAAGAGATACCATCAGATAAGTGACGCAGTAAATACCACCACATGTAAGGAATGTGTGTATGTGCATGCATGTGTGAGTGTAGACAGAGAGAATACCAGATGATGAGACCAAAGATGATGACAGCTGTTGTGTAAGGTTACTTATTAAGATATGAACACACCTTGATCAGAGTGTGGACCAACCCCCCCCCCCCTTCAATGTACACAACACCTTCACACACATTTCTGTTTAATATGTGTCAACCTGTTACAATGCTGATATAGCTCTCCAGAGAAAAATTTGATTGGCACACACACTTCAAACAGGTTTGGGGGGGGGGGGGGGAATTAAATGTCACCCTGTTAAGATAAGAATACATAATCTCACTCCAAACCAAAACAGTCAACCTCGGGTCGGCGCTAAAGTAGCCTCATTAGGCTTCATCCTCTGTGAACCATGAATGTCTGTACAATTTTTCTGTACAAAATACAAAAAATGACAACTGACATTTTCCTTCTTAGAGCCACGCTGCTGGCATGGATGTGTTTGGATCTTTGCAACTTGTTTGGGCACGCTCAAAACTGTTAAAGCATTGGTTTCACAATGAATCACACATTGAACCACCCGACTGTCACCGGGTGAATTGTGTAATATTAGTATCTTGAACAAAAATGTTATTTCGCAGTGCTATGACTTCATCACATACTTGTGTGACATATAGGTGTGGCGAATGCAATCTCTCCATGAATTTCCTGTTCTTAGAACAAACTCAAATAAGTCAAGTGTGGTTCTTATGCAAATGATGGCATAACCACACCTGTGTGTTGATATGACTTGCTGAGAGGACAAATGGCAAGATAAGTCATCCGATATGTAACTGATATATAATCAGATTAAAGAATTACCAGGTAATCATTAACATTTAAAATAAATTGGCTAATCTTGAACTAGTGAAAGACTGAAAACACAAGCAACATTATAGACTCAAAATATAATACAAGCAGTCTGGTGACTCTTTATTTCATGTACTGCTCAGTCTTCAGCTCAAATATGACTGATTACCACAAATGAATCTCATCCCTCGTCTTCTTTTTTTCATCTTCTCATATTTCATCATGAGCGACCCATTTTACATTACACATAGTCATTTCTTCCACTAAACCATACACACCTGGATATACCAAGACTGGCAAACACAAAGGCTATAAACAACAAACAGCTTTCAGTGGAAGCTCAACCACTATGTGAAAGGGCATAAAAAGTCATTTACAGCCTTACCGCTGCTTGCTTTCTTTCAAGGTCAAATGTCACTCATGCCCGTTTTTCTAGCACTTTAACATTTAAGCTGTAGCTAGCCACCCATAAATCAAGCATAACCTTTTAACTACTGTACTTTTTCAGCTGAATTTCCTTGACAAAATACATACACATTCTTGATACATGCAGCTGCCAAAACTGGGTATTATGCAATCATTAGTCAGCTTAGTCAACATTATCCTGTCATTTTATTTTCGCACAGACGCCACAGACTCTCTTCCTTCCCATGGTGACGCAGGTACACTGGTAGTTTAAAACCCTTGAGGATCTTTCGCCTGACTGTGGCTTCAGTAAAGAACACCAGTACAGTTGATGGACAATGGAGGAGGTGGTAAACAGGAGGTTGAGAAAGAGAAGAAAGAAAAGACCAGATGGGAAGACACACAAGACTGAGACAAAAGACCATCTACTGGTAAATCCTTTTGGGGAAAATACAAATAAATCAATGTCATGGGTACGATCTACACACTTCCACATCTTTAAAACTAATTTCATGAAGAGATGCTGAGGAATTGGCCATGATTTCTCCATGTTATAGCTCTCCATATAAGTGCCCATCCCCCTTTAGTCCCTGCAGTGAGAGCAGGCAGGCTGGTAAAGTTGGGGGCAGGGCGACTCTCTTTCTTTTGCTCTCTAGAGCCCGCTGACAGCTGCTCTGAGAGGCCTGGGGCTGCTGCATACTGCCGGGCAGAGCCACAGCCACATCCTGGAAGATTCAGTGAAGGACTCATGCATACTCACAGGCATGAACGGCCACAAACTGGAGCAACCTGAAATAAAGACGGCCTTGACAAAGAAGTCCCGATGTTTACTCAATCTGTCCACTTATGTTAATATTTGAGGAATCCCTGTGAGAC
Organism: Scomberomorus guttatus; assembly: GCA_038419695.1. Classification (NCBI taxonomy): domain Eukaryota; kingdom Metazoa; phylum Chordata; class Actinopteri; order Scombriformes; family Scombridae; genus Scomberomorus; species Scomberomorus guttatus. The sequence continues at coordinate 24,257,944 of CM076458.1, forward strand.
TGCACGGAAAGGAAGAGAGACATGACACACAAATGCACACTGTTTAAAGGTTTAAAGTCCATCGTAACTGATGGCTGCTTCCTGTCGGGCCCAGACCATGATTACCCAGATCACATGGCTTGACCCACAGGCTGTCATGTAAACTGTCATGAACCACACCCAAATCCATGAGAAATATATCTGGTCTCTTCCTGGAGTCGCATGAGGCTGTTTGGGAAAGACTGCATATTTGGCAACCATTAGCTAAAGGAAATTCAAAAATTGCATAATGCAGCTATTAGGGAAGATGTTTTTGCTGTAATGTCCTTAATCAGAATCAGAATCACTGAGACATATGACAGTACAAGTTTCAATACTTCTTTTCACTTTCAAAAAAACCCAAAACAAATTACATAAAATGACCCACATATGAGGTGTTTATTATCATTATTATATTATAAAGGCAGAGAGAGAGAGAGGGTGGACACAGGGTGCCACTGAATTTTAATGAGAGACTGAAGTGATCAAACCCCAAATGATTAACTTGAATCAATAAAACGACCCAATTTAAAAAGCCCGGCCAGCAAACTTAGGTTGTCAATACTGATGACAAGAATGAGAAATGACTCCGAGGCATCAAGGACAAAAGAGAAGACAGCTTTCCCATGCATGGCTCTGGAGACGTGCCAAAGCCTGTTTTGAAGCCACCATACCATTTGCCTAGCAACTTCAAGGACAGGTGGAGCACGTCAAATAAACACAGACACGTCAGGCTGGATGGTCCTCATTTTCTTCATGACTGCAAAGCGCAGAACATTTTCACATGCTCACTGAGAGTAAAGTTTTCCACCATGGTAAATAAACAGGAAACTAGTTCTTCATAGGGACTTTTTTAATACAAGGTCTTATGATTGTGATCAGTCCAAGAGAGGAGTATATAGTGCAAAATTATTTGTTACTGCATGTCTTTTGTCTATGGCCATGCCCATTTTTGCCAGGAAATGAAAAGAGATACAAAAAAATGCCTTAGAGATGTAAAAATTTTGACTTATTCAGTGTATGAGCCAAATTTGTCTGAGATGGGGTTTAAGGGACCCAGTGGTACTTTTCTAGGGGGTCAATGCTCCATCCAAGGCGCACGATAAACAATACTGTGAATACATCCGGTGCTACAAAATAATATTAAAATGATGTGAAAACTGGATGTTAGACATAATACAACTTTGTTTCATTTTTGATTACAAACAACAAAAGGGAACTTTTAGGAAATTGTCTGCTTATGGTAATAATGCCAAACATCTGGAAGGTCACATCTGATATCAGATATCAAAAATTGATCCTACAGCTCTGAGCTAATGTTAGCTAACGTAATTTGACATGACAAACTGTTGCTCAGCCCTTAATCTCTATAAATAGATATCTGCATATGAATGCAGAATCTGTAGGCAAGGACAAGATTTTAGGATCAGAAGTGTTGTGGTTTCCGTTTCTGTTCCAGCGATTTCTACAGGAACATGCTTTGGTTGCATGCAGGTAACAAGTCCATGTGCGGAATGAAATCAGCAGAATGCATTGGCCGAAATGTCATCTGGACTTAAAACACCTACAAAAAGTATCAGTGTTTGTTTGGTTTTAAACTGTTAACTGAGTGTAAACTGGCTATTGTGAAACAGTCTGGTCAGATGTCGTCTCTTAGCTCCAACTACATTCTCGCCTCTGAAGTTGCTAATCGGACTGTAAACAATGACCGGCACACGGAAGAGGAATTTTGGCGCGAATATCTGCTGGCTACACTGGAAGCCCCAAAACACTGGCTATTGCCCCCAGAGACTAAATCATTGTCAGACGATAACTGATGGGTTCCGAGATTGGTCAGCCCTGAATGTCCAAAAATCCTGATTAAAGTTATTAAGGTTTTGATGTGATCTTCATAAAACTATGACTGGGGGATTCTGACTATTTACCTTCTGCTGTCAGTCCATGGTCAGTCAGCTACGTGGCTATCCAGCTACAACGTACTAGGCTGGATTATGATGTGTGCAGTCAGCTAGTGCAAGATTGTTTATTGACTGACAGACCATCACTCTTTTGGTCTTTTTGAAATCCAAAAAGACGCAATCCTCCACCGTTGTAAAGATCAAAATGGTGCAGAGTGGAGATTCCATTGTTGGACGAGCATATAGACACAGGTCTGCAGTGCACATTTACTTGGTTCAACAGTCTAACTGTTGTCCTTTGGACAACTGTGCGCAGGGAGGTTGTAGTAATAGGACAATTTATGTTTTAATGGAGACATTGTTGCAATGTGGCAGTCTGGCTCAAAATGTATCATTTCATAATTTTGACTAAGTGAAAGTAAATCAAAGTTTTTATCTTACCATGTGCATTTTCGTTTTTTATCATGATTTAATGAGTCAAAATGTTGACTCATGGGTATATTTATTTTCATTATGAGAGCAGAACTGGGCTTCCATACTTGTCACTATCCAGTAATACAGTAACTTGCTGACCTCAAATTTAACAAGTCTGCTTCAATACACCCACTTGAGAAAGTTTTAGCAAAGTTCCGGAGGACAATTCCATTAACATCCGCATCATGTTACTCCTTACACTGGACCACCCAACATGCCTAATCTGGGGTAGCAGACATGTCGTCTGAACAATGTCAAGGCAGGTTTGCTTTCTTAGCCTCTCTCAGCGCTGCGCCTGTTCCTGCGAGCATCCTCTCACACAAAGCTCAGACAGGCCAGGCTTCCTCCAAAGTTAATTACGGCCACAGCTTGCGTGGAGGCATATCATTAGCAGTAATTGCACACAGCATCCCACTGCCATGTGCCTCCCTTTTTTGTCCCAGATTTACGCTGCACTGATCCATGAAGGAGCAGCGCACCACTCCAAATGTGGTGAATGGGAACGTGGTGGATGGAGGGGAAGGAGGGATGCAACTCCAGGCCTCCGTGTGCGAGCATGTGTTCACATCTATCAACAGGAGGAAATCAGGGTCTAAAGTCGGGGAGTGGGTTTCAAAGATGCTGGGGTAAAAATGGCACATGTAGACGAATTGTGCAGTTCCATGTCAACTCTGGGAAATACGAGGATTACAGAGCATGTTTGTTGTGTAAGCACGTGTATGGGTATATGTGTGTGTGTGTGTGTTTTCATATCAACAGTGGGGCAGTTGTTCTCTCTTGTTTGGTTGAAAAACTGGTTGGTACACGCTGAACCATGAATGTAGATTTTCTAATCCAAATGCAATTAGCCTGTTTGTCATCTCTTCAGTGTGGACAGGCAGATAGCTGAGGCCCACATTGGAGAGATCCACTTGTAAAGTATGCGGTCGCAGTACACCATCACACTACACCTGTATGGAAATTGAGCTCTGCAAAGATTTTGGGGCTTCACATCAGATGGGTCTGAGTTACAGTATTAATATAATATTCAGGCTACTAGCTCATATCCTGGTTAAGGTTAATAGTTTGACATTTTGGGCTAGGCTAGGGTTTTGTAGGCACATTCCTGAATATACTGATGAATATATATTAATATTGGAATATGTGTGCTAAAAAGCTGACTGTGAATAAACAGGAGCAGCCATTTTCCTCTACAGTATGCTCCTAGCCAAGGGATCCACAGTGGAAGGCGATGTTGGCTGCATTTCAATAAAAACCGCCCCCCAGCATGACAAATCTCTCCTCAGTGGTCACTGCTGTCCTGCCTGCAGGTCTTGCAGCAAAGCGTTTCTTTGTTTCACACATGTTGTGTGTAAATGTATTTGTATGTTTGTGTGGGACTCCACAGCTAGGTTGAGACAATGCATTGCAATGCCTGCATTCCTCCCTCCAACCTCACCTGCAGAGTGAGGCGGATCGACACTGAGCAACAGCCACTGAGCCAAAACACAGTCTCAGATGGCGAGGACCTGCCTGCGGGAAGAACAGACTTAACACACACTAGAAAAACCAACACAGACACTACAGCTGCACTAAACACAGAGGCACAACCAGATGGGTTTATCTAAACTATAAATCAGAGTTCTATTTCCACTGGACCTTTTATAACTGTGAATACCATACAATCAACTCTGATATAAGGGAGCTTCTTTCACAGCTAACAAGTGTTGCATATGATAATAAACTTTAAGAAGTCACTGCCAAATTGGGACTGTACTCAGCTCCTGTACTGCTTTAGTTCCAGAGAAACAGAATGGAGAGTTATGAAATGTCTGGCAGTAGACACAGCCAGGTCAGAGGTATGAAATGAGAGCAGGCGTGGGGGAAGGGAAGTCTACAGCTGAGCCTCTATAGTAAAATGATCTGATCAGGAGATAGCAAGAGAGAGAGAGAGAGAGAGAGAGAGATGAGGGTCAACTCACCTTGACTGGCCTATCCACTGAGCTGCACAGGCTAGTTATGCAACCGACATACTTAACCACTCCTATTTGTGACATGGAGGCTACAAATCAACACGCTTGGCATGGCCACAGCTGAGAAAGAGCCTGGAGGATGGGTGAGGAGGACAGAGAGGAAGGAAGATACAAGGAGAGATACAGGGAGAGCATACATTACTGTGAGGAGCAGAATGAGCTCAGTGTGCCACTAACCTGGCTCGATTTAGCTCTATTTCCACTCAAAAGATGTGTGCAGTCACAGCAATTTAAGGCATGTCTGGTACAAGCTCCATGATTTTTTAGGGTTTACATTACTTTTAAATGGTTCCTACGTTAAGTGAGAACAGACAGGACCAAAGTTAGTACCGCCACTATGGCAGTATACAAATGCCAGTCCGAGTGTATGCAACTGGATGACAGCAAACATGTGACCAAAGAAATCAGAGGACAAGTGGTTGAGTTACATATTGAAATGGACCCAAGAGCCGGGTCTACACTAAAGCTTGAGGCTGATCTGTCAAAGATTAAAGCAATAGTTTGACATTTTCGAAAATGTTTACCTACTTGCAGAGAGGTAAATCAGAATTTTGACGCTACTCTGTGGGGTCAATCTTCTCATCTGACGCTAATATGCTAACAAGCAAAGTAGCAGTGAATAGAGTTGTGAGGTATTAATGAATAAATCACATAAAAAATATTTTACTGTATTAAAAGAACCCTCCAGCAATTTAGTATTGCACCTCTAAAACATTGGAGGATAATAGTTTTTCTTTTATTGCTCAAAATCAAAACAGCAGAGACTCAGATATCCTGACTTTTTGAAGTCTTAAAACTCTTGAGTCCTACATTTCACACAATGCAACTGGATAGCATCTTTCATTAGACTCTCCCTGCCTCATAGATGCCAACGTCTTTCAAACTCTGCGCCAACTGTTTCCAGCCTTTACATTAAAAATGTGAAATCTCAAACCTACTGCGTTTACAATATGTTGGATGGAATGGAAGGATCAGAAAGATTCCTCTGTTAATGACTTGCGAGTGTTCACGTCATCTGACAACTCGGTTGGTCATATGAGGGTTTAAAATATTGTGCATTGGCAAAATTACATTAAATCACTTATTACATTGAATGATGGACTTTGGCTGACATGAGGGGTCCACGTTTGCTTGGTTTTCAGGCATTTCTGTATTACACTAATACAATTTTTTCCCCTAATTCCTTATGCCTAAAAGTATAGAAAACGGCTATTATTCCCTTCAAACTTTGCTTTTGTGACCGGGGCAATGATATTTTAAAATTTACCTATTTCCAATGGGAAAACAGGCAAATTTGCACAGTTTCATTCACATAAATTCAGAAAAAACAACATATGAATAAAAATGAAGCCATATTTATACTAAAATTATACCAAAGAGGCAGAAACAGAGCCCATCTTGATGGGTGAAGAAGCTGGAAAAAGTTGACGCTTACTCTGATCTGCAACTTGCACACTTTCATCTAACAGGCTCCACTGCTTGAGCGTAGATCAAAAGCTCAGCATTGGACTTTGTGAGACCGAGATCCTCTGATCGAGTCATTGAGGTCTCTTTGGTTGGGGTAGTATGGGTTTCTGAACTGATGGGCTTAAGGCCCCTGTATTTATACTACTAGGCTATTTATATTACTGGAAAGTTCTCTTAAGTTCTATATAAGTTACTCAGCACTCAATGTATCTGAAATGTTCTAGAAAATAGGTACATTTCAAAATATCACCGTCCTGGTCACAAAAGCAAAGTTTGAAGGGAATAATAGCCTTTTTAAAAATACTTTTTAGGCATAAGCAATTAGGAAATAACACTCACTATCCAGGAACAAAAAACAAGTTAAAATTTGTTACAGTGTTAAATGCCAATTTGGATATATTGGAGCTTTTAGAAAAATCAGTCACAGTTCTCCAGTTGTAATCACAGTTTGGATGTTGACGTGAGCGGCATGTACTAGTCGGAAACTTGTCACTACGGTATCTGATATGACATGAACGCAGCGTAGATTTGAGCTGATGACATCAAGCTGTAAAGTTGGTAGAGTGCCCTTTTAACAAGACTAAAACAAAAACCAAATTAAAATCACTGAAAACATTCTACGTTGTGTGCCAAATATGGACACTAATAACCTGAGCTACCACAGCAACACCATCTCTTCCTATCAGTAACCGACCCACGACAGCACAGGTATTGCTTGTATATTTTATTTTATTTTATGTACAGTACATGTAAAAAAGAAAACAAAAAAGTAGCCAATAACATTGACCAACGTGGGCAACAGTAGATAGCCATGTTGCTCATACACGGGAAAATCCTGACGACCATTTCCCCTCTCAGGCATACATACATTTAGACTCTCCCACTCCTCCTGTAAGGCTGCCTGGAAAACTAGCCGGGCTTGACAGCAAACAGTCAAACCGCAGATTATCAAAATGGGAGGAGTGCATCACCTGCTCCCCTAATAAGCACACTTCTCTCATTGACAATCAATGAGCCAGTTTTCAGCCTCGATCAGAACAAAGCGTTCCCAGACAAGAAGAAAAGGAGACGGGCTGGTTGGCTGAGCGTGACTGTGTGCAATGTTCGGTACGTTTTTAATACAGACTGGGCTGTGCTTGACAGCAGTGGTCTCTGCCTTCGCTGCCCCCCTCCCCCTATTCCAACAGTGCTGCTTTCAACACAAAGGTCACTAAAGGTCAGCGTTGCAGTCTGCTTTGCCGGATGACTCAATAACTGCAGGCTCCAACTAGTAGTGAGCTTTTCTTCACACTTTACACTCAGCAGTTGAATTCACAGTATTCTTACAGCATGTTATTTTTTTTTTTCCCTCCCAAAGTCACTCATAAAGCTTTAACTGATAATGCATAGGGGGCTTTTGACACATTTGTTGACCCATGTTTCTCCAGTGGAAATGTAACGTGGATTTTTGTAGTGTGTGTGTGTGTGTGGTAGATGAGCTGAGAGAGAAACACACCCAAGTCAAATGCGAGAATACAGTGTACACAACCATCCGCAATAGGTGTCTGGTGTCCCAAAAATCGTACAATAAAATAAAATAAAAAAAGATTTTTTTTTTTTTTTTTTTTTTTTATCTCCAAGGCCATGGATAGTCAACCACAAAGACTTCTGAATTCCCCTGCTGCCTATCAGGGCTGTATCTCGCAATAGTGTTTCAGACAGTGAGCTTACAGCAGGCCACCAAGGTACAGATAAAGTGCTTTTTCTTAACGTGACGCTTTAAATAATTAGTGATGTAAAAATGGTTCTCAGGAAAAAAAAAAAAAAAAAAATGAGTTGGAGGGGAAGTTTGTTGACGAGACACCTCTAAAGTTAAAAATGAAATGGAAGAGAGACACATAACACATTATTCTGGAGAGGACAGAGTTCAGTATAAATACAGTACATCCACAAATCCAACTAATGTCGCAGAAGGCTACGAGGATGGAACACTGTGATCGCTAGAAGAGCTGGAACACTCACTACTGTCTCTGGATGGAGCCGTTCACATTTTCAGAAGTAAGAGGATTCAGGCTAAGACTTTTTAAAACTGGGGTAAAATGTCTCATGTCCTTGCGGAAAAGAGGGGGGGGGGGGGTGGATTTCTTTGAGGATGCCACCGGCGTCCTCTGGCTGGACGAGTCGGACCTCGCAGTGAACACATCGGCGGCAAGGACCGTGATAGTGACAGCAGCAGACTGGGAGGTTTTGCACGACTGTAGTAGAAAGGTGGACTAAACCATTACAGATAATAAATACATTCGGGTTCCTGTAGTGTCGTTATTCGACTCTATTATTGAAATATGATTAAATCTAAAAAAAAAAAAAAAAAAAAAAAAAAGAAGGAGGAATTGTTATAGTTCGTAGTAGACCATGAGATGCCTGGCCTTGTTTTTGCTCCCTTATCCAGTCTCAACACTCCACCTTGGCGGCCATTTTCCACCAGCCTTGTGAAAAAGAAAAGGAGAAAAAAAAACAACAACAAAAAAAAAAAAAAAAAACGGCATATAAATAGTAGCCATGGCAACCGCACGTACTCCCTCCTGGGTCTTGATGACAGAGTCTGAGAATTCAGAAAAACCTCGGAGACCTCTCTTTAGTCCTCAGCCTCTACACAAGAGAGAGAAAGAAGAGAGAGCACAAAGTAAAGACAATGAGCAAACAAGACAGGTTATATATTCAGTGTAGGGTGTTCTGAGTGTTCAAGGCTCAGCATAGGGAGTGATGTGGCTCTCAACATGTCATGTTAGTCATCTGAAGATTATGGAGCGCTGTGAAGTGAACGTCAGCTACTTTCCAGCCTGCTGAAACCTCTGTGTAGCTGACAGAGCAAGAAAAACGCTTCCTTTATGAGCTCTGGAAAAAGCACCAAATATAGGCTTGTCTTAACCCCTTACTGTGTATATTCTGAACTACAACCAACCTCTTCTTGGCTCCTGAGCCCATAACAGAGTAAACAGAGGCGTTGGACGCTTCCTGTCTGTCCCTCATATCACTCAAAGACAATATTTAACCTTTGAGTGTGTGTGTTGAGGACCTGCTGCTTGGCTACCCCGGGCCAATGCACTCAGAAACCAGGGGAACAACAACAAATCTACCACAGCATGACAATGAGTTTGAAACTCATAACTGAAAACCTATTTTTATGCAATTGCATTGGACTAAAACGTATGAATGGCTTTCATTATGCTAAAGCAGCACTGTCTGTTTGTTGGGACTCACGTTCTGAAATTAGCTGTGTTAACAAGCTATTCCTGTTGACAGTTAGCAGTACAGCCTGCGCCTTCATTAAAGCTGGTATTAATGTTTGTTTTGCCGCTTTGAATTCACAGCAACTGCTTTATGACATAAATGTAGCAGGGTGTCCTCGGCTGGCATGGCAGATCTAAAAGTATTTGTTAAAATAAGCAAGGGTGGTGCAGAATCATTTTCACTCAGCTCAAAATCCCCTAAAGTTTAACACGAACATCATCAAATTAGATATTTATAAGGGTAGGACTGGTCAATATGACCTGAAACCCATGTCACCATTAATTCTCACATTAAGTCACTCATGATAAATGAAACGACACCTTCCAAACACACTTGTGCACAGGACTTTTTGTTCCTGCAGTCTTATTCATTTTCTCTTCAGGCCTTTAAAAAAAAAATCATTCAAATGAAAAAAGGTTGCTGCTCACAGCTCATGTTCACATTAAAGCCACAACTTGAGATGACATAAGTAGACATTTCCTTTATTCTAAGGGGTCCCCGAGCCAAAAAAGGGTGGGATCCACTGTTTTAGTGAGTGGAGTGGCATTAGCAAATGCTTGTGTAATGGACTGCTATTTCTTTTTCTTGGCCATAAACTGGCCATCATATTGTATGACATGGTTGTCTTTCATGTGATGGAACAAATTGCTAGTATATTTACATACCATATTTACATTTTGCTCTGTTTCTACACTGACCAACAGTGGTTGTTTGCTTGTATGTAGGGGCAGATATGATTTGTTGTACTAGCACTTGTCCTTTTTTTGTGTTAAGTGAAGAGGTCGGCTATGGCCCGTCTGAAGGAATCAATTAATCGACCATACCAACATGACTTAAATTAGGCAAGTGAGAAAATCATAACATTTGTGTATGTACATTTTCAATGTACTGCCCACCCTATTTAAGGTCTAAGCACAGGGACACATTTATCACACTATAACAGTAGATGTGATACAACCACATTAAAAAGGGCAGGTTCACAATTTTTCCCAAGTCTGACTTAAAACAACAGTCAGGAGCCCAAATGAACATTGAACAGGTTTTTCTTGCTGTAATCATTCCTCCTGTTCATACTGACCATCAGAAGATCCCTTCATAACGCACTTACAATGTAAGTGACGGGGACCAAGATCCACAGTCCTCCTTCTGTGCAAAAATGTATTTAAAAGTTTATCTGAAGCTAATATGAAGCTTCAGTCATCCAAATGAGTCAAATCAAGTAGAAATATTTTAACGTTACAGTCTTTTTAGTGCCAAAGTTGCTCTTTTTGTTACTATACTTCCACCACAGCTCAACAGGGAAACACTGTCCGAGGAAACACAAAGAGGGAATTTGATCATTTTTACACAAAATGACTGTGTGGACACACTGTGGATTTTGGCCCCCATCACTTACATTGAAAACGCATTTGAAGGCATCTTTTAATAGCCAGTATGAACAAGAGGAACGATTACAGCGAGGAAAACCTCTTTCAGTGCTCATATGGACCCCTGAACAGTTGTTTTAAGACACACTTGAAAAATTGTGAACCTGTCCTTTAAAGTCTAACTGTTGTGAACTAACCTACGTGTCGCAGTGGGAAAGTAGCGATGTAATCTCAGGGCTCATGTGACCCACGGCCTTGGCTGCCTCCAGTATGGCTCTCCGGTACATCCCTTTCTTTTTGCGGTTGAAGCGGGACCTGAAGAGCTCTCTGAAGGGTGACAGTTTGGCAACAGAGAGCTGGGAAGTGGTTGGTGAACCGAACCACGCCACTTTTGCCTGGGGCCACTGGGCCTCGCAATTGGCCGACTCCTGTTTGCGGGTACCGCTGATGTTGAGGACGCGTGCGGGCCACCAGGGGAAGCCGTGGATTTTCCCCCACACAATGTCACCCACCGCCACAGCGTGACCCTCTTCTGTTACACACTTTGCCATGCTGCGGGTGTGCAGTCGCACCGTGAGTGGTGGCACTGTCTTGCAGTCATCCCGTGAGGGTACAGAAGATGAGGTTACAGAGAGGTCTTCGCCAGGTGCCAAATCGCACAGCTCTGGTGAAGTGCCATCAGAGCTGAAGGACTTGGACTCATCTAGGCTGTCGCTGCTGCAAACCGACAGGCTAGAAGAATCCGCTTTGCGCTTACGGAAATTGATGAGAAGGGTGAGGTCGCTGTGGCCGCGCTCCGCCTCCTCCCCCGAACTCCCTGACCACAACTCCAGAGAGTTCTTGCCTTCCCCCGAGTCTTCAGAGTGGGGGAGGCAGGGGCCAGGTACCCTAGGGCTTCGTCTCCTGGTGCCTCCTACAAGTTCTGCCTCATACTCAACCACACTCTCATCACCCTCCTGCTGAGGGGGTCTCAAGCGGATCTTTGGAGAAGGCAAGTCCTGACCCACGGTCGTGAAAGGCCTGGTCAGTTTGAGTTTGGGAATGGACACTGTGAGGCCAGACCTTGTGGCATCTAGAATGTGCCGTTGCTCCTTGGTAGGATCAGAAGGCGTCTTGCCGTTTTCTCCCAAGCCATTCTGCACCAGCTGTTTGGGGCAGAATGGCTTGACTGAGCCGTGGACTCGTGAGGGGATCTTCATGACTTCCCCCTTGCCCTGTGGAGTGCTATAGGAGATCTTTATGACCGGACTGTGGGGGATAACGTCACCTCCAGGGAACTTCTCCCCTTCAGTCTCCCCCCTTTTGTCCTTCCTGAGGCGTTTGCTGTCAAGGCTGGTGCCATTTTCCCGTCTCTTAGTGTCCTTGGTTGCAACTACATCCTCTTTTCTCGACAGCTTAGTGGGGGTATCCTTGTCCTCGCCATCATCATCGCTCTGTAGTGAGTTCTCTTTTCTAGAGGCCTTGGTGTTGCTCATGCCATCTTTGCTGTCCTCATCACTATTCAGTGTGTTCTTGCACTTTTCACATAGTACCTGCCGTGGCCGCAGACGGATTGTACTCATGGTCATGCGGCCAGGCTCTCGCGTCCGCCTCTTCTTTCTCTTGATTGGTCGTGGAGGGGGCTGAGGTACCCATTGGCTGTAGCTGTGGCGCACCCATAAGGGCTGGGGGAACGGGGCTCCTTCAAAATAAGGAGGGTAAGGAGTCTGTCCAGCTGGCACTAGCGTGGGCACAGGGCAGGGAAGAGGTGCAGTAGGTATGCTGCTTTCAGGGAGAGTGTTTTCATCCTTTGGTCTGTGTGAAGTCTGGCTGGGAGATTTGGAAACTGGCTCCTCACTCAGAACTTCTGGGATTTCACAAGCAGATTTAGATATCGGGCAGTCCTCTGGTTTTGCTGTGAAATCTGGTAGACAGAATAGCCCAGTCCTAAGATGAAGAAGAGAAAACAAAATAAATTAAAAACAGTGCATTCACTGAGCTTTGTTACAGAGCTTGAGTGATGTTCCTGCAAACCAACAAGTCTCATAAACATTCTTGTTACACATGACATGAGCATTTCTTGAATTTTTTTAGTTAAGCAATTTCCTCCACAAGAGCTTTACTGTAATGCTGTGCTTGTATTTCACCATATCAGATAACTTTAGGCCTGTGGGACAGCACAAATCTAATACGTTAATGTTTGAATTAGGCCAAAAGAGAAAATAGCACCCTGAGCTGGTCAAAGCCTTCTCTATAAGTGGCCTACCATAGGCTTTAAGTAGGGAAACCTATTTTACCATGTTATTTTACTGGACAAACTGACGCTGCGCTCCCTGTCACCTGTATGCTGAAAATTCTTTACGTGTGGGGGTTGGGGACCGCTGTGCAAGCAGGCAGGCAGTTATCTGTCATGCTGCCTTGGGCCACAAAAAGGGAGCAATAGTATGACTAGTTCTCTTCGAGTGATTTTATGTCTTCTTTTTCATACTATGGAGCACACAGACCTGCCCAAAGAAGGCCCAACTGCCAAGGAGTCTTTAAAGGTGGCTGGCAGGCAACAGTAACATGGCTGTGCTGCTTTAGTCAGGAGACAGCAGACAAAGAGACTACAGGATGCCCAGGACACCCCCTCCCTAACATCTGACTGAACAAAAACAATCCCATGAATCACTCGGGATTCAGAGATGTAGGGAAGGAGCCAGGAGATTTCAGTTTGTTTTTGCATCTGTGTCTACTTGGGGCTTATGTGTGGTGAGATTATTAATTAGTGCACATTTGGGGAGTCCGTCTTCCTCCCCAGGAGAAGAAGCTGGCAGGCACCTCTGAAAAATAAGTCTCTCGGCGAGGCTTGTTCCTCTCACCTTTTTCTATACGCCCCTAAAGCGGCTGAATATTAGCCTTCACTGTGATTGACATGGCACAAACAGTGCTGCCTGTGACAGGGAACAGGCAGTGCTAGTTAAGCACAGTACAAGGACGCAGCATATGACCAGCGATGATTCAACGGACTGTTGCCATTTCACGTTGTCTACAGTGTAACTAGATGCAGGGATCAGCCTGAATGATAGGCCTAGATGATGGCATTAAAAAAACACTGTGGGAAACAATGACAGGAAATGCATTTCAATGAGCTGAAAAGGAAGAAGTAGTCAAATTTTGTCAGTAACAAGGCCTGAAATATAGGCCTATTTTAAGTTATTCAAGGCCTGCCTTTTCCCGTTTGGATGGGTTATTTTCAGGACAGCTTGAACTCTCACATGAAAAACCATCTAAGCATACTAAGGGGCAAAGCTGGTCAGATTCTGATTCTGCTAGTCTATAAATAGTCTAAAGCCAGTGGCTTTTAAGGTGCACAGCACCAAGAGCAACACAAGGCTTACACATGTGACACACACCAAGATGGGCAGATAAGACATGACTGTTGATACATGTTTGATTATACCTATATGGTTTTCTGATTTGACCAGGATTGAATTTTTCTTGTTAACTGGCAAGAAAGGGGCTTTTAAGTCAAATACAAGCTACGCTGGTCACTGGATTTGTTTAAATAAAAAGCATTTGTGATTTATCACAGTTGTGATTTATCAGATCCCACATGTACCTTTATTGTCATTTTCCATTGTTTGAATAGATCAAAAGTGACTGGTTATTAAATGCTTTCTGTCAGTATAGCAAATGTATTTCAGTGTATTTGAAATGAAACATCACTCCAGAGAAACAGTACACAATGCAACACAATCCATGTGAATAAAAACATCTAAACACAACTGATATACAGAATGCTGTTAAGCCAAGGCCTACTCTTTTACTGAGTACGTTTGAGCTGCTCTGTTTGATTAGGCTAACAATAAGCTATAGATGAACCCATTGACATTAGCTATTGTTCATAAGAAGTCATTATCAATCTCTGTTAGACGGGTCAACTTACTTGACATACATTATTTCACCATGGTAAAATAATGTATTTGACCATGTTATTATAGGCTAAAATTAAATCAGTGCCATTAGCCAGCAGGCTAGCTACCCTGTCAGCTACAATAACCTATATGTCTTTTGTATGGAGGCCCAGTTAGCTAACTGCTAACTTGCTACTGTTGAGCGGTTAGCATCAAAAGGTACATTAGCCTTTAGCTGAGTCTAGCAAATGAATTTCAGACATAAATGTAGAAAAGGGAATATCGAAATAACACTCACTTTTTGTCGCAATCAAGTAAGATCCCCGTGTAATTCCTTTCTCGATAGGTCAGCGTCACCACCAGTGTATCGTTAACTATTTGATCGATAGTGACAGGTACCCGAGAGCCGGCCAGCAGCTCCTCGGCCACAGCCTCCATGTTTCCCGGGGTGAGGTGTCCGGCTCGGCGGTGCTCGATCCCGGCCAAGGGAGCCACGGTCGCGTCGGCCAAAGATCCGTCTCCCCTTCGCAATTGGAGCAGGAGGCTACAGCAGGGCATAAAATGACGCCATCACCCCTACCAAGTCAATTACAACAGTACTGCCACCGCTGACATCACGCTCTCTGTGCTAGAGGAGCAAGAGCTCGTAAGACAAGGCCTACCCTTTCTCTGTCTCACTTTGACTTGTTTGATGCCATTATTACGGACTTTTATTTGAGGAATGCCTCCGTTTTTTCCTCAGCGAGAGTCTAATGGTGGTTTCTCCTGAACGAACACAACCCACGACACTGGAAATGTGTTAAAATATGGATGCATTTTCTCATATGTTTCTAAGCGATACATCATATATTTTACTTATGTGAAATAAATGTGATATTTATCTAAGTATTCAACATAAGATACACAGCCACAATCTCAATTACAAGTTTTATACTTTTACAAGAGCATTAATTACGACTTTCTTTCTAAAATGTCATTGAAAGTCTTACATTTGGCACTATAATTAAAATGTATCTAATGCAAATCTATCCACTATTCATTTAAACTGTATTATTTATATCAGGCTATAAATGTGGGTCAATCCTAATCAGAAAATAAACAACAGGTCAATTGAGTTCAGCTTTATCCTTACTGTATTATCATTGTCTAATTTATGCCCCTTAGGTGTTCTATATTTTAAGCTATGTTTAATTTACAATGTGTGGTTGCAATTAGTTTATTATAATAGAGAGAAGGTACATTATGCCAGTGTGGTGTGCCACTGTTAAAGAAAACTGAATAGCTTAACACACAGATAATAAGCAACAGTGCCATATTTTTTGTATGCATGTGATGTACTAAATGTTAATAAGTTAAGATAAATGTTTATTGGATTAAGGGTGTATTACAGAAGGTGACTTGCAGAAGTTCAAAAAGAAGGAAATAAAGAACAAAACCATGGAAAATTACCACTGGTAACAGAGTAACTGAGATCTTTATTTTTGAGATATGAGCATAACAATGGCCATTCAAGTCTTGAGCGTGAATTCAGTATTGCAAAACTCAAATAGCAGAATGTTTGATCTATATCACTTGTCAAGGAAACTTGGTCAGATGTCTCCAGTGAAGATAGTGAAGCAATTTTCAACATGTCTTCCCCGTCTCTTCTCTAGAAGCCGAGTCTGTAACTTCCTCATCTGTCAGTCCGAAAAGAAACACACACACATTATATATATATATACATATATATATATATATATATATATATACACACACATACACATACATATAAATAAGAGACATTTAGTTTAAGAGGTCATTTGCTCTGTTCAAGATACAAACCAGTACAATGAATAGAAACCTAAATTTTGTATGTAGAACAGAGAAATCCTGTCAAGAAGGACTTTAAGGAAGAAGGAATTCATATCTTTTTGTCTGAAACCTCTGGCATACTATTTTTGTGTTGTGTGTTTGTGTTGGCGTTTGTTGTATTTTATGAAATGTATGAATGAACGCCCCCGCCCCCCCCCTTAAAAAATGCAGATCAATACCTCATGACTGCAATATAGATGGGTTGTATGAATAATAAAGTATGTCAGACCTCTTCCACATCTTGATCTGCTGCTGCAATCCGCTCAGTGGCCGTGCCCCTGGGATTCCTGCGTCTCTCCTGCATCTTCTCAACATGGGCACGGATCTGTCGCTCCAGCATGCGGGCTGATCTGGAAGGCCACACAGGTCAAAGGTCAAAATTTCATACAGAAAGACTGAATTTTAGTTGAGGTGCTTAGGTATGGGTGGTGGTATCATAGCCTTTATAGATGGTAGTTTAAAATGTATGCTTTTGACTGTTTTGTCCTCAGTCAATATTTATTCCATTAATGAAACTAGAGGGGGCTGAGGTGCATTATCTAATCTGGTAATCAGTCTTTTTCAAAGGAACAATGTAGCTAAAAAAGAACAAAGAAACTGATATCCTATAGTGGGTGTACTGTCTCTCTCTGTCCACTAGGTGTCTCTAGCTTTCCATCAGCATCTGCATGGTTCACAATAGTTGACCATGTAAAATACTTATATGCCTTACAGTCAGGCCAAAGACCTGTTGTCCCTGTACCCATATGGATGTACTGTATCACTGTGTAAGTTGTACACACCATGGATACAGTATGTACAGCACTCTTTTCATGTATCACACTGATAAGATGAATACAAGTACAACCCATTATGCCTTATTAGTTTCCCTTATGAAATATGTGCCCTTCACAAAGAGTAAGTGGACATGAACACAAGCATCCACGTTTTAGAGAGGGATTTATAAACTTTGAGACAATATATCAGGAAGATTTCCCCAATATTCTGTACTCTCTGTGTCAAAGCAACCGGTCATACTGACATAGCAAACTTAAAAACACCCTTAGCCAATGCAGCAGGTCGGATTCTCATTTTAATACTCGCCCAGGTTTGAGGTTGTTGTGGACGTGCACTAATGCTTTTGTGTGTAGTCACACAGAATTCCTATTTACCTGGCCTCCTCACACTCTGTGATGGACATGCAAGACGTTTGCCTTTGAGGACCATCACTGCTGTCCCCCACACCCGGCTCTAAATCTGTTTCTGCTTCCTGTAACAGAGAGAGGAGTTGTTTATTCTCTTGTAAAATGTTATTTCTTTCCAGAATACAGAACCTGAAACAATCTCATTGGGTTGTTTTTACTGTATTTTTCAGTGAATATTAATAGTGATGTTGCTGTTTAGATGCAATCATAATAGGCTACTTTTCAGCTGAATGTATAAAAATGCAGCTGAAAGTCAATTTACTCAAAACTATGCATCTACATTATTTAAAGTGTGCCTAGATGTGTACTGTATATAAGCTTTGATCACTGATGCAGAGCACTGCATCACAAGCACTGGCATCTGTTGCTGCCTTCAACAGCACCATCCTCAGTTTGATCATAAACCATGACAGATAATGGCTCTGGTATTGCTACTACCTGAAAACCCATCACTAGCATCTAAATAAAACGTTTTTTTATCTTGTGGTATTTCATGTTTATTGTTACAGAGCTCTATCCAACATGACAGAGGTGGTGCTCTACTGCCCCCCTGTGGCTGGCAGGTCGACAGGTGGAAATTTAGGTGATTTATTCCACACATACCTCCTGTTTTCTTTGTCTTTCTTGCTTCTTCTGGTTGTTCTCCAACATTTTCTTGTCCTGTATGCTCTTGGCTTGTGTACGCCACTTACGAAGAGCATCTTGACTTCTATGGGAGAGCCAGATAACAATGCACTGTAATAGATTACTATTGTTTCTAAGTGGTTGCAAAGTGGTCTGTAAATGTCTTTACATAGTGCATCTAATATTGATCCCTCACTATCAGTTACTTTGACACAATGTAGCCCTACTTTATGAAACAATGACCTGTCATACCTGTTGCATTACCTGACCTGAATATTCTTCCAATGC
This sequence comes from Scomberomorus guttatus, assembly GCA_038419695.1. NCBI lineage: Eukaryota > Metazoa > Chordata > Actinopteri > Scombriformes > Scombridae > Scomberomorus > Scomberomorus guttatus. The sequence continues at coordinate 24,276,272 of CM076458.1, forward strand.
AATTCAAGGGTACCAGGACAGTCAATAGGGTACATACAATACTATGCTGGACCAAAGGTCTTCTAGTAGAAAAGCAGAAACGTACTTTTTTCTCTGTTCGAGAATAGCTTGTTTCTCTTTCAGTTCTTTCATTGCAGCCTGTCTCCTTTCTTCTGGTCTCTTCCACTGCTGAGTGTCAAACAAGCGGAGCTCGGGAATTATGCCGGCCTTGGTAGTCGCCTTTTTTCTGACAAATAAATTGAAACAAAATGCTTTATTTTTATTGCACTCCTGAGCACCGAGTCCCAGTGGTGAGAGCCTGGGAGATTTTTATCACTTGGTGTCCTCTGTGGAGAAATGTCATTAAAAAGTGTTTTGCTATCCTTTTCCCAGGCACCATGCCATATACTTTGCTCTCCACCGTATCTTCAGACCTCAGCACTAAAGTTATCTATTGAAACTAAACCAATTCATCTCTGCTATCCTACTAAAGATAGCCAATAACACGTTCACTTTGTTATATATATGAACAGGTAAAAATGATTTATGCCCAACACATATTTGCAGATATAAACTAGCAAACAGATAACTCATTTTGACTCAGTAAAGACATTTTAGATGTTCAACTCATAATTGTATCTGACCTTGACTTTTTTTTAAACAAAGGAAAATCATATTTTTTCTTACTTTTGCACCTCAAAATACCTTTACATTTCTCACCTTTTAGTAATAGGAAGAATGCATGACTTTGAGTTTCTATCACCCTGAGCTATTGAGCCCAGCTCTGCTTTGTCCAGGAGGATCATCTTGTGTTTGAGTTCCCTGAACCTCTGCAGCTCGTCCTCGTCCACTGACTCGTCCTGCTCCTCCATACTGGTCCCCACCAGCCCTGACAGCTGAAGCTTCTCCACCACTGGCAAGTCTATCAATGAAACAACCACAGCAGCTACAAAGATGGTGTGGGGACAGCCAATACTGGCAACAATCATCACTGTCTACGGTTACAGTGGCTGGTGGACGTATATGATGATTGGTGATGATAACTGGTTGAATAGCAAGAATTGCTGCTAGATAGATAGATAATACAGAGCGATTTTTTCAAGTGCAGCAAAGATTTACCAGCATTTTACAAATTCACACAACCAATAATCATAGTTCCCTTCTCAACATCTGTTTGGATTGCAGAGCAGAATAGGTGGACAGCAGGTTTTGACTGAATTAAAAAATAAGTGGCTGAATGTAACACATGTAGGATAATTAGATGAAAAAAGGTTAAATATTCCATGTTATTGCAGCTGAAAGGATGATGACAATGCACTATGTAAGTGATTCATGTATATTCAAATCTGTTAAACTTATAGTCTGAGCTAATTAAATAAAAGGATTTCCCCCTGGTGACCGGAGCCCCGTCTTTGTTAATAACCTTGTTGGCAGGGAGATAAATCGTTTGATTGAGGGGTTTGGCTCTGCTCATTCTGCAGCAGCAGCCGCTCCTGTGGAGGGCTGTCTTGGGCTTCTCACAGTGATTACCTACAGACAGTGCTTAGTGACAGAGAGCTCCTGTTAAGAGCCCACAGGTTATCGATCATTTTCATCTGGCTAAAAATATTACAGAGATGGAACAGGGGGGAGTCAGCCGGGTGGCACGCGCCGTCTCCAAGGGAACAGAAGTCACACCAGTGAAGTGGTACCAGGGCAAGGAGCTATTTTTGTAGCCAGCCGTCCTATCTTTGACAAAAAGAGCAGATGGCAACAATGCACGTGCATACTGATCACCTTGCTGCTGTGTTACTCAAAGTTAAGGTGCCTTTGATTCACCTGGAGGGGTCTTACTCATGCTAACTGGTCGCTTAGCCATAGCACTCCTCAGGTATTGGAGGATGCACTGGAGCCCCTGGCGCACAATGTCATGTGGAGGGAAGCTGATGGGGCAGTTCCGCAGGTTCAGGCCTTTGAGGCTAATCACATTACCTAGGAAAAAGTGGACAAATAATGAACCCCTTATAACTATGGTTAGACACTTTTGGCTGAATCTGACACTCGTAGCCAGATTCATTTACAATGAATGCATCAGTAGAAAAAGCTTACATACGGTACATTTCTTGATTCCAGATGTTAATGTACATGCAAGCAACAGTGCATTAGTAAAAGTTGTAGTGACAACAGCAAAATATTTGAGACTGTTTTGTATGCGCTTTCTATTAGTACATATTTGTTGTTCACTGAATGTAATCCAGGTCCAAATATGATGCCAGTTAGGCTAATTGAAAATGATGAAACAAAAAGACAGCTTGTTATTTCAGAGAGCAAGAGATGTTACTCGCTGGCAGAGGGGAACGGAGACAACTCACCCAGCTCTGGTGGAAGCTCTGAGATGGGATTCCCTTCCAGTAGTAATGTTTTCAGAGATCTAAATAAACAAAGACAACACAGATTATTAGATGATTGCACAGGCTATGTGTTGATCAAGACACACATGCGAGGTCATAAATTTAGGAGGAAATTGTACGATATGTCTAAGTCGTAAAAAGATAATCAGATATGCCAATATTTACTTTGAATCTCATTTGTCACTGTTTGTTTTGCATTTGTAGGAATCCTATTCTGCTTAGTATCACATGCTACTAAACAGAACAACCCTTGATATTAATAGAAATGGAAAAAAGTCTGTTCTGAAATGTGAAAAAGAAACATACTGCCATACTCCCATGGTGGCCTAAAATCAATCTGCATACATTTAAAAGAGCAATTCCCTAAGTAGCTTACCTGTGCAAGCCAATTTCAGCAGGGAGTGATGTAATTTGGTTATTTCTGAGGTCCAGCCACAACAGGCTGGGCAAGCTGGTGAACATTGAATCTGGGAGACTGCATATCTGATTGCCCTCAAGATATAAATGCTAAGGGACAAAACAATGAGACAGTTAGAATTGATAGCAGATAAAGCAGAATAATAAATTATACTGAGATATAAAATGTTCTGGTGGATGCACTACAGATCATTTGCTTGAAAACCACTGCAGCATATGTACTGGGGCTGGGTTGGTGGTCAGTGGTTGACAAATGTACAGTGAAATCCCAGCTGACCTTTATTGTGCTATTTTTCAAAATATTTTCTGCAACATGCTTCAGCTCAGTTCTGCTCAGACACAGAGTCTCTGATGAATAATATTCAGTGAGCTTCTTTGGCTTAGCATCCTCAGGCAGAATGTGGGGGGTCTGTGGTTTGACAGCACTGTTCCCAAATACAAAGCTTAGCTGCAGCTCAGGAACCTCCTCCTCTTCCTCTGGGGGAGACATTGTAGAAGTGATGCTGAGATATTCACTTTTCACAAACAAGGACCGCTTTCATTGTTCAGGGTTTTCGGGTTTTTGCAATGACGTCGCTTTGCCAGTGTCTGAAAATAAAGTTCACATTAGTATCATATTTAAAGGGCAGGTTTGCCTCTATTTTGCGCGAGCATTTAACTTGCCTGCAAGCGAAACTGGTGTCAGTTATTCACTGCTGCCCAACATCAGCAAACAGTTCAGCGACTGTTCAACCGCCGAATTAACTCACCTGTACACAGAGTAAACATCCTCTTAAACTGTGGGCGTCACTTAGTATCTTCTTCAAATAAAACGGAAAGAAGTTGGGAAAAATGTCATGCTAACTTGGTAGCTAACGCCGCACGAGTTGGGCGTCGTAACCATGGCAACGAGGTCAACACAAACTACGGCAACTGTCCACGTGCAAACAAGGCGAACTGCAACCATTAACCAGATTTTTTTTTTGGCGTGTGCAAAAATGTTTTAATTCTGTGATTAGCAGGTCAAAAAGCGAAGCAAAAATGATGCATTTATGAGCATTAGAGATGTCACACTTTATTATGTGTGCAATAGTGTAACAGAGCAGCAACAGCAGCAAATGAAGCGAGTGTGGATATTGAACAGAAAGTGTTAAATCCCCTTTTCCCCCTCAGTGATCCCGGCACCACCCATCCATCTTCTAATGAGACTGTGGAGTAAATCACCGTGGTTCATCTGGGTTTGGGGGATAGCAGCGGTTGTTTTCGGTTGTAAGAAGAGATACTGATTTATCCTGGTTTCACCTAAAGAGGCTGGTGCTTATGTGTTGATATGCATGACAGTCTGTGATACAGAGCGACGTCGACTACAGTCACTGGCCAGCAACTGTCACACTACTCTCACAAGTGTCAAGGTAGCCAGACTTGTGTATGGTGGCTTCCGGTTGTAACTTTCAATATAAAGGTCTTATTAGCAAACACCATTATGAAAAAAAGTAACACTATGCAAGAGTTGAATTCAATTATTTTTCTTCAATGAAAGCTTTCATTTGACATTACATAGTGGCCATTTTGGAAAACATGTATTTAGCTTTATTTCTATTTAATTTTATATTCTAAATAACTGATGTAGGCCTACAGTATACATACATTTATAACTCACTATATTTTTATGCAGACTGCATTTCATCACTCATAAATTCATTTTGTATATCAGATAGGCTGCTATGAGCTTATATTCAATAGAGCTGCAACGCTTAGTCAATTAATCAATTAGTTGTCATCTATTAAATTAATCAAAAACTATTTTGATAATTGATTAATCATGTGGAGTTGTTTTCAACTGTAGAACTTCTGTATCCCTAAGTGCTGTTGCAGTGTAATACAGTGCACAGCATGCGTAGGAATATGGAAGCTCTATGGTTGAGAAAATGTAGTGCCAAAAGAAGGGGCTGTCTAACGGCAAAGTAAAGCGGTGAAAATATTCGGAATATAACGTACACTTAAACTGATATTGAATTTTTAGGTGGGCCTTTTTTTTAGGTGTATGTTTTGCAGTTGTGCACAGCAGTACATTGCTTAAAGTTGCAATAAATGATATTTAGCCGTATTAGTTGTCAGAAAACAACTATTTGCTATGTGGAGATATCACGGAGTAATGGCGTCCTTACTGGTGAATGAAGTCACACTCTCTCTGTGTGTGTTGTTATCTGAGCTCTTCTGTTCTTTGTTTTGGTAGCAGGTCCGGCCGCGCGTGCGTGTTAGTGCATGTGAGCGTACATGTGAGTCCCTTTATGTCCTCTGCATCTGTTTCCAAGATGGCGGCTGCGTCACAAACGTTCTCAAATTACAGCTAAACAGTACACATAAAATATGTTTCTGAAAGCATTTGAGGCGAGAAATAGGTAATGCACTAACAGAATGTAGACCCATATTGGATCAGCTCTGCCTAGTTTGACAGTTTGATCTGTTTCGTGAGTTGTCAGCTTTCTTTTTTTTTTTCAACTTTACTGAGTAAATGACACATTTGTTTTGGTCTGAGATGTTGGTGCTATAGTGCGACATCTAGTGGCTGAATGTCTTCAGTGTCCTGTATTGCAACTTTAACTTTTGTGCCGGTACTCCTGTCTGCTTCTACAAACTGGGGGCGTGCTGACCCAAATCTACTGCAGGTAATACACTGACTATGAATAAGTACCTCATACAACCCCACTTTAAAAAATCCGAACTATCCCTTTAAAACTTCTATTTTCTAGGCTGAATAGCTTGATTTCCGGTTTTGCTGTAACTGTATCACACTCGACGCAGCTCTTCACTCAGACCCGACAAACATAAGTCTCTCGGTTTGGCTGGCAGACTACGGAAGACAACTGAACACTGCCAGTACCGAGTGATTATTTCAACAGCACAGCTGTAACTAACCGAACAGTCTGTATTTTAAGCTATTTTACAGTCCGTCGGTTCCTGCTACACTCGCCCTCCCCTGGTTCAGAAAGACTTTAAGTCGCGGTTGCTCAAATTTTCGGGGAGAATATTTAACGGATAAGAGCGAAATAACGGACCCGGTTTGGGTGAAATGTTTGGTTATCATTACTGTTTATTGAAGAGGGTGTCCTACACTGAGCTGTAGTTTCTCTTTCAAGAGGCGAGGAATGCAATCTGAGCATCAATGTTTCACTGGGGCAAGTGGAAGAAGAGGATGGGAGCCAATAGTTCTTCAAAGAGACCAGTTTTCGATGAAAAGGAAGATGGTAAGTGATGGAAAAGTAAACGCTCCTTTTAGGAGTTGTTGCTAACAGTTAGTCAGTCTGGGGCTCTCAATATTTGATGTATTGTGTCTTTGTTTCACGGTACTGTATCTAAAACCTCTTCAATGAGCACTAGCCTGTAATATTACCACAGAGTTAGCTAAAACTGAAGCTAAGTTGTCAAAGTTTTTTTCTAATGTCGACAGACGAGCACTGTTGCTGCTGAGGTGAAACCCTCAAAGCATGTTGCCTACATTTAACAAAGCCCGTGTTTGTGTGTGTTTGAGAGGTTAAAGAAACTTCCTACTAATCGACAACTATACTGTTTGTCAGGTTAATTATCCAGAGGCGACAATAAAAGAAGCAAACTAACCTTAAATTAGCATTTTCATCGCACACAATAACGCCCACACTACACTCACAGCACACAGGGTCTCCAGTTCAAATGAGCCTATATACAAAGACAATATCTTCATTACATGGCAGAAAGTGTAGCATTAACACTCGGTTACAGTAAAGACATATCTGCTGCTCATACTGTGAGAAAATACTTTAAAGCCTGAATGAACTCTTTGAAACGTGGACTGTTTGAAGACAGAGAGTTAATTGCGTAATTAAGACAAGATTAATGTCACGCATGGAAGTAATGTTAATTCATGATAGCTTGTCAGTGTATGGAAAAATAAGCCTCTTGGAAGTGCACCAAATAAGCCCAGCACTGAGTCACTGGATCTGTGTGATAGAGCTACAGAAAGCCAGTGTTGCTACAGAGAGCTGCCATCAATGTGTGCTGGCCAAGTTACAGTCAAAACTTGAGTAAATGAGGTCATATCACTACAGGGATGTGGTCATATGGCCCCAGTCTGCGTGTGTGTGCATGCATGTGCGTGTGTGTGTGTGTATTTAGTACACACTCCTACATACAAGGATAACCCAATTAAGCTTTCCGCTTTTTTGTCAATAGCCTACAAGAAAAAGTGTCCAGCTCTAATTCAGATTACTATCAGGGTTAGTGGTTATTGAACAGAAAACAGGAGAGGTATGTTCTCACCCTTGCAGCAGTTGACCAACAACAAGTCCTGCGTTGCTGTTTTAAGGTTGAGACAGATGTCAATTTCTGTTTCTGTAGCTGTTCTGTGTGATTAAAAGGAGAAACCTTTCCAAGGTTGAGATTTTGTGTGTCTCCTTTTTGTACAACTGCAACGATTACTTGATTAGTCGGACGACAGGAAATTAATCTGCAAATATTTTGATAAAAGAATAATCCATTTTTCAAGCAAAAATGCCAAACATTCGCTGGTTGAAGGCTCTCAAATGTGAGAATATGTTGCTTTTCCTGGTCATAAATTACAGTAAATTTAATATACGTGGGGTTTTGGATTGTTGGTTGGACAAAATAAGACATTTGATAACATCATAGTGTTCTAGGATATTGCGAGTGTGGAGTGTTTTGCACCATTTTCTGATGTTTTTTTGATCAAGTGATTAATCAATTAATCTTGAAAATAATCAGCAGATTAATCGATAGAGAATAACTGTTAGTTGCAGCCCTAATGTGAAGAGAAAGAGAGAGCCTCTAGCATCTTTATTATCAGACTGAAGACAGTTTCCATAATCTCTTATCATTAATAGGATGCAGGTGCCACTTATGTATGACCCATAAAACACTAATAACTGCTGTAGCCCTGCTTCAGTTTCAATTTCCGTCGACTGTGTCAAAAGTCAGTGCGTGTGCATCATCATGGTCATCATCACTGTCTTTGTCATAACCACCATGATGATCCATAAATGCATAGATTGCCCACTGTGTTCTCTGTTGCAAAGGAGTGTTTGATGTAATTACACCAGAATGTAGTCTTAATGCAGCAATGAAATACTCTCCTGCAACACTTGCTGCACAGTACAGTGGGTAAGGAGAGAGGTGGGCGTGGGGCAAATATGCATTAAAAAGAGACAACTGTTAATGTCAGTCTGATCACCTTGAACACTTGTGAAGCGCTGATTCTACACAGTGGTACCTTCTTTGTAAAGCAGCTGCTTCTCTTTTACCCTGTTCATTTTTCAAAGGGCTACCTAGCACTGATAACAGTGGGTGCAGACCATGGTGCACTGCGTTGTGGATGCTGACTTCGACTCTAGATGTCTCTTGCTGCCTGTCAGGTCTCTTAGAAACAGTATCTCTCGGCTTCTTGGAAAACAGCATGTGGCCTACATTATGCAGTAATATTAGAGCAGCATTTGGCTCCAAAGGCTGCAAACATAATCAAGTGGTCAGGTTGATGTCGAAGCATAGCTGCCAAAAGGGCTTTTTTGGCAGATAGTTTGATTAGCAACGGAAGGCTGTGGAATTGATTGAGGTGCACATCCTGCATTGCTTTTCTCACTGAAACTCTTTGACAACAGCATACAGAGTGGGAAAGCTGGTCCAGTCTATCAGACACTTTATTTATCATTATTTATTTATATATATTATATATTATTTAGGACAGGTTTCTTCTTATTTTCTTTGACTGCTAAATCACTAAACGTAGCGTGTTAAATGTCTGAAGTCCGTTTTTTCTGAAGTACCATATCTTATAGCAGTGGTTCCTAACCTTTTTGTCTTGTAACTGTCTTTTAAAATGAACCAATGGATGTTGCAGGTTTTATTTCTTGGGGACTGCAAATAAAGACTTTGAAATGAAGAGTCTCCCCTCTCAGATTGTTTAGTTTGAATGATTTTTGGAGGCCCGAAGAGGTGCAAATATCCAGTATTTCACCAGAAAGTACACTTTTTTTTTTTTTTCTTGAGACATCTCAGATGTGTCTTGTCCTGACTCATAGGTTACGTGAATAATGATGAACTGTGGACAGCTGTGTGTCCAGAATCCAACCGTTGCACTTAAGTGTGGACAAAATTATTTGAATATTTTATTCAGTTATGAATTCAAAACATAAAACATTTGATTTTTCAGCAGATCAAATGCAAAATTCCATTATGCTCGCTTTTCTTTTATTGAGGGACACTTTGCCTTCGCTCAGAGTGATTGAGCTCTTTGAAAACATCACTCAGGGCTCTGAAAACAGCTGGTGTTTTTTTTGTCCATTTTACAAACAACATAATTAACCAATCAATTGGAAAAAATGTCAACAAGTGAATCAATAATGATAATACTCATTAGTGGCAGCCTACTATAAATGAGCTTACACAACACAGTTGGAGCTGACTGAGTGTATGGACGGTTTCATTTAACTATCAGCCAGGTACCGGACAGTAGAGCACTCCACTCTCTCTGAATCCTCATCTGAACTTAGAACAGCACAGGCCTGTCGCTTTTTGAAAGAGAGCACTTGTTGTGAATGTGCTACAGTATTCAGGAGAGAGTGCAGAACTGACAAATGCTGGCTTTTATTGCGCAAGTACACGGACCTGATGTACTTGTTAATAATGCTCCGAAGGATTTACAAAGTATTCAAAGTGCGTGCGTGATTGTGCATTCAGAGGAAGTGGTTAATTGTGTTGTCTGTTTATTGTGTTGTTACATTGCTGTATGCTTTTGATCATCCTTGTTAAGCCAAAGGCAAATTTCCACTTCTGTGGACAATAAATTTCTATTCTTCATGTAGTGCGTGCATGTGTGAGCGTGCGTGACTACTCTTCCCATCAAGGAAGAAGTGTATGAGGCAATGAAAGCAGATTTGGTTGAGGATAAAGATAGATGCAGAGAGAGATGGCTGATTACTTGCACTGAATACTGAGGCACTCACTTTCTTTCATCTCTGTTACAGCCTCTCAATTTCTCTCACTCCCTTTATTCAACTCTACTCCATGGCTGCCTGCAGCTACTGGCCTGCTGCCACAGCGGAGAGCCGCCGTAATTGGCCTTAGCAGTAACGCAATAGGTGGGGGGAATACTGTCGTGGTCATATTGCGGTATCATCTGATCCTGGAGTGTGGCCACATATTGTTGAGTATTTCACCTGTAGCACGCTTTAATGATCAGATGCACGGCAACAGCTCATGTCCAAAGTACCAAATTGTCGACCCTGTCTCAAAAGTAAACATGTGACCTCGGTGTGCATAGCATAATCACAAATCTGTTGCTTCTACATGAATAGAAGCAGATAATTGCTGAAATACTGAGAAAAATGAAGTGGCAACCAAAATACAATTACTGAAAGAAGTGCAAATGGCAGTTAAAATGAAGGTGCTGAAAGAAAATGTGAGTGTTAGTACTGAATGAAGTAGAAGTGTCAGTTTAAATGTTAGCCCTGAGCACAGTTGAAGCATCAGTTGAAGTAAAAGCGCCGAAAGGAATCGAAGATTTAGTTGAAGCCGGTGCCAGTTCAAGAAACTGAATGAGATGTCAGCTGAAGTGTACGGGCCGAAAGCAGTTGGAGTAAATTGTGTATGAACAGTGCGTCAGAAGAGCTGAAGATGGTGGTGTTCAAAGGTGAAGATCTGTCACTTGAAAGGGTTTGAAGTGTCATTTGAAGTGTAAGCATTAGAAGGAGTTGAGATGGTGTTGAATCTCCATCTGAATGCGCAGTTGGAGTGTAATCACTGAAGGCAGATGGACTCTCAGTTAAAGAGTGAGAAATTAAAGCAGTGAAGAGATTGTGTTACTGTTACTGTGTTTACAGTCATAAAAAAGTAAACTCCTATGTAAACTAATTTTCTATGGAAGAATTGACCAATTTAGCTCGCTTATTAAGATACTACATTAGTGGGATACTTCACATTACTCAATGTTATTCAAATACAATCATGACATTCAAAAAATTACATTATGTTAATTGATAACAGCTGCATACTGGGTAATAATGACAAACTGCTGGTGAGTCAGGTCTGACAGTGTTGGCGTACCGCTACTGGTGACAGCTTTGTATAAGCCTTTTTCACAGCAGACATTCTAACTTGGCATAGAAGGAAAAGCACAGGTGTTACTAATAACATAAACGATGACTCCGTTCTATTCAAGTGTCAGATTATTTACACCTGTGCCGTCACATGTTAAAATGTCTTCTGTGGGAAAAAAAGGTCTGTTGAAGCTGCTTGAGCTAACGTTAGCTTCACAGCCCCGAATCTTGGAGGTCTCAGGGTGGTGATCCTAAAACGATGATGTCATGTGCTTGAAAGAAGATAGCGGCAGCTCTCTTCACAAATTGTCTTTTATTTGCAATCAGCAACTACCAAGCTACTAGCTAGCCACCGGTCTGACGTGACTTAGATCGTTTCAAGATTTCTCACTCGGTTGGTCTTTTATGAACACACAGCCCACTCCTTATTTTTTTCAAACATCAAAGTGATGTTTCTTCTCCCAGAAAATACGTCTTTGGCCAAGCAGACATCGACATGCAGAGAGCATAATTAACCAGAAGAAAGCCAAGAGTCTATTTGTTGTTTTGCCAACTCGCAGAATTAACATTAATTAGCTACAGCTGAGTAAATTTGTTGGCGACAGTTGTCATTATGGCCGGTGCAAGCAGCAATCTCTGGCTTAAACTTTGACCTGCTACAGTTCGTTAAGACTAAAATTGCACCTCTTGCAATATGAAAGTTGCGCTGTCTCTAAATCACGATTTCGATTTATATATATTTAGCCCTGATATAACTTGAAAATACCCTTGCTCTCAATATTTTAAGGGTAGCTGTCACTTTTTCCCAATTGGTTGCGCTTTCATTTTGGAACAAACCTTTTTTTTCCACATAGGATACAACACTCGATAAAAGCAGCTCACAATGCCTCATGTGTACGTTTTGTCCATCCCCCCGGTCTTACGTGACCTTGTTTGCTTCAGGTGATGTGCAGGTGATGACAGTTGTAGCAGCTCTAGAGGCAGAGCGATGGAGTCTTCAAAGAGATCTGCTCAGCTTGATGCTGAGATGACAACAGAGGGAAGAAAGGTCGCTCTTGCTTGGTGCGGTGTGTGTGTGTCTGTGCCTGTTTCTGTGCAGGGAGGAAGGGATTAGCACAAGGGGAATGCAATTGAAGTGGGCAAGGAGTGACTGTGTGGATTCTCTCACACCTGCTGTCTTTCCTTTGTTTTTGTTACTACATTTGCACTTTCGTGACCTCTCCAAAGGGGACACCGTTTTATTGTTGACCACAAATCAGCTTGACTTTGTCTTTGGGAAATGACAGACTGGAATTGATAAGAGGAGCATCTAATAAAAGCAAACAAAACTGTTACCTTTAGGCGCCCTTGCAGCAGTAGTTAGTTTAGTTCAATATATGGCTCTCTGGTCGTACAGGTCTTTTATGGAGAAATATATTCCTGCTTTCAGCCTGCATTCAGCTCATTCCCACTGCTTCAATTACTGAACTAGATTCATGACAGAGGGAAGAGAAGTGGCACTCTCGCCTCGCCAATTCCTGTGGGAAACCTGAATGAAACTGTAAGTATATTTTCACTTTGCCCATGCTCAGGTATGGAAGTCTATAGGTGACTATATTAAAATGATAATGTAAACTTAAAAATGAAAATGTAATTCCACAATAGCATTATTATTTTTCACATATTTGTGTTATTTGAATAAAAATGAAAATGCAAGTATCCATTTTGCATTTTCATTTTACTTGTATATTTTCAAAGTCGTACCCCGCTGTACAGTGGACAATATTCACATTTGAAAATTAAAATACAATATAAACAATGTAACCTGATTTTCCATTTATGCAAGCAATGTTTAAGTCCCAATTAAAATTAAAATGCAACTTTATAACAATTTGAAAATGGAAATGGCATTTGACATTTCATTTTCAAAGACTTAACCAGCTGTACAGTGGACATTATTCAAATGTTAAGCATATGCAGAGGCGCCTGCCACTGAGCCATTTCATTTTAAACAGCGGTATGGTATCAGTGGTAACAGCTTCCTGCAATACTCACAGCTGAAATACTGTCTTAAGGGTAAAATCAACCTATCAAACAACACTCTTAAACCACCTGCAGTGATCGATTAACTTAAACAACTAACCTTTCACTAGAAAAACCCTCTCAAAAATCTACAAGATTCTGTTAAAAACTAACGACTACCTCACCATTCCAACCCAAAACTGGGAAAAAGACCTAGCTATTACCACCAATATTAACCATTGGAAACAAATCTGCACTCAGTCAGTATAAAATCCTGCACAGAGTACACTACACTCAACAGAAAATGTTCAAAATGGGATTCGCAGACATCATTTGCACTGCACACTAAACACCACGGACGACTGCTATCATGCCACCTGGCTCTGCCCACCCATTCAAACATTCTGGACAACTGTTACTCAGAAATTGTCCTCCATTCTGGGTTGCAGCACTCCAGTCTCCCCATCCATATGTCTCTTGGGAGAACTCTTCTCAGTTGAACGGCCACTCATCCCAGTGACTTCACTTACTATCTGAACACATCACAATGGAAAGACTCACAAAAAACCAAGTGGACCAGTTTAATTACCATTGGGCCCCATTCACCCCACTCATCAGTTCTATAGACCTACCAGTGGAAGTAACCCTGTTAGCATAAAAACATATAGAGTGCTCACTCACTCACAGTAACAAGTAATCATGCCTCAAATAACAACCTCCCCCCTTTGCTTGTGAAGCCAGTAACTCGGCCCACACCAACTCCTCATCAAATCCCTACCGGAGAGACTTAATTCTGATATTTAAAAAAGAAAAAAGGGAAGGGAAGGACCGGGACCTCCAGCTGGGGGAAGAAAAAAAAACCTTGCAAAACACTTCTAAAAAGGGGCAATATGATCTGCAAATGGACCAGCACCCCCCCAAGGGTCTCGCTGCGACCCTAAGCAGACCAGCCAAGTGTGTGGTGTGTGACCAACAGGCCCAACCTACCTGACCTACACCTGACCACAACCTTTTTTTTTCTTTACCACTTTACCACCCAATCAGGCAAGTGGGTTCCTAGATTTACTAGCCCGACGTCGCATTTCACTTGCCCCGAGGCAATCAGGCAAGCCTTATTGCTGAACCATGATAGGCTTCCATACTCAGGCAATCTCACAGCAAATGGAGAGGATTGGAGAGGATTAAAAACTCAGATCGCATATCATAAAATCAAGTTGCTTGACAGACTCTGCTTGACTCTCTGTAGTTTGTAATCCCATTCTTCACGCTGGGTGTGTGTGTGTATGTATGTATGTGTGTATGTGTGTGTGTGTGTGTGTGTGTGTGTGTGTGTACTGTCTGTTTGTGGGGAGGCCTCTGTGCAGTGCAGTGAGACTAACCCTGAGCTCCAACATTTCATTTAGCAGCCAGTCCAGACATTATTGCCCATGGAAACCAATTAAAGCCAGTTTTCAGACAATCTCAGCGACTCTGCATTGTTCCTATGTCAAAATGTTTTCCATTTTTTTAAGAATAGTAGCCTGATTGGTTGTCTTTGTGCACTAGGTTTATAAACTGTAGTGCATAGGCTTTATTGTTTTATGTTGAGTAATTCTTTAGCGTCGGTTAATTTTAAAAAAAGTTACAGGGGATTCACTGACAGTTCGCTAAGCCCCGCCCCCCTTAGTTACTGTTAGTTCTGTCAAACTTTCTGTTCTCACACAGCACACATGCAGTTTACAGTAATAACCTTCGCAGAATTACATCGAAAAGTTCTTAGCCATTTTTTATGCAATGTAATCCTTGATTTCAGACAGAGGTAAATAAAAACAGGCGTCTCATTTCTAGCTGGCGACGGTCAATATGGCTAGCTAAAATGACAGCGGTCACTAGCAGGTTTTATCAGTGACAGGTAGCTAGCTAATCAAGTTCCATGAGTTGGTTGAACACCTTTTGACTTTTTAATTTTTCCAGCAGAGTTGTTGTAAAAAATGGAGTCCTCTTAATTGGTCTTAAATATACGCTTAATAGCTACATATGTATCATGCTAAACATCTAAGGCTAAAACTGAATGTCCCTGGCAAAAAGTCTGCACCCTTACCAGCTGATGATTCATATAGAAGACATGGAAATAAAGAAACAGCATTGTTCTTGTATTACAGTGTGAGTATGATAAAGAAAAATGCAAGCTCAGAGGGTATTTCGCTCTAACATAACTCTGTTTGGATGCTTAGCATACAGTATGTGTTGTTATTTTTAACATGTTTTCTTGTATTTTATTTTGCTTTTTGAATAACTGATGTGCTTGGCAAACATAACGCTATCTTGGGTTATGTTGGTGGAGTGTAAACTTCTGCTAATGCAGTAAAGATTGAGGCAGAGCTGCCAATGTTACTATAAACTGATAGCATCCATGACTGGTGTCCACACAGTAGGAAAATACTACACAGTGGATGTGGTAGTTGTGAACTGGGCTCTGCAATGATTAATCAATTAATTGATTAGTTGGCAACTATTAAATTAATTGCCAACTATTTTGATAATCAAATAATGAGAAAAATGTCCAAATTCTCTTTCTAGTTTCTTTAGTCCTCTATGACAGTAAACAGAATATCTTTGGGTTGTGGACTGTTGGTTGGGATAAAAGAAGGTATTTGAGGTTATCATCTTGGGCTTTGGGAAACAGTGCTCGATCGTTATTTTTCACCATTGTCTGACATTTTATGGACCAAACAACTAAGAGATTAATTGAGAAAATAATCATCACATTAATCGATAATGAAAATAATCGTTAGTTGCGGCTCTACTGGCCTCTTTTACCTGTTAACCCATATTAACCCGTCTAATGTTGATAGTCAATGACTTGCAGCTCTGCTAATGAATGCAGGTTATGTTTGAGCAGATGTGTGTTTGGTTTTGGTTTCTTAACTTCAGAAAAGCAATACAGTTTCATCTACTATTTTAGGATGTTAAATTGCAGTATTTCTGTCTCTATGGCTGCAACAGTATGCAAACTTTTAAACTGGTATTGAAATGATAACATTGCTTTTTTTTTTTAATGGCCGACCTTCTGGGATTGGATTTTTTCAGGAGGCTATTTGTAACTGAGAGAACGAGGTCAGAGGAAGGTGACTGTGTTCTTCACATCACTGCAAGAGGACAGAGCAGGACGGCCAGTCTGTTGGCCAGCCTCTTTGATGTCAGAATACCACACCGCTCGCCACCACTGTACGTCTTTATGTAGAGCTTTGAGCTCACCTGTGTTGCCAAAGAGTTTGTCACATTCATTATTGTTACATGCACACAAGAAACAAGGTTATTGAGAGAAATTAAATGAAGGCAGGAAGTCAGAGAACGCTTTTACACACACGCACACGCACACTGCAATAACAGGATTACTGTAAAACCCATGCTTACATGCTGTTGGTCAGTAATCAGATTTCTTTCCTACCCCCAACCATATTTTGTTAATCAAGGGCTTTGGATTTAATTATTTTGGACACAAGGATGGACCATCACAAGTAATAATCTTTTCTTTCATCCAGCTGCACACGGCAATACTTTCTCTGTCTGAAGTCTTTGTCATGCACAAGAGCTTTTGTAAAACCCCAGTAAGAAACCCAGCTACTGCTAAGTGTACATGTGGCTAAAAATCTGTTTTCTCAGATGTAATCTAGCCATGTTAAGGAGTTTTTCATTTACATGACGTTTAAGAAATCCACCAACAGTAATCAGGGTACACACTGACTCAATGATGGCACACAAACACACACATCCATATTCTCATTCTTGAAATACTGCACACTGAATGGCCACTGAAATGTGACACTATTTAAACTGACAGAGTCTCCTCCCTTGCAGCTGCACATTATACCCTGGGGGAGTGCGTATGCAAACAAACCTCATTCACTTCATAGATCAGAGGTCTGTAAAAACAATCACGCTGCTTCTTACAGGTGTCGAGAGAAATGTGTCTCAGTCGATTGCAAGGAAAAGTGATAGAGTTAAAAAAAAAAAAAAAAAAAAAAGGTGTTGCGTAACCATGTAAGGGTTTTGAAACTGGGTTTGGGTTGATGCATCATGTGAGCGCGCACCTGACTGGTGAACTGAATATACAGCTCTTGTGCTTGTCCTCAATACCTGTGAGGACTAACAGAAAGTCAGGTGTATCTGGGCCAGAACACGACGTGTCCTGCCTCTGCTTCAAATCGGAGCGGCTAATGGGAGAGAACTAGGCCACAGTGTCCATTTCCTCTCACCTTAAACACACACTTAAATGCATTGTCATACATGCCAGGCTTCAGCTCAAGCACAGTTTGGCAGTGTAGTAAAGTATTCTATCTCTGTTGCTTAAGTAAAGCTGTTTTCTTTGTCTTGAGGTATTGTTCTCCTCTTTTAACTCCACTGTAAGTGTGCTTATATAGTGATAATATAAGTGTTCTTTCTTTGGGTTCATACAACATGCGTTTGCATATTCAATTTTTCCTGAAAGTGACCTTAAATTGGGGTTGGAGATGTTTTCGTGAATAATTTGTGATATATCTACATCTTCACTTTTGTGCTTTGTATATGTGTTCATGTGAAGACAGCTGGTGTTGCAAGTGAAGATGTATTATTCAGCCGTCAGTGTCCTTTTCACCTTTGAGGGACTGAAAATAAAGAGTGCTTTTTTTGTTGTTGTTTTTTTTTCAGAACTCAATACCTGAACTGCTTTTTAAAAAAAACTCATACTGGACAGAACTCTATTTATACCATCACAATTTTTCTTTTCTCTTTAGAGACTCTTTGTGACTGCTCTTCCTCCTCTTATGCCTCTACCGCATTCCCTCCCACCACCTCCCACCACGCTCTAAATAGATCCTTAATGTATCCCTCTGTGAACAGTTGAAAGGTTAGTATGGCATTTTAACCCTGGAGCGTGGTCCATTTCTTCACCACGATGTGTCACAGTCCAGTGGTTTGTGAAACTAGGTCCCAGTTAAGAGGAAGGATTGTAAAAGCAGTTAGGGTTGGGTATTGAGAACTAGTTTGTATTTGGCACTGGTTCCAAATATATGGGAATCAGGGAGTTTGGACCCACTGAGCAGCTGTCTGCATTCACAATATGTTGGGAGCTATCTCTCAAAAGTGTTGCCAAACTTCACATTTCCTGCAACATTGTATAAGAATCCAATGTTTTTGATGTTACCAGTTGTAGTCAGAATGCCCCAGAATCAGCTAGTGCTAGTGCGTCTGATTCAATTACAACAAGCATAATAATAAACTATGGTAAGATAGAGAATATTGATATGTTGATATTTTTACCAAAAAGAATTGCAAACTCTCTATAATTAATGACAAATGACAGCTTTATGGCACCCTAAATCTGCAGAAAAAAATATTGCTTTTGCTTGTAACATATTTGGCTATCTTTGATAAACAGATGAAATGCTAAGAATCAATACCAAGATTTAACAAGAACCAGGGTCTATAAGCAGAATCAGAACTGGTCTTGATAAAATCTAAAAGACACTAAGGCTGCAACTAACAGTAATTTTCAGTATTGAGTTGTTTGCCGGTTATTTTCTTGATTAATCTTTTTGTCTATTAAATTGATAAAATGGTGAAAAATGCCCTCCACAGTTTCCTTAAGGTGACGTCTTTCTTAGAGGAAACAGGAAGCATGTTTTGTCTGACCAACAATCAAAAATCCCTATGCTATTCAATTTACAATGAAAGAAGACGGAGAAAAGAACATGCATACAAAGTGACTCATACAATTATCGCTTGTCAAAATATATAATTTTCTGTCGATTGAATGATCAGTTAAACAGTTAGTTTTTAAAAGACATCTGACTGCAGTAGCAGTGGGAGTGGTGATGTAGCCTTCGCTGTACCTTCAGCTTTAATGACTGTACAGTGGCTGACCTGGTTTTGTGATGATGACCTTTGAGGAGTTAGGCAAGGCTGTCCAGTAAATCCATCGCTTTTTCAATATAGTAACTTAACACAGTGCCGCAGGAGTAACCCACACTGACATTGACTTACATTGCAGACAGTCTATATGTATTGTCTGTTCCCAGATATAATAATAGGCCATAGGTTTTACCATAAGTCCAGCACAATGCCTCCCCTGTGCTTTGTTAATGAGCCAAAACATCATGACTACACAATGTGCCCATGCTGGCCCAGGAGTTGTGAATCACAGTGAATTAATTATGCCAATGCAGGGACTAGGAGATGATGTGGCAGCACTGTAACGTAACATACACAGAGAGAAAACACGCACACACACATACACACACAATGGGAGACATTGCCATGGTAACCTCAGAAGTTTTCACACGGTCCAGATGATGTTTCTTTGTGACAATGCTGTGCATGTGAGAGTCCCCATGCTGCAGTGCAGAATCATCCTCTGAAGTGTTCTCGTCTTGCTCCCTCTGACAGCTTTTATATGTATGATACAGCCTCCTGTAGTGATTTCTTTGAGTGTAGAGGTCCAATTTCACATCTCCTCTTTCATTCTCAGCGGCATGCCTCCCTGTTTGTGAAGATTTACTCGGCATCTGTGCAGCGTTTTCATGCCTCATTCAACTTTACGACTCCAGAATACTGTGCATACTCACACCTACTGTACATAAAGTTTACTATTATGTAATTAAAATAAAACTGACTTGACATTGTATTGTAACTGCACAACCACTGTGTGAATTTGTCTAAATCCATGGGGGTTACATTTGCACATGGGTGTCTTTGTATCAAACTGTAACTGCTGTAACAGTGGATGTTACTTCTCTGACAGTGCAGGGCAGCGCAAAAGACATATACCAGGTTAAAGGATTAGTTCAGCATTTTGGGAAAAATTATTTGCTGCCTTGGTAAGAGTTATTTTAGAAGATTGATACAACTTTCATATATATCTGTTCAATAGCTGCATTCAATTAGCTGGAAGACTGGAAATGGGAAAACAACTACCCTGGCTCTGTCTGAAGGTAACAAAATTAACATGTTATATCTCATTTGTTTAATATGCCCAAAAATCAAAGTATAAAAATGGCAAGTTGTGGTTTTTTACATACCAGACTATTTCTTGACCAGGTGCAAAGACTTCCTGGAGTGGTTGCCTGGCAACCTCACAGTGACAAACCTTCAGAATATACTGTACAAGATATAACATGTTAATTAGTGAGCTTTAAAGATGCTGGTAGTTGGATTTTTAATACCAGGCTAGGTATTTCACCATGTTTCCACTCTTTATGCTAAGCCAGCTAACTGGCTGCTGGCTGTAGCTTCATATTTAACATTTAGACATAAGAGTTGTATCAAGCTTCTGATTTGACTCTCGACTAAAGCAAATAAGCTTATTTCCCAAAATGTTAAAAATATTTCTTTGTTTCTTTACATGTTGTCAATAGAGAGAGGTAAAAGTGAAAGATATGCACTGAAAATACTCATAGGTCCAATAGCAAAGACTTTGTTCACAACAGTAAACTTAAACTCAGAGAGCGGAATTAAAGAGAGATATGGATCTTTAAGATGTAGATATGGCAAACCAGATTACTGGCCTGGATGTCTCCATCCACAGAAGTCTGAGGACTAGATATTGTAGTAGTAGTTGAGTGATGGATGAAGAAATAAACAGGCATGACTGCCCACAGAGAAAATCGGTAGTTTCTATCGGTCAACAATGAAACACCCAATAAAACTTGGCAGTTGATGCATGAACCCCTGATCTATGCCCTCCATTGATCTTTAAGGCACCAGCAGTTCAAGTTCATTCTAATTTGATAAGTAACCTTAGCAACAAGGTAAGGACTATGAATCAAATGCCCCACTACTTGTTTTTGAATAGAGGTTCATCACATTAGTGAGGCACACAAACATAGCGAGGAAAAAAAACAGCCAGATCAAGCCTTAATGGATGCTTTAATTTTCCAGCAGTGTGATTCCTTTGTGCCATCATAAAAGCCACCCAGCAGATGAAGATAAAAAAAAAAAAAAACACTCTCAGGGTAATTAATGCACATGCAAGGAGACTCAAAGACGGTATAACCGCATGACAGTCCGCCCGCAGGGATCGTCGACCACTGGAATTGAATATAGTGCTGCACCGGCACACCCTCTGTGAGTATCTCCCTACGCTTGTCCAATTATCAGATGAGATCCATAGCTGAAATTGTCACGCCTGTAAAAACAATGAGGTCTGTAGTGCTCATGAATATTCATGTGATGCTCTGTTTAGAGAGCCCGCAATTAGGCTGTATTAGCGCTCTAGTGTACAAGGAGAAAATGATGATGATGGCTGCTCAGTGATGATAGTGATTTAAGTAAACAGATTCATCAAATGTGGCCTTCAGCGCAGTGAAGAAGCGCTTCCCCGTCATGTCGGTTTGAAGTTTTTTTGTTTTTTTTTTTGTCATAAGTTACAGAGTAAACCTTAGCTACAAACAGATCTCTAAGGTAAACGGGGAAACAACATGCTTTAAAGAGCTTCTTACAAAGGAGGTAGTTCTGTCTTTGTCCTAAACAAACAGTGGATCTGTGGAAATTGAGTGTTACAGTGTTGACTTTTTTCCACTTGATCTTTATTTCTTAAGTCTTCAACAAATACACTTTTATTTGCGCAAGAGGCACCTCTGAGAGCAGTATGTTAAAACTTCAACTACTTGAAATGAAGCGTGCTGCTAATGTAAAACATTTCAAGCCACCATATTCTCTTTATCACCATCCAAGGCACATGCAGCCTTTCCTGTGCTGATCAAAAGAACATGTGAGTCTTTTCCCCCCTGTTGTAATGAGAGTCCCATCAATAAAGATCAAAGAAGATCAGTGGAAGGTCAGGATGGCCTATAAGCAGCACTCAGACCCTGAGCTCACATGTAAAACTGAGAATGCCAATGGCAAATTGCTTTGGATTTCCAATGAGTTGAATCGTACAGTAAGACTTCCTGCATCCAGCTCTCAATGCATTCAATTGGATGCTCAATATCAAAGACTCTAGCGTGTCCCAGTAGCAGCTCGACTACTACAGACTGTGAAATATGGCTTACTACTGCGATAAAATATTCAGTAATCACGTGGGAGGAGAAGCAGCTGTAAAGCAAACAGTTCTTTTTAGACCCGTTCTTACTATGATCCTAGTTGCACTGTGTCATGTCACATGAACAGTGAAGTGTCACATGCACTCAGACTCTGATCCTTCTGCCAGTGTCTGTGTAGAAATACCAAACTACCGCCATGAGAACTTGAGCAAAGCAGCGGTGTCTGCTGCTGATGCTATAAAGCTGCCGAGCATGCTGCATAGTGGTTCTATGCACTGCGTATGCAAATGGAAAAACCTGTCAGCAAAATCTGAGAAATGGCTTGTACACAGGCTGATAACATAGTGCAGAGGCAGACAGCGTAGGATTGGATTAGAAGCGGAGGCGTATTCTCAAAAGACAGAACAGGAAGGGATCGATGCTAGGAGGTTTTTTGATCCCAGTCCAATAGGCTTCACTCTGTGTGATTTGATGGCTTGGTTGTACTCTAAATGTACTGTGCATTAACATTTCAGAGTTCACTTTTTGTGTTCTGTGTCAAACTACTTTACATTTTAAAAGGCTTTTTGATATGTGTTCATTCACTCTACCGATATTTCAATATTCAGATAGTCATTTTAGCATTATTGAAATAATGATTGATTGGGTGCCAGGCTTTGTTCTAATGTTGGGATGATCCACCACATTACCTTAGGTACAAATTATGTGTAATACAGTCCTGTTATGACCAACACTAAAGTTATTACAGCAAGTTTTCATAATAATAATCACTCTCTATGAACCTCTATGAACATCTTCCTTCCTTCAAACTTTTAGATGAAGATGATGAAGAACATCACTCAAGGCAGAAGTAACTGTGCAAACTTTACTCTTGTTACTTATGCTTTAGTAAAAATGGAGCAACATGGAAAAATCATCGGGGTCCTCTATCTTTCCACTTGATGAATCAATGGTTTAGCCCTGGCTTCCAGAACCTATGGAAGAAAGTATCTGGCTCTCCTTTCTTTGTGCCTTGTCACAGTTTTTTACTAGCTGCTTGTTGTATACGGCTCTCCACTAATTTTGCACTAAGAGCGGTTTCAGCATTACATAGTTTGTCCACCAGAGAGCACTGACAAGTTTATTTTTCAACTGTAAAATGCCCCGGTCATTACACATCTTACAACACTTTAAAAAACAAATTGAAGGGATCCTTATCAAAAAGGTTAAAAACAAATATCGGCCTATATATCATTATCAGATTTTTTTACTTTCCAATAACGATTCAATTCAAAATTTAGCATTGGTCTGACTCTGATATGGACCTTTGAACAAAAACAAAGAGGTGAAAGCAGCTGAAAGCTATAAAAACTGCAAACTGCTGGTGTTGATTCTCAGTGGGATCAACATTAGCCTAATACAACACTTTCACATTACAAGAACTAATTTAATACAATATTCAAACATTTAAAAGTTGGCATTAAGCTTTAATCATTTAAGTTAAGGTGTTTATTTTCATACTCAAAATAAGTATCCATTTAAAAAAAACAAACCCTTAAAATATGCATTTTTAGTCTTTACTTATACTCAAGATTTGTTCTTACCGATTAAACCTAGCATAGGCAGGTTTACCTAGCTCACTTTTTAAATGGGAGTATTTTTACATGGTATAGAACATGTGACAGAACTCCTGCAGCAGTCTCCGGCATTTACAATTCAGCCCTCTCAGCACAACACTTTCAGACGTGAATGGAATGAGCACAGTGAACCATGGCTCCATCGTATTAAGTGGTATCGCGTAGATCAATGTACTCAAGCTCTACTGACATCAAAGGTATTAGGTTGCCCCCCATTAGGATAGTGCTTTGCCTCTTCCACAGTCCTTGGTAGCATTCGAGCTCAGCTTGACACATCAATTTCTGGTGACAGTGGGATAGTATCGTTGGTCCAGTTTATTGATCATGTGGTGTTTCTCTTCCAGTTAGATATAGCCTCTTTGGTGAACCCAGGGTGAAATTGGAGGCCACTGAGGAATGTATCAATACTTAATCTTCTGCTCTCCCAGTGGTTTTTCATTAAACCCAACTGAAATTCAGTTATTTTCTTTACTAGATAACTGATGTGTTCTCAAAGGACAACATCTTGGGTTTGGGGGGAAAATGGAACAACGATGCACGTCATCACTCTCAAAGAGTATACTACATCAGTTGTCCACTCATTCAATTGTCATGCACAGTATCTCAGAAATCTCTTTTTTTAAAACCACCACGTTGCATATTCCCATATTATACTGATTGGCCCAAGATTGAACTACAGTTACAACTCAAAATAAAGTGACATATTTTTACTGATTGAGACAGTTGGTATGCTTATTTTTGTGCTTGTCCACATTGCAGCCACGTTAGTTTTATCACACCTCGCAATACTGTAAAATAATGAGACCAACCAACTTTTCATAAGCAAGCACCAATGCATAAATAACATGAAGTCACAACCTTGATGCACCAAGCATCTGTTTAGTGAACCATGCCATAGCTATCTAAACTGCAGGTACTTCTATATGAGTTGAACTCATAATTCATCAGCATCTGTGCTCTTGATAGATTGCCACCCCTCCTCCCCTCACACAACCCTCTTTGTGCCGGGAGCAGCGACTGTGATGGTGATTAATAAAGAACGTCTCATGAAAATTACATTATCTAAGGATTTATAATTAATGCCAAAATACGGCTATAGAAACTTTGCGCCACACACCAAATTCATATTAATTTTCATACCTTCAACCTTCACAATACTTTTCTGTATGTGTCAACATATTCTGCCTCTCCATAAGGTCCCAGCTGTTAATTGCATTGTTTGTTTGTTTTTTGGCTTGTTCCAATAATGACTCTCTATGTAAGATTAATACCATCCTTATCCTTTGACTGTTGTTCTGTGAGCTGCAGTTTTTTTTCTTACTTTATAAAAGTTATCCAGTTAAAGAGAACTGCTTTGAAAGGTTCTCTCTGGACCTCAAAACTCCCTAATTCAGTATTTCCCAGGGTATAATTAGCAAGGTTAATGATCCTGTTGCATAATGTATTTTTCATGGTCTTGAAGGTGTCCTCCACATGGTTCACCTTGTCTAGCCTTCCCTCTTTTCTCAACCACGTTATTACAATTAATTGTATTAACTGCAATCATTATCGAAATAAGCCGAGCTTTTGATCAGTTTGTATGAAGCCTCACCAGACCACTACTAAGGTTATTGGGTGGTTGTCGTTACTGTAATTGTTACTGTAAGCCACTACTGAGCAGGAAAGATTTCAAAATGGGTCCATCTCCCTTTATATCACCACGACTCCAATAGTCTCAAGTAGTGCTGAAACAAGAGGTGGATTTGTAATAGAAAGTACATTAATCAACAATTTTGATAATCAAAAATTGATTAAGCAGTTTATCAGGCAAAATGCCAAATGTATGCTGGTTCCAGCTAAATGTGAAGATTTGATTATTTTCTCTGTACATTGTAAATTGTATATCTTTAGGTTTTGTACTGTTGGATAAAAGAAATGTGGAGATGTCACTTTGGGCTCTGCGAAATTGTGACGGCCATTTTTCATAATTTTGTAGACTGAATGGTTTATCCTAAAATAATTCACAAATGTAATAATATCGAAAATAATTGTTAGTTGCACCCCTACCCGAGCACTGTGCCAAAGAGCTGTCTGTCGTGCTTCTGACACCCCAGGCAGCCCCAAACTATTATTGTCACAATTGAGTTTGTCATAGTGAGGTGCTCTAAACTCTCCCATTCATTTTTCCCATAGACAATGTTGCGTGACTCACAGTTGACAGCTTTGACGGTTGAATCATCAGTACAAAAGATTAACAGCTGCATTAGAAAATATCTGTTTCTTAGATTAAAAAGATGAAGGTACAAGCCTGTGGACATACGCAAGAAGTTAACTATGACTCCTTACAGTATGTGCATTTCACAATCTGGAGCTTAAATCAATGAGTTCTTCTCCATAGCATCGGCAACCAAGGCTCATCTGTGTTGTATTAAGAGCTGTCACAAGTGTTATAACTGAGTTGAGTTGTTAGAGCTGAGTTGTGACTTTGGCTCAATTAGAGGTTTTAAGTACATACATGAAGACACATGCACACTCTCCCTCAGACCACACTAACACTTTGCATGCCCCTTGACATGGGCTTTATGCCAGTATCAGCTCCTCCACAGGAGCCAATCACCCACGGAGGACCCCTGTGGAGCCTACTCAGCATATCATCCTGGTGTGTCAGCAGCTTTCCAGCCCCTACAGAGGAAAAGATGTTGTCGTTCTCCCACAGTCTCCACGGTAGATCGAATTCACTCACACTACACGCTGCAGTTGTCTGCAGGGTCTGGCCATAGTCTTTTGTGCAGCATCCACTGAAATCTGAGAGCACTTGATGGAACCAATTCTGACTTCAGACACTTTTTTTTTCTCTCTCTGGCCTCGTTCACCATTAACCTGCTGGTTTCTCTTGAGTACTACGTGACCATGAAATGACACAAATTACAAACACAGTCAGCAGTGTTCCATTGATTTAAGATAACTAACGTTGCACAGCGTGAATGTTCCATGGAGAGTCCCCCTGTTTGTTGACTTTACTTTAAGAAATGGATGCCCTCTGTCCTTAAATCATTTGACTCAACACCCACTGCAGCGACTGTGTAGAAATCAACCACTTGAAGCAGGGAAAGAAAAGTGCTGCATACCTAAGGACTCTCATAGACAGCACTAGAAAAACATTCATTGAAATGCTTGTGAATGGGTAGTCACACAGGATTTGCTAATTGAGTCCAAGGGTAGAGAGAAAAACATTAGCTTTCAGATGATGACTGTCAAGGCTTTTATTGAATAATAAACCTATTAATTAACTGAAGCACTTCACCTCTGCAGTGTGATGTCACTGGTCAAGCAGTCCAGAGATGGTCTATGTTTTGATTTAAGTCAGTGTAAAGCTTATATGACATTAAAGATCTATACTGCCTCCCACATAACTCTTCTCTTCTCCCAGAATATGTGAACCAGCCTGGCACGTGAGGGAAAAGAGAGCCCCTTATGCTGAGGCAATGGTTACAGGAAATGCCGTGTCCGCTCTAATTATCCCCTTACCATGGAACAAAAGCCTGAATCTCTTATGCCCCTGAATCTGAAGAGCAGCTCCTTTCACCAGGCCAGTTAAAGGGAGGGAGGCTACTTTTGTTTTGCTTCCCATTACCCGATGACTCATACTTTGAGGAAGCGCTGCAATGGTGGGGACATGGATCGATGGGTAAAAAGAAAAGTTTAGGTGGATGGTTAATTGTGCTGTCTGTCACTTAGAATCATGTTCTAAGTCTTTGACAGTGAATTTATATTTCTTGCGTTGATTTTTTTTTTTTTTTAATATATCGAACATCATCTGACACAGAGTGTGACTGCTGTGTGAATGTGGGTTCAGGGATTATGAACAAAGTCAGCAGTGAGGTAACATGTCCCAGAAGTTAAAATATACTTTTTCAGACCTGCCACATTAATACTGCAAACCATTGTCAGACTTGGAAATTATTACCATTTGGCACCCAAATATTACAAAAGCTGTTTAAGTTTGGTATTTAAACATGATTTTTGAAACCTGCATTAATTCACTTTTTGGCCACTCGGGGGCAGCGCAACAAATTATCGCTTTGCAAAGCTGGTGCAACGAAAGTGTTAGAAAACATTTGCCTATTTACACATCCAGTAGACATGGAGCAACATTAACATTTATTTGGAGTCGTGCTTTGGTGACCTGACGAATCCATTTAGCTTTGTTTTGGTCTGAGTTTCGCGGCCACCGTAAGTTCTCATACGTGCTTGTAAGGGAGGGTGAGGGGAGCGGTATTCAGTTGTTTGCAAACTGCAACCTCACTGCTAGATGCCACTAAATTCTACACTCTGCACCTTTAAAACAGCTGCACTGGGAAGCAGTGAGAGTCAACCAGAACAGTTGTGGACTATAAAACCAAAACAATGACCTAAAAGTCACTAAAATTCTCCATAGATCTGAGGGGAACCCACAGAGTTCTCTGTGGGTTCTTCACTACAAGTGACCCATTGTACATTACAAATAGTCAATTGATCCATTGCTCATATTAAAATATTCATTAGTACAGTTTTAATTTTTTTTTATTCAAAATTTTACATTGGCTCCTCAGTGAATTGAAAACAAGGCACTTTGATATCGGGTCGGACCCTTAAATTAACAAGCAACATGCAAACTGGGTTAGCTGTTGTACCAGCTGCCATTGCTGTCATGTCTGTGAGTGATCCGATTGTTAGGACATGCCTGCCTGGAGTTTCAGCCTGTTCAACAGACTCAGTATAAGTTAATGTTGGCATGAGTGCCAGAGGGACTCTGTTCTCACTCTCACTGCTGAATCTATGAACCCAAAACAATATATACAAATTTCTTCACATTTCCCTTTATCCCTTTAATACCTCGCAGATAGCTATGTTCATGGTACAGTGTCTCTGTGTGTTGCGCCAAGGTGCAGTCAGAACCATGCCATATGAGAGGATTAGCCATGTACAAAAGACTGAGCAGAGAGAATCCATACTGGATTAGTCTGTCTTCCAGATGAAACATGCAAACCACACCTTGTGTCTTTTGTCTGGAAGCACCTAGCGTGGTGGGGTTTACCTCCTCATTCAGCACAGGTCAGCTGGTAGTGGGTCTGTCTGAAGGAGGCCAGCCCCGGCATGTGTTTTCTTTTCTTATGATCACTCCATGTCTACATGGACAGGGAGCTGAACAGATCAGGATGTGAGCTTCAGAAGCGGAGTGAGTTTTAAGGAGGAGCTGTGTGAGTTAGGGTCATGCCTGCTGTGCTCACATCTGCCTAGGGCACTGCTACACACACACACACACACACACACACACACACACAGAGAACAGAAACAAGTTTCAATCAGTTTCACAGATGATCGGGAGGAGGTTGGTCAGTGGTAGCCTTCATCAGCCCACATTGCAATACTTGCAGTCTAAAGTAAAAGACTGAGTGATTCCTCTGGTTTCAATCAGTACCAATGCACTTTAAAAAAATCCTGTACAGTGTAAGTCTAAACCTTTTACACCTTTAAGTAATGCAGCCCAAAATCATCACTGTATACATCCTCTGAATGGACATAAAGTAGGGCCAAACGATTAATCATTTTTTATTTTGAAATTGCAAGGGCCACAATTTCAATTACAATTTACATAAAAGTCTTAACAGGCTGTAGCAAGTGAGTGTCTAAGCCAACAATTGTTGATTTCACTGGCTATAATCACAACTGTTGTGGAAAAATGTATTCAGCAGTAGCGAATTACTGTTAATTCTGTGAGTTGGCGAAACAACAAAAAATAATTACTTGCTGTTTTCTCATTACTATGCTCTCTGCATGCCAGCATCTGTACCATTGGTAAAAACCAAAGAAGAAGAAAGACCACTGTATCATTCTGATTGAAAAAAAAATGGTCATATGGTCATAAAAGACCAATAGTGACAAGTGCTTTTTGACATAAACAATCTAGGTGATTAAAGCTAGCAGCTTATTAGCTCAGTAGTTGTTTAGAGTAAATGACAGCTGGTGAACAGAGTTGCTGTCATCTCCAGGTTAAACTGTTCAGCACACCATATCATCATTTTAAGCTTATAACTCAGAATTGACACCTTCAGGATTCAGTGTCAAGCAATCTGTCCTGTCAGTGTATGAAGCTAATACTAACGTTAGCTTGCAGTGCGGAGCTGAACAGTATCTCTCAAAGTTTCGGGTTCTCTCTTCAATTCCTCAATCTTTTTTGGTTTTGGTCATCTCCTCCACTGATTTTGTGCTGTCACCAATCTTTATTCCTTTCTGCCGTTATTTCTTCAAGTTTTCGGTCTTGTTTGTTGAAATGATCAATCAAGGACTGAATGCAATGAGCAGGGCGGCTTTTGAAATGGGGTTTGGACTCCAACTCGCCTGTCTTTATTCTTTTTCACACTTTATTTTTTTTAAAAAAATACTTTTTTAACAATTATTTTTGGCATTTTTTGGCCTTTATTTGACAGTTGTAAGTGCAGATAGACAGGAAACATGAGTAGAGAGACAGGAACAGAACCGCGGATGTTGCGGGAATGTATTTTTGTTGGGTGTTGTAGGTGTAGTCATCGATGCTTTGCTTCTTTGATGCTTTTCTTTAGTGACCAGATGCCATTCTAAACAAAGCTGTGGAGTGACAGCTGTCAAAGGTAGTTATGAAAAGCTAAGTATTTGTAAAGTAAAGTATTTGTTTAACACTGAATTTTTTGAAAAGTTTGTACCTAGCTGTAGAGCGTCTACTCAGTCCTCCATCTTGCCCACAGTGTTAGGTGTAGTCCACAGCTTCTTAATGCCAGTCTGACTTACCAGCAGTATTTCATAATTAGCAGAACTGGCCAATGCAGTTGTTTTCACTAAATGTAAAGCCACATATGTAATGATTAGGTAGAGTAGGCAAATATCAAGTATAAGTAACATCTTAAATGAATGCAATATTAGCAATAGCATTATTTAATGCGATTATACTAATGGAGAAACAATAATGCAAGATCCAAGTATATCTTGTTTAGTATTATGTACAGTAGTAGTTTAATTTTTGGAAAAGCATTTCACTTTAAAATACAATCTGAGTGTTGGTCAGAAAAATTGCATTTTGGTGTTTTCCATAAATTGTTAGCTCTACCATAGAGTTGAGTCAACACATGTTAAGGTCTCAACAAAAATAAACCACTATATTATCGGAGTATTTATAGTGGGACTATTCTGTTGAGCTGCTTTAACGGGTTTCTTTTTTTGCTCACTTGAGAGTAATTCGTCATCACGAGGCTTAAAAGCTGTTTCTCTGTTTCCCATCCAACCTCCGTTCCTTTCAGGACATAATTTGAAACCTGTACCACACACAGGACACTTCAATTACTCAGCAGAACACACATCCACTGAAGGCAATGAGCCAAAACATCTGTGCCATTATATATTGATATAACAAAATAAAATCAGATGAATGATTGCAGCGCTGTGAGTGTTTTTTTTTTTTCTGAAATAGGAGTTCTCTCTGTCTGGCCTCTCTGTGTGTGAGCTCTAATCTCACCAAATAAGCTACAATTCCTAATTAAAAGTTTTCATTTAGAGATCATGGGCCTCTTTTATTTCTTCTTGTTTATTTACACAATTTTAAGCATGCAACATTTGATCGTGATGATAATTTCAGTGGCTGTGTTGAATTTCTCCATTTTTCTGTGATAGATCTAAAACTACTTTTAATCATTTGCCACCCTGTGAATGTTTCATGAGTCATTTTGATTAAGTTCTGATGCCACGATAAGACAGAATGTAAAATCTTTTTCACAACATGCCTCAGTAGACATGAATAGACTGAACTACATAAAAGGCATAATGAGAAGCTTTGCAGAATCTAATTATTTGTTGTAACTGTTGTAATTTTCAGGACTATACATGGAACTATCTTGAAGCTAGACGGTACAGATTGTGTTCGAGCATACATGTTTCATGTTTTCACTGTTGTGCTCTGATTTTCAATGTTCCAGACTTTTCAGTGTCTAAAATACAGTAGTTCTCTCTCCCAAAGTGTCCAGATGAGCTGGATTTCAGTTTAATAGAAAATATCCTCTTTGTTCTATCCATTCTCAAAGCTATGAGATTGTACCAATCCAATGTCCTGTACAGTGCAGTCATAAAGTATTAGGACAGTAATATGTTTTTGATTGTTGTGGCTCTGTGCTCCAGCACATTGGCTTTGAAATGAAACAATGACTATTAGGTTAAAGTGCTGACTTTCACCTCTGTATTGGGTGAACAGTGTAGAACTCATAGCCCTTTTTATTTAGGACGATGTAGCAGGACATTGGGCCTCATGAAAGAACATTTTTGTACTCTTATGCTGAAACTCTTTCTTTCTCTCCTTTTTTCTGTGAGGTTTGCTCGTTCGAGTATTCCAAGTCAGATTCAACAAACACTCTCTGAACTGCCTGAACTTGTTGCAAATCGATTTGATCATTAGCATAATCAACGTAAATGTACGCAGTAAATTGGCATGCCATGAACAAAATATTAATTTTGTATTGAGTTTGTTTTACTTATACGTTTTATTTTAATTGATTTCAGTATCATATTTAAAGTCCAAATTCATTCAGATTAAGACATTATAATTCTAACAAGTGTTTCTCCCCTTGTGAAGAAAGGCAGAGGCTACAGAATCTGTTCGTGACTCGTACGACAGGTCCGGACCACTCGTAAATTTCGTTCGTACCTAAGAAAAAATTCTAAGAATGAGAAAATTGCTGAAGGCCACAAATTAAGAACGAATCTGTTCGTATGAGTAGTTCTTGCATGAGGTCCACTGATCTTAAACATAGAGACGAGATAAGCAAGGACCTTTTTAACACCATGTACTGCAGAGTGTTCTAAACAAACTGAGAATGTGTTTCAATTAGTACACACAGAAGTTAAGAAGGCTTCAGCACAGGCCCGGCAGGACATCACCATTGAATTTTCCGCTGATGTCTGTGGGTGGTAAACTTTAATGATTTATTGATTTTCTACTAACTATTAATAGTAATGACATTATGTTAACTTGTCCAATGACTTCCTGTCCCATAAAATGGGGGAGCCTGTATAAAAAGGAATTCTTACAGTGTAAACACCCTCAAATTAATACTTATGGTCAGAGAGTCAGAGTCATGGTTTCATTTCAGTTCTAATGTGCTGCAGAGCTAAAGCAACAGCAAATGTGTCACTGTTCTAATACTGTCACTGTATCATGAAATGCAGCTGAACTCAAGCTGACGGGTTCTTTCTCTCTCCTCCTCTCTTTTTCTTCACAGTGAACTTTGACCACTTCCAGATATTGCGGGCCATTGGGAAGGGGAGCTTCGGAAAGGTAATGTAACCTCCATTTTTCATGCAGTGGGCGCATGTGTTCACACCTGCACCTTCAATTACCCAGCACAGTCATTATCTCCGCTAAAGAATCAGAGGAGGCCGGGCTGAACGGGCTACCAGAGATTACACTGTAGTTCTCATCATATTATGCTGCTTAAAAGATAAATAATTTTTCTATTTTAGTAATAGTAATAAATATGGCTTATGTAATTCTTTTTATAAAGTCACTCAGAGATTTTTCTTTTCATCTCATGCCAGCCAACCTGTTGGGAGTTTTGACCCCACGTCTCCATTTAATTACAGAGCAGTACAGTAGTGTGGCTGCATTTGTCATCATGCTCAACAGTTGTGCTGAATACAGCTGAGAAGAAAAGTTGGCATATCTGTGTGTGTGTGTGTGCGTGTGTGAGAGCTGTGTATTGTGAAACCAAATTACAGCAGTTCTTTTCAACCTTGTCTCAGGTGGCAATATCATCATTGGTGGCCGTTGTTGATAAAACAGACATTTTGTGTTAACTTGTGGGCCATTTGTTAGTTGAAGAATTCCTTTGTGTTCGTATTAAATGTCTGTGTGAGACTTCAGAAAGGAGTAAGGGCGAGATGTGTGTGTGTGTGTGTCGACGCACAATTGGGCTCAAGAGATTGGAATAGTTTATCTTCATTTTGAATCCCAAATATCATGGCTAATATTTGTTCATTATACTTGTGTGCGTGCACGTCTTTGCAAATTCTTTCTGCTTAGCTCGTCTCAAAAAATATATATATATTTTTTCAAAAACACGTCCCTCTGTTACATGGAAAGTCATTGCCCAATGCTGAATACATTACCATGTGAATTTATGTTAATTTTACTTATTGCTTTGTTCTCCCAAGCTGCTGTCACTTTACTTGAAGGGAATCTGCAGTAAGCCAAGAAATACACTGTGTGCAGGCCTAACTTCAGAGAGTGAAGCAGGGCAGCTCAAATGTTTTGGCGCAGTGGATACTTTATTTACACTCACTCCTGTGTATTGGCAATATATGCCACATGTAAATAAATGTTCATTCATGTTTTTGGGGTTTGAAATTCAAACATAAGTATAGAAAACAGCTTAAAATGAGCTGCCGTTGCAGCCAGGAGAGGTGCCCTAAAAAAGACAGTAAAGTTTAGATGTAAAGGTCTTTACACACTGTCTTTTCTTCCTTCATCTTTGACAGCACTCTGGCTAAAGCATCAAACGAGAGAAACCAACCGCTTCATCCAGGAGGCAGGGGGAATAGATGCGGTTCTTGTCTGAGATTCATTCATAGTTATGCAATATCTGCAGCACAGTCACGTACATACACACACTTTAACACACACACACACACACAGACAAAATACACTCACACAGCCAGACAGATGCTCACAGAGACGTCCAGATAAAGTTTGTTCTTGTTAGAGGTCATCTTGTCTGTGTTTTTTTGGCCCAGTGTGGCCTCACTGTGTTCCTGCTGTTTCTGAATACTTAACAGCTCAAGTCTTCAGCTTCCCACAGAACACACTAAGACCTGGGTCAGTGTGTGTGAGTGGAGATGGAGTTGGATAAAGATGTTAATTAATTACAAAACAAAGTGAACATTGTTTTCACCATGAATAATAGCAATTGATATCCTATTATTTATTCAATGAAATTTGGTTATAACCTTTTATACTATTCAATTAGTGTGTAAACCACTTTCAAAACCAAAACACAGCATAAAGACTTTGGTGTGTGCATGACTGTGAGAAATATAAAGAGAAAACAAAGGGAGATGTTTACCTCACACTGTAGCACTGTGTATATTCCAGTTTGTGTAAGTGCTCCATGAAAATGGGATCTTTTTTTGTGCAGTACTGTAGATGTGTGTGTGTGTACGTGGCAGTGTGCATTTGTGAAAGTGAGAATACGCGTCGCGTGGCTCGTTCTTGCGCAGCGGGAGGCTGTGAGGTAGTGGGTTGACGCTTAGAATGGGGAAGCTCCCCCTCCAAAAGCCTACTGCAGGCACGACTGGCAGCAGCTTTACTCTGCTCTTCATCTCTCTGTCTGTCTTTCTCTTTCTATCTCTACTTTTTTAGCTACATGCAGTCTTAAGGCAGGTGTCTCGTTCTACCAATCTTCTCGCTGTCACTCTGTCAACACAACAGCTTCTTCCTATGTCTTCTCCTGTCTTAAAGCCTGTGCAGACTACAAGAGTTTTAAAATCTTAGAATTTTTTTGTTTTTCTATTGTCATATAAGCATGTGGGTGGGCACGGGCATGTAACATGGGTTTATACTATGCAACTAATCCTGAGGTAGAGTCCACCCACGGGCCGAATTAGAGCCTGTGTCAAAAATTCTGACAGAGTGAGAAATTAAGGACCAAATTCTCACAATCTGACTTCTGCTATGACCCACATGTACAAACTAACCTATCGTAAAATTACATGAAATAATGCAGAATACACCTGCAGCTGCTGGTGTAGCGGTGCTGCAGGTTATAGTTGTGCAAACTATAAATATAGGCTCATAAGTAGATTAAACTCTGCTTCTGCTCCTCCTCTGCACTCTTGAAAAGCCTCATTTATGTCTTTATAGACTAATAAACATGAATACCCACTCTAAGTGCAGTCTCTCTTTACTTCTTCCTCTCATGTTTTGGAGCATCTGTCCTCTACAGGGTGGGGTGAAGAGTGATGTTCGGTAGGTGTGATTATTTCCACAGCAGTGGCCGATATAGCTCATTTGTAACACGCCTGCTACAGGGCTGGATAGCCATATACAGCACCAGAGTAAGGATAATTGCCTGCTCCCCTGTTGCTCTCTCTCTCTCTCTCTCTATCACTTGTTCCTCATCCTCTACCTTTTCCCCACGTGCATCCCCTTTATCACTTCTTCTCCTCAGCTTAGGCTGTATTGAAGACAGCTGTTTCCGCCGCAGTGCTCATTAAAGGCCTGTTCTGGGAGAGCTTGAGGGGGGAGTTGACACTCAAGGGAGACATGACAGTCATTGGCAGTGACAGCAGTTTAGGGACAGCTCCTTAATGCCAACATTCAGATGGACAGGTAAACATCTAAACAGCGAGAGGAGAGCGCAAAGAGAGGCGGATGGAGAGAGACAAGGAAGGTCAGAGGTAGTGCAGGAGCTCAGCTGGTGGTTTTCACATCTCCATCCCCTGTACACCGCACACACTTCAGTGGGAATAAACCCTCATTAGGACCCAGTGTGATGGAAATAGTAAGACAGACGATCAGAGACAGGCACTGGAATTAAGTGGGTGTGGAGGAGA
The DNA here is from genome assembly GCA_038419695.1 of Scomberomorus guttatus. Classification (NCBI taxonomy): domain Eukaryota; kingdom Metazoa; phylum Chordata; class Actinopteri; order Scombriformes; family Scombridae; genus Scomberomorus; species Scomberomorus guttatus. The sequence goes on from CM076458.1 coordinate 24,312,328, forward strand.
GAAGTAGATGATACACGGAGGGGAAAAGGACAGCGAGAGAGGCTGTGGTACCCTCATCATATTGGGGAAGGTACCAGCGCCTGTGGAAAGGTCAGGAAATGATGAAACCTTTGTTAGCGTTTTCTCTCTCAGTTAGCCCTGCAGGGCTCCCAGGCAGCACACTGAGAGTCCTCCTGCCTCTAAAGACTGACAGTTGAGCGTCAGCTTGCTCATAAGGACTTCTCCTGCATTTTTACCTTCCAGCTGCAGGTGTGAAGAGCTCAGATGAGAGTTGGTTTTGCAGAGTGCAGCTTTTGCAGCACAGACTGGCTGCAGTGGTAGCCCTCGGCAACTTGTTAACCTAGAAATGTGTGGTCTTCCATTACACTACACCTCCTATAGGTTTTCCAGTACAAAGCTCCACTAGAAGAAGCAGGGGCCATATGGATAAAATAGCTTCAGGACTCAAAAAGCTGTTTGAACACACCCAGAGAACTCAGAAATCATGAAATGCCCCATGCTCATTTTTTTTTTGTTTTGTTTAGAATAAAAAATAAAATAATAAAATGGCCGGGCAGATTTAGAATCCAGAGAAAACATTTGGAGGCGTTGCTGTTAACATTCCTGCCAACAAAATATAATATACATGGTTGAAAATGGTGGCAGCAGTGATGCGAGCCAGGAAGCTGTCATGACCTCTAAAATATTTCACCATCTTTTTTTGGCATCTTATTCCATCATCGCCCAAGTATGCCAAAGCATGCCTTTGCACAGAGACATAACTATACACATTAATGAGCTATGTATCATGAGGATTGAAGAATTTCCACCTATAATGGGGTTAAATTCTTGCCTCTATTCATTATATTTCCAACTATTCTTCTCCAGAGAGTACCGCAGAATTTCAGCATTCACATGCACTGTGTCATTATTTAACTTCACTGCCTGTGTTTGCCAGAAAGAGTTGGAGAAAGAGTTTTGTTCCTCCTCCACATTTTTGATATCTGTGCAGCTCCATGGAGAATAATTTGCAACACTGCACAGCATTTTTCTTGGATAAGGTGACATTTTCTGATTAAAATCTGATACGGAACTATGATAAAAAATGACTCATTTAGCTGTAAAAGTTCAGATAAGAATTCCATCAGCCCACACACTCAATGTCCTTTCATCATCAATGCAGCTGCCCCAGGCTGGACATCAGGATAGTGGATCAGATACTTGCCTTTGAAGATGCTTTACATTGACATTTGTGGGTATCAGCGTTAATGCCAGTGTTAATGAACATAACAGTCGTATCGTAGAATTGACAGACATGTTAACAATAATCTGATATTTCTAACAAAACCTGTGCAGGTTTATTGATATTTAGGCCTATGTGAAATCTGATTAAAAGCTTACATGAGAATCAATTGACTGTTTGCAGTTCTCCAATTATAGCTTAGCTAACTGTATTAGTTTGTGGGGTTACAGGTTATGTTTAAACCCAGTTTATGACTAACACATCCACCGTGTAGCACTCCCCCTCTGTGTGGAAGCTAGTCCTGAATGCTATCAGAGTTAGCAGTATCAGTTTATCAGTTAGCAGTTAACGTTAGCAGCTCTGTCCTGCTCTTTATTGGAATTGGGAAGGTTACTCTCCAGCAACCCCAGCCAACATTACCCGGAATAGTGTTACATTTGCTAAATACATTGATTAGTGCTCATCCTAATAACCTTTTCTCTTATAAGGGGGGTTAAACAGGGTTATGTTAGAAAGAAATAACAGTCTGATCTTACATTGTTACTTATCATACTAATGATAGTAGGACTTACTAGCTCTATACTCATGAATACAAGAACAGTGCTGTTTCTTTTTTATTATTTCCATGGCTTCTACATGAATTATCGATTAGGGAGGATGCTGACTTTTTGCCTGGGATATGCTGTTTTAGCCTCAGACTTTTAGCAAGATATCATATACTGTATGTAGCCAAGTGCATATTTAAGACTCCTTTTATAACATCCTCAATTTAGTACGTAAGTTGAAATTAAAGTCCAGATGAAATGGCATTTGGAGAGTATCTAACTTCCGTATCTTGATGTATTTCTGTGTGAAACAGGATAGACAGGCAGGACATAACGTTGGGAGGAATTTGATTTGAACATTGAAAAAGGGGCATGTCATAATGAATCTTAGCTCCATGCTACTAAAAGTTGACAACTGATTGATGAGTGAATGTAATGATATTATTGGTTGAAATTGGTTGGTTCAAGCCTACGTAAATACACATCATATTTTGTTTCACAGGAAGAAAACCTGATTGGATTTTGATATAAGAATACAAAGAAATTGATTTTTTTTTTTGTATTTTTTGGCATACAGTATATTGTTAAATAGGTGCACAATGTGACAGGGGATGTGATCTAAAAGGGTTAAAAAGGCATTTTTCATTTTATCTCGACTTTAAAACGTCAGCTGTCAACAGTCAACTCATGGTGCTAGCTAATGTTAGCTCAATTAACTAGTTTGCCACAACTGACCCATGAGAAGCCTGCTTTTGTCTATCTGTCTGAAATCAAAGATACTGTACATTGTTTGATGGTAAATCTGCCATCATTATCTTTGTAAACTGCAGTTATGTGCCATGCAAGAACAGAAAGCTTGACAGGCGTAGCAACAGTACCTAAGGGGGGCGGGGCTTAGCAAAAAATCAATTGTGAAAGCTTTCCCTGTTGTCAGTGTTGAGGGTGGTCCCACAGGGATATGAATGTAAACTGAGTGACGTTCTCTTTTAACAAAGAGCTCAGGGAATGAAACCTCCGAACATAAAAAGGAACAGAGCTGCAAGCTGTCAGATATACAGGGCTGAAAATACGACGTCAAATCCCTGTAGTTAACAAGACCGGATCAAGGTAACAGGCAGGTTGTCAATCATTGTAATGGTCAGTTTTATCCCTTACTGATTTATATTATGCTTTAATTTTAAAAGAAGACATGCTATATTAAGTAGTTACATATTTCCATCAGGATGATGGGGAACAAGATATCAGCCTGCATATTCTGTCTCATTGATGAATATGTATGAGATATTCCACCTTTAATGAAACATGTGGTTACACCTCTAGGAAACCTAAAGAGAATATACTCCAGATAAGCCTTCAGGCACTTTTTGTGCATCTTTAGTCTCCTTTACATCTTGTGATGCATGTAATCCTCATTATGCTGTGCTTATATTTTCCTACCTTCATACACAAATGACTTCAAAGTCCTTCTGTGTGTTTCATGTAAATTGGAGGTAAGCACAGACTCGAGGAAAGTCTTGTCTGTACATTCGTGCTTTGAGAACAATTTTCTGCTATTTGGTGTATTTACCCAGGAGACATTTTGGAAGTTTTATATCAGTTGAATCATGGTGCATTTAAGTCAATTTTTCTTTTCTTTTCGACATACAACACAACAATTAGAAGTCTGCCTTACCGCCTGTATTTCTCTCTCCTTCCCCCCTTGTTACAGTTTTATGCAATCTGAACAACCAATAGTTCAAACTGAAAGTTAATTATGGGGTTTTAGTCAGGGATGCGCCGGTCTGATACTGTTAGGTAGTGGAGCCAATACTATTAAATGGATTGGGTATGAGCCATGACATGACTGAGCCACATTAGATACAGTTTCGTCCTAATATCATTCAATGTTTTATCAGTTACACTCACATCAGTCACAGCGGCCTGCCGACTCAATTTTTAGTATCACAGCTAGAGCTGAAACCATTAATTGATTAATTGATTAGAAAGTCAATGGGAAACTATTTTGATAATTGTTTCCAGTCACGATTCAAGCAAAAATGCCAAAAATTCTCAGGCTCCAGCTTCTTAATTGTGAGGATTTGCTGCTAACTGCTAACTGAAAAATATTGTGTTAATTATTTCAAGAAAATAATTATTAATCGCAGCCCTAGTCATAGCAATGACAGTTAGCGCTGGTATATGTGTATATATATATATTTTTTTTTTGTTTGTTTTTTTTGTTTTTTTTGTCAGACAATGGTGAAAAATCACAATTTCTCACAAAAGAAGTCCAACATGACGTCTTTGAATGTCTTTTTATGTCTGACCCACAGTCCAATCCAAAGATGTTCAGTTAACTGTCATATAAGAAAAAGAAAAACACAACAATACTCACATTTGAGAAGGAGGAACAGACTGGCCAGTTATTTTTTTGTCAATCAACCAATCGGTATTGGGAGAGATTGTCAGATTGGTGTGTCTGTACTATATATTTTTTGTTGTTTAGTTGGAGTCATTGCTCAGACTATTTTGGCTCTTCACTTGGTGACAACAAATCCCTGTATAATTTTCAGTGATTTTCAGAGGACACCGCTTCAAAGATGGAAGCACTCTCAGGCTGTCAGAGGAATGTGTGTGTTTGTGTATACAGAGTGTGTGTGAAGTTCTCATGTGTGTCAGTTTAAAATGTAATGTTGTAATGAGTTGATTCTCAAATTTATAAAGAGAACACCTCCCTTTTTTCTTTTGTATTACAGAGCTTTACTTTGCCCAAGTCAGTCTCAGAGAAGTCTGAATCATGACTGTGCTTATTAATGGTCATGCCTGCTGTAATAGTGCATCCTGGAGCTGTGCAAATGGATGGCCAAGCTCAGTCAACACTTTGATTTCCTGCAGGCTGACAGCAGCAGCTGTGGAGCAGAAGACATCCAGTGGAATGAACCAAATGAAACAGCAAAGTATTCCTTCTTTTCCCTGGATGACATGTTCATCAGACCCTGAAAGTGCGTTTGCCTCGCTTGCCTCTCCCAAAGCACTCTTGCCCAATTGCAACGTTGGCAAGAGTGTGCATGTGTGTGTGCGAGCGAGGCTGCGTGCCTGCATGTATTCAGGTTATCTTGTACTTACACAACCCTTTTCCAATCGCTGCTCGCCAACGATGAGTGTTGAACCAATTGTGCCAGCAACAAACACAAGCTGAAACCTATTCTGAAGCCATTTTCTCATATGAACTCCGGACAATGTCGGGAGAATCAGGTCCGGGCATTGTCCAGAGTTGCCCTTTCACACATGTAGCACACAACAGGAGACTGTCCGTGTCAGATGTGGAAATACTCTGTTTGGTTTAGGTGAGGGGTGGCGCCTGGGTAGAGCATGCAGGAGGCAGGACATGAAGCAAAAAGTACACTGCGGTTGTAATTTGGTGTTTTTAAGCTTCTCATCAGAAATAAAAGAGCTTTTATTTTACTAGAAATCACAGGAAGTCCTCTCTCCCATTAGCGCTAGCTTCACAGCGGAGCGTTCAGGCCGAGTCAAAACAATGCAGCTTAGCTGGCCTTGCTGCGTTTATCCAGCGCCAGCCGCATGATAGAAACGTCATCAACACGCCCACTCGCTCACTGTGAATTCTACGGAAAATGACCTGCTGTATTCACACATGGGCTCAATCGGACATCACGTGGACTTTGGACTAGGGAGCTGGCAAGTCCGTTTAATGTCCAGTCCAACTGATTCGGACATTTGCGTTCACACATTACAACTCCTTCAGGTAATGTCCGGATAACTTCAAGGTTGCAGCGCATGTGTGAAAGTGGCTTGAGAGAATGATGGATGTCAGCACTTAATGTGCTGTATATTTCCGCTGAACTTAAGAGGAGAGACACAAGCTGGTCTCTCTCCCACCCTCCCCTCTGGTCTTTTATCTGTTCGTGTTTCGCCATGTGTCTCAGTCAGAGGCTTCTGGCCGACTTGGCACTTACCTGACCTAGAAAACAGAAAATCTGCAGCTTCCTGACTAAGTCCACTAAATTTAACACCCTACCCTTTTCTCCTCTCTGCAAGCCTTGTTGTCCCAGGAGCTTTAGACCTTCTGACAACAATTGATAGGACTGCTAACTATAGCAGAACAGTGGAGGGAATGAGGAGGAAGAAGAAGGCGGATTGTAAAGGTAAACAACATGCGGCCAACCCTGGGATTTAACAGTGACGCCTCGCTTTGAAGCGCGACATGAAAGAGCTCTTTTTGTGGCTGAGTGATTTGTTCTGCTAATAAGCATTTAATAAGTGCACGTGTTCAAGGAGCGCATAGCATTGAGATTAACCAGAGGGAGGTCTGGATAGAAAAAGAAGAGCTGGAGGCTGAGGCAGAGGTCTGGGGTGCAGCAGATCACTTGTTTTGAACATATAAAGCATTTAGAGCAGCAGAAAGGGAATTTGGGCTTTATTTTTATTTGTTAAGATTCACCTACAGGCCGGGCACAAAAGGACAGAGAGAGAGAGGCTCCAGGTCAGCCTACTCTGATACCTTATGGGACTATGATTCCCAGAGATATGATATCCACATAGTACCTGGTATTATTGCATGAAGGTGGCTGAGTGGTAAGAGAGTCTGTCCCAAGACCTTGTGTCAACCTTTTGGTCTCACAGACATTGTCTAATTGCGACCAATGAAGTTGTGGTACTGTAAATACACAGGTGGATAATCTATGACTTTGGGATGAGGGTCATTGTAAGGCAGACTATCACTCCACCAATTTTACATATAAGAAAAATGTGCAAAATGCAATGCAAATGTGACAAAGTGCAATGGTAACAAACTTATATATATATAAAAATGATGAGGTACATGAAGCATGACGCTTCCACTGAAGAGAACAAAATCTAGCTCTACTATGTATATCAGTTGACAACTACTTATAATTTTGTTTACTGTGAATTAATTAAATAAATGAGACTAAGCTGTACCTTATGTTACATCAAAAGCATCCTGCCATCCTTTTAAGATGGAAAGTCTGCAACTCTCAACAACAAAACAACTGAAACAATTTCAACTGGAGTGGATGTGCTCTCCCCTCAATTAATGTTGCATATGCAGATCTGATGCTGCCTCTATGTATCGGCTCATTTTGTATAATGTAACTGATCTGCAACACTATCACATTTGCCTTGAAAATTGGAGTTTCTTCATCTTAGAGAGCACATTGTTGAATTTCAGTTTCATTTATTGCAGATTAGAAAAACAACATGATTCATTTGTTCGTTTAAGAGAGAGAGTCTATTATTTGCATTTTGCTCTGTCAGTTACAAGAAAAAAAAAGGTGACCCTTAAAATCGTTCTTGCACATTTCTGCCTTAGGTTGGACAAATAAAGACTTGTCTACAGCCATTGTTTTTTTTTTTTTAAGGCTAACTTTTTGTTGTTAGAAATATTGTGAGCACATTGAATCAGTATTTTATTCACCCATGAGTTGATATTGGTATAGTGTGGTTATAGTGTATTTTGGGTATGACTGATGGCACTTTCAGAAGATATTTACACACGAGAAAACTTTGAGATAGTAAAACATGAGTCACAGCTAAGAGCCAGGTAAGCTAATCAGATAAGTTTGGTTTTCACTAATCTTTAATGCAGCCTTATCGTTAAAGATATCATGATAATACAAAAATCCAAAACCATATAAACTGTACTCTCGTGTAGCAATAATTTATTAATGTCACCCAGCTCTTTTATTAGATGACATAAATCATCTTGTAATGCTTCTAAAATCAGCATGAGCCCCTTAGGGTCCTGGTGCCAAGGTTTACAACCATAGCCGTTAGCTTCAGTTGCTACTCTGCATCATATCAAAGTGTCTTGAGCAAGACGCTACACTCTGACCTGTTAGGTCATTGTTCAGTCTAACTGAGATAAATGGCTAGAATATATTGTAAAAGCCATGAGTGAGGTTGTAGTATTAGGATTTAATACCTCTGCCATGATGGATGAAACACATTATTAAAGGATAGTAATGAACTTCCTGGTTTCCTATTTTGAGCATAGTTTTAGGCCCTTGCCTGTAGGCCTGTCAGTCTTATTGCTCCAGTTAACTTCCACACCTCTTCTTTCATAACTCTGGCAGCATAATACTCAATTGTTAGGGATCCCTTGGTTAATAAAAGTGGTATTTAAGGGGCTGTTCATCTTGAACTCAGATTTTTAATATTAGAACTATTTTTGTTTTAGGACTATTGGCGCCCTAAGACCAAATGAAGTTTTAATGGAATTGAATGAGAAAGCATCTATGGGGTTTAATTAAGTTAGACACAGGAATTACCTGTATGAGCTGACTGGTGTTTTGAAATTGGTATTCTCTAACACACCGGTCACTTTCAGAAACTATTTCCCCAACCACAGTAAATATGATTCTTTTTAGTCAAGAGGAGTTTTTTTTAATTTAAAGCATAAATCCTCTAATGCCCTGTGGATTCATAATCCAATAACCTCCCAAATTAACATCATCCACCCATCTACCAACGGGGTAAAAAGGCTGGAGTCAGAGCTGGATGGAGCATCTCAGTGAAATATATATAATTAGTCTCATGATCTGCAGTAGATGGGTCACACTAGCAGTTAGGTCACACTAAGTCTCAGAGGGATTTTTCAAGAATATTCAGGAAGAAGAAACATATTTTTGTTTGAGATCTTAGATTGAATTATATATATTTTGGTTTCATATACATTTCAAATTTTTGACACTGTAATAAAGCCCATATACTGTATCCCCACCCCCTTTTTTGCAACAATTAATCATCAATTACAGCATCTTTGAATAATCTTTACTCTGTCAGGAGGCTGTATGCAATCTGCATGGTTTGTTGTGCAGTCTCTGATGGTCCATTGAATATACTGAATTATTAATGAATTACTGTTGCTCTTTTTTTTTTTTTAAACGTGAGTTTACAACTGCTCCCATTACAAGGCATGGAGGACCCACCATTGTTATTCTGTAATTGCTGCTTGTATTGCCTCATTAGGGATCCTCAAAAGTTTTTAGAAAATGTGGGTAAATAACTGTTGTGGTTTTATTTAGAATTGTGGCAGTTTTAATGTGTTGTTCAATTGTAGGAATGTGTTTCTCTGCCTGCCAGGTGCCCCTGGCTGACTCTATGGAGATTAACTCCAGGAAACAGCCCGCTGAGCTCCTCGTTATTAGTGCTGTTCTCCTTTCTTAGCACTGATTAAATAATGATTGTGCTGCAGAAAAAAACAAAGTTAGTTTCATGCTCCAGAGCTCAAAACTATTAAAACTGAGCAACGGAGCTGTTGTGATGCAAAGGAGGGTTTCTCTGGGCGCCTGTCTTTGGGGATACTGATGAGACAGACAGGTGCTCCCATCTGTAGCGTTTCTTCACGTACATTGTCCTTGGCTTTGAATTCCTCCACATCAAGTGACTCCGCATTTCTAACACTGTCCAGAGAGAAATTGATGGGTCTCGCCTTTACTTTTACTGTGTGTGTGTGTGTGTGTGTCTGTCTGACTACCTCTAAAAAGCTCTCTTTAGGAGGGATAAACAGGTGCTATGTGCAGCTGGTGGTCAGAGATTACAGCCAACGTTGTGACAGCATCTCACCTCAGGCCAGCGCTGTCGTCCCTCCCACTGCTTGGAGACAAATCTGAAATCTGGAGCCAAGTATAAACCCTGGATACAGCCCATATGAATGCCCCTTTTTTCCTCTCCAGTTGTATTTGCTCATTAACCGCAACACCATTCGAGTTCCCTGTATGGGACTAGTACAGCCTGACAGCTGCAGTGCGGAACGCTTTGTCACCTGGACCATGACAGTGAGTTTTGCTCGCACGCTGTATGTAAATACAGCTGGTCAAAACACATCCACTGTTACTCCTCCTCGAACAAAGGTCCCTATCCGTCCCCAAACATTATTGTATTCAAAAGGTCATGGTAAACAAGTGAATACAAGGGAAAGCACCTTAAATATCTGTAGATATTTTGTATTTTTCTTATTGTCAACAAATCCCATGGAAAGACCAAAACCAGCAATGAATTGCTCCTTTTAACAAGTATTGTCTGTATCCTAAGCCTGATGCAGCTTATTCCTCTGTGCCATGGAGCTCCATTGTTGTCCAAAAACACATCAGTGAGCCACACTGTGCACTGGGTGACATGTTCCTCCTTCAGAATAAACATGAGCACTGCAGTTCGTTTTGAGTCAATTCCACATATACTCTCCTGACACTGTAAAATTCTCACTACTGAGACAAATCAGCACCGGAATCCCCCCACCCCCTACCAGTATAAAGACTTACTGCTGTTTAAGTAACACTAAAACTACAGTTCCCAGCAAGACATTTTTTAGCTTTTTTAAAAATGAAAATATATAGTTGTGAATTGTTTTTTATAAATTTACATCTTCATTAGGGACCAATGGGCTTGGGTTGTGAAGTTCCACACACAGGTTAGCAAGGTTGGAAAACATAGATTGTTTGTTTTTACATGGTTTAAATATAGAATATTGTCTGCCTTATCCTTTAAGCTGTCCAGTGGACAGCACAATGAGTTCCGTTTGTTGGAAACTGTTGCTGGCTTGAGGTAAGGAAATGAAGAAACCTGGTCTGGTCAATGTGCCAATTTATTAGCCAGCTCTTCCCCCAGATGCAGCACATGGCGCCAGCCAGCCAGCCAGTGGAGAGATTTGGCACGATCCTCAGACTCGCCCCTAGCTTCCACCCTGCCTCTTCGAAAACAAAATGACCTTTATCTCTGACAAATATTCAAAGAGAGTCTGAATAGCAGGTGTTCCTAAATTAGACTTTAACAATGAAAACCTAGCCAGCAGTGTAATAAAGGGCTGGCTCACGCTGACCATTAGCATTTTGGAGATAATGTTACAGAATTAATTAGGGACGCTTTAGTGTCCATTACTGCTCAGAGAGAATTGGTTTCAGAAACCATCACTCTGACGGTGCCTCAGTCCTAAAACAGTACGTCACAGCGATTGACGGAATTTTCCATCTCGACTGATTTCAATCAGGTGAAAATATCTCCATTCATATGCAAATAGATTGCAAAACATTCAGCCTCACACCTCTCGCCTCAAAATTGTTACTTTTTTCTGCTCCATACTAAACTGGTCTAATGCATTGAATTGCTAATATGCTCTATGAATATATGAATAAATCCTTTTTAAAAGTCATCATTTCACTCCGCTGACCGGCTCCTGAGGATTCCAGATAAGACGGGGCTACTCTGAGATGACTGACAGTGTGATATCTGATTGGTTGAGAAACGCTGGGTTTTATATTTTACACAGCTGCCCGCAATTAATAAGGAGGATCTAAAAATAGCTGTATGTGATGCCATATTCTGTGCTCATAAAGAATAGCATCAGAACACTGAGAATAATATGGTCAGCAACACAGAAAGACATTGAAACCATGAATGCATTTCAAATTAATGTCTAAAGACAATGAAAACTTCAACTTACTGAGATGAACTTCACTATGGAACATTTGACCAGGGACAAGTAGCTCAATTCAAACGGAGCTACTTGATATTTGATACTGATTCACCTGCTGGTCTCTGGTTTGAAATCAGCTTTGAAAAAGGGGGCTCAAGTATTTCTCTCTCTGTCAGTTCTTAGGTACTGTAAGCAATGTGCAACATTGGTTCATCTGTAAAGCTATATTTATCTTGTGTAACCGCAGTCACATTTAGTCTTTAACAGCGCAAAGTAACAGTGAGCTCCAAGATATCTAATACAAGATGATTAAGTCAGTAATGCATAATGACCCTACATGGGCAGCAATACCTCAGAAGAAATTTAAAAAACACTTCACAGGGGTTTAAGCCCTTATACATCTGCGCCTCTATGACTCTGCACCGACTAACTGATTAATGAGAACCAATTTAAAGCTCATAGTTTCAGGCTAACATGTAATCCAACCATAACTGCTGAGCAAATCACCTACATAAAGGTTTAAACAATTTACATAATGTTCATTCACAAAGAAAGAAAAAAAGATGTAGATTTTCTTTTCAACCTAACTCTTAGAAAGAAATGAATGCTGACGGTAAAGATGATGACATCATTGCTTATTGAACGGGAGCTTGGCAGGCTTTCTCCCAACATTAATTACAAGAATAGCAGCAGCAGAACAGCAGGGGTAATAGCAATAATAGATGTAATAATTATTTTTTATTTGGTCCAGAGGGGCCAAAAAGGGCAAAGTGGCAGAAGCTTGAGCCACTATGCTCCCATTCAGTGCACATCCCTGCATTTGAATGAAGCCCAATGAAAAATTCATAGAATAAGAAGAATGGAAGCTGAAAGATGATGCCTTATGAATCATGCTAAAAACTGAGAACATGCATATATTTTACATTATTATTTTCTAAATGATGCCGTATGATTTTAGATTTATTTCCTACCTTATGCTCAGTAAGTTTCAATTCATTTCATCTTGCTCTGACTTGAAACTTACTTGAAATGGATAATCTGCCATTAAACGCTCATTTCAAAGTTGTATTATGGTCACATATTAATGGAGTTGTGAGCAGGACCATTTTTTAAAAACACTCTCCTCAGTGGTGCTTTCAACTTAACAAATCACATTTCTGAGAAAATAGTGTTCAGTACCAATAATAAGAAATAAATGGAATATCCACTGAGTGATGTACTACATATACAGTCATCATTTTCAGAGTTATCTAGATAAGGTGTTGGTTTTCATCGGTCACTCACAGGCCTCATACTGTACAGAAAATGTACTTTCTAGTTGGTTATGTAACCTTTGGCTGGCTTTACCCAAGAATGTTACTGCTTATGCTCTCAACAGTGCCTTAAAGAGATTATCCAAAATGTGTCCTGAGCCACTGAAATGTCAGTGTCTCTAAAAATTGACTCTGGTTCCAGTTCCCACATGATGCTGACGTGGAAAATTGCTTGAACATAAATAGTTTAAGGTACATGTGGGAAAGAGGTCCTATTTGTCTTAACAATGAAAGAAGGATGGGGGTGGGTAAAGGACCTTTTTGGATTCTTGTTTGCAAGATTTAAAGGGGTTTATTTAGACTACCTTCTAGCACAGTGCAGATGGTACAGACTGGCCTCGCTGAGAGCAAAGAGAAACTGGGTCTGTGTTGAGCTCAACGAGGGAGCTGGGATAAGGGGGGGCCTGGAGCTGCATGTTATCATGCTGAGGGCTAAAAAAGAAAGTCTAAAAAGGAGGTATGGGGTATGGTTGACATGATGGGGAGTCTTGAAATCCAATGGGGATTTTCTGATTTAATTAAATTTGAAAAATGTGGATATGGATGGGATAAGGATAGTCCTCAGTATCAGTATTTCAACCATGAGACACTAAAAGTCCGCAGTGACAGATAGTGACAATAATATCGTTAACAATAGCTGTGCAGGTTTATTGATACTTATATGAAATCTGATTAAAAGGTTACATGAGAATCAATTGTCCAATCATAGCTTAGCAACTGTAAATGCACAAAAGCAAAAGTGTAAGGAATTGATTGTACGTATGAGCTGCATTCGTTAGCATGTCCAGCTAACTAGGTTACTACCTAGCAGCAGTAGCTGAGCATTACTTCCAAGTCCAAGCAGCACTAACTACATAAGTTTGTGGGGTTACAGATTACGTAAAAGAAAAAAAAAGAAGAAGCTGTTTTTATGACTAGCACATCCACTGTGTAGTATTTCCCCATGTGGAAGCAGGTCATGGATGCTATTAGAGTTCAGCATAACATTAGTGCCATTTGTGACGTCAGAAATGGTACTGAAGTTCGTGATTCGCAGGGTGCTAAGGGTAACGTTCTGTCCCGCTCTTTACTTTTTTTGAGGTAATCGAGAAACTGCAACTATGTAACCCCAGTTATGTGAGATGGCGTTACATTTGCCAAACACTGGTTCACCCTCATCCTCAAATCCTCTTCTGTTGTTATGTTAGAAAGGTCAGGCGGTGACAGTGTTTTCAACCAACTCACGGCGCTTAAGCTAGCTTAATTAGCTTGTGATAAAAACTACCAGTGACAGTTGTCATTACAACCGGCACAATCATCGGTTGCTGGCTAGACATGAGGAGGCTGCTTTGTCTGCGTCTGTCTGTCTGTCTCTGAAATCAAGAACTCATTCTTTCAAAAATTACTAGGTATTTGGAGTAGAAAACCTGACAGTGTTACCATCGTAAATTGCATATGTGCCGAGCATGAACAGGGACAGACATAGCAACAGTAACCAAGGGAGTCAGGATTTAGCAAACAGGCGGTGTAGGCTTCTCACAGACATTCTCTTCCTCAGTATAATCTGACACTTAATGAATGAGGAGGAACGGGTTTGATGAATTTCGGCCGTGATGAGTTAATGAACGTGACAGAAGTAGGGAAAATCTGAGCTTGGAGATCCAGACGGAGCAAAAAGGGGAGACAGCTGAGTCAGACCTGGCACTCATTTGAGATCTGTGCTTGAGGGGAAACCATGAGCACAATTACATAGATGGTGTTTTACGTACTCATAGATTTCCTTCTGTCACCATACAGATAATGTCCATTTTAACACCTCATTTAGTTTGGTGTTCATTCAATCAAGTGAAAAAAAATCCTCCAGTGCCATGGGAAAATCTATCTTACAGAAGCATTTTTTTAGATTTTAAATCTTTATTATTTGTTTACAATGCAGAGGTAACTTGATTGTGGCAGACAACTGCTTTTCGAAGCAACTCATTTCAAAATGGGATCACCATATTTATGAGCAATGTTGAACCATGCATCTGCACAACTGCACAAACATCCATGCGCACTGGAAACAAGGGAGGTATTTATTCCCCGCTGGGATTTTTTCTCTCTTTTGTAAGACTTAAAGACTGAATAAATGCTAAAATGACTGAAGCTGAGATGAATGTTTTTTGTAGTCCGTTTTCTTTGCTGGCATCTGGGCCAGTATGCTGTGTAACAGCCATCTGTCTGGCTCACAATGTAATGAGGAGACCTGTGCCTTAGTGGACAGTTCAATCCAGCTAAGGCCTTCTGTTTATAACAGAAATAGCAGGGGGCTGTTTAGCTTTTAAAGCTTCACAGGATGGTCAAGTGCTGCACTCGGGCCATTGTGGGACTCTTTTTTTTTTTTTTTTTTAGGACCAAAACAGCTGCTTAGCTTTTGTTCCTGAAGCACTTTGACAGTGAATTACAGTGTGAATTTTCTGTCTTTTTGCATGGATTTCATACTCATTATGTTCACATGCACACAAGAAACCAGGTTATTGAGAGAAATCAAGTTAAGGAAGGAGATCAGAGAGTGTGTTTACATGCAGGTGGTCGGTAATCAGATTTCAACCCCGACCCCCTATCTAAGCTTTGAAGCAAGGCTGGCATATTTTATAAGTGTATTACAGGGATGAGTAATATTTCCTGCTGCCAAAGTGATGCCTTTCCCATCTGAAGTCTTTGTCGTGCACATGCACTCTTGTAAAAATCCAGATAAAATACATGACCAAGAAATCAGTTGTCAGAAATCTAGCTGAGATCACCAGATTTGTCTTAATTCCTTCTTTCCCTGATTGAAGACACCAGGGTTCTTGTTTACATGATACTGGAGAAATCCTGTTAAAGAAATAAAGGCTTAACAACATTTTTTTGCATCGTATTAGTCATTTTGCATTTGAAGCTAGTGTAAATTTGTGTTTTCCCTCTGGCCCACTTATGCATTTTACTGACAGTGGCAAGGATTGGTGGTATCCCTGCTCAACACTCATGCAAATTAGATATTACCACCCTGTGAAGGCTGCTGTAAAACCACATTAAAGGATAGGTTCACATTTTCTCTAAATGTGTCTAAATGCAATACACACATGCATAACAGTGTGTAAGCTTATTTGCTGTTGAATGTCATCGTCCCTTAATTAAAAAATGAAAAAATATCTGAATGAGTGAAGATAAACAAACAAACTCAGGAGTTCCTTGTTTGTCTGCCAGGCAGGGTTTGCAGTAGGTACATGATCTGTTTAATGGCTGCAGTTTGAGAGTAATGTTATTGTAATGACTCTGACCTCCCTATCCTACTCCTGACCTTTCGCAGCCACTTCCTGACAAAACCGCAAAAACTTGTAATAATAATAATAATAAATAATGAGGTGATTTGTTTGGAAGTGGTTTCTGCCACAAACTTCTGTGTTTTGAAAATGACGTTCATTAGAGTTGCTCGGCGTGTCAGCACTTTATGCATTGGTATACGGTATCCATCCCAGCGACTGCATTAATCAACAGCTGAAAGATGCTGTGGGCTATTTGGAAAACATATTTGATTTGCATAGCAGCGTGGCCACATTTGTGGAGCTGAAACTCGGCTTAGACACCTTAGCAGTGATGTAATTTTTTTTTTACCCTGCCAGGATAATTCTACAATTAGATCTGAATGTACGTGTTCATGAAGCATGTTTATTTATTTTATAAATTCACATGCACATTTTATATACAAACTGTCTATATACATGTTTATCTCATGCTAATATGCTTACATTTATTGATTTGTTTCTTCTGATTTTACTCCCATTTCTATCTCTCTCCCATGTCTTTCTGTCCCTTCTCTCTTTTCTTTCTGTCCTTGCTTGCTGCAGGTATGCATTGTGCAAAAGAGGGACACCGAGAAGATGTACGCCATGAAGTACATGAACAAACAGCAGTGCATAGAGAGAGATGAGGTCCGAAACGTCTTTAGAGAGCTTGAGATCCTACAGGAAATTGAACATGTTTTTTTAGTAAATCTCTGGTGACTATCTTATGTTTTTACACTTTCAATGTGGTCTGCTCTGCCTGTGTCCGTCGCCTGATTTGTCTGTTTGTGCATTTTGTATATTTACCCAAAAGAGATGGAGAAGTGCATGCATCACTCTCAACCCTAAAATAGTTGTCCTCTTGGTGAATATTATGTTCCTTGTGTTGCATGCACTTTATTTTCTACATTTGGCACTGAGTGGGGAAAAAAAAAGTTTTGTTAGTTTCATTAAGGCTTAAGCAGAATTTCCTCAAGTATTAACTTAAGAAATAGTTTACACAGGAGAGATATTTTGGGATATTAATTTTGACTCTGAGCCCATGAAGCACACATTTGATAATTACTGTGGTTTGAAATGACCTTACTCTTCCCTCGAGTCTGATATGTGGGTGAATGGAGGCTGCTTTCATTATTCAACGCTCATCTCCGAGCGGGACACATTTCTAAATGTAATTGGGGACCTGGCACGGCATTCACGGCATATTACACAAAGCACTTTACTCCTCTGCAATTGGTAGAATGATATTGCACGTGCCTATCTTCTCTGAGCAATCGCTGCCAGAATATTTTGTTTTTCACGCATACCGTGATGGATTGCGTAGTTGGTGAGTAGATGAACCAAGAAATGTTGGGTCCTGGGCCCATTCCCTCACCAAGTTGTGAATGATTTAAGTTTAATCTACAGGATATTTTTGCCTGCTAGAGAAGCCAATCTCCTAGAACAAACTGAGGGCATTTTAATGAGCGTACAGTAGTAGGCCTGTGTATTTTTTATAGTATAATTCCCTACAGGAGTGCATTGCTGCCAAAGCCTTCTGTGTTCTAGTTTTCCATGTGCTGTGCTGCTCTGCTCTCTCCTGCTCTGCATCCAGCACTATTTCAAATGCCCATTAGCGACAAAGACGCTAAACTGTATCTTTTCAGCTATGTGGGAACGAGAAGTTTCACACTTCACACCTCCTTTCTCTGCTTTCTAAGTAGGCTGCACAGAGATGCTCCAAAAATGGCCTGTCAATCTCACAGGGAGCACATACTGTAGAAAGCATGAGCTCAGCCAGCTTCCGTCATACCTCATAAGAGTTGAAAGTTTTTGGTACAGTTATCATTGAGGAATTTAATGGGTCTTGAGACAGCAGCTTTGTCTCTCATCTTGCTCAGAGCTTGCCTGCTTGTATTTGACTGGGCCTCTTGAAAAGCATAGGGGAGCTGTCAAATCTGCATGACAAATAAAGCATCATAGTGAAGAGTGCACGAGGCAAAGGCATGTCCTCAACAGACCATGCCATGAGACTGCGACAAGGGAGAGCTGGCTCGTGAAACCGGCTGTGTGATAGTGCCTGAATGCAGCTGCTACTGTACGAGTCTGTTGGTGTAGCAGGCACAGACCCTGAACTTGGGCAGCTGTGTTAATGTGTTGAAATGTTAGCATCACCAGACGGGTCCAATGCAAAGCCACCAGAGAATGGCAGAATGTATTTTCAAAAAACACACTTTGGATTGGTTTCATCCACATCAAATAACTGGATTCACATAAGACTTTGCTAAAGATCATCTTAAGGGACTAAAAGCCCTCCTGTGTTGGACTTTCTCAGTGCACAAAAGTGTACAATTCAAGGAAAGTTTGGATTTTTCTCCTCACACTGGACAGAGGAGAACACAGCGAGACATAAGGGAAATCAATATTTAGCTTGAGTGTATGGTAAGTTTGTTATTTCTGCCCCAGTCTATGCATACATTTTGTGAGCATCTGTGCGTGACAGCATTGTTATGTGTTGCACCTGTATGCATCGCATAAACTGTCTGCTTCATTTAGCCGCTGCTTGAGACAGCATCTCAACCGGGCAGGTAATGAGATAGGACTGATGAGAACTCTGCTTCATCTTTTCATCATCTCCTTTACTGTATAACAACGAACAACCTAATTGGTTCACTGTGTGCGTATGCTGTTTAACCAATTCCCTGTAGATCAGACAGTTGCCAGTATCCATAGGCTTGTCAAACAGACCATTACGATTTCTGGTACTTGGCATTTGGGCACTTCGGTAGATCATTAATGGATGTGCGATAGAGCAGCTGGGGAATTGGGAAACTGCCTATTCTCAAAAGCAAACAAAAAAGATGCAACTCACGAGAAACACCAGCTTTGATCAAGCTTCATAGGAGTGTTTTTATTGATACGGTGCCAGGAGGGAGCCAAAGACACAGTCAGGAGTCAGAGAGAATGTGGGAAAACGCACCAAACAGCTGTCAGAGGAAGTAATGATTCCTGCAATCACAGAGAGGGGGAGAAAGTAGAGAGGAGGGGTGCACAAGACAGTGCAAAAAGAAAGTATTTGGCATTGATTTGTTTTGTCAAAAAAAAGACATGCAGACTAAGAGGATTTGTAAGGTTTTCCTCCATCTCTTACCTACACACACAGACGCACCTTCAGTCCCGAAGCGGGTTTTGCTTTCATTGAGACATCCTGAATTCTGCGGTGCTTATGAACAGCTCCATCCGTAGCTTCAGAGGAAATTCATTAGGAAGAAACCTTGTGAAAGCCCACACTGAATCCCATCAGCTGGGTGAAGGCTGCCTTAAGCTGGGCGGATGTCAAGTTTGCAGCCCACAGTAATTGCTGCGACCATTCCCTTGCTGAATAGATATGATGTGTAGGAGTCGAGGGTACGCTGAATGGATTACCTTGGAGGAGGAAAAATTGACTATCATCTGCTGCATACACCAAATCCACACAAATCCTTGTAAAGATTTGCGACACATGAGAAGACGCTGACGACTTCTTTCCCTCGCATATGTTTGAAATCGCAAAGTGCATGGGTCACTTCTCCCCACCTAGAAGCAGAGAGTAACCAGCAATGAATTGGATCCCCGGGCCTACGGGGTATAGTACATCATTATAAAAGCAAGGTTTTGCCTTCAGCGTTACATCACAACAGATCACTCTCAAACAGCATCACCTGTTCTCCCCAAGGGCCCAGACACACAGCAGTGAATCATGACCAAATGGACGCTGCCACTGCGCTGTTGAAAACTGAGTCACAGAGCGGCGAGGATAGCTAGGGTTGTCACAGCGACTTTCGTCAAAGAGTCAGACCTTCAAACACAGTCCCTGGAGATCATCTTTGCGATTTTAAGGGTTTCAAAACAAAAACGGGTGAGTCATCTGGAGGAGCTGTGGATGGTTCCTCTTACTGTCCATCCCTTCACCACAGTCAGAAAGCGAGCAAGAGGAGTGGTGAGGATGGATGTGCTGTGTCCTGTTCAGCTTCCATTAGAAATATTGATTTCAGGCATGGATGGAACAAGGCCGTGGGAGACTGTGGAACAAATTAGCCTCTACCCCCCCAAGTCAGCAGTTATAACGAGCCTTGCGAAGGGGCTTAGTCTTAAATCACCCTCATAAAAGCCAAAATATGGGATCATTCCCAACAGCACCGGAGTCTGTTTCTCTAATATAGCATCCACTGATTATTGCCCTGGACTTGCAGCCCTGAAGGACTTAAGACTTTTACTAAAACTGCCCTTAAAGAAGAACTTTTTGTAGGACATGGCTTTTAAAGCGCACCATTCGAAAGCAGGACAGTGGAAGTAGGTGGGGTGACTTAAGGCGACCGGCCACTGAGAGAAGAGGCAGCGCTCACTCACACCATTGTTGGAGGAATCCTCAGAGGAGAATGCGGGTGTCTTGTGATTGAGTCAGGCAGCCAGTTCCAGCCAGCCCATCTCTATCATCAACTTTATTTAGGCCATTGAAACTTTGCAGACCAACTACAGCCAACAGAATCACAAGCTCTTGTTTTTCTCTGGCTTTTTCCTCAAAACTGTCCTCTTCCTCTGTCCCTCTACCTCCCTCTCTCCTCCCTGCCTCCCCGGGCTCATTTGTCATTGTGGCCTGATTATTTCAGCCTGTTCCTTGTACTCCTTCCAGACGGCTAACCTTTTTCTCTTAGTCACTGTGAGACTTGTAGCCTAGTCCTGTCCTGGCCTTTCCACATGGCCTCCTCCTGGTTTTGGACAATAACAGCTCTCCCCAAACCCCAGATTACTCCAAGGCTTTCTTTTGTACCCAGCGGTTTGACCTGCAACTTGTCTCTGTTCATTATGATGTACTACTCAGTACTACTGTTTTTCTTAGGATTTGACACAAATAGAAAATTGAAATTCATTAAGTCCAGAAACAGAACTACAAATGAATGCTAATTATGTTCCATATATGCTGGATATATGCATGTTTTCTAACGTTCGCCTTTAAAAGGTAATTAATGTCAATGTTGTGTTTACAGCTTGCTGCACTGCAAAAAAATGGCCAAAAAATAAATTAATACATTCAAGGCAATGTCATTGTTAGCTCTGTTTTCATCCATGGATACCATTCAGTATCATAACTGCAACAACATACAGTAGTAAATTTTGGACCCAAGTTACTTCAATTCAAGACTGCATCTGGCATTATGCTTTGTAGTGGAACTAACTAGTAAGCAATTATATTGATGTGTGTAGCCTATAACTAGCTAGCTTTAGTCAGTTCAGGATCTTCTTGCGTGTTGTATATTCAATGAAGACACAGAACAACACTCTGAACCAACACTGTTACAGAGGTCGCCACAACTAGATTTCTTACCTCCACCAGGCCTATGTATGTTGAAAAACCTATTTTATAACGTTTTATACAAATAAAGCATCATACATTTATACTGGCATTGACTGCTGACTCCTCACTCCTCCTAACTGGCTGGTAGGGGCTGCAAGTGATCAACAACTGCAGCAACAGCAGGCATTTCTGTCCATCGGCTAGGCCAAAAGCAAGTCTGTTGGCACATTTTGGTCTCATCTTGAACCGGGGCATCTGCAGATTAATTCCATACACTATATCTTATGATCCACTCAAGTTAAGCACAATACGAGATAAATAAATCCCTGTTTTTGTTAGCTTTGCCGCCATCTTGACTGTAAGGGAGTCGAGAGGGACGATTGAGGTTCAACTTTTCTTTGTTTGGGGAGGTAAGGAGGGGTTTCATTTTGTGTGGTGTGTTACAACAAAATGTTCTAAATAAATAACAATGTTTAAATTGAGAAGTTTGGACTTATCGTCCCATTTATTGTTTCCTTATTAAGTTTATACAGTTAGGCGAAACCAAGCCGCTCGGTTACAATATCATTACACTATTCTATGTAACTTAAAGAAAAGTGAGACTATAAATGCACCCAGGCACACCTGGTGGAGATCTGCACTCTTGTAGTTTCTACATTTATTACATTTATTCTTATCTGTACCAAACGCAGGCACCACCATTAGCCTTAATTTAGATCAGAACGCTTCACATTTCATCTTCACTTCTCTGTCTGTCCCCAATGTATACTATCCCCTTAAAGAAGTAATAACCTTGAATATGAGCAGCCAAAATGAGTTTTCCTCACCCTAAGGGATGAGGTGATGAGCTCTGAAATCCAGGAAGAGCTCGGAGTAGAACTTTGCATTGAAATGAGACAGTTGAGGTCATTCTGGCATCTGACTAGGATTCTTCATACACCCCACCTCATGTCCATCTGGGAGGTGACCCAGGGGTGAGCCCAGAGCATGCTGGATGGATTATATTTCTTATCGGGCCAAGGAACACCTGGGGATCCCCCAGGAAAATGCTGGAGGAAAAGGCTAGGGAGAATGATGTCTGGGCCACTGAGCTTATCCTGCTACCACTGCAACCCAGACCTGAATGTTCAACTGAAAATGGATGAATGGACGTCTACAAAAAATCTTTAGAAACAAGTCCCCTTCAACTAATCCTTGTCACTTTCCTTTTCTCTATTGTTTAACCAGTATTCCTTTCCACTCCCAGACAAAAGGAGATTCCTTTATTTGATTTTTAGGACTGTCAAATTTGTGGACTTCACATTGTGTTTTATTTGGAGCGAAGTGTTCCCAAAAAATGGGGTAGAATTTGTTTGTGTTTCTCTGTCCCATCCTTGGCAAGAATCTTTAAGGTGACAAGGCTTGTCAGCGCCGAGCTTTCATATGCTCCAGTTGCTGGCCCGTATCTGACATCTCCTTGTCACCTCAGTGAAAGCGAGGAAGGGAGTGACAACCAGACTGAGCCGCCGCAGTCTCTCTCAGGGAGCCCAGATATTTTTCGGCAGTGGCTCGGGAAGACCATTTTGTGGAACACTGAGATAGCGAGTGCCGCCTCAGAGGAAGCTCATCTGTCAACTAGATACCAGGAATCAGACAGTGACAATGAGGTGATAAAAAGGTGACAGTGAGGAATCCCTGCCAACGGCAAACAACATCCTGGAGCTGGCCATCTGCTGAGGTCACTCTGTGTTTTAATAGTGAGGCTAATCTTTGTAGGGTCAGGGCAGGTTGGTTTACTTTGTCTAATGTAGGTGCTTCTACTGTCACCTCCTGTTGAGTGCATGCATGCTGCAGGACTGTCTTGTGGCATTGGTGGCAGGGTGTCTGAGAAAGAGAAAATGTAGGAGTCTTGAACAAAAACCCTTTTAATTTTAATATAAAGCAAGTCTTGGTGCAAGCTTGTCGTTTAATGTTACGGTATTTAAAGATTTTTTTTTTTTCTTGCAATTAAGCGGTAAGGCTCATAATCGGATGCATCAGGGGAAAATGCTATATGTGTTGTTTTTTGTGTTCACTGAGTGTAGATTGTGCTTTCCGCCCATTACCTATGCTATCACATGAAGGTCGTGGCCATTTCATCAATTAATCTACGTGATGTTTTAGGAGAAGAGAAAGACCTAACAGTGCTGCAAATGGGTTTTTTCTCTATAGCAGAGCCACCAATCTGTGGATGAGATGGAATGATTTTCACTCCGCAGAAAACACGGGCCCCATTTCTCGCTTATAGAGAGGCAGGAAATTGCACCTGAATAGGACCAATCAGAATGTCCCCCTGACCAAGCCTGAAGATATAGAGGAAACCTGCAGCTATAAAAAAAGAAGCAATACTGCCACGGTGTCAGAGCTTTAATGGGAAAACAAAGAATTGGCTCAGAAACAACCACATTAAACCGAGTTTGATAGAATAAATCACCAAGGCTTAGTTTGTTTTCCCTCCTCCACAGAAAATTGACATGGGGGACCTATTAAGATATTATTCTGCCTTTATTTTTCTTAAATGAGAAATTAGATTCTGTTCTAACAAAAGCAGTATGTTCACCCATGTGGCTTAATGTTTTGTTCAGTGTCTGGGGCAGAAATTGTGGACTGGAGTGTTACAAATCCCCACCCAGATCACTGTGAGGCTGTGTTTTAATTTGATGTGCATGATTAGTAAGCCTGATTGACAAAAATGTTAAGTGGACCACGGGCAGCCTTCAATTTAGTTACGTCAAGCAAAGATGGGCTGTTTTCAAGCTTTAATTTGACAACCACTTCCTCTCTTTTTGCATTCCTTCAAATAAGTGGCTATTAGGCTATTATTAGGATAATGATGGGTGTTAACGTATTACTGTGCAAAGTGCATGTTCTGAGCCTGCCAGGAAAGGCACATTCATACACAAACTACTCTATACATTATGCATCAAGGTTGCAGATTCAGAGTTATCTGTTTAGGTACAAGGCAGAGAAAGATGCATGTTTAAGGCATGTTTTCCTGTAGCTGTACATAGAGATTGGTGACAAATTAAAGGAAAAACCAGAGTAAATGAGAGAGACATACGTTCAGATGCTTACTGATTGGTTTGATGAGTAAGAAAATTATATGAACCATATGCTGCAACCTTCAGTCACCACATCTTAACTCAATTAAACACCTTTGGAGGTTCTGGACAAATGTGCTCTCTACTACCATCATTCAAAACACCAAATGAGGGTACATCATTTAGAAGAATGATGTTGATTTCTTGCTTCAAAAAACATGGAGAATCTATTCCACCTAGCAGTTGTTCTGGTGGCTCGTGGTGGCCTCACTACGACACTTTATGATGGTTTTTCCTTTAATTTGTCACCCATCTGTAGATATCTGCCATGTTTCTCCTTGTGTGGGTTTATATAAACATGCATGTGTGTCTGCAGATGTTTACTGTGTAAGCTTTGCACATGTGTACTGCATGCATTCTCAAGAGCATACAAGCCCCCCTAAACTATATGTGTGCTGTCTGTGTGCTCAGTCTTTGCCTTTGTTTGTACAGCATGTTTTTCCTTTTCAAACTAGACGCTGACTGAGCCCTGTGTCCTTCCTCCTTCCTCCTGGTCTCAGGTACTCGTTCCAAGATGAGGAGGACATGTTCATGGTGGTGGACCTCCTGCTGGGAGGAGACCTGCGCTACCACCTGCAGCAGAGCGTCCAATTCAGCGAGGACGCTGTCAAACTCTACCTCTGTGAGATGACACTGGCGCTCGACTACCTGCAGAGCCAGCACATCATCCATAGGTACAAAGTCATCTTGTTCTTCTTTTTTTTTTATTTCCTCAGCTCAAGGCCTCCCACAGCTTCCAAGCCTTTTGTCAGTATTTCTAAAGAACTGAGTAATAAACGCGTCTTTCCTGTCTTCACCGTCAACTACGTCTACCAGGTGCCCTTGGAGGGGGGGGGGGCATAAAACATGGAATATATCATTCATTCATATCAACAAGCTGTAAACTCAACACTGACATTATCACCTCATAAAATTGATACATGGAATATATCATTCATTCATATCATTCATCTGGAGTCCACCTGTCAAACATTATTCTGATATTTACTCTCCTTTTGCATTTTTTCTTTCGATCTCCAACAACTCCTTCTGCTATGTTCACGTTCAAGTTTGTGTGTCTGCTGTTTGGTGCCGGGCAGGTAGTGTACAGTGGGTTTATTAGTTTTTCATTGAAAACTGCTGCCAGCTGCAACTGGACACAACATGGATGAGAGCATTGAGACGGAACCACAGCAATAAAGTTGCCGGCCATAAGAAAGTAAACCAATCATAAAACACTACGTTGAGCTGAGGAAAACTGTGGTCAGATGGTAATTCTGTATGGGTTTGTTACTACAAGCAACCGGTTTCACATTACATAAAGAAAATATCAATTGTTCATATAAAAATATAGATTAATGCAGCTTTAATTTTTATTTTAAAAAACAAATTTTATTTTAGGTCTGTGCCAACAAGACTTAATATAAACATCTTGTTAGCACATGGTAGCATGAATTCTTTTAGGTCGTTTAGGTGTTCAAGTTTTACACTGAATACAATGACTTGAATGAATGACATTAAACACAGTGGCATTCCCAATGTGGGAGCAGATGTATTTTCTCAGCTGAACTGTTTTGATCCAACCTGCAAAACAGCAGTTCAAAGAGAGACCGACACATTTAACTCAAATACACCCATTAAAGTGTTTATATCCACACTTACAGTACTTTCCAAAAGCATCCAGTGTCAGCCCATTACATCATTATATTTTGTTTTATCAGATATACTGAACCTCAGTTCAAAGCCTAGAATTTCTCCTCAAATTCTGAAGATCGTTTCAAGGTTGTGTCTGTGGCTTTTAGTATCCAGGAGGTTTTGTTCATGGTGCCTGCCACTGATAATAAACTGAAATAAAGTTCTGCTTCTCCAGCTTGCAGCAATATTATTGGCGATTCATGAATATAATGATTTACTCTTCAGACTGGAAGTCAAACACCAAACTGAATTTTAGTAAAAGTCAAGCATCTTTTCTTTATTCCAGAGGGAATGCTGCAATAATCTATTTCTCTTGTGTAAGCACTCTTATTACTCTTACTCTCAGAATCACAAAATCACAGTGCCTTTCTAACCAGCTTCATATGTGCATCTCTGGGCTGTAAACATGACTCAAATGTCTCGGTATAGATATATATTTTTACACCTACTTTTATCATGTCTTGTTGACTAATCTCACCTGCTTCCACTTTCACCTTACGGTTAGGATCACGTCCTGTCAGCTGACATTATTCTTCCAGAGGAATGCATGGTGCCCTGCAGCTCCCTAGAATAGATGGTAGAAATGTTTTCATTTTTACTGCAACTTGTACCCTTTCTCTACATACGTTTCTCTATTTTGCACCAGTTATGACTTACTGTTGTATCCATAGACTGGTGGCCACAGAATAAAGAAGAATTTGTTTGCTATCCTCTATTTAGAAGTCCACTGAACATGATTAAATCTCTTGTAAGAGTAATTAAGATGAATTATAGTGGAGCATAAAATTATTAGACAAAAAATATACCACCACATAAGCAAAAAGAGAATTATGCAAGCAGACTGTCTTGAGGCTTTTTTCCATATATTCAGTTTCTCATTGAGTATGAAATTACATGTGGACATCCCTATTTTTATTTATGAGATTTTACATGTCTAAAGATAGCTCTCAGGTGTGTTCCTGTAATTGTTACCATCCATCATCTATAACTAGGGTGGACTCGTGGTCCGCATCTTTTTGTTCAAATACGCTGAGCGCAGCAGTAAGTGTCTGTGCAGTCCAGTAAGTGAAAGAGCTAGATCCCTGCAGACCGCAGATTTAGTGCCACAGATGGCAGAAAAAACTGGTTGAACCGTGTTCAAAACCTCATTTGGGCTACACTCCTTCCTTATAACAACAGTATACTGTATGTCTGTGTGAGTGTGTGTGTGTGTGTGTGTGTGTGTGTGTGTGTGTGTATATGGTTGTGCAATGTGCACAATGAAGCATACCTGTGTTTTCCTATTTACCTACACATTTACTGTAATAAAAATAAAAGAATACTTATGAAGCAGCATGTGAATGTGTAAATCTAAGCGTTTTACAGAATAAAAACAAGCAGTCAGATGAAAGAGGCATAGCATAAGTGTTAAAAGAATATATATAATGGAGCCAGCTTAGCTTACTATATACCTAAACAGGAAACAGAAGGAAACATCTAGCCTGACTCTGACCTAAAGCTCATTATTAACACATACATAATACAGAAACCTGTGTAAAAATAGCTAGGTTTCCATCCAAATGTAGTGCAAATTCTGACCAAATTTCCAGTAAATCTGCAAAAGATAGAATTAGTTTATAATTAGATTAGAATTAATGTGTGTTTCTGTCCACTGCAGTTATGTGAATATTTGGAGTTGGGCGGTCAACATAAACAGCTGTTGGTGCTACTTTTCCAGTATGAGGTCATTAAACCATCGCAGAAGAAGAGGGCTCAACGAGTTGATGCAAAAAGAGGCTTCAGTGGACGTTTCTGTTTCCATTGCATTCGTCGCATTTTTCTTTTATCGAGACACCAACTTTTTTTTGTGCAAATTGAAAATAAAAATAAAAAGAGGTGGATGAAAAAGCACCTAATGACACTTTGTAGTTTTATGGGGGGTTATGTGCAGGACTACTTTTTTGGCGGGGAGCAGTGACTTCCTGGAGTCTCCTCTGGTTGCCTGGCAAACTCACAGTGATGACAAGACTCCATCAAGACTCTGCTTGATGATTAGTGGTATTGATCTTCTCATCTAACTCTCAGCAAGACAGTAAATTTCCCAAAATGTACTATTCCTTTACTTATTGTAAAAGCCAGATTCAAGCATTAGTACATGAATCACATGCATGCATCATATACAAAATATACAAATCATTTTTTTTTATTTGCAAATATCATTCTACAAATGTATACCCACATAGATGTATTTACAGGAAGCTGTGTGTCCCTGCATGTGACGCAGATTCATATATCACAGTATAATCTTCATGACTTCCAAATATAGTATATAACAGTCCAGGTGTGTGTGTGTGTGTGTGTGTGATGCTGTGTAGTAGAGTTGGTCACACTCCCTCATTTCACTACATGACAGGTAGCCAGTGTCTTTTTGTGCTGTTGTAGTTGGCAATTACATCCATGATATACATTTCAAAACAGCCAATAGAAAGAGGTGACAAACACTGCTTATCTGTGCTTTTTTTTCTCAGTGTTTTTTCTCCTTGACATCAGCTATTTTGCCTTTGACACAATTGTGTCTGCTCTCAGAGCCGTAATCCAGTCCCTGGGTATCCATGGCCGTCCACAGCTCTACAATTTTGTTCCACCCTGTAAGTTTTTGACAGGAGAATACTATACAATTATTTTGTTGCACCAACTGAGGGAAGAAGGGTCTCTGGTCTCCTAGCAACAGTCAGCTGCCACCATGCCCAAGAAGGTAAAATTAGTCCTATGAGAAGAAAGGAAGTAAAAGTGGAGTCCCTGCTCTCTTCTCTTTTCTCTTGTCTTTCCTCCTCTTGTCTTTTCTTCATCCTACTTTCAACATGATAAAAGCTCCATTTGTTACATCACCTCACACTGGATGTTTGTTCCTGTACAAAATGAGATTCACTTTCCATGCTGTTTCAAATTGGATTGGTGTTTCTGGGCTCGCTGCAAAATGAATCAAATGTTGAGTGAATTTTGTACATCAAACAAAATGGCACATTGCTGTAGCTGGCACTCGAATGAGGATTCCTCCTGTGAACATGTATGTATTCCCCTCCAGCCTTGTACTGCTGGATCAGTCCCCACCCCCTCCACCTCCACCACTCCCCTCCAAGAGTTTTGGCAGATGATATTAGCATCAGCTTAGTGTTGCATAGCCACAGCGAACACATGCGTCCTATGGGGTGTGTAGATGCTCTCTGCGGAGCGCGTGTATTCTCCACACCAGCGTGACATGCAGC
The DNA here is from genome assembly GCA_038419695.1 of Scomberomorus guttatus. Lineage (NCBI taxonomy): Eukaryota > Metazoa > Chordata > Actinopteri > Scombriformes > Scombridae > Scomberomorus > Scomberomorus guttatus. Next base: position 24,341,477 of record CM076458.1, read on the forward strand.
ATAATTAAATAAGCTGTGCGCACTCCGTTAATTGCCTGTGGAGGGCATGGAGGTGCTGGAAAATGTCGAGATGTGTGTGTGTGTGTGTGTGTGTGTGTGTGTGTGTGTGTGTGTGTGCGCGCGGGTGTGAGTGCGTGCCTGAATGTGCATGGGTGCCCGGTGTAATAAGCATGTGCGGACAAACCTGCGAGAGCCTCCAGGGTGACGGTTGTGTTCTCATGTGCTCCGGCAACGTTTGAAATGCAAAGGAAGGAGAGTTTTATCCCTGTCATTGTCTCACTGACACACACACACACACACACACACTTAACATGTTGCACCAACATGTAATTCACACTTACATCAGCCTACAAACACCTCCTACAGACTTTCACATCCACACATACTGTACACATCTAATCCCAGTGTTTCCCACCTGACCATAGACTATGATGACTAGAGACACTGTGCTTTGATTTCACTGAGAGATGCAGAAATACTGTCATTTAGGAGACACTTGCACTAGCAGCAACATTTCAGTGGTACTGTATGTAAACGTGTGTTTATGAATCATATAAAATGACGCTGCATTCATGCATTAAGCTTATTTATGTGACAATTCTTTAATGATTTGTGTTTGTCTCCTTTTAGAGATGTCAAGCCAGACAATATCCTGTTGGATGAGCAAGGTAAGGATGTGAACTGTTTGTTTTGTGTATTAGTGCATGTGTGTGTGTGCTTGTGTGTGAACCAGATATGAGCTACGTAAAAATTCAGCATTTGTTTAAATCTTCTTGACAAGTAACTGAACTTTCAAAGATGTCCTCAAGACATATGTGTTTTTCCTTCAGTTTAAGCCCTGATATGTGCCTGTAAGTATAGTCAGTAAAGTGTTGATCCACATTTTGACAGTATCAGGAGAACTGGGAATGAGTGTGAAAACCTTTTAGCTACACAGTGTACTGTACAGACAGCAGCGGGTCCATCCTGACAAGCAGGACACACAAAAATGACCCTGCAGGCTATTAATGAGTCACAATGGTAACAAGGTCAGAGGAATCAAGAATGTGTGCCTGATACACAATGTGTGTGACACAGAAAACCACAAGGACACACTGGTCCAGTTTACTGAAATGTCTGTTTTGTCCTTGCTGAAATATTTCTAAAATGTATATATTTAAAACCAGACGTTTTGATGGATTTTATGGTTGTTTCTCCTCAGGTCACGCTCACCTGACGGACTTCAACATAGCAACAATAATAAAGGATGGAGAGAGAGCCACGGCCTTAGCTGGAACCAAGCCCTACATGGGTAATTTTTCTTTGCAGTATGCTGGTGCCATAATGGAGGTCTGATTGCTTCTGGAAAATAAATACTCTTATTGGCAAGAAGAAGAGGGCTAAAAGAAAGCGTTATTGTATTTTGAGCAACTGAGTAATGTAGGAAACTGTCTTGTTTTGGCTCTAGTCTGTAACCTAAAATGCTCAGATGTACCTTGAACAGAGACATTCCAGTTAATTGGAACAAACTGATGATTTCCTACTTTATTAGATAAGCTAACAACCTCAGTAGGATGTCACAAAGCACAAAGAGATTTAATTGTAAGCATGTGACAAGCTTGTAGTTGATACACGCTTTGTGCAAATTAGACACCGCTGCCACTGCTGATTTCTGAACACTTTTTTTTAACACGCTCATCATCACCAAAGAGACCCTTGTGTGAATTAAATGATAGAAATTACACATCTCGTGTTTATTCATGAAAAGCTGAGGCAAAAATGCAAAAAAAAATGTTCTGTCTTGTCTTGTGATTGCACCACCACATCTAAGGTAAAATGAACACTTTCTGTTGCTATTTTGCAGAGACATGCATGCTTTTTGACTGCATGTACATCCAGTGGTTTGAGAAGCCTTTTCTTCTCCTGAAATGATTATCTGTGCTTTCAGCCCCAGAGATCTTCCAGTCCTTTGTAAGTGGAGGGACGGGCTACGCCTTTGAAGTAGACTGGTGGTCACTAGGGGTGACGGTCTTCGAAGTGCTGCGTGGATGGGTAAGGCATGATTGGTGCTAGAGCTTTTTATGTTATTAGGTTGCAAAACTGAACTTTCCTGCATTCACCTTTTTCTCTTTACCTTCATCCTCCCATTTTTCCCTTTTTCATTGTTTCTTCCTACCAGAGGCCCTATGACATCCACGCCAGTAACTCAGTGGAGTCTCTGATTCAGCTCTTCAGTACAGTCAGTGTCCAGTACAGCCCAGCCTGGCCCAAGGACCTGGTTTCCCTCATGAGGAAGGTGAGCGGGACATAAGAAACTCTTGAAATTTGGGGCAGTGGTAGAGGTTAGTGATTTTGAAGTTATTCTACATCATCAATACAAATGGCAGATGTCTCTTAGATTAAGGAAAACTGCTTAGATTTAATAAACACAATTGTATGTGTCCCTGAACATTTTTTTTACTACACTGGCCAGTTCTGATTATAGAAGTTGTATGATTTTATGTGGATGCTTTGACTTCTTCTGCATCCAACACCTTCTTGATGTGTGGCAGTGTGTGGTAGCTGTAGAAATGTTATGATCTACTTTCTTTAGATAAACGTTTCCTTTTGATGTTCATCTTGTTACTGTAGTTAGGTTGCTAAACTGGACTTATTTTATTCCAAATATCATTCAAAAATCTTTTTCAAAGTCTTAAATGTGGCTTGGTAAAAACCTGAACATACTGTCAATAAATACAAACAGATAAATGAATGAAATAAGGAAGGGATGCAGATTACAGTATTTCCTGTTTTAGGTTACATTTCTGATTAAGTGAATTCAAAGTGTATTGAACCTTACCCCGTCTTCCCTGGAAAGCGGAGCAGGAAGGAAAAAGGGAAGGGATATAGCAGTGATAGAGGGTCCATATTGAGGTAAAAAAAGGCACTGAAGCCACAGGACCGGAGGATGCAGGTAGGGAGGTCTGGAGCTGGAGGGAGGGAGGATGAGCTGAGACCCTCGGGGCAAAGGAGAAGGAAAAACGACAGATGGGAATCTGAGGGATGGAAGCACAGAAACGGCGCAAGTGGGTTAGAGAAGAAACTGTGTGTGTGTGTGTGTGTGTGTGTCTGTACTGTTGACAATATTCATCATAACAAGTAATCTTAACTTGAAATTGAGGCTCAAAGCGTGCCAGTTGGATGAGATAATTCCCTTTGCATCAAATGTAAAATGGAAATAGATCTGTTCAACATTTTGTTGAATCAAGAGTTATTTTCTCTCTACAATAATAATAGCTGTGTGCCAACATGTTCATCTCAACAAGTGAAACTGTGCAGGAAACAGCTTATCTCATCCCCTCTGGCAATATTCCTTTAGTCGTTTTAAGTCAAGAGTATGAAAAACCACGGCTTGTTAAGAAGGATATTTTTTGGCAGAGTGCAAGTGTGAGCATGAGTGCGTGCATGTGCTCTGTGTCTGAGTGTTCTGGACGGAGCGTTGATCTCTTCCGCTCTGCTGCTGATCGATTACCGTGTCTGGACTCCAGCGAGATAGACCTAACCGGCCCTGCAGGAGGAAACTGAATCAGCCTGTGACCAAAGGAAGAAAATAAAGCAAAGGAGGAGCGTTAACACGACAACAAAAGCCACATCCTATTATTATTACCAACGTTTACCCTGAGGTGCAAATTCAAACAGATGGTATTCCATTAAAAACACAACTGTATCAGCAGCAGTTTTTATTTCCTCTCCGGAAGAAGCGATCACACTAATGTGCAGCGTGCATGTGTCTGGATCAGCAACAATTTAGATTCAAACCTGATGAATAGCTGATTTGATTAACAGTGCCCCCTGTTGGTTTCTACATCAGCAAGGGCTTACATTTTTCTGTCCTCTTCTTATTTAAGCTTGGTGGCAACATAATTACACTTTTTTTTATAAATTCTTTGAAACAATGAACCCTTTTAACTTCCAGTGAAGAACAAGGAAAATAATTATGTTTTAAAGCAGTAGGACAGTCCCCAAGTTGCAATGGCTCAAGTCTTACCTAATGCAAATAGACTGACCTGCTACATTCTGACCTGTATACACAAAATGCTGTCCTGACATACAAAGTGCAAAACACTAAATCACACGCATAGTGAGCAGAATACAGACACCTCATATTAGCACAAGTTTACAGATCACTGCATCAATGCAACATGTGTTTTTGCAAGCATTTCTTCTTATTTTAACATGACTGTCGTGAGCAGCATTGCAACAAAACTGCTAACGATTTTTAAATGTAAAAAGAAAAAACAGAAAAAGGAATTCAATTTCTTTCCTTCTAGTAATTGTGAAAAAGTTGCAATGTATTCAGTATCTGTTACAGTAGTGTAAATTGTGGTTTAGTGTTGTATTCTTTCAGCAGGACAGTATTACTGTAGCTTAATGTAGTTTAGATGATTGGATTTACAATTAATGTAAATATCTAAGGTTTGGAGTCTTGAATAAAAATTAACTTTAGTCAAATAAACTAGAGTTTTGCAAATTGAAACTGTTCATCCATAATAATAAAAACAGTAAAAAATAGCACTAGATAATAGTAATAGAAAGGAGTATGAACTTCTGCAGTGACTATAGCTAGGAATATGGAATATCAGATATAGAAGTATTTAAGGTAGGATTATTTGAGGGACACAGGAAGGGGTACAAATTTAACCGAATATTTTTGGCTCCTTGTTATGTTCACTTGAGCTACACCAGCCACACATGCTGGCAACACATCTTTTTTGTGAACTGCTCTTTCAAACTGCACAATAAAAAGGAGAGAAACCATCCGATTGATTTTTACTTTTCACCCACAATTTGTCAAGTTTATTTTACCTCCCTGAGAGAACAGCCTGGCTGCGAGCGAGGAGAGAAGTTGTGAAGGTGATATTGCTACTTGCAAGGTGACATGATGTAGGTGACATTGTGTGTGTGTGTGTGTGTGTGTGTGTGTGTGTTTGTGTGTGTGTGTGTGTGTGTGTGTGTCCTTTTCCTCCAGCTACTGACAGTGAACCCTGAGCATCGTTTCTCCAGCCTGTCTGACATGCAGACATCTCCCTACCTCGCTGACGTCAACTGGGATGCCGTGTACGAGAAGAAGATGGAGGCTGGATTTGTTCCTAATGTTAGTGTGAAGTAATCAGATATCAACAAACACACACATACAGTAAACACTTAAAAACACACACAGACACTCTTTCATGTTTGCTGATCGTAATGAGCATGTGTAGCAACTAAATAATGCAAAGGAAACTGAATGCAGCTTCCTTCTGCTATTTCTCTATAGTGCGTTTGCACACGCACTTAGCTGTACATTCTCGTGTGCATGTGAGGGCATTCATGTGTGTTATGCAGTGTATGTAGCTGCGTGCCGCAGCTGATTTATGATCCCCTGTGTGTGTTTGTTCTTCTAATTATCTCCTGCGCGTCTCCCTCCTGCAGAAAGGTCGCCTCCACTGCGACCCCACCTTTGAGCTGGAGGAGATGATCCTGGAGTCGCGTCCTCTTCACAAGAAGAAGAAGAGGCTGGCCAAGAACCGGTCTCGAGACAACAGCAAGGATTCACAGTCTGTGAGTGATATGGTCCTCCTCTGCACAGGCTGATAAATCACACAGAGGGCTGCAGGGTCCATCTTCTCCAATTACCTTAAAGACCCTGAAAACCTTTTTCTTAATACCTAAATATGTCATTTTTGTACTTTTACTGGTGTTTATTTAGTCATGAATATTTAATCTTATAGAGAAATGCTTCAGATTTGAAATCTAGTTTGCCGGGCTTTTAAGTACTCTGGATATTATAACAGTGCCTACCGGTTTATTGACAATATTCTAATATATTCATATTTATACAATGCAGCATAATAGACTTTGTTAGAGTTGATAAAATAAGAGAGAGAGAAGATAAAATGATCTCATTGTGCCCAGTATTTTGACAGTCCACCAACCTTTACCAGATGGAGTCAGGCATACCATGTCTGACTGAAAAAATACTGTAAACTAAGGGACCCACTTAAAAAAGAATTTCCCACATGGTGCTACTAGAGGTCAGAAATTCCACAGGGCACCTTTAAGGAAATGCAACAAACACTAAAACATTTCTTTTGTTGTATTTCTGTTCAGGCTTGTGTTTTCACTTTTGCATGTGTTTTACAATTTGCAGAGTTTTGGATTTGCAAACAATGTTGATGGTACTGTATCCTAAACCCACAAACAAATCACATCTTAAAAGCCAAAACTGCAGCTGTGATGCACTTTGTGTGTAGATGTGTGTTTCTCTTTAAAAGATATTTAAAAAGAGAGTGTCACATTCCTCAGATTATCTAATAATCTTCACTTTTTTTTATACTTTAGCTTTAGATGAGGGAGATAAAATACTGAAACGCTGCATAACTTCAGCATTAAAAATAATATGTTGAGGAGGAGGATTTAGGAGCTGTGAGCATGAAGGTGGAATTCAAGATGTCACTGAATCTGTTAAAAGGCTTTTATTCCCTTTGATGATGGAGACAGTTATTTTTAGCCTCCTCCACATTAAAAAGGCTGTTTGCCATTAAACAATGCTATGATTTTCTGTTTAGCTGTTAATTTGATCCTTTTAGCCTTATTATTTTCACTATGTAGGTGGTGATAGCAAATGAGGACACTAGCACACAGATCAGAACAAACTATTTCTGAATGCAGTATATGCTGCATGGGATTCTGACATGGGAAATTACTTACCCATAGGCACTGTATACATGAACAGGCAGGACCAGTCTGTCTGGGATAACAATGCAGCTCATCAGGTTTACCTTGCTCTCCACTCTGTCAGTTCCTGTCAAAACTGCATATTTTTAGAATGGCATCGGTCCAAATCTCAGCATCTTTTTTTTTTTTTTGTTTTTCTTGTTGTGAATTATCTCAACTCTCAGCTCACAAGGCAAAATGAATAACATTGTCCTATTGAGTGGAAAAAGACTCATTGTACAAGCATGTTAGCTGCAGGCATCACACAGCCTGCTGTATTGTGATCTTTTGAGATTTTACACCTTCCCAAACAGCCAATAATCTCTCCATATTTTCCTCCTGTTTACTCCATCCTGAACAGAGGGAAATATGATTATATCAAAACAGAAGGATTTTGAGATTAAAGTAATGATAGTTTGATGAGAAGATGGACACCACTCTCAAATCTGTTGGGTAAATATGAACCTGGAGCCAGTTGCCGGTTAGCTTAGTGTAGCCGAGGGATTATTTGCCGTTTTTACACTTTGTACAGATTAAATAAACAAGATACTATGTGTAAGTGAGTTTTACAGTTGCTGGTAGCACTTTTTATGCTAAGCTGAGCTAACCTGCAGCTAATTGTATCTTCATCTTTAGCAGGTTATCTCATGTCTGGTATCGTTTTTCTCATCTAACTCTCAGCATGAAAGCGAATAAGCATATTTCCCCCCAAACACTATGCAATAATCCTAAATATGAACCCAACTTTTTTATATGTATACTGTATATGTTTAAATATAACCTACTTTAACAGTAGCACAAGTGGAAAAGAGTCAAACTGACTCAGTAATATCTGTTATACAGTTACTGGCCACTATATAAGTGAGTGGTCACACCTGTAAGGCACCTCTGTAAGGCTGTAGCAGCAAAACCCTTGAGTGTATTGATGCAAGCAAGTGCGTTTTATTGCATCTGAATTCAGCTTTTCATTTTTAAAAGAAAAATGTGTCATTTCTTATTTCAAAATTTGTATAGTCTGCTTTAATAGACAGGGTATCATTAGAAATCATATACATTTTTGTAGAGAAGTTAATGAAATACATGATCAAAGCTGTCCTGATTTACCCTGTGTGTGCTTAAACCAGGATCATACTGTTAGTACTGGAGTCTTTGTCTCTTCTGCCTTGTTTTTGTGTTTGATTGAGACATTATTTACCAGAGACAGGAGATATCCTCTCTGTATTTATGAGAAACAGCCTGTTCCCATCAGACAGTCATCATGACATCAGTGTTATTAACGTCAGTCCTGTGTGTGTGTGTGTGTCACATGTTATCAGCACTGATCAGCGTGTGCAAGGAGTGTGTACCTCTAACGACGGCAGGGTTATGAGACTTGGAGTCTGTATGCGTGTGTGTGTAGCTTGTGTGTGCTCATACTGCGTTATTACAGAGATTATTAAATTATGAAGCCTTCAGTGGTGTTGTCATGGCCCCAAGTGCTTTCGGAAATATGAGCTTCTATTTTCGTCTCGGGCCAAACATCCAATTTGAGGAGGGCTCACAAACAATTCATGACTTGTTTTAAAAAGATCAACCAAGGGGGGAAAAAAGGAAATGAGAAAAAGACATTTTCACCACAGAGGTCACGCAGTTGACTGATTCAAGTTGACGTTCCGTTTTTTGTTTTTTTTTCTGTAGTTCTTGATGAAAATGATGTTGATGTGGAAGATGTTGATGATGTGGATGATGAGTAGGATGTTTTGTCTGTTTGACTGCCTGCAGGAGAATGACTATCTACAGGAGTGCCTTGAAGTGGTGCAGCAAGAGTTCATGATCTTCAACCGCGAGAAGTAAGAGAACACAACATCAGTAGCAGACCATCTATAGCACAGAACTTAAAGCCGAGTTTCCTGTTTAGTCGTTCAACAGTGATGCAGCAACGCAGACAGAAAAAATCATTCTGCTGGACCAAATGCAAAGGTCAAAATACGTCTATAATTACACTGCATTTACCCTTTAAACAAATAAAATGTGCCTCCTATTGGAGCCCAACAGATCCAGATATCTCCACATGCACAAGGAGATACTACGATATTCATTCTCATTGCTGAAGTGGAAGTAGTGGAAATTGTTCTTTTTTTCTACCCTTCTCTGCTTGTTTCCTTGAATGTAAGGTGATGTTGGACCCCTTTTGTCTTTCCTCTAAAAAGGAAAACTCTATTTATTAGAAGATGGCTTTTATTTTTGTAGATTTTGCCATCATTTCTATCAATCATTAGATCAATGTATTCACCAAATTAATTGATCTAGGAAAATAGGTCCAATGGTGCAAGAAACACAAGGTCAGACATGTTTTAAATAAGCTACCAATTTAACCACATTTGCTACCACTTTATTTGAAGGTAAACTTGAAAGTTAGCGCACCTGCTAATAATTCCTCATCACATAGAAAAACAGTGAGTGTGCACTAATTGAGCGAGCACTGTAGGTAATAGTTGAACCAGCCAGAAGTCAGTCAGTAAACTGTGAAGGATGTTAACAAGAGAAGAATATTGCTGTTCAACTTTCCTTTTAAGTTGGGTTAATTTGGAGGTTTGTTTACAACATGTCTGATCGTCTGACTGCTCCAGTTTCTGCCCCGTCAGACTTTGTTGTAGCTTTATCACAGCGTTCCCAGATCTCAGCAATTACTTCAGGGAGTACAATATTATCATAACTGCTAAAAATAATGGTGAGAAAAATAAAACCCAATGTATAATAAAGTGTAGTTAAATGCAAAATGCACTCCAGAAGTTCACAATAACGTTTTTATTGTAATTAATTTTTCTCACCTGCACTTAAACCACGACTTTGACCAAAGCATGGATGAACACGAGCTAACACTGAAAATACCCTGCAGCATCACTGCTGCAAAAAACACATAGCAAACAGAAAAACGTAAGAGTGTGTGTATAAGCTGCTGAACGTGAAGAGGAACTGCACTGAAAAGCACAGCAATTACTATCTTATGCCCACTATAAAACAAAGCCACAGAGCATGCAATGTATGTAACTTGCTACAGTGGTATAAGAAGCCATTCAGCTTAAAGGAGAGCAGTGCATACTGCTCCAAACAAGACAGAAAAACCTCTTTAATAAAATGGCTTCAATGTATAAATCATAGATAACAGTTTAATGAGTCCACCCTGCTTTGGCTAAATATTATGCATCTAATATATTTGTATATGTTCTGTACATCATAAATATAGACTATGAGGTCCATATATCATTGAATATGTCTTCTCTGCAATGTAAAAGGTGGAATATTGGCTCAGCGCTGCTCTAAATTATTGCCTCATCTATTATTGACCAGGTCCTGCCACTGCAGCATTACTGAAATCCTTCTGTATGGCAAATGTCTTATTATATCCTATTGCTCTAATTAATGGCAATCTAGTTCTATTTATAATTGAGGACATAATATCTAGAATTATGCACAGCAGAGACAAGTACTATATAAGGCCTCTCATTACATCTGACTACTAGCTGTTTCTTTCTCTGTATGTGTGTGTGTTGGATTTAACTTAATTTATGAGGACCAAATGTGCTTATAATGATATGAAAATAAGGAAAATACTAAGAAAATGGACATTTTTGTCTTCCTGGTCTTCCAGATGGGGCTAAAGGTTAAAATTAGAATTAGGATGTTTACGTACACTATGTTATATGATTGTAAATGTGTTTTTCCATCTATTTCTCTATGTGTTTAAGGTTGAAAAAGCGTCAGGAGGAGGGTCAGTCGGAGGCCGGCGGTGACGATGCCAGCGGAGACGGGGATGGAGACGCAGAAGCCGGAGCCACTGACGATGACACTGCCGAAGCAGAGCCCGAACCCGATCCTGAGCCGGAGCCCGAGTCTTCCTCCAAACTGAGCATGTGCGGCTCGGTCTGCTCCTCCCCCGGCAGCTGCTAGCGCCACATCGCCTCGCAGTGACGAACGCAGGTCTCTCTGGAGAGTTTGTGCCACGCCAATAGATACGTTCTCACCTCGCTCCTCTGTTGTAGCCAGGAGCGGAGGAAACGCACAGCAGGGCGACTGACGCACAGCAGGATCCAAAATGGCTCCCACCATTTCCTTTATTTATTTAGTTTTGTTCTGTAGCATCCTTCCGGTAAGGCATGAATGAAGCAGAGAGAATCCCCGCCTCCCCGTCCGCCCTAGAGTAAGCTCTAACTTCTATGCAATGTTACAGTATAGCATGACAAATAAGGTATCACTTTACTAGGAAGTGTTGTTCACAAGCAGAATGCTCCTACAGGCATGATGACATCCTGAGAAATAGCAGTCCACGGTTTTTGGGGGATCGGTGGTTTTGGTGGAGACACCTCCCCTCTCAGCCTTCCTCTTCTAAATCTGATGGGGACGACTGAATTATTCAGCACACGCAGGCACTCAGTTTATGTTTTTGCCTGTGTCTTCAGTTCACTCTTTCCCTCAGCCTCTTTCATGTAATGTGTGCCCTAATTCAGAACAATTGTTTTTCATTTTCTCCCGGAGCGCCTTCCTCCTGTTGCAACACCTTTCCAAGACACATTGAAGCTTTCACGGCTGTTTTCAGTCTGCCAAGACAGTGTGGCTGGTTTCATGTTGTAAACCTGTTTAAAGTGGTGCCTGTTGATGATAATCAGTATTTGTTAATCACATTGTTGCCATGGATGCATTATAGGTTAATGCTAGTTTGATTTTCCTCTTTAGCCAACTATAATTTCTGAAATATTTTCCAAGCTTTTTTTAGGGTGTTAAGGTACTGTAATTTATGGGAAATCAGTGCAGCAATCAGAATGAAATGTTTTTTCTTGTCACTGTGTCTGTAATGGTTAAAAGATGTAGTATTTCAGCCCTGCGCTTTGCTCTGACCTAGAGGGCATTCAGAAACACTGCTCTGGGGAATAAATACCAATCACCAACAATCCTTTAAGAATCTATTAGAAACTGCACTGCACATCCTCATCATCTCTAAGTGCTTGGTTAGTATAAAGATCATCTCCCTGTAGAGCTTGTTTTTGGGGCTGTACTTAAATGTGTAGCTGTGCCCTGTTGGTACTTCAAATTGTATAGATGAGCTAGTCTATTACTGTCATAGTGATAGTGGTACATTTAAGGTGGCACCATTAATCTCAGTCTGAACACCTGGGAACATGTAGCAGAGGTCCACCTTAAAACCCTAAGGCCTAATAAAATGAAAACCATGTAAATAGCATACAGTGTAGGTAATTAAACTCACCACAGTTTTATGTGGGACTGCAAACTCGACATATTAAACTAAAGGAAGAGCTGTGTGAAGTCGAACCTTCATACTGCTTCATTCTGCTCTTCTTTCCAAGTGTGCAGGCACAACTTGTAGGCAAAATATGCCAAAGCTTTTCTACCATTTGCATAACCATTTCTAAGGAACTTTGAGTGTGTGAATGTATGTCTCTTTTTCCCAGTATAACATAAATTCAATGTTCCTTCTGCAAGTGAAAATAATATAATTTATACAATCATATTGTGATTCTGTATAAAGCATATATTTCAGGTAAGGGGGGGGGTGTTAAAGTAATAGTTAGACATTTTGGGAAATACGTTTATTCACTGTGCAAGAATTAGATGAGATGATCGATGCCACTCTTATGTCTGTACGTTAATTATATAGATGGAGCTGGGAGGTGATTAGCTTAGCATAGCATAAAACTCACTGATTAACGTTGTATCTTGTGTGCTTAATCCATACACAAACAGTGATGTAAAACTGACAATTTCAGGGATAGTTGGTAACAACAGCCAGGTGCAGTGACTCTCTGTAAACGCTGTACAGAAGTGCTGGGTGGATGGAAAAAGTGTATTTCATCAAGAAATAGTTACACCACAACTATAAAACCACAAATTATATTTTTTATATTACTGTTTGTGTACATATTTTAAAAAGCAGATACACTTCATTTGTGAGCTTTAGGGGTGTGGTAGGTGGATTTTGAACGTGAACTTTTGAACAAGGCGATGGTCACATGACAGACAGAGGCAGTAATACAAAACAGTAACACAGAAATCATATAGTAAAGTAAACAAACTAATGTACGCTACTAAAGGCATTCTTAACTGTGGTTGTCAAAAGTATGTGTAGCCCAGCTGCACATACCGCCACTGGCAAACGCACATTCAGGAATCACCTGTCCCGTGTGCAGCCACTGGGGATAAAATTAAACATGCTGTTGATGGTCAGTAAATCCCCCCAAAATGTAGCCTGGCTGGTTGTTAAACCTTAATGACTCATTTTCTATTTCTACATGTGTAAAATACTGAATATGTGATGTGTGAATATAGAGGATTTGGAGTTGGAACACCTTTGACTGAGCTGGGTTGAGTAACGAAACTAAAGTAACAAGTAATGTAACTACTTTTTCAATGAGTAATTTATTACATTTTTCAAGTAACTTCAACCACTACTTGGGAAATAACATTTTTTATGGCCATTGGTGATCGTAAATATGCTATCAGATTAGTTGATTAGTTGAGATTAGGCTGCTTCCATCAGCTGCGTGACCCTTGTCTTGAAGGTTGCAGTGGTCCCTTGAGAGTTTTATGCTAAGCTAGGCTAATCGCCTGCCAGCTCCAGCTTCATACTTAACACACAGAGTGGTATCAATCTTCTCATCTTACTCTATGCAAATAAGCGTACTTTCCAAAAAGTGAAACTATTTATTTAAACGCTATATATTATTATTAGATTAAGAAGCTTCTTTAAAGGGATATAAAGTGGCATCTTCCAAGTCTGCCAAAACATATGATGAATTTAATAGTCTCAATCCCTGCGCTTGTTTGCATGTACCTTTACATTATAAGCCTGTTTTTGCCGAAGCCTGGAGCTTGAGCCTTACTGGCTGATTTGTGCATGCACAAGCTTTTGGTAATCGCATCCCTCGATGCTCACCTGATCAAATCAGAGTATACTGTAACTGGCCTGCGTGACTGTTTCTGGACAGTGAGTTTTGTGATCATTAAACTGTACAAAATCGTATAATCCCAGTGTTATATGGACGGCATGATATTTTTAGATGATATGCAGTACCCTTTGGCATCCTGTAGGTTGTCTTAATGCTTTGTTCAAGTATACAGGCTCGTACCCTTGCTGGATGAGTGGAATGAGGTCAGCAGTTGTGTGTGATGCTCTGTTGTGGGTTAAGTGTTGCGTTATTGTCTGTGTGGCAAAGAAAGAAGAAATTGAAATTGGGGGGCAGGTTTTCACTTCACCCCAACACAGTATTTGCTGCATTACTAAAACTGAATGTCTTCATATGTGGAAAAGAAAGCTCGGTTATTTCTAAGACTCATTAAATCAGTCTACACACCATCAGAATTTACATAAGCCTGAAGTGGATATGTAGTTATATGTTAATCATTTGTAAATGGATAATAACTGATTTTGACAGTTAATTTAAGTGTAGCTTTTCTCTAAGTTACAATCTGCAGTTTTGGCATTTGTTCCTCTATCAGTGATAATTCCTAATTGGACAGTGCTTGCAAACCCTCTCCCGACATGTTTCTTTATGTGTTAATGTTTTGGATGCCGTTAGGTGTTTCAAAAGGCATTGTGCTAGTGTTTGACCAGCAACAGCATGTCTCCTATTCTACCGTTTCCCGATGAATGCTCTCGAGGCGTACCATACTGTAGATGTCTTAACTCTGTGGATACAGTTTGAAACTCAGTGCCCTGTTGAGAAAACAAATCAAGGAGAAGAAAATGTGATTTATGCCACTCCTTTCCTCCACGTGATCCTATTTTGCATAATGTTCTTGTGCTGCAGGATTTTTACGGGGAATCAGTGAAAAGCCTTGTACTGTACCAACTGGAACTGCTCCGTGTGTTTAAAAACATGCTGCTTTAACTGCTTTGATAAAGAAATAAAACTCCTTACAGTAATTTGACATCTGTCTGTGTGTGTCTGTCATTTTTCACTCAAATACAGGGTGAAGGGTTAAAGGCACAGTTTGTCTGTAGACAGTAGAGGGCGATGAAGAGCAGGGGTGGGAATTGACTGAGGAAACATCTCCATCTCTAAGAACAGCATTGTAAACATGAGCTGTGCCACTATTGTCTGCAGAAGGAAGAATCTAGGGCTGACTCTAAGAAACGAGGTTGTCACAGGATTAGTAAGAGTAAATAATGCAAACACCTAAGCTGCTGCCTTGTGCAAAAACCTGCCTCTTCTTTTAAGGTACAAACTTTGTATTAAGGTATATGCATACACAGGTTTGCATTTATGCATTAAATCATTCAAAGTCCAAGTTCAAAAGCCGTCTTTAGTCAATCCTTCATGGATGGCTGGTTTAGGACTGGGGCCTCTGCTCCGGGTCCTCCAGAATGTCTACAGGCTTTCCTCTATTGTCCAACAGGGGGCGCCACTTTGGGGCTTCAATGGCATCCAGAAGAGCAGCCAGCTCAACCTCCAACTTCTCAACTGTGTCCTCCACATTCTGCAGGAGACAGAAGACATATTTGTGTGGCCGCCATATAAATAATACATTAATAAGTTGTAGTATGAATAATAGAATCATCTCTCATGAATAATACAATCACTTATTCATATGAATTATACAGTTGCCCAAAAAAGCTAGTAAGGTAGGGTCAGAGTAAGTCTGGGGTTTATCAGATGAGATGAATTTGGAGCTTCTCAGCATTTTGGAAAAAGTCTAGAAATCCTGGTGTTTTTGCACAGTAAGTGAGACTTGGATGTGGCGTTGAGCCACGGATTTGTCGACATCTTATCCTTGAAAGGAAATGCTGAGGATTTTTTGGCAGACTTAGACGGAGAGAAAGCTGACATTTAATAATGAAGTTGACAACACCAGGAGGAAAAACATCCCGAATCCTGGTGATTTCAAACCGCTGCAGGCTGAATGTGAGGTTGGTTTGAAGTAAGCACCTTCTCCACTGTATCCAGGCGGCTGTGAAGACTTGTGTGCTCCTGACAGGCACTTGAACGCACCGCTCGAGGCCGCAGGTCAGATGCGGGTCCTGAAAGCAGAACAGGTGCATATCTGAGTAGATGAGCAATATATAATGTAAGTTTCTAACAGCAAGCAAACTGCTGAAAACCATAAAATGCATCATAAAAGTCAGTGATTATATGCTTAAACAATATACTGATTTTAAAAGGAGCATTTCACTTAACCTCCACTTTAAACAAGTATTAGGAACAAGAATTAGGAGAAAAAAATCTTTTCTATGACAGTAAAAGATACTAAAGTCCAACTTATTCCACACATCAAACAGGCCTGGTTTCTCCCTAAAGGAACAATACAAGGATATAAACTTTCTCTCTCTATATATAAATACTGTCATTTTCTTGTTGACAATTAGACAAGAAGGTCAATACCAGTCTCATGCCTGTACATGAAACTGCTACAGCCAGCAGCAAGTTAGCTAAGCTTAGCATAAAGACTGGAAACAGTGGCTCTGTCCAAAAGTTACCAAATAGAAAGTCGGCAAGAAAAAATGTCCAATCATTCCATTAAGTGGAGCCTTTGGCACTATAAAATACAAGGAAAAAGTGAGAAATAAACAACTGAAACATCAGTAGTGCTGGAAAATGAGTCTTAAAATCTAACAAGAGGAAAAAGATATTTTATTTGATTTGGATTTGACTGTTTTCCAACATATTAATGTGTCTGTCAAGTAACTCAAGAACAAATAATAGCAGTGGAGTGACCAGCCTCACTCACACAGAGTCTAAAACAGAGAGTAAGACTGTGCATCAGTCAGCCCACTGAGGAGAACTATAATGCTCTTGGTGTGAATTAACTTCAGCAGGGTGAGCAGGGACACATGCATCGTTCAGCCGTTTTCCTTCACAGTTATGTTTCCAATTATCTGTTTCTCTTTGAAGCCGACATATTTGAGGGAAAGCTGGCATTCTCTCTCAGGACTCTGCTTCCATTTTCTAACACCTTCTTAGTGGCTGTGGGCCAAGCTCCCATTGATAGCATTTATACTTTATAAATGAGTGAACCTCTCATTCATTTACTGAGTGCTGGCAGCAGTGCTGTCGCTGTTGTTAGATGAAACATTTGGAGTGTACACGGACAGCTAACGCCTGACAGTGTGTGCCGTCATTGAACATTAATGATACTAAGGCAGTGTTAGGTGCCTCTGTAGAATAGATTTTGTCAACATCATTCATACGGTGGCTGCTTGCCAGTGACCAAACAAGGCTGTCGTTTCACCTTTTCTCTTGGAAAAATATAGTTAGGAGTTTGTTCCTTGCCTAGTGTTTGTAAAAACATGTAGAGTTTGCTTTAACTGCCAACAGGCAATGAGCTGGTAACCTCCAGCAAGCCAAAACATCGTCATCTCTTTCCAACTGTGGAAACAGAACAAACTAAACCTTAAACATGCTTTTCTTTACACATTCTGGAGGTTAATCACAATTTTCTTGTTTAACAGCTGATCCAGTTGGACACTCATCTGATAACTATGACAAAGACATAACAGTTCACTTTCTTCCCACTTTTTCCTACCATTTAATAGCTTCGTTTCCCCATTTTCTGGCATCCATAACCTGTTTTCCTCTCTTTATTTGAAAAGACAGCTTCACATATGATGGAAATTCTAATTTCAGAACAAAAACACCAGGCATTTGGTCTACCGTGAAATAAACACAGACAGTGGCTTTCTTCAGATATCTGCCTTCTTAGCTGTTCAGCAGCAGCAAATTTCACTGTATTACTACCTGACATGAACTAAAAAACATAAAAGACAAAAAGCTGTTTGCCTTTGATGAATGAGTGTTTCTTTATTTTTTAATCTTTTTGCTGTTTTCTTTGTCCCTATAAGAGAAATATTAAAACTAGATACAGAATTGTTTTTTCTGCTGATCTCACACTGCAAACAATATCCAACCCAAACAAGTCATTTAGTCCTACACCGACCCTTAAAATCTTTTTCTTCTTTAAGCAATAATGGCTGTGCCAGCAGAATCGGCCAGAAATGATTCCCATATCTTAATCTGCATGTTGATCTCCTGTGTAGGCTACAGTCATGCCTCAGCATCAGGCTGTCTTGATTTTACAACGATGTCCCATGGAAACATTTTACAAGCTCCATTACACCGACTGGAGGGTGCCAAGTGCAGTACATGCAGGAAACAGGCCAAGAAAAAGCAACGGATGGATGGAAGGTACAGTAAGAGCCGTCCCTGTCAGATTTTCTCACTGAGCAAACAAAGCAGATGTCTGCCCCAGTGTGACCTCCATGATGGAGGTTTTTGTTGAGCTTACTTGGGTGCATGAAGACTTTTCGAAGTTCATCTCTTTTGGTTTGACAATGACAGATGAATTATCAGCCGTCTGCTAAAGAGATAGGTAGAGGTAGAATCAGATGTCAAGTTATCATAGTGGTGGTTTCCATTGTTGCATTTCACAACAACCACAGTCTTCAGCTGTTACAAAATGTGCTGCTGGTTTTCCGATCAGCAAAAAAAAAAAAAAAAAAAAAAAAAAAAAAAGGGGGGGGCTCCAAAATCCCCCAAACCGCAGCTGTGCTTCCATCCATGTGTTAGCGTGTGTTTGTGTGATTAGTGTGTACACAGCACAGCCTGTGCTTTAAGAGAGGAAAACTTGCAACAGAGAGCGACATGCTGATGTTCATGATGAATGTCTTACCCACTGAGTCTGCCAGAGCTATTATGCAAGGGAAGAAGTGTCTGTGTCTTATGAAATAAACTCCAGATACGATGAATGTGGCTGATGCAGAATAGCTGACTGGCTGAAATGTTCTATTCACACCAGTCTGTGTTTCCAAATAGCGGGAAGGTATTTTTTCTCGTTTCCGTTGGCTTTTGCTTTTGTCCGGCTCAAATGAAAACACTTTTTTCCCTGTCAGAACTGTTCCAGGAGGTTGGGAAATCACATAGTAACAACCCCACCCCACCCCACTCCCCCCCACCCCTCGCGCCACACACACACTTACACACTCACACACTGACACACACTGTAAGGAGACACACTACAGGAAAAGCAAACACAGACATGATGATCTAACTCATTGACTCCACCCGAGGACAAAGGTGAATGACGGTGTGTGTGTGTGTGTGCAGGACTGTGTGTTGAGTGTGTGTGCAGTTTCTTGTGGCTCTGTGGGTTTTTGCACTGACATGACTCTCTACAGGGAAGCGGGAGTGCAGCCAAGTGCAAAATTGAGAAATCGGCGCAGGTCAGAGTGTTAGTTCACAACAACAGTGTTCATACAAACCGAACTCTAGTCTGATAGACGCTCATGAAAAACTGCAAAGCAGCTTACAAGCATGATCAATGAGCTTTAAACTGCAGTCGTAAGATGTGTGTACTGAATACCAGCAAGCACAAAAAGGTGAAGTGAAAAAACCTGCAATCACTAATACACTTTTATTTGATGCTTACACTCCAACTGACATTTCAACAACTTTCAGGGCGTACACATCAGCTGACACGTTTAAATAACTGTTTGACTACTTTCAGCTCTCACACCTCAACAGACATTTCAACTGCTGTCAGAGCTTATGTATAACTTGACACCTCATCTGCAGTGCACACACTACAACTATCTCCAGCGCTTATAATTGCACCGACAAATTCATCTGCTTTCAGTGCTCATTCATCAGCTGACGTTTCAGCTGTTTTGGGCACTTACATACCAAACAGACATTTCAGCTGTTTTCATCTCCTGCTCTTCAACTGACAGGTTCAACTCACTTTCAGTGCCTACACATCAACTGACATCAAACTGCTCTCATCTGTTGGTGGGCATAGAGACCACAACACTGCACAGCAATTTGTGATATTCAAAGACAGGATTTTACATCATGGTGGCCACTATTTACGCTGCAATTTGAACAGCAACTTTCAACACAAGCAAACACACAACTTTCTTCAGAAAATTCAGAAAAAATGATTTGTTGCTGGGTCGAAGGGGCTTATTAACATTAAGCCTTGTACCGTCTACAAGCCGCAACATATACGCTGAATGCCTTCAGTTTCCAACAAAAGGATAGGCCACTCATCCTATGCAGCGCTGCTCACTCGACTGGGTGGTTGGACAGGCCTGATCCTCTACTCCTGTGCCAACCGTGCGCTGAGCTTGGCATTTTAGAGTCAGAGAGTCAGAAACTACGTCAAAATACTTCAGGGATGGCAATCATTATTCATTGTCCATCACAGTCTCAACGAAAAGTTTCTCCTAACAGCATCAAGCTACTCTCATGCGTCCTGATCTCTTCTCTCCCTCCCTGGCGTCAGCCCTCAGACGGTCAATCAATCAAAAATGACAAATGACAACGTACGACTGTGACAGCATTGCAATTTAATCTTTTAAAATCACATATAATTTTTTGACACCAGTAGAGCGCCGTGTCCTATGAGGTTGTGCTCATTTTGCTGTGTGCTTCTTGCAGTTGGCCATTCTTGCAGTATGAAGTCACTGTAATTTACACTTGAGGCCATTTGGCTTGAGAGAATTGGCCCACATTTTGGTGATTTTCCATTGGAGTTTAGTAACACTGGTAAACAAAGCTACAAACACTGCTTAGAAGCAGGCAGATGAACATGCATGAAGGAAAAAAGTTGTTGTTTAAAGCTGCGCTGACAGTATATCAGATTAAGTGTAGCTGGAGCTGCAGTGAAATTAGTAACAGATGTGCTGGCAAACCTCGAACACACACACACAGACTCACATATATGTGTATGAACACACATGATGTCAGTTCAGCTTCACATGTGTTCGTCCAGCCATCATCTACACACACTTACGCACATCTGTGAGAATCTATGAAATGTATTGTACCATGAAACAAAGACACGATGTGTACAATAGACATGAATTTCTCTGAGAATGTAACATCATTTGGCTGATGATGATCCTAGAAACTGTTTAACAGCACTGCATCGGAAAAGGTATTGATCCATAAATCAAAAAATTCAACAGGCTGAACCAGTCATCTGCTCAGCTGATCTCCCAGCTGTGTGTCCTCTGGCCCTTCCTGTCTGACCTGTGACCCCTCCACCCTCCCTCCTCCATACCACACCCAACCGCATCCCTTACCTGCCGCAGCGTAGCCAATCAGGAGGAGGAGGAGTCCAACCGAGGAGGTGGGGGGATGGATCATGGTGAAGAGGGAAACCTGTCGAACAGCTGGTGACAAAGAGTGTTTCAAAGAGTGTGTGAAAGGAGAGAAAGCCCCCAAAAGTCTTCAAATTCAGAACCAGACTGAAAACCAAAGGATTTCTTCTTTTCCACAACTCTTCCTCTCTCCCTCGTTGCACTGCATCCGCTCTCCTGCTCACTAATCTTTCCCTCCTTGACTTGGTTGCGTCCAGTTTCCTAATGAAAACATTAGATGCAGAACAAAAAGCTCAGTATCTGGGAAGGGGCGGGAGGGATGAACTGGGGAGGGGACTCGGATCTCAGCTCAGCCACAGACTTTCTGACTTTTAAGAAGGGAAATCTGGTTTTACTTAATTCATTATGCAGCGTAGGTTTTGTGTTACATTTGTGGCCACTTTCATGTTCACAATGAAGCTAATAAAAAAGCACGATTAGCATTTTTTATAAAGAAAACATGACATTACGATTGTATTCAGTATTACACTCTCTTTGGATTTAAAACTGAGTGTAAGAAAATGCTGTGATGCGTCAAAGATAACTCATTTCTATCTTTACCAAAGGTGAGGTTGAAGCAGACCGCCTCTTTTTTGATTTTGTTTCATTTTTCGATAAAATCAAGAGAATAATAAAGAACTCCAGGCTGTCAAGCTCTTTCTGGGAAAATGTGTGTCTGTTCAGCTGGAAGTTGGAGAAATCAAAATCAATTCAGCAGCAGAGAATGCCCTTTATAATCGCATTGATTGGTTCCTGTTATTCCCACTGGACTGGCATCTCTCTCTCTCACACACATAGAGACAGACAAGGCTGTTACGTAGTAAACGTAGTTATCTTCATTAAGCCAGACTGTCTTCAGCCTCGTGCTCTGCTCACTCGTCTGGCCTCTTAAGCAGATCTGCAGGTTAAGCAGCAGAAAACAAAACTGGAGGAAAAGTGAACGAAGGGCTCAGTGAGGAGAAGAGAGAAGAGAAAGAGAAGATATGTTTATGTGTATGAAAAGAATGATATATTTCACACATGAACAACCTTGTTGGCCTTTGATTTATGCTATAATTTTACTGGAAACTCATGTCTGGGAAAAGACGCAAAAAATTAAAATCACATTTAAAGGGAGTATTTATTCTAGTTATTTATTTATTGGTTTAACAAGGACAGTGCTGCTGTAAATGTGGCAGAGTTAGTTCATCTGTAGCACCTGGACAAATGTTATAGTCATCCTATAAGAGAATGTGATATTAAGATTTTAGAAGTTATTAAAATAGTTTATAAACATGCAGAGCAATTACAAAAAGAGAATATTAATGTTAGTAAAGATATCATCCAGCACACCATTATGCTACATTGTTAGGCTCTAATTAAAACATGCCAAACAGAGGCACACAATACACATGCAAAGCAATAAAATGGGGATATTAAAAGACTACTCCAACAATTTAACATTGCAGTCCTATAACACTGTCTGACTCACATTAGCATTAAAATGAATGCAGTGGAACCAGAGATATTGTCTTTATTATTCCATGCAGTCTCTTCCTTGTCAAACCCTGGTGCCTACATTACCCACAATGCAACGTGACCACCAACAGTTAGGTCAAAGATATGGGTGTGTTATGTTAGTAGCCTGGAGCTGCTAGCCTCCAGCAGAGATGAGGAGCAGCTACAGAGGTCTTCTTTCTAACTCCACCCTCCCACACATTTTTTTTTTTCATTTTCAACCCCAACTGACACTGACTGAAGTGACAATTTATTAGACTTCAGCTCCCTCTGAAGCCATAAAAGGCTTTATACAACTCTTTCCACATATGCAGCAGTACTCCCCAAGACCTGTAAACAAACTATGATGTGTAAAATCACAGGAGTTCCCATTTAATGTTAAATGGAGGTATTCATATTATATAATTCATGCAATTTACATCCCAACAATGTCAATTTGTCTTCCAATTTACTCCATAAAATTATAGAAATTCCATTAGAGGTCATTAGAAGCCCTTTTTAATTACAATTTATAAAAATAGCATATTTTATTTTATGCTCTATGTGAACATTTTTAGGTCTTAAAATTCTAATGACCTCTGCAAGTCTGCAAATTGACAAGTTGTCGTGTGAACTGGCATATGGAGAATATTTGTACTCTGTTTTAAGTTGTTTTTATTTTTAAAATTCTATCAAACAAATATCAGTATCATGACAATCACTCTTAGAAATCTCCTGAGACTTCCATGAAAGAGTACATGAAACAGAATAATATTAGATGTGAATGTATGTCAAAGTTCAGCCTGTGACCTGTCATTCAGGTAGTGAATGTTGGTTCACGTCCGGCCCTCAGACACATGGTGAAGCACAGAGTGTCTACATGGACACAGAGTGAGAGGATCATGGCATCCAGTCATCTGGCGTCACGCTGATCTGTGGTGTGACAGAGTGCTGGAGGCGGGGTCACCTTCTCACCATCTATTTCTGTACAACCCTCTTCTTTCTGCTGTCTATATGTCTGTTTGTTTTGTTCGATGTAATGCCTGCCAGTCATTTGATGACCAAATGTCACAGAAAGATGAGTGACACCCCTCCAAACACTGTGACAGTTCAGGGTTAGGACTTGTGTCTAGATAGGATAGTAAAAAACAAGTGTGTTTGCCCTCCTTTGTGCACACTGCAGCCATTAACCTATATGATACGGAAAATGAATCTTTCTCTATTAAAATGAACAATATGCACTGTAACCTTTCATTATTTCATCCAGTCAGTCCAGTTATCTCCACCTGAACATGGACCTCACTAAACCTTGTTGTTGCCAAGAACTGAGCTCAGCTGTCTGTGCCCGTCTGGCCCCTGGCATACTCTGCCTTCCTGCCACTGTTTAAGGAGCTAAACCTGATTTGGGTGAGGTGTGTGTGTGTGTGTGTGTATGTGTGTGTGTGTGTGAAGTCTGTGCCTCCATCAAAAGGAACAAAGCTCCACCCTCTGCTTTTAAGACAAGCCATTAGTTGACCTTTGGTTTCCTTTGACAGTGTCCTAATCCTATTGTAGATATACTATACTTACAGAAACACAGCAGGGCCTTCTCTGTCTTCCAGGTTGATACAGCAACTGTGTCACAGCTCGTCATCACGTCATCATATAATACTGTATGTTTAGTTTGTATCCAAAAAAATTAAGATAAATTTGTTAGCAATTCAAATTGGTATTACTTTTTGTTTCCATGGTCTGTATTTTCCTAAAATTTGTAATCCTCGGTCGGTGAAACGCTCCATTACAATGAGACATGTTCTGTGCCTTGATAACTTGCACTGGCACACATCACTCACACATCTATATAAAGCAAGTTACATTTCAAAATCTTGCAGATAAAGTGGTCATCTGCTGCTTAAAGACCCCTCTTTTTTCTACTTGCTCTTTTTGCTACCAAAGTGTCTCTTTTAAACTTTTATTCAAGCTAGATTTCTTTGTGTGTTCTAAAGGGACACTTAAAAGCGTAATTTTGCCCCTGCGTCACACAAGAGAAGCAGTTGAAGCACTTGAGCAGTCCAAGTGTCATCATGTGCCCCTCTGGAAGCCTAAATGGTCTTCTGTTCGACTTATTGGGGTTTTACCTTAAAAGAGTACTCCACAATTTAGCATTGCACATTGTCAGATTCATGAAGGACAGTTTTTAAAAAAGGATGAAAGTCCAGAGACATCATCTTTTTTTATTCCATGCATTCTTCCTCCTTGTCAAAATCTGGCACCTACATTACCCACAATGCAACTTGATTCCCTCAACTGTACAGATTCGGGTGTTGCGCTGCTAGTCTCAAGCAGAGATGAGGAGTGGACAACAGAGGTCAAGTAACTCCACACTCCCAGATTTGTAGTCTTCAGCTCCAATCAACTGACTTCACTCGAGGCAATTTATCAGACTTCACGCCGCTCCCTCTGGAGACTCAAAAGACTTAATACAGCTTTTTTTCACATATTCAGCAGTACGCCCCAAGACTTGAAAACAGACTTTGATGTGCAAAACTGGTGGAGTTCCCCTTTAAATGCAACATACACTTGGTGCTCCACATAGCACCTCATCATCTGACACGTCAATTTACACCTTGCCTGTGATGCTGGGATGTGTCAATCTGGGGAGCAAATGTGATAAAATTTCAGTTTTTCTGAAGCGTTGATGCACATTGATGCTGGGAAAAAGGACAGCGGAGTACCCTGATGTGTCAGCGCATATCAGTATAATACATCATCATCATTACTGGACATTTTAGGCAGTCACTGGAAAACTTATGAACATTAATTTCCTTCTCTGTGACTGACAACTTACATGACACCATCTGCGCTATGCTGAGGCATACCCATCTTACACTCCATTGACCACACTCAGATTTACCTGCAAATACTGTTTGAGCCATGTCTGCTAAAGGGATTATCTCTGATTATACACATTCCTGTAGTGATCTGAGTTGGGGCACACTCATTATTTGGAAGGGGCCTATCCAGTGAACGCATCACAGTTGTTCTCAAGTTTGGATTTGAGGGACACATTGGACATTAGATCAGGGCTGGATCTGGACTGCCTGCTGAGTGCTGGCAGCAGCTATTTTACCTCTTCTCCACTTTCCCTAAAGTCTCTGTTATCTGTCTGGCTGGCAGCCTGTCTCGCTCTACAGTTACACTACATGTACTCTTTGGTTATGTTGTTAAAACTTATCCAGGGAAGTTGTGCTGCTCTTCAGCAACATCCTGCTTCAGTTTCTTACAGCTGACATCTGACAGCAATGCACTGAATAGATGACTGATGCCTTCAATGTATGCCAAAGAGGCTTAAGATGAACTGCCTTACATCTTGATTCTTTATATGTAAAATGGAGATATGAGTGTTACTAATATTTTTTTCAGATTTGGCAATTTTCCGGGCGCAGCCCTTTCATTTCTGATCCTCCACTCACAGTTGTCTCCTCTGTTTGGTTGAGCCTCCAGATCACTGCTCCCTAGATAAACCCTAAGTCTGCATCTATCTCCTTAGACTGTCTGATTAGCACTACGTCACAGAAAGGGGAAGTAATCCCGGTCTGGGACCAGGAATAGAGCCTTGGGAGGGGCCAGGCCACTGGAGGGACGCTGCAGAGCCAACATGCATGTGTCCCTGGGTAATCCCTTCTTAAATAGCCCCTGGGCAGGGAAAGAGGGAGGGAGCTGGGGCAGGGGATGTTACACCGTGGGAGCAGCACCAGTCAGTGTCCTCTTATCCCTCGGACACACCACAGCAGCCAGAGGAGGAGAGGGATTCAGCTACAGATACAAGACTCTTTGGACTTTAGGAGGACAGTGCTTCGTCCAGGATGAACTTTGCTGCCCAGTTATTCTACTCGAGCTACTTGAGCGAGCGTCTCGAGCGATTGTATTCACCAAGGCCTGCAATCAAAGACTGCGAGGAGAATGACCCCTTCTGGCAGAGGTGGGAAATTACAACATGTAGCCACTCAGACCCTTCAGACCTCTCCTCTACCCAGATCAGTCCAGTAGTGACAGATTTAGCCCCTGCCCTGGACAAAAATCAACCTCCATCCCAAAACCAGGGCACGCCACAGACTCCCGCTGTACTTTCTAGTATGAGTTCGGAGGCAGCTGCTACTTCTACAGCTTCAGTGCCTCTTCCTCCTTCTCCTCCTCTTTGTTTGCAGCCTCATCTAACAAACACATCCTTAGTTGTCCAGTCTCCCCCTCAGCCACTTTCCCCTCACCTAAATCTTAAAAGGGAATCAACAAAACCACCTACTTGTCTTCCAAATCCATGTTTGACGACTGCGGTCCCCAAATCTAGTTTCTCCAAACTCCCTTCCGACAATCATCTTCCTCCGCAGACGGTTCTTCCCAAACCTTCTCCTGCTATATCCAAGCCCCCAACAGCAACTGCCTCCTCCTCATCCATCTGCCCACCTTCTACCTCCTCTTCCTCAGCTACTGCTCCCTGTAGAAGAGCGCTACTCCCTTCCTTCCATGCCCTGGTAGACTTTCTCCTTCGTATGGTCCTCTTCATTATTCTCCTCTTCGTCCGCAGGTAATTCTTAGATTTTAAGAAAGACAGAGAGAATTCAGAGAGAGGCGCAGGGTCAGAAAATGAAATTGGCTGCCTAAGAATCTAGTGCAATACTGTGCCACCGTGCCAATACTGTTCAATATATAAATGACATCACATCTAGGGTCAAACAGGGGTTGCAATACTTCCTGTGTTTGTTGTAGCCTACATGGAACACCATGACTGGTGAGGTTCAATACATCCCAATAATTTTGGACAGATGGGAATCTTCAATCACAAAATCACAGAAAATTATCCTTCAAAAACTTTCTGACATAATGTCTCACATTGTTTGTTTTAGCCTAAGTAGGCTAAAACAAACCAGACAAAGAAAGAAAAAATACTGTCTGACCCAGGTCTGGAAGAATTATGATGATGAACAATCAAGGTCATACAGTGCTGGGAGATGTTTCTTCCCACATACACGTTGTTTCAGTGGGGAAAGGAAGAAGTACACCAGGCAGTTAGCCTTTAAAAAAGCCTAAGAAGCTGAGATGGAACAATGATGAAAGCCTGGCGGGCTGAAATGTCTCCTTCACTTTTTGCTTCATCCTCACTTTTCGTTTTTTGTACCATCTAAAATGAAAAGAACCTATTTTTACCATCTCAGCTCTTCATCTCCTCTTTTTGAGGTTTGATACTAGCTGCTGTGTTGCTCTTTTTCCCCTTTGATGTTGTTTTTGAACTCTGCTTTTGAACCAGTGCACTCTAATCACAGGTGCAGCCTTGGACTTTACCATTCACAGCCATGTTAAAGAGCACACTGTGTGCCTGAATAAAGGACTGACAAGTAGGGCAGAGGGCAGTAATGGACCCAGGGGACCAGGTGAAAGGTCACAGTATTGTTTATGGCAGATCATTGTGATATAAATAGATCAGGATGTTCTCTGCAGAGTGCTGGCAGTTTGTTTGGGAAAGCTGCTCCACCTGGTGGCCCCTTGATTGCAGAAGAGATGTTATTGAAGCATCACTGGATTCTTTTTTATTTTACTCTTCTTGAGTTAAACACTTGGCTCAGCTTTATCTGACCACCTGCCCAAGTGACTGAAGCAACAAACACCTAGCTTTTTGCCTAGATCTCTATACAACTGACATGGCTCCTCTGCACAACCTCAAAGTTTCAAACTTAGTTGTTAACCATTTGTGGTCCGCTTTAGTGGCAGGGTTAATCTCCAAAGGGTGTAATCTTATTATTGTGTTTATACTGTGTAAGGGGCCTCCTGGTTAACTACGTGGTTAGAGAAGCATCCACAAACATGTCTGATGTTTAATCCAGTTTTGGGCAATGTCATTTGAGAAACGAAAGTAGAGTCAGTATTTGGAAGGAAATGGAACTATTTAAATGAATTTTACTGTTTGATTATATTCCATGGACTTTTACTGAGCTGTTATAAATCAGACCGTCCTGCCTTTGGCCCTAAATTGCCTCTTTAATCGTTTGTGTGTCTCCTAAAAAGAGGAGCTGAACGACCCAATGAATCATAAGTTGACTTATAGATGTAATCTGTCACAGTGAGTCGAAGCTGGGTTGACATGAAAGGTGAATCAATTCATCTTAGACTGAAGGATCGGGGGTGTGGGGTGGTGTGTGTGTGTGTGGGTGTGTGTGTGTGGGGTGGGGGGGTGGGGGGGTGGTTCATTCACATACTTTCATGTCAGGGTAGAGGTCAGATCAATTTCAATTCAATTCAGTTGAGGAAGTAGATTTTCTTCAAAACTCTAAACTGTAAAAATTACACTGTGGTTCTAATAGTGATGTCTGAATTGCAGTTTCACTGTATTATCAGAATCTGGTGAACAAATAGTGACATGATTTAAAGCCTGGTGTGTGTGTGTGGGTTGGGCTTGCAGGTTTATAGTAGTTTATAGTACAGATTATAGTCTCTAACACTATATAGTGGTGATACATACTGCTCATCAAAATCCTTTTCCTCAGTTCATATCCAATAGAAACCTTCATTCATAAATTGACAGACATAAAGTCTTGTTGGATTTTCCTCTCCCTCCTCCTCTCTGCCCTGCCTTGGGTCGACTTGTGTTTTGATTTTTCTGTTCCTATGATGCATACACTAGATTTTCACACTGAAAGTTTTATCTCCAAATCAGTTCTAAAACAACTTGAAATTTATCCACTTCATCAGAGTTTGTTCCAAGGGACCCACTTATGGAAATGTTTTTGTTGTTTTTGGTTTAGATTTAAATTTCATAAATCAGGGTGAGAGAAATCAGGTCAGTCTAATATTTTGGTCATTTTTAGGGAAGTAATTCTATGTCAGCTCATTGTACTGTGGGCCCTTGTGTGCTTTTCGAAACTACAAAACACATATACATCACTGCCAAACATTTCCAAAGTATACTACAGTATTTGGGAGTTTGTGAATATCAATGCACAGATGCTAGAAATCCATCAGAGTGAAAAGGATGATGCTTAATTTTTTGGTCAAAAAACATTATTGTTGCATGATAGTTCAGTGGAAAACATGCAGTTAAACACATGAATTGACCTGAAAATAGGTTCCAACATCATGAGTTGGCTGTGAAAAACAACCATTTTAAATCAAGAAGCTATCAAATTTACATCTACTTTTACACAGCATCCATGTTTGCTGTTGTCTGTCTTCTGTCTTTGTAAGATGATTTTAAAACCCAGACACTGGAGCTTCCAGACCACAAGTATTCAACACACAACACTTGATGCTTCAAACCAGTCAATGATTTTCATACTGATGCATTAGCATGCAACAATTACATGCAGTAGGTTTTAGAAACATTAGACTGCATATAATGTTCATCATAAATAATTACTGAGCATGTTTATTTTAATACTATACTAAAAGGAATGAAAGTCTGGAAAGCAAAACAGAATGTAAAATGATTGTATATGACTCTTAGTACACTGCTCTACAGGATTTAAGTATGTATGTCCAGTATGTCAAAACGTTATGATTCTGATATGAATTGTCTGTGAACAGTCTGACAGTATTCTCAAATACAGCATATCTCACATGAATATTCAACTCTTCCTCTTGCCCAGAGAGGAGTTGCGTCTGGGCCCCGCTCAGCCCGGTGGCCCTTACAAAGGAGGTCTCGTCAGTAACGGCACCGCAGGCCGCAGACCCACCCTCATTGAACCAGAGAGGTTGAAGGACTTTGGTGAGGAAGAACTTCTCAATGGGGATGTGAAGGTCCATGATACCAGAGTGGTGGGGGGCCCCGAGATCAGGCTCATGGACCCGCCCAAGACCAGACGACTCAGCGAGTTCAGGGTCGTCTCCAGACCTCCTGCTCAGTACCTCCGCTTTGAGGACATCAGCGCTGCGGCCTTCAGGATCCAGTCAGGGATACAGAAGACACCCTGCACGGTACACTAAAATAATATGATCTCATGTAGTGTGCAGTGATGTGGGTAAGACGGGTGACCTCTGACCTCTCAGGAGAGCAAACATCATCTCTATCACTACATGGACATAATAGCTAATTTTGGATTTTGACAGGGGAACACTCAGGAAATCAAAAATTCAGCTATTCAGCTAGTTGCCTTTTTTTAAACCAAATTTCTTTGTCTTTAGCTGTTATTTTGAACATACTACATGCATGTTAAAAATTATATCATACTTAATGTGTTTCCACTCAATATCAATGGGATTGCTAGTTTGCACATTTGCTTTATTGACATTTTTTCTTTGCTGCATCCTGTTACAATTTTTTACTGCTGGGAGAAAGCAGTTTCTAAAATATAATCGTTCACGTTAAACCTTATCAGATCAATTTAGACATGAGACATATTTTAAGAAGCATGAATTTACTCTTCATTTCCATATTTACAGATTAGTAAATTACCAGAGTAGATAAACTGAATTTAGAGTTTTTGACCTTCTGTACAGTACAGATTCCTTGTGAGATTATACATAGAGCTGTCCTTAAAAATCGTCTTCTTCTTGTTTTTCAGTACTCCAGACTGTCCAAACAGTACGGTATGGAGATCTACCTGAAGAAGGAGCACCTGCACTACACAGGCTCTGTGAAGGAGAGAGGAGTGCTGTACCTGCTCACCTCCCTCAAACAGGTAAAACTGAGGGAAGGAGAGAGACAGAGAGGATGATCCCTTCCTCTGTCAGGTCAGGTGACTGTAGAAGCTGCCTCATCAATGTGATCTACTAATCTGTGTGTTCGTGCAGACACACACGTTAAATGACCATTACTGACCTATGGGGACAAAAATAGCCTGAGTGCAGCGTTAATGGGCAGCGGCTTAAAAATGTGCTCTTTTGCATGTGTATACTGAGTCAGATTTTTAATCATTGTCAAGACTATGAATGGACTACCAGCAAATCTTTGGTTTTTAAACTTCTTCTTAAATTCTCAGCTGTAAACTACTTTTGAGTTTAAGTGTTGGTGTTGGATTGAGTACACTGATGGAAAAACTTCTTTATCCCCTTCAGTAAAGCCATAAACCTGAAGAAGCAAGGATCAGGACAGGAAGCAGCAGGGATTATGGGCATTGTGGGCAACATTTTCAGAAACAACACCACTGTCAATATTAGCTCAAGAAAGATCATATGGAGAATCTCATTTGGTTGCAATAATTCTATACTACTATAATACTAATTTCCTAATTAAGTTGAAGATGAGGCTATGGTTGGCATGTTTTATGTTGTTTATTTAAAGCCAAAAATCAATCTGAATGATGAAGAGAAGAGTTCATCCTATTTGTTGTGTATAAGATATATGCAAGTGTTTTATACATCTTTGCTCACACTTCGTGTCCCTCCAGGAGCAGCAGAGGAAGGGTGTGATCGTGGCCAGTGACTGTAACTTCTCCATGGCCGTAGCCCACCATGCAGTGGAGCTGAAGATCCCGGTGTTTGTCATCATGCCGTCATGCTGCTCCTCGCCTCGCCTCAGGATCTACAGAGACTACGGCGCCATGGTCATCTCCTACGGCAGCACCGGCAAAGACTCCCAGAACCACGCCCGCCATCTGGCCAAAGAGAATGGATACCTCTACCTGGAAGAGTCAGTCTCACTAACACTCACTCTGACATTTGACGTAGCAGAGTTCAGAACTATGTCTAATGGCTACTGCACTAATGATGCTGGTGAACGAATGTAAACCATCAGAATAATTAACTGAACAAGTGAAGAAAAATCCCACTCTGGAACAAACCTATATGCAGTGGTGTTATGTTTAATTAAGAACTACAACTGAGATCATCTCTTTTTCACTTGCATCATGTAAGCATAAACATTGAAAATGCCCAATCACTTCATCAAATCCACCTTTTTTGTCAGAGCAGGAAAAGCACAGGTGTGACTAATAACGTTAACGATGGCTGTGTTCTCAGTCACTCCAGTATGCACATTACCAGGACCCTGCAGGGCTGTTGTTGTTAATGTTGTTGATTACACCTGTGCTTTTCCTCATAATATAGAGTGGTTTCTTGCACAACTTCACCTTCTTGCAAGGTGTATGGATGAGGGAAAGTGTCTTAAAGGACCACTGTGTAAGATTTAGGGGCATCTATTGGCATGTTGTGCCAATAGATGGCAAGTATGTTTTAATTAGTGTATAATCACCTGAAAATAAGAATTGTTGTTGCACAAGTGGTAATTACAGGATAATAGTAAATGTTAAAACATACAGTAGACCCCATCTGCATCTATGCTGATGAGGAAAAACACATGTTAATATCAGGTATAAATGCATTCAGAATTGTGATCGGATTGGCAGGTAGAGGCGGAATTAGGCGGAATCACATTGTGATTGGATCTCAGCCAGGTGTAAATGCAATCTGTACAGCGTGACCTCATTCATGAGGAAAAAATCCACCCAGCCAGCGGAAAGGACACCTAATTCCGCCTCTACCTGCTAGGTTAAGCAAGCCTGACAAAAGCTACAAGTGGTGGTGGTAGCAATAAATCTTCCCTCACAAAAAATGAGCGACACCCATCCACGACATTGCCTCCATCGACCTGGGATGCACTGTGTTTGTTGACAAGTCTGCCCCCCCCCCCGTCTAGCAAATTTGCATATTGAGACCCGATCACAATGTGGGTAGATTCAATTCAATAAGAGTGCTTATTAATAACAGATATGTATCACATGTTAATACTAAGTGTGAATGGGGCCATAGTGTAACAGAAGCACAAATCGAAAAGAGCACAAAGAGTCAGAAAGTTAGAAAACTGAACTAAAAACTGAACAAACTAAACTTCAGGGGTTGTATAACACTATGGTTACTTTTGGACGCTGTAATGACACACAAACAGATCTTCATGAATATAAATTATATTTATACTACAATTTCCCATTGTTAGATAAGAAAGAAGGACTATCGAATTAAAGTCTGCTGTGTGTGTACACAATGCAGACAAACCGGAGAGACAGTGATGGGATTATATATAACAAAACAAACTTTATGAAACCCACAAGGTGTGCTGATCATCAGGACACTGCAGCATATCAGCTCACCTGTTCCCTCCTTCTTTCTCTCTTTTCTGGTGTCCAGAGATGAAAGTGCAACATACCTGGCAGGACTGGGCACTGTGGGCATGGAGATCTATGAGCAAGTGTCCAAACTGGATGCAGTGGTGGTCCCTGCAGCTGGACAGTACGGTCTACTGGCTGGTACAGCTGCAGCCATCAAACACCTCAACACACAAATTCTTGTCATCGTAAGTAGATGCTCAGAGGTTAGATTTTAGTGATTAAGGGAAGCAGAAGAGAGAGGAATCTCACACCAGTGGTATTGTTAGTGCTAGTGTTTCTCAAAATTAGGTCACATTTCCCATAAACCCTTGCTTCTCATTGCAGATGCTTCTTGCCTCCTACATCTCACTGGTGTTGATCCAAGAGTGTTTTTCAATCTGGTTAGATTTCCTTAACAAGATCAATGTATTTGAAGTGTTTTCCCTGTTTTCTCTTGATTTATTATCTGCCTACAGCTGAAAATTTGACAGCCTTGACTCTGTTTACACTGGAACAAGATTTGCCTTCAATTTTCCATCATTAGATCATAAATGCTGTTGCTTTACAGAGACATATCCCTTTGTAAAGCACAGGTGTTTATCGCTACATTTGACTGATAGAGGCTAACAATCTTTCCATATGGTCTTGCTTGTTTATAGTAATCATCCAAATGTTTCAACTTATTGACGTTAGCACTGAAGCACATGCACTGCACCACACTGTACCACATCCATTTACAGTGGACAGGTTGCGGCATGCTACATGTGTATGTATACATTGAGTGTACAAAATATCTGCACCACATTCAAGAGAAAACTCACCACTTTTATCATTAAAGGGGAAGTGTAGATGAGGGAGGGCTGCAGATGATTTTTTAAGTTCAAAAATGGTTTGTGAATTAATTAAATAACTGCATGGGCTTTCTTCAACAGGGAATTGAACCAGAAGGTTTTCCTCTGCTGCTACAATCTCTGAAAACAGATGGTCCAATCAAAGACATGCACAGCAACCCCAATAAGAAACTCTACGGAGGTAAACTCAGTTCATGTCTGGAGGGATCTTTAAAAGCCAAGACAGATAAAATACAACTGACAACTGACCACTGAAGTGATCAGTCATAGTTCAGACATTTAGTACGGAACTGTGATGTTATGTGTAGGTTGAATAAACCTCATTATCTGCACATTTTCTTGTTAGAAGCTCAAGAGGCTCTTCACTCTCTCTCTCTCTCTGCTGCAGTAACAGAACATATGTTGATCTTCTGTCTGTTCTCAGATCTTATGGAGCGCTCGCTCGGCGTTAACACCTTCCAGCTGGCAAAGAAACTGGTAGATAAAGTCATCTCTGTCAGGTACTGCATCTGTACATCACAGCACATTCACACTTTAAAGCTTCATTTGACAGCTTTAATCTAAAATTAGATATACGTTGTGTAAAAATATGTAAAAATTCTGTTCTGAGACATCTTTACATTTTGCCTTTTAAAATACTGACTGCTGAATTTCAGGTACTTTATTTCAGAAATTGACTTAATTTTTGGGGGCTCCATTTTTTTTTTTATTCAATCATAATTTTAAAATGAAATGAACTATTCAACTATTCTGGAGTTGAAGTGACATGGCTGTCCCGACGTCTTTTCTTCACTTGCTCACAGTGAGGAGGATGCTCTGGTGGCGATGCTGCGCTTTCAGGAGTTTGAGCGCTCCACTGTGGACACAGAGGGAGCCATGGGACTGGCTGCCATCCTGGCTGGTCAACTACCAGAACTGAGAGGCAAAAGGTGGGTCCAACTTGTTAATATTGTGTGTACCTCCATAAACCTCATAGGGAAATGTTCTTACAGAGAGGTCAAAGGTCAGAGTCAGTTTCATAAGGCTGGCGATTTTGGCCAAACCAACAATGACCTGATCCTACTTACAAGTATTGTGTGTGTATCCATGGTCTGATATATTGTATTTCTCTGTGCTGTAGACCTCCGTTGTTGTCCAGGAACTATTAAAAACACGTCAATGAGCCACATCTTTGCACTGGGTGACATGTTCCTGTGATTTCATGACTCAAAATATTTCCTGTGTATGTCAATCCTGGTTGTTTGAAACAATGTCAGACCCCTTTGTATCATTTTAAATGTAGTCCTAACTCTGAGGGTTTAGACATTTTTCTAAATGCCTGAGAAAAGCTGACGTTTTGGCAATACAGTGTTGTCAGCAGCACTAATCCCCTTGGCTGCAGATGAAACAAGGTTCCCTCTCTGTTTGCCTGTCTCTGCTGTAGGGTTGCTGTGGTGGTGAGCAGCGCTAACATGGAGCTGGAGTTGGTGAGGCAGTGTGTGGACCGAGCCCTGGTGCTGGACGAGCGGGTCAGTAAGTTCTCCGTGCAGCTGGGAGAATGGCCAGGAGACATGGCCAAGCTGCTGGACGTCCTGTCTAGAGAGGATGTCAGGTGGGTCAACACCTGAGGATGTTTTGATCTGCTGCTGCATGCTATAGTTCAACCTGTCTAGTTTTTACAGCATAAAAGAAGATTCTTAATTTTTTTCTCTCTCTGTCTTTTCCTCCCACAGGTTGTTGGATGTCTGCCATCGGAGACACAGTGACAAGTCAGACCTCTTCAAGGCAAAGGTAGGTGACTAATCTCTCTTCACCTTCTTGTCTTTCCTCCTCCGCATCAACCTGCTCGTCTACTTTTGGAGTTGGCAGAGATTTGGCAGGATTTAGAGGGCCAAGAATAGTCAAATAAAGATATATGACTGCTGTTTTTGTATCTGGAAAGAATCTGTGCTTAGCTTACAAGAAATGCAAGAAATAGTAGTACCACTATCCACTTTAACAAGGCAACCCCTATAAAGGAATTATAAACTGTAACTAATGGCTTTATTAATAGTTAATATGGAACAATTATAAGCAATCAATAAGAGTCATTTGGGGTTGTCGGGTTGTGAAAAATCCCTTTGACTGGTTGGACCAATTGATCACTTCTTCTAGAAATGTGCTGTATACAATCTATTTATTAACAACGTATTAACACTTGTTAAACAACTGCAGACCTGATAACTGCATTATTACCAAAAAGAAAAGACAAACATCAGCCAATGGGAATTTTTACAACCTGATTATAAAGCAATAGTAGATGATTTATTAACCATTAATAAAGCCATATATTATAACTTACAATACCTTTATAAAGGGTGCCTTGTTAGAAAGTGGTACCAAAGTATGAATTGCACCAGAACATTTAAGTCATTTGCAATGTAGGGGGTTTAAAAACCTCCTTTTTCTTTTAAACAAATGGGATAAAAAAGCTTGATTCCTGAATTTTATTCATTCATTAACAAATAATGACACAGATAAATCGCATTAGAAACAAGCAGAATTGTCTCGTTATGCCTCGGCTCTGCATTATTTCCTCTGCAGTTTATACTAACAAGTTGGCACCGTACTGTTTATTTACCAGCAGTGTCAAAAGGTGAAAGGTGTTGCATAATTAACTGGCAACACACTCACTGCCCTAATTCTGTGTGTGTGTGTGATGTCACAGAGGGCTAACTGTAACTGTGTGTTGGCAGGTGGAGTGTGTGGTGGAAACCAGGGATAAGACACAGAGCGCTCAGCTGCGCAAGACGCTGAGTGCGCGCTACCCTTATCTATGCTGGCTGGACCGGTGATCACAACATCATCATCAACACAAACTATATTCACAATAGGAAAGTTTAAAAAAAAAAAAAAAAAGAAGACGAAGTGACATATTCATAAAATGTGAGATGACTTGCAAACACATCCTGTAACTATGACATGAACTCTGTTACATAAAACTCATTAAGACAATGGCTGTTCAGCAAACCTAAGTGTATACAGAAAAGCCTTGAGATTATAGAGCTAATATTATTCATATTACTTCTACTACTTACGCTGCTATTGTTCTTTAATCACGCCACCCTGTAATTACAGTGAAGTTGTTAGACTGCGCTGAGAGGATGAATATAGTTCTTATAGTTTACCATTAATGTCAGAGTGTGAATCATACACTGTAGACGCAGGCTTCCTCCTCCATTGGTCTCTTTCTGAAGTAAGTAGCTCCCTAAAACACAGGCATAAAAGATATATTTTTCAATCCATATTGTTTTTAAACTGTTGTATATATTTCTGTATTTATACTGTTCATGGTGGTAGTGTCAATCCAAGTACAATCGTTCTCCAAATAAAAATGGACAAACTCCATGACCTGTCCTCATTTGTGGTGTTTGGAGGGAAAGTAGACATTTTCCTCTACTTTGTTTCTTAAATAACTTCTAGAGTTCTTCTTCATGGTTGGTGTATTTTCCTGAGAGTAAAAGTGAAGCAGGATGGGAAAGTAATTTGTTCCTACACTATCCATCCCTGATTGATGGCTGGAGACAGCTCTAGTGGAGACGGGGCTGTTTAAGACGTGCTAATGCTCTTAAGTTCATAAGCAGAGGACATTGTGACCCTGTGCCACTGCTTCAGCTTTGTTCGGGCGATGTCACACTGTTTACCTGTGTGACACAAATACAAAGGTTTCCTGGATCGAGGCTGCACTAATTAATGCTTTTATATTAACACTGTGTTAATTAATGTGAGATGGGTCACGCCTAGTGATAAACCCACTTGACTCTGCAGGTCCTCTCAGCTCTACGGAGCTTTTGAACGTCTTTCAGCTCATTTTTTCGGTGAAGTTGGTGGAGAGTAAATCAGAGCTAAAAGAAGAGTGAATACTGGATTTAAGTTATGAAACACTACTAAAATGAACACTTATGTTTCTCTATATCTGCTGGATGTGTAAATAACGCTGAGCCTCAAGTTTAACATTAGCTAACATGTTTGCCATGTCAACTTAAAATATGTTAATATGTCAGTGTGTTCATAGCTTCTGCTGCTCCCAAGTGGCCAAAAACGGTTTGGTATGAATGGAATATATTTTCATGTTTTTAGCCAAGCTAACATGTGTAGCGTGGCTCCAGGGATAGCAATGTTGCTCTGTCAGTCTATCGCTTTAGTCCAGACTGAAATATCTCAACAACTATGGATTACCATGAAATTTACTGCAGATATTCATGGTGCCCAGAGGATGAATACTAATAACTCTGATGTTCCCCTCACTTTTCCTTTTGTGCTACCACTTAAGTTGACATTTGTGGTTGTTGAGTGAAATGGCTCAACAACTAATTGATGAATCGCTGTGAAATTTGGTACAGACAGTCATGTCCCATGGTGATGAACTGTAACAACTTCGGTGATTCTTTTTACTTTTCATTCAGCACCATAAATTGTCCAATACTTTGGTTTATGACCAAATACATGTAAAACTAATGACATTCCCATCATTCTCTGCTGAACTTTGTGTTTAGTGGCAATTGACAAATGTTAGCATTGCTAACATGCTAAACTAAGATAGTGACCATGGTAAACATTATACCTGCTGAATGCATGTCAACATTGTCATTGTGAGCATGTTAGCATGCTGAGGTTAGCATTTAATAATTCTATAAAAAAAAGGATGAAGTCAGAGCAGTTTGAGCATTTTCAGAGGAATAAAAATTATGCAGCAAAACACATTTCATGCAGTTTGTCAGTCTCTTTATTTTGCAATGTTAGCATTAAGAACTTCCAGTCTGTAGTTTAAAAAGTTGGACTCAAAGCACTTCAGTATAGGAAAGGCAAATGTGAATTTAAAACATGTATAGAGCAGCTCTCCTCTTTTTATCCTGGAGGATTTCTGAGGCTGGTAGCAGCGCACCATCTGCAGCCAACCTGTCTGACATTATGTTCAGCACAGCAGCTGAGAAAATACCACTACTGCTGCCAATCAGGATGAATGTAAACATCATGAGAGTACAAAATCATTTCATAAAAGATTCCCCTGTATTGCACTAAATATTCAGCTCAGGGTAGATTCTTAAATAACTTCAGTTAATATTATTATCAATGCAAACTTTTAAAATATTATCTCTATGGTACTACTACCCTCATTTAGCTTTGTGTATAGAAAATCTATGGAATGATACTGAGATGTAGGCTCATTGTAAGAACATAGGAAATAAAGTAAGAAATGCTTGTAGTGTCAAATCAAAGTTAGGTCACTTCACTTAGATCACTTCAATACTTTTTTGTTAAAAGAAACACTATAAAAGAAAAGGCTCAAGTGTCTTCCTCCACTCCGTGCCCCTCAGCAGGTTTTCCTATCAAAGGGGACGACAGTGGAGGAAGAACCGGCACAAGGAAGCGATTGATTTTCGAGATTCATGCAGCGTTCTTCTCCTGCTGGCATCAGTGCTGTTTGGGTCGCTCGGGGTCGTACTTGAGAAGCAGGCCGAGAGAAGCGAAGCCAAACAGAAAGGTCTGGAAAAACCACATGCAGCGAGTGGTCGTGTTGTCGATACCTTTGTTGCTGCAGGAACATGGAGAAGAAACAACAAGGAAAAGTAAAGTTAGCAGCTGTCTAAATGGGTCCAAAGTCTAACAGTGGTTAGAAATTGCCTCGAATTTTGTAAACATGTCAAAAGTGAAGACTATCGCTTACATTATGTGTTTTTGCTGTACACATTTGCCTTTTAATACTATCGGGCAGGTTTTGTTTCATATTTACTCTCCATCAAGATCAAATTAGACAGAATGACAATACTTGGTATGAGCAGTGTGTTTTAAGGCTTTGGGGGTCATGAAACTTTTGAGGAGACCCAATTACATAATAGAGTTGTGGGGAACAGATCTATAATAAAGGAGATTACATCACCATCTAGTGGACAATAAGATTCTCGACATTCTTACCTGCACACCTTCAATGCAATTAAAGCCTCAAAGACATGGATAGCCCAGGCAGCCAACCACCTGTAACAGAGAGTTTCTATTAAACTCAACAATGATAATGAACACATCATTAAGAAATAATCACAGTCTTCAGTTTGACATCCAGAAAGAAGTGTGGTCTGAAACCTTCACAACATGCTTTGTTTTTCCTCATGCAAAGATGACTGACACCCTGCTGCCACTACGACAGTGAGCGCTGAATTAACAGGAGTCACATGACAACCTACACAACCACTTCACAAATACCGAACCACCAAACACTGAACGATGCTTTCCAGTTTAACACTCTTCTTAGTTGACACTCAGGCTTAACGGCTGTTCTGTATGTCACATGACTTAACCAACATCAAAACATTATCCTTCCATTGCTGTCTTAATACTCACAGCAGTCATGTGACTTAAACGACTAATTAGCAAAGTGCTCTGCCTGTGGAAATGGTGGTAACGATGTGGAAATGGTGAAAAACATTAGGGCAGTAGTTGATTAAATAGTGTATTTCAGCCCTGTGGGGGTACTTTGCACATCATTTGATTGTCGTTGATGCTGCTTTTGTTGTGAGGAAAATCTGTTACTGAACTTTAATATTCTAGATCAAATTCTGAAATGTTTTCATTTTTTAAAAGAGTCAAACTGTAGCTGTGATGAATGTATTATTTACACACATTTATCGAGAAGTGTATCTCTCTTGTCGGCAGCGGTTGCCTGTGGTGCAAACAAAGCCTTACCCTTTGTACATAATGGCAGCATGGTTATCCACAAGGTATCTGCAGAAGGTGCCAAATGGACCCATAAGCTCGAATGGGATTTTTTCTGGCACAAACACGGTGCACTGCAAAACACAGATGGAGCATTTCAACACTAAACTGTGTAAACCATACATACATACATGCCGTATAGTTTGAGAGAATTTTTTTAAATATCAAAGAGTTTGTCATTTCGTTAACATAGTGTAATACATTAACTTTTCATAACTTGTTCACCCCAAAACACATCACTCGGAATTCCAGTGATTTCTAAACTCACTGCTGCCATATAAAACATATTTCAAAAGGCTGTTTGTGTTGGTAATGACTGTGGAGTGATCAGGCACACACTTCATGGCATACAGCGGAAAAAAATATGAATGAAAGCTTCTTCTTTTAAAAGCAGACATTGTAGTTCCCAATGTTCTGATGAATGTGGTCAACACGACTCATGTTCTTTTCGTAATACTGGAAAGTTCACAAGTGGCTGATACGACCATCTGTCTGCTCTAAGGCGATGAGCTGCAGCATCAGTTAGTGAATGCACTGTGTTAATAATCAGCTGTATGACATTATGTCTCCACCATGAATGGCTTCTATGCAGCATTTTGGACCATGACTGCAGACACTGCATGTTGTGCAAAGGGCAGCCTTGTGATATATGCCACTGAAATTACATTTGATACAGTTCTGGAGGAGAATTAGTTCTGCACCATGTTGGGTTTTTTGGTGGGTTGGAGTCATGGGAGACAGACCACGCTACATCTCTTCAGGCTTTGAACCTGACTCCATGTTTTCTATGTTACTGTCAGAATCGGATGAAGTTTTTCTCCACCTTTATACAAATTGAAATCTGGTTCAGCCAATAACCAGTTAACCTGATAGCATCTCTATCCCTGCCCACGTCTGCAGCAACCATTCAAACTGCTTACTGTGCAGGAGAACACACTGTGCAACACAGAGTGTACAGAAAAGACATGCAAGACACTTTACTTTTTGAAAATGCATCAGACTGACTGCCATGCAAACATTTTGATCATTTATTTATCCCAGCAGCTGTCACTCTGAAACAAATTTCATAGTGTTAATAAATCAACCATGTTGCTTCAATCAATAAAGTTCTTAAAGTTGAAAGCATTTTAAATGAAGAAAATACTATATTTGAAAATGAATCTGAATGATTTATCTGTATATTTCATCCCATCATATGCATTTATATTTATTCTCTGTGTTAAAGAAGTGTTACATCAATACTTGATTTTTTAAGCCACACCTTCCAGCTTCATTTAAGCCTCAAAACATGTCTATAGCCCTTAAATAAATAAATAGGACAATTTACTAAGAAATGTTAACATACTGTAGTATGTACACACACCGAGTCATATAACAGACCATAAATAACTGTGAAGCTCAAATGACATAATGTTGCATTGTGTCATGCTTACTGTTGTGTCATGTCAGGTATGTGTCCATGTGGACTGTGCCTGGTGCATGTAAACACAAAGGGCTATTGTTGGGAGGGGCCCTTTGCCCTCAGCTGCTGTTCATTCACAGTTTGAATGTCAAACACACACCTAAAGGCTGAGCTTGTGTTTATCCAGCTACTACTGATAATGAAATTTGAGCAATCAATTCGTTTAATATTTGCAATTGTCTTACCACACTGTGGTCCAACATTATGTTCGTGTGAAGTAGTGGTGAATGTATTTATGGACCTGTCCACAATATGTGACCATTACATAATGAAAAGGCAACACTTATTAGCTATAAGGAAACCTAAACTCTACTAACTACCTGTTGGGTTTAGTGTACACGGAATTACTTGACTGGCCGACGCGGAATGACTTACAGCTAAGTTTCAAGTCACTTTATGCCAGGTGTGTACATAAACCAAATAACATACTTCTACATAAATGCACCATATTTTGAATGGAGTTTGGCGTACTGTCTGCTTTTATTAAAGGACAGGAGGTGTCGGACAGCTGTGTTAACTTGTCCAATGGACTTTGCACAGATGTTTGTTTGACCTTTGCTGTGCTGTCAGTGGACTGAATGAATCCCGATAAGATAAACAGCAGCTATCAATAAAACTGACTTAGCAATGACCTCGAAAGCTACTTTGCCGACACAAAACCATTTTCACAAAGTATCATCATCAATATCATCACGTTAAATGGCGATATAGAAAAATATATAGATACAAATGTCCCAAGAGTTCACGACAGTAACGTCATATGTTTTTTATCAGAATAATAAAACGAGCCGGAGGACATTTAACGCAACACAATACGAGAAACAACGACAAACACGTGGTTTATCTTTATTCTACCATACTTCCACTTCACCTGCAGCTCATTTAATGCACTTACAGTAAAATATCCCATCCCCAGTGTCACAGCGACGATCCAAAAGAGGCTGGTTCTTTTAAAGTAGTCGCATCCATCACTTTTAGCCATAACTGCTGCTCTGCGCTGGTCCAGCTTTCAAATATGTCCGTGTGATAACAGCGGTGGGAGATAAACTGTAGCAATTACAGCATTTCACTGCAATTCTGCCCCCTTGTGGTCCTTCAGCTTACAGCATGTATCTGTGTTTGGGGGAGTGAGAGCATATAAACAAATAAATAAAGAAATTAATAAATAAGTAGTTGTGGACATTAAATTAAAAAAAGAAAAAGAAAATATATGTGAAGATAATTAAGGAAATAGTAAAACTGTGAATGTTATTTATAATATGTTCTCTAGTTTTGTTATTGCTATTATTTTCAAAAATTTAAATTGAGCAGTGGCTTAGAGTAAGCATTCTTGTACCTTTTTTTTTCTACACTATATAATGTCTTATGA
Organism: Scomberomorus guttatus; assembly: GCA_038419695.1. Classification (NCBI taxonomy): domain Eukaryota; kingdom Metazoa; phylum Chordata; class Actinopteri; order Scombriformes; family Scombridae; genus Scomberomorus; species Scomberomorus guttatus. Next base: position 24,385,257 of record CM076458.1, read on the forward strand.
TACTTTACACTATATACTATAATATATCTTAGTATACTTATTTTCTCACTTTCTTCCCAATGTGAACACACCACAATTAGAATTAGTATGGTTGGTGTATGGATGTAGTACGCAGCTGCTGTCAGGAGATGCATAAAAGAATCATTTTGTATTCCTTAGAAGGTCAGACTCATCTTGTTTTGTTTTTTTTACATGATTTCCCACAACTACCAATTTAAAAAGTAACAAAATATTATATAGCATAGGGATATCAATGCATGTTAAACTTCTTAATAAATACCAAACATGAAAATTCAACCTATTTCCTATCCTATTTCCAAACTGTGATCTACTGTGCAGCCCTGTGACTCTGTGACAACCATAGAGGCAGCATCACTGTTTTCCTGTTAAGGAGGATTATGCTTTGCAATTTACATGAAGAGATAAGCTGATCAGTGACTTTTTGCTTTTTGAAATATGCAGATCTCTCTGGTGTCACGACAAAACTAAACAAAACACTTTGTAGTGATTTTGCATTACTTGAATAGCTGAACCAGTGTTTAGTTATCTTTAATCACTCGATCATTGTATGTAAACTTGGGCATAGCAAGTATTTGATCTGCTGAAACGATTCATTGATAAAACTCTTTCACATTTTATTATTTTATCATGCTAATTTTAGATAGTGAAATACACAGTGCAAATTTTTAATACAGCGATTCAGAATTCAATAGAATATTTTTAGATTAGGGAGTTTAGGAGCTTCAAGAGTCGGCAAAGTGTCGCATATGATGTCTGATAGGATTTGGATAAACCAGAGGGAGAGTTGGTGGGACTTTCAGGAGCCGTCTCCACACATGGAGACATTGATTCTGTTAGTTATCCAGATAAAGATAAAAAGAAATGGCTTGTTTCTTTGCTGCAGATAACTTTGGCAAACTTCAAGCTGCACTGTTTTCTAGTACACTTACAGATAATGTAAATCTGTCCCTGCACTTTGCCCTTTTGTACTATTTGACTTTTGATTCAGTATGTTAGAATTCACATTTCCAGTGCATTCGACTTTATATACAGCTGATGCTCTCGTTCATGGTACAAGCTCAGAAATAATGACAAATCCACCAACAGGAAAGAGGTCAAAGGTGAAGACTATAGTGTGAATAGACACAGAATGAGACATATTTATCACATTTATAATTAAATAAAACATGATATTTCATTTAAGCAATCACATGTCAGCACAAGGAAGACAGATTTGACATATTGAGGTTAAAGGTCACAGCATCTACATACAGCTTGGTCAAAGCCTGGACATGTTAAACCATTTGACAAGCTCATTTTGATGCTCACTGTAATGAGGCTGCTGTGTGGGACCAAATAGCTGTCCAATTAATCACTGAATAATTACCCACCTTTGTCTTTTCTCTTGTGATAGCAGGGAGCTGCCCTGCATATGAAAAGAAAACAGGAGCCGCTGATAGGCTTCAGCTCAGAATGCAGTTTTTTATTTTGCTAAGGCCTGTAAGTTAAATATTTCTTTAAGGCTATTGTTGGTTGATTAATGTTCAACAGTCTGCAAAGCCTCTAAGGTTTGTTTGTGCTAATCAGATGACTCTCAGTGACTCTCAAATTCAAATTAAGGGACGGCCCTGAAATATTAAGAAAGATATGTTTATAGTCTTTTTTAATTATTTAATTGTGCTTAGGTGTCTTGTCATTTTCCCACTTCAGAACATTTGTACCCTTAAAAACATTGGCTTCATACAGTGTGTTAATGCATTGTTATAATATGCATTAATGACAAATCACAAAACCACAACCATCACAAAACACATTATATATATACAAACTATATATGTCATTATTAATAGGAGCAAAAAAGACAAAAATCATGGAAGCAGTTTAACAATGAAGATTAAAACAAAGTTTCTGAATGTGGTATATTATCTGATGTGTCACATGTTCAGCAGCACACACACAAAAAACCTAAACAAATATTCTCATTTATGAGTATTTGTCATCTTTGAGTTAAGTGGTATCGATGAGGCTAACGATCCCATACAGACTTTCTTTTGTCTCAGCCCAAATCATTCTGTAGTGTGTCATATTTGCTATTGACCTTGCCACCACTTTGATAGGGATCAGGTGATAACGGGGGGTGGAAGGGACCCTCTGGTCAGAGTACTTCTGTTGACCACCCATCCTCAAAGTAGAACGACACCCCACCCCAACACTCTGTTGTGGCTTTACCATGGCCTTCTGGGGTCTCAGGTGATCAATATATAAGGTACCCTGACACAACCAGGAGACACACTCAGAGACTCCCAGTGAAGGAACACACTGCCATACTGTGAACTCTGTCACATCAGAAGTGCATTAGAAATCCATTTGTGAGCTTCATTCATTTAAGTGCTGCTATGTGGAAGGACTCCAGCAATGGTAAGACCTGCTTTATAGTCTATACAATTGAAAACAAAGAATTTTGCTAGTTAGTTTGCTTTGCTTTGTTCATAATCTGCAGCTACATGCTTTAGTTTTGGCAAAGTGTTTACATGACCCAACTCTGGATGAAATAGTTCAGTATGTGTTTAACCTGCTTGGAGTACCAGGTGATGGTTTTACTGCACAGTGATGACTCAGACAGGTAGTGTCAGGCACGTTGCCAGTAACAGAAAAGCCTAAAATGAATTGCAGATCCTTGTATTAGGTTGTGCAAACATGCTGACACTACTTGCATGTCATATAATGTAAAGCCCACCACCTACAAAGTTAAAACCTCTTAAAGAATTTGCCAATATTAGCACAATAATCAGTGATAAACACACAAGATTTTTTTGTCTAAGGCAGAGCACATATTTATAATAATTAATTATTTTATTAATTATTCTTATAATAATTGTCCTTGTCATTTGAGTTTTTCTGTACGTACATGTTTTGTTTTGTATACTTGATAGTACAGCATCAGAACCATGCAAACAGAAAAGGCGGTTAATTAAATCTATCACCGTAGATATTCAACATTGTGCATCTGTGCATTGCATTAGTCAGGTTTACTGTTTCGTTACAGCTGTAGAGGGAAGCCTGCAGAGTGACCAAGAAGTCTTTGGTTCAGTTTACAACAAGAATTTAATGATTGAAATTGGGAAAGATGTGTTATGGATCCCGTCTGATGTAGAACCTGCTCTCTTCTCCTCCCTCAGATGATGCCAGACCTGTTGGCTCCGGTGGCGCCTCCTCTCGCAGTGCCAGCCGCAGGAAGAGGACCAGCTTCTCCAAAGAGCACGTAGAGCTCCTGCGCATCACCTTCGAGACTGACCCGTACCCTGGCATCAGCCTCAGAGAGAACCTATCACAGATCACAGGCCTTCCAGAGTCACGCATCCAGGTATGCAGTCGCCCCTGGCATCACATTTCCTGCAAAAATCCTGTATCTTAGGAATAATTATGTAGATGAAATAAATTCATTGTTTAGAGTCAGTGAAATTGTCAGTTCAGATAAGTTTGAAAATTATCTTTATTTGGGGAATTGGATACTGGTGTTCTTCCAATATTAAATACACACAAATGTGCATGCTTTGCACATATAAGCAAACACACACGGTTGTGTGGTAAGGCATTTTGTACTGTGGTTTCTTATCATTAGAAGGGCTCTGTTTCCAAATGCATCCTGCATAGAATTGTTGATACCACTATCACTTTATCATTTGATTTCTCTATCTTTAAAGATGACACAAGCTGTTTTTATCAGGATCTTGTTTGAGGTGACAGATAGACTGTACAGCAGGCTCTGACAGCTGACAACTACTAGATCTGCTCTCCCCCTCCTACACTGGTGCCTGTTTGCCCAGAAAAATGATTAACAGAACAGAATGTGTTGTTTATCTGTCCTGCTTCAAATCTAAGCTCCTCTTTTCTTTCTTTCCTGTCCAGGTGTGGTTTCAGAACAGAAGAGCTCGCACCCTGAAGTGCAAAGGAGCCAAGAAAGCACTGTGGCAGACTGATGGCCCAGTCCAGGATGCTCTACCGCCACCCCACGCTGGAGCCAGGGGCCCTCAGGCTGGCTCAGTCCCTCAGGGTCCCCCACCAGCCTACCCAACCCAGGTGAAGGAGGAGATGGAAGAGGCCTGCTTCTATGGACAGTGTCCTCCAGCCTACTCCGCTATTGAGGAGCATGGCCACTATGGCTCCATGTATGGGCTCCAGCAGGGCAGCCCACCCTTGAGGGGCTACTGGTCCCAGCCAGGCAGCCAAACATCCCCTGTCACACCGCTTTGGTGCCACTCTCCCATGGAAGTGAGAAACTACAACTCAAGCTCCAACCAGGCAGCAGCCTTCATGTACCCTGGATCAGCAGAGCAGCAGATCTACATGCCCTGCTCCACCTCTCACTCCTCCACCCCGGACACCCCTGATTCTGGATATTGGGACACCAGTCTCGAAAACAGCCCACCACAAGAAGGTCAGTACTGGCAGCTGGAGGATTCGTGGAGCAGGGTTGCTCCGGAAGGATGCAGGGAGTCCGGACATCCGACGCTGGTCCAGCACGCCCCCCTGCCTGAGCTATCCCTGCAGGAGATTCTGGGGGAGCTGGATGAGGACTGGCTGGGAGGAGAGGGCCTGGACAGCCATGCTACTGAGGAGAAAATGGCTTTCTGCTGATGACTTTGTGATAAAGGATTACAGGACAGTTAGAAATCATATGTAATATTTTAATTTTGGTCATCTGAGTATTGCTTCCGAGATGTATACATAAAAAAACTCCAAAGACTTTGCAGCAGTATTGGAAATGGGATCAACACTATGAAAATCCTGCAGTCCTACATAATGTTTTTTTTCACCCCAAATTGACAACAGTTTGGTTAATGTATTTATTCATCTATTCAGTATTTATAACCTCTATTTATGATTTTCTACACTTTTATACAAATAAATCAGTAGTAATAAAGCATAAAATAGTTTTCTTTTGCTTTTTTCATGCAAGAACTTACTTTGGGTTAATTTACAACCAATACGATTTGACACTGTTAATGTCAACAGAGCCAGTTATTGCATGAATTCTTCTGTTGTCCAGGTGTGACAGATTTTCTATGAAGCTTTTCTATGAAGGGAGGGAAAGTAGGTCATGCACTACAGGCAGTAGATGGCGCTTGTGAGCTGGGAGAGGGAAGAGAAGGCAACAGATTTCTTTCTGACCTCAACCTGTGCCTCTGTCTTCTGTGGGGATACAAGGTCTAATATGAAGAAATCATTTTCAAAATGAAAGGATTCTCATTTAAAAAAATAAGATTTTCTGTCAGTTAAAAAGAAACGTATATTCTTTTAATATAATGTAATGACTGCCACATATGCTGGCATAACAGTAAAACCCTATCTTAAATATAAAAAAGTTACTTTTATCTCAAATCCCTCAGAAACATTCAAAGTACATTTTGTAATAGGACACAATGACCTGAATTATTTTACCCCAACAGCAGGAGCATTTTAGGTCTTATTATGTTGAGATTTGATTGTTATCGAGCTTTGAAACTGACAAAATAACAGGTTATTAGACAAGTCAAACATTTTGTTAAATGCAGTAAATTGTGGTTCTTGATGAAGACAGGAAACATGTACTTGAAAATGACAATAACCATTGTGTGTGAACTTCCAAGTTGCATTAGCATTAGCTTGCCAGCCAAAATGCCTACTGTTAGGTAGTGTAGAAAGAGTTCATACAATGATGCTACAGCAGTGGGCCTATGCAGTGCAGTATGAATGATTAACATTATGTGAATTGGTTGTGAAGTTTTATGAAGAAAGTTAGGTTCAAAGGCTGTGTGTTTAGCTACCTGTGTTTTCAGTTCAGTAAAAAGCTAGCTAGGTCAATAAAGCTTGATTGCTCAACTGATGTTACACACACACACACACACACACACACACACACCATGGACCCATCACTGCTCTGGATGTACATGAAAACACTCAATCACTATAGTGAGATAAAGGAAATGTTGAGTGGGCAAAATAGGGGATATAAAGACGCTTGCCAAGACCTAAAATGACTAAAAACTTTGTTTGAAAACAATTTACAACATTTTGCTACTGTTCCATAGTGCTTGTATTTAAAAGTTGAAGACATTTTGTAATTTTACAAAGGCCACTCTTTTGACTTTCCCTGATTAAACCTCTCCCATCCCTCTGTAGGCCTATCTGATAGGTGAGGTAAATTGTCAGGTGAGATGAAAGAATCTCATCTTTTTACTATCTGCCAACAGCCCAATGTGTCAGCCATACAGTATGTTTTCTCCTGATCTGTTGACACATATACAGAACACATATTTCTTTATCAAACATGCAATGGGAAAATCCCAAGACAATACACAGGATGTTAGGCTTGAGGCTTGACACTGTTTCCATCAACACTGAAATGTGCTTATATTGTTTATACTGTTTTGGTGCCTCCTGCCGTCATCCTCAACATGAGAGGAAGGGTGTTGTCTCTTTGTTAGTGTCTGACGTGGGTTCCTTTTCCTAGAAAAAACACACAATAGGAGACACAGGAGGGAACGTGGCTCCTCCACCTCTGTACGCACTAAAGATAGCTCAGCAGAGGAAATGTCACAGACTGTTGGTGTTTCTGACGTGTGTTGGGCAGGTGTTCAACAACACATGATGCTCAATAAACAAGACGCAGACAGCTGAGTGTAAAAGATACTGGCAATAAACCAAAGTAGGATTGGATTGATTAAGGCTAACCTTGATACCAGTAATTATTTACATCAAAAAAATTAGTACCCTCTGTTTTTCCAAAATGTTATTCTTTGAAGGATGTAAAAGTCTAAGTATGGATGACAAAATGATGGCAAAATGAATTTTTCTTTTATCGGTAGATCAGTATAGCCTACAGAAAATGAGAATACAATGGTTATTGCAACTTAAAGCAGCTATAATCAATATTTTCATATTCACCATGGATGTGTAAAACTAGCAGGAGTTATAGTGAACCTACAAACTACAAAACAACTGGATTTAGTCATGAATCCGGAGTCTTATCTCTGTATATTTGTCATAGTAGAACATGCCTTTAGTTTTGTCTTTGCACTTGTCAATTTCTCTCTGTTCATTTCCTTCAGTTTGGGATGGGACATAGACCCTGCCTATGAGATAAATGTTTGGCTCACTTCGACTCACTTTTCAACCTTTAAGATCTTCAGAAATAAAGAAATGTATACATAACATGAGAAAAGCTTGACAATAATAATATCTTTTAATGTAGTAATAGTGTACACAGACATCCCTCTGAATTTTTACATCATGTTGGTCAATTGTTGTCATAATGTTCAGATTATAGCAATGACAAAAAAATCATTTGACAGTGAAAATACAGCATTTTATTTTATCTTTGAATCAGAATATGACACATGAGAAAAACATTAAAATTAGTCATATGTGCAAAGAAACCCAGAATAAGTAAAACTGGTTTAAGTTTAATAGGGGTCTAATAATGAATCAGGCAAATTCACTTCAATACAATAAAAGAAATAAAGGTGCATTTAAGTGCTGGAGGTCCATTTTTAACAATATGCAATTCCCTTAAGGTACCCTTCCCTGACATTTAATTACAAAAAATACTGGTAGTTTGTTTTGATATTTCCAAAAAATCAGCAAACACTTACAATCCATTTGTCAAAACAATATACATGACATAAATACCCGTTTTGTTTTGTTTTTCTCTTCCCAAATGTTCAAACATCTTTTTAGCTACAACATGGCTCAGACATGGATAAATTACATGTTTTTAGTCACTGGCTGGAGGAGCAGATGGTTACTGTGGGCTGGAGGAGGAGGCTGGTTCTGTGGATGACTGGAAGAAGCTGTTAGTGGAGTTTGGCAGAACTTTCAGGTGGAGTGGGACTCTTCAACTTTCTAGTAGAAGAAGTTGGTGTAGGTTCTGGCTGCAGCTGTCATAATCTGCAGGTGGAGGCAGCAGTACAGGTAGCTTGCAGAAGCTGGAGGCTGGAGGTGGAGGTTTGGGCTGCAGCTGTCTGCCAGTATCTGCAAGTGGAGGATTAAGATGAACTTTATTATTATCTCAGAGGGAAAGTTGTTTGCAGCGTGTGCACAAAACCCAACATACACAATAAAAATATTCAAACTAAGAAAGAAAGAGAAACAATCGGTAGTAATCCAAGAAATATTCCACACATGGCATAAATCCTTTGTAAAAATACACAAAAAACTACACAGCACCATCTAGTAGTGCTCATGATGTACAAAGGTTCAATGTGAGAAGATACAATGCAGCCCAGAAATATACATAATACAATACATTCCATGGTGCAGCACTGACTACAATACTGCTGTGAATACTAATGCTGTGAATGAGTTTTATGTGCAAGACATACATACCTGGTGTAGGTGTAGGTGGAGGTTCAGTCTGCAGCTCTCTGCCAGAACCTGCAGGTGGAGGGTGGTGCAGCTTGCTGGCAGATGTTGGAGGCTGGAGGCTGGGCTGGAACTGTCTGCTAGAATCTGCAGGTGGAGGCGGCATTGCAGGTTGCTGGCAGAGGCTGGTGCTGGACACTGGAGGCTGGAGGTGGAGGTTTGGGCTGGAGCTGTTATAATCTGCAGGTGGAAGCAGATATTTCAGAGATGAGCTGGAAGCATCTGTTGGTGGAGGTTCAGGTTGCAACATTCTGCCACAACCTGTAGGTGGAGGAGGTGGTGCAGTTTGCTGGTTGAGGCAGGAGATGGAGGTTTGGTCTGGAGCTGTCTGCTGGATTCTGCAGGTGGAGGGGGTGGTGCAGGTCACTGGAAGAGGCTGCTCCTGAAGGTTACAATACATTCCATGGTGCAGCACTAACTACAATACTGATGCTGTGAATGAGTTTTATGTGCAAGACATACACACCTGGTGTAGATGTAGGTGGAGATTCAGTCTGCAGCACCCTGCCAGAACCTCCAGGTGGAGGCGATGGCTGCAGCCCAAATCTCCACCTGTAGCCTTTGCCAGCAACTTGCAGGTGTAGACGGCAGCTGCAGGTTGCTGGCAGAGGCTGTTGGTGGAGATTCAGGCTGTTACAGTCTATCAGAATCTGCAGGTGGAGGTGGTGGTGCAGCTTGCTGGCAGAGGCTGAAGGCTGAAGGCTGGAGGTGTCTGTCAGAACCTGCAGGCGGAGGGGGTGAGACAGATTTCTGGCAGAGGCTGCAGGTGGAGATTCAGTCTGCAGCTCTCTGCCAGAATCTGCAGGTGGAGGCGGCAGTACAGATTGCTAACGGAGGCTGTAGGCGGAGGTTTGGGTTGCAGTGGTCTGCCAGAATCTGCAGGTGGAGGCGGTAGTGCAGATTGCTGGTAGAAGCTGCAGGTGGAGGTTTGGGTTGCAGTTGTCTGCCAGAATCTGCAGGTGGAGGCGGTGGTGCAGATTGCTGGCAGAGGCTGCAGGTGGAGGTTCAGGTTGGTGTTGTTTGGAAGTTGGCTGAAAAGGTTTTAGGTGGAGCATGTGTTTGCAGCTATCTGCTGTCTGCAGGTGGAGGCTAGGACAGCAGATGGCTGGTGTCAGTTGGAGGCACAGTTTAGATCTGATGGAGGCTGAAACAGGCGAAACAGGGCACTTTGGGTGGTTTGCAGAGGAGGTTGTAGATGAAGGTGTCTGTAAATTTCTTAGGTGGAGACCCAGGCTGCAGCTGTCTGCCACAATCTGCAGGTGGAGGCGGTGGCTACAGGTTTGTGGCAGAGGCTGTAGGTGGAGGATTAGGCTGCAACTGTCTGCCAGAATCTGCAGGTGGAGGCGGCGGTGCAGATTGCTGGCAGAGGCTGCAGGCGGAGGTTTGAGTTGCAATTGTCTGCCAGAATCTGCAGGTGGAGGCGGCAGTGCAGATATCTGGTAGAGGCTCTAGGTGGAGGCCCGGGCTGCAGCTGTCTGCCACAATCTGCAGGTGGAGGCGGTGGCTACAGGTTTGTGGCAGAGGCTGTAGGTGGAGGATTAGGCTGCAATTGTCTGCCAGAATCTGCAGGTGGAGGCAGCGGTGCAGATTGCTGGCAGAGGCTGCAGCTGGAGGTTCAGGTTGTTGTTGTTTGGAATTTGGCTGGAAAAGGTTTTAGGTGGAGCATGTGTTTACAGCTATCTGCTGTCTGCAGGTGGAGGCTAGGACAGCAGATGGCTGGTGTCAGTTGGAGGCACAGTTTATATCTGATGGAGGCTGAAACAGGCTATTGGTGGAGGACGAAACAGGGCACTTTGGGTGGTTTGCAGAGGTTGTAGATGAAGGTGTCTGTAATCTTCTTCCAGAATGTGCAGGTGAAGCTTGAGCTTGCAGGTGGAGGCTGGAACAGCAGATGGAATCAGGTTGGATGTGTAACTGGAAAAGAGTTCAGACAGAAGCTGCATTTACTGATGAAACAAGACAATTCAACTCGTTAAGAAAACTTAAAACTACAATATTATTTACAGATTTGACCTTATTGAACTATTCTAATGTCTTTAACTATTTACACACTACTGATACTTTCAGTTCAGTTTTGTTTCTTAGCCCTTTTTTTTGGTGGCCGTTTAGGCTCTGGTTCTCTTGAAATGTCAACATCAAAACGGGGAGGATAGACTCCAACCCCGTATGATACTTGAACATTCTCAAGCCCGTCTTCATTGGCTGATGTCGTAATCGTGGGACGATTCAGCCTCTCCCACAGCTTCTGCTTGATACGACGGCCAAGCCCCAAAGTGTACGGACGCAAGCGGCCGTTCTTGTATCTGTAAAGATATAAAGAAACAAACATTTAATAATCATGATATGTGGGATTAAAAAGCTTTTATATATTGAAAAAATGACCAATAGATTTTAAGTGATAATAAAAATGTGACAATGATTTAATTGAAAGAGTCATGATTTTTCACACATACCTCAGCATGTCATCTACCACTTCATGGTAGATCTGCTGGTACTCTTCTACTGAGCGGTTGTGTATAATCAGAGGGCCGTCATCTTGCAGGGGAGCAGCGGAGGGGCCGGGGCTGACGGGGGCCACATTTGAGACCGCTGGCAGGTCGGCAGGTGGGACGGTGGACCGAGGGATCAAATTCAGAAACCCTGGAATGTCAGCAGCTGGGCTGGAGGGCCGAGGAGTGGACGCCAAAACCTCTGGGGGTTCAGCAGAAGGATTGGAAGGACGAGCCACAGAGGTCCGCTTCCTCTTCTGGGGAGGTTTGGCAGCAGTAGCAGAGTGCTGCTGCTTCTGCTCCTGGGGAAGTTCAGCAGAGGATACTTTTTCAGTCTCACAAGAGAAAAATCTGTGTTAGATGCACTGATGAAGACTTTTGAAAAGTAAAAAACCCTTCACACTTTAGAGGTTTAACCATTAGTTTATTCAAGTCTGGATGCAGGAAGAATTTAATTTCTTTGATTTTTTTTATAATTCTTAAATAGTAAATGATGAAATGTTTTGTAAGGCTTTAAAAAAAAGAAAGTTCAAAAGTCTAACCTGGTCATTCCTGCAGCATGGACACTTGCTCGGGGCACTTGCCCGGCGTGCAGAGGTTCTCCTGCTTCTCGAGTAGTTGTGGTCTTGCAGGGCAATGGACACATTACACTGCAACAATACACACGTTAGAACAAGGCTCCACAAGTACAGTAAATGCAACAAAAGGCACTGAATAATGTGAATTTCATTTCACCATTTCTGCAAAAAATTGAACTTTCCTCCTCAAAATGAGGGAAAGTTCTGTTCCCTAAAATTTGCCTATAAACAGAGCCAGGAGACCCCAGAGAAAACATTATCTGCACTCTCTGTGCAGTGTGTACCCTTTTTCTGTGCTGCAGATTTGCAATGGTAACCTGAATAAATGTATTTAATTAAGAATATGCAACTTGTAAGTACAAAAATGAAATAATGAAGGTCTTAAAAACACATTGTGACACAGGGGTCTTCTTCAGGACAGAGCCTTAAATCAACATGTTGCCACACTGTCTGAAAATATAATGTCACATATCTGCTGGGAATTATATACTAACTTCAGGTACTCCAGTGCTGCAGTTAAATTCAGCTGGGAGCTGGGCGATATTAATGATCTTATTAGATATATTAGATAATGACATTATTGTCAGTGAGGTAGTGATTTTCGTTATTTTATGCGCATCTTTGTTCATTTTTAATGAATATACAGTATAAATGGAGCTGGTACAGTCCAGTACTGACAATGTGCATCACTGTCGTAAAATAACACGCACATGCGCAGGTGCTTCATTTTCCTGTAATTCATAGTTAATCCGAATTTGCCCTTCAACATATTATTTTTATCATGTGACCGCGGGTTGGGGGAGTGTTCATGTCAGAGCCTTTTGGAAAAACATCAGTGACCTTTGAGGGCTCTGAAAGTCTCGACGGTAAAATACATTGAAAACACCACAGACTTTCAAAGTGTTCAAATCTCACATTTTCCATGATGGAAGTTTGCTTTCTCTTTCTCGTCAGTCTCAGTGAGTCTTTAGTCCTTAACAGGATGTAAGAAGTCCTCAGCAGAAGCGTTTATTTGGAAGAAATCGTCGAGTGAAAGTTGTGAAAAACTTTTCTTGACCGTTTGGTTTTGTTTGCGTTTGAATGAGGATCATATAGAAATGATGCACCTGGAGATAAAACATAGCAACCATGGAATCCTCAGCGTCCATTTTGTACACATCTGTTTTTACAGTCACATCTCACCTCTGTAATCTAAAGTTGTATCCAATCAACCTGCAAAAGGCCTGAGATCAAGTCCATATCTAACTATGAAGAAATGTTTAGATCTGACTCAGACTTTAGATCCTGTCATACTCTCCTCTATGGCAATACGTTTGGTTTCAGGCTTAAGGCCTGAAGTATTTGAACAGCTCCTTATGTGATTACTATATCAGAGCAGGCTTCCGCGACATTTTAATATGACTAATAGGCTAAATTGCAAGATTTTTTCAAACTAGTCTATTTAATCTGGGTTGCCACCTCTTGCGCTTTTTGCGGCCTTGTTGAGGCGCTGTCCGCTCTCACACCACCCAAACAAATCTCACGCCAAATAAGTCCCTCCTGGATAAAACACAGAGCTATATGGGTTTCATGGTCACACAGGACAACGTCTGATCGTCGGGCTTTCTCCCATCTCAGCGCAGACATTGGTCCATAAACATTACAGAGAGTGTAAAAGGCAATTTTAAATGGCTTTAATTGACCGAGGCGCACACACAGAGACCTCTCCAAAATCATAAAACACCTTTTTATGTATGTTACGTTTTGTCTATTTTACTATCTCGACTATTTTACATATATTATAATGTTTTTCTTTTGATGTGATGCAGAGTCTGTGACGGGTTACATTAATGAGTTTTAATGTGGTTCACTGAGCGTAATCAATTTTTTTCCCTTTTTTGCAGAAACTTCAATACTTCTGTTTGTTCCCTGCAATGTTTGTTAGTATTCTTTCCTTTAAGTTCATGAAATATACTTGTAGCTAATATACAGCAGCAGATACGTGCGTCTCCGAGACGTGCCATGCGCATTTTACGCACGAGGCACAGCACCGATCATTTCATTCCTTTTTTTTTTATCCCCCAAAAGGATCAGTGAGGATCTAACGTTAATTGATTTTCAGTACTTTTTACACCTCAGACAGGCTTGCTGTTACACACTGATTCCAGGTTTGTCCGGTAAAAACATTTGGAACAATTTTACTGAAGAAATCATTCCTATGAAAACTGTCCATAGTCACTTCTGTTGTAATGGAGGCAGACATTTCAGAGACCGATATCTTAGAACATGGACAATAAAATGAAGCAGACTGACGCGACAGCCTCACCTTGCTTTGATCAATATCTCACTCCTAAAAAATCAAAAATGTCTCTCTAATAACACTCTAACTTGCCGACTGTCGTAAACTAGCTGCAGACAGTTGATCAAAGTTTACAACACATCTACACTGTTTCCCTCTCTGGCATCCAAACGGTTAAATAGCTTTAAAATGTTTCAATTTGGTTAATTTCCATCTGCAATAAGGATTAAAATAAATGTTCTATATCTAGGTATATAGATCAGTACAAGTAGAAGACAAGCAGGCTTACAAACATTATTTTAGCAAACGTTAAATTAAATCATATTTATACAAGATCAATTAAGAATCAATTCAGCCCAAATTTACGTTTCAAAACGTAGATTTTAGTTGGATTTTATACCAAGGAAACTAGTAGAATTGTATATCAGCCAGCTGAGTTTTTCAATCAACTCTAGTCTATATCTAATTATCATATTCATTTGTCGTATCATATGACAAATCTTTTCTCTTTAATTCTTTTAAATAACTAGTTATCATATAAGTAATTAGCTTTTGTATATATAGTGGAAAATATACCTAAAATTTACTCCATTTATTTTAATGATATTAAATGATACTGTGCTTAAAGACACAGCATAGAGGCTATAATGCTTAAAGAAATAATGTGTGGATATTTATATATGCAACTCTGAAGTCTTTTAGCTGATTAGAGTAAATTATTCTTCTGATGGGGAAAAATAAAATCCATTTTATTTCAGAGGAACTGAATAAATACGAGAATACAACAGTTATTTCAACTTAAAGCAGCTATAATCAATATTTTCATATTTACCATGGATGTGTAAAACTAGCAGGAGTTATAGTAAACCTACAAACTACAAAACAACTGGATTTAGTCATGAATCCTGAGTCTTATCTCTGTATATTTGTCATAGTAGAAATAAAGAAATGTATACATAACATGAGAAAAGCTTGACAATAATAATATCTTTTAATGTAGTAATAGTGTACACAGACATCCCTCTGAATTTTTACATCATGTTGGTCAATTGTTATAATGTTCAGATTATAGCAATGACAAAAAATCATTTGACAGTGAAAATAGATGAAGGATGTCTACATTTCTTAGGTGGAGACCCAGGCTGCAGCTGTTTGCCACAATCTGCAGGTGGAGGTGGTGGTTACAGGTTTGTGGCAGAGGCTTTAGGTGGAGGATTAGGCTGCAATTGTCTGCCAGAATCTGCAGGTGGAGGCGGCGGTGCAGATTGCGCATCTTTGTTCATTTTTAATCAATATACAGTATAAATGGAGCTGGAGTCCAGTACTGACAATGTGCATCACTGCCGTAAAAAAACACGCACATGCGCAGGTGCTTCATTTTCCCGTTTCCTTATGTGATTACTATATCAGAGCAGGCTGCCGCGACATTTTAATATGACTAATAGGCTAAATTGCAAGATTTTTCAAACAGGTTCTAGTCTATTTAATCTGGGTTGCCACCTCTTGCGCTTTTTGCGGCCTTGTTGAGGCGCTGTCCGCTCTCACACCACCCAAACAAATCTCACGCCAAATAAGTCCCTCCTGGATAAAACACAGAGCTATATGGGTTTCATGGTCACACAGGACAACGTCTGATCGTCGGGCTTTTTCCCATCTCAGCGCAGACATTGGTCCATAAACATTACAGAGAGTGTAAAAGGCAATTTTAAATGGCTTTAATTGACCGAGGCGCACACACAGAGACCTCTCCAAAATCATAAAACTCCTTTTTATGTATATTACGTTTTGTCTGTTTTACTATCTCGACTATTTTACATATATTATAATGTCCGTCAAATTCAACTTTTGATGTGATGCAGAGTCTGTGACGGGTTACATTAATGAGTTTTACCAATAATGTGGTTCACTAAGCGTAATCCGTTTTTTTTCCCTTTTTATGCAGAAACGTCAATACTTCTATTTGTTCACTGCAATGTTTGCTAGTATTCTTTCCTTTAAGTTCATGAAATATACTTGTAGCTAATATACAGCAGCAGATACGTACGTCTCCGAGACGTGCCATGCGCATTTTACGCACGTGGCACAGCACCGATCACTTCTTTTTTTTAATTGATCTTCAGTACTTTTTACACCTCAGACAGACTTGCTGTTACACACTGATTCCAGGTTTATCCGGTAAAAACATTTGGAACATTTCTACTGAAGAAATCATTCCTATGAAAACTGTCATGTGCACAGCCCAGGACAGGAAGGCTCTGCAGCGGGTGATTAAAACCGCCCAGAACATCATCGGTACCCATCTACCGAGCATCAGTGATATCGGTGAGGTGAGGTGCCTGTACACAGCCCTAAGGATACTAAAAGACAATACCCACCCCAGCCACAGCCTGTTCACCCTGCTGCCATCTGGCAAGAGATACAGAAGTATCCGCTGTCGTACAGAGCAGCTTCTTTCCTCAGGCTGAGACTCCTCAATTCACCTTCTGCACTCCAATATAAAAAATTGTTTTATTTTTTATGACTTATTAATCCTTTGATATAATTTCTGTTTTTGTGAGTAGCATTAAGGGACTACAAACTACATTTCATTATACAATCTTGTGTTGTAAGTTTTCACATTTCTGAACATAAACATTCTAAATGAGTTCATATTTATTTTATTTTATTTGCTTTTTACAATTTGTTTTATTTATTTTGATTTTGTGTGGCTTTATTGAAAATGGGTCCATATTTATATTATTTATTTATTATTTATTATTATATATTTATACAGTTGAATCCTTTGGTCGGAATCCTTATGACATCATAATAGTCGCAGTCACAAAGGGTTTCCATGTCACCCTCAGAACCCTTGACACTACAATTGCAAGCAGATAAAACACTGCAACAACAAGGTTATACACATTTCCCGAGAAGAGACATTTTTCAAAGCAGTTGAGAGCTGTTCTTTTGAAATAAGGTAAGTCTACAGTATGAGGGTATAGATTATACATTTTCTAAATAATCATCAGTGTTTTGACACAGAAAAAAGCAGCCAGGGACTGAACCACCAACCCTGAATGATCTACTGTATAAGCTGAGCTACTGCCACTGCTGATCTGGCTCTGGGATGTTTAATAATCAGCACTATACAAGATTTAAATGAATCTGTTGGTATGATTTTACAAAAGCACTGGAATAGTATTAACCCAATTACCAACATATATACACATCGCTTTACTTTAAGTGATCATTTGGAACAGTTCCTTTAAAAAACCATTCTGCTCTTATGACCAAAGACTAACCAGTTTGATAAGTAGACAGCTGAGTTTGAAAATGTACATGAAACATAATCAAATATTTGACTTGGATAATGAAATATATAAACATATATGCTGTACGAATCAGTGACATTCCTTATGGACAATACAATAATTTTATTTTGTGTGTTTTTCCTCATAAGACATTCTGTGGCAATTTTTCTTATCATAGTACATTTAATCCATTGATTTATTAAAACTAGCGGTGGAATGTATATGTATATAAAGTTGTTAATAATAGCGTCACTTCCACCAGCTACAACATGAAAATGCTGCTTACAGAGTAAAACATCGGTAATAGTAATCCAATAATATATTATACTATAATAGAATGACAGGGGACATTATACAGCATTCTGAGTACTTTTACTTTTGATACTTTAAGTAAATTTTGCTCGTACTTAAGTACTTTTAATGAAGTAAGATTTTTTAATGCAGGAATTGTACCTGTAACAGGTATTATTTGGTGGTAATCATGCTACTTTTACTTAAATAGAGTATTAAAATGAGTATTTCACCATTAGCATTGGATATTTTTCTTACTGTTGTAGTTTTCATGAATGCATAATAGATTAATGTTTGTTGGCTGTTGTTGTAATTGAAGTCTAGGATTTAAGACAATACATTTCTTTGTTTGATCTTTTTAGCTGAGATGGAAGAACAAGGAGATGGAGCACATGTTGGTGTGATCAATGCAGGTAAGAATTTAAGCTACATGGACACAAAATCCACTTAAAGAAAGCAGTAAATTAAGTTTTCTAGTGTAATTCTTTGAATGGAAACAGTGACATTATTGTCTAAATGGTCTTGCAGAGCCACCAGTCATCCTAGAAGTTGACGAAAGGGGAGATACGGCACGCCGCATCTTTGCAATTGCCTTGCATCATGCTGTAATTGAATTATGGAGGAGAATTTTGGATGAAGATGAGGACACTGATGACTCTGATGATGATGACAATGATGGCAACTTTAACATTGTCAATATTGTCGATTTCGTCAACAATGATGATGTTGACAACATTAATCATCATCAAGCTGGTGCAGGTGCTGACTTTGACATGGAAGTCAACCAGCATGTAGAAGAAATAGACGAGGACCCATTGCCTGGAGTATCCAGGAGGAGGTCTAGAGAGGAAGATGCTGAAAATGAGGAGAGTTGCAGCAAGAGATTCAGAGTGTGGGAGGAATTTGACAGCGACTCAGAAGAAGACTCACTGTCCAGAGGAACCAAGAGGAAGTCTAGAGAAAAGGACGATGAAGATGAGGAGAGCACTGGCAGCAAACATTTCAGATGGTGGGATGAATTTGCTTCCAGCGACTCTGAAGAAGACTCACTGCCTGGGAACTCTAGCAAGAGGGGAAGCAATGAGCAGTATGAAGAAGCGTGAAAAGTGTCGACACCTTCTACAAAGAAATAAAATCCCATGTACTCCAAGCTCACAAACCAAATGCAAGAAAAAGTAACAGACAGATGGAACCATTAACAAATCACCAGCTCACTCTTAGCCCCCATCAGATGATCGTCCCGGAGGAGGGTCCTCTCGAAGTTTCTCCCTTTTTGTGGCCTCCTGTAAAAAAGGTAAAATGATACAAGATACAACTAAATATCTGTTGCTGACATGCCAACTGATGGTGAGATGGTACAAAAGAGATGTGCCATCCTGAAATGTTTAAAAGTGAACACAAACAGATGCAATTAAATCTTTAAGATACAAGATTTACAGAGACACTTATAATAATGACATGCATGTAAGAAGAATTTGGAAGTTTGGACACGTTTGTAGACTCTGGGGTCCTCAACCTGAACATCTAACCATTATGATGTATACTGGTACATTTTGTTATGTGATTTGGCAGTTGTAGCAGGAAATATTAGCTGCAGTAGGATAGCTTTGCAGTCTTGTGTTTACTTTAAAATGTTTCCAAGATATTGTTGGTTAAATAGCACCACACCACTTAATGTAAAGCAACAGTAATTCTACAAGATGGCACTGTTTTACTTCCCTTCACATACATGATTCTGCCCTATATTTGCAACATCACTGCATCCTCATTTGATCACACAGTTTGTCTTGTTTGTGATTGTTTGCTGCATAATTTCCAGCCTCTGAAATGTTAACTCGTTGATGAGGCTGGCCCTACCTGCCATGATACTCATTAAGCCACACTTGGGTCCTTATCAGACTTATTATGTAGTTGTATATTTTGTCTGAACTTACATGTCAGAGACTGTTTCTCATATTTATTACTTTCCTACCACCTTCAACCAGTCTATAGCTGACGTCATGATATCCAACTGTTGACCCACACTGGACTAGAACAACCTCCACGCTTTTCTCTATAACCTTGAGACTACACATCATTGAGTCCTGAAGTTCTATGGCAAAATTCAATCATCCCACATATTTGGTAAGAACAGCTATGACATGATGGTTTTCTCACAAATTTCACTTGATCCTCTGTATTTTGGGCTTGCGTGTGAGGTGGTGAGAGAAGGAGTGAGAAAAATAGGGTGTGTATCTATGAATCTATGAGTCTTTTTTTTTTTTAACCTTAATTTATTCATGTAAGTTTCTCTGACAGCAATGCTTTGAAAATCTTTTTCAGGAATGCCCTGATCACATTCACACAGTTGCACATTCATACCTGGAAGCTGCTGAGACAACCACAGTTTGATCTGCCAGCCACTCAGCAGCTACTGGAGAAGTTGAGGTTAAATGCCTTGCGCAAGGGCACCTCAGTGGTGGTAATAAAGTAGGAGGAAGCATCTGCTGCCCAGATTTATCCTGTAAGTCTGGGGGATTGAATTGGCGACCCTCTGGTCACAAGTTGTGCACGGGATCATGTGTGTATAGGCAAAGGTCATTGCTTGTTTTGTTGAGGCACATCTGTATACACTCTGTGCATCTTAAAAAAAAAAAAAAAAAAAATTTAAAACTTCTACTTCCAGGGGTGTAATGTTTTCTGGTACTTACATTTTACTTGAATATTTACACTTTATGTTACTTTATACCTACTCCACTACATTTAAGAGGGAAAAATTATACTTTTAACTCTTTAAGTTAATGACTAGCTACTTAAATTAAAATTTCACACACAAAATATGATACATTATAAAATATTGTCAATATTGTCGATTTCCTCAACAATGTTAATGAAAATGTTGACAACATTAATCATCATCAAGCTGGTGCAGGTGCTGACTTTGACATGGAAGTCAACCAGCATGTAGAAGAAATAGACGAGGACCCATTGCCTGGAGTATCCAGGAGGAGGTCTAGAGAGGAAGATGCTGAAAATGAGGAGAGTCGCAGCAAGAGATTCAGAGTGTGGGAGGAATTTGACAGCGACTCAGAAGAAGACTCACTGTCCAGAGGAACCAAGAGGAAGTCTAGAGAAAAGGACGATGAAGATGAGGAGAGCACTGGCAGCAAACATTTCAGATGGTGGGATGAATTTGCTTCCAGCGACTCTGAAGAAGACTCACTGCCTGGGAACTCTAGCAAGAGGGGAAGCAATGAGCAGTATGAAGAAGCGTGAAAAGTGTCGACACCTTCTACAAAGAAATAAAATCCCATGTACTCCAAGCTCACAAACCAAATGCAAGAAAAAGTAACAGACAGATGGAACCATTAACAAATCACCAGCTCACTCTTAGCCCCCATCAGATGATCGTCCCGGAGGAGGGTCCTCTCGAAGTTTCTCCCTTTTTGTGGCCTCCTGTAAAAAAGGTAAAATGATACAAGATACAACTAAATATCTGTTGCTGACATGCCAACTGATGGTGAGATGGTACAAAAGAGATGTGCCATCCTGAAATGTTTAAAAGTGAACACGAACAGATGCAATTAAATCTTTAAGATACAAGATTTACAGAGACACTTATAATAATGACATGCATGTAAGAAGAATTTGGAAGTTTGGACACGTTTGTAGAGTCTGGGGTCCTCAACCTGAACATCTAACCATTATGATGTATACTGGTACATTTTGTTATGTGATTTGGCAGTTGTAGCAGGAAATATTAGCTGCAGTAGGATAGCTTTGCAGTCTTGTGTTTACTTTAAAATGTTTCCAAGATATTGTTGGTTAAATAGCACCACACCACTTAATGTAAAGCAACAGTAATTCTACAAGATGGCACTGTTTTACTTCCCTTCACATACATGATTCTGCCCTATATTTGCAACATCACGGCATCCTCATTTGATCACACAGTTTGTCTTGTTTGTGATTGTTTGCTGCATAATGTTCAGCCTCTGAAATGTGAACTCGTTGATGAGGCTGGCCCTACCTGCCATGATACTCATTAAGCCACACTTGTGTCCTTATCAGACTTATTATGTAGTTGTATATTTTGTCTGAACTTACATGTCAGAGACTGTTTCTCATATTTATTACTTTCCTACCACCTTCAACCAGTCTATAGCTGACGTCATGATATCCAACTGTTGACCCACACTGGACTAGAACAACCTCCACGCTTTTCTCTATAACCTTGAGACTACACATCATTGAGTCCTGAAGTTCTATGGCAAAATTCAATCATCCCACATATTTGGTAAGAACAGCTATGACATGATGGTTTTCTCACAAATTTCACTTGATCCTCTGTATTTTGGGCTTGCGCGTGAGGTGGTGTGAGAAAAATAGGGTGTGTGTCTATGAATCTATGAGTCTTTTTTTTTTAACCTTAATTTATTCATGTAAGTTTCTCTGACAGCAATGCTTTGAAAATCTTTTTCAGGAATGCCCTGATCACATTCACACAGTTGCACATTCATACCTGGAAGCTGCTGAGACAACCACAGTTTGATCTGCCAGCCACTCAGCAGCTACTGGAGAAGTTGAGGTTAAATGCCTTGCGCAAGGGCACCTCAGTGGTGGTAATAAAGTAGGAGGAAGCATCTGCTGCCCAGATTTATCCTGTAAGTCTGGGGGATTGAACCGGCGACCCTCTGGTCACAAGTTGTGCACGGGATCATGTGTGTATAGGCAAAGGTCATTGCTTGTTTTGTTGAGGCACATCTGTATACACTCTGTGCATCTTTAAAAAAAAAAATAAAAAAAAAAAAATTTAAAACTTCTACTTCCAGTGGTGTAATGTTTTCTGGTACTTACATTTTACTTGAATATTTACACTTTATGTTACTTTATACCTACTCCACTACATTTAAGAGGGAAAAATTATACTTTTAACTCTATAAGTTACTGACTAGCTACTTAAATTAAAATTTCACACACAAAATATGATACATTATAAAATATGATGCATTGTTATCAAACTATCCAATAAGTATATAAAGTAGTTAAAATCAGCTCGACCTTGGCATCAACATTAAAGGGCTAATTGCACATTTATGCATCAGTAATAATAATCCAATTATATAATATATATTATAAAAAATTTGACAAGGGCCATAGTGCTGCATAATGAGCACTTAAGTACATTTTTACTGATGATACTTCTGTCGCCTTCTTCTAATTAAGTAAAAGGAATACTGAATACTTTTCTCATCACTTTAACCTTCCTCTTGTGTTAGGGTCGGCACCGACCCATTTTAGTTTTAGAATGCATAAAAGAATCACTTAAAATTTGTTTATTGCATCAAGGCTTTTTGACTTTGTCAGGAACCTTGATTTCAACAAAATTAAACAAAAACATTTTTTTTCACTACATTATAAAATGCTCTGGTTGAAATTATGTCCTTTGTGGTGTTAGGGTCGGTTTCGACCCGGTTCTAAAAATAAGATTATAAAGCAATAATTAGAGCCAAAATTGAAATCATCAGTGCACTGTCAGCCAACACACTGACAGCCACCTCCTCTCCCAATCATGTGAGCTTCAGGGGATGCTCATTTGTCCTGTATAGCTGCAAAAAAACAAAACAAACAAAGACGAGAATGTCCAGACATGCGAGGTCACTTCACTCATTTGACTTGCAGAGGGCACATCTCTAATTTGCAGCATGCAAAAATGAAAAGAATATTTACGGTGAGCTAAGTTCTAGATAACATTTTTTGTAGAAAATGAGACACAGATCAGCATAGCGATGCAGAGGAGCAAGTTTCTGAGGAAGAGGACAATGTGGAGTACCAGCCAGAAGACACAGACACATCTGAGTCTGATGAGGAGGTCACTGGTGCTGAGGCTGCTCCTGCTGATCACCTAATTCATTGAAAGTCTCTAATGACTGTTATGTGTCCATAGTTGTGCCAGATTACATTTAACATTCTCTTAACATTATCCCTGGAAACAGGATCCATACGTCTCATTGCTTTCTGCTTTTGCTTTGCTTTTTCTCATTGCTGACAAAAATATTTTTTTTTTGCATTTTCTTGAAGAAAATATATATGGGTCCAGAGACCCACACCAAAAATATTAAACCCAACATTTTCATGGATAAGGAAGCCTAACAAGGTAACCAAGAGATGACAAAAAAATTGGATGATAGGTTATTGTTTTTAATGTATTTTAAAGCTGATTTAAGACACGGGTCGAAACCGACCCGTTAACACCGGGGATGGTAACAGAAAGCTAACACAGGAGGAAGGTTAAAAACAAATCCATTGATTAATTTGTTTTTTAATTTGCACAAACCGAAATGATGCAATGTCTGACCTTTAGACTATCAATCGGTGGGCCTAATGATTATGTGGCCAATATTTTCCTGCTGGACTGACAGTTTCTACCTTTTATCCTGCATTTAATTAAAACTGTACCATTCTGTATATAAGCCAGGCTACCATCAAGCAATTGACTGAATTGAATGAAAAAAAAAAAGAAGTCTTGAAACACAAACTTAACACTTTTGTATTGCACGGTTGTGTTTATGAACTTTAAAATTGAGTAACTCCTTCCAAACCTCGATAAGAAATCTGTGATTCACTAAAGAACAATTTGGCAGGGTGAATATTTGCTGACAGTAAAGGCCAGTCTTCAACAAGTAGGACACCCATAGTAATCTTGGTTACTGAGTCATTACATAACACAGACACACACACAGACTTGTACATCCGCCTTTGGTAAACTTAACTGAGGTTCAAATGACAGTGGTTTAAAACAGGTCAAACTTTGGATCCTATATGTCTGAACATTTAAATACATCTCTGGAAAAGTAGCCCATCTGTGAAGCAGCAAGGCAGGTGTGACAGGTCCTGCTGCAACATTCGTAGAAATAGGACATGGGAACCGAGCAAAACAGCGGGTGGCCACCCCATTTGTTTTCACATGCAGTATGCAGAGTGAAAGAGCATTATTGATACAGGTGTATTTTATTGGTGGTTTTTGGCCTCATAATGATGATTATAGCAAAAAAAAAAGAGTACATGAGTACCTGTAATTGCAGCTGGAATCCATACAAAATAGCACAGAGAAATATAACTGTACTGGTTTCTTTTTATAGAGTAGGCTACCACAATAGAAAATGTTATCCTACAGAAATACATTGTTTGATTATAAATACTATATATTACGGGCATTACCTGATTACTACCATTTGAACCAATAGGAGTTCACGTTGGGCTTTCTGAAGCCGAATCGACGCTTCCTATTGGTGCTCTGGATAGATATGGGCGGGGCTAAACAAGTGCCTTTACCAAAACAAGCAGCGTGCGTGCACCGACACGAGCTAGGAGCAGCTGGCAGCGAGGAAAAGTTTGACCAGTCAGAAAACGAATGGACCGACAAACACGAACCTAAATTAATAACAGAGACACAGCTGGGGCGTCAGGTAGGGAAGTGTCACCGCATACAGCTGATACTGCAAATTCAAAACTTCTTTACTCAAACTTTTTTGCGTGAAACAACAAGCTGTAGTAGACAAGCCCATACTTGAAGCTGTTACCTTTGATTTTTGCCATAAATACGTTGTGTTTCTTTCGTGGTATTTGTTCCTGGCCTTCACAGAATGACCTTACAACATTTTAGCTTAGCATGGGACAGAACAACACAATAAGACACAATGGAAAAGGACGTAGTCTCATTCAGTCGTCTCATTTAGCCTATAAATTATGACAACCATAAAGATGCTATTGCAGGTGTAGGGAAGTGCATGGAAAAGTCTCAAACCCTATAAAGCAGAGGCAACAAAACAGTAAAACAGGAGAGAGGTTAAAGCTCGAAACTCACCAGATTTACTCAACACATTGTGAGCTTCACAGAGCTGGTATTTATGACAAGGCTTTCATTTGCTTGTATGGATTGGTTAAAGTGCATTTTTGTGAAAGTAAGTTGATGACTGTTAGCGCCTGTTGGGCGCTGTGGTTAATCTTACAGTATATGAAGCAATTTTATGGAAACATTAACTGTGAGCAGCACACTGTTCCCGCATTATGTTCCTATATATTCAGAGTTATGGGGCATGCACTCTGCACCACAATGAACTGAGGCCTTTTCTGTTAATTCCATTGGTAGGGTATCAAACCTCAGTACTTTTCTGATATTGGATGTCTATTCAGATTTGTCAAATTGTTGATTTGTTTCTATGATCATGGTAGTAGATAGTACCTGCTTCATCCCTAATGAACTGGACAGTTTCCACACAGCTCAGGGCTGGGTATGGCAGCATATGAGGTGAAAGTATCATCCTACTCCATAGTCGGGTCTTTGTATTTATTGAAAGATCTTCCCTACAAGTTTAATTGAATTGATGCTTGACACCAAGAGAAATGAGTTAGATGTTTTCATGTTTACTTTGCAGAGTGAATGATGTTTTGTTTTTTTTGTACGCATGTCTGTGTTTCACCCACTAGGCCGACTGTTAGAGGTGGTTGATGATGGACTCCCACAGTGAGACCAAAAAGATGAGCTCTTACCTCCCCTGCAACCCCTCCTATGATGAGACCCAGACAAATGGCTGCCAGGCCCCACCCAAAGGCCCAGGTACACACACAATAACATGTTGTACTTGATGTGAATACAAGTTTAAGTCATAGGTGTGTCAATAGTTTTTTAAAGCGATTATATATGACTTCATTTAAATGTTTATAGAGGGTGTACCTGCCTGGTATGTGAATTCAGGTACAATAGGGCTCATCCCTACAGCTTACATTCCCCTTGCTTCCCCTGGAGTCTCCATAACCACTTGAATCTAATATAAATATTGGTTGTGCTTTTAATCAGTATTTGTTAAATGCTAACCTGGGGTCTGTTCCATACAGATAACTTTCCAAGTGAAACCCCCTGCAAGTCTGGAACTTGGACTGACGTAAAAAGTCCTGCCCTGTGTTTTGATCAGCAAAGTTATCCAGATAACTGAGTAAACCCGCTTGTTACAACAGGTGTATGAATTTCCAGGACCATGAAAACTGTGCAACTTCTTCACATCGACTGACACGGATTAATGATGAAGCTGAAGGCTTGTTTCTAACTGTTTTTATGACTCGTGTGTCTCGGTCACCGTGCCCTTATTGGCTTGATACCAAAACGTGACATGGACTCATCACAAACTATCTGTCAAGTTATATTGTAAGTGTAATTTGATTAGGTTGAATCTCTAATTAATAAAGTAACTTAAAACATGCACATATTTGCAATTGTAAAAAGGGTCATGGATCCAGTGTAAGAGTAGAGTTAGTAAAACCTTCTGCAGATAATTTCTCTGTGCAACACCCAGAAGTCAACAGAAAAGGTGATTTTTTTTTTTGATGATTGTATAGAAACATTAAATCTGACTCAGTGTTTGCAAAACTTGCACAGCACCACAGCTACTGAAGTGTGATACTGCCAGATTTGTGCTTGATTGGGATGCATGAAAATACAAATATGATGTGAAACACTTTGCTTTAATTGTACTGGCTCTGGCTCAATTGGACTTTATTGGTATTGTAAATTAAAACTGCTATAACCTTGGCAGGTCATGGCAGGACGAACAACTTTTCTCAATAACTGAGTATGCAGTGACTTCGCAACCATGATAAACGTGTGAGACCAGCTTTACAATGTGAATGCCGTTGTACCAATGTCTCCACTCACTGCTAAGAAGAAGTAAGGTGTAGTTAAAATGTCATGATACCTTACATATAGAATAAAGATCCTAATCAGTCCCAGTCTGTAAAGTAAGGAGAAAAAATAAAAAATTAATGCTTTGTGTCAGCTGGTATCCTGAGTTTAAGAAATCAGGATCAGGATTGAAACAGTGGGATGCTCTTATAGTTATATAGCTCTTATATAGCTATAAAATCCCAAGTTCTTGTTAACTTTTAGAGAGGAGCAATAGAAAGCGTCCTTACTGGAAACATCAAAAAATTGGCAGTCACTTCTGTTGTAATGGAGGCAGACATTTCAGAGACCGATATCTTAGAACATGGACAATAAAATGAAGCAGACTGACGCGACAGCCTCACCTTGCTTTGATCAATATCTCACTCCTAAAAAATCAAAAATGTCTCTCTAATAACACTCTAACTTGCCGACTGTCGTAAACTAGCTGCAGACAGTTGATCAAAGTTTACAACACATCTACACTGTTTCCCTCTGTCGCATCCAAACGGTTAAATAGCTTTAAAATGTTTCAATTTGGTTAATTTCCATCTGCAATAAGGATTAAAATAAATGTTCTATATCTAGGTATATAGATCAGTACAAGTAGAAGACAAGCAGGCTTACAAACATTATTTTAGCAAACGTTAAATTAAATCATATTTATACAAGATCAATTAAGAATCAATTCAGCCCAAATTTACGTTTCAAAACGTAGATTTTAGTTGGATTTTATACCAAGGAAACTAGTAGAATTGTATATCAGCCAGCTGAGTTTTTCAATCAACTCTAGTCTATATGTAATTATCATATTCATTTGTCGTATCATATGACAAATCTTTTCTCTTTAATTCTTTTAAATAACTAGTTATCATATAACTAATTAGCTTTTGTATATATAGTGGAAAATATACCTAAAATTTACTCCATTTATTTTAATGATCTTCAGAAATAAAGAAATGTATACATAACATGACAAAAGCTTGACAATAATAATATCGTTTAATGTAGTAATAGTGTACACAGACATCCCTCTGAATGTCTACATCATGTTGGTCAATTGTTGTCATAATGTTCAGATTATAGCAATGACAAAAAATCATTTGACAGTGAAAATACAGCATTTTATTTTATCTTTGAATCAGAATATGACACATGAGAAAAACATTAAAATTAGTCATATGTGCAAAGAAACCCAGAATAAGTAAAAATGGTTTAAGTTTAATAGAGGTCTAATAATGAATAAGGCAAATTCACTTCAATACAATAAAATAAATGAAGGTGCATTTAAGTGCTGGAGGTCCATTTTTAACAATATGCAATTCCCTTAAGGTACCCTTCCCTGAGATAGAATGGAAAATTCTCTACACATTTAATTACAAAAAATACTGGTAGTTTGTTTTGATATTTCCAAAAATTCAGCAAACACTTACAATACATTTGCCAAAACAATATACATGACATAAATACCCGTTTTTTTTTTATTTTTTTTTTTTAATCTTCCTAAATGTTCAAACATCGTTTTAGCTACAACATGGCTCAGACATGGATAAATTACATGTTTTTAGTCACTGCATTAATCATACTGTAGCCTGGTTCCTGAGGCTAGGGCTGCAGGTTACTGATAGAGACTGCAGGCAGTGGCTGGAGGAGCAGATGGTTACTGTGGGCTGGAGGAGGAGGCTGGTTCTGTGGATGACTGGAAGAAGCTGTTAGTGGAGTTTGGCAGAACTTTCAGGTGGAGTGGGACTCTTCAACTTTCTAGTAGAAGAAGTTGGTGTAGGTTCTGGCTGCAGCTGTCTGTCAGAATCTGCAGGTGGAGGCAGCAGTACAGGTAGCTTGCAGAAGCTGGAGGCTGGAGGTGGAGGTTTGGGCTGCAGCTGTCTGCCAGTATCTGCAAGTGGAGGATTAAGGTGAACTTTATTATTATCTCAGAGGGAAAGTTGTTTGCAGCGTGTGCACAAAACCCAACATACACAATAAAAATATTCAAACTAAGAAAGAAAGAGAAACAATCGGTAGTAATCCAAGAAATATTCCACACATGGCATAAATCCTTTGTAAAAATACACAAAAAACTACACAGCACCATCTAGTAGTGCTCATGATGTACAAAGGTTCAATGTGAGAAGATACAATGCAGCCCAGAAATATACATAATACAATACATTCCATGGTGCAGCACTGACTACAATACTGCTGTGAATACTAATGCTGTGAATGAGTTTTATGTGCAAGACATACATACCTGGTGTAGGTGTAGGTGGAGGTTCAGTCTGCAGCTCTCTGCCAGAACCTGCAGGTGGAGGGTGGTGCAGCTTGCTGGCAGATGTTGGAGGCTGGAGGCTGGGCTGGAACTGTCTGCTAGAATCTGCAGGTGGAGGCGGCAGTGCAGGTTGCTGGCAGAGGCTGGTGCTGGACACTGGAGGCTGGAGGTGGAGGTTTGGGCTGGAGCTGTCATAATCTGCAGGTGGAAGCAGATATTTCAGAGATGAGCTGGAAGCATCTGTTGGTGGAGGTTCAGGTTGCAACATTCTGCCACAACCTGTAGGTGGAGGAGGTGGTGCAGTTTGCTGGTTGAGGCAGGAGATGGAGGTTTGGTCTGGAGCTGTCTGCTGGATTCTGCAGGTGGAGGGGGTGGTGCAGGTCACTGGAAGAGGCTGCTCCTGAAGGTTACAATACATTCCATGGTGCAGCACTAACTACAATACTAATGCTGTGAATGAGTTTTATGTGCAAGACATACACACCTGGTGTAGATGTAGGTGGAGATTCAGTCTGCAGCACCCTGCCAGAACCTCCAGGTGGAGGCGATGGCTGCAGCCCAAATCTCCACCTGTAGCCTTTGCCAGCAACTTGCAGATGTAGACGGCAGCTGCAGGTTGCTGGCAGAGGCTGTTGGTGGAGATTCAGGCTGTTACAGTCTATCAGAATCTGCAGGTGGAGGTGGCAGTGCAGCTTGCTGGCAGAGGCTGAAGGCTGAAGGCTGGAGGTGTCTGTCAGAACCTGCAGGCGGAGGGGGTGAGACAGATTTCTGGCAGAGGCTGCAGGTGGAGATTCAGTCTGCAGCTCTCTGCCAGAATCTGCAGGTGGAGGCGGCAGTACAGATTGCTAACGGAGGCTGTAGGCGGAGGTTTGGGTTGCAGTGGTCTGCCAGAATCTGCAGGTGGAGGCGGTAGTGCAGATTGCTGGTAGAAGCAGCAGGTGGAGGTTTGGGTTGCAGTTGTCTGCCAGAATCTGCAGGTGGAGGTGGTGGCTACAGGTTTGTGGCAGAGGCTGTAGGTGGAGGATTAGGCTGCAACTGTCTGCCAGAATCTGCAGGTGGAGGCGGCGGTGCAGATTGCTGGCAGAGGCTGCAGGCGGAGGTTTGAGTTGCAATTGTCTGCCAGAATCTGCAGGTGGAGGCGGCGGTGCAGATTGCTAACAGAGGCCACAGGTGGAGTTTCGGTTTGCAGTTGTCTGCCAGAATCTGCAGGTGGAGGAGGCAGTGCAGATTGCTGGCAGAGGCTGCAGGCGGAGGTTTGGGTTGTTGTTGTTGTTTGGAATTTGGCTGGAAAAGGTTTTAGGTGGAGCATGTGTTTACAGCTATCTGCTGTCTGCAGGTGGAGGCTAGGACAGCAGATGGCTGGTGTCAGTTGGAGGCACAGTTTAGATCTGATGGAGGCTGAAACAAGCTATTGGTGGAGGACGAAACAGGGCACTTTGGGTGGTTTGCAGAGGTTGTAGATGAAGGTGTTTGTAAATTTCTTCCAGAATGTGCAGGTGGAGCTTGAGCTTGCAGGTGGAGGCTGGAACAGCAGATGGAATCAGGTTGGATGTGTAACTGGAAAAGAGTTCAGACAGAAGCTGCATTTACTGATGAAACAAGACAATTCTACTCATTAAGAAAACTTAAAACTACAATATTATTTACAGATTTGACCTTATTGAACTATTCTAATGTCTTTAACTATTTACACAATACTGATACTTTCAGTTCAGTTTCGTTTCTTAGCCCTTTTTTTTGGTGGCCGTTTAGGCTCTGGTTCTCTTGAAATGTCAACATCAAAACGGGGAGGATAGACTCCAACCCCGTATGATACTTGAACATTCTCAAGCCCGTCTTCATTGGCTGATGTCGTAATCGTGGGACGATTCAGCCTCTCCCACAGCTTCTGCTTGATACGACGGCCAAGCCCCAAAGTGTACGGACGCAAGCGGCCGTTCTTGTATCTGTAAAGATATAAAGAAACAAACATTTAATAATCATGATATGTGGGATTAAAAAGCTTTTATATATTGAAAAACTGACCAATAGATTTTAAGTGATAATAAAAATGTGACAATGATTTAATTGAAAGAGTCATGATTTTTCACACATACCTCAGCATGTCATCTACCACTTCATGGTAGATCTGCTGGTACTCTTCTACTGAGCGGTTGTGTATAATCAGAGGGCCGTCATCTTGCAGGGGAGCAGCGGAGGGGCCGGGGCTGACGGGGGCCACATTTGAGACCGCTGGCAGGTCGGCAGGTGGGACGGTGGACCGAGGGATCAAATTCAGAAACCCTGGAATGTCAGCAGCTGGGCTGGAGGGCCGAGGAGTGGACGCCAAAACCTCTGGGGGTTCAGCAGAAGGATTGGAAGGACGGGCCACAGAGGTCCGCTTCCTCTTCTGGGGAGGTTTGGCAGCAGTAGCAGAGTGCTGCTGCTTCTGCTCCTGGGGAAGTTCAGCAGAGGATACTTTTTCAGTCTCACAAGAGAAAAATCTGTGTTAGATGCACTGATGAAGACTTTTGAAAAGTAAAAAACCCTTCACAGTTTAGAGGTTTAACCATTAGTTTATTCAAGTCTGGATGCAGGAAGAATTTAATTTCTTTGATTTTTTTATAATTCTTAAATAGTAAATGATGAAATGTTTTGTAAGGCTTTAAAAAAAAGAAAATTCAAAAGTCTAACCTGGTCATTCCTGCAGCATGGACACTTGCTCGGGGCACTTGCCCGGCGTGCAGAGGTTCTTCTGCTTCTCGAGTAGTTGTGGTCTTGCAGGGCAATGGACACATTACACTGCAACAATACACATGTTAGAACAAGGCTCCACAAGTACAGTAAATGCAACAAAAGGCACTGAATAATGTGAATTTCATTTCACCATTTCTGCAAAAAATTGAACTTTCCCCCTCAAAATGAGGGAAAGTTCTGTTCCCTAAAATTAGCCTATAAACAGAGCCAGGAGACCCCAGAGAAAACATTATCTGCACTCTCTGTGCAGTGTGTACCCTTTTTCTGTGCTGCAGATTTGCAATGGTAACCTGAATAAATGTATTTAATTAAGAATATGCAACTTGTAAGTACAAAAATGAAATAATGAAGGTCTTAAAAACACATTGTGACACAGGGGTCTTCTTCAGGACAGAGCCTTAAATCAATATGTTGCCATACTGTCTGAAAATATAATGTCACATATCTGCTGGGAATTATATACTAACTTCAGGTACTCCAGTGCTGCAGTTAAATTCAGCTGGGAGCTGGGCGATATTAATGATCTTATTAGATATATTAGATAATGACATTATTGTCAGTGAGGCAGTGATTTTCGTTATTTTATGCGCATCTTTGTTCATTTTTAATGAATATACAGTATAAATGGAGCTGGTACAGTCCAGTACTGACAATGTGCATCACTGCCGTAAAATAACACGCACATGCGCAGGTGCTTCATTTTCCTGTAATTCATAGTTAATCCGAATTTGCCCTTCAACATATTGTTTTTACCATGTGATCCCGGGTTGGGGGAGTGTTCATGTCAGAGCCTTTTGGCTAAACATCAGTGACCTTTGAGGGCTCTGAAAGTCTCGACGGTAAAATACATTGAAAACACCACAGACTTTCAAAGTGTTCAAATCTCACATTTTCCATGATGGAAGTTTGCTTTCTCTTTCTCGTCAGTCTCAGTGAGTCTTTAGTCCTTAACAGGATGTAAGAAGTCCTCAGCAGAAGCGTTTATTTGGAAGAAATCGTCGAGTGAAAGTTGTGAAAAACTTTTCTTGACCGTTTGGTTTTGTTTGCGTTTGAATGAGGATCATATAGAAATGATGCACCTGGAGATAAAACATAGCAACCATGGAATCCTCAGCGTCCATTTTGTACACATCTGTTTTTACAGTCACATCTCACCTCTGTAATCTAAAGTTGTATCCAATTAAGCTGCAAAAGGCCTGAGATCAAGTCCATATCTAACTATGAAGAAATGTTTAGATCTGACTCAGACTTTAGATCCTGTCATACTCTCCTCTATGGCAATACGTTTGGTTTCAGGCTTAAGGTCTAAAGTATTTGAACAGCTCCTTATGTGATTACTATATCAGAGCAGGCTCCTGCGACATTTTAATATGACTAATAGGCTAAATTGTAAGATTTTTCAAACAGCTTCTAGTCTATTTAATCTGGGTTGCCACCTCTTGCGCTTTTTGCAGCCTTGTTGAGGCGCTGTCCGCTCTCACACCACCCAAACAAATCTCACGCCAAATAAGTCCCTCCTGGATAAAACACAGAGCTATATGGGTTTCATGGTCACACAGGACAACGTCTGATCGTCGGGCTTTTTCCCATCTCAGCGCAGACATTGGTCCATAAACATTAGAGTGTAAAAGGCAATTTTAAATGGCTTTAATTGACCGAGGCGCACACAGAAACCTCTCCAAAATCATAAAACTCCTTTTTATGTATATTACGTTTTGTCTGTTTTACTATCTCGACTATTGTACATATATTATAATGTTTTTCTTTTGATGTGATGCAGAGTCTGTGACGGGTTACATTAATGAGTTTTAATGTGGTTCAATGAGCGTAATCAGTTTTTTTCCCCTTTTTTGCAGAAACTTCAATACCTCTGTTTGTTCCCTGCAATGTTTGTTAGTATTCTTTCCTTTAAGTTCATGAAATATACTTGTAGCTAATATACAGCAGCAGATACGTGCGTCTCCGAGACGTGCCATGCGCATTTTACGCACGAGGCACAGCACCGATCATTTCATTCCTTTTTTTTATCCCCCAAAAGGATCAGTGAGGATCTAACGTTAATTGATCTTCAGTACTTTTTACACCTCAGACAGGCTTGCTGTTACACACTGATTCCAGGTTTGTCCGGTAAAAACATTTGGAACAATTTTACTGAAGAAATCATTCCTATGAAAACTGTCCATAGTCACTTCTGTTGTAATGGAGGCAGACATTTCAGAGACCGATATCTTAGAACATGGACAATAAAATGAAGCAGACTGACGCGACAGCCTCACCTTGCTTTGATCAATATCTCACTCCAAAAAAATAATAAAATGTCTCTCTAATAACACTCTAACTTGCCGACTGTCGTAAACTAGCTGCAGACAGTTGATCAAAGCATCCAAACGGTTAAATAGCTTTAAAATGTTTCAATTTGGTTAATTTCCATCTGCAATAAGGATTAAAATAAATGTTCTATATCTAGGTATATAGATCAGTACAAGTAGAAGACAAGCAGGCTTACAAACGTTATTTTAGCAAAAGTTAAATTAAATCATATTTATACAAGATCAATTAAGAATCAATTCAGCCCAAATTTACGTTTCAAAACGTAGATTTTAGTTGGATTTTATACCAAGGAAACTAGTAGAATTGTATATCAGCCAGCTGAGTTTTTCAATCAACTCTAGTCTATATCTAATTATCATATTCATTTGTCGTATCATATGACAAATATTTTCTCTTTAATTCTTTTAAATAACTAGTTATCATATAAGTAATTAGCTTTTTTATATATAGAAAATGGAAAATATACCTAAAATTTACTCCATTTATTTTAATGATATTAAATGATATTGTGCTTAAAGACACAGCATAGAGGCTATAATGCTTAAAGAAATAATGTGTGGATATTTATATATGCAACTCTGAAGTCTTTTAGCTGATTAGAGTAAATTATTAATTATTCTTCTGATGGGGAAAAATAAAATCCATTTTATTTCAGAGGAACTGAATAAATATGAGAATACAACAGTTATTTCAACTTAAAGCAGCTATAATCAATATTTTCATATTCACCATGGATGTGTAAAACTAGCAGGAGTTATAGTGAACCTACAAACTACAAAACAACTGGATTTAGTCATGAATCCTGAGTCTTATCTCTGTATATTTGTCATAGTAGAAATAAAGAAATGTATACATAACATGAGAAAAGCTTGACAATAATAATATCTTTTAATGTAGTAATAGTGTACACAGACATCCCTCTGAATTTTTACATCATGTTGGTCAATTGTTATAATGTTCAGATTATAGCAATGACAAAAAATCATTTGACAGTGAAAATAGATGAAGGATGTCTACATTTCTTAGGTGGAGACCCAGGCTGCA
This sequence comes from Scomberomorus guttatus, assembly GCA_038419695.1. NCBI lineage: Eukaryota > Metazoa > Chordata > Actinopteri > Scombriformes > Scombridae > Scomberomorus > Scomberomorus guttatus. The sequence continues at coordinate 24,420,663 of CM076458.1, forward strand.
GCTGTTTGCCACAATCTGCAGGTGGAGGTGGTGGTTACAGGTTTGTGGCAGAGGCTTTAGGTGGAGGATTAGGCTGCAATTGTCTGCCAGAATCTGCAGGTGGAGGCGGCGGTGCAGATTGCGCATCTTTGTTCATTTTTAATCAATATACAGTATAAATGGAGCTGGAGTCCAGTACTGACAATGTGCATCACTGCCGTAAAAAAACACGCACATGCGCAGGTGCTTTATTTTCCTGTTTCCTTATGTGATTACTATATCAGAGCAGGCTCCCGCGACATTTTAATATGACTAATAGGCTAAATTGCAAGATTTTTGTTGAGGCGCTGTCCGCTCTCACACCACCCAAACAAATCTCACGCCAAATAAGTCCCTCCTGGATAAAACACAGAGCTATATGGGTTTCATGGTCACACAGGACAACGTCTGATCGTCGGGCTTTCTCCCATCTCAGCGCAGACATTGGTCCATAAACATTACAGAGAGTGTAGAAGGCAATTTTAAATGGCTTTAATTGACCGAGGCGCACACACAGAGACCTCTCCAAAATCATAAAACACCTTTTTATGTATGTTACGTTTTGTCTGTTTTACTATCTCGACTATTTTACATATATTATAATGTCCGTCAAATTCAACTTTTGATGTGATGCAGAGTCTGTGACGGGTTACATGAATGAGTTTTACCAATAATGTGGTTCACTGAGCGTAATCAGTTTTTTTTCCCTTTTTATGCAGAAACGTCAATACTTCTATTTGTTCCCTGCAATGTTTGCTAGTATTCTTTCCTTGAAGTTCATGAAATATACTTGTATCTAATATACAGCAGCAGATACGTACGTCTCCGAGACGTGCCATGCGCATTTTACGCACGTGGCACAGCACCGATCATTTCTTTTTTTTAATTGATCTTCAGTACTTTTTACACCTCAGACAGACTTGCTGTTACACACTGATTCCAGGTTTATCCGGTAAAAACATTTGGAACATTTCTACTGAAGAAATCATTCCTATGAAAACTGTCATGTGCACAGCCCAGGACAGGAAGGCTCTGCAGCGGGTGATTAAAACCGCCCAGAACATCATCGGTACCCATCTACCGAGCATCAGTGATATCGGTGAGGTGAGGTGCCTGTACACAGCCCTAAGGATACTAAAAGACAATACCCACCCCAGCCACAGCCTGTTCACCCTGCTGCCATCTGGCAAGAGATACAGAAGTATCCGCTGTCGTACAGAGCAGCTTCTTTCCTCAGGCTGAGACTCCTCAATTCACCTTCTGCACTCCAATATAAAAAATTGTTTTATTTTTTATGACTTATTAATCCTTTGATATAATTTCTGTTTTTGTGAGTAGCATTAAGGGACTACAAACTACATTTCATTATACAATCTTGTGTTGTAAGTTTTCACATTTCTGAACATAAACATTCTAAATGAGTTCATATTTATTTTATTTTATTTGCTTTTTACAATTTGTTTTATTTATTTTAATTTTGTGTGGCTTTATTGAAAATGGGTCCATATTTATATTATTTATTTATTATTTATTATTATATATTTATACAGTTGAATCCTTTGGTCGGAATCCTTATGACATCATAATAGTCGCAGTCACAAAGGGTTTCCATGTCACCCTCAGAACCCTTGACACTACAATTGCAAGCAGATAAAACACTGCAACAACAAGGTTATACACATTTCCCGAGAAGAGACATTTTTCAAAGCAGTTGAGAGCTGTTCTTTTGAAATAAGGTAAGTCTACAGTATGAGGGTATAGATTATACATTTTCTAAATAATCATCAGTGTTTTGACACAGAAAAAAGCAGCCAGGGATTGAACCACCAACCCTGAATGATCTACTGTATAAGCTGAGCTACTGCCACTGCTGATCTGGCTCTGGGATGTTTAATAATCAGCACTATACAAGATTTAAATGAATCTTTTGGTATGATTTTACAAAAGCACTGGAATAGTATTAACCCAATTACCAACATATATACACATCGCTTTACTTTAAGTGATCATTTGGAACAGTTCCTTTAAAAAACCATTCTGCTCTTATGACCAAAGACTAACCAGTTTGATAAGTAGACAGCTGAGTTTAAAAATGTACATGAAACATAATCAAATATTTGACTTGGATAATGAAATATATAAACATATATGCTGTACGAATCAGTGACATTCCTTATGGACAATACAATAATTTTATTTTGTGTGTTTTTCCTCATAAGACATTCTGTGGCAATTTTTCTTATCATAGTACATTTAATCCATTGATTTATTAAAACTAGCGGTGGAATGTATATGTATATAAAGTTGTTAATAATAGCGTCACTTCCACCAGCTACAACATGAAAATGCTGCTTACAGAGTAAAACATCGGTAATAGTAATCCAATAATATATTATACTATAATAGAATGACAGGGGACATTATACAGCATTCTGAGTACTTTTACTTTTGATACTTTAAGTAAATTTTGCTGGTACTTAAGTACTTTTAATGAAGTAAGATTTTTTAATGCAGGAATTGTACCTGTAACAGGTATTATTTGGTGGTAATCATGCTACTTTTACTTAAATAAAAGATCTGAGTATTTCACCATTAGCATTGGATATTTTTCTTACTGTTGTAGTTTTCATGAATGCATAATAGATTAATGTTTGTTGGCTGTTGTTGTAATTGAAGTCTAGGATTTAAGACAATACATTTCTTTGTTTGATCTTTTTAGCTGAGATGGAAGAACAAGGAGATGGAGCACATGTTGGTGTGATCAATGCAGGTAAGAATTTAAGCTACATGGACACAAAATCCACTTAAAGAAAGCAGTAAATTAAGTTTTCTAGTGTAATTCTTTGAATGGAAACAGTGACATTATTGTCTAAATGGTCTTGCAGAGCCACCAGTCATCCTAGAAGTTGACGAAAGGGGAGATACGGCACGCCGCATCTTTGCAATTGCCTTGCATCATGCTGTAATTGAATTATGGAGGAGAATTTTGGATGAAGATGAGGACACTGATGACTCTGATGATGATGACAATGATGGCAACTTTAACATTGTCAATATTGTCGATTTCGTCAACAATGATGATGTTGACAACATTAATCATCATCAAGCTGGTGCAGGTGCTGACTTTGACATGGAAGTCAACCAGCATGTAGAAGAAATAGACGAGGACCCATTGCCTGGAGTATCCAGGAGGAGGTCTAGAGAGGAAGATGCTGAAAATGAGGAGAGTTGCAGCAAGAGATTCAGAGTGTGGGAGGAATTTGACAGCGACTCAGAAGAAGACTCACTGTCCAGAGGAACCAAGAGGAAGTCTAGAGAAAAGGACGATGAAGATGAGGAGAGCACTGGCAGCAAACATTTCAGATGGTGGGATGAATTTGCTTCCAGCGACTCTGAAGAAGACTCACTGCCTGGGAACTCTAGCAAGAGGGGAAGCAATGAGCAGTATGAAGAAGCGTGAAAAGTGTCGACACCTTCTACAAAGAAATAAAATCCCATGTACTCCAAGCTCACAAACCAAATGCAAGAAAAAGTAACAGACAGATGGAACCATAAACAAATCACCAGCTCACTCTTAGCCCCCATCAGATGATCGTCCCGGAGGAGGGTCCTCTCGAAGTTTCTCCCTTTTTGTGGCCTCCTGTAAAAAAGGTAAAATGATACAAGATACAACTAAATATCTGTTGCTGACATGCCAACTGATGGTGAGATGGTACAAAAGAGATGTGCCATCCTGAAATGTTTAAAAGTGAACACGAACAGATGCAATTAAATCTTTAAGATACAAGATTTACAGAGACACTTATAATAATGACATGCATGTAAGAAGAATTTGGAAGTTTGGACACGTTTGTAGACTCTGGGGTCCTCAACCTGAACATCTAACCATTATGATGTATACTGGTACATTTTGTTATGTGATTTGGCAGTTGTAGCAGGAAATATTAGCTGCAGTAGGATAGCTTTGCAGTCTTGTGTTTACTTTAAAATGTTTCCAAGATATTGTTGGTTAAATAGCACCACACCACTTAATGTAAAGCAACAGTAATTCTACAAGATGGCACTGTTTTACTTCCCTTCACATACATGATTCTGCCCTATATTTGCAACATCACTGCATCCTCATTTGATCACACAGTTTGTCTTGTTTGTGATTGTTTGCTGCATAATTTCCAGCCTCTGAAATGTGAACTCGTTGATGAGGCTGGCCCTACCTGCCATGATACTCATTAAGCCACACTTGGGTCCTTATCAGACTTATTATGTAGTTGTATATTTTGTCTGAACTTATTCCTCATATTTATTACTTTCCTACCACCTTCAACCAGTCTATAGCTGACGTCATGATATCCAACTGTTGACCCACACTGGACTAGAACAACCTCCACGCTTTTCTCTATAACCTTGAGACTACACATCATTGAGTCCTGAAGTTCTATGGCAAAATTCAATCATCCCACATATTTGGTAAGAACAGCTATGACATGATGGTTTTCTCACAAATTTCACTTGATCCTCTGTATTTTGGGCTTGCGTGTGAGGTGGTGAGAGAAGGAGTGAGAAAAATAGGGTGTGTGTCTATGAATCTATGAGTCTTTTTTTTTTTTTAACCTTAATTTATTCATGGGTGTTTCTCTGACAGCAATGCTTTGAAAATCTTTTTCAGGAATGCCCTGATCACATTCACACAGTTGCACATTCATACCTGGAAGCTGCTGAGACAACCACAGTTTGATCTGCCAGCCACTCAGCAGCTACTGGAGAAGTTGAGGTTAAATGCCTTGCGCAAGGGCACCTCAGTGGTGGTAATAAAGTAGGAGGAAGCATCTGCTGCCTAGATTTATCTTGTAAGTCTGGGGGATTGAATTGGCGACCCTCTGGTCACAAGTTGTGCACGGGATCATGTGTGTATAGGCAAAGGTCATTGCTTGTTTTGTTGAGGCACATCTGTATACACTCTGTGCATCTTTAAAAAAAAAAAAAAAAAAAATTTAAAACTTCTACTTCCAGGGGTGTAATGTTTTCTGGTACTTACATTTTACTTGAATATTTACACTTTATGTTACTTTATACCTACTCCACTACATTTAAGAGGGAAAAATTATACTTTTAACTCTTTAAGTTAATGACTAGCTACTTAAATTAAAATTTCACACACAAAATATGATACATTATAAAATATTGTCAATATTGTCGATTTCCTCAACAATGTTAATGAAAATGTTGACAACATTAATCATCATCAAGCTGGTGCAGGTGCTGACTTTGACATGGAAGTCAACCAGCATGTAGAAGAAATAGACGAGGACCCATTGCCTGGAGTATCCAGGAGGAGGTCTAGAGAGGAAGATGCTGAAAATGAGGAGAGTTGCAGCAAGAGATTCAGAGTGTGGGAGGAATTTGACAGCGACTCAGAAGAAGACTCACTGTCCAGAGGAACCAAGAGGAAGTCTAGAGAAAAGGACGATGAAGATGAGGAGAGCACTGGCAGCAAACATTTCAGATGGTGGGATGAATTTGCTTCCAGCGACTCTGAAGAAGACTCACTGCCTGGGAACTCTAGCAAGAGGGGAAGCAATGAGCAGTATGAAGAAGCGTGAAAAGTGTCGACACCTTCTACAAAGAAATAAAATCCCATGTACTCCAAGCTCACAAACCAAATGCAAGAAAAAGTAACAGACAGATGGAACCATTAACAAATCACCAGCCCACTCTTAGCCCCTATCAGATGATCATCCCGGAGGATGGTCCTCTCGAAGTTTCTCCCTTTTTGTGGCCTCCTGTAAAAAAGGTAAAATGATACAAGATACAACTAAATATCTGTTGCTGACATGCCAACTGATGGTGAGATGGTACAAAAGAGATGTGCCATCCTGAAATGTTTAAAAGTGAACACGAACAGATGCAATTAAATCTTTAAGATACAAGATTTACAGAGACACTTATAATAATGACATGCATGTAAGAAGAATTTGGAAGTTTGGACACGTTTGTAGAGTCTGGGGTCTTAACCTGAACATCTAACCATTATGATGTATACTGGTACATTTTGTTATGTGATTTGGCAGTTGTAGCAGGAAATATTAGCTGCAGTAGGATAGCTTTGCAGTCTTGTGTTTACTTTAAAATGTTTCCAAGATATTGTTGGTTAAATAGCACCACACCACTTAATGTAAAGCAACAGTAATTCTACAAGATGGCACTGTTTTACTTCCCTTCACATACATGATTCTGCCCTATATTTGCAACATCACTGCATCCTCATTTGATCACACAGTTTGTCTTGTTTGTGATTGTTTGCTGCATAATTTCCAGCCTCTGAAATGTGAACTCGTTGATGAGGCTGGCCCTACCTGCCATGATACCCATTAAGCCACACTTGTGTCCTTATCAGACTTATTATGTAGTTGTATATTTTGTCTGAACTTACATGTCAGAGACTGTTTCTCATATTTATTACTTTCCTACCACCTTCAACCAGTCTATAGCTGACGTCATGATATCCAACTGTTGACCCACACTGGACTAGAACAACCTCCACGCTTTTCTCTATAACCTTGAGACTACACATCATTGAGTCCTGAAGTTCTATGGCAAAATTCAATCACCCCACATATTTGGTAAGAACAGCTATGACATGATGGTTTTCTCACAAATTTCACTTGATCCTCTGTATTTTGGGCTTGCGTGTGAGGTGGTGAAAGAAGGAGTGAGAAAAATAGGGTGTGTGTCTATGAATCTATGAGTCTTTTTTTTTTAACCTTAATTTATTCATGTAAGTTTCTCTGACAGCAATGCTTTGAAAATCTTTTTCAGGAATGCCCTGATCACATTCACACAGTTGCACATTCATACCTGGAAGCTGCTGAGACAACCACAGTTTGATCTGCCAGCCACTCAGCAGCTACTGGAGAAGTTGAGGTTAAATGCCTTGCGCAAGGGCACCTCAGTGGTGGTAATAAAGTAGGAGGAAGCATCTGCTGCCTAGATTTATCCTGTAAATCTGGGGGATTGAACCGGCGACCCTCTGGTCACAAGTTGTGCACGGGATCATGTGTGTATAGGCAAAGGTCATTGCTTGTTTTGTTGAGGCACATCTGTATACACTCTGTGCATCTTTAAAAAAAAAATTAAAAAAAAAAAATTAAAACTTCTACTTCCAGTGGTGTAATGTTTTCTGGTACTTACATTTTACTTGAATATTTACACTTTATGTTACTTTATACCTACTCCACTACATTTAAGAGGGAAAAATTATACTTTTAACTCTATAAGTTACTGACTAGCTACTTAAATTAAAATTTCACACACAAAATATGATACATTATAAAATATGATGCATTGTTATCAAACTATCCAATAAGTATATAAAGTAGTTAAAATCAGCTCGACCTTGGCATCAACATTAAAGGGCTAATTGCACATTTATGCATCAGTAATAATAATCCAATTATATAATATATATTATAAAAAATTTGACAAGGGCCATAGTGCTGCATAATGAGCACTTAAGTACATTTTTACTGATGATACTTCTGTCGCCTTCTTCTAATTAAGTAAAAGGAATACTGAATACTTTTCTCATCACTTTAACCTTCCTCTTGTGTTAGGGTCGGCACCGACCCATTTTAGTTTTAGAATGCATAAAAGAATCACTTAAAATTTGTTTATTGCATCAAGGCTTTTTGACTTTGTCAGGAACCTTGATTTCAACAAAATTAAAACAAAAAAAAAAATTTTTCACTACATTATAAAATGCTCTGGTTGAAATTATGTCCTTTGTGGTGTTAGGGTCGGTTTCGACCCGGTTCTAAAAATAAGATTATAAAGCAATAATTAGAGCCAAAATTGAAATCATCAGTGCACTGTCAGCCAACACACTGACAGCCACCTCCTCTCCCAATCATGTGAGCTTCAGGGGATGCTCATTTGTCCAGTATAGCTGCAAACAAACAAAACAAACAAAGACGAGAATGTCCAGACATGCGAGGTCACTTCACTCATTTGACTTGCAGAGGGCACATCTCTAATTTGCAGCATGCAAAAATGAAAAGAATATTTACGGTGAGCTAAGTTCTAGATAACATTTTTTGTAGAAAATGAGACACAGATCAGCATAGCGATGCAGAGGAGCAAGTTTCTGAGGAAGAGGACAATGTGGAGTACCAGCCAGAAGACACAGACACATCTGAGTCTGATGAGGAGGTCACTGGTGCTGAGGCTGCTCCTGCTGATCACCTAATTCATTGAAACTCTCTGATGACTGTTATGTGTCCATAGTTGTGCCAGATTACATTTAACATTCTCTTAACATTATCCCTGGAAACAGGATCCATACGTCTCATTGCTTTCTGTACACAGGTGGCCGGTCCAAGTAGTCTCACTTGTAGGTCTGCATGTCTCTCACTCACACAGGCTCACACACACACACACACACACAAGCATGTTCTTGCACACAAATGTGTTTATATTAAGTTCTATTGCTGACAAAAATAATTTTTTTTTGCATTTTCTTGAAGAAAATATATATGGGTCCAGAGACCCACACCAAAAATATTAAACCCAACATTTTCATGGATAAGGAAGCCTAACAAGGTAACCAAGAGATGACAAAAAATTGGATGATAGGTTATTGTTTTTAGTGTATTTTAAAGCTGATTTAAGACACGGGTCGACCCGTTAACACCGGGGATGGTAACAGAAAGTTAACACAGGAGGAAGGTTAAAAACAAATCCATTGATTAATTTGTTTTTTATTTGCACAAACCGAAATGATGCAATGTCTGACCTTTAGACTATCAATCGGTGGGCCTAATGATTATGTGGCCAATATTTTCCTGCTGGACTGACAGTTTCTACCTTTTATCCTGCATTTAATTAAAACTGTACCATTCTGTATATAAGCCAGGCTACCATCAAGCAATTGACTGAATTGAATGAAAAAAAAAGAAGTCTTGAAACACAAACTTAACACTTTTGTATTGCGCGGTTGTGTTTATGAACTTTAAAATTGAGTAACTCCTTCCAAACCTCGATAAGAAATCTGTGATTCACTAAAGAACAATTTGGCAGGGTGAATATTTGCTGACAGTAAAGGCCAGTCTTCAACAAGTAGGACACCCATAGTAATCTTGGTTACTGAGTCATTACATAACACAGACACACACACAGACTTGTACATCCGCCTTTGGTAAACTTAACTGAGGTTCAAATGACAGTGGTTTAAAACAGGTCAAACTTTGGATCCTATATGTCTGAACATCTAAATACATCTCTGGAAAAGTAGCCCATCTGTGAAGCAGCAAGGCAGGTGTGACAGGTCCTGCTGCAACATTCGTAGAAATAGGACATGGGAACCAAGCAAAACAGCGGGTGGCCACCCCATTTGTTTTCACATGCAGTATGCAGAGTGAAAGAGCATTATTGATACAGGTGTATTTTATTAGTGGTTTTTGGCCTCATAATGATGATTATAGCAAAAAAAAAAAAGAGTACATGAGTACCTGTAATTGCAGCTGGAATCCATACAAAATAGCACAGAGAAATATAACTGTACTGGTTTCTTTTTATAGAGTAGGCTATCACAATAGAAAATGTTATCCTACAGAAATACATTGTTTGATTATAAATACTGTATATTACGGGCATTACCTGATTACTACCATTTGAACCAATAGGAGTTCACGTTGGGCTTTCTGAAGCCGAATCGACGCTTCCTATTGGTGCTCTGGATAGATATGGGCGGGGCTAAACAAGTGCCTTTACCAAAACAAGCAGCGTGCGTGCACCGACACGAGCTAGGAGCAGCTGGCAGCGAGGAAAAGTTTGACCAGTCAGAAAACGAATGGACCGACAAACACGAACCTAAATTAACAACAGAGACACAGCTGGGGCGTCAGGTAGGGAAGTGTCACCGCATGCAGCTGATACTGCAAATTCAAAACTTCTTTACTCAAACTTTTTTGCGTGAAACAACAAGCTGTAGTAGACAAGCCCATACTTGAAGCTGTTACCTTTGATTTTTGCCATAAATACGTTGTGTTTCTTTCGTGGTATTTGTTCCTGGCCTTCACAGAATGACCTTACAACATTTTAGCTTAGCATGGGACAGAACAACACAATAAGACACAATGGAAAAGGACGTAGTCTCATTCAGTCGTCTCATTTAGCCTATAAATTATGACAACCATGAAGATGCTATTGCAGGTGTAGGGAAGTGCATGGAAAAGTCTCAAATCCTATAAAGCAGAGGCAACAAAACAGTAAAACAGGAGAGAGGTTAAAGCTCCAAACTCACCAGATTTACTCAACACTCTCCATTGTGAGCTTCACAGAGCTGGTATTTATGACAGGGCTTTCATTTGCTTGTATGGATTGGTTAAAGTGCATTTTTGTGAAAGTAAGTTGATGACTGTTAGCGCCTGTTGGGCGTTGTGGTTAATCTTACAGTATATGAAGCAATTTTATGGAAACATTAACTGTGAGCAGCACACTGTTCCCGCATTATGTTCCTATATATTCAGAGTTATGGGGCATGCACTCTGCACCACAATGAACTGAGGCCTTTTCTGTTAATTCCATTGGTAGGGTATCAAACCTCAGTACTTTTCTGATATTGGATGTCTATTCAGATTTGTCAAATTGTTGATTTGTTTCTATGATCATGGTAGTAGATAGTACCTGCTTCATCCCTAATGAACTGGACAGTTTCCACACAGCTCAGGGCTGGGTATGGCAGCATATGAGGTCAAAGTATCATCCTACTCCATAGTCAGGTCTTTGTATTTATTGAAAGATCTTCCCTACAAGTTTAATTGAATTGATGCTTGACACCAAGGGAAATGAGTTAGATGGTTTCATGTTTACTTTGCAGAGTGAATGATGTTTTTTTTTTTTTTGTACGCATGTCTGTGTTTCACCCACTAGGCCGACTGTTAGAGGTGGTTGATGATGGACTCCCACAGTGAGACCAAAAAGATGAGCTCTTACCTCCCCTGCAACCCCTCCTATGATGAGACCCAGACAAATGGCTGCCAGGCCCCACCCAAAGGCCCAGGTACACACACAATAACATGTTGTACTTGATGTGAATACAAGTTTAAGTCATAGGTGTGTCAATAGTTTTTTAAAGCGATTATATATGACTTCATTTAAATGTTTATAGAGGGTGTACCTGCCTGGTATGTGAATTCAGGTACAATAGGGCTCATCCCTACAGCCTACATTCCCCTGGCTTCCCCTGGAGTCTCCATAACCACTTGAATCTAATATAAATATTGGTTATGCTTTTAATCAGTATTTGTTAAACGCTAACCTGGGGTCTTTTCCATACAGATAACTTTCCAAGTGAAACCCCCTGCAAGTCTGGAACTTGGACTGACGTAAAAAGTCCTGCCCTGTGTTTTGATCAGCAAAGTTATCCAGATAACTGAGTAAACCCGCTTGTTACAACAGGTGTATGAATTTCCAGGACCATGAAAACTGTGCAACTTCTTCACATCGACTGACACGGATTAATGATGAAGCTGAAGGCTTGTTTCTAACTGTTTTTATGACTCGTGTGTCTCGGTCACCGTGCCCTTATTGGCTTGATACCAAAACGTGACATGGACTCATCACAAACTATCTGTCAAGTTATATTGTAAGTGTAATTTGATTAGGTTGAACCTCTAATTAATAAAGTAACTTAAAACATGCACATATTTGCAATTGTAAAAAGGGTCATCGATCCAGTGTAAGACTAGAGTTAGTAAAACCTTCTGCAGATAATTTCTCTGTGCAACACCCAGAAGTCAACAGAAAAGGTGATTTTTTTTTTTGATGATTGTATAGAAACATTAAATCTGACTCAGTGTTTGCAAAACTTGCACAGCACCACAGCTGCTGAAGTGTGATACTGCCAGATTTGTGCTTGATTGGGATTCTTGAAAATACAAATATGATGTGAAACACTTTGCTTTAATTGTACTGGCTCTGGCTCAATTGGACTTTATTGGTATTGTAAATTAAAACTGCTATAACCTTGGCAGGTCATGGCAGGACGAACAACTTTTCTCAATAACTGAGTATGCAGTGACTTCGCAACCATGATAAACGTGTGAGACCAGCTTTACAATGTGAATGCCGTTGTACCAATGTCTCCACTCACTGCTAAGAAGAAGTAAGGTGTAGTTAAAATGTCATGATACCTTACATATAGAATAAAGATCCTAATCAGTCCCAGTCTGTAAAGTAAGGAGAAAAAATAAAAAATTAAGGCTTTGTGTCAGCTGGTATCCTGAGTTTAAGAAATCAGGATCAGGATTGAAACAGTGGGATGCTCTTATAGTTATATAGCTCTTATATAGCTATAAAATCCCAAGTTCTTGTTAACTTTTAGAGAGGAGCAATAGAAAGCGTCCTTACTGGAAACATCAAAAAATTGGCAGTCACTTCTGTTGTAATGGAGGCAGACATTTCAGAGACCGATATCTTAGAACATGGACAATAAAATGAAGCAGACTGACGCGACAGCCTCACCTTGCTTTGATCAATATCTCACTCCTAAAAAATCAAAAATGTCTCTCTAATAACACTCTAACTTGCCGACTGTCGTAAACTAGCTGCAGACAGTTGATCAAAGTTTACAACACATCTACACTGTTTCCCTCTCTGGCATCCAAACGGTTAAATAGCTTTAAAATGTTTCAATTTGGTTAATTTCCATCTGCAATAAGGATTAAAATAAATGTTCTATATCTAGGTATATAGATCAGTCCAAGTAGAAGACAAGCAGGCTTACAAACGTTATTTTAGCAAACGTTAAATTAAATCATATTTATACAAAATCAATTAAGAATCAATTCAGCCCAAATTTACGTTTCAAAACATAGATTTTAGTTGGATTTTATACCAAGGAAACTAGTAGAATTGTATATCAGCCAGCTGAGTTTTTCAATCAACTCTAGTCTATATCTAATTATCATATTCATTTGTCGTATCATATGACAAATCTTTTCTCTTTAATTCTTTTAAATAACTAGTTATCATATAACTAATTAGCTTTTGTATATATAGTGGAAAATATACCTAAAATTTACTCCATTTATTTTAATGATCTTCAGAAATAAAGAAATGTATACATAACATGAGAAAAGCTTGACAATAATAATATCGTTTAATGTAGTAATAGTGTACACAGACATCCCTCTGAATTTCTACATCATGTTGGTCAATTGTTGTCATAATGTTCAGATTATAGCAATGACAACAAATCATTTGACAGTGAAAATACAGCATTTTATTTTATCTTTGAATCAGAATATGACACATGAGAAAAACATTAAAATTAGTCATATGTGCAAAGAAACCAAGAATAAGTAAAACTGGTTTAAGTTTAATAGGGGTCTAATAATGAATAAGGCAAATTCACTTCAATACAATAAAATAAATAAAGGTGCATTTAAGTGCTGGAGGTCCATTTTTAACAATATGCAATTCCCTTAAGGTACCCTTCCCTGAGATAGAATGGAAAATTCTCTACACATTTAATTACAAAAAATACTGGTAGTTTGTTTTGATATTTCCAAAAATTCAGCAAACACAATACATTTGCCAAAACAATATACATGACATAAATACCCGTTTTTTTTTTTGTTTTTTTTGTTTTTTTATCTTCCTAAATGTTCAAACATCGTTTTAGCTACAACATGGCTCAGACATGGATAAATTACATGTTTTTAGTCACTGCATTAATCATACTGTAGCCTGGTTCCTGAGGCTAGGGCTGCAGGTTACTGATAGAGACTGCAGGCAGTGGCTGGAGGAGCAGATGGTTACTGTGGGCTGGAGGAGGAGGCTGGTTCTGTGGATGACTGGAAGAAGCTGTTAGTGGAGTTTGGCAGAAGTTTCAGGTGGAGTGGGACTCTTCAACTTTCTAGTAGAAGAAGTTGGTGTAGGTTCTGGCTGCAGCTGTCTGTCAGAATCTGCAGGTGGAGGCAGCAGTACAGGTAGCTTGCAGAAGCTGGAGGCTGGAGGTGGAGGTTTGGGCTGCAGCTGTCTGCCAGTATCTGCAAGTGGAGGATTAAGATGAACTTTATTATTATCTCAGAGGGAAAGTTGTTTGCAGCGTGTGCACAAAACCCAACATACACAATAAAAATATTCAAACTAAGAAAGAAAGAGAAAAAATCGGTAGTAATCCAAGAAATATTCCACACATGGCATAAATCCTTTGTAAAAATACACAAAAAACTACACAGCACCATCTAGTAGTGCTCATGATGTACAAAGGTTCAATGTGAGAAGATACAATGCAGCCCAGAAATATACATAATACAATACATTCCATGGTGCAGCACTGACTACAATACTGCTGTGAATACTAATGCTGTGAATGAGTTTTATGTGCAAGACATACATACCTGGTGTAGGTGTAGGTGGAGGTTCAGTCTGCAGCTCTCTGCCAGAACCTGCAGGTGGAGGGTGGTGCAGCTTGCTGGCAGATGTTGGAGGCTGGAGGCTGGGCTGGAACTGTCTGCTAGAATCTGCAGGTGGAGGCGGCAGTGCAGGTTGCTGGCAGAGGCTGATGCTGGACACTGGAGGCTGGAGGTGGAGGTTTGGGCTGGAGCTGTCATAATCTGCAGGTGGAAGCAGATATTTTAGAGATGAGCTGGAAGCATCTGTTGGTGGAGGTTCAGGTTGCAACATTCTGCCACAACCTGTAGGTGGAAGAGGTGGTGCAGTTTGCTGGTTGAGGCAGGAGATGGAGGTTTGGTCTGGAGCTGTCTGCTGGATTCTGCAGGTGGAGGGGGTGGTGCAGGTCACTGGAAGAGGCTGCTCCTGAAGGTTACAATACATTCCATGGTGCAGCACTAACTACAATACTAATGCTGTGAATGAGTTTTATGTGCAAGACATACACACCTGGTGTAGATGTAGGTGGAGATTCAGTCTGCAGCACCCTGCCAGAACCTCCAGGTGGAGGCGATGGCTGCAGCCCAAATCTCCACCTGTAGCCTTTGCCAGCAACTTGCAGATATAGACGGCAGCTGCAGGTTGCTGGCAGAGGCTGTTGGTGGAGATTCAGGCTGTTACAGTCTATCAGAATCTGCAGGTGGAGGTGGCAGTGCAGCTTGCTGGCAGAGGCTGAAGGCTGAAGGCTGGAGGTGACTGTCAGAACCTGCAGGCGGAGGGGGTGAGACAGATTTCTGGCAGAGGCTGCAGGTGGAGATTCAGTCTGCAGCTCTCTGCCAGAATCTGCAGGTGGAGGCGGCAGTACAGATTGCTAACGGAGGCTGTAGGCGGAGGTTTGGGTTGCAGTGGTCTGCCAGAATCTGCAGGTGGAGGCGGTGGTGCAGATTGCTGGCAGAGGCTGCAGGTGGAGGTTTGGGTTGCAGTTGTCTGCCAGAATCTGCAGGTGGAGGCGGCGGTGCAGATTGCTGGCAGAGGCTGCAGGTGGAGGTTCAGGTTGTTGTTGTTTGAAATTTGGCGGGAAAAGGTTTTAGGTGGAGCATGTGTTTGCAGCTATCTGCTGTCTGCAGGTGGAGGCTAGGACAGCAGATGGCTGGTGTCAGTTGGAGGCACAGTTTAGATCTGATGGAGGCTGAAACAGGCGAAACAGGGCACTTTGGGTGGTTTGCAGAGGAGGTTGTAGATGAAGGTGTCTGTACATTTCTTAGGTGGAGACCCAGGCTGCAGCTGTCTGCCACAATCTGCAGGTGGAGGCGGTGGCTACAGGTTTGTGGCAGAGGCTGTAGGTGGAGGATTAGGCTGCAACTGTCTGCCAGAATCTGCAGGTGGAGGCGGCGGTGCAGATTGCTGGCAGAGGCTGCAGGAGGAGGTTTGAGTTGCAATTGTCTGCCAGAATCTGCAGGTGGAGGCGGCAGTGCAGATATCTGGTAGAGGCTCTAGGTGGAGGCCCGGACTACAGCTGTCTGCCACAATCTGCAGGTGGAGGTGGTGGCTACAGGTTTGTGGCAGAGGCTGTAGGTGGAGGATTAGGCTGCAATTGTCTGCCAGAATCTGCAGGTGGAGGCGGCGGTGCAGATTGCTAACAGAGGCCACAGGTGGAGTTTCGGTTTGCAGTTGTCTGCCAGAATCTGCAGGTGGAGGAGGCAGTGCAGATTGCTGGTAGAGGCTGTAGGTGGAGGCCCGGGCTACAGCTGTCTGCCAGAATCTGCAGGTGGAGGCGGCGGTGCAGATTGCTGGCAGAGGCTGCAGCTGGAGGTTCAGGTTGTTGTTGTTTGGAATTTGGCTGGAAAAGGTTTTAGGTGGAGCATGTGTTTGCAGCTATCTGCTGTCTGCAGGTGGAGGCTAGGACAGCAGATGGCTGGTGTCAGTTGGAGGCACAGTTTAGATCTGATGGAGGCTGAAACAGGCTATTGGTGGAGGACGAAACAGGGCACTTTGGGTGGTTTGCAGAGGTTGTAGATGAAGGTGTTTGTAAATTTCTTCCAGAATGTGCAGGTGGAGCTTGAGCTTGCAGGTGGAGGCTGGAACAGCAGATGGAATCAGGTTGGATGTGTAACTGGAAAAGAGTTCAGACAGAAGCTGCATTTACTGATGAAACAAGACAATTCTACTCATTAAGAAAACTTAAAACTACAATATTATTTACAGATTTGATCTTATTGAACTATTCTAATGTCTTTAACTATTTACACACTACTGATACTTTCAGTTCAGTTTCGGTTCTTAGCCCTTTTTTTTGGTGTCCGTTTAGGCTCTGGTTCTCTTGAAATGTCAACATCAAAACGGGGAGGATAGACTCCAACCCCGTATGATACTTGAACATTCTCAAGCCCGTCTTCATTGGCTGATGTCGTAATCGTGGGACGATTCAGCCTCTCCCACAGCTTCTGTTTGATACGACGGCCAAGCTCCAAAGTGTACGGACGCAAGCGGCCGTTCTTGTATCTGTAAAGATATAAAGAAACAAACATTTAATAATCATGATATGTGGGATTAAAAAGCTTTTATATATTGAAAAACTGACCAATAGATTTTAAGTGATAATAAAAATGTGACAATGATTTAATTGAAAGAGTCATGATTTTTCACACATACTTCAGCATGTCATCTACCACTTCATGGTAGATCTGCTGGTACTCTTCTACTGAGCGGTTGTGTATAATCAGAGGGCCGTCATCTTGCAGGGGAGCAGTGGAGGGGCCGGGGCTGACGGGGGCCACATTTGAGACCACTGGCAGGTCGGCAGGTGGGACGGTGGACCGAGGGATCAAATTCAGAAACCCTGGAATGTCAGCAGCTGGGCTGGAGGGCCGAGGAGTGGACGCCAAAACCTCTGGGGGTTCAGCAGAAGGATTGGAAGGACGAGCCACAGAGGTCCGCTTCCTCTTCTGGGGAGGTTTGGCAGCAGTAGCAGAGTGCTGCTGCTTCTGCTCCTGGGGAAGTTCAGCAGAGGATACTTTTTCAGTCTCACAAGAGAAAAATCTGTGTTAGATGCACTGATGAAGACTTTTGAAAAGTAAAAAACCCTTCACAGTTTAGAGGTTAAACCCTTAGTTTATTCAAGTCTGGATGCAAGAAAAATTTAATTTCTTTGATTTTTTTATAATTCTTAAATAGTAAATGATGAAATGTTTTGTAAGGCTTTAAAAAAAAGAAAATTCAAAAGTCTAACCTGGTCATTCCTGCAGCATGGACACTTGCTCGGGGCACTTGCCCGGCGTGCAGAGGTTCTTCTGCTTCCCGAGTAGTTGTGGTCTTGCAGGGCAATGGACACATTACACTGTAACAATACACACGTTAGAACAAGTCTCCACAAGTACAGTAAATGCAACAAAAGGCACTGAATAATGTGAATTTCATTTCACCATTTCTGAAAAAAATTGAACTTTCCTCCTCAAAATGAGGGAAAGTTCTGTTCCCTAAAATTAGCCTATAAACAGAGCCAGGAGACCCCAGAGAAAACATTATCTGCACTCTCTGTGCAGTGTGTACCCTTTTTCTGTGCTGCAGATTTGCAATGGTAACCTGAATAAATGTATTTAATTAAGAATATGCAACTTGTAAGTACAAAAATGAAATAATGGGAATTATATACTAACTTCAGGTACTCCAGTGCTGCAGTTAAATTCAGCTGGGAGCTGGGCGATATTAATGATCTTATTAGATATATTAGATAATGACATTATTGTCAGTGAGGCAGTGATTTTCGTTATTTTATGCGCATCTTTGTTCATTTTTAATGAATATACAGTATAAATGGAGCTGGTACAGTCCAATACTGACAATGTGCATCACTGCCGTAAAATAACACGCACATGCGCAGGTGCTTCATTTTCCTGTAATTCATAGTTAATCCGAATTTGCCCTTCAACATATTATTTTTATCATGTGACCCCGGGTTGGGGGAGTGTTCATGTCAGAGCCTTTTGGAAAAACATGAGTGACCTTTGAGGGCTCTGAAAGTCTCGACGGTAAAATACATTGAAAACACCACAGACTTTCAAAGTGTTCAGATCTCACATTTTCCATGATGGAAGTTTGCTTTCTCTTTCTCGTCAGTCTCAGTGAGTCTTTAGTCCTTAACAGGATGTAAGAAGTCCTCAGCAGAAGCGTTTATTTGGAAGAAATCGTCGAGTGAAAATTGTGAAAAACTTTTCTTGACCGTTTGGTTTTGTTTGCGTTTGAATGAGGATCATATAGAAATGATGCACCTGGAGATAAAACATAGCAACCATGGAATCCTCAGCGTCCATTTTGTACACATCTGTTTTTACAGTCACATCTCACCTCTGTAATCTAAAGTTGTATCCAATCAAGCTGCAAAAGGCCTGAGATCAAGTCCATATCTAACTATGAAGAAATGTTTAGATCTGACTCAGACTTTAGATCCTGTCATACTCTCCTCTATGGCAATACGTTTGGTTTCAGGCTTAAGGCCTAAAGTATTTAAACAGCTCCTTATGTGATTACTATATCAGAGCAGGCTCCTGCGACATTTTAATATGACTAATAAATTGTAAGATTTTTCAAACAGGTTCTAGTCTATTTAATCTGGGTTGCCACCTCTTGCGCTTTTTGCGGCCTTGTTGAGGCGCTGTCCGCTCTCACACCACCCAAACAAATCTCACGCCAAATAAGTCCCTCCTGGATAAAACACAGAGCTATATGGGTTTCATGGTCACACAGGACAACGTCTGATCGTCGGGCTTTTTCCCATCTCAGCGCAGACATTGGTCCATAAACATTAGAGTGTAAAAGGCAATTTTAAATGGCTTTAATTGACCGAGGCGCACACAGAGACCTCTCCAAAATCATAAAACTCCTTTTTATGTATATTACGTTTTGTCTGTTTTGCTATCTCGACTATTGTACATATATTATAATGTTTTTCTTTTGATGTGATGCAGAGTCTGTGACGGGTTACATTAATGAGTTTTAATGTGGTTCAATGAGCGTAATCAGTTTTTTTCCCCTTTTTTGCAGAAACTTCAATACCTCTGTTTGTTCCCTGCAATGTTTGTTAGTATTCTTTCCTTTAAGTTCATGAAATATACTTGTAGCTAATATACAGCAGCAGATACGTGCGTCTCCGAGACGTGCCATGCGCATTTTACGCACGAGGCACAGCACCGATCATTTCATTCCTTTTTTTTATCCCCCAAAAGGATCAGTGAGGATCTAACGTTAATTGATCTTCAGTACTTTTTACACCTCAGACAGGCTTGCTGTTACACACTGATTCCAGGTTTGTCCGGTAAAAACATTTGGAACAATTTTACTGAAGAAATCATTCCTATGAAAACTGTCCATAGTCACTTCTGTTGTAATGGAGGCAGACATTTCAGAGACCGATATCTTAAAACATGGACAATAAAATGAAGCAGACTGACGCGACAGCCTCACCTTGCTTTGATCAATATCTCACTCCAAAAAAATAATAAAATGTCTCTCTAATAACACTCTAACTTGCCGACTGTCGTAAACTAGCTGCAGACAGTTGATCAAAGTTTACAACACATCTACACTGTTTCCCTCTCTGGCATCCAAACGGTTAAATAGCTTTAAAATGTTTCAATTTGGTTAATTTCCATCTGCAATAAGGATTAAAATAAATGTTCTATATCTAGGTATATAGATCAGTACAAGTAGAAGACAAGCAGGCTTACAAACATTATTTTAGCAAATGTTAAATTAAATCATATTTATACAAAATCAATTAAGAATGAATTCAGCCCAAATTTACGTTTCAAAACGTAGATTTTAGTTGGATTTTATACCAAGGAAACTAGTAGAATTGTATATCAGCCAGCTGAGTTTTTCAATCAACTCTAGTCTATATCTAATTATCATATTCATTTGTCGTATCATATGACAAATCTTTTCTCTTTAATTCTTTTAAATAACTAGTTATCATATAAGTAATTAGCTTTTGTATATATAGTGGAAAATATACCTAAAATTTACTCCATTTATTTTAATGATATTAAATGATATTGTGCTTAAAGACACAGCATAGAGGCTATAATGCTTAAAGAAATAATGTGTGGATATTTATATATGCAACTCTGAAGTCTTTTAGCTGATTAGAGTAAATTATTCTTCTGATGGGGAAAAATAAAATCCATTTTATTTCAGAGGAACTGAATAAATATGAGACTACAACAGTTATTTCAACTTAAAGCAGCTATAATCAATATTTTCATATTTACCATGGATGTGTAAATCTAGCAGGAGTTATAGTAAACCTACAAACTACAAAACAACTGGATTTAGTCATGAATCCTGAGTCTTATCTCTGTATATTTGTCATAGTAGAAATAAAGAAATGTATACATAACATGAGAAAAGCTTGACAATAATAATATCTTTTAATGTAGTAATAGTGTACACAGACATCCCTCTGAATTTTTACATCATGTTGGTCAATTGTTATAATGTTCAGATTATAGCAATGACAAAAAATCATTTGACAGTGAAAATAGATGAAGGATGTCTACATTTCTTAGGTGGAGACCCAGGCTGCAGCTGTTTGCCACAATCTGCAGGTGGAGGTGGTGGTTACAGGTTTGTGGCAGAGGCTTTAGGTGGAGGATTAGGCTGCAATTGTCTGCCAGAATCTGCAGGTGGAGGCGGCGGTGCAGATTGCGCATCTTTGTTCATTTTTAATCAATATACAGTATAAATGGAGCTGGAGTCCAGTACTGACAATGTGCATCACTGCCGTAAAAAAACACGCACATGCGCAGGTGCTTCATTTTCCTGTTTCCTTATGTGATTACTATATCAGAGCAGGCTCCCGCGACATTTTAATATGACTAATAGGCTAAATTGCAAGATTTTTCAAACAGGTTCTAGTCTATTTAATCTGGGTTGCCACCTCTTGCGCTTTTTGCGGCCTTGTTGAGGCGCTGTCCGCTCTCACACCACCCAAACAAATCTCACGCCAAATAAGTCCCTCCTGGATAAAACACAGAGCTTTGTGGGTTTCATGGTCACACAGGACAACGTCTGATCGTCGGGCTTTCTCCCATCTCAGCGCAGACATTGGTCCATAAACATTACAGAGTGTAAAAGGCAATTTTAAATGGCTTTAATTGACCGAGGCGCACACACAGAGACCTCTCCAAAATCATAAAACACCTTTTTATGTATGTTACGTTTTGTCTGTTTTACTATCTCGACTATTTTACATATATTATAATGTCCGTCAAATTCAACTTTTGATGTGATGCAGAGTCTGTGAAGGGTACATTAATGAGTTTTACCAATAATGTGGTTCACTGAGCGTAATCAGTTTTTTTCCCTTTTTATGCAGAAACGTCAATACTTCTATTTGTTCACTGCAATGTTTGCTAGTATTCTTTCCTTGAAGTTCATGAAATATACTTGTATCTAATATACAGCAGCAGATACGTACGTCTCCGAGACGTGCCATGCGCATTTTACGCACGTGGCACAGCACCGATCATTTCTTTTTTTTAATTGATCTTCAGTACTTTTTACACCTCAGACAGACTTGCTGTTACACACTATGAAAACTGTCATGTGCACAGCCCAGGACAGGAAGGCTCTGCAGCGGGTGAATAAAACCGCCCAGAACATCATCGGTACCCATCTACCGAGCATCAGTGATATCGGTGAGGTGAGGTGCCTGTACACAGCCCTAAGGATACTAAAAGACAATACCCACCCCAGCCACAGCCTGTTCACCCTGCTGCCATCTGGCAAGAGATACAGAAGTATCCGCTGTCGTACAGAGCAGCTTCTTTCCTCAGGCTGAGACTCCTCAATTCACCTTCTGCACTCCAATATAAAAAATTGTTTTATTTTTTATGACTTATTAATCCTTTGATATAATTTCTGTTTTTGTGAGTAGCATTAAGGGACTACAAACTACATTTCATTATACAATCTTGTGTTGTAAGTTTTCACATTTCTGAACATAAACATTCTAAATGAGTTCATATTTATTTTATTTTATTTGCTTTTTACAATTTGTTTTATTTATTTTGATTTTGTGTGGCTTTATTGAAAATGGGTCCATATTTATATTATTTATTTATTATTTATTATTATATATTTATACAGTTGAATCCTTTGGTCGGAATCCTTATGACATCATAATAGTCGCAGTCACAAAGGGTTTCCATGTCACCCTCAGAACCCTTGACACTACAATTGCAAGCAGATAAAACACTGCAACAACAAGGTTATACACATTTCCCGAGAAGAGACATTTTTCAAAGCAGTTGAGAGCTGTTCTTTTGAAATAAGGTAAGTCTACAGTATGAGGGTATAGATTATACATTTTCTAAATAATCATCAGTGTTTTGACACAGAAAAAAGCAGCCAGGGACTGAACCACCAACCCTGAATGATCTACTGTATAAGCTGAGCTACTGCCACTGCTGATCTGGCTCTGGGATGTTTAATAATCAGCACTATACAAGATTTAAATGAATCTGTTGGTATGATTTTACAAAAGCACTGGAATAGTATTAACCCAATTACCAACATATATACACATCGCTTTACTTTAAGTGATCATTTGGAACAGTTCCTTTAAAAAACCATTCTGCTCTTATGACCAAAGACTAACCAGTTTGATAAGTAGACAGCTGAGTTTAAAAATGTACATAAAACATAATCAAATATTTGACTTGGATAATGAAATATATAAACATATATGCTGTACGAATCAGTGACATTCCTTATGGACAATACAATAATTTTATTTTGTGTGTTTTTCCTCATAAGACATTCTGTGGCAATTTTTCTTATCATAGTACATTTAATCCATTGATTTATTAAAACTAGCGGTGGAATGTATATGTATATAAAGTTGTTAATAATAGCGTCACTTCCACCAGCTACAACATGAAAATGCTGCTTACAGAGTAAAACATCGGTAATAGTAATCCAATAATATATTATACTATAATAGAATGACAGGGGACATTATACAGCATTCTGAGTACTTTTACTTTTGATACTTTAAGTAAATTTTGCTGGTACTTAAGTACTTTTAATGAAGTAAGATTTTTTAATGCAGGAATTGTACCTGTAACAGGTATTATTTGGTGGTAATCATGCTACTTTTACTTAAATAAAAGATCTGAGTATTTCACCATTAGCATTGGATATTTTTCTTACTGTTGTAGTTTTCATGAATGCATAATAGATTAATGTTTGTTGGCTGTTGTTGTAATTGAAGTC
This sequence comes from Scomberomorus guttatus, assembly GCA_038419695.1. Classification (NCBI taxonomy): domain Eukaryota; kingdom Metazoa; phylum Chordata; class Actinopteri; order Scombriformes; family Scombridae; genus Scomberomorus; species Scomberomorus guttatus. Next base: position 24,444,348 of record CM076458.1, read on the forward strand.
TAGGATTTAAGACAATACATTTCTTTGTTTGATCTTTTTAGCTGAGATGGAAGAACAAGGAGATGGAGCACATGTTGGTGTGATCAATGCAGGTAAGAATTTAAGCTACATGGACACAAAATCCACTTAAAGAAAGCAGTAAATTAAGTTTTCTAGTGTAATTCTTTGAATGGAAACAGTGACATTATTGTCTAAATGGTCTTGCAGAGCCACCAGTCATCCTAGAAGTTGACGAAAGGGGAGATACGGCACGCCGCATCTTTGCAATTGCCTTGCATCATGCTGTAATTGAATTATGGAGGAGAATTTTGGATGAAGATGAGGACACTGATGACTCTGATGATGATGACAATGATGGCAACTTTAACATTGTCAATATTGTCGATTTCGTCAACAATGATGATGTTGACAACATTAATCATCATCAAGCTGGTGCAGGTGCTGACTTTGACATGGAAGTCAACCAGCATGTAGAAGAAATAGACGAGGACCCATTGCCTGGAGTATCCAGGAGGAGGTCTAGAGAGGAAGATGCTGAAAATGAGGAGAGTTGCAGCAAGAGATTCAGAGTGTGGGAGGAATTTGACAGCGACTCAGAAGAAGACTCACTGTCCAGAGGAACCAAGAGGAAGTCTAGAGAAAAGGACGATGAAGATGAGGAGAGCACTGGCAGCAAACATTTCAGATGGTGGGATGAATTTGCTTCCAGCGACTCTGAAGAAGACTCACTGCCTGGGAACTCTAGCAAGAGGGGAAGCAATGAGCAGTATGAAGAAGCGTGAAAAGTGTCGACACCTTCTACAAAGAAATAAAATCCCATGTACTCCAAGCTCACAAACCAAATGCAAGAAAAAGTAACAGACAGATGGAACTATTAACAAATCACCAGCTCACTCTTAGCCCCCATCAGATGATCGTCCCGGAGGAGGGTCCTCTCGAAGTTTCTCCCTTTTTGTGGCCTCCTGTAAAAAAGGTAAAATGATACAAGATACAACTAAATATCTGTTGCTGACATGCCAACTGATGGTGAGATGGTACAAAAGAGATGTGCCATCCTGAAATGTTTAAAAGTGAACACGAACAGATGCAATTAAATCTTTAAGATACAAGATTTACAGAGACACTTATAATAATGACATGCATGTAAGAAGAATTTGGAAGTTTGGACACGTTTGTAGACTCTGGGGTCCTCAACCTGAACATCTAACCATTATGATGTATACTGGTACATTTTGTTATGTGATTTGGCAGTTGTAGCAGGAAATATTAGCTGCAGTAGGATAGCTTTGCAGTCTTGTGTTTACTTTAAAATGTTTCCAAGATATTGTTGGTTAAATAGCACCACACCACTTAATGTAAAGCAACAGTAATTCTACAAGATGGCACTGTTTTACTTCCCTTCACATACATGATTCTGCCCTATATTTGCAACATCACTGCATCCTCATTTGATCACACAGTTTGTCTTGTTTGTGATTGTTTGCTGCATAATTTCCAGCCTCTGAAATGTGAACTCGTTGATGAGGCTGGCCCTACCTGCCATGATACTCATTAAGCCACACTTGGGTCCTTATCAGACTTATTATGTAGTTGTATATTTTGTCTGAACTTATTCCTCATATTTATTACTTTCCTACCACCTTCAACCAGTCTATAGCTGACGTCATGATATCCAACTGTTGACCCACACTGGACTAGAACAACCTCCACGCTTTTCTCTATAACCTTGAGACTACACATCATTGAGTCCTGAAGTTCTATGGCAAAATTCAATCATCCCACATATTTGGTAAGAACAGCTATGACATGATGGTTTTCTCACAAATTTCACTTGATCCTCTGTATTTTGGGCTTGCGTGTGAGGTGGTGAGAGAAGGAGTGAGAAAAATAGGGTGTGTGTCTATGAATCTATGAGTCTTTTTTTTTTTTTAACCTTAATTTATTCATGTAAGTTTCTCTGACAGCAATGCTTTGAAAATCTTTTTCAGGAATGCCCTGATCACATTCACACAGTTGCACATTCATACCTGGAAGCTGCTGAGACAACCACAGTTTGATCTGCCAGCCACTCAGCAGCTACTGGAGAAGTTGAGGTTAAATGCCTTGCGCAAGGGCACCTCAGTGGTGGTAATAAAGTAGGAGGAAGCATCTGCTGCCCAGATTTATCTTGTAAGTCTGGGGGATTGAATTGGCGACCCTCTGGTCACAAGTTGTGCACGGGATCATGTGTGTATAGGCAAAGGTCATTGCTTGTTTTGTTGAGGCACATCTGTATACACTCTGTGCATCTTTAAAAAAAAAAAAAAAAAAAATTTAAAACTTCTACTTCCAGGGGTGTAATGTTTTCTGGTACTTACATTTTACTTGAATATTTACACTTTATGTTACTTTATACCTACTCCACTACATTTAAGAGGGAAAAATTATACTTTTAACTCTTTAAGTTAATGACTAGCTACTTAAATTAAAATTTCACACACAAAATATGATACATTATAAAATATTGTCAATATTGTCGATTTCCTCAACAATGTTAATGAAAATGTTGACAACATTAATCATCATCAAGCTGGTGCAGGTGCTGACTTTGACATGGAAGTCAACCAGCATGTAGAAGAAATAGACGAGGACCCATTGCCTGGAGTATCCAGGAGGAGGTCTAGAGAGGAAGATGCTGAAAATGAGGAGAGTTGCAGCAAGAGATTCAGAGTGTGGGAGGAATTTGACAGTGACTCAGAAGAAGACTCACTGTCCAGAGGAACCAAGAGGAAGTCTAGAGAAAAGGACGATGAAGATGAGGAGAGCACTGGCAGCAAACATTTCAGATGGTGGGATGAGTTTGCTTCCAGCGACTCTGAAGAAGACTCACTGCCTGGGAACTCTAGCAAGAGGGGAAGCAATGAGCAGTATGAAGAAGCGTGAAAAGTGTCGACACCTTCTACAAAGAAATAAAATCTCATGTACTCCAAGCTCACAAACCAAATGCAAGAAAAAGTAACAGACAGATGGAACCATAAACAAATCACCAGCCCACTCTTAGCCCCTATCAGATGATCGTCCTGGAGGAGGGTCCTCTCGAAGTTTCTCCCTTTTTGTGGCCTCCTGTAAAAAAGGTAAAATGATACAAGATACAACTAAATATCTGTTGCTGACATGCCAACTGATGGTGAGATGGTACAAAAGAGATGTGCCATCCTGAAATGTTTAAAAGTGAACACGAACAGATGCAATTAAATCTTTAAGATAAAAGATTTACAGAGACACTTATAATAATGACATGCATGTAAGAAGAATTTGGAAGTTTGGACACGTTTGTAGACTCTGGGGTCCTCAACCTGAACATCTAACCATTATGATGTATACTGGTACATTTTGTTATGTGATTTGGCAGTTGTAGCAGGAAATATTAGCTGCAGTAGGATAGCTTTGCAGTCTTGTGTTTACTTTAAAATGTTTCCAAGATATTGTTGGTTAAATAGCACCACACCACTTAATGTAAAGCAACAGTAATTCTACAAGATGGCACTGTTTTACTTCCCTTCACATACATGATTCTGCCCTATATTTGCAACATCACTGCATCCTCATTTGATCACACAGTTTGTCTTGTTTGTGATTGTTTGCTGCATAATTTCCAGCCTCTGAAATGTGAACTCGTTGATGAGGCTGGCCCTACCTGCCATGATACCCATTAAGCCACACTTGTGTCCTTATCAGACTTATTATGTAGTTGTATATTTTGTCTGAACTTACATGTCAGAGACTGTTTCTCATATTTATTACTTTCCTACCACCTTCAACCAGTCTATAGCTGACGTCATGATATCCAACTGTTGACCCACACTGGACTAGAACAACCTCCACGCTTTTCTCTATAACCTTGAGACTACACATCATTGAGTCCTGAAGTTCTATGGCAAAATTCAATCACCCCACATATTTGGTAAGAACAGCTATGACATGATGGTTTTCTCACAAATTTCACTTGATCCTCTGTATTTTGGGCTTGCGCGTGAGGTGGTGTGAGAAAAATAGGGTGTGTGTCTATGAATCTATGAGTCTTTTTTTTTTAACCTTAATTTATTCATGTAAGTTTCTCTGACAGCAATGCTTTGAAAATCTTTTTCAGGAATGCCCTGATCACATTCACACAGTTGCACATTCATACCTGGAAGCTGCTGAGACAACCACAGTTTGATCTGCCAGCCACTCAGCAGCTACTGGAGAAGTTGAGGTTAAATGCCTTGCGCAAGGGCACCTCAGTGGTGGTAATAAAGTAGGAGGAAGCATCTGCTGCCTAGATTTATCCTGTAAATCTGGGGGATTGAACCGGCGACCCTCTGGTCACAAGTTGTGCACGGGATCATGTGTGTATAGGCAAAGGTCATTGCTTGTTTTGTTGAGGCACATCTGTATACACTCTGTGCATCTTTAAAAAAAAATTAAAAAAAAAAAAAATTAAAACTTCTACTTCCAGTGGTGTAATGTTTTCTGGTACTTACATTTTACTTGAATATTTACTTCTGTCGCCTTCTTCTAATTAAGTAAAAGGAATACTGAATACTTTTCTCATCACTTTAACCTTCCTCTTGTGTTAGGGTCGGCACCGACCCATTTTAGTTTTAGAATGCATAAAAGAATCACTTAAAATTTGTTTATTGCATCAAGGCTTTTTGACTTTGTCAGGAACCTTGATTTCAACAAAATTAAAACAAAAAAAAATTTTTTCACTACATTATAAAATGCTCTGGTTGAAATTATGTCCTTTGTGGTGTTAGGGTCGGTTTCGACCCGGTTCTAAAAATAAGATTATAAAGCAATAATTAGAGCCAAAATTGAAATCATCAGTGCACTGTCAGCCAACACACTGACAGCCACCTCCTCTCCCAATCATGTGAGCTTCAGGGGATGCTCATTTATCCAGTATAGCTGCAAACAAACAAAACAAACAAAGACGAGAATGTCCAGACATGCGAGGTCACTTCACTCATTTGACTTGCAGAGGGCACATCTCTAATTTGCAGCATGCAAAAATGAAAAGAATATTTACGGTGAGCTAAGTTCTAGATAACATTTTTTGTAGAAAATGAGACACAGATCAGCATAGCGATGCAGAGGAGCAAGTTTCTGAGGAAGAGGACAATGTGGAGTACCAGCCAGAAGACACAGACACATCTGAGTCTGATGAGGAGGTCACTGGTGCTGAGGCTGCTCCTGCTGATCACCTAATTCATTGAAACTCTCTGATGACTGTTATGTGTCCATAGTTGTGCCAGATTACATTTAACATTCTCTTAACATTATCCCTGGAAACAGGATCCATACGTCTCATTGCTTTCTGTACACAGGTGGCCGGTCCAAGTAGTCTCACTTGTAGGTCTGCATGTCTCTCACTCACACAGGCTCACACACACACACACACACACAAGCATGTTCTTGCACACAAATGTGTTTATATTAAGTTCTATTGCTGACAAAAATAATTTTTTTTTGCATTTTCTTGAAGAAAATATATATGGGTCCAGAGACCCACACCAAAAATATTAAACCCAACATTTTCATGGATAAGGAAGCCTAACAAGGTAACCAAGAGATGACAAAAAATTGGATGATAGGTTATTGTTTTTAGTGTATTTTAAAGCTGATTTAAGACACGGGTCGACCCGTTAACACCGGGGATGGTAACAGAAAGTTAACACAGGAGGAAGGTTAAAAACAAATCCATTGATTAATTTGTTTTTTATTTGCACAAACCGAAATGATGCAATGTCTGACCTTTAGACTATCAATCGGTGGGCCTAATGATTATGTGGCCAATATTTTCCTGCTGGACTGACAGTTTCTACCTTTTATCCTGCATTTAATTAAAACTGTACCATTCTGTATATAAGCCAGGCTACCATCAAGCAATTGACTGAATTGAATGAAAAAAAAAGAAGTCTTGAAACACAAACTTAACACTTTTGTATTGCGCGGTTGTGTTTATGAACTTTAAAATTGAGTAACTCCTTCCAAACCTCGATAAGAAATCTGTGATTCACTAAAGAACAATTTGGCAGGGTGAATATTTGCTGACAGTAAAGGCCAGTCTTCAACAAGTAGGACACCCATAGTAATCTTGGTTACTGAGTCATTACATAACACAGACACACACACAGACTTGTACATCCGCCTTTGGTAAACTTAACTGAGGTTCAAATGACAGTGGTTTAAAACAGGTCAAACTTTGGATCCTATATGTCTGAACATCTAAATACATCTCTGGAAAAGTAGCCCATCTGTGAAGCAGCAAGGCAGGTGTGACAGGTCCTGCTGCAACATTCGTAGAAATAGGACATGGGAACCAAGCAAAACAGCGGGTGGCCACCCCATTTGTTTTCACATGCAGTATGCAGAGTGAAAGAGCATTATTGATACAGGTGTATTTTATTAGTGGTTTTTGGCCTCATAATGATGATTATAGCAAAAAAAAAAAAAGAGTACATGAGTACCTGTAATTGCAGCTGGAATCCATACAAAATAGCACAGAGAAATATAACTGTACTGGTTTCTTTTTATAGAGTAGGCTATCACAATAGAAAATGTTATCCTACAGAAATACATTGTTTGATTATAAATACTGTATATTACGGGCATTACCTGATTACTACCATTTGAACCAATAGGAGTTCACGTTGGGCTTTCTGAAGCCGAATCGACGCTTCCTATTGGTGCTCTGGATAGATATGGGCGGGGCTAAACAAGTGCCTTTACCAAAACAAGCAGCGTGCGTGCACCGACACGAGCTAGGAGCAGCTGGCAGCGAGGAAAAGTTTGACCAGTCAGAAAACGAATGGACCGACAAACACGAACCTAAATTAACAACAGAGACACAGCTGGGGCGTCAGGTAGGGAAGTGTCACCGCATACAGCTGATACTGCAAATTCAAAACTTCTTTACTCAAACTTTTTTGCGTGAAACAACAAGCTGTAGTAGACAAGCCCATACTTGAAGCTGTTACCTTTGATTTTTGCCATAAATACGTTGTGTTTCTTTCGTGGTATTTGTTCCTGGCCTTCACAGAATGACCTTACAACATTTTAGCTCAAGGCATGGAGTAGCATGGGACAGAAAAACACAATAAGACACAATGGAAAAGGACGTAGTCTCATTCAGTCGTCTCATTTAGCCTATAAATTATGACAACCATGAAGATGCTATTGCAGGTGTAGGGAAGTGCATGGAAAAGTCTCAAATCCTATAAAGCAGAGGCAACAAAACAGTAAAACAGGAGAGAGGTTAAAGCTCGAAACTCACCAGATTTACTCAACACTCTCCATTGTGAGCTTCACAGAGCTGGTATTTATGACAGGGCTTTCATTTGCTTGTATGGATTGGTTAAAGTGCATTTTTGTGAAAGTAAGTTGATGACTGTTAGCGCCTGTTGGGCGTTGTGGTTAATCCTACAGTATATGAAGCAATTTTATGGAAACATTAACTGTGAGCAGCACATTGTTCCCGCATTATGTTCCTATATATTCAGAGTTATGGGGCATGCACTCTGCACCACAATGAACTGAGGCCTTTTCTGTTAATTCCATTGGTAGGGTATCAAACCTCAGTACTTTTCTGATATTGGATGTCTATTCAGATTTGTCAAATAGTTGATTTGTTTCTATGATCATGGTAGTAGATAGTACCTGCTTCATCCCTAATGAACTGGACAGTTTCCACACAGCTCAGGGCTGGGTATGGCAGCATATGAGGTCAAAGTATCATCCTACTCCATAGTCAGGTCTTTGTGTTTATTGAAAGATCTTCCCTACAAGTTTAATTGAATTGATGCTTGACACCAAGGGAAATGAGTTAGATGTTTTCATGTTTACTTTGCAGAGTGAATGATGTTTTTTTTTTTTTGTACGCATGTCTGTGTTTCACCCACTAGGCCGACTGTTAGAGGTGGTTGATGATGGACTCCCACAGTGAGACCAAAAAGATGAGCTCTTACCTCCCCTGCAACCCCTCCTATGATGAGACCCAGACAAATGGCTGCCAGGCCCCACCCAAAGGCCCAGGTACACACACAATAACATGTTGTACTTGATGTGAATACAAGTTTAAGTCATAGGTGTGTCAATAGTTTTTTAAAGCGATTATATATGACTTCATTTAAATGTTTATAGAGGGTGTACCTGCCTGGTATGTGAATTCAGGTACAATAGGGCTCATCCCTACAGCTTACATTCCCCTGGCTTCCCCTGGAGTCTCCATAACCACTTGAATCTAATATAAATATTGGTTATGCTTTTAATCAGTATTTGTTAAACGCTAACCTGGGGTCTGTTCCATACAGATAACTTTCCAAGTGAAACCCCCTGCAAGTCTGGAACTTGGACTGACGTAAAAAGTCCTGCCCTGTGTTTTGATCAGCAAAGTTATCCAGATAACTGAGTAAACCCGCTTGTTACAACAGGTGTATGAATTTCCAGGACCATGAAAACTGTGCAACTTCTTCACATCGACTGACACGGATTAATGATGAAGCTGAAGGCTTGTTTCGAACTGTTTTTATGACTCGTGTGTCTCGGTCACCGTGCCCTTATTGGCTTGATACCAAAACGTGACATGGACTCATCACAAACTATCTGTCAAGTTATATTGTAAGTGTAATTTGATTAGGTTGAACCTCTAATTAATAAAGTAACTTAAAACATGCACATATTTGCAATTGTAAAAAGGGTCATGGATCCAGTGTAAGACTAGATTTAGTAAAACCTTCTGCAGATATTTTCTCTGTGCAACACCCAGAAGTCAACAGAAAAGGTGATTTCTTTTTTTTTGATGATTGTATGGAAACATTAAATCTGACTCAGTGTTTGCAAAACTTGCACAGCACCACAGCTGCTGAAGTGTGATACTGCCAGATTTGTGCTTGATTGGGATGCATGAAAATACAAATATGATGTGAAACACTTTGCTTTAATTGTACTGGCTCTGGCTCAATTGGACTTTATTGGTATTGTAAATTAAAACTGCTATAACCTTGGCAGGTCATGGCAGGACGAACAACTTTTCTCAACAACTGAGTATGCAGTGACTTCGCAACCATGATAAACGTGTGAGACCAGCTTTACAATGTGAATGCCGTTGTACCAATGTCTCCACTCACTGCTAAGAAGAAGTAAGGTGTAGTTAAAATGTCATGATACCTTACATATGGAATAAAGATCCTAATCAGTCCCAGTCTGTAAAGTAAGGAGAAAAAAAAAAAATTAATGCTTTGTGTCAGCTGGTATCCTGAGTTTAAGAAATCAGGATCAGGATTGAAACAGTGGGATGCTCTTATAGTTATATAGCTCTTATATAGCTATAAAATCCCAAGTTCTTGTTAACTTTTAGAGAGGAGCAATAGAAAGCGTCCTTACTGGAAACATCAAAAAATTGGCAGTCACTTCTGTTGTAATGGAGGCAGACATTTCAGAGACCGATATCTTAGAACATGGACAATAAAATGAAGCAGACTGACGCGACAGCCTCACCTTGCTTTGATCAATATCTCACTCCTAAAAAATCAAAAATGTCTCTCTAATAACACTCTAACTTGCCGACTGTCGTAAACTAGCTGCAGACAGTTGATCAAAGTTGACAACACATCTACACTGTTTCCCTCTCTGGCATCCAAACGGTTAAATAGCTTTAAAATGTTTCAATTTGGTTAATTTCCATCTGCAATAAGGATTAAAATAAATGTTCTATATCTAGGTATATAGATCAGTACAAGTAGAAGACAAGCAGGCTTACAAACATTATTTTAGCAAACGTTAAATTAAATCATATTTATACAAGATCAATTAAGAATCAATTCAGCCCAAATTTACGTTTCAAAACGTAGATTTTAATTAGATTTTATACCAAGGAAACTAGTAGAATTGTATATCAGCCAGCTGAGTTTTTCAATCAACTCTAGTCTATATCTAATTATCATATTCATTTGTCGTATCATATGACAAATCTTTTCTCTTTAATTCTTTTAAATAACTAGTTATCATATAACTAATTAGCTTTTGTATATATAGTGGAAAATATACCTAAAATTTACTCCATTTATTTTAATGATATTAAATGATATTGTGCTTAAAGACACAGCTTAGAGGCTATAATGCTTAAAGAAATAATGTGTGGATATTTATATATGCAACTCTGAAGTCTTTTAGCTGATTAGAGTAAATTATTCTTCTGATGGGGAAAAATAAAATCCATTTTATTTCAGAGGAACTGAATAAATATGAGAATACAACAGTTATTTCAACTTAAAGCAGCTATAATCAATATTTTCATATTCACCATGGATGTGTAAAACTAGCAGGAGTTATAGTGAACCTACAAACTACAAAACAACTGGATTTAGTCATGAATCCTGACTCTTATCTCTGTATATTTGTCATAGTAGAACATGCCTTTAGTTTTGTTTTTACACTTGTCAATTACTCTCTGTTCATTTCCTTCAGTTTGGGATGGGACATAGACCCTGCCTATGAGATAAATGTTTGGCTCACTTCGACTCACTTTTCAACCTTTAAGATCTTCAGAAATAAAGAAATGTATACATAACATGAGAAAAGCTTGACAATAATAATATCTTTTAATGTAGTAATAGTGTACACAGACATCCCTCTGAATTTTTACATCATGTTGGTCAATTGTTGTCATAATGTTCAGATTATAGCAATGACAAAAAAATCATTTGACAGTGAAAATACAGCATTTTATTTTATCTTTGAATCAGAATATGACACATGAGAAAAACATTAAAATTAGTCATATGTGCAAAGAAACCCAGAATAAGTAAAAATGGTTTAATTTTAATAGGGGTCTAATAATGAATAAGGCAAATTCACTTCAATACAATAAAAAAAATAATAAAAGTGCATTTAAGTGCTGGAGGTCCATTTTTAACAATATGCAATTCCCTTAAGGTACCCTTCCCTGAGATAGAATGAAAATTCTCTACACATTTATATACAAAAAATACTGGTAGTTTGTTTTGATATTTCCAAAAATTCAGCAAACACTTACAATACATTTGCCAAAACAATATACATGACATAAATACCCGTTTTGTTTTTTTTTGTTTTTTTTTTAATCTTCCTAAATGTTCAAACATCGTTTTAGCTACAGCATGGCTCAGACATGGATAAATTACATGTTTTTAGTCACTGCATTAATCATACTGTAGCCCGGTTCCTGAGGCTAGGGCTGCAGGTTACTGATAGAGACTGCAGGCAGTGGCTGGAGGAGCAGATGGTTACTGTGGGCTGGAGGAGGAGGCTGGTTCTGTGGATGACTGGAAGAAGCTGTTAGTGGAGTTTGGCAGAACTTTCAGGTGGAGTGGGACTCTTCAACTTTCTAGTAGAAGAAGTTGGTGTAGGTTCTGGCTGCAGCTGTCTGTCATAATCTGCAGGTGGAGGCAGCAGTACAGGTAGCTTGCAGAAGATGGAGGCTGGAGGTGGAGGTTTGGGCTGCAGCTGTCTGCCAGTATCTGCAAGTGGAGGATTAAGATGAACTTTATTATTATCTCAGAGGGAAAGTTGTTTGCAGCGTGTGCACAAAACCCAACATACACAATAAAAATATTCAAACTAAGAAAGAAAGAGAAAAAATCGGTAGTAATCCAAGAAATATTCCACACATGGCATAAATCCTTTGTAAAAATACACAAAAAACTACACAGCACCATCTAGTAGTGCTCATGATGTACAAAGGTTCAATGTGAGAAGATACAATGCAGCCCAGAAATATACATAATACAATACATTCCATGGTGCAGCACTGACTACAATACTGCTGTGAATACTAATGCTGTGAATGAGTTTTATGTGCAAGACATACATACCTGGTGTAGGTGTAGGTGGAGGTTCAGTCTGCAGCTCTCTGCCAGAACCTGCAGGTGGAGGGTGGTGCAGCTTGCTGGCAGATGTTGGAGGCTGGAGGCTGGGCTGGAACTGTCTGCTAGAATCTGCAGGTGGAGGCGGCATTGCAGGTTGCTGGCAGAGGCTGGTGCTGGACACTGGAGGCTGGAGGTGGAGGTTTGGGCTGGAGCTGTCATAATCTGCAGGTGGAAGCAGATATTTCAGAGATGAGCTGGAAGCATCTGTTGGTGGAGGTTCAGGTTGCAACATTCTGCCACAACCTGTAGGTGGAGGAGGTGGTGCAGTTTGCTGGTTGAGGCAGGAGATGGAGGTTTGGTCTGGAGCTGTCTGCTGGATTCTGCAGGTGGAGGGGGTGGTGCAGGTCACTGGAAGAGGCTGCTCCTGAAGGTTACAATACATTCCATGGTGCAGCACTAACTACAATACTAATGCTGTGAATGAGTTTTACGTGCAAGACATACACACCTGGTGTAGATGTAGGTGGAGATTCAGTCTGCAGCACCCTGCCAGAACCTCCAGGTGGAGGCGATGGCTGCAGCCCAAATCTCCACCTGTAGCCTTTGCCAGCAACTTGCAGATATAGACGGCAGCTGCAGGTTGCTGGCAGAGGCTGTTGGTGGAGATTCAGGCTGTCACAGTCTATCAGAATCTGCAGGTGGAGGTGGCAGTGCAGCTTGCTGGCAGAGGCTGAAGGCTGAAGGCTGGAGGTGACTGTCAGAACCTGCAGGCGGAGGGGGTGAGACAGATTTCTGGCAGAGGCTGCAGGTGGAGATTCAGTCTGCAGCTCTCTGCCAGAATCTGCAGGTGGAGGCGGCAGTACAGATTGCTAACGGAGGCTGTAGGTGGAGGTTTGGGTTGCAGTGGTCTGCCAGAATCTGCAGGTGGAGGCGGTGGTGCAGATTGCTGGCAGAGGCTGCAGGTGGAGGTTTGGGTTGCAGTTGTCTGCCAGAATCTGCAGGTGGAGGCGGCGGTGCAGATTGCTGGCAGAGGCTGCAGGTGGAGGTTCAGGTTGTTGTTGTTTGAAATTTGGCGGGAAAAGGTTTTAGGTGGAGCATGTGTTTGCAGCTATCTGCTGTCTGCAGGTGGAGGCTAGGACAGCAGATGGCTGGTGTCATTTGGAGGCACAGTTTAGATCTGATGGAGGCTGAAACAGGCGAAACAGGGCACTTTGGGTGGTTTGCAGAGGAGGTTGTAGATGAAGGTGTCTGTAAATTTCTTAGGTGGAGACCCAGGCTGCAGCTGTCTGCCACAATCTGCAGGTGGAGGCGGTGGCTACAGGTTTGTGGCAGAGGCTGTAGGTGGAGGATTAGGCTGCAACTGTCTGCCAGAATCTGCAGGTGGAGGCGGCGGTGCAGATTGCTGGCAGAGGCTGCAGGAGGAGGTTTGAGTTGCAATTGTCTGCCAGAATCTGCAGGTGGAGGCGGCAGTGCAGATATCTGGTAGAGGCTCTAGGTGGAGGCCCGGGCTACAGCTGTCTGCCACAATCTGCAGGTGGAGGTGGTGGCTACAGGTTTGTGGCAGAGGCTGTAGGTGGAGGATTAGGCTGCAATTGTCTGCCAGAATCTGCAGGTGGAGGCGGCGGTGCAGATTGCTAACAGAGGCCACAGGTGGAGTTTCGGTTTGCAGTTGTCTGCCATAATCTGCAGGTGGAGGAGGCAGTGCAAATTGCTGGCAGAGGCTGCAGGCGGAGGTTTGGGTTGCAATTGTCTGCCAGAATCTGCAGGTGTGGGCGGTGGTGCAGATTGCTGGTAGAGGCTGTAGGTGGAGGCCCGGGCTACAGCTGTCTGCCAGAATCTGCAGGTGGAGGCGGCGGTGCAGATTGCTGGCAGAGGCTGCAGCTGGAGGTTCAGGTTGTTGTTGTTTGGAATTTGGCTGGAAAAGGTTTTAGGTGGAGCATGTGTTTGCAGCTATCTGCTGTCTGCAGGTGGAGGCTAGGACAGCAGATGGCTGGTGTCAGTTGGAGGCACAGTTTAGATCTGATGGAGGCTGAAACAGGCTATTGGTGGAGGACGAAACAGGGCACTTTGGGTGGTTTGCAGAGGTTGTAGATGAAGGTGTTTGTAAATTTCTTCCAGAATGTGCAGGTGAAGCTTGAGCTTGCAGGTGGAGGCTGGAACAGCAGATGGAATCAGGTTGGATGTGTAGCTGGAAAAGAGTTCAGACAGAAGCTGCATTTACTGATGAAACAAGACAATTCTACTCATTAAGAAAACTGAAAACTACAATATTATTTACAGATTTGATCTTATTGAACTATTCTAATGTCTTTAACTATTTACACACTACTGATACTTTCAGTTCAGTTTCGTTTCTTAGCCCTTTTTTTTGGTGGCTGTTTAGGCTCTGGTTCTCTTGAAATGTCAACATCAAAACGGGGAGGATAGACTCCAACCCCGTATGATACTTGAACATTCTCAAGCCCGTCTTCATTGGCTGATGTCGTAATCGTGGGACGATTCAGCCTCTCCCACAGCTTCTGCTTGATACGACGGCCAAGCTCCAAAGTGTACGGACGCAAGCGGCCGTTCTTGTATCTGTAAAGATATAAAGAAACAAACATTTAATAATCATGATATGTGGGATTAAAAAGCTTTTATATATTGAAAAAATGACCAATAGATTTTAAGTGATGATAAAAATGTGACAATGATTTAATTGAAAGAGTCATGATTTTTCACACATACTTCAGCATGTCATCTACCACTTCATGGTAGATCTGCTGGTACTCTTCTACTGAGCGGTTGTGTATAATCAGAGGGCCGTCATCTTGCAGGGGAGCAGCGGAGGGGCCGGGGCTGACGGGGGCCACATTTGAGACCGCTGGCAGGTCGGCAGGTGGGACGGTGGACCGAGGGATCAAATTCAGAAACCCTGGAATGTCAGCAGCTGGGCTGGAGGGCCGAGGAGTGGACGCCAAAACCTCTGGGGGTTCAGCAGAAGGATTGGAAGGACGAGCCACAGAGGTCCGCTTCCTCTTCTGGGGAGGTTTGGCAGCAGTAGCAGAGTGCTGCTGCTTCTGCTCCTGGGGAAGTTCAGCAGAGGATACTTTTTCAGTCTCACAAGAGAAAAATCTGTGTTAGATGCACTGATGAAGACTTTTGAAAAGTAAAAAACCCTTCACAGTTTAGAGGTTTAACCATTAGTTTATTCAAGTCTGGATGCAGGAAGAATTTAATTTCTTTGATTTTTTTTATAATTCTTAAATAGTAAATGATGAAATGTTTTGTAAGGCTTTAAAAAAAAGAAAGTTCAAAAGTCTAACCTGGTCATTCCTGCAGCATGGACACTTGCTCGGGGCACTTGCCCGGCGTGCAGAGGTTCTCCTGCTTCTCGAGTAGTTGTGGTCTTGCAGGGCAATGGACACATTACACTGCAACAATACACACGTTAGAACAAGGCTCCACAAGTACAGTAAATGCAACAAAAGGCACTGAATAATGTGAATTTCATTTCACCATTTCTGCAAAAAATTGAACTTTCCTCCTCAAAATGAGGGAAAGTTCTGTTCCCTAAAATTAGCCTATAAACAGAGCCAGGAGACCCCAGAGAAAACATTATCTGCACTCTCTGTGCAGTGTGTACCCTTTTTCTGTGCTGCAGATTTGCAATGGTAACCTGAATAAATACATTTAATTAAGAATATGCAACTTGTAAGTACAAAAATGAAATAATGAAGGTCTTAAAAACACATTGTGACACAGGGGTCTTCTTCAGGACAGAGCCTTAAATCAATATGTTGCCATACTGTCTGAAAATATAATGTCACATATCTGCTGGGAATTATATACTAACTTCAGGTACTCCAGTGCTGCAGTTAAATTCAGCTGGGAGCTGGGCGATATTAATGATCTTATTAGATATATTAGATAATGACATTATTGTCAGTGAGGCAGTGATTTTCGTTATTTTATGCGCATCTTTGTTCATTTTTAATGAATATACAGTATAAATGGAGCTGGTACAGTCCAGTACTGACAATGTGCATCACTGCCGTAAAATAACACGCACATGCGCAGGTGCTTCATTTTCCTGTAATTCATAGTTAATCCGAATTTGCCCTTCAACATATTATTTTTATCATGTGACCCCGGGTTGGGGAGTGTTCATGTCAGAGCCTTTTGGCTAAACATCAGTGACCTTTGAGGGCTCTGAAAGTCTCGACGGTAAAATACATTGAAAACACCACAGACTTTCAAAGTGTTCAAATCTCACATTTTCCATGATGGAAGTTTGCTTTCTCTTTCTCGTCAGTCTCAGTGAGTCTTTAGTCCTTAACAGGATGTAAGAAGTCCTCAGCAGAAGCGTTTATTTGGAAGAAATCGTCGAGTGAAAGTTGTGAAAAACTTTTCTTGACCGTTTGGTTTTGTTTGCGTTTGAATGAGGATCATATAGAAATGATGCACCTGGAGATAAAACATAGCAACCATGGAATCCTCAGCGTCCATTTTGTACACATCTGTTTTTACAGTCACATCTCACCTCTGTAATCTAAAGTTGTATCCAATCAAGCTGCAAAAGGCCTGAGATCAAGTCCATATCTAACTTTGAAGAAATGTTTAGATCTGACTCAGACTTTAGATCCTGTCATACTCTCCTCTATGGCAATACGTTTGGTTTCAGGCTTAAGGCCTAAAGTATTTGAACTGCTCCTTATGTGATTACTATATCAGAGCAGGCTCCTGCGACATTTTAATATGACTAATAGGCTAAATTGTAAGATTTTTCAAACAGGTTCTAGTCTATTTAATCTGGGTTGCCACCTCTTGCGCTTTTTGCGCCCTTGTTGAGGCGCTGTCCGCTCTCACACCACCCAAACAAATCTCACGCCAAATAAGTCCCTCCTGGATAAAACACAGAGCTATATGGGTTTCATGGTCACACAGGACAACGTCTGATCGTCGGGCTTTTTCCCATCTCAGCGCAGACATTGGTCCATAAACATTACAGAGTGTAAAAGGCAATTTTAAATGGCTTTAATTGACCGAGGCGCACACAGAGACCTCTCCAAAATCATAAAACATATTACGTTTTGTCTGTTTTACTATCTCTACTACTTTACATATATTATAATGTCCGTCAAATTCAACTTTTGATGTGATGCAGAGTCTGTGACGGGTTACATGAATGAGTTTTACCAATAATGTGGTTCACTGAGCGTAATCCGTTTTTTTTCCCTTTTTTTGCAGAAACGTCAATACTTCTGTTTGTTCCCTGCAATGTTTGTTAGTATTCTTTCCTTTAAGTTCATGAAATATACTTGTAGCTAATATACAGCAGCAGATACGTGCGTCTCCGAGACGTGCCATGCGCATTTTACGCACGAGGCACAGCACCGATCATTTCATTCCTTTTTTTTTATCCCCCAAAAGGACCAGTGAGGATCTAACGTTAATTGATCTTCAGTACTTTTTACACCTCAGACAGGCTTGCTGTTACACACTGATTCCAGGTTTGTCCGGTAAAAACATTTGGAACAATTTTACTGAAGAAATCATTCCTATGAAAACTGTCCATAGTCACTTCTGTTGTAATGGAGGCAGACATTTCAGAGACCGATATCTTAGAACATGGACAATAAAATGAAGCAGACTGACGCGACAGCCTCACCTTGCTTTGATCAATATCTCACTCCGAAAAAATAATAAAATGTCTCTCTAATAACACTCTAACTTGCCGACTGTCGTAAACTAGCTGCAGACAGTTGATCAAAGTTTACAACACATCTACACTGTTTCCCTCTGTCGCATCCAAACGGTTAAATAGCTTTAAAATGTTTCAATTTGGTTAATTTCCATCTGCAATAAGGATTCAAATAAATGTTCTATATCTAGGTATATAGATCAGTACAAGTAGAAGACAAGCAGGCTTACAAACATTATTTTAGCAAACGTTAAATTAAATCATATTTATACAAGATCAATTAAGAATCAATTCAGCCCAAATTTACGTTTCAAAACGTAGATTTTAGTTGGATTTTATACCAAGGAAACTAGTAGAATTGTATATCAGCCAGCTGAGTTTTTCAATCAACTCTAGTCTATATCTAATTATCATATTCATTTGTCGTATCATATGACAAATCTTTTCTCTTTAATTCTTTTAAATAACTAGTTATCATATAAGTAATTAGCTTTTGTATATATAGTGGAAAATATACCTAAAATTTACTCCATTTATTTTAATGATATTAAATGATATTGTGCTTAAAGACACAGCATAGAGGCTATAATGCTTAAAGAAATAATGTGTGGATATTTATATATGCAACTCTGAAGTCTTTTAGCTGATTAGAGTAAATTATTCTTCTGATGGGGAAAAATAAAATCCATTTTATTTCAGAGGAACTGAATAAATATGAGAATACAACAGTTATTTCAACTTAAAGCAGCTATAATCAATATTTTCATATTTACCATGGATGTGTAAAACCAGCAGGAGTTATAGTAAACCTACAAACTACAAAACAACTGGATTTAGTCATAAATCCTGAGTCTTATCTCTGTATATTTGTCATAGTAGAACATGCCTTTAGTTTTGTCTTTACACTTGTCAATTACTCTCTGTTCATTTCCTTCAGTTTGGGATGGGACATAGACCCTGCCTATGAGATAAATGTTTGGCTCACTTCGACTCACTTTTCAACCTTTAAGATCTTCAGAAAAAAAAGAAATGTATACATAACATGAGAAAAGCTTGATAATAATATCTTTTAATGTAGTAATAGTGTACACAGACATCCCTCTGAATTTTTACATCATGTTGGTCAATTGTTGTCATAATGTTCAGATTATAGCAATGACAAAAAATCATTTGACAGTGAAAATACAGCATTTTATTTTATCTTTGAATCAGAATATGACACATGAGAAAAACATTAAAATTAGTCATATGTGCAAAGAAACCCAGAATAAGTAAAACTGGTTTAATTTTAATAGGGGTCTAATAATGAATAAGGCAAATTCACTTCAATACAATAAAAAAAAATAATAAAAGTGCATTTAAGTGCTGGAGGTCCATTTTTAACAATATGCAATTCCCTTAAGGTACCCTTCCCTGAGATAGAATGAAAATTCTCTACACATTTAATTACAAAAAATACTGGTAGTTTGTTTTGATATTTCCAAAAATTCAGCAAACACTTACAATACATTTGCCAAAACAATATACATGACATTTTTTTAATCTTTCCAAATGTTCAAACATCGTTTTAGCTACAACATGGCTCAGACATGGATAAATTACATGTTTTTAGTCACTGCATTAATCATACTGTAGCCTGGTTCCTGAGGCTAGGGCTGCAGGTTACTGATAGAGACTGCAGGCAGTGGCTGGAGGAGCAGATGGTTACTGTGGGCTGGAGGAGGAGGCTGGTTCTGTGGATGACTGGAAGAAGCTGTTAGTGGAGTTTGGCAGAACTTTCAGGTGGAGTGGGACTCTTCAACTTTCTAGTAGAAGAAGTTGGTGTAGGTTCTGGCTGCAGCTGTCTGTCAGAATCTGCAGGTGGAGGCAGCAGTACAGGTAGCTTGCAGAAGCTGGAGGCTGGAGGTGGAGGTTTGGGCTGCAGCTGTCTGCCAGTATCTGCAAGTGGAGGATTAAGATGAACTTTATTATTATCTCAGAGGGAAAGTTGTTTGCAGCGTGTGCACAAACCCCAACATACACAATAAAAATATTCAAACAAAGAAAGAGAAACAATCGGTAGTAATCCAAGAAATATTCCACACATGGCATAAATCCTTTGTAAAAATACACAAAAAACTACACAGCACCATCTAGTAGTGCTCATGATGTACAAAGGTTCAATGTGAGAAGATACAATGCAGCCCAGAAATATACATAATACAATACATTCCATGGTGCAGCACTGACTACAATACTGCTGTGAATACTAATGCTGTGAATGAGTTTTATGTGCAAGACATACATACCTGGTGTAGGTGTAGGTGGAGGTTCAGTCTGCAGCTCTCTGCCAGAACCTGCAGGTGGAGGGTGGTGCAGCTTGCTGGCAGATGTTGGAGGCTGGAGGCTGGGCTGGAACTGTCTGCTAGAATCTGCAGGTGGAGGCGGCAGTGCAGGTTGCTGGCAGAGGCTGGTGCTGGACACTGGAGGCTGGAGGTGGAGGTTTGGGCTGGAGCTGTCATAATCTGCAGGTGGAAGCAGATATTTCAGAGATGAGCTGGAAGCATCTGTTGGTGGAGGTTCAGGTTGCAACATTCTGCCACAACCTGTAGGTGGAGGAGGTGGTGCAGTTTGCTGGTTGAGGCAGGAGATGGAGGTTTGGTCTGGAGCTGTCTGCTGGATTCTGCAGGTGGAGGGGGTGGTGCAGGTCCCCGGAAGAGGCTGCTCCTGAAGGTTACAATACATTCCATGGTGCAGCACTAACTACAATACTAATGCTGTGAATGAGTTTTATGTGCAAGACATACACACCTGGTGTAGATGTAGGTGGAGATTCAGTCTGCAGCACCCTGCCAGAACCTCCAGGTGGAGGCGATGGCTGCAGCCCAAATCTCCACCTGTAGCCTTTGCCAGCAACTTGCAGATATAGACGGCAGCTGCAGGTTGCTGGCAGAGGCTGTTGGTGGAGATTCAGGCTGTTACAGTCTATCAGAATCTGCAGGTGGAGGTGGCAGTGCAGCTTGCTGGCAGAGGCTGAAGGCTGAAGGCTGAAGGCTGGAGGTGACTGTCAGAACCTGCAGGCGGAGGGGGTGAGACAGATTTCTGGCAGAGGCTGCAGGTGGAGATTCAGTCTGCAGCTCTCTGCCAGAATCTGCAGGTGGAGGCGGCAGTACAGATTGCTAACGGAGGCTGTAGGCGGAGGTTTGGGTTGCAGTGGTCTGCCAGAATCTGCAGGTGGAGGCGGTGGTGCAGATTGCTGGCAGAGGCTGCAGGTGGAGGTTTGGGTTGCAGTTGTCTGCCAGAATCTGCAGGTGGAGGCGGCGGTGCAGATTGCTGGCAGAGGCTGCAGGTGGAGGTTCAGGTTGTTGTTGTTTGAAATTTGGCGGGAAAAGGTTTTAGGTGGAGCATGTGTTTGCAGCTATCTGCTGTCTGCAGGTGGAGGCTAGGACAGCAGATGGCTGGTGACAGTTGGAGGCACAGTTTAGATCTAATGGAGGCTGAAACAGGCGAAACAGGGCACTTTGGGTGGTTTGCAGAGGAGGTTGTAGATGAAGGTGTCTGTACATTTCTTGGGTGGAGACCCAGGCTGCAGCTGTCTGCCACAATCTGCAGGTGGAGGCGGTGGCTACAGGTTTGTGGCAGAGGCTGTAGGTGGAGGATTAGGCTGCAACTGTCTGCCAGAATCTGCAGGTGGAGGCGGCGGTGCAGATTGCTGGCAGAGGCTGCAGGCGGAGGTTTGAGTTGCAATTGTCTGCCACAATCTGCAGGTGGAGGTGGTGGCTACAGGTTTGTGGCAGAGGCTGTAGGTGGAGGATTAGGCTGCAATTGTCTGCCAGAATCTGCAGGTGGAGGCGGCGGTGCAGATTGCTAACAGAGGCCACAGGTGGAGTTTCGGTTTGCAGTTGTCTGCCAGAATCTGCAGGTGGAGGAGGCAGTGCAGATTGCTGGCAGAGGCTGCAGGCGGAGGTTTGGGTTGCAATTGTCTGCCAGAATCTGCAGGTGTGGGCGGCGGTGCAGATTGCTGGTAGAGGCTGTAGGTGGAGGCCCGGGCTACAGCTGTCTGCCAGAATCTGCAGGTGGAGGCGGCGGTGCAGATTGCTGGCAGAGGCTGCAGCTGGAGGTTCAGGTTGTTGTTGTTTGGAATTTGGCTGGAAAAGGTTTTAGGTGGAGCATGTGTTTGCAGCTATCTGCTGTCTGCAGGTGGAGGCTAGGACAGCAGATGGCTGGTGTCAGTTGGAGGCACAGTTTAGATCTGATGGAGGCTGAAACAGGCTATTGGTGGAGGACGAAACAGGGCACTTTGGGTGGTTTGCAGAGGTTGTAGATGAAGGTGTTTGTAAATTTCTTCCAGAATGTGCAGGTGGAGCTTGAGCCTGCAGGTGGAGGCTGGAACAGCAGATGGAATCAGGTTGGATGTGTAGCTGGAAAAGAGTTCAGACAGAAGCTGCATTTACTGATGAAACAAGACAATTCTACTCATTAAGAAAACTTAAAACTACAATATTATTTACAGATTTGACCTTATTGAACTATTCTAATGTCTTTAACTATTTACACACTACTGATACTTTCAGTTCAGTTTCGGTTCTTAGCCCTTTTTTTTGGTGGCCGTTTAGGCTCTGGTTCTCTTGAAATGTCAACATCAAAACGGGGAGGATAGACTCCAACCCCGTATGATACTTGAACATTCTCAAGCCCGTCTTCATTGGCTGATGTCGTAATCGTGGGACGATTCAGCCTCTCCCACAGCTTCTGTTTGATACGACGGCCAAGCCCCAAAGTGTACGGGCGCAAGCGGCCATTCTTGTATCTGTAAAGATATAAAGAAACAAACATTTAATAATCATGATATGTGGGATTAAAAAGCTTTTATATATTGAAAAACTGACCAATAGATTTTAAGTGATAATAAAAATGTGACAATGATTTAATTGAAAGAGTCATGATTTTTCTCACATACTTCAGCATGTCATCTACCACTTCATGGTAGATCTGCTGGTACTCTTCTACTGAGCGGTTGTGTATAATCAGAGGGCCGTCATCTTGCAGGGGAGCAGCGGAGGGGCCGGGGCTGACGGGGGCCACATTTGAGACCGCTGGCAGGTCGGCAGGTGGGACGGTGGACCGAGGGATCAAATTCAGAAACCCTGGAATGTCAGCAGCTGGGCTGGAGGGCCGAGGAGTGGACGCCAAAACCTCTGGGGGTTCAGCAGAAGGATTGGAAGGACGAGCCACAGAGGTCCGCTTCCTCTTCTGGGGAGGTTTGGCAGCAGTAGCAGAGTGCTGCTGCTTCTGCTCCTGGGGAAGTTTAGCAGAGGATACTTTTTCAGTCTCACAAGAGAAAAATCTGTGTTAGATGCACTGATGAAGACTTTTGAAAAGTAAAAAACCCTTCACAGTTTAGAGGTTTAACCATTAGTTTATTCAAGTCTGGATGCAGGAAGAATTTAATTTCTTTGATTTTTTTATAATTCTTAAATAGTAAATGATGAAATGTTTTGTAAGGCTTTAAAAAAAAGAAAGTTCAAAAGTCTAACCTGGTCATTCCTGCAGCATGGACACTTGCTCGGGGCACTTGCCCGGCGTGCAGAGGTTCTCCTGCTTCTCGAGTAGTTGTGGTCTTGCAGGGCAATGGACACATTACACTGCAACAATACACACGTTAGAACAAGGCTCCACAAGTACAGTAAATGCAACAAAAGGCACTGAATAATGTGAATTTCATTTCACCATTTCTGCAAAAAATTGAACTTTCCTCCTCAAAATGAGGGAAAGTTCTATTCCCTAAAATTAGCCTATAAACAGAGCCAGGAGACCCCAGAGAAAACATTATCTGCACTCTCTGTGCAGTGTGTACCCTTTTTCTGTGCTGCAGATTTGCAATGGTAACCTGAATAAATGTATTTAATTAAGAATATGCAACTTGTAAGTACAAAAATGAAATAATGAAGGTCTTAAAAACACATTGTGACACAGGGGTCTTCTTCAGGACAGAGCCTTAAATCAATATGTTGCCATACTGTCTGAAAATATAATGTCACATATCTGCTGGGAATTATATACTAACTTCAGGTACTCCAGTGCTGCAGTTAAATTCAGCTGGGAGCTGGGCGATATTAATGATCTTATTAGATATATTAGATAATGACATTATTGTCAGTGAGGCAGTGATTTTCGTTATTTTATGCGCATCTTTGTTCATTTTTAATGAATATACAGTATAAATGGAGCTGGTACAGTCCAATACTGACAATGTGCATCACTGCCGTAAAATAACACGCACATGCGCAGGTGCTTCATTTTCCTGTAATTCATAGTTAATCCGAATTTGCCCTTCAACATATTGTTTTTACCATGTGACCCCGGGTTGGGGGAGTGTTCATGTCAGAGCCTTTTGACTAAACATCAGTGACCTTTGAGGGCTCTGAAAGTCTCGACGGTAAAATACATTGAAAACACCACAGACTTTCAAAGTGTTCAAATCTCACATTTTCCATGATGGAAGTTTGCTTTCTCTTTCTCGTCAGTCTCAGTGAGTCTTTAGTCCTTAACAGGATGTAAGAAGTCCTCAGCAGAAGCGTTTATTTGGAAGAAATCGTCGAGTGAAAGTTGTGAAAAACTTTTCTTGACCGTTTGGTTTTGTTTGTGTTTAAATGAGGATCATATAGAAATGATGCACCTGGAGATAAAACATAGCAACCATGGAATCCTCAGCGTCCATTTTGTACACATCTGTTTTTACAGTCACATCTCACCTCTGTAATCTAAAGTTGTATCCAATCAAGCTGCAAAAGGCCTGAGATCAAGTCCATATCTAACTATGAAGAAATGTTTAGATGTCACTGAGCTCCTCAGTCATTCTGCTAGTTTGTTTCAGTCTTTATATAAACAGCTCCTTATGGAGGAGACTGTATCTGCAGGGTTTTGCAACATTTTGACTAATAAACTACATTTCAAGCTCATTTATTACAATTCACACATTCAGAGTGTATTTTTATTTTCACCCAATCTATATCTCAGGTTTGCCATGCAGCAGCGAGATCGATACGTGCGTCTCCAAATTGAGAGACGTGCTGTGCGCTTTTTTTCTTTCTTTCTTTTTTTTTTACGCGCTTAAAAGCGCACAACCGTGGTAATTTAAGTAATCATTGAAATCGTTCTACGGGGCGACACGATCAGTCAGGGTCTAACTCTGACCAGGGCTTTTGCTGTTAAACACAGATCCCAGGTTTGTCCAGTAAAACATTTGGAACATAGAAGTTGTCCTCAGGATGAGTCCAGCCAAACCAGAGCTGCCGGGACATTTCTATCATAAGTAAAAGTCCAAATTTAAATCATATATAGTATATATAGACATTCATATTTAATATTTTCCGTCTTTTCAAGTTTATTATTGCAGTGAGTTTTCTCTGCTTGAATGCAAAGTCTTACTATATTTCCAGTAGTTGTATTATTGTGCGCATAGAAGCGCACCATCCGAGCAAATCCATATACTGAATACACCCTCTCTTATCCTTACAGTAGATAACAACAAAATGATATGATACTTACCTCATAAGTCATTATAAAATGCTTTATAATGTGTTATGATTATTGTTATAAAGTATTATGAATATTTATGAGTGCTTACAACTATACAGCAGGGTATAATGTTTATAATGCATTATAGACATGCGTGTCATAGAAATGCATACCAAATGCTTTTATGCACTGTACAATATATCATGAGCTTTGTTCATGGGTGACACGATGTGGGCACTCACCTATAAAATAATCAAATGTTCCCTTTTTTACCTATTTCGATTTATGAACATATGCAGACACCTTTTCTGTAAGTAAAACAAGTGCCCCAAGAACAGGTGACTTTGCCCCAGAGCCCCGAGGAATGTTCAGTTTGGTTGTGTTAGGCTGCATTTTTATCTTGAGTTCTACCCCAACTATAATAAATTGACAGGGTTTAATTTTTGTTCATGGTTTTTTTGTCACTAGCAAGGCAGTGTTGAGTCAGATCTCTTATCAGCTAAACAAGCTTAATTGTTACATCTTTTGCAGTGTTGTTAATATTCAGTATTCAAACCACACAGGACAGATAAGAGAACTAAGACTGTAGAGAATGATGAGAACAATGTTTTCAAAAATCTTGAGTTAAGTTGGACATTTAGTCAATTTAGTCTTTAAGTTACCAGACTGATTTCATGATTATAAATGTGATAACTGCCACAAAAGTCACAAACGGTTTGAGAAGTCAAACATATTCTGAGTAACATGATCAATACTCAGTGAGGATGTTACACTGTTACACATTCTTGAGTTTAACCAATGTTTTTTAAAGGGTCTTATTTTTTAAGGTTATATAATTTTCCCCACACACAACATTAAAGACAAAGACCAAAACATAAACTGAGATGATTTTTAAGTGATTTGACTTTTTATTTGAGGATCTTTTTGTACTCTCTGATCATGCTAAATACTGTGGAAATCTTTGAATGTATGAGTGGCACTGCCCCGAGTCTTCTCTGCCAACTGGTCCCCAGTCTCTTTAAATGGAGCGTCCAGGTCCTCTGTCAGCTGAAACAGACAAACATTACAAAGGTTAAGTGGACAAATACACATGGAGATGGTGCAGTCTGATTTATGTGTTTACCTGGACATCATACAGTGTCTGAACTTTTGTCTGAAGTTTTCTTGGCATCTTTTAGTCCTGTATCTCCTACAAACCATGACTATACTATAACATCACATGACATAGAAGTTGTTTTTTTTCAGGCAATAACATCTTAATAATGATGTCTGCCCAGTCTTCTTAAGGAAAAGATGACAGGATACATTTAAAAACAATGGAAAACATTAACTCAGACATGGCCTGCACCTAAACTTTTATCTTCCACTTACTTGGTGCAAAGCAAACTGTGGCCTGCTTGTCTGCATGGCTGGACTCCTGCCACTCTCAATTGTTTCTTCTTCTGCTAGTTGTTTGGATTTCCCCTTCATCAGCTCAGTTTCGTCATCTTTGGGCTGTTGCTCATCCGTGTTCTCATTCTTCGGCTCTTTTGAGGGGCCTTGAAGTCACGCTAAGGAAACACTGAAGGAAAAACAACACACAGATAAACCTTTGACTCTAAAATAAGTACTACATACTTACTAACATAAAGAGTATGAGCAGCATAGATGCTGTCCATCATCTCGTTTCTCTTGCTGTGGCTCTCATCTCTACTGTCATACTCAGTCTCTTCTTGGGTATTTTCCACGTCCTTTTAGGTAAGTCCACCTAGCTGTGAAAGAAAATAAAACACAGATACACTTATTAGACCCAGAGATCAGTACTGTAATATGTAATATCTTGAGGGAAATTTTCCATTGCCAACATATTACTGAAACATAATACAATTAGATTAGCATTATGCTTTACCTTGCTCTTCCGTGTCAGTATAAAGACGCTGCTTCCCTCATCTCTTTGGCCCTGTTCCTTCATCTTTGTTTGCAACCTGGGGTTGTTTCTCATCTTGTTTCTTATCTTTGGGCTCTTTTTTAATAATTTGGAGTCACTCAAAGAGAACCTTGAATTTAAAAAACACATTTAAATCTTTCATTGAATCTGGGATAAATAACTCACAGGAGAGTACTATAAACGTATGATACTCAAAGAAAACACTGAACAACAACAAAAACACAGATTAACTTGTCATTATAATCTGAGACACACACTACACAGGACAAAACAAACTCTAACCCTAACCTGTCTTTTACTCCTTTTGGTTATCCATTGTCACAGTACACATTACCTCACCACTTCCTGGGTTGTTCCTCATGAGTTTCCTCTTCCTGGGCCTGTGTTCATTTATCTCTGCTCTCATCTGGGGAGTTTTCTTTTTCCACTTTTACTCATCTCCTTCCTCATCACGGTCCTGTTCCCTCATCTTCATTTGACCTTTGGTGCTGTCTCTCATCTATTGGTTCATCCTGGGGCTGTCCGCTGTCTTATGTCTCCCATTCAGGTCTTCTTTTCTTCATCCAAGTACAGCACTGAAAGAAAAACAAGCACAGAGAAAACAAACAACCAGACAGAATCCAATGCGAAAATTTCTCTCCTACTGTTCAAGGTCAATAGCATGAACAATTTAAAAAGTGCACATTTTGTAGCTATCAAACTTTTCATATTCCATCTTGAACTCAGTTCTGCGTCTCAGTGAAACAATCAGGTCAAATGCTGCGTTGAGAAGGTGACGCTCTTACCTGTTGACTCTGGGAAGATTCCACCATGAAGAGGATTAATCTCATTTACAACATTTGTACTTTATGGACTCTGTTTCCTCCTGGTAGCCTCTTACAGCCATTCAAATCGTTGCACCACTGCACTGGGTTTCTTGTCACTGTTGACATGATTGTTGTAGGCAGATGTATCAACCTCTGTAACATCCTTTTTCTCCTGTTCCAGAGAGGAGCTTCTCTGGGGGGGCATGGAGGTTCACATTACCCCCCCCCCCCCCCCTCCCCAGATCATCCCCAACTCTGGCAAGCACCCTGACCTGAGTCACAAGTTCAACGAGAAGAACAAATGATAACATCACATCACGTCAGAAAACCTCACAACACGTCACCACAAAACCTCATCATCACATCACAAACCTTCGTCTGAATGTCGACAAGATGAAGGAAATGATTGTTGACTTCAGGATGGCTGGAGCAACTCACTCCTCCCTACAGGTCAATGTGAAGATAATACACAGTTTTAAGTTCTTGGGGGTGCACATCACAGGCAATAAGCACCTCAGCACTCTAGCACTCAGACACTTTGATGTTTCTACACTTTAATCTTAAGTGTACTTTCTAAGTTTGCTGCTCCTATTGTTCTATGCTGGTTTTTATTTCTTTGTTTAAATTTACTGTTTTTATGTATTGCACTATGGCCCCAGGGGGCACTAAATTTCATTCTTGCTTTTTGTATAACCTGTAAGGAGAGGAATGACAATAAACAATAAACTTAAACTTAAATATCACGTCACATCACGTCACATCACGTCACTTCACGTCACTTCACGTCACTTCACGTCATAAAATGAAATGTAAAAGAAAGTCAAAATTTTTCAAATTAACTTTTAAAAGTTAGCTTCCAGTTGTCCAGTAGTTTTCTTACGGCCTATTTCCACGCTGCCTGTCCCTCTCCGTAAAAATGGCCCTCAGGTTCTTGACAAACTGCGGCTGAGCGCCAGTACTGATCAGCCAGTTGGTGCGTATCTGAGATCTCACAGGGGGGCACGATGTACCAGGCTGGCTGGGTGCCTCCATCCCCTGAGGGGAGCTTGCTGTTGACAGCTTTCTCAGGATGATCTTATTATAATCATCTAGCACCACACAAGTCCAGTGTTGACCCTCTGGGACTGGAGGGGGCTGGCTACAGGAAGACCTGGGGGGATACTAGGAGGGCTACTGGAGGAGCTGGAGGAAGAACCAGAGGAGGAGCTAGAAGATGAAATAGAGTAGGAGCTGGGGGAGGAACAGCGGGATGAGCTAGAGGAAAAAGAAGAGGTAAGAGGATGAGCCAGAGAAAGACCTGGAGAAGGAGCTAGAGGGAGAGCTTAGTGGGGAGACAGAAGGAGAGTGAGAGGATGACCTGGGTGTGGAGACGGGAGGAGCTGCTGGAGAGCACTGATGCTGGTACCCTCTGAAGTATGAGTCTTGGACTGCTGGGCCTGTTGGGGTTTGGTAAGAGGACAGCAGTCCAAGTGTAGCGCTGGTCAATCTGAAAGTAGAAACAAACCCAACCTTTAATGCATGTCACATGAACATATTGTGAACTTTTTTACCATCATGACTCCTCACATCCTTGAATTGAAATGATCATTAAAACATTCCAATAATACTCCATTAAAAGCAAACGTTACAAATTAAAACATACACAAACAAATGTATAGAAGTATTTGCAGTAAAGTATAATAAAGCATGTTGCTGGTGTAATGTGAAAGGAAACATGGACACTGTTCTTCTCTTAGTATCATCAAATCAAAGAGCACAGTCTGCACTGATATATACTGAACGTACAGAATTTAGTTTTATATTACTGACTGCATAATAACATCATACTGCTGTAGGTCAGAAAATATTTGGTCAAAATGAAAATGTTTCTGTCACACTGGATATTTCAAAGTCTAACAATTCATAATATGTTTTTCTTTTTGTAGAACTGTACTCTGTAAGGTCAACTGTTAAGCATCAGATAAATGTACAGTAGAGTAAAAAGGACAATATTTCCAGTCAGTACATCGCACCTCTACTTCAGCAGTGTACTTGAGTAAATGTACTTTAAACCTGCTTAACAAGTTATATTTATTAGTTAATAGACCAGATAAATGAAGAGATGATGGGTTAGTTTGTATAAGGTTCGTGACAGAAGCACCTACCAACATCTGTATCATCATAAAGATGGACACAGAGCAGCCAGATGTCAAATACCATGAATATCAACTTTGTTCTCAAATCAGCTGAATTTATTATATTGGATAATTTCGTGATTCAGATAATTGTCCCCCTAAGAGTCTGTATTTTAATTCCATTGCATCTTAACATTGCATCTTATATTGACTCAGATTATTACCTTTACCCTCAGTAAGTTGTTAATCTGTTCTGTGCAGTGGTGGAAGAAGGATTCAGATGCTTTACATCAGTAAAAGTGACAATACCACAATTAAAAAATATTTTATCCTGTCCTGCAGTTAAAGTAAAATGTATTCAAAGGTAACATGACTCATTACGCAGCAAAATGGTGTCTGTCAATGTAATGTTAATAAATATAGAATATTTAATTACCATTACCAACTCATTAACATGTATCCAGCATTACAATAAAGCATCTTTTCAAGGCGACGCTAATTTAACCATTTTACTTACTGTTGGGTGGTGTTGGGTGGAGTCACATCTCACCTCTGTGATCTGAAGTTTCATTCAATCAACTTACAAAAGGCCTGAGATCAAGTCCATATCTAACTATGAAGAAATGTTTAGATGTCACTGAGCTCCTCAGTCATTCTGCTAGTTTGTTTCAGTCTTTATATAAACAGCTCCTTATGGAGGAGACTGTATCTGCAGGGTTTTGCAGCATTTTGACTAATACACTACATTTCAGGCTCATTTATTACAAACTGTTCAGAAGGTATTTTCACTCAATCTATATCTCAGATTTGCCATGCAGCACCAGGATCGATACGTGCGTCTCCAAATTGAGAGAGGTGCTGTGCTCATTTTACGCACGTGGCACAGCCGCGGTAACTTCATGAATCACTGAAATCTTTCCACACGGCGACAGGATCAGTCAGGATCTAAATGTAACCGAGCTTCAACGCTTTTGGTGTTACACACAAATTCCTGTAAACACCGACCAGTCTTCAGAAGAAAACCTAGGATTTCCTCTAAATGCAACGTTTTTAAATGATTATTCCAGCACGAGCCGCACGAGACGCTGTTTCATCCCAGAGAAAGCACAGCTGGGCAGAGATGTTATCATTTTGCCTTGTAATATAATAGGATAAACAAATATGCTAACATGTAATTTTCTTTACTCTGACATTGGTTTTCTTAGACGTCTATATATTTTTTTGTTTTGGTTAAGCACCTATTCAAATTTTGAAAGTTTGCAAAATTTAACAATTTTTGACCACTTGAGAATTGATAAAAAAAAGTCAAAAATCCCTCAAAAATACCACATGAAGAGACCAAGACCTTGAGGAACACCATAGAAAAATTCATGCTGTGATTTGGTCAAAATCAATCAAAAACGTTTCATTGGATGGCAAACACCTCTGTTCTGGAAATTGCTCAGAAACCCCCTTAGTGTTAGTATACCACACATCCTCTAAATGCCCCAGGTCTCTAGTTTGTGGTTGTAAAGTTTCATGAGGCTGTGATTATCCTAAAGGTCACAATAAGTCATTTTATACAATGAGGTCAAATTTCAAAAAATGGTTTCACTACAATGAAATGGCTACTATGGGAACTAACATGTGTGATGAACATTCATGTGTGATGAACACATGAATACAATTGGGCTCATTGAATCCACAAGTGTCTCAGCTTTCCAGTCATACCCAATTTATGCAATTCCAAGACTGTTTAGGATCCCAGTATGCAGAAATATTCAAATACACCATTTTTAGAATAGGCGAAAAACCAACAAGTTTTTTTTATAACCCATGATGATGATCCTTTTGTTGTGATTAATATCGCACTTCAATTCATTTTGTTTGGTATAACAAGCCATGTGTGACGTGATCCTCTGACAGCTCCCATGCTAAAAAATCAGTGTGTGAGTCAACCATTGAAAAACATCCTCCTCCGTTTGCTGTAAATGATGTAGTGTGTGTCTCCTCATCTTGACCTTGTTATGGTCAGCAGTGATTGCATAACAGAAACATTTCCTCTAAAACTACATTCCTTTACAGGAAATCCAGCACTCAACATGCAGTGTGTAACATCGTGCATTTTATCATAGTGTTTCAGGGTAACTAAATAATACAAACGTCCATCCCCGTCTCCCATTAGCCAGACATGTTGTGGTCCACTTGTAATCAGCTGCAGATCATGTGATGACGGTTGTGTGTGTGTGTGTGTGTTTGTGGTTGGAGGTGTCTAGTGACGCTTTGGCATGACCGACATGTCTGACATGCCCCACATTCCCCCACAGACGTCTACATGAAGTCTCTGTCAGCCTGTCTCTGTCTGTCACACACACACACACACACACACACACACACACACACACACATACACACACACAATCCAAATAATGATCAAACTCCTTAGCCTGAATACAAGTGGTGAGTTATTATTTGTAATTACATGCAAGCATACACACACTTACTGAATCACACGCAAAGCAATAAAACAGTAAATTGCTTTTAAGCAATGGTCTCATTTTACTTCTGCTCACCACACACACACACATACACACACACATACACAGACAGTGTTCACAGCCCTAGTGTTGAACAAACTAGAAGCAGACAGGCGTGTGAGTGATGGTCCTCAGCTGCTGGCAGTTCTAGAGGATGAAGCCTAGCCTTCACTAAAAATATGGCCTGTAATTTAACCAAACCCTCCCAGGGAGTCCACACTGGCTACACGCTCTAATTTAGGAGCTCATCTGAGCACTTTGTGATTGCACTGAACCACTCTCTCCCATCTACTGCCTCATCCTCAGTTTGCACGTCCAGACTGTGATTGATGTTGGTCAGTGACAAGGAGGAAGTGTGTATGTGTGTGTTTGTGTGTGCTCATACGTGCGTACTATACAATCTAGAAGATAGTATCTGGAAACTGGATAGGAGACCTGGGAGTCAGGAGCTCTTACATTTGTTTGCCTTTCCCAGAATAGAATAGCAAACTGCTTGCTGGCCAGACTGCAGTCCTCTGTAAATAGACTGATGTAAAACTATATTATTGAATATGTTTATTTTGATTCACATTCATTCAGAGTGCATAAAATGCACATTAAGACAATTTCATTTTCATTCAAATGTCGTGAGAATACATAAAGTGAACAGAGATGTCTTGTGTTTACATGTTTTGTTTACAGGTGAATATGCTGAGATGCAGAATGCTGCAAACCAATATATTCTATTGAAGTTGCCACCTTTAAAGTTAGCTCCATACAGAAATAGACAGTTGATATTAAATGTCATCCACATGGGAAATAAGGTCAGCAGCTCACTAATGAATTCATGGGCAGCAAAGTCTTTTGGTGCCTGCTAGCACTAACCCACACTACAGCAACCTTGTACATAAACCGTATATGCTGCATGAACACAATATGTGCCCTTCGCAAAATGTAATTTAAAATGATACAAGTTTTACATGGATAAATCCCTTCAGTAATATCATAGTGATGTTGTCATCATGCTGTGGCATAAGAGATTGAAGTCAATTTCATGCTTTATCGCTCATTATATGATATTGTAAGGGTGACACTTTTCAATCAAGTGGCCTTCATGTCTGATGAGGTCTTTTGGTTGGATGATTATAAGTTTATAACCATAGTGGTTCTGTAAATCTGTAATCCTCACTGTAAAGAAAGCATATAGTTAGATAGATGAACCAAAATATTGGGCAAATTGAAATTTTGACCCAATGATGGCACTATAGATAAAAAGTTAGGAGATCATCAAAGTTCATGAATGTCCGCACCAAATTATGTGATAATCCATCCAGCAGTTGACCAGACATTTAACCCAGAATGACAAATGTTAACCTGCTGGTAGCACCAGTCAGTGGATTTCCAAAGTTTTAGGTTTCATCCTCTGGGGACCATGAATGTGTTTACTAAAATGTATGTAGATGTTCAGATATTTCACTCAAAACAACAATAAATAACCTACAGGTAAAATCACCGGATATGTGAAAACTTTGACCTACTGGTGGCACTAGATGAAAAGTCGGTGGATCACCAAAGTCATTAGGATTCATCCTTTTGGTACCATGAATATCTGTACCATATTTCTTGGCAAATAATCCATCTGATAGTTGTTGAGACATTTAACCAAAAACTTTGACATACAGGTGTTGCCAGATGACAGGCGAGGGATCACTAAAGTCAGTAGGGTTCATCCTCTGGGGACCATGAATGTCTGTACAACATTTGTCTGTGGGCTGGGCACTTGTATGTGCATGACACAATACATACAGTTATTAACTAACATTGATAGACTGTAAATCCCTTTAGGATTATAACATGTCAGTAGAGTGAAATATCATTTAGTGCAATAATGTCATGAAACCCAAAAAAATAGTGAAACAAACACAAAGTCCATGTAGGCGAAAATGTACCTAATGCAAACACGCTTAATATAACCTGCTTTTAATTTGTGATTTGAGTTTATCCACCTTTTAAATCCTAATATCCCCTTTTTATTTCACCTTAAGTAACTCCACAGATATTTTTCCATCCTGTTTGAAAACAAACACAGACTCTGTGTCTGGTTGGTCAAGCGCTTCAGCAGCATTATGTCACACTGAGTGAAATATTCAGATCTTAGATACATTTTTTATGGTTACATGACCACATCAGATGACAAAATCTGTCTCATCATTTTAAAGACTGCTCCTATTAATATTAACATCCCTGTGGAATTAATTAGGTGGACTTGCACAACATCTTTTCACACAGCATAAGTGTAGATATGATTAGGGATGGACATGGCAAATGGTATCAGTGGTTAAACATGTCATCATATATGTCAGAGTGAGTAGGATGAGCAGTTAAAATGGAAGTAAAGATATAGCTGCTCTTAAACCGGTGGTGGTTTATGTTGTGATGAGAACTGCCTTGAGGTTATAGCTTGCCTTTTATATTTAACGACACACTACTAGCTAAGGGAATGCTGGAGTGATATCGCAGTGATTGATTTTAGGAGTCTTTACATCATCCCTTTCGATCCCAGGATTCTGAGTTTTATCATTTCATATGAAAGCCCCCCCCTTCACCCCCCCTTGTTGCTGGCCTGCCCAGCCCAGTACAGGGAGCAGTGTCTCCAATGCAACACCTTCAGTGGGAGTACTACATGTATGAGGTAATTGTTGTTTGGTCATGTGAGCTGCTGCAGCAGCTGTCAAATGTGATGATAGCAGGAGAATCCTCGGCCCTGCCCCCTGCAGCTGATTGGACAGCACACAGCCGTCTAGGGACCATCAACCAAGAGATCAGCCTATAGCAGGACGCTGTAGGAGATGAGTTTAGGGCCAGAAAGAGAAGGAAAGGGTGAAAAAGAGAACCAAAATATAAGTATTGTGTCTATGCTGAAATTATACAATAAACTGCAATTTTAAGAGATATATAAATTCACATATATTGTATGTGTCTTTATTGCATTTTAAATTTCTCAGCTATTTTTTTAACTCTTAATTTTTACTTATATTTTACTCATGTTACTCATGTTTTTATAGCTTTTCAAAGGCCACGATGTGAAGAAGCCCAGTTTCCTGTCTGCTGTGACTCCTATGAGCTCCTCATGTAGCTGGTGTTTCAGAGAAATGTGTTACATGATACAAGTTATCGTTGATACACAATATCTTCTTAATTCTGCTAATAGATAACTACATGAACATGAACATTAACATGTGCCAACACTGTGATTCAAACTAAAAATGCCAGCAATTTATGACCATGTTTCTGGTCTAAATAAACCAAAACTGTGTGTGATATGTAAGATATACAGTATATCTTTAAAAGAAACGGGTAGTGAGTGAGTATCAGTAATATTATAACAGGTGACATGGCTCACAACATGTTTTTTGCACAGTTTTTCAAGCATTTAGATTTTACCTGAAAAGGAAAAGTCAGGTAAAACAAATTTGGAGAATCCCATACTTGAATATTAAGGACCTATGAACAAATGTGTATTAAGAAGCAGAATTGTGATTGAACATTTTATCCTTGCAAAATGTAATAATTTGTTGTCTGACTTTGGGATCCCCTGGAGCTTTCTTTGGGCCCCTGGAGTTCCCCTCACTTGAGGAACATTTGGCCTAGAGAGCAAACAGAGAAGCAGAGACAGGAAAATAATATGCATGTGTGCTCATTCCTTTCTATTTGGAGAGAGAGATGTGCTTTATTAAGATGGTTACGAGCGCACTAATTCAAGGAGACAGCCCACACCTGGCCGACTGCACTACGGAGGTCAAATCTCTGTATCTCCCCTCCTTCTTCCACAAACACATACCTCCTCCCGTGGTGTCTCCATCTGCAGCTCCCTGGTCCCATCTCACATATCCCATCCATTCTAAACACACACGGAGTAACATGTACACACAGATACAGTTGCACAGTGAGGAAGGATCATCTATTCATCTCCTCAGTTGCAAAGTCACGTGTACCCTAAATGTTTATGACTCAGACTCAAGTTACAACATTTCAATATGTAAACAAACAGTGGTGTATATTGCATGTGATGCTGGAATCTATAGATATGACAAATGCATGTCTAACTAAAGTGAAGGGATTTTGGGTGGCACTCTGTAATGGGCTTATCTTTGGGAATAGTTTTTAATATGACACCCTCATTATGTTCCATAATGTTAATATATCCATAGGCTATTGGGTTTGGTACCAGTATCAGTGTAATAGTCCCACAGAGCCCTATGGTGTGTGTGGTAGTCCTACTCACTGGCAAGTTAATGATCTTTCAGAATGTTTAGTTTCCTCAGTTATCACATATAACTGTTAGTGTTTTACTAATATTTTAACTAGCCTGTCTAGGGTCTAACAGGGATCTAACCTATGTTTGTATAATATTAATCGTCCTAATATTAATGGGATTTTTTTGATATGGAAAGTCCTTGGTCCACACATCCCCAGCAGGCGGAGTGTACTTTATCCAGAGCCCCTTGGTTTCAAACCTAAGCTCCGCCTCTCCAGCAAGCGCACCCACCTTGTCCACCAGCAGCACAGTGCGCCAGGGAGCGAGCGCACAGGCGTGGGGCACACCGGGGAGCAGACACGACTGACCGGGCTGCAGCTCGAGCGGCGACGGCGGAAGCTGTCGGAGAAAAGAAGGTCGTTTCTTGGCTAAGGGAAACCGCATTAAGACCTCCCAGAGGTGGGGTGTCCTGTTAATTTTGTCAGCCGTGGAAAGAAAACTCCTTCACGGCCAAATTTGGGAGTACCGTAACCGGTGGTGGGGAGGAGGGGGAAAAGATGCAGTTCCAGTCCGACTCGGTGAGCCGCGCAGTCCGCCTCCGACGCTGGTGATGCCCGCCGTGCGGGGATCACCACCGCCCAGCAGCAGCAGCAGCAGCAGCAGCAGCAGGAGGAAGAGGAGGAGGTTGGGAAAACAGGGCGTCGGGCCGATGATGATGATGGTAAGGTCGGGATCATGGCTAACGGAACCGGTACTATCATGTTAAAATGCGTCGTGGTTGGAGACGGTGCAGTGGGCAAAACGTGTCTTCTGATGAGCTATGCCAATGACGCCTTTCCCGAGGAGTATGTACCCACAGTCTTTGATCATTATGCAGGTAGGAATACAGTTCTTCTAATATTCTGTCTATCATCTAATAATAACAACATGACATGCTGAACTGCTGCTGTGCTGTGTTTTATATTGGTTTCACAGAATAAAATCCAATAAGAGAGGAGATCATGTATAGAATAATGCCTCAGTTGAATTCCCTGTTTCCTCTGCCACTCTTTCTCTAACTGCATTGGCTTGCATCTGTTGCTATAATCAAAACCACTTGTTTGCCTTCTTCATAGCAGAGAGGGGTTGGGGACCTTGAGCCCCCCTTCCTCCCTCCCTCCTTCCCTTTCTGCCCCCCCCCCCCCTCCCCACCCTCACTCTCTCTCCTTCCTCCTCTCAACTGCTCTTTGTCATTTCCTTGCAGTGAGTGTCAACGTCGGTGGAAAGCAGTACTTGTTGGGACTGTATGACACAGCTGGTCAGGTACAGTTTATTTTTTACTCTGGCCAGGTGCCAAGCATGTCAAGGACACACACACACACACACACATGCATACATACTCTCTGTCTCTCACTCTATCTCTATCTCGGTCTCTCCATGTGCTCCTGGGACCAATAACTATCCGACGGTGCCTCCAACACGCCCACAGGCTTCATATTCAGGCCAAACACTAAGCTGCAACAGGTGATGGTTTTCGCACATGGGTTTACTGCCAGAGTCTGGTGTGCCATGGACAGTGATGGTAGTGAGGGGGTTTCAATAGTTCTATTATGTGGAGAACAGGGCTCCTATGTCCAGTAGTGATGTCACAGGTTTGTTAATAGGGCTGCCTAATGCCTAGGCTTTTTCTTTACAATGTGCCATTCAGTGGGCAAGAGTTAAAACTACTGAAAATGTGATGGCCTGCACATACACACACAATAATGTTTCCACTCAGCAGAAGAGCCAGTGTACACACACACAGACAGAGGCAACCATGTGAACACACAAGCTCATTGAGGGTGACAGTACAGGGTATGGGAAAGGCCCTGTATCATTTTCTACCAGTAGATCCACTTTTATTGACTAAAGTTTTACACTAAAATTATTATTATTCAGTCTGTATGCAGGGATAAAAAGTCAATTTATGACCTTCTGGCGGACAACCAC
The DNA here is from genome assembly GCA_038419695.1 of Scomberomorus guttatus. Taxonomy (NCBI): domain Eukaryota; kingdom Metazoa; phylum Chordata; class Actinopteri; order Scombriformes; family Scombridae; genus Scomberomorus; species Scomberomorus guttatus. The sequence continues at coordinate 24,482,966 of CM076458.1, forward strand.
AATTCTGATGCATGTGCAAATTAAATGAAACAGACCGTTACCTTGATTAAAATTACATATTTCTCTGGGTTTGAACATTGTTGGAAACATTTGGGATAATGTAAGTACACAACTGAACAAAATATATAACATAGGTCTAGTCGTTTTTAGACATTATAATACAGGGAAGTTATAAAAAAACACTCCATGTCAATAAATCAGCGTGATATAATCAGCGTGAAAAGCAGCTCACAATAACATAAAGCAATGTGTCTATTTAGTTTCCCGGAAAGAAGCAGAAAACCATTTGGACTTAAGTTGGCAAACCCTGCAAATTTGTGGCCTCATTACCTGTCCTGCCTACTCCCTGTGTGACTGACAAACACGACACAAACAAGCAGTGAGTGACAGTTTAGCTTTTGCTTTCATGACGAAGGCTCCGCTCAACTAGATGCAAGGAACCTTACATCAAGAAGGCGAGAAGCAACTTGCTATGGAAAAAAACAAACAAACAAAAAAAACAGTAAGAAAGTAGTTGGCTGGAAATGTTTTAATATCCGGGCATCAGGCCAACAGCCGGTGCTTATGGAAAACTCTGTGTATGAAATATTAGGCAGGCACTAGAACTGAACAATTAATTAATCAACAATAAAAAACAGAAAAAGCCAAAACTTCACTGCTTCTAGGCTTTCAAAGGGTTTTCCTAGTTATCTATGATTGTAAACTAAATATGTTTGGGAACTGGACTGTTGCTCAGACAAAATAAGCTTTTTAAATATGTCAACTTCTGGTCTAAGAAATTGTGACGGGCATTTCACACTATTTTCTGACATTTTTGTAGACCAAATGAGTGAGAGAGTTGTTGCAGAGTTGATTTTAAAAACTAGAAGATTAAAGGTAGCCTGTGGACTTTTTGACCACTAGGAGTGCTATGGAGCAATGTTTTTACAAGTGGGCCGCTATTTTGTTTGTATCAAACATACACTCGAGGACATGGATGGTGTGATACGCGAAAAAAAATGTGGCAATGTTCCAACGAAGGCAGCGAAGAAGAAGACTGCAAGCTAACATGTTTTTTAGGCCGCAAGAGTACATACAATGCGTTTTGGTGTCACTGAATGTAAACATAACTCCACAGAGCACCTTTAAACTGCAAAACTTGTCAACAGTGATGCATTCATTTTCTGCCCCAAGACCTTTAACCTCTTGTCTTTCCAGCAACCTAAAAATGAACACCTGTCAAATGTTGAATAGTTAACACACCGGATTTAACCGTGTGAAGTCAGAATGAGTCACAACCTGACATTTGATCTGCTCATTGGAAAGACAAAAACTAAACTCTTAAAGGTCAGCTGGGGAATATTCAGCCATTTCTCTGTGCTGTTCATTCATGAATGCTAAATGCTTGAGTGTATGAATAACAAATCACAGCTGCCCTCCCTCCTCCTTCCCAACCATACAGCTACCTGTAGCTGCATTATATTTTTTTTTCTTAAGAAAACAGATGGTAGAAGTGTGACTACTCGGTTGTAAAAAGAGGAACACAACGTTATTGTCTATTCTGGCGTGTTTGATTGGATGTGTGTCAGAGGAGGGTTTGTTTTTAGCTGATTCAGAGTGTCTCTGAAATGGAGAAGTTCTCCCAGATGTCGGCCGCGGGTGCCGCCGGCCGCTGAGAGTAGAGTTACTGCTCTTCAAAATGCGGCCCCTCCACCCCCGACTCGGCTGACCTCTTTATGTGGAGCACAAGGCCAGCTGGTAATGTTTATAGCTTCAGCATCTGATCAAAGACTTGCGCCCCAAAGAGAGAGGGGGAGAGAGAATGAGAGGAAGACAGAAAGAGGAAGAGAGACAGACAGATGGGGGAGGCGAATAGAGTGAGGAAGGAGGATTTTGTGTGTGTGTGTGTGTGTGTGTCGGGGGGGGGGGGGGATTACTCAGAAACTGGATAAATTCAGTTGTCTCAGTTTCATTTTCCTTTCCCTTTCGTTCTCTGTCGTTCAGCTTCAGTTCACAACTCGCCCTTCATTATCTCCACCTCTGGCCTGCCCTACACATGTTCATTTGGCATCAAGCTCCCTGTAATATTTATATTCCTGGCATGGCTGGAGCTCCCACAATGCTTTGCTGTTGCACAAGGGTATCAGCAGCTTTACAGATACACACCGCCGTCGTGCCCTCATCAGATGCGACTCCACGCTGTCACATCGGTGTTACATGTCAGGACCACATAATCACAGCTCGGCAGTGAGCTGAATGCCACTGTGCTTTGTCTGCTGTTGATACAGTTTCTCTGCCTGCTATTGTCTGCACGCTGCCACGTCACTCCCCGAGGCGCTGCCTATTGAATTATTCCATATGGAAGGTCTGCAAAGTCTGTTTTGCTGAATGTGACGCGGGAACAGAGGGGAAAGTCTTTACTTATTCATTCATTCTTCTGCTGTTGCTGCTGCTGCACTCAAGAAAACCTAGCATCGCTGCCTGAGGAGAAGCAGGAGGAAACAGGAAGTGGATGCTAAGTGCTGTGGTAACCATGGAAATGCTTAAGGGAGGAACTGAGGAGTTGGGACCCTGTGGGAACCGTGTCCCGCTGCCCTATTAACCCCCACTTTGTTTTTGGACTGTTCCTCATTTGCTCTCCCCTTCAGATGCCCTCACACTACACTGCACATCCTGTAACCCCTTTTACCACTTCACTTCGCCCATCACCCCCTCTCTCTTCAGTGCTTGGTATAGTCTGGTGAGTCTTTTTTGACTCAGCAGCCCAATGTGGCCCAGTGACCCTCAGATGTCCCAGCAGGGCGGCAGGTGGGGATGGGGGTGAGTATTGGAGGGGGGAGACTGGAAATGGTTTTACCCAGCTGGGGGCCTGTCACCACTCAGCTGCTCACACACAGAGAAACAGAAATACCAGACATGGCTCAGATCCCACTTTCAGCTTGAATTCATACTTTGGAATCGCCCAAATATCTGTTACTATGTATGGCATGAACATCCTGGGCAATGCTTTAGGGCAATGCTTATTTCTGTTTTGAATAGTCTGTTCATATTTTTGTCATTAATCCATCTCTTTGTCTATAAAATGACTATTGCAATTTCTGAGAACCCTTGATGACTTCACATTGCTTGCTTTGTCTGTGCAACAGTCCAAACCTGAAGATATTCAGTCAACAGTGATATTAAAAACAGATAAGGGTTAAAGGGTTATTTCGGCAATTTGATATTGCATAAAGTTGGGGGACTCTCAAGAGAAAGACTAAAAATGGTCAAAATTGATGCAGCGGTGGTCGAGATATGTGTGGGTCAAGCTCCAAAATGTTAGATCCTTCATTTCCCACAATGCAACCAGTGGCTTCTTTTTATTATACCCTCCCTGCCTGGCAAACACATTTTTCCAGTTTGTAACGCAAGCTTTCTGTGAAAGGGTAAGCTTGGCATTAATCTGTATTTTCCTGTTGTAAACAAATCTTATGAAAAAGACTAAAACCAACAGTGTGTTAGTTTCTCAGTGCTTTTCAACTTCCCCACCGTAATTGTGGCGCTCAGCCCCAAGCCCATTTGCTCTCACTTAAAAAAAAAAAAAAAAAAAACATATTCAATTTTAAATTTTTTTTAAAGGCTCAGTAATTTACTTAAACAGCTGGGTACTGTTGTTTTTAGCAAACATTACTGAAACAGGAGGAAATGGGGTGTTTGTTAGTGACTATTTTCAGCCATGAACTAATACATATTTAGTGCTTGAGTGTGTATTTACGGCAGCCAGACAGTGTATGTGGGACTGAGTCAAAATAAACTACAGTGTGTGTGTTCATGGTAATGAAGGAACATGTCACCAAGTGCAATGATATGGCTCACTGATGTGTTTTTAATAGTTTTTGGACAACACTGCTATGGCACAGAGGAATCAGACATATCAGGTTTTGGATACACAGAAAATAGTTGTTAGTAGAATCAGTTTATTGTTGGTTTTTATCCTATTGTCGGATTTATTGACAATAGGAAGCATACAGAATATTGTTGGCCTTTTCCTTTAACAATCTGTAGTCCTCAAGCTGAAGCTGAGATGAACCCTGATGACATCATCAGAGACTAGACAAAGCTCCTCCAGAGGCACATAAGACATTATATAACTGTTTTCACGGGTAGTACTATCTGTGGCAAGGTAACATTTATGTGTAAAATTGTTGGAATTTCCCTTTAATTAGTCCTCACAAATGTTTTTTGTCAATCATTTCAGCACTACACTCTTTTGGATCATCTCTACCACCCACAGCAATGTATTGTAGTGTTGTAACATTTTGATAAAAAAGAGTGGAGGAGGTGTTTAAAGTTAGACTGCTGCTCCTAATGAATCATAAAATGTCTTAATTTATGTTGTACCATGCACAGTATATGTGCCACTGCCATTAACGGCCATTCACGGCAACATTAAACTGTCAGATTTTTGAATGGAGCGTGGCAGGGTGCTTTCACCATACAGACATGAATAGACAGAGTGCATCAGCATTTGAGCTATCATTAATCACTATTAAAGGGCCAGTTAAAAAATGAAGCGAGCATAAATAGCTTTCTTATTCCTGAGGTTCAATCCGGTTCTGCAAAATGTGCAGATTTGCAGATCAGAGACAGAACTTTGTGAATAGAAGCGTTTGTGTCTGGGCTTGTGTTCCCACCTGGCGGCCATGTTAGAGCAGGCGTCTCTCACTCTGTTGACATAGCCAGTTTATAGAGCCCCGAGGAGGCGATAGGAGTAGAAAAGGAGAAAGATAGAAAAGAGAGAACGGTAGAAGAGAGGAGGGGGAGTTGGGGGGGAGGAGGAGGGAATGACTCACTGATATCATAGCACTCATATGTCACTGAGTCAACAGCACACAGTGGAGCTCACACAGTGGCAGAATTAGTATGCCAAGCTTTGCAGTGATGGAAATGTATGGATATGTATGGGGAGAAGCTAGTTCATAGACTTTGTAATACACACATTAATTTCCTTTTTGCTCTGTCATTCCCTCTTCCCTTTCCACTGATCATATTTACTGTACACTCCTGACTACCTTGGAAAGACTGTTATACAATATTGCAGTGATGTACTCATGAACTGTTGAACTGTTCTAATAAAAGTGTGTGACATACTTCAGGTGGAAACTTTTATCCAAAGAGAGCACCTCAACAGCAGCATGAGTGTAAACATTTCTGGGCCGAGTATTGAAGCTATGTAGGAGTACACACTGTGTCTCTGCCACACTATATACACTCTGAGCGGCTAGCAGGCATACTGTGTTTGGTAATGTGTCAGTGGTGCACTGAGGAAACTGTGTGAGAGGCAGAGGTGGGTCTCAGAGAAGCTCCAGGCCTGTTTACAGTAAACTGCTGAGTGGCTTACACTGTGTTCCTTTATGTCTGGGGCTCTCTGGGGGATCGGAGGATTCACTAGTGCTAGCAAAGGTCATGAGCACACAAAGACACATAAACACACATTGTACTTGATCCCATGTGACAGACATATAGTGTATGTAGACAGAGGAGAGCACATAGTGTATGTGAAAGCAAATTCAGTATGTGCTGATGTTCCTCAAAACAGGTTAAAATGAGCTGCATAAAAGTAGTATCTGAGAGGGGTGAGCAGCAGGTCAGTAGCTATCCCTTTAATATCTCTGGTTGTATTAGGCCATTGTTGGCAATGTTGCAAATCACTGAGCAGGACTGCTTTATGGCAATATTAGATTCATAGGATTGTTGCATCACTGTAATGAAGCACCTTGATTTTTCAGGATTTTAATTTGCTTGATGGGCCAAAACAGACATTTCTGTATGATTGTTTTTCATTATCAGGAGTTTCTCAACTGAACATGAAAGTTCTTTCTTGATCCTATAAACAGTAGTTTGAATTTTTTAGGGAATATACTATAGTCCATATCAGTACCTGATAAGCCATACTTCATTACATTGATGCAAAAACCAAGCCCCCAGGAATTGCACCGGGCTTTGAAGCCAATTTGACATAGTGGCCAAACCATTTAATTACAACTTCCGGGTCCAATAGGAACCCAAAAAACATTTTTCCCACACACAAACATGGGAAAAGGAGCAGCTGTATGATGGTGGATACATTTTTTTTTTGAGCATCACAATCCCCGCTGACTCATTTCACTATCAAAATTTGATCCATTCGGTCCAATAACATTTGGAAAGTCTAGAAGAGCCGCATAATTGAATTATTTTATCCCTATTGAAGTTAGCGGAGGGCTGAACTAGAAGTTAGCTGGCTTGGCCGGCAGAAGTCTCTGGTGCACATGCTCTATGGGCGCTGGAGATAATTTCTTTACAGCAGGAAGTGGCTCTTTTGGCTTCATGCGCCACTGAGCAACTTTCATAGGAATGAACGGGACCCTGCCTCAAACGCTGTATCCAGTTGTCTTTATACATTCATGGCAAAGAAAGAATGGTCAAAATTGAAGCAGGAGAGGCCGAGATATCCTGACTTTTAATCCCTAGCATGGGTCAAGTTTCAAAAACACTGGCTCCTACATTTCCCCTAATGCAACTCCACAGTATTTGATGACAGTTGACCAATTCAACATCAGATCATTTAGTTCATGTTGAGGTCTTCAGGTTGGTGCTTCAGCTCACCTCACTTTAGTTGTGTTTAGAAATCATCTGTATTGTTTCTCTCAGCTTGCTTTTAAGCACAGATGGTTGGCACTCATAATGGATTTATCACATCAGGAAGTTCAGATAGTGTCAGATAAACTGTCACAGGAAAGTAACCCTAACCCTTACGAAACACTACATCATCCCACATGACAATCCCCAACCCTCTAGCAGCCACTCAGAATTATTTGAAAGTCCTGTATGAGCCGGGTCTGTGAAAAGCTGTGAAATACTGCACTCATTTAGAAGTAAGAGGATGAACAACTCATAAATTTTTGAATTACATCCACTTGACCCACTCCACTGAGTCATCTACAATACGAGCACAGGCGTGTGATTTGTGCACTGTTTTCATCATCTACTCCTGTCTAATATAAAGTCGGTATATCTTAAATTCATTACTCAGCCAGTAAAAAGGAACGACACCCTTGCCTGGATGATCTAGTGCTGTGTGGAGAATCTCCTGACATTCAGTTCATTTGCATTTCCATTTTCTCCTAATCCATTTGTGTGTGAGACTTGTCTCTGGGGTTGTAACAGTTTGATCGTATTGGACTGCGCCGTGTGTGTTTGGCAGAGAGCAGGACTCACTGATGGCATCAGAATGAAAGACCATCTTACCAGAGCTCGCTCATCCCATTGCAACTAACTCTGGCACAGTGGGACCTTGTATCCAATTTGCTTTGATTTCAGGGATGTTGACGATAAATTTCCCAGACAAGAGAGTGAGATTGATTCACTTGGTCCGAGTTGGTCTGGTTGAGTCATATCTAATTACTGGAGATCCATTGATTCCCTGTGTCCTCAAACTAGCTGTTGAAAGCCAACCCAATGTGTGCAGGCATCACTCAGAGATCATCAGAAGAAGAAGTGAGATGGCTCGTGAATATTCATATGTGTGCAAGTCGGACACTCTGTCAAAAGGGTTTATCTTTGGTGAGGACAAAGGAGCTCTTGATCTGGCGCACAAAGGACAGTCTTGCGTGTGTGAATTAGGCATTTACACCACACAAATATCGGAGATGGCAGTGTGTCTGGTTTTCAGTGTCTTGTGGCGATGCCTTGTGCTCAGTTTGCATTGAGGACTGCAAATGAAAAACAATCCCTAATTGTCTCTGTCAGAAAGGGAGGGCGAAAGAGAAAGCAACTCTCAAGTGAAGGTCATCTTCTTCACATTCTTTTCTCTTCATAACTCAAATCCAGTTGACATTTTTTATGAGTATAGTTCCTTTCATAAAATTGCTCATCGTTTGTATAAAACAGCCGAGGAGTTTGGCAGTGTGTGTGTGTGTGTGTGTGGAAGAAACCACTGGATAAGCACAGAATAAGTTTGCAATCCTCTTTCCTAACTTTCCTGGCTCCAGTGAAGAGTGAAAGTCTGTCTGTGTTTGGGGCTCATTTTTTATATGCTTTAATAATTCATGAATAATAATTTCTCAAATGTGAAGTGACAAAAATGAATCATGTCTACTCATTGGTTCCTTTCTCCCCCGCCATTGTGACCCCTCATCCTCCTCTAACCCAGAATGTTAACCATTACATTCCCACCGTCCTTTTCCAGGAGGACTACGACCGTCTGAGGCCATTGTCCTACCCGATGACCGATGTCTTCCTCATCTGTTTCTCGGTGGTTAACCCTGCCAGTTTCCAGAATGTGCGTGAAGAATGGGTGCCCGAGTTGCAGGAGTATGCACCCAGTGTACCCTACCTGCTCATTGGCACCCAGGTGAGTCCTCAATATGCTCTTCACACCAACTGCTCCTTACATTTTCCAGCATACAATAAGAAAATCGGTTTCATGTGTTTTTGTAGCTGCACTTTTTGTATATATGTGTGTGTGTGTGTTTGAAATACGTTCATAATTGTCAGTTTCTTGGAGTATCGCAAAATGAGTAAACAAGAGTAATTGCAAAGTAATAATGCTGAGGCTCAGATGCCAAGGCTCACTCTCATATTCTCATATCATACAGGCTATAAACAAAATAAAACTTCAGATTCAAAATTAGACTGCACCAGTTCCTTGTAAAAAAAAAAAAAAAAGTGTCCTCCTTCATGAGATCTCATGCAATACAACATACATACATTGAAGAGACAGGCTAAGACATTGGAATACGAAGGACAGAACTTAAAGATGAGTGTGAGGAGACACACTTGGACAAAGGAACCTGTATTTGGCAATCTCAGATAATATCAAGAGAGAGAAGTACATTATGAACTGGGAGGGGGCCAGAACTGTCACATCTAAGCACCACCACTAATTCAACAGAAATCTAAAACAGGCCTCGGGGACAGTAAACAAGGATGAATTGGCTCACAAACCTTCCCACACCTGTGATGCAGCCCCAAAAATTTGCCAGGCAACACCAGAAGTCATTGTCTTGCCACTTCCAACCACCTGGCGGTGCTTGTCACACCATCACCACCTTTGATGTCAGCATTCTAGTCTGTAAAAGCTCACAAACTCTACATTTGAGACTAGATTTACTTTTTTTTGCTCAATTTATGCATTTGTTTGGTTACATTACTAATTATTATAAGTAAATCACAATTTAAGTAAACATACATGGGGGCATTCTTTTGTTCAAACAGTTTTGTTTGAAGTTGAACTATGATGGATCATCAGCATTTACATTTGTTTACTGTGTGTTTGGCTGAACAAGTTGTAAACAACACTGACATATTATCAACTTATGAAGTTCATATGGCGAATGAGTTAGCAAAGAGTTATGTATTGACACATTTAGCAGACAGAACAACATCAGCATTCATTTGTTGCTAACTTTGTCTGTCTGTTGTAATTGTTGTACAGTGAGTTTTTCATACGCCAACAGCTGCCTGCTGTGGCTGGAAACGAGGTTGTGGTTGCAGTGAGACTATACGAAAATGATAAAGTTGCGGCTTTAAAACCAAAACAATGAACTGAAACATGCTAAAACACTCCATGGAGCTGAGGAATAGTTTGTTTGCTCTGGTCAGTGGATGAGTTGATAAACTTGTTACTCTTGTTTCCTCTTGGTTTGATTTCTTTTCACACAGAAAAAAATCAAGGCAACATACCTCGTTGCTTGTCCAGGTCGGACTTTGATTGATTCTCTGGCTAGCTGCTAGCAACTGTTGGTTTTGCTCATCCGCATCCCAATATCCAGAGTGCACCTGGCAACGGGAGACGTTTAGCCCAAACTTTTAGACTGAGGTCGGATCATGTTCCCACCACAAATGAACTGCTCCAGAATTTGTTTGTGACTTGACTGAGACCACTTCCTGTAAAGGTTCTCAGTGCAGTTGGTTTGGTCTGCACCCTAGTACAATTGCTGTGTTCAGTTTAGCCCAAAGTAAGTGTACCAAGGGGCAAAATGAACCAGAATCCAATTCAACCACACTAAACAATGCAGGTTTGAAAACACCCTTAGTAATCCTTTCCATTCTTAATTTAAAAATATTCAATAGTATTCAATAGTAGCATTAAAAATTGTAACAGCCAATATAAACCTGGCAAAGGACCTCAGGCTGAAGTGGCTCATTTGGGTTTTAAAAGTCTGTAGCTTGGTGCTGGAGCCCACCCTGCTGGACAGGTAATCATCATATCTGAATGTTGTTGAACCACCAATTAACTTATGCAATACATGCATCACTAAAGCCATATAGATGTTACAAGATGACACTACGCCTGAGTATTAGTTTATTTCTTGAGCCTTAAAATCCACTGCCAATACCATATGTCCTCTTAAAAACAAGCACCGGCTTGTGGGTGATTTTTGGTCTGTGTTCCCTGGCAACCAAATGCCAGTGCAGCCAGAGCCCAGCGGTGATGAGGAGGATGGAGTGGGTGTCTGATTTATCGTGTGTCAGCTGATGTTTGCTGCTCTTTTATCAGTTCCTGTCAAAACTCCCTCTCTGCTCTTCAGCTGGGTGCTGTCATGTACACATAAGCTTCATAACAGTAAGCCGCGCTGCCACAGCAATCAAGAAGAGGGTTATTGAAGGTTACTCCCAGTAAGATTGTGCAGGTTGATGCATTTATCATATTTGGTTATCAATGAGATGGGGAGAAAGTGTGTGGATGAGTTGTGTGTGCTGAGTGTTACAATGAATAAAAGAAGAGTGAGGAACCTTGTGGTTGACTGTGAAATGGTTTTGCACAAGAGCAGGAAGTGTGGGACAACATGGCTTTGTTTCAAAATGAGAAAACACTGTCAGTTATACAGTTCAGCACTCGGAGACAACTCATAGCTATGTTTAGAAGCTTGGACTGAGTGCAAAACTAAGGTTGCTCAGAAAAGTGCCAAATACCTAATTTCAGTCAATAAACCACCATTAACAAAATATATGTAATCAAAATATGATGGTAATGGTAACCATGGATGCAGTAGAGTTGAGAGAAAGTGTCCGTTATCTCTTTCAGATTGACCTTCGTGATGACCCCAAGACCATTGCCAAACTGAATGACATGAAGGAGAAGCCAATTGCCACTGAGCAAGGACAGAAACTAGCAAAGGAGGTTTGTATGTTTGTTTGACTGAAGAAGTGGAGTAATATGTAGCTGGTGGAACAGAGTAGAAGCTCACATTTTCACTTTCAGTGTTGTAGAATTGAGCTGTCAGGTCCACTTAGATTCCTGTGTGTTGATTTGACCCAGGAATGCCTCTGTAGGAATGCAGTTTCTTCAGTGAAATGCTTGGAATCAGACCTCTGTCCATTCTTTGCCTGAAAGTGAGTCCAGGAATACATTCTGGGTCAATATAAATGTCCAGTGGAGTTTGGAGATGTAGGATGCGGGACCAAATGTGGTCTGCGATTATTCCCTCCTGTCCAGCAGAAACCAAGAATACAAGTCAGCCTTTCAAAAATTCAAATCTAGACTCATTTAAAGTTCATATCTATGCAGTTTTGGCAAATTAGGATATGATTCATGTCTTGTGGGAGTCATTTTTCAGAGGCCACCAAGTCCATGTTAGATCATTTCAAGATATTTTCAAATCACTAAAATCTGAGTTATTTCCACTCAGTGTTGGTAATATTTTATCTTGCCAATTATTACATTTAACTCTGTTGTATTTCATGGTTAAACTCCTTACTGCCGATTAGATAGGGGTTTGTATATATCTGTTAGATTTGTTTTGTGAATATTAAAAGCCTTGAATCATAAAATGTTTGTGCCTCTCATGCATTAGCAAAAATAGATTAACATTGACAACTGTTCTGAAGGTATTTCCTGGATCCTCAAAAATGAAAAAATATTCCTTCTGCTGCATGATAAAACAAAGATTTTTAAACCATTTCCCAAGTTGTGATAACATTTCCTGTCCAGGTAGCCAGAAATGACATATTTCCTTGCTAGTTTTGTTTGACATAAGAAAAATATAAACACGCTATTTAATATGAAAATACAAAATAATAGGTGCCAACATTAATAAAGATGACTATTACCAATAGTAAAAGCTTTTGATTTTGGATCATGTTGTACAAATTGAGCAAGGACATGTCATCTCTGGCTAGTTTTTGAATTCTAAAATACTTGGGAAACAAATAATTAAAAATCTTTATTGTGCAGCGGATTCTGAAAATATCTTTAGAACAGCAGTACATTATGCTTAACGACTCACTGGGGTTTCCAAAGATTTTCAGATATTTATTTTTCAGAAAAATGGATGCTCTGAATGAGAATACGTGACATGAGTGTGCACAGGTACGCTAAAGTTTACACTGTATTGGAGTTTGTATTTATCCCTTAAAAGACAAAAAATGGTTACTCATGAGGGCATCCAATCTATGTTGGTGGTCATTATAATCATTTAAAACTGCAACCACTTACACTATAAATGTCATTCATAGAGATTCAGACTTTGTTTCACAGTTCATACTTGCACCAGGCATTGAAGCCATTTTTAACCTGCTAGTTAGCATAGCACCCTTATCACAAAAGCCCTTTCCAGAAGGAAATTCTGGCTTCATCTTTCTGTTTAAGTCATGTATTTTTCGTCATTCAGATATACAGTAGGTGTCCGTTATGGAAATGTTTGTTATGGCTTTATTCAGACATGACTGGACGGTTACGTAAAGCTAGCAATGCTAGTGCAACATTTGGCACCTGGGGAAGCTGAAAATTTAGGGAGGGTGATTGTCAGCCTGATGATTATTGCTGTACAAGGGTTTTCCCATTAAGTTCAGTCTTGTGCCATGTTAGAAGTGTTACAGAAATGTTAAAAGGTATGACTGAAGATCGCCTTTGTGACTTTTACATTAAAGTGAGTAAAGGTGCTTATTCAGATATGACACCAACATGTAAGTTAAACATGATTGCCATTTATGTAACGAGATGCTTGTCTGAAAGGGGCTATAGGCTACACAAGGTAAGCATTTCTTATCAGCTGCAATCAGATACATAAAAGGCATTTTAGGTACTGTTACAGTTAGCAATGGCTTGTTTTGTGGTTGAGAACTTTGGGAAAAACAATGAACATCCCTATTTTAGCTCTGCTTATTACTTACCATTAGCAGCTAAAGTTACCCCATAATATCAACCATAGCCAAAGTAAATGATATATTATTACACTGCTAGCCATGTACAATCATAGCATTAGGTTACAGAAATGTACTCATTCTTCCTAGCTGGCAGTACTGCAGCCTGAGTCTCTGCTTCTCTTTCTTACATTTCCTGTAAAAAATGTGAAGTCATTGTACGCTGAACAAACTGTATATAATGAAAAGTCATTTTGACTGTTAAAGTGCCATCCACTTTAACAGTCACTGAAGTTTTTTGGTGCTAAAGAAAAGCTGTAAACTGCTAAATAAAGTATATATCAAGTAGTTTAGACATTTTTAGTCATTTTCTATACTTCAGAAACACAAAAGTCTTAACTTTGACATTAATAACTTGAAATAACTGCTAGTTGAACACTGTATTGTACTGTGTTGTTTCTTTCCTTCTCATCAGATTGGTGCATGTTGCTATGTGGAATGTTCAGCGTTGACCCAGAAGGGCCTGAAGACAGTGTTCGACGAGGCCATCATTGCCATCCTGGCTCCCAAGAGAAAGAAGGGAGCTCTGAAGAGAAGACTGGGACCCCGCTGCATCAACTGCTGCCTGATCACGTGATACATAAACCCAGAGATCATTCAGTAACAAACCATAAACCAAACCTGGACTGACGGCTAGAGACAGACAAAAGAAAAATGCACAGACAGCAGAGCAGAGACAAAGTAGAGGACTGAAAAGGACAAGACAAGAGCTAATTTTAAGCTGCAGTGCTCTTGAAAGGCCATAAGTCTCTCCTGCTGTCCAGCCCTTGAGGATGCAGTTTACTACCAAAGGAGCACAAAACCCAAGTCAGTCTCTTCTCCTGATAGACTTTTTTTGCCTCAAAAGTACCTTGTTTTATAACCATTTTTAATCATTTTTCCTGTACAAAAGTGTTGTAAGCTATCATACGAAAAAAACACAAAACAACATTTCAGTTTTAAGAGAAATGCTACCTTCCAAGTTCTTATTATTTCTATGGTTTTGAAAGCTAAATTATTGATTTGTGAATTTCTCCATGTAAGATCAGATGTCCTAATTTGATGCCTTCAAGAGAGAAAGCATACAGCTGATGAATAATGAGAGACAGACTTTAGTGACACTGTGACAGTGCCCAGGGTACATTCCTGGACATCAGGGCCCAGTTCTTTGGATTTAAACCGACGAAGACTCTGTTGGCAAGCAAAGTCTGTCTCTAATTATTTGTCATTTGACGACCTGCAAATGAAACCACACAGGTTGCTTTGCTTTGTGTGGAGGATAACTCACGTAATCCACAACCAGTGAAATGCTATTCAAACAACAGCTTTTGGACCTAAAACTGTATTCTTTTTAAGTTTGAGAGGCTTGTTTTTGCCTTATGAAAACCCCATCATTTTATAGTGTGGCATGTCAGAACATAGAGGCTTCATCAGATACTGAAGAGGTATATTATCCATTTTTAAAATATATATTATCTAGAGTTTATGATTCTGTATCTCTAAACAGGAGATGATCAACGCTGTGCAAATATTATTTTGTCAACTGATAGCTTACTTTTGTTGTTTTGAATTTTTGTTATCCTGCAATAATGTGTTATCCTTTTATCACCTTTAAGAAGGTTTCAGAGGAGAGAAGAAGAAGAGGGATCTCATTTTAGAAATGATTCATATCCAACATCCAAAGACCCAAATGCACACACTTTCATCAAAATCAGGTGGCTAAGGTGACCCAATACTGTATATTTAATGCACAACATGAAGCACAGTCCACGCATCTTCATTTCCCCGCACAACAAAGCACATTCCTCTGCTTTTAAACACTTCTCTTCCAGAAAAGGCTGATTAAAGCACAGACAATGCACAACCTTCCATCAGGCACAAGTATGAGCACAGTCCACCCTCTGACCATGCACAATCATTGTCCATCACCTCTAAAATCTTGTTGCAAGGCATTAGGTGAAAGCCTTGGCGCCTCCCAAATGTCATCTTTTCGGGAAATACAGGAAAGACACTGATCCAAGCAGTTTTGAAAGCATATAAGAAGGGGTGGCAGCCGGTTGCACCAGCAGTTCATAAGTTCACACTTAGCTTACAGAAGTCTTTTGAAAAATGGAGATGTGCACATCACTAAATCTAAACAGGTTGCACTGCACAAACTAGTACTTAGGTTGAGGTTAGTTGTTATATTTACACCTCATAGCTGCCAAGTGGAGCTAACTGAACTAACTGAAAAAGCTAACATTAGCTTGCTAATATACAGTATGTCCCATTTAGATCGACAGACCAAAATAATGCAAGTTAGCTTAGCATAATCAGATATTTCCCACTCACTCAAAACTACATGAATACTACTAACTCTGAAACAAATGTTTATTCATGTAGAGATGTTTCCCCAGCAACTGATTTACACTTTACCAAGGTCTTTACTAGCTAATACATTTATTGAGTATGACTGGTGCAACCTGATTTCATAAATTACCAGTTTGAAACTGGATAGTAGTTGTAAGAATTTAGGAAGGACTTCACACACAAACTCAGTGATGGATTTAGAATACCTGGTGCAACTCAGTCTGTAGAAGTCAATTCTGTACTAGAATTTAAATAAAAATAATTTATATAATGTACTGAAACAACATTAGTGTGACCACCATTCATGTAGAAATCTTTTAATTTACACAGTAGAAACAGGTTACCCCAGAAGAATTCATTGATCCATAATAAAGTCACACTACAAAATTTCAAATTGAAATTGAGATAATATGTGAGGTATATCAGGATTTAGATAGTAGTATAAAATATCTTCGAGCCCCCAAAACAGTTGTATGCAACAATGGTTTCAAGCCTACAGGTCTATAATACTGTAGGTAATGAACTTGACTGAACTGTCCCTGCAGAACATCTAAAATATCGGCTGTACTTGTTTTTATGCATTTGTTATTGGCTTTTTCTAACTTTTTTTTAATCAAAGGTGCCAACTCTTGCTAAATGACTTCTGTTAATTTTCTGTTCAGAGTCAGATATGATTGATTAAAGCTTTAATGTAAATGGTGCTCCTCCTCTCTGCCCCAGCCTGTGTTGTATATTGTACTGTCTTTTTGAGCAGCAGAGTGGATTGCAGGGTGAACAGCCTTCTCTCTGAGACAGTTTTGCTTGCTTACATTGTGTGAAGGTCCACCCTCAGGATCCAGGACCTTAAGTGCCGCAGCCACCAATGCATTTTCCCATTGATGCTCCTCTCTTCTCAATAAACGTGTTTACTGTGTTGATAAGCCGGCTTGGAGGGTTTAACTTAGAGAGCGTCAGATGTGCTGTGGGACAGATTTGTGAAATTAACTTTGGCAGTGTTTATTCCTGGAAATAAGGGCATTCATGTTCATAATGAGTCAGACAGCACTGGGTTGAGTTGATAAGCAGGTCACTGGAATTAAACTCTGAGGCATGTTTGTATGTAAACACACACGTACTTGATGTTCATTTATGTATGATTTGTTCAGAAGGTTTATCTTTCAATCTTTTAAAGCTGGTGACAGTATTTCACAACTCACTTTATACAAGGACGAGTTGTGTTGCTGTCTAGTGCATCAGCGCCACTTGCTGGCTACACTTTTGTGTAGTATCCCTCACCTTTCTGCTTTTTACTCAATGTTAGAGGGAATTTCAGTATACACACTTTAAATTCTACTGTGCTTAACATTTGTGTAGTTTTCCATCTGAAGGGTACTGGACACTTACTGTAGCTATTGGGGATTAAGCCAGCTGCCCTAGTTTCACTGTATAATGAAGCATCTCAACTGAAGAATTTTTTTTTAAAAATCACAATTTTGGGCACATTTAGTTATCTAACTCGTACAATTAAATATTAAGTCTGTCCATATAATTTTTAGGACTTGGACACCTTTGTTACGCCACACGGTAACACACAAGTTGAATAAAAGATGTAATTTTATGTAACCACAAGAAGAAATTTGAAAATGTTAACATAAAAGCTTATTTCTTAGTAAATCAGAAGCACATACATGATCCTGTATATGGAAAGGCTGGAATTTGGCATACTAAACTGTCTCAAGGATTATACATTACATACCATTGTTGTCAGATCTATTGTATGGATATGATGTGCCATACAAGATACTATATTGGTCTACAGCTGGTCAGTGAGGTGGTTTCCTCTCAAAGCCCAAAGACATGCAGGTCAAATCAATCAAAAACTGTAAATGCTGGAATTGCAACTTTGTTGCTTAATGTGTGAACATTTCAGCCCAGCAATTTATCACTAACTATAGCCTGCGGTTAAATAAATCAAACAAAGTAAAAACAAACTTAAAGGCAGCAATAGTGGCATTTTCATTCATTTGTAAATTTTGACTGTACAGGCAAATATATAAATCACTGATTTATCAAAACATTTTGAAATTACAATCCATCATAAACAGACAGCATCATATATTAACAAATAGCTGCATATACAGTAGTGCACAGCATGGGATCATATTGTTTGTAAGATTTATGTCAATGTATGACAAAGAAAACAAGATGTTTAAATTAATAAATAAGAATAGAGAAAAATAGTCACCTTTTAAGTTCCTTTAAGAAAACATTTACATTTTCCTACCTACAGCACTTTTTATCTGCTGCTTTGTTTAAATATTAGTATCACAGTGGTTCAGACTTTATATTCCAGTGATTTTTATATTAATTCTTTTTATTTGATATTTCAACTGGATTATAGAGCTAGCTGAACAAATGTATCAGCTGAAGTAAGACCCACCACAAGATGAAACAGCATTTCACTGAAAATAAAAACAGCAGCTATTCACAAAGGTGCAGCATGTAGGAAAAAAGTGGGACTGCCTGCTAAGATGAGCCTCCCAAGTCTTGGGATCTTTTTAGAACATTCCCAGCATGAAACTCATTACAGTCTTAATGTTCATCCCTCTGCACACCTTTCATCACCATACAACTGAAATTCGAAGAGACTGTTTAACGTAGCTTGAAGATGTCCAAAGCACATGATTTACACAGAAGCCCCTCAGAGACGGCAGATTCCTAAACTATATCCTCTCAGCTGAACCATCACCTTGTGTAATGTGTATATATGTATATATTATAGATGGTTGCATGTTTACCTTCCACTATCAGTGCAATGAGCAATCATCAATTCATTGTGCACACCACAAGTCTCCATTACATGTTAACACTAGTGCCTAGTTACGTCAGTGTGTCGTGCTGAACCAGATGACAACACGTGTGACTCAAAATGTATCTGCCCACATCCCATATGACCAGTCCAATGTTTGCTTCCAGTATGCTGGACTGAAAAATTATCCTTTATTTGTTTCCATATTATGTGTCACATCTTCGTTACGTTAGAAATTATCAGCATCAGCTCACTCTTGCAGTGACCAATCATATTCAAACAAATCATGTCAAATGAAGACAGTCAGGTGGTGTTTCTGATCTGTCACGCTGTCTCTCTCACTCCTCTCATCGTATTGTATGAGGTGTTCTCAGCGACCCCTGCTTCTCCTGTTCTAGTTTCTTATTACCATATATGGTGATAGCATCTCTCTTGATTTCTGCACTGCTTGCCTTAAATTAACTAGTGAGCACCTCAAGAAGCTGAACT
The DNA here is from genome assembly GCA_038419695.1 of Scomberomorus guttatus. Lineage (NCBI taxonomy): Eukaryota > Metazoa > Chordata > Actinopteri > Scombriformes > Scombridae > Scomberomorus > Scomberomorus guttatus. Next base: position 24,501,717 of record CM076458.1, read on the forward strand.
GAGAATACGTAGCCAATTTAATAAAATAAATGGTTGTGAAGCCAGACAGAAATAACACAGAAAGATGCCCCTTGGCTCTGGCAGTACAGGTCTAGCACTCCTATTGGTAAATTATCAATCATACTTTTATTATATCCATAAACAATACATGGCATAAAAGGTTGTTGGAGCTTGAGCATGTCAGTACAATCAATCAATACCAAGAACAATCAAATCGACTATGTTAAGTTATACATATTTATGGTCATTTTGTCAGGCCATTTTAGAAAATGGAGGCCATGCTAGATTTTTACATTTTATTCTTAAGAATTAAAGGTGCAGTGTGTAGAATTTAGTGGCATCTAGCGGAACGAACTCGGCAGAAATGTAATATAATATTCATAAGTATGTTTTAATTAGTGTATAATCACCTGAAAATATGAATCGTTGTGTTTTTGTAACCTTAGAATGAGCCCTTTATATCTACATAGGGAGTGGGTTCTCTTACACAGAGCCCACCATGTTGCACCACCATGTTTCTACAGTAGCCCAGAATGGACAAACCAAACACTGGCCACCGTAGGTTCTCCTACACACTTGAAAAGGGAGGGGGAGGGGTATTTAGTTTGTTGAAATCTGCAACCTCACCGCTAGATGTCACTAAATCCTACACGCTGCACCTTTAACCTCAGGAAATAATGCAGGTGTTTGAGTCAGTTATCAGGACTGCATATATAGGATAAACACAGTTTTTAAATACATTGAAGTGCTGTCTCAATCATAGAATGTCAATCTTGTGAATGTGCATTAAGGATAATTAGTCTACTAAAGCTAATTACAGCCTTTTTACATTTAAAGAATTGCTAACAAAAACTACTGTGGATGACAGTCAGATAGTAAGTGTTCCAAACAATTTCAAGTAATTTGACTTATTTATTATTGTTTGATTGATTGTAACATTGCAATATACAGTATCTCTCTTGCCAAAGGAAACAATTTGAAATGGACAAATTGGCACAAAAAGAAAAAAGAAAAAAGCTGAACAAAGACCCTCTGGTCCGTCAATGTAATACTTTACTCCACTGTCCACATGATGGCAGTGAAAGCATTACTTCAGTTCATTCTGCTGTACCTTCTTAGTCACGTGTTAAGGACTAGACAAGATTTTATTTACTCATTTTACACAGCTTTCATTTTTTTGTTTGGGTGAAGTAAGTGTGTCCACAAATATGCTTTAATGAGGCCTCATGTACCTGTATGAGCCTCATACTGCACAGTTGTTCAACCATTTTGAATTCTTTAAGAAATCTTTTAGTCTGTGACTTCATGTCAAAATGTCACAAATTTGGCATGTATATCAATTACCTTTTACTTTACTCTCTTTTTTTATACAAAAGGCTCCAAAAATGGACAAACCAACTCATTATTTTTTTAAAGTATTTTCTCAAAAAGTTCAAAAAAAATTGTAAAAATATTACAAGCCATGTGATGTCGACCATATAATGTTGAGATTTATAAGAGAATATAAGGACCTTTGAACTTATGTTAATTTGTGATAGTTGACATGGTTGACTTAATAAATTACAAGTGAAAAACACAGGTCAGTTATTGTAAAACTTCCTGTAGACACATACCTGGGTCATGACACTAGACATGCCATTTGATATGTACTGTATACGTGTACCTAATGTCACTTAACTTTAGTTTGATGTCACTGGTGTTGCTTGGTTTTTCAAGTCTTCACCCTCAGGTAGTGAAAACCAGTGCATCAAATTTAGATATTCAACACAGGATCAAACCACATCCTACTGTGTTGTGCTTCAAAGGGAATCTGGTAGCTACCCACAATATTAACTCAAGCAACTAAAGACATGCCTGTAAAAAAGAGACCAACTTACCAATGTTTGAGACAAAGTGGTGACCAACCAATTAGCTACTTTTATGGTGTTTGCACACTTTTCATAGTCCATGGTCATGCTGAAGTGTCCTTGAGCAAAACACAAAATTCCTCAAATCCAGGGTTACTGTACTAGAGCTGATCCTGATATCTGACCCCCACATGCAGAAGACAAAGGAACAGAAAATTCTTCAAATTTCATCCATTTTGAAGCATGCTGATGTGAAAGGCAAATAATTACAATATGCTTTTCTGATTAAACTAGAAATAAAAATAACAAACCTAATAATGGATTGATGCTGTGGTTTATTATTTGCATGGTGTGAAGTGTAACTGTCATCAGGCACACTGCACACTCATGAGAGATGTAGGGATAAAAATAGTAAAGTGACAAGACAAAGGAATCTTGATTAAAACTTTCCAACACTGTGGATTTCTTCAGTAGTTCACTGCTCAATAACACTTACAGAAATTCCGTATTTGCACTTATTACATAGCATTATGTTCTATAAGAAGGGACAGACAGCATTGTGCAGCAGAACAGTATTTGGAGTCTTTCATGGCTTTTTCCAAACTCCAGATTGTTGTCATGCACCTCCTGCCAGTGACTCTGGCCCTCAACCCAAATTCATGAGGTGCTGCACTGACATGGAGCTCTGTGGCTCTGTTGGTCTCCTGCCTGGATGATAAATTCAGCTGGAAGAGTCAAGTTGATTTTACATTTTTTTCTCTTTTGCTAATGTTGGAGGCTACCGTGTCCTTTTGAATTCCCAACTCTTACAAAATTTTCTCTCTTCCTTGATCTGCTTCCTCACTCTTGTGTTTTCCCAATTTTAAAAAAAAACACTTTTTGGGACTTCATGTCTAATCTTTCGCAATCTCTATCATTTTTTAAGGCACACTTTAAAAAGACCTACTTTTTTAAAAATGTTACTGTATATCACTGATTACACCCAAGGTGTACATGACAAAAACACTGCAACAGTATCTTATTTTTTTCTGAGATTCATGAATTATTCTGAATCACATGATGTGGATATAAAGATTGTTTTGTTGAAATGTTGTTAGCAACAAATAAACTACAATATACTGTATAATTGTGGGACAATTCTACTCTATTCCAAAGAGAGAAATGCTGTGCATGGCACAACCTGTAGCTACTATTAACGTATTATTTATTATGATGACAATTAAGGACCAACTCTAAAATTACTATTCACAAAATACACAGAGTGGGAGTCCTAAAAATCACTTGAAAGTTGTGTATTGTTTGAAATTAAGTGCTGCAGGTAAACAAGCATACATTTAGAGCTGGGATGAGATTTGGATAAAATTACACCTAGTTAGCAAATACCACTTTAAAAGTAAAAAGGGAATAATAACTCATATAACTAATAATGAAACAGCAGTTTAAGAGGGATCTGAATATGACGTTAATGCAATTTTGTTTCCATCCTGCTGCCACAAGATGGCAACCCTGCCTTTGTCAACACATGAACAACTTCTAGATACTGTACATCAAAATTCATATAATACATTCAAAACAGACCTCATTCACTTTGTGCACTTTTTATTTTGACTTTCTGTATATGTAGCCTAATTTGAATATAAAATATTACTTTTCATCTAAAACAATAAAACCATGTTCTGTAACTCCTGAACACTATCACCAGTAATGTTGGCATGAAACTGTACGTCAGTTTTGTCTTGTTTCTAATCTCCACACTGAGCAATACAAGTAGTTACAATTACAATACAAGAGCTGCTTCCTCATTGAAAAAATATATATGGATACATTGTCTCTCATAGAAATAATAAGAAATAAATAGGCAAACTGGAAATGAACAACTTTCTGACAATAATTTGAGATGAGGTTAGATCATAAAGCAAAAGACAGTAAGAATAAAAATGGTACACGTAATAAAAAAGTAATAAACTAGTCAAGCCATATAGTCTTAGAAAGACAGAACATTGTGAGTCAGTGGATTGTCAACAGAGCCAATGTATTCATACAACTGCAGTCCAGCAAGTTGCTATAAGGGTTTGTTTCTGTAAACATACACCACTCAAGTACTGAATTAGTATGATTTTAAGGTACTTAAGTTAAAGAATGATCTCACCACTTCTTCCACTGCTGAACACCTCACAAAATGATCCTTGTGTACTTTTCTTAGTCACTTTACAAAGAAATAAAATATGAACTACTAAACATCCTACCAAACCTCTGTATCTATCCAACTAGTCAATATATCACGTCTGATCTTGTATCCAAATCTATTTCTGTACTCGGTGATTGCGCAGGCCCAAATACTGTCTGTCAGCACTTATGATTTGTTTTAGTTTATTTGGATGTCAGACTAGTTGCTTGCTGCAGTAAAGTTTTTGTAAAGCAAATTTACTATACACTTTACCTGTGACTGACGCCTCAGGTGAAACTATCTAAATTATCCAGGTAGAATAAACACTAACAATTTGCAAATGGTACATGCAAGTAGTCTAGTTTTACATAAATGTAAATAATTTGTATTTTTTTAAAAACAGGGGCGGAGGTTGGGACTCTTTAGCTTAAGGTGCATTTCTCATTCATAGAAGAGCTGGTGTGAGTGTATAATATTGCCATCAGACCTTTCACTTTCAGGTTCAACTGAATCACACCGGACACAGCAGTAAGTCAACTTGTCCTCACGGTGGATTGCTTACAGATGACACAGCATAGACCTGGGAGGAGAGGATGTTGACTAAAATAGTGTGAATCACTCCTGGCAGAAGAATCAGTGCTAATGCAATTCTCTTTCATTTCCTTTCATAAGCACAAATTAGATCAGCATCTCGGAGATGTAAAAGCTAATGTGTTCAGACTGCTGGTGATTTCCCTTGAATTCAACCTCAGCTCCAGCTAACTACTACATTACTCACACCACTTCCTCTTCCCATTACGCCTTGTGTCATGTGCTCATGAATGATCTGACTCCAGGAGATGACCTCATGTGTGGGTGCGAGTGACTGAATGCTCCTTTGAGACGTTTTAATTGTTCTGAGATTTACTTTGGTACAAGCTATGGCACATAGTCACTGGTCTGGTCTTCATAATGCCATATCTAATTCAACACACGAGGCCTTAAGAGGGTGGCTGTAATAAGTGTTTCACTTTATTTCACTTACTGTAGGATCAATAGTTTTTGCCATATCTTTATTTCCACAAAAAAAACATTCCTTTTTTACTTTATGAATGGATAAATGACTTTGCTCTGTACTGTAAAGTTAACTGACATTTTGCCAAATTAACCTGCCCCAGGTTTGATTACATAGAAATATATTTAGGAATATGCAACATAGAAGCACAAAACTGAAACATTGTCTTAAAACAAATTTTTGATGCACAAACCTTCTTCAAGACAGAGCCTAAAGATCATAGATAATAAAGTATGACCAACCTTAAGGCCCTTATCACATCAGTTAAACTTGTGATGTATTAGTGCTTATTCCAAAAATACATTTTAATTTAAATCAGCACAAACCACCTCAGTTGACAAACAGTGAGCCTGAAGCTTTCAGGGCCCCCGAGAGAGTTTTGCTTCCCATGGCAGTTGCCCATCTTGCCATTAAGTCTGAATTTGGTATGATGAGGGCATATTAGTGAGAGAAATGTGATTAGAGTAGTTTTCCCCGAGAATTATAGAGAATAAAATAACTGAAATCAAACAATTCCTATTTGTGCTGGGTTTCCTTCACTCCTCTTCTTACCTGGATGACATCAGTGAGTCCGTGGTCACCACCAGCATCACTGCACCTCTCTCCACGTTTCCAAGTAGCTGCCAGCGAAAATCCTCAGCCTGCTCTCCCCGCTCATTGGTGACACGGGACGCCCATCACAAGCAGACATCTCCGGGGCATTCCCCATCCGCGTACTCCGTCGGAAGTGGCCGTCCTTTCCCTTTTCCTCCATTGGGCCGAGCCGCTGTCAGTCGGTTCCCCTCACGGTGATCGCAGTCCGCCTCTCCGGCTCTCTCTGTCTGCTTAGCCCGCCGTCATATTGGCTGCGAGAAGCAGCAGCGACCACGGCGGAAAAAGAAGACCCCCACCATGATGAAGAACGGGCTTTCGCTGCTCTCGATCACTTTAGCCTTTTAAAGACATTTGAGTAGTATTATTTTTTAAAACATTCGGGATGATACCATCAAGTATCCGCGGACGTTTAGTGTTTTTTATCGACACCGTGGTCCGCCAGGGGGATATATGCCTGACTTCTCTTAATAGCCATTTTTTGAAGACAAAGAGAGCTGTTCAATAGAGCTTTCAGAAAGGCACAAGGGTAAGATATGAACTCCAGAAACAAATCATCGCCATGTCACGTTTGTCTACTTCGTATTTATAGGCCACACAGCATCATTTGGTTTATTTGTGTCATTTTTGTGTCGATTTTTCCCAAGCTAACACGCTAACCCCGCTAGCTGGTTGGCTAGCCAAAGCTAGCTTTTTGACAGCTCTTAAGCCTGAATCGTAAGTTAAGCTATATCTGTTGCCAACAAACAGAAAACAGTTTAAATGTATTCTGATAAATATTATGTATCTGACTAACCAAACCAGCTTGTCAAATATGAGCGTAGCTAACGTTATCTTCAAGGCTGTAGCTACATTTAGCGGTATATTGGGACTATGGTCAGCGTTACCGTGTTAGCAATCAGCTAACGTTAACTTGGCTGGGACCTGGGGAAAAGTGGGGCCTCCAGAAACCTAAAGGCCTTCCTACCATTATAGAGCAGCTAATAAATAACGTTATTGCTCGATAATTGGTTGTCTACTGTTGACATTAGTGACAGAACATACCTGTCATGGTAGCTAATGTTAGTATAACGGGACTGTACTGTTCAACATTATGGTAAGATAATATTCAAACGAAGACAGTTTATTGTAGGAGTAAATTGAGGTGGTTATCTCTAGCCCTAAACGTTGTTAGTTTTATTGTTTCCAGTTGTTTTGACTGGATCAATGTGAGATAAATCTGTGTTCCTCTGTCTGTCACCACAGTTTTTGATTAATTACTGATTACAAACTACTAACAAAGCTACATAAGAGCAGGATAATTATCACCCAAACACCATATTGTTGCACTCCTGAAGAACAATGCAATATTGAGTTGCAGGTATATGTTTGGTGCTGCATAATCTGCCTCCATTTGAACTCCCTATTTTTTATCCAAAAATACATCACAAGTTTGCATTGTGGAGGGGAGAAAACTCAGTAGCTTGCAACATCAACATTGTTGTTAAAATGTTTAATATTTGTTGAGATTTAAATGATGGGAAGGATAAATGTGTTGTATCAGTCATTTACAGACTCTCTATGGCTTTCAGTCATTCCACATATCTCAGAATGCGAGACGCTGCAAATATCTCATTAACTCTGATCTGGTCTGAGCAGTGAAGGCGTCCTCTCTTAATCTTGTCTTCTCTCCAGCCCTCTCTTAGATCAGTATGATCCCAGGAGAATGGGTGTGTTGGCCTGCCGGAGAGCAGAAGTAGCCTAGTTCTGTTGCAGGGCAGCTTTAAACGGTTGTGGACTGGAGCTTACTATCGGTGTGGCCGTTGTTATCAATGGCGTTGATAACAACGGCCATAGAGTCATAGAGAATTATCTAGGACGGTTATAGTTAAAATAATCAAGCTTGATTTAGCTGAGCAGAGTGAATTCTTAGCGGAAATCTGTAATATGAGATGCCCTAGCTTTGTGTGTCCTGTTGTAGACATAAAATTTAAATTCTATGTTATAATGTTACATAAATGTTTAGAGCAGGAGTTAAACTTGATTGTAACTTATACTTGTCACTAAATGGTTGCATGTTCTTTGTTGATTTGTCTGATACTAGTGTACAAGGGCATGCAATGGTTTGTGTCACCGTCTTTGCATAAATTAAATGCATTGACCTGAAAGATAGTGATGCCGTATTTTACTATTATTATTTTTTTAATTTTATGTCTAATAAGAATGGAGCCATGCTAATGAGGACAGCATAAGGGCAGATAAGCTAACTAACATTGTAGCAGACCACTCTTAGTGGTCTTTTCATAACATTTGTAGTAACTCATACACACAAACTCCCAGCTCCCTGTCTCCTCACTTGTCAGGTTAAAATTCTAAATCCCTGCCATTTATTATCAATTAATAGTGAAGCCATCTAAATATGGCTAAAGTTAACAGACTAGCAAATAAATGTTTTAATTTTCAAATGTGTAGCTCTAGTGTGATCCAGTATGTAATAGACTAGGGTGTATTGGCTAGCATGTTTTTTTCTGTTTGGGGACCTCCATAATTCATATATGTAATGGGTTGATTATTACATTGTGACGACACTCGTAGTGTTTAATTATTGGTGTATTTTAATCATACTTTTAACGGCACAGTTAACGTTTTGGAGAGGTTGGACCCTAGCCGTGTGTGTTGTTAACTAGATCTTTTCATTGTTTGTATTTTTGACATGATTAGCCAGCTGAGGGATAAAACACACCAACCCCGATGGAAAATCCAGCCTCTCAAGATGTAGCTGATATGACATTAGCCTCACAATTCCAGTTCATCTGGGAGGAAGGACAGCAGGGTGTGAACATGCAGCTTTAGTTTGTAGATCAGTGTCTTCATGTTGACAGTAAAATTACAGAATCAAGACAAATGCTGGCAAATTTTGGTTGTGGCTGGTAAGATTTTGTGCTCCAACAAAAACTTTGACGGTTGAGAGATGGTTGTTTGCCTGTTTTGCTTTCTAAAATCGAATTGGCTGAACAAATTGTTCAAGTACATTTTGAGTCATGTTGCCTTTGATCAAATCTCTGATTGACTGTCTTAAATCAGGCAGTTTGAGCCTGATTTAGGATTTTCTTAAATTGTCAAGACTATTAATATTACCACTATACCACCACCACACTGAAATCATGCGTAAATAACACTGTAAGTAACACTGCAGTTAAAATGTATTGTGTGATGTAAGTAGAGATGCACTACCATTTTTTTCAATCCAGTTTTTGATACCTCATTAACTGATGCCCAGTCCAATACCAATGCTCAGTTTACTGTTCAATCTGTTATAATGTTTATAACATAAGGCTGTAACTACATGTCACCTCTTACCTAAAAGTGAAGATGTTATACATGAACATTATTTTTAGGTTCGAGCAGATTTTAGTGACGTTGTTCCAGAAGGTTTATAACATTGTATTTATTGTTACAAATTTGACAGTAACAATAATTAAGACACATTATTTATTTATTATTCCCATCACTAGGGAATTGTTAAGATTTTATTGATACCAATGCCATTATTGATTCTGTTTATTGGTCCGATTCTGTATCGATTCCTGATCAATTTTCTGCACGGGGGAAAAAGTAGGCCTACACAGGGTTTCAGTGTCAACGCACCTGTTTTATTATCTCCACTGTTTATCAATGACCTTGCATGCTGATGAATATATGAAACATAACTGGTAAATAAGATGAATCGTCCAGAACCAAAAGTTAACTACATTAATTAATGAATTAATTAATTTGAAAGCAATGTATAGTCTCCTGTCTGAGGGGGAGGAGGAGTGCTCCACTGTGTTATTAACGTCATGTCTCCAGCAGTGGAGAGCAGCCTCTCTGCTGCACCGTTAGCTCTGGGGAAAGCCATCAGTGTCCAAGACGCTGAACGACGCTGAGGTGAAAGACTAAACACAGAGTTATTTTCATCATCTTTTTCTCACCTATTGTCTTTTTCTTTTTCTGGTTTAAGTTGTTTAATGCTGCAGTGTGTGTTGGTCAGCCAGTCTCTTTTGTTACTGCTGATTGCTGCTCTGCTCTGCTAAAGTTAGTGTCTGAGTGACAGCGTAGAAAGTTCACGGTATACTTCACGTCCATCTCGCAAAGGTAATTATTTACTCATTACATCAAAAAATGCTCTAGCATGTGTGCGCTGTCCGGAGGCTGCACTGCCCTCGCAGTTGAGTCTCGCTTTTCATTCTGTCAACGTCACATGCCAGGACATTGATAAGAGGAATTGATAAGCTTGGAGGCATACAATTCCAATGGATGGGACAATTTAGAACCGGTTCTCAATTCCCATTCCTAGGCATCACTAATTCTAAAATTATTTTTAATATATTTAAATCCTCATTCAGACTGTTGATATTGTAAGACCTCTTTCTACCAAACCAATAAAATGATTACAACTTGAAGGTAGTGACTAGGAATGGTAATTATTAATCAGTTATCAATGTTCAGAACAGCTGAAGTTGCATACAGTTGAGATGCATGCCATAATGTGAGAAACTACGATCAAAGCCCGTGCTGTGGGCACAGTGCCAGTGGCTTTCCATACAACAGGAATCACACAATCTAAGGTGTTGCTTACCTTTAGGACATGCTGCAGGAGTTGGCTCCTCTTACCTGCAGCGCTTTGTGCAAGCAGTTCATGGTGACTGCTGCTTTTACTATTCCTCAGGCTTCCCAAAAATGAAGGATTGATGCACAATATTTAATCAGCGGAGGGGTCACAGTGTACATTGATTCACATTTGACCATGTACATATGTGATGTAAGCCTATTGAGATCGGGGCACCCCATTTCATTTTTGTCACTCAATAAAGATATCTGAAGGCCACAGCCCCTTTTCAGTGCAGCACCGATCAACTTAAAATAATCATATAAATGTTTATGTGCAGAAGCAGGAATAGCAATCTTGAAGACAGCATTATATCATTCAATTAATTAACTTTTGTTTTGAATCCATAAACTACTTAATCATGCGTGCTACAAAAAGTGATTAATAATATGGCCAACAATTGATCAATAGGTGCAAGCATTGCAAACCTGTTTGTGTCCAATGTTGCAGACCTTGGAGATGAGATTTAGTATACAGTCACTGCCACACTACAAGAAATACCAAAACTGAAATAAGAAAATTTTAAAATGAAAGTAAATTTGTCTGACATTTTTTATGCTTGATATTAATGGTAATGCAGTTGTGAATATGGGCATATAGGAAGAAAATGATGAATCAAGAATTGTTTTGTAATCAGGTTTAGTTGCAAAATAGCTCCCCGGCCACAGCTGGTAGCACTCAACAATTTGCTAAGAAGTATTCTGAGTGGATAAGTGTGTGTGTGTGTGAGGGGGGGCATTGCAGTGATGGCATAGTCTTCATTGTTTATAACTGAGATGGAGTGCAAAAAAGCTTTAAAACAAGCGTTTCAAGTTTAGCGATTGTAATCATCTTTGAAGTGCAGCATGCAGATGTTACTATGATGGAATCCATCACGAAAATAATTCCTAACTGATGAATTTGCTGAATTGGAATTTGGTGCTGAAAAGCATGTGGATGCTTTGCCAGTTGTGTTTTGAAAAAAAAAGTTAACCATGACATCAAAATATTCTTTGTCACTGGAGCTCTGTCTCAAGCCAGCAGCGATCAAAGTATACAAATTATAATCAGTTGCTGTGTATTTTTGTACTTGCACTACCCCTTGAGAGAATGAAATGAAGACGTCCAACGGACCGGACAATGCACCACCCTCACTCAGGCTTAGTGTGCAGATGCAAATGGAGCAGAGAATAGGGGAAAAACCACAACGAATGAGTCATGTCACATTTGGTGGTGTAGCGTAGCTGGATGAATAAGATATTATTTTTCATAGCAACAAAGTTAGTGCAGGCTGTTGTGTAGGCGTATATCTAATGACTGTGAAGTGGAGATGCATCATCTTTTGTGAGGACAAAGCAAGTCAATAAGTGGGATGACGTCATGAGTTTGTTAGTGATATCCCTTGGAACTACCCTCGGTAAATCAACTTCATCAGTCATGTGCTGAAGACCAATCGGGTTTCCTGTGCATCACAGAAGCCTCGTCTATCACAGCTGACTGTGCAAATCCATAATGTCTATATCAATATTAAACTTCCCTGCACACAGGTTGACATGATGCCTGCTTTTAGCCCAGAAGCAGATTGAGTTGGCTTATCATAAAAAAGATGTGGGAGGAAGTGAGAGAGACTAGCCACAAAGAGTCAAACATCATTTATTGTGTGGCTCAGTGAATAGCACATGCAATTAATATAAGACAGGAATTAAATTTCTATCAAATCAGTAAAAGATGAGCATGAAGACTTTTATTATCTGCTTTATTTTTTGCATGTTGGAAATGTTTACATTTTCTGTTATTGCTGAAATGATTGAATTTACCTCCAACTGCAAAATGTGTACCCAAATGAAATGCATGAAGTCCAGAAACAGTGTTTGAAACGTGTAAGGAAATACTGCATTATGGAATCCTTCTAAGTTTTGTTTTTGGCAAGCCACCTACTGAACCTGTGGTGACTTTGCTCATGGTAAAATGTGATTCATTCAAACACCGTTTGTGCCACTACTTTTAAATGCCCGTCAAATCGTAGAAGAGTGATAATTTAACTGCATATGAGAGTGTGTATGTGCATATACATGTGCCCTGTATGCTGCTGTTACAGGGAAAGTTTTTGGTCAGGTCTAGACTGGCTCTGTAATACAGTACATACCAGCAGATCAGCTGTGAGCAGATCCTGGGTTCATTTATAGCTGTGGCCTTGTGTCCCTGCACGTCTGCCTGGCAACTCCTAACTTTGCTGTTCCAACTACTCAAGCTCACCCACCTCTCAGACACTTTGGCCCCGTTATACTCACACCACGTGTAATTACTAGATACACGGCAGTCTGGGGATTTTAAATGTAGGACATTCTTTATGTAGCTTGTGCCTCAGTGTTATATGTAGGTGCCATTGCTGTTGCACGATTTCTCCACCTGTGACTTAATCAGTTTTGTCTCCTGTTATCTTCAGGTCCCAGGGGCTCCAGTTGATGAAGAAAGTGAGCAACATGTGGAGCAACCTGAAGAGCAAATGCCAAACACTCTTTCACAACAGCAGTTCAGGACCCAGTGAAAGCAGGGTTGAGGCAGATGCTGTCCACTGTGTGGTGGATCTTGGCCAAGGAGGTGGCTCAGGTGAGGCTCAGGCATCAGGAGCCTCCAGCCCATCGAGGAGCCTCCTCCCAGTGCCAATGGTAACAGCAGGACGCCGCCATCACAACTGTGTGTCGGACATCCCTCAGCTAGTAGAGATCACTATCGACAAGGACACTGAGGATGTGCGAGGGGGATCAGGGGGTGTTCCCCTGGCCCGCAGAGACTCCTATTCCCGTCATGCTCCATGGGGGGGCAAGAAAAAACACTCATGTTCCACCAAAACCCAGAGCTCTTTGGAGGCAGATAGGCGGTCTGGGCGCCTACGTGGGAGTGGGAACCGTAGGGACAGGCGTTATGGAGTCAGCTCCATCCAGGAGATGAGCGACTCTGTATCTGGAGGACGTAGTCTGAATGCTCGGTCGTTGCGTCAGCGGTTAAGTGAGACTGTAGGGCTGTGCTTACCCCTGCCAGCTCGCAGACGCTCACGCTCATCTAAGAACCCCGTCACCTCCAAACGTAAGATTCACCTGACTGAGCTTATGCTGGAGACTTGCCCCTTCCCACCAGGCTCAGACCTTGCCCACAAGTGGCACTTGATCAAGCAACACACAGCACCGGTCAGCCCGCATTCCTCCACTGCCCTGCTGGATGCCTTTGACCCAGCCCACCCCTCTCCTGAGGATGAGGAGGAACGTCTCCGTGAGCGTCGCAGACTTAGCATCGAGGAAGGTGTGGACCCACCACCTAATGCACAGATCCACACCCTAGAGGCCTCAGTGCCAGGCTCCTCTCTCTACAAACTGGGACCAAAGATGGCTCCTGGCATGGGAGAGGCCTCTGGGGAAGGCCGGGCCTCAGGGACCGGCAGCTCTGGGGGTGCTGGATCATCAGGGGCCTGTGGGCAGGTGTTGGGGGCTACAGCGTCAGCCCAGGACTGTGACTCTGAGGAGGATTCGACCACCCTCTGTCTACAGGCTAGGAGGCCCAAACAGAGGCATGCCTCTGGGGATGGTCACCTGAGCCGGCAGCAACCTGGGCCCTGGAAGGTTCACACCCAGATAGACTACATCCACTGCCTGGTGCCGGACCTATTGCAGATCACAGCTCTGCCCTGCTACTGGGGTGTGATGGACCGCTATGAGGCTGAGGCACTGCTGGATGGACGGCCAGAAGGCACCTTCCTGCTGCGTGACTCAGCCCAGGAGGACTACCTCTTCTCCGTTAGCTTCCGCCGTTACAACCGCTCACTGCACGCCCGCATCGAGCAGTGGAACCACAATTTCAGCTTTGACGCACATGATCCTTGTGTTTTCCACTCTTCCACCGTCACAGGACTGCTGGAGCACTACAAGGACCCCAGCGCCTGCATGTTTTTTGAACCGCTGCTTACAGCGCCTCTCCATCGGACCTTTCCCTTTGGCCTGCAGCACCTGGCACGAGCTGCCATCTGCCGCTGGACCACTTACGATGGTATAGGTTCTCTGCCGCTGCCCCCTGCCTTGCAGGACTTCCTCAAGGAGTATCACTATAAACAGAAAGTACGAGTTCGCTGGCTGGAGAGGGAACCGCCACTCAAGGTCAAATAAGGCGGGTTTCTCCATAGCCGGTACACACACTGCAGGAGGATTACAGAACTTGAGAAATTCCTCATTAGCCAATTAGAGGCTATACTGACATGGCTCTCTTTCTGGTGGGGGATGGAATTAAAATGTAACAAGCTATACAAGATTCATTCTAATCTTTGTTTTAGTTATTACTTACATCACAGAAAATACATATGATTATATTCAGTATAATGCTGTCTGGCAAGCACATGTTTTTGTGTTGAACAGGTTTTTATTTGACAGGGAGGGAAGACACAAATATCAGTGCTTTGTGTCTTTTCTCTCCCGCTTTGTGCTAAATGTCTGCCTGATCCCACAACATCACCCTGCCTGTAGACCTGCCTGCATGCCTCCCTGTTCATCCCAAATTGCTGTTTAGGCCCACATGGCTACATTGTACAGTTCACTTTGTGCTTTCTCTATTTTTTTCTTCCTTAGCTTGTCAAAGCACCTAGTGGAGCACCTTCCCAAGAGGTGTGTGGGTTGAGAGGGCTTCTGGAGGTGCTATTGGTATATTGCAGTCAGAGCTTGTCCCATGGATAAAGCTACATAAGGCACATTCTTTGCCATCTCTTTGCACGCAAGCATCAGCTAAGCCAGAGACAGGGACGGATTCTGAGAGGGTCCATAAAGTTCAGGACAGTACATCAGGGAAATGAAGTGCTTTCTAAAGACTATAGATTAGTCCTTAAAAACACTAGTTCCTCAATAAGCAGTAATAGTGAATGATGAAAAATGAATCAGTCTACTGTGTCGTATTTAGTCAGCAAGCTAAACTTGTCAACTTTATTCCCACTGTGCGAAATTGCTTTTAAAACAGGGGTGACAGATTGTCAGGAAATATTCTTGCCATTGTTAGTTCTCACAGCAGTCTGAGTTCTTCACTGGCCACAGGCAAACTGTGTGCATGCTATTGTGTATACATGCACAATTCATTTCTTCCTGTATGAAATTTAGCTCCTAGGGTAGCATTTGAGCAGTCTGGTCTCTTTATGGAATTGTGTTATGGCTTTATAGTGATAAGTTTTACACCAGCCTCCTTTTTAGTTAGCATCTTTTGGATTGCATCTGGCATACAGAAAGCTTTGACCCACTGTATCCAAGTTGGTTAGTTTTCTTCACCAGACACTTGTAACATTGGTGCAGCTAGCTTTGCACTTTGGTTAGAGTAAGGAATGCTAACAAGTCTTTTCAGAGGAACTGGGGCACATGTGACAAGCGGTAGGTAAATAGACAATCAAAGAAAATTCAGAATGCCAGTGTCCCTTTTAAGTGAGCTGTGAGCTGGTCTGCTGGTACTTCTAGTGAGGCTTGTTAGGGAATGGGGACACCCTATAGTCAAAGCTCATAAATGGGGAGGACAGCCACCCTTGTATGATAGACTTTATAAGAATCTGCTTGTGAAGAAAGTGAACTACAACTCCCACGATTAGATTGCAGTACTCCTTTCCTCTTTAATTTATATTTCTTTTATAAACTATGTTAAAATGTGTCAAGCAGTTTTTATGAAGAGCACTGTGTTCTTTCCAATTGGAAAGAAGTGATGTAGCCTTTTCTTGGGAGTTGATGGTGTCACCCACTTTATGGCTTATTACTATAAGGAATCCCCATCAGATGCGTTTGTAGTCGTGAGTGCGGGCAGCACTCAGCTGTCGTTAGGTTGGCATATCTTTGAGAGCTTTAGTTATGTCATCTGAATGATTTTAGCTGTGTGACTTGGAACATAAACACTGCTGGCTAGCTGGTCATTTCTGTCATGTTCTCATTGTGAAGAGAAAACAAGTGTAACCTATGTGCCTTTTTAGAGAACCATTTGTCTTGTTCCATAATCAATTGCTTTTTAGTCCAAACCTGGAGGTGCTTCAACACAGTCCACTCTGATGCCATCAAATGAGACTGAAGAGAATCATAATGAAGAGGTGCATGAGCTCTAAGCTCACTTACTTATGGTGCACGTTAAATTTTTGTAAAGGATAAACGTTTAGTGGTGCTATGTTGGTTATGACAGACTATTGAAATAATTAGTTGTACATTAGTTACATCTGTTCTCACTCACTAATGCATGCATTATGTCTGGTAGTTTTGAAAAAGTATTAGGTCTTTAGTGGGTCCAATGCCAGCCCTACTGTAGCATATGCCAGTGAAAAATATCCATGTTTGTCCAGCCCTAAACAGTGTAGGTTCTAGTCTGTAACCTGACAAATAGATCCTAATGAGAGGGCAGGAAGGTCAATCCTGTTCCATGAGCATTTTTATCTGAATAATACAGCTTCTGATAACCATGCCCAAATTATTTGTCAGGAAGGTGTTAGAACTAATCAATCAGCAACGGTGTTTGTTCTAACTTATTTAGTAGTAAATTCACATTACCTAGCTTTTTAACAAATTGAATTAGTTGAGCTTTTAATAAAAAAAAAAATACATATGACTGTGGGAAGATGAAATGGGTGGAGATGAGCAGATTGGCTCTCTTAAGGCATTTAAAGATAATTTTTTACATAAATATGATTAAGTGGAAAGTATGTAGACGAGAACCCTGCAGGTAATGTGTAAAAGTGTTACAGCTGAAACATGCATGAGATCATGATCACTGGAAAGGTAAACCTCTTAACTTCTCAAACTAGCTCATATTTTAATCCATGTGTATTTGTGCTCCTTTGTCTATCAGCCCACACATATGTTAAAGGTTATTTGAATTCTCATCAGTGAGGATGACTCATGAACAAATGTCAGTGCATTTTTTTTTTTTTTTTTGGCCCATGAATATCTAAGAGTCTGTGACCAAAGCCAGCTACCGACTGTGTGTATTAACTAGTAGGCTAATGCTTATTGCTGTGCTCAGTAGTGTTAATTAAGCTAAATTATATTTAAGCTTTACCATCAAGTCAAAGCTAGCTCCATACTCCAGTATGTAAGACTGCTCTTCTTTGTTAAAACATGTTCTTGGGGGAGAACTCGGTCCTGTCAAGTTCACACCTGAAAACCAAACCCTGACACTCATCACTGCACACCTTTTCTCTCCAAACCATTATCGTATTCTCACATATTTATCAGGCAGGCAACAAGAGAGTTTTTTATGCAGGTGGTAAGAGATAATTGGCATCGGTATAATGGTTAAAAAGCCACATATCTCACTAACCAATATTTGCTTTCTCCACTGCACTGTGAATCAATCAGAATTTACCGAACATTTCCTCACATAAAAGTCCGAAACATTTTCCGCTGCCCCGCACTTTGTTCTCAGAAAACTTGAATACTGTATGTGAATTGCCCATATGTGTTAGAGGAGCCGGGTGGGTGTTAGAGGGGGGGGAGGGGGGGGTTGGCATTTAAGTCGCTTGCATGTGCACTTTTATGTTTCAGGATTTTTAGCATCCACACTGAAAAATATATCTGAAAACCCACACACATCTTACCATCTCTGCCACCTGTCGTGCTACTGCCTAGCAATAGCATACAGATCCTCACAGTGCCCCACCCCACTTGCAGGCACTAATCACAGGCTAATATTACCATGTTGGGATATAAATTTACTGGGTACTAAAAGGGCCACTCTGTGTTGCCTCACGGGTGCTGTGTGACTGAGGGAGGCCTTTTTTAATGTTATTATTATATCCAACTCTCCACCTGGCCACATGCCTACCAACACTGTGTTGAAGTGGAGGTGACTGTGGTGTTGAGTGGACTTAAGGTCTGTTAAGGTCTGGCCCCTGTACTCTGTCCACCCCTGTCAGGGCGATGTTAGGCTGAAGTTAACATTACGGAGCAAGAAGGAGAGATGGAGCTGGCTCACTGAGTGCCCTGGCTTCCTGTTGTGGCAGCGGCACAGAGGGCTAGGAATTTTTTGAAGTAAATAGCACTTTAATTGTGTACTTGTGTTCCACAGTGCAGTCAGTGAGTATTAGGACAGTGATGCATTTTTGCTGTGTTGGCACTTTACTTCAGCATATTGAATTTGAAATGACTGTTAGGTGTTAATTTGAGGGTGCTTACATCCATATTGGGTAAACATACTCTTTGTGACACTGCAGGTATATTTTTTTAATACCCACAGGCAGAAGTCATTTTGTCCCTATAAAGCTTTTGGGAGCTTTTTGACTTCAGTTTGGTCCTCATCATGTAAGACATCCTCAGATGGATTGAGGTCAGGTGACTACTGTTTTGGCGCTCAAACTCCTCTGTTGCCTTGTCTATATTTTTAGGATCATTGCTTGCTTTCTTTGACATTAAATGTCAGGATTGCATGTAAAAAAAAAAAGAAAAACAATTACCACCCTATTGACCTTATATTGATTTGAACACCCTCAAACATCCTCCAAAACTTGAAAGACAGCCTTTTAACCACGCAGTCTTTGTAATTAGCAATGTGCCGCAGTACAGCGCCAAAAACAAAAATTGAAAATGTCTCACTGTGCGAAAACTTGTGGACCGCACTGTATGTGTATTAGCTCAAGATGGCGAGTTTTGTGTGAGTGTTAAGAAAAAGCCGGTGGTCCTGAAATATTTCACATAAATTCAGGCATTGTAAGCTGTGTCGATGGAGCTTGATTCTCCACCATGCTGCAGGCTCGGTGCATGCGTGTATGTTGTGTGGGAGGTATATTTTGTGTATGGACAGAGCCACATGGAGGGTTCCAGTGGAGGGGACGCAGAGTTGACTGTGAGGGGTGATGACTGTGACTCCTATGAACAATGCCTCTGCCCCTGTCCCACCCCCCTTATTCTCAGGCAGGCCCATTGCAAGGAGAGTCCCAAGACCCTCTCAACCCAGTTTTCCCCATGGGAAATATCTGACATTAACCGTAGCACATGTTTGCCATATAACCCGTAGATTTAGAAGAAAAAAAAAAACATTGTATGTATGATGAATGATGGAGTTATGTAATAGGAGCCCGATGAAAAGACATTTTATTCTTCTGTGGTGCATTAACTGTCTGGAACACATACATTTGCACACACTTACTGTCAACACTTCTTCTGACACCTGCACTACCCCAGGTATCGACACACACTCACAACCCCCCCCCCCACCATTACCCCACCCTAAGCCAGGGATGTGTAAACATGGACCACATTTAGCCAGCACCACCTGTCTGTGTGAAAAACAAAGATAGGTGTTTACGTGTATATTCTATGTTCTTAAAAAAAAAAAAAAATGCCGTGAATTGAACTATTTTGACCTTATATTGTCATTAGTATGACACTATTTAGCTGCACTATGAGAGCCTCGTTTGTGGCAAGAAACCACTGGGTCTGGTCTGGATGAGAGACAGGCTGGCTGTATCGCTAGCTGTCCCATTAAACTACAGCACCACCCCTGGATGTAGGACTCCTACCCCCACCTCGGTACGACTCATGGTTTCAAACAAACTAACATTAAAAAAAAAAAGATATTTTTAACATTTTTTTTCATGTTTCCCATATATATTTTAGAAAGCTGGGTTAAGTGCTATATGCAAACAGAAAAAGATGTATGAAAGAATTATTATTTTTCTTTATTACTTCTCCCTAATATGCAATGGAGTGTAGTGTAACAATGGTTGCAATCCTCTGTCACTTTAATGCTGTATGTGCACATTGGTTGCTGTGTGGATGTGGGTGCCGAGGCAACAGGACTTGACAATGATGGGAACTAATGGTTGTCACTCTGCAGAACCGCCGTGTCCCCAGACCGCCTTATTCGTTCTGACCAATCACAAGAGCCCTTTAAATCCGGGGCCGCAGCCACTGCCACAGGCTGACCAAGCTGTCGTCAGACGAATATCGCTGTTCCAATTTTCTTCTGCTTTTCCTCGCTTTTTCTTCTTTTTCTTTTATTTTCCTCTGCTGTCAGGTAGGATTTGGAGCGTGTAAATGGCATAATCATGTTCACATTTCACTGTCTGTTCTGTGTATCTGCTTCACCATTCAAAGAGAGAAAAAAAAAACAGTTGTTTTCCAGTATAACCTGTTCATTTTTAAGAGCCGTATGATGCGACACTTGTAGCTGTCACTCTTGGTGCTTGGCTTATGCTTCATTGTCTTAATATTCCAAATAAAACTGTTAAGTGTAATCCACACTGGCCCATGATATAATACTGAGTATGTTTTCTTTATTATGTTGTAATACACTCCTGGCAGTGTCCCTGGAGTGAGTCAGAGTGTGATGTGGTCGTAGATCAAGGCGACATCTGGGTGTTCGATTTCAGTTAATGTTCGATGGCGCAGTATTCAGTAAATTCGAAGTATATTTTAATGTATCAAAGTTGCCCACCCCGTGTTGATAATCATGACACATAATTAGATTAGACGTTTAGTAAAACTGGGTTTTAAAGAAAATATCCAAAATTGATTCACTCCAAAAATGTATTTTGAATCAGTTGAAAGGACTGTTGTCTGTTGTCATAGCCCCAACCCAAGTAGCTCATGAGGGCAGACTGTGTGCAACATATAGTAGTACTATGGTGCAGCCCTGAGTACATTTTTGGTGTTTTTTTTACTTCTGACAATAAAAATAAGTACTGGCTTTAAGATTTAAATTGCCTACAGTACATTACAACTTAAATGGCTTTTCCTCCAGTCATCAGTGATACACTATAGAGTTAAATTCCCACCAAAGATTTAATGATGTTATTAAGCCTTCCTTTTGGTGGTTTTCAGAGAACAAAATATAACTTTATAAAACCAAATATGCCAAAACTATAAATTTTATTATTACTTTCCAGTACTTTTTGAAAAACACTGAAATATGAAATTATACCTGGATATCACCATTTGCTTCCCATTTCAGTTTGAATCGGATTCAAAAACTGTCAAGTCTTTTGACATGTCACCTTAAAATATCCTATTGAGCAAATCCCAAACACTTAACATGGGGCCAGCACACTCTCACGCAAACGCACTTATTCTGCAGTTCAACTAAAACAAATTTTCTTCATCACAAAATAAAAAAAACTGCTGCAGAGTCCTGGTCCAGGTGTTGAAGCCTAAAACTAATGTCCGTTTCACTTCACTTCACCAAAGCAAGTTATCCAAATCAAAATTCACATCCAGCAGTTGTTAGTACTGACGAGTTGATGGGTTGTCACCTGGACCGCAAAACCAACAAGGAAGAACTGGGCTTCAGAGCATTTAGAGCACTAGAATGAATGAAATACAAATCTAGAAATAAGAGAATCTTATCATTCTTAATCAATAAAAATTAAACAATAAAATCTTAATAAAATTACATTCTTTTAAGCTCTGCCCTGTAGTCTCACCTTTGGCGTGCAGCTGCTGGTTCAGCCTTTCTCCCCAATAGACAGTTGAACCCTGCACCCCTCCCCCACTGTGCCCACCAGTGGCTATGCAGACAGACACGACCAAGCTGCCTGGAACTTCACAGTTAAGTATTTGTTCGTTTGAAATGAAGTATAAATAGCATGTGGGTTATCGGTTTCAAGTTAGCTACCCAAGGCTAATGAATAATTGACGCTCACCCAGGAGTAGAGAGGGTGAGGGTAGGAGGCTTTCTGTGGGCTCAAAGAGCGGACAAGAAACCAACAAAACTGAGGAAGGGACTCGTAAACTTACAACAGTACGTTTGCGTTCATGCTCTCAAAACATACCCTCAACAAGTCCCCTGTTAAACCCTCTGGCACAACCAGAATAGAAACCAAGCAATAACTCTCCAGCTATAAGTTGTGGAATCTAGAGTTGGATGTGGGTCACTGACGAGAGGAGGAGGATAAAGTGGAGATGATGAAGGTCCTGTCAGTTTATCTGCTGGCCAGACCCACCAGATTTCATCTCAGCGTGGACCAGTCAGCTCTGTCTGAGACGCCTCCTTTTCAGCCCAGTGTGCAGGCCTCCACACTGAGCACAGCTCTATCTCTGCTTGGCACATTGAGCTGCAATAAGCAGTTGTTGGCAGCAGCATCAAAAGACATGTCAAGGGTGAGAACCATCACACTGCTATCAAGATAAGAGGGTTTGTTTTGTCTGCTGTTCCTGGCCAAGAACTTTATTTTGTGTTTTTATGTCATTTGATAATGAGGGTTCACAAACGAACTCAGTACTTTTTTGGTAAGACACACTTATTCAACACACTTAAATAGCCTGGTTCCACATTAGTGTTCTGGCATGCAATGTACTCGCCATGCTTTACTTTTTTTTTGTTTTAGCATATCAGTGAGTGGGAAAGTGGAAAATGTGGTGCAGAAAAATATTTCATGAATATCAAATGCTGTAGGTATTAAAGCAATACTTTGTCATTTCGGGAGATTCGCTTATTCGCTTTCTTGATGAGAGTCAGATGAGAAGATTGATAAACACTCATATTTGTCCTCTAAATATGAGGCTACAGCCAGCAGCTCTTAGCTTAGCATAAAAATGGGGGAGACAGCTGGTCTGGCTCTGTCTGAAGGCAGTGAAGCACCACTAAAACTGTCAAATTAACACGTTATATCTCATTTGTTTAATCTTTTTGTACAGATTGTAAGATTTTTGTACAGATTAAACAAATGAGATGTAACATGTTAACTAGTAAGAGGTTGCTGTCATGAGGTTGCCGTTTTGTTATCGAGTGCACATGTGTTGCAGACCCCCCTATTGTAGTATGTATGGCAGCTTGTTCCTGTCCATGTGCAAGCCTGCAGCTGTCCATGTTGGTATTAGAAGTATGAACAAACCTTAAATGAGAGTTTAGAGGTGCAGCAACGCAGATTTTGTTACCTTCGGACACAGCCAGTCTAGCTGTTTCCAATCTTTATGCTAAGCTAAGCTAACTATCTGCTGGCTCCAGTTTCACATTGAGAGGACAGATAGGGGTGGTATCAATCTTTTCAAATCTCAATAAGAAATCGAATAAAAAAAAGTGTATTTCCCAAAATGTTAAACTACTTCTTTAAGTTGGAACATATATGTGGAAAGTTTTTATTTTTAGATTTTCTCTACTGGTAATACCTATGAGGCCAGTTTTACAGCCCCATTTTCTGAAATCAGCGGCAGCGTGTGGGGGAAACTTTCCTCCTGTTACACTCTCTTGGGCTCATCTGACTCCTGTCTCACTTGTGAACTAGTTAGGCTTTTCATTTCCTTCACTTCTCGTGCTCTGAGCCCACATTTCTCCCCACACACAGTGCTAAGCCCAGAGCTCAACACAGATACACACCACATGGCTCCCTGCATGTTATCTGCACGCAAACTACAGTAAACTGGCAAGAAGGAGAAGACGAGGAGGAGGAAGAGCACTGAGTGCGAGTAAGAGACACTGCTGCTGCTTTTCCAGCGTTGGAGCGCCGCCAAGTCTGTGGCGGCAAAGTGAGCGTTGACCTCCAGTTAACCTTACGCGGATGCGCACACACGCGTGCACGCACACACACACAGGTGTGCGCTCGCACAAGGCTTACATCCATATTTCATTGCAGAAATATATCCGCCCGACAGTATTTTACACCCACTCCCAAGCTCACCTCCCAGTGGCTAAGACAGCTGAGGCAGGGCCGGGCCTGGAGACTGCTCCCCTTCCACCAACCAAGCCAAGAGCAACAGGGCCAATCACACAATCCTCTGGAGCAGAAGAGTCAAGGCAGACAGGGGCTTAAAGATGAACCGCAAGATTCATCAGTCAATTTTCTAGCTTTGTCTTGCCTTGCTTCTTGACAAATTGATTGAGCAATAACTCAGCTCTGACTGGACTAATACAGTTGGATCTTTATCAAAAGTGCTTCCGAACAGGTTACAGTAAGTGGTAGCTTTACCTTGTGACCTTTGCCCCCTACAAATTCTCAGACCTCCTTGAAAGTTGATTCCCCACCTGTCCAGCATGTGCTAGCCAAATGAAGTCCAGGTTCTGCTTCACATAATCTGATTAAAGCCAAACCCCCATTTATATCCCTCCTCCCCCTGACCGAACCTCCCTCTTCGACACCGCTTTTCTTCGTCGATCTCTCCACCCCTCAGCTCCAGAGAAGTTGGACCACATGTGAACAGTCAGTGAACGGCATCTGGACTGACCTCTTTTTTTTTTTTTGTTCTCTGGCAGAGACAATGGAAAATTTCAGTGGGCATGTCCTGTTAATTCCTGTGTCTTTCCCCCCTCCTTTGCACTTTCTCATTCTCTATTACCGTCTCCTTCCCTAATCCTATCTTAATCTTTCAATCTATATCTGTATGTATGTACAAACACTCATCCCAACCAATGTTTTGATTCTGAACATATCCAGTTCAGATTGCAAGGGTGTCCTATCCATCCTCTTTTCTTTGGTTCTCTGCTCTCACTTTTCTTCTCTCCCATTCCCCTGTGTCCTTCCCTTCCAGTGCAGTGTATCATTGCTGCTTGGCTGGCCTCCGCATAAACCCTTGGTTCGTTCAGCAGCCATGCTTACTCTCACCCTCGGCCTCCCCGTCGCTCAGCGAGCCTCCGGAAAGTTCTCCTCGCTCTGAACACTGGCACCAGGATCTGAATCCATGTATGTGTTTATGGAGTTCTGACAAATTCCTTCCTCCTCGCTCCCTCTCTTGCGTTGAAGACTTGACATGCGAGCATTATATTTAAACCCTCATTCCCCATGCAGGCAGAGGCAGTGTGGTGGAGGAGCTATGGGGCCTGGAGCTGAAGCTATGGCCTCTGTGGTGGCTGGTGCACCATTATGGAGGCAGCAGGACAGGCGAGCGAGGTTCAGATAGGTCTTGTGGTAGAGCTATGGGACATGTGGTGGGGCTGTATTTGCTTATGGCGGGGTATTGCCTGGGTCATTGGCATTGGGAATACTGGTCACTCTTTAATTAATTGAATTATGAATAAGATGCTCTAATCCACTGGGTATTAGGTTCCCCAGTAGATGTTGAGAAAATAACTGGTAGTGTGCCTACTTTTGTGTTAACTAGACCGAGTTGCACCACCTTATGGCTAAAGTAAAATATAAGAATGCATAGTAAAGTTACCACACATAATGGTATACCACATATTAAGTTAATAAATCAGTCCTATAACAACCCTACTGGTTGGTGTTGCCTCCAGATTGGAGTCATACAGTATATACTGTATAGTTAGGGGTTTTAAGGTTTGAAACAAGACTATAGGCCGCAGTATGGTTCGAAGTGCTTTTTAGATCTTCTAAGGATTGGTTTATGCTCGTTCAGCACTAGTTCGTACAGTTTGTTGTCCAACCACATCAAAAGTGTTTATAATTATTTCAAACTGCCACACTGGAAGGCGGAGTGAAAACTGGGTCATCATAAAGAGGGTGATATCATTTAATATATGGGGATAATATGGCACATATTTTCAGAAAGTCTCTCCTGGAAGGATATTCATAGTGTTGCACTTTGTTTTTCACGTTAAAACAGACGTTAATTGTGTAGAATGAAAAAAGAGCAAGAGAAAGAATTTCAAAGCCTGGCTCCTTTTATGCCTAAACACAGCTGGCCAATCACAGCGTCATTTGGGTGTGAATGTTGGATTGACGGTTTCTGAAAGTTACAGAAATGGCCCTACACAGCCCCCCTAACCCAAAGTCGAAAAGGTGTGCTTCCGAAGCTATTCAACTGCCCGACAAGCAGTTCTGACGGAGCATACTGGCCAATGGCAGAATCAATGTTAACTTTCCGAAGTAGACAATCCCACTAGCAGGTCCACTTAACGTAGCGATTGTCCAAATGTATGAAAGTAAGCGGTGTTTGCAATAAAAAATTCTTTATACGAATACTTCCATCACCTTTCTTGTGTATACTCAAGTGCAATACCGTGAATGCTTTTGGGGAGAGACTGTCCAAAAGTATGCATGGTTATCCCCACTTGTACGATTTATCGCACTGACTACAAAGACACACAAAAGAATTCATAGAGAGATTGGGGAAGCCAGCTATGACTATGAAGCTATGATGGCAGCGCTATTCGGCTTCATGTGTGGCCATTCAGAAGCGGTATAAACACTTTGGAGTAAAGCTTTAATTTCCCCGAGGGGTAATTTGGGTTACTGACGGAAGTCAATACATATAAATATCTATTTTGTCTTTAAGACGTGGTTGGGCAACATGTTATACAGCCTAGTTCGCTTGAAGCATACTGAGACCTTATGAGTTTAAAGCCATGCTAGCAACCTTTACAACCTATATGCTGCCCCCAAATAGGCCAAAGTGATTTAAACCTGCAATGATTGACTTTGGCCACTTAGAGGCAGCGCAACAAGCTGTAAACACAACACTGAGATCAAATTATAAAGCTGATAAAGGTGAATGTGTTAGCAAACAGTTGCCTTTACAATTCCAGCAGACACAGAGACACATATATGCAGTCATTCGGAGTTGTGTATCTGGCCACCTGCTGAATGCAAGTCCAATATTCACTCTCCTTTTAGCTCAGTATTTGTCTCCACCAACTCCTGAGGGAAATATCTGGCTCTTTACTTGCTAAATGCTCCACTATGTTCACCTGCTAACTGTCTGTATTGCTATTTGGTGGTGAGCAAGTACCATACTAGAGCTTATCAGAGCTTTTTTTAAACTAAAAATAGCTACCCTCTAAGTCTGGAAAAAAATGCTGACGAGAGTGGAGAGACCAAAACAATAAAGTTGCGGGCCTTAAAACCAAAACACACAGCTGCAAGAGGCTAAAATGCCAGAGCTGAGGGGAAGTGCAGAGTCGGGTGATAATTCTTTGTGGGTTCATTACAACAAGCAAGACCTTTTGATTCATGAACATAAAAAATATTGATTAGAGCAGCTTTAAACCAACCGAATAACCAACTGACTGCCACTCTGACAGCCTTGCTTCCTCTGGCAGTGCTAAAACAAAGCATTTAATCATTTGTTAATAATGGCAACTGCACTGATAAAATGCAAAGTGATACCATACAGCCTGAACAATAAGAGGCACCAGCAAATCTATCTCTACTGTCGTGGTGAAAAAGACAAAGAAAAAGAGAATGAGAGGGGATCAAGACAAGACAGTGAGAAACAAGGCTGTTCTGCGGTTTCCTTTCTGAGCCGGCTTTCCCAGAAGAGTGAATCAGCTAAGGGTGACCACAAAGGAGCCCAGAGGCTTTTCATCCAGGCCCCAGGGTCTCTTCTAGGGAAAGCGGGGGGGGGGGGGCTGAACCACCACTCAACTGTCACACTGGCCCCTCTCTGTTTCCCAGTGACTCACACAGCTGTGGGGCACCAGCTATATGACCACAACCCACCCAGGTTGTGGAAGGTTCACTTGTTCTGTTAATGTGTTGACATATTTTCTCTGGCAGATCTGACTTTTAAGTCCCTATATGCTGTTTACATGCTGTTGACATTGTCTGGCAACTATTACACATGTAACTCTGCTCCAGGGATATAAACATCATGTATGAGCTTCTGTGGTGTTGAATGATCTTCCTTGACCTCATACAGTATGTTTCCACTATGGCTGTTGTTGATGTTGATGCTGTGCCTAACTATATTTGTAGGGTACTTTATGTGTGTGTTTTTAGGAAAACTGGCTCCGACCAACATACCCTAACTGGATGTTCTGTAGACCACATACTTTTGCTTTCAACAGAACAGTTGAACAGCTTCAGTGGAAATTTGAACAAAGTCATTTTATCTGCTGTTTCTTGTAATCTTTGTTTGACTAGAAAAGGTTCTTGGAGCTCCCTGCTCTTTTCTAAGCAAGGCACAGCTTCACATCCTGCATGGGAGCTGCCCAAAACAACCACAGGTCATTGAGCAACTCTACTGGCTGTTGCTTATTGGGTAACTCAAGGGCCTCTGCAGATCTGAACCTGTGACTTCTGGCCACAAGTTTTCTTTCTACGCTCTTTTTCCAAGGTAATCTGACTCAAACATTTGCTTCATCCAATATTGTATAAAGTGTGCAAGTTTCATCCTTTCTTTATCAATGAAGAGTCTGAATTCAAAGGATAACGCCACTTAATTACAACATGGGTCATATTTTATAGTTAATCATTAAGATCTGGGAACACTAAAAAAGAGTGCGATGGGGTAAGAATCATGAATGGCTGGACAATCAGACAAACCCTTGGCAGATAAAGCAAACACGAATGGTAAAATTTCTACACAAACTGTCCACTGTAAACATCCATCACAGTATACAGACCAACTTTCTGGTTAAACCTTGACCCACTGTACTTACCGTAGTTTTCCTGTGTAATGAGGGATTATTTCAGATGTTTCAGATGCGCTCACACCAAATAAAATGGTTTGGATAATCAGGCTCAGATTTTGGCTTGTTGAATCTAATCAGACTGCTTGTTTCTTGCCCTGTTGAATTTTAATGTAGCGATGTCATTATTTTTCCAGATCTTTAAAATTACTTACAGTAATTACAGTACATTGGTATCATAACAGATAAAAATGATGGCCAAAACTAAGAAAATGATCCAAGTGATAATAAAATGGAATTATCATTGAATGAAGTAATCCTTGTGTCTTTTATGACATTTTATTTTGTCTCCACCTTTGGTCCAATCTGTACTTCACTTCTCACAGATCACTTGTCAAACAGGTTTGTTCCACCACAGTGGCTAATTATTGCTCATGTTAACTACTCATTGCTTATTGTACACGTTGTAAACAAACCGGAAACATAACATGCATCATTTACTGGCACTGAAAATTACCCAAGAACAAGACTAAACTAGTAGCTCTGTGAGGCTGCACTTCAGCGCAGTGGTGCTTTGAGCTAAATGTTAACGTAAGCAAGCTGACATGCTAACAATGACAATGTTGAGATGTTGACGTTTAGCAGGTATAATGTTTACCATGCTCACCATCTTAGTTTAGCATGTTAGCATGCTAACATTTGCTAATTAGCACTAAAGACAAAGAACAGCTGAGGCTCACCATTTATTTCAGTGCATGGGTCAGTTACTGCACTCCCCTCTGCAGCTGCAGCCATGCTGTGATCCACACTGCTTGAATGCACACAGCCATTCTGCTGCCTGTTGAATGTATATTTGTAGAGTGATCTGTATAGTCTACTGTCCAAACTTTGTCTTGCACTCTCTCTTTGCACTGCATGTGAGGTCCTGTGTCTGTACCATATGGGTCAGAATAGTGTACTGTAAAATATGACTCTATACCAATGTCAATATAGATTTCTGTATGTCTATGGAGCTGGTTCTGAATATACAAGTCCATTTTAAAAAAAAAAGGCACAAGGGATTGTGCGTAATTTGTTGAGATTAAAAAAGATTTGAAGACTGAGCACTAGTTAAAAACAGCGCTGTTTTGTTAGCTGAATTGCTGATTTGCATTAGGAACATGTGAAATTATTTAACCAACTTTATTCGCGTGTCAGTCCTAAATCAAACACAGTGGTGAATCACAGCCCAAGTGTCTTTGGTTTATCTCTGCGGTGGATGTCGTGTAAAGACGTGGACAGTTCCCCAATGGACGTGCTCTGCTTGGGTGTGTGAGGAATGGTGTGATGGTGGAGGCGAAGCACAGAGGTACAGAGTGTTTGAGTCTGCTTGTGGTCGAAAGCACAGCAAGCCCTGCAACAGGAAATGACAGAACTCGGCACAGAGGCTAAAAATAATGCCCGTTGTTAAGGGAGAATAGAGCCGGGGAGGCAGCGGAGTACAGCAAATATTATTTCAATTAAACCGCAGGCCCAAAACCACGGCCTTCTTTTCAGAGAAAAACCCAGGTGGCTGCCAGGGGGAAAAAATAAAGTGAGGAGAGGGAGAGGTGAGGAGTTGAAGCTCTCACAAATGTAGTCAAAGGTTGGGTGTTGGTGATGGTGCTGGCCATGGGCGGGGTAGGGGGGGGGGGTTTCTGAGTAAAAATTCCTGTAAAGTTATGCCACAGTGTACTGAGTCAGAGACTGCATTTCTTTGGGTCTTTTTCGCAATGGCTTCCACCTCCTCCTTCCTTGACTTCACTATTGTTACTAAAAGAAGAAGGAGGAGAGGGCAATGAGGGCTAGAGTGTTGGCACCAAACTGACATAATGCCACTCCAGCCCACCTCCCCCTTTTCTAACCCCCTCCCCACACACACACACACACATACACACTGGCAAGCTCAACACACCCTGGCACTCAGCGGTGCCGAGCTAAGAATGGAGCACTCCTTCAGCTCACGCAATGTGGTGTGCTGAAATTTCCTGCAATAAAAACATGATTGGGAAGATACCCATTAAAATGTGTGAGGAAAGAGGAAAGAGCCGAGAGCCTGCCAGCCAACTCCACACAAAGAATGAGAAAGCAAAGAAGAAGAGGAGGAGGGCAGGAGGAGAGATTAATAGAAAGGGGGGAGTCTTGTAGAGAAAAGTTAGAGGAAGAGAAGGACAACAGAAGGGGAGGTTGAAGGATATTCTCCTCGCTGACCACTGGCTACCCTGCCACCCCTCTGCAAGAAAAAAAAAAACACATTTTGGCTTTATTTGTGTTCTCTCGCACTCCACTTTCTTTTTTTTTCAAATCCTGTTTTCATTTAGCACATGGCAGCGCTCCCTCAAACTCTTGAGTTTCCCAAACCAAAAGCTATTTCCTGATTCACTCCCTCTCTCATATAATTATTCTGCTGGACCGTGTTCCTCAGTTCTTTTTTCAGGCCTTCTTTTCCAGCACTGCCTGTTCTGTACTCGGGGTGACATCACAGCCTCAATGGGGCAAAGGCGGCCCAGCTCGTACTCTATAGGTCAGAGGTCAGGGCTGCTCCCACTCGTTCACACATACTTAAGCTCTATTTGCGCTAGTATTATGTGTAGACCTGATGTAATTTTATGAAACACATTTGCTTGGAATAATGAGATTTTCCTGAATGATGGGTCTTTGGATACAGTCATTTAAGGTTAAGAACTTGAAGATTTCAGATATTAAAATAAGTTATTTCAACTACACTTGGACATTTGTATCTTTTTGGGTGTAGGGGTGTATAGCAGGAGAGCAGACTGGGGTTGTTTCAAGACATTTTCTGAGCTCAAGCGGGTCACATGGTTAATATGTTAAGGGCCCTTGTTAAAGGCTGCGGTATTCACCCCATAAATGGCCGCATTGTTCCCGTTCACACACACACACACACACGCGCGCATACACTGAGGCTTTTTATGCTATAACTATTCTGAATCACTTGTAATGTGCCCTCAAATCTGCGGTTAAAAGTGCACACTCAGTTGCACAGGGCATTAACAGTGCATTTTAGCCACTGAACCTCTGTACTGTATGTTTTCTAAGTGTGCCCCCCCCTCCCGTTTCTCCCAGCTGTGTTCTTCTGTCCTCGTTCCAGCTGTTTGGGTGTGGCTGCTGCTGGCACCATGAGAAACCTCCACAAACTCAGGGAAGTTGTGCTCATTAATTGGACTGCTGGAGACGAGGCCATGAGAGGAGAGGCCGGCTGCAGATACTGATATACACTCTGTGTTATTAAATATGCATGTTAACAGTGGATTTTAATCCACTGTAGCAATGTAGGGGGTGGTGACATATTTATGAGAGGAGAGAATTCAGCAAAGTACCAAAAAATATTAAGATTTATCAATCTGCTAACAATTACATGAGCATATGGTATTTAAAGCTGCACTAATCAATGTTTTTATATTAACAAGAGGTCAAATGACTAAGTGTAATGTGAAAAGTGTTTCTCATAGTGAAGAACCCACTGAGAATTATCACCCAGCTCTGCAGGTCCATTACGCTCCACAGAGTTTTTTTGTGTCTCTCAGCTCATTGTTTTGGTTTTATGGCCCGCAACTTTATTGTTTTGGTTGTTTTGGTTCACTCTCATCACTGTCATCAAACTCATTTCCAGCCACAGCAGGCAGCTGTTTTCAGTTCAAAAGCTCTGATACACCAACAGCACCTGTGCAGCACCAAACGCAAACACAACTCTAAATGAATGCTAATGTTGCTCCATGTCTGCTGGGTGTATAAATAAGCAAATTTGCTAACATGTTCACTACCAATAACCAAATGTCAATGTTGTGTTTACAGCTTGTTCCACTGCCCCAAAGTGTCTGAAAAAACAATTAATGTAGGTTTAAAGAAAATATACTCATATTACCAGTTGAATGATCATGATTAGGGCTGGGTATTGAGTTTGAACACCATTTCTAAGTTTACTGGCTGGCTCTAGGGATGGCAATGTTGGTCTCTGTAGGTCGGTCCACCACCTACAATAGCTGCTGGGTAACACAGGGACAGCAGATTATATTTAAGATCAGTCACACCAGTATTTATGACAGTATATATAGTATTTCACACCAGATTCAATCATTTGAAAGGAACCGTTGCATTGCTTTAATGTTGAGCCCAACTTTGGTGAACTTTTTACATGCAGATATACCAACAGGTTTACCAACAGAAAAGTTATTTTGAATTTGTTGACCTCATAATGGGTGGTTAAATTATGGAGTGCAAACAGCTAGAGGCTATCCAACTCATTCAGTTTGATATGGTTCTCCTCTGGCAGGAAAAAAATTGTAATGAAAAACTGTGGCATGGTTTGCTGTCAGTTCTGATACAGGATCAAATAAATGCCATTAATGGCTGTTTTTTATTATTGTGTTTTATTTTTATTTTTTGGACTTTCCCCTTCTTGTCCCAGCTTGGGAATGGCCAATTCCCCTAACGCTGCAAGTCTCCACGCCTCTCTTCCACAGCCTGTACTTTTTGTATCCACAACTGGGTGTTTTTAATTGTGTTTTGATGTGAGTGATGTAGCTAGTTTGAGAGCTATAGCTTCTAGTGCTATACTGACATAAAGGGGGCTATAATGTATTGTTGGAAACCATGATATATCTGCCTTTTACTTGGAATTACTTCAGTCAAGAGCTGCAAACCCTCAATGTCTTTGACTAAAACAAACGGAAACAGAGTAAGACAGTGTAGGAATATTTCTGTCTCGGTGCATCAGATATCTAAGTTGATGATTTGTACAAGTATGCAGCGTATATCTGATCTGCGGCCTTAAAAACCTTCCAAGTTTCCTCCTCGTGTTTTCACTTACAGCAGTGCTAAGAATAGCCTGCAGACTAGACTACAATATGCACTGTAACAGCAGTAGAAATCTTATACTAGTCTAGAGGTCATGCAGTGTGCATGCAAGTGCTGATCTGACTTGAGAGAGCACACATGAGTTTGCAGGGAAAAATATAGCCAACATGTGTGTTAAGTTGGCAAGCATGCATGTATACATGAGTATAAGTATGTGCATGTGTGGCCTTACAGTATATGATTGGCTGGTGATGAACAGGCATCTGCTCAGCGAGGTTAGTGTAGCATGCCGGGGGTCAGAGCAGGGCTTAGCGCAGATGACCATCATATAACACACTACAGTGTAGTACAGACAGCAGAGGCAGCAGGCAGCACTTTCAGACCAGCTGCCATCACCATGGTTACAACCACCAAGATGCTGACACACCCTGCCTATGAAAAGCAAATTGTTGCACAAGAGGAAGTGCTTAACAATCAATGCAAATAGATGCACATAAACAAGGTTACACAAGCAAGAAAGACATAACGAGGGTTGTGGATGAATCTCATTTAGGGGATGCAGAGTCCAAAACGATCTTGTAAGTAACAGAAAGCAAAGATCATTTTAATGAATCAATTCATCAGGTGATCATTTCAGCCCAGTAACCATAGGAATTACTAACTTGACCGGCCAGATTATTTGATACACAGAACCGTGATCTTGTGAATCCAGCTGCCTCGCAGAGTAAAGGCGTTACGTGCATATTGGGCAAATTTGCAACTTACAATTAATGTCTAGTGCCAACATTCTGTGCCAATGTAGTAGTGTGCTCTTTATGTAGCAAGATGGAGTGTATGTGTGTGGAGTTCGGAGTGGTGGATGACCTCGTGTCCGATCACAGACCTGCTTATGCTTACCTTTTTACTAACCGAAATGATCTTTTCCTGACTTTAAAGCAATAGTTCTCATTTTGAGAAATACATTTATCCATTTTCTTGCCAAGAGTGAGATAAGAAGACATAGATACGTACAATAGATTTCTCAAAATGTCAAACTAAAACCAAGTGTTTTAGCTGCTAATCATATGATTGTTAATCATATTTTATTTGCCATAACGATGATCTTTCTCTAACCATAATCATACCGTGGCTTCTGTGCGCAGAACTTTAAAATACAGTTTTTACGTTTTCTTGGTTTTGCAGAATTGTCCAATATGGACGTTCTTGTCTAGTGATAGTGTCGAGCACTCTTAGCTGCTATTTTTGTGAACTATGTCTAATTATAACAGTAGCTAAGTAATAATATCCAGTCAATCAGTCATTGCTTTCATTTGTCTACAGATAATTTGATATAAGCTACATCTTTGCCATAGCTTAAAGTTTAGTGAGTTGATGCCCCTGTTAACCCTGTTTAAGGTGTGAAGTTGAGCCAGAGAGCTATCATGAGAGGTGTCGTGAGGAAACCAAGGTGAAGAAAGAGATGTACAAAGAAGATAATGATACCGTGCCACTTTCTAGCTCCTCCAGGATAATTTCCTCCCCCATGGCAGCGGATAAGGGCAGGGGTAAGGTGGCAGGGTTCGGGGCAGAGTATCATGTTTGAGTTCGGGGAGTGCCTTTGAGGACCACAGGAGGCCCATGGAGCCAATAAAAGGCTGTCGGGGGGGGGGGGAGGTCATCACCAAGGGAGTCTGGAGCAGAAGGAGGCATCCAGACATCAGCTCTGCAAATCCACCAGCCCTCCCTGCCAAACAGCTGAACCTCGAAAACCTCACGCAGGGCAGGCTGCCACACGCCACCATTA
The DNA here is from genome assembly GCA_038419695.1 of Scomberomorus guttatus. Taxonomy (NCBI): domain Eukaryota; kingdom Metazoa; phylum Chordata; class Actinopteri; order Scombriformes; family Scombridae; genus Scomberomorus; species Scomberomorus guttatus. The sequence continues at coordinate 24,536,832 of CM076458.1, forward strand.
TTTCAATCGCTCTACAATGAAGCTGACAGTTTAATGGAAGTGCGACAGAAACAGCAAATTTTTATTTGTAGAATTACATTTAAAGCTACTTTCAAAAAAGGACTTCATTTTTTTCATATATGTGGTTATAGAATCAAACCTGCATTGTATAACTTGCTGAATGGGACATTTTTGCAGTGCACAAGACAACCTGTCCAGCTGAAACTTGACATTATTGGCTTTTATCTCTGTAGCTTGGAAAGATGAGATTCCCACTGCGCAGGCTAATATGACGGCCTAGATGAGTTAAATGTCATTAGAGAACACAGCATACTGCTACAGGCACATGGGCAGTGAGAGGGTGGTGCTGCATACCGCACCATCTGCTGAGTCATAAGGGCCGCAATGGTTCTCACTTGACCCTGCAGACTGGCCCAGTGGTCAGAGAGACAGACCTATAACCAGAATGATTCAGGTTCAAACTGCATCATGATTAACGGCCACACTGTGCTTCAATAACCACGTGTACCGTCCAAGTGTAATAAACTGTAAATCAGTCTGAACAAAATGGAAAGTTATGACAGTTTAAGCTGAAAAGCTTTCAAACAAGACTAAAAGTAGGCTATGAAAAAGCCTACACTAAGAAGCCTGTAATGATCCGAAAACAAAACTGATAGACTTCACTACACTGAGATACCATTTGGGAGGCAAAAACATTGTAAAGTTTGGCCTGAGGGTGGTGCCAAACTTAAAGGCCATGTTGTTACCTAAGTACCTTAATCAGATCAGCTGTATTTTGTCTGTCTCATGTACTGCATTGGTGTCATGTGTGATGAAAGGCAGTGATGATAAGGATTCGCATGGCAAACATTCACACCACTGGACACCTCAAAATGACCGGTATTACAAATGAGTGTAACACACTCAACAGTTATCTAGCTGGTCATGTGGCAGTATAAAAGTCCATTTCAATCTGAATCAATGGTATTTTTGGCCATTTAGGAGCAGTGAAACAAGCTTTCATATTTATAAGGTGATATATAAATACCTTTAGAGCTGATGAGGCAAACTTGTTAGCAAACAATTGCTTTAGCGTTTAGACATCCAGCAGACGCAGAGCACATTAGCATTTATTTGGAGTCATGTTTTTGTCCACCCTGCAAATGTAAGTCCAATATTCACTCTGCTTTTAGTTACTGTATATTTTGGTCTCCACCAACACTGGAGAAAAATATCTAATTCTTTAGCCACCAAATGCTCCCCTGTGTTCACCAGCCAGTCACTAACTTTGTCTGCCGCGGTTTAACAGAGCTTTTACGCAGCTGCAGCTTGGAATAGACACTGATGAGAGTGGTGAGAGTGAACCTAAACCAAAACAATGAGCTAAAAGACGATAAAGCACTCCATACAGCTGAGGGGAACAGCAGAGCCAGGTGGTAATTCTCTGTAATTTTGTCACTACAAGGAACCCCTTTCACATTATAACTAGCCTAGTCATTAAGTTAATATAAAAATATTGATTAGAGCAGCTTTAAATATCAATTTCATGTCTATAGTTAATAAATAAAGGCATCTGTATACATTCAAAAATGAATTTCTCACTGCAGAGATGCAAGCTGTTCTGACTAAAATAGACCCGAGCATGAATAGTTACTATGCATTAAGCTATGACAGGCAGAGTCGGTCATGTGTAGGTAAAAATAGTGTCTGTTTATTAGATTAACTTTAAATTAGGGTATAGTTTCATAACTTCAAGCTAATTAAAGCTATAGTTACTAAACATTCTAGTTGTAATTGCTTCTTGGGTGATGCTGTGAGAGGTATTTACAAGTTAACTGGTTTATAGTCACTTCCATTTGATGTAAACACACCATTAGGCTTTAACATTAGCTTTGTTTTGAGCTTAATACTAATATTAACATTCTATTCTGTAATTGTTTCTGCTATAGTTTATTGTTGTTATGGAGTTATGCATGATTATGTGGTTGCTTATCTTTCTGTTGTCTGCCTCTTGTTATTACTGTTTCAGATTACACTTTGCCCATTCTTGTTGCTGTTTTTGCTGTTGTTGTGACACATATTGATCTTATTGCTATTGTTGTTGCAAGCATAGTGAGAAGTTTCATGAATTGGGAAGAGATAAAAGACAACATCCCTCTCACCCTATATTTCTCTCTTTTCCACTCTGTCCTCACACAGCTGGGCCAGCAGACTGCTAGATGGAGGGGAGGGGGGAGGAGGGGGGTGTTTGGGGTGAGGCGGAGGGAGTTGAGTTACATTCCTTCCATCAGGGCTGTGTGTCTGCCAACCAGGTCACTCCCAGTTCAGTCCCGGGAAATTGGGAGGGAAGAATTTCCTCAATGTGTCCATACTGGACACGGCCACAACCACATAGAGGGCTGTGTGCACCCGGGGCACGTGTGTGTGTGTGTGTGTGTGTGTGTGTGTGTGTGTGTGTGTGTGTGTGTGCGCGCGCGTGCGTGTGAGATGATTGAAACTGAGCACCCAGTGTTGTATGACTTGCATGCTATTTGCTCATGAGAACATTGTAGGAGAAGTTGGGGGTTGTATGTGGTGTGTAAGTGTGTGCGTACTATATCTAACTGTGTAGGCATATGTGCACATTGCTGCTGATGTGTGTGTGTGTGTACAGTACTGTATGTATGTGTGTACATGTGAGTGAGACAGACAGTGAAACTGAGACGGAGAGCCACAATGCAAAAAGCCTCCAGAGTTCTCTATGTACAATATGTTGGGCATTTGTAGTGACTCTTATGCAAATCGATTTACAAAGTGCAAGAAGATATTCAGACAGTTCAGTGGGGCATACTGGCAGCCGCAATGATCAAACCTGTGACCTCTAATGGTCCCTGTAATCACTAGAACTCTTTGTGTCAGTTAAGTAACCAAGACAAATTGCTGCATACTGCATTTATTGCACTTTGTTGTAGCAGTGGTTTAGCCTCCCCCCAGACATCCCTGCATCTCCTGTCGTGTCCAGCACAGCAACACACAGATGATAGATGCTTCCAGAAGATTCCAGGTCCTCTGGCCCTCGCTGCAGCCTAATAATAGAAAGATACACTTAAGGGAGCGGAAAAAGGGGTGAAGTTTATTCTTTGTGTGCTGCTGGTTTGTGCTGCATTACACATATGTGACTGTAGATAGTTCAGTGTGTGCATCACTAGGGTTAAGATGGCAGTATATTGGCTGTGGAAATGTTTGCAGATAAAACAAGTTGCATTAGCCTCCTAAGTGTGCCCTAGTTTCTAACCGAAACAGGCAAATAATTTCATAAACGTGACTCTAAATACTGATCATCTGCACCTGCCTTATAATGTACGCAACTGTGTTGCCTTTTGGAAGAATTTTCGAATTTCGGCGAATTTTCCAACATTTTATGTACGTCTCAGTGCCATCAACAGTTCTCAAATGCTCCAAAGTAATGCCCACTGAAGATATTTGCATTGCACCTCTGTGACTGATCAAGCAGGGATTTTAAAGACTTTAGTGGTATAAAAGGCCTGTTGTGAAATATCCAACAAATGAGGTGTAGATGATCCTGATTTGTGCAAGACCACTTAAAGAAATCTACACACAGTTTGTGAAAACCAACTGAAGAGTAAGTGTGAAGATGTACAGATGGGTGACAAATTAAAAGAAAAGCCTGAATAAACAGGAACAAGGAGTCACTGAATGGTGTGTTGAGAATGAAAATAATGTGAATCATGTGCTATGGTCACCAGATCTCAGTCTGGATTTTCAGCTGTCAACATCTTACCAAGACACTTAAATTTGATGGCAATGTCTTTTTGTCGCTCGCTGAGTCCTCCACTTTGGTCCAGACTGAAATATCTCAACAACTCGGATGGATTGCCATGAAATTTGGTGCAGACGCTCATATCCCCTTGAAGATGAATTATAATAACTTTGGTGATCACCTCACTTTTCATCTGGCGCCATCATCAGGTCAAAATTATATTTTTTTCCCAATAGGCTACTTTGGTTTATGATCAAAGGCCTGCAAAACAAATTACATTCCCATCAGCCTCACCTGTACTTAGTGCTATTTAGCAATGCTAGCATGCAAAAGTAAGGTGGTGAACAAGATAAACATTCTTTCTGAACATCAGCATGTTAGCATTGTCAAGCATGTTAGCATGGTGACGTTAGCATTTAGGTCACAGCACCGCTGTGCCTAAGTACAGCTTCACAGAGCTGCTAGCATCCATGTGTAGACTGTCATGAAATGTCCATCTGTCAGTTATAAAAAGTTTCATAATACAGAGCTGGAGAAAATATTCCTGAATTTATAGTGTAGCATGTGGCAATGAGTTAGTGGTCAGTTAAGTTTGTCTTTGTTGTAAGGACACCGTGACCTTTAAGGAATCAATTTGCACTGGAGCCAATCACTTCTTTTAAGGAACTTTGGATTCAACTGACTTTTTGTACAAGTTCACACTTGACATACTTCCATGTAAGCGCTGGTACTTCTGAGAACAGAACAGAAGTACCAGCAAACAAATGATGGGCAGGTGCAGTGCTAAATTCTATTCTTGACAAGTCAATTAAAGTAACGTGTAGCATTTTAACATCAATAAATCATGACTAGGTTAATTTAGAGACTGAAAGGTCATTATAAGTACTGTTGCATGACACAAACAAGAATCACTTTATGGTACAAACACAGAAACATATTTTACTCAGCAAGGCTGATGGTAAATGCTTGTTTTATGCTTTATGTGCTTTGAACCAAATCCCTGTGGACTAACATCAGGAGTGGAGACAAGGACATATGGTAACATACCCTTTGAGACAGGATGTCTGGGGTTTCTGGAAAATATGGTCTTGATTTCGAGATGTAAAAGTTCAATACACTGAACCGACCTAGCAGCTCATTTTTTCTCAGACAACTGCAAAAATCTTCCAGTGGGGTGAGTTAACTTTCACAATCCTTCCAAATTGTTACTGAATCAGAAGGCTTTAATATTATACAAACAAATATAAGAAGACAATAAATTATATAACTGATAAGACTAAATGACTGACTTTTAGATAGAATTGAATTTATTAGGGAGAAAAACTGAAGAAGATGTGCAGACAGCAAACTCAGACAGACCCAGTGTGCTTTGCTGGGGGGAGTTTTGTGGCTGATTTGTTGTCTGAGACAGGAAACATGTGAGCTGAGTATGGGATCCGTGGAGGACTTGGCAGACACGCACAAATACATACACACACACACACACACACAATGCAGGGAAGTTCGAAGCTCTTCCAGGACACACAGGACTTGGCCCTCGCAGACGACGTGTCACAAGGAATCAAATTAGATGTTGCTGTGCAGAGAGCCCAGAACAAGGCGAGGGACTTTCTCAAGGAATCTACAATAAATTGGTTCAATCTCAAGTGTAACTTATCAGGTCAAGCAGAGAATTCATGTAAAAGACGATCCTGTAGGCCTGCTTATCCAGCAGGTCATTCAAACACCGCATTTTGTGCAATACACTTTCTTGGCAAGCACTCTGGAGCGAGGGGGGGGGGGGGTACAATCTACTGTATCAGTATGACACATCACCAGTCTGCGTTTGAACTTCTGATTTACTGGTTCCTGGGAGTCACATGTATCACTCGGGTCAAATGGCTTATGACTGACATGTTATACAAGAAGGAGAGGGAATACTCAGAATTCAGCACTATCAAACACATGTTCTACTATAAAAAATTATCTGCTACTAATCTGATATAGCACCTCGCCTTCTTGCATAAACTGCTTAACATATGCAGTTTTCTAAGTACACATTACTGCCACTATATGGATACACACACACACACACACACACACACACACACACACACACACACACACACACACACACACACACAAGCAAATAACATTGTTCAACAAATATAGTCCATGATGAATTGCTGTCTTGTTTGAACCCTGATAAAAAGCCAGCTGCCGCTCTCCAATAAGTGAGCTGCCTTCCATGCTGTCCTGTCATGACTCAGTGCTGAGTGGGACATTAGTGGGTCTCTTCCTAGTATCCAGCGGGGTCTGTGAGAGGGCCATTCCTCTGTGCTGGCCCTGGACTGAGTTTAGCATCATGGGAACTGCTGATAGCAGCTGGGGTCCCAGGAGGTTACGCAGGAGTTCAGTCGAGTTAATCCAGCCAGCGGGGTGCCCTGTCAGTCAAGTCACAGTGAACCAAAATACAGGAGCTGACCTGAGAGGGGTTTGTGTTTCTGGAAGACTGGGGAGTGCACTCTCAACCCGCACCCTCTGTATCAGTACAGATCATTCTGCATATGCAAGGTTTTGTCGTTCAGTTTCCAGTCTGTCCCTGACATGACAGGGCCACCTGGTGGTCACATAGGCAGCTGCAACCAACTCCAACCAAAGAAAGATATTACAGTACAATAATCAGTACAAATGTCCTACAAAAACAATCTATCAGCTGATCAGAAATATATCAGCAAATGAGCCACCACCAGAGGAGAAACAAATAGCAACTCTTAGTTCTAATGCACATAACTATTTTCACTCATCATCTTTTTCACAGTTTAGAAAACTTTATTAATCCCCAGAGGGGAAACTTGGTCACTAAATTAACAAACAATATATTAAAGAGCTGACCGTAAGTGAATCACCAAAAAAACCAATAAATATGACATTAAACCATAGAAATTAAAAAAGGCCAATACAATACATATAACACAAATACAAATTATGTTAAAACACAACCCAGATCTCAGGAAACAGGCAAGTATCACTCGTCAGTAAAAGGTTTCACAACTGTGAAATAACCGATTTTTCATGCCATCCGCTCTGTTTTAAACAAGACAACGAAGGATGCGGTCACCTAGCCAACTGCGAGAGAAATATGTGATGCAAAAAAATCGAAAAAAATGTTTTTGTAAGCTTCTACAGCTTCATGATGAATGATTTTAGCTGCTGAAAAGAAGTTTAAAATGTCTGTAACATACCTGTCACCAGTGCGTAACGGTCCGTGCGTCTTCATATCATCCAGAGCCAATCTTACTATTAAAACTGAAGTTGAAACTTGTTAGTTAAGTTGAAGCAGCACGGTGTGTCTCTGTGTGCACTCCAGTTACGGTTTGCCTTTCAGGGCTTTGGATTTAGGTTTATAACTTTTTTGTCCATCATGGTATCCTGTGTGCTCATCTGTACAAACTGATTTTTATAATGTTAATTACAAATTTCCAGAGTCAGAGACTGATGTTACTCTAAATTATTCTATGAATCTGTATCCTTCTGACATTTCAAATCAAAGCCTCGTTTTTGGGTCATTGGTTCAGTTGTGCGCATTCAGCACCGCTATCATCTCCCAGCTCTCTACATTACACTGTAAAAAATATTTCAACATGTGACCACTGCCGTAAAATTGAACTCAACTACTACTGAATAGTAGGTATAATGTAAAAGATGATGAGTCAACTCAAAAAAACAACTTATGATTAAGTTCAGTAAACAGTTTCTTCATACTTTTAAAAGAAATCAGTTTTAAAGTCCATGTAAAGCAATAATAAATACGTGTTCTGAGCTTGTCACACCACAGAAATAAATGTTATTAACCACCCAGCCAAAACTGAATGACTGTCAAAAATCGCCAAGTATATAAAGTTGGGTTTCAAAATGTTAAAATAAGCACTTTTCTCTGCTCTGAAACGCTGGGGGTGTGTGCACAGAAGGTGCTGAAAGCACGGCCCAACTGAACAGCCTCTGTTACCAACGCTCATACCAAACTCCCATATAAAAATACACAATTTAAAATAGATGATGATGGATGATATTTTAAAAATAAAGTAACGTCAGGAGCCACTGTTTAATTCGGCACATATTTTGTAGGTAAATGGCAACTTGTTTCAGTAAAAATGTAACTTAAATAATTAATTAGCAAGCGAACCATCGCAATCATTGTTATTTTAAATGATAATTTTTTTTAAAGGAGTTTAGTGCACTTAACGTTACTCACTTCTCTGCTGAAAAGCAGCTTCATTGTGGCTGTCACCCTTGGTGCAAAAGCCTCTCATGCCATGCTTTTTGGTGATGTACTGCCTGATAAATGCTCTCCTTCTGGCCCAGCCACACAGCCGGTGCTGAACCCGAAGTGGCGGGCGACGGCCGGTGTAGGCGGTGTCGGCCACTGCCAGTGCCACATCCATTGACTCTACCCGTCCTCCCAGCTGAACAGTCAGTGCTGAAGCCAAAGCCGCTGGCGGCTCCACCCGTCAACGGACTCTTCAGCTGGGTTTAAAATAACTCCTTGAGTGCCCCATTCACCAGTAACAGCTGATTATCCAAAGTGAATCCCAGTTGTCTCTGATGAAAGTTTGTAAAACTACCCGGTGTAAAAATAGTAACTATGAGTACATGTACTCTAGTGTTTATATAGTGGGTGGGTGGGGGTAGGGGTGGGGTTGGGGGTCACCCCTATACCTCATAGAGCCACCATTTCAGGCCCGCCCAAAAAATCCTGAACACAGAAATGGTGAAAACAGTTTAATGGTCTAACTCCACATTTCAGTACTACATAGTTCACAGTCTTCTCACGTTTTCAGCAATTATTTCTAACATGTATAATGTGTTTCAAAAGAAATCTCTGATTTTCCTTTACTCAGACTTTAAAGGCACTATGCTGTCTAATCCTTGTAGTAATGTGACCAAGCAGGGATGTGTTGAGATGAAAACTCTACATTGTTTCCATTTAAAAATAAGTATTTGGTTTGATTTTGGTCATTGTGCTGTTGTAATCTGCATATTAGGACTTGATAGGCCGAAAGACTCAAAGAAGTCAAATCTCAAACACTTGTGACTTGACTTGGACTTTGGTCTCTGCTCAATCACAGTTATACATATTGTCTGGAGGAATTAATGCAACTAAAACTTGTATTGTAAAACTTAAACTATAAAACTGGTTAAAGCTTCTTAAATGTGAAGATGTGCTTCTTTTCCCTGTTTCATATGTTCATATGTTATGCTGGAGACTAAAGGTATGAAAGTCTGTCCTTTAGCGCTTAAAGCAGGTTGGATATTGTTCCCCTGATTTGGTAGAAACTATGAAAAAGTACCCACATATATTCTCTGTTGTTTTAGACGGCTGAGGAGCACAAGGCTGTGACTGGCTTCCCGCCCCAAAATCACAGAGGCAGCTCAACCAGGTTCAGCAGCCTGGATGACCTTGTGATGGTAGGTGGTCCTCACTTTACTGTCCAAGTACAAATAAATACTGAATTAACAGCAATACTCTCAGAGTTAAGAAGTGGATTCATCTGAACGACCATTGACTTTGTTTCCAAATGCAGCTGTACCCAGAGGCGGAGAAGATTGAGGAAAGGACAGATTTTGTTTGCCTGCTGAAGCAGATGCTGTGTCTGAATCCTCACAAGAGAATAACCCCAAGTGAAGCTCTGAGTCACCTGTTTATAACCATGAGCCGTCATCAAGCGCCACAAGCTGATGATGGCTCAGCAGCAGTGGACACAGTTGCCATCCCGACTGCAAGAGATGAAAACTCTGCTGAGACTGAATCAAGAGATGAAGATTCAGATGAAAGTCGCTCAAATGATAGAGATTCAGATGATGAGCCCTCAGATGGCGCCGCTGGTGCAGCTGATGAAGCTGATGAAGCTGCAGCCACCTCTACTTCCACAAATGAAGCATCTACTGCACCTGTACCGACTGACCTGTATGACGCTGTTTCAGCTGACGAAGGTACAGTCACCACATCTGCAACTGCTGGAGTTTCGACTGCATCTCCAACAGATGACTCTGATGCTGCTGCTGGTGCAGCTGATGAACCCACAGTCCCCTCTGCTTCTATTGATGAAGCTTCAACAGCATCTCTAAAGACTGACCTGTATGACGTTGTCTCAGCTGACGAAGGTACAGTCACCACTTCTGCAGCTGATGAGGTTTCAGCCTCACCTCTGACTGCTGACTTGAATGATGCTGATTTAAGTGAAGAAGCTGAAAGTTGCTCAAATGGTAGAGATTTGGACGATGAGCCCTCAGATGGCTCCACTGGTGCAGCTGATGAAGCTGCAGCCACCTCTGCCTCCACAAATGAAGCATCTACTGCACCTGTACTGACTGACCTGTATGACGCTGTTTCAGCTGACGAAGGTACAGTCACTACATCTGCAGCTGATGAAGCCTCAGCTACACCTCCAGAGACTGACACAGATGAAGCTGGTCCAGCTGATGAAACAGTCATGGACTCTGATGAAGCCTCAGCTACACCTCCAGAGACTGACACAGATGAAGCTGGTCCAGCTGATGAAACAGTCATGGATTCTGATGGAGTCTCAGCCACCGGCTCCAGAAACACTCAGAGGAAGCCGCTGAAAAGGATCAAGAGATTCTTCGGCAGGATGTTTAGGGCCATGTGCTGCTGTTGCTCTGTACATGTTGAGGAATAATTCCATGTAAATTTATTTTCATTTTTTCTTTGTGTAATATGTCTTTAAAAATTAATGCAAAAAATGTCAACTGAATTAAATCTGTGAGCTGTCTGTAAGCAACTACAAGAGTCGTCATAGTAGCAGCCACAGCAGTGGTCTTAATAGCAGCAGGAGCAGCAGCGGTAGTAGCTAGAAGTAACAGTACTATTGTAGTAGTAGTTTTACTAGCAATGATAATATACCACAAGGATAACATATTATATAATATATAAATATTCAATAAACTTGTAAAAAGTTGATCAAAGTCCAAGGTTGGATGTTGCAATAACACATTAAGGATCTTCAGTTTTGTCAACAGAACAAAAGGAAATTCGACAGTCAACTCTGCAGCACACTGATTACAATTATGATTTCATTCACTATAAATGAACCTGAATTAAAATTAATTACTCTTTTAAGTTTTATTGTTGCTGTTGTAACACTTAACAAATATGGTACACAAAATTGTGTAAGGAATGAGTGAGGAACGAATCAGAAACAACCTGATAATTAATGAATCATTAATAAGTACTTCCCTAATAACTCCTAATGGAGAACTGTATAGTGGATAATGATGTAACTAGTGCACAGACTGGGAGATCCTATATTAATGAATCATCAGGTAATGATTAGTTCATGAACATCTGTGAATCGATCATACTGACCACTTTCTTCATGAGTAGTTTCTGATTAACTCTGAACCAGCTGCTGAGCAGCACAAACTAGTAATGACTCATTCATTACTGATTAATTAAACATTAGTTACTCTGTGCACACAAAGTGGGCACAAAAGACCTTCTAAATTCTTCTGCGGTGCATCTCAGCATCCTAAACTATCACTTAACACACTTTTAGACAACACCTTCAATCTATGGTCTGAACTCTCCTTCTGTTCCTTTCCTCCAAAATCGTCTCTAATGAGTCAAACTTGCTATAGAACCACCAGCTATTAATTTAAAAGCTTGTTAATCCTGCTTCTATCAATGGCAGCAATGCTGTTACCCCAGCATATGACAGCATAAAACAAGCTGCTGGCCACAAAACTCTGATAGAAAACATTGTACTGCACACATACACACTCACACAAATACTACACTTCCACAACTACTGTATACAGTATGTCAGTGCAAACACAGACATGTACAGTACATACGCATGCATATAAATTCACACACAGTTTTGGCGCCACTTTTCCTAAATCTGTTTTGTTTTGTTTCTTTAATTGTTTTACGCTGGATTTCAAAGCCTAACCAGGGACAAGGGATGTAACTTTATCCCTGTTAAACAATTAAATAAATGAATAAATAAGGTGTTTATATCTATATCTATATAATTAAACAGAGACAGTCTACTTTTAAATACCTGCTTACAATATCTGACCTGCTCTTGAAGTGAATATCTATCCTAAAAGATTTTTTTAAAAGCAACTACTGATTATGTTTAGGTCTACTTTGTTATATGTGATATTTTTTATACATTAAATGGAGAAAACAAAGATACCATGCAAATAAAACATCCAAGTAAAGTCCCTCATAAAAAATAGGGGATGCCCATACTCACAGATTTTGTCTCTTCTCTGGGAGTTTTTAGAAAGTCTAAGAAATGTAGGAAATCCACTAAAGCAGATGCAGCAATTTAAGAAAAGTGGGTGCAGCAAAAAATGATATCACATCTCAAGATAATTTGTCAAATTAATTAAACTTAATAACATGAAGATAATGTATTGTATGAGAATCAGACAGTGGAAGTCGCCTAATTGTCAATTTGTAAAGACAGAGGTGACAAAGGTATGGTTAGGTGTTTAACCCAATATAAAAATATGCCATGCCTGTCACAGTCTGATGCACACTCACACAGGTAAAGGAAAACCAGATGGGTGGGACATGTGACTTTATGGTTAGGTATTGTCTGTGTGGGGGATCAGACGGCGCAGATTGTCCCATCAGCGAGCAGAGCTGCAGTGATGGCCCAGGTAAAGGTAGCAGGGGACACAGTGAGGAGCCACCAGGACTGTGCAGACGTTTACTCTGACATGGCTACTGTCAGCTCCAGTGCAGGTGAGTCTGCAAAGGCTCGTTTATCTGAAAAATTATGTTCCTATATTTATTGTAATCAGACATCGATCGTCACCAATGATGGGGATTCTTCTGTAGCTGCAGTAACAGAAAGACTATCAATGAAATGTTAGTTTCTTGCCAATTTTTATAAATCTTTCAGTCATGTTTCCTGTAAATTGATTATTTAATGCAAGAACAGTTTCTTGCAATTCAATAAATAGAGTTATAGTGTTGGTATAAAAAGTTGTTTAAGAGGGTTTTCCAGAAGAATAAAATGATCAAATTTTGGTCCTAAAAACCTATCTAGGGCTGATTGATGTGATCCTAATAGTGTATTTGTCACCAAGGTGCAAGTTATCAATATAACATATTTATTTTATTTATAGTATGCAAAGCTTAGTTGTTGTTTTTTTATTATGTATTCCAATTAAATTCTTGTTTCAAAAATCATTTTTTGAAACAGTTTGAATCAAGATACCATGTTAAAATAGTAAGAAGAATTAGCGATAATACAATTTCAATATCATTTATCAAATCTGCCTCTTCTGTCTCTCCTCCAGCCACCATAATGTGACAGGACAAGCTCAGCTCAGTCCACCAATTTGACAGATTAGTCACTTTGTTAGTGACTGTGGTAATAATCTTGGTCAAATCCCCCAGTTTCTGGTATCTCTTTCTCACGAGCTTGTGTTTGGCGGCTAAAGCTCTTTGGCTCTCAGGTTGCCTTAAGGCAGTGGGAACCGTAAAGTCAGTGTAATCCCTCTTTTTTCAGGTAGTCATTGGTGAAATGCGCCTTTACAAACGTAGACCCCTTTTTTGTAAGATGCCAACCTGGGAAACACAAGGAATTTAAGAAACAGGAGCTGGAAAATTGTCTCCAAAAAAGTTTTTTCAGCATCCATGCAAAGCCTCAAACTCTTTTTCTTCATTCTGAAAACAGATATTGGGGATTCGGTGGGGAAGGGGCCATTGTGTGAGACCTCCATGGCTGTTGGTCTTGGCCGGCGGAGCAGAGTCTACCCCTCTCCAGCCAGGAGACGTCACCGCACCACCTTCAGTCACAAGCAGCTGGAACAGCTGGAGGTGGCCTTTGGACAAAACCAGTACCCTGACATCTACTACAGAGAGGAGCTGGCCCGCATCACCAAGCTCAATGAGGCTCGCATACAGGTGGGACAGCCTCATAAACAACCTGCTGACAGTGATGTGCAGCAAGGGACTTTATATAAAATAGACGGGAGTCAGTCAATTTCTGGATAATTTAACTTCACTCTGATATTCACAGGGATACAACACTACTCACTATATTTAATTGGTAATTTTAATATAATTAATATCATTATTAATTAATTATAATTAATTATAATTAATATAATTATAATATTTTAATATTTAATATGTATCTTATAATGTTCAGTTTTAGTGGAGACTTCAGGATCGTGTTGATTCAAACTCATTTTGGTGGCTGTGGTTTTTTTGTGTCCATCCCTGTATCACCTGTACCAAAGATGAATTATTCCTTTCTGAATTATATAGATTATTACTCTTCTTATTACTTGTCTTTTTAGATATTCGGTCTAATCTAAAAGACGTGTGTATTTATCCTCAGTTGTCTGACTTGTCCTTGTCTCAGCAGGTGTGGTTTCAGAACAGAAGAGCCAAACAGAGGAAACAGGAGCGGGCCTCACAGAAAGTGCTCCCAGTGGGTGTGATGCCGGGCCACAGGGCTCTGCTGGGCGGCATGCGTGTCCAACCGTCTATGGCTCGGCAGTACTACCCCCAGCCCCTGGCGCACATTCCCCACCTCTCCCCTATGCTGCCCTCTGGAGTGTACCCCCGCCACCCAGGCCCAGTCAGCCAGTGTCCCTGCCCCAGCGCCCCGCCACAGCCGGCCTCCCAGCGCCAGCATGACGACTGGTACAGCCCGCTGAGGGGAAACCTGCCCTCACCAATGTTCTCACTGACCTCCATGCAGCCCCTGGACCCCACATCCCACTGGAGCTAAGAAGTAACCAGGAAAATATATCTAATATTTTGAAATAAAAAAGCATATACATGTTTTTTTTAAATATCTACTTTGCTGCAAAAATCAAGGGATCATGTATGCCCTATTTTCATCTACATCTTGTTCCTCACAGTGAGTTTGCTATTTCACTCCTGCATTTACCTAAAAAGTCTGTAGATTCAAATTTGCAACTTTCTAGTCACAAGTCTGCTTCTGTAACCTTTAGTGTACCACTGAAAAACTTCATATCCTGTCAGTGTCATCACTTTAAGTATGCTCTGAAGCGTATGTCAGATATATTTGCTCACATGTATAAAAATATACTTTAAATTGAGCTTGAAGGATAATTTTTGACCTTGGAAATATTAGTTTGGCATAAAATTCCTACCTCAAAGTCCATTTACTAGATTTCATCCGGAGCTTTCAGACAAGTCTTGTGACCTTCATCAGCAAAGCTTTACACCCAGTAACATAAATACTTTTTTTTTTTTAATCTGGCAATTTTGAGCATTTGTTACTTATTTTACTGTATTTCAAATGAAGCTATGTGGTCTGAAAACTTGCATTTAATAAATAAAGATTTTTTTGCAACTTTACATTTTTGGTTTCAAAAATACATAAATAAATAAAACAAAATCACAAGACAAAGTCTGTAGATTACATATTTTAATATTTCACATTCCAGAGACAACACAGTTGCATCTGTTATGCTATTAAGTTTTTCTTAAATATTTCCATTCAACAACCTGAATTGATTGAAGAATCAATACTGGATGGCAAAAAAATAGAGAATTCATCCATAAGAAATCGTACATTAGAAGAAATCACAGATGGATTCAACAAACTTTGATGCACACAGACCTGACATTTCTTATCCAGATCTGTTTTAAAGGCAGCTAATATCTGAAGCAAACATTTGTTAATGAGTCTAAGTGCATTACTGGAAGTCAGCTTTTAAAAAACGGCAGCGTCAACCAGTGTGCTTCAAGTCTAGCTTATCCAGTGATAAAGAGTCAGCATCGCACAGTATGGGGGCCATTTTACATTCACTCTGTGACGACAGAGGCTGCCCGACTACAGCGAAGATGACGGTGATTGGCTCATATAGGTTTGATCATCTTCATTAAGACGACAGCAAATATAGAAGAAGCAGGATATGCCACTCTATCATGCTGCATGGAGCCTCTGCTGGCAGCATTCATTACTGTGTGCTTCTGCTTGCTTCTTGCGTTAACTTCAAAGTTTTCTACTCTCTACAAACACTACATCATAGGCTATATATTGTACATCTGAGCAAATCAAGGCCACTTTCCGATGTCATGTCATGAGAACAACCTGTTTGTCTCGAAACAGCAAATGAAATGGATTCACAGAAGGAATCATTTGGTCCACATTTGGTGTGCTAGATAATGTTAATGACCAGCATGTACGCTGTTCAGAGTTTGCAGTGGAAATTGTAGTCCATTTAAGGTCATGACGTTCTGATGAGATGCTACCAGAGAGAATGAAGTGTGGCACCACTCAAAGCAGAACACACAGTATAGTAATCCTGCTCTGAAAAAGGGTCAGTTTATCCAAATTACATTCACCCACTCCCCCCCTGCTGTTATCCAGCTATGCAGACAGTTCTGGTTTATCTCTAAACCTCTAAACCTTATAGAATAGAACTGAAAGTATACTGTATACATGGTTAGATGCTACTAGATGTTAGGATGAGTTTGTCAGTGTGTCACTGTCAGTGATTTGGATGAACTGACCCTTAAAAAAAAAATGGCACAATTTCAGACCCTGCAAGAACAGAAGGTGCAGACGTGTCCCTCAGCGAGGTGTAACCATACACCAGAGTCAAGCTAAAAAGCAGGGCATTTAGTTATTGTCCTTTTGTTGTTATTTAAACTACCGCATAACCAGTTTTGCAGCTACCAGCTTGGAAAAAAAGAGGTTCAATCATTTCACAAACTTCATGTATTAACCTACAACCCTGACTGAGAGAGAAGGTAAAGATTAAACTTCCAGACTGTGGTGACAGTTTGTCACTTTGGCTCCATGTGCGCTCACTAACGTTCTCTGCAGATTCCTTTCTGTGGTTTTGTTGGACATGAAGAAAAATGAGGTCAGCGCCGGGCCAGGGGTAACACTCTACTCCAGTGATTTGGCAAACTCTGCGTAATCTATGTAACCGTCATTGTTTTTGTCATCGTCCTTCAGAACGTCATCAATGAGAGTAATAAGATCCTCCTCTTTCATTGGCTGGCTGTTCTCTCCTCTCTCCTAAAAAAAGGAGATAATAAAAGGAATATTGTTAAACACTCATGTGGATGTATTATGTATCTGCATGCACAGATGTTACTCATCTGACTTTATTTAAAGATGCACTATTTATATATTCATGTCGCTGTGTTACACCACAAACAGCAGAATGTCATAGATTGGCCAGATTGGTAAACATGACCATGTGTGCAGTTTGCTGATGTCATGTTGTATGATTTCTGGGTAATGAAGTTAAAATTTTTCACCCTGTTATCATCAACCAAGCAGCTGCCAAGTGCTGCTTTAAGGAAAAGTAAAGTTTCTAACTGAGTTAACTGGTTCAGAGCTTCCTTTACGAAAAAAAGAGAAACTGCTATCTTACAATTCCTGACACATAATTCTGCATCAGTTACATTATTACATAGACTAGTGCAAATTCAGTCATTCTCTTTGTATTGTGTTTATATTTTCTTTACTTCTTATGAATTCTCCTTCACGTTTTTCATTTTTGAACTCATTTCCTTTAAAGGAAATGTTCAGTTTTGAAGTCTGTCTTAAAACAATATTGACATGCCCATATGTGTGTTGAAAGAGTTTTTATTAGTCATTGCAACTGTATCTCCAGCCCATACTGGCACTGAAAAGATCCCTTCCTAAGGCAAATTTAAGTGTAAGTGATGGGGGGAAAAATCCACAGTTCTGTGTGAAAATGCATTCTGAAGTTTATCTGAAACTAATATGCACTAAAAAGACTAATTTTGAAAAATATGTGGCTATATATAATAGGCTGATTTAGACAGTCTGATATTAGCTTCAGCTAAACTTTAGAATGCATTTTCACACTGAACCAGGACTTTATTTTGTCCCACATCACTTACATTGGAATCATGTTAGAAAGGGATCTCTTCTTGATTACAGCAACCAATAACTCCTTAAATGTGCATATTGGCATGTGATTATTTTATCATAATTAGGATGAAATAATGTGAAAATATTCTTTGAGGTAACACAATGTGAATCAATCAACTGTGAAATGCTTCTTGCGAAATCTTAAAACTTTCACAAATCTTGGATTCTCCAATGTGAATGAATTCCTGCTTCTGGAAATCAAACGTGGTATTTAAGAGAATGAAAAAAGGCTTTTTAAAAAAAACCCAAAAAAAACCTCATGTTACTGTGAAACTGTGCTGTTTCTGTTTACATGAGGGCAGGGTCAGGAAGGATTTCTCAAATAATCATGTATTGCATCAAAAGTAGAAATTTCTGGTGCGCAACTAAAATGTACTTCCCAGGAAGGTAAAAGCAATGCATTTGTGATATTAAAAAATATATAATAATAAATATAAATAAAAAAATATATAAGTTGATAAAAGAATTTACTGTCAAAAACTGGTACATTAAGCTGCTAAACACACATGACCTCTACACTCTATCCTTTAGCAGTCAGTAACAAATGTTTACAGGTGCTTTAGATAAACAGGCATTATGTTCACACCTAAGAAAACAACAACAAATGTGTGCACAGCCACACACCCCTACCTCTCTGTGTACATGTGAGATCGCTGTGGCTAGCTCCAGCCCGTCCAGCAGGTTGTTGCCATCGTAATCGTGCATCTTGAAATAGTGCAGCTGAAGCTCCTGTGGTGACATGTCTTTCTCTGGTTGGTCAATCACTCCCTCCAAATGCTCCATGATGTGGCTGCAAGACAACACAGAAATCCAAAACCACCACTTTTGATTATATGGAGGCCATGAACACTGCTGCTGACTGAGTTCAAAGTCCACTAGTAAGTGCAAATAAGGCCTGAATTTTGAATCATGCAACTGCAGTACTGGTGTAGAGCACACTTCTAGTGGAGGAATCACTCACTCTTTGTCCTGGACCATGTTTTTGTCAAGGCGACCGTGACCATGGCTGGATATGTGAGCTCCACTCTCTACGACAGGCGGCTGCTGCTGCTGCTGTGGATCCACCTGAGAGTGAACACTCAGCAGACAGCAGGACAGGAGGAGGAGCACACCACACCTGCTGATCCTCATTCTGCGGGTGACAGACAAAGAGAGGGACAGGCAGGCAAAGTTAGATTCAAGATTAAAAATTTTTTATTGTCACTCTGGTTATACAAGTACAATCATGTCAAATACAATTAATATACATTTTTATATCTATACACATATACACACACACATATATACATATATACATGCACACACACACACACACACACACACATATATATATATAATTAGTATATTAATCGTAATTCACACATACACATATATATATATACATATACGGACGGAATCAAGGCACAAAAAGGTTGCATATACAATCATTGGTTTATGGTATATGTAAATTAGTCTCTAAGGTGGATATCACATTTTACGTATCCTGTTTATATACACAAAGTTTACATATATGTTTATCATTTTCAACATTCTGTAATTCAGTTCTCACTCACACTTTTCATTCATATATCCAAGTGTTGAAAGCAAATAACCCCCGTTAATAGATTCTTAATTATAGGGGGCTCTACTGGCTGAGTAGAGTCACAGCAGTTTTAGATAAGACCATCTATTTATCGGACAACTACACCATATTGCTAAAAGAAGAAGACAAAATGCCATAAAGTCACTAACTTACTGTGAATCACACTTGTGCACCATACATTTAAAGGTATGTATGCATGTAAACAGTGATAAGAGGTTAAGAAATTCAAATAAATATCACACAAGCAATGCATGTCTATGGGCTGTGAAAATATCAGTGTGAACTAGTTATTAACGGTATGTAAGTAATATGATAACTAAAGACCAGAAGTACATGCATTAACGTTAGCCACAGACCGGCTGGTACAAAGCCCGAAGCTTCATTTCTGCACTACGTTGAAATGACAAAGCCCGTTCAGAGCGCAAACTACTGCAAAGCTTACTATGATGTGGATTTTAAAAAACGCTATTTTCATACCTACTTGAGAATAGTTTGTATCTTCACCTGACTCTGCGGACAGTTGTGTTGTTTGCTGGCAGAAATGAGCGGTCCCAGCTTTACGGACCAGATGACTCGCCGTAGTCCCACTTGGACACGACAGCTCATTACGATTGGTCAGAAGGATCAGAGAGTACACAAATGAAGCGAGAGCATTCCCTGTTTCACCGTCCATAAACTACAGGGTTACATTTAGCTTTTAACGACGGGCTTTCATTTTTATTATACATTTACACACGTTTCAATATGTTGTTCGTGGTTATGGAGATATTTTGATACTGCTAAAACATTTAGAAATGTCTTAAAACAGGTTGGTGCTAGATTGGATGGGCAGGAAGCAAGATTAGTGAAACTATCGTTAACCTTAACCTCGCGAGAGTTCGTCCCTCCGGCCCATCCACCCTAGCACTTACCATGTCTACATGGCAGAGGTTGTATTGCACGAACTTGTGAAGTTTCTTGCGTAAATTATTATATGTTATTATCACAAGCTAACAGCTGATATGACTGATATGACGATATACTCGCAATCATATGTCGAAATTTGTGTTTGCACTTTACATATGGCACTTTCCAACGAACAGCGTATTTGCGACGTGAATTATCTTGACAAAGAAACCACCTTTAACGTGACTTTCTCATTGCGTCAGCAGGAGGAGTGAAGCTCCAGCTGCTCAGCTGTCAAATCCACACTGCACAGACAGGAGCACGCTGTGTGTATGTGTGTGTATGTTTGTGGTCTACTGCGCCGGAGAAGCGTCGTTTTATGACAAATGTCAAGTTTCCAGAGAGAAAATGACGCTGCTAAATCTCTGTTCAGAAGACTTGAGGTTTTATTTTATGTCATAAAGTAGCTGACATTAGTAAAACCCCTCAGTAGTCAGTGACCTCTGTCTCCTTGTTCAACCCCTACTGTGATTTAGAGCAAATGCAAACCGTTGTGTATAACTGTAAGTGGATTTGTGTGGAAATCTCCTTCTTCCTTCAATTCAGCAGTTTTTCCCAGATAAGGGCGCTGCTTAGTATGCGCTATCTGTTAGTTTGTACCTTTTACTGTTGATACAGTGCAATAGCTGACAGATGTATCACTCTGTAACTGAGCCAGGAGTTTAGCCAGCGTCACACTGCCAATGCTGCTGCAGCTGAATGCCCAGATCAGGGAGCAAGCCAAGTAATTAGGAATTGAATTTTTTTTCAATGAACTCATTAATGAAATGAACACTGAACACAACAGCACCTTATATGCATGCGTCCTGCCTACTTTTGAGTGGCACACAGTGCAGGAGATACAGGTTTCTTTGCATTACTGTTTCTTAAGCTCTACCTGATCCAGTTAAAGTGTTAACGGGAAAGATTAAGGACATGGCTGGTTAGAGGAAGACGCCCTCCCTTTAACTTCCAACAGCTACAGATCAAGCCCTTTCAAAATGCCACACTCATTTTAAGCAAAAGCCTTCACTGATGGAAGTCACTAATGCATACAGCAGGCTGACCGAATGCTAAAAAATGCCATTTATGCATAATAGTATGCACTGTATTATATATGCATAGTAAAGTGCTGCAAGATGACACCAAAGACAGAAGTTAAGGGTTCACGGTGTAAAGGGCGACTTTACTTTCTGAATACTGCAGAAAGTTCCTTATTAAATGGAAAAACTCACAGAGGGCATACTGTCAAAAAGAAATTAATGCTATGATAAAAGTAAACATATTCCCACACTGAAAAGCAAAAAAACAAAAACAAGACCTGTATTTCAGTACATCTATATGATAAACAACTAATAATTGTGTATGTATTTGTTGTTTGATCTGGTCTTTACATATTTGTTTAACTTGTGCGCTGTGGATTTTGTGTTTGATGACCTTCTGTGTTTGTAGTAACCCACACCCCACCCCCACCCCTCCGCACTCAAAGATTACATATTTATTTCTCCTGTTAGTCTGCAGTTACTCCCATCGTGTCCGGGGAGTACAGTCACCACCGGGACAGAGCGACAATGGCATCCCGCGTCTCCTTCACTCAGCTCCGGCTGGAAGCGGAGCTGGAGCGCTGCCGGGCCGAGTGCCAGTGGGACAAGATGCCGGCTATCATCGACCAGATGCACGCAGCGCGGATCCACGAGGACGGTGAGTGGTTTGGTCAACACCTGGAGGGTTTTAGCGGAGGTGTCTCCTGCTGCTTCCTGACTGTTTTCCCTGTTCACTGACCTGTACACTGCAAAAAATTAACAGCGCAAACAAAAAAGTCAGACTGTCCCATAATCAGTTTGGGAATCTTGTATCCTCCAATGAGAGAGCGATTCTGCCAAGAGTTATTTTTCCACTTGTTTTCATGGAAGTTTGACTTGTGTCAGGAAATTTTGACAGGGGTAAGTGTTAGTTAGTTAGTTCCAAGAAAATGCTGTATAACAGCTGGGGACATGGAGATTTACTGTATCTCAACCCATATGCAGATTTTGTTCAACTAATTTGTGGAAAAACAGGAATTTAAGGCTCAGAATCTAAAGAGAATCTAAAGTGTTTGTTCAGGATGGATATTTTTTGCAGTGCAGAGATTGCACTGTACACAAGTTGGACTTTGGACTCTCAATAACATATAGTGGGTAAAGTGTATTTAAAGGTTTCATCAGCAAATGTATTCTACTAAGAAATAAGTTGCTTACATCTGTACCAGTGGGGCAGAGCAGGGGTCACAGAGGGGTTAGGGGATGGCTCTAACAATAAAATGTCACTCCTGGAAGTTTACACATATAGGATCGACAACTATATTCTATGCAAAACTTTCCAGTGGACTATTCACTGGCTGTTTTTGCCCTTGAAATCCCTCCACACTGAACATGTGCTGAAAGAAACGCAAACACACTTATCATCATGCGCCTCATAAAGCATTACTTTGGTAAGTCACTAATGTACCTGCCCCCACCTCTCACTGTAGCAGAGTAAATATGGGTTCAGGTGACTTGACTGAACCACGCTGCAAGTCCGCTCTTATTGTGCCCATAACTGGCTGACAGTGCAGACCGGCTGTTTCTCCCTGTCTGCACATACATGCACTGAAGTGTTAAATCAAAGCGGTATTATTGTGTGCATGCATGGCTTACATTTGCTGACAGTGAGTGTACATGGAAGGCGTGGTGCACCAGGAGAGTTAGAGTTTGATTAGAGATAGAGGAACTTCATGGCAGGTAAAGGAGTAAGCAGGTAAACTTGTGTATAAAATCCACCATAGAAGACTTAAAGGCACCCATTGGTGGTTTTCTCTGCAATCTTATCCTCAGTGTGGTTTGCAGCTTTACTTTGGATGATTTTCCAAAGTTAGATAATGTATTCATTTGGATGTAATAGTCAAATTTGTCATTGGTCAGACTGAAAGAGCAAAGATTACAGAACTTTGCATCAAAATCCAACAACATAACAGGGAGGAAATCAAAGGTAGAGGAAGCAAATACAACGGTTCAGGGCTGTGGCTACCATTAAGGTTACATGGAGTCATATCCGTTGTATTTTTTTCTGGAAATTTAGGGGCTTTAGCAACTAAATGCATTAAAATACATGGTGGGTATTTATTAGGCTGATTCCAGTATTTTTAGATTCAGTATATTTAAAGATACCCTATGCCGTTTTCAGTGATTCTCACTAAAAAGCATTGTGTGTGAGGCCTAACAAACATGTTGAATGCATTTCCTCCCTCTTCAAACATTTGCAAAGCCATTTTTTGAAAAAATAACCAGTATAGTTAACTTCCATGTTTGCTACAGTAGCTAACAGTCTTCTTCCTCACTGCTTTTTGTAGGCACATTGCTAACTTTTCTGGCACTTTACTGCCACCAACTGTCGATCAATGGAATAGCCTGAAACTGGCTGCTGGAAAGCATTTTGCATCACCGCGCATTTGTGTGCACACACATTTATGCGTCCTTGTGTGCGCGCACAAGATACAAATAATTCGGGGACCTGCGTGCAAAAACACTGCTCCCTTGTGCTACTAGTGGTGAAAAGCTCCACAAGGTACCTTTAAATTTGAAACAGAATTTATGTTCACTTCATGTTGGTAAATAAAATGTATGTAAAAGATAATTGTACAGTTAACTAAAAACATAACATGAAAAACCCAAATATTATATCATCATCATATCATTTTTTGTTGTTGTTGTTTTTTTGGTATCTGTTCACATTTTTCAGAGGGTGGGGGAATACTGTACAGTATGTTCTCATACAGTAAGTGTGTGTGTGTTTTGTGTTTTTGGTTAAAGGGCATTTAACTTAATCTTGACTGTACATCTGCTCTCAATCATCATGGTCGCTTTAATCCACCTTCACATACAGTACAATCCATCGCTAATAGCAAGTTCCTGCCTATTCTCTTTAAATGTAATTCTGGGAAACTGAGGAAATCACCAGCTGAAGCAGACCTGATAAGAATAGAGAAAATATGTACACCAAAAAAAAAAAAGACAACAATAATCACAAAATGACTCCTGGAGCACAGTGAGACTGTATAAGTCAAACTCAGGGGATTGGATTTTCTTTCACCACTTTATGAAACCAAACATATTTCTTTTATTGAATAACACCCTTACCGCTTTCCAAAGACTAGGCTCCAACTTGTGTGAAATCATTAAATAGCTCTTGCTGTGGTTTTGGGCTGAGACATGTCCTGCTGTTTTTCCCTCACCTTCCCTCTCACTGATAGCTTTAGCCTTGGCTGTGCTGATAAAACTAAATAGCAAACATGTCAAGTGTATCAGGACATAAACACTGCTTACAGAGCTGGCTGCAGAACACACACACACACACACACAGCATGAAAAAGGTAAACAGGAAGGCTTTAATCGAGCGTGTGTGTACACAAAAACTGAGTTTTACTTCAGAGTCAGTTTACAGTGTGTGTAAACTTTAATCGTTCATAACTTGATTTGGTGTAGGTGGACGTGCAGTGCTTATCATGTGATTACAATGTTACAGCTATTTAAGGGAAGCATCAGGGAAATGGAAACTGTAGCTTTTAAATAGACTGCAGGCATATTTGAACTGCTCTCCCTGAGCCGGTGGGAAAAGCTGTTTTTAATGGACTGAGTGAGGTTTGCTTTGGCTACAGAAGCAAATGACCTGTGACCCTGAGCTCAAACCTTCTCCAAACTTTGTTCACTTTTAACTTTTTCAATCCCGCCCCCCGCAGATGATTACGGGACGTTGCTGATGGCTGAGGTGCTGCTGGAGGAGTGTCTGCAGGAAAACATGGACCTATTACGGAGATCCACACCTTTGATGGACAAGACACAGCCCAGACTGTGCCGGGCCAAAGGTCACCTCAACACCATCCTGAGCCGGGGCCGTCTCACAGTCAGTCAGAGGGTTATTCTGGGTTCCTTCAGGCCATCCCATAGTTATAGATTCCTCTGTCTCTGTGAAGCTTATTTTCTTTAATAAACCCTATTAAACCAAATAAAGGAAGTGGCACAGAGCACAGGAAGCTTTTTACACAAATCTTTTCCTCTCTTTTGCTTTAAATATTTCCAACCGTTTGATTCCTTCTTGTCCTCCAGCCCAGGTACTTGAACGAGGCTCTGCTGCTTATGGCCAAAGTGCACTATGTGCAGGGTCGATACCGGGACGCCCAGGGAATGTGTGCCAGGGTGGGACTGGAGGAGCTGACACACGACGACCAGCCGATTTACCACCTCCGACTGCTGGCTGAGGCTTTCATCATTAAAGGTACCGGAGGCCTCTCAAAACGTAAAGGGAAAGTCAGGTTTCATAAAAACCTTTTTCCATAGTTTTGACCATTGTTCTTATTGGAAATGATAACATTAAACTCAAGTTAATTATTGAGGTCTGGGAATGCAACATCCCTAAAAAGAAGTCTGATGGGAATGTAATAGAAGAGAAATAGAAGGTGAATGCTTAAATTACTGCCCAACCTGCCACCAGCCCTGACTGCTCATGTTTTTTACTCTGTTAGACTTTGTTGTAGTGATGTCTCTCCAGGTCTCAGCAGTTACTTTGGTGAGCATGATGTTAAGAAAAAGACTTAAATATGATTGCTTCTATTTGAAAGTGGCGATAATCAATATTTTTATCGTGCATGTATCAAATGTGTAGTGTGAGAGGTGTCGCTCATAGTGATGAACCTGCATAAAACTGTAACCCAACACTCTCCTAGGCCTTCCAGAGCTTTCCATTCATTGTTTACCTGTCTGTCCCGCAACTTTACAGTTTTGGTTAACACTGTGAAAAAGACAGCAATATTTAACAAAATGGCCAAGTTGTATGAAACTAGAATTTTCCTTTAAAGATGCTGCATGAATCAGTTTAACTTCACCTTTACAGACTTTATAATGATTACTGTAACCAGATCAACTGGCACTGACATTTACAGCTTTTAAGAGGGTGTTATCTTCCAGCACAAATGGAGTTCAAGCTTTTAAAAGTAATTCAAGTATATCAAATAGGACAAAAAAACACTACTGTACTGCTCTCTATTAATTGAAACATCCAAGCATATTTCATGTCTAGCCACACCCCAACCAATGATGTGATGTATTTTGCTCTTTACATTTAAAGGATCATACTATCACATCACTAGTTGGGTTGTGGCCAGAAGTTAACATACTTTGTAAGCTTCAACAAATAGCAAAAACAGTGCAGCAGCAGTTATTAAATCTATGAAATTCTGTGTTGAGTCAGCCTGTAAGAGCATCTTACATTAGTAGATGGTGTAAGGCTGATGTAAAAAAAAACTTGGTTGTTCTCAATAAAGTCACACACTCCAGTGCCAGAGAGGGAGATGGGGCAGAGTTGCAATGACAGTAAGCAGTGGCGTTCATGGGAAGTGCAGTTTAATCATTAAGCTCATGGCTGTTTGCCAAACATTCCTACATACCTCATACCTTATGCTTATGTGACTCAGACTGTACTATAAATCAAAAAATATTGCTTGTAAACCTTTCAGAACATAGTATTAACAATAATACATTTCAAAACATATGACTTATTTTACAGGGTTCTGTAACTTCTCAATGACTCGCATTGTACAAATTATTGAGCACAGTAGTAACAAATCACAGTCACTGTCTTGTGGTCATTGAAACAGCTAAGCTGCTACCTATAGCTAAGGTCTTTTAAGATCTTAAAACCTTTTGGATGGAAAACAGAATAACAACAAATTTCAACAATTTTGACCTTTTGGCACCAGAAATAGTTAAAAAAAAATAGTTTGAAAAATAGCAGGGACACAAGGGCTTAATTGCATAAAATGAATGAATAAGATGGGGTGCAATATGTTCCCAATTCATTTAAGAGTTTTTTGAGAAACACTAGCATAAACACTACCTCCAGTGTAAATAAAAATGAACTCAACCTTGGAATACTACGTTAGACCAAAGTGTGTCAGGCTGACTATGAAACTTGCTTGTATCTCGTACTCTACTAACACAATCACAACTTGTATCCACAAGCACGCTGGTGATGTGATCCACATTCCCGGTTTCACACTGTTCCACTGGCTGACAGATGGTGGTGGTAGAAGCGTAGCATAGCACCAGCAAAAGGCAGGGAAGAAGAACACTGTTAGCTAGGAAATATGGATGTTACCAGTTTCAAATGATTCAAAAAAAAAATCTGCTTTGCAAATATTTTATGAGGAAGGAAATTCATTCAACATGTTTATTAGACTGCAAGGATACACAGAATATGTTCTGTTGAGAAACACTGAATGTAAACATAAATGTGTTACAAAATTAGACAAAATAATGACAATAATAGCTAACAAGCCTATTTATAGGGTGTATGAAGAGTCTGGGTATAAATTGATTAATTGATTGACTATCAAAACATTAGATGTAGATTAACGTCTTATGATCTTAGACTCTGCACTACACTGTGACAAAAAATATCATGGACTTGATAAATCTACAGTATGTCAGCTGGATCCTTGTGTTGCCTGTCACTGTGATTTCAGACTCTTTGGACATCCACCATAGTGCTGCACAGTTCACATTTATAGCAGATCTCCTACCTGTCAGCCTGGGCCTTAAAGCAGAGGACTGGCAGGTTTCCCTGAAAAACATCAAAGGCAGGATTGAACAGCTCCCTGCATACGGTTCCTTGATGATCCCATTTCTAATCCCCGCAGTAGGAGTTATTACAGTCCTAAAATCAGAATGACCTTGTATGGGGTTTGGAAATAGAAATGGGAGGGAGGGGCCGGACTGATGAAATCCAATCTGTGGAAATGAATGTAACACAGCTGGAAAACATCAGCTTGATTGGACAGATAGTTATGTCAGTAACCTCTGTTTACAGTGTGTTTGTCTGAGCCTGAATCTCAGTTTGTGGACGACACTGATGATGTGAAATTTTGCCCCATAATTTTGCTCAACAAAGGCGACCTTTGTGTTTTCTCTCTTGCTGCCTCTACTGAAGACACCTTTGGGAATAATATGTGTAAGATGGGATAGATTCAGAGTAAAGTAATGCCTGAAGCTCTTCTGGGAACAGATTTACTGACAGATTTTTATGCAGATGCTCTTTTGAAAACCTGATGATTGTGAGTCATAAAGAAAACATTTCCCATTACTCATAGTCACACATGCACATGAGCTGTCTAAAGTCCAAAAACACAATCTCGTTATAGCAGATTATTTTGGGGCAACTATAAAAATAAATGCATTATTCAGCAAGATGCAATCTTTGAGTATTTGTTTATTTTGACTCGTTGAATGCCGGCACTTTGAAAGGTCAAAGGTCATATCCACAGAACATTACACTGTCCATCGTCCTTAGAGCACTGGGTAATCTTGTTACACTCATCATCATCATCATGTCATTACACTCCCTGTTTCCTGATAGTCGGACATGACCTCATGCTCATGAAAAGAGAATTATATTACAATAACTGTCAGATTTTGATTCCACTTGATTGTTTTGAAATGATATTTACAGTAGATTATGATATCATGTCAAAGGTTACATGAGAAAGTAGACCAGATCCTGTGGGGGTTGCATAGCTCCTTCCCATGGTTTTTTGTGGGCATGTTGCATATTGTGGTGGGAATGAAGTCAGATCTGAATATTTGGTTGGTGATGTCTTTTCTATTGGCAGCTGTCTGCTTATTTGATTAGGCCTGGCGTCTGGCCTGAGGCTGCTGTCCGTCACAGGCTTCCTGCGGTCTTGAAAAGTTCCTGCTCTCTCCTGTTTATTTGTTCCAATAAGTCAACTGACGGACATCAGACCAGGCATCTGGAGCAGGACTGCCCTGCTCACTGCTTCCTCTGTATTCATGCATTGGCTGTGCATCCATCACCGCTGCAACAATACCAGAAAATGGGGGAAATGGGGAATTTTGAACAAATTCAGTCTCTGTTAGTGTGAAATTAATTCCTTTATTTGCATATGAAAATTCATTCATTTAAGAAAAGCTTTGAACTATCTTAAAAAAACAGATTGTTTCCTTTCTGCTTCTTTCCTCATGTATGCACTTTGACATTGAGGTGAGGGAGTCACTGTTTTGTTTTTTGTTGTGAAACCAAAATAACATATTTATTTTCATATGATTATGTATCCAAACAACTAAAATAACAGAGACAAAAACAGGAAAGTATGTGGAGCCAAGACTAAAAAAAACTATAACACTACAGAGGAAAACTAGCTCTATTAACTGCACTGTAGCAGCCATCTTATAGTTTGTTTGTTTCAGTTTTGACCTTTTTTGTCCTTGTGAAGCTTATCTGTGTTTTTTACTATTTTTTTCAAGTTACTGTACTGTACTAATACTGAACATCGAAACATGTTTTTCTTGCTGTAATCATTCCTCCTGTTCATACTGACCATTAGAAGATCCCTTCATAATGCACTTACAATGTCAGTGACGGGGACAAAATCCACAGTCCTCCTTCTGTGCAAACATTTTCAAAGTTTATCTGAAAGCTGATATGAAGCTTCAGTCGTCCAAATGAGTCAAATCAAGTAGATATCTTTCAATGTTACAATCTTTTTAGTGCCAAAGTCCCTCTTTTTGTTATTATACAACCACCACAGTTTAACAGGGAAACACTGTCCGAGGAAACACAAAGAGGGAATTTGATGCTAAAAAGACTGTAAATGTGGCAGATATCCACTTGATATGACTAACTCAGACTGCTGAAGCTTCATATAAGCTTCACATCAACTTTTAAATGCATTTTTGCACAAAATGACTTTGGCCCCCATCATTTACATTGAAAATGCATTTGAAGGGGAACTTTTAATAGCCAGTATGAACAGTAGGAATTATTACAGCGAGGAAAAACTGTTCACTGTGTAATGGACACCTGACTGTTGTTTTAAGACAGACTTGAAAAATTGTGAACCTGCCCTTTAAGGCATTCTATTTTTGAACTTACACCTGCACTAATTTATTTATATCCCTCGGCGGCAGTGCAAATAAGCTGTCGCCAAACACATAACTGAAAAGTCAATATGGCCAACTTGTTAGAATGCAGTTGTTTATACATCCATCAGACAGGAGAAAGCAGCATTCATTCAGAGTCACGTTTCTGGCCACATGACAACCATAAGTGCAATATTCACTTTTTTCAGTTCTGTTTTGGTCTCCACCAATTCTTGAGGGAAATATCTGGCTCTTTATTTGCTAAATGCTTCATATATTCACCAGCAAGCTTTCTCTGTCTGCCGTTTGGTGCTGGCTGCTAGCTGTGAAACTGAACCAAAAAAGTAAAGTTGCGGGTCAAAAAACCAAAACAATGAGCTTCAAGCAGCTGTAGACTCTGTAGAGAGGGGAACTGCAGAGTCAGGTGTTGATTGTTTTTTGGGTTTATCACTGAGCACCCCCTTTCACATAAGTCATTTGGTCCATTGTTATTACAAATATATGGATAGCCAATTTTTTAAAATGTTACAAAAGAGGTCCAACATAACCAAAAGAGTCCAGTAGTTACAGACCTTCTTTATTAGTTTTCCCTCATTCAGACTGGACCAGATACACTTGAGGGACGAGCACAAGACATCATGAGTCAAAATCATATGCACATCATAACCAGCAGGGGGAGTATGTAACAAAAAACTATGTTACATTGTATGTGAGACTTTCTGAACTTCATGTTTTCACTGTACCACTCTACATGTGACAGGAGGCATGATAAACAACAATACACCAGTGTCATGTTGGTGGATGGTAATAGTTGGTGGTCAAATTCATTTCCATGGTCTCTCCTTGTGTTCCAGGTCTGTCTCTGGACCATCAGACCGTTTCTGCAGTGTCTCGTGTCCGCCTGTCAGAGAGGGAGGAGGAGAGTCTGTCCTGTTACCTCAAGGCCTGTGATGCTGCTCTGTCCTACCTGCAGGAGCTCGATAAGGTGGGCATTGCATGATATATATATATGTGTGTGTTTGTGTGAGTCTTTGTCTCCATGAGTCAGTATGTTTCTGCACTGTCACTATTTGAATATGAAAATCAATCTGTGTGTTTGCATGAGTCTAAGCACAGCGTATTATCAGAGAAGGTTGCCTTTGTTCTCCCTGCTTATGGGTCAGAGTTCACAATTAATCCAGTGTTGGTTTTGTTTTTATTATTTGCATTTACTGGTTTCCAGAAAGTATACGGTTTATTTTAGTACACATTTATTTTAGTTATTTACCATTTTCAAACACAAATATGTAGTAATTTTTAGTTAAAGATAGTTTTTTTGTGATCCTGTACATGTGCTGTGTGGTTCTGTATTACTTATATATCATAACATACTGATTTTATCTCATTCATTCTGAGAGGACTGCTTTGCTGCTCCATTGACAAGATACTGAAGTAATGGTGAAAGCAAAGATGAAAATCAAAAGTATTAAAGACTGACAATTTAATCATTATTAATTTACTTTTAGATTTTTTTTTATTAATGGGTACCCTTGAGATTTTAATTTAATGCATATTAACCTTGTGGCTGCATTTTCAGGTAGTAACAACACCCCACACCAAGACAGCCAAAGCCAATCTGCTTCCTCCACCTGTGGACATCGACCTGGGCTACTTCCTACAGGCTGCTTTACAAAGCGCGTACTTATGTCTGCTGCAGAGAGGGTGAGTCTATCAAACCTGCACATACACATAGTGTCTCCCCTCTGTTGTGTATATTCAAGTCATTTGTTGCTCTCTAGAGTGCTCTTAATATACCTTTAATCAAATGTTAAAGTGAGACTATGTAACTTTTGCCAAACAGTGGCCACAAGTGAAAATATGGGATAATCCTAAATACTTAAACCTACTTCAACTGAGTAGAGAAGAGTCATAAAGTCAGTTAAGTGACTCAGTAATGTCCATTATAGAGCAATGTTTACTTGCCTGCTGGTCACACCAGACCAAGTAAGGCTGTAGCAGCAAAACCATTGAGTGTTATGTCTTTAAAAAGTCACATAGCCTCGCTTTAAAGAATGGTAGGCAACAAAAAGCACTTACCTGGAAAACCAATGACTCACAGCTGACAGAAGGTCAGCTGATTCAAGTCTAACAACTGTCATTTTTTAAGCATTAGGGTCATTAAAATAAATGCCTCTTAATCTAAGTGATCTTTGTTATATTTTTGGTCATAGTTTACCCAGCTGTATTGATATTACGTCACTGGTTATGTAGTATATTTAATGACTGCCGTCTTTGCTGATTCATCCTTCCCTGTGATGGAGGGAACCTTGGACTTATTCATCTAGTTTCGTTTTAGAAAGTGAAGAGGAGAAAAAATCAAAGAAAAGGCTTTTGAGCACCACTTGACCTCAGTGTAGCAGGGATGCTTTAAAATATGTGACCAGCAGGTGTCAGTATTGCTCTTGGGATCACAAAAGCAGAGTAGTGTTTGAAGGACTGGTGGTGTCACATATTATTCCAGTGGTTGCTGAACTTCTCTATATGCTGTGACCCTGGGTTTGTGAAGAAATGATCAATCACAGTGTCAGTGCTGGTTCACCAGGGCCTCTTACCCTAATGAACTACTGTACCATAGTAAGCATCACTATATAATTTCTTCTTCTTCCTCTGCGTATTTATTTTTTCCATATAACACCTTCACAACCCATACATCGCACTGACATACGCCTGCTTTTTATGTGTGTTAGTCATCTGGCGCAGGGTGCTCACCAACTGCGTAGGGTGCTCAGGGTGGTGGAGTCACGAGGGTCTCAGAGCTTCAGGAAGGTGAGCTGCCACACACACACATACACACACACACGATGCAAAGATAGACATCAGTATTTCAGTAGGATCAATAGCTGCATGCTACCACCTTATCCAAGTTAACTATCTTACAGGGATTTTTTTAAAATAAAGAATATTGGAGGATCTGAGGATCAATTTCAATCTTCAAAATCACTAATCAGCTCTGTTAATATTTCTGCACTATGATTAGTAAAAACAGTAATGTTGTATTACTTATAATCCATACCAGGATTTAAAATATACCACTAATGCATTGTGATGGATCCTAGTCTGCAGCGAGGAAGCTAGCAGAGGTGCTGCTGAGCTCAGTGAGTGAGGACGGTTACTGGCCCCCGCTGGGCCCACCACCCTCAGCCTGGCTCCACAGAGAAGGAGCCGCCGCCTCCAAAGACGCCATCTACCCCACTGTTAAACCACCACAACGTTACAGCACTGACAGGTTTGGACTGTCTTAGTTTAATTTTCATTTCACTACCTGTTTTATTTAAGCTGTCTTCTGTTTCATTCTGCCTCTAAGCTCGACATTTAAGAGGGGTAATGCCTCTTTCGATTTTGTTTTGTTACTTCATTGTGTCAACTCATTATAGTGCACATAGCTGTTATCTCTAGGTGTCAATTTCCTTTGTCAACGCTCTACTTTCAGCCCATGTGGTGTCACTTTTGTCCAAGATACTATCTTACCAACAACTGTGGCACTTGGCATTTAGTGCTAGTTCTCATTATCCAAGAATTTTTCTCTACTAAAGACCATGAGTCATCATTAGGGAGGCGTGAATCTAAGCTACATCTCTACAAAATACAAATATACCCTTTCTTATGGAAAATCATGTAGTAATATGTAATAGACCTTCCAGGAGAGTGCTCATAGGCTACCAGTTTGCACTGGGTCATTCAAGGTGAGGAATTCCACAGCACGGCCAAATGATTTTACACACCTCTCCTTATCATTGTTGTCTAGAACTGTATGTGGAACTGCAAACCTAAAATACCCAACAGACACATGATCATGTAGCATTGAATGTTTACACGGGTAGAAATGTTTTTTTTTCTAGAGGTTCAGCATTATTACGTAGTGTTCCTCTGAATCACCTCTTTGGGGTCGAGCAACTTAGCACGTAGATGTGTTTTAATCCCACAAAAGTTCCAGTTTAGCCGGATCCTTTCTTACCCGCAGCTAAGATAAGTGACACAGCAACAGCTGTTTTATGTTGAAACTGGAAAACATGACATGACATGACAACATAACAAAACAACAAAACATAGTAACCTGACATGACATGACAACATAACAAAACAACATGACATGACAACATAAACACATCACCATGACATAACAAAATATAACACGACATGACATGAAATGACATGACAACGTAACATAAAATGATATAACATAACAACATGACATGACATGAAATAACATAACATGATATAAAATGACATAACATAAGGTGACATATTCACAAGGCATGTAAATGTATTGCACAGTCCTGACATGACGAGCTGGTTATCTGCATCAGTACACAAAATTGTATCACCGTTAGGACGCCTCGTCTCTGCTTTTCCCTCTTTGCAGGGATCCTGCGCTCGTTGCTCAGGCCCTGCGAGCCATACTTAGTCACCGCCACATGACTAATCCTGCCCACACTATCATAAGTGAAGATCTAAATCCATGTCTGAGATTAGAAGAAGAGGAGGAACAGGAGATTTCACCCTGAGGAATAACTGTACTTCAGTATTGTTCACGGCTTTTGTCATCAGTTGCCTCTTTTGAAAAGGCCACGATGGTGTCTGGTAAATGTGTCCTTTAATAGGACACGGAGCCGACCAGAGAGAGGCAAAGAGAGTGATGAATGAGAGAGATGGGAGAGGTGGAGATGGAAGAAATGAAGGAGTCACTGTGTGTGTGTGTGTGTGTGTGCGCGCGCGTGTGTGTGTGTGTGCGCGTGTGTGTGAGAGAGACATCTGAGATAGTGCTGTGTAGTGATACTCCTAGGGTGGTCCGTGTTGTGTTACAACACCAGGTGAGACAGAAACTTGACACTCCTGGCAATCTGGCACTCTACCTCTGGTAAAGCAGACTGTGTGTGTGTGTGTCTGCGTGCGTGTGTGCGTGTATGTGTGTGTGTGTGTGTGTGTGTGTGTGTGTGTGTGTGTGAGGGAGAGACTTCCTGTTCTCTATATTATTTCCTGTTTCCTGTGTCCCTGCAGTTGCTTCTGTCCCCAGGACGTGGTGGAAGAGGCTGTGCTGCTGCTGCTCATCACAGAGTCAATGGTGAGACACACACACACACACATACTCTGTCCTCTTTCGTGCTCTCTTTTCTCAGCTTTTGCTTTCAAAACACAAGTAAGGAATAGACTCTTCCTGCTGCTGAGACCATCAGTCCCACCACCTTTCTCTTCCTCAGTCTTCGTCCTCTTCCTCACTCAGAATCTCTGTTCATCCAGGCCAGCGGGGAGGCGGTGATCAGTCGTCTGCCGGACCAGTCCGAGGCTCGCCAGGCCAGCCTGCAGGATGCCACCTCTGTCTACGACCTGCTCACCATCGGCATGGCCAGGAGGGGGCAGTACGCCATGCTGTCTGAGGTCTGCTGACACACACACACACACACACACACACACACACACACACACACACACACACCATTATGCTGGAGGTCTGAGGGGAGGAGAGCAAAAGAGTGAGAGATGAGACGTGTTAGTGAGAGCTTTGCCTTTGCCAAACTTTTTAATGAATGTCCTTATCACTTTGAGCAAAGGGGATTATGTGTCTTTTTCTCTCACTGTCTCTCAGTCCCCCCTCAGCATCCACCTCGCTGTCTGTCTTTTTCTGCTTCTCCCTCTGACACTCTCCTCTGCTTTTATCACTTTCACTTTATCCCTCCTTCCCAGTTACAGCCCCCATGCTCCCTTTACTCTTTCAGTCTCCTGCTCCAAATCTCTTGCTTTTTTACAAGCTCAGTTACCCCCCTAATGTGACCTCTGCACAGGTGTAGGATGTTGGGGAGGGGGGGGGGGGAGGGGGTTGGAGGGGTCGTCTCAAATTAGGTTTGTCCACCTGTCTGACTGATGCATCGCTAGCATC
Source organism: Scomberomorus guttatus (assembly GCA_038419695.1). Classification (NCBI taxonomy): domain Eukaryota; kingdom Metazoa; phylum Chordata; class Actinopteri; order Scombriformes; family Scombridae; genus Scomberomorus; species Scomberomorus guttatus. Next base: position 24,572,857 of record CM076458.1, read on the forward strand.
AGTCATCTTATGAAGGAGGACCACACACATTGATGTAGTTCCACCTAGACCAGTTGGCTGACATATATACGGCCAGAATGAGCCATTTATTAAAAATTAGATGTCAGCCAGTCAGTGCCATCTATCTCTGATGTGATGAATAAGATTCACTTTGATTAATTACATACTTATTAGAGCATTAATCAATCCACAAGGTGTCCTCCACTATCAAATATGATTACATAATACATAAGCATATCAAATATCATTACAATTCTGGATTTTGCAGATGGCTTCCTATCATTTGAAGAATAAAATTCAAGGGAGTTACTGATTCAAAAGTATTCACAGTCTGTAGTTAAGTCAAAGTAGCAAAACTGCAATGTAAAAATACTCCATCCTGAATGCAAAAATGTACTGAATTAAAAGTACAGTTTTAAGTGCCGAATGTGCCTAACAAATGAATGTGCCTGTCAAAAGTATGCAGAACAGGTAGTTTCAGAGTCTTGTGTTATTATATATGTTATATTATTGGATTATTATTACAGGTGCATGAAAGTGTAAACATTGAAATTTGTTATGGACATTCATGGTCCCCACAGGATGAATTGTAATTATTTTGGTGAGTAATCATCAGGTCAAAATTTTGATTTATTAAATACTTATGACTTAATGCATGCCAAATCCATGCTTGTTTATGTTCATTGGACTTAAAATACATAAGGGAGTCTGAACTGCAGAGTTTAAATGTATTAATTATCCTATATTAATAGTTTACACAAGTATCGTCATTGCTACCAGCAGCTGCAGCACCAACAAACATCCGCTGCCTGTTTATTCAACCATTGACAGCACATTTGGGTTAAGTATATTAATATTTGGGTTGTTGTTTATTTGTATTTTGGAACTTAAGATGCTTCACAGTGGTGGAAGGGTTTTTCCTCTCTCTCAGGGACCTCAGTGCCTCGCTCCGTGTTTCATCTGTACATTAAATGGAAATATTAGAAATAGTACTTAACTACAGTAGTTAAGCCAGTGCACTTACTAAGTTTCAACCTCTGGCTGTTGGCTGTTTTCTCTGTCCTGCATTCCAATTTGGCAAAACTGCATGTTAACCCCTATAACCAGAGGTTAAATTGGACTTTGTTATGGGTGGGGCAGGATTTAGCAAGGTTAATAAGGGTCAGCACTGTAAAGTAGCAGCAACAGTGACAGTTACAGCTTTACAAGTATTACATAATCATTTTAATTCATTTCAGTTCATTTAAGAAATATCCCGATTCAGTACTACAATCAGCTACAGTCTACACTCTCCCAGTTTATCAGATCCCACAGAGGTTGATACTGCATGTTGAGCTCTGTACAGCAGGACATCTTTGTCTCCATGTTAAATGGTCAGTGAAGTTTTTAGTAAGCGTACATTATTTAATCAGAATATCAGGCAGGCCTTTTTTTCTGGTTTAGCTCACTTCTACATGACTGACAACATCAGACTGAGCGGCTCTCCACGCCACCCTCTGCTCGTCCACACACACATCAATCACATCATTATGTACTGAAACAGCGCAAAGTGGGTGGTGAGTGGTGACTGACAGTCATTTCAAACTAGAAAATTGTAGCTAAGAAGAGGCCATTCAGTTTAGTGACTATGTAAATGAGAAAAAAATGAGCGAACGTACATTTAATGCCTCTAACCCTGGCTGTCCCGACCTAAAAATTGATGTTAGGACCCGTGAAGACACATTTTTCGTTTGGTTTTACCTGGCCAGACTCTCTGCCTGAACCTGTATCTACATATCCTATGCTAATATATTTCTGCGTCTGCGTTTCTCCTCGCAGTGTCTGGAACGAGCCATGAAGTTTTCATTTAACGAGTTCCACCTCTGGCACCAGCTGGGCTTGTCACTCATGGCGGCCGGGAAGGTGAGCTCATTTCTCCTTATATACCAGCAACAGCTCCTCACACATACCACGCCACACCCACAGGAGACATCCATCTTCTGCCATGCCTCTGTCCTGTAAACTGTAGCACTCCTTCCTCACCCCCTTGTCCAGACGTGCAACAAATAGTGTTCACAGATAAGTGATAAGTCTGCATGGAGCGGCAGTTGGTGAGTTATTAATTGCAAAAAATGACACTAAATACATCTTCAAATACCTGACATGTCTAAACCATCTGGTACAGAATGTATTATCCCACAAGACAAACTCCAAAACTGATTAATTAATACTATAGATAATCTGTGGATTATTTTTCCGAAATAAACATTAACATTTAAAAACTGGGCATCCTTCAAATGGGAGTCCTCAGAAGGAGATGGAATAGCTTAAATTTCCCTTTCTCTCTCTCTCTCCTTATGTCTCCCTCTATCCCTCTGAGTGTGTGTGTGCGCCCATGTGTGTGACAGAAAAATTGATCTGGGTTGCAGGATAAAGTGACACTGCAGATCAATGGAGAGCTCTAGAAATAGGCTGCTCCCTAGAAGGAGAAGGGGCCGCCTCAGTGTCGTCAGATCCGCTTCTATTTAGGGCCAGTTGGGTGTGTGCATGTGTGTGAGCGCATGTGCGCGTGCACTTGCACGTGGTCCATTAATGATTGACCTACATGTATTAAGTGACTGTGTGTCTAAATGGGTCTATTAGGGCTTTGCAAGGACAGTTGATGTGTGTTTGATACACTTGTTTAAAAGCGATCCATGTCATCTGCGGCTGCATGATAACTGGCTGCTGCACTCACATGAATCACAATTTGTCACTGACATTTGCTTTGTGTGTGTGTGTGTGTGTGTTCCAGGATGTTGGTGCTGTGTCTGTATTTAAAGAGTGTGCCAGGATGAGACCAGAGGACCCTTCATTGCCCCTGTTGGCTGCTAAAGTCTGCATTGGTCAACTGCACTGGGTGAATAAACACACCACATTCACATACATTTATATACAGCATAATACACATACATGCACATGGACTCAAATACACACACATGCAGTTGAGGGTCAGACCTGTGAGTCGAGGCATTTACAGCTATTAAGAGTAGGAGGGTAACCTAAGAATTTTTTTTGTCTCTATATCTTTTTTGCTATTAGTCTACCTGTTTTGATGTTTTTGAACTGCATTTCCCAGAGATACTTGTTGCTCTGATGTTTCTCAATTTGGTATGGATGAGTTTCTGTAGGTGGAGCTGTTTTCCTTGTCTGTTCAGCCATGTGGTGGCTTTTACTGCTCTTGCTCACTCCTCTATTCAGAGAGCAGATACAGTAGATACATAGTAGCAGGTCTGTAGTACATCTGTGGTTCCAACCCAGAGGTTCTATAATATAAAAATATGTTAATTTTTCAAACCTTTCTCTAATTAGCCACACAAGCAGCATGGCTTTGTCTGGAAATGACAGTCAGAAGGACAGTTGGTCCACCACTGGTCCAGACTGAAGTATTGGATGGATTGCCATAAAATTCCCCAGAGGATTAATCCTCTTAATGACTTGATCCCTTGAATTTTGCTTTACCATCACATTGACATTTGTGGTTTTGAGTAAAATGTCTTGACAACTATTGGATGGATTGCCATGAAAGGTTCCCCACAGGATGAATTGTAAAAGGTTTGGTGATGCCTAGATGAACTTTTGTCATTCTCAGGTCTAAATTTTAATTTGTCCAAGACTTTGGTTTATGACCAATTACCTGAAAAATGTTCCCATCAGCCTCAGCTGTACTTTGTGTTTTGTTATGATAAGCGAATGTTAGTATGCTAACATGCTAAACTAAGAGGGTGAATATGGTAAACATATACATGCTAAACATCAGCATGTCACTGTGAGCATGTTAGCATGCTAATGTTAGTATTTAGCTGGAAGCACCGCTGGGCCTATGAACAGCCTCACAGAGCAGCTAGCGTGGCTGTAGACTCTCAGTGTTGGTCCTTGTTAAATACTGTATAGTTTTACCTCTTCAGGTCAGTTCAAAGTCTATGAGGGGAAAATCACTCATCAGCTTAAATGCACACAACTCATTGAAATGCAAACTGTGACAAGGGGTCAAAAGTAGACATATTTAGTATTAAGAGGTCACAAGCAAAACAGGTTGGGAACCACTAATGTAACCACCCAGTCAATATCAACTGAATATGGACTCACAAATTCAAACAGCAACATATCATACTGTATCTCACAGGACTACAGGAAATTAGCAAGGATCAATTTCCCATCTGGCACTAATGAGATATTCCAAATGTGCACGGGAATCACATATCATGGACAATCAGTCCACACATGTTCACGTTCATGTAGTTAGATCCCTCTCAGCTTAATATGTTGATAAGTAAAAAGGTCATAGCATCTTAAACTTCATGAACAGTAGCTTTAAAGAATATTCAGTGCACATGATGGGGGTATGAACGTGTGTACGTTGCGTGTGTGCACATAGAAAGTCATAACACACCGTCACTGTGTCGCTAATGTTTTCGGATTGACACTCAGGTCACTCACATCGCCGTGAAGCCCGGCCAGCTTGGATAGTCCTGCTGTTCATGATCTGGGCAAGAGGGAGAAAGTCACATCAACAGTGGTATTTAGGGTGAGCGAGGGCGAGGGTGAGTTAGACAGAGAGCGAGAGAAAGGGGTCAGAGATTAGAAAAGAGGAGCTAACAGGGGCGAATGGAGAGAGCACATCTGTCAGTGGCTGGAGATCATGGCAGGCCGGAGACACTAAGGAGCTTACAGCCTTAATCACAATGGGACACTATGGCCATAGAGCATTGGAGCATTACATAAATGGGCCACCATTATCCACCATCAGCTCCACTGGACAGTCTGGACTGTTTTTTTTTTTACAGTACTCTTGTCTGCTGTTGATGCTCGTTGGAGAGGCCCACTAGCCCACAGATCAAAACAAAACTGATAATAATTTCCTTGCTTTAAAACAATTTTAAACAGCTTTTTTTTTATAGTGCTCTTATAGATGAAACTGTAAAGGATCTTAAGGCATATCAAAACCCTCACCAAACCCATAACATCACCACAAACTGCCAACTGGCGATCTGAAAGCAAAGCTGCTTTTCTAAATTCCTGAAGAGCAGTTTTTGCAGATGCAAGGTTTTCACCCGACAACAGCGACATGTTCTTCTTTCACACCATCCAAGAGAGAAAGAGTAAAAAAAAAATTAATCCTCCTAAGATGTGCATGGATGGGTTGTGTGTTTAAATGACTGGCTATTGTGTGCAGGCTTTGAACTTGCAAGGACTAGATTCAGAGAAAGAGAGAGAGAGAGAGAGAGAGAGAGAGAGAGAGAGCACAGAGGAGGAGGATGAAGGGAGGAAGAGGAGGAGGAGGAGGATGAAGGGTGTCAAAGCAGTTGGCTTGCTGGTGCGCTGGCGTGCCGTCAAAGGCATTACCCCCCCCCCCCCCCCCCCCCCCTACACCCACCCACCCCACCTGCCCGCCCGCCACCACCCATACCTCACACACACACACTTGTGTAGTGACACACTTTCTCCTCGGCTCAGAGCACCTCAGCTCGGCTCAGCTACGCACCGCCCGCAGTCCACTGCTGTGTGTGTGGGCGAACGTGTGTGTAAGTGTGTATGTGTGTGTGTGTGTCCTTCAGCAAACTCTGCGCTGTCCTTCAGCTGAATCTACTCGGACTGTCCTCACACTAAACTCACACCAGCCGCAACCATCAACACTCCATTCCCTGCTGCACACCAACCACATTTGTGTCTTAGTGCTACAAAGGCTTTTCCTTGCATGCACTCTCATACACAACAGCATGTTGCAGGTCCTCATAACGCTCCGAAGAGGTTTTTTTTTTTCATATAACCTCATATTATAGGTTACTGGCCTCATGATCTAACCTGATTTGTGTTTAATGTCTGATTAATTCAGTATCTCAGCTTCCCTTTTATGTAAACATCCTTAAGAGGCTAATAATTGAGTGTGTGTTTATGTGTGTGTGTGTCCAGTTCAAAGAGGCTGAGGCTCTGTCCCACACTGTGGTGTCTATGGGGGAGGAAGCTGGAGAATTTCTGCCCAGGGCCTACCTGGCTGTTGGTCTCTGCTGCAGTCTACAGGCCTCTGATGGTAAGGAAGCAGAAACCAAAGACAAATCCACAGAGAATGTCCTCACCAGAAGACTGACAGCATGGGTCATTTGTTCAAATGCTTAAAACGACCTATGTTTACATTTTCCCAGCAATCAGCCGCTAGTGGTCGTGTGATTAATGACTGTTGTCTCTGAGAAGCAAAGACGGAAAGCCACAAAACCTCTTAAGGAGGAGTTGATGGGGGGTGGTTGGGTGTACAAAGTGTCTGATTCAGCTCTGGAGACCACAGTTTGCATCCTGTCTCTTACCACCAGTCAGTGTTGGTTTATTTTAACTATGACCACAAACTTTCGATCGATACCACTCTCATATCTGCCTGGTAAATAACAAGCTGTGTCCAGTCCTTATGCTAAGCTAAGCTAACCATCTTGTGGCTGTAGCTTTATATTTACTGTACAGACATGGAGTGAGATCTCCTCAATTTCCAAAACTATTTCTTTAACCATAAGGGCTACAGATCAGAAAACAGCGCCTCTGTGGTTATGGGTCACATGGATCATTTCGGAAGTTATAAGGACTTCTTGAACCCACATTGCTCACATTTTATACAACATATACCGTTTAATGTGAAAAATACAGCAAAGCTGAAACTAAACTGAGTAAATTTTTGATTCTGTCCTCTTTATGCAGCCACTCTGAAAGCAGATCGGAATGAATTCAACAAAAAGGCACTAGAAGCTCTGAGCAGGTAGATCCCAGTTCTTCGATCCTCTACTATACATGTTTCTCAGTTGTTTGTTGTAGTTTACATCATACATTATTTTTAGCCAAGCTAGCCATGACATTTGGTACAGACATCCATGTTTCCCTCGTGATGAATTGTAATAACTTTGGTGATCCCTTACATTTTCATGTAGCTTCACCATGAGGTCAAACCAATACTTTTGGTTTATGACCAAATACCTGCAAAACACTCCAATCATCCTCAGCTGTATTTTGTGTTTAGTGCTAGTTAGCAAATATTAGCATGCTAACATGCTAAACTAAGATGGTGAATGAAGTAAACATTATGCCTGCTAAACATCAGCATGTTAGCATTTAGCTCAAAGCATGCCTGGCATTATCTTCTGACACAAATATGAACGGTCTCTGTCTCCTCCACAGGGCTCATTCATTAGACCCCCAGGATTCTCAGATTGCTATGTACCTGTCTCTACAGCTGGCTCTTGTGCGCCAGGTATAAGCAAACAAATGGGAAAGCTATTATATGTTTTGTAAATTGACAACAGACATCATTTATTGGAACTGATACCTTCCAGGTATCGGCAGCCATGGAGCCCCTGCAGGCAGCTTTGTCTCTCCGTGGAGACGACTTGCACTCCCTCCACCTGCTGATCCTTCTGCTCAGTGCTCAGAAACACCACCGCCATGCCCTGGACACCCTGAGTCTGGCCCTCATCCAGCACCCCGACAACTTCAAGTAAATCCCACTATACCATCCCACATATACACGCAACAGAAAATGTTGGTAGAAGTGTTGAGGGTAGGGCACCAATCGATTGCTGTACGGGCGGACTTTTTAGACTTTGTATGGTGTTTTTTTAATGTATGTGTGTGTGTGTGTGTGTGTGTGTGTGTGTGTGTGTGTGTGTGTGTGAGAGAAAGAGAGTAACTCCAGTGAGTGGAGTGGTGCAGCACTAACACTAGTCCTCTCCGTAGGGATAGGGTGTCTCTGCTTCACTGTGTTGGAGGCCAAGCACACACACACACACTGCCTTATTTAGACGTGCCAGAGTAGAGGCCTGCATTGCGGTACCTATGCCCCTCATACACCCTTACCCTTTTAACACTGCAGCTCTGACCCGAGCCCTAATGCTGCTTTCTCAACAGAACCGTTGTCCTGACACAGTAACTATCACAAGTTATGCTATTTTTTTATTTTGACATTATATCATCTTGAATATTGATGATTTGTATTTTTTTATAACAAAAAAATCACAAGGACAATTATAATGTTCATTTTGTTCTTGTATAGGGTGAAAAGTTTGAAAGAAGTAATGTCATATATCACTAAATAAGAATCTCACAATTACATTTTTTTAGCAGCAGTAATGGCCCAAAACTGTGGTTTAATATCCTCCCATTATCTCACAGGAATGGTTCCAGTCAGTCATCCTGAATGAAAACATTAAAAACATATTCATTAGCTGTGGAGAAGGCTCTATCATATCAGAGTTGGACACCGTTAATTGTCTAAGCCAATTATTTTACACAGACCATAATATGGATGCATGTTGCATCATCTTTCTGATGTGTTTTCTCTCCGTTTCAAAGCACAGTAAAACATTTCATAATACAGCCATTTGGGGTCAGTGTTGGCCTCCACGGTCCCAGCACAGACAGATGGGGTACATCCATACATCAGGAGGGAGAGGAAGAGGGAGGAAATGCAGAAAAACAAGAAAAATTGATAAAACAACGAAGGGAAGGATGGACATGAGAGTGGGACAGGAAGAAAACACAGAGACAGAGTGGGCGGACTAAGGAAACAGGATGGTTTTATGATTACACGAGCTCTATGCTGTATGTACAATTGGAAGATGAAATCTATTCCCTCTCTGTCTAGATGCACAATCACACACATAGAGACACACACACACACCTCCTCCATAGAGACACTTGACTGCTTTGACCCATTTAAGTGCTCTTTTCCGGGCTCAGCCAATCACATTGCTCTCTGCGCCAGGAATCCCCATCGCCCCGGTAACCATGAGGTCATATGGGTAGAGCAGGCAGCATCAGTTGTTGTTCCCAAACTGTTGTTATGGAGCAGGAGAGAGACATCGAGTCAGAGAGAAAGAGAGAGAGATACCCACAAATCTGTATATCGGTAGTTTACTGAATGGAACAGTTGAATCAAATTAAATTGCTATTGAATGTTCATTAACCATGTTATTATCTCTAAGATTTATTGAGCAGTTACTTATAATGTGTTGATGTCTAGATAGCCATGTTGACATTATACCCAAAACACAAACTATTATGAAACAAAACTGCAAATTGATTGTCTCCAAAATGACAAGAGAAGATTATCAATACACACTGTAAATAATGTATCACTGTAAATGAAATAGTGAAAGCAATTCTTGATATAACCCAAACCTGCAGTATTCTTGTGTAAATGGGTCCAAACCCCAATAGAATATATCAATATCCTCGGGCTCTGTTGAGCTAGTAAGGCCGAGTTGCAGACCTCAGAGTCAGAGAGATCGAGACAGAGATAGATGTGGAAAGAGAGAGAGCGAGATAGTGAAAGGGGGTGTTTTCTCTGTAACAAGCTCATTGAATATCATTCGCTTTGGATGTGTGAGCGAGCATCCGAGATCAAAGCTTGTTTCGTGCGCGGTGTTGGGCATTCCGCAACAGTCGTGTGTGTGTGTGTGTGTGTGTGTGTGTGTGTGTGCCTGTGCGTGTGAGTGTGTGTGTACTTGTGTGTGGTAGGGATGGGAAGGAAGTGGGGGTGCATGTGTCTACAAGATCGTAATCTTGCACATGCATGTTTGTGTGTCACTGTGTGTGTGCATGCATGTGTGTGATCCTTGTTAGCCACTGCCTCTCTGCACCACAGCAAACTGTCAGCTCGCTGTAGCATACCGAATTTCTCCTTCCTCCTCTTCTCCCACATCCTCTACCCCCGGCTTCTGTCTCTCTCTCTCTCCTTCTCTATCTCTTCCTCGCTTTCTTTCTCACCCTCTCTTTCTCTCCTTGCCTCTCATCTTTTTTATCACTCCCGTCTCCGATTCTGCCTTTTCTTTGAAATTTTAATCACCCAGTAAACAGGCATGCATTTCAATGTGAAATGGGATTCTGCTACAGATTGAGAGAGCTGAGGCAAGAGAGGGAGAGAGGGAGAGAGGGGGGAGGGTTGCATGTGTTTCAAAGAGAGAGAGGGAGGGAGAGAGAGAGTGATTGTGGTCTCACAGTTTGTACTAAAGAGAATGATTAATCCCAGCCTTTGATTCTGCATTCATCTAACGGGATGTTACAGCATGAGTGAGTGTGCATGTGCGTGCATCTGTACGAGCGCGTGTATTGGCGTGCACATGCACGCCTGGCTTATGCTCTACTACACAAAGCAAACATGTCTGCACAGGCTTGTGTGTGTTAATCTCTATGCACGTACTGTACATATACAGTATATATGTACTTGGGTATGTGTGTGTGTGTGTGTGTGTGCACTTATGTGCCTGCATGCACCCATGTGCCTGTAGAGAAGACACACTCTGATCTGTGGGAGTGCAGAATGAGTAATACTGTAGATGTACCACTTTTTCAAGGGAACATTATTAGCTATTTTTGTATGGCGTTTACGCTGGCACTCACCGCTCTTAGCTGGCCACCACCAAGCATTTACACTGAGCTACACTGCTCGCCGCCATCCGTCCTCAGACACTACGTTCTGTATACAACCGGCTCGTTCCCAGGAGGCTGGAAATGACAGCCTTTGTAATCTGATGTGCAGTTTTGAGTGGTGTAATCTTGATGAAATCTATCTTTTTGCTGGAGCTGTGAGGGAAACACTAGCTGTGATCAAGTGGTGAATAACAAGATGGAATAGACTTAGATCAACAATTTGATACTACTTACTATGATGTGCACAATGAATTCATGTTGTAAAGACTCATGGGGGTTTACAATGTGAGTAAATTGGAGAGATATAGGTGTAAATAATAAGTGCCCTCACCTACAGAGAAAACCAGGCCTTTATCTGAAACAGGCTTATATTAGTGACAGGCCTTTACTCCTGATTTTTCCTGTTTTTATACATGCATGTTATATTTTACAAAGACATATTTCTGTTTTCTAATCTTCTCCCACTGTTTTAATTTGCTGTTCATGCTGTTAATGCAAATCCGCTCAACATTTCTTTGTAGTAGGTTTTACTTTTGATCCGTGTTAAGTTACTGTCAATGAATCTCAACACTTTCTGCACAGATGTTTCAAATTAAAAGCCATCCAGAAGCTCTAAAGGCATAATCCCTCCCTTTTCCGGTAGGCTTTTAACATGAAGAGGGCACACAGACTGCACATCCAACCCCCAGTTGGGTACAGGTGCATGACAAAACAGCATACAAAGTGAAAAGAGGACTTTGTCTGCACACTGAAATTTCCAAGCTTCAAAAAAGAAAAATGTATTTAAGCGACTTCTATAGGTTCCATATACAGAAAAATGGCTCCACCTTCAATTAGAAGATCACGTGATACAAAATACCACCCATTTTCCTCAAACACTTACACATTACTATGCATTATAAAAAAACATAATATCCTAAAAGAAAGGAATGTATCTCATACCTATGTGATCCACATTTTTGACATTTTTTTACAATACACTGTACATTTTTAGAATGAGAAAATGTATGCATTTTTCCCCCAAATCAGTGACATTTTGGGGGGGCTTTCACACTTCAATGTGCAGAAAACATCTTTTCAGTTGAGGACTTTTAATGTGAAACATCTGCAGGAAGTTCATTTCATTGATGGGAGCTTAACACATATAGAAAAATCAGCAAAGTATAGGCGATTGGAATTAATTTGTGAATGAGAGCAGTATTTGTCTTACAAATAGACACAGCTACAGATATTATTTGAGACTGCCATTTGAATAGCAGGTTTTATTTGAGAAACTCAGTTTACATAAAGAATGAAAACTGCACATTCAGTACATAGAGAGAGAAGTCAGTTCTTTGTACACATGATATACACCCACACACATACACCTTGTCACATTTCAACACTAGGATGGGTTTACACCATCGAAATGCTTCTAAACGCTTTGCCACACTGGTAATGGGGAGCCTAGAGACACACACAATCACACACACACACACTCCACTGGACCCTTACTGGCAGGTGTATCCTTAACACAAGGTCCCTTGGCAGCACTTGTCATCCACACGTCAGAAAATCCAACCCCCTACCTCCCAGACACACACATACTTTAATTTTTTTTCCCGACATCCTTCCATCTTCTCCCCACACCCTCCACACATACACACCCTTCCCCAATCGTCCACCGACCCATGAGTTGGTAACGAGGCACATTTCACCGAGAGTTTTCTCCCCTGACATGAGCTTGTCTCGCTCCGCTGTTGATCCTCACCCTCCCTCCATCCTTTCATCCACCTTTCCGTCCTTCCCTTCCTCCTTCCCTCCCTCCCTTTATCTCTCCTCCCCCCTCCTCACCCTCTGACAGGAGAGTACAGAATAATTGGAGGAGCCTTCAACAACAGGGAGGCAGTGGACAGCTAAGCAGGCAGGCGTCAGATGTGGCGAACGCCATAGTCTCCCTGTCTCTTTCTCTCCCTCTCTCTCTCTCTCTCTCCTCACACTCATGGATGAGTGATGCCCATGACAGACTGCATCCTATGAGAGCCCCTTCTGGCAATTACTACACACACACACATGATCACACAAACACAACACACACACACACACACACACACACACGTTCACATCAGAGACTCCCACATCACTTAACCAGTTGTCTTCAACTAAAAGGGCTGAGCGGAAACACTCTATGGCCTCTACTCATCAACCTCTCAACACACCGCAACACACATGTGCACACACACTTAAAGCTTGTTGTTGATGACTATCTTTACCCCCTCTATGTTTCCTATTGATCCACATGTGCTTCTGTCCGCATGCATCAGTGAGATGTTGATGGGTCCTAAGCACTTACGCAGCTACTGTAGAAGCTCAGACACTTACACAAGGCCATAACTGTGTACATGTATGCAGATTTACATGCTCCTTTATTGTTATAACCAAATAAGCAACTGTCAGTAGTATGAGAAAATATCAGCTACTTTCCAGCGCTCTTCAGCAGATCAGGTTTCAGGCTAGATGCACTCTTTCAGAAGGGGACACTGACTATTATACTAACTATTGAAAGTCTATAGTCCTTTGCAATTGCTTGTGTCCTCTAAAAATGATGTTTTATGTTCATAGCTAATGTGATCAGTAACAATAAGAACAAGTTTGACTGGATTTTGGTCCAACCAAACATTCCTTCAGACTAATTAACTTAGTTTACAGTTTGATTTCCGTACGGGTACAAAAACAGCACATATTGTGCATCAGGTCCATTGCACTGTGTTTTAAGTGCACATACTGTAAGTACATGATGTGTTAATAAAACAATGAAAAGCAGCATAAGATTTAACAAACATGCCCGTGTGTTTTCTGGTCCAGTTTGCTGTTTACAAAGGTTAAGCTTGAAGAGGCCCTGTTTGGCCCAGCTGTAGCCCTGCAGACCTGTGAGGAAATGCTGCAACGCTGGCAAAGCCGCTATGATGTCAGCCGGTCCAAGTGAGTGTGCATATGTGCTTCTTTGCTTATCGTATCATGTGCGATACCTCACTGCTCATGCGTGTTTTACTGCTACACATGATGAGGCTGGGAGAAGGAAGCTTTTGCTGCTGTGGTATTGATTACCCATAGTGTGTTTATGCCTATGTGTATTCATGCATTTCTGATATATCGTGACCTTGAAATGATAAGGATCTATCTGCGATCTGATTGGTTTTGACATAATGAGCTTCAAAGTTTTCACATCATAGCAAAACTGATATGCTGTAAAGTTCTCTATTATTCATCATAATAACAGAAACCCTAAGGGTAGTATCAATATATAATATCGAAGTCCTATCACAGTTTCAGTAGTTTTTATAGGAACAGGTGGATTACAGATACTGTGGAACCTTTCACAGGAGTTATAAATTTTACTAAGACAACAAAAAGTCTCTCTTGAAAAAATGTACTCTTACTTTGTTGTACTACACAAAATCAGTGAAGGGAGTTTGGATAGAAGATACATGAGCACATACAACAATTTAGAATCATGTTTTGCAATTCAGACACAAAAATTGGTCAAATCAAACATTTTCACTGACAAATTTGAAACAATAATACAATTTAGAAAGTTTTTATTAACAAGGAAATTCAAAACAATGCAATAAATTCAAGAAATATTCTCAATCAATTCCTGCTGATGCTTTCTTATTCTTTTCTTCTTTTTGCTTTGCTGCTGTCCGTCTGTCTGGTGTTCCTCTGGTCTCTCTTTTCTGCTTCCAAATTTGCTTTTACTGTTAAGCCTGTAGAGCTTGGGGTCATCACTGTCCGTGTCTGAGCGCTGTCATCATTGTATACAAGACACAAACTCAGTGGTGTGGTAGAATTAGCATCAGATCACTGAAAATGAGGGAGCTAGCTGTCTAGCATGGTGGCTGAGTGTAAAAAATCAACAAGATTTTAAAAAAAAGATAAAACTTAGTTGGCGGTTTTGACCATGTCATTGATGATGTCTGATAAAATCATCAATTTTGAGGTTTCAAAACTTGTGACTGTGCACTTTGACCTCAGTCACAGAGCAGTGAAAGGGCTTTAAGTGCAAGTTCGACACTGTACACAGAAAGGCTATTATTTCCAATTCTGCGCTAGCTAACACAGTGTGCACTACACTGATTTTCTGCCAGGTTTAGCAGCTTAAGTATAACTAAATTGAACTTTAACCTGGTATTTGCAGATCTCCACAACATGCATCAAGAGGAATTCAGGCCACTGACGTGAGACAGAGGAGACAGCAATAATTTTACTATAAAAATTATACATTTTGGAAAAAATGTATTTTGTTCATCTTTAAATTCATACATTTATGTATGACTTGTGTAAATAATCTTAAGCACTGCTGAAAAACTCAGAGAGGATAGTGACCAAGTTATCAAATTAATATTGTGATTATTAACATTCTGTCATAGTGAGTAACATCCTTGTGCGCAAACACAGTAAAGTGCCAGAACTTGATTGGTCCTCCTGTGCACAATCCAGGCCCTGATTGGCTTTACAGAACAGAGAATGGATAAATCCAAAAATAACGAAAAAGAATAGTTTGATGTGAATAACTCAGAAAGCTTATAATTCTAAGGTTGGTGATATGTAATGTATGTCTGTGCTTGTAGTTGTGATTTGAAGAGAGTATGTTTGTACTGTACTCGACATGTGAATGTTGTGTGCATGTGTGTTGCAGTGAAACAGATGACAGCAGCAGTATACCGGTGGCTGAGAGGCCAGAAGTCAGCCCTGGTGGCAGGAAATCCTCCATCCACCTCACCTTGCCTGACTTCCAAGACGTCTCCAGTGGTCTGCACTTTCACTAGTTAAAATCTTTCTTATAGGGGGTTGTCACTGTAGATATTTGAATTGATTATTTTAAATTAAACACATCCTGCTTTCCCTCTGGTGGTGGGTAAATAGCAGAGAGAAAGGTGAATGTGTAGGTCAGTCCAAATCCCCCAACATTTGACCTATTCTGGATTAAAACTGTGTTTGACTGTCTGCAACCCAGTTTTGGGGAGCAGATGTGCTCTGTAAATATCAATGAGCTGACTCACCACCACACCTGTGTTTCTAGCAGGATCAGGGAGTCATTCAGTCACAGGAAATGTATTGATGTTCTGAAAATTAACTCAGAATGAATGCTTGTTTTTTCTCAGCACCTCTCTATTCTGTCATTGTGTTATTTGGGAAATGAACAAATAAACCTCTGGATTTAGTTTCCTTCTGTCTCTTAAAAAGGTACCACAATTTTCAATTTGTGCTATCATTCTAACAGTTTGTATTTCTTGTCCCTTTACTGTCAGGTTCGCTGAACCCTTCCTCAGTTGCAGTGTCTCGTTTGGAAGCAGCACTCTCTGAAGTGTCAGACATCAGCTCCTCCCGTCGCCATGGACCCACCTACATCTGGACCACCCTGGAACGCATTTGGCTGCAGGCTGGTATGACAGCATACATGACTTATTATACATTTTTAAAACTTTTCTGTTAACAGGAACTCTCTTATTATTCTTGTTTAGGGTGCAGGGTCAGTTACCATGAAATCAAATTTGTAGTGTAATTTGTATATCTGTTTATTTGCTGTTGAAGTGAGAGGACAGGAAAACTCTGCTGCTGTATTTATTGACTATAAGCTGTAATACTTCTATGAGGAAACTTTTTGCAATCAACAGTAATCAGATTCCATGGTTTTGTCTTTCCTAGTGTGATTATGCTTTATGAATAATAATCCCACTGGCAAGTGCAAAATGAACAAGACATTGACTTCAGCCATTCAAAGGCTAGTCTATTTGTTTGCCTTTTGACAATTTCTTTGGATACCCTCAGACTGTTATATATATGAGATCATTTTCTTATAAGGTTATTGGGTGGATATAGGTGCTAGTTTATTCCATATTTGAAGTAACTTGCTCTCTTCTGGATCTGTTCTTGGTTATCTAAAGACAGCTTGTTTTTGGCTGCTACTGAAAGAACATGGCCTTGATCCCTTTTTACAAAAAAGTAGACCAATCTTAGAATTATCTCACGTGACTAAAATTCTGTACAAGGTAGTTTTGCAACTACAGCAAGAAAATTTTAATGACGTTACCGCAAAACTGCTCTTAGAGTTACCAACCAGTTACTGATGTCTCGTAACGGGTGATTCAGGAGAGTGTGCCATACTGGTCTTGTATAACCTTGTTGTGGTCTTTTGACACTGGTAATCCCACCACTCTCATCTGTTCAGTGGCTGTGGATGTTTTTGTCCTCCCATATGTCACACAGGAAAGTTGTGATTTAATCTCGTCAACCAGTGGGGGAACATGTGGTGTACCTCAAGGATCAATTCTTGGACCACATGTACATTTGGTTAAGCATATTGCTCAAATATACCTCAATAGTTACAGCCTCAGTAGGGATGGAAACCCTCACTAACCACAAACCATTTTATGCTGCTATAGAAGAAATCATGCCTCTAAACTAATCCAGATCAACTAAAATGTAAATTAGAATATCTGATGGCATTCTTTGAATGAAAATCCTCTCCACACAGACTGTCCTGTGCAGATGCTACTATAAAAACTGTGCAGCCTGACTATCTTACACAGCTTACTGACCTGCTTACAAGCTCAGCTGAGTTTCAGTCTCTCTGGGGAATGAGACATTGTTTATGCACTTGGTGCAGCGTGAACACACATTTATTCACGTTTTGAATGCTGCAGTCACAGGAATTAGTGTGTGGAAAACCCTGTGATATAAGGATATCTAGTAGTTACACAACAAAACAATTTCTGCTGGAGATGATCTATTTGTAACCTTCTTCGTGTTTCATACTACATAATTTAATGTGATTACCACAGCCATTTTCTGCTATCTCTGCCTTCACAAACAAGAAAGATTTTAACAATTTATTGGATAGAACCATTTCTGTCCAGCTGAATACTGCATACCTTATGTAGGAGTGCACACCGTACCTGCATACATGCGGCCACTGCTCTATTAAGGGCAGAATGGCAGTGATGCATACTGCTATTACTTCCACCCCTTCAGCCTTCAGTCTGCCTGTGGAAGTTCACAGGAGAGCAGAGCATTAGCAGGGATTGAAGGGAGAGGAGTACAGAGATGCTCCACACAAACAGCCCCACGTCCATCCACTCAGCTGGAGTGGATGAAGCACGAGAATGGGAACAGGAATCCAAGAGAGCAATGATGCAACCAGCAGCATACCAGTGTGTTACAGTACGTTAGCTGGCTGCTGGGGATGGGATGGGTGGAGGGGCCATGCATGGGGGTCACATCCCCTGTGGCCTGCTGTAATTTGAAGGTTATTTTCTACGTCCAACCTTTGAACCCTGCTATTCCTCTGCTGAGAACAGACAAAATAGAACATGCTCACTGCTGATTTGAACTAAACTATATGTGTGTGCGTGTGTGTGTGTGTGTGTGTGTGCGTGTGTGACCAGGGGCGGCTGAGCCCCAGTCCCCTCTCCTTCCCAGCATTCCTCTTCTCATCGGTCACTTCCTCTCTCAATCTCACATCCTGATCAGCCACATAGGAAAAAGCATGCACACACAGGGCTTTGTAAAAGGGATGTACTTAGCCATATGCAACCTCACAAACACACACACACATACCTGCAAACATGTAAACGGACTGTATACATGCATGCACTGATCTAATAGTTTTTTCTGGGAGCTCAGGTGAGGAGCAGGGAAAGGCCTTATATAACTATAGCCGGCATTCACTGAATCCTTTTTCCCTGAAATGAAGCTATGGAAGCGAATCCTGAGGCTGGGAGATGGCTCTTTTTCATCTCGCAGAGGTAGCATGCATGCACTAAGTATTTCCCATCTGTGCATCTATGAGACGCAGGTAAACAAACAAAATATTCGCTATCAAACACACACATGGGTTCACACAGCGTTCAGGAGCAGACGGCGCATACAATATATTTGCACAACTCAGTTTGCTATCTTTCTGTAACACACACACACACACACACACAGTGGTGTCAGTGTTAAGAGCTGAAGGCTTTGTTTCTCAGGGTTTCTCTGGGTGTTGACCCAGTGTCCGCTCATAAGAATGACTGACAGCTCCCTGCGCAGGCACCCTGTCCACACATTGGTCTGCTCCAGCCTCAGGGGAGGGTCCTCTAATCAGCTCTTTGTCCGAGGTCTTATTGGACAATGTACTGCTTGTAGGCGTGATTCTGTGTGTGTGTGTGTGTGTGTGTGTGTGTCGGGGGTTTGTCCTCATCTTCCCAGCAGCAACAGAGAAAGGAGGCAGGCAGCTTTAGTATGCGATGGCCATATTTAGTCAAGAGTTTCATGACTTCCCAGGCACTACATTGCTCCCGCTCTCACTTTCGTGCTGTCTTTATGTGTGTGTGTGTGTGTGTTTGTGTGTGTGTGTGTGTTTGTGTGTGTGTGTGTGTGTTTGTCCATCCAAGTGTAGTGTTTTGTGTATTTGAGCACCACACAGTTTACATTTTAACATGATGCTGGTGAACTCACTGTGAGGTCATCTCTTTCTCTTTCACCAGTTATTGTTGAGATTAATACATTTCTCTCCTCCTCTCCTCCTTTCTCTCTTTCCCCTGATGATCCTCTTCTCCATCTTTCCTTCATTCCTCCTTTTCTTACTCTTTTTTTCCTAACTAACTCCCTTCCCTTCTCCTCTTTTGCTCTTTTTTTTTTACTATTTTCCTTTCTCTCTCCTGTACCCCCCCCCCCTTCTTTTTCTCCATCTTCTAACCTCTCTTATTTCCTTTCCCTCATTTCTAAATCCCTACCTCCTATTCTCCTTTCTTTCTCTATCTCCTACTGTAGGGGAGTTGTTCATGGTGGATGGCCGGTTAAAGGAGGCCCAGTTTTGCATAGCCGAGGCCAGCTCACTCTTCCCCAACTCACACTCGGTGCGGCTGCAGCAGGGCCGCCTGGCCGAGCTCAGAGGCCAACTGGACGAAGCCAAAGGCCTGTACGACGAGGCCCTGGCCATCCATCCCACAGGAGAGCGCATACTGGTGCACATGGTGAGAGCTGTAGCTGCTAAATCAAATTAAGATTTATGTAACATTCTGCTCTGTTAAGTGTCACACACACATTCAGTGGTCAGTGCGCACATACAGACACACACAACATGCATAAATACACTAATATATTTTGAGTGCTTTAATGGAGTCTATTAAATTACCATTGACGTAAGATGCAGTCCAAACATGTGCACACACTCATGTGCATGTGTGCAGTTGCATGCACCCTAGCATACAACTGCACACACACATCCATGCACACATTTTAAATGCTTTACTTGAGTTCACTCAATTACATTACAGTGTATGTTACGCAAGAACTTCAGAATCAAGTCAGTCACGCAAGCAGTCATGTCAAACTCCCACACATAAGAAATGTTTTTCTCAAATCCACTAAATTAAATCAAAACTTCAACAAAATTCAATTCTGTCAGCTCTCCTCAACCTGCCCCCAGCACACCACACACTCCAGCCAGTTGGCTAAGATCATGTAGTTACACACGCATGTCATCATGCAAGATCTTTACATGCCAAGTTATTGCGTCTCAACACATTAAAATCTGGTGTCTTATGAAAATGATGACATTTCACTGTTATGTGGAGGGCAGTAATACAGTGCTATGATGTTGCATAATAATACAACAAAGGAAGAAGTCTTTGTCTACATCACAGGAAACGTGGTTGTTCCAAGTTTTGAATGCATTAAGACATCGATAATGAATGTTTTTAGAGACACAGAATTTAACCTGTTATGATGCTATAACTTGGTGTGTAAAGATCTTGCGTAATAACACACATTGGAAACAGCATGTTTTGTGGTCAACTGGCTTGCAAAACTCATATAGTATATTTACACCAATACACATAAGTGTGTGTGTTCACACATACATTTTATAGATTTTCTAAAGTACTCCGAAATGTCTGAGATTGAACTGTCATCTCTTTCTCACAAACATACTCACTCACACACACATTTACACAGACATACTGTGTAAACATACTGTACATGCTGAGACACATTGCGCATATTCATGCACACATTTTACTTTAAATGTGTTTTTTGACACCATTTTAATAAACATTCTACTTACAGACATTCAAGTCTGTCTGATCACCCAGCACTCACATACAGTACATACACCTAAAAGCACTACATTGTGCAATAAGATATACTTTCTCTATACACCTTTGTGATTTACGTATTAATTTACAAACAAATATTATTGTTTAGAAGATTCATATTCATACAACCCCATCATACACTGAATAACTTGACAACTGTATGAATACATAATACAGATGACAACATCTTTGCTTTGGAAGGATGCATTAATCAATATCAGGTGGAATATCTTTAATTCTTCTCACAGTGTTAATGTGTCCTGGCATGCTTAATCAATATTTAATCAATACCTCATTAAGTTGAATTAAATGTGCTGATGGTGGAACTGAACAAATTCCTCCCTTCATTACTTTAAAAAGTCTGTTGTTAGCCTTATATAATCAACTATACAGTATGTAGTATTAAGTGTAATCTCTTTCTGAGAAGGCTAATTAATGTTAGCTGATGACATTTGTGTTTTTGTTGAGTAACAGAAATTATGCGGCTAGTAAGCTGCTAAGATTAGCTCTCTAGCTGGCAGTAGTGATAGCAGCTGCTCATAATAATGACTGTTTTTCTCCCATGTGCAGTGCTGTACTGTGTCACTGTCATTTCAGCTCATTTCCTTTATGCTGGAACTTAACCAGGCACAAGATTTTGTCATTATAGTCTTGATTATAACATTATAGCACAGATATATTCTGAGATGTTTTAATTATTTTTAGGAAAACGTCAAATTTCAGAAACAATCTTTGGTCCATAACCAGCAAATGACAAATACAGCTCTCAAAGACTTGTTTTCTCTCTCCTGATCAGTCCCCCACATTTCTTTCATCCCAGCAGATCCAAATTCAAATTTTTCAAATTCAAATTTGCTTTATTGACATAAATGTCACAACAACAATATTGCCAAAGCATCAAGAATCAATGAAACAAAATACATACATTTCATAAATTAAAAAATATATAAATAAAATAAAATATAATATAATAAAATCTGTATTATATAATATAATATTATATTATATTATCTCATACTTCTGCACTATATCCTCTCTCACCCACTGCCAACCAATCTTTCACTCAGTCTCTCTCCCAGTCTGTCTTCCAGATGATCCACTGGATTAACCACAGCTGCTTTGACCTTTGAACTTTCTCTGTTGTCATGGTGAAGGGACCAGGGAGAGATATTCCTCAAATCCAAGACCCGTACCGTAGCGCTCTCACACACACGCAAACAATGCCTCTGGTCTCCATAGTGACTATAGATGTGCAGGTTGATATCTCTTTGACTAAATTACTGGGCACCTTGTGACCACATAAGGCTAATGCTTTTGCTCCTCCTGTGCACTTTGGTGTGTGTGTGTGCATGTGTGTAGAAGAGCAGTCCCGTTGGGGTAGACAGAGGTACGCGTCTCTTCCATATTTGGCCTGTGGGAGAACCAATCCCAAGGGGTGAAAAGTTGAAACAAAGCCAGCTGGCAGTGTCCTGCTCTGGGTCTCTTACAGGGCAGATGTGTTCTCAGTGTGTGTGCGCGTGTGCATGTGTTAAGGCATGATTGTGTGTGTGTGTCTTCTTTCCTCCGTGGATTTGACACATGTGGACATTTTTTGACTATACTGTATTTCTGTGTACATGGATTAAGGCTCAGGCACTAATAGGCCAAAATATAAAAATGCTGCTATGTCGAACCCTATATATTGTGGATTATGTATTAGACATGCTAATGGATCAGTATGGTAAATAGTTGCATCTTTGCATTGTGATGGAGCCTAAGTGGGACAGCGTGTGGGACATTTTATTTGGAGCGCTTCCCATATTTCTGGCTTGCATCAGCCTGCTAGGATATATAACCTACAGTTGCTGCTTCTCTGAGGCTCTAGCTTCATGCATTTATTTTTATACTGTATCTGCTGTGGACACTTTGTGTGCCAGTGGCCCATTTATTCTGCTCTGCCTTAAGGGGAATTCTGATTATATTCTTGGTTGATATTCTTACACTTGAGCTATTATTCTGCAAAAGTACATACTGTACTTTCCTTGAATGTCCTTAAGATCTTTTTTTATTAGGTCTACGGATAAAAGATGTACTCCTGCTGTGGCTTCACAATGAAGTTCCTCTAAATTGATATGGACACACAGTCTCACCATGAGGCAGTAACTTGTACCAATGTGAAGCCTCTAGAGATTCAAAATATTTAGATGCTATTTAGATTATTTCCTGGCCATTTTGCCTTAATAGGGCAGCTTACAGTGTAGATATGGACAGGAAATATATATAGAGAGAGGGACATGACATGCAATTTGAATTGGGGGCATTGTAGCTACATTATATCATAACCACTAGGCCATCAGACCCCTCCCCCACCCCGAACTGACATTTTTACAGGAACTTGAATGCAACAGTGATTTCAGCATTTGATTATAATATTGTATTTTCCCTATTATTTTATTTGTATTGTAACTCAAACATATATTGTTTAGTTTTACACATTTAATGAAGTTTTCACCTTTCACCAGTTTTAACCTTATTTATATAGCAGCTTTTAAAAACAGTTTTCAAAGTTCTTTGACAGACAAAGCAAAAGCAGGATACTCAGACAAAAGAAGATAAAGACAGTAAAAAACATTAAAAATGTAAATATAAATAAAATACAAATAAAAAAATAAACGCAATAGGAAGACGACATCACATAAAAGCAAATCGATAAAAATGGGATTTAAGAAGTGATTTAAAAGAAGTTACTGATTCTGCGAGCCTTATCTCCTCAGACAGTCGTTCCAAAGCAGAGGGGCCCTGAAGGCAAAAGCACGGTCACCTTTAGATTTAAGCCTCAACTTTGGAACGGCCAGAAGGGCCCCACCTAAAGATCTAAGGCTTCGAACTGGCCTATATGGGGTCAACATTACTGTTATGTAGCTTGGGGCCAGACCCAGATGTGCTTTAAAAGTGATCAGTAAAATCTTAAAATCAACTCTAAATTGAACAGGGAGCCGGTGGAGAGAAGCCCGGATTGGGGTAATGTGATATTGTCTGTTAAAACCAGTAAGAAGCTGAGCTGCTGCATTCTGAACTATTATGGTTTATGCCAGAAAGGAGGGAGTTACAGTAGTCAAGAGAAAATAAGCACATGAATGACTTTTCCAGGTCAGTAGTGTGGGAGCACTGGTGTAATTCTGGAATTTGTTCTTATTTGAAGGAAGCTGGACAACTATTTTGATCTGTGGTTCAAAGCTTAAATCTGAATCAAATAGTACTCCCAAATTTCTGGCAGCAGGCTTTACATTAGCAGACAAGGGACCAAGGCCACTCTCAGTGAGACTGATAGGGTTTGGGGGACTAAACAATATGATTTTGAGTTATTGAGTTGACATCACTGAGACAATCTATAACAGCAGCTAGGCTTTTTGGGTCACCAGGTCTTAGGGGAAGGTATATCTGTGTGTCGTCTGCGTAGCAATGAAAAGAGACATTGTGACATTGGATGATTTGGCCAAGTGGAAGCATGTAGATAGAAAATAAAATTGGACCTAAAATTTAACCTTGCAGTACTCCACAGGTAATGTGAGTTGTAGAAGATGAGTAATTACATATGGTGACTGAGTAAGTTCTTTCTAAAAGGTAAGAATAAAACCAACTGAGTGCAGTGTCCTTGGTGCCAACCGAGGTTTTAAAACGGTCAATTAAAATGTCATGATCTACTGTGTCAAAAGCTGTACTTAGGTCTAAAAGAATTAAAATTGTGCTCTCCCCCTGTCAGCTGCTAAAATGAGGTCATTGGTTACATTTAGGAGGGCAGTTTCTGTGCTATGTAAAGCTCTAAAACCTGACTGAAACTGTTGTCCTATATCCTTGACTCTGTTTATAAAAAAATTTAAAAAGTTCTTACACAACTCTTGTGAGGCATCAGTAAAATGACAGGGAGAGGGGGTGATGATCGAGTCTATTACCTTGAATAAAATTCTGGGGTTGGAGTGATTGGCTAAAATTAAATTAGAGAAGAAGGATGCTCTTTCTTCTTTAACCGCCTTTTGATAATTCTTCATTGCGTCTTTCCAGATGTCATAAAATACATGTAAACCCGTTTTTTTCCATTTTCATTCCTTTCTCTTACAATCTCTCTTTAATTCCTGGGTGGATTCGTTTAGCCAGGGCTGCGGTGTTCTATTTGACTTTTTGTCTTTGTAGGGAGCGACAGAGTCCAGGACAGTCTGACAGGTGTGATTAAAAAAGGAGACCAGCTCAACTGTGTGGATTAAAGGCAGTTAAAGAAGCAGCACTAAAAACCTCAGAAAACTTGCTAGCAATCATAGAGTGAAAAACACAGCAGCGGACAGGTGTATTGTGATTAATAGGTAGTTGAGATAAAACCACACTGAATAAAACTGCTTTGTGATCAGACACATAGATATCCTTAGTCTCAAAGTTGTCAGGACTGAGACCACTCTACAGAACTAGGTCAACTAGGTGTGGCCCTTAGAATGTGTGGGTTCTTGTATTGCCTGAGTGTAAATATGTAGCAACCATTAGTCAGTATTGGAAACCCCCTGTGCATAAAATCACAACCGCATATAAGTGCTACAGTTATATATATTTTCTTGTACACTTATGAGTGAATGGTATTTGAATCAGAATTATTAACATGTTTTTAATGTGGAAGCTGGTCCTGCCAAATTGACTATAATTCTTATGCTTTTTAATGTCTAAAACTGTTGATTTTCGACTCAAAATCTCTGTTCCTCTCAAAGGAATGTTTTCAACATTTTGGGAAATGCACTTATTCACCTTCTTGCTGAAAGTTACACGAGAACACCAATAGCACTCTAATGTCTGCGTGTTCAATGTGGAGCTAGAGCCGGGAGGCAATTAGCTTAACTTAGCATAGCATAAAGACGGGAAGCAGAGCTAAACAGCAACAGAAATATAAACACGACAATTTTCATTTTACAGGGAGTCTTGAAGTTTTGAACAGAGCCAGGCTAGCTGTTTCCCCCTGGTTCCAGTCTTTATGCTAAGCTAAGCTAACCTCTGCCAGGCTGAGTGGTATCAATCTTCTCATCTAACTTTTGGATAACTTACCATACCTTCCACACTGTATGACAGTATCACATATGTTCTGTATCTGCTGGTTCCAATCAAACTATGTGAAGTTATAAGCACTGCTTGCACAGAGTGGACTGTTCAAAGACAAGGCAATGTTTTTGTGGCTGCTCCATGACATCAAATGGAAATATTCTAGATGTTTTGTCCATTTTTACAGACATTTCCCCCAAAGAGGTTAAACTCCACATTTGGCTTCAGCATTCATGTGGCTTTATTCTTGTAATACAGTAGGAGCATTGTTGTGACTGTCCTCAAATTTCCAAAGTACATGTGACTGACATGAACAATTAAATTTACTCTTACAAAGGCAGAACAAGCACTGGTAGTACATGAGGACTTTTTGGAGGTTTCAAACAGCATTGTGTAGCTTCACCCAGGCCAACCAGAGTGGAGTGAAGTCGCAATTCTCTCCACAGTAGCCGCAGTAGATGGGAAAAAGGGAAATGTGAGTAAGGGAAACCCATAACTGGAAGCCACACAGAAGCTCACCAGCCCCTGCGGTGTGGTCCGTAATAACACACAACCACCATCTTCCCTTATTCACCACACACCACTTTATTCACCCCAGCTCTACATATTAGCATCAACCATGTCCACATGGCTTTTTGAGCGTGTGTGTGTGTGTGTGTGTGTGTGTGTGTACGAGAAAGAGAGGCAAATGCAGTGATCAGACAGTGACTCACAGCTCTGGTCAGCTGCTGGTATTTTTGGATGGATGAGGGTGTGGTAGTGAGGGAAAACTGTATAGGACTATGGTATGCAGTGTGTGTGTGTGTGTGTGTGTGTGTGTGTGTGTGTGTGTGTGTGTGTGTGCTAACAGTTAGCTGCAGATATCTAGTTTAATTTCTTGGTCATTACAGCCCACAGGCTAAATCTAAGCCTCTATTTGTTCCTCTATCATGTTATTAGCTATGTCAGCTTTTACACATTTGGCTGTCTCCGCTGTTAACCTCATTATGGTAAGTGTTTGGCTGACGCGTGTGTATGCGTGGCATGTGGTGCATGTGTGTGCGTTCTGATGGGTAGCTGATCCTGAAACACGGCCCAGCCTTGCTTCCGGCAATGGTATGAAATGAATCTGACCCACTCCCAACATCCTCCACATCTCATCCCTCCTGCTCTGTAGTGTAGCCTGCTCTGAGTCAACCACACACACACACACACCTTACTTTTCCTCCTCTCCAACAGAAGCATATTCATACACAGCTTCACATATGCATGCATACTCTCAAGGACGAGGACTTGCGCTCATTGAATTAATCGCGTTCCAATTATCAAATGCCCCCCATCTCTCTCTCTCTCTCTCTCTGTCTCTGTCTGTCTGCCTCTCTCTCTCTCCTCTCTGTGTGGATGGGGGTGGTTGTCAGCTGATTAGATAATGCAAATACATTATTTATAACACTTTGCTCGTTCTCGCCGCTTTATGGGATTGCCTAGCAACCAGGGAAATATATTCTATTGAGCAAGACCTCTGATAACCAGAGAGAGAGAGATAAAGAGAGAAGGAGAGTGTGAGAGAGGAAGAAAAGAATCGGGGGGGCAAACAGAAAGACGATTGGGAGTTGGCTGGTGCCTCCGTTGCTATGTATGGCTCATCTGGGCTCACTTATTTTTTCCTTTTTCTTTGACGCCTCTCTCTTTTTTTTCACTCTATCTCCCTCTTGCTATTCACTGTTCCCAGTTTAGCTCTTCCTCACTTGCTCACACTCCCTTCCTTCCTTCTTGTATTCCTTTTCCTTTCCTCTACGACTCCTGTATCACTGCTTTCAGTCATTCCTTCTTCCTTCTCTTTTCCCTTCCTGTTGCCATCTTTCCATGTGAGTGTGTATATGCAAGCATGTGTGCGCCATGCTGACTTTTATACTGTTATGTTTATACTGTATATCTCCTCTAATCTGTAGAGAGGTAAAAATGTACTCTGCAACGCAGGGATCGATTCTAGACGTCTCATAAATCATCAATATGACATCACACCAAGAAAAACTAAACTGTAGACAGTTAGCTAACTGAAAGTGTTCCTTTGAGGTTTTAACCTCTTACACTCCACTATAAGCTGCTAGTGGCCCAATCACCTTATGTTGAATTCTAGTGAAGTTTCTAAAAATACCTATTCCATTTGATGTAATGATGCAGCCTAAAAAACATGGAGTCTTGAATCTTTGACATAATATATATGATCATGTCAGACAGTGTGGAATAGGGTGATTTCTTCCAATTTTAAAGCCACTTAAAGTTCGATATTTTGGAAAATACGTTTATTTGCTTTCTCACCAAGAGTTAAATGAAAAGTCACGCAAAATATTAAGCTACATCCAGCAGCCAGTTAGCATAAAAACTGAAAACAGCGGGAAACCCTTAGCCTGGCTCGTTCCAGTGGTAACAAAATCTGCCTACCAGAACCTCTAAAGCTCACAAATTAACATGTTATATCTTGCCTGGCTGTAGCTTTAAGTTTAACTGATTTAAGTAAGTTTTACTTATAAGAGTGGTATTGATCCACTCATTTAACTTTTGGCAAGAAAGCAAAAAAGAAAATTTTCCAATATGTCAAACTACTCCTTTAAGAAAAAATAAAGGGGGAAAACTGCATATTGAGGCATGAATAAGTCTGAAAGTTCAAGCCAACATGACCGAGGTAAATACAGCTGCCAGGGCTCACCTCACTTCTCCCTGCCTGCCCAGATTTAACCACTGGTGGGATTAAAGGTTCAGGTAGAGGCTCCCTTCCTGGTTCAATGGCAGGGCATTAGGCCACTGGGTTACACTATGTGTATGTGTGTAGTAGATGTTCACTAACAGGGGTTCAACAGATGGTTATTGGGTAACATAAGCCCTCTGGCAGCCATATCATTATGAACCTGATCTATGTCATGATGGCACTTAATCATCTCTAAACTAAAACTGCAACATAACAATTTCTAACCTTATACCTAAATCTGACTTTTTATAATCTTATTCTATTTTTCTAGTTTGTCTGGTCAGTTAGAGCTCTTCGGCTCTGAAAGCAATATGGCTGGCAACAGCAGATTTCAAGTCTAAATTTAGAGTTCAGCTGTCTGTACACTGTCTAGAAGACATGAATTTATGTGCTGTTTTTCACTGGGAACTAATCCATATGACCATTTTGTGACTCATTTTGATTTTGTTTATGTCATGTATGAATGCAGTTAGCTAACCGTCTGCCTGTCAGTATCTGGTCAGTTCAGTTTGGATCTACATCTAATCAAGCATTGGCCTATAGTTTCTAACCAGTGTGTGGCTTTATACATTAGATGGATTTGCATCCAAGTATTTAAATGCAAACTATGATGTAATGAAAGGTTTTAATACCCGCTTGAGGCAGAAAAAGTTTTTGTTAATAAAGAAGTTATCCAATAATTACTATTTCCATAAATAAATCTCTGCTGACTGTGGTTGGTAGGTTAGAAAATTACAAAGTGGATTCATTTCTGTTTTTGCACAGTAGTAGTATGAATAATATCAACTGACACCCAAGAACAAAAAACTCATTTCCTCAATGCTAATCAATTCCATAATCAAATCTCTGTTGGGTGTGTTTGTGATATTCAGGATGCTGATGGAAATACACTTAATTAAATCTTGTGTATTGTTTGCAGCATTTCAAGTTTGCTTAAATTTAGCTTGAAAGACAGATGAAAACAAAACTGCCCACTTGCTCAGTTTGGCTCAGCTCAGTTTAGTTGTGCTTTAATGGCATGACAAGAAACAAACCTGCGCTGCCAAGCTCGATGGGATCAGCTGAGGTAAAACTGCAGACAGATGGCTGGGAGTAATTAAAGCAAAACCAATAGATACCAGTTTTATCAGTGTAATGCCAGAAACACTCGGTAGCAATCTAAATGTTCTTGAACACGCATTTGTTCACTCTCCTAATACCTCCTAACTCCTAACTCCTAATACCATTTTATTACTCATTATGTCATTCTTATTCATTTCTCATACTGACTGAAAACCTCTCTTACTTTGCCTGGAAATTTGTCCTGTTGATCTTTCCTTGAATCATGTCCTTATTCTCCATCAAGTGATACTTAATCACAAGAGTTCAGCATTTTGGCCAAGACATTTAATCACTTTCTTTCAGACAGTGAGATGAGAAGATTGAGATCAATCTCATGTCTGAGCGTTAAGCATGGCATCAGGACATTGTTATCTTCACTTATCTTAAAATTGTAGTATATAGTGCCAAGCACTTACACTGATGTGATGAAGCTACTGATGTGGAAGCAGAGTAACACGAGGTGTGCTTCGTTTGGTTAAGCCCAGAGTGCATGTAATGCAGTAAGAGTGTCTTCGATAAATGTTGAGTCAAGTCAAGTCTCTGGATATTCATTATATGTATCAAGTCTTATGGTCATATGAAACTATAACATGGTCATCATTTTGCTGCAGTCAAGGGACATCGAAGTTTTTACTAGCTGAACGCTAAGCTAGCAGGTGCTGCACATGAAGACTAGCAACAAAAGGCAAGCTAGCGCCTGAAGATGGATCAGTTTAAATTACCATCATCGCTGGTGCTGACAGGCAACTTGGGAGAAAACTGGAGATGATGGGGATGATAGCGCTTCCAAATCTACATGACTGCAAGTGGTGTAGATGGTAAAGAGGAAAAGATCAAAGTAGCCATTTTACTGCACGCACTCGGAGGGGAGGCTCTCTAAGTCTATGACACTCTTAACATTGAATATAATGAAGAAGAGACTGTGGAAGAAATCCTAGCAGCTTTCAGAGCCTATTGTTTGCCCAAGAAAAATATAGTATTTGAAAGACATCAATTTTGGGTCCATCCTATGGCAAAATCAATCACAATTGAGAAATTTGTGAAGAACAGAACTCAGACAAAAGAGTAAAGACTGTAAATTTGGCGCCTCAGAAAATGACATGATCAGAGACAAGATTGTGTTTAGCATGAATGACCAGAAAGACCTGAAAGAGAGACCTTTAAGAGAACCAAATCTTACATTAGAGAAGGCTATAGACATATGTCGAGCTGCTGAGACCGCTAGAGCACAAATACAAGCAATGGGTGCAGCTACCCAGAAGAGAGAGCTGTACATGCAGCGCATAAGAAAAAACAAAAGGACAGTCAACCATGGAATAAAGGACAAAATCAGCCAGTTCAACACACACAGAACAGTGAACAAGGGAACACATGCAGGAAATGTGGAAAATTACACCAGCCGAGGCAATGTCCAGCATATGGAGTATCCTGCCAAGTGTGGAAAACAGAATCATTATGCAAAGATGTGCGGGTCAGGCAAAGCACAGCATGATGCAGTGATGATGCATGATGTAAATCCAGAAATAGATGACCTGTTTATTGGAACAGTGAACATTGATCAGCTGGACCCTAAAGTTGACAGGTCCTGGTAATCTGAGATAAATGTTGACAACATGTCCGTCAAGTTCAAGTTGGACACAGGAGCAGAGGCAAATGTCCTGCCACTGAGAATATTTAAGTCCATGAAAAGGAAGGCCAGGCATGAAAGGAGAGCATACCTACTACTATGGCCCACAAGAACAGTGCTGGTGGCATATGGAGGGACTAGACTGAGGCCAGAAGGGATACTCACACTCAAGTGCTCCACACCCAAGACTCAGGCAAGTGTACCATTTTATACATCAAGCCACTCCTCCATGCCTATCCTAGGGAGGGAGGCGTGTGAAGAATTGCATCTAGTGAAAAGTGTGGACATTGACACACTGGATGTGAAACACCCAACAACAAAAGAGGAGCTGATAGCTCAGCACCCAAACATCTTTGAAGGTCTAGGGGAGTTTTCTTTTCACATCCACACAGACCCCAAGACTACACCTGTCATACATGGCTGCAGAAAAATACCACTGGCAGTAATGGACAGATTCAAAGCCATTCTTGATGACCTGTCACAAGCTGATATGATTGCACAGGTGACTGAACCAACAACATGGGTAAATAGCCTTGTAGTCACAGAAAAGAAAGACAAGAAGAAAATTATGGGTTTGCTTGGACCCCAGCGATTTGAACGGAGCAATTCTAAGACAGCAAGAAGATATTCACAGTGCTAGATGAAAACGATGGCTATAACTAGACAAGGAGCCATCGCTACTGTGTACATTTAACACACCATAAGGGAAGATATTGGTTCAAATGCTTACCATTTGGATTCAAGTCAGCAAGTGAAGTCTTCCAGTAACGCAACTGTGGAACATTTGGAGACATCCAAGAAGTTCACATCATAGCTAACAACATGATCATCACTGCATCTACAGAGAAAGAACATTACAAGATAATACAGAAGGTGATGGCCAGAGCAAAAGAAGCCAACGTGAAATAAGGTGAGCAGCATAAACTACATGGGCCACATTGTCACTTCAGAGAGTGTTAAGGGAGATGAGGCAAAAGTCAAGGCCATGGCTGAGATGCCATCAACTACTAACAAAGCAGGACTACAGCGAATGCTTGGCATGAAAGAACCTAGTGCAGTATATCCCTGGTGAGGCTGCCATAACAGCACCACTGAGACAGCCGCTACAGAAGGACAATGTGTGGCAATGGCAACATGAACATGTTCAACTGAAAGATGCCCTCTCGAATGCTCCTGTACTTGGGTTCTTTGATCCAAAGTAACAGCTCATCATACAGGCTGACACATCTAAAGATGGCCTGGGGGTGTGTCTCTTACAAGAGGGCCACCTAATAACCTATGCATCAAGGGCACTGACAGAGACCGAAAAGAACTATGCACAAATAGAGAAGGAGCTCTTAGCTATGGTTTTCTCTGTCAAAAGGTCCCATCAGTATGTATATGAGATGAGGGTTAATGTTCAGTCAGACCACAAACCATTGGAAAACATCCTGAGAAAGCCACTGGGAACATTTCCTTCTAGACTGCAGAAAATGTTGCGTCAGCTATAGCAATATGACTTAAATGTCACCCACACACCTACATACACTCTCATGAGCTGTCATACCAGAACGACACACAGCAGTAGATGACATCACGGACGAGAAAGTTGGCTATGCTTTGGAGCCAACGGATGCCGTGAGTACAGAGACTCTACAGCAGCTCAAGGGCGAAACAAAGAAAGACGAAATACTGCAGCTGTTGCAAGACATATACAGACATGGTTGGTCCCGACACAAGAAGCAGGTGGACTCAAGACTGACAATATTGGCCTATCAGACACTCAGTGGCAATGAGAGAGGGAGTAATGTTCACAGGAGACAGGATAATCTTACCAAGCACAATGAGAACAGAAATGCTACAAAAGCTACATATAGGGATGGGATGCAATGGACAAAGCACTGGCCAGGAATCGCTGGTACTGGCCAGGACTGACGAGGGACATAGAACAAATGGTTGAGACTTGTGGAACATGCCAGAAGTTCCAGCCCAGAAACCAGAAAGAACCATTTACCTCACACAACATCCCTGAGCTCCCTTGGCTCAAAGTGACTACCATTGTCATGTTTGACATTCCCAAAACAGTGACAGAAGAGTGACAGAAGAGTGTACTAATATGAGCTACAAGTCCATTTGTTCTTGTGTTAAAGCAAATGTGTGAGTTAAACAGTAATTGTAATGAGACACAAAGTGCAGTTCCAAACAGAAGTTTATTATAGCAACATTGAAGTGTAACTTTCATGTTGAGAAAGGAGGATGTAGTCCATAGTGCCGCGCAATTAAACTATTGTGATGAAGTTACTGATGTGGAGGCAGAGTAACATGAGGTGTGCTTCATCCCGTTGAGCTCAGAGTGCATGTAATGCAGTAAGAGTGTCTTCAATAAATGTTGAGCTCATGCAGTTAAAGTCAAGTCTCATATATATATTCATTATATATATCAAGTCTTCCGGTCATATGAAACTATAACAAAAATCTAAATGCAGGTGGAGACAGCTAGCCTGGTTTAAATTAATAGCAAGTTCTATCTTGTTTTGTTTAACCTTGTACATGAACAGAAATCTAAAAATTTGTAGTTTTACATCCTTGAAGTATTTGTTGGTGAACAGTGACTGTGCACAGCTTCCCGAAGACCAAAACTAAAACCTGTGTTCACCAACTTTATCTAGCAACTCACCTCAGCCAACACATAACTTCCCTATCACAAACTGTCGTTTTTACATCTCTGTTCATGTACAGGTTAAACTATCAAGATACATTGTATACATAAGACTTAGAGGTAGCTAGGCTAACCATGCCCTGTATTAAGCTCTGTACTTAATGCACAGATGTGAGATCGATATACATATTTCCTCTCTTGTCACTCTCAGAAAGAAAACACATTATTAAACAACACTTATTTCCTAAAATGTTGATGTGTTTTACTGGCAACCATTTTTCCAGTGTGTCTACTGTTGTGTGTGTGCTTTTCTGTCAGCTTGTCTTGCTCAGCTTCTCCTGTGTTTACATCAGACCACTGAATATAGTGTTTATTTGATTGAGCTGCTGACCTAGAAGGATCAACTTTTCCATGGTTAAAACTTACAAGCATAACAGACGTGTGGCACAAATGGAAGTGGTCCAGGTATTCGTCATGTTGTGGGGATGTAAATATATTTATACAGTCATGTTGTGGGGACTCGCCTCCCTTATGGGGACAAAAAGCAAGTAACCTCAACGTAAGTCATTAATTTTAGGGTGAAGACTCGGTTTAAAGTTAAGGTAAGTTTAGGGTTATGTTAAGGTTAGGGTAAGGGTTAGGGTTAGGCATGTGCTGGTTATGGTTAAGGTTAGGATAAGTCTGAATGTAAGTTAATGTAATGTCCTCTGAAGTGATGGAAACACGTCTTTTATTTGAAGACAACTGGTTAAGTGATGTGGAAGTCTCTGATGTGAACGTTTGTGTGTGTGTGTGTGTGTGTGTGTGTGTGTGTGTGTGTGTGTGCCTGTGCCTGTGTTAGCCCAGTAGTTCACTGTGTTTATGCTAGAAATGTTGGAACAATATAACCCCTGTGTGTCTGGAGACAAGAGTACAGACAGTAAGATGTGGAAGCTAGTGGCCAAACCAGCAGCAAGGAATACATCATACACCTCGAGCATACACCCACACACACACACACACACTCGAGCATTCATACACACACTTATGTCATGTAGGCACACACACAAGCTTGTAAGCCTGTGTGTACATCCTGTGACAGGTTTTCTCCGTACCCAAGAGTTTCAATCTTCCTCTGTGTTTTCCTTACAGCAGCAGTGAGGAAAAGGAGAACGGAGGAAAGGAGGAAGAGTGTGTGTGCATGTGTATGTGTGTGTGCGTGCTCTTATTGAAAGTTGCATCAGAGCCCCTAGACAGCTATGTGAATTTCAGCCCAATTAATCTGGAGCTTGCGAGCAGAGACTGCATAACAAGACTCGTCTGTCTGACCTCAGGCCAGCTCTGTGTGTGCGTGTGTGTTTGTGTGTGTAGCAGATAGTCAAAGTAAGGGAGGGGATGATATTGTGCAAGAGTGGCTGTCTGTTGTCACCTTGAGTGTGCATGTGACACTGTAGCCTGTGTGTGTGTGTGTGTGTGCCTGTAAAATATGTTTGTGTGTGAGACAGCTTTGACTCCATGCTGTTTGTCAGTTGCGTGACGCCCTTTTCTACTGGGCTCTCAAACACACCGCACCCCAACTGGGCCAAGCTCCGAGGAGACAGAGCACACACAAACACTCACACAAAGTTCTGCATGACCTTTCACATGGTGACAACAGACATCATACATAATATCCTTCTCTTGCTCGCATATATTCTTTTTTCAAACACACACTGACAGCGTACACGTATTTTCCATACATCAGCATTAACAACTGTTTATTCAGTTCATATATCCATATAGTTTTGCATGAAATACCAGTGATATACTTGATCCTGCCTTCCTCAGTCCTTTGCTGCCACACACATATACGCATATACAGTATATGTTCATACAGTATAAAACCAGTGAGTGTAGATTGCATGTCTACCCACCACTCTTCTTGGCAGAGCCCTGGGCAGTAGCCACCCAGCACACCACTGCAAATGAACTTTAGTAACGACCATTTTTAGATAATTTTAAGCAATTTTTCTGCCTTCCAAGCCATTAGGTTGGATTCATTTCAATATGCATTAGTTTTGAAACTTGCTTGAGATGGATAGTGAAAGTGATGACCAGTGTTGGGCAGTAATACATTACAGTAATGTAATTAGTTTTGTTTTGTTTTTTTTCAGTAATGAGTAATGTATAGGGATTACAATTTGAAATTCAGTAATTACATTACAGTTACTTATCCTAGTAACACTCAGTTTGGGGGTTGCTTGTTTGCTGTCTTACCGTAACTTTAAAGGAGGGTTGGTCATTCTGCATTCAGTGGACAGTAACTTAAAGGAGTGGCTGGAGGTTTTGGGGGAGGCAGTTGACCTCCATTAAAGAAGAGAAATGTGCCTCCTGATAACTCCAAAGTTCTCTTATATACATGTTGTGGGTCTTAGCTGGCTTGTTAATGTTATCTGGTAAGCGTATATTTAAGATTCAGCAGTTTTTTGTATATATATATATATATATATATATATATATATAATAACTTTTTCCATGAGTAATAAGTAATAGATTACATTTTTCAAGCAACCTACACTGCTGATGCATGACTTTTTCTACCGAACTTAAAGGAAAACTTGTTTATTACAACTTGGGTTTTAGTTTTCTACCTTGGGCTGTTGACAATCACATTGTACTCCCTAAGTTAATTGCCAAGATCTGGGAATACAGCGACATTGCTAAAAATAAGTCCAACAGGGAAACAAGCATGAGCAGTCAGACAATCATACAGGTTGAAAACAACCCTCCAGGATAGCCAAATTTATTCGGAAGAGAAAACAAAGGCAAACAGAAAAAATACAACCAAAACAGCAGGAAGCTACACGTCTGTTCCATGACATTCATGTTTCCTTATGTGTCTTCTGGGTTTGTTTTTCTGTTACTATAACTTGTAAATGCACTGCTTTTTGGCAGCTGGTTCTCAGATTTCAGACTTGTAACTAGATTACAGTGCAACAACAAGATAACTAGCAAAAATACAGTGCACTGTGATGGATTAGTCACTGTTGGTTAACTGTCATTCTGTATGTACTAAAACCAGTTGTGCTCATAGGACTTGGTTTTACAATCCCATATTGTAATCGGCAATCTTTCCTTGAGTGGGGGTAGAAGTAAACGCTTCACTGGGGTCATCAGGTGGGCACCCTCTTTCCTTAGTGTTTCTTCTGTCAATGATTCAGTCCTGTTTATGCGGACTCTAAATCATAACCAACAGTTGGGGGTAGGGGTAGAAGCTTCACTGGGGTTATCAGGTGGGCACCCTCCTTCCTTGGTGTTTCGTTGATAGGCCCATGACACTTCCAGAGTGCTCTACGGTGACACCTGGCATCCCAGGTGCACCCCCCTCCATTTTTACCCCTCCTGCTGGCTGATGGTCGTCTTGCTGCCCAGTTCTTGTAATTTCTTTTCAGCCAGAGCCAGTTCCTGCTCCGCTTGGCAGCCTCTGCCAGTGACTTGATAGCCTGTTGGAGGGCCTATCCTCGGACTCCCATCCCTTTCAGCAGCCTGGTGGTTGACATGGCCACAAAACCCCTCTAGCTGACCTCCACAGGGAGTGTACCTGTGTACTCCAGCCATTTTGTTCTGCTTCAGTCGCTAGATCGGTGTACTTCAGCTTTTTGTGTTTGTACACTTCACCAACTGCATCCCCCCATGGCACCGTCAGTTCTATGATGAACAGGGCCTTTTGTGAGGCTGACCACAGGATCAGCTCCAGCCTGAGACTGGTTTTAATGATTTCCAGTTGGAAGGTGAGCCTCTGGTCTAGATTGACCTTCATCTTCCTATCCCAGGCTGTATCCAGTACGTTTGATTCTTTTCTTGCAGTTGACCTCTTTGATATCTTTCCTGCTGGTCCAAAGGCCATGGTGTTTGAGAAGCCAGGGGTTGGAGGAGGGAGGGCATTGTTGTTAGTCCTCCTTTCTTCCAGCACTAGTGCCAGCTGCCGAAGGACCTGGTTGTGCCTCCAGGGGTAGCCTTGGGTGAGGCTGGTCTTGTAGGGTTGCTGGTGTTTGGCAAAGGGGACATGACGGGTCCTCCCCAAGCTACTGGTTCAGGTTCTTGGGACTGGGAAGAATGTCGTAGATGGCTCTGATGATGAAGCTCAGTCTGCCTCCTTCCATTTCCCAAAGATTGTTGAGGTTTTCCAATCTTGTCCATTGGCCCTGTTTTGCCTGTGAGACTGCCTTTGCACACTGTTCGGCCCTTTCTGCTCTCGTTTACCACCAGCCCTCTCTTCTGGGCAGGTGTTGCTCTGTGCCATGTGGGTCCACTTGTGCCTAGCTCAAAGCCGCCTCTGCCAAGCTGCACTTGGCCCACAATATCTCCATGCCTGAGAACAAATTTCGCCTGCTGCACCGCCTCAGATGGGTTCCATTTTCTATCTGCTAACAGTAAAACCTGAAACCACTGTCTCTGCCTAGTAGAAAAAGAAAAAAAAGTTCATCAATCTAAAAAGCAAGGGTATGCATTGGCAAATTATCAGCAATAGTTATGTGTACATAAATTGTACGCAAATCATCTCTTTGACCAGCAGACTCTCCTCTGATCCGAGAAAGTTAAACACAGTGTTAACATCTTTTTATCACTGTGTGTGTGTGTGTGTGTGTGTGCGTGTGTGTGTGTGTGCATGTGCGTGCGTGGCCGCCCTCTTAACATACAGCTTCGCAAAGGGCTGCTCCTAATCTCATGATTTGTGGATTTTCTCCTACAATTCTACTTGAATATGACTGTAGTAAAATGTAATACAGTTGGTTGTTGTTGGTGTTTTGTTTTTGTCATCCTAAAGTAGTCCACAGGACAGCAGGCATTATAATCCAAGATTTGGATTTTTTGTAAAAAGCCACCATCTGCTTGCTTGATCTTATCATGCCACAAAAAATGTTTTAATGGTTGATATTTAGGATAAAAAATATTATTAAGGACAAGGAGGTAAAATTAAATGCCATTCTGCATTGTGAAAATGAGAGCATGCCATAGGTCAACTTTCAGCCTGTAACTCACATTAAAAGTGGGTTTAATTCAGTTTTAACAGCAAATTCAGCAGAAAAAACAAAACTAAAAAAACACTTTGCCCCATTTAAACTGTTGTATGTTTAATTATTTTTTATTCCCCAAATATCAACTTTTCAGGACCTACAAAAATCCTTTTAGCCACAATATACTTTTAAGTTACTGTATGTACGTTAGCGTTTTAAAATGTTCCAGAAGATTAATAGGAACATTGATGTAACATATTTCTGCCTTGGGTGTCTTCTACACTTCTGTTTAGGCTGTGAGTGGAAAAAATCTGTTTTTTTTCCCATTAACATTTTGAACTGACTGAAATGAACCTATACATATTGTACACTGTATATCAATGCAGATTTTCTTGTTTTCCTTATTTTCTTTTATCCCATCCTTCCATCCAGGGCCAGTTGCTGGTGAAAACCGGGCGTGTCCACCTTGGGGAAAAGGTCCTGCGTGATGCAGTTCAGGTCCACAGCACGTCCCATGAAGCATGGAGCGGCCTGGGCGAGGCCCTGCAGTCTCGGGGCTCCAGCCAGGCCCCTGACTGCTTCTTGACAGCCCTGGAGCTGGAGGCGTCCTGCCCCATCCGGCCCTTCACCATCATCCCCAGGGAGCTCTGAGGGGCTTGGACTGGGTTTGAGGTCTTTGGTTAGGGTTAAGGAATTGGCCTGTTGCTGGATGATTATACCCTGATGAAAATACAGTCAAATGTATTTTGGGCAGAAAAATGTTCTTTAATGGGAATGGGCATTTTGGGTAATAGGCTTATTCGCCTTCTTACTGAAAGTTAGATGAGAAGATTCATACTGCACCACTCTGAGAGAGCGGTATCAATCTCATCTTACTCATGGCAAGAAAGCAAATAAGCATAATTCCTAAAATGTCAAACTATTCCTTAACAAGTACTTTTTCAGTAACAAGGCATGTAACAAATTACTTTTTCACTTCCAGTGATAATGACTGCTAATGATAACGAGTTGTGACTGTCATTGTCATCAACTCAAATATCAGTCTAATATTTTCAAAATGGCTATGCTGTATCTGAACATTTCCCTCAACTTTGAATATGCTATCTTTAATTTTCCCTCGATGCTGAGTGAAAACAGAGACAAGAATATTGGATATTGGATATAACAGGGGTGTAAAGTAAAAATGATGTTGTATTGTAAGTATTGTACCAACTGTAAGTACATCTCCTATGGAGTACAGCAGTAATATAACAAATGATGAGTAATATTTTTAATAATCAGAATCACTGGGTCAATTCAAACCTAACTATCTTTTGAGTATAAAACACACATCATGTAAAGGGAGTGTTATGTTTCATTCTCAAAAGATATACTTTGGGTTGTATTGACCCATTTATGTCCATTTAATTATTCATAATTTGCTAAGATGTGCTGGTTACATCTTGTGATGGAATGTATGTCGTTGTGTTATAATGTGGAAATGCAGATTCATAGATTATGTATAGGCTGTCAGTCACAACAGCAGCTCCACTTCATCTTTATTTTAACCTTTGATGTATTTTTGATGATCATGTTGATTGACGCAGCTTTTATGTATACACACACACACACACACACACACTAATGCTCCCGCCCTCTTATCTTCAAATGAGAGCTCATATATTTTCTAGCAGGGGCATTCACATATCATTTCACATGTCATTATTGTGTATGTTTGTGTCTACGTGTATGCATGTGTGTTTTCATACAATATGTCTTTACATTACGTGTGTTAGTTTTAAATTATCCATCTGGGCTGTTATCAGTCCCTGTTCTGTTTGTACGATACAGTAGGCGACTCATCCTGTGTGCATTGTGTTCTTTTTTTTTGACTCATCTGTTCGTAATGCTTTCCATTATAAACAACAACAGCTTTTGAAATCACTACTGGATGCCGCGTCTTCACCTGCCTTGTCACTTGTGACTAATGGACATCACTTCCGAGTGCCTAACCACATTAATGTGAGCAGTGGGACTGGGCTGCCAGCTTATGTAATACTGCCAGCACAGTTTTCTGCCTCCAAACTCCCTCCTCCTCCTCGTCCTCCTCCTCCTCCTCCTCCTATTTCTCTCTCTCTCCATCTCTACTGTATCTGTGTGTGTGTGTGTGTGTGTGTGTGTGTGTCTCTCTCTCTCCCGGCTTGCCTGATGTGATGTGATGTGGCTTGGTTGCCTAGCAGCCATCCCCTTGTTTGAGTAACTGGGGAAAGCGGAGAGATATCTTGTCTGCTGAACAACACACACACAGGCCCTGCACACACACTCACAGCAAGAGGCAGATAATGCCCCCGTTGTGTGGTTTTACAGGCTTGACAGTGTCTGTTTGATGTCTGCTGTTACCATGTGAGGTATGAGCCAGCTATAATCAATTTCTCAGGGTGGTGTAAATTGATTTGTGTTATAAGAAGAGTACCTGCCTTTACTCTCAGCAAACCCCCATTTCTTAACCCATTGCCTCCCTGTAGGGCTACCAGTGCTAATCCCTGTCTTCTGTGTCTTTTTTTTAAAGCTCCACAATCGCCCACGCTCCCATCGCTCCTGGCATGAAAATCCCTCCTTCATCAATACTTCGATTTGCGCAGGAATTATCGATCACTGTTGCCTCTTCTGCTGTCTGAAAAAAAAAATCTATTTTTACTTTTTCCCTCCTCGCTCGCTGGCTCTCCCTTGTTCCATCCTCTCCTCATTAGTGCGATGTGTGACACCTACACAGGGGCTTCGGGAGATGAATGGTCTAATCCCTGTGGGTAAGGAGTGAAATATTACATGGTGTGCTCACACATGCACAAACACACACATGCATGGTCACCGGCATGCAGACGCACACATTGACAAAGAGAGGCACATGCACACATTGTGTGGCACAGTAGGTACGCACATACTACACACTCGCACTCACACACATGCCATGGTCCTGACAGCTCTGGTAAAAGGAGACAGATTAATGGGGGAAGTGGCCCGCTGCAAAGCCTCTCAGAATGACAACGGACAGATGAAGCTCTATTCCCTGGACCGAGTGTCACCACACACACACACACACACACACACACACATAAATATATACACAGTACATACACATGGGATAAATGAGTAGAATGCATAAGATCGAGTATTGAGTATGTGCGCCTGCGTCATCGTGATGTCAGAGCACCCAGCCGTGTCACTCTGGTTATGCTTTCGCTTCCACATCTGAGTTTCACAAGACTGTCACACATTCTGTGTGTGTATCTGTGATATGACGATGAGGTGGTGGCGAACAACAGGTATCAAGTGTTTAGGTGCACTTACTATACATTTACACACAACCAACGTGCATACATATCATGAAATAAGTAACTGGTTGTAAGTGACAGCATCCACACTGGATTGAGTAGTGATCAATAACAGACATGGAACTGGTGAACAAAGGTAACAACCACATGGGGGAGTGAGGTGTGTATGTGTGTGTGGGCCTGGTATTCAGGTCATGGCGGTGTGTGTGTGTGTGTATGTGTGTGTGTTGGTGCCACATGGAGGGCATGGGCTGGGTGGTGCCAGTGCACAGTGCCAAAAAAGAAACCATAAACCGTCATTGTGATGTCCAAACAAGGCTGGTAGGTCATGGATGGGTGAGGGTAATGATGGAGGATATAAGGACGAGATGTGGTTCCATAATCTCATTTATAAATAAAATGACTGGTACAGTAGATGTAAACAGAGTTCATTCCCAAGGGGCAAATGTCTTCCAGCAGAGTTCAATACAAGAATGTTTCCAGTGTTCACATGTTGACATGAGAATGTTTTCAAAATGCTGTAAAGAAAAATTGCCCAAAGGTGATAAATACAAACACTTAGGCAAACAAACATTTCTTCTTTTAAAGCTTTATAGTCTCACATGAGTTGAGCACTTCCCAAAGATTTTACAGTAAAAACCCTGAATACATTTCAGACCTACTTCATATCTGCTGTTTATAGTCGGTGTTTTCATCTATTTTAATCAATATAGGCTGTAATACTAATGCATCATCATGAAATCCATTATTTTTTTACAGGTTAATCAGAATGTTAAAGGAATAGTTTGACATTTTGGGAAATAGCTTTGATTTCTTTCTGAGTTAGATAAGAAGATTGACACCACTTAACATTTGTATGGTAAATATGAAGCTACAGCCAGCAGCCAGCTAGCTTAACTTAGCATAAAGACTGGAAATAGGGGCTAGTAAACTACAAGAAATGAAATCCATCTACCAGCACCTCTAAAGCTCACTAATAAACACGCTATATGTTCTTTCTTTATTCATACAAGAACCAAAGTGTAAAAATGACACGTTGTTGAAGTTACTGTGCCCGGCCAAGAAATAGTCTGGTACAAAGCCCTCCACAACTTGTCATTTTTACACTTCACTAGTTTTTGCACACATTAAACAAACAAGATGTAAGGTGTTAAGTTAGCTTTAGAGGTGCTTGTAGACAGATTTTGTTAATGTTGGACTTAGCCATGCTAGGCATTTGCCCGTTTCCCCTGTTGTTTTTAAGCTAAGTTAAGGCTACAGACATGAGAGTGGTATCAATCTTTTTATCTAACTCTCAGCAAGAAAGTGAATAGGACTATTTCCCAAAATGTCAAAAACTTTTCTACTCCTGTATGAGGGCAAAAGGTCATGAGATACTTTCAAATGCACAATAAACTGTTTTGCTATGTGAGCCACCAGCAGCCATGCTAAACCTGTTTAATGTTATTAAGTAAGCACTGGATTGTTCCCACATTGTTGCCACACAGCCATCAGCCTCATTTTTAGACACACTCTGCTGCTTATTTATGAGGGTATGGGGAATTGTCAAGCATCAAGCCCAACAGCAGTACAGTAAAAGGCAGCTTGGCCAGCCATGTGTTCTCTTCCATCAATCACTCCCCACTCACCTGATCACCCTCCAGGCGCTCTTGGTCCACGTCCACACACACCGCGACGGGTGCCAGCACCATTACCCACTTAAACAATGACCCCCTTGTCCGCTAACAGTCGCCCATTGGAGCTGATTAAACTTTTAAATGTCATTTAATAGAAGCGTAATGTTGCTCCAATGTGTCTGTCAGCAGCTTGGGGTGGGGGGGTGGGGGGGTAAACGGATACCTGTTCACCCTCCTGGTGTGTCACACTGCCTGCTAAATTCCTCAGCTGGCTAGTCATCACCCTCAGTGTGGGATGTGGTGATGAGAGTGAATGTGACCTGGACTTAAAGAGGACACAAGGGAGCAGCACCTCTGAACCTGCCACCTCTTTGTTTGACCCTCTTACTGTTGGCTGGAGTTTCTCAAGGAGCTCATGTTATACAGCGGGGGAGAAAGACAGACAGAGCCAGGCTGGTTGTGTGATACTGGGACGCCATTTTAGTTCAGCACAATGTCATTGAGCGAACAATAGCTGCTCTGTTTGGGGTTTGTTTGTTTGGCGACCTTTAGCTGGGACTCAGCAACTGATAATGGCATTTGTCCCGCAACAGTATTGGATTATGGGTATTTTTGAGCAACCTCACATTCTTAGGAAATTCCAGCGGCACGGCTTCGTCATTGTTCCACACTAATGTCACATTTTCTCAGCATGTTGTCCTGAGTTAGCTGTTAATTTGACATCCTTGACTCCGGCTCAGCTGCACCACTGAGTAGCAGGGTCACCTCCTGTTGTAAGCTGCCAAAAACTCAGATTTATTCCAGACCCCACTGATTTGCTGCACTGCTTCCTGAATGTTGACCGGATCTCATTAAGCTGTTCCCGGAAACCAAAGTTGATGTTTGTGCTACCTGTGTGACCTTCCCTGACACCAGATGTTCTCATGACCTTTAACTGATATAACTCCTTTGTACCAGCATAACTCGCATCTTAACTCACACTTAAATTGCCTTGTCACCACTATTGACAGGAAATAGCACAGATGAAAAGTGTTTGTGTTTGTGGTAGGTTTTGTGCAGTGCATGCTGTGCACCGTAGTCTCTACTGTGGTGCATGCTTTGCTTACCGTCCTGATTATTTTTCTTGCAGAGTGCTGATGCAAGGTCCACTTTCATCTTTCAGAG
Organism: Scomberomorus guttatus; assembly: GCA_038419695.1. Classification (NCBI taxonomy): domain Eukaryota; kingdom Metazoa; phylum Chordata; class Actinopteri; order Scombriformes; family Scombridae; genus Scomberomorus; species Scomberomorus guttatus. The sequence continues at coordinate 24,617,616 of CM076458.1, forward strand.
GAGGTTTTATATATTTATATAAAAATGTTCGTACTAGTTATAAAAGACCTTTATATAAAATGATTGATAAATACTAATATTCTTAAAGAATGTGTGAGGGGTGTTCACTAGCACACAGAACCTTTGAGAAATGAGAATGTGTGAGGGCACGTGTTTGCAGGTTCACACATACAGATTTTGGGGTTTTTAAAAAGCAAAGGATCACAAGTGCATGCGTGCGTGTGTGTGCTTTCATTTCATTGTGTGCCCGCGTGTGCACTCTTTGAAGCAATGTGTGTCTACGAGGGAGACCTTGCCTGACAGTGAAAGAGCGGGTGCCTGGTCGTGCCTGTGGTCGAGGCAGGCTGTGGGAGATGGAGGGTGTTAAGTCGTCAGTATGAGGCATATGTCAGAGATCAGTGCTGGACCGTGGAGATCACTGAGATGAGAAGGGAGGAAGGGCTCCGGGGGTTGAGAGAGACAGAGATTACTGGGGGCTTGGTGCCTTGACCACAGGCAGAATGGCTGCTCATCACTTGCAAACACACACACATTCACATCTCTCTCATTGCGTCCTCCTCACATGCCCAGCCCTCCAGAGGCTGCGTGCAAAGCCCCGTGTTAATAAGATTGTCTTCCTCTCCGGGTGGAAGTGTGCACTCCTTTGTCTCCAGAATAATGACATGGGGAATAAGAGCCTGGCTCTTGAACCTCTTCAAGCTTTTAAGTGTCGGCAAATGTAGGAAAACAGAGTGGTGAGGATTAAAGTAGAGGCAAAGTAGATGTGCTGTGATAACGTTCTGGACAGCTCGTCTGACTGTTGTCCTGAACAAAACACTCCACTGATGTCAAAACATGTAGAGGAGTAAATCCAATGCCTAATTATGTACTGTATCTCACAAGTTACAAAACTCCCTCAGGTCTTCTCTTATCACTAACAAATTGTTCTTGAAATAAGCCTCTATACTCACTCTTTTATGTGTGTGTTCACCCTGCAGAAGCACCCTTGAGCAAGATACTGCGTCCCCACCAGCTCCAGGGATGTTGCTCTGTCAGAGGTCAAGGTTGAAATGTTTTGTGAATATGAACAATACTTCACCAAAATAAGAATACAGCTAGCCCCATCTGTGACCTTAGCATAGGTTCAGTCGGTTTATCCAAGATTTTTTTTTCCATTGAAATCTGTTGCTGCTGCGACTGGAAACAAGGCTGATTATTTAGATTGAACCAAAACAAGAAGCTGAAAGACACTTAAGCGCTCTGCAAAACTGAGGGAAACTGCAGAGTAGTTGATGACTCGTGGTTGGGCCACTCGGAGCGACCCCTTTTACATTACACCTAGTCATTTTAGTATAATAATATTGATTATTGCAGCTTTAACGTACATCCAACATGGAAGAAGAGACAAGTGGAACCAAGTTTGTTCCTATTTTACTGGAAGACTGTGGTCACAGATGTGGCGCTGCTCCATTGATGGAAACATACAAAGACTCATCATATAACTGAGTGGCTACTTCCAAAACAGCTTAAAAATAAAGTCGGCTCTTCCATCAAGGCCAAGTGTCCCATTTGCTATTAATGAAAGAGGTAGATTATTGTTTGTTAATGGCATTATAAAGACTCTGGGCTGTATTATTAGTGGCTATGGGTGATTACTCATGCTCGTAAATCAATACAGAACTAAAATAAAGCTTAATAAAGTGGGCTTTAATTACTGTTGAACATGTTTTCATCCTTGGATTCGACAGCAGAATCTGGGTAGGCAGAATGGATGAATATAACTCTCCACTCCCTCAACAACTGTCTAACTGGCCGTAGCACAAAATTCTGCTGCTTTTAGGCGTGACTGTCTAACTCTATGAATGTGAAGCAGTGCTGACAAAGTGCATGCATGCTCAGCAAAACCCTTCTCTGAATAAATACGTGATTTAAAAAAAAAAAACCCTGACCAGGATCATGCTAATAACAATTCTGCAATGTATTTGTTTTTATTTTTGTACCCACTCCCTGTCGCGCTGTAATCTACGCCACCATTATTTTCCACGCGGAGGTGATTCCTATCGCTGCTGTGTCCCGACATTATTGCCCGTGTTTGTTTGGTTCGTCGAAAGAAGGAGAGAGTATGCGGAGTAGGTAGCGATAAGAATAGCTGTTTTATTGTGTGCCACTGCCTTGGCCCCTAATACTGAATGTGTTATCTGAGGGTGCAGCATGCCACATTAAGCTATGTGCATGTGACGCATGGCTGAGCAGCATTCCTCCTCCTGAGTGCATCGCAGGGCAGAGATAGTAGGAAGGCAAAGCAGCCTGACTGCCAACAGAGAGGGAGAGAGAGGAGCGAGAGCAGGGGAGACGAAGGGGGAGAGCAATACCGGGAACATGTAGTTAAGTGGAATGAAGTACCCTTTGTTGCAGATAAGATCATTCTGCTTCCCTGGCCGGCGTCACTAAAGCAATTTGAGCACAACGAATGTAGCTTGTTATGTTGTTGGCAGACCACCAAATCCCTCACTGACATGCAGATAAACATTAGTCCAAGTAATAAGAGACTTGCTTTTGTACATTCATGATGTTACCTTTATTTTATCAAGAAGACAGGGTCACGTGTGATCTGCCAGTAAACTGACAGGATTGAGGAGACATTGGTGGACTCAGGGCATTGTGGGAAATAAAGTCCAAATTAGGGAATGTTACGGAAGAAGAGGCTAAATGACGGATCCATCGTGGCCTCCATGCTCAGCCGGTCATCCAACTTCCAGCAAGGTTCATAGGCCCCTGGTCCTGGGGTCTTCTGTGGTATGCAAAACAATACACACACACACACACACACACACACACAGTCACATACTTTTTTCATTATGGTGTCAAAAAAGAAAGTTACTTAGCCAAAAGAGAAACGTGGTAGTTTTTTATAGTTTTTCATTTAGGAGGAGAAGGAGCTCATGTTATACAGCGGGGGAGAAAGACAGACAGAGCCAGGTACTTAGGCATTATAAAGAAGGCAGAAACACCATCTAAATTAAAGAGAAATGCATATGAAGCCAGAGTGTGTGACACTGTTTTCCTACTCTCAAATCTACTTCCAGTGATCAGCACCTCACTACAGCCCTTGGTGTGCATTACTTTCCCATTATATATTGTTTTCTGTATACTTCACCCAAAAGTAAGAGCTCCAAGATGTCTACTATACAGTCAACAGAACTGTCAGATCCCGACTGGACCCGGATAATTTGAATTTAGCAAACACCAAAGAGAAGGTATCATCTGCTTTGTTTGACCAGTCACTGCTAAAGTCTATAGAAGCTTCCAATGAACTGTTTAACCTTTCCAGACGCCAGGTCAAAATCCACCTAAATGCAGAGTGATTACATCAGACAAGGAGTCATTCCCCGAGGTCTTAGATGGCAGAAGGAACTCGTGCTGGCCAAAAAAACAGAAGAATTCTGTGAATGTTGGTGTGCCATCTTGAATAAGTGTGCTTTTGACCTTATGACTCTGCTTGTTGACCAACTTAAGAAAGACCTGGATGCATTGGACAAATCAATTGATGAGAAAAATCTGTCTCTATCCCAAGCAATCAGAAATGAAGAAAAATTCCATGACCTTCTCAAGGCTAATGGAGACATGCAGGAGAATCTCTCTAGAGAGATCAAAGAAATGAAAATCAAAAAATTTAACAGAGACAAAAAGGATGCCAGTGGGGGCAACATCTATTTCTGGACTAACATTTTACAAGCACATTTTGTTGAATTTAATCATCCTATTTCCTTTCTGAGATATATTGGTATTGAGAAGGCATCACTCCCCCCAAGAGGAGGTAACTTGGATGTTTTACTTTCCAGAAGGGAACACTATTGGATCCACCGTCTGAGAACCCTGTCAGCTCATGGATTGAATATAGATTATGACTTGAAGTGTTTTCTGTAATGTAGCTCTATTTATTGGATATTTAGAATAAGTTGTTTAATATGTATGTATGTATTATTATGTTCTAGAGCTGAGGTTTAACTTTTTCTGTTTGTGTATTAGAAATATATTGAAAATAAATGTATTTTTTAACATTTTTGACCAAACTTAACCAAAGACTTGGAATATAAAATTTAAATCTCAATATGTGGTATGAGACAGTAATCTGATTGGTCCCATTTTACTTACACATATTACCTCCATCTAATATGTTTAAAATGTGTTTGTTTTCCATCAAAACCATGATAAAATCATTACTGAATCAAATTGAAACATAAATATATTGCATTTTTACTAGCTAATCAAAAACTGCCAATACCATAATGCAGCTGAGAGGATATAAAACTAAAAAGTTTTATAGTCACACTTCTAGTAATGTACTGTTGTTGATGAAGAATACTGAAGTGTAACAGTAAAGTATGAACTCACTGAGTGCACATAGTGGAGCCGTGGCAATGTGGATTTGAAGCAGGAAGTGATGCCTTTTGCTGGTCTGGTCTGTGGATTGTAGTGGCATGGAGCAGGTCCCTCCTTCTGAAGTGGTCAGAGATAGTAGTTATTATTGATTGATTGATCAATAGAAAGTGTGATTAAACTTCAATATGTAGCAGACCAAGCCTAGCATGTGATCATTAGCATGTGAGCACACGTACGATTTCTCACCTTGGTTCAGGTGAAAAAAACATAGTGAGGAAGTCTTCTTTGTTGTATTTTTGCCAGTTATGGCTTGTTTTTTCACCATTATTTTTATTGAAAATGTAAGTTAGCACTAGCTTGTAGCAAGTAGCTTGTTTATTGGACAGAGGCTCGGTAACTCAGCGGGTTAAATCCAACCGGATTGTAGTTCCGTTAGCTTCAGCTATACTTCAACCATAATACAGCATACATATACAATTTGTAGACCAAACTTAGCAAGTAATCATTAGCATGTACCCACACAGTCAGTTTCTTACAGTACCTTTGGTCAGGCTAGGAACCTACGGATGAAAGTTTTCATTGTTGTATTTTTGTCAGAAAAACATGAGCCCTGTTTTTTTTAATGCCATGAAGAGCATAAGTGGAACCAGTTCTTCCAAGTTCTGTTCCAGATATAGATATAGACTCATACAAGTAATCCCTCTCAATCATCACTTATGACCCACTAGAAGTGTGTGGCGGTGTATCTGCGGAGACTCTGCCCTCTGCCTATATTTCCTTATTTTCTTATTATTTTACTATGTTCGGGATGTTTCTGGGCATCCACCTCTGGGCAGTGGATGTGTAGCCCCCAGCCAATAACAGCACGCAGGGTGTGATGTCGGGACTCGTAGTGACCAGGTTACTTCACTGTCTCCATCTCTTCTCTCCTCTGCTCCACTCTGCCCTCTGTCTCTGTGTCATGGATGTATAAAGAGCTGCAGGTCTGTGTGTCTGCTTGACTGACGGCGGGGCTGAGCTACACACACAGAGCAGAGAGGCCACAGCAGACAGGATGAAGCTCTGCAAGATCCAGCAATGCAGCACCTTCCCGCAGGGTTGTGCAGAGGTGTGGGTGTGTTTATTTGTTTTAGAATGTAACCGCCGTGAAACAATAAAAAAATTCACGATTCACGATTTTGTTCTGGCCAGCACCACTCACTCTCTAGCTCCCTCGATGACCACTGCTCTCTCTCTCTCTCTCTCTCTCTCTCTCTCTCTCTCTCTCTCTCTCTCTCTCTCTCTCTGGTGTCGCTGTGCTGGGGAGGAGGAGCCAACTTTGAATGCTGTGTGTTTACAAAGACCAACCAACAAATCCTGCATAGTATACCTTTAAATACACTCAGAGAAAACAGCTAAATAGGCTTTATTTTAGTCATTATGTTAGCCTGGAAGCTCCTTTAAAGAATGGAGGTTCTCTCAGAAGAGTACTTGGACCTTTATTTTTAAGGTGCCATCTGAATTGAAATGGCATTGCTGTTAACCAGCCAAACACAAGTTGAATTTAATTGAACCACTCCAAACATGATGGTGTGAACATGCCTTGAGGCCTGTATTATATTCTCCTACCGTACATCATGACCTCTAACATTTTTAGAGCCAAACGAGAGATTAATTCCTTCATCCTTGGACCTAAGCTCATGAAAACCTATTGTTACACTATGCTGATACTTCAGCCATCTAAGGGATGCACTAACAATATTCACCAGACCTATTTTAAGGTCCCAGTCTGATAGTTTTAAGAGATATGACATATCATTTGACTCGTGTCTTTACGGTCTTTGCCAGTAGATCTGTGGTTTAGGTATGTTTAGGGTTAGTCTCTGTCAAAAGTCAGTCCATCTCTCTCCCTCTCTCTTGCCTTTCACTTCTCCTTTCCTCTTACCCACTAACACACATACTGGTCATCACCAGCGGCGTGCCATGCAGAAATAGCATCACCCCCCCTCCACCCTCCTTCTCAGACATAAAACTGTCTCCCTGTCCCTGAACACAGTACCAGCCTTTCATTTTCAGCCGCTCTCTGATTCTGACCTAGGGAGAGAGGAAGGTGTCTTTTCCTCTCTTCTGCTCCTTGGAGGAACGCCTGATACCATTACATGCCATTTGATCCCAGTTGCCAGTTCACTTGATCCTCGGCAACTGGCCTGCTGGCCCTGCAAGCCGGCATGATGCTCCCAGAGGTGCTAATGCAGGTGTATTTCACGGGAGCTGGCAGACAGGACGAGAGGAGTGAAACCGTCTTACTACCATTATGGTACCTCTTTGTGTGTGTGTGTGTGTGTGTGTGTGTGTGTTAGTGTGTTTGAGTCAAAGCACCTGGCCTACTTTCTTACTGTGGCACAGCACATTCGAAACGTTCTCCTGTGTGGCGTAGGTAACTGGCACATGCTGTGAATGTCTGTGAAACTTTTAAACTTTGACCTATTTTTGAGCCAAGACCTTGCTATACAGTAGTCCTTAAATCAACCAGAAAACTCCGTTCTGAAATAAAATATTATACAACATATCCTTCTTGTACTCCAAAGGTCCTTGTGTGATGTTTGAAAATGTATAAAGAGTGGTTTTTCAACCCATGTTGGGCAGCATAATGCTGTTTGAATAAAGAAATGAATTGAGCATGTCTATGTGTAGTACACCTACTTCAAGCAGTTAAGAGTTCCAAGGCCACCAGCATAAATTCAATGATGGTGCTTCTTCATTTGACAATGGATGTCTGTACCAAATTTCATGACAATCCACCCAGTAAATATCCAGATATTTCAGTCAAAACAACAAATATTAACCTCATGGTGGCACAAGAGGAAAGGTCAAGGGATCACCAAAGTCATTAGGATACATCCTCTTGGAACCATGAATATCTGTATAAAATATTGTGCCAATCCATCTAGTAGACGTTAAGATATTTCACTGGATAAGTGAAAACGTTGCTGGTGGCACTAGATTAAAAGACAGAAGATTACCATCTTTAGGAATCATCCTGTGGAAACCATGAATGTCTGTACCCAATTTCATGGCAATCCATCCAATAGATGTTGAGATATTGGACCAAAGTGGTGGAATGACTGACAGACCGACATTGCAATCTATAGAGCCACGCCGCTACTAGGTGTTTAGAGTAGCAAGTTCTCATGCAGTAGTTAAAAATTGAATCACTCCTTAGCTACAGCAATAGGACATTTATTCATATGAAAATGTCTGGGATTATGAGTTTAATTCAAACAGGCTTGAATCTCAAGGGAGGATTTGTTCCTTCCAAGCAGCACGTGCAGTCGATTTTGCAAAAAAGCACAACATGTAAATCTAGGACACACAGTGGCCCCAGGATGGAGAAATTAAGTCAAAATCAGAAAAAAAAGAGAATATATATCTTTTTTGTTGTGCTCCCAAACATCTTCAGTTCACTGGAGGTTTCTCTATGTATGTGTGGAAATCAATTTCATTGGACTCCTGGCTGAGAGGCATGGCTCAGAAAAATCTGAAATTCTTTTCTCCCATCTCAGAATTGACCTAGAGTTCCCAGTGTAAACCATTAAGACATCTCAACTTTGATCTGCTAATATCTGTGTACCTCCGACAGGTCAGTCATCTGAATGATCTGTGCTTTCTGTAACTTAGCTGCGGGATTTGTGTAACTGCTTAACCTTTGACAATAAACTTGTCTTGGAGTCGCTGTGACACCACTAACAGCAGAAAACTGCTCCCAAGTCTGCAGTAATAACACCCTCGGGATTTCTTAACACCTTTCCTTCTCTGTCAACACTCAGCAGCTGCCAGCATGGCTCAAATATCCATCAGTTACCAGCATGGACACACGACTAAGGCTACAACACTGCAATATGAACCAAAGCTGACTGGTCAGCCAGTACAGTGCCATAACAGGCCCTCAAATGGGGCAAATGATACAATCAGACAGGCTGTGGGATTGGTTTTCTTTGATCCTAGTGTTTGTCATATCTAGCTCATGTACAGCACATACCAGATACACCTTACAGTAGGTCATAGCTTGTAACCAGAACCCATTGAAAGTGTATTGTAATGAAGCCTTTTTGTGGGCAGTGGAAAGACTGAATGGTCCTAATAACCAGCCTTGGTGACTAGATACTTACAGGCGGAAAGCTGATCCGTTGCACAGTCGACCGAAACATCACATGCCTGCAAGGAGAGGAGAGAAGAAAGAGGGGGGTGGCTGTCAAAATAAAAAAAGAAAAGACAGAAGAACAGTGGGGGGAAGAGTGAAAGAAGAAAAGAATAAGGCCGTGCATGATCAGAGGCAGAGAAAATGAGAGAGCAGGTTGGTGATTGCTCCTCCATCTTTGTGCTGCGAGGAGATGAGAGAGGGAAGCAGAAGTTGTGTGAAGAGGAAGGATTCAGCGATCAAGGGATGATTCATAGGTTGTCTGTTCTGCTGTGATCTGAGAGTTAAAGAGAGGCTGTTTGTCGAGTGCTTACTTGCAGGGAATCTTCTCCACTGGTTTCGCTGTCACAGTGTAGTCACACGGTGAAGTGTTTATATGCTGGCACAGGGAATAAAGATAAAGAAGTGTTTAAATATATATGACAGTATCACCATGGGTTTGTTTTGTGTCTGCTGTCTTACATCGCCAATAGCATGCTTCTCTTTTCAACATATCTTCTGTTTTCAGTTAGTCTGTTGCAGGTGCTTTTTCAAGAGCACCTACTAGAGCTGGGCGACATGGACAAAATCTAAATATCACGATATTTTTGACCAAATATCTCGATATCGATATTGCAACAATATTGTAGAAATGACTATTGATGCTTTCAGAAAATATTTACAAAATGAGATTTTTGATAAATAATCATCAGTAATGTGGATATAATGACTAGGAGGGTAAAGACAAATAATAGAACAGCTAGAACAGTCTATTATGTTCAGAAAATTACATCACATTACTGTAATGCAGCCTTTAAAACCAGGAAAAAACACTTATGCCATATCACAATATTACGATATCCAAGACGATATCTAGTCTCATATCATAATATCGATATAATATCGATATATTGTCCAGCCCTAGCACCTACTGTACTTTTAAGCCAGGTACTGTGCCGAGTAGAGTATCAAAAAAGAGCAACTGATAAATACTGGTAAAGTAAGTGACACCCTTGGGCTAAGAAATATATACTACAATCAGTGGTGTAGTGGCATAGATCCTGCCAATAATGACTCTTGAAATCATATCTAATGTTATTGGTAAAATATATAGATTACCATTATGCTTATTTTAGAGCAGCATACCAAACATCAAATTATTTGATCAAAATCTAAGATATATACTCCTTTTATTGTTGTTACTTGTAAACTGATGCCAGTCTGCACTGTGATAACCTATCAGTAATGGAAAAAACACACTTATACTTTATTTCAAAATTTACTGTGTTACATTTTGGCTTTTCTGTTTGTAGATTTATTATATATACACATTACATATCTGTTAGTTAAAAGGATAATGAGTGTTTTCCTCCATATATTGAACTATTCCTTAAATGTGTCACATATGCCAGCAGCAGGAAGGGTAAAGGTCATGTCTGAACCTCACCTTGTCCCTGATGCCCAGGGTGATGATGTCAGGCCGTGGACAGTTTTTGAAAGAGTAGGAAGCCTGGTGCATCAGGACCTCCTGGGTGGCGTCGGTGTATTCGTACGCCCCGGGCAGCAGCAGATCCCCTTTACGCACACCCACAGTCTGGGCTTTCCTGCCCAAGCCTTTAAACCCGTAGGTCTTCCTCACCGGGTTCAGTTCAGCTTCCTCGATGAAGTCCCGGATGTGATAGAGACCTGGGATGGGTGTGTCCTGGAATAAGAGTGAAGGAGAGAAGCTTAGGTTATGTGAGACCACATCGCTTCGTGGTGGGGTTGACACTTAACTGTATTGCTACCATGTTGCAGCCACCGCTGGATCATTTTATAATTACTTTGAAAACTCAACAGTCATACTTACCTTCACAATTTTAGGCCTATTCACCTACAAGTGCTGACTAGCATCCTAGCTAAATAATAATCTAAATTTGGACATTTCATAATGAAATGCCTATTTGTATAGAATACATTCATATACAGAAGAAGGCAGCTGATTAACAATGGAGCCTGAGAGCTGGGATCACATTAAAATAAACTAATAATTAATTAGGTCTAAGTGTCATTACCATGAATGCACTGTTAGGCACTTAGGGACTAGACTCACTGCAGTGTAAGTGTTTGAATTTATTTGTACCAGACTGCACACTTTGGACAGAAATAGTGCTGTCCATTAAAAGCTATTAACTGAAAACAATACACAGTGCAAGAACATGATATGTTGCAGTATCTCCGAAATGCCGAAATCATATCTGTTGGAAGCTACCTGAAGGCAATATTTACCAGTGCTGCTATAGTTGTGCATGAGCTAATGAGCCTCTTCAAAATGGCAAGCCAGTGACAAGTGTTTTGGCCTGCACAGATGACAGCATAGCAGCCTCTGCTCCAAAGACAGGCTATGAAACCATACTGCAGTATGACAGACACCTACTTTCAGTGTTCCCAGCCACCAGCTCCCCCGGCCACATGGGTCCACCTTGTCATCACCCTGCAGATAAAAACAGGACATAAGCCATGAGACGGTAGAGACTGTTTCTGCTATGATGACTTTGCTATGCCAACAATGTGTTGATACATCTCCCACATGTATCATCCTGTGCTTTACCAGTTGTGCTTGTTCTAATTAACCACACACAGTTACACACAGGGCTTTTAAGAGCCTTACCTTATCTGTTCTATTACCACCCCTGGACATGTCACTGACTTTAGAGGCGGCTTTGTTTTTCCGTGTGGCCGTACCCTGGACTGTACTCATTGCCGTTCACTATCTGGTTGACTGGAGATCCAGTGACACCTGACCACCATTAAAACTGCGACTGTTACTATAGCAGCGACTCCACTATCGATCAATTTTTCAACAAGCTGGCCTGGCGGTGAAGGGCTAAATTTAGACTCACCAACCAGTTTGTTTGTGAGTAAGTCCATGTACTAACTGAATGTGATGTGAGGTACATACTGTACAAGCCGCAGTTAGTCCTCATTATTATTATCCCTGTGATATTTGGAGTGATACTGTGATATTGATTAGAAGATACTGATCAAAACTTGTCATCACAGTGCTAATTGCAATCAAGTACAAGACAAAACAGACAAATCAGGAATCATTCATGTATCATTCTTTCCAGTGTCTAGAAAGGGAAATGCTACTTCCAAGCAGAGGTTCCAAGACTGGGGTCTGAGGACCATCTGGGGTCCTTTGAAGTACCTTACCTCTTGTGGCATACTAGGCAGGAGTGTGATGTCATGCACACACACACACACACACACACACACAACACACACAACACACAGCACAGCAGAACTAAAGACCATCACCTGAAGTTAAAATCTCGCTCTGGGAGCAAAAGCACAACATTCGGCCGTGTTGCTAGGCTACATGGAGCACATGGTTCGAAGAAGGCAAGAAGAAATCATGTTTACACTGCTTGTCAAGGAAGTCTCATGTGACCTGAGAGTACATGTGGAGATGTAGGCTACACACACATAAAAACACACTGAGGCTGTACTGTGCATCTATGTCCCTTTTCATCATAGTACCTCATGTACACTCAGTTTTCTATTTGGAATGCATGAATGCAGAGGAAGGCCAAGACTGGTGTTACATGTGCAGTATAATTAACAGCTTTTTATAAGTAGACTGCAACAACACTTTGACTGTGAGAGTTTTTTAAGACTTGTGATAATTGGTTTTGACAAGATGAGAGCCACTTGTGTCGATTCACACCTGAACTTGCTGTGGGTAGTGGTGTTCCTTTTTGTTCCGTCTTGGAAATTCAGTTAATATACTTTTTTTAGCAGCACACATGACAAGACTAGGGAAAATCAAATTAAGTAAGTTACCTCTTTACATTATAGTCCTTGTTAGCGTATAGCTTGTTACCTAGGTGCTTTTTGTAATGTGCTAAATGTTTGAATATGCATCCACAGGGACTACTGAATAATATGCACAACTGACCAAGCAACACAACAATCATCACATAAAACCTTCATATTTAAAACAATGACAGGACTTTTTCTAGTTTAGTATTATCAAAGTGTTAATTCAACCACTGCACAGGATCAAGGGCATAAACTACAAGCAGCTTGCATAAAATTGACACAGGAGGCAGAGCAGAGGTCCACAATAGAGCTTTATTTTGTCATTCATCAAAATAACAAACTTAGTATCTCTGCAAGCTACTGTAACAAACTCAATAATCAGAAATTAAAAAAAAAAAAAAAAAAACAGGTACACCTCTATTTACACCATGGTTTCTGATGTACTCTCGATCACCTGCACCACGTGATTGGGGGGCAAATGCCAAGTAAGACATGAGGCAGTCAGCTTCTACATGGTGCTGTGCCAACAGCAGCAGACAACACATGGCCTATGCAGTCAGTAAGGGAGCTGGACAGTACAAGGCGAATCTAATGTCGAGTACCACTGTGGGCACTTCAAAATAGAAGCCTTTGATCCCACTCAGTGCTTTTATTTAATGACAATACAGATTTGATCTGAGCTTATCTGAACATTAAGAGGCATTGGCTGATGCTCCTCAGTGCTTTTGGGAATTAGCAGGGGACACTTAAAATGGTAAACATTTCTTGTGTATTCTAAGCAACAAGAAAAAAAAAAAAAAATCTTATCAAAAACGGAGCATCCTATCCTCAATACAAAAATGGGAATTATTACAGGGTATACAAACTCAAGGATCCATTATAACTGAGAAAACAAGACAATTTTCAAATCCGGGTAGATTGTAAATTTTATTGGAAAACAAAAATATACAACTTGGAATGGATTATTTGAGGCATGACCAGAGGCCATTAAAAAAAAAAAAAAAAAAAAAAAAAGAAAGAAAAGCAAAAGTAGTGAGTAAAACATTAAAAAGCATGGTAAGATTAGTCGTTTTCTGGTATATAGAACAGCAGATACAAAAAGAGTTTGTACGAGTACCTAGGAGATACACCCGTGTCATTTTTTTGCAGTAGTGCAATGCTGAGAGATTTTCCATATATACTTTGTCCGTAGTCCATGCAGAGTTTAACTCCTCTACATTGTTTCCATGCCAACAGTGTTGCCAAGTGACAACCAGCTGACAGGTTTCCAATGTCGCCATGCGTGGAGGGGCCCCGAGCACAAGACAGGAAGATTCGAAGTTCTCTGGCTCCCAGGGGCCTCCACGGGCATCTGGTTGTATGACCGCTCCGTCACTCCAAAACACCATGACAGCAAAAGAAAGGGACATGGGGACAAGAGCCTATGCAGTTTACATGCAGTTCCTTTGGACAGCAGAAGGGGCAGGGACGAAGGGGGGCTATTAAGATTTTACAGATAAATTACACAAAGAAAAAAAGGCAAATTATTTATATACGAAATCTGTACAAGGCCTTCACTTCGCCGTCATCATTTGTACGAACTCTGCAGGAGATAAAAGGGAGAAGGGAGGGAGAAACAAAAAATGTTGAGACTCAGTATCCAATGAGCAAGACAATCATATTTTAAAATATAAAATCCAACATCTACCAACCTTCATAGTTGACCTGACCATCTCCATCAATGTCTGCTTCTCTGATCATCTCATCCACTTCTTCATCAGTCAGCTTCTCCCCAAGGTTTGTCATCACATGGCGCAGCTCAGCAGCACTGATGTATCCATTGCCATCCTGAAAGTTAAATCAGTTAGTAAGCAAATTTTTAAAGAAATGCTATACATACATGGGCGGGAGTACAGACAGTATTTACCTTGTCAAAGACACGGAATGCTTCTCTGATCTCCTCCTCGCTGTCTGTGTCCTTCATCTTCCTTGCCATCATGGTCAGGAACTCCGGGAAGTCTATCGTTCCATTTCCTGAAGACATAAAAAACAGACATGGTGAGGGATTTCCATCCAGCACATCTACAGTATGTGTGGTTAGCAGGTTTTGAAGCCAGACTGAGTTCTCACCATCAGCATCCACTTCATTGATCATGTCCTGCAGCTCTGCCTCTGTGGGGTTCTGGCCCAGAGAGCGCATGACTGTGCCCAGCTCTTTGGTGGTGATGGTGCCATCTCCATCCTTGTCAAAGAGCGAAAATGCCTCCTTGAACTCTGGTAGGAAGAAAAAGTGCATGGGCTTGTTTAGTAAGGCAGATATGTCACACCTAAAGCTAGACATACACAACGAAACTGGCAAGACAGTATGACTGGGTGTAAAATACCAACACTGCAGAAGGCTGAATCTACAGCAGAAAATATAGAAAATCCATGTAAAGGCTTTCAGGCCACCTTGCATAACTAACTCTTCATCTTATCCTCAAGTCTGCCAATCACACTGACCCAAACCCTGAATTAGCTCAAGACTCAAAGGGCATTACATCACTCATGTTTCAGTTATAAACTGGCTACAGCATACTGATGAGCCCTTCTGTTTTGAGTTCCAGCTGCAGTCGTTTCTGGCTAAACAAGGATAGCGACCACGAGACCAAGCAGAAGGGCAGAGTCAGCAGTGAATGACAGCCTGTGTGGTTTGGTGGAGCCGTGAGGGATGAGGAACAATGACACACTCATCAAGTGTGATGAGGCCAATGGGCAATGTGTAGTGGCATGCAGCAGCTTGTCAGCATCATAAAAACTACAACCTGCCCTGCCATTTGCAGGGTCAAACACACAAGGCAACACCCTCTGTTATGAGGAAAGGCCTGATGTCTTCATCAACTGCAGGAAATGTAAGGGAAATCCAATGATACAGATTGCTAGAAGCCCACATCACTGCAGGTGCTTAACATTACTGTTGATTTCCACGCCAACAGGAGCACACATGTGTGATCTCTTGTTGTTCATAGAAACTGACAATCTAAAAACTGCCACATGTCAGCCAAACATCAAACAAGGGTTTTATTAATTATATTATTTAATAAAGCTTATTCCATGAAATGCAGCAGGAATATGATCAGGATATTGTGAAACCTGAGACCTAAGCTGACTCAACAGAAGCAGATCTGGAAGATAGATCAGTAAAACCAATTGTTTGTGGCATGGCAACAATTGTGCCACATTTTAGACATGAAACGCATGAATTATATGAAGCAGCTGGCAGCATGCCTCAGGAGACACTCCTACTGCATGCCTTATGACAAGATCGAGATCTAGCCCAAGTTGCTACTGTAATTGTTCTTCAAGCATTCCATCCGATGAGAACACACCCAGGACAAAGGACACATCATGCACAGCATGTAAAAAGTGACTGCCAACACCTCACCAGAATGCACAGCTCTTCCAGATTACATCATTTATTACATGGCAACCATGAAAATGCAAAGTTTTCCATGAGGGAGTCCTTCTGTGCTCCAAAGCCAGCAAGCAACAGCCGTTTCATTCATTCCTGTTTTATGACCAGTAGGCTGCCCTGTGGAATGCCTTAAAAGGCAAAAGTATAAATCCACTGCAAGTGATGCAAGGATCCATAACGCAGGCCATTTTGCAGGATATGAGGAAAGCAGATGATCAATGCAGCGATGTCTTACCAGCAATCTGCTCTTCTGTAAGCTGATCAGCCTGAAAGGAAAAAAAAAATGGAGCAATTAATAATGTGCGAGAGAACAAAAAATATTCACAACAAGCTTTTCCATCTTAAAATGATTTTAATAGCAATCCCAACTCTTAATGAGTGACCTCAAAGTCAGGGCAATCCATTTACTAAAAAGCTATTAAAACACATCTTTTTACACTGGAGGTTGCAGTAGCTATGAGAGCAGCTCTTACAACTACACAAAAACAGAGGCAAATTTCCTGCAGTTACCCAACAATATCTTATGTGAGAAGAAAGCAAAAACACCGGAGGAAAATGTCAGATCCCACCTAGTACGCGCCCATTTAACGGTAGATTCGTCCCCGTTTGAACGATGGATGACGCTAACTTTGGCCAGACAATGAACAACATACAATTTGGCGGTAAATGTTAGCTAGAAGAGCTAGAGTTAGCAAGCCACCGTAATGTGCCGGCTCACAGTTACAGCCCTTCCAGACAAACATCAACGTTATTCAATATTTAGCAGAATGACTGACTACTACAGCCAGTCGTCACAAGCAAGGCAGCAGTCGGCAAATAGTCACATTATTTGTCAATCAGCGCCGGACACGGTCACAATTTAACGAACCCAACGAGAGCTTAAATGCTGTTGGTTTGCATAAAAAGCTTTGTTAGGGAACGTAACGCTGATACAGTTTCAATAGTAACTACGCTTAAATTACGTTAGGCACATGGGTGTTAACGTTACTGCATTTACTCAGACCATTGCGGCTTTAGCTTATGTTAGCCTTGCGGTAGCGGCACCGCATCGTTTTAATGTTGACTTCAGCTAAGCCACGGATGACTTTACGTTTTCATGACATTCATTTCAAACATTAAAAAAGTGGTTACGGGGCTCTCGGACGATTATAGACTGGAGAGAGAAAACACAATCTTGTTTTTCTTACCATTTCGACGTAGATGCAGCGGCTGGTTCACGACAAAATCCGTAAGAAAGCCAAAGCCGACACGAAGCCTTACCAAAGTGACAATCTCTATGAACACAGTGAGGAAGAGCCAACTGGACTCGCCTTTAACGGCTATCCTAAACTCCTCCTCTTTTCAATATCACTCCGCCAACTTTCCCTTTTCCTCAGTTACTAAATTAATTAAAAACACATCTGTAGTAATCATTAGTACACAGTAAAACCAAGAAACAACTGCAACACCCGTGTATGACTGTTGTGAAGCTTTCAACGTCGATATTTGGAATAATATTGCGTATCACTGGTAGTCTACATAACGGCGTATGAATACTTTCTGCTACTCTGTGATGGGGCACAAGACGTAGCTGAAAGAAATCGCGCTCTCTGATTGGTGTGTTTGTACCTGCAATGCGTCACTCCCATAGTCTGCGCTGCCGCTGCATCTTATCCATAGACATCCCAGTCAGTGCCACAGGCATGGCAGACAAGCTTGTTGCATAGTGTGTATACATATGGGCATCATCTTTAGGGAGACCCAATAAGACAGTTTTGATAAGTAATTAGCTACCAGGAGCATAGTTTATCATTTGTAACTGGGGCATTACTGACCCAGTTTGTGCTTCCATGAGCTTCTCTTATTTCCTGTTGCTGCATTTGGCTCGTTTTTGATTACATTACTTGTGTTTTCAGCTGCATATTGATACCCATGCTTTTTTCAGATTGTTGTTTACAAGGTTACAACAGACTGTGATGGAGTTCAGTGTGGCTCTTAAGTAAAGTTCCTCCTGTCTGCTGCATCTTATGCATAATGAGATGCAGTGTCAGGGCTGAAGTGTTTTGGGAGTAATAGTTTGTAATAGGTAATAGTTTGTGCATCTGTGTAGTGTCTACATGCATGCACATTTAGATGTGTGATATATGACTGGGTCTGTTGCAGGCGTTGCTGTCAGATGACTGTGGGTTCTCAGGTCTAATTATGCCGCTGGTGTGGATGGGAGTATCTGATAGCCTGATTGCTTATGCCTGGCTGCTCTCCTGTCTCCCAGTGACCACCTGTCTCTGGCCTGGTCCCATGGGAGATGCTGAGAAGGAGGTGGAGGAAGGTAGACAGAGATGTGCGAGGAGGAGGATTTGAGGAACCACACAGAGAATGCACTACAATCTCTACAGTATGTCCCAAAACAGCCCCTTTTACTCCCAATTCTACTGCCTCTCTTATTATTAGACACAGATGTCACACTGTATGTAGAGAGCTGGGATTGTGAAAAGCTCAATATCTCACACACGCGAGACATGAGGATCCGAAGTGGTTCCCACATCCATCTGCGCTGTTTGCAGAGGTGATGCTGCCTGTGGCATGTGATCAGCTGAGCAGCCTCAGAATCCGCCAGGCTTTTTCCAACCTAGCTAATCTGGAGCACTTTGGATTCTTTTCATTTAAATCTGTTTTTCTGCTACGGGGGTTTTGTCACTCCGCAGATTATGTAATTCCAAAGGTGACGGTACAAAGGCCTAAATCTGTCACAAGAACCAGATAAGCTGGAGCATGTGTGAATGACAGTATGTAGCAGTGTATGAATTCACCTCATGCCTCACTGAAAACACTTGGAGACTAATATGTATAAGTGGCCATGAGCACTTAACTGCATGTCCCCTGGCATATTTTAGACACTATTATACCACATCTGTGGTGAATTGCCCCAATAAAACTGTTGTTTGGAGACAATGGTTTACTGTTGGGTCATAAATATTTCAGAATCAGAATAGCACTTTACTTTGTCCTCCTGCCCAATCTCTATAGCCGCACTTCATCCAATATGCAGAATCAGCTGTTTGGTTGGTTGATGATATGCCCTTTGATGATCCCCAGGTCTCCGAGGACCTGCTACAGGTCAAAGGTGACTGTAGGTTGGGGGTTAATATGGAAAGGGCATATTGGAACACAGGAGACATGACTTAATGGTCTATAAAACCTGAAACCAATCTCCATGATGTAAGCCAAGGAGGATTTGCTCACAACATGGAGGTACAATATAGTATGTGTTACAGTGTTGTTTTTGCATTATGAATGTTGGGTGTTATGTTAACTCTGAACTATCATTTTTTTACTGAGGTTAATCAGTGTGTATAATCAGTGTGTGTGCACTCCAAAAAAGTCCCTCTTATGTTTCCCTCTCCTCTTATCAGTTTCTGTGAATATGTAACTTCCTCACGTAATGAGTCCTTATCAGACGCAGGCCAAACCAGAGCATTTCTATAAAACAGCAGCTTTCATTTCCACACCCCAGGGGGGTCAAAGGTCGCCTCAGTTCAGCAGAGGCAAGGCTGAAGTCACCCCTCCATCTTCATTAATGTCACCTCCCGATGGCCTGTAACATCACTCCCGCTGATAGCAGTTAGCATTGTTCCCTTCACAGAAAAAGCTACCATGTGGGTCAGTTCAATTTTTGGCAATGGGGACGGGCTGGCACACAGCACGTGAGACATGCAGTAGTACAGTGCAGGGTGGTGATATTGCGCAATCATGTTCTAAAATAAAGCAGCTTCCACGCAAAAGCTTGATGAGACGGCTAATTTGTGTACTTAAGTGGCAGGTGAGGACTTTGAGGGATACAGGCTTGGTGACAAATATGAGAAGATGTTTACCTGTGTAACTGAAAGACGCGGCCGCCATCATTAATGAATGAGGCTTTGTAATGCACCTGCTGGTTCCATGCCAAAGGAGTGGATCAACTTTCATGGGAGAGAATGGCAATTGTTTGTGTGTCATGCATGTAGAGCTACTATCAGTGAAAAGACCTTTACATTGTGAGTGCGTATGTCTCTGCACATGCAGGCCTGCATCTGTTTGCTCTCCAGAGTGTGTTTGAACATCCACACGCGTGTGTATATGTGAGATTAGCCTAAATGCCTGTATGCAAATGCATCTGTGTGTGTGTGCACTGATGGTAAATACGACGTGGAGGAGGTGTGTTCATGTGCACATGTATTTTTTATGATGTAAAGGCAATTTCGATCTGTCCTGCTTCGGATGAGTACTAGTAATGTTTCCCAGCATTAGCCGGCTAAAGGTCTGGCCCAGTCAACGGACAAAGTTGACAGTGGATGATTTTACAGCCATGCGATAAGGTTATTAGCCGTATAAGGTCCAAGCCGTATAAGGCTAGCCGCTCATGAGCCAATCCCATCACCATGCTGGCCTACCTGTTACCGAGAAATGACTTGTTTTCCAAAATTACATCATGAGGCAGAAATGATTAATGGCCTCAAATCAGATAAGAGGATTTGGTCGGGCCTGCTATTCCCTGGCTATTTCAAACATGTAGTGATGAAATGGATATAATGTTAAGCATGCACTTAGTTTTTTTTTTTTTTTTGATCCCTCTAGTATGTTATGTTTGTTGGGCCTGGCACTGGATCATCAACTGTCTCCAAACCTGCACATGTCAGTTGTTTTATTTGAGGGGATCTGAGGGACAAAACCATTTACTGGCTGTCAAATAGAATCCCTGCGGTTGATCTTCGCTCTCCCACTTTTCATTTCCCCTCCTGTCCTCTCTCTCTCTCTCGCTCTCTCTCTCTCTTTCTTTTTTTCTCTGACTCTAACTCTGTCCCTCTCCCTGCCTCCCTCTTTCCCTCACTGGCTTGCCTCCAGGTTGTCTGCTGCAGTCAGTGTGGAGCTGGAGTTCAAACACTGCAGCCTTCAGCAGCACATGAAACAGTGCTACTTGGAACCTTCCAGAAGTGTGGCACTAAAGAGCTCTCTCGCCAAGGTGAATTCATCCTCAGTATCTGCTTTTCCCTGTTAGCTGTGTCTATCACAGGTGTCAGGAGCTCCTCTTGCTATGGAGTTTTATTCTTTCCATAAGTTTCCTTTAAGAATTCTAGTGTATGTGGCGTAATCTCAGTTTACTCTCTCAATCAATCCTAAAGAAATTGAAACCAGCGGAAATCGAGAAGCACCGCAGAGGTTGTGCAGGAGTAGTTGTGTGCATGAGTGTGTACTTTAGTGTGTAACCACAAATAAGGAGGTGGCAGGGACAGAGTGTTTAGCAGCACCCTGTCCTTGACCCTGGCTGTAGCGTAGGTCAGGTCTGACTCTGCAGTGGCGGGGACCTGCAGGGCTGCCTCGCTCTCAGATGATCTCATTCTGCAGGGGGCAGTGAGCTCCACCGCATGCTGTGGCCACTTCCAGATGAAGGCTGCAGAGCAGGTGTCTTGTCGTCTGTGTGTGTGTGTGGCTGTGAGTGTGCTGCGTTTCTATTTAAACCCTGCTCATAAACAAATGTGATTGATCTGCCTTGTTTGGAAGACTCAGCTGTGACACCTGGTGGCTGGAGGAGAAACTGCAGGTTGCTGGCAAAACAGAACTACAATGGTGTGGTAAAAGGAATATTAATCAGAGGAAGTGGTGCAAAGTAACTAAGTACATTTACTCAAGTCCTGTTCTTTTTGAAATATTTGTACTTGAGTTTTACATTTGATGCTACTTTCTACTTCACTACTACTACTAGGGAAGTATTGTTACTACACTACATTTATTTGACAACTAGTTACTAGTTACCTTGTAGATCAAGATTTTACATTCAAAATATATGATAAGATATGATGCATTATTATAAGTGAAAATACATGTACTCATGTGCTGTACATAATTACAATTTTAAGGTACTTGTATTTCTATTTATGTGCTACTCTACACACTCTACACATTTCAGAGGGAAACATTCTACTTTATACACCACTACTCCACTTTATCTTTATTTACTCTGCACATTCAGATTTTACATAAAAATGTATGATAACTTCATAAAATATGATGTATTGTTATAGATTAGACTACCCAACAGTATAAAGCAGTTAATTGTAGCCTCATTTCCACACACACATACACAGTAATGCATCAATAATAATAAACCAATAATATAATATTAAATAATATAACAACCACAGGGGCCATTGTGCTGTATGAGTACTTTTACTTTTGGTACTTTAAGTACACTTAAAGTACTGCTGATAATACCTACATATATTTATTTAAGTAAGATTTTGAATGCAGGACTTTCACTTGTAATGGAGTATTTTTATACTGTGGTATTGCTACTTTTACTTAAGTAAAATATTTGAATACTTCTTCCACCACTGATTAAAGACCCAAGGCAGTTGTCCTCTTTGCCTTTTTAGTAATCCAGTAAAGTGACCAAATACAACATTAAATTCCATAATAATAATAATCTATTAATATAAAGCATTATGAGTACTTTTACTTTTAAAACTGTATTTTGAAAACAGGACTTTTACTTTTAACGGAGTAGTTACACAGACTGCATGTATGTTGATTCATTATTATTATTATAGTAGCCATATTGGTGTCCTTGATTCAGAATGTGAGAGGCTTTTCCACCCTAACAAGAATTATTGTGGCATGTTAATTTTTAAAAAAAATATTGAGTCCTTCCACAAAGTATAAGGTATCAGTAGCTTCAGTTCGATCCGTATCACATAAGAAGTTCCTTTGTTCTTGGAATAGAATCACTGCTGCACAAGGTTGCTAAAATGGCTTTTTTTAATGATTTATATCATATTTACACATCGTTTTACATGCAGCGACAGTCCAGCTTTAGAGAAGACAACTGCCAGTTGAAACAATGAATTACTCTGTTGTCTTAAATAAACCAGGAAACAATCCCCAATGAACAATAACTTAAGAGTTTATCCAAAATGAGATCAATATTTTTTGAAAAAAGTGACATCTACAGTACTGTATAATTTATGGATTGTAGGTAGTCATCTGTGTGCAAAAATAATAACAATAAATTGAATCAACATTGGTGATTATGAGTGATACTGATTTTCCAGACATGGATGCATTACATTATGGATTAGAACCATAAAAAACTTCATGCTGAATATAATTCTGAACAGAAGGCAGGAGCCTGACGCCAGGTATTCTGGCAAATGCAAATGCTGCTATCCAGGAGGCTGTTGGCCTAGGGTCAGCTGGAAACTGAAGACCACTGCAGTGGTTTACTTTTCATCAACATCTCCAGCCAAGACATTGTCGAGTTCTGCTGGGTCAGACTCTGACTGTAAACTGTTGTCCTGGCGAAAAAACTTCTAGCTCAAACTTGGCAGGTCCATCACTCAGCGGAGAGGACTGGAAATAATTGACTTTAAAAGTCACTCAGGTTTAATTATTTGTTTGTTACAATATAAATAAGAGTCATTTATCTTGTCATTATGAAACATATACAGCGGCTCCAAAAGTGCTTGCACTGTGTTTGTATTTACATTTCTGTGTGCGAGTGTGTGTGCGCTTTTGTTTTTTCTGTGTCCCAAAGTGTGTGTCAGTGATTTGCACTTGTATGTGGTTTTAGTATGTGCTATCTGAGGCGTTGCCGGGGTGTGATGTTGTCTATGATCCGCGGGCTGCAGTGGGTCATGTAGTGCAGGGCAGGGTCAGCGTAGTTGAAAGGTGGAGGGTTGTACTGCTCCTGTATGTAGTCTGGCAAAGAGTGTGGCAGGCTGGAAGAAAATACACGAACCAATCAGAATGCAGAAATAAACGAAGAAATCAAGCAGAACACAGAAATGATGTAAAGCGGAAAACATTTAGAGAGATGTCTGTAGTTGTTCTTGCAGTCTTTGCACTGCATGTGAGGAGCTGATGTCTTTAACTTTCACAATGTGGGTCATTCGGTTCTGTAAAACTGTAAACTAGAGCTTATATAGCTCCATCAATCCCAGTCAAAAGTCTCATTTTTGTACATTTTGTACCTTTTGCAGTGAGTTCCTGGCTCTGATTAGTGTTGTTGATAATTCCACATACAGTACACAATCATTTCAAGCAATTTATGGAAATGTTTGGATGGGCAGCAGTTGTTGTGGAATACTCAGCGACTCATAAATATTCATGCAGGCTCTAGCCTAGATATTCTGAGTGTTGAAAGATGCTGAAATCTGGGGCTAAAGCTGATTAAAGACATGAAACACATATCCCGAATTCCTCTCCAGACCCACTGTTGTCTGATCTGCAGTTCAGATGTTTTGGGATTGTATATCATTATGGTTGTTCTCTGTGCAAATATGTATATCCTTTCTGATAATGAGGGACAGACTGTGTAACCTGGTGTACTATGAATGATTCTGTGAATAAAAGACCAAAAGGAAAAAACAAAAAGAATTCTTGCAGATGATTCTTTGCAAATTTGCCTGTTGGTTTTACAATAATTTAACCTCTTCAGCCTCATAAAACCTTTGTTTGGCCCTTGGTTACAGCTAATCTTGTGACAAACCAGTGTTCAAACTCTCTGAAGCATAGTCCAAATTGTAGTCAAGGTTGCTAGATCTTACATATAATACTGATTTTGTATAATTTTACAAATATAATGCTGCAAAACAGTGAGGAGGAACATTTTACCTGCATATGTGTGATGTTACTTAATGGAAATTTTAAAGGGAACATTGGAAACATTAAATCCAACCATATCTGCTCCATCATATCGCATACATCTGGGACCTTAAGTATCATTATATCATACTGTATAATCCAAATATCTCTGTCTCGCTGTCTTGTTGAAAGACAACAGCATAACCTCCTCCCTGGCTTTGTTCATTCACTCTAATCTAACAACATAATCCCACAATGCTGGCACCAGCCCCGGCCATTATATCCATAGGGTCTAGTTTACTGATAGCAGAGAAAGCAGGCCAGTCATCAGGGGGATTATGTGTCTCCATGGCCCACTATCACCTGGCCCAGATGTCATACATCTGCACACACACACTGGGGCCAAGGACACACGCACATTATGATGCACAAAGTCATGAACAGTTACCCCGCAATGCACATTCACATGCACATTTACATCTGAGATGTACTTTAGAGTGGATTTTCATGCAACGTGGCACGTTCAGATTTTTTATTAAAATCCTACAGTGATCTGATGTCATTAGATGATTTTATATTTATTTCAAAAATTACTCTGAATGTTTTGATGATGCTGTTTAGCCATATTTCTGTGAGGAAACAAAGCCCATCTAATCTGAACATGCTGCAAATATCTCTTCTTGATTTAGCACAGGTGGATGTTTTATCTCCATAATTACCTCGGTTTTCTGTCTGTTCTATCTGTAAATATCCCTCAGTGTTACCCAAGTGCAGTTTCATAACTCGGACCAAAGCTGGTAGTAGGAAGTGTTTTTGTTTTATATAGTAAGAGAGTGGGCAGTCCGTCCTCCAACTGAGAAGTTAAATACAAAGAAGACAGTGCTGCAGCAGCGTTATAGAGAACATGACTTAAATCCTTCAAGTTAATGTAGAGGATTGTCTCTGGGCAGACCTACTTGACTACTGTACCTTGAAACAGTGTGTAACTCTGTGTGTGTATGTGTGTGTGTGTGTGTGCGTGTGTGTGTCCTGCTCCTTCTCTGCAGCAGTATATTTTGTGGTGACCTGCAATGAACCCTGCCTCACCCTGCCCAAAGGAGCTGCTGACCCACCTAAAAACATTTTTTAAATATTTATTCATTCAGGTTTTTATGCCCCATGATGGTCCAGTTATTGCTTTGTAGGCGTGTGTGGCTATAATTGTCTCAGAAAGACTGTAGTGACACTGTAATGCTCACTACATACCAGAAAACGTGTCTGAGGACAATTAATGGATGGATGAAAAGTGAATGGCCTAGTGAGTCAAAAAGAAAAACATTAGCATGGCAGTAGGGCGGTGCCAAAAGAAAAAGCCATGTTGATACCTAATTTAAAAGCCCTTATTCTCTGTAGAGTGTCCAGAAGCTCAGAGTCTCTGGCTGTCTGGGAGCCTTGATGTGGGCGCCCCTGAGGAATCAATTGCCATAGTTGTGCTGGGAGTTTTCAGTGCTAATGTGGCCAATCAGAGAGAAACCTGGTGGGGGTGACTGAGGAATGGCCTGCATGATGACTGAAAAGGGACCAACGTAATAAAACGTAATTGTGTTTCACAAATGTGGACAGATAGCCAAGCTAGTCACATATGGACACCGTGTATTTAGCCATATTTAGGAAAAAGTTAGAGAAGTAAAGTGATTTGTTTTCGGCGCAGAACTGGGTCACCGTTAGAATCCATTGTATTTTTTGTAAATCCAAAATGATCATCAAAGCTGCAAGCGTTTCAGAACCACCTATTAAGTCTACAGCGAGTTTGATAGAAGTATTCCTTTATATATATTCTTTATCAGCACAAATATCATTATAAGAAGCTTTGATGACATATTACATGTATAATATTGCCGTCAGCCTTCAAAAACTCATAGATGCTAATCGTCACACGCTAGTCAGTCATCTTATGTAAATTCTATTCAGTGTGTTGCTCGTGTTACTCACTCTCCAGTCATGGTCTTCTTGCAGCAGCAGAAACAGGCCAGCGTAGCCAGGAGGAGCAGCAGCAGCAGGGGGAGGCCGATGCCCAGTACCAGGCCCAGAACAAGGTCCAGCTCCTTATTGACCACTTTGTCTCTATCTGCAAAGAGTCGAGTCAAATCAAGTCATGACAAACTGTTTTATAAAATTCTCTCAAAAAAAGTGACATATTGATAAATGACAAATGACAGAATAAATGTGTCACATGTTTACCAGTGAAGGCAGCATCACATAATGATAAATCATCACCCTCAAAATGGCTAAAACAGTATTGAGAGGCATGTCTGAAAGGCATTGAATTTCATCTAGTAAATGTTTCATAGCTCCAGCACTCAGTCATATTACTGATTCTGACATTTTATTAGCCTTGGTGTCATTATTGTAACTGTGAA
The DNA here is from genome assembly GCA_038419695.1 of Scomberomorus guttatus. Classification (NCBI taxonomy): domain Eukaryota; kingdom Metazoa; phylum Chordata; class Actinopteri; order Scombriformes; family Scombridae; genus Scomberomorus; species Scomberomorus guttatus. The sequence goes on from CM076458.1 coordinate 24,644,365, forward strand.
ATGGATGTTAAGTATGCACAGATCCTCACCTATTATGCAAGACTGGGTGTTATCCACATCGGTTGTGCTGTTGCAAACACACTTGTAGCCTCCATAAGTGTTGGTGCAGAGGGCAGGGTGGATGCACACCGCCTCCTTGGCCTCACACTCATCCAGATCTGTAGGTGTGGACAATCCAACAGCAAGTGGGAGAGAGAGAAGTAGTCTTACCAACACTTTGCCATCATTAAAAATGCTACAGTATATTTTATACATTAAAATCACAACACTATGGTAAACTTGAACCACTGTAATATGTGAGATTATAGTTCCATTTATCATGTTACAGCAGTTTCCTATGAATGAAACACCATCAACTTATAAATTACTAGAGTTGTACAAAAAACCTACATTTTTAAATGAATGAATTCATTCTAAAATGACACACTCCACGAGCACTTTATTAGGAACGCCTGTGCAATCTAATGGGTGGTGGTGATGTACTGGAGTGTATTATATTGAAAAGTGTTCCCTAATATTTTGTCCACCCCATTAACATACATGTCAACAGAAACTGAAAATGTATAAGCTTCATAAAAGTAGAGACTTTATAGCAGAGCTCTTGTATTGTATTGCATTAGATAGCACAGGTGTACCTAATAAAGTGCTCAGTTTGAAATGGTAGTGTTTGCCAGACTTGCTAAGCTTAAAAACAAATATTACAATCTGCAAATAGGAAAAAAAACATGAAATCACTAAAAGTAGTGGGAGTTTACCGTCAACTTCTACAGTACTGATGTCATAGTGGCTGCTAACTCTGGCCATGTAGTCTCTGATATACCAGTGAGGTGTGTCACTGGACACGTTGATGCGATATTCGGCCAGACCCGGACTGGAGGCCTGTCCTAGTTCCTTCTTACTGGCATTGTAGAATTTGTTCTGGAAACCCAGGGACAGGATTCCCATCAGCTGAGGAAGATGGAGAAAGAAATTATCATTAAGCAGTATAGAAATTTGTTAAATTAGCACAAAATGGTTGGAAAAGTAATATCATGTTACTAATGAATATTCTCCTCACTGTCGCTGACACTCACACACACACAGACACACCCACACACCTGTTTGAGTCCATCAGATCTGTTCTTCTTCCAGCTAACAGAGACGTTGAACACATTATATCCTGCAGACACACAACAGCAGCAACAGCTGTGTGATGACCTCTTGTTACATATATGGGTTTCACCATGGTAACACCAAAGGCAAAGCCAAGCTATTATAATACTAATGAAGCCATGAAAGTACCATATGGGAACTTTTACCTGGAGGATTGGCAGAGTCACCTGCAAAGAAACACATCATTCAGAACTGCATTAGTATACACTGTACAGTAATTACCAGTTACAGACTAGTAAATACTCGTCACATCAAGAATAAAATAAGTACCTGAAAACCAAGAAAAAATGGATGCCTCATGTAATAAGCCATCCTTTACTGTAATTAAGTTGAATGAATACAGGGCTATATTGACCATGCGCAGTATCTTTTGAACCCTCACATGACCAACTCTGCAAGATGGTTGTATCCATCTTAAGTGTCCAATGACACAAAAAATCACAAGTCGTAAACATGGCAGTTTTTCCCATCTCTACCTTTCATCTCATATGATTTGAATTCAGTATAAGTCCTGAGAAGAGGTCTAATCTGTAAAAACAAGTGAAAACCTCTGTGCAGGAGTAGTATGGCTATGTAGCAACTTTCAATAAAATAAACTGAAATAATGCAGAAATGATGAACAACTTTCTGAGGGGCTAGAGGGAATCAGACTATAAAGAAAGACAGTAATTTAAATTATAGCAAATATACTAGACTCACGACACGTGAGTCATGTGCACTGTAGCCACACAACAACATTTTATTGGTGCAGCAAAATAAAACACAGGTGATGTATTAAAGATGGTTGTGACAAAACAATGAATCAATGAGATAGACGTTACATTACAAGAGCTCTCAGAAAGGCAAAGATGGTGCATGGGTGCTGGTTGATGTACTGTACATGTGTTAGTTGGTTTGTGTGGCCTGAGAGAAGACGTGGGTATTCTAGCTGTTTGTGCTTATGAGGTATGTGAGGCTACGTCTGTGAACAAAAGAAGTAAACAAACCAAAAAATAGCAGATGATGGTACAAAAGCAAGACAGAAAAGAGGAAGGGAAAAACAAGCAAAATAAAGATTAATTAAAATAAAAAAGAAATGACATACATGTTAATAAATGAGAGAACAGTCCCCACATTTACAAGGAGGGAGCTTGTCCATTGTTGGATTTAGAGCCAACGATGAAAAAATTATTTGAACTCATAGAAAGAAGAAATAAAAAAACAACAACAATAATAATAATAATAACAATAATAATAATAATAATAATAATAATAGATGATGGCCTTTCTGATATGCTGTATAGAGTCCCTTTAGGCTCATGTAAAAAAAAATAAAAAAACATTATTGGACCATATTTAGTTTTATGGATCTGTGAGTGTAGGGCTAACTGACACAAGAGTCCACTGCTGGCTAAATGATAGTGGAAATATATGACTGTGCACATACCACATCCATCAGTGTCCTCGGTGTTCTGGTATCTACAGGAGCAGTCGACAGAGCCTGGCTTGTTCTTACACTCAAACTTGGCATTGGGACAGGTTGAGATGTCTGTACACTCGTCTATATCTACAATACAGACAGAGACAGCTGTGCAGTTAAATTATTGTAAGTAAAGGTGTAATTATTCATATTGATGTGTCTGGTGTTCAATACCTGTGCAGTTGCGTCCGTCTCCGGTAAATCCAGGCTTACATTTGCAGGTGTAGTTTTGTTTCGTGCTGTAGCAGTCTGCATCTTTGTGGCAGGGGAAGGGGAAGGGAGGCATGCACATGTCTGAGATGGTACACAGGGAAACAAGAACAAGGTCAGTTATGGTATATGAGGTCAAACGTTTTGTCCGAACCTGATAACGTGACTGCACAAAGACAATCATCATCATTCATTTGCTACCGACCACGCTCAAAGCACTTGTATCCCTGTTTTCCCTTGGAGAAAGTATTATCAGGGCACTCTCCACAGGTGAACTGGCCGGGCGGTGACCTGGACTGGCACTGCACCCCTCGGAAACATGGCTTGCCTTGACATATGTCTTCAGTGCTCCTGCAGAACTTGCCACTGAATCCCTTTGGGCACAGGCACCCCACCACCTGGGAGGACAAAAATTAACAGAAAGAAATATAGACAGATACATTCAAAAAAGATTAACCCAATTATTACGATGACTGGTCCTTTTTTCCATACTCTAATATAAACTGGTAGATTGAAGAATACGTTTTTCCTACCTTCCCACAGGCCCCTGAATGCACCAACAAGGACACATTTACAAAGCACTCCTAACTTGTCCCAAAGAGGGATTTGTGCATGAAAAATGTTTACATTTATTTCATTGTCATCTAATGAATATAATACAGTGGTACTTCTTGAATTTACTCCAGAAGGGCTGTTGGTTTTTTGATCATTATTATGCAAAACATATGCATTAATACAATTACAGATCTCATCCAGACACGTTTTAAGACATTAAAAATTACTCTTCTTTAAAATATAATTTGTGCCTTATATGATTTTTCCACAAAAATGTTTAATTACCTTGATAAAAATTCTTAAAATTACATCTCCTCCTTCTCCCTAATTTAAAAAAAACCTTTAGTCTGCTCTATACCTGCCTTTCAGGCCTGCCTTTCAATTCAGGGTTCCCATCAGCACAAACAGCCATTTTTCAAATGGAGGTTCTGTATGTTAGGTGATGAATTTGTGACAGTAAAAATTACCTGGAACTTTCCCTGCTGGTGGTTTTCAGTGATGCTGTCATACTGGCAGGTTCCTCCATTGAGGCAGTTGCAAACACGCAGGATAGGGGTGAACAGGGAGCTGGTGAGTTCGTCACTGACCTTGATGGTCAGCTGGACAGGCTGGGCAGTGAGAGGCATCCATGTCAGGTAACCGTCACCTGGAGCAGAGAGCACAAGAGTGGTCTAACAGTCTGCCTGCACAACAGGAACTCATTCATTCATATATTGGACGTAGTAATACCAGGGGAAGATTATGGGATATCTGATAGGCTATACATTGTCTTTCTGAGGCCTACTAAAAAAGAAACACGTGAAAATGATGTGTTTATTTTAGCAATAACATTATGAACAACACTACTTCATACTTCAGTCTTTTGTGCATTCTGTACACTTGTGCGTGTGCCTCTCTGTGTGACCCATTCGCTGACTCATGTCCCATCTGGTGAAAGACTGCACTGCTGGCTACAGCAACAGCTTCACCATCCCACTAACAAATGTCAACAGTAACGTCATCTGTATCAACGATGGAGGGAGGGGGATCTTTTGGTGTGAAGATTTGAGGGAAAATGTATGTGTGAGTGTCTCACCGCTGCCAATGGAAGCCCGTGGAGGTCTGGGGTATAGCAGTGAGTAGGTGATAGGGTCTCCATTAGGGTCCTGGGCAACAATCTGAATGTTGACAGTAGAATTTACCTTACCGCGGATCACTGTGGGCTCTGTCACTATTGGAGGCATGTTGCCTGCCACCACAGACAGAACACATTAAATTAGTACAGGTCACTGATAAAAACACAGCACTCAGTAACTAATTTGACCCTTGATTTAGGCAAGAGTAGTGATATGAATGTGGAGTGAAAAAAGTTATTCCTATCCAGAATAATTTTCCCAAAATACTGTAGCCATCTTACCATAGATTAGAGCCAGATTTTGGTATTGCTTTTTGGCATCCAAGGTTGACAGGCCCAGGTCAGAGCTGCCGGATGCTAGGGTGTCGTGGACACACTGCATGCTGCCTTTGCAGGTTCTCCTCAGGTCCTCCGCCTCAGCAGGACTGATGCTTTCCAGCAGGTTCTTAGAGGAAATAGGCTCCAGTGGAACCAGGGGAGGTGGAGAGAACAACAGGCTCTCTGGTACTGGGACTGCCCCTAGAGACACACACATAGGTACAGAAATGGATAAAGGGACAGCTGTAGCTGTGAAAAACATCTCATAAATTCTCTAGATAATGTCCATTATACAATACTGGGCTGTAGAATAATGGGAAGCCAAACTGGAACTGTTATTTTCAGCTAGCATTTTCACTGATTTTACTCAGAGAAATCTGACCTACTAATTGTTGTTTTAGCATTTAGCCAACAAAACTCAAAGGACGTGGAGTCCAAAATTCCTATAGTGTTAGGCACAGACACTGAAAACGCAGCGGGTGATGTGTTGAACATAAAGATCTCCAATTCTAGTCTTTGGCAAGCTGAACCCATGTATTCATTTAATGTACACATGAATATGAACGTCAAAGCACATTCTCAAACCCTCATTAATTAATTTTTTTGCCACTTGGGGGTAGCGCAACAAGCTGTAAACACAACACTGACATATCATCACCTTATAAAGTTGATATGGTGAACATGTTAGCAAACAGTTGCATATTTACACATCTAGCAGACACAAAGCAACATTAGCAATCATTTGGAGTTGTGTTTCAGGCCACCTGACCCATGTAAATGCAGCATTCTCTTTTTAACTCCATTTTGGTTTTCACAAACCCCTGAGGAATATATCTGCATATATATAACTTGCAGTGATGGTGGATGGTGGGGGCCAATGATGAGGTCCAGGTATGAGTTGATGCAACAGAGCAGCATTCAAAGGTAGAGGACTCTCCATAAGCCAACCAGTAAGCCTGGCTATGAATTAGGAGGACTGATTGTGGTCTTTATTGCTTCAAACACAGTTAAATAGTATAAGTGTATTTGTCTGCTGTCCACTTACAGGACAGCCCAAAGTAATGCAGGCTCTCCTCTGAGGGGGGGTTGAGGTCAGTTGAGGGGAGGAGTCTGCTGTCAGACATGAGGAAATCGTCGGAGCGGTTAGAAGTCCAGAGACCCATTAGCCCCACAGTGCGGTTGTAAAAGGTCTGAGGAACCTCCACCATGGCTGCCAGCTGACTGTGGCCCACAACCCGCCACACCACCACATGGAGACGGCTGGCATACACCGCTGCACAGCGATTCACTGACATACAGCGCACAGCAAAGTCCCTCTCCCCCATGTGCACGACACCTGAAAAACAACATATTTGTCATATGACGAAGGCATTTGTTTACAGCTATTATACATACTTGTGTAGGTGGGTTGGGTTTGATAATGGACAAACATGTTCTTAACTGTTATGTAACCCTAGGTACATTGCTCCTGACTGCATACAATAAGCCTTTTACCTACTTTCATACAAAAACAGAAAAAATAGTGTGTCAGAGTGCGTGTTATCATTACCAATAGTAACTGGGACCTCAACATCATCCACAAAAACCCGCAGTCCTTCTCTTTTCTCAGCACATCTCCATTCAATCTGGAAATGATACACAAATATCAGGGTTAAATTATGACTTTCAAGTATTATCTGTTTCTTTTAGCTAGCTTAAGGTTTTTCAGAGCACATGAGATACTCAGGTACTTTGTTTATCATATACTGTAGAAATCTTTGATCATCTAAACTGTAACAGATATTTGTAAAAAGAAAATCCAATAAATTGATAGGAATATCTCCTCCCAATGATCTTGATACTGAAACTCCCTTATTCCCATCCTGACCAATAGAGAGGATTACAGTATGGATGTCCATTTAAATATACTTTTTGTATTGCTTTCTTGAAGGAATCAAAATCAATTTGCGTCCTTTCCGAGAGTGAAATCTGCAATAACTGATTTCTTTGCCACTTGGGGGCAGCAGGAACAAGCAGAAAAAAAGAAAAAAAGAAATAATATCACCTTTTAAAATGATACGGCAAACTTCTAAACAGTTTCCAATTTACACATCCAGCAGATATGGAGCAATATTAGCAGTCATTAGAAGTCTTGTTTTCGTCCACCAGCCAATATTCACTCACCTTTAGCTCTGTTTTGTTCTCCAACTCCTGGGGGAAATATCTGGATTTTTAGCTTCTAAATGTTGCACCAGGTTCACCAGCTAGTTGCTAACTTTGTCTGCCATTTGGTGCTGGGCAGGTAGCATACAGCGGTTTTTAGTCTATGGTTTTGTCAATACAAGCGACCACTTTCATAATGATATAATCACTTTAAGTAGGAGGCAATTAGCTTAGCTTGGTATAAAGACTGGAAGCATGGGGAAAGCTGGCCTGGTTCTTTCCAAAGTTCATATGCCAACACATCTTAAAGCCCATACAACATTGTATTTCCTTGGTTTAATCGTTAAGCTCAGAAATGTAAAAACAAAATGTACAGTTTTAGGGACAGCTATGTGCTGTAACTATTTCTTGACAAACAACGATTTATCCATGAGCCCAATACTTCTGTGTAGCATCTGCATGAGTTGCCAGATATGGTCATGAGCACAGGTTTTAGTAGGTCTCTGTACAGGTTCAGTGGTATCAAACCTGGCAACCTCATGGTGATGATAAGACTTAGATGTGTAAAGAAACAAATGAGATATAATGTGTTAAATTCAGATTTAGATGTGCTAGAAGACTGATCTTTGAAGTTTGAATTTCACAAAAATGAACTATTCCTTTATTACAAATAAACTGTCTCTCTCTCTTTGTAAGACACATACATGCCCACAAACACACTGACCTTGCCGATGCCCTGGTGGAAGGCAGCCATACGCACCACCACTGGGACCTCAATGATCCCCTTTGCGTCTGTGTGTAGCTTCTCAGTCTGTCCTTGCAGGGTGAAGATATTAGAGCCTGTGTTGGAGGAGAGGCGCACTATCACAAACTCTCCCAGGGCCTTGAAGGAGTACTCCGTCCCATCGAAGGTGATGAAATGGAGGCTGCCGTACACCATCGCTGCATTGGAAACATGGAGAGAATTTTAATCTATCATACGGAAGTCAGCTGTGATTAAAAGTGGTCTAAATTTTCCGGAAAAGATGGAAGATGCAATGAAGAAACAAGTTCATTGTACCCTAAAAGGTGCAAAGTGTGCTGTGGTATATGTCTGAGCATACATCAGAGAAAATGAAGTGTCATTCTACTCGGACTAAAGAAAAGCTTAGAGGCAACATTGTTCTTATACTTGACTATTTTAACTGCTGACTATTGACTGGTTGTATACACGAGTATAACTTACACTATGAGAACATTTCTGCTGATTGTGTACTCTATTGCTGGTTTTAACTTGCTTTGTGTTTACTTGGAAAGAGTCCCTCACCTACACCCTGTGTCGCCTTCTTGGCTGGGTTGCAGCCACCAGGACCGGCCCAGCTGTAACCCTGGCAACGGTCCAGGGGCCTCTTGTTGAGGTAAAGGTTGCATAGAGGAGACTCAATGCAACACCATTGAAATGGCAGGAGATCTTCATCTGGAGAGAAAAGTTTTATTAAACACAAAATTCAGTAATTAATGGGTAATACTGAATTTGATGCGTAGGAATTATTGAATTCCTATGCATTAATCACTACAATGTTGAAGGTTGCAGTACAAAGCTCCTTTATATACATGTACAGTTCTATTCATAGTTTAGACGCTTAGTCTTTGTCTTGAATACAACTTGATTTGCGTCATGGCTTTTCCATGACCCCCTTTGGAGCAGGTCTTGACTTTGATTCAACTAATGTTGTCTTAAAAACAACCCTAGGTATGATCATCCCCTACTGACCAAGAACAATTTAAATATATTAGATATTAGAGACCATTAGGAGTTGGGGATTGCTGACCAAAGAAGACAGAATTACATGTATTACCGATATGCTTTTGTGCACTGTGTCCGGAGAAGTAGCGTTCATTGTACCCAGCCAGCAGAGGCCCCTCAGGTTCGTACACACACCTCTTCCCCGAACCATGTTGGTTGGCCAGAATTGACTGGAAGGTGTGCCCCTCAGTGCCACCCCAGCGCTGACCCCTCAGCGTCTTCACCCTTGAACCTGGATCAGTGGTATCCTGCGAGATGGACAGGTCCTCCAGAGCCTGAGTGCGGGTACAGGGACATGAAGACAGCCCCTTTGTCCACTCAGCGGGATCAGCCTCCTTCATTGCCCATTCCTGGCACATGATTCGGGGATCTACATCTGACCCTGTTGATCCTGTTAAATTATACACCAGCTGGCCTAACTTCCCCAAGGTCCCTTTCACTTGCTGGGGCCTGTATCTGCCCCCAGGGCGAAATAGGTTTCCTGGGGGGACAGTGGGCTCCTTGTGGAAGTTTTTCCCGTCTGTATAGCCAATGATAGCGTCGTGGTATTGCCTCTGGCCAGGACCCCAGAGCATCTCACCGTATCGCAGGAGGGCAAAGGAGCGCACTCCATCTGTGGTCAGGATACACTGGAAAGTGTTAGTCTGAAAATAACAAAAATGGGGGGAAAAATGAAATTAATGAATTAAATGAAATTGAATTAATTTAATAAATGATCAGTTATGTTTTACAGTTTTGTTATTGTTTACCAACATTATATAACCCAGTATATGACTGACTGACTAACACTATGTGGGAACACAATTCCCACAATACAGGAACAACAGGACCTTGCATACAGTCAGAAGACACTTTTCGTGAAATGGCCTCAAGGTGGCACCAAAGTAAAAAAAAATAGCGTAGAGTGTTGCAGAGATTATGACTGAATATCTAGGCCTGTATTTATAAAATGGCTAAAAATGAAATTTTTGTTTTCAAAAAACAACTTCAAGAATAAATTGGTTAAGAGTAGACTGTAATACAGACACAGTTCAGCACACAGCCTAACCCTTCTGAGACATGTTTTTGAGAGATGGTACAATAAATCATTGGTCATCTTTTTCTTTAAATTTCAGCCAATTTCCTAATATTTCAACCCTATTTATATGTTCATATATTATAAATATATTGTTGTTAATTTCACATATTAGTTGTTACTGCAGATATTTAGGATTTCAAACAAATAAAATAAACTTTAAAGTTAAAATGACAGATTGCAGATTTTTTTTCAAAGAATCAATGATATGGCATACTGTATGTAGAATAAATCTCTGTCTCTGATTTTCTGTTCCTGTACTGAGCATACACATGATTAATCATGTGATCACTTAAAGTTGCTCTTAAAGGTCACTTCTACGCTGTTGCTCAGTTGCTTGATAATTGTGTCTTATTCTTCACACTAAGAAAAGAACGTTTTTACCCCAAGTTGACTCTTAAGAGTATTGTTAAGTGTAATTCTTAGAAGTTTGATAAATACGCTTTCATTGAGCTGACAGGTAAAGGGCTCACATTGCACATAACAATAGCATTTAAAGTAGGACAAACATGCAAGCAAACAGAAACACTCCCTGCTCCATCCCACTTTTCACTACAAATGGTATATGTAAGACTGAGTCTGACAATTTGAATGTTGTTATGGTGTGTAGAAACTGAGAAAGTGAATTATGCCATGCAGGAAAATGCATATTTAGTAAGCTATTTTGTTCTTTCCAATTCATCATCAATACTCTGTACCAGGACTGTACAAGTATGTAAATAACTTACATATCTTTGTTGAAAAAAAAGACAAACAAAAAACTAATTTTAAAAATGTTTGGTGGTTTCTAAGGATTGATAATGCAGAAAAAAAGACTAGACATTTCCAGAAAATAAAACCTAAACTGTAGTTAAAACCACTGTGTCAAGCAGACCAGTGCAAAAATCATGCCCATGAAGCATTACTTTCAAAAAGAAACATTATTGATGAACAATATTATATTTAGGGATCTAAAGCTAAGTACCCTGGAAGTAATTTTGTTTGCAACTTTGGTTCAGAAAATTTAAAAGCAAAATCAGATCAGAAAAATAAGATACATTCTCAGTGTTTTTCAGTTTCTACATTGGAGTGTTTTCATGATTTGAACAATCTCTTTACCTCTGAGAAATTGATCTTCTGGTAAAAGACTGGCATCACATGATCCCAGGTGATCTTGAGGATCCAGGCAGGGGTAAAGGCAGGCTTGCTTCTCCGCTCCTCAAACTTTGTCACTTCATCTGCTGTACGATTAAAAACTATCTGGGAGTAAACATCTGACATATCCAGCTTATGGTATTCCTTGAAAAAGAAAAAAGAAAAGAAAGAAGATACAACACAAGTTGCAGCATCAAGCCAATACATAATTAGGTATGACAAACCCTAGTCTCATTTCGAACCCAGCCTGACCCTTGACCCTTCATGACATCTAACCTGATAGAGCAGCTGTCCATCCCCTTGGGTGAGGTCAGCATCATCCCAGAACACCGCCAACAGAGTCACATTCATGTTGTTGGGGAAACCACTGGATAAAGGAGCTGGAAGCAGGTACTGCTCATTCTCAGCAGCATATTGAAACTGGACAAGGCCATTATCAGAGAACTGACAAAAAGAAAGAGAGACACAAATTCACAAAAATTGTAACTAAAGACGTTGACTGTGGTATTTTCTGTCATAAAATTTTAAATTAATGGCTGACATTTCTGTAATTATAACACCATGTCACCTATATTTAATTGTAATTTAATTTTCTCATTTATTCTCTGGCTAATGCTATGCACACATTGTAGATTGTAGTAAACCATGTATAGTATGTTTATATATACCACACTCATGAAGGTTATGCTGTATTCTGTTATATTCTACTTTGTGCATTACTGTTACCTCTGCCAAGGAGGTTATGTTTTCAGTCTTGTTTTAAAAATATTTAATATCTAACGTTAAAAGTTATGTGATGTCCTGATCTACCTTTTAACGTCAGATCAGAGATCAGTGATTCATTTTTGGTGTAGGTCCGGGATTTCCCAATATTGTGAGATATGATATTTGGATCCAGATGCCAACATTTCTCAATATTGTCCATTAATTAAAAATGGCACTTTCAGAAGGTTTTTTAGCACTGGAAGAGATATGCATTTGCTGAGGTTTTTTTTACTGTTGTAGATAAATGAAACTCACATAAACCCTGTCATACAGTTTCCCCATGAAGGGGAAACCCATTGGCGGTGTGATGTATGGGGAGTTTCCATCTTCTGTGTCCACCTTCACTTCTTTATCACCAACTTCTTCTCCAAAGGGATACAGGTTGCTCTCTATTGTAGAAGCACAGACAATTAATCAGTGGCAAAACTCAAGACAGCTATGTTATTGCAGTATTATATTGTCACCAGCCAAACTAACTGATTAATTTGCTACCAGCATGTGAATTTTTAAACCCTTATCAGACAGGGCACTTACACTCACTCACCACTTTTTATTCAAAATTCAAACTACCATGTTCAAACATGGAGAAAAAAATTACATCAGATCTCAGTTCAAATTCAAAATCCACAGCATGTCACTCTGATCTAATACATGCTTTGCTAGGCTGTTGCTATCGTCTTTGCTAACGCAACACTGAGAAAACTAGCAAGCTGTGCTGGATAATTATAACACTAATCCACCTGAGCAGTAATGTGACAATGCACTTTGGTTTGAACGCTAAAATGGAAATGGATAAAGGTAAGAATGCTGGCTGACTTTGTACAATGCAACCGTCTTACAGTGACATTAGCTTGTCAGTGAAGCAGCAAAGGCAACTTCAATTTTACAACATAGTTTAGGAATAGGCTATGTGGGTTGTGTTGACATTACGTGTTAGTTGTAATTTGTTCAAACTTGATTTTCGACAAGGAAGTGACAGCCCTAGTTTTGAACAGCATCTGCAAATACAGCTTGTTTACACTGCATACACACTAGATGAGTGGGAATTGCTGATTGCTGCCATCATTATTGTAAAAACCTTTTTTGTCCAGTTTTGGTGAGTTTTTTACCCACAGAGTTTATAACTTAAAACCAAAGGGGATTAAAAGGTTTCTGGCAAAACAAGAATGCCAGAAAGTTTTGACAATTAAAGAGAGGTATTAAGCACTAGGACTAATAAATTTAAACTAATCATATATAATGAGACACACAAACTCTAATTAAGCAGACACAAAAATCAGTGCATATGATTATTATGGCAATTGATTAGTAAAAGCATAGCCAACCCGTCTGGGCCATCCCTTTGCACACTGTGCTGTTTTTTGGACAGGAACAGGTGTAAGACCCTGGCAGGTTGGTACAGGATGTTTGCCCTGGACATGCCATGGGTGACATGCACTCATCCAAGTCCACACATCCTCCTTTTCCATGACCATTGTTTTTGGTGGCATTCCAGCCATGACTGCAGGAGCATTTAAAACCTCCTACATGGTTGGAGCAGGTGGCAGCAGAGTGGCACTGTCCATTAGCCTGTTGGCACTCATCAAAGTCTACACACAGTGGCCCGATACTCATGAAGCCGGGCATACACACACATACAAATGACCCTGGGGAGTTGTGACAGCGAGCAAGAGGGTGGCATGGTTTAGTCAGGGCGACACACTCATCCACGTCTTTGCACCAAGAGCCATTTCCAGCGAAGCCCAGAGGGCAGTGGCATGAAAAGGAGCCAGGGGTGTTCCAGCACCGTGCCAAGGGGTGGCATGGTGAATTATCACATTCATTGGCATCAACACATGCCTGTTTCTCCTCATAATACCCCAGTGGACAAGAGCAGTTGTACGTTCCAGGCAGGTTGGTGCACACCTGGTCAAAGCGGCAGGTGGTGTTGTCTTTGCATTCATCGATATCCTCACAGCCCAAACTAATGGGTTTGTATCCAGGAGAGCACAGACAGAAGAAGGACCCCGCTGTGTTGTTACATAATGAGTGCTCAGGGCATGAGGTGCCATCTTTGTCATGACACTCATCCACATCTTGACACTCTGTACCATTGAGAATAAACCCCTCATTACAGGGGCAGTGGTAAGACCCAGGGATGTTGACACATGTAGAATGGGGCTGGCACACTGAAGAGTTAAGGGAGTCTGAGCATTCATCCACATCAACACACTTTGTTCCATTACTCCAGAATCCTTTGATGCATTCGCAGTAATAAGAGCCAATAGCATTCATACATGTCCCATTGGTGCAAAGCTCTCCAAGCTCAGTGTCACTGCATTCGTCGATGTCCACACACAAGTCATCCATGCTGGAAAATCCAGTGTCACAAAGACACAGGTAGCTACCGTTGGTGTTGATGCACGTGCTATGCTCAGGACAGGTAGAGTTGTCAAGGCACTCATTGATTTCCTCACAGCCAGTATTGTTGCCTTGGTAACCTTCCCAGCATTCACAGAAGAAAGATCCCACTGTGTTTAGGCATTTGGATGAATTTGGGCACTGGATGAGGCTGAGGGAGCACTCATCTACGTCCAAACACAGGGAGCCTTCGCCTGAGAAGCCTGGATCACAGGTACATTTGTAGCTCCCCTCTATATTGGTACAGGTGCTGTTGTCAGGGCAGGTGAAGTTTTCCATCATACATTCATCCATATCCTGACAGTGCGTCCCATTGTCTAGAAAACCTTCCCAGCACTCACACATGTAGGAGCCATTAGTGTTGAAGCAGTAGGAGAAGGCAGGGCAGATTTGAACTTGTGATTGGTCACATTCGTCCACATCCCAGCAGTCAGTGCCACTGCCTTGATAACCATCTTCACACTGGCAGTAGAAGGAACCCTGATATGGGTGGCACTCGGCAAGGGGGTGGCAGATGCTTCTAGAATTCAGGCAGGTGTCTTCACTCACACATGTGCCCTTGTCATACACCTGGTCCAAGATACACGAACAGGTGAAGGAACCGGGCGTGTTGTTGCATGTCATGTTCCCGCTACAGGCTGTGGCCAGCTGACATTCATTCACATCCTTGCAAACAAAGCCGTCACCCTGGTATCCATCCTGGCACTGGCAGATGTAGGATCCTTTTGTGTTGCGGCACAAAGCCTGGGCACTGCAGTTGTGTGCCAGGGTGGAGTTCTGCTCGCACTCGTTTACATCCTGGCAGTGAAAGCCATTGCCCTCCATGCCAGGTGGGCAGGTACAGTTGAAAGATCCAGGCAAGTTAGTGCAGCTGGCAACGGGATGACATCCTCCATTTTGGACGTGGCACTCATCAAAGTCTATAATTCATCCAAAATGGGACAATGTCAGGGAAACAGCCCCAAATGGTGCTAAAAGAAAGCTCATTAGAGAGTCCACTTATGGGGGCAAAAGAACCAATTGGTGCTACAGATGTGTACAATGAGGAGTAGATTCTTACCAGAGCAGTTCTTCCCATCACCTGTGAAGCCGCTGAGACAGAAGCAGGAATGGCTGCCGACTGTGTTGACACACTGGGCAAACTCACTGCACTCATGTAGTCCTGTCTCACACTCATTCACATCTAGAAAGAGGGACAGGGAGAAAATCAGGCTTAACAGCATGCATCATATGAAAATCCATTATTAGAATCAATACCATTAGTGTATTGTAAAAGTTTTATAGATTAACTTTTAGAAGTAAACTCAATAAAAAAGCTTTTGTTTGCTGACTAAAGACAAACACGGTAATATGTAAGAATTTTTGGGAGAAAAAAGTAGCCCAATTTTTCTGGCACTGTTATATCAGAGTGAAATGTGTGGAAACTCATCTAACTACTGGCTTAGTAGTTAGGAGGAGTGGGTGCATTGTATTGGAAAAGGGAAAATACTAAGGGATAATACTTGAATTTAGCTCTTTATCTTAATTAATGAAGAGAGAAAAGTTCATATTTTATACATTCAGTGCAGTTCAGAACTGCATTTCAGTTCAGTGCAGGAATACTTTTTCAGTACTTTATAGATTTATTTGAAGAGTTTTACCGGCACACTTTGTTCCATTTAGTGTGTAGCCTTGTTTGCAGACACAGGAAAACGATCCTGGCTTATTCACACACTGAGTTTCATTATCAGGACAAATGTTTTCCCTCTGGCACTCATCCACATCAGAGCAAGTCAGCCCATCACCCACATAACCCAGGTCACACACACACTGGTATCCAGCAGATGAATGGTGGCACAAGCCATGAATGTGGCAGGCAGGGTCACACAGTAGACTGGGTGGCACACAGGTGTCATTGAAGGCCACTGTACCATTCAAACATGAGCAGACATGTGCACCCGGGGAGTTGATACACTTTGAGAAGGCGGGGCAAATGGTATCAGAGAGGGCACACTCGTCCACATCTTGACATGCAAAGCCATCACCTATGAAACCCTGCTGACAGGAGCAGAAGAAGTCCCCTATAAAGTTGGTGCATAGCGCCTGTGGGTGGCATGTACCCGCTGCAGAGCACTCATCTATATCCTTGCACTGGGTGCCATTTGCTGCAAAACCTCGCTTACAGGTGCAAGTGTGGGACCCAATTGTGTTGAGGCATGTGGCATTCACATGGCAAGGGTTATCTTTACACTCGTCCATATCAACGCAGTCCATGTTGGTGGCAGGGCGGTAGTAACCGACCTGGCAAGGGCATTCATATGATCCATCGATGTTCTTGCATTTTTCATTCACCCCACATGGACTGGTCAGTTCCTTGCACTCATTTATATCCTGGCAAAAAGTTTGGTTAACCAAGACAAAGCCTGAAAGGCACAGGCAAGAGAAGGAACCTTGGTTGTTGACACATGTAGCCTTGTTTCTACAACCTCCATTATCCAGCAGACACTCGTCCACATCCTTGCACTGGATCACCCCATCTCCAGAATAACCCACCTGACAGGTGCATTTGTAGGTACCAGGGAGGTTAGTGCAACGGGCATTGGAGTGGCACTGCTTAGCCAGTGAGCATTCATCCACATCCACACAGGTGAAGCCGTCTCCCCTGTAACCTGCTGCACACCGACATGAGAAAGAGCCAGGTGAATTTGTGCAGGAAGCATAGGGGCTGCAGAGGCCTGCCGCACACTCATCCAGGTCATGGCACTTGGAATTATTGAAGATGAAGCCACTGCCACAGTCGCAGTAATATGACCCACCAGTGTTGACACAGGTAGTGGTACGAGGGCAGATGTCTGGTGTTGCACACTCATCGATATCCTCACACAGTTGTCCATCTCCTACAAACCCCCCCAGACAGGAGCACTCATAACTCCCCAGCCTGTTGATACAAGCAGCATTGGGGTCGCATTGACTTTCTTCATTGCATTCATTTATGTCTGCACATGTCAGTCCATTTCCTACAAATCCCCTGTTGCAGGTACACTGGTATGACCCCATGGTGTTTACACAGTCTGCATATAGACTGCAAATGTTGCTTGCGCATTCGTTGATGTCCACACAGCTCTGCCCGTTACTTTCAAAGCCACTGCTGCACGTGCAGCGGTAAGTGCCAGGCAGATTTTTACAGCCTTTGTAGCCAAGCGAGGAGGAACATACATGTGGAGTCTCTGAACATTCATCTATATCCAGACAAAGGTAGTTTCCATTTCCCTTATAGCCAGCATTACAGGTACACACATAGGATCCAGGGTTGTTGGTGCAGGTGGCATTCCAGTGGCAAATCCTTTGATTAGTGCATTCGTTAATATCCGTGCATTGGAAGCCATTGCCCTTAAATCCGACTTTACACTGGCACTGTCGCCCGCCCTCATAGTTAGTACAGAGAGCGCTGGCATGGCAACCCCCATTTTCTTTTTGACACTCATTGATATCCTGGCAGTCAGTGCCATCTCCAATGTATCCATTGAGACAGACACAGCTGTAGCTGCCCAGGGTGTTGTTGCAGCGAGCCTTTGGGTGACAGCTGTGTAGGCCACTAAGACATTCATCGATATCATTGCACAGAAGACCATCACCCTGGTAGCCCATACGGCACACACAGGTGAAATTGTTTTTGACCTTCAGACACTCAGCCTGGGGGTGGCATTTGCTGCCTGCTGCCTCACAGTCCTTCGGGTCAGCAACTGAAAAGAACAAGGGAAAGAAACTGAATCCGATTACGTGTCAACTCAAATTTTAGTGAGTATGTAAAGGAGCATATTTAGTTTGGTGTCTACTCTCGCTGTGTTGGGTAAAAACATCATTGATTGTTTCATTGAAGATATTGTTCTTGATGAGATGACTCACCTGCACAGCAGTATTCCAGCACTGCCAATAGACTGATCAGCCACAGGAGTGGAAACCTGTGAAGACAAAAAAGAAAACCTTTTAAGTAGTACAATTACCGCCATGCTTTTTTCAGAAGCATAGCAGGCATTCCATATACCTGGTATTTTTTAATTGTAATTTAGTAAAAGAAACATATGGTTTTACAAGAGAGAAGATGCATTAAATCTTGGCAAAGGTAAGGAGACACCAGTTTCAGTCACTTTATGTGTTTGCTGTTGCATGTAATTCTAAACAGCATACTGTGGCTTCATTTCTGACGATTACATAGCTGTGTATCACATGACGCCTTAAAAGTCATCCAGTTCTGTTCTTAAAATAGGAAGTAAAGTCTTGATTTGACCTAATTGCAGAGTATGTGTTACCTTCCTTACTGTACTTTGTGTGTTCACAGCCTACTTTCAACCCACTGAACAATGGATGGGTGTCTATTGTTACGGTTGGTGTAACACACATAAACCTATTGTCTTATCCTGACTCACCACCCAAAGAGGTCATTTACTGTCATTCTGCTCTTGCTTATCCAACATTGCAGTTGATTCCTACCAGAGAAAGTGGTACACCACATTTAGCACCACATTTATCTAAATTTCAAGTGGGAATAAGGTTTTGTATTTAAGGATTTTGTTATTCATTAAATACTTGCGTACTCCCAATATGATGACATATGATGAGACTCTACATGAACAAAATCTGTAAAAATGTATTTCTTTGTTTAATTCCTCAAAATGAGAATGAGCACAATGTGGGAGATCTGACATTTGGATCCAATCCTTTGGCTTGATATGGTCTACAAGCTGTCATTAGGATGACGCGATTATGACATTTTCAGTTTTTGGTGGACCATTTCTTTAAAGAGGTGGTAACAAATTTAAATGAATAGCATATGCATAGCATATATTTCATAGACTGGTTCCTTTCTGACAAACAAAATTCTGCAGAACCAGTGTGATACACCAGGTACATAATATTTAAAGGCTCTGCACACATGGTACACCCACACAGGTCATTTCAATCATTTCTGATTAGGTCCTCAGTCTGAGCAGCGGTTATACTAGCCAAAATAATTGAAAACATCTGTATGGATGTGTAGGGCCTTAAATGCTTTGGTATGAAGATGTTAAATTTTTTTTTTTTTTGAATGCTGGCACAAAGTATCAACTATCAGCAGCATCATTCCAACATAAGGATTATTAAAGAATGTATCCAATGTGTTTACAGTTAACTGATGTCTAACTAGAAACACCAGAGGGCTCTGGTTTAAAATCTGTTTTACGTAGGTTTTTTTAAGTCACCCCAGTATTTTTACAGGCAATGCTGACAGAAGTAGTTAAGCTGATTTATGAGAATTATGAGAAAAATGACAATAATCCCTGTTTGTTCTGATTGGGTTACCATCTAAATGTCAGTGTTTCCTCTTGGCCATGTAGGGCTATTGTCTGTGTCTCAGGAGAAGGCTATGGATGGACAGTGAGAGTATTGAGACAGACTCCCATTACATAAATGCAGAAGTGTCTACTATAAATCACATAGAGCCTGCCTGACGGACTGCACCCAGGACAGGATGGGTATGACAGCTGCAATAATAGCTATAATCTCACTCTCTGCCACAATTAGCCTTAAGAAAAACATTTGAATCGTGAGAAAATGGTTACTGTTTGTGACATTAATGTGCACCGCTCTGGAAAGTCATCCTTATTGAAAGCAATGCTAATGCTTTAATTATTTTACATTTCTCTTGTTTTCTGTTTTACTCTATAACACTCAGCTTTTCCCTAAACAGAACTAATCTATTTATTCTCTACCTGAGAATAAACAGGTACAAGTCTGAGACTACTGTAGTTATATTGTATGAACAGTTAAATTAAATAATGTAATACACATATTCACTTCTTTGCTGAGAGTTAGATGAGAAGAATGATACCACTTTATTTGCGAGTGGTATCAATCTTCTCATCTAACTCTTGACAAGAAAGCAAATAAGTGTATTTCCCAAACTGTCAAACATTCATTTAACATCCAAGGACAATCCAGCACCTTACTGTACAGCATCTAACATTATCTACTGACTTGCTCTACTAATGTACAGTATATCACTGGACTCTATCAATGTACAGTGTATATTCTGTACATATTAGAGTTAAAGATTATGGTCCTGTACTTTGGGGATGTATTCTCTGCTTTATTTCTCTGTGTTTATTATTATTTGGCCTTTCATTGTATTTTACTTCTGTCCTACTTCATTTGTTTTTGTGAATTGTGTGACTTGGTTGCTGTAACCCTTTTGGATTCATAAATTACTTTATCTATGTATGTATCTAATCTGTTTTTTTAATTATCTATTTTAATTATAATTTTCAATCTATACCTAAATATCCTGCAGCCATTACAGCAAGGCCTGTCTTTTGGAAATAGCATGTCATTGCAAAAGTGAATATTAAATAAATAAATGTATCACTATATACATGCAATGAAATTAATTAGCAAATACCTTGAACAATTGTTCAATACATACATAAAAAGATCAATAAATAAATAGATAGTGGCAAAAGAAAAAAAAGTTTCATAATCATTTTTATGTTTTGTTTTGTTTATCCCCCTAATATTAAGAGAGATGAGGATTAAAAGCTGGATAATAACTTAAAGAAAATCATAAAGTGGTAAACATTAAATAACATAACACAAATTACATAAGTAAGACTGTGATACATGCAGTTTAGGTGAAACATACAGTAGTGTTGTTCTATACTGACAGTATGTCATAAACTGATCCATATAATTTCATCCAAATCATACTTTTGTGCTTTGATAATATGAAAATGAACCATGAACCAAACATGTATTGATATAATTATTGAGAAATAGAAGGTGGGATTAATAATAACTTTTCATAAAAATAATCACACAATAATCCTGGTAACTATGAGCCATACCAGTCTTAGGCCACCACTAAAAGAACATCCAATAACATAAAAAAGAAAGATGTAAAAAGAAAAGGACATCTCACAGGAGCAGAGATTTTCACTCACCACATAGTTCCCTGTCTCCTGGTGGTCTTTGAGTCTTTCATAGGGGAGAAGGTGCGGAGCCCCCTCCTCTGGATCTCTGCCTTTTCCCCTTCTCTCTCGTCGTCTTTCCTCGCAGAGTCAAACCTCTGCCTGCAAGCAGCCTCTTCCGCTTCCTTCTCTTCCACCTCTGTCTTGATTCCTCCACCCCTGGGAGTCGGGACAATGGCCCACCTCACCATACCATGCACTTCCCTGACATCTTAAACCTCTGGGAAGGGGAACACCCATAATCCCCTGCTTGTGTGTCAGCTCTCGCACAATAAGAGCACCAGTCCCCTAAGGCCTTTGTTTGTCCTCTTCACTGTAGTCGAGAAGACAGGACACCAACATGACTTTTATTCACCTGATCATTTCGGGAGCCTTTAAGTGACATTTTTACAGTTTGATTCTGCTAAATTTAGTTTGAGATATCGCTTTGTATGAAAGGTGCATGTTAAAAACATGTCGGTCATATTAAAATCCCCATTGATACCGCTATAATAACTTGACCATTTAGATGCCATACCCTTGTTTTCATCAACCAAGAGCCACTACACTATCCTTCTTGTTTAACCTCTATTTGGTAAAACGTAGTTGGGTATTATTACATCAGTCGATCCAATAAATGTGTGACTCTTCTCTTCTTTGCAATGATTGATATTCACTGTATTGTCCTATGTGACTAATCCCAATCGTATGGCATAAATATAAGACACATTTTAAATATTCGATCTATTTCTACTATTATTTGAAAGGTAAATTCTATCTAATTTTAGATTTCATTAGATCCTGGCGTGTTTTAAAGCAGTCACATGGTGTACCTACCAGTCAGCACTGTATAGACTATATGTACAGCACACACAGTAATAAATCCTTGGCAGCGGCTACTGGAGCAATAAGGCAGCCAGAGAATAGATACTGAGCTGGTTTATGAGCTTTGTCCACAGGTGAGAAAAGTGGGACTGTTTTTATGGTCTGTTGTAAAGATTGAAGTATTTGGTGACCTGGGCCTTTACAATAGTTTACCCTTTTTACACTTGACATTTAAGTCATAAAGGTGACATTTAAGTCAGTGTCTGGTCAGTTTTGATTCTGCCCAGCTCAGAGAGGTGTTAAATATCAAAGCAGCTGAAGAACCCTCTGTGTGTTACACCCTTCAAGCGATGCTTCTCTCTGCCACAAGAAAAAAGCAGCTGTCATAAAGGGAGCATATGTCCACTTCATCCCCACGTCAGCAGTGGAGATAGTACTGACAATGACTGTAGTACAAAGGGAACAGAACATTTAAAATAATGAAAAGGCTAATAAATGACACTCCACTGTCCTCGTAAGCATGGATTTGGCAACATCATAAGTCAAGTAGAAAATTAGAGATATTCAAATGCGATTTCCATTTTCTGCATTTCATAAATCCAAGATGGCAACCAAGAAATATATCTTTGATCACTGTAGCTTCCTCTAAATAGCACAATTGAATTTCCTGTTTTCCTGAAAATGTCATTTTTAGCCTCCAAAATCATGATGGTGACTGGTTTTTGAGTATGTAGCATGTTCAAAATGGAAAAGCAACAAAATCAGGTATACTTAAAGAAATAATTATGCTTACCAATATACTTGATTTTTGCGTGTGCTGCTGATGAACACTGTTGTCCCACAGTGCAACGCAAATATAAAATGGAAGAGCCACTCAGCTGGAAGAAAAACAAAAGTAATTAAAAGTAATTGTGGGCAGTGGTGAGACACTTGGAGAACATTGTGGAAAACAGCAACAGCTTTCCTTTTTTTAATTTTTAAAGTCACACAATGTAATCTTGGAAGAAACAACAGCCTTTTTTGGAAAAACATTAGGAAGAGGAGGGGTCACGTGGTTGGCTAGAAAACTTGGAAAAGCACCAAAGAAGCAGAGAGTCCTGTTCAAGACCACCTTGAGACCACTGCCCGCTTCCTGTTTCAACCGACAAAACTGGGTGTTTTTAGCGAAACGTACAATTCCAACGTTTTATTCTGGCGAATGGGTTGATCCTTGAGGTCTGACAAACGTGTTGAATACATCTCCTTCATCATAAAACATTTGCAAAGCCGATTTTTCTTAAACTTGCATTGTTTACATCATTGATTACTTGCTAGAAGTCTTTTTCCTCCCTGCCTTTACTGGCACATTACCACTACCTGTAGATCAGTGAATAGCACACATTGACCTTGACAAAAAAAACAAAAAAATTGCTCCATAGTGCTACTAGAAGTCAAAACCTTCACAGGGTATCTTTAATGTTATTAGTTACACTCATGTTTGATGAGTAATATTTGCCAAAAGAAAGGTCTATAGGTACTTATGTATGTTATGAGCTGTTCTTTTTCTGTATTTATGCATTGTTGGTGGAATGGGAAGAACAGAAAGCCTTCTGTCACCTGACTTGGGAGTGTTCAACAAGTGAAACCAGATACAAACAAAGAATGTATAACTCTTTTTGTTGGGGAGATGTTGGGGAGATGTTGTAGCTGCCAGAAATAGAGCTTTTTCACAGAAGACATTTTGACATGTCACAGTAGGAAAAGCACAGGTGTAAATGTTAACATTGATGATGACTGAATTCCATTTAGTCGCTTCAGTTTCAGGGTCCTGGTATTGTGCATGCTGGCTCACTGACACACTGTCATGGCTTACTGGGACCCCTGAAAAGAACAGCACTCTATTTCATGTTATAACACCTGTGCTTTTCCTAATATGAAGAGTCAAAATTTCTGCTGTGAAAAAGGTCTGTTTCTATCTTCTCTGATAGGAGGTTGACTTTACCTGTTTCTCTGACTCAGCTGCTTTTATTTAGCCAGCTCAAAACCCCATTGCTGCTAGATATTTAATAATTATGGAGACCAGAGGCACTGTGAAGGGAAGTATGTGATTACAGGAGAAGACATGTTGTGACAGATCACACATAAGAAAGGATTACCAATAATGTATCTGCATTTGTGTACACATCTATGACATTGGCCCAAACTTTTTTAAAAGAAAGAAAGAAAGAAGAAAAAAAGAGCTCCATCCCTTTAAAAGGTTTCATGGTATACCTAAGAACTCATACAGAAAAGGTGCAACACCTAAAGTTACACACATTTATTCAATCTTAAATAATTATCAATTGACACTAATGTTTTATGTGTGATATAGGTCTGTTATCACATTTATTCTTGAATCTAATGCATGTATGAACATATTTCATTGAACCAAAGCAAGCATTACAAAAAGGCGGTTATGGCAGTTTTTCACGTTTCTACCTTTCAAATCTGATTTCAAATAAATAATCCTTCGTGTGAATGCCATGAAAGAGGTCAAGTGATGAAGATCTTCACTTTGAAATATTTCAATTTACTTGAATCCAACGAGCTCCCCAAAACTTAATGTTAATATCCCAGTCTGGGTATTATATTGAAGACTCATTCCATGTCTTGTGAAACACTTGACGTGTTGATCAGTGTATATGTGTCCTACTCATTCACGCAGTCACTTGTCTGCTGTATGTACTTTGAGTATAAAAGGATTTTTAAGGCAATGGTTTAACATTTTCACTGATATTTTTCCCCAGAGTGTTAGATGAAGAGATTGATACTTCTCTCATATCTGTCCGTTAAATATGAGGCTACAGTGAGGAGACAGTTAGCTTAGCTTAGCACAAAGACTGGAAGCAGGGGGAAACAGCGACCCTGGCTCACTCCAAAGGTTAAACAAATCTACCTACCAGCACCAACAATTAACAGGTTGTATCTTGTTTGCTAAATCTACACACACTGTAAAAACATCAAGTTGTGGTTTTACGAGGGATCATGTACAGGACTATTTCCTGGCGGGGCGTAGTGAATTCCTGAAGTCTCCTCTGGTTGTCTGACAACTTCACGGTAACCCTAACCCTCCAAGAATAAGTGCTATGTTGATCTATGTTTACTCTTTGTTGGTGTCTTCAGTGGCAAACACAAAGCTGCTAAAATATTAAAAAGTGTGTTAACAGCTTGTTTTAAAAACTAGATGGGGCTTCACAGTTCATGACTTAAAAAGAGACTTTTTAACACTTAAAATTTGAGAGACTAAAGTTAGCTTATTCTTATGGAAAAGATAAAGAGATGTATCAATGTAAATTGGGAATTAGAATAATCTGAGAATAATACGATATTTTTCCTCTTTCCTTTATTTGCACTTCAAAGGTGTACCAACACTCTGCAATAAGCAAATTCAAACTACTTATATTTTTTCCTTTACTTGACTCTGCTGTGTTTCTCCTCTTTCCTGCTCTGAACTGACTGAACTAACTGATTGATTCTTAATTGATGTTATCTAATGAGTTAGGATAAAAATATTGGGTGAACTGCTGGTGAGAATATTTCTCAGACAGATCATCTCCTCGAGACCTGAGGCTGTGACTCAGCTGTGTCATCAGCAGAGTGTGACGCACAGCACCTGAGAAATGTTTTCCCAACCTCTGGTTTCTGTCTTGAAAGATACCTGCTCAGACAGGTAAACAAGATGTGTATTTAGAATAACACTATGCATTTTGGGCACATATTAAGATGTTTTAGGTGTATAATATAAAATATGAACACACAACTTCAGACAGCAGCTAAAGGTTTAAGTTGCAAAACATTTAATATACACAATGTTATATAAGTGATATATAACGTCCTACACAAATATTATGGTGGAACAATAGAGTCTATCTACAATATATGAATAGCGTTGCCTATGAAAAGGCCACTTTAAACTGTCTAAAGTGATGTATAACACCCTAGAGAAGTATTATAATGATACAATAAAATGTATGTAGACCTGTACATATGAAAAACCACTATAACTATAACTATAACTATAACTATAACTATAACTATAACTATAACTATAAGCTGCTTAATATCATACTGACTTCAGTATAAAGGTCACTATGAACCACCGCCTACAGAATACAGTAAGACACAATATTATAGTGATAATTGCCAAGAGCTGGAATAAGAACAAGTGTAATTGTATGTCTCTAAAAGTCTTTTAGTCTTTTTAAAAGTCTTTTTTTTTTTTGTCTTTTTTTAGCCAAAAGTGTTACAGCAAGTTATGGAAATTTTGATTATTGAAGAGCTGAAAAAGTAAAATATGTCAACAGAGAGAGAGAGAGAGAGAGAGAGAGAGAGAGAGAGAGAGAGAGAGAGAGAGAGAGAGAGAGGCCAAATATGGTCATACCGGGGAAAAGGTGCGTTTGATTTTCAACCGCCTCTTCTCTTCATCTATGCAAATGAGAGTGACGTCATGAGACTGCAATTCTTATAAATGTAGCTCCTAACAACTCTCTACCAGTTCGACAACAACAACTTACAGAGAGTTATAAATTAAAATTAGCTCTACGCAGTAACTTGACTTGGGTGGCGCTCGTGCTGTTTTGAGTCCTCACCTTTGTGTGCGCGCGCTCGTTGAGTTTCTCTCCAAACAGGTTTGACCAGGATATACCTGTAGGAAAAAAAGGAAGCCTTGTGTGCCTCCACTCCATTCTTTACTCCATCTTTGACCTCTGTAGACGACGGACGGATAAGAAGCCAGCAAAGGAGGAACCTTTTATATTCATTCCGTTTTAGGTTTTTATTAATTTTCATCATGAAGATTTTGATTGCTCTCGTGCTCGCCGTCCTCGCGGTGGGAGCCTCAGCACAAAGCTGTAAGTAGTTTGGGTTAAGGGTTCAACTTTTATAGACTGAAAAGGTGTCTTACAACACCCTGTCTGAGTGTGTGGTCTGGTCATATTGCTTTATATGACAGGGCTATAGAAGAAGAATTTTATAGTATTTTAATTAACTTTTCAGGTCTTGGAAAGCTTTAGTTAGAAAACAGGAATTTTAAATTGAAACATATTTTTGTCTTTCCTACCTTCCTACTTTGAAATGTAATGTTTAGTCGTTTCAAGTAGTTTTTGTGCGGGGAAAGTGTTTTAAAAGCTGTTCAGATATCAAACGCAGTTAGTTTCGTTGCTGAGTGGGGGTTGGGAGGATTTGTCCTGCTCCCTGGGGACTGCTCTGTTTGGAGAAACCAACGCCCAGGTGTTAAATAAACCTGTTAGTCTACCTGTTGTACTTAGCCCTTTCTGTTTATAGGGCATTATAACATAAGCTACAATAAATCCCTCAGAAAACACGGTTACAATATGGCTATTAGACATTTTGCGCAGATAGTGGGTGTTTTTTAGAGTCCCACTTAATTCATACTGAAGGCCTTTGTCCAATTATGTGTTATTGTCAAACACCACCACAGTGTAGTGATGTTAAAGTAAGCCATTAGATAATTGAAATAGTAACTGATATTAAACTTAACATGCACTTCAGTTAAATTAAGTTCTTTAGGGATTTCTGAGAGTACTTGAGTGTCAATTTTGTTTCTTTCTGAATGACAAACCTTGATGTTTTTCTGCTTAGGTTCATGTGAAACTATGAAGTGGGCCACCTGTGATGGAACTCCATGTGGGTGTTTCGTCTTGGTTGGTGACAACATGAAACAAAAGCTGAACTGCACCTCATGTAAGTAAAAGATTTTACGTTATAATCAAGGATCCAGATTTCCTTTCCCTCCCTTTTTGTGAGTCATTTTGTTCTTGCCTGCTTATGATGTGCCAATTTGTTTCACCTTCAGTGATCCCTAAGTGCTTCCTGATGAAGGCTGAGATGTACAGAGCAAAAAAGGGCTTGGACACCCGTACAGGAGGAAAGCCAGTGGAGAGCGCCTTTGTGGACAACGATGGTATCTATGACCCGGAGTGTGAGAATGACGGCAAATTCAAGGCAAAGCAGTGCAACAACACTGAGGAATGCTGGTGCGTCAACAGTGCTGGTGTGCGTCGGACTGACAAGGGAGACAAGAATCTCAAGTGTGAGAAGCTGGTGGAGACATAGTAAGTAATTTCATCCTCATCAGTGTGGAGGGCTGGAATTATAATAAATGATTTCATTGTGCAGCACTGAAATGTTAACTATTGTCTTGTTTTTCTCCATCTAGCTGGGTCCGTCTTCAGCTGAAACACAAAGCAGTGACAAGTCCAGTGGATGTCAACAAATTGAGGATGTAAGTATATTTAACAGTCCCCATTTACAAAAAAAAGAAGCACAACCCTAGTGTCTGCATCAGTTTTAATATATCATAATTTCTTACCTTTTTATACAGTGCCATTGAGGAAGCCATCCATCGACGTTACAACTTTAACAAGGCCATGGTGAAGGATGTCCAGGTAAGAAAGACTCAGTGAATGGGGGTCCAATTTGGTAAAACATGCATTTTTGTCACAATTCTACATAATGCATTTCATTTTTTTAAAAAAAAGGCATCTTCTAACTATCACAACTGTCATTCCGCAGTATGACCCAGAGGGCCGCCTTATTGTGGTGGATGTGAAGAAGCCAATGGGGGAGCGCAAGAGTGATCTGACCCATTTGGCCTACTACATGGAGAAAGATGTATGTAGAAGCTGGGTTTTGTTTTTTGGTGTTTTTTTTTTTTTTTTTTTTTTCATTGTCATTGTTTTTTCTTTCTTTTTTTCCCTTCATGATTTATAGAGGGCGTAAAGAGAGAGTTTATTGACTGACCCTGTCCTTTTCCTCATCTCCTCTCCTCCTGCAGGTAAAGGTGCTGCCCCTGTTCAAGAACCAGGAAAAGTTTGAGCCCGTGGTGGAGGGCCAGAAGCTGGAGATGGAGAACATCCTGGTGTACTATGTGGACGAGGAGCCCCCGACTTTCACCATGAAGAATCTGTCGGGTGGTATCATCGCCGTCATCGTGGTGGTGGTGCTGGCTGTGGTTGCCGGCCTGCTGGTCCTGGTGAGTGTGTCTAACGATATGTCATTATGTCATCAGCTTAAATGCAATGTCTTGTACTTGTACCACCTTGATATGAGCTATCATTTAAAGTCTTTTCTTTTTGTGTGTGTAGTTCTTCACCAGGAAACGACAGAACCAGCGGTACAACAAAGCTCAGGTAAGCTGAACTTCCTGTAACTTGAGTTTTTCAATGATGTGACTCAGTCTGTGTCAAAGTTACTTGCTGCAGCATAGAACTGCTGTTTGTTGACAACTTGTTTTTGTCTGTCCTTGATCTTTATAATTCAGCAAAGAGAGATGGAAGCCATGTAAAGTTTTCACTGCAGCGGGAGTGTATGAAGAGTCAGCTTATATATCAGCTTTGGATGAACTTACTTGCAGTGGAAGTGTGCCATTTCCGCCATTTTACTTGAGGAATACAGTTTGTAAAGGAACAATCGGCTTTTTTTTTTTTGTTGTTGTTGTTATCGTTGGCACTACTGGTACCACCATTTATTTATAAATTGTGTAAAGTCTTAAGCATCATCCAATCTATATGCCATAAAGAACTGTGCTTTTTAAAGTATGCCTGGTACATGCCGCATTTTTAATGTTAGAACTTTTTGAAAGGTTCAAATTCCATGTCATAGATTGTACAGTTTCATACTTACATATGTGTGTTTTGTTGGATTGTTTTTAATAAAAAAAATGTTTTAAAATACTTGATGTGGTGCAAGTTTCTTTGTGTTGTTAAGGTTTGTCAGTAGAGGGAGTTTTGCCTCAATCACAGTGGAAAAGTACAGCAGATCATATGGGGGAAGGGAGCAGGTCCGGGGAAGTCACTGTGGGAACTATTTTGCATGTCGTAATACTTGTGGTCTCAATACATCACTCATAAATCACCAAGCCGGGCACTTGATCTTCACACTTAAACAATTACAATTCATGGAAATATTTTTTTCAGGAACTTCAAACGTCCTTTGTCTCATACATGTAAGATGGCTCCTTTGATAATGGTGGATTGTAATAAGCCTCTTGTTTTCTACCCAGATGCATTGCTGAATGGGTGTGGCAGTCCTGTTTTGTCTCACTGTCTTGGCATTATTTGTGTCTGTGAAGGAAGCTTTAATCCCTGCTTTACATGGGTCATCTTTTTTAAAATCCTTTTGTCATTTTAAATTCACAGCATTTTAGTCCCTCCCTCTCAATTCCCAGTCCATCCCGACACAACCCTCCAGGGCCCCGTAGGTTGGCATATAACACACCGTCGTACACAAAAACAACAAAACCTAAATGCAAGAGAAATCATATCTCAAATATACATGAGTGCATATAGACAATAGCAATGATTTTGTCTGTTTGAGGAAGCAATGCTCCAAAAACAGCATTGTTCGAATGAGCTGAGCTTGCGTTTTTTTTGTTTTTGTTTGTTTGTTTCCTGAATTTGTGTGTATAAAAGAATCTGCTTAGAGACTGACAAGACCAAAACATATGGATACGGATTTTCTGAGCTAGAGTTAGGATGCTTGGAGATATTTAAAGATGTTTATCCTGTGATCTTTTTAATGTGTTTCAAAGGACACAAATGTCCCACTGTTAAATAAGTCCTTAAAATAATTATGTCCATTCCCATTCCATTTTTTGAAATGCTAGACTACACCTATGTTTACATCTTGCATTTTGCATAATGGTATGCACCTTTAATGTGAACATTTTTGTATTTATTGTTATGTATATTTTTGATTTTTTTATTCTGTCTTTATTGTGCACACTTGTCTCTTGTCTACATATGATACACCGTGGCCCTGGAGGAATGAAATTTCACTCCTCTATTTGTCCTGAGCACACTGTGGACTGACAATAAAGCTTGACTTGACTTGAAGAATTAGAAGCAAATTGAGAAGCAGAGTTTTTCATAACTGGGTTTGGAATATTAGGGAGATAGGAGAGGAAGCCCAATTAGGTAGCTTAGATTAATTTGCTGCCCAATAACAGTAAAGAAAATACATCTCTAAGCATCCACAAGCACATTTTCTTTATCCACAGAGTATACTTTTTGCAAATAAAAGTGGAAATTTGGCCATCTACTACCTTAAATATAGACTTTGGCAAGAAAAACAATCCAACAAACATGGAATATGTTAATTAAAATGGCCAATGAAATAAGCAGCACCAAACATTTTTGAAGTCTTGTCTTGTGTGTTCTAAGTTACCTAAAACTGTGGTTGTAAAGATCCTCATACATTTGTGTGAAACACGCATTGTGTGTGTTGACATCATTCAGACAGAAAATACACCTGTAGTTGTTTTCTTTTTCAGCCTGCATGCATGTCGTAAATTATCTCATCATCATGGCATTTGTAGTGCAAAAACAGCTGAGATGCAATATGAGTGTGTTTTATTTATCTGCGATACCAGTCAGCTGAGACTATCTTGAATGTAGGACAACACCTCTTAGTGAATAAGGAGGTGGTTTCTTCATTTCTGTCAAACCCGCTGAAACTGTTTGGCATCATGTTCAACCTGTCGGTCCTGTTCTGACTCACTCATAAATGAACACAATATGTACACAACAAATACTAAGAATACTAAGATAGACTGGAGTTTAAAGCGACTTAATGGAATGTAGAAGGAGCCTTTATTCACAGGTCGCTTGAAAAGAGAAAGACCAGTATAGGTAAAGCAGCAGAAATCCTCTAATCATAATTGTCAAATAGATAAAGAGTCTGAGCTGGAAATATGTTACACAACAAAACTGGAAACAGATGTTGCATTTATCTGTGCAGAACGTCCTGTCACAACATGATCACATTGTTCAGAGTTTTGTGTGGTTGTGGCTCGCACTGTAGCAGGAAGCTCATGTTTAAACTTTATGTCATGATAAAGTTCTGCTGAAGGGTTAGGCTTTTCATTTTCAAGCATCATGAAGGCAGCACGATGACAAAAAACAGTTTTAAATGAGTCCAATACATTTTACATGTTTATCCTGAACTTTATTTCGAAAGAACATATCAGCAATACATTTGAATATGGACTTCCTGTCTTTGATTCTTCCTCCATTGCTACACTTTTGATAATGCACATTATAAGCAAGTCAATAATCATTTGTTTATTACTGCATGTTAGTTCCCTTTTGCCTCACCCAGGTTTTCTCCCGCTCTAGCCCTCCCTCTCTTCATCTCCATAGCAACACCGGGACAAAAGCATGTCTCTTACTAGTTCAGGCAGGTTGAGTGTCATATATCCTCCCCTTCCCCCCTCTCTCTCTCTCTCTCTCTCTCTCTCTCTCATGAAAGAGTGCTGGAATGAGGTGTGTCAGTTGCTGTTAGGCACCTGTTGCAGGTATCAGCACGTCACAGCACTTCTGTCCAGCCAATAAGGAGGCTGGACAGAAGTGTTGTGGGAAATGGTATTAGCAAAAAATGAGTGTCTGGATCTTATGGCTTCTATGAATGTAGTATTGAAAACCTAGTTTCCTGGAGGGCACAAATGAATGATTTGAATGGCTTGTATACACTCAGTGAAATCAGTGGCTTGTTTGCTGTAGTTTACTTTATTCAAGCATTAGACTTGTACAATAATCATAACAAATATTCCAAAAAATATTTAAATACAATGTATTTTATGCAACAAATACATTTAATACTGGACAATAGTTGCTGTATACAGGCATACGATAATACTGGGAGGGGAAGTCGTCTTTTTAAAGTACCTTACATTAAAGCTGGAGTGCGGGACTTTTACATATAAATGAACATCCGTTACATTCAAGCCCTTGCAAAACGAGTTCCCACATTGCTGATTAAGCCCATCAACGCCAGGTAAATCTCTCTGTATTTCTCAGTACAGCGGAGTTTTAAAATCTGGTGTCTGTGGCATCTTTCCTGTGCTGGCGCGCCGGTAGTGATGAGTTTTATGTCAACCAGCAATGATTGGTTTGCAACTGTTGCCCGGGGCGGACTGTCCTTAGTGCGCCCCAATCACATCGCGTCACCAGGGCGGAGACTGGCTCTCGTAAAAAGCGTCAGGGGTCTGCAGCGATGACATCAACCGTGTTTGTGTAATTACTCTCACTGCCAGAAGGGGGAGACAAAAGTTCCGCACTGCAGGTTTAAGAAATGTCTTGTACAGTGGAAACTGCTTATAGTGATCATGGTTACAGTGATCAACCGCTTATATGGATGAAAAAGCTTGGGACAGAATCATTCCTATACAAATGCTGTTTAAAGGGGACCTATTATGCTTATTTCCAGCTCTATATTTTTTTTCTGGGACTCCACTAGAGTAGCTTTGCATGATTCACAGTTCAAAAAACTCCTTATTTATCTTATACTGGCCCTTTATGCAGCCCCTCAGTTCAGCCTGTCTCTGACAGGCAGTCTTAGCTCCTGTCTCTTTAAGGCCCACTCTCCTCTGTTCTGATTGGCCAGCTTTCCGGAAGCTGCCAAGGGGCAGCCGTATCACAGTTGTGTTAAGTTACTGCCGATGAAAACCCAACATTTCCTGCTTCACTACTTCATATTAAAATCTCTTAAATGACTAAATAACGGGACTTTTATTGTGAAGAATTTACAGGAAGTGAAACATGTTCCTCACAGAATTAGCAGAGCTTCGTTAGCAGTGCTAAAAACCAGTCAAAATAAGATATGGAGAAATTTGGAGCTCTTCAGCGGATCAGTTAGACATAATGCAGGGAGGAATAGTATAAGCAGAAACAGTTATGATGGTGTTTGATGAAGAGCTGCAGACGACCAGCACACCTCCAACAGGTAAACAACTTATTTTACTTTGCCCTGCTGTGTAATGGAGTCATGGCTTGGCGTGACTACCCCAAAACAGTGGAAAAATGCCATAATGTTAGCAGAACGGAGCGGTGAACTCACGCACTGTGCTTGGAGCGTTGGGATTACTTCTACATACGCTTACCTCATTATTTGACACATTGGCCACTTTTAACATGAACATCTGACATTGTAACATTATTATTTGACTGAAAATAAGGAAAAGCATAATAGGTCCCCTTTAAATAATTTGCTTATAGTAATCAAATAGTCCGCTTACAGTGTTCATTTTGGGCCTTATCCAGCAGTCTCCAGCTCAACCAGGCAGGAGTGCAGTGCAGTTTTAAAAAAAATTGGTTATTATAATCATCCACTTATAGTGATCAATTTGAGCCGGACAGACGTAATCACTGTGAATGGTTTCCACTGTATTTCCAGTTTATCTTTGGTTTAGAGTGTTGGGTAATTGTTGCTTCATTGAAATACCTGACACATGACATTCTATTTCTCTTCAACCCCTTCAACAAACACCAAACATTTCTACCAATCTATTTTCTCAACAGCTGTCACTTCCTCTCACCATCTTCCTCTAAATTGCCGTGCCTTAATACAGGGTTGATTTAAATGACTTCTCTGAACAAATTCATGTAACATACAGAGTGGAAGCATCTTGCTGATTTTGGTTATACACGTCACCTGAAAGGCTTGAAGTATTTGTACCTGATTAAAGTTTCACTGCTCTCCTGGCTATTCAGTAACTAAAGAGCATACAGGGTCCAAACTGATTTCCTTTTATAAGCTACAGTCTTTGTCCACACAGCCAGCTTGCACAGTCCACAGCTCATCAATCACATTTACTGCACTGCAAACTGGATACATAAAGCACAAATACATTTTCACTATTTATTTTAAAACTGTTTTCATCTGTTAAAGGTTTCACATAGTATGCCTGAGACACACTCCACCCAAACCTACCTCTAAAATAATTTTCTGTAAAGACTCAATGAAAACTGACAATTAACACATGATGGAAAATATTGTCAGTTGACCTGAATTGTAACTAAACTTTTATACAAGTTAACACTTCTGCTTAGATCAGCAGGGAGCCGGTGGGCTTCAAAGTGAGCTGACATTCTACATCTTTAACTTTTAACCATGAAGTCTTGGAAAGGTTAAAAAATCTTATATTGTTTTCAGAATTGTGCTGTGCAACACAAACAAAAATTATCCAATAGTTTGCTGATGTTCTGGTTGGTGATCATATATGGACTTTGAGATGTAGATGCTTTAAGACCAATGATATAAAAGTGGAGACCAAAAAGGTCTCGGGGCTTTTTTCCTTTTTGGCTTTTTCTGCCTTTTTTGATTTTGGAGGTTTGCTACTTTTAGGTCTTTTTGCCTTTTTTCACCTTCTGGCCTTTTCGACTCCTTTAAATCCCAGAGAAGATTTTCTTCTTTTTATCTTTTACATTCAAGTTTCTGTATTTTACTTTTTATCCTTTGTAATACTCATTTTTGTAAAAAACCAAATAAAACTGGTTTGTATTTTTATACACTCCTGACTTGTGCTCATCTTCTGGTAGCCCTTTAAAGTAAGAAAGACGCCCCCCTGAAATATGGCTGACATGAGATCTAAATTTATTTATACTAAACATTTTTCTAATGGAAATTGCTAAGGATAAACATGCAATGTTTATTAATTAAGACAGATTTAGACCGGTCTAGATCTGTTGATTGAAATTAACCTGATGCACCTGTGATAGAGGTATCATTCCAGTGTAGAATCTATAATAAGCATATCTGATTGAAAGGTTAATTATATGTGATTAATTGGCTGAAATGTTAGGGTCAGGGCATTGAAGCCACCCTATAAAACTGGGCGAGTGCCCTCAACCGACAGAGTGGGCCTCCTCGAGAGATAGCTCCAGAGATGTTAAACGGCCATCTTGGAGTATTTTCAAACCTCCAACACCTATTTGCACCCACACATTTTCGTTGTGACATGGCTGTCAGGCATTCCTGACTAAATAGGCCCGTTTAGAGTGGTTCAACGACAGCTGGTGATTATAGAAGCCAAGCTGAATTTTGGTTCCCTAAGCAGGCTAAGGTGGTCTCACGTGTAGATTTTGGGAACCTGTTTGATACCTAGGTCAGAGGTAGAGGACAGCCTTCTGCTGGTGCCTTATCCACACTGGCAGGGGATATTGGTTTTCTAAGGCAGAAACCATTACACATCAGTTGCAAAGTATGTCATACTACTGCAGTGTGGTTACCTCTTATTTCCTCCTGCTTTCATCATAGCATTCAATATCCTTCATTATACAACAATATGAAACAGTAAGGGTTTCAGTTCCTACTAGAACTGTTGTGCCCTACAGGAGGGCAGAAAAAGATACAAAAATATCCTTTAAATTATTACTCAATAAAGCATCATTACCTCTTCTATATAGGGAATACATCATTTCCAAACAGCATCTGTACAAAAGGAAATGTACCAGACAGCACAGATTAATGAGACATTTCAAAAGGCTAGCTCAGTCTGTCAATAAATAATGTTGACTTTTCTCTTTGGAGTCAGCACATGAAAAGCAACACTCATCAGGAAGACAAAAAATGTCCTTGGAGAATGTTAGGCAAAGCCTCTCAGTTGTTTCTAGATACCAGAGGAAGGCACTGAGTAACCTCTCAGGAGGTTAACTGCTTAAAATCTTAAAATCAACTTCACTTCCAGTCAGCAGAAAAGTGACCATACCACAAACCAGAAAGTGATCTGAGAAAACAAAGACAAATCTACAGACTGACAGATGGAATGTATGACAATAGAATAAAACCTATAAATAAATCCTACATTTAAATAAAGTAAAAAGTGAGAGGGGGGTTGATATTTCTGTGCTGTCACAGCAGCGTGGGAGCCTTGCTGGGGCGTCCCAGCGCTGGTGGAGATTTGCTCCTCAGCTCTTTGCTCTTCAGACTGACAGGTTGGGCCACCATCAGGGCCGGGGCAGAGAGGTGATGGGCGGCGGATTTCTGCTGATGAGCACTGTTGATGTAACTGGAGATGAGGAGGGTGATCTCTCTGATCTGTTGATGAAACAAAACAGTGATGTCACTGCGCATCTTCATGTGTGTCTCGATGTATGACTGATTATAAATTCACTGATAAATCCTTATTATATTTTGTTTAAGATGGCCAAGTAAGAGTTTGCAACATTTGACAATATCATGATAGCTGGAAAGCCCTAGTTTTATTTATCATAAACAACTATGTTGTCAAGAACAACACTAATACTTTGAGACTGAAGGCTAAATGCTAAATTATGACAACTAATGTTTTATTGGGGGATTATCAGATTTTGTTATTTAATAAGAGTTTCACAGGTCAAACTTAACTTAATTGATATCAGTCTAATGTCTGTCAGTTCAATATGAAGCTGGAGCCAGGAGAGTTTAGTTTAAACTAAAGACTAGAAACAGGTAGAAACAGTTAGCCTGGCTCTGTCTAAAGCAGGAGGGTTATGTGCTGAGCTATTTCTTGTCTGGGCACACTGACTTGTTGTCACTGTGCGGCCAAGAAAAAGTCCTGCACATAATCCTCCTTGAAACCACAAACTTTAACACTTACACTTTTTGTACAGATTAAACATACAAGATATAATGTATAAATTAGTGAGCTTTACAGGTGCTGGTAGGCAAATATTTTTCTGCCATTTCCAGTCTTTGTGCTAAACTAAGATAATTGTGTGTTGTACTCATGTTTTGTGGTTTTTATTCATTTGAAAGGGTTGTCTTGTGACTCATTCAAAACAATGTCAGAGGAATATAATCTAATCTAATTTCAAAGTTCTGACTACTACACCAGGGCTCTGGTAAACCCACAGTGTGATGCAGAACTGGATTTTACACCAACCTTGGAGGCATCCATAGCAAACAGAAGTTTCTCTGAGGGTTTGTCTTTGGCGGTGTTGGTACAGATGCTCTGCCCCACCACCAGCATGAAGTCCTGTTTACAGCCTCCGAAGGTCATCAGGTTTTTGTAGGGGTGGGACACCAGCGGTTTCTGAACACACAGATATTTGTATTATCGTGATGGAAGTTATGATGTTCTGATAATGAAAACAATGTACAAGCATTCTCTACAACTCTAAACTGCATCTGAGAACAACATGCAAAGCTGCACATTTTGCATTACTGCATGTTTAATATCCCCCATGTATTCTCGTTTGCATCCTTATATCCCCTCAGCGATCAAGTGTGAGCAAATTTTACCAATTGCTAATTTTTTGGATCCTTCTTTATTCAATTTTCTCAGATTTGACCTTTTTGACCTTTGCCTGTCTGTCTTTGGGGGGCCATAAGAAATAAAAGTAAGTAAGTAAGTTTATTTTGAGTGTAAAATCACAAAGTGTCTCAGTACACTTTATGAAAAAGAAAAATACAAATAATATAAATAGAAATAACAATATAAAATATATGCAAAAAACTAAAATACATTCTGTTTTTTATTGCTTATTTATAGAAAGCTGTAAAATAGATGCTTATTAATATTTGGAATAATGAGGTGACCTGCATCCTGTGATCTGTGTATGTGGGGTAATGTAATGTCTGAGGAGGTCTGCCAAATAGGGAGGTGCTAATCCGTGCAAGGAGGAAGACTTGATGAAGAGCTACTATCGGCCCCGTCCAGATGAGATGAGCGCATGAGTGAGAATTTCTGCGTCCGATCCGACTGTGTTAGAAATGTGATGGAGGGGGAAGAAAGCTGCTGTAGTGATGTTGATGATGTGTTTTTCAAATGTGAGAGAAGGTGAGGGTAAAGGACAGGAAAAGAAATGTAGTTTTATTCATTCATATTTGGGTTTTATTGTATTATTTATTATATAGTTTAATTTTCACTCAAGTGTAAGTGGGACTGGCATGAAGTGACTGGTTACTGGTTAATAATTTGTAATGATATATTCACTAGGAGGAAATGCTGTGGTGTTTGGTACATTGTTTTGTTTTTTATTGGGTTTTGAACATTAAATTGACATCAAGTGAATGATTAATGATCTTAAAGTTAAAGTTATCCAGTCATTGAGTTTTGATGTCTTATTGGCATTTATTCCGTTTTCCTGTTTTATTCAATATTTACTGCAGATTGTGTGCTTACCTGCTTTTTAAATGACTGAATAAATTATACAGTCCTGTAGTTAAAGTAAGATCCATGAGTAAAATAAAAAGTTAAAGTGTCATATACATGGCTCATATTTAAAATGATTCATGCTGTAACATGTTATCAGTTTCTCTCTGAACTCTCTGACACCAGGTACAGATGGTGTATGTCTTAAGTCAAGTCTATAGCACTCACTGTTTGCTGGTGCAGGGTATGTGTGCAGCAGGGAAGGCTGGACGCCAGAGATACTCACGATAGAGTTGTGCTCCAGAACGCTGACACCATCTTCATGAACCGCCAGCCAAACACGTACACCCTGCCCTGGAGAGGGAGTGATGGACTAAAACCAGAGAGAGAAACAACAAGCAATAACAATTCAAAATGTATTAGAAGACAAAATATTAGAAACATACACTGTGCAGAGGTTTATTGCTAATTTAGTTTATATGTTGGCCTTCATTTGTTCAACACTATCATGTTTTAGCACCGTTTTTCATTTGAGAGCAAATAATAATTCTTTGTTACATTATTTATATGTATCTACCTGATGATAAGATAACATACATTACAGTTAACATACACACACACACACACACACACACACTTACTTCTGCTTCAAATAGTTTGGCACCAAAGAAAGGCCACTTCTTGGCAACAGTCAGGTAAATCCTGACGCACTCAGACAAACTTCGACCCCTGAGTGAGGCCCAGCGGGCAGAGAGACGCTGGAGCAGTTGTCTGAGAGGGGGGAGACAATTCATTCATCTTATTGACTTGATTGCAACAATCCCTCATAGCACAACTTGAAAGATTCCTATTGTTTTATCCTAAACTTTTTAGACCCCCTTTGTGCCAATTAAAGATATAGAAAAAACTTTCCATGATGACAGGAAATTAAGTATTTAACTGTCAGGGAGCATCTTCCTGTGATGGAAACCTATAGTTTATAACTGTGATAAAAGATTTTCATGATATTAAACCAAATTAACACACAAAAGAAAAGGCAAGCAAGATAGATAAAATGAATGACTAAATGAATAGATACACAGTAAGAATAAATGCGTAAACAGAATCATAGCCAGGTTTCAGTGTGTTTTGGTACCTGAGCTGGTCGTCAGATGTGGTCCTGCGGTAGTGTTTAGGGTAGAATCTGTCCAGGACCTGTTTCAGGGTCTGGTTAGACTTGGTCTGAGCTGATCCAGGAGCAGAGAAGGGACG
Source organism: Scomberomorus guttatus (assembly GCA_038419695.1). Taxonomy (NCBI): domain Eukaryota; kingdom Metazoa; phylum Chordata; class Actinopteri; order Scombriformes; family Scombridae; genus Scomberomorus; species Scomberomorus guttatus. Next base: position 24,684,401 of record CM076458.1, read on the forward strand.
TTCAAAATCCCCAAACTCCACCTGAACGCAAACACATACTGTAAGTGTTAAACTGTATTGCTTTTCAGGGTGGGGTCTGGTCTCCCAAACATCAATGCATGAAATCATTTTCCTCTTTTTATCATATCACAGAGAACATTAGTGATGGCAATGTGGTGACAAAAGTGTTTTTTTTTTTACAACCTGAAACTCATCCATTAACTAGGACCTATTGAAATTTACAAGATAAATAAGCAGTAAGTTACAAAAAAGTATTAACTGTCACACCTGGGCCAGCAGGGCGGCCATTTCCAGTGCCAGCTCCTTGTTCACAGGGAAGTGTCCCGCTACAATGGCTTCATTAGTCTGATAGGCCAGCAACAACCTCTCCCTCTCTGACTCCCCTCTCACCTGGATAGAGAAGTACAGCCTGTGGATGGAAAGGTAAAGATGGTGATAGTAAAAGAGAAACAGAACAAAAGAAAGAGAAAATGAGGGGCGGATTATTGAACTTCCTGGGTTTGTTCGTGTTCCGAAGAAGAGAACAATTTGATCTCTACTACAGAGGTGAAAAAATTTGCTGTAATATTTAACCTAACATTCAGTGATGCTGAATATGTACAAAAAATTATCTGAGAAAGATCAGATAATATTTCAGTTCCAAATTAAAATTTTTGCAACCTTCCCTGCCTTAAATTCCCTCTCAAAATTCCATGATATCCTAAGTCTGAATCAACACTTGGGCTTTTTAAACCTGGTGTTAGCATACAGTACAGTTGGATCCTTCTCTACCTGTTCTTGTAGGTGAGGCGGACAGTCCTGGTGTTTTCAGACTTGCCAGTGTGCTGCTCCTTAGAGGCTTGCTCCCATTTGGAGATAATGTCACAGATCTGCAGGTGATATGAAGGACACAGATTTGTTTTAAGTGTGAGGAGATCATCATGTCAAATTTAAAACTTCTTTACATGAATAAAAGATGCACCTTGATGCCTCCTTGATGCAGGCAGTGTTCCAGCTCTCGTCCAGTTGGGTCATCGGTGTACAAGCTGAAACCAGATAGTCCTGTTTTCCTCATGCCTGTGTCCTGGTTGAGGCGACACTGGAACTCTTCCACTGTGGTCGATGCATCGAAGCTCACCACCTATGGAAAGAGAATTCATTGCAGAAGACAAATGAGACAGTGATGACAATGATCATGACGGTTAGGCCCCTTCTTCATTTTGAAATGCTATATAGTCTAACAATAAAGTTCCATGTGTTTCTGACCACTCAGTGTTAAAAAAAAAATAATTTTGCTGCCATATTAACATGATCAAAAGTAAGCTGAAATAGGAACATTTTCTTGAAAATTCCAACTCAAAACATACCAACTGTATTGTGCAGCTTTGATTGTTGTTCACATGAAATTCCCAAGTTCACAAATTATTCAAAATGACTTTTCCAATATATCTTATAGCACATACATGCAGAGACTGTAACATAGAGACACATCTGGCTGAAAAATACACATTTATACAGTACATATGGGAAGATCTTTCCAGTGATCATATAACAAGACTAGAGTCTACAGCCATGCTAGCAGCTCTGTGAGGCTGTGACATGCTCGCACTGACAATGCTAACATGCTGATGTTTAGCAGGTATAATGTGTACCATGTTTACCATCTTATTTTAGCGTGTTAGCATGCTAACATTTGCTAATTTGCACTAAACACAAAATACAACTGAGGCTGATGGAAATGTCAGTAGTTTTTTGCAGGTGTTTGGCTGTAAACAATAAATTACATTTTGACCTGATGGTGACGCTGGATGAAAAGTCAGGGGATCACCAAATTTAGTGTGATTTATCCTTTGTGCACCATGGATATCTGTACCAAATTTCATGACAATCCATCCAATAGTTTTCAAGATATTTCAGTCTGGACCAAAGACAGACCGACCAATATTATACCAATATATAATATAATCACCAATATACCCACACAGCTAGCATGGTTAAAAATGCTAAAAACCTTTATGGGTATATACTCTCTTTTCAAAACATTATCACATGACCTGAATTTATAACACATTTTGTCATAATGTGGCCATCAACCTACTTTGTGGACTTGTACCGACATATCTAAAAGCTGATTCCTGTAATGTGTGCTGATTCTCACGCTTTGATGCACTCTGAAAAAAGATCCATATATAACAATATTTTCCTTGTTATAATATTTCAGCCAGACAAGTCTTGAAACAGGTTTATATACACTTGTTAGTACAAAGCTGCTACTAGGTATCAAGGCTATGATCTTATCATTTCCTGAAAGCACACACAGAGCCAGGATGGAGAGTGACAGCACCACCCCAGGGAAACTTTGAATGAGAGCATAGAGGTAAATATTGGGGTGGAGAAGGGTGGCAGAGTGAGCATGTGCATAACAGTTTAAACAGACAGCTGGATATGTGTAAACTGTGACTGACTTGTATTTTTACCTGGTAGGTGTTGTTGAGGAAGTGGACAGGCACACTGAAGGGCAGGGAGTGGTGATAGGGATTCCTCAGTAGGATAGACAGGATTTCCATACGGGATGGCCTGGCCTGCCTCTCGCCCTTCTGCTGTGTGCGCTCCATAGAGCGTTGGCAGTAGATGGCATACTTACCAACCTCAGTCCTGAGGACAACATGGGAGGCACAGATATAGTGGTATATACTATGCATCAAGTGTATTAACATATTTAGAATTCACTCAGAGCACCTTAAAAACGTCTTCAATAGTCAAAGCAACTAAAACTAAGAGATATGATGGTTGAAGTAAGAACATATATTTGGATAATAATGTTAATTTATTCTGTATTTTCTGCAAAGACTCTTATCTGAGTCTAACTGAAGTTACAACAACGTTCATTACATCAGTATATGATGAATTGTATTTCACAATAGCAAGGTACATAAACTGAGTTCAAGTTGATTTACCCTCCACTATATCCCTGAGAGGATGTTATGCAGCTAAATAGTATTCAAATACATGCACAGCTGGAAACTGTGACAGGTGCTGTAGTTTACATTATGTTTCTGTGAGGAAAATGCACACAGACAAAGTTAGTTCTGCAGAAGTTAGTATGGCATGATTCACTTCCCCTAAAAGTCTGTACAGTGTTTAAAGTGATAAGGCTATGTCAGTATTATCAAAGTATAGTATGTCAGTTTTATCAGACAACTTGGTGCAAAACAGTTGTAAAGAGTGTGAAAGTAAATTTAAGTGCAGAAATGTATGTTACAAATCTGTTATCACTTGTTACACTGAATGCAGAAGGTAGTCTTACTAATTTATTAGATTTAGTTTGATGTTTTAAAGGTGTAGTGTGTAGAATTTAGTGGCATCTAGGGGAACGGACTTGGCAGAAATGGAATATAATATTAATTTAAGTATGTTTTAATTAGTGTATAATCACCTGAAAATAAGAATCGTTGTGTTTTTGTTACCTTAGAATAAGCCCTTTATATCTAGAGAGGGAGCGGGTCCTCTTCCATGGAGCCCGCCATGTTGCACTGCCATGTTTCTACAATAGCCCTGAACGGACAAAACAAACACTGGCTCTAGAGAGGGCCCTTTTCGCGTTTTTTGCACGTTTCGCAGCCACCGTAGTTTCTCCTACACGCTTGGAAAGGGAGGGGGAGGGGTATTCGGTAGGTTGCAATCTGCAACCTCACCACTCGATGCCATTAAATCCTACACACTGGACCTTTAAGCCCTTTTCAGACATGAAATATGTTGCATTGCTGGCTTTATCTATCGGTTAATGTGATGATTTTTGTCATTCAGACATAGATGGCCGTTACTCAAATGTTCCTTACATTCCTTATGGAAAGAGCCACAATGCTTGTGTGATATTTGGCACCTGGTACGCCAGATGGAGCAGTGTCACTGCTGAGAGCAGCTGTGAGTTGAAAAGTTCTGATATCAAGAAAGAGGACTGTAATCAGTTCTCTCACAGGTGATGATGCATCAGTGATGGATTTTAAAAGGTATTTTCATAGCATAGAATGAAAGGAAGTTAAGTTAGGACTCTGTTTTAATTCCTAATTAGGCTTAAAATACAGAGAGGAAGTACTGTTGTAATTACTATTGTGGTTTTACAAGGGTTTTTTAAACTTATTTTTACTCACACTGCAAGGGGAAAAACATTTTTATGGACTGATCTGACATGAGAAGAATGAAGAATGTCTGAATGGGACTTTATGTTCACCATTGAAAAAAATTAAACAGCACAACTCTACATTTCTATCCATTAAATCATGCCAGATTCATAATAACAATGAAAAAACAATTATTTAGACTTTTTAAAAAATTGTTTCAGCAGATGTGTTCACTTGTTTCAAGTTAAATAACTTTAGGAGACATAAACACAATGATAATTTTGCTACTTTTTCAATGTCTCTAAATTGTCTGCCACAGTTTGTCTTGTAGTCAAGTTGCCTTGTTAAAATTTATGCCAGTGCCTGGTGAACCGGGCCCTTTCTGTTTTCTCACCTGGAGTCCCCGTGTCTTTTGAGGTGAACCTGCAGCAGCCAGAGGAAAGGATGCTGAGGCAGAAACAGTCCGACACACAAGGCTAGAAACTGCCAGCCCTGAAAAATGACACACAGAGACACTGTTACTTAACAGACTGTACAAACTGAAACTGATATGAGACAGAAATCTGTACAGACAGCATCAGAAATATTATAGTGCAGCATGTGAGACATAAACAACAGCTTCATTTGGCTGGATCCTCCTCATCATACACTGTTTTACTATGAAACATGTGTCACTACTATGACTAGTTTTGCTCCTGTTAATCAGCTACAATGAGTTCATTTATGTACAGTATCACATAGACTTATTTATAGCCTAGAAGCAACAGGATTCTATTGTGACTGATTCTGTTGTCTTTAAATCCTGCGGTTGGCTGTGACATAATCATCCTTTGGATGTTTTACATCTCATTTGACACTGTCGGGCAGTGCGACACCTTCAATTTTCCACCCTGTGCTCGCGATGTGTCTGCAGGTTTCTGTCTGGTTATTGAATATGGAAGATCACATGACTACAGGGTGACAGAGGACGAAGACACTGGGTGTTTCTGGACTTTGAATCCCTTTTCTGAGAAGAACATTTCAGGACTTAGTCTTTGTATGTAAAAGCTTTTTTGGTAACTATGCCGACAGAAGGAAAGCAACTACACAGAGCAGTTTTAAACTTTGAGCTATGACTAGCCACATACTAGACTGCAATGCTTTTTCCTGATGATTCAGACAGTCTGTACTTCCCATGGATGTATTATAAGAGCTGGATACTGGACCGAAAATGGCACCTATTCAGTCAAATAAGAACCGCTCACCTGTCGCATACGCCAAAAAAGTTTCTAGCTTCTGGGTTTACTTCCGGGGGTATGTGGCCCACTGAATATGCACAGTAGTGTTTCTCCCGCTGGCCACTGGGAAAAAGATTGGCTACAAGGTTGAGCAGCAGCACTGTATCCAGCTCAGCTTATAATACATCCATGCTCCCATGTCAAATGTTTCTAACAAACAACACACGCTACTGCTGCCACCGTGTGGTGAGAGTGTGCACCTGCAGGGGTCCAGGGTGGCCATGCGGCTGCCTCTTTCGGGTCTGCTTGATGAGCTGGCAGAAGAACTCATTCTGAAGCTCGGGGTGGGCCAGGCACACCTGCAGGGCACTCTGGGCCAGTGAGACATGGTAGTCGATGGCCGGAGCATCGATGGCCACATTGATGAAAAGCTGACAAGTCTGAGAAGACACAGGATGAGAAATAACCTGTGATGATCTATGATTCAAACATTATTAAAGATTAAAAGCTACGGGAGGTGTCAACCTGTGATTGTCAGCTGTGTTGTCTTATTAATAAAGATTACAAATAAGTTACATATGAGCTTTCACAGTGACATTCAAGTATATGAAGCAAGGGCTTCTGAAATCTGATCAAAGCATTCATTCTATAAAGGCACATTGTGTAAATTACTACATTTTCTGAATTATCACAGGATTATTTGTCCACATAGTAATTTCTGGATAAAACTGCATATCGATGCTGTGCAAGAGCATGTATATCTGTGTACCTTGAAGAGTTTAACTGCCTCTGTTTGCAGGGCCTGTGAGGGCAGCGTGGTGAGAGGAGACGACAGAGCCTCCTTACTGAAACACAACATGGGATGTCTCCAGATCTGAGAGTCTGAAAGACAGAATGGCAGACTTCTAGCTAAAGGCAACAACAAGCATGCGTCATGCAAATTAATTAAATACAATGTGCAGTATATGTTAAAAGAAGCATGAAAAAACAGAAATAAGAGACAAGACAAATAAAAGAGACGTTAAGAAAATATAAAATATCAATGAATAGATTCAGTATAAGATGCAAAAGTAAGTTGGAAAACATCAGTGCCTTTTTTCAACATCTTGTTTTGCATGTTAAATTAAAAAAAAAAAGGAAAACAAATGAGTTCACTGATTTGTATTTAAAGCTGTGATGTCTTTGACGTCATTTGTAGGTGGATGAAGGCCAAGAAAACATGGTCCAGTTTACTCATCAGCTTTGGTTCATTACGGTGTGAATGAACCATCGGCAATCATTAGAATCACTCACACTCAATCTTATTTACAGATCATTTAATTTAGGGCTGCAGTTATAGGAGGCAAATATTAGGAAATTATTCCAGCTCTGACTCAATCAGACAATCATCTAATCTTCATCTTCCCAAACATCACAGCCAGAGGTACATTTTCCATCAGATACAGGAGTCCAGATTTATGGAACTGCTATTCTCATTGAGTCCTTTGGAACATATTTAAAATAGGCTTTAATTTGCTTATTTGTTTATTTGTTTTTTTTAACAATGTGACTTTTCTTTTATATTTATGAATGTATACAGTATATCCTCTCCCTGCACATTGATTATTTTCTTGTTGTTTGTGTGTATTTGTTTGATTTTAATCTGTGCAAATAAATGAACTCATAAAGTCATAAAACTCAAACTCTTGTTTAATTGTTCACACAGATTATAGTGAACAACATTCCCATAATGGATTTTTTATTAAACTTCATTCAGAATGGTCTGCATTTTAAATATGTTTCAGCATTAGATGTGATTATGAATAGGCTCCAAACAGGCATGTTCAGCATATGTTTGTGTTACTGTTGCAGTTATGATTTTTGTCTTATCTTCTTTGGTGGTGTATAACACATCACAATAAAATGATTAGTGTTTAAACTGAATTTTAAAGTTAAAAAAGCAGCTATTAATAAAGCACAAAGACACAACAAAAAAGAGAATATTTGTAGAAAATACTCACTTGGATCTCCATCCAGTTGAAAGAGTTTCCCCACCAGTTGTTCAAACTCAGTGCCGACTTTACCCACCGTGGTTCCCGCTGCCACAGACAGATGGTACAGCCACGAGTCCTGTACAGACACAAACACTTACATCAGTGATAGCAGTCACTTATTCACCATTTTGATTTTCTTACAGGCTTTACAACCAATTCTCACTTTAAACTAATAATCAGACACACAGAAATAAACATTCTTTTTGCTTGTTCAGATCAACTAATATACAGGAACACAATCTGGACACCTCTCTATCTGATTTATGAAAACATTTCCATTTGCTGTGCTAAACCAACTATGTGGTAAATGTATCATTTCCAATTTGTTTATATTAAATACAAGAAGACCATGTAAGTTACTTGTGATGTCCACAGTGGCTGAGAACAGACCAACCTCATCAGTATACCATACACAGAATAAGAGATCACTGTCCTGACATCCGGGAAAAATTACAACAATAACAAAAAAAAAGGACATTCGGAGTGAGACCTTCTCGTGTTGGGATTCGATGAGCAGGTAAGTTGGCCCTTGCTCCTGTGGCTGGATGGCGATGGTGAAGGGTGCTCCCTGTAACCCCCGCCCACACGCCTTCAGGTCGTCATCTGAATCTCGGGACCTGTCCACCTCCTCCACCCGGGCCTCCCACAGCTTAATCTGACCCAGTGGGAACTGAGAACACATACGCAGACATACACACTCAGATGCAAAGGTTACAGCCAACATGTAATACTGATGAAATAAAACTCATTTCTGTTGAATCATTTGCAGCCACTTACGGCAACTGTTGTGTTAAATCCTTACACACATTTTCAGCAGGTCAAGACACTCATTGTTTAGCTTTGTGTGAGTTTTTAAGCCTCGGTTTTGAAGAGTACAGCACTTCAGGTAAAAAAATGAAGACTTTTCAAGAGCATTACAGTTCTGTCTCCACACCCTGTAAATCTTAAGACTGAGAGCTTTTCACGTTGAATCCTACCTTGTCCTCTTGGCTGCGAAAGTAGTACAGCGTTTTGCCAATCAGAGCGCACCAAACCCGCTTAGAGTAGCCGTGTTTCACCTGCCATGAATAGAACAGAAATTTCAGTAATTGCTGTGGCTTCAGTGACAATCTAGTAGCAAATAAATATTAATAAATCTAAATAGGTAAAAGAGAAAAGAAAAGAGATTTTTATTCAGTCAGTGCAGCTGTCGGACCTTGATGAGCAGTCCCTTCATGCCGGGCCGGATATCGGGCTGAGTGAAGAGAGGACTGGCAGCTTTCACCCTCAGCACGCTCTGCAGCACCCTGAGCCACTCCTCCAGCAGGTTAGGAGAGTCAGCCTTCAGGTAGTAAACACGCTTCCCCGTCACTATCTACACACAATGACAAAAACACAGGTGGAGGTGAAGGTGGGAAAGGGAAGCAGAATCACAGTAGATATTTTTCATGTTGACATCTACTTTTGGAACAACATTCTTCACTTCTAAGTATTATTGAATACCTGGAGAATTTGTTTTCCCTCTCCACGAGCGATGCTGCTGGTGGCGTTGACCTCGATCTGACCCTGAGGTTTCCTGATCACATCACTCTGTGGAAGAATGAAGAAGTTTTACGGTGGCTCACTGCAGACGTACAGACCTACATCAACTGTGCTGAACAAATACTAATGGTCTATCAACAGAGCAATAAGTTAAGGCCATTAATACCACATTTAATAATTAAGAACCTCTAAGGAATACGATAAAAAGCTAAGATATATTGAAGGTGCATATTGATAGATACATGTTTATAGAGCAATTTAATAAACTGTAACTGAGTTTTAAATATTAAACTTGTGCACAAGAAAATGTTATTGCAAGATCCAGTGTATAAAAAACTTAAAAAGGACATTGTAAGAAAGCACTAAAACTTCAGGTGTTTGACTTGATTTCCACAATATAAAGTTAACTAGTTGGGAGCAGGGCCACACCTCAACCACACCTCTAATCACCTGTCAAGCCTACTTGTTTCTGGTCAACCCATCCTTCCCTGTTTGTCTCAGATTTATCGACCCACCCTCCCTTTCCCTTCCCTTCATCCATTCACCGTCCTACCTCATCCTCTCTTCCCTCCTCCCCTCATCCCTTTCTATTCAATCTGGTGCATACCTCTCCCACATCTTATTTTAGGTACCATCTGAGAGCCTGTAATCATCTCGGGTGGAAACACGCCTGAGACGGAACCCCCGCACCGAGTCTCCCTCTCCGCCCAGTCTACAGTATGTCCTCCTAGACCGGCCTAACAGACAACATCCTCCTTCCACT